>CM020246.1:60963138-63699388 GCA_009819775.1 Phoenicopterus ruber ruber | reverse complement strand
TCTCCCTACCTGTTCATCAAACAATGCATTTGTTGAAAAACACTGAAAAATAATATTTTCATGAGTAGAAAGTAAAACCTTTAGAAATTTAGCCTCAAAAGAGGCTACTAGGCAGCAAAAAGACAGTAGCCAGTACTCTGCCAACTTGTCCCTAAGAATTCTCCAGATGAACAATCTTTGTGTGTATGACTATATGCAGCTCATTTCACCTCAAACTAGACTAGCTAGCTATTATCATATACAGTAAGACTGTTCATACAGGCAGTTAAATACAGCAAATATGAAGATTTGAGGAAAAAAGTAGAAATCTATAATGGGTACTCAAAGAAAAAACCAAGGTGTCACCACATTCTGCCCGTTTTTATCACACCTGTTGTGCAAAATGGGATGAACATAAAGCTAAAATAGGCTTTCACCAAGAGCAGGGGTATATGCGTTATGTGGTGTGCAAACGCCTGCATGGTCAACCATGTGGAAGAGGGCATGACTTTCCAAGTGTCAGATCCTATGCTACCATTATATTTTCAAAGTTCTCCCTTATTAAATAGGTTAAATATGGAATTTCTACAGCTAGCTGATTCATTACTGTGCACAACAAAGGCAGTTAGCTTGCAGTGAATTTTTTAAGTCTATATTATTTCAGAATACGAAACATAGTTCAGTTACACTGAAAGCAAAATATACATTATTATTGAATCAAAATACTTTGGTAGGCTGTACTGAATGTAACTGGATTTTGAGCACTGTCTGTCCAGGATGCCACAATGCTATGTGAGATCTGTATCTCACAATTCTCATTGAATTCTCTCCCACTAGCCCAGCTGTCTGCAGAGAGTATTTCTGACGGTGACTGCAGTCATGCAATTTCCATGACACAGACGACCCACTCCTAGTGAGACCACAGCTCATTCAAGGAGACATGGTTTGGCTAAGAAATCCATCTGAGAGAAGAGGATGGAGTTTTAGTTTAGATTTAATACTGTAAAAAAAAAAAAATTTAATAGAGTATCTTTTCTGGAAAAAAAAAGTTTGTTTTTTTTTCCTGCAGACTGCCTTTCTGTCAAGAAGTAACTTTCAAGAGAAATACTTGACTCTCTACAGATCATTATATACATGAAAATCTGTGTTTAAAGACTTCATTTGCAGAGGTAAATTAGAAAATAACACTATTTTATACAAGGGTATATTTTCATCCTTACTGTGAGCATTGAGCATGCTAATTTTGGAAGGTTTTTTTGTCAAATAGGTAAAATTGTATCATAGGGTGTACAAACCAGCTGTACAAAACCAGGGTGGCATCGCCTACCTTAAAACTGGCATTTCCTTAATATCTGAATGTGCAAACCCAAATAAAATGCATTTTAAGTCTTTCTTTTTTTTTGGTGGTACTTTTTTCATCTAAAGAGGGGAAAAAAGTAAAAATAAACTATTGTGTAAATTACTACTTTTTTGTAGTTTGTTTCAATCACAAGGTTTGTTAGTGCTACAAGCAAAGAACAAATCTGGGGGTCGGATTCATTGCAACATCCCCACCATTGAAACCTGATACAAACAAGAATTTCACAGAAATTTCTTTAATTTATGCTTTCAATTCATTGGTTCCCTCCCATAGCTTCCTTCTCAAAAGCATGAAACTTATTACACGAACTCCTCATTTGCTACTGCACCTTGAGCTGTTCTTCAAAACACTTCTAGTTCCTTCAACATTTCCCTTTATTGTCTGCTGTAATTTATGTTCCCACTTAAAGCTCCCCTAAAGCTGGGCTGCAACAAAATTCAGTTAAGTATCAAACAAATCAAGACAAAGCCTCTACTGTGTCCCAGACAGAGCATGTATCAAAACAAGCTTTAAAAAATGGAAGTTTAGAGAAGAAAAAGAAGCTCTGTTAAATCAGCAGAGCGCACAGTACCATACAAATAACTCCTTAAGAGCCAGGAGTACAAAGTATTAAAAAAACCCCTTAACTTTGGCTACATCAGCCAGAATGCTGAAAAATCAGCCAGACAAAATGAAGTTGACTCATTACAGTTGGCTGGAAGATGCATGGAAACAATGCCCAGACAAGGGCAGACTGAACACAGGCACCATTTTCTGAGGTACACTACTTGCATGGCAATGAGCAAATGAAGAGCATGCTAGAAGGTTCTCATCAGTTGGTGACACACGGGCTAATTAAGGAGGGAAAATTTATGTTCAACTGCTGTTTGTAGCAAGCAAAAAAAGAAGTTTCTTTCACTACCACCCGTATCCAGGTAAACAGGATTCCTCTCCAAAAAGCTGTAAGCCAGGCATGCGCAGGCAGAAAGAACTAGGATGATGTGAAAAAAACAAATGCCAGAACTGAAGCATACAGTAAAAAATGGTAATGTGTCCACAGCCTCATAGCAGCATAGTATTGACATCACAGGATGATCATGATGCTTTGCAACTGCTTCACAAATTGTAAGGAAACGATGGGATCATATCAGCAACTCAAATTGTTCAAATTCTCTGGACCTTTACGTAATAATCTAACAACTCTGGTTTCCTAAAAAAAAAAAACCAACCCAAACCTATGCAACCCAAAACCTACCACTTTTTAATGTGACAAAGTTATCCTGGTGCCACCTCATACAGAATTTTTGAAGTTAAATTACCACACATTTTAGTCCCAATTGACATAAGCACAAATTTTCACCAAAAATGCTTTCCTGAAATTACTTGCTAAAGTGTTCTCCAGGAACATAAAAATTAATGCACTGGGGACCATGCTACTTTTCAGGTGGCCAGAGCTTTGTGGTGGATCTGCTTAGACCCTCTCATTAACGCTTTCTGTTGAGCTCCCAAAGAAGCCTGAAAAGTTTTTAAACAAAACAAAAAGCTAAACTATAAACCAGGATAATGAGCTAACCTTTTAATTAAAAATATTAGCCATTCAAATGAAAAAAAAAAGTTACTTGAAGAGACACTTTAATTGCTATTCTTGAGTCTCAGTACAAGCCCCCCGCTGCCTACTGTACCCTTGCAGGGCAGATGTGACCTGCAGAGTGCTACCTGGTCCAAGAAAGGGCTCTCCATCACTGGCCTGGCAGAGGTCTCCATTTCCTACTCTACCACAGGCTCTTTGGATTTCTTCTTCAGCCATGGGCTCTCAAGGCTGCTGCTGTCACGTTCCCTCCTTCACCCCGTTCCAGCCCCCGCCCCCCAACCTCTGAAGGCCCCTCTCCCTCTCCTTCACAATGCTCGGGAGCTCTAGAAGGGAGGGAAATTCCTCCTCGTTCTCCTCCCCCCTTCTTAAGGGAGCATCACCCAGCTGGGAAAAAAAAAAGAACAGAACCAAGAGCAAATGCTGTCCTTCACACTGAGACAGACCAAATGCCCATCCACAACAATATGCCACCTCCAACAGCAGGAACATAGTGAGGATACATAAACAAAACAAACGCTACTGTTCATTTCTCTTGTATGTCCTCTCTCCAGCTTCCAGCTGGCCTTGACTGGCAGACTTCCTGAAACCACGTCTCCAGTGGTACTACCTCCTGATCAATTCTTCTGGCATCCAAATGCTCCCATGGCAAAGACTTACAATGAGAAACGAATCTTGTTTTGCTTTCCACTTGCTATCTGATAATGTTATTTGATGTCCCTTAGATCTGGTATTGAGGGAAACTAATCATTCCCTATTAACCTTCCTCAAGCTATGTATCATCTTTTAGAGCTCAACAACCTTCCTTGCATCCTGCCTCTCTGTCTCTTCCCGCTCTCTCCACCTGAAAAGTCCCATTCTATTCAATCATGCCACTCATTATGTATATAAAGTTAAGGCTGGTTTCCATCATGATTGCTTTATGCTTCAGAGCACTGAATTTTATTTGCCGTGTATTCAATTCAGTCACTCAATACCGTAAGATTCTTCTGCAGCTCTTCATACTCTGTGTTCATTTTTACCACACTGAAAATCATCAAACTTTTTAAACTCATTCATTTTTTCCAGATAACTTTGGAATAAGTTGTAAACACACAGGTCACAGCAGAAATCTCACTAGGACACTACTGGTAAAATAAAAAACCCAAACTCTGACCATTTATTCTGCTCTTCATTTTCCACCTTTAAGTCAGAGAGTAATCAAAGAACCATCTTCAATCAACTTAGGCTCTTCAGGAGTCTTTGATGAGGGACATTACTAAACTCATTTCAGAAATCCAAGCAGACTCACCAGTGCCAATATTGCTTACCTCCTACTCAATGATTCCTTCAAAGAACACACATTTGTGAGCTACACTTCTCCCTAAGAAATAAATGTTAACTCTTTGCCCACTAGTAGTCTGTTCTTTACTGCAGTTTCTAACATGTCCATTACAAACTCAAGCTTCCAGGTCCGTAGATCAGCAGTTTTTACTAAACTTTTCTTTTTTTCTTAAAAAGTGGCATCACACCTGCCACCTTCCATAACTTGCATGCTGAGGGCATTTTAAACACAGAATACAGATCTTGATCTTTGTCTGACAATCACAAGTGGTTGTTATAACTAGAAGAGGTTAAACATGTAAAGGGTCTTGCAGGAAAATGACATACGTACACACAAATTTGCTAAGCAATGCAGATGTCAGGCTGGTGGAAGAAAAAAAAAATTACTGAACTTTCTTCAGTTTGAATTCTATAGTTTGACAGTGTATCATTACGTTAACAGACAATAAATAAAGGAAGATACATAAGGAAGCAAGTGGAAACATGCTGGTGAAGAATCTCAGCGGCTAGGGGGGGTACATAACTAACAGAAGATCTCTCTTAAGCAGTAAGGTTGACATCGTGTGGATTATACAGAAGAGAAGCTTTGACTAAGAAACCATACTTGCTGAATTGCTCTATGGTAGGTTCCCTCCTTCACAGAATCGCATCATAGAATGGTTTGGGTTGGAAGGGACCTTAAAGATCACCTAGTTCCAACCCCCCTGCCATGGGCAAGGACACCTTCCGCTAGACCAGGTTGCTCAAAGCCCCATCCAGCCTGACCTTGAACACTTCCAGGGACAGGGCATCCATAACTTCTCTGGGCAACCTGTGCCAGTGCCTCACCACCCTCAGAATGAAGAATTTCTTCCTTCTAGCTAATCTAAATCTACCCTCTTTCAGTTTAAAGTCATTACCCCATGTCCTATCACTACATGCCTTTGTAAAAAGTCCTTCTCCAGCTTTCTTGTAGGCCTCCTTTAGGTACTGGCAGGCTGCTATCTCGGAGCCTTCTCTTCTCCAGGCTGAACAACCCCAACTCTCTCAGCCTGTCTTCATAGGAGAGGTGCTCCAGCCTTCTGATCATCTTCATGGCCCTCCTCTGGACTCGCACTTTTGAGCAACCTGGTCTAGCTGAAGGTGTCCCTGCCCATGGCAGGGTGGGTGGAACTAGATGATCTTTAAGGTCCCTTCCAACCCAAACCATCCTATGATATGCTCCATATTAGCAATTACTGTGGAGATATCACAACACTGGTTTTGGTTCACGAAGCAACTATAATCCACCATGTTATATTTGACTTGACCTCTTAGCAGAAATAACAACATACCAGGTCACTCAGATCACTTGGACATCAGATTTCCAATAACAGTTCTGGAAATGATGTTAATACTCAAATGTGTAACAGGACGCACAAAGAAATACCTATCATACTAAATTCAAGATTCAAATACAACTGTGGGGTTTTTAACTCTTATGGCTTATAGATCACAAAATGTACTTCCATACAAGGTTGACAGAGTTCATGTCCAAAATGTGTAACAAAGCATCAAAACATTGCAACCCAGTTAGTTCCTGGAACATTCTGAACATCAATCTTCTGTTTTTATACACAAATATATGCTAACAAACTCCAAGTTGGAAGCAGCACATTTTTCAGGTTCCCTCTTTTTAATTAAACAAACAAGCTACCGTAAAACTGTTAATTTGCTAACTTGCTAGGCAGGCTTCTATTCCTGCTAAGCATTTTGTATAATCATCCCTTTAAGTAGTCATAAAAAAAATTACAGGAAGTTATATTTGCAGATAAAATAAAATACAATTTAATCATACTTAATTATAAAATCACACTCAGTTCTAATAAGATACAAGTTTTCTCATTTTCTCACAAACCCATCATGACAGAAACAAGATGAAAAACAGGCACTATGGCATCGCATCTTCCTTCGCACACTTTCTACCTTTAATTCTGCTAATTTCAGTATTAATTAATCAACCTCAAAGTATGCACAACACCGCAATAAATCTGGGATATTATATTCTATAGGCTTAAAACTTCTTTGCAACCACGTTAAATTATCTTAGCTTAACATTGTACAAACACATTCAAAATCAAAATCCTCAAAATATCTTAGCACTTGCTTTCTTATTTAGTCAAAATCCATTCCAATCCAACATAATAGCATCACAAGGTTTATTAGCATGCTGTCTAATTAGCAAAAGAAACCCACAAACACCATCTGTGTCAAAAATAAACTACTCTTTAGACCTGCACTGGACATCATAGTAACCAGCTCTCTAGGATTTTTGTCTTTTAAACCTGAATTCCTTAAAACAAACAAACCAACCAACAACCAAAAAACCCCACAGAAAATTGTTAAAGCTAAAACCTTTACATGAGAACAACAAGCTGCCAAAAAACACCCTCCACAGAACAAAAAAAATGAAAAAAAGCCCCATGAATAGGGAGCTCACGATTTTCTGAAAACAAGAGCTTAACCATTGCCTCGTTTCTTTACAGTATATATTTAGCTGGTTAGAACATTTCTCAAAAAAAATCAAGAAATCTGAATCAGTTCTACTGACAGTCTTCCTATTTTAGTATTGATAGGTGTGGATACAATACAGAGGACGTTAAATAAGCTGGAAAATCATACACAGAATTTTAAGTGTACTATATAATGATGAAAGAGAGAACGTTTTGCCCACAGAGCATCACATATAATAAAGATGGCTTTCTTACACAAGATAACATGCATTACTCCTTTAGTGTAAAATCCAAGCACTCAGAGAGCAAGTGTGGAAATCAAGCATGACGTTATTCTTTTGCTACTTCTTGAGTACTTGAAGTTAAGTTACATGTACCTATTTCACCCCAGATTTTATATGGGGAACAATGCTGACATGAATTATGTATGACATATTAAAAAAAAAAAAAGCCATTCTTAACAGAAGACGACTTGTCTTTTACAAGAACCAGGCAGCAGAGTCTTCACTTGCAATGTGTCTCAAAAACTGAGGTCTTTTTCTAACACAAAGTCTCCTACATTTACATGCACAAAGTAGTATAGCTGACGTTGAACTCCTTTTTATCTCTTCATGAATTTTACAGGTTTTGAATTCAAATAAAACTATGTTCATTTTTTTCTAAATTTGTCCACAGTCTGTGTATTATGCAAGTACTGTTACTATCTACATCTAGACACTGAAACTGTTTTTCTTCACTTATTTATTATTTCATTGACCATCAAACAGTATATTTGTTGATTTAGAGAACATTTTATCAGAACTGCTGTATTTCATCTGACAGTAAGCCAATAGTAATAACTGAATTTTCCAAGTTAGTCATAATACACCGAGGGCTTTCTTTTGTTTGAACAGTTAATCCCTAGGACAACACAAATTAAAAAACAAAGTAGACACTGTTTTACTAATAATTTTGGTACCCCTGTTATCACATTCATCTTTGTTTACCCATCATGTTGTTTTCTGGTTAGAAAATGGAAAGTTTTCACTTTTAAAATACGAAATTTAGCTTTAAAGATGAAGCATTCAGACATTTTTCTTATATAGGTCAGTAGTAGTTTATAATAAATACATGTGCAAGACGAGCTCATGTTAAGCTTTTAATTCCAGTATGATTACCTTACATTTCTGAAATGCGGCGATTATAAAGATGAGGCACACTTACACAACATTTTAACACTACTACTTCCAAAATCAAATTCTTTAAAGATAGAATATTGTCTTTAATATGCGCTTCCGAACTATTGCCTTTCACAACCGATTAAAGAATATAAGGCAAAACAGGAGACCCAAGCAAACACATTAACAGTCCAAACAATCAGTGTGAGATGCTTCTGCACTAACCCACAGATCAAAATTCATGGTGCAAGAATAGTGATATTTGCCACAGAACCACAGCTTGTTTTCCTCACTGCCACTCCCCTTCTCCCACTAATATTTGGGATTTTACTTGGTGGAAGGGGCTACTAAGGGCTCTGTGACACTTACATGCTCCCAAAGGATCATTTTTTTCCAAAATATTTGGAGTTTTAACTACTTAGATGGTAGCCAAAGGGCTTTCCATCTCCACTGCTCTGATGGTTCTGATTACTTTTCTTGTAATTATCCCTAATTATGGCACTGGAACCACAGAAACGTTGCAGTTTCTTTCAGTGGAACAAAGCCACCACATACTTTCTCCAAAAGCTTGCAAAACTAAAATTATCTCCTGACTAAAGAGAATCCTGCAATGATCCCCATCAACCTTCACCCACAGGCTCCCATCAGACTCCAGGATCATTCCCAAACCATCCTTCAGGTTCAAGTTAAGTCAAAGCTAGGTTTTGACCCTTTCCAAACACATCTGAAACAAACAAGGGAAAGAAATAGCTTCTTGGTTCAGGTGCAGGAGCAAGCACTCCTGAAGAACACAGCTGATTAGGATTTCTTTATAGAATATGGATTTAAAAAAAAAAAATCAAAGAATCTGAACAATCTCCTGCTCACCCATCCCCCAAAATGAAAAGAAACACATTGAGTTTGATACTGAGTTGGAGGTTTTTTAGGATAAGTTCCTTAACGTCTAGAATGGCATTTCAGGAGAGAAAAAAATGAGACATCTACTCTGAATATGCTCATAAGCACTCCTCTGTGGAGTGCGATAGAGCCACTTTCCGTTTGGTGGTCTGCCAGGTTTGAAGTAAGGATAGAAAGCTGTTCCACATCCCAAATTAATGCCCTAGAGACCAGCTTATACAGCTGGTCTGTCTCTAGGCCAGCGGAAATTTAATTATCTGCACAGAAGCTAAAAACAAAAAAACAAAAAAACAAAAAACAACCCCCCAAAAAAACGAAACCAACAAACCAAAAAACCCCAAACTGTATGGGGACAAAGAAGGGAAAAAAAGACATTTTCACTCTTCCTTTTTCAAACTATGAGGAAGATCATCTCTCCTGTTCTTCCCTCCCTTATTTTAGACTGCAATGACAGGGAGGGAAGGGGATTTACTGACAAATTTGTTATAGTATTATCTTAAGAACAACAGTATAAATGACAGAACTAGCTTTCAGATACGTAACTGGGCAAACAAACAATTTTTTTTCCACAGCTGCTAATGCCAACCACTGTTTCAAGTAGCTGGTGTAAAGGACTACAATTTCATTTCAATTTAGGTAGCAGAGCCATTTTCATTTTACACTGCAATGCAAGGATTAAACGTATGTGAAAAATTTGTGCTTCTTTCAACTGTTGTAACTAGTGACAATGCTTCAGAACACACGAAAGTTTTTCTTCTTACAGTGAATATACAGGTCACAACCTACATGCTGGAGGAAAAGAAAGTTCAGTTCGAAGTATTTTTAATTGCTATATTCATCAGATTACCATATTTTAAAAAATAAAGATCAGTTACAAAGCAACAGTGAGTCTGTGATATGAAGATCGGAAAGCAAGGAGATGGACATACAAATGTTGTTTAATATTTAGAATGTGCCTACCCTATACAGGAGTATATGCAGAGATACCAACAACTTCTGAGCCATATTAACTGAGTTACCAAAAGCAGTCTGGTTTTGCTGGCAGTCAGCAAAAAGCAGCAGGATTTGTCAGCTTAGGAAGAGCACTACATTAATGCAGCTATAATGCTTGTGAAATTCTGCCTTGTTCAGTGTCATGGATCACATGGATGCAGCTGTGTATGTATCTTCCTACTGATCAAAATCCATCTAAATTCCAGCTGAGCGTAGTATTTCCTCTTGGATAGGTGGCTCTGAAGGCCTACACCTAGGCAATAAACAACAGATGGACAGATCTGGGTGAAATTATTAAGTATGAATTTAGGCTGGAGAACTTGTGGTCTTATTTTAAAATGAACTTTTCCTTTTGGGATGTTAAATATTGTAATTGTAGTAAACTCTGAAATTTTTAAACTCACCTTAAAACACTGAAAACTTCCAGTCTCTCTCATGTTTTCAAGAGTGGAACAATACTTGCTTTGTCAAACTATGTCAGCAGACTGGACTTCCTGCTGGTAAGTACAGCAGTGCTAAAATGGTAGTGCTTAACATGACACACCAGAAAAGAAGCTATCAAAACTGGAAGCTGTTTCTAAAAAACTGTTTTGAAATATTTCAATTTTCAAATTAAAAAAAAAAAAAAAAAAAACACCTAAGTAGAAAAGGACTTCTGTAGCAACCTAAAAGCACACAAAACTTGTTGAGCAACTACCAGTCCATGACACAAAAGGCAGTAACAGAAACACTGATGCACACAGGCACAGAGCTTGCCATACCTTCATATTAGATGCCTCGGTTTCCAGTTTTGTTAGGTGATTTGAGTTATCCTCTAGCTCTTGCCGAAGGTTGGAGTTCTCCATCTTTAATGCCTCAACTTGCTTTAACAACTGATCATATGAAGCTGCGGCCATCCTGGGCTACCCTCAGCCCTAAAAAAAAAGAGAAAATATTAAATTTAAACATTTTGGAAAAAACTTCCACATTTATCTAACCATGAAATTCTCTCTCTCTCTTTCCCATTAACCACTCAACTTCCTAAACATTTAATTTAAATCCATTAAACCACACTATTAGTGTCTAGAACTAATGCCAGTTCAAAGACTTTTTTCAGTGGGCTTCCATTTGATACGCATGATTAAGCAAATGAAAGAAGTTCATTAACAACTGGATTAGGTATTAGGGGAAGCCAGAATACATGAAAGAAAATCATAGCATCATACAAAGGCATCCTTACTATTCGCATTTCAATTCTGACACTGAGAAACTATGCAGATAATAGACAATATTTAGTAATTTTTGGATAGACAACAAGCACCATCAACCATATCTAGAAGATGCTGACGCCTACTTATGTTATGAAACAAAAGATAGTCACAGATGTTCAAAATTCCTAGGAACAGCACACACTAAAGGAGATGCTGTATGAAAGGCAAATAGTAAATATTGAGGAATTTTAACAGAAAAAAAATCATCAAATGTAGTAGTAATCAAGTCTTTTGTAAAAATACCCTCCAAGGCATAAAGGTTAAAACAAATATACTTACAAAATTCCAACACAAGAAGTGGTCATATTGCACAGTAGAATAAAAGGTAAAAAGCTATTCTTGATATCAAGATATCCCATATTATTTTGGATAATATTGTAACACAGTCCTAGAACACCATCACAATTACTCAGCCATTACAAAGGAGAAAGAAACAAATACTCCAAATTAAATTATACAATTCAAATTGTTTCCCACTTTCCAAACTAAAAACCATCAAAATTGTCCATCTAACAACATAAGTTAACTAAAGCATGGCTAACCATGTTTGAAACTCTTTACGGTGAAGCTATCAATTTCTTATTCATCAGCCATTCAAGAGAATAAAAGGAAGCCTTGCACTTCATATACATAAGTTACCCTTCCAATGTCATCACAGGAATTTCCTAAGTATGCGGCCTGTAACTCAAAGGAAAAAAAATACAAAAAGCTTACGGGACAACATTTCTGTTCATCATTACTGCAGTACTTTGGAAAAGATGAAACAATTAAAAGTTCTTATTTAGCATTTTCTGCGTATCCTCTCACTAAGCCTTTGACTTTACTGCTTGTGTAACTCCTTACATAATCAACTTTGCTCTCCCAGACGAATCTTAATTGAATTATCCAGCCTATAAAATTAGGTAAAGTTATTCTAAAAGGTTTTAGTTCTCCAATACAAATTTTGAAAGTTGTATTTAATCTCTCTAAATTTAAACTCAACAAAACGTAAAGAACATCATAAACCATTGAAAACAGAAACAATAACAAAAGCTGTAGTGCATTTGATATGTTTATTTCCTTTTCAAGAAGCAAGTCTTCATGCCCTAAGCGCCTGTCATCATCAAAGACAGGAGAGGGAAGTGGTCTGCCACCTATGGAATTGTGATTTCCATGACACTACCAATAAGCTGAAGAAAAAAAAAATCCCTAACAAATTTCTTTTTCAAAATTTGGTCATGCTTTACTGGACATCTCATTTTTAGAGAAATGAAGGCAGTCTGAAACACCTACTCTATTCTGTGAATTCTGTGCTATTAACCATCAGGCTGTTTCACCTAAAAGGTGGAGAGTTGTCAAGGGTAGACTGCTACTGTTCCATTTCATGTATGTTTTTGTTTAGTAAGTAACAGTTTCCATTCTTATTAATAAAACCAACAACTGTAGTTCACATTTCTTTTCAGAACATACACCCTGCATGGACAATTCTGCACAAGCCCAAGAAAGGCAGATAGAAGTGGAAACATTTTCACATTAGTTGTCATAAATTAGTATTGTACTGTAATATTGATAGAATCTGTTGGTTTTGACTCAAGTATATCACACATTTATTCATTTACATCTAATTTACAGAAGCTGCTGTGTGCCATGTATTTGACATGCATTTTGATTCTAGCTAGAATACCTTCTTCTCCCATTATTTTACTTCATGATCAGTATGAAAGGACAGGCAATGATAAAAAATATCAAGTTTTTCCATTTTCTGTCCACACTAAAGAATTCTCACTCATGAATCTGGAAGTTAAAACAATTAGCCACATTAACAAGGCACGTACACACAATGAAGAAAATGGAGAAAACTGAACAAGGGGAGGAGCTACAGCAGAAGGACAGCAACTGCAGAGCTCTGATATTTTAAGTGTAAAATAAGCTTAAATGTACTTATGTTAAATGAGTAAGGACCCAGTTTCTGAAGGGGAGGTTTGGTTTGTCTTCTCCCCCTCCTGATCTAAGTTCCTAAGCTTCCTTTTGTGTATTTTATTTTTGTAACATGGAAGCAGGACATCACCACTAAGAGACGGCATTCTGCCTCAAGACCAGGAGTCACTTCCTGATTTGTTCAAACATCCAACTTTATCTGTGGGTTTGCAGACAAAAAAAATTGAGTTAGCTGATTACCACAAGCTGGGTAATTGAAAACATCTTCCTTTTTGTGTTCATTAGATGACCAAATGGGCAACAAGCGACACTGCCACAGGCAGAAACTCACTGCTGCCAGCCTGGCGTCGGGCAGGAGGTGGCTCTGCGGGAAAGGCGCGGGCACCAGCAGGAATGGCAGCAATGCCTGGCAGCTGCTCCCCGCTACCAGGGCATTCACATCGGCACCTAAGGACACGGCAAGAATTTTAAAGAAAATGTCTTGGGGGGGGGGGAAGCGGAGGGTGGCGTACATCCTATCTTTTGGGAGCATGGCGAGGTTTGGGCAAAGTGTGTTTGCAGTCAGTACATCCACACTGAAAACTGGACTGAAGGCAGACAGTCTCACATGAGCAATACGCGGCGAGCCACCTGGGCATCTACTTGCAGCGATGCCTGCCACCCCACTGGCTGAGGCACTTGGACTTCTTGGGGGCACACAGATGTACGCCCACCTCCCTGGCCCTCCAAGATAATTCTCCTTCTTCCTGCCTGTGAAGGAACAACTACCAAGTATTTGAGGAGAACAGTAAACTACTTTTTAGAAATAATGGATCTCACCTACCCCAACTGCACCAAGGTGTTGATACAGTGCCACATGTAAAACCAGCCACAGTTATAACAGAGATGAACAGAAAAACTGTACATGTGTAAGGAGTAGCTCAAAGACAAGATGACACTGGGCAGTGCTGAAAGCCACATTGTTGGGCTGGAGGCAGGCTGTCCGCAAAGTTCACAGAATCAGAGAATTGTAGGGGTTGGAAGGCACCTCTGGAGATCATCTAGTCCAACCCCCCTGCCAGAGCAGGGTCACCCAGAGCAGGCTGCACAGGACTGTGTCCAGGCGGGGTTTGAATCTCTCCAGAGAAGGAGACTCCACACCCTCCCTGGGCAGCCTGCGCCAGGGCTCTGTCACCCTCACAGTGAAGAAGTTTTTCCTCCTGTTCAGATGGAACTTCCTGTGTTCCAGTTTGTGCCTGCTGCCCCAAAACTAGTCTGCAACAACTATTTTTAAATGTTTCATTATTGACCTTCGCACAAGAAGTGGGATCAAAACTTTCTCCCATAAATTCAAGAGGCCTCGCAAGGTCAGAGGACTACATGTAATACACAAGGAATTTGATGAACCGATAAATGGAGCGGTAGAAACAGG
Source organism: Phoenicopterus ruber ruber (assembly GCA_009819775.1). Classification (NCBI taxonomy): domain Eukaryota; kingdom Metazoa; phylum Chordata; class Aves; order Phoenicopteriformes; family Phoenicopteridae; genus Phoenicopterus; species Phoenicopterus ruber. The sequence continues at coordinate 63,685,063 of CM020246.1, read as the reverse complement.
GTGGAATTAAACAGCATAACAACGTATGGTCACTCATGTAGGACTCTCACCACCTGGAAGCAGTGAGTGGGGAGGAGCAACCTGAGCCTGCCGGCAGCCAGCCTGCAGGGCACCCGGGCACTGCCAACAGGAGACTGGCACAAGGAAAGCAAACACCATCCCCGGAGTTATCAAGTCATTTTACAAAGACACGGGTAAGAAAAGTGAATTTAAGTGAGTGCAGAGAAAGACGCGAAGTCATCAGGGGACCAGAGCGTCTCTCATATGAGAAGAGACTTGACGAGCAAGCCTTTGCTGCCTCAGCACAACAAAGGCTGTAACAACACAGCTACACTTTGTTATTAGGGAGGGGAAAACACTCAAGAGGGAGAAAAATATTTGTGTTAAAACACAATACTGACACAGAACAAATGGATATAAATCGGTCATTTATCAACGTAGGCTGGCAACACCCATTAGAAGTTGTAAATTCAGCAACATCCCTGCCTAGCTCACTGCACAGGAAGGAACTGGACTTAGCGGTTCAGAAATCCAATCTTGTATTCCTGAACTTCAGTACAGAAGAATTTTCATATCCACAAGATATTTGTATCTTTTTCTGCTGAAATAACAAAATGCCAAAGCATTACACAAAAGGCACCATTATTTAATTTTAAAATGGGGGAAACTGACATAGGTAATGCATGACCACAAAGCAGCTTAAGCTTTCTGATGCTGAACACTGCGACACCTCTCAGGCACTTAGTTTGTAGAGTGAAATCGCAAGGCTCCATTACACACAAGCTGTTCCACATATATTGAGCTAACATCCTCAAAAATAAAATCTGCCTCTTTTCTGGAAATAGGTTTTTACCAATAGCCTCAAACTAGACACGCCAAATCAGAGTGCAGGTCCCAAAACTAATCCTTGGATTTATGCTCCAAATTATTTGAGTACAGAAAGATGACTTAAAATTTTTTTTAAACACAGAATTGGTGGCATCGATAGAAATTAACACTATCGCTGCATCCCCTTCTTGTAATTTCTCAGTGGTCAAAACACTTGCCTTGGGGAAAGAGTCAAACTCTGGACTCTCTTGGCCAGATAGGATTCACAGCCACATTTCACCTCATTCACAGCAGAAGTAACGAGTAACCAGTCCAAAGGAAAGTGAGAAATAGTTTACACGTGGCTCAGTAGCCTGAAGCTGTACCCACTGCACATACACACACAAACATATTCAAGATTACTGGGGTCAGAATCAAATGAATCAAGAATAAATGACTCTCTTTTTTCCCCTCATACGAAACCACTAAAGTGGGGAACGGAGGAGAAGGGAAGAGGAAGAACTGTGGGCCCCTATACCCATTTCACATTTTACCCAGGCCAAGGGAAAATGCATGACACATGCAACACACCCTACCTTTGCAAAGTTCACTATTATGTTTCAGTCAAGCTCCCTTTCACGCTCTAATCGCGTTTCTTCTTTGCAGAGTGGTCATCATTCAAAGGGAGGAACGGAGATACCCCTTTCTCCAGATTTACTCCAAGAAATAACCCTCTTGGAACACAGAAACTTTGAAATTTAATTCCCTCATTGTAAGAAGCACCTAAAAGCTAGCTCTCCTACTTCCCTGACCCATATTTCTCATCATTAAGAGGTTTCTTCTCCATCTCCTATCAAAGTAAGGTGAAATTATGACAAGAAATTTCATGCTTTACTGAATCAGCAGTTTGCATGAATATACACATCAAAGAATTTCAAGCTGGATATAACTCTCTTATACACTAAAATCAAAATTAATGAGAAGCCTAAATTTATGCAAATGTACTGTTAAGATTTAGATATGCATTTTTCTACATTAAGAAAACTGTACCAGTAACAACTGCCCTGAAATCAGGAACTTAGATGTACTCTTTTTAGTCTCAAATCCCAAGAGGTAGGCAAACCCCCCAATATTTTCTGAAAGCTTACAATTTTTTATTGACCACAGCCTTTATTTTTCTTTGAAATCAATAAGCATATATAGTCAACACGCACTAAAGAGGTTCTACTTAAGAACCCCAACAACTTGTGATATATAAATTAAATCTCCTTATAAAAATATTTCAGAATCCCATTACTATTTTTTCATCCATAAAAGCTATCATTGTTACCAGAGCATCCTATTTTTATAAAGCAACTTTTGTAGAATAAATTAGTCTTAGTCTTTTCAGAACACAGGCTAAGAATACTCTAAGTTCTAAAACCCTAGCACATGATTTTTCAACAACAGAGACAGAGAACTGGCACTGTCTATATGTAAAGCTAGAAAACATTTTTAGATAACTACAACCTATTTGTTTCAATTTTAGAAATCTTCAATGGAATAGTTATTCTGCCACCCACAGTAACTGCCTGAGGGTGATTTTTTTGTTGTTTTTTGTTAGCAAGTAAGTTGTATGGCTACTTCAGACATCAAAATCAGTGAAAAAAGGCAAAACTACTTTCTTCAATAAGACTCAATCCAAACAACACTGATGTCAACCAAGGCTCCTCTTCATGTAATTGATTTTGGATTATGAACTTTGTTGAGAGTAGTAAAACACACGTTCGACTCTCTAGTAAGGGAACAGAATTTAACATTCTGCTACCACCACCAATAAGCTGATGTGCTCCTGTGCTCTATAACTGAGGATCTTTCACAACGTAGTTTATCTTCTTAATATAACAACTTGCAATCATTGTATCTGAAGTTCATGAATATCTAGATTATAATTCAATAAGGCTGGAAAGGACCATCAACTCAGATTTCCTTCTGTATCCACAAATTTTACCCAACTATTCAGTGCTGAGCCCAATATCTTGCCCTTATTATTCTTTACCATTCTGTCAATTTTTGTCATTCATTCCCATGTGACCAATGGGGAACTGTTTCTTAAAGGGCATATCACACTGAATACAGGGAAAAAATAGTCACAAGGTCATGAGATTTTTTCCAATTAGTTTATCTTATATACATTTAAAAACAGATTTTTTGAAGCACTCAGTCTAGGGGTTCTGACTTGGAAGCAGTGAGTGCTAATGCTGGGAGGGCTGGACCAGTGCCTGCCCCCAGCTGTCTGCCCTACCCATGTCCGCAAGGTTCCCACCCAGGGAGGAGAGAATGGTTCAGCTGCTCAAGTGGCAGCTGCCTAAACCACTGCAGATTACTGCCCGACTACCAAGGTAATCTGAAATAGGTGTCAGTTTAATTTACTGCGCTGGGCCATTAACCACAACGGTTCAGCAGCTGTTACACGGCTATTTCCAAAAGAGGGACAAGGCTGACAGACAGGGGCAAAAAATCCAGCACAGCTGTTCTAAGGTAAGCCAGCCCCGCTTACTAACGTCAGCCTTAAATTTTCATACAGTTACCTTTATCAATACACTCAAGAGAAAAAAGCGAGGGTTTTTTCTGGCTCTTCTGATTTTGAATGTATCAAACCATGCCAATTTGCATTAATTCAATTTCTCTGTTGACTGCATCCTGGATCAGATTTTCCACTATTTTGTTTGAAGCTTGTCTTCAGGTTAAATGGTTTATATGTAAATATCCTTCTGCTTGGCCTTTTTGAACTCTGGCAAAATATCAGCACTCTAAGTGCCATGTTTAAAAACGTATCAAAAATGAGTATCAGTGGGCCACAGATTGTCTTACCCATTTCAGTTTGGGGCAAGCATTCCGGGCTTGCTGATTAAAAATGTTTATCCTTCACAGGCATTGCTTAATACTCTCCTTTCCTACTCACTGAAAAATACTCCATTGGCCCCAGATCATAAAAGCCCATTATACTGATTCTTTCCAGACAGAGCAGAAAAATTGTGTTTCTGCCTTCTCCAGCATCACACTGAACAACTACGTTACTTCCACTGGTGGCAAGCTTATGCTTTATTAAAATGGCTTTTGTTGCCACCATATTTAATCGTCCTATCCGTACCTGGATTTAAGAACAAACCCCAAAACTTCTAGTCAGTAGCAGCTAGAAGGGAGGCTACTTTGTTTGGGTTTTCCTCATCTGGGCTATGTAGGCACACAAATATAATGAGGAGTCTGAAAGTGCTATAATGCTTTGGGTGTGGTTAAAGAGAATTAAGAAAATACTCGGTACAGAATGAGAATTGCCCGTGAAAGGATCAGCAGATCTGGTACCTTCTGCTCCTGTTCTCATTCATTCTACATTAGCATGCTCAGGTCATCAAAGAGATGCAGGAAGGAGCAGAAAACAGCCATCACAGAAAACTGCTCTTCATAAGCTTGTTTTAGCAACAACGCTTTGGTATCAGAAAGTGAATTGCAAGTTATGTAACACTACTCCTTTCAATAAATTTCAAAAAGCTGACACTGAAAAAAATTGACAACAAATTATACCGAATGATAATCCCTAGATTAGGTACCCTCTGAATTCCTGGGTTTTTCAGCCATGTAGAAAAAACAAAGGCCAGATGAAAAGCCATTACTATTATCAGTTATCCTAATACAACATGTGAAAGGGTTAGTCCCTTTAAAAGGAGGCCACGCAATATTCTCTAAACCTTAGCTGCATCAAGAAGATTTTCTTCTTAGTTTTTCTATCCACTTCTGCATGAAGGTTATCTTTGTGGACAGCAGGCTAAAACACTGAAGAGTTTCTATACCTGACTTTCCTAAATCCTTTTGACTGGGGGGGTAGGGCAGAGATTTTTGGGGTTTTTTTCTTCCATAAATGAATTCATAACTTAGCAAGAACTTTCAATCCGTTGTTACATTTTGGGATACCTCCTTAAGTTCAATACTTGGTCTGTACTCACCAACCATCATAACCAGAAGCATCATCTATTCTTCCTAACCAAAATACAACTCAGCTGATGAAGGTTTGAAATAATAAGTGATCCATGTTCTCCGCATTCCTTAAAAGACCAGGAAGAGAAGGAAAGAGAAGATGATGGTCTCAACCCTTGGCTTGCCTTCCTCGTTACAGGTCAAGCATGATGGGGGTCAAGTCTGTGTGTGCGCAAGAAATAGAAATGACCCCATGTTTAGGATTTTACTAAAGAATGCTAACAATCCAACATTCCTGTTAATAATAATAATAAAAAAAAAGAGTGAAATCAAGTAGTCATACATTTCAGGGTATTAACAGTCAGGTTCAGCTTTTATTACACTGCCAAGAAAAAAGCCCCACTTCTTCCTTTATAATTCTAGGTTGGGAAGTTCCTTAGCTGGTTAGTCATGCTGCATTCAGAATACAACTGTGAAAATACGAATCATGATTTGCATTTAAATACTATATTGAACACAAAGCACTCCAGACATCATTTGAATCATAACTTATATTGGACCAGGGATGATTCACAACCCTGAACACTCATTCTTCAAGATGATCATCTTTGCTATTCATGGCTAATTGTGTATGCCCTCACTGCATATGACTTGCTCCTGTTTACTTTTGTATTTCTCATAATCTTTTAAGGATTCAATTCTAGAAAGCTTAAGCTATTAAAGAGTCTGAGACAGGTCTTTATTCTCCTATTTTAACTGAAACACAAATTAAACCCCAAACCATTAACATGAAATAAATCAGCTTTAATTAAAAAAAAATATTTTATAATGAAGAAGTATTTCCCCATATTGGGTGACTTATCAGGGTCATCTTCAAGGTTCCCTTCACCACTTGTAGGGAACTGAAGACCATTCATCTTGCAGGAAATGTATCAGTATCTGTTCACACAGGTCCTGAACAAATTCTGGAAAACCACCAGCGGAGACTTGGTCTTCACTATCAACAACTTACATTGATGAAAAATTAATAATCATGTTTCATCAACATAAACATTTTACCAACTGAATTAAGACACATACTGAAATCCAACACAAGAATTTAGAGATCAAAGGAACCGATTTTAGCCATATGCATTTCCAACTTATGCTGCATTATTCCACGCTGATGATATACTAATAGTGTACTATGACAACACGTATCAGAATATTTATCAAAACTGAATTTTTTGTACAAATATTTTGGCAAGTATCGTGACAGCATTTGAGGGATGACGTTTAGGAAAGTCTGCACTCATAAATAATTTAAAGTATTATATTTAAAAGTGATCTTTTATTCAAGCTGCCATTTTTAAGAGTGTGACTAGAGTTTCTTACAGGAATTACTCCACTTGTTACACAAAACAATACTAAGACCATTTCTTTTTAAGACTTAAAAAGGTACAGGAAGAAGCATCATCATAATAATCATCATCATAATCACTACTGTGCTTTTGTCATCCTCTTTCCTTTCAGAAAAAAAGTGGTGAAAGCACCTCTGTGTCTATTGTATCTTCTAATATTTAAGCAACCGTGACAAACATTCAAAATGTTACAGGAAAAACATCTAGTATCACCAATTTACCTTCTGAGACCAATTAGTCCAAATGGTTAAGTCCTCAACTGATGTTTTTGGTATCATCCAAAGCCTGTCTTAACTGATAGTCAGGAAAGCTATGATTCTAAAAATAATAGTATATATAGAAAATGTTTTGAGGCGATGTTTACTACAAAGCATAAATTTAAACTCCGTAAGTTAAGACTTGTCTTCATCAAACCTTTTTTGTGCATCATTGTATTGAACAGAACTGAGAAGAAAAAAATATTTTACCAGTTACTTTGAGTCTCCTCAAAAATACAGAAGAGTCTGGTTCCGAGAAACTACTTTCAGTACATGTGTTTACATGTATTTTCAAAGAACTCCAATTTTGACAAAAAAGTCATAAACCTTCTAACTACATTAGAAGTAACAGAAAAAAAACACTAGTAAAAAGACAGTAGAAAGAAGACTAAGGAGCACTTTCAACAGAACAAACAGCAGAGGGGGGAAGTATTTAAAAACTGCAATTGATCTATATTGTATTATTCATACATGCACAGTAATTTACTGAAAAAACTTCTATGCAAACTAAGAAGGTGTATGTTTCTTGCTACACCTTTAAAAGGCATCTTTCAGTGTATGAGACTATCCACATCAAGTCAAAACCAGACTCCACTGACCCCTTGAAGAAAATCTTACCAAATGAAAAATGCTCCTTACAGCTCATAGCCAGGGTCCTCCACGTAAGTCAACAGGAAGAATTTTAAATCTTGACCCAGACAACGAATAGGATTAAATAATTTGGCAGCATATGTGTCTTCCAAAAATCGCTACACATTTTTGCAAAAGCAAGGAGCGTTCTGCTGGCAATGACCTAATTACTAGAAAAAAAGCTGCGTATCTGACAAAGGGAAAGAAAGGACCCACTGCTTCATACATAATTTATTAAGATTTCCCACAGCATTCAGGTTAAGTCGCGGACCCAAGCATCTCTTTGTGATGTTAAATAAATTTGTAAGAAGTCAGCGGATCCCAGGGCGCACCGAACGCGCAGCGCTCCCCCCAGAGCGCTCCTCGCCAGGCCCGCTCGGCGCGGCTCGCTGCCGGCCGCCCGCCCGGCCTCCCGCGGCTCGCCCTTCCCGGCGAGGGGGACGCGCTGCGGCAGCGGAGGCACCGCCGCCCCCCGTCGCTAACAAAGCCGGGCTGGTGCCATCCGCGGGCAGCGCCTCGCCGCCCCCCGAGGGGCACCTCCGCACGCCGGGCAGGGGCTGCCCGCCCTGAGACCCCCGTCCGCCCACCCGCCTCCCCTCCTCCTCCTCCTCCTCCTCCTCCCAGCCCCGGAGCCCGTGCTGCGGGGCGCACGGCCGCGCCAGGGCTCCGCGGCGGCTTTGTGCCTCTCGCCGGCTGGGCGGGCTGGGGCTCGGTCCCGCCCGCAGCGGCGCCCCGCCGTGCCCGGGCGCCCGTCTCCCCGGGCGCGGGGCTTTCTCCCCTCCGCGCCTGCAGCCCTTTTCCCGCAGCCCGGGTTTTTTTTAGCCACAAAAGCCGCTTTCTTCTCCCTTCCCGGCGGCGCCGTCGCCTCTCTGTCAGAGGCGCAGGGAGCCGCCCCGCCTCGCCCGCCGCTGCCGTCCGGGTGCGCGGCCCCAGGGAGCCGCCGCCGCACTCACCCCATGGCCGCGGCCGCTGCGCCTCCATCCCGCCGCCAGCGCCCGGCCGGCCCCGCCCGCGCCCACCGGCTGCGCCAGCGCCGCGGCCAATACTGCCCCACCGGTCACGTGCGGCCCGGCGCGGCGGCGCAGCCAATGGGGCGGCGCGCCTCGGAGGATGCGCCCGCCCCCTCCGCGGGGAACAGCTGCGCCCACGCCCCGCCCCGCGCCACCGCCGCAGGCGGAGCCACGCCAGCCCCGGGACCCGCGCGTCCGGGGGCGCTGTCACTGCGGCGGGTGCTCCGCGCCCTACCGCCGCCCGCAGGGGCCGAGCGCTCCCCCGCCGCCCGCAGCGGCAGGCGAGGCCCGGGGCTGGGAGCCGGGAAGCGGGGCACGCCTCCGCCGGGACGCTACTGGGAAGGCGGCAAGGCGAGCTCAGGCGCCACTCCGCGCGAGGACGCCGTCCTCCCCGCAGGACACGCTGCAGCCGTCCCCACCGGCGCACACCGCTGAAGGCCTCAGACGTCCAGAACGTGTTACCCACCTACTGCGCACACATGACGTAAAATACAGAATACGATTTCTGTTAATGCACACCGGCTTGCGTGCCAGCCCTAGGCAGCACCTGCTTTCGAAGGCAGGAGCACCCCCAGTTCTGTGTTCCAGCACCAGTACGCTGTGTAGCCGCGGGCAAGAGCCTTCACACGCTCCCCAGAAATTAGCTCACGAGCATCTGCATCACTTCAGCTGTGATGATTATCATTCAGTCTCCTTTCAATAAAAGGACACAAGGACTAAACACCATGTAAGACTACAATCTTTTGCATTTATATAAAGGAAAATACTTTGCTTCTATATAAAAATGAAACGAGATTCTGCGTGTACTAGAATTAAAGCTAATATACTTCATCTAATTTTTAAAGAAATACATAGAGACACTGCTTATTAAAAAGGCAACAACCGTAAGCGTATCCTTCAAGGGTATCTCAGACTTACTTGTAGTTCAGTAAAATACTGTTTTCATGTGCTTTTCAGATATAAAGTTGTCACTGCTACTTGCTAGCTTAATAACAGATCACATACATATACATTTAAGCTATATCAAATTAGAACAAGAAGTACCAGTTTAGTGACGGGTCAGAAAAAAATCCAAAAGACAGCTGAATAAACAAATCAATTCATGAATCTATTTTAGAATCTCCTTCCATAACTGATCTCTCTCCAAGGATAAGGATGTAACAAAGTATTCATGACAAAGACTTAAAACCCCACAGAAGCACCCTACTGAATACAAAAGACAGCAAAAATTAAGCCGTATTTCAGCTGTTTGAGTTTGTAGTCTGTATTTTCACTTCAAAAAAAGGTCATACAGATAACAGGTACTATGGGGATGTTGTTTAAAAAAATCCAGCTCTAATATAAAAGGCAGCTTTGCAGAAACAGCACAAGTCTCTTTAATCCTCTAGAAGAAGTATTCAAGAATAAATCTGTGGGCAGTGCAGTCCTTCTCAACAGAATAGTGCATGATGGAAGACATCTGAAAAAGTGCAATGGTTTCTCAGCTGGAGCTAATGAAGGCCCTTCCCTGTGGCACTTCACATAATTTATGGAGTTATATGCCTATACAAGTGGACATAAGGATTGATAGCTCATTAAAAACATATATCCTTACATGCCTGAGGAAATTTCATTCTTCCTATAATCATTTCTTTTATTTGTATGAAACAAGCAGGCTCGTGATACCTCGTGGTTGCGACCAGACAAAATTAAAGGCACGACAGGCCTGTGTATGAATGTGAGCAACTGCACCACAGATACTTAAATACTACTACTTTAATTTCAGCTGTTTTCTCATGGCTCCTTTTTCCAGTCGTAGAAGGCAATACTCCACTCTCAGGAAAGATGCTCTTTACCAGATAACTTTCATCAAAAGGAGATGTGTAATGTTATGTCATCTGCTACCTTCAGCATGGTATCACACAAAACCCTCTTTGACTTCATCAGTATGGCTAACTATAGAGGTCCTGTCACTTGAGCTGTTACAGTGAATCATTTTAAACAAAAGTTAAGTGGAGCAGTACTCAAGAGCGTTTCAGACTATATGATTTTTTGCTACTACAAAGCTTCTATTAATTACAGCAATAGTTGACATCCCTCTGGTTTTTGATCCACTCAATTTCATTTGAGAGAGACTGAGTTCACACTCCCTCAGCTGCAACAAATTATCACACTACTCTTCACAGGTTTAAAGTTTAGAATCTAGCTAGGCATTAGATCTAAAGCTATCTTACTATCTTACTGGTATCTTACTGATATACACCACTGTTCCTCCCCTCAGACAAGCAAACCAAAATGCTCCCAGTTGTTACCGTGCAGCTCTCTCCATCCTAAAATTATTTACATTACCATAAGTGTATACTCAAATAAGCATAGACATAGCTCAACACCTACATTATCAGCTGGCAAGCTGTTGCAATATGAGTTGTGGCTTATATACCAATCAGGTTGGTCCAGTAATGATTTTAAATCATGTTGAGAAGTTGCAAGTGCAATGCAGGCTGGAATGACTACTTTAAGTGTGCAAAGACAATACCAGAGAACCGATGCCAAAGAAAATGCCAGAGAAACTGAAATCCTATATACTTTAAAGCTAAATTGCATACTTCCAAGTGAAAAACTAAGCTTGAGAAGTACACTTAATTTTCTGGAATCCTAAATGGGAATATCCAAGATCAAAGGCCATATAATGTATTCCATTAGTTTATATACATCATACTGTGTTTTCTGCAACTCTGAAAAACTAACTGTAGTTCTCGCTCTGTGAAAAGATTCTTGTTAGTCCTGGTACTGGTTAGTCCTGGTACTGGTTAGTCCTTTCTGAGGCTGGTAGTCACAAGCTGAATAAGTCTAAGTAAATTCAGTGCTGATGAGTGATGTTAGATTCACTGCTCTATAGCCTGAAGTCCCATATTTATTCGCAGAACGAGCAGAGCATAAGCAGCAGCACAAATTCTCCAATACCTTCTGCCAAGATGACAGTTGAGTGGGAGGCAGAAAGCTTTCCCTTCCTTGCTCATAGTAATGCCCATTCTGTTATGATTTCATAAAAATGGCAGCTTATGTTTTATGTCTGTCACATGCACTGGCCTCTGAAGCAAAATCCAGTATTAAGTGAAATTCATCTTAATAAACAGCATGTTATTAGTAGTAAGACAACCTTTCTCATACTGTATCTTCCAGTGGTGTTAAAACATTGATATACAGCCAAACAAATGAATGGTACTGTGACACAGTCTTACTTGCTTTCGAAATTGCTTTCTATGTGCAGTACTGGATTCTGCTAACAGAACTGATACCAATGAAACAGTAGTTGAAAAAAAAAGGTCAGGCTCTCAGGAAAAAATAAAACACAGAAAGGAATTGTACAGCGAAAAGTCTTATTTAGACTTAGTTTATCTTTGATTAGTTATTTTCTATCTGGCAGAAGGAACTAGATGGCTTTTTCATTCTTTGAAAGATACCATTACCAGGACATACCTGCAATACATAGCAATACCTGCTCCATATTACATTAAAGAAACCCCTTTAAAATCTATTAAAAGAATGAAATTTCTGCATGTAAGCCATCAAATCCCAGGGACACAAAATTTTAGTACTGAAAAACATCAGCTCAGTTTCAGCATTCAAAATACAATTACTTCTATTATTTTGGACAAGATCCCTGCAGTCTACCCAGCACAGCATTCTCAAACAGCCAAATGGGAATTTGGATCCAGAAAAGGAATTGGCAATCTTTTCATAGAATATTTGATGTAAGCCATGCACTAAGTATTTCCCAACTTCTTACTGCGTTTGTGGAAATCCAGTTCAAGACTAAATAAAATTGTCATAACCCTGTTTCCCCCCACTACTAAGTGATGCTAAATAGAAGCTCTCAGTGGATTAAGATCCACATTTTTAAAAACATAAAGGACATTCCCCAAAATATCTATTTGCTTCATAAAATCAAGACTATTACAATAGAAAATGCAAAAGGTTTTCTGTTTTTAGGTAACTGGCTCATAAATGGGACAGTTCTCTGCCTTCACAACCTCACCCTCTGCAGCAGTACCCTTCTCCCTAGAAGCTTTTCACTGTGCACTATATTTGAAGTGATTGATATTTCATTATTAGTCATTGCACATGCACAGTACTACCTACCTCAGAGACTCTGGGCACAGTGAGTGGGTTGGATAATGAGTTAAATTCTCTCTCTCTGTTGCCAGGCACTATGGTTGGTATTACTCACAAATGTGAAATGTAGTGTTGCCAACTTAAGAGATCTTGCCTTCAGAACTTCACTTACTAATCGAAGTTTTACACACTGACTTACATCAAGCTGCATCTTTTAGAAAGGTGGTATAAACAGATTTTATTAACAAAATAAACTGAAAACATTTCACATCTGTTTTATATAGATGCAAATTTCATCTTAACACAGGACTTGATAAAATATTTTAGCAGCTGCTATAACCAAAGATTGCCTCCTGCCTTTCAACTTTATTTTAAAAATCGATGAAGCTGAACATGCTGAACATGCTCTTTGCTTCTCATTTCCTTGGAAATCGTGAAGTTGCTTTCACCTCTCTCACTACCACACACAGACTGTGTATTGTTCCCTCTGAGCCTTGTCCTCACCATGTGACTAGGAGCAGGGATACTTTGTACATACACACACTGGGAATACACATAACCTGCTCCCATCAGCATTAGTATCAGTGTTTTGACCATGAAAAGATGCATTTCTACTTTGTCTGTCAGGATTCTCTCAGAAACGTTGCATATTATTTCCCCATACAGATGACCTGCAACTACAAGCATTAGAAAGATCATCAGAAAAAGAGGTTTCCTGAGGATCAGGAAACTAAAGGACCACCTTTCTCCATTCTTTCTGCATCTGCATGAGAAAAGAACTCTGTCACTGTTCCTAACATCATCCAGAACACATGCACTCAACTCTTCTGACACTAGTCCTACAAAAATAAACAGGAAATTTCTGTACTGAGAACAGAGAATCAGAAATCAAGTTGTTCTTTTAAGATTTTCTATTATACTAATGTACGAAAATTCCACTTCTTTTTTTTCCTCAGAAGGCTGTGCTACAAGTTCCTGAACTTGAGAAGATTTTTCCACAAGCAATGAAAAGATCTGTCTGTCACAGGGGTCAATTAACTACCGAAAGGTCATGTAACATAAGCTAAATGAGAAAAGCAGAAAAATGCATGCTGTTTAATTATTTCATAAATAAGTCAGAGGTACAGAAAGCTATCACCTGCTCTTTAAATCCTTTACTATCTAATGCTGTCTATCGTTTGCCAATTCTTCAGTTCTTTCCAGAAGTACTGTGCTCTCTGGGGCATCTCCCACTCATGCCTTCTTCCCTTTCACTAAGTTTTTCCATCTGCACGCAGGTTACTTGCTGTAACTTAAAGAAACGAAGATTCAAGGAGAAGGGCTGCTTCCTTCCTCACATCTGTTAGATCTAGTATGGAGCCATGGCCCAATCTGTAATATGTCACGTATGTTCTAAAAACAGTACAATAATGAAAAGAGTTTGCATAGCAAACCATTAATCCAGTAAACTTCACCATCCATTTACCCATTCTTCTATCTCAGCTATATAATAAATCCCACCTGACACAAGTTTGTGTCACATTATGGTTTCCTCATCCTCTAATGAAGAGCACCACGGTATCTCGGTATTGTATCACTTGTTTCCTCTGCTGCAGCTCCTTCAGGCTTGTTAGGCAGTTCACTGTATCTGTGTACTGTAATTACCACTTCTTTCTTCAGCCATGCCTTGTGTTTTCTTTCCCTTCTAACCAGCTGCATATTATATTTTCAGCCTTCCTTTTATTTACCTTTCTTTTCCACCTCCTCTTAATGCTATGGCAAAGCATGACAGTTGTTAGACCTCATTTCTAATGGACTTTGGAGTACAAATCTTTATCAGAAATACTTCTGTTCAAATATCAACAAACTCAGTAGTTACTTAATCTGGGCCCCACCTGTATGACATCAGGAGGTAGCAAGTCGAGTTGTGCAGTACCTCAGATGAAAGGCAACAGAGAAGTTCAATACAAACCTACATCAGCTCTTGCTTTCCTCATCCAACTGCAGATATCTTCATCTTACCCAGTATTAACATGGTGCATTAATTTTCACACAGGTTTTTAAATGGAAAAACAATCCTATCCAAAAAGTTCTGTTGCAACAACGTAAAAGGAAGACAAAAAAGCTAAAAAGGCAGAAAATAGAAATGGATGGTGCTCATTCAATCCACAAAAGGGGTGGACTTTTACAGAAATTTGGACATGAGCTAGAAAACTTACCATTTGTCTGTAATGTGCAGAAAGTGAGTTCACATTGACCAGATAAACTAAAGAGTTGACTTTCAAGTGTAGTTTAGTTTACTCCACTGATCCATGCACGTGCCTACCCACTCATTCCAAACCTCCAGCAAACTAAAAGCTTATTCAGCACTTTCGGAAACCTGTAATTGCACCTCCTAACCCATCTTTAATTCCGTTTCAGTAATCTGTTAATGGTATTGAAGGCTGAACATCTGTAGTGCTGAACACCTTCCATACAAAAGCCCTTGTCTAGCGTACCTCAGCAATTCTCTGAGGAAATTTTTTCAGGGGAAAAGCTCTTCCGAAAGGACTTTGTTCATTAATACAGATTTCTCCTCTTTTCCCCATCTGGGCCATAGAGTAGAAAAACATTAAGTATTTAGAGAAAGATCAAGAATTTGATGTTTTCCAATGTTTCTTGGAGAGTACCAGGCTCTGGATCTGCCTGGTCTCCACTGGAGCCATCTTTTGTAATCAAAGCATTTCGTCTTAGAACACACTGTCCTTAGCTGTTGCACAGCTCTTGGCTCTGATGTACCTTTTTCCCCAGGGCTGCACATCCATGAGCTGCTCAGAGACTGATTAAAGGGTCAGACGCAGTAGAAGAAACTGAGCACATACCTAGAATATTTACAGTGGCCTGAGTTACAAGACAAAGCCCTATTTTGCTTCTTAATATTTAGCACCAGCCATAAGAAGTTGCAGTTTTCACATCCGTACATGAGAAATGGATGACTGCACATGCAAATGGATGATCAGATTCAGATTCGTGTTACACTGTGGTTGACAGAGGTCACTGCTAAAAAAATGGATGCTACATGGTTATATAAGCTTTATAGTGAACCCAGGAGCATCCCAGAACTCCACACCACTCTGACAAATGGAAGCTCTATCACTTCAGTGGAATATTTACCTTTTTCTTCACAATCTTCTTGTCAGTCTTCCCTTTGTTTGGTTTGAACCAGATGTTCTTAATGCAAGAGTTGATTTCTTGTAAGCATTCTGACATTTTAGTAGTAATAAATCAGTTAAAAATCTATTTAGCTAAAGGTCATCAACATGTTTTTTGCCAGGATATTGAAAAGGACGGAAGGTCAATTTTTGTGGAATCCTGTAAGCAAAGACCTTCTACAAAAAGGTATGTTAACCATCACCATTCTCCAAATCCGCTAAGAAAAGAGAAGTTCCAGCTATAGGTAAGTTTCTTTAAGCTCCCTGCATTAAGAAAGGCTGTGACGAGGTCTAGAAACACAAAGATCTTGCTAAGTCATGGTTGTGAGTTCTCTCACCATAATATAATCTTTTAAACACTTAAATTAAGGCCTGAGCCTCAGAGGCTCTTAGCTAGAACGTGACAACTGTATCACATTGATCTAGAAAAACTGTCCTTTACAAGATAAAATGTTGACAAGGAATCTGAGGATACACACATATTCCTTAAAAATCCCAAAAAATTCCACATTTCAGTACATAACAGTAATTACTAAGGAGTTCAAAGAAGGACCACAAAAAATGGCTCAGTTTGTTAAGGAAGATTTATGCTCTATGGTTTAAGGAGTACAACTTAGCTGGTTTAGCAAAAAGTAGGCTGTTTTTTATTACTGTATATTGAAAATATTTCCAAGTTTGTCACAAGTTTGAAGAGACTCATCAGCTGGAAATTAGACAAACTGGAAATGAATTTCCTAACACTGGTGTGGTTCATCAAATCACAAAAGCTCAGTAAGAACTGAGCCCACAAGGTGAGACAAGGTATTTCTTTAAGAAATACCGACTTGTAGTGTTCTGCAGCTTCTAATACAAGGGTCATACTGAGCAGTGCTGGGATCCATTCTGGGCTTGAAATACGTGAAAGTTCACAATTCATTTAATCCTGTAAGAATTTAATTCCTTGCAATGCGCATACACTCATAATGTGTTGCAACAATTATAATCAAGTCTCACACTACTAAGGTTTAGCTGATTGCTTGTTAAGGTTAGGAAAGAAAGTCCTCCAGCTCTTTTCTCAGGACCAATGGAGAACTGCACCATTAATTGACTTCTGTGTGTGCAGAGATGAGCTGCTGTGGGAGGTAGCACTCCTGCAGAACAGACTTGTGCTCCCAGGTAGCACAACCCCCAAAAACACCTGGCCAGCATGCAGTTTTCCTGCTCACAGCCATATTAATCATCAAATTTAATGATTCATGTCAGATTTTTGGGTTAGCTTTTGTTTTGGAAACATTCTTGCTCTCTTCAGCATATTTATTCACCATAAAAATGCTTCTTTGGATGACTTGGGTCTCACTCCCTTACGGAATTTACTGTTACACAAGCCTCTAGGAACTGGTGGCATACTAAATTTTTT
Source organism: Phoenicopterus ruber ruber (assembly GCA_009819775.1). Taxonomy (NCBI): domain Eukaryota; kingdom Metazoa; phylum Chordata; class Aves; order Phoenicopteriformes; family Phoenicopteridae; genus Phoenicopterus; species Phoenicopterus ruber. The sequence continues at coordinate 63,668,344 of CM020246.1, read as the reverse complement.
TTTTTTCCTCCTCTTTTGGCACACAGTTTAGTGGGTTTACTGAAAGTTAAAAATCCACAGCCTCATTTCAAAATATGGGGTTTTATGATGGTGGGGTGGGTGCTAGGAGTTATGTTTTTCTTTGGGGGTTTTGAATGAACGGCATCTTCAAATCTTAATTTCTGTAATAGTAGTGAGGCTGAAAAAAGATTTTTTGCTTCCATTGGGGTGGGGATTGTTTTTATAAAAATTTGAGGAGTGTATAATATCTTAGGATATTTTCTCCTGATAATGAAGGTTCAGCTTACTGAATAGTCAGTAAGCAACAAAAATTCAAGCATAAGCTGCCCTGTCCAGTATTCAAGCAGCATGAATACTTTTTGAAATTGATCTACCTGCTCAGTAGAAAAAGAATGCAAAATTTAAATATTCATTTGTATTTCTAAGCAAGCTGCTTCCAGTACCAAGCTCTATACATGCAGCAACAGTGCTCTATGGTCCACACTTTTAGGAGTCACACAAAGCTAGCCTTTCGTTGGGCCATTCTTCATCTTGGAAATCAACATGCAACTTCAAAGTAACAAAATCAGCATCTGAGACAGCTACTACTAAAAATTTACCACTACCCACGTTACTTCAGAAAAGTACTGGGAAAAAGCAGCTGAAGAAGAAAAGGGCTGATAGTCATGTCCAGAACAAATAAAACATCAGTGGAGTAACAGAGCAGAAAAATGCACTTAAGTTTGTCAAAAACTGAGAAGCCAGGAGTGTTTTTAAATTCCTTCCTCTAGACAGAGTGCATATTTGAGTGACAGCTTCCCTTTCCCAGCTTGGATCCAGGGCCACCAGCTACTCAACTTAGACAATCAAAATGCCTGGATTGTGTGCATTACATCTTAGAATTGTACGATACAATTGCATGGTTAAAGTGTGTAACATTGCAACTCTCTCAAAACACTCAGGCTAGAGGTACAATTTAAAAAACTATCACTGAGAGGAAAAACATCTTACTGATTACAGATATATTTTGCATCTCGGATTCCAATCCCTACGGACATGGGAAGGGAAAATTTTAAATAATCACAACCATATTTAGAAAAGCTCTGCATCGCTAAGTGTACTAGAACACTTTTTTCTTTTTTTCTCCTAACACATAATCCCAATACCTCAATCTTAAATGGAAAGATGTATTTTCAAAGATCCCCAAGGCAAGTCAGCTAGAACACCAGCCCTAACTAGCTGAGATTTAGGGAAAACCATATTTGACACAGATCCTCCTCCTCCTCAGCATGGATTTGCATTTTATTGATCCATTACTCTTTTATAACTGTTTATATTTTTAATCAAGTACTGAATCCTTTACTAGAAATAATTTGTATTGTCTTAATGTTAAAACTCAAACCATTCAAGTTTAAAATTTGCCTGGCACTGAGCATCCTGAGTAAACTCTGGCAAACATAAGACATTGTTTCAACACAAAAAAAATTCCGAATAAAATAGTCTTGCAGGCAAACTTAGTGCCTGCAAATCAAGATAAGATGAGATCCCAAGAATCTTAAGCATTCCCCACAACGTTGAAGGGGTTAATTTTGCAAGCTAGTTACCCCAGGTGGCAAGAGAAAGACAGAAATCTTCACAATAGGTATTATTTATTCTGACAAGGAAGAAACAATAGAAGACATCCCATGTTATTGGCAAAATCCCTTCTGTCACATGAACAGAAAACCAAAGTCCTTCTCCAGAAACACAACTGGCAGTAATTGAAATTTTCTTATTTAAGATTATGGATGAATTGTTCCCCAGTCTCACTTCTTATTTTTTCAGCTTTCCCTGAATTTTTTGCCCTATCTTGTGACCAGACATGTCTTATCACTTGGAAATTTCATGCGACATTCACATCATGGCACTCATTCATTATGTGATCAAACACTGGATGAGTGACTGAAGTTGTCTGGATGAGTGACTTGACTGAAACTGTTCTTGTGCGCCCAGATGTGCACCCACTGCATAGAAGGGTACATTTATGCTTCAGTCACTCCATCAAGTCCAAGCACTTCCATGAAAGGCTGTACAGCATGACTTCACTGAAAACAAGTGAGCTACAAGAGCAGGGGCTTTCTAGTCTACACCTGGCTGATACTTTCCTGATGTTCTTTTATTTACTGTTTATTACCTTTCCTTTCCCAAACAGTAAATGCTAGCAAGTGCTAGTAGTGAGCCTCATGACAACCTTATTGCCCAGTTCAAATACCTGGTAACGTTCTACACCACAGGCTATGAGCAGTGTAATTGCTTCAGTACAGGAATCGCGGATTTGAGGTTTGCCCAACAGAAAGCAACTCCGATGCTTATAGGGCTTCTAGAGACTCCTGCAATATAATTACACAACAACCTGGGAAATGCAGAACAGAAGTAAGAATGATGAAAAGCACTATCCATCCATGTTTACAAATGGTCCAATAAACTTAAAAGAACATGAATTGAATAAAACAGACAATTCTCCTTCAAACAGCGAACTAGGTGGCAAACTGCCTACACGAACAATTACTTGGCTTTGTAAAGAACTCCATCACTTATAAGTCACAAGTCAGAAAATTTTCAAGCAATAAATGCCAATTAAGCAAGTAACAAATTTGTACAATCCTATGCTACGTACACTCAGAACAATTGACTCTAAAGGCAAAAATTAATATATTGGCAGAGAGCATATGTAAAACTTAGCCATGGTAATGCCAGTATGTCGAAGGTAGATGTTTTCCCATTATTCTCTGAACAAGTTAAAACATTCTAAACCACCAGAGACTTCTAAAGTATAAACCAGTGAATTACAACCAGACTTTGTCATTACAACTAGTTTCAGGTCTTCCTTGCTGCTGGCATACTAGACTGGTCAATGGACTCTTCAGTACCTTTACCTCATTCAAAGCACTATTTTACTTGTAAAAAAAATAAGACACAGACATCTTGCTTACAAGTAAAACTGAGAGAGAGATTTGGAACAGTATAAAGACAGTCATGTACAGACAACTACTTTTTCATGCAAATAAAGCAATACACAAATCCACTGGTTTTAGAGGAAGACAAGCTCTCTTTCTCCATTCAATGCATTCTTTTCAGCTTCCAGCACTTGAAACATTTTTTGGAAAAAGCTTTATAAATCAAGTCTAGTTCTCAAGGTCCTAACAATGACATTTAGACATTTAATTAGCAAGCCATCACTTGGACTGGCATCTAAACCTTTTGTCAGAGACCTAATTCCATGCCAGTTCAAACATCCCATTAGTCTTACATTAACTAACAAGAAGTCTCATAATATTCTGGCTACTTGATTGCACTGGCATGCATTAATGCAACAGTGGAGCGAGTCTAACAATACAAGGACACAGATTTACAGTGTACACATGTTAAACTAGCAAGGATATTTTAAGACAAAAATATAACAACCATATTCGTGTATGAACTAGTACTCAGGCACACTCTGTGCTTCCTGGTAGCCTGGATGCAATTATGATGACATCCAAGTGAAAAAAAAAATCTGATCAAATTAAAACTGTTTCATTGATTCCAAGCTGAGCCCTGATCTTAAATCTTTCTGGAGCTCATTCTGAACCGTACTTAGAGACTGACACATGTGAATTAAGTACTCTTATTCTATGCTGATACTTCTACACTGAGTCTACACAGACTTTTTAAAAAGTCATAAATGTATATAACAGTACATCTAAACAAATAAGCTATATTTGAAACCAAAGAAGAAAAATTACATTAGCTAATGCCCTTTTTCAGCTTGTATTTCTAATTTAGATTGTGGTTTCCCATGAAATAACAACAAAATCCAAAATGTAGAAAAATGCTAAAGCAAATGGCAGGAACCCTGTGGGTTTTTGCCTGTTCTTGTGGAAATAGGAATTTTACAGAAGTTTGAGTCACCACTCCACTAGACTGGGCTAAAATTAGAGTCCTATAGAATGAAAGGCTTGTAGCTGAACAATTTGAATACCAAGGAACAAAATCCCAATAGAGTCATTCTGCTGAAATAGAGGAGAGAAGGAAGACTGGTATCAAGAAAGATTAAAGAAATAGATATCTAAGGGAACTGGGAAGTATTCACAGTTGTGCTTAATCCTGGTATTGATAAAGTCTGTAAACAAAGTTTTTGTTACATTGCATTATAAAAAAATCAATTTAGCTTTCTGTTAAAAAGCAATTACATGGAAGGAATATGGTCATATATTAGACTCTGCTAACCTCAGAATCTCATGTATCTCAGCGTTGCCTGTTGACACTGTCTTCTCGGCAGAAATAGGTGCCAACTATAGTGTCAAGGTTACTGGTACCGAAGATTTTACTCCAAAACTGCTGACAAGGAGGCTTTTGATGCCAAATGTAAATACGCAAATTCTAACGTAATCAGCATTTTTTTTTTGGTTGGTCTAGATCCTGGTGTATAGCACCTACTGACAGCCAACAATTTTACCCAAACTTCTTTCCACATCCAAGCCTTTAATGATGAATACAGAGTAATCAAGGAGACTTTACTTCAGCCCTTGGATCCCAAGTTCTGTGGGAAACAGCTTAGAAAGAGTAGATATCTTGAATGTAGATCTTTCTGAGCAGAAACACAGAAGTTGCAAACAATCTTGGTGAGACAAGGCAGGCATTTAACTCCAGAAATCCCATTATTCAAGGCATGTACACTGTTTCCTTTGTGGAATGTCTAATTCAAATACCTAAATCTCCCCCATCTCCCCAAAAAACACAGCTGAATTCTGGAAAAAAACCCCCAAACAACAACTATACAAAAGAAAAGAAAACCCTCCAAAAAAACCCAAACCCAAACAAAAAAAAGAAGTTCTGCGTTCAAACCAACTTTGGTCTCACATTCTTTCTACTATAGTAAAAGAACCACAGCTACTTAGCCCTTTATGACCTATATGGTTTGCACACCATAAATTGGAATTTTCTACTCGAACTGCTAAACATGAGGAAAAGGGACACTCCTTCCTCAGGGCAAGCATTATGGGCACTGGAAGGACGCTAGAGCAGGACTGATAAAATACAAACTTCTCTTTCAGAATGAAAGCTGACTTCTCTTTGTCATGAAAATGAAGTGTCTACCTATCTATTTGAAGCTTTTACTGAATAGCAAAATGATAAAATGATCACCACTTTCACTGAAATAAGCAGGTTGCAACACGATACTAAAATTTCAAACCAGGCAATAGATCAGCTACAGGAAAGGTATTTTTTACTAAGTAGTCAAGAGTAGGTCATCCAGTTCCTTAGGCCCTTACAAGGCATTAAGCAGACTTCTGACAATGTTTCAAAGCTTTGGGAACAAGAAGTCAGCATTTAATTGCACGAAAAAGTTCACAAATGAAGGCATGCTAAATTGCCGGTCTTACGAACAAGCTTCTAGAATTCCAGAGTTTAACTAAACTGCATTTAATTTTTACTGAATAGTAAAGACCAATGTGACCAACCACCAAGACCAATATGAGTACCAAAAGACTTGCAACAAGAAAAAAAATTTCAATTATATTTTCAAAATGCATACGGTATTAGGATGGTGTTTTGAAAACAAGTAACCACAGAAAAAAGATATTTAATCTGAGTAGCACAAACCAAGACAAATAGACAGTTGCAGTATTACACTAACATGTCAGCAACTTGAGGCAAAGTGGAAGTTGTTTGCAAGACTGACATCTGAATTTACATCTAAAAAGACACCACTACTATGGCTTGCCTCCAATAGGAACAACTGAGGAACCCAGTATTTTTATTCAGATACCATACACACAAAATACAAGTTAGTAAGGTTGTGAACTTGTTCAAACTATTTTGCTCCATTTTCAAAAGGAATGTCTTGTTTCGGTTTGATGAATCTTAGCCTATTCCAAAGGATGTTAAACATACACAAAGCAATGGACATAACTGTTGCTGATCGAAGTGACAATTAACACTGCAGCAGTTAAAAAAAACTTTCACTTTCTAAAATCCTCTTTTCAGATGGTTCAAAGCAGCAAGGAATGGATTACATTGTTAAAATAAATCAAAGATTAAATCAGGCATTTTTTACTCCAGAATTTTTTTTTAAATATAGAAACATGTTAAATGTTTAAATTATCAATGATAATTGAATGTTTCAATGTTTCCTTTATCATTCAAATAAAAATAAAAGCTGTTGTTATATCACACTATTAGAAGAAGCCTTGACCATTAAAGCATCTATTAGGATAACAAGTAGCATGAGTGCTTCTTGTGCAACATGAACATATCTTCTCAAATTCTTATACCACAGCCCCATGAAAAGCTTAATTCCTAGACTTACTACATTCCAGGACAGTATACCTGTTCTATACCTGTTACTATGTCTGAAATAACACTTCTAAAAAAATTAGGAACTGAAAGTGTCTAATCTCCGAACTACTAAATTCCAATGCCAATAAGTAGGTATCAACATGGTAAATTTATTTCCCAAGACATGCTTCATATGCTCTCAAACATACCCAAAGGAAGGTATATTAATGTTAACCACATGGTAGGACCTCCTAGAATGTATGTTTAGCATATAAGTAGTTTGTACATAAAAAATAGTACATACGACCTATGAAAAAAGATTATCCTATTCCTTAACAAAGAATTCACATACACATGAAAAGAGCCATTTCAACATGTAGTCCTCTTACAATAGCATATAGTACTGCTTCTTAACTGACTGTGTAAGTTTGATCTTCAGGTCTATGCTGCAAAAATTAACTAAACCTTCCCCTGCTCCTCCCACCAAACAGAAGCACTGAAATACACGTACAGCTATATACTCACCTCAATTTTAGCTTGCTCTGCAGCACACTCCTTTGTTTCTCTTAATTACAACATGTAACTACTCCTCTACCATCAACACCTTTTCTTATATTCTCCTCCAAATCCAAGCACAACTGGCATGAGAAGCAACTTTACTCATGTCAAACTCCACAAGCTTGGCAAATCAATCATTTTGAAGCACAGAGATCAGCTGCAATGTAAGACACTGTAAGAAAGAACTTTATAGCCACAGTGCAGTAACAGCTACCTATAACAAACAGGAGAACCACCATTATAATTATTAATCATAGAGAAGAACGAACTCTTCTCTATCCTAGCAGAGAAGGCCACAAATTTATTACTGTGCTGGTTTTGGCTGGGATAGAGTTAATTTTCTTCATAGTAGCTGGTATGGGGCTATGTTTTGCATTTGTGCTGGAAACAGTGTTGATAACACAGGGGTGTTTTTGTTATTGCTGAGCAGTCCTCACACAGAGTCAAGGCCTTTTCTGCTTGCAGTGCTTACACAGAGCCAAGGCCTTTTCTGCTCCTCACCCCACTCCACCAGCGAGGAGGCTGGGGGTGCACAAGAAGTTGGGAGGGGACATAGCTGGGACAGCTGACCCCAACTGACCAAAGGGATATTCCACGCCATATGACATCACGCTCAGTCTATAAAGCTGGGGGAAGAAGAATGAAGGGGAGACATTCAAAGTGATGGCGTTTGTCTTCCCAAGTAACCATTACGCGTGATGGAGCCCTGCTTTCCTGGAGATGGCTGAACACCTGCCTGCCCGTGGGAAGTAGTGAATGAATTCTTTGTTTTGCTTTGCTTGCATGCGCGGCTTTTGCTTTCCCTATTAAACTGTCTTTATCTCAACCCACGAGTTTTCTCACTTTTACTCTTCTGATTCTCTCTCCCATCCCACCAGGGGGTGAAGTGAGCGAGCGGCTCTGTGGTGCTGAGTTGCTGGCTAGGGTTAAACCATGACAATTACAAAGACTAGTTATGAAAAAACTATTAATTATAAAAACCCAAACCAAAAAACACTCTTCGCAACAACAAAAACCTCTGCACACTATATGCCATATTTTCTTTGTTTTTATTAACACCCCTTAATTTCTAGGAAATAATTACAACACAAAGCCACATTACATACAACTACTAGGTTGAACAGACTCCTTGTAATAATTCTGATGTAGTAACACTGTGCTCCTATCACTCTGAAGATTACTTTATTTCTCCAAGGGTAACACAAGCAGCAACATGGATTCAGATCCGTTTTTCTGTATATACCTGAATATAAAGTCTGTGACCAAAGATGTTCGCAGGACTTTTGTCCAAAAAAAAATCTTGCAAAGACAATCTGCTAGGTAATTTCCTCTGAAGGGATACATTTAATATTACAGTACTTTTGATTTTCACCATCATTTTTTGAACCTCATTTCTTGTTTATGTAACCAGAGCCTCCATCTACGTTATACTTTTATTCACACTAATACTTACCTTTCCATATTCCCCAAAATCAGTTAAGAAAAATAATCCTGTAAAACAAAAAAAAACCCCACCAAACAAAACCCCACAACCACCAACAACAAAAAACAATAACCAAACAACCAAACAAATCACACATCAGGAGAAAAAACAAAGTAAGGAGCAGGAATCCACTTCAGCATATACAGTGACAGTTGTAAGTTCTACCCTGACATACTTACTCAGCATTCAAATACATTTATTAGACAGAAGTCGCCCACTACCTAAACAGGGAGCTTGCAATCCACATGCAAACTCCAGTAGAGCCTGTAACAAAACAAGCCAGAGGGGGCTTGAGGGAAATACTTCTCATTGATCAACTGAATTTCAATTTATTGTGGTAAAAAAAGTGGAAATTTTACTCCAAGAAATAGCAGCAAAGCACAACCAAGTCATAAAACTCAATATATGACTCAATTAGCTTAAAGTGAAAGAAAAATGAGACCAAGTAGGCATGATTGAGTAATATAACTAAATTTCTGTATAAAATTTGTGTGTTGAATTGGAATTTTTAACACTATTATATAAGAACAATTATTGCTTAGTTCTAAAGAGGTTCTTAGCTGAAGCCCTTTAAATGGAAGGACAGCAGCAATGTGGGATCTCCATAGCAGGGGTTTCAGAGGGGAGAAAAAGCTCATGTGATCCTGAGAACCTTTTTCCATTAATAAAGGGAGAGCCAACTCACACAATTTATGCTTTCATGATTTCTTTGCACTCTTGTCACACAACAATGAGAAGTCCTAGTTTCCTTCCAGTTCCCTCCACATGCCAGTTACTACAAAGAGGCCAATCTACTAACAGCCAAATTCAGTTTTGTGAAACTCAGCACCTTTCAGAAACTATTTAAAGCAACCAACACTCATATTAACTGCTCAAATAAGAAAGCTTTTTATTGATATCTGATTTCCAGAAAAAATATAGAATTTTCACTCAAAGAATTTAATCTATGCGGTGAAAAGCTAAGCATTAAGTGATCCTTACTGTGTCACCAGAGTTCTATTACAGGATAAGAATAAAAAGTTCACATCTTTAAAAAAATCACAGCATTAAGAGAGGCATCATTATAGTATTTCACACAAGCCTAAATTCTGTTTATCTTGAACTATAAAGTCTATGTGAGTAAGGTCTCTTCTTCTATTAGAGATTAATATTCTATCAATTTGTGGTTAAAATGAACCCCAGAAGAATAACACTACGCTTATGAAAGACACCTCAAAATGCTATAGATCCTTAGACTTCAGTGTTTTAGTTTACCATTTCCATAGAGAAATCAAACTGCTTGTGCTCCAATACAACTGTATTTACTAATTCAAAAGATATTCTTGTCTACTGAATTTTACTTCTCACCTTCTGAAAATCCACATGGAAGTAATGGCAAAATGAATTCTCTCTGATCTCCAAAAGCATTCATGTTCTTAAAATTTCTGATTTCCACTAGTGATGACTAACATTAAAGCGATTATCCTCTAATAAAGACAAATGAACGTGCTCAGGGAACTCAATCTTTGGCAGTCAATTCAAATTAGCACATACTAGCCTTGTGACTGTGACCAGTAAGCAGTATCAGAGGTACTGATAAGTATTATTCTTTTTAACCTTTTTGCCAACTACCTACTTCTCCCATAACCTTCACTGCAACATACCATCTCTGCTGAATATAGGCCTCCAATATTTTCAGCAAATGCTTACTGCCTAGTAGCTTTATCATCCAGCTACAACTGATGCAACAAGATGCAAACTTTCAACTAAAAGTGAATGGCAATCAGCCAACAACCCAAGTTCTACAACAGCACAGCATGACTTACCATCGAAATCACTATCACAAGTTATTTTAACACTATTTTAACAAAGTCATATTTGTAATTCAAGTTAATTAGGATCAAAATCCCAACAGGGTGGGGTGTTAAATATCAGCCATTAGAAGTGTGGTATGTGAATCTGCAGGAGTCAAAGCTAAGACTATACAGTAAAAGTGGTTTTGCTTTGCTAATACTGGTAATAAATGGATGATGAAAATAATATGAACATGAACAGCAAACAGTTAGAAGATCCATTTAAAGATCAGTTACAACTACTTGATTCCATTTCCCAGCTGAGTCCACGTACAGTCAATTAGTACAGCCACATTGCATTTTCAGACTTACAATGGAGACTTCATTGAAAGCTAAGCTCATAAAATAATCTTAATACATTTTTTTCTTTTAGCATTCATAATATTGATACTGTCATTAAAAGATGAAAAGTTAGCAGTATATATTTTATTCACCAAGCTGGTTATCTACATAATTTCAGTCCATTAAACCATTGCTTATTCCATCACTATCCTACAGGTTACTAAAAATCATACTGTGAAAACATGGTAACTTGACACAAAGAAAAAGACACATTGCCTTCTACTGTCCAAATTAAATTGAGACAACTCATAGGAGGCACAACAACAACAAAAAAAGGATTCCTACACTGAGTTTCAGATAGTGTGAGAGAAGATCACAGAATTAATGGATTTCTACTGTATAATACTATGAAACAACTTCTATGGCATAGTTTGAAAGTGGAAACGAGATGCACTCTATCTTACATCAGTGCTATGCTTTCACTTGCCACTCATGATATTTCAGAACAACTTGCTGCCATATTTCCAAAAGCATATATATAACACCTGTGTGAATAATTCTGTTTATTGTTACTGAGCTGCTTGAAACAAACAAGTTAACTACTATAAAACAAACTATTTTGCTTTTACTCAAAGAAAGAATTTTCAGAGTCTAGCCAAAATAAAGTTAGAGAAAACAAAATTTTCTTTTGTGATCATTACAGGATTAAGGAAGTTTTATTGTTAATAATGCTATTTAGTTTTAAATACAATCATAGAGGGATATAACTCCCTTACTCTAGATACTATCTAGATACAAGAAGATTCTAGAAATAATCTAGAAGTCTTTACTGAAAGTAAATATATATACACACAAATACATATATATATATTTTAAAGCATACACAAGGTACTGTAAACACAAAATGCAGGTGTTCGTTGGAGCCAACAGCTATTAGTTTAGCACTAATACAGACCAAAACAGAGTATTGGAAACTTTCTGCATACAGCGGCACACCACATTGTTGATGGTATTCGTTGTACGTTCTCAAGAAACTGAGTTGTGATGTTAGTTACCCAATGAACATTTTGTGCGACACATGCCCAGGTATCAAAACTTGACAAACTTGAGCATGGACTTCATTGCATGGAAATAAGACACAAGACATGCTCTTACCATGCACAATACTGTTTCCCTATTGCATTATTTAGAAATAAAAAAATATCTCATCAACTATATCACCATTTAGATTTCCACAGTTTTGCGGGTTTTCTTCCTTTATATCATTAAGTATAAATACCTGTTACCAAGTTTGGTTTTTTTCTTTTTTAAACCTAAAGCATCCAAGGAGAGGAAGTACTTGCCAAGTCTTTCTCGCTGGGCAGAACTATTCTATAAATAGTCTTCACCATAACTAAAGGCAAAAAAACATATCAAGGAAGTTGAAGCTGAAGCCTAACAATGATCTCATGACATTCACTTTAAGACTGATATTTCTTGAGTGCTCAGGATTGGATGAACCCATCTGGCATACAGTTTTTTTCAAACCGAGATTAAAAAATGTAAGATTACAGCACCTGAATAGGAAAAAGGTTCAGTTTCTCCACATTTCAATTAGTGACCTAATCTTACTTAACTCTTGCTGTAGCCTTAGCTTACCAAAATGTTAGCAGTACTCCTGAAGCAAAGCTTTCAAATCTGTGCTTCTCCACTGGTATATAGAAAAATCTCCTTTTGTTCAATCAGTAGAAGCAAGTACATGAAAACAGTTTCTACAGAACCTTATCTTATTTTTCAGAAAGTTAAAAGTTTCTATGGCAGCTTTACCAAAAAGCTTGTCTTCCCAGTTTTACAGGCCACTACCATCATATTGTTTATAGGTATTATGAGGGAGGCAGGGCAACAACAAACAAGTCAGTTATATAGTTTAGTACACTTGCATCTTCACTTCTCCACTACTCTGCAATTACACAATGAAGCTGACATTTACAGAAATTGGAACTATTTTACTTTACATTCAATCACTTCTGAAGCTATGAATGGCTGCTGAGACTAGAATGACTTCAGGAAATGAGGCTGTAGTCACAGGCACCTGTACAGATCCACCTCACATTACAGATCCACCTCACATTACAAGAGGTCAGAGAGGACACATAACAGAAGAAACAAGCCTGAGTTTTGAAGTTAAAGACTCATCTAACAGTTAGAGGAAGGTTTTTGCAGGTCAAGGACTTTAAATATCTTTATGGCATTATACTACCACAAAAGGAAAAAAAAAAAAAAAAAAAAAAAAAAAGGCTCCTTCCGCGTGAGGGGCAGCACCTACGGGACTCAGCCCTGTCCCGGCGCGGCGGCCCCGGCAGCAGGACGGCCGGGGACGAAGGGCAGGGGCGGGCGCCTTCAGGGAGAAGTGCACACAAGCCTTAGCCAGACGGATGCCCGGTTCAAACCCGCCCGGGGCTGCTGCTAGCGGATGCTGCACGAGAAGGTGGGGGCGAAGGGCCCCGTGAAGCGGGCAGGGTCCACCGGGGCCGGCGCTCCGGCCGACGGGCACTCACCTGTCTGCCTTCCTCTCCCCGCCCGGCAGCGCCGCCGCGATTCCTCCGACGCCTCCCGCCGCTGCCGCCACCGGCGCGGACCCGCGGAGCCGACAGCTGCGCTTCCTCCCCGGGGCGGCGTGAAGGGGCAGCCGGCGGGCGCGCATACGGGGACAACCGCTCCCCCTTCTCACCGGCGAGGGCCAGTCCCTGCCCCGTCTCCCCAGCTCCTCATCCCCGCGGCGGGCTCCGGAGCAGCCTCGGCCTCCTCCCCAGTCCCTGCGCGGGCCCAGCCCCTGCGCGGCAGCCGCCTCCCTCAGGCGCACCTCAGCCGCGGCGCCGGGGCCCTCTCCCCGCCAGCCCGGCTCCCCAACCGCCCCCCTCACTCGCTTCCCCGCACTGCTCTCCCCGCCGCCATCTTGCCCGAGGGGAGAAGAGAGCGCGCAGGCGCAGCCGAGGAAATCCCGGCCGCAGCGGCGGCGGCGCGCATGCGCGAAGGCGGGAGCTCCGCCGCCCCCTCCCTATGGCGCACACCTGCTGCGGGTGGCGGGCGGCCGCCCGGAGAGTCCTCCGGGAGGGCTGCGGCGCCAGGGTCCGTTCCTCACTCGGCTGCCTGGAGGTGGACGGCGTGGGAAGGGTTGTGTTGCGCTGACAGGGCAAGGTCGCTGGGCGGTGAGAGCCCGAAGCAGCGCTCGAGTGGTTGCAGCAAAACAGAGGTCCTTCCTGAGGGGTGGCCTGGCTCGGCTGTGGCGAGTAACGTACTGTCAGGTGTAGGAGGGACAGGCTAGAAACACCACTCGCCCTGGCAGAAAGGTCTGTGTGCCCTCGTGCAGCCAAGTAGGGAAGCCAGAGGAAAACGTGGGATGTGTCCCCTTTCTGTGTCAGTTTGTTGGGACCCTCACCCAGCGGTCAGTGAGGCAGTTTCCCATCACAGAAGATACATTCTTCCCTGTCAGCCTGCGTTTGTCCATGTGCTCAGTGAGCTTTACCATCAATGCTTCAGCTTTGCAGTGGGAGAGGTCAGTCTCTCCAGTCTCTGTTTCTCAAGGTGGGCTCTGGCATGCCCTGGGTTGGTGGAGATGCTTTGATGGCCAGCTCCCAACCATAAGGACTGGTTGTACGCCACAACCAGTAGTTCAGCAGTTTGATAACCAAGGTCCTTCATCACTTTCGGACGAATGTCACCTGCTTCAGGTGACTTTCTCCACTTCCAGGTGACAGGCTTATACACTCTGTATTTCACTTTCCTAGTCGGGCTCCTATTTCCTATGCAGTTATTTCAAGTTGATACACTTTCTCTGGCCTCCTCAGTGTGAAGCAGATGTGGGGTTATGAATCCCCAGTGTTCCCAACAGCAGTCTAGGGCAGACAACTCTTTGGAGTGTCTCTGTGCTAGCTTTGCCATCCTTAACACCCCCACCCCTTCTAGACTTTTGTCATTAAGTGATCTTACCAGTTTTGTAACTACATTCTTTCTTTTGATGTATATAAAGACCTTTTTACTACCAGTTTGAGCATTCTTTGCAAGGTCGGCTTCAAATTCTTTTTTAGTCCTCTTAATTTCCTGCTTAGATTTGACCTGCAGTGTTTTACAGCTTTCTGTTCTCCTCATTTGGACCTAGGCAAGTTCTGCCCCCTCGTTAGTATCAAAGGAATTGCCTTGCCAAGCCCTCTCTCACTCCTCTTGGACAGAGATCACACTAGAGTCTGTCACAAGCTGCTGTCAAACTGCAAGTGTTTGTGAGTGTTAAACAGATATTTAGGAAAGGCAGTACATACTGATAAACAGCTGAGTCTGTGAAATTCATGTTTTGATATTGTTTGTACTGCTTATTTTAGTAACAACATTTTCCTGGGATTTGAATATAATTTTTAGTTGCGATTTCTGTCATTGCTGTGTCCTGATTATCCCCTTTTCCATTTCAAGGGCTGTAAAATTGTATCCTACAAACCATGATCATGAATAGCTAAATACAAGCTGATACGAGTTTGACCAATATAATGAAAATGGGCGTGGTGAACTAATATTAGCTGTTCCAAATGGTATATTTTACATAATCATATGATGTATCACACTGATTATAGCTTTTTGAAAAACAATAGTTCTTGGTAGTATTTTTGTAAATTCAGTCACCTTTAGTTTCCCTGGCATATTGCCTAAAAGCTAAAGGATGAGAATCATAATAATTTAGTATTCTAAGGAGTTTGGATTAAATCAAAGAATGTCCAGCTGTGTGACAATCTAAATAAAAAACTATTTTAAATGTCTTTGTGGTACACATAGTAACCTTCCTTCTCATAAAAAGAGAGAAACCTTCAAGATTTCTTGAATCCAATTTATGAGAGTCTGTCTTCAAATAAATTTCCGCCCTACTAATCTAGTGGCCTTCTGCGATGGAGTGACTGCATCAGTGGACAAGGGAAGAGCTATGGATGTCATCTACCTTGACTTCTGTAAGGCCTTTGATATGGTCCTCCACAACATTCTTACCTCTAATTTAGAGAGACTTTTTACCAAGGCCTGTAGAACAAGACAAAGGGAAGTGGCTTTAAACTGAAAGAGGGTAGATTTTGATTAGCTATAAGGAAGAAATTCTTGCCTCTGAGGATGGTAAGGTACTGGAACAGGTTGCCCAGAGAAGTTGTGGATGCCCCATCCCCGGAAACATTCAAGGCCAGGCTGGACGGGGCTCTGAGCAACCTGATATAGTTGAAGATGTCCCTGCTCATTGCAGGGGGGTTGGACTAGATGATCTTTAAAGGTCCCTTCCAACCCAAACCATTCTGTGATTCTATGATTCATTTGTGTGTCAGGTGGAGAGTTGTAACAATAAAAGCAACTAATGTTGAAAACAAATTAGTCTTATGGTGCATCTCATTCAAGAAGACTGAAAACAGAAGACAGATAGGAGTTAGCAACTCTTTGTTTAGATTTTCTTATTATTTCCTAAAGCATGTCTGTTGAAGGAATCATAAACAAGTCAAATCAAAACAACTTTAAGAAAATGAAACAATAGCAGTAGTCATATACCATTTGCAGTCCCTTGGTTCCTTGAGGTAATAAAGTGAACATATGCATTTGCCTATGAGCTTCACCTTGGTGCTGAAGTGCTGCAATCAGGACTGTCTCCACAGGAAAAAAGTAGGGAGAGTATCTGTGTAGCACTGTGCGCCTGACCAGCTCAGAGGTATGCTGAGAGCATTTCAAGCAGCAGCTGTGATGCCTTTGCAGCTACAGCTCCTCCCTGGCCCCTGTGGCTGAACACCTGCTGCACTGCTAGCGAAGAAAGAAACTTTGGCTTATACACCATCTGCCTCCATGAAAGGGAGAGCAAGTCACTGTATCAGACTCTAGAGCTAATCTGCCTCGTACAGGATAAGGAGATACAAGAGAGGTGGAAAAACATTGACTAGTTATGATTCTCAAGAGACCTGGCTGTAGCTGCTCTACATTGTGGTGTAAGGAAGCATATGCTCTTAGAAATCAGTAGGAATTTGCCCTAGCTATGACCTCTCCTTTCCCTCCCATTGTGCCTTGTGCTGCTGCGACTCCCCATTCTGGAAGTAAACACAGGATTTGCCTTTGCTCCTGATGGGGAGTTTGCTGAATAAGGGTGAATGCTATACCGTCGTACCATAAAAGTAGACTAGAATGTGTTTCTTAACATAGCCTTTGAAATAACCTACTTTCTTGTCTTTTCAGCCTGCTGACCAGTCACTCATCTGAAGATTATTACTATTTATAGTTTAGTTTTTCAGAGCACATTCAGATGATGATCAGACTAGTGTTCCATTGCACTAAATATTTGACACATACACACAAGTCAATTTCTGCCCTCAATTGTAAACATAAGACCATATGCCAGAAACCCCAAAACCTACTGGGCAACATAAAATGACAGCAGCTCTAATTCAGTAGTTTGACAAATGAACAAGATGATCATATTGAAGACACATTCTGAAAAGTCATAGCCTGTTCTAAGGGAGATTCACCCACCAAGAACAGTTCTGTAGCTATTGGTTCATATCTTCAGATGTTTTTTGTAAGATGGACCATTTTCAGAAGTGCTTTCGCAGGGGCATTTCTACAGCTCACTGTGAAAAGCTTTTCTGTTGGCCTAAGTTTTAAATAAATGCATGAAAAATAAATTAGTTGTCAATGATGTTAGCTATCTTACTAAGTAGAATCATAGTCTCCACACT
Organism: Phoenicopterus ruber ruber; assembly: GCA_009819775.1. Lineage (NCBI taxonomy): Eukaryota > Metazoa > Chordata > Aves > Phoenicopteriformes > Phoenicopteridae > Phoenicopterus > Phoenicopterus ruber. The sequence continues at coordinate 63,651,191 of CM020246.1, read as the reverse complement.
CTGAAGAGGAAAGCATTTCTCACAATTGGCAGTTTGCAGTGTTGTGGATTTAAACAGCATTTTGTAGGAACCATTTTGGCAACATTTACCTTTCAGGACAAAGGCCAGTCCAGAGGACCTTCAGTAAGTAAAACTAGAGAGAGAACCATTTAGATAGTAGTTTTACCCATGTCTGCTATTCAGGGACTAGCCTTCTCTATTTAAGGACTGCCAATTGCAAAGACAAAGGACCCTTAACAAGAATGACTTAGATTTTTATGTTTGGTTTGTTTAGTTTAATATTAAAATGTCAATCATTAATGTACTTAGTCTTGTGCTAGACAACAGTAGATAGAGGTAGCTGCAATCAACAGAAAGAAACGGGAAAGCAAGAACCCACAACACTTTGTGCCTAGGGTTCCAAAGTATATCAAAGGAAAAAAAAGACACTTTTCAGGAGAAATAGTCCTAAACTTAGATATTCTGTAACCCCAGAATCCTAAAGGTATAGTAAGAACTGTAAAGCTTGGGGTTTTTTTTATAATTTTTTGTGTAGTTAAGTATCAATCCATCAATTAGTTAGATCAGAGAACTTGGAGCAATGAAACATGTTACGAATCATTGGTGGGTTGTCTGGTTCATGTTAAGGTTCACACTTCTAAAGGAAAGCAAAGGAAAAAACAACACTAGACACTAGTGCCAGAAAAGAAATCCCATCTCAGGGTTACAGAATTAAAAATAGAGATGGCTCTTAAAGCCATATAATTTTTAGTTAATTTTATCCTGTCAGTCTAAAGGAAAGTGATAGTTGCATGGAATATGTCCAAGTTTCCTGTGCTGGAATTGAAGTGGTAAAGAAAATGAGATATGAGGGTCTTGAATATTCATGAAAAATGGCTTTGAGTTTAGTCCAGAGAATGAGTCACTTTGAGTTATGCTCAAGTCCAGGCATCAGAAAAGGTCTGGACTTGCTCCCTAAATCTTCAACTTTCTAAAAGAAGGGTGGGTTTTTTTGTGAAAGTCAGATGTCTGCATCTTTAAATAACACTGTTACCTCCCTTGAGAGATAGAAAGGGCAGAGAGATCCTAAAGACCAAATTCAGAAGTCTATTAAGCCTAGAAGATTTTGAAATCGTTCTTGCTTTACAATAAGAGGAGTCAACAGGCAAGGAGACAGAGTTAGAAATTTCCTCTTGGATTACTCAAAAGACCTGAAAAGAGTAGAGAAGCTGGTACCTGACAGATGGGCAAAGGAAGCTCTTGAGGAGAGTTTTAGTTAAAAGTCTGCCATAGCTACCGAAGGTCAGGAGCCAGTCTTTGGGGAAATTAGAATCTGATCGTCACATCTAAAACATTGCCCACGATCAACAGAAGAATTACACATGGTACCCCAAGCTACTATAAGCATATTAACAAAAATTGTATGAATAAAGACAGGCAGCCGGCTGCATGCTAACACGTCAGCACAGATCAAACAGTAATGGTAAACAGTTTACACAGTGAAGATACTAAAACTGAACTTATAAAAGAAAGTTGTATGAATTTGCTGATGTGGTCATTTCCAAAACTGGAAAAAAATATAGCCATGTTAAAATGTCTCTGTTCTTCTGTGTATAGGAGTAACTTATTGCTGCAAACAGCAAGAATAATGTGGATTTCAAATGAGCCCTAAACCCGATAGAATTAGCATTGCTACTGAACAGTTTTTTATGGATTCTTGCAAGTGAAGCAAATCTCTGTTCTCTTCCTCAAATTTTTCTCATGATCAGATACAACTTCTGACAGCGTTCTTTATCAGGGAAGCAACTATGCAAAAGTGTGGGCTTGACATACTTTTCTTCTCAATTGGTTATTATGTAGAATTAATGAACTAACACTGCTGGTACCTGCACTTGCAGTTTTCTTAGAGGAAAAATGTTAGAAATTGTAGGAGGTGAATGCGGCACTACATTTCAGTGTTCTCCAGAATATGACATTTTAGATGGAAGTCTTCATACTTTGTTTCAGCATGCTTATGCTCCAGTACCTACTATAATAATTATTTCCCTACTAAGCCTTAATTTCTGTGAAATTTGAGTAAACATGGCAGATAATACAGTGTGCTATTTGCATAGGACATGGTTTTCTACACCCTATGCAAGACTCATCTCAGGCATCTGAAGTTGCATTGAAGATACCACACAGGGCAATTAATCTAGCTTATTTTAGACATTTAAGATAAATGACCTGCTAGAGTTACCTGTTTCTGTCAGCTGATTATAAATGGAGTCTAGAGGGACCAATTTAGACTTAAATGTCTAGCATTTATATTCTTAAATGAAAACATATAAATCATGTCTCATATATCAGTACATAATAAGATACAATACAATAATCCAATAAATTAATGCAAATAATGCACTTCTAGCAAGCTATGTAAGAATCAACACACGTAGATGATTTTGTGTAAAAGATGTAAATTTTGAAATTTGAAATTTTGACATTTCTGATTGTTACTATCATTGGTCTATTCTTAAGTCATGTGATCTTTATCTGAGATAGTGCTACTTTTTCCCTGAAAAAAACTCTCTGGGGCCTGAATTATCAGATCTGGGCAAGGTGTAACTCAGTTTAAACTAGTGCATCAGTATCAGTGAGATCAAATGGCTTCACTCATGGCCATCTCTACACTAGGTATTCTTTCTTTCTGAACGTCCATAATATAGTTCACTGATAGCAACAGTATTTGCAATGCTTATGTAAAGTTCAAGATAACGATAGTCTCTGTGCACACAGTATTCTGGAAAAATCTTTGAAGGCTGCCTTAATTAAAAGCTCATGAATATAACTACATCAATGACACAAGTGGCAAATTTTGAGAAAAAAAATGGTTAGAGAGTCAAGATGCTTCCTTGAAATCTTGGTGAAAGCTTGACTTTGTGTAGTATCCAAGCTTCCTTCATTTACATGATTCATCTACTGAAGTCCATATAATAATCAGTAATTTACAGTGGGCATTTATCATGGAGGAGTGTATTAGGAAGCAGAGTCTATCTGATTATCATTGATTTGATCATTGTATCGCAGCATTGTTTGAAACTCTGAAAGAGAAACGCTGACCTACTGCAGTTCACGTAACAGCTGAAACACTTGGCGTAGTCAAGGGGGGGGTCAGCTGCTTCGTGGGGGCCGAGGGAGACCCCCAGACTAGTGGGGCAGGGGCATCCCCCACACACACAGGCAGGGAGCAGGGTGGGCCAGGGGCCAGCCAGCGGCAGCCCCCAGCCTGGAGCATCAAGCACCTCTGTGGGGACAGAGGTGGGTCAAGGCCGTGCTGGGACATTAACCCACAGGTGGGGGTCAGGGTCAGGCACAGTGAGGGGGACCAGCGTCAGACACAGCCCCATGACCAGTGGGCAGGTTCGGTGACAAGGCAGTGCCGGGGTCAGTCCAGAAGCTGGCCGCGGCTCAGGGTGCAGGACCAGATGAACGGGGCACGTGGCCAGGCACAGGCAGGGCTGTGAGGCAGCAGGAGCTGGGGCTCGGGTGGGGCTGAGCAGTGGAGCCTCAGCCGAAAGCGGCTCCCACGGGACAGCGTTCGGCCCTGCCTGGAGGCCTCACCCCAAAGTCACCGGCTGGAAGGGGCAGCAGCCCTCAGCTGCATTGTCCTATGTTGGTCTGGAGCCCCGGCCAGGAGGGAGCATGCACTCAGGGCCCTTATAGCCATGTGTTAACAATTGAAAAATGGTAGGGATTTAGGAATAATTAGGGAAAAAACAGAGTTTTAGATTAGGCCGTAGGCCATGCCCAAAAAATTGTGCCAGCACCTACGTGATGAACCACACCTTAATGACAGTTCTTGTGCAATAGAAGCCAGTCGAGTCTAGTGATTTCCTAAGAAAAATTAAGAGATATCTTTTGCTAGAGATAGACTGTAGAGATCAGTATTACTGAATTCATCATTATGGGAAAGACCACACAAAAGGTCACATCCGTGACCACTTTCAAAATTCCTGATATGTTACTCGAACTATACATCATAATCTTATTTTAGAAGTAAACCAGATATTTTTATACTCCAGAGACAGGATATTTCAGCTCAACTACAATTTCTCGTGCCCTGCTCTCACGTGTTTCATGTTTTTATAGAAGATAAACTGTGAGAGTTTTAGTCATGATTCAGAAATAAGTGCTTCTAAGTAGCTACTCAGTTGGTTACTTGAAAAACAAAGCTGGCGTGCCCATTAAGTCTAGACAATGAAGTGGGGACAGTATTTCCACATTCACAGGTATTACTACAATATAGATTTTCTGAGGCACTGCTTGGTCACAAATAGTGCTGATCAACTTGTAAATTCCAGCAGCAGCACGGCTGACAAAAGCTTTCATGCAGAATGACAGTCACAGATGCAAATCGGTTCTGAAACTGATGAAAACTGTGATAGGATGCTGCAGGAGTATTGGAGAGAGATGTATGTTTCTTATGCATCAGAATGCTGTCATTTCTGGGTCAGTGTGTACCACTTCACAGAGTGGTAGACTTATTAGACACAATGTACAGACGACCTTAAAAAAGATTATTTGTAAAGATAAGCACTTAAATATTAAGAAATCTGAAGGTTGCCTGTGCAATCTTCATTAATTTCATTTGCGTATGTATACTATGAAGCAATGCTTGCTCATAAAATCATGGTATCTTTTCCACAGGAATCAAGAATCAGTCAGTGAACCATATCTACTAAAAATGTAAGAATGTGGTGTGGCTTAGTTATGCTCTGTGGGAAGAACACATTGTTCTGTTTGTTCTGAATGGGGATACTGCTAGTTTTATTTGAAGCCCCTTAGTTCATGTGTTCAGAGAGATAGTAAGGAGTTCTTCTCTATTAATCCTCTTTTACATGAAATGGCCTCTCAGTCATCTTTTTTCCCAGGATGAACTGTCCTAGTTGAGCTAGTCAGTCCCGATATGGAAGGTGTACCAAGTTTTTTACACCCATCTGTCTACCTCTTCGAGTCTTACTCAATACATTTTGAGACGGGGGCACTACAACTGTGCCTAACCTTCCAAATACAGGGGTAAGCAGTAACATTGTTTGGAAATTGAAGTAGACTATATCAGCAGGACCTTTCTAATGCACATGATTACTGGTTCCTTCAAAGAATGCCATTGGATTCATGTGTAAAGAGAAATCATACAATACCCATACTGATTATTCCCCAGTTGAAAGCATTTATCCACACTCCCATTAATTTTATTCTTTTTGATGGCTTCCACCAACTTGCCTGATGCAGAAGTCAGGTTTACTGCTCTGTAATTCCTCTTCTGCATCTCCTTTGGAAGCCTTTTAAAAGTCAGTGTCATACTAACTATTTTGCAGTCCTCTGATGCTTGGGCCCATTGCAAAGAAGTTGTGCAATCAGTCACTCAAGCAACATCCTTCAGTTTCTTTAGAACCCTTGGGCGAATGTCATTGTGTCCTGGTGATCTGATACTGTTCTATTTGTTTTTCTTCTTAATGTGGTCTATTAACACTTGGATTTAAGGCAGGTTCTTGGGCACATTACCTGCACAGAAAGGTTTGCATTCCTGTCCTCCTAGTCCTCTTTTGTAATTCAAAAAGCTTGATTCTCACAGACAAGTTCAACATATGTTGACATTTCTAGGAAGTCAGGCACAAATGAATCATGTAATGTATTGAGAAATAGCCTTGTGATGAAGCAAAGATATGGTTAAGCTGATGAAAACACTGGTAATTTAGAAAAAGATTGGCTGCCTCTCTGAAAGTATTCATTGCTTTTCATATATTGACTGTATTATGTTAAAAATAAATAACATTATAGGGCATCTTCCATCTGTAAATATAAATTTTAAAAAAAAATGTTTATTTCTAAGAACATTGTCATCAGAGGAAGAGAAAAAAATGCTAAGGTTTGTGAAATCTAAGGAAGCAATGGGGCCAAGTCTTGCAAGTATAATTGCATGTTAGTAAGTTCCTGTTAAGGAATATTGTAAAAGTTACACTTCTGCATACTTATTTGGTAGTGCAATGGGACACAGTTAATAAGTATATACTTCAAATCCATTTGAAAAACTTGAATGTGCTTGTATGAAAATGCTGAATTTAAATATTTGTAACTTTTAGAGTGCTAAAACAACTTTACTTAACCATGGCTTAATATTTACATCCCAGTCTAATTTTCTAAGTAATACTAATCTGAGTTTTCTATTCCTGGTCAATTTTAGTTAATTAGGCACAAAATCTGAATAATCACATTTTTAATATTTTTCTGAAGTTTTCTGTAAAGTTAGATAAAAACACCTCCTGACTAGTATGAAGCATGTGTATTTCCAGACGCAGAAGATAATATACAAATCTTTAAGCAAGTACAAAAAATGAGAAAATTGAATGAACTGGGATCTAACTATAATATTAGGATTGTTATTTATGAGTGAAGCAGAAAACGTATTCACTGTGAAAGTGTTTTGGTAAAAACAAGTTTTACAGCTCTCCGATTATAGCTTAAAAGTCCTATGAGAAGTAGGTCCAAAATATTGACACATATGCCTATAGCTCTGTGTGTTCAGGTTGTCTGCGAACTACAAACTACAGGGCAAGCACAGTGTTGCCTATCTTAAATGAAGATTTTGAGAATCAAGAGGCTGTTAACACACAGAGGTAACATGAGCAAGAGAACTGTCTTCTCCTCCTCGCCGAGTGACTGATTGTTGATATCCTTGGCATTATCTGGTTTGTAACGCTGTTATAAAACCAGTAGAGAAGTCCAAGTTGTCAGAAGTTTAACTGTATATGAAAACCTTGGCAGAAACAAAACACAGGTTAGTTGACTGAATCTTTGTTATTGATATGAATATGTAATAGGAAGATTCCAGTCTAAGTAACAATTATCAGGAGAAATTTGCATAATTAACAGTGGAAGAAAAATCAAATATGGGATGCATCACCATGCACTTTTTTTTTATTTTTAGAACCTCAGTTTAATTACCTCTGGCACTGTCACAGCTGCTACATGATTCTTAAATACTTTCACTGAACAGTTTGCATCTTAACAGAGAGGTTGCCTCCTGTACACAGTCTGTCCTAGATGCAATTTCATGAAATAATCTATATACCCTACGAAAAAAAAATCTGTGGTTGACTTCTTATGCAGTTCATTAGACGGAGAAAATAAGGAAGGACAGAATAGTACAGGAGGTCAGTTTTATCCATCTTCTTACCTGTAGCTGTGTAGCTATTATAGCACACTTAAATAAATAATCAGAATATATGGATTATATATTACCTGTTTGAAGAGTGGGCAAGTAACTATGCCCTGAACGCTGACATAAGCAAAACCTAATCTGGTAACTTCATTTAACAATTATGAAAAAATCTGCATCTAGCAATCTGGAAATTCACATCTAATGTTTTATACTTTCAGAATTCTCAAAATTTGTATACTTTCTGGAAATACTATTCAATCAAGCTTAATATGATTATGTTAAGAATTCTGCTAGTTCCTGAAATGAATCCATTATCATATATTACTCAAAATGTCTCATAATCTACAACTTCATTAAAAAGCAGCCTAAATTCCTGTGTGTTCTCAAGACAGAACATTAAATTAAAGCAATGAACAAAAAATTAGTAACATTAACAAATAATGCTAAATAATTAGAAGTAGGCCTGAGAGAAGACCTTATTTTGAGACCTTGAAATTATTTGGCTGCAAGCTTACTTTTTGCAAATCAGGTTGATGCATAAATAACTGTTCAATATCCACACCTTTATGTTTTCATCATAGTAAAGAAGAAATATTTACACCATTTTCTTTGACTAAAAGAAGTGTGGGCTTAAAGTAGTTCCTGCATATAAAGACATTTATATTACTACTGTCTCCATCATCTTCTTCTCTCAGTTATTCTCTAATGTCTTTCCAGTTTTCTCTGATTACTTACCATGTTTACAGAAATCTGCTCTGCTCAGCTGCTACTGTAGGTAAGGAAACAGAGACACAAGAAAGAGAGGTTAACAGACTTGCCTTAATTCAGCCATCAAATACAGTACCGCAAGAAATTCAGTTCTTGGTCATGGAAACATTTTAGCATTTACTTAAGTTTATTTCATTGAAGGAATAATGCTGTGCAATATTATGGGTTTATGTAAGCATTTCCCTGATTACAGCCTATGGATTATAGATTAGAAACTTGCACGGAAGAATCAATATAACTCATTTATTTAATTCTTCTGAGATCTGAACTTGAAACTATTGCTGGAGAAGGCAAATATGTACAAACTTTCCTATACAATAAGAATTTAAAAAAAGATCAAATGAGAGGATAAGCTGTGCAAGCATACCTGTCTCCTCATGCCATGTACCTGCCTGTTCTGTACTAGGGTGGAAGATGAGGGGTGAGGTGAGAGAGATGGTGCAGCGCTTTTTCTGGATCAGTGAGAAAGGCTTGACAACAAATGGCTTAGTAAGACAACTGCTTTAATTAGACAGAATAAGAAGAGAAATACAGGAACGAGTAAATCTTGTGTCCCTTCAGTTGCTGGGCACCCTGTGTTTGTGGAGCATCAGATGGAGCCCGGATGGATTTCCCCTCGGCACACTGTGCAGAGCAGGTCCTGTTTGTGGAGAGAAGCTTTCCCTTTTGGTCCTGTGAGCTAGTTGTTACTTCCCTTACAAGACAAGGACTCTATTCCTAAAGGATGCTGTAATGAGAAGATCTTGCTGCACTGTCAGATACAGGCAAGGCCGGGCAGCTGGTGTCATCGCCGGTGCCCAGTGGGAGCTGCCTGTGGGCTCCTCTGTTCCCGGGAGCTGGCTGAATTTATCCTCCAGCCAAGGAATTTGTGCAGCACAGCACAGCCCTGAAGGCCAGGCTGTACGTGCAGCTCGGTGCAGCACAGTCCTGTGCCTGCTCAGGTTAGCTGTTACATGGATCGCTAGCTCCCAAACGTGGAACGTTCTCCTGCTCAGGATCAATACACGACCGAACAGGAACTGTCATGTCTTCTTTGAGAGTTCAGTGTAAGAAGTCCCCCTTCATACTAAGCAGTTCATTCATGTTTACTTTGAGAGGTAAACTTATGTTTTTAAGGTTGTATCAGTATGCCTCCTTCCAATGAGGGGCTGTTGTATCACACAGTATTGTGTAAGGAAAAGAAGGAGGAACAGGTAGGTTGTGTAAAATAAATACACATTTTCAAATGAAATCTTACCGTCTAACACCTTGTAAAGTCATTTTAGATTATATTTAATTTAGTAAATGTTTTAGCAATAAACAAATTAGAATATTTTTTTGGTTGCATTTTTTAAGTATAAACCCCAAATTCTAAAAATGTTTCTGTACAGGAAGGAAATGGTAATGTCAGTTAAGCTAATAAAAAAGGTCAAGCTTAAATATAAAAACATAAGGCTGCTTTCCACATACAGGTAGTTTCAATTTTGGCCTGTCTGTCTGGTATCTAGAAATTATTTGGAATTAATTATTTTGTTGTTGTCTTAAAATAATTGGTAAAACGTACAGGATAATGAGTATCATATTTTTCCTTCTTTCCTGTGGGGTTTTTTTTTTGTGCTAAATGGAAAGGACAGGCTACAACAACTCTGTTTCTATGTGTTCTCTATTTCTCTTCTATAAATAGCCATCTCCAGGTGCTTCTGTGCAGTAACCAATGCTGCTAAAGAATGTGAAACAGAATAAAAATTACAGTTGTCACATTGTCACTGGTCTCTTTTAAGCTTTTAGGCTGCAATTAGATCATCACCAAGCTATTCATGAGCCATTTCATTGACATTCTAAGCAGTAAATACTCCGTTGAATTTACCACATCAGGATGAGCACTAGTCTCAGAGAGTTCAAGCCGGAGGTCATAAGGAAGGGTGGATTTTACACACCGATGGGGGTGCTGAGAGTGCTAAGCTAAACCAAGAGGACCATGGAGGCTGCACAACACAGAGAATTGTGTTTCTGCTGTATTCCAGTTACAGTATCAACTACTGTTTTGTTGCCGAATACCAGTGGGGTTTAGGCAACACAATATGGAAATAATGAAGGGGGGGCTGGGTATATGACATTTCCTCTGAAAAGCAGGTTGTTTTTTTCTAACAAAGAGGAACCGGTGTTTTAATTTCCCATAATCATCATGTAGGTTGCATCCATCTTGTTTTCCAGTATAATGCACTGCCTTAGGGGGCTCAGTTGGTTTTGAGAGAATCACCGGGAGCATAGTGATACTTTCTGGGATGTTGCTGATTGCTGTGCCCATACAGCACGGACACATGCGTATCGCCTGACAGCTTTTCCTCAAGTACGCATCTCCTGCTTATTCTATGTTGCCGTTCAGTCCTTTCGTAATGTCTCCCCATCTATATAGATTTTACAAAGAAAATAACCCCCTTACGCATTGCCCCTTATGTTTTCCAGTTTCTGAACACCTCCTAATGTGCTGAATTACTCTAATAAGCATGAATATGCAACAGCATCACTTTCAAATATCAGCGTTTAGAGAAAGCATTCAAACTAATATCACTATACAACTGCAGTGAGGTTGACTGTATAGAAACGTTTGCTGGTCATACCTTGCATCAGTAAGCAGAGGATTGAATATGGAATTACCCGCCATAAAATCTTTATCTTGGGTACTTCGTAAATAACAATTTGCAGTGCCACTGCAATCTAAGGAATTTATTTAGACCTTTGTATTGTCAAGCAAGTACAGTGTAGCGACCTTTGCTTATAAAGGAAATGGAAATGAAAAAGAAGTGAAAGTGGACTGAAGCCTGCTTGTTTAGTCAGTCCAGTCCGTTCTGGTTTTACCTAGAGCCTCCCTGTTCCAAAGAAGGAGCACTGGAAAAGAATTGTAAGGAATGTATTCAGACCCACTTGTTTTACACACCTACTTTGCAACATTAGGTGCTCAGAGTCACCCTCTTGACTTCGACTAACGGAGTCTGGAGAGATAAGCGGCCAAGATAGGTAGCATCAGTGTCTCGGTCCTGGCGCTTCCTCCTTGTGCAAGGGTCCTTCGGACTGCTGGTTCCCCTGCAGCCAGCCATCTCTGAGGACTGGTGTGGAGGACTGTCAAAGGAAAAAGGCCACAGCTCTGCCAAATGAATGCTTCCTCCTGCACCTAAATGTAAAGCAGCAGGACAGGGGCTGAACCACTCTCAGAGCCACATTTGTGATATGGGCGGCCTGAACGAGGAGGGAGAGGCACTTTTCCCCCCCTGTTTGTTCGTGTTAGAGTGTTAGTGAAAATCCATCCCTTGTGATTAGTCATTTCCTAAAGGAAGTGTAGGGATTTTTTGGTATATCCTTTTGCTGGAGCTGATGAGGAAAACCAGAAGTTTGAATGTTATTTTCGGTGGAAAAACAATAAGAGGGAGGTTAGGTAAATGAAAAGGAGGAAGGATGGACTGAGGAAAGGGAAAACACAACACAAGGAAAAGGAGAAAGAAATAAAAGTAAGGAAACATGTATCTTAAAAACAAAGACACCAAGGGAGCATTTAATTATCTTGTATTTTTCTATCAGTCTCTGCATATTGGCACAGTCACTGTATTTCGCTTCTGTGTCATTGGTATTCTGCAGCTTCCAAAAATATAAAAGTGAACTTAGCTATTTTACATGAGAAAAGGAAAGTAAAATAGGAGACAAACAGAGCTGCATTATGAGGGAAATTATTTTATTCAGTGACTGAATGAAGGGAAAGAGTGACAAGAGCTTCTTTGCTTTAATTCATGCCTTTTGAGCTATATCCATCTGGGAGCTTTGCCTTCAATAGAGGCAGCTTCAAGGTGGTGAAAAGGGGACTGTTACTGCCCTCCGTAGTCTGGAAGTCATAGATCTGTTTCCTTTGATGGGGTCTTGAGACCCATTCTTAGAAATCATGGTAGAAATATTATATTTTATGTATACTTCGGAATGACAAAAGTTAAACTTTATATGGAGACTGTTGCCGTAATACTTGCTGTTCACTTGTTTAATTCAGCCTCAGATATTCCTGTAGTTTCTAATCAGAGCTGAATAGTTAAGGAAAACTTGAGAAAAAAAAAAACATTGAAGTTTTTTTTACTTTTTGAGTTACTGGGGTAAAAAAAGATTCGTGTTTGTTTTCAAGGTTAAAAAAATTAATACATAACTTGCTTACAGCAGTATTTTATCCACAGTTTTTAGCTGGGTTGATCTGTCAGGGAGGTGACTGTCAAATGGAAAAATAATAAGGTCAGGAATGAAGCCGTCTTATTTGTAGCACGAGGGTATTTGAAATGTTTTAGCTAAAACACGATTCTCAACAGAAATGGCATTTATTAATAGCCAAAAGGATTTTGGCCAATATCTAGTCGTATTTCATAGACATCTGGAGTGATCACAGCAAAGGAAGCGCCTCAGCTGAGGAACCCTGAGGTTGTTTACTTGCAGCGTTGGCAGAGCATTGGTCAGAGAGTCAGTTCTTCGTAAGAGCATCCCTATTAGAAAAATGTTCAATGTTTTGCTGCAGATGTATATGCTAGTAGCTGGGGTGGCCAGAAGGGATCATTGTGATCATCTGTTCTGAACCTCTTGTGGGGATTATTTCTGTTTCATGCTGAGTGAGTGTTCATCATAAAACACAACAGTCTTGGGAGGATAAAGTAAGAGTACTAGTCACTAGGCTACGGAGAATACATCGGCATGATATTGAGCACAAATACAAGCCCTTTCTGCCTGTTTGACCAAGCAGTCATGTAATTGTGATTAGTGCAGTTTTGAGGTTAAGCTGGTAGTAGTGGTAATGCTGGAGAACACAAAAAGTACTTCTGGGTGACTGAAGTGGGTTGATTGGAATTAGTAGGATGAATGTAGAATTAAACAGTACCTCAGCTCCCATGAGGGATTCCAGGGTTCCAGACAACATCCTGACACTATGAGTACTGCAAAGTTGCAGTCTTTTCACCGATACACAGATGTGTGATTAACTTAAAAAAACACTAAAAACTATTTTAACAAAAAGCAATTTAAAAACCAAGTATTTAAAATTTTACGTGCTTGTCTTGTCTTGTTTTTTTTACATCTCTGTCTCAAGGGCTCTTATTTTTGGGGTCTCATCTATTAATCACTCATTCTAATCCATGTTGTGTTTTTTGCTTTGAATAAAAATGATTTTTCCCCACAGGCTAAGATTGATTGACAGCTCTCTCATCTTTGAATATTTCAAGTGCTGTAGCCACTTTTGCTTTGTACAGTCACATGCTGTGCTGTAAATATGTCATATATTACTATATGTAACTGTTTTACCAGATCATTCTTTGCTCTGCCTAAGTGACTTAAGCAAAATTCCTGATACTAAGTATTAGATCTGTATTAATTTTTTGGCAGTGCATTTTGGAGTTTACTGTGTCTGTAGAGATATCTGTCTTAAAAAAATGAAAATTCTACCTCTGTATTAAAACACTCAGTGTTTGAAGACTGGCTCAACGGACATGAATTATGTATTATATCTGACTGCTGCTTGCCTGTGCCAGATTAGAAAATAATGTTTTTCATCTTATTTGAGCGTTTATAACTGGAGGACTAAATGAATGCAAAACTTGACACTTAATATTGTTTCAAAAATGCAACCTCTAATTTCCAAGACTGAAGGAAGTATATAGGGATATTTCTCCCAGCGTACTGTTCCAAACTCAAACAGTTGTGACCTACAGGACTTCCTGAGCCTTGTAACTACATGTCAGAGTTTTTCTTCCACGAATTTGTCCACCTGATCTTTAAGCATTTATGTTTTTGATGTCCATAACATTCTGTATTAACAAATTCTACAGTTTAACATTTATAGTATGAAAAATTACGTCCTACTGTTTTTCTTAAATGCTTTGAGTGGTAATCCACTTTGATACTCCCTCAAGTTACAATATTAAAGTAAGATTTTGTAGGAAAAAACTGGCACAGAAATGTTAAAGGACAAATAATGTGTCATGTATTTTACTTAGCTGCTAGTGGGGGAGAATTGTCAAGGAGACAGCTTTTGTCAAAGCACTGTCCAAACTTTTTAATATTGTGAGCTGCTTGGATAATAGATTTAAGGCTACTTTGAGCATATTATAGTAAGGATATTTCCTGTATATATGACATGTTTCATAATCATTCCTCAATCTCTGCTATTTCTCCTCTTGAGAAAATTAAATAGAAAGCTTCTTTTTGAAGGACTTATCTTTGCCTTGTGAGAGAAAACGTGGTCAGATGTGGGAGATGAAAATTCACCAGAGAACCATTGCTTTAGGGTGATCTTTGTCAAGTCCTGTTGATTTCAATTACTTACACTTTTAAGACATTTTTAAATTTACATCTAAGTATCCTTTAGCCTGTTCATTTCCTCTTCTGAAAGATGTGTTCCTACTACTTTGTTATTAAACTTTATATGTATGAATATTTGGGTCAGAATACTTTTTATTTTAAATGAAACGGTGAAAAGAGCCATGGAATACTTCTAATTTCTAATTTGTCCCTGCATACTTCAGCTATTATCTTGTACTGTACCCTAGCAATGTGTCATTGCTTTCAGTTTTGTGTGACTCTTTTTTGGTTTTTAGAGCATTAACAAGCTTCTGAGATAACCGTTTTAGTCTTATACTTCCTGTTTTTCTTGCTCGTTGGAATAATTAACGACTGTTTCTCGTGTTCTCTCTTTTAACTGCTAGTCTGATGAACCCTTTTTTCCCCTTTAGATTTCATTCTCATAGGAACAAGTTCCTTGAATTTGTTGAAGACTTTTGAGTGTGGTCTGAAAGGTAAAAGAGGAAATTTTTTTTTTTTAAAATAACGTATGTTAAAGCCAGTGTTACGTTTTTGGGTTTTGAATTCTCAGAATTGGCAGTGTCATTCTATACAACTATCTGACAACACAAGACTCTTTAACGTGAGATACTGGTATAGTTAGTTGGCTTTCTTCAGCAGTTTTGTTCTACTTGTATACATTCATTCTGCTGTCGCTTTGTTGCAGTTTGAAACAAACAAACTAAGCAAATTGTCTGCCGTAGGTCTCTGAAAGAAGAGGCTGATACAGTAATGGAAATAACTTGTTTTACTCTTTTATCATTATATCACATAATTTACTAAAATGGTAGCACTTACTTTGCCAAGACAGAAATCAAGAAAAGATGTTAAACGACCTGCCAAAAATTACAGAGAGAATATAGGCCACATGTCACAACAACTGCTTGTTCCCATGTCCCCACTTACACCTGAATGTAGGTCTGCAGAGGAGGGAAAGCATATTGTCTGCTCTGAAAACACCAATGCAAAAATCAAAAGGAGAATAGACAGAAGACAATGTTTTTCAACTTTTCCATAATCAGTACAATCCAAGGAGTCACACCATCAGCAACAAAATTTGCTGGTAGGCTCAGTATTTGGAACAGCTGTGCATGAAGCACCGGACATTATGTGCCAGCTGTGGCTCTGTGGCTCTGAAAATGCAGCCCGTAGACACTCCTTTAACTAAGGAAACAATAAAACTGTCATTAACAGTTTTACAGAAAAAACTGGGGGATGCCTTCATCTTATAAATCCATATGTATTTCACCACCCATTTCCTGAGGGTCTCTTAGTATTCCTACAGACCCATCTACTCCTAAATCTAGTTAATGTCTGCTGACTGGTACTCTTTATTTATGACACAGCTACAAATGCTCATGAAAAATCTTCCAGAGAAGTTGCTTATACATGAGATACAGTGTGCAGTCTTTTTCTAGAAACAACCATAGTCAATAAAATGTTCATATAATTATCTTTCTGAATAAGTAGACCAATAAATTCCTAGTTAATGTACAGATCAAATTTATAACTGATCATTTTGTACTTGTGAGGGTTTTAAGGAAGACAGCCCTCATCTCTCTTTTTCTAATAGAAAAATAGAGTTCAAGGAATTAACCATTTGCATGAATGTCTGTGTCCTGCTCTAGCAGCAGTCCGCTCAGCTAACTGTCGAGAGACAAAAGTTGCTTTGTCACGACGGCTTGAAAATAGTAACCAGCCATAGTGATCCTGACTGGAAAAGCATTATACGTCGAGCAGTTAGTGATCCACCTGACAGCCAACCTGAGTGATCCCAGGCCTGTGCTGCGCTGTGCTGCACGTACAGGGTGGCTTTCAGGGCTGTGCTGCGCAAATTCCCCGGCTGCGGGATGAACGCAGCCAGCTCGCTGGAACGGAGGAGCCCGCAGGCAGCGCCCAACAGTGGAGCAAGAAGTTCTCATGTGAGCATCCTTCCTGTTTGGCATTAGTAACAATGAATAGAGTTATTGTCTTGAAAGAAAAATGCTATCGTAGCTCAAATAACCAAAATGGGGTAACCCTGCCTACGGATGGGGTCTGGACATGTGTATTGCATGTGGATGGATTGGAGGCTTGTTCAGTGCTGCACAACTTGAGGTTCCCAGAATCTCCAGAAATATAAGATTGTCTGTACTATTGTCTGTTTCTTTATAGTGTTAGCTCTAGTAAACAGCATTTTAAATGATACTTTACAGAGTCTGAGTGCCTTGCTTGCTGGGGCCATAAATAGATCAGCACCTTCTGGTGCAAAGTATTTGGTGCAGTCAGCAGGTCTGAGTAAGAAATGCTTTTCTGGAGGAAGGATAGTGAGGAAGAGAGAACCTGTGTGCCTGACTGACTCTGCACACAGCCGTGGGGGGCAGTTGCAAGGCATTTGGCTCAGGTGATTTTCCTGGTGAACTGGGAAATTGAGGAGGAATTTTCTGCATGTCCCACCCCAATGTACCCCAAGTATTAACTTACCTCAGGAAACATAAAGTCAGGAAAAGACAATCTGCGCTGTGTTTGGTTGTTACTAATGTGCTTTAAATGGACACAGGGACGAGCATAGCTGAAGCGAGCAGCCCCACATGAGCTGCAGGTGCAGCAGTGCACAGCAGCCCTTGGGCAGCAGACACTAGGTCAGTTATGGTATAATACAGACAGGAGGTGAAATGTACCAATACTATGAGCAAACTATTTACAGTAAACTGTAAAACCAGATAAGTTGGAAACAGTAAATACTGGTTCTGCACAGCACTGAATGATTTAGAGATAAATTTTCAGTCTAGAAATAGATGAGGGAAATACAGTCACAATTTTGCAATGTGATCCTGTCTGGAAGTCCCATACTAATAATGTACTTCAGATTTATTGAGCTATGTGTGGATGACAACCATGTGGTGAAACGGTTCTAAGATGATATGCGTGTGATTATTCCAAATGAGGCTGAAATGAGACTATATTCAATATAAAAAAGTAACAGTCATGAAATGAATGGCTGTTCAATAGTTAATGATGTAGTGTACTGTAATATGGTTTCAGTAAGGTTATGCACTTTTTAAGCATAATTCTATGTCTTAATATTTTTCAGAGGACAAAAATCTTTCTTGATCTTCATGTGACACTGTCATCAGCTTTTGACTTCTAAGCAGTTCTGAAGATATGAAGGAAGAACAAAGTAAATAGCTTAACGTCTTAAATCTCATGTACCTTATGATAATTATGATATTTTTTCCCAAAATGAAGTTACTTAACATACAGGGGCAAAGGGGATTACTGTTCTACAGGAGTGTAAGCGCTCAGCATAAATCCCAAACTGTAATAACTAACTACATTTATGTTTCTAGTTGTTATCTATACAAATACTGTTGAGATCAAGACATAGGTACAATTAAACTAATGAATCTTCTGGGCTAAGGAGCCAGATTTAAAGCTGAGATATTCATCCTTGAAAAACTAACACTCAGTTAAGTGTGTGCCGCTCCAGGTAGGGACAGTAAATGCCTAAACACCAGTCAGTCAGTCAGTCAGTCAGTCACTAAGAGAGAAGACATGTCCAAGGAAGGTTTTAATTTGTATGCAGAGGAGCGTGGTACTATTTTTTACCTTAGCACACACTGATATTATGAAGAGCCTGTTACAAGATATCATTACCCTCCCATTAAACTTGGTGTGACAGAACGTATGTTTTTCAGAGCTTTCCAGCTCCCTCCAGGGAAAATATTTTTTTCTTCACTGTGAATGTAAATGAATCCTTAATGCTTTTGTAGAACCTATCTGATCCAAAAATATTTCATGCATAAAAAGTCAAGCTTAAAAGAGAACTGTTTAACTATAGAAAGATTTGGCATCTCTGAAACAGCTCTCTGTCCTTATGATCAGAAAACGTGTAGTGTTCAGATAAAATAGGCTCCATCTTAAAAGGTCTGCTCTAAGTGCATAGTCTGAGTTTTGATGAGTTCAAAGCCTGCTGGGCTAGCTTTCTGAATTACAGGGAGATGAAAAGTTTCATCACAGGCTGCTGATTCTGCTTCTCTGCTTCCACAGAGTTCAGCAAATCAGGAGAGCTGCACATGAGCTCCAGTCCTGCAGAGCTCCTGATCACTCAATCTGCAGTGCTTAGCTGCTCAGCAAGACTCTTCTCGCTGCGATGTTGCCGCATTCCCAGATTTTGCAGGGCTGGAGTGCTATAGAATTAGATCCTTTCAGCGTGATTTGTTCTTTCATCAGTTTCAGAGATGACACATGACTTTCTGCCTAAAAATTTCTCGGTAAAGGAAGCATGGATATTCTTGTTTTGGTTGGATTGTGGCAAAAATGTAGCCTATTTTTATTTCCTGCACAGTAAGTCCAATTCTAGCTTTAAAATAAGATATGTAAATGTAAGCAATTAATTATCTACATAACAATGGTGGATCAATACCATTAGGAAATGAAATTTTTTAGGTGTTTTGAGATTCAGAAATGAGAAATTATATTGCCACAGCTAGCACCTATAATTTTTATTTCCATGTATTGAGTTTTGTTTTGTTTATTGGCAAAAGAAAGTTTATTTTGAGAAAAATTTATACAAGGAAAATTGCTTGGCTTTAATTAAATAAAAAGTCAAAGATATAGGGCGACTAAATGGTTCCAAATACTCTTGAAATCTTTTTATTTCTAACCATCAGTTTGAATCAAAGACTGCAGGGTCAGACTGACAAGCAATGAAAGTCTAACTTGGGATGGCTGATGAAGTGCTCCATTCCTCCCTGCTATGCAGACAGCTCAGTTTCTCAACAGCTAGGTCTTGAAACACCATTGTTCGTAGCACAAGATTTTAAAGTAACCTTAATCACTCCCGTAGCTTAGGAGATGCAGCTGTCAGATATCTGTGCAACTCATAAAGGATGGGCAGCTGACAGTGCTACCCTTGTAAGCACTCTTAACCCGAGAGGCCCCTGATTACAAGCCAGCATCCAAAGTGACAGGTTTATACAATGGTTGTTCAGTAGCATAAGTAAATTAACCGAATAGTATAATATCTTCTCTTGTAAATGTAAACTGTCACACCTAGTGTGCTAGTAGGAACCTTAAACGAATGGAAACCTGTAGGGAGGGAAGACGAGTTTAGAAAAAGGACACCTTAAATGCATGCCGCCTTTATTATTGGTGTGCCATGTACGGTCTCTTGGGAAAACTAAAATGCAAGCTAGGAGTTAATCAAATGTATGTGTAGTGAATACATCTTATACTATGTTATTTATAAAGTTTCTGGCAGACCTGAAGATGTTAGGGAATTGTAGGAAGGGCCCTTAAGCTGGAAAGATACGGTAATGAAGGAATACAGGAGGGCAGGGCTGCTCCCTGGAATTGAGATGTCTGCATTTACACTGCTTGTGTCAATGCTCAGAGTCAAGCACAAGCACCTTTGGTTCATCATTGAAGTAAGTCAGGAACTTTGGTTCCCAAAGTAACATTTATCAGAAAAAAAAGAGCAAACAAGAACCACGAGGACAGTAGCAACCACTCACCTGTTCTAAGGAGTATTGCTTATTTCTTTCATTTATCATGTGAATAAAGAGGAAGATGGAACTGTCAAGTTTTTGTGGGTCGAGCTAGATGATGTAAATGATTAAGTCTTGTTTTAGACGAGATAGGTAATTGTTTTCTTGGTAGGAAATATGATAGTTCAGAAAAATGGTTGCTGTGGAAAGCACAAAGTCATAACATTGTAATCTGCATCTCTTTAATGCTAGTTAAATGGTTTAAACTTTTCAGGACTTTTAATTTGCCATTGAGTATAATGGCAACAATCATAATAAAAACCTGTACCCTTTTCAAAGATGATCTGGTAGGGTTGGTTAGGTATACGACTATATACAAAAGTGTGAAGGCGTGCCAGTCTCCAGATAGGCCCAGACAACACAACAAGAAACACGCTGTGTCACCTTTGTTCCCAAACTTGCCTTGCGTGGCAGATGCCCAGTGGTTTTGTCTACAGCACCATTTTGTTTGTATTCATTTTGTCTATAAAAGCAAAGGATACAAGTTTCTGTTAGTGAAGTAGGGGGTTGAGTTCTCAATTGCAAAGCTAGAAACTCAGTTACAGGTAAAAAGTATTTAAACAAAATTATATAAAGAGTGCCTGCAATCAAGACCATGTTCTAGCTGCAAGCAATTTAACATGAGAAGAGAAATCCAGTAGGCCAGCTAAGCAGTGTTCTACCATGTAGTGATCTTTTCTCAGGACAGTCCCGCTGGGCTTAGATGCTAACTGTACATGTCTGCTCGATGCTTCTCACGGAGGCTTACTGTTTCCTAAAAGGTCGACTTCCTTTTGTAACACAGAGGAATTACAGCTCATTGAAGTAATTTTGTTCACTGAAATATAATGAGAAACAAAAATGTGAGTTTAGTTATTTGAGAGATTATGTATTTCACTGGATGAAAACACTTGCTATTTTTAATGCTTTGCTAAAATGTTTTTTGGAAAATGCATGACCAAGCAATTTGCCAATAGCTTTCTAGCTTATTTTTCAGTTAGCACACTATGTCATAAAGTTTAGCACCTATAAAATCACATTTTTAACACTATCACAAAATTGGTTTAGCAGTGTGTAGAAGAAATATAACTTGTCCTTCTAACATTTGTCTTACAAAAATTAAAAAATTGCAAATGGGCAATCTAATCATTTAATATTTTCAAAAATCTGCAGAACATAGTAAGATCTTTCTGACTAAAATATATAGAAATAACTGATTTGTGGGATATACCTAACTAGATGTATGTGCCAAGGCTTACAAATTTAAATATACTCAAGAAATCTAATTCTTTTGATATGTAAGGAAAAAATGTTACATAACCCTCAAAATCAGGTTATACTTACCTATACTGTACTTTAATGTATTTCTCAGTATGTGAGCTGGGCAATTAAATGGAAGCAAAAGTTTGTTTTCATTTTACCTTACTGTATAACAGAGTGGTTGACAAAGTTAATGTCAGTACTGTCATCTGCAAATGATACTATCAATGATCAAACCAGTTGGTTGCAGCCCCCTTTTTCATTGTCAGTTTTCCTAAAGCATTTTCATTTCTGTCTTGAAAATAACAGAGCAGGCATTGGGGTATTTCTTTTTCAACCACACAAGTAGCAAATGACTATTGAAATCAATTTATTGTTTCCATAGCTCAAATTGCCAGCGATCACATGTAAATACCTGTTCTTTCTGGTCAAGTCACTAATTGTTCCAGCTCTTTTGTCAGCTGAGAAAGGAACTAATATATCGATGTCAGTACTTAAATGTATGTTCAATTCTGCCGAGGTATAGCAGATTGGAAAACACCACTACTTTATCTGTAGTTACAATCAAGTGATACTCATGATGACTGTTAGACATTTAATGGCAGTTCCTGGAGAAAGGAAGATGAAAACAAACATTGTACTTGACTGATGTAGTTTGAGGGATAGCTTTTGTCACTGGAATTCACAGATCTGGCTTACACCTTAATTTTATACTGGTGTAAAATTTCGCTAGGAGTGTATTTTCCTGTTGGTAATAGGGAACAGACACTCATTGTGTCTACGAAAAGCCACGTTGGTGAAGAAGATTGCTGCCCATCAGCCTCTCTCAATTTGCTAGTTCCATCTGTCACAATTGCTGGATGAACTACTTGTGTGTTTCCTAACCCGTCCCTGGTAAAGACCACTTAGGCAAACCTGCAGGCAGAGTGGAGGCAGAGAGGTGACACGTTGCTGGGGGCAAGGCAGTATGTGAGTTCTGGGAAA
This sequence comes from Phoenicopterus ruber ruber, assembly GCA_009819775.1. Classification (NCBI taxonomy): domain Eukaryota; kingdom Metazoa; phylum Chordata; class Aves; order Phoenicopteriformes; family Phoenicopteridae; genus Phoenicopterus; species Phoenicopterus ruber. The sequence continues at coordinate 63,629,159 of CM020246.1, read as the reverse complement.
ACCAGTCCAGCTGCAGCCTTGGTGTCACAACTGCTGATGGGGACACCGTTATGCCAGCATGCATAAGCTTCCGCTGCTAAAGCCTATGCTTCAACGCAGAAATGGCATGGGCTGAGTTCAGCTTAAACCAAATTCTTTCTGGACAGATGATGTGCCTGAATTACGCTGTTATTAAAGCAGTACAACTAAGTGGCGCATGTATTTAAAGGATTAACGTGAGCATGTAACAGTAAATGAAGAAGACTAAGGCACAAACTGAGATTCAGTGTGTTGCAGGGGCTGAAAAAATGTGGAAAGTAAGCTCGTGAAAGCAAAATATAGTTCAACAATGTAACAAAGGGGAAAGAAAATAATGGAGGAAGCAGAGAAGGCTGAAGCATTCAGCTATATCTCTTTTGCTACTCTCTTCACAGAAATGCAGGTAGAGCTTATTTATGATCACTGCCTGTTTTAACTAAGGGTTAAAGAACTGGCAAGAAAATGGAAGAGCGAGCCTTGAAAGAATACAGTTACATGTATTCCAGTCAGCACTCTGTAAACCTCAGTAATTATTTTCAAGATCTCTTCGAAGAAAAAGGAAGAGTAGGAGAAAGGCAAGTGTGATATGTATCTTTAGAAAAGGCAAGCAGAAGGGACAACATAGAATCATAGAATCGTAGAATCGTTTAGGTTGGAAGAGACCTTTAAGATCATCAAGTCCAACTGTTAACCTAACACTGCCAAGTCCACCACGAAACCATGTCCCTAACCTCCGCATCTACAGGTCTTTTAAATGCCTCCAGGGATGGTGCCTCAACCACTTCCCTGGGCAGCCTGTTCCAGTGTTTGACAACCCTTTATATCCAATCCAAACCTCCCCTGCTGCAACTTGAGGCCATTTCTTCTCGTCCCACCACTTGCTACTTGGGAGAAGAGACCAACCCCCATCTCTCTACCACCTCCTTTCAGGTAATTGTAGAGAGCAATAAGGTCTCCCCTCAGCCTCCTTTTCTCCAGGATAAACAACCCCAGTTCCCTCAGTTGCTCCTCATAGGACTTGTGCTCTAGACCCTTCACCAGCTTCGTTGCCCTTCTCTGGACACGCTCCAGCACCTCAATGTCTTTCTTGTAGTGAGGGGCCCAAAACTGAACACAGTATTGCAGGTGCGGCCTCACCAGTGCCCAGTACAGGGGGACAATCACTTCCCTACTCCTGCTGGCCACACTATTTCTGATACAGGCCAGGATGCCGTTGGCCTTCTTGGCCACCTGGGCACACTGCTGGCTCATATTCAGCCGGCTGTCGACCAACACCCCCAGGTCCTTTTCCGCCGGGCAACTTTCCAGCCACTCCCCCCCAAGCCTGTAGCGTTGCCTGGGGTTGTTGTGACCCAGGTGCAGGACCCGGCACTTGGTCTTGTTGAACCTCATGCAGTTGGCCTTGGCCCATCGATCCAGCCTGTCCAGGTCCCGCTGTAGCGCCTTTCTACCCTCCAGCAGATCAACACTCCCACCTGGTTTGGTGTCATCTGCAAACTTACTGAGGGTGCACTCGATCCCCTCGTCCAGATCATTGATAAAGATATTGAACAGAACTGGCCCCAGTACTGAGCCCTGGGGAACACCACTTGTGACCGGCCGCCAGATGGATTTAACTCCATTCACCACAACTCTTTGGGCCCTGCCATCCAGCCAGTTTTTTACCCACCGAATAGTACACCCATCCAAGCCACGAGCAGCCAGTTTCTCCAGGAGGATGCTGTGGGAAATGGTGTCAAATGCCTTGCTAAAGTTCAGGTACACAACATCCACAGCCTTTCCCTCATCCATTAAGCGGGTCACCATGTGATAGAAGGAGATCAGGTTGGTCAGGCAGGACCTGCCTTTCATAAAACCATGCTGACTGGGCCTGATTGGCTGGTTGTCCTATACATGCCACATGATGGCACTGAAGATGGCCTGGTCGATAACCTTGCCCAGCACTGAGGTCAGACTGACAAGCCTGTAGTTCCCTGGATCCTCCTTCTGGCCCTTCTTGTAGATGGGCATCGCATTTGCTAACCTCCAGTCAACTGGGACCTCCCTGGTTAGCCAGGACTGCTGGTAAATGGTTGAAAGTGGCTTGATGAGCACTTCTGCCAGCTCCTTCAGTACCCTTGGGTGGATCCCATCCAGCCCCATAGACTTGTGTGTGCCTGAGTGGTGTAGCAGGTCACTGACCATTTCCCCTTGGATTATGGGGGCTTCATTCTGCTCCCTGTCCCTGTCTTCCTGCTCAGGGGGCTGGGTGCCCAGAGAGCAACTTCCCTTGCTGTTAAAGACTGAGGCAAAGAAGGTATTTAGCACCTCAGCCTTTTCCTCATCCTTTGTCACTGTGTTTCCCCCCGCATCCAATAAAGGAGGGAGATTCTCCTTTGCCCTCCTTTTATTGTTAATGTATTTATATTTTATTGTATTTTTATTGTCTTTCATGGCAGTAGCCAGACTAAGTTCTAGTTGGGCTTTGGCCCTTCTCATTTTCTCCCTGCATAACCTCCCAACATCCTTGTAGTCCTCCTGAGTTGCCTGCCCCTTCCTCCAAAGTTCATAAACTCTCCTTTTTTTCCTGATTTCCAGCCATTTTCCTCTCTGTTCAGCCAGGCCGGTCTTCTTCCCTGCCAGCTCGTCTTTCGGCTCATGGGGATGGCCTGCTCCTGCGCCTTTAAGATTTCCTTCTTGAAGAATGTCCAGCCTTCCTGGACTCCTTTGCCCTTCAGGACTGCCTCCCAAGGGACTCTGCCAACCAGACTCCTAAACAGGCCAAAGTCTGCCCTCTGGAAGTCCAAAGTGGCAGTTCTGGTGACGCGCCCCCCCCCCCCCCCCCCCTTACTTCTCCGAGAATTGAAAAATCTATCATTTCATGATCACTATGCCCAAGACAGCCTCCAACTGTCACATCACCCACAAGTCCTTCTCTGTTCACAAACAGGTCTAGCGGGGCACCTTCCCTAGCTGGCTCCCTCACCAGCTGTGTCAGGCAGTTATCTTCCACACACTCCAGGAACCTCCTAGACTGGTTCTGCTCCGCTGTACTGTATTTCCAGCAGACATCCAGCAAGTTGAAGTCCCCCATGAAAACAAGGGCTAGCGATTGTGACACTTCTCCCAGCTGCTTGTAGAATATTTTGTCTGCCTCTTCATCCTGGTTGAGTGGTCTCTGACAGACTCCCACCATGATATCTGCCTTATTGGCCTTCCCCCTGATTCTTACCCATAGGCACTCAACCCTTTCGTCACCATCCTCAAGCTCTAGACAGTCAAGACGCTCCCTAACATACAGGGCTACCCCACCGCCTCCCTTTCCTTGCCTATCCCTTCTGAAGAGTTTGTAGCCACCCATTGCAGCACTCCAGTTGTGCGAGTCATCCCACCATGTTTCCATGATGGCAACTATATCATAGTTTTCTTCCTGCACAATGGCTTCCAGCTCCTCCTGTTTGTTGCCCATGCCGCGTGCAGTGGTGTAGAACATGAAGAGTTACAGAGCAGTCCCACTTGATACTGGTTCTTGGGAAGATATGATAACAAATTATATGTGACCGTTTCAAAGCATTTGGATAATAAAGGGGTAAGACAGAGCCTGTATGGATTTATCAAGAACAAATCATGTCAAATCAATTGAATTTCATTCTTGACAGAGAGACAGTTAGAGTAGACAAAGTGGGAAACAGCTGTTGTATCTATTGCCTTTTATAAAAACCTTTACTGCTGTTGCCTTTGACATTTTGTAAAGCAAACTAGCAAAACATGTTCCAGATTAAATTACTAGTACATTCATATACCACTGGTTGAAAGGTTGCTCTCAGAAATTAGCTATCAATGAGATGCTATTAGAGAGAGAGAGAATTTCAGGCTGGGTCAACAGGTTACTGTCCCAAATCCTTTCCTTAACAGTATTTCCATTCATAGTTGAATACATACTAGTGCAGTTTCCAGATAACACCATGATAGGAAAGGTTGCAGTCACTCTGAGGGGCAGTATCAGAATTCAGACCTGAAACATTTTTTTGCATAGAAAAAATGAATGCCATTTTTTCTTATTTAGTTCAAACGTTAGGCTGAAAAACACCAAACGTGTCTGTTAGTAGTAGCACAGTTGTTCATAAAGTTGTGGTTTAAATAAATTAACAACTGTTATTATCATTTGCATAAATCCTTATTTTATAAGCACAGACAGTAAATGGCTGTCTGACCGCAGGACACATCTGTGCTGATCCTTTCCTTATAAAATATAAAATGATGGGAACATGGGTGTAGATGAGATTTTACTATGTTCCAGAGAAGGACCAAATAATAATGGCATTAAAAGGCTGTCAGTTGCATGCAGCTGGTATTTTTTAGTATTTCCCATTGTTATTACCTATAATGCTGTAAGTGAAAGCAAGGGCAGAAAACTAAAGAAAAAGTGTATGCTTAAAAGCAGACCTAGAGGACGTAGTTGGCAGTAAGGTTGTTCCCTCAGTCTCAATGTTGATCCCTTTGCTTTTATCTCATCTCTTTTTTTTCTTTTTTTTAATTTTGCCTCAAAACAAAACTAGCAGAATGGGTCTAAATCTTCCCATGTTGCATCCAGCATTCATGGACAGAAAAGTATGAAAAAATTGCTTGATATTTTTCCCCAGTAATTTGTTTTCTGGATTGTCAAAAGAGCCCAAAAAGTAAAGCAGGGCCCCTTTTAATACAGAAGCTAACACATCAGGCACTTCTCTCCTCAGCACTTTTCATGCTGCATCTACTTTAAAAAACAAAACTAAAACAGAAGTAGTAAGATAGACTGGATTTTTTGACAAGGACAAGCTCAATGAAAAGCTCAAACATTAGCAACACCCTTTCAAAATCACTCTGTTTTAACATGAACCCAATGGGATATAGAGGAAACTGTTGGATAATGATTCAAGTGACTTAAGAAACAAGTGATTTTGTCTTTTTCTACCTGGAGGGAGTAGATGGGAAAGAATAGCAGCACAGCGGGGAGGAAAATTACAGTTCTCACAAGGTGGTATCGTAAGCAGCAGAGTCAGGACCTCATTGTTTTGATTTGCTGCTGTTAAAATACCTAGGGATTTTGCAAGAGTTGATTTGCTTTTCCCAATGAAAGTTTTATAGTCAGTCACACAATTTTTTTTCTAAGCTACTACTGCTTTTGGAGAGAAACACATTGGAGTTGTAGATAGTCCAGACTTAGGATAGAAAAATAAAATATCTGATATTAAGTTCTCTGGGTTTTGGGGTGTGTGTGGTTTGTTTTTTTTTTCTTTTCCTTTTTAGGTTCTGTTCAGCTTTCTTAGTGGTACTGCTGGCATATTAACATGCCTTTAAGCTCACATCTTGCCTTCTCAGTGTATTGCTTTGTTGGCGTATTTTATTTTTTCAAATTTCTCCACATTTCCTTTCCTTTGGGCTATTTTTTATTTAAAGATAAACTACTTTATAACTGAGTCAGAACAAAGCACTCCAAAAACCTAAAAAGGTGACTGAACTACCCTGTCTACCCTAAGCTGAGGGTCATGGGGACACAGATCCCAAGTATTCTGAGAAAGGACATTTTGAATGTGTATTTGCTACCTATAGTCCCAAGGCTCAGTGAACCACTGCCTTCCATGTGAGCAGAGCTGAAAATTTTAGCAGCCCTGGGGAGGGCTGAGTGGGAGGATTGCTGTGCAGTCTACAGAAATCAAACTAAGCCCAGGTCTGCATGAGGATCCTTTTTTTCAGTATGACTATCCTGGCATGTATTCCAAAGTGAAAGCACTCCCCTCTGGAGCCAGACATCACAGCTCTTCCTCATGTGACCGACATCAAAATAAACTTAGTTTATTTGTGTCTGTTAATGAGGCTTGTTTGGCTCGGTCAAAGAAGAAACTACACAGCTTGAATTAGACACAAAGGGAACGTGGAGCCATGCGCAATCATATGTACTGACAGAGCCGCAGAACGTGGTCCCCTGTGGGATCTGCATCCAGAGCAGAATCACAGTCCTGTAGTAACATGGGAATCTAGATCAGAGCAGGTCTCTCGCGTTGAACTTCCTTTCCAGCTCTTCTCTTCCTCACTCTCTGCCCCAAAAATGCCATTCAAAATAAAAGAAAAGAGCTGTTGCCAGGCAACCTCTTGCCATATCTTGAAGTCAATTTTTCATATGGATGCGAGATGCTGATGTCTGGATGAATGTATTAGGCACAAGATACTTCTTGAACTGTTAACGAAAAAAGAATAATCACACCTTTCCTAATTATATATGCACTAGATAGGGATCAGGCTTATTAATTATTGACTGCCTTTCCAATCAACTTTTTCATTAATCTTCACAGAATGTGAGTTTAAAGTGTAACAAATGAAATAAACTTTGTAATAATATGAGATCAGGTAGCTATCCTGCTGAATAATTAGAAAAGGAGAACAGCATTATGACTGAGATTCTTCACTACAATCTTCGGTCCTCCTGCTGTTTAACTATCAACTCATCAGTACTTAAATAAGCTTACAAATATTTCCCTTGAAATGCACGTTTTAAAACAAATAGTTATTACAGTGCTATGGCTTTATTTCTTAAGCTGAATTTTGTATTTTAGCTCCATAATTTGTTGTAACAGAGCTCCCTGCTTCCAGATGGAAATAGGAACTAATCCATGTAACTTCATTTTAATCTTAATAATGAGGAGTGGAGGGAAAAAAAGAATAGGGAAGTCTAATTGATCACCCAGGGAGAAGATTACTTTAATTCATTTCCTTTTTCCTAATTAAGTAATGTAATAATGGATGAGTTAAACATGTATATAGTGGAGATGGTCCTGTCATCAGTGCAATGTCAGTATAAAATGAATGTTTTCCTTCAGTTTAATTGCAAAATTGTGATGAGCACAGGAAGCATTTATTAAAAGCCACATTAAATTGATCAGATTTGAAATAGTGTGTTTATAAGTAGTCCTTCATTTCACATGTAGGTTTTGGTTTTGAAGGTGAAAACTGATAGTGACTATTATGAAAAAGGGATCACTTAACCAATTCTTCAGATTAAAGGTAAAATATATGGCAAAAGTGTTCCTCTGAGAATGCCACAGCAGTTGGATCCATGAATATTCCCTTCTATTAACATTTCTATTTTAGAAGCAGCAATGGGGAAAAAAGATCAGAAATATCACTGCATTGCCATAAACCACATACTTTTGTCACTGGCAATCTACTGTGCTTTTGTTACTAGTTAAGACCCGGTGTGAAGAAGTGAAATAGATATTTAACCAGTCAGGAAAGAAAAAATTGCAGAGTTTTGTGAATTGTAAGGAAGAACACTTAAACTTCTCTTTTTCCTCATATAAGCAGCAATGAGGTGGCAAAAATAAATAATGACCCGTTTTGAACAGCATTAAATTGCAAGCTGATTCCCTTTGTCACTTGCTCATTCTGTGGTGATCTCCTGGACTTGTATTCCTGGATGTATAGTGACACACTTCCAGCAAGGAGAGCAGAAGATAACTGTCTTGGGCACCCACGCAGGACAGTCTAGCCTTTATCCTGGTGACCAGCCACCAGTTTAAAATACAGCTGTGTGAGATGGGTCTAGCTAATATTATAGCTTGTTGGCACCAAAAGAAGAACAGATTCTGCTCCTGAATGCTACTCCTTTAACACTTGCCCCTGACACTAATTAGACCTCCATAAGATGCTTTAATTCACTGACATGGCAGAAATTACTGTAGGAAAAGGAGGGTGGGTGTTTGTTTCTGGGTTTTGTGCTGCTGCGTCACTCAGTTAAGGCATCTCTGTGAAGGGTCTGGCAAGCGCCAGAGGGCATGGGGCGAGACCAGGTGGCAAGCGGAGAGAAAAGAAAGGGAGATGGGTGTCAGAGGAAATTTCACCTGCAGGTGGCATCAGAACTTTTATAAAACCACAGGCAAAAACCAGAGACCGGTTTTGATTTCCCTTGCGCTCTGGAGGGCCACAAAGCCCAACCTCCTGCTTTCTGCATTGCTCCTTTAGCAATTAGCCTATTGCACAAGAGGCGACATCCTCCACCTCTTCTCTGACTCCGCACGCGGATGGTGCTGTGGTCTAGGCATGCCAACCAGCTCAGGCTCTGCAGGGGACCCGGCTGTGGTGATACCTACCTACCGGGTGAGACCTGGACTCAGAGAACAGGTGCCTAGGTGATTAGGTGAGGCAGTGGTACCTGTGGAGTTGTATCTGAGAATTTTAAGTGCATATAGAGGTGGGTTTTTAATAAATTTAGAGAGGATACTGAAGACACTGAAGCTGTCTCCCAGTGATTGCAGGAGCATTATGAATGCCTTCTTATCAAATGGATCATTATACATTTAACAAGAAGATTATTAAGCAGTACTGTTTAGTCATAAATAAATTCCAAAGTCTAAATTATGCATTTCAGCTCATTCCTCATCTCAGTAATTCCTGTGGTGGATCAAATATGAAGAAAAGCTTCTGAGCACTGTTATATTTATGCACTGTTGTGTTTTATACACTGTATTTAATTGTTTAGGAAAAAGAATAGTAAAACAAATATATGCTATGCGCTAAAATAACAATTCAATTTAGATAGAATTAGAGAATATTTAACACCTTTAAATCCCTATTACCATGTATTGGAAGTGACCCCATGTCACAGTGTGGCCAGTAATATGATCTTAAAATATGGAACTTCATCTCCAGCAGGTTTTAAGCAACTTTAAAATAGCTTAAGCAGCTGCTTGCGTTGCACACCCATGTTGCTAGCACCAGTGGCACTGAACAGGAAATATTTGTAGTGGTTCCTTGTGTTTCCTCTGTCTCTCTTCACATCTTTTTCCATCTGGCATAGAAGTCCCAGCCATCTTTTAAATTCTGTATATTTGCAAGCATTTTTATTCACCTTTAATCTTCACCTATATTCTGCTCTGATCTTCAGTATCCAGTGAAGTGGAGCACACACACACACACATATTTTGCACACTTTCTGGAGGCACATGTATTTCCCTTATCTGCAGAACATGCAGCCTTCAGTTGTCACAGCAGAGAAATTGGAGTGGGATCTAGCTTTAGCTGGCATTGATAACGAATTTCTACTTCTTTTTGCAACTGACATTGCAATCCACTGATCCGAAGGACACATGATTTTTTAGCTTTTTATGGGTAACAGTGGTGAAGTAGACACCTAGAAAGGGCTGAAAAACATATAGTGAACTGCTTTAGTTCTAAAGCCCAGTACCTCTGAAAATCAGGTCTAAGTCACCACATTCTGAGATATCTCAACGTGTTTTGTTATAGGCACTCCCAACTGCATCACCCAACCTATTTCTCCTAAGGCTATGATTAGAGCCATAACAAGGGTGGGGTACACGGATGCCTAACGTAGGTGCAGCTATGTCTGATGAGGATCTGCACCACATTTGTTTTGTGAAAAGGACTATATTCGTATAACCTCTGTCCCACCAAAGTGCCAGCACTTAGTGTTTCTTAGGGGCCAGCTGCCCTGCAAGCTGGTCAATAAGAATCAATGGAAGACAATAGACGGAGGATAATAAGTAAAATTTGGCCCACAATATGACGTTAGTAATGCAAAGATCATGGTTGTATAATACCTTGCTTCAAGTATTGTGCGGGTGGATATCTGGATCAAACCAGAAGATCTTAAAAGCATTTGGTGTAGATAAATCAATCTCCATAATAAAGCCCCCCCCCCCGGCTTTTTTTTTCCCCTAGGTTAACCTCTGGAGTTTAGTAGTTTTCTGGGTGGTTGTTTACAAATCCACTTGTGTTGTGGTACTCTTGTTTTATTTGATGTAAACTGTATTCTTGGAAGCTCTTCCACAGAAGTTCCACTTTGAAAAAGTAGATGCACAAAACATAAAATGAACACATCTGTATGTGCTTAATAGTTTTCTTTAATCTTCTAAGAACTAGCCCAGAAAGATACAGGGAGGAATTAAAAAATGTTCTATACATCTGCTTGCTTTTTATGTGTGTAAAACTGTCTAAAATTCCTGTTCAAAGGTTTTATTTTAAGCAATGGGAGTTGGAGAAAAAAGGTTAGCAGTCGAAAGGAAAGAACAAAGTCTCTTCAAGTGGACTGGCAGTAGAAAACACAATATACTGAAATGCTATCACAACCAGGCATAACTTCACAGATGAGATGCACACAAACATCTGCTGCTGGATTTATTGATGCGTCAGTAAAATGTAGCATGTTGCATGGAAGATACGGGATGTTATAAAACAGAAATATGATAGCCTTACAATGAGCTTAGAAACTCCAGATGCTAGTGACACAAGCAACAGAGACCCAGCAGAAGCAGAACATTTTCAGGAGTTGCCCTGTCTTTTCAGCTGTATCCCTGCAGTGGTGGTTACAGATGCAGAGTCCCTACAGAAACTGCAGAAATCTTCACAATGAGGAGGAATCATCCTTCCTCTTCCAGTAAAGGGACAGAGATATCCCGTCCTCCTTCTCTCCAGTTGGTTCTTTCTTCTCTGGTGATACACATCTGGAGCCCATGGGCTAGGTGTCTTGGCAGTGCTGCATACCTGCACCAGAATAGTATTTCCCAGGGCGGAACACTATTTACCAGGACTGAACAGGCAGTGCTGCAGAGGAAGCACTCTCTCTTTTTAGCATCGATATGAACACGATTCTCTGAGAAAGAACCGGAGCTTTCAGTATTTAGTTACACACTGTGTTAAAAATATTAAAAATTAAATACGTAGAAAACTACAAATGAAGGAGCGGAATATTTAAAAGGGTCCTCCCTTGGTCAGTGAGATATATTGTGTATTTCCCCTTTAAGGAATGAAAATGCAGTTTCCATTTTGTGCCTGCCTTTTTCTTGTTCAAAGCGCTTTAACTTCTTCCCTCTTATCATTCAATGCAATTCACCATCTGTTCACCCAGGACTTTGTATTTTCAGCTGAGATATCAAAAGGAAGACCACATTAATCAAACATCAGTACTTTTGAAGCAAGTAGGATCTAGAAGAAACAAACGTATAAATCATGAAACTTAATTACTTACCACATTTTTCTTTAGCGCTGCCTGTAGGAATGCATGTGCTTCACAGGTTGCTACATAATCCTGAAGTTTAAGGACCCAGGCTGCAGACACAGGAGAATTAGATTTTCTTCGTGACATTAAGAGGACTCAAGTGTAACTACCGCTTACAGCTAATAAGCTGAAACCAGAATTAGTGCTGTGTCAGCACACTTGCAACAAAACAAAGTAAGGTTAATAAATACACATAGGGAACAGCAAAATAAGGTCAGAAAAGACATCATTAAAAGTCAAGCTGTCAAACAAAGAATAGCTGTTTGTGAAAGTGTTGAGACAATAGAGCCAATTATTGTCAAAAAAGGGCATTGTAAGATAAAACAATAGGTCAGAATAGGTAAAGAAAGAGAAATACTAAACTGCAGTTAAAAGAGAGATATGATCGCTTCATGAGCAATTGTTTTCCACTCCAATTAACACAAGCATAATTTCTCTGACCTCTATTTTTTTGCTTGTCACCAAGCAGTTCAGAATCTTTTTCTGTAAAATGTCTAGCCTTAGAATTTTTATCATATAGTTTTTCTCATAACAGATTTCTGTAACCAATTCTCTAACGTTTTATCTAGTTTTCATTTAAATTTAATATAATTTCTTTTGCCTGCATATTTTCTCTTTACATAAGATATTCCCCGTTTTTTTGGGGACACTTCCAACCTTTCCTGCTGAAGGTGTTCTCTCTAATGTTGCAGCTACTTGGGTATTCATACTGCAGAGCAAAAGTCACCTGTCTGAATGACTTTGTCAAAGGATCGCAAAACCAGCAAATGAAAAGTCCTGGCCAACCACCGGAGTTATGTGGTATATTCAAGATCTTTCCTCAGACATTTTAAGAGCTCCATAGTATATCAGGATTGTGGTGTGAAAAGAGGCTATGTTGTATGTAAGAATTTTTGTTGTGTAGCAAGAGGATGTATAAAGAAAATGTCGTTTGCAGTCCAACCCGCCTGTATTTACACTGGAATAGATTTGAAATTTCTGAAAAATTGCAGTTTTGCTTACCTTTACACAGCCTTCAAAATCTGCCAGACTTGGCCGTGTGAGAAGCTGCTTTTGCTGTTCACCACATCCTGAGTGCCCTTCATGCCCTGAATCGGATTCTGTTTCTTTTGAGTTTTGCTGCTGCCCCCATTAAGCTTTGCATGGGTTTACGTGGCATGTTCAGCTCCCGCCGGATCAGGTGCAGAGGTCAGGACAGAAAAAGGTTGTTTGACTCTAGACAGTGGTGCTTCTATATTTACCCACTAAAAATCTCTAAGTACAGTCCTTGAAAATGGTGCACTTTCCTGTCCTTTGTCAAAAGCTTGTGACCTCTAGGATCTCACTCTGATTTAATGTGTACCACTGCTCAATTAATGTCAGCGGACTTGCTCCAGATTTATGTTGCTGTAGCAGAGCGATCGGTTTTGATGTCTGTCATCAGGACTGATCTTAGGTATTCCATCCACTGTAAATACAGTTCTAGGAAACAATTTAATGCCAGGCTTGCTGATATGTTGTTACTGTCTCCTGGCATTTAGGTAATAGATGCAATTTGAGAGTTTATTTCAAACGTATTGTCATTTGCGTAATAAACCCTTTAGTTTCTAGAGTCTAACTGGACTTCATGGCTCACTGGATGTGCTGGCTGCCCAAGCATTTGCCATTTATTCACGTCCATTATCAGAAAATTGTAACTATTTCTCAACTCATACTTGCCAAGCAACAACTTAAAACTGTGTATTTTTTAGAACAAATTGAAAGGTGCATCACGCACACAGGATCTTCAAGGGTCCCCTACGGCAGCATTACTTTGGCACCACATTTAAATTTTGCACCAGTTAGTGCAGAAAGAAGTATAAAAAATACACGGTAGGTTCCTCTTGTATGGGAACCCAGGACTTCTCAACCAAAACTGGGCTGTGTAGATACCTCAGTCACACAGAGGTCTGTTCTGGGCTGAGGCTCTTTGCAACATGACACAATGTAATGTGACAGATTAATCTTTATTGGAGATGTTGGTTATGAAGGGAGATATGTAACAATTTTATGTCTTCGGAGGCCAAGTGTAGGCCGTTTGAAATGGCAAAAAAATGGCTTTCATTCTGATGCAGTCAGAAACAGTCTTACTCAGACCAGCAAGAAGCTGCGAATCCCACAGACCAGTTACGCATTTGACACTCATAAAGGGGTTAATTTATTAAAAAAAGAGGCTACTTTCACTAGTTGCTAGGTAACAGTGTAGTTCCCTCAGTCTTGTGATCAGCAAATGAATTTTTCTGATGATACACTGCTGGTAACTGTTTATCTTGCTGCTGGAGCCAGCATAAAGGAGGACTTTTTCTGAAACTCCTTATAATGGAATTAGTTTTATTTGCCCGATTTACTCATGTAATTTTATTTGACCCTAATGTAATTTGCAGTGTTAATAAAAAGCTCATTTTCATAACTTACCCTGCATGCAAATACAGTTTTCCACTATTACATCTTAGAATAAACATTTGCAGTTTTAAATTATAATTACTGTGGAAGCTGAAGCTTTAAATTTCTTGCGCCTTCCACATGTTAAATTTGTATGTAAAATTGGGTCAATGTGTTCTCCAATTAGCTTTCTAGCCAAGGGAAGTAAAGAAAAGGAAGGAAGAAGGTTACGAGGAAAACTGAGTGGCAAAGAGAGAAAGCATAGCTGTAGTCTACGGATTTCATTTTCTTTGCAGTAGACATTGCACCGGAGCACAGGATTGAAGGCTTCATGCTAGGGTTCTTTCTCTTAACAAGTTATGCAGAATGGATTTCCACTAAGGTCAAAGGACTGCTAAGGAAGGTGCACAGGCCCATCCTCATGGACCTCATGAGGGATGCAACCCTAGCAACAGAGTCTGTAAAAGCAGAAAACAAAATTCTGTATCATACCACATTTTCTAACTGTATGGAAGTCAGAATGTTTCATCCTGTCTGTATTTACAATGTCCTTTGTATCTTCTCATTCTCACAATACCTATAATGGGCCATTATTTGACTGAGAGGAAATAACGTGCAATTTTTGAGCCCAGCCATAAATTTTCACATCTCTAAAGAGATAAAACTACTGGCCTGCTTATACTGAGACAATCTTCCTAGCCTGCAAGATCACGTTGTGTTGTGCACTGTAATGTAAATTAGTGAGTTCCTACTGTGTGACTGGATGAATTCTTCCTGGAAAAAAAATAACTGGCATGAAATACTAAAAAGAGTTCCATTGCAAGTTGGCACTGTGTGGATTCTTAAATATTTTGTGTACTATTGGCACAAACTAGTGCTTCATGGGAAAAAAAAGCCCATCAGTTTTGTTTGTGTGCGAATTATTGCCTCTCTTGCAATAGCAATCTCATTCTCCAAGAAAAGCTGCTGTCAACTCAAACAAAACATTTTTCCTATGAACAGACACTGTTTGCGAAACAGTAGGGTACGGTATTACCATCAATCACAGCGAGGAGCAGTTCTAGAAGTTGTTTGAGGCTCTGGCATTGTCACGGGTCTCTCCGCTAATAGAAGGTTACTTCTGCCGAGTGCAGGGTGTGATGGCTCTTTGGCTGTGTTCCTGTGCGGTTGGTATCCAATTACAGCACGAATCAAGGTGACATATATGCCATGTGTTGAGGCTGCAAATAAGATTGTGCTGAGATTAGAGGTTCAGTAAAAGGATAGTCTGCAACAAGGTTATCATATGATGTGCCTCAGTCTGGGGTATGATTGTAATGGAGTAATTAATCTTTAAGAATTTGCATCGAACAAAGGAGAAAAATGACTTTAACTAGGAAGAGGGTATATTCAAATATCTTTTGTCAGTTTGGATAGAGACAAACATTTCACTCAAAGTGAAGACACCTGAATTCATTTTATCCCACAAGTGTGTATAGGAAGGAAGGAAAAAAACCTCCAAGCTATTGAATGGTAATAGCAATAAAAAAGCTTTTAAATGAAACGTTGTATTAGAGGAATCTTGCTGTAACTAGCAACTAGGTCATGTTGAAAGAATTATTCTACCAGCAGAAGATTTTTCCTGATTTGAGGTTAAACTGACAGGAAAGCTCAGTAGGTCAGTAGGATACCCTGAGGGGGAATGCTGACCATCCAAAATGTTGATGGTCAACCTGATTTCCTAGAACTGTGGAGAATAAATATCAAGGGATAGTACTTGAGAAAATCTGAAGACTAGAGGTGACCAGAAGAATGACCTCTAAGTATATTTTTAACTAATGGAAAATACCCATTTATTATTAGGGTTTAATGTCAGGGTGCTTCATTCCTCCACCGTTAGATAAACAAGCTGGAAAACTTTTAAATGGAAATAAAGGAGCCTTATTTAAAAAATGATTGTAAACTGTAGTTTTTGTTCTGTGGTAATTCCATGGTTTGAAAATTTAGTTTCATCTCATGAAGTCCAAGCTTTTAATTTTCTATTAAGACCTCATTTTTATACAAATACTTAAAAAAAAAAAAAAAATCAGAATGTTCTGTTTTGATATAAGCCCAACATTTAATTCTGCATTTGACTTTTTTGTTTGACAACGATGAGCATATTTGGAGATGTTGGTAGACTAGTGTTTTCTGAGGAGAAATATGAATCATTATAAACACACTGACTTTTGAAGTAATTGGTTATCTAATAAACACTATGTTTGCATAACCTGTAAAATACACTTGGACAAATTCCTTTTGTGTTTCTATCAGCTGCTGCTCTGGCTGTTTCATCCAAAGTACAAAAGACTAGGTCATGACGTAAAAAGCAAGGAACTGGCAGATGTTCAATGTATCACCTTTTCTTTATGAAATTCCTTATCATCATTCCTTACCACAACAGACTGCATAAGGCACTCAGTTATTCTACCTACAAAACTCTGCCACTATCATTGAGAACTGTTATTAAAGACATTTATTTACATAATCTTTCTACATTACTTGTTAATCTTTCCCTAATCATGACCTCTTTATCTTCCTGTTCCTCTGCCTGCTCATGTTGTTTTACAATACGTTTTAATTTTTTAACATGAAAAAAAATAATTAAAAAACCCCACAAAATTAAAAAATTAAAACATATTGTGAGAGATATGAGCTGAAGTTGGCAGGAGTCCGGAGTATGACATGATTCATAATCTGTAGCCTTTTAATATTGCTGATCTCCGCGTGCCAGAGATTACTGCTGTGAGCAGCATGAGAAGTAATACATTAGTAAGAAGTGTGGTGACCTTTTTATGCAGAGCTCTGTAACCTGACGTAGCCTGTCAGATCAAACTCAAGATACATGTCTATTTCTTCCTAAAAATGTGTGCTCCAGAGTTATCTTACTTTAATCACCTAAGAGTTCTCTTCCCATTTTTCCAATGGTATTTTAATTTGAACCTTTGCCTTTGACACTTTTTCCTTTATTTTCTTACCTAATCAGTGGCATATGTTTCCTAATGCTAAGAATGGCACTGTTTGCATCCAAAATTAGAGTAAGCTTGCCACCATTGCAAAAATATGAAAACAAAGGCATTGGTTGAGTTGGGCAATTTGCAAATGGATACGAAGGCATTGACCACAGGAACCCTGCTTAGATTTTCATCCTGGCTGGGTAATAGCCACGTCTTTGGTATCTAGTGACTGCACACTGCCTGTGGGAAATTAATTGGAAATCTCAATCACATTCACACTGGACTTCAGCTTCTTGCTTTTTACCTTAATAAATGGTTATTCTTAAAACTGGCACTGTTGTGGAGTTGACAGCTTGAGTCCACAAAGTCATAGAAATGCAGGGATAGACTCTCTGCTGCTCCTCATGCCTGAAATCAATTATATCTCATTGATACTGTGGCTGGTTCTGTGTCAGTTCCAGCCCTAGACCCAACATATTTTAGATTATACTGCACAAAAATACAGGGGCATAGTCAGAACTGGGTTAAAACAAAGGCCATCCAGTAACCCATCTCAGACAGTGGCCATTAGCGGGTAATTTAGGAAATTATATAATAATATTGAAAGTATACCTACTTTCATATATACATACAGTATTGAAGTAAGGAGTATCTGGCAATCAATGATTGAAGAACTTCCTGAACTGGAGATTGAATCCTATCTGTTGTGTTTACTAGCCACCCTTGAATTTGTCTGCTGTCGATTTTTCTAATCCCACTCCTACTCTAACTACTTGATGTTTGAGGATGATTAATTCCCTGTCTTAGCTATGTGTTATGTTCCTTTTACTTGTTTTAAGCCTGCTGCCTGATAACTTCATTATGTGCCCCCTGTGCTTGAACTATGAGAAACAGTAAGTAACTGTCTCCTGTTCAGCTTCCCCTTGCCTTCTCTTCCACTTTTCCACACTGAAGGGTCCTGGTCTACTTGGATTAACCTCATAGAGAAACATAGAGCTGTTGTACACTTCTGATCATCCAATCATCCCTGTTACCAAATCTATCTTTTGTACTTTCACTACATGCTTTAGACCTGCAAGTAATGTTCAAAATGTGGGAATGGCAGAGTTTATATGGTGATATAACAATGTTTTCCAATTTATCCTCTACTCCTTTCTTAACATTCACTTGTTATTTATCCTTTAGTGTCCTACATGGCTTTATAAGCACAACTGAACATGGTGCTGACATTTTCAGAGAACAATGACTCCAAATACTCTTTCACCTGGATGTTGTGATTTGGAGCACATCACTGGATATTTGTAATTATATTTGGTTTTCCCAGGAGACTGGCACTGAATTTCGCTTAACATTTTATAACCCAGTCACCCAGCTTTAGATTAGACTATCCTGAATAATTTAGTATTATCAGCAAATTTCCTCGCCTTTGTATTTAACCTCTTTTTCATATCCTTTTGGGGATTTATTTGACAATATAGTCACCTGTGTGCAATGCTGGGGACCCTGCTCATAATTTGCTTTCATTATGAAATTTTTCCACTTATAACTAGGGTAACAATCATAGAAAATGCAGGAAAACAATGAATCAGATCCTTTTTATGCTGTTTGAATGATTTATGCTTGAGCCCCTTTCTACTTAAAAGAAGGAATCTGGCTCTCTACAGTTGTTAGCTTATTGTTTTTAGAGCATACTAAATTAATATATAGAGAGACAAAAATAGTTTTGAAGATTTTCTTTATGCTTAAAATCTGGAATAAAAATACTGAAGAAAGGAGCAGGTAAAAAGGAGATGCCTCCAGCATTTTTATAATGAATAACATTGCAGCAATCCCACTACAGCATATCACATTTACAGATTTGCAGCTATCTTTTCATGTTAGATAGAGGAGAATCAGCTAAGTATAGCGAATTTGTTCTTCACTTCCTGAGTCAGCTGCAAATGAAATGCATGCCACTTACTCCAAATAGCCTCTTTTAAAAAGTCCTTTTGATGTTCTCTTGTTATGAATGAAAAAGTATATTATTATGACCACAATGTGCTTAAAACAACAAGGTACTATCTGTTTTTTTAATGCATTTTTTAGAAGTTTTAAGTGAGAAACCTCAGGCAAAATAAAGAAAGGTTGACTTCGTAAGGTCCTTCACAACACTTCAAAGAGAGAAACAGCAATCTTTCAAATTAATTTCTTAACCAAATTAAAGAAGGTAGTCTAGAATAGGCTGGCTGGCAATAATTGAGCTTTATTCTGTGTAAGTAAAGGCAAGAAAACAGGACTGAATTAGATTTTTCAAAAAATGTGCGTCTTTCTGAATATAGTGATTCTATTAATGGAAACAGTAAAGGGACAGACTTCTAATACGAAGATCGTTTTGAATTTTCAAAATCCAGTGAAAGGTAATGCAACTCAACAGCATTTTACAAGTGAATGGAGAAACAAAAAGTAATGTCAGTTTGAGAAAATCAAGTGTTATTTTTTTAAAAAGAAACTTTTCTGAAGAAGTTGAACAGAGATGATGCAAATTGCTTTTGCCTGTGGACTTGAAACTCGCATTGCATGGATCTGACCGATAGGAAGTATTTTGCTACGTCTTTTTGTAAGTTTATCCCTATTCCTCTAAGACAGAGCTATTAAAGGAGGTGCCCTTTAGTGTGTCCTAATCTTTAAAGCTGTGGAGATCTTGTCACCTCTGTGAATCAGCAGAGGGTTACAGATGCTGTTGCCACATTAGTCTTTATACCCAATCAGTGCCACACAACCACTCGTGTACTGTACCTATCAGAATCTTTATCTGTGTCTATATATGTAACATTTTCTGAAAAAGTATGGAGACGAGTTGTCCAACTGGGCTAGAGAAGATTAGAGAGCTTTCATTTTCTAGAAGTGCAGCTAAATAAGGTCAGATAATAAGATCATCTATTCTTTACTGTAACATGTGTTGAACACCACAAATTGCTGTACAGGGGAACTGCCAAGTTCCAAGAGTGTTAAGTTTGTAGGATGATTTTTTTTTTTTTCACACTCACTTCAAAAAACACTGTTTCTTTTACAGTGTAGGATGTATCCCAATGCCATAGTTAATTAGGAACATACAAGATAGGCCCCCAAAAATGGAGGTAAACAAGCTTAATACTGGCCTTCTCTTCACTTTCCTCACAGCTGAGGAGCTGTTCTTTAACAGTAAAATTTCAAAAAGTATCTGCATTATTTGGGACCTGAACTCCTTTTATAAATATACGTATAAACAGAGGTACGAAGAAGGCTGGCTCTCACAGGAGTCAAACTTGTAGGCCTACTGTCCTCTTGAAATGGAGACTTCTATATTACATAATTTGGGTACTTATGAAAATTCCACTTATGATCTCTTAGAGAACATCTTTTTCTCTTCAGCTCACAGTAATCTCCATGTAGAATAAGACTTGAGAAGCTGTCCACTAGGAATGTCACAAAAAATTAAAGGTGTATTTGCTGTGTGTTTGATAAGCTAGACAGAGGCTGTAGGTGAACATGCCCTATATCAAACAGGAGTTAGTGATTAGGAAAGCGTTTGTAGCCAGTTGTGTGTGGTTATTAAATAATTTGGTCTGGCTTTAAAAACAGAGACTACTTTGTCAATCTATTTGAGAGTGCACTGCTAGTTCTTTACTTCTTAAAGTGTTTGCTTAAAACATCTAGAATATTAATTAATGCCAGTGTTGGTGAAGTAATTTGAGCTGCAGATCTTTGATAATTTCACTTGACAGCTCTGTGTTACTATGGTAACTACCAGTTGCACATGTTTTAGGGAAATGTTTGTACACTGTGGCCAATGCCGTTCTGATGTGGTCTAGAAAGCACAGAACGTGGCACCTATGCAGTGGAAACACAGTAGCTGCGGAGTGGGGTTTCTTAGCTCCCCGGGATCGTCAGCTTTCTAAAGAAAGCAAACCTTCATTTCACCTTTAAACTACATTTTATAGCAAATGCTAAGAGGAATCTTTGACACTATACGCATCAAACAAGCTGTGGAAATCAGTGGTTTGGGAGAAATTTGGAGAGAATAAGGATGTTTTAACAGCAATTGGGCTGGTTGCTTCCACAGCAGAAAAAGTCAGTGTCTGCCAGAGGTTGGACACCTTCAGATCCATACGAAAAAGGGAAAACTTACAAGACCAATGTCTTACATCCCACCATGGGAAATGCTGGTGCCTGTGCTTATGCTGAAGCAAGTGACCCAACGTGAAATGACGCGTATGCGCTGTGTCCACAGCATTGAGGCTGCAGATGATAGTGTATTTTATTCAGAGAGGGAGCATTGAAAAGTGAGTTTTCTAGAACTGTTTAAGAAGAAGCAATATTGTTGTTCTGTACTGGAAATGGGAATAGGAAAAAACCTAATTTCAAAGTAAATAGCTTTGATTTAACTCTAGTATACATATTTGTACCACTTGATTTTAATATATTTATTTAATGAAATTCTTACTTAAATATAGATTTATTATTAGAGGAAGGCATGAAAAGCAGTTTACCTATTGATTTTATTGTTTTCTTAATGAAAAAGATTTGAAATATAGTATTTCAGGTGACTAACAAATTTTGAAAGGGTTGAGAAACAGGCACATATTTAGTAGCTATGCCATTTGATATGACTAACAAGATCTAGTCATTTGGATTAGAATTATTAAAAATTGCTTAAAACTTTAATTTATAATAAAAACTGGGCAAGGGCAAATCTTTACATGTTGTTGCTGAAAAGCTGCCTTTCTCAACCTTAGCTGCTGGAGGAAGCAAAAAAAGGCCTAAACAAACAATTCATAAAATTGGTCCTAAATACTGTCTTAAAGTGTACCAGTTCCAAGCTCTGACACTAAAGAAAGAATATGAGCGAGCTGCATAAACGAAGTATAAGCTTGTTTAATTTGCAATGAAATGAAGGTGGGAAGGACAGTGAGTACACTGGAAGATGGGTTTAGAAATCAAAATGATTTTGGCAAATAAAATAATTAGGATGGCTTTCAGAAGGAACAAGGGCAAGGTAGATAAGTGTTATCACTAATAAAAAATGAGGAAAGGTGATGAGGCAGCAGTCCTTCAAAAAGGAAATTGGAGAACACTGGACTAGAAGACAAACTTCAGTTAAAAAAAAAAAAAAAAAAAAGTAATGCTGTTGTGAGAAAGGAAAACAGCATTCCAAGATGTGTGTATGTGAGAATAGTAACGGGTGATAAATACAGCCAGTTGAGCATCTCGCCGCTGAGGCAGTCTGCCCCCACGCACAGAGACATTATTCAGCCTGGAGAAGAGCAGGCTCTGGGGAGACCTTATTGTGGCCTTTCAGTACCTAAAGGGGGCTTACAGGAAGGATGGGGAAAAGCTTTTTAGCAGGGCCTGTAGTGATAGGACAAGGGGTAATGGTTTTAAACTGAAAGAGGGGAGATTTAGACTAGACATAAAGAAGAAGTTTTTCACAATGAGGGTGGTGAAGCACTGGCACAGGTTGCCCAGAGAGGTGGTCGATGCCCCATCCCTGGAAACATTCAAGGTCACGCTGGACGGGGCTCTGGGGAACCTGATCTAGTGAGGTTGTCCCTGCTCATTGCAGGGTCGTTGGACTAGATGACCTTTAAAGGTCCCTTCCAACCCAAACTTTTCTATGGTTCTATGATTCTATGAATGTGCAGCCCAAAGTTGTTGGCCGCACAGCCTGGAGCCCTGGGAACCTGGAGAAGGCACACGCCAGAGATCTGGGCACAACTGGAAGCATCTCCTTTAAGTTAACGAGTCTATAAATTGTTCACAGTTTCTTTGCTCAGTCACTTTGCAGTTTTCCAGTTCTTCATTTGCATGTGGTATTGCCTTCAGTCACCTCAGCTGCTCCTTTTTCCGGACTCAGCTGGTGTTTTCTTTTCCATATCCACCCGTGGCCAATTTCCATAACCTTCGTTATCTCTTTCAATTCTGCTTAGGTGGCCAATACTGTGCTCACTAATGGGAGGGGGTTCAGCCGCTGGCGACTCCTGCTCGCTGTTGCCCATGGCAACAACAGAATATTTGGGGTATAATAGAGCATTAATCTGCCTGCTCAATGCAGTTTTGGTAAAGCTCAGCTGGATTGTGTCCCAGGCTTGGGTATTGCCCTTAAGAAAGATGTAAGTAATTGGAGACAGTCTGGAGAAGACATGGAAAATGATCAAATATGACCAGTAAGGAAAGATCAGAGGATCTTGTGTTCTTTGGCCTAAGGAAGACTGATGGGGCACATGATAATAATCTGCAGCTGAGTAAAAGGCTGCCGTAAGCTCAAACACATTGCTACGTGAGCAAAGTGAGGAGGATAAAAAGTCATGAGCTTAAATCAGAGCAAGAGAGATTTTAGCTAGATATTGGGGAACATGTCCTAATGGGAAGTGAAGTACTGGGAGAGGGAATGCCAAAAGAGACAGGAGTAGTCTTGGACAGGCATGTGTCACGGGAATTACAAAGGATGAGATGATCTCTCGAGGTCCCTCCCAATTGTGCTTTCTTTGATTCTGTAACTACTGGTTTTGTTTCCTTATTTTACTTCCTTTTAGAATAGTAACCTGTATTCTAATATCTCAAAGCTTTGTGAGATTTTTTTCTTAACAGCACATGTGTATTTATGAGGATCTACAGGAAGGTTATTTTCCTGTGGTCACTGTGTGGTGCCACCTTTAAATAAGGGAGACACCTGCTCCCAGTGAGCCTTTCTTGCTGGAAAGTAGGATGGGTGATACTGTAATACATAACCGGGAAAAAACATAAAAATATGTTTGTGGCCTGCAGTTAAAGCTTCATTTTAAGCAGAGAGAAAGATGTTGGCCTGCAGCCATCCGGGTGAAACAGAGGCAGGAACGACACCTGGTGTTCACAATTTCTTACAGAATTTTTTGGCCGGGACGGGGACCAGCAGCCTGAGTAGGGAAGATGGGTACTAAGTTGGAGAACAGGAGCAGGACAGAGAGCAAATGGTGGTTTAGGAATGCAGCTGGGAGGAACATAGTGGAAGAAATAGAGAAGAGGATGTTAAGCCTGAGGGACACAGAGCAGACAAAACTGTGTCCAAGTCCACGGCCCTGCCTGGTGCTGTACAGTTCCACCTCAGATACAGGTGAGCTTTGACTGATGCTGATGAGTTGTCATGCACCTGTCAGCAGAACACTAGCTTGGATCCCAGAACAGCAGCCACCTTGGTGTGGTGATGCTCCTGGGCTGCCAAGTCCTGCATTGATGCAGCTAGACCTGGAACTAGTTCATACAGCGCTTGTCTGGGGATCTCTGTACCAGGCTGGACTACATGTGCCCTGAATTTCACTGTGTCTTTACAGACAAAAAATGTATGTGAAACTCAAAGGCAAAACATCTTGTTCCTTTCCTGGTCGTATGCTTTGTCACCTTCTGCAGAAAGCAAAGCATCGTAATATTGACTCAGTTACCCAGTTAGCTCCAGTGGCAGTAGTTTGTGCAATGGACTAAGATCTTCCAGAAGTGCTGCTGAGCTCTGTGGATTATCAGCAGGATGCCACTCATCTCGCAAGTGCTTTATGAGTTTATCAGTATTTGTGAAGTGGCCGAATACTATTGCAAGGAGCCTCATAGGAAAGCCCATAATAATTCCCTTGAAGGAAGGGCTTTACAATTTGCAGAAAGCCACCCTAAGATCTATAACCTAAAGTTTTGACAGTGAGTAGAAAAATTTATTGAATGTTGCCCTTTTTATATGTTGACTCAGGCATGGGCTCTGCAGAGACAAGGCAGATGTAACTAAAGGCTGTCTTACACTGCATATACAAACTGGCCTTAGTTCTGGCATCTCCTGACATTCAAGAATTTGCAGCCTGAATAATATAGAGGCAGGGCTAACTCAAGGCAGCCATCAAGGACAATGGACTGCTGGGAGAAACAAAATTACCTTTTCGGCCTATGCTGCAGACCAGGAAAGCCAAACAATCTACGTGTTGCTGCTGCTGAGGAAGCTGCAGCGTGTAGCAATACCTACCCTAGGTCAAAGCTGGCTGCTCCAGTGGAAGCAGCACCCATCAGCCCATTTCCTTGGCAGCAGGGGAGCAGCAAGCCTGGCTGCCTGCTGTCCTGCCTGGCAGCTCCCTCCTGTTTCCCGTGGCAGGCACATCGAAGATCTCGGCAGTCTCTTGCCCTAGATCTGCTGTTTTGCCCTCACCGTGGGCAAATGGAGGAACATTGTGTTTCAGCTTTGATGTCCAGCTCCTCCTAATCTGTTCTGGTAGTGACAAATAGCCAAAGCCCAGTCATGTGGAAGTATCAGAGCATGGTCATGTTAGAAACATGTTGAGGCTGAGGAGAATGAACTCCTTCGCCTTCACTGCACCCAAGCTGCAGAAGCACCAGTACAGCCGCCTGCAACTGCTACCATGGCTCAGGGGTTATCTGTGCAGCTGCTTGTGCAGCCTTCCCTCCCACCCCCGCCAATTAATCAGAGGATTTGCATGCTCAGGCTTGTTTGACCCCTGGTGAAAGTCTTACAGAAGAGCTGGGGTATGTGGGAATGCGGAGAGAAACTTAAGAGAGAAAGGAGAAACAGTAGAGCAAGGGAAACTCTCAGAGCAAAGAGATAAGGCTGAAAGAAGAGAGGTTAAGCTTGGAAGGGGGCGAAGGAATACAGAAAGAAGAACAGCTACTGAGTTATGAAGTAAAAATTAACCTCATAAATAGACATATTCAGCAGCCTCCTCTGAATCAGTTAACTCCTTAACTTGGCCAGAAGAACAACTCAGGGCTTCTTTATGCCATATAGCTTGAATGATAACATCTCTGCAACTTGGATGCAGTGCACAGCGGGTCTCAGAACCTGATCTGTGGATTACGCCTGACACACCTGGTCGTAAACAGAGCAAGATGTAGTGAGGACTGTGGGGTTTCAAGGTATTATTTTACATCATACAAAAGGCATGAAAGCTATTTCTCTTCCCACAGCCTTGGGGTGCCTTTATAGGATAACCTAATAATTAAAAA
Organism: Phoenicopterus ruber ruber; assembly: GCA_009819775.1. Taxonomy (NCBI): domain Eukaryota; kingdom Metazoa; phylum Chordata; class Aves; order Phoenicopteriformes; family Phoenicopteridae; genus Phoenicopterus; species Phoenicopterus ruber. The sequence goes on along the minus strand of CM020246.1, from coordinate 63,603,749 downwards.
GAAAAAAAATCTGGACTAAGTGGCTATAAACTTCTTTTTTTCAATTATTTTTTCAATCTGTAATAAGATTCCTCATGCATGGGTGGAAATAAGTTCAGCAGATCCTACCAGATCTATTCCAGGTAGCTAATCTACTCTTGCACTTGAAATCTACTTGTAAGGAAACAATAAGCATTTTTTACTTAGATCAAAAAAAGAAGCAGGATTAGGTTTCTGTGTAGTCTATGGTACTTCTTACATAAAATAGCCGAATGGCTTTTCCTTTACAGACACTGTGGTTTGCTATGTAAGTTCTACCCCTACTTCAAATGGCCCTTCTGGCCATTTGAAGTGAAAATACATCACAACCTACTGCTTGTGTTCATTTTATTGAAGTAAATGCTCCCCATATAACAACCAGCACAACTGAGAAAAGACGACAGGTGACAGTAGTAGGTGACTCTCTTCTGAGAGGTGCGGAGGCACCCATTTGCCGACCTGACGCACTCTCCAGAGAGGTGTGCTGCTTACCAGGGGCTCGTATCAGGGATGTCACCGAGAGACTGCTGAGCCTCGTACAGTCCACTGACTGTTGTCCTGCTGTTTCACGTGGCAGTGACACAGCCAGGAGCAGTCTGAGGAGCATATGGAAGAATTACAGAGCCCTGGGAGCGGCGGTAAGGGACTCTGGAGCACAGGTAGTTTTTTCATCAATCCTCCTGGTCAAAGGGAAGGGGTTTGAAAGGGCCAGTGGAATCTGGTGAATCAACAAATGGTTACAGGACTGGTGCCACAGCCAGGGGTTCGGCTACTTAGGCCATGGGACTCACTTTGAGAAACCTGGTCTGCTGGGGGCTGATGGGGTCCATCTGTCAGAGAAGGGGAGGAGCATCTTCGGCCATAGGCTTGCCAAGCTGGGGAAGAGGGCTTTAAACTGAAGTTGCTGGGGGAGGGGAACCTCAATCCATCCCACTCCTACCAGCTTGATGCCAGTGCCAGCAAGGGATGCCCAGAGCCTGGAGAAGGATCACAGGTCAGCAGGGGAGCACCTGAAGAGCAGCACAAAGGAATTCCAGCCACTCCAGCCAGTAAGTCAGCTTTACTGGGGGCCCAACTTAAATGCCACTATGCAAACGCATGTAGCGTGGGGAATAGACAAGAGCAGTTAGAGATGTGCGCATGCCTGCAGGTCTATGATCTTATTGGCATCACGGAGACATGGTGGGATGGCGCCTATGACTGGAGTGTTGGAATGGAAGGATACAGGCTGTTTAGGAAGGACACGCAGGGTAGATGAGGAGGGGGTGTTGCCCTTTATGTCAATGACCAGCTGGAGTGCATGGAGCTCTGCCTGGGGATGGATGAGGAGCCGACCGAGAGCTTATGGGTCAGGATTAAAGGGAGGGCAGGGACAGGTGACATTATAGTGGGAGTCTGCTAACAGCCACCCGACCAGGAAGACCAAGCGGATGAGGACCTCTATAGACAGATAAGAGCAGCCTCATGTTCACCAGCCCTGGTCCTCATGGGGGACTTCGACCACCCTGATATCTGTTGGAGGGACAACACAGCAGGGCATAAGCAATCCAGGAGGTTCCTGGAATGTGTTGATGATAACTTACTTCTCCAAGGGATAGAGGAGCCAATGAGGAGAGGTGCTATGACGGACCTTGTTCTTGCCAACAAGGAGGGGGTGGTGGGGAATGTGAAGCTCAAGGGCAGCCTTGGCTGCAGTGATCATGAAATGGTGGAGTTCAAGATCCTTAGGGCAGCGAGGAGGGCGCACAGCAAGCTCACTACCCTCGACTTCAGGAGAGCAGACTTTGGCCTCTTCAGAGATCTGCTTGGTAGAGTCCCATGGGATAAAGCCCTGGAGGCAAGAGGGGCCCAAGAAAGCTGGCTAATATTCAAGGATCCCCTCCTCCAAGCTCAGGAGTGATGCATCCCAACAAAGAGGGAGTCAGGCAAAAACGCCAGGAGGCCTGCATGGATGAGCAAGGAGCTCCTGGACAAACTCTGATACAAAAAGGAAGCCTCCAGAGGGGGGAAGCAAGGACAGGTAGCCTGGGAGGAATACAGAGAATTTGTCTGAGCAGCCAGGGAGCAGGTTAGGAAAGCTAAAGCCCTGATAGAATTAAATCTGGCTGGGGATGTCAAGGGCAATAAGAAAAGCTGCTATAGTTACAATGGTGATAAAAGGAAGACTAGGGAAAATGTGGGCCCTCTCCAGAAGGAAACAGGAGACCTGGCTACCTGGGATATGGAGAAGGCTGAGGTACTCAAGGACTTTTTTGCCTCTGTCTTCATCAGCAAGTGCTCTAGCCACACCACCCAAGTCTCAGAAGGAAAGGGCAGGCACTGGGAGAATGAAGAACCACCCCCTGTAGGAGAAGATCAGGTTTGAGACCATCTAAGGAACCTGAAGGTGCACAAGTCCATGAGACCTGATGAGATGAATCCAGGGGTCTTGAGGGAACTGGCAGATGAAGTTGCTAAGCCACTATCCATTATGTTTGAGAAGTTGTGGCAGTCCAGTGAAGTTCCCAGTGACTGGAAAAGGGGAAACATAACCCCCATTTTTAAGAAGGGAAAAAAGAAAGACCTGGGGAACTACAGGCCAGTCAGTCTCACCTCTGCCTGGCAAGATCATGGAGCAGATCCTCCTGGAAACTATGCTAAGGCACATGGAAAATAAGGAGGTGATTGCTGACAGCCAACATGGCTTCACTACGGGCAAATTGTGCCTAACAAATTTGGTGGCCTTCTATGATGGGGTTGCAGTGTTGGTAGATAAGGGAAGAGCAACTGACGTCATCTGCCTGGACTTGTGCAAAGCATTTGACACTGTCCCACACGACATTCTTGTCTCTAAATTGGAGAGACATGGATTTGATGGATGGACCACTCAGTGGATAAGGAATTGGCTGGATGGTCGCACTCAAAAGAGTTTCAGTCAACAGCTCAATGTCCAAGTGGAGACCAGTGATGAGTGGTGTTCCGCAGGGGTCAGTATTGGGACCGGCACTGTTTAACATCTTTGTCGGCAACATGGACAGTGGGATTGAGGGCACCCTCAGCAAGTTTGCTGATGACACCAAGCTGTGTGGTGTGGTTGACACACTGGAGGGAAGGGATGCCATCCAGGGGGACCTTGACCAGCTTGAGAGGTGGGCCCCTGCGAACCTGATGAAGTTCAACAAGGCCAAGTGCAAGGTCCTGCACCTGGGTCAGGGCAATCTCAAGCACAAATACAGGCTGGGCAGAGAATGGCTTGAGATCAGCCCTGTGGAGAAGGACTTGGGGGTGTTGGTTGATGAGAAGCTCAACATGACCCGGCAATCTGCGCTTGCAGCCCAGAAAGCCAACCATATCCTGGCCTACATTCAAAGAAGCATGACCAGCAGGTCCGGGGAGGGGATTCTGCCCCTCTACTCTGCTCTGGTGAGACCCCACCTGGAGTACTGCGTCCAGCTCTGGGGCCCCCAACACAAGAAGGCCATGGACCTGTTGGAGCGGGTCCAGAGGAGGGTCATGAAGATGATCAGAAGGCTGGAGCAGCTCTCCAATGAAGACAGGCTGAGAGAGTTGCAGTTGTTCAGCCTGGAGAAGAGAAGGCTCCAGGGAGACCTTCTAGCAGCCTTCCAGTACCTAAAGCGGCCCTACAAGAAAGCTGGAGAGAGGCTTTTTACAAGGGCATGCAGTGATAGGGCAAGGGGTAATGACTTAAACTGAAAGAGGGTAGATTTAGATCAGATATATAAGGAAGAAGTTTCTTCCCTTTGAGGGTGGTGAGGCACTGGCACAGGTTGCCCAGAGAAGTTGTGGATGCCCCATCCCTGCCAAGTGTTCAAGGCCAGGTTGGACGGGGCTTTGAGCAACCTGGTCTAGTGGAACGTGTCCCTGCCCATGGCAGGGGGGTTGGAACTAGGTGATCTTTAAGGTCCCTTCCAACCCAAACCATTCTATGATTCTATGAATTTCACGTGCCCCTGTAGCTAATGAGGAAAGGTGATATAAATGATGTATTACAAAGATCGCTGTGTTACACTCTACTATATCGAATGTTTCATGTTTACTTTTTCAACACATCATTTCAAAAGGTATCTGAAGGTTTCCATGCTGAGGAATAGTCAAGGTTAGTTCAAAGGGGAATCCACATAACAAAAATATGCCTCTAGCATTTGTAAAATTATTAGCATAATGAATTTCCTGTTATGCTTTGCTCAAAGAATTAGCAGCACATCAAATACTAGAATGATTTACATATTTTGGCCACTATGTGTCGTAATGTAACAAACTTTTTGCAGTCTTTCAAATAGGTCATAAAATATAAATTGTGAATGTTGATTTTTGAGGCAGAGGTTACACGTACCACAGCGAAGTCAGACTCATATGGGAAACACAGAGAACTCACTGTCATTGCAAGCATTTGCTGGCTACTTTTGAAGTCCTTTGTGTGGCAGAGCACATTAAACCTTTGAAAAATCAAAAGAGAGATTCTGTTTCCCTTACTGACAGGTTCCTTACTTACCCTGGTCCCTGTTTGATTTTTCTACCAACTCCAGAGGGTGATATATTCCTACCAATGTAGAACACCATCCTTTTCTCTTCAGCTCCTAACAATCTGCCTTTTACTCCATGATCAGTCAAGACTGCTCTGAATAAGCTAAAAACTGGCCTAATGACCACCGCCATGTCTTCATTCTCCTTCAGAAACATGTGCTTATGCCCTTATTTGTGCCCTGTCTTGTTTGGGCTTCTGGGATATTGGCGTTATTTTATTCATGTTCTCTGATTGCTACATTGGGCATGGCTCTATGTATATGACATCCCCTTCTGTATGACGTTGTCTTTGTCAGCCTGCCATCTTTTATCTATTGACTCTCCAGATGTCTTTGATCATTCTCTGTGACAGCCAATTTTTATTATCATTATTACTGATTTGTTTTGGAGTAGCACAAACGTGACAATTTGCACAAACTAAAGAGAAAGTTTCTCTCCTCAAGAGTTTGTAGTGCCTGCAATTCATTATTTGCTCCCTGAAAAACAGAGAAAAACATACTTCACACTCTTAGTCTTCTATTGTATCAATATTTTTTCCTGTAAAAGGAAATCCTTGTATTTGTTAATTGACAAAAAACATTATCCACAATGATCTTGGATGACAGACTAGTTTCTATTTTCCTTACAGTTGGTTCCAATATATTATTGGTCTGTGGTTCCATTACGTTAACACTACTACAACATAAGGATTGTAGAGTTTCTATAATTGATTGCATACCAGATCGGCTAACTTACTTCCCCAGGCACTATAAGAGTTGGCATAAAGACCCTGTCCCTTTTCCATGTTCTCTTGGCACAGGCTGAATTGGGAATACTGTTGGGAAATGGGAATGAGGAGAGGTGTCCCCCCTGTTTTTGCCAGGATGATGCTAGGTCTTTTTAAGAAACGCACAAACGTAGCACAAAGGTAGTGTAAAGTTACCTCTGACGACCTCTCGCATGCATCTTAAACTTTGAAACTAATAGTAGGGGTGTGTATTTATAATTGTGTGAGCCTGAATAAGAGAAACAGAAGGAAGATGTGACAAGAGAGAAAGCTGAAGCTTTCAAGCATTCTTCTGAATTGGGCTGTAAATAAGACCTTATTCTTTCTGCTTTTAAACTGTGGCACCTGTATTTTTAAGTAAACTTTCCTTTCTGTATGAATTGATAAAGTAGTTTCAGACAGGTGAAAAAGATTGAGCTCAAGGTGTCTGGCTGGGTTTGTTTTTTGATTGGAGGCTAGGCTATCAGTTCTTGTCCATGACAAGAGGCATAGGTGTAGGGATAAGATGTGTATACATGCTTTGCATGTGCATGCAGATAGTGGTTTGCTTCCATCTCCATAGACTTCTACTTTTCTTGCCATTTTTATGATTTGTTTTATCTCATTAGAACATTTGTGAGATATTTTATATAATACTTCGCTTCAAGAGCCACACTGTCCTCTCCTTCAAAATTCCTGCTTTCTACAGTACTGTAGAGAGAGAAATGCCCTTTAGCCAGATAACTTTGGTGCTTCTCTGTTTCAAGATTCCCTTGAGGCATCAGTATCATTATTTAAGAATTCATTGAATAAAACATCATGGTCTTCCGGGCACATAATGGCCTCCCTTAATTTATTACTAACGAGGTCAAGGAAATCCTGACAGGACTGCAGTGAAATTTATGGCTTGTGCTTTGAATGCCATCTAGTGGTGTAACGATTTATGCAGCTCCAGCAGTACTGAAGGGGCGGGCAGTGAGCAATTTCTCGTGATACTGTCCCTGTAATCCATATCCACGAGGCAGGAATACCTGTGATTAACTGAAACAAATACAGTGTGGTGGGTTGTTAGTATTAGTGGAAGAAGATTAAATGGCCATGGGACAACTAGGAATAAAGCTTGGCCTGGCTGTTCTTTATTCAGCTCTGACAAGCATTCAAGAATCTGTGCAGGAGTATTAATAGTTACTAAATTTGCCACAATGGTTTGTAGAAACCATTACATAGCCAATTTTCTCTTCTTCCTGTACTTTACAGTGCATATACAATATCAATCTTTCTTACTAATCTGCAAATTGTAATAATTCACAGAAATTGGACAGAATCAGCAACATCTTCATGGTTTTATTTACAATGGGCAAACTTGTACATTCAATTTGCACAGTTGCAAAAGGCAGATTGTTGTCCCCTTAATCTTTTGCACTGGCTGTCAAGATTGGGTATCAGGACATACCAGAGTATGACATCTTTGAGACTGCTAGTCTTCGCTGCCTTGATCCTTCTCTCCTATAAATGAGTGAAACTCGATCTGCAGAAAGCGAGTGCAGCCCTAAGCCCTCTTCAGCTGCTCCAGTCTGTGCTGGCTAAGAGCAATTGCCCACCTGTAAAGAGCGATTGCCTGACTTTGGCAAAGGCTACCAAACTCATGGGGCACAGACTCGGTGCCATGCAGAAGTTTCTAACTAGCAAGCAGGACAGAGATTTCTGGCCTCTCTTGGAGCTCTGCTCTGACCTGTCTTCCTACCCTGATCCTTACCTCAGCTCTAAGCTCTTGTTCCTGCTCTTGTTTCTTGTCCCTATTGTCCCATTTACTGCTACGGACTAGACTGCTCAACCTTGCTCAGATCTTGGCCCAGGTACCAAAATGTGCTACGCTGGCTCCTGGGCTGGTGTGCTTTTGACTGTTTCTGGCCTCAGACTGCCCTGAACTTGGTGTTTCTTTTCTGTATCTGTTGGCTTGCTCACTGATGTAGTGATGTGAGCAGGTTTTTCTGCTGCAGAGGAAGTGCAGAGGGTGACAAATGATGGCATCATTACACAGCTGCTGTGACACAGGTCATCAGTCTTTCCCTAGTGCTTCTCTGAGCTTTTGTCTTTTAATATTGAATTATCTTCTCCTTCTACCTTCTATATATAACCAAGCATGGGGATTGCCTTCTCTACTAGCCATTTACTATGTAGTTCTGTGAAGTAATTTACAAAATCTTAAAATCGATTGGGAATTCTGTGTCATGTTCTAGGGCTTCTGAAAGAGAATTACAGCTAAAACTAATATGCACCTAAACTTCAATGTGAAAGGTATGATTTTACTTTGAACATTTTAACCGGCTTTACTTTGACTAGATCGAATATAAAGGATGAGTTTACAGTCCATGGATATCTAGGTTTTGAGCAAGACTTTGTCTTCATGAGAGAAGTCTTCCAGTGGCAGATTCAAATAGAAAAGAACCTCTCTAGGATGCCTGTTCCAGTGCGTGACCACCCTCTCAGTAGTGTTTCCTAATGTCTGACACAGCTTTTGATTCCCAGGCATCCTGTCACTGGATCCCAGGGAGAAGAGCTCAGTACCTCCCTCTCCATGTCCCCTCCTCAGGAAGCTGCAGAGAGCAATGAGGTCACCCCTCAGCCTCCTTTTCTCCAAACTAGACAAACCCACAGTGCTCAGCTGCTCCTGACAGGCCATGACTTCCAGCCTTTCCACCAGCTTTGTTACACTCCTCTGGACGCATTCAAGGACCTTCACATCCTTCTTAAATTGCGGGGCCCAGAACTGCGCACAGTACTCAAGGTGAGGCCGCACCAACACCAAATACAGTGGGATAATCACCTCTTTTGACCGGCTGGCTGTGCTGTGTTTGATGCACCCCGGGATGCGGTTTGCCCTCATGGCTGCCGGGGCACACGCTGCTGACTCCTGATGAGCCTCCTGCCGACCAGCACCCCCAGATCCCTTTCTGCAGGGCTGCTCTCCAGCCACTCCTCTCCCAATTTATCCTTGTGCCTGGCGTTACTCTATCCCAGGAGCAGAGTCCAGCATTTGTTCTTGTTAAATTCCATGCCAATGATGATTGCCCAGCACTCCAGTCTATACAGATCCCTCTGCAAGGCATCTTGTCCCTCAAGAGAGTCAACAGCATCTCCCCAAAAAAGGATTCTGTGAATTGCTTTGATAGTACTTTTTTTTCCCCCTGAAATTAAACAGCCTTTCCTGTCTGTGATCTACCTACCAAAATCTTATCAGACCAAAATCAGAGATTACAGTAAGGGTGGAGAATCTTACAGATTCTAATTGATCCAAACCTATATCCTCGTTCAAAAATGCTACCTTATTTCAAATATACCATATGAATCCATATGCACCACATAAACTCATGTGTAACACATAAATCAATAGGACAAATTAGATCTATTCTAAGTATTTCAAGGTTGCTTACCTTTGTGAGAGTCCAGTGAAGGGTGACCAAGATGATGAAGGGCCTGGAGCATCTCTCCTATGAGACAAGGCTGAGAGAGCTGGGACTGTTCAGCCTGGAGAAGAGAAGGCTCAGAGGGATCTGATGTGAGCAGCCATATGGGCAGCCTGGTGAGAAGGGGAAAATTACTGAACAAAAGAAAATGCCTGCCAGCCTGGGAGCTGTGAGCCTGGGAACTAGGCCTTGGAACCAGAAACATCCTTGGAAAGTGCAGCTGGCGTCTTTGAAGTACATCTGGGGTACCTAGAAACATCTTGAGATACCATCGATAAGTGCAAAACCCCAAAGATACTGTAACAGCAACATATCATCTTAAAAAGTGGAAACAGTCTGGAAAAATGAAATTGGTCTGAAAGAACAGAAAACAGCATCATCTATTGGTTGTTTAAGGTGAAAAATTGAAATTAACAGCATCTGTTGGCTACTCGGAGTGGTGATGTCCTACGCCCTCTTATGTCTCTATGATATAAAAAGGACTTAATTTTTATCCAGAATGGAGCCTCTCTTTCTGAGAACTTCCTGTGCTGCATGTAATTTTCCTTTGCCAAAGAGGTTGAATTCCTCACAAACTTTCTATGAGGTCTTAGACTCTCACTGGGGCACCTGGCTGACTTGAGACTCTGTGATCAGACGCAGATCATCTCTGAAGTGGGACTCTGCCTGTTTATCTTATTTGTCCTCCTTTGTGCCCAGTTTTGGGGTCGATTTGGTTTGTCCTCCCACCTCTGTGATGGTTGGGTCCCACTCTGGGATCAGTTTGTCCTTCCCTTTGGGATAGTTTGGCCCCTTCTGAAATCTGCCTAATTCACTTGATACCATTATTATATATACATATAAATAATCTATCATAATTATATCTGCTGCTATGTTGTTGATAAGTTGCTTCACTAATGATAAGTTTGTAGTAACCTGTAATAGTATATACCTACTTGGCTGTTGCTGTTATTGGTTGTTGCTATACAATTGGTTTGCTGCTATGATTAACTGCTGCCATACTACTGATTGATACCATATTATTGACTACTGATAGTAATTTGTAATAGCTTGATATATATTTTTTTTTTTTCCTTGTTAATCATAGGTATACTTGCTAGTGGTGATTTTTTTTTTTAATTTGTGGTAATCTGTAATAAAATAGAGAAATTTAGAGGATAAAAGCCTCTGTGTCCTTGTGTATTACAGAATCCTACAAACCCATGTTTGTGATCTCTACAGAGCTGCAGGCTGGGTAACTCTTCACACAGGTTGTGACATGATTTTATCAATGTATATAAGGGAGGATGCAAAGAGGACGGAGCCAGGCTCTTTTCAGTGGTGCCCAGTGGCAGGACCAGAGGCAACGGGGACACACTGAAACACAGGAGGTTCCCCCTGGACATCCAGAAACACTTTTTCACTGTGAGGGTGATCAAGCCCTGCACAGGTTGCCCAGAGCGGTGGTGGAGTTTCCATCCTTGGAGATATTCAAAAGTCATGTGGACATGGTCCTGGGCAGCCATGTCTAGGTGGCCCTGCTGGAGGAGGGGGTTGGACTAGATGACCTCCAGAGGACCCTGCCAACCTCAACTCTTCTGTCTTTCTGTGATTGTGTGATCTTTGAGTTAATTTTGAAAAAAATGTTCTATTTCCCAAATAGTCAGTTTTCTTCAGTATTCAAAGCTGAAGGCAACAGACTTGTTTGTGGTAGCAGAATAGAATGAGTGAAATGATATGAAACTCGCTGGCTTGGTTTAGTGATTGAGCTTAGTCAGGAGCACATACAAAACCAAAACAAATTACAGGGAAAATTAATCTAGAAAAAAATCATATTTTCAGTGACACAATGTGGTGTTAACATGACAAGCAAAGTAAAAATATCCTTCTAAATCAGATTTTTATCTTGGTAATGTCCCTTTAGTTGGGAGGGTGGGGGAAAACATTCACTCCTTGTCAGTTGCTTTTGGCAAGTAACTCAGCTGTGACAGATCGTCTTGACTTCAACCTGATGTTTGGCTGCAATGACCAATATTAATCAACTTCAAAATAATGCCTTTTTGTCTACCACAAAACAAATAGCACCAGTAGTTGGAGCTATCACTCGTCTGACTAGTTTTGCTTGTAAGGATTGTCAGCAAGCACTGAATAAAATTCATTGAGCTGGGTGTGCATGGAAAACTTAATAGACTTGGTCTCATAATTTAATAGGTGACACCCCTCTCCATAGCTGTCTGATAAGTCCAGGTGTTAAATATCAGCTTGTGTATTTAGTTGGAGACATAATCCAGCTTTCACGGAAAAGGAGGAAAATACATAATTCCTTGTTGGTTTTTTTTTTCTAATGGCATAAAGTGTGGTGGCATACTCTTTATTTTTATTATAGTGGCATAGTTGAGTACTATTTAAGAACAAGATGTTGAGTGTCAGAAGGCTTCATTAGACATGTTATAAATACTATTAGAAAGCTATTTTAATGAGATCTGTTCCCAGAATTACTAACATAGTTTACTGGCATTTACCATTCAATCTTCTTCTCCTGCACCTCTGACTTTGGTGTTGTCTTTGGGTTTCTTTCAAGGTGTTTAAAAGCTTTTCACAAGAAATTTTATTATCATGAATCTTCATGAATATTTGTATGATAGGTTTTTGGTGGAACAATGTACCTGATAACCCAGTAGTGTTTGCATTCTTTCTATTTTTGTTAATTTTACCAACCCATATTTTGGTGTATCTAGAAACAAAAGCATAGGAAAACACATCGGCATTATCATACCCAGAAATGGGACTTTGGTTTTCATTGTGGATGTACAGCTTAACCACTACGGAGTGAAAAATGACCTATTCTTCTGCAAAGAGGAGTAGCAGTATAATAAATTAGGACCGTGTGATTCATTGTATGAAGGTCACACTCCTGATACTTTAGTACAAAGTAGTTCTCTGAAGGCTGTCTTTAAATGATGCATTTGGAAGTGATTAGACGGGAGCCACAGTCGTCTGGCTGTTTTTCTGTCACCAGGGAGCACGCAGGGCTTTGCTGTGGGCTTTACTCTTCTTATGGTCCTATCAAACCAATGTCATTGCCAGGAGCAACTGAAAAAAAATGCTTATGCAAAAAGATATAATTGAGAATGTGGGTCCTATGGCACAGCAAAATAGATGGGTATGAGTTGTATTTGCAGAAGGCTGAGATCCATGAGAAGAACAGGCATGTCCTTACTCACAAGTGGTTTCTCGCGACAGCATCAGCAAAGCTCTTAAATACACTGCTTTGATGTTGGCTAGGCTGACTCAATTAACATGTCCTACCCTCACTCTGCAGTCTAATTAATGTCATAGAAGATAATTTCCAGGCACTTAGGGTCCAAGTTATATGATGTATATAAAAATTGTATACATCTTGTGCTCTGCTGATTGTCTTCATTCATTTTGGCTTCTCTGGAAGAGAAAAATGGGGTTGATCCCAAGACCCTAGATTATACACAACAAAGCAGGAATATATTATTCTGTCTTTGAGTAAGATGACAAATAAAAATGTTTGATTTCTCATTTTAATTGTGCAGACATAGATTGGTTCACACACCATCTCCCTACCACTTCTTCCATGTTGAAGGAAGCAAAATTCAAGGCTGAATTCCAGATCTATAAACATGCTCTCCCCAGGAAAAAATCCCACTAATGTTATCCCTGTGGGCCTAGGAATCTAAATATTATTATAAGACACACATAGGATTTTTTTACTACATGCAAACCAAAGTAAAACTAAAAATAATGGAACAACAAACATTAAGAATTAACTTTGGTATACTGAGTTTTAACTGTTTCTGGTTTTGATAACCTGAGGTTTGAAATCTGCCTTTTTTAAAACATGGTTTAACATATATATCCTTCTAATGTTCTGGGCCTGTTAACATCACACTTATACTCTCTTCAGAAGTCATGAGTTACCATGTTCACTAGTATTTAAATCATAGGCATTTTTTATGGAGGAGATGAGGAGAAATGGCATGTCAAAAGGTGATAACCAACTTGTTTACACATAAGAGATTGGCATTAGAGACGCAATTCCTACTCTTCCACTGACTCAGCATAACTCCCTGGTGAAATTACTGTATGTACCTCAGTTTTCTCGGCTATAGAAAAAGCATAGTGACCTTTGTCCATCTCACTTGCTCTTCTTTGTGAGGCTCAATCAGTTATTTTTATGTTTTCACAGTGCTTTGAAATACTAAATTTTGTATTTTATATTCCCTTAATGATTTTTTTAACAACGTTTGTTATTGTTCTAAGTAGATGTTAGAGTTTCCTATCACAGAAGATCAGAAATTGATCTCCTTTGATTTAGTATTATAATAGGAAACAATGGATATTTAAGGAAAAAGAAACTTGAAGGCAAATTAGTGTGCAGCAGATGCTGGTTCTGGAGGCAGTGGTAACCAATGCAGGATGCCAGAAGAAAATGGTCCAGTGGGAAACTCATCCTGCGAAGAAGACAACTGTTTTTATGGGCCATGGCTCAAGGACTTTGCCGTGGAATCAGTTAATCACTCTTCTAACCGTTTGCACAAGTTGCTGAGGAGGGACGAAGAGCAATAGGCACCTTGGTCCTCCTGGGATCTTTTCTGTCAGCTGATTAACAATACAGTGGAAAAGGGGCGTCGCTTTTCCAAATGGCATATGAAAAACCAAACCTCGTGATTCTCTTTCTAGGCTGCTGCTGAATGAATAGCCCTAGGAGACTGCTGAGAAAGAACATACTTCATTCAGAAATCATATCTGTTTGCAAGTAACTTTTATGTGCCCAGTTCAGATAAAGCAATGTGTGGGAGAGTGACCTGGAACAATAAGTCCCACCCCGAGGTGCCATAGTTAACAAAACACACTTTCACTGTATCTGCCTTACTAGGAGGGAGAAACGTATAAATGGAAATGACCATTGTTCCTAATCCACTGTACTGCTACTGACACTGTGTCGTAACATACCCTCAGCAAAGTGAATAACTGCTGTCCTAACTGTAGTAAGGTATCGAGCACATGCTGACCTTCAGAAGACTGAGTAATGAAATATCAGGAGGTATAACAGGAGCCGTATAAACGCCTTTAGATGTTTTGAACCAACTCCACAGTTAAAGAACCATCGGCTTCTCTGGCCACGAGTTTAAACCCTGAACTCATTATGCTTGGACCTGGTGAGTGGCTCTTGGCTTATTTAAAACCAGCCTTCACAGGATGGATTGTGGCATTAGGCTGGCTTCAAGGATCATGTCTTCTGGCTAGCTCTCCTCCAGATGGTAGTGGTCCTGCCAATGCATCCAGCCCTTGATGAAGAAGAAAACCAGAATGATTCTTCATTAAAGCAAGTTCTTCTGAGCAAGCTGATACCATGGAGGGACATCCTGGAAAAAACTTGCATGGAGGAACTTTTCTGAGTGTTGTTCCCACTAAGCTGGAGATCCTGACTAACCAGCAATCAAACTATTGATAAGGTTAATAATTTAATTATAACTGAATAACTTCTCAGTATTCTTTTACCAGGTATGTCTCTGCCTATGAAGAACTATACAGGAAAATCCCACAATTGCTGTGCAGATTGTTGCTAACTCTGTAGGTGTCTGAATAATCCAAAAACCCAGCAACCGTTCAGTTGCTCAGATTTCCTCCATGAAATTAAAGCTCATGCTCTTGTAGAAGGTAAAATGAAAGCTCACACAGTTAATGAGTTTTCTTTGTGATTATGGCCAAATTATTAGTCTTGTATGAGGCTTGTATAAAGGGCATCAGGCATACCCATGTTGAAGAAGCTCATGAAGTGAATGCTCTGTGCCTGGAGAATCCTGGTGTGTTCAGACACTCATGCAAACTAACATGGTGCCTGATTCGGTGGCTGTCTTGTGCATGTTTATACAGATGCAAACAATATTCTGCCTTGATGGCTGTCATTTACTTGTGTGGGAGTACAAAGCTGTGTAGTCTCCATCCTTTGAGGTTTAAAAACTGGGCTGAATAATGTCCTGAGGCAACCTTGTCTGGGCTTATAGCTGATTGTGCTTTGAGCAGGAGTTTGACCTAGAAACCTCCTGAGACCCCTTCCAAACTTATCCTTTGGTACCATGATTCTAAGGTTTCACTTTGACATCAGCTGAATTATCATCAGTTCTGTGGTGCGTCAACTTTGACTGAGTGCCAGATGCCCACCCAGCTGCTCTTTCACTCCCCCTCCTCAAGTGGACAGGGGCAGAAAATAAGATGAAAAGCTTGTAGATCCAGATAAGGACAGGGAGATCTCTTACCAATTACTGTCATGGGCAGAACAGACTTGACTTGGGGAAAAATCATTTAATTCATTGCGAATTAAAAACAGAGTAGGATAGTGAGAAACAAAGACAAAATCTAAAGACCTCCCCCCCTTTTTCCCAGGCTCAATTCCTCTCCTTCACTCTCAACTCTTCTACCTCCTCTGCCCAGCCTCCAGCAGTGCAGAGGGATAAGAACTGGGGCCTGAGGTCAGTCCATAATAGTTTCTCTCTGCTGCTCCTTCCTCCTCACACTCTTCCCCTCCTCCAGCGTGGGGTCTCTCCCATGGGATACAGTCCTTCACAAACTGCTCCAATGTGGGTCCTTCCCATGGGCTGCAGTTCTTCATGAAATGCTTCAGTATGGGTCCTCTCCATGGGGTGCAGTCCTTCAGGAACAGACTGCTCCAGTGTGGGTCCCCCACAGGGTCACAGGTCCTGTCAGAAAACTTGCTCCTGTGTGGGCTCCTCTCCATGGGCCACAGCTCCTCCAGAGTGGGCTCTCCATGGGCTGCAGCTTCCTTCAGGGCATCTCCACCTGCTGCAGCGTGGGGTCCTCCATGGGCTACAGTGTTGATATCTGCTCTGCTGTGGTCCTCCATGGGCTGCATGGGGACAACCTGCTCCACCATGGTCTTCTCCATGGGCTGCAGGAGAATCTCTGCTCCAGCACGTGGAGCACCTCCTCCCCCTGCTTCTTCACTGACGTTAGTGTCTGCAGGGCTGTTTCTCAGATTTTTCTCAGTCCTCCCTCACAGCTGCTGTGCAGCATTTTTTCCCTTTCTTAAGTATGTTATTACAGAGTCACCACCATCTTGGCTGAGGGGGTCAGCTGTGACCTGCGGTGGGTCTGTTGGAGCCGTCTGGAACTGTCTGTGTGTGGCAGACCCATCCTCTTCTCACAGAGGCCATCCCTGCAGCCCCCCCTGCCAGCACCGGGGCACCTGCACCCAGTGCAAGTTCTGCCCAACAGTACTGTAAACTTGGTTGGTCCAAGGCCAGAAGGATTACACAGGAAGGAGTAAGAAGTGAATGAGCTTCTTAAATTTGTTCCTGAAATGGGATCCTGGTCCTGAAACTTCATGCTGATACCAAGCTGAGTAGTGTCATACTTTCTTTCAAAGTCGAAGTAGTAGATGAAACAATCACTTTAGAGGACCCAATTATTATTCTGAAAAGGTCAAAATTGTTTCAATCAGCTCTGCTACTCCTTACACCTTTTACAAAAAAACTGAAGCATTGGTAATGATTGGTATGCAGTCAATATTGCCTTCTTATTTTTCTTTGCACCTCTATAAAGAGAGCAGTATAAATAAAAATATTTTACTTAGTTTTTAATGCTCAATTAATTTTTGATGGTACAGACAGAAGCAAACAGAAGTACAACATAATTAGGCTTAAATTTTAATTGGTAAACTTAGTGACATTATAGTCTGTGCAAACACATGTCTATAAATATGCAAGGAATGATGTAGAACTTGGCTATAAGCAGCAGTTGGGTTAACAGACTTTAAGGTATAAATAAGCAAGCATTCAAAATGGTATTTCAGGTATGCTGTTCTGGCAATGAAGTAAGATGCTAGGAATCCAGACCCTATCAAAACAGCATGAACATGATATAAAATGCACGCACAAGCAAATTAAGAATTCATTGTCATCAGTCAGTGCTAGCAGCAAAGGAAATGTTATCAGTGAACGTGGTATTATGAATACGGAAGACTATCAGGTAGTAAAGAATAAGGTTTTCTGTAGAAGTATTAGGAGGGAAGGAATGACTTAATCTCTTCACAGATGCTGTGTACAGAGCTCTTACATCCTTGGAGCACTGCTATATCAATCCCTGGCAATCTGTGCTATTCTGTAATGTGGTGTGTTTGAAAACATGCATATATTAGAATAGTAATACATTTTACATGCTGTGTTAGTTGAGGAAAATTCCTACTTTTGTGTCCTACAAAATATCTGAATGTCCATGCTGTAGTCAATTTGTACATAATATATATAGTGTGCTATGCATAGACGTATACACTTTAACAGGAGATATTCAGGATCATCTACCAACTTCCAATGTAGGACACATTGTTCTCCAAGCCTGTGACAAAATCCATCTGTATTTTCAAGGTATAGAAACAAATTTTGCTTCATCAGCAATTGCTTCATTTTGTACATTCAGCTGTGAAAAAAAAGCCTTGCAAATGCCAAAACGACTTTATGTGAGCAACTAGTATATGCCTTGCTGTTTAACTCACGTATTTGGGAGGAGTTACAGTGAGCCACGTCATTAGCTCCCTGCCTGAAACACCAGAAGCACATGTTTTAAAATGGTTTTACACCATACAGCAAAGTAAGAAGCCAGGCGAGGAGGGCAGCTTGGGGCTGTGAGGGGCACAGGAGGGCTGTGGGAGCAGATAATGGGGAGGAACACCCATGGTGCTTAGACCACACTCCCGTTGCCTTCAAGGCAAAATGTTACACTGAAGGATAAGACCTGTGCATCAGCATTTGCCCTTCAATTCCATCAAAGCTGTTTGCATTTTCATGACCCAGTCTGATCCTGTCTTTCTCTCCCTGTTTGGCAGGCCCAGCTCCTACAGAAGCATCTCCTGCGTAGAGCATTTTTACTATACTTTTGTCCTCTTTCTGTTTTTCAGTTCATATGCTTTTCCCCTCCACTTTTATTCCTTTTGTTTCTCTCTTTTCTGATGTCCCTCTCATTGTTTCTTTTCTTTTCCTAGCTTTCACCTCTGTATTGTGTACCTACTTTGTAGTTCTTGTCATCCCAGCAACAAACAGATCAGTTTGTTTCTCCTTCTCCCCTTTCTCTTGCCTTTTCCTTGTATTTTCCTCTCTCCTCCCCTATTCTGGAAACTGAGCTTCTTTTCAGCCAGCTGAATGTTAGCATGACCAAGTAACTTGAACTGAAAAGTGGAGTGGCAAGAAGTTAGACTGTTAGCTATACAGAACGATGAGGAAGATTAAGTATTGCTATACTCTTAAAGGCCATGTCAGACTTACACTATGACAATATGAAATGCAGCAGTACCAGGACTTCAAAAATGCTGAGAATCTCTTATTTACCTCATCCAGTTTCTTAAATAACTTTAGGGGCTGAGAATTTTTTTTCTGAAGGCAAGTTGAAGTCTTTAATTTCTTTGGTTTATTAAGGGACTTGCTGTCCCATGCAGTTCTCATTTACATTTTTTGATGTTTGAAGGAAAGAGTCAAAGGCTATCAAATGATGCACACACAAACATGTCAGTCTGGTGTAACCACACTTACAAACAAACTCCCAGAAAAGGGGCAAACTTTCCAGATCTTCCTGTTGTTCAGCCTGACTTGATAATTCCAGAAAATACGCTTTATCAGAGTGAGTTCCTGGGCTCTGCAGCAAGAAATGTTCCCCATGTTCAAGGGGATGCGATAAACAGGAAATCAATTAGGAGGTTTAGTGGCCCGGTCTGACTTTGAACTGGAGCAATCCCTCTGCAGGCTCAGCATCACTCAGACTCAGTGACTGCTGTAGAAGCTTGAGGGAATCCTTCCCGTCCTCCGACTACAGAAAGGAAGCTTGAAAGGAAGTCACAGCAGGCAACATGTGCCATGCTTCAGTCTGAATTTTCACTTAGCAAGTATCTGAGTCTACAAGATATATGATGAGCTGATTATTTCCTTGATCAGTTGCAGGGAGCTGCTGAAATCCTTTTGCTTATGAAATCACCATAGATAGGTGTAGTTGCTGTAGAAAAGACTTATTTCTTCTGATTACCTACAGCATCCCATCACCATCCCATCTCATCACAGCTCACGATAGGTGATGTTCTCCAGACAATGACTGCATTTTCTACATTCAAGCGACTGCTTTTCCAGGAAGGGCAATCCTTTGTACAAACTGTATTAGAAAATCTCTATATTTCCAGATTATCCGAAACTTGAAATCTTGCTGCATACTACAGGTGATATTATTTTAGTATAGATCGCACAATATTAGAAATCAAGTTAGCTATATGAAAGCAACCGCTTTAATTTAGAAATTGTATTTAAGGTTAGCATTGAAGATCTCAATTGTGAATGTGGCTGTAATATCCAGACATCAGAAGACAAACAGAATAAAGATCTAATACCTGTAAAAAAAAATCTGGACCTCACTTTTTAAAAATTAAGGTTTACAACAATGAGTTTAATAAACTTTATAACAGTAGTCAGTAGTTTTCTCTATCATCAGAGCTTCCTACTGATGGCTTGTCTGCATAAACACTATCTTTCTTTTATGGGTGGGAGACAACCCCTGTTAAGTTGTTCAGCTGATTTGGCATCTGTGTCACTTTAACTAGGTCCTGACTGGTTGCCTCCTTGAACTGGATTGGAGTTCTGGCTGGGGGAATCTTCTCAGCCTACGTTTGGCTTGCCTAAGTCATTGCTAAGGTGTAGTGTGTCCCTGGATTTGTTTCCATGGGGTGTAGAGGTCTAATGACCCTCTGGGAAACAGAACTGAGGATCTCTTGGCAATGATGCCCCCCCAAACTTGCATTCAGAAGGTGGAGGAGAGGAAAAGAAGAAATGATAGTTACAGACAAACATGATTTCTGTTGTGTTTGAACAGTGTGGGACTCAAACAACAGCAGACTGACTGATTACCTGAATCCCTTGTGATTTGCCAGTCAGCATGGCCAGCCTATCTTTGGGATAAAAGATGCTCTACTACGTGTATTCAGAACAACCGCCTCTTACAAGAGTATCAGAGTATATCTGGTGCCTTAGAACAGGCATAGCACCAGCTCTCTGGGCATGAAGGTTTTGGCACATCATTGCTCATTGTCTTACCCCAAAGATATACTTCTGGAGCTCCTCTAATGTGGTAGGAAAGAGTGCAGTACTTTGGAGACAATAATCTTCTCTTTTCTGTGCTTGAGCATGGGCCTACTCAGTCCTGTTTTACTAAGAAGGGTGGCAGTTTATCCATTAGGTAGTATTCTTTGAAAAAGATACGCTTTTCTCCACAGGAAGCTCACCTCCTAAATGTCCACAGATCTTCACAGCCTCTATTTTTCTGCAGATTGGGGCCACAAGGTACCAATCTAAATTGTCAGAGCACGACTTAAAGTCCTGGAGAGAATGTTGTTTGTTGTTTTTTTTTTTTCCTCTTGGTAAGTTAGATATTGTTACATCTTGCCACTCAATTATCTTTACTATTAAAACATATTTAAGTTCTGCCGAGGAAGCTGAGCATAAGCAAAATAAAACAGGATCATCTGGTTCTTCTTTGCATAGGGGTAACTTGTCAAAATCTTGACACAGACTATGTAAAACCACATCACACACAAAATCAGGTTCAATAAACAGTAGCTAAAGACAGAATTTTTTCTTGCTTTGATAGAAGTATACAGATTTTGCAGTTTCTAATTTTAGCTCTATAGTTTACAATAAATATCCTGAAAGCTTTATCTTATATTTTTGGGTGGAGAATGTATATTTAATGTCATGTTTATCTTTATTAAAAAATCAGAAAGTAAGAGATGCTTATGATTTCCTTAATTATTAAGTGTGTGTTTGCAGTGTTGCAACCTTCTAGGGTCTTGTTAAACAAGCAAACAAAAAGAACAATGGATTTTTACTCAGTGCCGTGTCAATTCAGAAGTCCTCAGGGTGTTTATTCTATAGAAGTACTAATAAATTTAATCAGCTGTTCAAGTGTACTTTCGGGCCTGTTAATTTTTTTTTTCTGATTGTCACAGTGTTACAGATCTAAATATTGGCCTTAACTTAACATTTCTCATATTTAAGTGGTCTTGACTGGCATGTTTTACTTTAAGGGCTCTCTAAGTGCATTGTGTACAGTACAATGTCAAGTCACTACATTTTTTGAGGAAATAAAAAACTGATTAATATAGGAATAAATTTATTTTTACAATGTTTTTGACCGTGGATTGTTACTGTGCAGTGGATGCATATATGTGTGATATGTAGTAGTAACACAGAGTCCGGAGAAATCGTCAGATGATAGCATCTATGAGTGTGTTTCAAGTAAAACCTTCATTATTGAATTGAGAAATGTGAATTCACGCACATTTGTAACACAAGCGTCAGCCTCTGAATGCTGTAAAATGCTATGTGGAAATGATTCTTGTTCCATTGCCTGCTTCAGTCCCCTCTTTGGGTGGAAGAAACACACATAAGTATAGCTCTCAATGGCACGTTGAGCGCCCGGAGAACCTCTCTGGATGGACTGCAGGCGCCTGGCGGCAGTGATGTAGGGGCAGGTAGGCACGTGTTGACCCGGAGCAGTTAGCGCTGCTGAAGGAGTTGTACCTTGTTTTTCCTGTAAACACTTCAGACCCTACCGGACAATAACTGTTGAACAGTACTCCTGGTAGGAATTTTTTCTTTAACGGAAGATGCATTCAGAGATGTACATTTAGCCCAGAGAGTATGTGCTGTTGCTTTCTGTTTTCATTTTAAATTTCTTGCATTAGACCTCAGCACTTTGCTCACTGTGTGAGCAGGGAGCTGAGTCCAGGAGACTTGTTTTGACATGAGGAAGAAGATGAAGAGGTTGCTCTGTGGCTTGCTTTACCTTTTCACTCGTTGCCTGGAAGCCCACATGGATAAGATATAGGAATTGCATCTCTACAGATTGGTAAATAACAGCGATTGATAGGTAAATGATAGTGATAATGTCTAAACCAGGTTGTCACGCCTCTTACTACATGTTCAACTACTAGCAGCAAACATTTGTGAGCAAAACTGTGTAAAAATTAGTGAGAAACCAGATATGCTAACCTGTTTCCTTTGGGCAGAGATCTGTTAGAATAGGGATGTATGTCACTTCATATATAGACGTCCTTGTGGTGCTCCGTGTCTTGTTTATATGACCACACTGAAAATACTTAATTACAGCTAAAACTGATCATTTTAATGAAGGTGTACTGGATCATAGTGGCTGCCGTGAATTGCACTGGGTACCTCATCAAACAGGCAATGGACAAAAATGCCTTTATGCCCCGGTCCTGTACTTACACGCCTGAGTTAAACATGTCCATAGGTGTTTGTATGATGAGAGCTTATGTCAGCAAGTTTTCCTTTGCGGTGCTTGACCTGTGTTTTTTCTTGTAGGGAGAAGTAAAAAGGAGCTGTTTCCTAAAGGATTTGGAAAACAGATGACTATCTTATGTTTCTCACAAGTTGTGAGCTGGCCTGATACTTGAAATACTGAGGCAGGGCTGGTTTTATGTAGTATGGAGCTCCAAGCAAAGCTTGGGCCCTACATTTTTGCCCCGATAAATAATAGTTGTTTTGCTTTCCTGAGTTCCTCAGAGCTCATACTGGTTCCTAGTATAGATCCCATCCCCTCTTCCTCTGCTCCCCTGGCTAATCTTCTCACTTCTTCAGTCCAGGACCCCCTGGCAGGTTTTTACCTCAAATAGTAGGTTCTGGTACGGCTGCTGGATCAGGGTTAGCTATTGGCAGTAGCTGGTTAGGAGATAAGTTCATATGTTAATGGCTCTGTGCTCCAAGCACTGGCAACTGCGGAACATGAGTGCATATTTTATATATTCCCTGTGGACCAATCAGCTAATGTGCAGTAGCATGAAATGCATCTTCAAAACCAGAAGACATGAAATAGTTTGCTTGGACTGCTTATAACCAAGACTAGTCTTGATTTAAACTGCTCAGCTGTTGGATTGTGATGTAGCTATATGAGGCATTTTAAAATTATAATTAAAGGTTTTAAAACAGGTTTTGAGTTCACTGAGCCCTCCCTCTGACTTGATTAATCAGTGATTTATACATATATAATGACTTTAACTGACTTAGGGGGTAATTTATGTCATGATGTCCATGATATATGGATCTAAATAGACTAAGGAGAGGGAAAAAGGAACCATCTGTTCTGTAGAAAACCGTCTGCTGTCAGAAGGATTCAAGAACCATCTTTGAAAAATGTGTTTAGAAAAGCAGGAATAAATTATCTAAATTTCTTGTGCTGTCTGGATGACATTCTCATCGGGTTTATATTGTCCAACAAACAAGATTAGGAACTTGAATTTTTAAGCTTTTGCAAGACTTCATATTCTGTAAGTTGTTCAAAAGGCTGTATTCTTATCAACATATATCATGTCTTTTGTCCTGATCTTCACAGTGCTCATGGAACACTGTTTTTGCAACTACAGGATGGATACAGAGATCCCAACACCCTACTGCCCAAGTTTAAGCGCTACCTGCACCAAAAAAGAAAATGAAAGTGATATTTCCTGGGAGTAGCAGGGTTTTATTTAGGGCAGAGGTTTAAAAGCAGAGGTATCATTCTTTCTGCCACTTACCCACATACCTAGTAGGGTTTGTCAGGTGAGAAATCTCCTTGTGCCCTTCTCTTATGCAATATGAGCAAGTTAGCTATCATAAGAAAAACATTTATGCATATTCTTAAATTTGCACATGCAAACTTTGTATGATCTTCAGTAGGACGACTGATGCATGCAAACTTAAGCAAATGGACAAGCACTTGTGGGATCAGGGCTTAACTTTCTGCCTGAGGGGGAAAAATCATAGAACATAGATGTGCGCAGCAATTAGAATACAAAGGTGGACTGGTATGTGCTCCAGAAACTATAGACAGCAACTGCAAAGGCAGTTGCAATTTCTTTATGTCCTACCTTTTTTTTTTTTTTTTTTTTTTTTTTAATACTACGGGGCTGTTGGTTTCGGCGTTTAACAGCATGCTGGAGAAAACATTTCCTGCCAAGGCTACTTTTAAAGTCAGCCTCTCGTGGACCCTCACCGGTGTCTCCTGAAGCCCTTCCCCGCGAAGTACGGAGACAAAACGCGCCCCCCCACCTGAGGCCCTTCGGGGAGCACCGCCGGCCCCGCCGGCAGCCCGCCTCCGCCGCCGGCCGGGGGCAGCGCAGCCCCGGCGCCCCCCGAGGCCGGCGGCCCAGCAGGGGTCAGTGCTGCCGCGGCGTGGGGGCCGGGGCAGGGCAGCGGGGGCAGGAGCCGGCGGGGGGAGCCCGAGGGGGGCGGGCCGGCACCGGCACCGGGACCAGGACCGGGACCATCGCACCCGCCCTACCGCCGGCAACCGGCACAGCTCAGCCCCGGGAGAGGGCAGCGAGGGTCCGGCTCCGGACCTGGGATGCCGGTTGGGTACCGTGAGATGCGGCGCGGTGCCGCGGGCCGGTCCGCGGGCTGCACCGGGGAGGGTGTCGGTGTCAGTGCCGGGCGGGCGGGGCGGGCGGGCGCGGAGCAGCCAGCCCGCGGGCGGCGGCGGCTCCTCGGCCTGGCAGGTGCCTTCTGCCGGCCTCCGTCTCAAAGCCGCCCCGGTCCGCCGCCTCCCGGCCGGGGGGAGCCCTGGGCGGCGGACGGCAGGAGGCGGCCGGCGGCTGCCCGTCGGCTGGGTCGCTCCCGGCGTCCGGCGGCGCTCCCCCCATCCCTCCGCCCCCGCCGGGGGAGGAGGCGAGCGGCTGCCGGCGCCCTCCCTACATGGCCGCGGGCAGCCGGGGGACGCCAGCCCCGCGCCCGCCAGGCGCTGCCGCCGCCCCGCTCCGCTAGCAGGGTCCGCGGCCGGAGGTAACGCGCCCGCCGGGCAGGGAACCCCCCCGACCGCGGCCGCGGAGAGGGCTCCCCCGGCGCCCGCTCCTCCACACAAAGAGGAGGCGCGGAAACGTGCGCGGACGGGGCGGGGGACGGGGCGGGTGGGCGGCTCGGTACCTCCCCGGGGCGGCAGCGGCGGGGGAGCCGCCGTGACAGCCAGCCGCGGGCGAGGGCTGCGCCCTGGGCTCCTTCCTAAAAAGCCGCCGGTCTTTTTCTTCCCCCTTTCCCACAGGGAGCGCCCGGCACCCCCCGTCCAGGCTCCTCCGCGGGATGGCGGCGGCGGAGGGCCGCCCCGTGGGGCTGGGCGCTGCGCCCTAGCAGCCGCCGGTCTCCAGCCGCTGCGGCGGGGCGCGGAGCCGGGCGCGGAGCCGGGCGCGGCCCAGCCCCGGCTGCGCCTCAGCCCCTCTCCGCCGCCGCTCGGGGCTCTTCCCGCCTCCCCGCCCCGTCCCCGGCCATCGCAGCAGGCATGGGCTGTTTCTGCGCCGTCCCGGAGGAATTTTACTGCGAAGTTTTGCTCCTGGACGAGTCCAAGCTGACCCTGACCACCCAGCAGCAGGGCATCAAGGTAAGGGCGGCCGGCGGGGCTGCGCGGTGCGCTGCGGGAGAGCCGCGGGTCGGGCTCCGCGCCGTGCGGGGCGGCTGCCCGGCGGCGTCTGCCTCCCCACCGCGTTCCGGTAGCCGGGGAGGGAGCGGCGGTAGGAAAAAGGGTTTTCGGGATCCCGCGGGAGCCGAAAAAATAATTTCGTAACTTTCGTTGCGGTCGCGCAAGGGACAGATGAATCAGGAAGATGCGTGCCGGTGGGGGTAGACGTGGCTTTGGAGACTTTGCTCTGAGATACTCATTAAAATGAGCAGGTGCCGACCGCTCCGGAGCACTCGGGACACTTGGCACAAGTCTTTTTCTGTACATGCTACCAAAAAAAAAAAAAGAAAAAGGCGGCTGTGTAGACGGGCTGTTGCACACCCGACTGCCCCCTCCCTCTGCCTCTGGCCGCTGCTCCCTGCCGTGCCCCCCGGGACCTGCTCGCCGCTCCGGGGGAGAGGCCGCGGCAGCGCGGCAGAGCCGGGCGCCTCCCCCGGCGCCCGGGGCAGCAGCTCCCGAGCGGAGGGGCGAAGGGCCAGCCGCCTCTCCAGCCCTGTGGCCGGTAGCCTGGTCGGTGGGAAAAGCTCTTGTGCTGCTGCAGCGCGCTCGGCGCGGGTGAACTCTTCAAAGTAGTCATCTGCCAAACGCTAATGAGCCCTGACAGAGCACGTGAAAACTGAGATTTTTCTAAAGGCCCTCGGCTTGGTCCTGTTTGGTTAAGCCTGATGACAGCAAATGGCATGTTTCAGACACTTGAAGCCCTTGTTCGAAAAGCCGGGGACTTGAATTTATTAGCAACATAAGAAGGTGGTGTCAGTGTTGGCTCAGGAAAAGAAAAGAAAGAAATCAGTTCTTCTAAAATTTATTCTTGGCTTATTCTTGGCTGATCTATTTTACCTGAGACATCCAAAGGATAAAAATCTGTATGCCTGTATGTTTCAGCTTGAATGATTAAAGTTTGGTGAAGCAACTGGGGAAAGGGAAACCCAAAGGAGAGGAGAGGGAGTCTAAATTTAACAATACAATTTTAACTATAATCAGTGGCACTACCAGCTCTACATGTATTGAGAATTGTCAAGCTTTGCTGAATCAACTGCCTGCAAATAGGCTCATAAATCCATGCTTAGCCAGAGGAGTAAGCAAATCACTGTGACGCAGGAGTTCAGTACCTACGTAGGGTCTTTGAAGTCTAAGTTTAGACACTTCTGAAAAACTTACCTTTATATGTGCAGATGTAGGTATATGTATGTTATGCATGCATATATGCTTTTGTTGCCTGTAAATGTGCAGTTGCAGAAGAAGTACATTAAAAGAATAATCTGCAAATATAGTCCTATGGTTAGCTTCATGAGTCCAAACCCTGAAAGGTGACGGGTCTGTGCAATGTCTAATAAAAATTAATGTCCCATGGGAAAGAAAGGGTCTGGAGATGTAACTTCTTTTTAACAACACGTGACTTGCAGTGTTGGGAACGGTCTAGTTTAAGACGAGGGTGTGGTTTCCTGCCGTTCTTAGTGTGATCTGAATGTGGTATGATGCTAAAGATTTCACCCCTTCCACCTGCTCCTTCTCTGTCTTGAATCTAACCATGGAGCAGTCATAGAGTCAGTTGGAACAGTGTGCGGATCTGACAGAAAAGTAGTAGTTTGTTAACATTTTGGGGTAGGCACTGACACTGCGCAGCAGGGAACTTCAGGGAAAGGGGAATCTCCCTTTTTGTAGCAGCCTGTTGGTTTTTTTTTCCAAGATTAAATTTGTGTAATGTGAAACCACACCCCAGCGCTGTAGCTCAATGAGCCTTTGAAAACCTACAGAGAGGAACTGCATAGCTCTCCCTAGTCAATGGTTTCCACCATTGTGTTCTCCCTTGCCTTTGTGCTTGCACAAGTGTTTGTGCAGCTGCGTGTGAAGAGCAGCGTATGTCCAGCTGAAGGGTAACCACTGGTTTTCCTTTTGCTGTGTTACTCTTCAGCTGGATCCGTGCCCTGCTCCGTTTCACAGCTGGAGGAGGGCAGAACTGGCTCTTTCAACTGAGTCCTGGTTTATGCTGTTTTAAACTGCTCAAGGAGCATTTGTGTTGTTTTTATTCTACAGGTTTCCACTGAAGTTATATGATTATTTCTAAGTAAAACAGAACTTACAATTTGTCATGTTCTGTCATTTGGCACTTTGACCTTGAAATACAAATGTTTTGTTTTAATTCTTTTGTTAGCATATACACATCTAAAAATGCAGAGTCTCATATTTGTTTTTATAGAATTTCAGCTTTGGCACTGAGGTATAGAGTATAAATGTTCTTAGGTATTTTATTTTAAAACAAAGATTTCCTTAGAACTTCAGATTCTGGGTGTGATCTTTCTTTTGTCTTCACGCTTTTAATTGGGTTTGCAGCTACACAGGAAACTTACGTCTCTGGTACTGTTTCACAAATCTTCAACTATTACAAGAGTAGAGATTTTAAGTGGTTATACAAGCAACTTCGTTCCTTTCTTTTCCCCCAAGCAGATGCATGTCTGCTAGAAATAAAAACCACAACTTAATAGCTATTTCGTGTCTATGTACTTACTTGATAGTAGTAGATTTAGTCCTGTTTGCTTTGAAGGGTGCAAGACTGAGCTCTGTGACTGTAGGAGTCCTAGGCAACTTTGTTTCTTCAGGGAATCTGAAATAAAGTCATGAAGTAGATACTTGTTTCTGAACTGATGCAGAGTTTTGAAGATGCATTGCTCAGTTTGCATGGTAGCTATTTCTGGCTTGCTATGCTTAACAGCAACTATATGCAGCAAAATACGACATTTTTGAATTACTGTTTTTATTAACACGTTCTTGGTACTGCAGTGGGCTCGAAGTTGCCCTTCAGATTAGAACAATGAGCAGAGGTGGCATATGGCTAAGACTTGGAGTGCAATTTAGAGATACTTGTCTCTTCTCTGTGGATTTCTAAGAGCTTGTTAGGGAAGGGAAAGCATTGCTTTTTTCTGGTTCCAAGTGGGGAAGCTGAGGTGCAAAGATGTCAAGTGACTTTTCCAAGGTCGTGTAACAGGTCAACATCAGAGCCAGGAATAAAGTTCGCAGCCCTCTAGGCTGGTAGCAGCTAACCAATCTGCCGTGGGCCACGCTGTCTGGAGGGGTTTGTGATGGTCTCTTCCTTGTGGTTGCTCAAACTGACTTTTGCTTCTCATAGTTTGTTTCTGTTTTCTCACTGTTACCGGTGCTGTCTTGCTGTTCTCCCTGTTTGTCTTTGTGGGTGAAGGTCAGAGCACTGTTGCGTGAAAATGTGGAAGCTGGCTCTCCAGCCTTCAGGTGTACAGCAGGCTGGTACTAGCTAGATAATCAGGAAAGGGCATCAAATATCTCATAATCTCAATTTTTATGTTTCCCCATAGTACGTTAACAGTGAGAGATATTTTGGAGAGTGTATATTTTGAGATAATAAAGCAATGGCCATTGTTAGTCTAAACAATTTTGGATTAAAAGAGGCTATTCACCGCATTCTGGTACAGTTTGTCTGATCAAGGTATACTGTCTCAGATAGGGGCAGCTTTTCCTCTAAAAAGGCTGTTCAAAATGCCAATTAAGAAATGTTTTTTTAACAGACTTTTACTACAAATACAGTAAGAATCAGTTGTTAACTGAAAAATAATCACTTTTCCAGGGCTGCTCCTTTGACTCATCTTCATATAGATTAAACAGTAACTTTGGCATTTTTATCATAGACTCATAGAATCATAGAATCGCTTTGGTTGGAAGAGACCTCCAAGATCATCGAGTCCAACCGTTAACCTATCACTACCAAGTCCACCACTGAATCATGTCCCTAAGTGACACATCTACTCGTCTTTTAAATACCTCCAGGGATGGTGACTCCACCACTTCCCTGGGCAGCCTGTTCCGGTTGCTGATAACCCTTTCAGTGAAGAAATTTTTCCAAATATCCAATCTAAACCTCCCCTGGCACAACTTGAGGCCATTTCCTCTCGTCCTGTCATCCGTTACTTGGGAGATGGTACAGTACTACCTTCTAAGTAGGTATATGTTGATGTCACAAGACATGTCAATAGTGTTTTGACATGATACTGGTTGTGGGCATTATTATTTTGACTCTGTTAAGAACTGGAGTAATTGTCTTCGCAGAAGGAGATTGGTGTGCCTGGTTGTACAAATTTGTTATTGGAGGTCAAGGAAACCTCTGTGGGCCCTTAGAAAATACTGCTATGAAGCCTATTTGTGATTAGCTGTTTCAGAAAGAACGGTCATCCTGGAGTGTGTATGTAACAGGCATTTAACAACTTTTTTTACTTATTTTTCTTGAAAACATTACTTAAGGCAAATGTTTGTTTTGTTTTCCCTGAAGAAGTTAAAATATTATGAAACATCTGTATTTTATGTTTGTATCTCTTTGGTTGGAATAAAGTTCTTCAAAAAATATTAGCTACTTCTCCAGTGAACAAGCTCTCTAATTAGTCTTAAGCCATCTCATCATTGCACTTTTAAAGCATCCCTTGAAATTCCTCTTTGAGCACTGTTTTTGTGCTAAGTCCTATTTAATTTGACACGCGTGATGGGCCAACAGCAAAGTTTCATTATAAGAGGAGTGATGAATAGGATAGATACACTGACTCTTCTGGGACGACTCTGTTTATGGTATATGTTCTGTAACATTATTTTATTTGGTAGTACCATCTAGTAGTGATATTCTGGCCACCATACCCCTTACTTGGTATGTGAAGGTGTTAATTGGTACTTCTGTGATATACAAGGCTGTCTGGCCCTCCATATGTGGCCCTCCATACAGAGATGCATTTCATGGTTTGTAAGCTGCACTTACAGCTCAAATCTCTGTATAAGGTACTCAGTCTCCAAAGAAAGTGTGTGGTTTTCATCTGGAAATAAGCAGATAGATTTTTCTTCATGATGATTTATTGAGGATGTAACAAAATGAGATCCAACAATCTAAAATCAGCCTTCAACATCTCAACATGGTTTAAAAAATACTGCCCCCCCCCCCCCCCCCCCCCCCCAAAAAAAAAAAAACCCCAACCAAACCAAAACCCACCAAACCCCAAACACCTGAACTAGTGAGTGACTGAGATTAGGAAC
The DNA here is from genome assembly GCA_009819775.1 of Phoenicopterus ruber ruber. Classification (NCBI taxonomy): domain Eukaryota; kingdom Metazoa; phylum Chordata; class Aves; order Phoenicopteriformes; family Phoenicopteridae; genus Phoenicopterus; species Phoenicopterus ruber. The sequence continues at coordinate 63,573,455 of CM020246.1, read as the reverse complement.
TGTGTTAAATGACTGGATATGTGAAAAACATGAATGGGTTCATCAGAATATGATACATGTTGTTAAGAAACTTATGGAATAATTGACAATATGATTTAGTATGGTATATAGAAATTGGTAAACATGCCATTTCTTAGGAAGTTTTCTGGGGATTATTCTGGCGTTTTTCTTCTTTTTTCACTCCCCAGTGAAGGTTTTTTTTGTGTGTGTGTGTGGGGTTTTTTTTGGGTTTTGTTTTTTTTTTTTTTAATCTAAGCAGTTTAAAATGTTCCAGTCTGCATGCCTTCAAAATTTAGTATATACAAAAAATGTGGGATGCACTTTTGGATCAAGCTGATTTAGCTCTAGGGACTCCAAGGAGTCAATATGGGAATAGTAGGCTCCTGTTTTTTTCCCTGGTGAAAATGCTTAATGACTGCACATGTCAGCAGGAAATCGAGCTCTATGAATAGAAAGATCTTACATTGTGTTAATTATTCTAATTGAGAGCTAGCATTAAAAGTCAAATTGCTAGTCATTTGCTGTGTGAATATGGAATATATTCCTTGTGACAGTGATTTCTGCTCTTTTGTTCTTCTACATTTTTTAAAAAGGAAAACGTCTTTCTGTGAGAAATTTTCTTAATTATACAGGTGCACTATTTCAGAAATCCTAAAAATCTTTTTAATGGTAGATTGCAGTTGCTTTCCACCTATGGTAATTTACTTACCACCTACAGTAATTACTAAACTGTAATATCAGAGCTCAAGCATATTACATCATATTCTTTCCCTTGCTCTGTTTGGTATTGATTAATACATACTTTCAAGGGAGATTCTTCTAGATAGTCAGAATATTGTTTTGAAAAAAATAGTTAATAAAAAGTGAATTGGTTAAAAGGACACAATCTTGAAATCCAGCTTTTTTTTTTTTTTTTTTTTTAAGCTCTGAAAACAGTATTTAGAAAAACCATACTGTTCTAAGTCTTGTTGGCAACTTCGTAATTTCTTTTCTTTATAAATCTACGGTTTTCTGTTGTATGTGCATATTTTGCACAGCAGCAGGGAAACTAAACGGATAATATTGTCAAGCTCCAAGTATAAATAAGTAAGTACATGTTTTCTTCTTTAATGTCATAGATACGATACATTTAAGGATTGTTTGTAACAAAAGCAACAACAAAATGTAACAAAAATGTAAATTAATCATACTCCGTAGCACTTCCATACTAGAAAGACGCTGTTCTTTCTTAAATTTCTATTATAGTTATAAAATAGTCATCTGACTGGACACTGAGTACAAGATGGTGCATAAGGAATTATGCACTATTTCTGTCCTTTAAAAATGGACCAAAATAGTCCACAATTCTAGTTAAAAAAAGAATGAAAGGGACAAAAGGGCTCACGAACCTTGCTATTAACTACTTCTCAAAATTACTGTCATGTATTTGAAACAGATTACTAATTTCACTAGTATCTTTACAGATGAGACCAGCAATTTTGAATCCCTCAGGGAATAACCATAAAATAAATGAACACTGAGACACTTTATTTTCCCTAGGTGCACTTAACTAAATTAATGAAACCAGCATGACAGCAAGAAGGAAATCCATTAACTTTTAAACGAAGTTACCTCTTAGTCAACCTGAGGTTTGAGCAATAATATTGTCAGAGGGGTCTGTTTTGCTGGTTTCAATGAGCAATTGGCAAATGTAAGCTGTGTGAGGTGGCCTTTTTATTAAACGCTTTTGGATTTCTGTAACTTGGATTAAGCATTTCTTATATTGGAGTATTTAGTATAGTTAAATACCATCTGTTAATATTTTATTCATTTTAGTTTATTAAAGTTCTAAACTAAAATTCAACTGCAGAATTGCAATCCTTCCCCTCAAGAAAGAAAGCTGCTGAAAATTACCGTGTGATATGAAGTGAACTCTTGAAGAGACTGAATCATTTGAAAGGTGCTTCAAAAAGATAATTTCATTAAGAAGCTATAGTTTTATGTCACTTCACACCGTGAAATATCTGTTGCCAAGATAGTATTGAACATGTGTGAGAAAATGACAAGTTATGGATTGGTCATGTTGCATCATTACTAATATCCATATTTTTGGTAGAAAGGTGAGAGATGGCTGATGTATTCTCTTTTCTTCCTTCTTGTCAGTGTTCTTTTTATTTAAACTCTTATTTTCCTCAGGAGAATTTCATTTTTCTAATGATAGAGCAGCTATATTGGCTGCATTTTATTCAAAAGTGAGATCTTTGCAAGTGAATAATTGTATTTCAATATCTGGGTAGAATTTTGCAGACTGCATTGCTAGTAGATGTTTTAGATACTGCCTTTTTGATCTGATCTTGTGCTTGCTGCATACCAATTTAATTTCACAGTTTAAAATGAAGATGGTAATTTCAGTATTGATTGTGGTTTTGTTCCCAGTTCTTCCTTTGCATCCTGTGTTGGGGATGGTAAAACACTGTAGGCACTAAGGTCAGAGGGACATGCTTGGGGTCAACCCATGCTGTTACGTAGAAGTGGAAAACCAATAGAAACATTGAGAAATGAGAGCTCTGCTCCTTTGGTTTTGCTGCGGCCTTAAGAGGGGAACCTGCCTGTTTTGCCACGTGGGAAATGTGCTTTTTTATTTCTGATAGAAAGCTGTATTGCTTGGTTTGTGACCATAAATACTGATTTTTTTAAAGCTAAAATTTCAATATCACCATAAACGTGCCATACCTTGTTTTGCCTGTTGTCCCTCTGGCCAGAAGTAGACTGTGCTTGGTGACTCTTTGGGAGGCAGGTGCTTACCTGTAAGAGTATGGGTCAGGATGGTCCAGTCTGAGGTGTGTAAGGGAACACAGGCAGGAGTAATCACACAGCCAGTGGATTTGCATTCTTTATTTGAGGGAAAGGAAAAGAAAAACAGTAGTATTGGGGAGGTTAGAAATTGAGAGAGAGAGAAACAGTTGGGAATATGAGTGTCAGAGGGAAATAAATGCTGTGATGACAAGGGAAGAGACCTTTTGTGAAATCTAATTCTAGTAGTACCTTTCCAGAGCTGGAAAAAAGACCCCTCAGTAGTTTCTTTGAATTGATAGTACAAATCATCATTATTGAAAATAACAGCTAAAATTTAAAATACCCGTGTAGGGATTTTTTGATCATTCTTCATGGAAATCCTTGGTGAGTTGAATGCATCATTAACCTATACTAGCATAGGTGTTATGTTAAAGCTTGGTTGTTAGAAGCCTCAGAGGTTTGTAAGGATTCCTTTTGAACAAATCCTTCTTTCTCATTGCCCCTGGTGAATTTTTTTATTCTCTCTTGGTGTGACATGAGGGAAGTGCATACAAGTGGCAAACCCTCCCTCCTATCGGGTATTTGTATTAGTTAGGTTTAATAAGGGGACTCCTTTACATTCTGTGAAATCCAACTGGTCCTTCTGCTTACATTTAAAATATATAATAAAGTCGTTATAGCCATGGATAGTTACTAATGTGGAGGAAAAAGTGGGCTATATTTTGTATGGTTCATGTACTTACTTATTTGTCAGTATTTACCTTTTAAACTTTGCGGGGTTACAAATGGCTCGCTGTAAGCCAAACAAGAAGACACTCTGTCTTCCCCTAGTTCTTGAAGTTTTGAGGATGTGGGTAAAATCTGTATGTGGTTGAGTAAGCCAGTTTGATAGTAAGTGGCTCAGCACTTTACTCTCTTTCCTGTGTTCTCAGGAAAATGAGAACTGAATGCACTGAGGGATAAATTCTTTGGCTGTGTGAGACAAAATGCCTTTTAGTAATGGAAAAGGAAGATCTTTTATATCTCAATTGCATGAAAAGTATTTGGAAGGCAGAAAATGGCAGTTTCCCTATGTAATTAGTGGTAAAATTTGGCATGGCTACTAATGTATGTAAGCATATGCTTTAACACTTTGCAGAACTAAAGGCAGTTGAGCATCTTGCAGGATTGAGCCAGAGGAAAGATTGTCCAGATAAAAAACATTGGACCTGGTTCTTGTTTTCCACATACTATGTATTTCACTGTGAGTTCTCATTTTTGTCTGAGAATAGGTTATTTGTAGTGTCACCAAAAATATTTTCTATCTATAGTAATACCCCCTTCTTATTTATTAAATATTGAAGATCTAGTTTATCATTAATCTTTTAAATAAATTAGATATGGAAAAAATACAGTTCTGGTTTTGGTGCATCAGTTTTATTCAGATTCTCAGTGTCACAGTGTAAAAAGATTGCGACAAACTTCTTTCCTATTTGGTGGATGAATGGTGGCTAGAAGGAATGTAATGGGGTTAGTTCTTTTTGCCCTCAGGATACCAGAACAAGAGTTGTCTTCATAAGGGGCTACATTCAGAACCATAAGGGAAAATACGCTTTTTTTAATGCCATGTGTGAATACCACAGGAAACTGGTGAAACTAGCTACTTAGAATTAAAAAAATTAGGAAGAACACGTACGTGAGTAATGAGGTGTGAGTTCAGCACTGACTTACAACTCGAAGCAAACAGTTAGATATCCCTTCTAAAAAGAGGTAATCTCTGAATATTGGTATGACACATAATATGAAAGCACACTTTCCACGTCTGCCTACTGTGGGCATCTTAAACTGTCCTCAAAACTAGCTGGTGTTGGCCAGCACCAGAGACAGAATAACACTGCGCTGGACCTTGCCTCTGCTCTAATTCTGTTTTCGTGGTGCTATCTGTTTGCCTATGGTATAGAAGATGGCTGTTGTTCGTAAAGTAGTGTAATCTTCTCTTCAAGGCTGCTGAAGGGAAAGGAAGTTGCGTGTCAGAACCAAATGGAACTGGAGAGCCATGACTGCTACTACTTTTCCAGTTTTTGTTCCTGCTGAGGAACTGTCAGATTCTTGTTTCTTGTGGTTTTCTATGGCCGTGTCTGTACTACTGGGGAAGACAATATGAGAGAGTGCAAGGAAGCTCGTTGCATCCTCGGCTAAACAGTGCAGCTGGCCACATCTACGCTGTGTTGCACGCAGCCCAGACCTCCCCCTTTGGGGGTCCTTTGAAGTCTGCTTGATGCTGACAGACAATCTTTTGTCTGTATGGTTGGTTTGTTTATTCAATATGCCAGAATAAAAGAAAGCTGAGTCTCAGACTATCATAATTCTGATTGTCATAGGATGACTGTAAGGGGTGAGTGATATGTATCAGGGTGCTTTGAAGGCGCATGCATTGCTGGGTAATGTGGAAGGCGGGCCTGAACAACTGAAACCAAGCTGTTTATATTGGGGACCATGCAATAAATGATCCTGACAACTGTGCCTGGATAGTCCTTCAGAGGAAATTAGGACACTTCAGAAGTGGCCATGGGAGAAAAGTAGCCTAAGTTCAGTAGTGGTGATCAGGAGAAAAAGGCTCTAGGCAAATGAAGGAGAGATGCAAATTGACAGCGTGGTTACGCTTGCAAAAAACTTTTCTCGTATCGTTATTTCCTCTGTGAAAGAAGGGAAGAAAGCCACAAGACCTTGTAGTGGAACCTTTTGAAGACGTGTGTGAATGTCCTGACTTGCCCTCAGCTTTTTAGGTTTAATTTGCATTGGCTGTATTGGGTAGGAGAGGAGGGAGTGGGATTAAAGGTGTTTTTTAATAGTATTTTCAGGATGGAATAAAGCCCTTATGTTCAAAAGATCAAATATTTTGTCTCTGTTTTGAAGTGATGTCAGATTCTTCAGCTGTATTTTTCCCTCTGTTCTTTTTTTCTCTCTAAAAATCCATCAGCAGGACCTAGATGTTCCAAAACATGTGCCCATACGCTTTTTATTTTCGTGTATAACACTTTAAGTTGGCTGAACACTTCAGTTCTCTTTTCAGCATGTGTGTTATTCACCTGGAACACAGCAAGCTCTAAAGGCATGGGATTATACTTGGAAACAAAAACTTCTGCTGTCCTTCAAAGGTACCACATTTATTCTGGATTATTTTGAGTAGTTTTTTGTTCTTCTGTGTTAAGACTTGACAAACTATAGTGCCCTTAAAATCACCTCTACAAACTATCTTTCTCCAAAAATGGGGAGTATTCTCTGCTCTCCCAACACTTCAGATAGGTATAGATAAGATTTACTATTAAGAAAATGCTCTTGGCCTTGTGATTCCTTCATCTGTTCCTCCAGCACACCCACAAAAGCCAGTTCTCTTCCTTAGGCAGTGATTTGGTAATAACATTTCTTTTGCTTGTGAAAGCAATAGTGAGTTACAAAAGCCTTTCCCTGATTTGGGAATACTTGAAATTGTGGACCCAGTTTCAATTCCAATGAAGACAATAGGTGTTTTGGTGTGCTTTGGCACCAGCTTCAAGAGGAGCCACATTGGACCCAATTTTTTTGTGAGCAGGCTCAATTAGTAAATGATGACGCTGAAAATAAAATGTGTTAGATCTTGTACGAAGATGTTAGATGTTGTTCACATAAAAGAAACGTATAAACTTCCTACCTTTTAAATAGAAGTTAAACTTTTTCTTAGTCATCCTTTGCATTTCATCACTGTTCAGATCTTGAGTCTGACTGTTTAGAGCATGAAAGCTGTGTTTGTTGCTTTCATGACTGAATCTTTATTCCGTGATCTTAGATCTGTTTTTTCTCTTTTCCCGCTTTCCTGAAAAAATTCTGCTATAGAAGCAGGTTTCATAAACTGTCTCCTGAAGTCTTTGTTTAAAGACAAACTGCAATGCAAACCATGTTTGTTTATGAGGTCTGCTGCTTTGTGAACAGGTGAACAAAAGTCAGCATGGATGGTCAGAAAAATAATAGGTTTATTTTTGATATTGTGTGCATGCCTGTATGGAAATTGGAGGGGTCTTGGTGAGATTAAGATGTTTAGGGGGAGGAATCTATGAAACGTCAAAAGGAAAGAAGTTCCTCAGTACTTACTTTCTTTTATTGTAAATCATTCTTTGCAGTGATTTGTCCTGTTTGTGTTTTTGTAAGAGCCCAACACTTTTAATGTAGCATGCAGAAACTCCAGAAGAAGGCAGAAGTCCTGCAGAAAAGCATACTTCTGACTTGGCATACTTTGTTGAGAGGAAGGTTTAATTGGGAGGGAATTAAACTACCTGCATTGAGTTCACTGAAAAGGAATCAAACCCAGCTTTTTGTTATACATGGTTTTTTTTTTTTCCCCTGTATCTGAGCCCATGACATTTTCTATTTTCTTGATTTTTTTAAAATACATATTTTTTTAATTTTATTTTTTTCCATGAGTATTACGTAGGTCAGTGTTGAAGCCTTGCAGTAGGGCAGCATACAGAAATACTTTTGTTGCTGTGTGTGACTTACCTACAGTGTGCTTGTAGAACCCTCCCTCCAAAAATATTAATCCTGAACTTTTCATAAGCGAATAATGCAGTCAAAGAAACTCCAAAATCAAAAGGGTAAGTGAAATTTTGTTCAGTATTATTTAATCCTACCATGTGTCTTCTCTTGATGATGATTCAAACCAGCTAGATTTTTATATGCCTGCTCTACTGAAGTTTAAGCATACACTTGAAAAAAGTCACAAAAGTGCAAGCCAGTGTTCATTACTGCATTCACCTGTCTTTTGAAGTTATATAAATGTATGCTATGCCCATCTCCATGCTTGAGGTGATTATACTGTGTGTGTTTGTATCTAATCCACCAGTGGATTGATGTAATTCTATTGAAATTGGTGGAGTTTCTTCTGCCTTTGCCTACAGTGGATTAAGGTTCTTCATCTTCATATGCAATTTTTCCTACATAAATCTCACCACATAGAGCAGATGGACTCAGTACTATTATCTGTAAGAAGAAGGACATCTAACAGGCTGCTGCTTATTATCTAGTTTCTCAAGCTTCCTCTGATTCATATTCCTTTTCTTGCATACAGAAGGAATACGGGATAAGAAAAATCACTTGAACTGTAGAAGTAGAGTAATTGAATTTTGAACATTGATTTCTGAGTGTACAAAAAATGAAGCGAAAGAATGTACTCAAGCAGTAAATTACAGGAGCTAGCAGAGTGTACAGCACCTTTAAGAAGCAGGTGTTTGCTATGAAGTTCACCGTGCATACAAATGTGCTTGCATTTTGAAGTCAGGAACAGTTACGGGGGACAGGAAACCTGACCGGCCTGATAGAGGCTTTTTCTGTTCAGTACAGGCTTGCAAAAAGGAAAAAAAAAAATCATAATGCAGGGAAAAGCATGATTCTTCTTAGCTCTTTTAAGTCTGAAGCAGGAGAGGGGAACCAGAAGAACGATTTAAAGGAAATTGCAGTAGTGATTGTTTTAAGTATACACAAAGGAAGCCTTGCACTCTGTCAGGAGCACTAGCCATTTTCAATCTGGAAGAGGGACTGAACATTTAATTAAACAATGCCTTTGACTCTATTAGTTAATGCTCCGGCATTCATGGTACATGTAGATTTAGGTTATTTTTCAAGTGTACAGCTGTTTCCTCCTGTACGAAGTTGGGGCTGGAGTTTTTGTAGTGTGATATATTGTTTTAGTCCTGGTAGCACTTGAGCACACCGATAAACATCAAAGGACTCCGCAAACAGCCAACGCAAAGGCAGGCCCTGCCCCAGAGAGATCTCGGTCTAGGGCTGCAGCGATACATGAGTGAGCAAATTGGCAAGTGTGGGAGGGGAGCAGGTTAGGATGGAGGAGAAAAGAGGCCAAGTTGTCAGTTCAAGGAATATTGTCTCTAGGCAGTAGAATAGCTGATTAGTCTGGGGTTGTTGCTCTGGTAGTACAAATGCGCAGAATTCTGCTGTGAGTAAATTGCACCAGGCATCTGCCCCAAATTAAAAGTGCATGTTATGGGTAGCTCTGGACTGATGTGCTTCCAGTTCTTGTGTGGCTGTCACGATTTTGGTTAAGGGTGTTCTGTTTTCATCACAAAAAATTTATAAAGGTAAACCAGTGTGGAAACAGTTTATACCGATACAAATAATTTTGTACTTACCTAGCTTAACCTTCCTTCAAGTGAGAAAGATAATAGGTTAGCATTAGCAGCTGACTGCCCTTGCCTGGGGCAGGCTGGGAGGGAGGTGCACTGTGGTTCCAGGAGCAGTGTGAATGAAGGTTTCTAGGCAAGCCTGAAGGTTTTAAGCATCTCTGACACAAAGCTGCAAAGGCAGCTCATCTGCCAAAGGCCTAGCAGGTAATTCCACAATAAGTACTGACCTTATCAAAACACAGAACCCACAATCTATCAAACCCGTTTGATCAACTCATCAGCCCTGACAGCCCATCAAACCCCCAAACCTCAAGATTTTCTCTGCATGCAAAAATTGTCTTTCTGACTAACTGGATGTGCTTTCATGGGGAAAAGAAATACAATTCCCCTGTAGTCTGTTTGGCTACACATTATGATAGTACTCATGTTATATAGGCTACTCACTTGTGGGAAAAGGAATATGTTGGAGAAGGTTCAAGCACCTTGAAACATCTCTCTCTCTCTATGCTAAGGATTAGAGCAGAAGAATATTTTGGTGAACTAACAAACTTCTTTGAACCCCGGTGGAACAGATGATTTTTGTCTTTTTTTTTTTTTAATCTAGTTCATTTAGTTACAAGGCTGGATCTGCTTAAAAATATTTTTTATTTTGAACAAAGGTTTGTTCTGGTTTTGGGCTGTTGCTTCAACTGGGTATTGTATCTTCCAGTGACACTGGGAATCTTTATCTAGCTTGGTTAAGCCAAAATAAGTTGTCAGTGGTTAGACTTTAGTCAGCTCACACTTTCTGCTACAGGAGAAAAAAGTAATACTATCCTTTGTTGGATTATCTCAAATGTTATTTAAGCAATAATGTATCAAAGCAAACAAAATTCAAGTCAAAACAGAAAAAAATATGCATATAAAAAAGAAGAAATTGGAAGGGTCTGATCTTGGTGAGGAAGATCCTGTCATCAATGGGGATTTTTTGTATCATGTAATCGTAGGCAGGACTGGAATTGTGCACAAAGGACACAGTCATGATACTTATTTTCAAAAGTATTCAGGTGCTTGCATAAGAGTCTTTCAAAAGTCTTTTCTAAAGATTGTGCTTGGCACTCAGGTAATTCTGAAAAACTGTCTCAAGGCCTGAATTACCAGTTACAGAGTAAGTATCAGTACAACAGTATCACTTACATTGAGGTGCCTTTATGATGCCCAATGTACGAGAGCTAGACCCATGAGCTGAAACTGGGAAGCAGCATCTTAGCGTTATGAGTTGGCATTTTCTTACTCAGTGCTAGAAACAGAAGATAGAGGATTTCACGGTGTTGAGTCTGTATTTTTAATAATAATAAAAAAACCAATCCCAGATAATTAAATGTGGATTTAACAGTTTTAAGGAACAGCTGCTGCTGACACAAAGAAATGTTTGCCTCTAAGCAATACTGTAATTCTTCACATAGGAACATATTAAAACTGTATTTCAAAAGAAAGGTTTGACTGTCACAGAGTCATTTATGTAGTGACATGGAGCTGAAAGTTCTGTGATTCAGGGAGGTGTGTTACCCCATCTAAAATTAAGTTCCCCAGCGGGACTACAGTATCTCAATCTTTTACTTGTATGCAGTTATTTGTGGGCTCTGCTGATTCTTACAAGTTTCTATCAAAAGGTTTGGGCACATGATCAAGCTGGTAAGTGTCAGCTGTGGTAGCTATTCACATGCATGAATAGCAAATATTTAGTAATTCAGTTTATTTTAGATTGCAATAAGAGGACTTACTTGCATTACCTTTCATTTGCTGTTGGCTAAGAGCCTGTGCAGGTTGTAGTAGTGGTAGTTCAGCTTACATAGGTTCTTCAAGGATCTTCTGTTTCTCTGGAAGTCTTCAAATCTGTAATGTTACAGTCTAATTCTTATAGTGGTTTTCACGTTGGTGTTTTTTTCAATGCAAAGTCTTGGAATTTCTTTCTTCCTCTCATTTAAAATAATTTAAACTTTCTGTTGTCATGGTTGCAGAGAGGAACTCAAAAGCGTGAACCCTGCTGACTCCTAAAACCAGTAAGCCTGCATATTTCTGTGAGGAAGCTCACAATTAAGTGTTATGATTATTTTTTATTTTTTTTCTTGAAGGTAAAGTTATCATTTCTCAATGGCTAGGGTTGCTTCTGTAGAGCAAGAGAGGTAGAGGGGAATTAGATGAATAGGATATATAGTCAATTTATAGTGAATTACATTACAGGAGGGCATGGTCACAAATATGTGGTTCATTCTTTACAGGTTTTTTGGTCTGATCTGTTTTTGAAAACCTCGACTAAAGGAGCCTTCCAGCAGCTCAGCTGCAGTCCTTTGTTACTCTTCGAGTTAGAAAGCTTTCCCTGACATCTAGCCAGGGTCACTTTTGTTTCCAGTTAAGCTACTTCCATTTTTTCCTAACTTCAGTGGGTCTTTGCATAGAGTACATTTGATCCTTAACCTTTTTCAACATGCTTTTTTATTATGTTAGGAGACTTGATGCTAGGAAATGCTGGGCATCTTTGACTTTGGGTAGGGACAGGCACTGAGGCAGTTGTCTGGCACCCAAGATGAGGGAGGGTGCGCGCATGTGAGGCATTAGGTTGTATGCAGATGTTTTCCACTACCATCTCATATTCATGTACCTAGGGAAAATACCAGGACTAGTTTGCTTTACCTTAGCTGTTTCTCTTTTGCCCAATGTTTTTGTGTACCTCTACGAAGCTTCATCTTTGTTTCTGCAGTGTGTCCTCACTGAAATCCTGCTTTGCAGTTCCCTTTTGTCTGTCTTGAATAATTCTCGTTGTATTATGTCCCTCCCGGATGATGATGAGAAAGGACTAAATTAATCTAAACAACCTTCTTTGTCCCCCCCCACCTTCTTTCGTTTGTTTTTTCCTAGTCTGGTAAGTGAGAGGGAGACAGAGGCCTCCCAGCAGGTAGAGGACAGTGTATACTTTGGACTGTCAATGACACAAAAGCAAAAAACTTCCAGCAGTGATTTCATCCATAGGTAGAAGGTTGTGTATAGATTTCCTTTGTCACTGTGTGCAGCAAATCAACTAATATTGTTAACACATTTTAAATAGCATATACTTTTATGCCCCTGTATGGATACTCTTATTTGAGAGGTTGAGCAGCAGCGGTCCTTAGGCTGTTGCCTTTAAAGATTATTGTTCTGCTGTGTTTTTCTGAGAGTCTCCACGCAGAGAGGACTTAACCTTGTGACTCTGCAAAAGCTTTGGCAGCTTCTCCCTCCCCTGCTCCAAACCACAACACGCTTTCCGAATGCGTATCATTATCTCCATGCTTCATGTTGGCTGTCCCTGGAGCTATTTGCTTGGCAGAATGTTGCCCATTCCAAGGCAGCTTTAAACTGAGCCAGGCTGGGATCCAGGAGAAATCCAGAAGATGTGATATGAAACAGTCTTCTGAAGAAGATGACGAGGAGACTGAAAACTGGTAAGATCGGTCTGCTGGCCAAAGCCTTGAGATGGTATGTAAATGAGCAGAGTGCAGTTCTTGCTTCTACCAGTCTAACCCCCTTGGGAGGGTCTGGGCTTCAAGTCTTTGCATGGAAGAAAGGGGGAAATTGGAAATTATATTTCTCTTTTTTTTTTTTTTTTCCTGTTTTGGTTCATTATTTTGACTTGAAGTTTTGGGAGTTAGGAACTAGCAGATGTATTTTTTTACAGTCCCTACCGCAGGAAAGTACAGTATTCTGGCAGTCTCTTAGTGTCTCATCTTTGTAAATGATGATGATGGTAATAGAGCAGAAGGGGCAAGTGATGTGAGGGGAAATAAGCACTGCGGTGTGAAAAAACTACTTTATATTTTAATTAAAATTGATCTTATCAGATGCAAGTCCTTCTACCAGATACAAATTCTCATACAGTCCTTTGTTAGAAGATCTGAGAAGACCTTGAAGACTGGAAATGTGTTCAGGCAAAAATCTGGGGTTTTATTTAACCTTAAAGAACAGGGGTTGACTTAAAACAAACCCACAAAACAGAAGCAGAGCAAAAAAATATGCAAACAATCCTCACCACCAGCTCTGCCAACTTCCTGACCCCTCTCCCCTTAAAAAAAATGCCTGCAGCCATAGACAGATTTATTTCTCTCTGCAGACTTAATTTTTAAGTTTGTTGGCTTGGTTTTATGCATCTCATTTTTGACATCTCCATGACACCGTTGCATCCAGTGTCCCTTCCCATTTTTAAAAGTTTGTATGAATTCACTTCCCAAAGGTAAACCTCATGATTTTAGAAAGATGTTAGAATTCTAACTTGGGATTTCTATAAGAGCCCTCTGCTTTCAGGAAGTTCCTAGAAGTGAACTCCTGTCTTCCCCAGGCAAAGCTACTTGCAGTTTGGTGTCAGGCTTTGGAGGACCTGAACGTGCAATGGCTTCCTATTAGGTAGTTCTCATCTTTCATATTTGAAAAGTTCTCCGGTGTCTTTGTGGTCATGTTGTTCTGACAGTGTAACATTAGGCTGAATCTGTAAGTAGTATTATCCACCTTTCTTCTTGCCAACTGCTATCCAGGCAGCAAAATTACAGAAGCGGAAAAAGGGCTTGTCTTCAGGGACAGCCCGTTTTGAGTTACCTACCTGATGAATCTCCTGGGGAGGAGGAGTACCTTCATTCTCAGCACTGGCACTGGAGTTGAATTTTTGTCATCTGGCCCCTTCTTTTAGGATCCAAAAATCCTGAGTGCAGTAAAAATAGGAATGACACGGGAGTGGTAATATTCCCTTCTATTCATGCTTCTTCCCGCCTAGACTTGCTGGTATTTGTATCTGTGGCTGCAGAGATGGGAAGGACAGGAGGTACACTACAAAGACCTTTGTAAAACTATTAATGCTCGACCAAATTAAGAGGAAAAATGTTTTTGATTAAGAGAGAATGTGCTCCTTGAACTCTATCCTAATTACAGCTGCATGTTTCTCCTCTCCTGACTTGGCCGAGCCCTACCTAAGGTAGCCTGAGGACTACTTTAATTTACTCCAGTTGGCTGTGATTCCTGAGGAGTTGTGTGCCACCTGGCTATGGCTGGAACAGGGCTTATCCCAGCCGCTCCCTTTCCCCACCCTGAGAAGGCGCTGTGGGCAGGAGTGTGTGGGAGCTGGATCTCCTGGATCGCAGCCCACCACGTCGCCCCGAAGCGGGGAGCCCCCACTGGGGAACTTGCCAGGAATTTCCACTTAGAGCTGTTTGGGGCGCGGAGAAGAACCGAATGCCTGCTGATCTCCTTCAAATACTCCCATATCCCCACGATGAAAAGTTTGAATGCTACTATCCAAAGCCCTGTAGTTTTAAAGACAGGCATTACAACCTCTGCACGGAAGTCAATCTGTTTTGTCAGGGACCTTCTCTACTTAAAGCACTTCTTTAAACAACACTGTAGTTTGTAAGTCAAAGGTGCTAATATTTTGCCTCTGAAGCCTTTGCAAAAATGTTACTTGCACAAGCAAAATAGGAATATTTCAAAGAGAAGTTTGTGGCCTTAGTTAATTTACAAGACATGAGTTTATTGTTCTTCTTGCTGAAGAGAGTTTTTTATCATGCTGTTTCCCTTAACTTAGTGCATATGAATAGTAAATGCAATAAATAATCACAGAATACAGCGTTACACAATAAAGTCAGGTCATACTTCATTCAACCTGTAAACTGTTTTTTTTCCCCACTCCTCTGGATCAGAAATACTTTAATAAATGCTGTTAAATCTACCCTTCTTCTTTCATCCCCTTTTATAAGGCTATGTTTTGGCAGTCATTATTAAAAATGTTCGTGCTGAAGTGTAGGAATTGATTTCTTGTCTATGTTTTTTCTAGAGCTATTGTTTCTTTAAAGAAAAAAAATAAGGCACTCCCACTGATGATATGCTATCACCAATGCTGTTTCTAGTGTTACCTTCCTGCTTTATGTATTTATTAAACGTCATGATCTATATCTAGGCCCAGTATTGACTTCCGTCTTTGTTGATGGTAGAATTAATGCAACCACACTTGTAATGTATTAGGAATTGGGATGTCATTACAAGAGTTTACAAAAATAAAGTGTTGCTTCAATCCATTGCACCAGTTCTAAGGAAAGTGTTTTTTAATAAATGGGGAATTGTTCTCTGCAGCCTTCTCAATAGGCTTATCATTCTAGAAGATACATCTTAAAATGTGTAATATCGTTTTGCCATAATGTTATTACAGAAGCAGAAGAAAGTATGGTTTCTTCTTTTTCCCATCTTAACCTTTTTCTTCAACTTCATGTTGCAGTAGCCTGTTGTCAGCAAGAAAAAGTTTCACTTTACAGTTCAGCAGATTAATTAGTGGTGAAAAAAATTCATTATCTGGTTTACAGAACGTAGGCTGGTTTAAGGTTATAATGAACTACAGTACTTTAAGCTGTGTAACTGGAAATCTGAAACTTTGAGTAAATATTAATTTTCTGGATTTTTGAGTATGTGGATGTGTTCTGTACAACTTACCTGCAGAGTTTTGTAATTGGTTTGGTTTTACTGAATAGTTATTGAAAACATTAACCTGAAATTGAATAAAAAATTACATAGTATAAAAATGCCTTTCAAAACCTTTTCCTGCCTTTTGTGCGATAGGGAATACAGTGAAAACGGGGGCGGGGAGGAATCCATAATCTCAAAAGTTTACTAACTATAGTCCTTAAACCCATCATGTAACAGTTTTGACCGGATCTTTATTTTATACTGTAGTGTCAGCTTCTTCACAAAGCTGTTTTTCATTCTTTCCCCAGAACTTTACTTTTCATCAGTAAATTTGGTATGGATTAATAGTGTAATGTCAAAATGGAGAAATTATGCTGATGCATTTTTGGTGAAGTGAAATAATTGTTTTAATTGGTATTATATAGAATCTCCATGCTTGACTATGCCATATATGGAGAAAAAAGTACAAAGTATACATTTTCTGAGTTTATGAAAGGACTGAGCTTTCATACAAAACAGACTCAAACATTTTACGGTCATGCATAAAATTGTTGAATTGTGTGTCCCTGTTTCTTTAATACTGCTTCCTTTGATCAAGTTTGCTTGATGGGCAGTTTACAGTGGAGTTACAATAAAGTGTTGCCAGTTTGTAATTAAGCTTAGGCTTCGTGGTGGCAGTTCGGTTATATTAGATAATTTTTTCCTCCTTTTGCATTTTGAGGAATTAGCATCCTGCAAGTCCAGCACTAGCTGTTGATAGTGTTATTCCCAAGTCAGATGTGTTAGCAGTAGTAATTCTTGGCAGATAAGCAGGTGGAGCAGCAATATATATATGTGTGTGTGTGTGTGTATAGCTTATACATATGTGTCTGTACATATAACTCCTATATATCACATGTAAAAAAAGTATATAATATATAAAAGTATAAATATATATAAAAGTATAAATATATACTTATCTATCTCTATCTATCTATCTGTGTAAAAAAGTAATTGGAAGGCCAGAGCTCTTTTCCAGGAGACTAGTGGCTGAAGCGTGCAGCGTGCTGAGGAACTGCTGAACTGCTGTAGCTCACGTGCCGTTCCTGAAAGTCTGGAAAAGGTTTTTGAACCCCTTGCAAAGGAACAGATGGTGCTGTTAGTATTTTAGTGTGAGTTAATTGATGATGGGATGAAAGTTACAGATGTGTTATCCAAAAGGGTTGTCAAGCACTGGAACAGGCTGCCCAGGGAAGCGGTGGCGTCACCATCCCTGCAGGTATTTAAAAGATGTGTAGATGGTGCTTGGGGACATGGTTTAGTGGTGGACTTGGCAGTGTTAGCTTTATGGTTGGACTTGATGATCTTAAAGTTCTCTTCCAACCTAAATGATTCTATGATTCTATGGTATTAATCATCTTCACTGACTAGGATGTTGTACATTTGAAGAATTGGTATTGTATCTTTGTATGCATAGCTTAGTTAAATGTGGCATGCAGTGTTGTGACAACCAAGTGAGTTGCCAAAAAAACCCCACCCTCCACAACTTCTGGTTTTATTCCCCACTTCTCTATTGTGTGCATGAGAGCATGTTTGGGAATAGCTCTTTGCATTTTTTTTTCCTCGTATATTTAGTGATCTAGGTTAGATGCACAGTTGTTTTGTCAATGGCAATTTTTCCACTGATTTCAAAGGGCTAAGGGTCAGACTGTTGTCACTTTCTCCTTTGTTGAAGAAGACCTTTGATAACCTTGACAGGGGCCTGGAAAAAATGTGTGTGTGTGTGTAATTTTCTCAAAAAAAATTTTAAAAACTTTGTTTGTATTAGATAAATGTTGTTCTAGCAGAACTAGAATTGGTGGAAAAAGCTTCAAAATGTTAGTATTCCCTGGGATCTTCTAATTTTAGATGCAATTATGCACACATGCATACCATAAAGATTGCCTCATGTATTAATCATCTTTGTCAAGACATTAATTTAACGTGTAAAAACAGTATTTACATAAAAATCATGATTTAATATAATATTAAGTGACTGCATGAACTCACATTTTTAGCCATTTAAATCCTAAACGTAGTGTATTGTTTCACATTTTTCAGAAAACATAAGGCCAGGATTTTCAGGTATGGTTTTCAAGTGTTAGTGGCATATTTGATATCTTACATAGCTTTGTAGATTTCCATTGACTGTGCATTAAACTTGTAAGCTATGGAGTTTGTAAATGTTCCAGAATAGATCTTTTGTATGGTTTCTGTTACTTGTATGTGTTTTATCTAGGATTTTTTTTTATCAGTTTCTTTTCCAGTGTTTTTAGTTTGCAGCCTTTCTTTTCCAGTTCAGCTACTGACTTTTAAAAATATCATTAATCAATCTGTTCTCATTGCTTGCATTGGATACTAGAGATGATTCTAGCTGTGTAGTGTTAACATTGAGATGCATTTCTAGGTATTTCTGCCTATGACATGGAAAAACAAGGTATCAGGGAAAACAGGTCAGTGGAGACAGAATTGCTTGCCCCAGTGGCAAAACCTTCACAGTGGCAGGGAGCTTGAAATCTCCCTGGAAGCAAAGAGTTTATTTGTTTTTGGTTTTCTGAACGACATTTACAATGCGCTGCCTGAGTAGGAAAGGTGTGTGTTTGTGCGTTCTTCGTGTGTGGGTGGTGCTGTGTTCTGAGTAGAAGCGGGGTCAGACCGGGAAGCTTTTGGATATGATCTGAATATTCCCAAAGTTTCTGTTGTGTTATGTTTAGAAGTGGGTTTACAGCTGTTGTCTGGATTTTAAATAGTTTGGCGGCTTGTGAAGAAAATAGCAGTATTACAGTTCCTGGTTCATGACAGGTTTTGTGGAGCATCGCTGTGGAAGTAATCTGTCCTGACATGACTGCAGGGTGCCAGTCTTGGCTTGATGAAGTCAGGTATGCTTCTGACAGTGTCACAAACCAACACGGTCTTGGCCAGTTTTAAAAGTGAGTAAACAACAAATCTGAACAGCACATCTGGGTCTGTTTCAGAGAATTTTGTAGGTTATGCCTGTGGTTACCGACATGTTAGTAACTTCCTGTCAGAGCAATTAAAATTTTTCCTTCATCCCTACTTGGGCAAACAGGGCCTGCCCAAAAGCCTCTGTTTCTAGATCATTTCTCAGAAATTACTCTGTGATGTGTTCTGTTTGTGAAATACTAAACCAGCTTATCCTTTCACCTGTGTGATAGCAGCAAGCCATGGAGAAGGTAGGGACTGGAGGAGGCATGTGATTTTTGCCTCGTAGACGCTGAATAGTATGATGGGAATATAAAGCCAATCCAGGCTGAGTGCTTTATACTTCACCTGAATGGGAGTGTTCTGTAATTAGACTTACATGCAGTACCCAAGGGGAAGTAAAAATTATGCTTTTAAAACCAGTTACGGATAAACTGCACAATAAATTGATGCCTGACAGGCTCTTTTCTGTGCTTTTCCTTGTGCAGGGCACTTTGGTTGCTGCTTGGTTCCTATTTCATCCCTGGTCTCTTCTTACCTTTTTTCTTCTACTCTGTTTTTATTAGGTGTTGTGAGTGTATGGGTTTTTTCTTTCTGTCTCCTTGGTTGCTTGCGTGTGCTCATTACATACGGTCTTTCTCATCGTGTTGTGTATGATCAGATGATGGTTCTGCAGAGCCAACAGTTCCACAACTGGAATCTCACAACAGCGTGAGAGTAGGAGGACGGGGCACAGGGGACGTGCAAAGCTCACGTGCTGCTTCCTGAAGGCAGACATTTGTGCAGCCCCTCTCTGTCAGGCAGGAGAAGGCAAAGCTGAGCAAGGTGCTTGTTACTTCACACACGGCACGGTGTTTGCAGTGGGAAGAAAGAAGAAGCCGTGCTATCTCTCCCTCTGCCTCTTTCCGTTCTTTTGCACTACCTCCATTTAATGCATCTGTGGCTTTCTCCTTCCTGATTGCAGCTCCGGGGACACCCATCCTTCCAGTTGCTACCTGCGTTCTTTCAGGTTTGTAGCAGGAATAAAAAAGACTTAAAGAAAACAGGCTGCGGGATTGAAATCTTTATTCTGTTGCCCAGCTGTATTAAAGTAGACCTCAGCTGCTATGTGTTACGTTGCTTATCAGTACATGAAACCTAATGCATGACTGCTTTCAATACAGCTCGAGATCTTTTGGTCTCGGGCATGTGGCTTTCAATCAAGAGGCAAATTTTGTAAGGTCATTTTCTCATTCACTCAGCCAGAGAGATCCCACGAAACGGAACTCTTCATTTTAGTCTTTTCAAAATGTACCCGTGTCTGTTATTAAAATGCCCATAAAAAGAGCCATCAGTGTAACAGGGTTGGTTGAAAACATCTAATACTGGGTGCATTGCTGTGGTTCCTAGGGCTTCCCAGCTGAGTGTGGCTTCCCTGCCAGGCGCCTGCCTGTGAGTTGTAGGCTCATGCCTGTATCTGCAGGGTGAAAGAGGGAGGGGTGGTTTGTTGTGTAGCGGTGGTCAGAATTGTTTGGAAGGAGCTTACAGCTGATGGCAATTGAAAAAACCACTCCTTTTAATAAATCCAATTAGCATTTGTACAATTAGTTTCCATCATTTTTAAAAACAAAATCCATTCTCCTCCTGGTTGTTCACTTCTTTTTGAGGAAGGGAACCAAAGGGCGGTTTTTAAGTATCCGTTTTCGGTGTAGATCAAATTGGTCATGACGAGTTAAGTTGCATGTATGTCTTGCCTATGTAAGTCAAACTGCGACACTTTAAAAGCTCCGAGTACTTTATGTCCAACTTATGAAGATAACTGTAAACATGGAGTTTGTAGGGTCTGGTAAATAGAGAGATTAATGTGAGCAAAATACAGATACAGAAACCTGACAAAGAGGGTGAAGTCTGAAAAGATCTGCTCAGAAATTGCTTCTGTTTATTTCATCTGAAGAATTTAGTAATTCTTTATGTTTTTAAAAAAACCAGCATCCATAGAAGAAAATACAGTGCATTTTTTTATGGCAGATTGTGTCAAACTGAAGTGAAAAACCTCCATTACTGTGAAGGAAAAGGATTTTGTTTCTGCTTTAAGTGCTAAGTTCAATGCAGCTTCAAATTTGGATCAATCATTATATAAAACTGCCCATCCTTTAGCTCATCTTTGCTGGCTTATATAGTTCCATAAACCTGCAGAGCCAGATCTGACAGAACAGCCTGTCTGGTAAAAGAACCTCAAGAAAGTGAAGTGCTTAAAAATCGGTATTCATCTTCTTTCAGACAAAATGCATTAGAATATTCCTTTATACCTGAAATGAAATTATTGTTTTCTTGAGCTGCTGTCATGTTGGTTCGATTATTTTACCTTTCTTATAATGAAACCCGGAGCCTCAGGATATCTACTGACATAGCAATTGCAATGGAATATAAAAGTCATTTTTCCTGCCCTTTCACATTGTTCCTGCTTGTTTGAGAGCACCTTTTATCCATCAGCATTTGAATGCAGGACTGCTTTCTTGCTATAAACAAAATGACTTTTCTGTGAATAAATCCTAAAGACTAGTGAAGAGATGTAGTCTGTTGGAAATAGAGAATGATATCTGGTATCGAAGTGGGAGAGAGAGATGAAGTGACCTAGTGTATTTACTGAGTAATCAGCCATATTCTTTATATGATATTATGTAATATAGCTATGACGTAAAGCACGATGGGTGGTGTATGTTTCATGTAAAATTTAGCTTAACCTTTCTCAGGAAGAGACCCACAGAAGTTTCTGTCGGTTCTGCTGCTGCCTAATGCAGTCAGAAAATCAGCACCACCAAAGCCAATGCTTTGATCTAGGGGAAGTAGAGTTTTCCCAGCCAGTAGTGCCTTTTCACCCCTTCTGGACAGAAAGAAGAAATTCACTCCTCCACCACAGAAATCTTTAGCTTCAGAATTGCACCTCTCCCCCCCCAGTACATAATTTGTTCATTCACTGTCATGGTAATGTGACTCTGGATCCTTAGCATTGCTATTCAGGAGGATTATGGGGAGTTTGACTGGCAATGAGCCCTTCTGCTCCTCCCAGGAAGAGGGTGTTAGGAATGAGTGGTGATGTAGGATGTCCATGGTCGTGTGAGTGAAATGGGGCTTAACCTAGAAGAAACAGAACTGTTGAGGTCTGCTTTGGCTAATGATGTGTTTGATAGAGCGTGTGTATATCCATCATTTCTCCCCTTCCCTCTGTCCTTTTCCAGTTCTACTCCAGTTCTTCAATGTGCCCGCACCCACATAATCTCATTCTGTACCCGTGTCTTCCCCTACCATGAGCAAATGAGGCTTCACGTAAACATTTATAAGCTGAGCAGGGGAGAAGTGGGTGCGGGTTGCAGCACGGCACTAGGTAGGAGTGGAGGGTTGAGGAGGGTCTGCTGCGTTCCGCTGGCAGTGGAGAAGAGGTGGGAGAGGATGAAGGGATGTGGGCAATGGTAACGGGGGAGCACCTTGTGTGCGACGGACGTGTTAAAAAATAGGTGAAGGGGAATAATACCTGGTGCCTGGTGAAAGCCATTTGTCTTGGTACGTGTGGAGTATGATACTTGCTGGTAGAAAACGTACCCTGGGAAATTCCCTCAAACAAAGAATGTCTTGCACCTCGGTGTAGTTGACGTCCATTAGCAGAATAAGAAGTAAGGAGGTTTATTGTTACTGGTGCTGGCAACTGGTTAGGCGGATGAAAGCAGCTGGCAGGGCTCTGAGGAAACTGGAAAGATGAACGTGTGAATGAAGTGTCCAGGCTTTGGAATATATGTGCTTCTGACGTGTTTGTAGACAGCCACGCCTCCTTCACTGGGGCCGAGGTCAGTAACTACAGTAAGCACCCCCTTCATTTTAGGGTGACATCCTGTTAGCAATGCTGACCCAGAAACCATTCTGTCTTCATTAGTTGGTGATAATTTAAATATATGCAGTAATTTCTGCTCAATATTAAAAAGGCAGTGATGAGAATGTAAGGTTTCAAATTAAGAATTACCGCATCACCTGTTAGGTTGTTCGACATGTTTATTATTACCACTGTCATTTTTTTTTTTAAAAGTTTAATGTAAATTTGTGTGGCTATCTTTCACCCATTTGACCTTACTGTCTTTTGTTGCTAAGAAGCCGTCTGACAGATATCTTCCTTGTGTTGATACCTGGAGGCACTGACCAAGTCACACCTTTAATCTCTTTCTGATAGACTGAATATTTCAAGTTTCTTTTGCCCCTTCCCAAATGACAAGATTTCCAGAATTCCTCTGTTTTTTTAAACCCCAATCTGAACCATTTTTAATTTCTTGAAGCATGGATGCAAAGAAAGCTATGTTTCTTTAACTCTATGGAAGTGTTGCCGCCTTCCTACCCAGATACTTTTCTGTTCATAGGGCTGTTGCATCCCCCCCCCGCTTAATAACTGCATCATTGTGATCTCACATTCACTTGCTTATTCATGGTAATGCCCAAGTCCCATTCAGAGCTGCAATTTTTCAGGACACAAACCTTACTTGATAAAATGGGCATCATTTTCTTGGTGTAGATGATCGTGCCCTTTGCAGTTGTTAGAATGCATACTTTCAGAATAGCCTGTCTTACCAAGTGACTCAGGTTATTTTCACAAATAACTGGCTTGCCTTCTTATTTGTCACTTCAGTAGTTTTTGGGATGTCTACAAATTTTACTAGGGTGGTTTTATATTATCTTACAGGTCATAGATAAAATGCTGCAAAACCCTGCCTGAAACTGGAAGACAGTTCTCTGCTAAAAACTGTATTTTGGGATTTATAATTCACCCTATTTTTATTTAATTTAATTACTAGTATTTTTTTTATAGTGTTACTTTTTAATGTTGGCTAGGGTAGATTTACTTTTTATAACAGCTAGAGCTCTCCAGTACAGTGTTGCAGTTATAACAGGCTCCTAATTTTGAATGTGTGTGGGGGAAAAACAGATCCCTATCTTAAAGCCCATTTATTTTATACAAAGAAAATTGCAGATTTTTATTTTTTGCCTAACTGTGGTTAATTATATTGGAGCAGGAAATGTTACATATGAAATTTCTGGTGCTAGAGCTGAAATGTTATGAAACCTCTAAACAAAGCCTTCCCCTCTCCCATTCTCCAGAATCACATCATTATTGAACCATATCATCGGACTCCCAAGCAAGACTTCCCTGCTTTTTCCCAAGCAGGGAAAAAACAATTCTCGTGATTAGCATGAAAAATTTGGCAAGTTTTACTTCAGCTAGTGCTTGCATCATCCATCCAGAAAGACAGGAGAATCAATCCTAGGCCATGTTATCTCTTTGAAATAAAGAGACACAACAGGAGGTTCAAGGACCCAGTTAACATGTATTTCAATTACGAATTTTCAGCTTCTTTGAGAAAAAAATAAATATTAGGTAAACACCAATCCAATTTCATTCCTAATTTGCTAGCCTTTAACCAGTACAATACTTTAAATGGAAACAAAATCTTGACTGTGTATGAAACCAAAGCCACAATAAAAGGACTCATTCTGCTAACTCAGTTTCTAGGAGTGCATTTAAAAACACAATCTCCACTCTGAGGTACGATACACATGGTATTAGTGAAAGAAGATACAAAAAGTAAGCATATTGCTCTGTGGAGCATGAAATAAGTGAGTTTCACAAGGGCAGGTATCACAAACCTCATGGAAAGACCTGGAGATGTCTTCATGCCTGCTACTTTCTATCCGTACAGTAATAATAAAAGTAGTCTTTTTCACTATAAATGATTAGTAACACTTTGGTGACATAACAGATCTCAACACATGCACTTTACTTTTAAGCCCACTGAAAAAATTGATTGTACTAGGAAGAAGCTTCAACAGAAGACAATAAAAGGGTACACAGCTGAATGGGTGACTTCTGTGTCACCACAACTACTATGACTTTAAATAACTGAAAAAACCCCCACATGCTTCTACAGACAGGCTAATGAAGCAGACAGAGGACATATTCTTCACAGCCCACCATGATACATCTGTGCCTGTTAATTTAAATATAGTAAATAAAGTTATAGTGAAGAAGTAAGCCTATGTGGGGCATGGAATTAGAGAAGAAGAAAGCAAAAACTCAGAAACCAAGTCCCCCTTAGTAGAGCAGGTATGTCAGCATTCAAGATGTTAGTAGATAAACACACACCTTACAAGGTACTGAATTTTCTCCATACGTTAATTCACCACCCTCCACTCTTCAGAGCTTTAAAACTTTTATGTTGGTCACATTCCAAAATAAACTATCAGTAATTCATTATCAGCATTTATTTGTCATATGCTGTTCCAAAATCCACTGACTGGAGCTTGCAGTAAGAAACAATTACAAAGATCTTCCATGAATAATAAATGTTGGCATTTTTTACTCCTTTTTTCTTCTTTTTTTTTTTTAAATTTTCATTAAGGGAAGGATAGTATTATAATGCACCAATACTAAAAAACATAAAAGAGTAGTCATTTTGCACCAAGTCTATAATGCCATATAAAACCCTAAAAAATTAAATTATCAAAAGTGTCAAAAACCTATTCGTTCTGCAGCCAGTCTAAGGTGATTTGTATTTGAAAATGCATTAAAAGCAACAAAATAAAATTAAAGATGATTAAACCAAGCATAAATAGCTCTTATAATTAGTTCATTTTTAAAAGATGGCAAAGTATTTTTGAACTACATACAGTGGTAGAATAAAACAAAATGCGACAACCCAATGCTACAACTGGGGAAGGAGAGCAGTCGTCCACCATGACTATTGCCAAGCACATGTATGACTGAATTTTTGTTTTATATTTCCATTTATCCAATACTGTTATTCATGAATATGAGCAGCATTATCATAACCCTTTACAATAACATAATATTGTTCTAATTCAAGGAAACAAGACTGCTAACATTTTTTGTCAAAAATCTTTATTGTTATGGTGGGTTGCCTTGGCCGGCTGCCAGATGCCCACCCAGCCACTCTCTCACTACCCGTCTTCAACTGGACAGAGGCAGAAAATAAGATGAAAAGCTCATGGGTCAAGATAAGGACAGAGAGAATGATCATCAGTTATTGCAATGGGCAAAACAGGCTCAACTTGGGGAAAAGTGATTTAATTTATTGCCCATTATTCTCGATGGTGAGAAATGAAGGCAAAACTTAAAACATCTTCCCCTCCCTGCTTCTTCCCAGGCTCAACTTCACTTTATTTCCAACTCCTCTACCTCCTCCCCTCCCCAAGCAGTGCAGACGGAGGGGGAATAGGGGTCATGATCAGTCCACAACAGCTCCCCTCTGATGCTCCTTCCTTTCCACTTTGCCTCTCCTCCCCTCACAGAGGCCACCACTGCAGACCTCTGCTATAAAAACCTTGCCACGTAAGCCCAGTACAATTGTGTAAGTAGATAGCAGAATAAGCCTTCCCTGCCTGGCCACGGCCTCCTCAAGCTTGCAACAAGTTTGCTGCGTATTCCTCAGCCTCAAGGTAGCTCTGTGGCCTGCCAACATGATACGATCTGGATGGAGGACATGGAGGACGCATGCATTCCGAGACGTGTCTGTCTCGTAGGCCTTGTGGGCTGGATTTCAAAGAATTTGGGAGATCTGAACGAGACAATAGCATCTGAATAGTTAGGTGTGTTATCATACGGATGAATGAGCCAACAATGTTAATAGTCTTTGTTAATGCCAGTTTTCTGTATTTTCAAACTGGGTCATTTGAAACATTTGGAAATAAGTTCTCATGTTTAAAATGTGTTGTGGAACCTGCCCATGGAAAATGGTGTGATTTCAACTAACAGACGACCTTCTTATCCACAGCTTAATTTGTGGATTGAGACCTGATTCAGTTCTCCTGTTTTATAGAGGAATTGGACCGACGCCTAATGCAACAGCTTTAAATCAAGATTTGCTGGCATATCTGTGTGGGGTCCAATTATCTCAATATTCCCTTCCAAAACAGTGCCTGGGGCTACAGTACCACAGATTTGGGCTGAAATTTTGACTTAATTTATTTTCCTTCTAACAGCTTTATAAAGATAAGAGAATGAAGGACCAGTAAGATAAATATCTTTTCTTGTGCATTATTAACATAAATGTCTTACATGCTAATAGATGGCACCTATTTAAATGTGAGTACAGGTGTAACCTGATGAAGACATCAGTTAGCTAGCTGCCTATACAGCAGAAGTTATGAAAGCAGTTATGAAATAGTATTTCACCCTGGGAGATTAGCTTGATGTTTGGATCATGAAATTACATAAGCTTGGAATGTTTTCTTACATTTTTCTGTATAAAATAGTAAACAAAGAAGTATTAGAAATGTTCCCTGAAAGGCATATAAGTCTAAAGTTTTAAGGAGTACACTGGCTTGAAAGAAACTTTCCTTTTAAATGTTAAACTTACACAGTTGTGATGGTACCTAGCACATTATTAGCTGAGCCAGGACTTTAAAATTAACTTGCTTGTTACAACTGAGAAACATGTCCTGCCTTTAGAATAATCAGTTTTTAACAAATGTGGGCTTAAAAAAAATTAAAAATAATTAAATTACTTGCAAGTGTTGTTCAGGAGATGACTTTTTGTAGTGTGAGGATGCTATATGGTCTGCCTGAGTGTTGCAGGCAGATAGCACTTGTTTCTCCCTTGGGGGGGGGGGGGGGAGGAAAAGAAAAAGTTCAGATGAAGATACTTGGAATTTGGTATTCAACTTAGTATTTTTCAGACACTGTGTTTCTCATTTCCATATATAAATGAGGGATAAAGAATAATCTTAGCTCTAAGAAGAAATGATGTATCCACAGATTTGTCTGTGAAATTCTTGAGCTATAAAGCTATAATAAGAAAACTGTCTATGCCTTTTAACAAGAGTTACATGTAAGAGAGATGTTTTTCTTTATCATCGTAATGTTTCCAAAACATAGCAAACTTGGCTCTGTGACATAGATGGCAGAAATCACATCATTAACAGCTACAGTTCAGTGCTAAGTTCTGACATATCTGCTGTATATAATAGCATGGCTCTTTTTTTTATTTTTGCCAATTCATGAGCAGTAATTACTGAAGAGTGAAAGATTGATTTCCAGTTTCTGTTGGGACTGGTTTGCTTTCCTCATCAAGTTAGTAAGTGTAAGTAAATTCAGTGTTGCATTGCCTTTCCCAGAGGAAAATCAAAGCATTGTTCTGTTACAATACAGGTGATTATAGCTAGCCCTGTTTAAGCTGTCCAAACAGTTTTCTCTTTTCAACAGTAATAGTTCAGAGTAGTATGTATAGCTAAATTGGTTGAATAAAAACATGAAAGACAAAAGTAAATGTAAGAATTGCAAAGTCAGTCATCTATGTCATAATTAATGCTAAGCTATCAGATCATACTGTGCTCGAAATGACTTCTGTGTGATGCTTGTGCCATTGTTTCAAAGTGGACCTGTTAGCAGCACGGTAATTTATTGAAAGTAGGCTGCTTGAACTAAGAGACTTCTGTTAATAATTATTTAAAGGAACTCATGACAAGTACTGCTGGCCTAGACTTTTCAAACTATTCTCTTTAGAAACTCCTCAGAGGTAACATTTCTGGAAATTGTGCTAAAGGTAAACAGAGACTGATGTTACGCTTGACTTTATGTATAACCTATCTTTTGGTGTGTTTGCTTTTAAAGTTAAGCAGGCTTGCTGGTTAACACCGGGCTATTTCACTGTAGTTAAGAGTTGTAGTTAATATATAAGAGCTTTGGATAACTTTTTTGAACTCCTGCTTTCCTTTTATATAAACATAAGCAATATAAAAATGAACATAAAATATTCTTGAGGGGGTAGTCTTTATGAGTGTGTGCACTGTGAATTAATCATATGCTATCTCATTTTTAATAAAAATATTTTTCAGTTTGTGTATTTATACCTTCAAAGTATGTTTTCAAAGTTAAAGTAAATAGCATTTGGTTAAACAATATTTTATTGTCTTGGAACAGTAAGTGTACTGTTTTTAAACCTTTCAATAAAAAAGTACTGATAATGCCTGTTGACTACATGTCTATACAGGCTCTGTTAGGAGTTGAGAGTTTTGCAGACCACTTTCCAATGTTCCCCCCCCCCCCCCCCACCGTTTGTAGTAATATCAGTTATACACATTTCTTTAATATTTTCTGTATGAGGAAGGGGTTTCTTACAACATCACTTAAAGCCAGGGATAGGGGCATCCTTACTCCAAAGTACGGTTTCCATTAATTCATGTTCAAATCTAATTCCAGCCAGATACAAGTGAAGTGATGCATTCTGTAGGTTGTGTAACGTATGGCTGTTAAGTTATGCAATAGGATCATTTAAGTTGGAAGGACCCTCAGGAGGTCATGTAGCCTAGCTGCCTTCCAAGTTAGAGCAGATTGCTCAGGACCTTTCCCAGGTGAGCTTTGACTGTCTCTAATGGCAGAGGCTCCATAACCTGTGGGCAACCTGTTCCTGCACTTACTCAACTCTCCAGTAAGGAATTTCCATCACTGCATTTTGTGATCGTTTCCTCTTCTTACTGTGCGTCTTTGATGAGAGTCTGGCTCTGTCGTTTCTTACTGCAACTATGTCCTCCCTTGACGACTTCTCTGCAATGTAGACAAACAAGTTCTCCTAGGAACTTGTTGTATGTTACGTGCTGCAGCCCCCTAGCCACCTTTGTGGCCCTCTGCAGAACTTCACCCCAGTTTATCTTTGTACAGGACTTGAGTGAACTTACTGTTGTTCCCTTTTGTCTCTCACCTACCAGGGATATTTGTTTAATTTATGACTGTAAGACTGCAAACATTCCTTGCTTTTACATTAACACTAGTGCAGTATAAAAGAAACTTCAAGTTGAGTGGAAAACTCAGAAGGCGTGTTGTGTTCCTGTTGGTGTGGGAATCTGTGTGGCTGGGGTACCAGAACACTTCACAGCACTCTGCCCTTCCGCTGAGTATCATAAAGGTGGTGAATTGCGCCTTCGCTAAAGCTGCATCAGACCATCTTGTAAACTGCTAACTCATGGTGTTCATGGCAAGTGCTAGTGGTGTTGTGTTTGACTAACACGCCTTTGTCCTTTGTCTTTCTGCTTAGTGACGTTCCAGCTGTAACAGAAATGTATGGGTTTGGTCTGTAAGAGCATATCCTTGCAATTTTGTCTGGTTAAATTTCATCTCATTTCTATTGATCCTGTCCTCTAGGTAGTTTTCTTTCTATAATGTATGTCTATCCTCTTCCTTTGTACTTGTTAATTTTAGACTGGCATTTGTATTAACTGCAGAAATGCAAAAAATGCTAAGTGATGTATCTTACACCTTCAACCTTAGAGGAACTTGTTTTGGTAATGTTTCTTTAAAAAATGAAAAATCTTCTGTCTTTTTTCTTGTGTCAGCCTGTCTGTTTTACAGTTCCTCTGCTAAACTATACTTTATCCAATTTAATTAATAACGTCTCATGTGATACCAAACCAGATATTTCACTGAAGCTCAGACTGGTGAGACGTACTGTGTTTTCTATTCTTGAAAATAACTTCTCAGCAACGAAGGGTGATTCCTTAGTATATCAGAACAGCCTACAACCAGCAAAAATGTGTCTTATTGCATCCTGTTTACCTGTGTTTTGTGTGGTAGAGAGGCCAGACTCACAACCTATTTTTACAGAAGAGGAGGCTTAATCAATGTGAGAAAACTCCGGCAGCCAGTACAGAGCGAAGAATAGTCATGAATTTTCTCATGCCTGCCCATATGTAATATGCAAAAAAGCTATCTTTTATGACTGTCTAGATTATGATGATAATAACTTATCAGGACTTTTGATATGTAACTTCTGATCCTAATGAGCCTAGAACTCTCCCAGAATAGTAGAGTTGTGAATATGCCAGATTGACTGCAACCAATCTTAGCTATTTCAGATCTGGCTTATGAAGGCAGGCAAAAATAGATATTATAATATTTATAAAATGAGTTGGAGGGAAATATTTGTCCTCGTCATACGTCTAGTGGCAATCTACTTGGCTTGTTATTTTTAATGAGGCATCTGTTTCTCAAGTAAATTGCCAGAAGAATTTGGCAAGAAAATAGCCTTTTCCATAAAACTCTGGGACTCCATAGAACTCTTGGACTTCCCAGTCAAAGTTCATTAGGTCTTAAATTAGTGCTTAATTTGGTAAATGTTATCTGCTTAAATGCTTCTGTGAAATAGTTTTTTTGAGTAGTATCTTGTTTGTGCAGTGAATGCAGCATTAGGACACAATGAGTTGAGTGTGTCTGCTGTCAGAACGGCGCTGTCACCCGTTGCCTTGTCAAATGGTGAAATATTCTGAAGCCTAGTTATGCCGCTTGGTTTTGACAGTGGAGGTATATACCTGTTCTCCGTCATGACAGATCTGAGAGCAAACACTGTACAGAAGAACACAGTAAGGCTTACAATATTCTGCTGTTTCGTATACCAACAATGTTTTTGACTTTTCAACAGCTGTGCATTTAAACTATTCAAACATTTCCTTTGGATTTGTCGCCTGGGACAGTACAGCTAACTGCTTTGTAACAGTTGTTTGAACATTGGGTGTTTTCACATGTTGTAAATTGCTCTGTGGACCTAACAGAAGCTATTCTAATCTATATCAACTGAAGAAACTGGCAAGTCTTGACTCTCTAAGGACTTATTGCACTAATAAAATTAAACAGATGGGGATTTTTCTTTAGCCGTTGTTCAGTTAACCTGTGGCAATGTGTTTAAATTCCTTAAGGAATGAACTTGAAATTGGGTTTCATGACCAGGAGCATAATTTTTTTTCGTCTAACCTGAAAGAAGCAGTTGCATAGTGAATGTAAGGTTCACTGGTGTATATTTGAACTGTAGACTTCCTTAGTATGATTTGGGTAATTAACCTATTGTATCTACTTGGATCTTGGTATTGTGTGATGATACTATGTTGAGGAAGAAAGGCTGAATTCTCCTCTGACATAGCTCAGCTCTATTGACTTAAGTGGATTTATGCCAAAAAATAAGAAAGGGCCAGTGAATACACAAATGAGCATTTTGGTGAGTAGCATTTTGTTTCTTATTACAGAAAGGATGAATGATTATGCTTGTAAATGTAGAGGTGAAAAATGGAAAAAAATTGATTCTTACTGAGGTACCGAGGGAAGAAGTCCAGAGAAGGCTTTCCTATCAGATCAGGAGGAGGTTTTAATTATTATACTAAAAATACATATGGACAAAAGGAAGTCAATACAAACATGCAAACATCTCAATCTTTGAATATTAACATACTCTTGCCTTTGTACCTTTGGTGTTAGGTGTGCTCTAGTTTCAGTAACAACATGCAATGTTTCTGTTCTTGCTAATTGTTGTTTTTTTAAACCAAGATTTAATCCTGTAATGACAGACTAAAGCAGAGTGGTATAGAGGGCATATGTTAAAGTGTTACCTCAGGTATATAGCGATGAGAAACTGCCCCTCTCACCTCCACACAGTGTTGTTAATCAAATCATTTGGCCTAAGTGATAATTGTCGCCCTACCTAAGCTGAAAGCTCTAGTGTTGTTTGCATTACTGCAACTCTGAACAGGACAACAGATGACTTCCCTGTGTTTAGCAAGACAGTAGAGTCAAATGTTATTTCCCCTTCAAAAGTGTGAAGTTGTCAAAACCAGCAACTCTGAATTGAGCGAAATGTGTATCTTGATTTCTGAGTACAGTGGCCTGGATGAACTGTTCTCAATGTAGCTGTGCAAGTGGAGGTGATGCTTCCTCTTATTTTACTTGCTTTCCATTGTCTGCACTTGGTTATCACACTGTACTGCTTCTGTGCCGAAATGTGACATTCCCAAATCCATCAATTCCCTTTCCTGAGGAAATGTCAGCAGCTTATTTCAGGCTTTGATAATGTCTTCAAAGCATGGTGTCAGTGCCACCTTTCTTCACAGCGTTCCCAGGAGAATTTTTTGCACTCGTGGCAGGGGGTGACAGCCAGGTAATAGCTGAGTTTATAAAAGGCTTCAGACAACTCTAAAGTGCATAGATGTGAATAGTTTGAATGTAAAAAAGTGGGAACTTCTTCATTCTGGGAGAATGTCTGAGTGTGCCTAGGACAAGGCAAACTTTCAGTGTCTGACTTGTGCATTTTCCATATTTTGTTAGTTAACCTGGATGATCTTTGATCACCCTTCTATCAATGAGGTTGTGGGTGTTTTTTTAAAATTCAGATTAGAATATGGGGAAGATACTGGGATAGTGTTGTCCACTCATCCATGAAAGAGCAATCACTGCCTTTTGTGGGATGTAGCATGGCAGCAGGTCCAGGCTTGGCCTCAGAAGTGTCAAAGCCACTGACATTAGGTAATGAACTCCTCCTTAATAACTGGATGAATGACATGTACATCACTGGCATAATCTTGTATTCCTCCCAGGCCCAAGCTAGGTGTAAGTCTCGTTTTTTAACAGCATAACTATGGCTAGGAGTTGGTCAACTTTCTGTTAAAATCTCATGTGTTTTGCATAGCTGGATATACCAAGTGCCTTGGAGACCTGTGCTGTGGCTGGGATAACGGATAACTACCCCCGCATAACTCGTACAGTTTGGGGGACGTGTTCATTTTAGTACCGATTAGATACCTATGGCCTAAAATTCCCAGCGGGTTTCTGACAGAGACATCAGCAGGCTATGGTAAGTCAAAATCCGTTGGATTTGTACGGTTTAACGGAGAGATCTGCGCTAGCCTGGTTTATTTTCAGTGAAACCAGATGAGATACGCTCCCAAGAGCAGCTCAGCAGAGTAGGAGCAGCTGTGTAGGCTGGCGTCCATCATCTCTTCAGCACAGGGAAGGGGATGCGTGGCACCTTTGGTATCGGGGTGAGCAGCGGCTAGATTTGTTACAACTGGCAAGTTGAGTGAGACTGTCCTGGAGAACATTTGTTTTGTGGGTATTTGTATTGTGTAAAATTGTAAGATAGAGTTTACAGGGCAGATAAATGAGAGCCTCGGTCCTTTTTTGTGGCTGAGGCATTGTGGTACCTCATGGTGGCTTGGGAGCAGAGCCTGGGAGAAATAGTGCTGGGATGAATCTTTACTGTGGTGTAGGTGGATATTGGGGTAACAGCCATTAGGAGACAGAATGTTTGGTTTAGACTTTTATGATGGAAAAAATTTTACTGAAATCTACCTGGGAGGTTTTGACTCCTGTAGAACTGCACCTTTCAGCGGGAAGACAGTCTGCTTGCAGTCTTACTATCTGTCTTCCTTTTATTAGCTGCATGGGATGAAGTTTCAGATCTCACCCTGGCTGGAAAGCATCAGTATTTTGGGAGCTGCTTTGAATAATAAAACAGCCTCCTCAACTTTTAAACAAATGCATTTATTTAAAAATAGTTTTAGGTGTACATTGTAACTGTGTACATTGAGAGATACATATATTCTAAAGTTCTGGTTTTGGGTGTTGTCTCATGTAACAGTCCTGATGTGGTTATTGTCAGCAGAGAAGTGTTCTGAGTATTTTAGATCACCAGAAAAAAATTACACAAAAATTAAAAATCTTTATTTTACAAGGAAGGGTGCTTAGTAATATTTCACTCTGGAATATGAGTGTCACTGACTTTGTAATAGCACTTCAAGAAGCACTACCTGGGCATATTTTGCCAAAGTGATGAGTATAGGCACGGTTGAGGTCCACGTGAAGTGGCATGCCTTAAACACTTACAGAAATGGTGCCTCTTAGCTAAAATGCAAGGGAGAACCTAGGGGCTGTTACTTTATTCAGTCCTGCTGAATATGCTGCTAGTTTTACTCTAAGTAAACTGTATTGTTTTATCCTCAACCAATCAGATCAAAACTGAAGGATGTGAGCCTCCCGTCTTCAAACAAAAGGTTTTTTTTTTTTGTGTTTGGATTTCAGTGTGAATAGGATCATGTCCAAATCACACAGTAAGCTATATT
This sequence comes from Phoenicopterus ruber ruber, assembly GCA_009819775.1. Classification (NCBI taxonomy): domain Eukaryota; kingdom Metazoa; phylum Chordata; class Aves; order Phoenicopteriformes; family Phoenicopteridae; genus Phoenicopterus; species Phoenicopterus ruber. The sequence goes on along the minus strand of CM020246.1, from coordinate 63,539,205 downwards.
TAATGTAAACAAAAGTAATACTGCCAAAAGTCTTGTATTCAACACAGATCAGAGATGAATCATTTTGGCTTCAAAAAATGGATATAACCTAGTACATTTCAAGCAAGCGAAAAATGAAAGTAGTGATTTTCTATTTGAAATTTAATGGTCTAGTCTGCAGAACATGTTATGATTTGCCTGCAGTGAAAGAAGTGCACTGGGCATATCCAGTACTTTAAATTAATTCACTTCAAAGCATGATGGTTTGAGGTTTGTCTAGTGCTCTGTGGCAGGGTACAACTGCAGCAGAACTGGAGATACTCTGATGGAGACTCCTGACAATATACTAGTGGCTTACCTGCAAGCTTGTGATTTAAACAGAAAAGTTTTTACAGTCAGTCTTCAGTTTCGTAGTTTATTTTGCTTTGATTACAATCATCAGTTTTTACTCTGTTCGATTATTGTGAGGGAGCTGGGAGCTGTTTACTGCTTGGGTTGAAACAAAGCTGATTAAGCTCACAACTCCAGTAGCTCCACTGTGAGCAATTGTTGGCCTTACACAGAGTTTAGGTTGAAGGCCTGACTTTTTTTTTGGTAATAAATGTTGTAGCCGAAGTAGCAGAAATCTTATTTCTAACATTAATCTAAAATCCTCTGCCTCAAAAGTCAGTAATAAAATTCATATTGATTTAAACAGGATCAGGTTTTCACTTGTAACGGCCAAAATTCCCTCTGCGTGAAAAAGCTAAATGAGTTATTTTCACATCACCAGTAGATTTGAAAGAGAATTTTTTGTCTTCTGGTATTAATCGACATTTTTTTCTAATGTGAACTATGTTTGTGATATCATATCTGTATTTGGAAAGCTGTTTTAAAACCTGTTTTCCTTCTTGCATGAGATGTGTGAGCAGATTCATGGAGTACAGCAGATAGCCACCCCCATTAGCATGCCTGAGGCATTTTATTAATTAACCTCTTGAGTCTGATACTGAAGATGCTGCAAGGATGCATTTGTCATTGGAGTCACGATATTTAGCGTATGATCATTGAGGGGTTAACTGCTCACATCTCTGTGAACACTTTTGTTAATGAACAGACAAACTCATTAGTTTTGTACTAAATGTAGAGAAAGCAGGGTCTAGTTCTGCAAAATTCTGTGTGCCATATTTGTGCATAGATCTTTATGCTACGCTTGTCACTAATCTGCCTGTCAGCTGGGAGGGAAGAAATTCATCCGATGTTGCGCATGTATATAATCTCTTTATATTCTCCTTCATGGAGATGTATTACAGAAGTGCTGATTAAGTAAGGCTTTTGTTTGTTTGTTTCTTCAGTATGTGGAATATTTTTGTTAGCACAGGTAGGCAGCCACCATATATATCAATATATATAGATATATGTGATATTATGCCATATATAAGATGTTCAGTTTCTTGCAGGTTCCATATTAAAGAAGAAAAACCTGTGGGAATAGATTTCAAGGCCAAGGTATAGCAGTTCTTTGGTTTGTATCCTCATGTTAAAAACACCTTTCCCCACCAATTTCAGTATGTTAAACATTTATTAAAAATAAGGACATTGTGGTGACTTTATTTTTATTTATGAGTTTACAAGTTAGTCATGACAGGTTGTACATCAGTTTTAGAAAAATCATTCTGGATGATCTTTAAAGATATACAATGCATATGAAATCTCATTTTCTATGCATAATTGAAACCGTGGTATATCTGAAATTTTTACAGGTCAATAAAAAGATTTTTCAGAAGGCTGTCTATAATGTTATATGCTGTAAACTTTCAACACAGATTTAGTATTAATGGTCAAGTAGCTACTGAATGTTGAGTGGTTGAACAGTGACCTACTGTTCCTTGTACATGAACATGCAAAATTGTGGTCTTATGTATACGCAGTTTTCCTATAGCATATAAAGGCATTTCAAAATATATTAACCATTTTAGGGAACAAATGAAGATGAAGTGCTGAGCAAGTAGTGTCCTTGTCTGAATCACTGGGATTAACATCAAGTTACCACTTGAAAGGTTTAATTACTAGAAAGGGAAAGGAATGGAGGTCACAGGGGAAAAAAAGAACTGGCTAAAATATGCCACAGTTTCCCTTAAAACCACACAGAATATTTTGTGCATTACTTTCAGAGGAAGAAAGCTGGATGATCACTACAGCTCCATGCCCAACAACTAGTTCAGAATAATACTGGGTTTTTAAGAAAACCTCTGAGGAAATAGCTATAAAGTCAGTCTGAAAAGCTTGTGGGATCTTCCTGAATGGAAGGTGCTAGGGAGAGGGCTGTTACCCCTACTGAAGTTGCTGGGTCTGTGTGGGTTTTCCAGTCATCAAGTTCTGAACTTTGTAATGAGTTGCATCATTATATCACAAAGTTTCATTTAAAACAATTTAGTTATTTCCAAGAGAGAAGAAAGGAAAAAAAATTGGCTGTCAAAGAAAAAGAAACCCACACAACCTTTGTCTGACAAACTCATGAAGAGAAGACTTGATAATTGCTATCAGTATGGTCACCATGCCAGAGATGTATTGTTTTCTGTTCTTTTAAAAATATGCCCACAATAAGCCTGTTTGTGATGTTGAAATGTCTCTTTTGGGAGAGATTTCCTCAAAATTTTATCAGGTTTAAATTCTGTACAGATGCTATTTCTTCCAGTCCCTATCGGGTCCCAGTGGCAACCACATCATTTGTGTAACTGGTGCTTCTGGTGATTGAGTTTCACCAGAACTGAAAACAAATTTCTTGCATCTGGAGCTGTCAGATGAGTTTCTGCGTTAGCTGCCCCACAACACAACACAACACAACACAACACAACACAACACAACACAACACAACACCATGGAGAAATTTCCTGGCTTAATGCGTGTGGGGACAAGAGCCAAACTGGTAGGAGGGTGTGAAGAAGTAGACTGGAGAAGAGTCAAAGTAGAGGAGAGAGGAAGGGTATCTGATTCAGTGCACAGGGTGTGGAAGGAACATGTGGGGACCAGTGGGGATAACGGGCTGAGGAAAGTGGCAATCTGTGTGACAAGGGAGGAAGAGCATGGAGGATGCTATCTGGAAAAAGAGAGGTGATGGGAAAGGACAAGGAACTGGGCAGTGGTTAGGGAAAATGGGAAAAAAAATCCTGACATGGTAGGTAGATCTAATTAAGGAGCTCAGGACTGGCAGCCAGGGATGAGGAATGATGCCAAGGAGAAGGCGATGATAGTCCTGTGTGAGTTGGAAGGGGGGGAACAACTGATTGTAACGCTGACACAGTACATACATCCAAGAGGCTGAATTAGCAGTTTGCAGGTTGCTGTAACTCTTTAAATTTTTGATTTGTGTGTTTTTATTGGAACACTTGCTTTGTGTGTTTATGTGCAGGGCTATCATTCTTCAAAAAAAACCTGGCTTCGATTTTGGTTTATCTGAATATGCAGGGCTGAAAGGTGCAGTGATTCAGGAATTGATTGACAGCTGAATGAGGCACCCTTGCTGTGAGTGTGAGGGTGAAGGGAGAGGCAGCGCTAGTCAGAGGGTGAAGAGCAGCTAGGAGCTGTGACAGATACAGCCTTCTGTTAGAGCCCTTCCTTTCCCATGAAGGGGCTTTTTTGTTTTTTTTCAGTCAAGGTTGTTAAAGTTGAATGCAGCCCAGTACCAGTAAAATGGTAATATGACCCCATGCAGTGTGCGGCACTGGATAGCAGCTCTTCAGGACAGCCAGAAACCCTAGAAGGGGCAGGAGAGAATGCAGGTGTATAGAGTTCCCCATTAGCAGCCATTACAGCCTGCTAATGGATAACTTATTCCTGTCCCAGTGCAAACATGTTGACTGGTTTTTTTTTGTGGATGGGGTTTGCTAATGAGCATATTTAGAAAACTAGTTTTAGAACAAAAATACATGCAGTGTATCTTCCATTGCTCTCATGAGGAATGTCTATTAAACGAAAAAGAAAAGGGCATTTTAAAAACTTCATTCTTAAAATTCCAGATGGTTATTATGAGAAATTTTAATGAGAATTAAGTTTCCAGTAGAATCAAATCAGTTTTATGGTAAACATTGTAGCAGTTGAGTTATTAAAGCTGTACATAAAAAATATGTACATTTTTTAGGATAACAAGTGTATCCTTTTGCCTTCTGTCAACATTGCAAGAGTAAGTAATTTTCTAGTGTCAGTCAAAATGAGACGTTAAATTCCAGCAAATTGGAAACAAAACTTTTAAATAATTAGAATTATATAATGTTTTGGAAAAGCTTTTTGGGGATGTGGCAAATCATCATTATATAGACTGTGAAAGGACAGTATGTGTTTCAATGAAAATATGTTCAAACACAGGTAAATCTTAAACTGAAAATAAGCACTACCATATATGAACTACATGTTTATATATAAAAAATAAGTTGTTGATTGGTTGCAGTGTAGACTCCATTGAATTTGGTACCGAAACATCCAGTTTGCAGTTGACAGGTGGAAAGAAATAGCTTGACTAGCCTGTAGGAGAGCAGCAAATGAAAATACCATGATGTTTTCTTGCCAAGCAGGGGCTCTGCACATCCTGATTAGGGATGCTCCAGAAATAGACCACAGGCACCTGGAGAGGCAGAAGACAAGTACATGTGAATTTATAATGTGTGCACTTCTCATGCTCTCTCACGGATTTATTTTAAATAATTCCCCATGAATATGGAAGACACATCCCTTTGGACCCACCAAAGGCTGGCAAGCTCCGAGACAGGAGGCGGCCCTTTTCTCTCGGAAGCTGTGAGCAGCTCTGTGGTCGAGCAGGGCTCTCACGGGTGCGTGGTGGAAGATGAGAGCTGACATCCCAGCGCTGGGCACCCGGCAGGGTGGGAAGGAGGAGCCCAACACGCCAGCTGCTCTGCAGGAAACCCCTTTGCGGGCAAGCTGCCTGCAGAAGCGTGCTGCCCCGGGGCTGGGGGGAGCAGGGCTCACATTGCCCACCCGGGAACAGCACGCGCATGGGGAGCCCGCAGAGGCTGCTTCACCCTAACCTCACCCTCCTGCACTGTGCCACGGCCCCCCGCGGGCAAATCCCACCAGCAGTAAAAGCAGTGGGGCTCTGCGATTCTTCCCTAAAGGGCAGTGCACAAAACCGCTCTTGCTCCAAACCCAGGGAACACGCAAGACTGCAAGCGTGGAGGGGGGGGGGGCTTTGGTAGTTTCCACAGAGCAAAGCTCAGTGAACCCCGAGCCTCTTTATTCTGACTTGCACCAGCTCCAGCAGACAGCTCTGGTTCACACCCAGCCTGAGCTGCCTTTAGAAGTGCCTCAGCAGAGCTCACTCTACAGAAAGGTCAGCTCTACATCGTCGGAGTGTGCATCGCGTGGAGGCAATGATGCAAAAGAGCCAAAGATACGTGTGCTCTGAAAGGCTTGTTTAATGGGGAGGGCTACTCTTTTTTCCTTGTATTTCCCCCTCTCTTCTTTCCCTGTGTCACCCATGTCAGAGCCAGAAAGAAAAGGAGCCTCTGTCCTTTCGAGAAATGAATTCTCTCTTTGTCTCTTACATTAATTTTGCATCTGAGAAGGATTCCACTGTTCTTCTGGTAACTTTTTCCTCTTGATCGTCTTGTAAGGTCTCTTGACTGAATGATAATGAGACAGTTCAGTTAACTGAATCAAATGATAAACAAAACCAAGTCCGATACTAACACCTTTGCTTTTGAAGAAACAAAGTCTCAGAAATTATGAGAAAATGTTTTTTGAACTGAGCTTGATAGAGGGCTCTAAGATGTGAATTGACTTGAAGACACAGATTTAAACGTCTGCGTAATTCCATCCTACCCCTTACTCTTGAACAAGGGGAGCAGCAAAAAGGTTAAAGAACAAATTGAGAATTTATTTGGGATACCATCATAAGTTGCTGACTTCATGACCAGAGCTTTGAAAAGACTTAGGGAAAGAAAGTGGATGCTAGAGGGAAAACAAAAAAAATGTGGGATGACACAGGTAAAAGTCAGGGAGTAGCAGAAATATGTATCTGAAGAAGAGGCCATATTGAGTCATACTGAAGGAAAATATGGTCAAGAGGTTAACAGTGTCACCAGGCATGAGAGCAAGTGATAAGGAGGACACCAAGTTTGGGCTTTGCTTGGGGAGAGGGAGCATGAGAAGGTGGTTTGCTCTTTGGTCAGAGCACCTTGCGGTGCTCTGTACAAACAAGCTTTTGCAGATATGCTCAGCTCTGACAGTAGAGCTATTCATTCTGAATAAAAGAAATGGCAAAATAAAGGATTAACAAGATGATGTATAGTGATCTTTTCTCCCTACCATTCTTCTTGCTCCTAAAAAATCCCCAAGCAGTCCAACATCAAAAGCCCCCACCATTCTACTAATAGTTTGACCCAACTTCTTATAAGTGTAACCTTATTACTATATTACTGCTCTGCTTAACAGCTGAAGTAGTAGTAAAATCCTGAAACGCTTTGACAGAATGAGTATCTCCTCTTTAATTTTTAACATTTTCTCTTTCTGAAAGCTTTTTAGTATTTAGCTCTTACTGACGTTCTCGCTTGACAGTCTTGCACTTAAAGCAGTTAATCAAAGCATGTGACATATTTAACTTGTAAGTTCTTGTGCTCTAAAACTGCAGTGCATAATGAGCTTAATGTGCTCCATAAAAATGCATACAACACTTAATTTAAAAGAAGTGTTTAGGCTGATGACCATATGAAAAGTTAGGAATGTTGTAAGTGAGGCTTTGGCACTTGAAGTGCCTCCCTTGTGCACGTAGACACAAATCACAAAGTCTTTCAAAGAGAGGGAATAGAAACAAACATACCAGAATGAGATGATTAAAACTAAACGATTATACCTTTATATTTATTCTGCAATTTGTATTTTGTACGTACATTGATAGGACCAACCTAAGAAATATCGCTCCAGTGAAACATAAGAAATGAAGGAAATAGGACAAAAGAAATAAGAAATATGGCAAAACAGCTGGAAAGGTGACAAAATGGAAATTGAAAATGCTTCAGAACAGATTTATTTCAATACAAGACAAAATAAGCAACATCAAAAATAGATTTTAAAAATATTTTTTAAAGCATTAGTAAGTATTTAATTACATTTCCAAAATTTAGTTGTCTTTCCATTTCTTATTTGCTTGCTCTAATTGCCCTTTGTTGTCTTCAATGGACTTTGGTTCCTGCTTGGAGCATTTCTTATAATTTGTGTGCATGTACAAATTGCATTACTATACCAAGCAAATATAGTTGCTTTTATCTACCCCCCAAAAAGGAGCCCACTGAGCTGAAGTAGTTTCCCATAAGCCAAATATTTTGTTAAATATTTCTTTTTAACTTTTTTCTTCTATGTATCTTTTCTCAGAGTCAAGTAGATCATTTTACGTCTATCTGTGACAAAGCCTTGAAGGGCATCCTAGCCAGTAGTTACAAGTGGAGAGCTTTAACTAGCTGGAGACCCTGCTCCCAGGAATCTTCTTCTCTTTTAAGGAGTTGGCCCCTAAGTGGATTTTTAAAGGTATTTATAAATTCGGGACAGATGCACTAATTGCAAAGCCAGACATACAGGATGCACCTTCAGACATTTTTCTAGAATAGCATTTTCTAACTGAAATGCATTAGATTGTCCATTAGTAAAAATAAAACAGGTCTACAGGCATCTTAGCATACAGCACTTAAAAGCAAGTGCTGTAGCTTACAGCCAGCAGACAGAGCAGGCGCTGTATCGAGTTCTTGGGAACAGAGATGGGGAGATCTGTGCCCGTAAATTTGTGAGGAGTTCTCAGAAAAAAACCCCTGAAAACAGGTTGGCATGTCTGCTGTCAAGGAAAGACGAGGAGAGAGGGAGGGATGGATTAGTATAGTTTGGATGGTATATTTGTATGATGTATACTTAGGGCAGACTGTGGTATTACATTTGCATATGTTAAATCCTCAGTTTCTGAAAGTATTTACTTCTGTTACGTGATTGTGTTGGGGAAAGTCTGCACATATAAAATAACACTAATGTAATTCTTCTCTGTTTAGACATGCATTCTGCAAATCAAGGTCAAGCTGTTTTATCTAGGTGAATATTTGTAAATATTTAGCATTGTTAATTTAAAGATCCTGCTCTGCTTGAACACGCAGTGTTGAAAATTGAGGCCTGGCTGCTTGACTGCCTTGGGTAAAAGGGGTCCTTACTCTATGTTGGTAAGGACTACCAAGAACTTTGATTTTAGAGCCCTGTCCCTTGCTGCATTTATAGATGGAAGGTGATGGAAAACTGCAGTGGTGTCTGATCTTTTCTGAGCTCGAAGTAAGGGGGAAAAATGGGCAAAGAAGAACAGTGAGAAAGTGCTGTTTGGACACACTTGTTTCTGTTACAAATCTACCAGGAATGGCATGAACTGGTGGCTCTGCTCACCCTCAGTTGCATGACTGCATGCTGCTTTTGTGTATAATTTTCACCTCTCCCTAGTAACCTTTACTTAGGGCAAAATAGTGCAGTTTGGTCTCTGAAAATACTGTGTAAAGGTTACTGTCTGCAGCATGAGTGCCTTCGCGTACAGATGCTGTCCGGCTGGTCGATGCACGTGGGGCGGCGCCGACACACGCGTCAGGGCTGCGCTTGCTCTCTGCCCTTCCCTGCGCACCGTGCCGGCGGGGAACGCGCTGGTGCCCACGCTCCACCGCCAGCCCGTGCAGAGCACCTCGTCCACTGCGTGGGCACTAGCTGCTGTCTAGCACGCAGGTAGCACATCAAACGCGCTTCCCACTTGGAGGGCTTGTTAGCAGCGTAACCCATGCAGTCCTGTACTTGACGGGGAAATGTAGGGATGTTACACGGGTGTTTCTGAATATCTCAGCATGATGGTGTGTTGTCCTCCGTAGCATTCTCCTTGTTTTTCCATACTCTAATATAAACTCCCTTGTTCAGCGTTAGAAACCTTCTGCTCTTGTTCTGTATTGTTGTCTCTTGCCGGTATATAAGCAGCATAACTAATTCAGCATCAGGTGTGACTTTCCAATAGACTCTAGCAATGATTGTGGTGGTGGGAGGCATCTCAAAAGGAAACAGTTATGTTCAGCCAAAGCTTTAAACCTTTTTTTTGAGCAAAGGCTCATGAATTCATCTGCATCTTCCTTAGCATTTATGAGGTGGTAAGAGGTAGAGTCTGTGGATTGAATTACTTTCAGGAGAAAGGTTTCATGATGGGTACTTGAACTAAAAGAGGTGATGTGGTTTTTATTTTGTTTTTAATAAAAAGTGGTTTCACTGCCTACACCACTTTTTTTTCGAGAGAGAGGGACTGGCATCCTACTGAGGCAGATGCTGCTGCACGTCTTGCTTTGTCTTTAAATTCAGTTAACATCGATCATGGATCTGATTTGGCCTGCACTGCTCTGTACAATACAAAAGAGAAAATTAAAAAATATCCAACCAGAAAAACCTCACTGGAGCTAAAAAGCAATGAAAAGTGTGGAAAATAAGAATTCCTGGTGACTAAATATACAGTAATGTGAATATGTTGAAATATACTACTGTATGTACCATTTTTAAAAGAATGATTTCTTTTTGATTAAAACAATACAACTAAATCAGATCTCTCCTGAATGTTCTGGCTGTCCTTTAGCCAGTAGAAACCTGCCTTTCTGGTTTATGAAGCCACGGTGCTAACATGTAAAGCAAGATGTTATGACTCATTCGAACAATTCTTTGTTCTCTCTTGAAAGCATTGCCAATGATATTTTCAAATATAGTTGGGTTTACCCCTAAGAATGCAAGCCTCTAGCAAGTCTGAGCTAAATGCAAGGCAGATTATGTAATTTTTGCAATGCCATATGATGTGAATGTAGTCCTGTTAACATCTTTGGTAGTTTTACTTTGCAGTTTTGCTGAATTTTGCATTAATTTTATCAGGGGAAATAAGATGGCTTTTCTTAGTTTGCAAAGCTTTCTTCAAATGCAGTAGCCACTTAGGGATTCATCAGCAGAACTGTTTCCTTAACTCCACTTGAAGAGGCAATTTACTTGAATGAAACCCTGAAATCATGTGGCTTAAAATAAGAACTTTAATTGAAAATGAGGTTGCAGTGGTTTCAGCAAGGGTCAGTGTTTTACCTGAAGAGTGCTCCTCTACGCTGGGAAAATAGGAGGTTAAGGAAGGTGAGGTTAGAGGGATGTGGGGATACCTGATGGCCCTCATCCTGGCAGTTCTCTTGCAAAGCACTGCCTCATTGCACATGCAGGCATTGCTGCAGGGTGTGAACGGGATTGGCGAGGAGGGCTATGGAGACTACTGCACACAGTCTGTTTGGGCTGAGCATGACCAAAGTGCTGAGTATCTTGCTGCTGTAGAGGTGGAGAACTCCCAGCCATTCTAAGTTGGATGGTTTTGCTCGGCATTTCCCCACAGCTGGACCACCTGTTTCTGCAGGACCTGCAACGATGGAAGTGTGAACTGAGCTGTGTCAAGAGAATAAATTAACAGTCATTTAGGTTTTCTCTCAGCATAGTAATATAACTAAAAAGCAGTGAAAAAGCTTTTTACGCATTGTTACTGTTTATCTCTGAAAGAAAAGAAGGGAGTCTTTAATTTCAGCCAAACCAGGTGTGAAACGTGTATGTTTCTCAGGGATAACACGCTTGCTTTAGCCTGCACGGGAGGAAAGCTGTCCCAAAGACTCTTTACGTAGAGCCCATTGCAGTCCTCAGCTGACTGAAGAAGATGACTTCCAGCCAAGAAGGCTAGCTGAATCCTAAACTGGTGAGGAGTTTTCTAAGTTAAACTCCTGTAAGACTTAAGCTTCTTCGTTATGTTAGTATCTTTGATTACTCCCAGGAGTGTGTATTATTATTGTAAGATGCCTGAATGGAAAATTGACAGCTTCATCTTTGCTGCTAGATTACTATTTCTTAGTTCTGCTAATAAAACTAACCGACGCTATGAATAACATTAGCGGTCAGACAGAGAGTGGAGAGCTCATTGAAAGCAAACAGATTTGAGCTTCACAGTCACAGCAGCTCAGCATGCCGGTGGGCACCACTCCTTGTCCCCTCTTAGCCGTGGTGCAGGCAGCTCTTTTTATGCCTTCTGCAAGGGTTTACTAACCACATGGTGGTTAACCATGTCAAAACCATGTGGCTCTGAGCAGCTGATGGTGGAGCTCCTTCTGTCTACAATATCCTTTTAACATTTAGCACCCAGTTGGAAGTGTTGCCATCATTTATCCATGCGGGTCGTTTGGAGTCTGGCTGCTTGTTTATTTTGAGCTTTTCTTGTGTCTGTTTCTAGAGATACCTGTCCAATGTTCCCAAGACATTGTTGTACTGTTTAAATGATAATGGAAACAGTTCCAATGGTGAAGGTAATTTGCCTTATATGACATATGAATGATGAGATAACTACATTCTTTTTAGTGGGACATCTCTCCGGCTTCTTTGAATAACAACTGATTTAAAGATAAAATGAGGCAGGACAATTACTGCTTCAGTCTTGAATTCCTGATGTCTAATAATTTAACCTGTATTTAAAAAAAAAAAAATTAAGGTATGTTTTTTGTTGTTTTGTTTCTGTCTTTTTGCTGTAGTGCTCCTGGTAGTCACTCTATAGCCGAGAGGGGCTGATTCTTGTCTCGCATTGTTCTTACAACCCAAGTTCAGTTTCTTGTTGAGGAATCCGATGATAAAATCACTGTATTGCTCTGCTTTATCCAAATGCTAAAATGAGATTTAGTGAATTTCTGCTTACCTTGTTTTCCCCTAAATTGTTTTCTGTTTTGTGGCTGATCATTAAGTCTCACTGCACTTGCTGAGGGAGTATGTAATTACAATTGCTTAGTGTAAACAACCTGTATGATGGCTTTAGACTGTTACACACTGAGAACCTTTCAAGAACACCTCTTGGGTTAAGCAAATATATAGTAAATCTGGTGAATAGCGTGGATACACAATTCCCAGCCTACTAGAGATGTTTACCTTGTCATGGCTTGCTTAGAGTGTGACTGGCCATCTGAAATTGTTGTATTGGCTCTGCCTGTGTGACTAGGTACAAATCCTGACCAAATGCACCTGCTGAAAAAGAATGGATGCATCTTCACTCTTGTTACGTGATTGATACTTCACCACCAAAGCTAACTTAAATGATTTTTTAATTGATATTATTTGCCACTTTAATTTTGAAACTATTTGTTCATAGGCTAAAAAGTGAAATAGCACAATCAGTATCCCACACTTTCCTCTTCCTGTTTCTTTTCTCTCCAGTGACTTTACTACAATAGCAGTTTATACAACATGAAGCAGTTAACCAAAACCTAGTTATGAGTTATGTCCATATTTTCTTGTGGAATTTGGGACTGTAATAGTCAAAGGCTCTAATTGATTCTGAAGGGGAATCATTCTATGTAATTATTCTCAGCCTTCCTAGTCTGTTTGTTGTTGGCTGCCAGGTGAACCAACAAATCAGAGGCATTCAGGTGGAAGTGAGCTTTTCATAATGCATTATACACAGTACAATGTTGTTTGCAATGTCGTCCCCAGCATTGTTTGCAAATATTGGCATAGACCCTTAATGAAGTACTATTCAAGAAAACAACGAGATTATTTCAATTCAGGGCGTTGGATTGTTCCCACTTCTACTATCAAAAATATTTTAAAAGAAAACAAATAAAATCTAACCTTCTTTACAAAGAGTAGCTTTAACAGAGCAGCTAATGATGTATAATTTATATCTTAAGGGCAAAGTTTTGTTGTTAGATGAACTGTCAAACTTGCTGTCAGAATTTGAGTGACAGGCCCATACTGGAAGGAAGAGTATGATTTTAGCATTAAAATATGTCATGGGGATTAGAATTTTGATCAGAGAACAGAAATTTTCCAGAAAAATGCTAGGTTCACCAACATCACACTTATGCAAGTACACTTCTGCGTTTTGTTTTGTATTTTGTAACTATTGACTTGCCAGCTATCTAACAGTATTTACAGAATGATTGATTAAACGTGTATGAGGACAAAATATTTTCTTCTGTACAGCCAAAATTTTTGTTAAAGGCACTGGGAACTGCCTCCTCTTTTTTTAGACAAAGCTAACTGAATGCATGAATGCCACTGCACATAGCTGACAAAGGCAGAGCATCTTTGTGAAAAGGCTCTGTAAATTCTTTCCCACAGAAGTCAACGAAAGGGTCGGTTGTCCTGGGCTACGTATTTCGTCACTTAAACCTAGTGGAGATAGATTACTTTGGACTGCGCTACTGTGACCGAAGTCATCAAACGGTGAGTAAAAGACACAGCAGACTGGATTTTCCATATGTAAAATTTACCCTGTTTGTGCCGTTTGCCTGTAGAGCATTAGGTTGTCTCACTAACTTTCACTATGTCCTGGCTCAGGTTTCCAGTAACAATTTCTTTGTGTTTGTTTGCATTAAAGTCTTGGAATAGCCATTAATATCTTAGATAGGAACAGAATCAAATGCTAAATGCTGTTGAAAACTAAATGAAGAAAGTATAAATAGTACAAAATTATATATGAAAGATTAAAATTTTTTCCCTTTTACTGTGCCCTGAAGCCAGTGCTTGGTGCACTATGGTCTCCGGCTTCGCTTGGCTCTGTGGTGTCTGGGAAGCAGTGTCCTTGAGCATGTCACAGGCGGCTTTGCTTGGACCACTTGCTGAACTGCTGTGTCAGAGTGTATCGTATGGTTGGTGTGGGGGCTGCCTGTTCACTGGTGGAGCCCCAGGGGTCAGGATATCGGCAGTAACATTTTGACTCTGCCTGAACTGGCTCTGTGTCCTTGAGCCCATGCTCTCTTTAGCCTTCTTGATAGGGACTCACCAGATACCTGAGAGCTTTTTCTGCCAGGAAATCACAGTCCTAAATAGGCAAGAAAATTGAAACCGGGCTGAGGTGTTTCAGCCAAAGCGGGCAGCGGCTTGGGGCAGTGCTGTCTGGAGTGCCCCCCCAAATGGCCTCTGCAGGGTTACTGCAGTCAGAGGTGAGGAGCAGGGGATGCTCAGCAGGTGAGACCAGTGCTGTATTCATAGGGTGGTCTTCATATTACCTTAATTTTATAAAAGGAATAATGCCTGGCCTGTGGTTAAATTAAGTCAAGCAGTTATGCTTTTAAAGTCACTATTCTGTACTGAGAGTACTGCTCAAGACCCTGATCTAAAGAGATGTCAGTTTCATGATGTCTGTGATAGGACAAGGGGTAATGGTTTTAAACTAAAAGAGGGTAGATTTAGACTAGGCATAAGGAAGAAATTTTTCACAATGAGGGTGGTGAAGCACTGGCACAGGTTGCCCAGAGAGGTGGTAGATGCCCCATCCCTGGGAACGTTCAGGGTCAGGCTGGACGGGGCTCTGGGCAACCTGATCTAGTTGAGGTTGTCCCTGCTCATTGCAGGGGGGTTGGACTAGATGACCTTTAAAGGTCCCTTCCAACCCAAACTATTCTATGGTTCTATGATTCATCTAAAAATAATAAGTTATTGAATTGGATAAGTATTTGCCCATTTCTTCTGTTTAGCAGAAGTTCAACATGTAGAGACTGAAGTCAGAACAATATTAGCAGAAGATTATTGATTGCTGCTGAGAGCTACAGACTGCCTTACTCAGTGTATCTTTATTTCTGTGCCATAGTCTAGACATTTATGAATTCAGTTCCTTAATAAGCTTCTAACCAAGTTTCATTCCATGGAGATGAAAGTCAGATTCAGCTCTGAACTAAAGGTAGACTGTTAAAAAATGTATTTTTTTGTTTCCTGGGGAACTTGAGGTGTGAACAAAGAGCAGGTAGGTATTTTTTGCGCTCAAAAGTATTTCCCTTTTTCCTGTAGAGGCAAATAAAATAGAAATTGCTATTACTGGGAACATTTCCAGAGGCATACACACTATGTATTTAATGCTCTATATGGCATTATGAAAATACGAGAAGATTACATCTCTTCTGTGAAAGGCTTAACACATAAAGGCACATCTTAGGACGTATCCTGCTAACAGACTAAATGATTTGATTGTATGATACCAGTGCATTTTGTATGGTAGTACGCATGAGCTGTAGGCCATAAACCGATTAACTTGGCCTACCCAAATACAAATACAGCCTTTTTGCCTTTTTCTCTCACATAATGCTCTAGTGCGTAAATTTAATGTTAGCCTTTGTCTTCATTCTCTGGCTAGCCCAAGGTAAGGAAGCCACCATGCTTCTTGATTTTTCCATGGATTAGGAAGGCGTTCATCCTGCTTCCCTCGTTTGCGTGCTCTTGCACCGACACCAGTCATGTCGTGGGGATGCAGGTTGTACAAGCACAGATGGGGAGCTCTAGCTTCTCTCTCTGTGGAGGTCTGCTGGCCCGTGTTTTGCCTGGCGTCCGCGCTGGTGGGCAGGCATCTCTGCCACGCGCTTGTATTCCTGGTCCCCTGATGGGAGTGCCGTATGTCTCCCCCGCCCTGCGGGTTTTTTTTGCAGGGAAATCCCAGGTGCGTGGGAGAGTGGTGCACACATCAGCTGTGTCCTGACACACAACTGGGAAGCAGCCAGGAGGTACACCAGAGACCACAGTGGTGGGCCACGTTACGGAGTGCCCCTACCCTACCATGTAGATGCTGCCACAGTGACTGACGGAGTTTCTGGTGCAGGCTTTGCACCTGGGCTGTGTTGTAGCAAAATATTATGAAAATGCCTGTTCCTGTTGTTGGTCTGTGTACGGGTAATTAAAAGTTGATTGTTTTATCTGGAAAGTTCATTAATGAGTAAAGCTGTGCTACTGTATTTAGTTTTACATATTTTATGACAATTGTTGCTAGCTTGCTATTTTTAGTGAAATCTTGTGAGCTCTTAAGAATGGCTAGTATAAAGGGAAAGCTTCCATGCAACAAACACCACCTTGTGCTTTAGCTGTAAACATACAATCAGTTGCACACTGAATACGGCTAAAATTCTCTGGGATGTTGTGGGAATTAGTCCTGTAATGGCTGGCGAGAAGCCTAGATTTGAATTTTGGATTGGATATGTTTTGGATTGGCCACAGTAGATTTCCTAAGGGAAGCGGAAAAAGGTTACCTTACTAATTAGTTTTAAAACCATGCTCCTGAGTTAGTCTCAGACAGAAAAATGTGTTTGGAGGTTTGGCTACCTATTAATACATTGCTCGTGATGGGGAGTATTTTACTATTTGCTCTGTCAGCTTTTTGTCATACTATATATTTAACTGAATGATGAATAAAGCAGGGTGGACAAAACCATGTGTTTTAAAGAACGCAACCCAGTCACAAAAGAAATACTTTCTTATTAAGGGTTTGAAAGAACTTGTTTAGTTATTTTCTCCATTACTTTTGCATGCCTCAGCACTGCCAGGTGGTCTTTTAAGTGCTGTGTTGGTGTGCTACCTCTTATGTGGGTGGTATCATAATTATTTTAGTAGTACCAGTAGGGCTCTCGTCAGCGCACAGTTTCACTGTGCTATGTAGTACATGGACGCATAACATTAAAATGGTCTCTTACCAAACAGCTAACAAATTAATTAGCAAGTGAGAGAGAATAGCTGGATGCAGCAAACAGATTGACAGAACTGGATGGCGCTGGGAAGACCATCAACAGTAGGATAAAGTATAAACTGGATGACACTGTCTCTTGGTCATATTACACAAATTTCTCTTTATTGACATTCCAGGTTCCCCTGAACTCTCCATGTTAAAAGGATAGTACTTAATTTGCAAAATCAAGTTCTTGAAGGTTAGGGGTTGCTAGAACACTTTCTCCATGAAGTATGTAAGCTTTATCTATCTTGTGCTCTGAACAAGACAGGACTCCTAAGGAAAACCAAAAACTACCTTATAATAATTATTTAAAATACAACATTTAATAATTAATTAAAAATCTTGTAATATAAAATTATGCCAGAATAAACAGATGGGTTGAACAAATGCTATAGGTTGTCAGCAGTGTTTCCTAACCTCTGAGTGCTTTGATTAACAGACTACATGTGCTTTTTAATGTAGTACGGTTTTTGGTGCAAATACTTTAAAAGGAAGACCAGTTTTCTTTGAGTGCCACTGAATCTCTCAGTGTGCCTTATCATCAGCCCTTCACCTGAGCTTTTTGGATTGCTGCACAGACTGCTGACACTCAAGTTAGGCTAAGCTGAGACCAGATAGAGTCTTTATGCTTTTTAATGTGGATGGTCAGCTGGGTCCTGACTGACAGGGCATTTTTGTCTTCTGCTGCATCTGCCAGAAATGCAGGACATTGTGCCCCATCTGGTATTTTCAGGTGAGGCATGATCACCAGAATCTTTGTTGCAGAAGCTGAAGGTGGCTTAGGAAACTCTGTCCTGCCTTTTACTCTCTCATCGCTTTAGTATTTGGGGAAAACAGCGGCCCAGTGATGTCCCTCTCCTTAGTGGAGGAGGGGCCAAATGCTGGGTAGGATGGTGTTAGGAGGGCCATGCAGGTCCCCTGCCCTGCTCACTTTTGGTTCCCACCGTGCTGCAGCTCCCAGGTGCTCCCCACACAGTCCCTTTGCTGCTGCCTTTGTGGCGTCTCCAGTGTGCCTTAGGATAGTTGTGCTAATTACTGTTCTGGCAGGAGGCCAGTATTTTCTTGAGGCACACAAAAGAGAGAATGGAAATGGCAATTTTAACGCATAGTATCTCAGGAAAAGCTGAGCAGAATTTGGTGAGGGAAAGAGTATTTTTGAAGCCCAAAGGCATTCCCTTGTCAAATCACAAAAGCGTGCTGAAAAGAGTCATGCTATTAGAGCTTCTCTTAGAAAAAAGATTTTGAAACTCCCTTATTGCAGAAAGCTAGACAACCAAAAGCATCTTAAAGGTCTGATGATAATAAAAACTTTTTTTTTACTTCCAGAAACCTGGCTGCAATTTACAATCTCACATTGGTCGGTCAGGTTGCCCTCCTACCATCCCTAACTGAACTCGCATGCTAAACCTGCTTGACCTAAAGCTGCAGGAGGCACATCTGCGTTGTACAACAGGCTGTGATGCAAATACCCTTCTTTTCGTACCTGAAAAAATGCTAATGTGAGCTGTTATATTCTCAATGTACAGCGTACTGATACTCTCTTAGGGTTCTAAGTGGAGAAATACAAACACAGAAAGCCGTATCACCGTGTTAATTCAGCATCGCAGCCAAGCTAATTTCCCCAGCCCCAGATGGTTCGGGTGCAATGCTGTGCGAACACATGGGTACTCCTCCAAGATCGGGAGCTAACGTGAGATGGGCGGTGCTCTATCTCTGTACCATGCATCCGCGGTGTAGGGTAGATGCGTTTTTCCTCCCCTGCTATGAGGAAGCCCTGTTTTGAGCATAGAGAGCTGAGAGCACAGCAGGTAGGAGGTAGCCCATGGCAATATATTTCACAGCTGCATAGCCCAGGTCTCAGTTTCTTGTGAAGCTGGACTTTCTACTGTGAGTTGCTGTGCTGCAGTGGTAGATCAGGTCAGCTGTGGCAAAGCAGAGCACGGAAGCCTGTGCCGTGAATTGCAAATCCCTGCTGTGCAAACTCATATATCTGAAAGATGTTTCTTGATCCATCCAGCATGATTAATAAAATAACTGCACCATGCTCAGATTGCCAGGTTACTAACCAAATTGGATAGGGTAACAGATTGAACAGGCTGTATGTAACTTAACTATAGGAAGAAAGGCATGATTTTAACAAAAGGTTTGTTTACAATCAAAAATGTCTGTTCTGTAGGGAAGTACTGTCACATAATGTGGTGTATATTTTGATCTCAGGATCTTAGAACAACAGATGAACTGTAGTTTGTGTTTTTATTTTTGTCTGGATTTTTGTTTTTGTATGGATTTGACATTTGCCCATAAGCATGGTATACTAAATTATCTAGAAAGAAAAAGACTTGTTGTGCTTGTTAAAATAGATGGCATAGCTAGTGAAAAGAAATGGAGACTGATAATATTGATTAGAAGCTAGAAATTTTAGAAGATTATTAATGGATTGAAAGAACCTAGAGAAAGCTAATGGTCAGGTGAGTTAAAGGCTGTAAGAGTAAGCTTTTAGAGTATACCAGTATCAACAGGAAACTCACACTGGTAATCTAATACTAAATATAATCAATGCAAGATTCTAATAAAGAACAGACAGAAGTATTAAATACATATTTGTATTTTGTATGGAGGAATTGCCTGATGATTTATACATTTCTTCTGTAATAAGGATGTCTTCAGCTTAGCAAATTTAGATTCTTTGCACTGACCATTTGCAGAAAAAAATGACAAGAAAATTCTAATTGTTAGTGTTGTCTTAGATTGTGGAACAATCTTGATAATTTCAGATTAGAATTGAAAAATACTGAGTTTTCTCATGAAAGTTGTGGTTTTCCCTGTTGTAAATGTGAACAAAAACTGGCATGTGTGGCATGATGGGCACAGCTTCGAAGAATCTGATTAAGGCAGCCAGGATTTAGTTTGAAGTTGATAGATTTTTCCCCACCAGACACTTCATTGATTGATACCACAGCAAACATTTCCACCTAGTTAATATTTTGTTTCAAACAGGTTCATGGAATTTGACCCAGGTTTAACCCTATGCAGATTCAAGGAATGAAGATTCCAGACCTGTGGAAAAATGTTTGCAGTCATTTAAAAGGGCTAAATATGAAATACTGCATGGTGCTTGGATGCATACTGCTTACACATCTGGCTTGTATGGGAGCCAGATTTCTAAAAGTACAAAGGACAATAGAGCCCGTCTATTCTTAGATATGCTGTACTTTAAAGTGTCTTTTATTTTGTAATTTCTACCTAAAAATTAAAAAGGAATCATTTTCTTTAATAACATTGTACATTTTTAATCAGTCTTAGTAAATAAAAGATTATTAAACTAATACTATATGTTTTTTGTAAATAATAATTAGTAAACTAGTAGCCATAACTTTGGTAATTGGATAGTTGCATTGAGTAAGGCTATTTAGAAATCATGATCCCCCCCCCCCCCCCCCCCCCCCCCCCCATTTCTTCTGTAAATATTAAATTCCCCTTTCAGATTCACAAAATTTATCACCTGCAGTTGGATGGTTATATGCTGGGCCCTACACCTCTTTGCAGGGATGGTGAGCTGTTTGTAAGTCAGATAACCCTTGCTGTCTGTGCAGGAGAGAGACAGGTGGGGAATCACCGAGAAGGGGCAAGCTGGCTGCCAAACAGATGAAAAGAGTGAGGCTGCGTGGTGGAGCGACTTTGGCAGGCACGAGCGCAGGGTTTGTTGTCAGCACCTGCTGTGCAAGTGTATTGGATTAATAAGACTCTGCTTTTTTGTGCCATTTCTCTTGGCACTTTAACATGTGAGCTCAAAACTGTAACTATACTCAACACTATTTATGTGTATATGCAAACATTTAAGATGTATCTAATACACATTATTATGTATGCCTGCTTATGTATGCTGAGGGCTCTGTTGTAGGGGTTCTTGGTTTTGTAAATGTTCTCATCTTTATTGTCTAACATTGGCTTGAAAAATGCCTTTTCATTATCCATGAAATTCCATTCATCTTTGGCTTATAAATAAAATGTTAGAAATCTCCCTCTCCTGCCTCCACCCCTTGCATTCTTCAGGAAAATTTTGGCAGCCTTTAAAATAATAAATAGCTACACAGTGATTTTAAGCGTGGGTTTGTGGCATTGCCCCAGTGCTAAATACTTACTGGAGAAATGAGAAGGCAGACTAGATTCTTGCCTCTTCCCCGCCACTCTCTGTCACAGCAGTAAACCAGCCTGAGCTGAATTGTTTCACTTCACCTATGCAGCACACGGATCAGGATGCCCGCGGTACCCTCAGAAGAGCATATTTCCTTGTGGCAGCTGATGCTGCTTTTCACTAGCAGGGGTGGCAGCAATCTGTCTTACAGGGCTGAGGGCTCAGAGTGCGGTTCCTCCTGCTGGCTGCGTTTGGGGGAAGGAAAGGAAATGCTTGGTGATACAAATAACCAGGTTTGTTCCTTCGCCTCTCTTCAGATTCTCTCTGAAACTGAACTTGCGCTTTTCCCTGTGAATTTTGCCCCTCTCCCATAAGCTTGGAAATTGCCTTCAGAAGACCATACAAAAAGTATAATTTGACTTGCAAGTCAAGTACAGCCTAGTGACACTTAAGACTTCTAATGCAACTCTGTTTTGATTGTGTTGTCTACAAGTGCCTGTACCGTCTTCAATGTCCTGGCCCAGTTCTGGCTTGTCTCATGGCAGCCAGTGAATTGCATGGATACAAGAGGCGGTGGAATTCAGGTTGCAGAGACAACCACAAATCTGTAACTGTTCTGCGCTTGACTTGAAAACTTGAATTATGATCCATCAATATGATTTTTTTTTTTTTTTTTAACAAATAATCAATCTACCTGTGCATGTAAAGCTAAACTGCAAAGAGGACAATAAGGCAATATATCTTGAAGCTGATTTCAGTTCAGTTCAGGAGAACTTAATGACGGAGTTATTCTGTGATAGATTTTGATTTTATTTTGAAACTCTTGCAGTGTAATGCAAAGCTGTCAGTGATAAGCAAGCTAGCTTGACAATGTATTGTTCATACTGTGATGCCAGTTTTGGGAAGAGGTCAGACCACATTCTGACCACGTTGCGTAGCCAGAATGTGCACTGCAGAGTCATTTTGCCTTTCTTCTGCCTGTTGACTGTAAAATCTCTTTATCAGCCTATTGTGCTAGCTCAGATTATTGCTGATAGGGAGTTCTAGTAGGGTGTTTGAACAAGCGTGACAAGTTTCTTCCTTCCCACCTTCTGTTGAAGTTAAGAGGGTTTGTATTTGAATAGTTACTGGATGTATTCAATATAAGCACGTACTGAATATTTTTTCCCTTCAAAATTTAGGAAATTTTCTTAACAAACATTCCTGAATTTGAAATAGCAATGGCCAAGAACAAGGCATACAGCTGTTTCCATTGCAGGTGGATCAGCAGCTAATGAAGCACTTTGTTTTCCTGTTTTGTCAAAATAATGATAGTTGTTACAACGGCTTATGAAATTAGTTGCTTGAAATTTTCCACTCAAATGCTTTGTAGTGTTTTTCCCTCCCTTCTTTACGCGACTCCCTCTAATAGTGAAATTCTCTAGTCCAGCGAAGTTCTCTGAATAGAGTGGGGAGATCTTTTGATTAATCATTTTATTCTCTATAGGGTTAGTTCAGGGGTTGCAGGGAAGGAGTTTCTTTATTCATTGGTCTGTGTAATTCCTCAGTTAAAAAAGGTGTGGGTACTAAGGGAGTAGATTAAACCCTCCTCAATTTGCTGTTTATAGCAGCTATGTTCTGCAGGCCTTTTGTTTCCAGTGTTTTAAGAAGGGGTGCCAATCTCCACTGGTCCAAAAAGTTTGTGTATGAGGGAAGATGATTGAAAAAAAGGAAGACAAGAATGGTCTTGGCAGCTACCTCTGCACTTTCTTCCAAAACTGAATCATAGATATGTCAAGCTAAGGAAGAAATAAGTTGCTGGAGGGATTACAAGAGCAGGATGCTGGTGACCTCTCTAGCCATATTGAGAAGTACGCAGCTGGTCTGTGGTCAGCAGTAACATCAGAATAACTTTTATTAGAAGGTTGATAAAGGCAGGGCAGAGGAATCAGTGAGAAATTATACTGCAGATTGTCTGTTGATCAATCACTGTGGGAACCCGTGTAACAGTTCATCCCTCTGCGGTGTACTAAGTGTACCTCAATCATCTCTGACACGCTTGTCCAACTAGTCCTGTAAACCATCCAGTGGAAGAGTCTGTGCCCTCCCTACCTTGGTGCCAGTTTCCAGTCATCCACTCCCTCTGCTACTAGAAGCTGTTTCTGAAAATTGAAACTAATTTTTCCTTGCTTCTAGTTAAGCCAATTTCTTCATATGTAAGTGGACATGAAAAAAAATGGATCACTATGTTCTTACAGCCCTTTCTCAGGTGTTGGAAGAATGCTGTTATGCCTATTTCCCCCTACAGTCTTTTCTTTTTCAGAAATCAAGTGAAGCCCATTCATTCTTTCCTTGTAGGTCCTGTCTTACAGACTTTGTTGCTGCTGTTATTTAGAGTTATCCTGCTTAGGTTAATCTCCCAGGAAGAAAATAGCAAGGTTGCACATCCATACACCAGCTATAGCAGATCAGGCAGACACCAATGGGTACTTATTAAGGTACTTCTGTAGAGCCAGCTTCTCACGAGCCTGAGGTGTGGTGGTTCTTACCAAACAGATGTCCTTTCAGGAAGACCCTTACCCCCAGAGAGGATACACAACGTTAGACTTGTACAGACAGTGTTTCTCTGGCACAGGTTTGTCATTAGCAGATGGAATTGTGTCAGTCTGCTAATAAATATCAATATATGAGTAAATGTAGAATTGCAATTGTTCTGTATTAATTTTCCATGTTAAATGACTAATTTCCTAATTCTCTGTCTCACAGTACTGGCTGGATCCTGCAAAGACCCTTGCTGAACATAAAGAATTGATAAACAGTATGTATTTAATTTGAACTTAAAGAACGTATCTGAAAATGAAGTAACAGAGGCAATTTTCCATATATACAGTCTGTACAACATTTATATTCTAGTCACAACAGATTGATAGTTCTTGAACAAGTTTATCACTGCAGTTCATAGTCGTATCAAGCCGTATCAAAATTTCACACATAAATTGAACATACCATCATTTTCCAGTAAGTTGTGTGATTGTTGTCCAAAGATTTCTCTGTGCTTAAATTTTATTTTAGAGTAATAAATGGTGCTATTCTTAAGTTGTATAATTAATTTTATAGTAGCTGTGATTCCTCTATCATACCGTACCATACCATAACCAGCTTAGATTCCTTTTTGCTTCTGAAAGTAAAAGTAGTGCCTCTTACTGATAATAGAGTGTCTGCTGTTACTGTCACTCTTCAGATATCACAGATGCAAGATCTGTTATTTTTATTGTAATCAAAGAACATGATAAGATTATTTTACTTAAGAATTTGGAGGCCTTCTATAAAAAGATGTAGAAGTGGAGCATGCATGGAATAAATGTAGCTGTAAGAATTTCGATACTGAGTAAACTGAATCTTTCAGGAGAATAACATTTTTAAAAGGTGAATTAGAAAAGCTTTTCCAAATATTTCTTAATTGAAGTGGCACATAATTAAAGTTGCTTCATAAGATATTTGAAAGTGTGGAAGGAATTAGTATTCAGTATTATTAGTTATGACAGGGAATCACATTTCATGCACAATTACATTTTTTCAAAAAGTTTCAGTGGAAAAAGTATCTAAAGGTCAAAATCAAGCAGTAAAAAAAATATCTTGGAGAAATAGTAAGTTAGCAATGAAATATAAAGTTAAATCTTCAAAATAAGCAAAAACTCCAAGTAGACAGGCTGTGAATAAATAAACACAATATTAGAAAAATAGTAAGAAAAGTCCTTTTCTTTTTATTTTCTTGTGTAATGAGTGTAGATGTACAGATTTGCTATGTGTATGTAAGATTTTTTCTGAAACTTTCAGGTTTCAGAAAATATTAAGATAGGCTTTGTAGTAGCTGTTTTGTAGTCAACTAGTAACAATTCATAACAACTAACTTTTGCACCAATTATCATTTTCCCTCAGCTGGACCGCCATACACTCTGTATTTTGGCATTAAATTCTATGCAGAGGATCCGTGTAAACTTAAAGAAGAAATAACAAGGTACAGTATGTAATAAGAGTGTGGCTTGTTGATTTCAGGGTAGTAATGTATTCCAGCCAGGTGCATATTGTTGTGGTGTGGCTGGGTGTTTTTTTTTTTTTCTTGAACATCTGAATGTTTTTGCTTCAACATGCATGTGTGGGAAGAGAATTGTGACTAGCTTCACAGTGGTTGGTATGGACAACTATTTGGAAACCCAGGATGAAAAGGTACTCTCTGATGCATCAAAAACCAAATGGACTTGATGTGCATTTGTGGTGGGTTTTTTTGGTGGTTTTTTTTTTTTTTTTTTTAAGGAATGCATTGTCATATCTGCATTTATATTGTGCTGTAATCAACTTTAGAGTTTACTTGGATATCAAATATAAATACAGGGAATTTTCTTCTTTATTGGCCATAGCTTAAATTCCAGAGCTGTTTTTCAAGACTGGTTTTTTTTTGGTCTTTCTAAAAATATGTGAAGGAAATTGAAGAGTTGCATGCTTTTGATTCTTTCAACTAAGCTTGGCCTCTACAAAATATGAGGATGCACACACTAACACATGCACATGCATGCACGCAGATACATACACACACATGCTTGCCTGAACTCTCATGCACAGGGTTTTCTGTTTGCTTTATTTATGCAAGGTCTCAGACAATTAGTTTTAGGTTCAAAAGGAAATTTGAGATTTTGGATAGGTAGGCGGACAAAATTAGTGCACTGGCGTGCATTAAGAAATGCCAAAGTAATTCTTTTGATGTCCTAGGAATATGACACATGAGAATTAATTAGAATGCATGTAGGGTTTTTAATTTTCCTTAATCAAAGGTGGCAGTTGTTGCAGCACAGGCAGAATATTTTTCTAGTACCAGAGTGAGAAAATTCTTTTGTTTCCATACTGGCACAGCAGGAACGGAAGTCTCTAATATAACAAGACTGAGACTGGCCTGGTAAAGATAAACACTGTGACTTTGCAGGTATAAGAGTGTAAGCTGGCTGCAGCGTGATGCCCCTGTACCATGAAGGTTTGATGCAGTTTTCCTGTACTTTTCCAGAAGCACTTTCAGCCCTGCTCACAGGGGAAGACAGATGGCCCTGGGAAGGGAGCTTTGGCCACTGAACCTGTTGTGATTGCTGCCTGGGAGGCAGGGTGGATTTCTGTCTGGGAAATAACAGGGGCTAAATTTTCAAAAACTGTTTCTCTTTGTCTTGTGATAAGGTCAGTCAGTGATTTGCACTGCTAATTAGGTGTGCAAATCTAGTCGAGAAGCATTTTAGTATAATTAGTAAGCCTGTGTTCATGTCTGCACAGTGTTTGGTCACGCAGAAGTTACACCTTAGAAGGAAAGAGGGAGGGCATAAGAAAGCAATATGCTTGTATCAGCAGTCTTCAGCAAAACACATTGAATAGTCAAATGCCCTGAACATTTCTGAGCTTTTATTCCTATAGGCTCTTAAACCTTAGAAGGAAGGCATACCTTTTCAGAAAAAAAATATAATAACAATAATAAAACCTCCTTCTGCTTAGGAGAGATTAAAGGCCTTATTTTTCTTTATAATAATAATTTTCTGCCTAAGTGTGTAATTCCAGTGATGTGTTAACCTATTTGTGCTGACTGATGTGTTTCTTGGGAGCATGTGTTTGTTATTTTAATAGATATGAGAGTGGAGTCTGTTGTTATTAGATGTTGATGATCTATGGCATTACATGATTACTATTTGCAAATAATGAAAACCTGTCAAATTTGTAATTGCTTCACAGCAAAATCTATCTAGCTTGTAGGCAAAAGCTAACAACTGGGGTGATTCCTATTAACATTCGCTGGATGTGTTTGCTAGAGCGAACTAGCGCTTAGGCACTGTTATATATGCATGACAAACTTGACAGCACACAAGATGAGGGTGCTTTAGTTACAGGCTTGGACAAAAGGCCTGGTTTTGCGAGGAGCTTAGCGGCTTCAGCGAGAATCGAGATGGTTCACTTTGTAGGAGTCACTTAAGCACTTAACAGTTGGCTCTGGCTGTTTTTTTGCAGGGAGGTGGTGTTTTTTGCAGTTTTCTGTCCTGCTTTGTTTTGAGGCTACACTGTGAGAATGCAGAAATGTAGATACCTGCTACATGGAAAAAACATTTGTAGCATCATCTGGTACATGGTAGAGCTGCAGAAGTGCTAACAGAAGGATAGGTGCATATCAGAAATGCATTTCATGTTAAAAAGAAGATGCTGTGTCCTCCACAGTAGATGTAAAATCATCTTTGTCATTATCATCATTCATACAGACAACATTTGTCTAGGTAGGACTGGGAAGCCTAAGCTAGAAGCAGTACTGAGGTATTCCTTAGAGGGAAGAAACACTGAGTGTATGTGCTTTGTGTTGCCTAATGACATTCCCAGAAAATTCTTATGCAGTGCCCTGGTCCTTTAAGGTGGAGAATATTAGCCATTTTTTTAAGGATGGACATTCCTACTGTAATCTCTGTCATAGCACAAATTCTGGGGGATCGTTAACCAGAAAGACACCGGTATCCTTATTCAGAGGCTCATCAGGGCTGATAAAGTCTAGTAAATTTGATTGGATCTTAAATGTTTTGTGGATCAGCTGCAGTTACACCTGCAGTTTGTGACATTCCCTGAAATCAGCGTAGATGCACTTTGAACTTACAGATCATTCCAAGGTGCTTTCGTAAGTAAGTTGTACTAACACAGAATAAATTATTTGCAGTGTAGCTGAATGACTCTACGTAGATAAAGTTGAATTAGTGAATAACGAAAAAGCTATATGCTTGTATGGATGACGATTTTTTTCTTTAAAAAGTTACCTTCTCGGTATTGTTACTGAGTATGAACTTGGTGCAAGAAATTAATTTAGGATGCTTAAATCTGTTGCAATAAAACTAGACAAAACACAGTGTTTAAAAGATTTCCTATAAATGAGTGTGGGGAGTTGCAAAACCAAGCAGATCCTTTGTATGATAGCTTGTTTTCTTGTCTTTACTTTTATATCTGTTTTGTGCATAATGTTTCACTGTAAGTGGTCTCAGTACGTGCTTCATCAAGTGTAGAAGCAGGTTATGACTTTGAAAATTACATTTTTACCCCTGCTATCTCAGTTCCAAGAAGGAGAGTACCCTGCGCTATGACAGATACAGTTAGCTGCTGATGGTATGCTTATCCACTTTTTTCACGAGAATGTGGACTCCATCAAATCTGCTTGCTGCTCTAGAGTGTGTGGAGAGGAAACCCTTGAGTTGAGAAGTATCCAATACCCAGTTCTCCCTTACGTTGTCCACTGATCACGTTAAACTTTGGCCCTTTGATAGGTTTCTTGTTCAATTTTTCTGATTCCTAGCCCTCTTCCTCACTTCCTGACTGCTCTTTGAAAGTCAAAAGGGATAAATTACATTTTTAGGAGGAAAATGAATTGTATCTGCACAATATAAGCAGATGGGAAAACTGCAGAGTGCTCCCCTATCTAGGTTCCTTCCCTAGATTAACATTAGTTCTTACTTCAAGGTCAGTAGGGGTAAAGTCCTTCAGAGAGGAATACAGTTTTTGACTGTCACACAGTTATGGAATGTGGTATGTCTTCAGTAAATGGGAAGTTCATGAAACATTACTTGGTACATCAGACTCAATATTGAAATAATAGCTTTGTTTTCTGTCTGTGTTTTAGGTATCAGTTTTTCTTGCAGGTCAAGCAAGATGTTTTACAGGGCCGTTTGCCTTGTCCAATCAACACTGCAGCACAGCTGGGAGCATATATAATTCAGTGTAAGTTCTTCTGGCCAACTGAGAGCTTCTTTCTTTTAATCCTGTATTATGATTAATTTTAAGTGATGACTGAAGACTTCACTAAGACTTCATACATTCATTTCGAAACAGAACAAAACTAGTATGACTGATTTCAGCTAAAGAACTGTAAATGGATAACCATTCTGAACAGATAAAATAGAAGCAATACAGAAGTTAATGTAAAGAAGAAACTGAAAAGTCAGTCTGAAGACTCTGCCAAACATTCTTTGCCTTACTGAGGAATACCTTATCATGTACTTAAGACTTTATGACTTACTCTGGATTGCATCTAGAGTATGACAAAACCTTCATCAGGAGGTTTACAGATTTGATGGGCTATTGGCAGCCTCCAGCCAACAAAGTCTGTCAAATAAAAGATTCTTTCAAAAATTACATTATGTCAATATGAATATGCCTATGCTTGAAGGGAGGATGTGTTTTGACCTGAAGTGAAGAATTTTAATTCTATCTGTCATTTATCTGCATTCACCCATCAGTAGTTAGCTTTTTAGAAGTGGATGTTATATCCTGCATACTTGATAGAACTAGCAATCAATTAGAAAGGAGCTGTCTGTCTACCATTTAGTTATTCCTTTCACATTACAGTTCAAGCTCTATATTCAAACACAATTGGTAACCAAAAATCATATGATGAACCATGCTGGGACCTGTATCTGTAATTTATTCTATGTTAAATTCAGATTTCTCATGAGTGATATGTGTTAAGCAAAGATTATTTGTATTATTGGTGTTCCAAGTGTGACTCAACAACACTTAATATCACATAAGAAACAGTCCTCCTTTCGTTTCCATTTTAGAATAACAAGGCAGAATAACTTGTGTATGAAATGGGAGTGGGCATTATACAGAATTTCACGGTATGTTAAATGTGTTTCAGAAAAGCTAAAATTTTAGGCAGTTTTTTATTTTTGTACAATTATTTTGGACTTTGTTTTGCCATCTAAGAAATGTGACATGTCATACTCTGAAAAACTGCAGTGCACGTTTCACTTTACTGGTGTACGTGCCTTCCCTGAAAAAATACTGTAAGTATGAAGCAGGAAAACATGTAATGATGGTAACGTGTTAATCGTATTACCAGAAATGAATAAAAAGAAAAAATTCTTGTCATTTTGTAAGGTGGTTAGTGTATGGGGAGCTCTTTTAGTATAAAATCCTGTTTCTGTGATTCTGATCTCAGCTATTCTAATGGAAAACAATGAGGAAGCTCACATGAGAGAGGAGGGTTAAGGCATGGCAAAGATTACGTACAGTGGGTTAAAGTTAGTCCTGGCACCAGCAAGCATATGTTCCCATTGACTTTGTAAAAAAGCTTTGTTCTTTTATTTAGGGTGCTTGTTCAAAGTATATAAAGACATTCGAGAAATGTCTGTGTCAGATACTGAAAATATGAATCCAAAGCATCAGCACCGAGGTCAACAGCCTTCGCAAGGGTGATGTGCCAGATCATGCCTCTTTTCTTTTCCAAACTGAGATGAAGTGCATTTGTGGGAATTCAGGAATAGCTGAGAAGCTCTGCTTCTGTAATGATATCAGTGGTGTCTTTCCCAATGGAGCTAGCAGCTGCCGAGACCTGGAGGAGGAGCCAGGGCCACGTGTTCTCCCAGAGTCCTCTACCCATGTCCTGCTCCAGCCGCGGGCCCTGCTTTCACCATGCAGGTTATGCCTGCATGTCATCTGTGGTCTCTGGGCAGATCTTGGCCTTAGCACATGAATCGTTTCCTCCTTTCGTGTCCAAAGACTGCAGACTATTACAGTGGTGATGGTGGAAAAATCAGTACCCATGGCACAGTTTGCAGAGTACACCTATTTTCCTATTGGGAATGCTGGAGTTGTTGCTGTTACAGTCATTCCTGTTCTTGTTCCTGCTATGGGCAAGGACCCCATCGTTTTTATGGAGATTTTCTAGAGAAACTTCGCAACATCTCTACTGAGCAGATCGCTGTCTTGTTCTAGAAACATCATTAAATTCTGGAAGGAAACGAGTTATTAGATGGGTCTTTTTCTTCTTGGCTCTTGAAGCCTCCTTTTGGCTATGTTTTTGGCTTAGTGGGCATTGGGTAGAAACCTTCTGTGAAGCTTTTCTTAGAGAAGCCCAGTCTACACAGATTTTATTCAGGGTTATTACAAAATTGAAATACTAACTTTCACAGAGTTTCTCAGATAGATGCAATTAGAGTTAACATCAGCAGAAGTGAGTTCGGACCAAGATGCATATTTATTTTATAATTGCATGGCAAACTGATATGACTAATGTATGCAAGTTCAAGGTTGTTTCAAAGAAAATTATATCGACTATTCATTAGGTTCTTTAAGAAAATTATTTTAAAAATTATTTTGATTTTTAAAGTGAACTTAATGTTCAGAAAATATACTGATATTTTATTAAAAAATGAAGTCTTGTGTTTCCTCACAAGAAATGATGCTTACCCTTAGAAGGGCATACCTCTAGGTGTCTCAGGATATTTGTCTCCATTCACATTCCCACACTGACATTTATGTTAGGAGTCTCAGCAAGAATATGGATCAGTTCTGTCTGTAATATTACAGTCTATCGTGAGGGCATAGGTGTTCCAAAAACTGGACTTTGCTTCTACACTTGTTTTACATATACTGCCAAATAGTATATGTCACCAAATTTCAACTTTGCTGGCTTGGACAAAATTGTATCTAGCCCTGTAGAAGTGGTAGATTTCCTCTCAAAACCTCTAGCTCTTTGAACCTTCCATTTCTCTTTTAAAATGATTGAAGACATTTTTTCTTGGTTTTATGTGCGCTAATATGAACAGTTCTGTACTGTCTTTGGGGTTTTTAATTGACTGCATGATAAATTGACCGTCAGTTGGAAAGAGATGGCTTGGCAACAAATAGGTGGATTATGGAACATGTTTTTTGGTTAACACAAAGCATTGAAAATAGATGACCTTTCTTTTCTTCTTTTGTCCTCTAGCTGAGCTCGGGGACTATGACCCATATAAGCACACTGCAGGTTACGTCTCGGAGTACCGCTTTGTTCCAGACCAGAAGGAAGAGCTGGAGGATGCCATAGAGCGGATACACAAAACTCTGATGTAAGAATTCAGTACTGTTGGGAACTTGGCAGGTCACATCAGATTCGGAGATGCTTGGTAGGTGGGGAATGGAGCGGCTTGTGGTGCAGAGTGGAGGTCTCTAGACCTGAGGAGAGTACACAGGGCATCCAGTTATGTCCCTCAGAAACAGACAACATTTTATGTAATTGGAGTTGTTCTTTTAGGAACTGAGTAGGACAATAACTGGAAATATGATGTCTATCAGGCCTAGGTACAGGTGTTTCAGAACCAGCATTTTTAATAGAGCTCCTGTTTCCTCTTAGTTTTCTAGTGGAAAAGAATGAAATAAAAATCTGTGAGTTCAGCTCCCTGTTCCAGGACAGATTTCCTGCATAATTTTGGACAAATTGCTTATTATGCCCATACCTCAGTCTACTATCTGTAAAATGGGGATAATAACATTTCTTTTCTTCGTACTGCCCTGTGCATTCACATGAACTGTTAGGACAAAACTAACTTTAATCTAATAATGTACAGCACTTGGTACAATGAACCCTCTATTTTCTTGCCAGATCCTTAGCTGGGGTAATGAAGGAGTGCTTGTAGCAACCTGCATGAATCTTTGTGGGAGCAGCTCACATTGCAGGAGGTACCAGGAAAGCAGTTTGTATGCCCATGGTTTAAGTGATAATCTCAGTTGCAACATCTGTGTGAATTAAAGAGGCAGTTTGGTTTTACAAGCATAAAGTCCCTTCATTTTTTTAACCAACATAACTTACATGAAACATATTGGCAGTGGTCAATATAATGGATTCCACAGCAAGGAAGAACATACGACTTCTAAGAAACAAAGCAGTACCTAGAAACAGAGTCATCAGGCAGCACTGAATAACACAGGGCATTCAAAGTGCTGGTTTCTGGACAAAACCCAAACAAATTCCAAAACTTTGCATGTGACCTTAAAGCAGTGGGAAGACAGGGTATCTGGTGGGCCTCGAAATAATCTTGGTTTAAACTGAACAAGGCATTACAGAAGTTCACAGGCATTGAAACTGTACCTGGTAACTTTTCTTATGTATGAGAAGGAGCTGAGAAGGCAGGAATAAGCTAGTTATGGTACTTGGCAGGGGCAACTGCTGAAGAGATTGCAGGAGGAGAATATCAGGCACACTGCAGGCAGGACAAAGGAGAACTGCAGAGATCTGACACATGTATGTCAACAGACCTAGGAGATTCATGTAATCCCAACTTCACCTTTGCTAAAGTTGGAAAAGAAAGATCCATTTTTATCATATAGACTGCAAAACTTTAATTCTCCATCTTCCAGTTATTGGAATAATAATCACCTTGGACACAAAACATGTGAGTTGTACTATCATTGAGATTCTGGATAATCTCTGACTGATGGTGGATCTCAAGATGCTGCTTTGGGAGCCAGCTGATTTTCTGTCGAACTGCAATTTGTGCACGCAATGTCCTCCCTTGATTACTTGTCAATGGAGTGGGAAGCAAAACTGCAATAAGGACAACCAAAAGATGGACTTGGAGTGCCTAACAGATAAGCAAAGCAAGATAAGAACTGGTAACCTCTGTCCCCATCGGTTCTGCCAGTGCTTGAGAGAGGAACAACAGCAGCAACGTAGAGAGGAAAAACATAGCAATCTCATAGGGAAGTTGGAGCAAAGAACATAATTTCCAGTAAAGAAGGCAGAGCTAGAAAGTGATCCTGTGTGAATATAGCTTAAATACTAGCTGCATTTCCAGCAGCTCTGTAAGTTGTCTTCTTGAAGAGGAGGTTAACTCTACACTGTCACTAGGCGTACAAAATTACAAAAAAATCCCCAGCAATTCAGAGCCACTTTTTGTCCCACTTACTTATCTTTAGAAATGGTCTTCTACGTATGAAATACTTTCAGTGAGATTAGTTTCAGACTGAAGTACTCTTGGTATATGAGCAACAGAGGCCAAACCACCAGTGACTGTGTGAAAGCACTGGAAGTCAGAGAGATATGGCTTCCCAACCTGCTGTTCCAAATATTAGACCACAGTGCCTTCAAAAATGCAAAAAGTGAAATTGGTTTGGAAAATAAAACATATGCCAGAAGTTCAACCAAATGTAAAGCCAAAATAAACATTTACTTGCTTGTCTCCAAGTTCATGTCCCGGTAAGTATGAAGAAGCTTGTTCTAACAAATCAAAGTTAGGTGCAATTGTGATACAACATTTATTAAGATGAGAGCAGTAAGAAACATTTTATGAATATGTTCATTATACCCTTTGTCAAAGTAACGTAGAGAGAATCAGAGCTAGCCGTCTTGTATGTAGATCTAGATTTCTTGATTCTCTTGCTATAATGAAGCCACAGTTTGGGTAAAGGTTAAGTAATTTCTAGCCTGTAGTTTTGCATGTTAGTGTTATTTGTGCCTTGTTTAATGAGAATAGGTATTAACTCAGAGACATAGCTGTTCTCCTTGAAAAGTTCTGTAATTGGCGTCTGTGCCAGTTGCCACACTGACCTGAGCCTTCTCTTTCAAGGAAAAGAGTCTGTTGTTCAATAATTATTTCTATGTGGTTGTCTGACTGCTCTATAGTAATTGATGCATTATGGAGAACCTTACTACAGGTCCCTTTGTGAAGTAAAAAAGTGCTGTTTTTTCTGTTCCATAGATAGGAAACTGAGGCACAGAGAATTTATTTGGTTCAACATCACAGAGGTTGTGTTTGAGAAATGAAACTTGAGATGAATTGCTATGTACTAGGCCACCGATACTAAGCAACCTTCATTCCTCTCTCAACTTTCTGTGATCATTAGTGTAGTAAATCAAAATAAGATGCATTTGCTTCAAAAAATTGATAACCTTGGAGATGAAATTCAGAAGCCCGTGGAGCAGTGGTTGCAAAGAGGAGTGATAACTGTCTTAACACTGTATCTAGTGTTTTTATATCCTTACTGGTCTAGAGCTCTGATACTCTTTTGCTGCTTGGCTGCTGTTAGGTGTCAGCGATTCAGCAGCATCAGAAAGGAGAGTGAAGCTAAGGTGTACTCATTGCTAGTTCAGCCTGACTGTCATCATCATCACTGCCAGCATTGACTTCTGCACAGGTGACAGCGGTCTCTTTAGTTAAGAAGTTGGAAGCTAGAATGGCAGAGGGCATAGCCCAAATTATCTCACCTACCAGAGACATTTTAGGGTCAGGTTTGTGATATGGTTTAGAAGAACTTCTTTATCCTTTCTGGAGCCCAGCATGGAAGTGCAGGGTTTTTTTGCAAGACAGCTGTGGCGCTGCATGTACCTTGCTTCTGCTAGTTACGTCCAGATAAACTGGTTTTGGTTGCAGGTTATGTCTCAGTTTTTTACAAGGCACAATAGCCAGTCAGGGATTCGTTTAGGATGAAGTTATTTGAGCAAGTTTCTAAATCAAGTAAGGTGAGGGAAGTCAGAGGTGTGGGGAGGTTGTGACTGCGGTCAAGTCTTTGCAGCCTGCCTATGGCGATTGTTGTCCCATCTATAAACAAGCATGGCAATCCCAAGGTCAGATAGCAGGGTGAGGTGACCTTATGTTGTCATGCACATCTGGAGGAGCAAGCAGTGGCTTCAGGGCTTGCACTTGAGGAAGCAGACACGCGTGGTGCTGGAGGAGGGATATGAATCCTCAGTGCAAATGGGGGAGCTTGTATTGTCCCTCTGACATTGCCTGTTCCAGACTGCAGCAGATCTGGGACTAACTGACAGTGAGCAAGTCAGCTGTTGGTGTGTTTTGAATCGGTGTTACGTGCTATCAGTGGGGCATAAGGAAAGCCAAAATGCCCCTGATAGTTAGCTTTGAGAGTAGCTTTCAGTATTGTTTAGGGCCATCAGTGGCATTCAGGTGCTCTTTGTCCATCTGAATGAGCGGTGCATGTCAGCTGCATGGCTGTTACATTGCCTGCTCTGGCATTACCGACTGCAAAGACTGTTTCAGTTTTGGGCTGTACTGTCAGGTTGTGTGATGCTGAGGAGAGTTTGTGTTTTCATACACGGTGAAAATGGTACACGTATCCTTTGTAGTGGTGGGAATTGTTTCAGTCCCTGACATTCCCCTGTCCCTTTCACATTCTGTCTTCTCCATCTGCATTTGGGAGGATGTCTTTCTCCTGCTTCCATCTGCTTCCTTCAGAAGCTCCAGCTCACATCTTTACTTCCTTTAATATTTTTGCAACTGCACCTTCTTGCAAATTTTGTATTATTGTGAAATATTTATACATGCGCACACACTTATTTGACATTTGAGCCTTTTGGTACTTTCAAATACAGGTGAGAATAGTGGGATAAGCACATCAGCATTTTTCTCAGTATGATCAGTAAGGAAGCACTAACAGCAGTATTTAAATTGGTGTTGGATTATAGCACTAATTCAGTAATGGGGTAATCCACTTTGCTCAGTACTGATTTTTAGCCTGCTTGGGAGCTCAGTAAGACAATACTTCTCCAGTGAACATTTTGCTTACATTTCTGAGAGCTACCAACAAGATCTTAAAAAAAATCAAGCTGTGGAGCAAATTTTTATAGCCGAAGTGGGTAAAGGACATGTCAGATGTGACAGCGCTGATATGCTGAATATCCAGTGTTCTGCATATTCTGAATACAGAGATGTATCACAGACCTACTGGGAAATCTGGCTCTTGAAGAAAGGGATTTCTCTTACAAGCTTCAGGTCTGCTGCTTTTCCAGGAAAGAAGAGCTGACACCTGAAACAGTATCAGTGCTGCTGCAGGGATAAGATGGGCTGAAGCGGCCTGTCTCACAGATACAAAGAAGGCATTTTAAATACCTATGCTGTTGCATTCATGTTAGCACTGCTGTTTCACATCTTTCACATTGGATGTGTTTTTTACCTTGTCAGGCATAACACAAATTTGGGAAAACCTGGAAAGTAGCTGCTAGGCTGGAGAGGGTGGGGAGACAAGAAGCGAGAATGTGCATAATTGCAGGATTTTCCAGGTCTTGAGTCAAAATGTTGAGGTCTGCTTCACACCTTGAATTTGAAAGGTAGCAAATGCAGTGAATTATTTTCCCAAGAGAACAATCACAGGGTGAAGCAGGAGATGCATCTTTTTGAGTTGGTGTTTTCACAAGATGTGCTGTACTTTCCCAATAACGGTCCAGTAGCTTTCACAGAGGTATTAAAAAGGAGTGAAGATGAAAATGCAGCTTCAATTATTTCAGGCTTGCAACAGAGTGTCTTGCTCTCGCATCAATGGCATTTATTAAGGGAAGAACAAATTAAATTCTGAGAATAAGTCTGTTGAAGGGTTTGAATTTATTTAGTCATTTTGCTCTTCTTGAAAATAAATCCTTCATCAGTGATGTCAAATATGTTCCTAGTAGCCAAGTGTTTTTTCCCCACTGGTTTTCCCCTATTGTTCCCTACCAGCATGCAGCTGATGGTAGTTTTTAACTGATGAATTGGTATTTGCAGATAGGAAGGCAAGCTGGATCTTTGAAACTGGTAATCTCTTGAGACAGACTCCAAACTTTGTTTTCACAGTAGCAGACTTGGGTATTACCAGTTGGTGTGGCTTCCTGTAGGCAAGATTTTATGAAGAAAGGAATATTTTATATGAAGTCATGAACCCTGCTTTCAGAAATCCTTTGTAGCTTCAGCACTGCTGTGGGGAAATAGTACCCCAGTCAATCATTCCATTCCTACTTTATTAATAATTATGTAGTTACTGGAAAAAAAGTTATTTTGCATATTCAAGCCTAAAAATGGAATGTCTGAAGTGTGTTTGTGACAGCAGGGAAAAGATTATCCACTGTAGTAGATATACATTGTATATATCATAGTGTATACCTGTGGTAGGATCTTAGAGCAGAGAGTTTAGTAAAATTTTGTGCCTACTGTCCAGTCTCATTTGGAGTGAGCAGAAGTTAAGTGCTGAAAGGATAATGACAGTCTAAACAAGCGGTAGGAAGGGTTGCATTCCTGTCCAGCAAACTGTATTTATTAATATGATCTATTTTAATATGTTGGCTGGAAGTGTAAAGTTCTTAGACAGAATTTTGTTTACAGGGGTCAAGTTCCTGCAGAGGCAGAAGTGAACTACTTAGGGGTGGCCAAATCCCTGGAAATGTATGGAGTGGATCTCCATCCTGTTTATGTAAGTATTGTTTAAATATTTTAAACTTGGTAACAAAGAAAAAAAAATTATTGTACTAATGTGGAGGAGAGTATTTATATAGTTTAGTTGCCAGAGAATAACTTGAAAGGAAATGCTGTACTTAAGAAATGCAAAGGAAGACATATTTGCAGACTGAGGGGATTCAGTCATTCATACATACGGAAGCCTAATGGCTTTCAGATGAGAGGCTGTGATTGTATTACACCTATAAAAGACAATCAGTTATACTCTGGAAAAAACAATTCAGATAAATAACAAGTAATTAGTGCAAGTGGCAGGAGAGATGAGAGAGGGTTATAACCTCTGTCTTTGACACAAGAATTTGCACACTATTCTTATGTAAATAACAGCAAGTGTGTCCTTGAACCTTTTCAATACCATTGCAAAAAATGGGGTGGGGTAGCAGCAGCATGTCTGGCTTTTTTTATTATTCATTGTGAAGGTTTTGCTAAAGATTCAGAGTAAGTTTCCAGCTTTTCCTCTGCTGTATCATGTAGCATTGCACGCTGTCTGTATTGCCTCAGCAAAACTCTCCACTTCTTTTGTAAAACAGCATGTATGTTGGGATTGGATCCAAGTCAACACCCGGAGGCTATGTGCTCCTGGTGGAAACATCATTCTATCTTGTTCGAATAATTGCGCTTGTGGCAGGTTTTTCTGAATAAAAGAAAATCAGAAGTTCAAATGGGGAGTTGTAATGTAGATAGTTCACTGAGTTAGATGTCAGTACTTTGTAAAATTACTTCAAAGAAAATAAAGAAATCAAGATACTACCAGAAGATTAAGTATGTATTTCCTGCTGAAAATTGTGTAGCCTGCAATATGAAGTATTTTTTAATGCACCCTGTGGCTTAATTGTATTCATATCCCATGCTTTGTGCCCCTCCCACCCATAGAAAGCTGGGGGAGTTACTGGAACAAGATTCAACATGATCCAACAACATCGTGTTAAATTAGCAGAGCCTGGAAATGTTTTTTTTCTCTTAGCTTGCTTTTGCTGTGCAATGAGATTGCTGTCTGGGTAATGAGCGGTGAGTTGTTATATGCCCAAGTCTAACCCATGAATATTATCGTTTCTATTTGTATTACAACAGCAACAGAAGCCCTCATTTGAGACTGAAGCTGCACACATGAAGAGATGTAGTTCTTTTCCTCACTTGGTCATATTAAAAGTAAAAGTTGCCTTTAGCAGTTAGTTTACTGAGGAGCACAGGCAGAGCTCATGGAGGTGTGCTTGAGCTTACGGAGGTGTGCTTGAGCTTTCTCACATCAGTGGTCGCACAGAAGGACACTTTCTACAGTCAGTCCATCTCACAGTTGGTATTTTTTGCGGTTCGTGCTCTGCTGGTTTAGAGCTTGCAGGGCTCTTCCTTGTTGCCTCAAGTAGGCAGATGAAGGAGCTTTTGCAGCTGACTTTCTTTTAACCTCATGCACTAAGGCTTGCACTCTTTCGAGTGTGGAGTGCATCTGATTTTGGTTACTGACAGTAAATTGGGGACGTGGGGGCCTTCTACCACTTGGCACCAG
The DNA here is from genome assembly GCA_009819775.1 of Phoenicopterus ruber ruber. Classification (NCBI taxonomy): domain Eukaryota; kingdom Metazoa; phylum Chordata; class Aves; order Phoenicopteriformes; family Phoenicopteridae; genus Phoenicopterus; species Phoenicopterus ruber. Next base: position 63,500,056 of record CM020246.1, on the reverse strand, counting down.
GGTTTTCACACTGTTGTCTCCCGACACGGTTTGCGATTTGGATACTGACCTCAGGATTGGTTTCCTTTGGAGGAGATGATGCATGTGGCTGTTACTTGCATGTCACTACCCATTCTGAACAAAAAAATGCTCTGAATCTCTCAAAGGAGCTACTTCACTTGGTAGCAGTATGCAGGTGATACTATTTTAGGAGGGAGAAGGCAGCTGTGAGGTTGTATTATAGTAAATAGGTCAGAAAATCACTATTTACCTTCAGCTGAAAGTTAGGATGTCTGTTGCGTTCATGTCTGAATAAAGAGTTTAGTTTCTGAGTTTTGGCCGTTTGCCAAATAGCTGAAAGTAATTCCTTAAAAAAAAGAAGTTATTTTTGTTTTTCACCACGGCATGCGGAATCTCCCTTTCTTTCCCTCAGTGCCATTCTTTCTTGCCTTTTTGCCTCTATGCCTACAAGTTTTCATATAGGAGTTTTTGTCAGTAGATCAAGTACTATTTTCCCGTTTGCAGGGAGAGTGAAACAGTATGTTCACGTCAGTCATCAGGGTGACTTCCTCACTAGACCTCACTGCTACAGTGATACAACTTGCACCTGTATGAATGACACACATTTTTATTTTCTAGGGTGAAAACAAATCTGAATATTTTTTAGGATTAACACCCATAGGAGTTGTTGTCTACAAGAATAAAAAACAAGTAGGAAAATATTTCTGGTATGTATAATTTAAATGTGCAGTCTGTGCTAAAACAATAACAATGTTGTTGTGTGGAAATGTATGATTTGTAATATCTATTTGAAAGATTAATTGTATCAATTAAAAAAAAGTATACCTGGAATTCCTAATCTTTGTCTGGATTATACAGATTTTTAATTTTTTGATAATCCACATATGGAAAAAAATAGTTCACCTTTACCATACTCATGCTGAAATGTTTAAATACTGCTAATTTTCTGTTAATGTCTGGTGCATACCTGAAAAAAAATCTACCTGTGAATTGCTTTTTGTCTTTGTATGTAAATATATACAACTTTATTATGCATGAAATTGAAGTCTCATGAAGTTCTGTTTGTCTTTTTTTCCAATATTACAGGCCTAGAATTACAAAAGTTCACTTCAAGGAAACACAGTTTGAACTTAGAGTCCTGGGAAAAGATGTAAGTTTTTATTTAAGCCTGAAAGAAAAAAAAAAAGTAGTCTCAGGTCTAATGAAATGGGAAATTTTGTGTGTCCATCAAAGTGTAATTTATTTTCTTGAAATTCACTGCAAGAAACCATCACAGTGAAATTAATTTTATTGATAGTTACTGCAAGAAAATTACCTTATCCTCAAGTGTATTTTGTTCCGGATGGTGCTTGCAGTTTTATTAAAGAAAGAGGAGGAAGAAAGATTTTCTGTCCACATGTTGCAGGCAAGGGGAGAGAACTTCAGCAGAACAGTACTGCAGTAGGAATTTTGTAACAAACCTTTATGATTTTGTATCATGCTCTGTAAATTAGAGTGGACTACTTCTGCAATGCCTTGTTTATGGTGTTACATAGTGCTTTTAAACTAGGCTAAATCTACAGGGAAAGCTAATATTAACGAAAATGTGGGTGGAGGAAAACTCACAAAGCTGTTAGGCACGAGTAATTTTACAGCTTGGAAAAAGAGGCAGCCACATAATATAGCTCGAAACCCATTTGTTGGAGTTTAACTTCATTGTGCTGTTAGACCATCTGAAAGAAAACAATGTTGGTTCCAGTGGAGCAAGGATAGCAGGTTGATAGCAAGAGAAGATGTTTTAAGATAGAGTCAGTGGAAAAAAGAGAACGGTATTTATCACCTACGAAGCATGTGGGGCAGAGGGAGGAGGAGGAGAGTGTTGAGGATATAGGGAAAATTATGAAGTGCCATAAAACAAATCGTTGCAGTCAGTCTGTGATTTTTGGTATCTGGTTGAGTTATAAGTTTAGTTTGCTGAGTTATTTTTTGAAAATACTTTGTAGGTCTCTTTGGAATATGAGGACTGAAAGTTTATAGTTTTGAAGAAGTATTAGCCTGCTGGCAGTATTCCCCATTACTGATTATCTATGTATCTTCATTCACCTATGTAGTGGTTGATAGTCTTGTCCATGATTTTTCCATGAGGCCATTTGGTATGTTTGGTACATTCTGGGAAAAGTAAGTGTACTACTGACTGGTTGTCTTGGTTCTGTCATGGACAGCATTTCTTCTGCCTATGTAGATGTACTGGCAAGTTTTGCTTTTGTTACTCCCAAGTGATTTGTTTCTATTTGGTGTGGTGATCTATGGGAAGTTCATTTCTGATGGTGTGTTTGTTGAAATCAGAGAGTTGTTTGAAGGCTGGGGGAAGGTTGGGAAAACTTTTCTCAGTGTTTCATGTGAAGAGTGAATGCCTGTTCATGTATAAACATGTCTGAGTTTGACTTAGAGTGAATTGCATTAAAGTGATGCTGTAGTTTCAGTTTGATGCCACATATATATAGTTTTTGTCTGAACCATGTGGAATTGCAAAGGTTTAATATGCTGAGCAGAAAACCTGGAAGCTTTGGAAAACATGCTTAAGTTGAGACTGTGAATGTTGATGGCTGGTGAACACTTACTATTGTGATCTGAAGGCAAACACTTTGACAGCACTTGGTAATTTCAAGTCTCGACAGGTACTTCTAAGAAATTGTTCAAGAGAACAGCAAGTACAAGGGTGTGTACCATCATTAAAATCTCCTTTGCAACTAATACTCACTTGAAGTGTTTCTACAGTGCTTCATATCCTAACAGGATCAGGAAAGGCCAAAATGGCCCAGGAAAATCTTCCTCTCCCTTTTTTTTAAACATTCTGGTGGTGTTACTTTGAACAAAATTATGTATTGGAATAAGTAAACAGTAGCCTTAGTCTCTGGATTAAAGCCGTCATAACAATTTATGCTGTTCTGCACCCAGAGGAGGAAAAGCTCATCAGCGTATTTATATGACTATATGTTCCAATACACCTCAAAAACTTAATTCACAAATTTCTTTTATTCCTCTGGGTTTTGGAATAAATGCTATTACTTTGTCCTTCCACGTGAGACATGAGTTTGCAGCATATGATAGGAGAGTAAACGTGCCACTTTTACGTCATCCTGCTTCCTGGGATATCACTTTACGGATGAGGGAATTAATACTTTCCTTGTTTCAGATGTGATACACGAAGTCTGGAACGTGTTACGCATTTTCAGTTAGTTGGAGAGAATGCCAGAAAAGATTCAGGAAGAGAAGAAATAATGGAGACTTTCCCGCGTCTTAGACGGAGCTTTATGGCATATAGCGAAGGAGTTAACATCATGTAATAAGGATTATTATACTTGGATTATGTCTGAGTATATTGAGTGCTTTGCGTGAATCACACTTTCCATATTGTAGTGAAAACTCTGTGCAGGCTGGATTTTGGTTCGTGCTTCCACACACTAGCTACCTTTATTCACGCTGACGGGCACCTTTCGCGGGTACACCTGCTCATCCAGTGGAAGTTGTTGGTGCTTCCCCTGCACGGGGTTGCTTGTGGTAACTTCTTTGTTCTCCCTTTCAATAAATGTGTCTGAGATTTTTTCAAACCTACCGAAAGAATGTGAATGTGTACTTCCCACTGAAGTGGTGGAAGTGGACATCCTGATCTCCGTGACGGATGGCAGACATGGCAGTCTAAATGTACTGGTCCACGTCCTTAGGCTACCCAGAAAATACATTGTGGGGTGCCTGTGTCAGCCAGGCCTCTGAGTTTGTTGTTGTTTACATTATTTCACTTTTCATAAACTTGATGATTTACTGAGCAGAAGATATTTATGCTTATGGTATTATAATAAAGTAAGGTGCTCTACGTTTCCTGTTTTGTAGTGTTCTCTCTTATACTTCTTCATATCTCTTCTATGAGAACATTTCCCATATATTTAACTTCTTTATATTTTTCCTGCACACCTGTTGCTATTGTGTATAAGCATGACCATTGATATTTTGGTTTTATCTTTCACTACTTTGCTTGTATTATATGTGTTCTCCCTAAGGCTATTGCTATTGCCCCTTCATAAACAAAATACTGCCCTTCATACTTGGCCATCCATGACTTATCCTGACACGTGAGACTAATGGCCTGGACCAACTGACAGAAACTCTGTTTCAGTGATGTTAATCATGGAATCGGTATTTCATTGTCCCCCAAGTGGACCCATGCTGTGAATTCTGAGCTAGAAACACATTAGGCTTTCTATGAAACCTCTAAGTATCAGCATGAAATTAGGAGCCCTTCCCCTGTGAGGACTGCACAGGATTCCCTGAACATGACAAACAATTGCAAAGAACTTCTGAAGATGGGAGAAGTGTATTTTTCTGCAGTTTCCTTTAAGAAAACGGAGAGATCCATCTGATGCCTGTGCACAATTGCTGGTAGCATAGACGTCTGTTGAACAACCTTGCTGGCAACGATCCAGCAATACAGGTGGCCGCCAAAGGCCCCCCCGACGCAGCACAATGGAGCCTGATCACAACATGCACTATGTGGAAGCGGGGAATCGAAGGGGTGCACAGCACACCTCCTGTGCTTTCCCTGTGTGAGGAACACGGCTTGCTTCCTCGATTTCTCTCTCAACTAAGGACATGAAACAAAATAGAGAAAAACATGCTTTGATAGATTGTGTAGGCTGGGAACGCAAACGTAATAATATGCAGGAGTGAGAGATGTGGGGCTTTTTTGCCTGTAGGTACCAAGTTGTTCAGTGCTGTTCCGCGCAACCCCATACTGTTTTCTGTAGCAGCGCCTTTTACTTTGGTTGCACTGTGTCTGAACATGCAAGTGAATGATTTCACTCCTTCGCAGAGTTTATGCAAAGCTTCTGTACTTGTTACTTTTCATGTTTCTCTTTCACCGAACCAGAAAGTATTGAATGTGCAAAACGCTTTCTTTCATTATTTTTAGTTGTAAGAGAAGGGTCTTTTGCAAGTCTGAAATTTTTGTTTTGAGGGATTTTGAAATTTGGGTTGTTTCAAGTCAGAACAAACCCCCAAACTGTGCAATTAAAAATGATTTACGCATTTTCAAGACATGCCTTCCTCTGCAATCTTGCTTAGTCAGATGAAGAGGCCCAGCTCAGCTGAATTCATAAGGTGAAGTTGGTGAAGACTGTTTTCAGGAGCAATACCAACCACTGACGCATGCTAGAGGAACTTCAGGGCAATTCCAAAGCACATAATTTTCCCCATTCTGGTCGCTGAAACTTGTCTAAATACAAGATTTTTGTGTTCTTTTAAATAGTCTCAGAAAACCCTGGAAATATGCTTTATTTTTTGAATCTGCTTTTTGTAAGTGTCAGAACTCTGAAAAATAATTACTTTAATAAGGTGGTTCAGCTATACCCTTTCTTGCCCTGTCACATGCTACATTCCATCTTGAGTTGCAAGTTCTAGGCAGGAACTTTTAATTTGGTTTATTCCTCTCGCAGTTTCTTGGGAAGATTGAACAGGGTTTGAAGAGATGTCCCTCCTATTCTAAAGTCCAATTTAGCTTAGATTTCCATTCGAGGCAAAAATAGCATTTTGATCTTTATTATGGTTTAAGAATTACGGATGACTTTTTTATCATTTGCATTTGCCCGCACTTAAGCCAGAGTGGTGGTGGAGGTGAGCAAGCACAGCGGTATTGATACATTATATAGCACAGTTTTGGCTTGTTTGGATTGGTTGGAGGTTTTTTTGCCTTTTCTTAACCACTTTCTGAGCCATTGCAGGAGGATTGTAAGATTGGTTCAAGGCTTGATAGCAAAATCTTCAGTAATGAACATTTTTGAAGGAGAACTAGGATTAAAATTCCTGCATAAACTTAAAGTCATTACCACTAAGGTGTTACTGTCAGCTTTTTTTTGTAAGTTCTTCTTTAGTCTTTTTTTTTAATTGGTGTAATATGAGGCTGTTACATTTGTTTCAATCTTGACATGCTTTATACAAACTGGCACAGCATTATTAATTTTAATTCCTGACTTGTATAAAGTCCTTAAAGATTGACCTTGTGTAACCAGTAATAATACATTGTCCGTTACATAAGCTATGATTGGTATGCATTATGTAAATATATAAAGACAGAATATTTCCTATTGGAGTTAACAATTGATAGGATCCAGGTAAGTGGCTAACCTGGCAAAGAATAATGTCGGGAAGCCGTAGCTTCAGAGCTAGTGTTAGTATTTCTGTTACACGTATATGCTCGTGTATTACATGTACATGCGGTGTGCTCTGTAATGGGGCGAGATCCCTCCTTATGCTATATTAATATTCAGTGCGACTAGGAAGAGTGGTGCATGTGCTGGCGGGGCTCGTACTGTGGTTTTGGGTTTGAGTTTTTCTTCTTCATTTTCTGAGCCTGGATTGGTGGGAACCAATATATGTCTTGTCCTAAATTATAGGAGCTACAGACTGCTCTGAGTCATGGGTTTTCAGAATGTTTTTGATCTGTGGACGGGTGCAGTGCTCCACGTAACGGGTGTAAGCCTACTGACAGCGGCCCTCTTATCTTTGGAGTAATCCACGAACTTCACAAACAAGGGATCTTCTGGCCCCCAGAGGGAAGCACTGTCATTTTAAGTGTGTGTCTTCTCTTCCAGGCGGACTCGAGCCTGCCTTGCCTGGGCACTGAGCTAGCTGGGCACAAAGCAGCTCTGAGCTGGAAAGCTGTGTAACCAGGCTGGCGGGGCAGAGCAAGCCGGGAGCTGTTTGCAAAGGGCAGTGTGGGCACTCCTGAACTAGTACGTCAGCGCTAGCAGTTCCAGAGGCATTTTGTGGTTAGGTAGAGCAATCACCCCTCTGACTTGTCTCCTTTGAAGGCATTAGTGACATCCTTTCACTCTTTCAGTTAAGGGGGGTTATGGTGGAGCGCTGTACCAATTACCAGCCGTTTAGTGGAGATCTCAAAGGCCCTGCCAGGTCAGTCTTCTGGCTGACTTGAGAGGCAGCATAAAACAGGTAAGGGCTGTGGCTACATGCTTGAGTGCCCGTCTGTTTCTACGCTTATAGTATAGACAAGCTATCTGCAATGCCCTGTGCTAGGGGGATCTCTCCTCCCATGGGTAAAAATGGTCGTGAGGCTATGGCAGTATGAGCTTTAGCATGTTTTAGAGACTGCAGGACAAGCTTTTAAAGCCTTTAAAAGGAGAGGAATATTTTATGTTTGTCCTCACAGTTTTTTAGTGTCTTGCCTTTTTCAGGTTTAGGAGAAGGTGATCAAAGAGCTCAACAACTAGACACTGCTGCAAGGGGTATGCCTGTCCTTTTGCAGGCTCTGGCCCTGTGGTCCTGCCCCTCTCGTGCTGATGCGAGACACAGGTGTGATCAAAAATCACTGTACAAAAATAAGTGGGTTTCTGCTTGTCTGGTGAGCGCAACTGGCTTCCTGAAAGAACAGACAAACACCAAAGCTGGTTCAAAGGCGAGGGGCGGTGTTCAGAGTGCGCAGACGACCAGGACCGCTCTGGAAGCAGTGAGCCATCGCGGTTTACGATGCCTTACCTTTAGTACACTGGGCACTCTGAAAGCAACAGGATGAGTAGCAGGGAGTAGCTTGTGAGGCGCCAAACAACACTGAATGAGTTTGGAATTGTCATTTCCTGTAAATCGTTAGTAAAAGTACAATAGGTCTTTGTTTCTTTTGGTTCAGATATATGAGAATAATAAGAAAAAACCCCAGCTAACTCTCACTACCTGTAAGAAATTACAATTGTTCAAGATGCTAAAAATGTTGCCTTTTATTGGAAACAAAAGTTGATGGTGTTAACAGGTAAGGTCATCCTTGCTTTACCTATACAAATCAATTTATTCCCCTAGGGGAGAAAGATTAAACCTGGAAGATATTACTGCCTTCAGTACTGCATAATTTTTATATATGCATTTATAAATTGTGAGGGTAATCACAGTACTCTTGCAAGCCTTAAAAAGTCTTAAAAAGTAAATGGAGAAAGTCCTAGATATTCTGTATGCAGTGTCGTAATGGACTTAGTTGCAGTAAGTTACTGAATCCTTCACAGAAAAGGTGAAAAATGGTAAAAGAATTATGAATTGTCTCCTCTGTGTTGGTGAAAGACCTTGGAGATGAATATTTTAGGCCTTCTTTCTCTCTCTTCAGTAAAATTTAACTGTGCTATTTGATTTATTACAAGCATCCGTTCTGAGGCAATAATTTTCAGATATACGCTTTTCCTTCAAATTCAAATAAATAAACCTCAGTGTGTTATCAGAAAGCTTGTTGATCTGTCCCCTGATTTTTAGGCAGTTGTTTCATTTTCCATATCTGAATTCCATAACTTGTTGATAAATTGGATCTATAGGGCTATGCTGTTTTTTCCTGAGTGCCTTTGCTTGCTTGTATAGATGTTTCAGCACGTAGTTAATCATCAACATTTTTTTCTTACCAGCTGAGATGAGCTTTCTTCCATCTTAGAAAATAATGCCTTCAAATGATAGAATCGGTAGTGTTTGCTGGTCAGATCTTTCAATCATATGGCAAGGTAGCTATACTGTCCCTCTGTTAGTCACTTACTCATTTTCATGTGTTATGTGCCATTTGTTCTGTATATGGGAAAATTCTAAAACTTTAACTTAAAAAAGAAGAAAAAATGGACAAGCAGAACCTTTTCCCTGATCAGAATCTTTCCCTGAATTCCAGTGGCATTCAAACTGGGCTATCAGTAAGATATGACAGAAATACCTTATTTTAAAAAGTCTCTCTAAAAAACCCCCAAACACCCCTGGCTTGTCTCCCCCCCTCCCTTCCCCCAACCCACAAACTCTCTCCTCCAAGACTATGTAATTAAATGAATTTAAGTGCAGCAGAGGATTCTTTGCCTAAAAGTAAAATTTAGGAGTGGACAAAGAAGGAGCAAGATCCTGCATATTAAAAGTGAGTCATTGAGTTCTTTCCTAACAGAAGTTAAATTGACTCATCATATTGCATAAAGTTTGCAATACCACAGGCCTGATCTGATATTATTCTTTAAAAATGCACTGGTGACTATGGTTGTGTGGGTTTATATGAAATCACATCAGATGACAGTCTGATCTAGAAATTGTAAAGTAAATTAAGTTGTAAAATCTGAAGCTATGTTTCTGTTATATGTAAAATAAGCAAATGAAAAGTACCTCTTGAGATACCTTCTTTAAAACTTTAAAAATGTAAAAATGCAGTATGATCTTTCACTGGGTAGACACTTGTTTCTGGTTGCCAGAGGAGCAAGAGCAGTATGGTTACTCTTGAAAATTGTGGTATAAATAGATTTTTCTCCTTGACAATCGTCAAGATTCTCCAGGAAGCTTTTTTTTTTTTCTGTTTTCCCCAGTTACTTAGATTTTTTTTCTGTTTTAGAAGAGCTTCATTTTTTAAGTTTCTGGTTTTACTTTTTATAAATTAAACTTATTTTTGCTTCAAGTTAACCCCCTTGTGAGTCCTGCAGAGAGATGAAGATCCTTATCATGCCTGAAATTGTATTTTAAGGAACTGTAGGAATATATTTATGGGACTAATCTACTGTATAATCATTTTATGCTCTGCGTTGCAATCTCAGATAAATCCTGGTTATCAGCATTCTCATTGGCCATATATCTTACTGTACTCCTCTTTCTTGCTGTGATGCCCTAGGGAGGAAATTATGCTTTTGAGAGAAGACTGGAGGATGATTTTCATGCCTTGAATATTCCATGGGACTGTTCCAGCCAGCCATTAAACTAACTAAAATAATCCATGGGAGAAAATAAGCTCATGTGTATGTCTCCAATTTTTTTTTTTTTTTTTTGGTCAGGGAATGAAATCTCAATTATTCTAACCATAGGTGCAAAGTTCTGTCATTTTTTGCTGTTATTTGTTTCAAGGGGAAGGAGGCTGCCTGACAGCTGTTAATGGAGATATAATTGGTTTGTGTAACAGGTGAAATTTTGAATTCTAGAGCACATACTGAATTAGTTCACAGTTTGCAAGGTGCTTGCAGGTCGCCATCCCTCATTAAATGAAGAGTGGGAGAAACTTGCCAGAACTCTTTACCTACGTATGCATGGCCCTGCAGAAATGTTACTACCGCAACGGCATCCATTTCCTATAATCAGCTGCCGAAAGTGGTGTGAATCATTACCCCTTTGTAATTTGCATATCGGGGAAGTGGTTTTAGGGCTCAGTTTTGTTATAGATGGTATCGTACCACGCTGAGGATTCACACTGAAGTCAGTGGAACTACTCATTCTTCGTGCAAATCACAGACAGGGAACTGAGCAATTAGGTTTACTGAGTAACAGATACATGGAAGTGTATTTTATTTGAACATATTTGAGTATTTAGCTTGTTGGAAGCAAGCAGTGTGATGTGTCAGTTACTTCTTCTTGTCTGTTGGAAGTATTTTGTAGTTTGTATATGTCTGGCTTCTCTTTCATCTCTCCCTGCATTTTTCTCATGCCTACTGTACTGACTGCTAGTTTCTAGTGAATAGGTTTTAAGCTTTGAATGTTTTGCTGTCTTCCTTAAGAGATTTTAAGGTGGATTTTATGGCTTTTACCTTTGACCTTTTTCCTCATATTTTGAATTGTTCTGAAGTTATCTAATTTTTTTTTTAATCTTTCCTTCCCCTCATCTTTTTTATTTCCAGTTTTACCTTAGTTCTTCTCCACATGCACGTTTTGTGCTTTTTCTCTCAATAGTGTTGCTTCATATTAGTTTATCACAAATCTCTTGTTTCTTTCCTTCACTTACTGTTGCCTTTTTGTATACGGTTAAACAGAGCCTTGCGAATATATTTTTGCTTGACATCTGAGGTGCACTTTCAGAAAACATCAGAAACATACTATTTGAAAAAACTTTGTGCTTTTTAATTAGGAAAAACCCCTGACATCTACTAACAAGAATGAAGGAACAGAAATGTTTCAGTAATCTCCTTTCTCTTCTGTTTTTCTGCATCTAAGGAATCGATTCTTTAAATAGTTATTTTCAGGCAATAAGAAACCAAAAAGAAAAGCTCTTTCAAATGAAAAATTCTACAGAATTACAGAACCTGCTTCTCTTCAACGTCTTTTCTTACGTGCCTTGATATGAGATGGTCAGTTCTGGTGTTCAGTAAATGAAGATTGACTTCACTGGCAGAATCCCTCATAACAATATTGATTTGTTTTGTTTTGTTTTCAGTGCAATGAAACTTCCTTCTTTTTTGAAGCACGTAACAAGATCACCTGCAAACATCTCTGGAAATGCTGTGTAGAATATCATACGTTTTTCAGGTGAGTGATGCAGAAGTTGTGGTTTTGTTACCAAAAGGAGGGAGACTATATTGAGTAAGAACCTTGTTATACCTACGGAGTGGTGTAACACAGGCTTGCTGCCTGGAAACACACTTTTCCTCTTGATTACAGAATGCTCTTAAAAGATGATGCCTTCCTTTTTCTTACAATGATGTGAAACAATAATTTTAAAATTGGGTAGTTTGGTGGTTTCTTTTGTCTAGAATTCTTTTTGAAACAGTATCTCAGGTTGCATAAAGTAGGCTTTAACAGAAGTATCCACAGATGTATATGGCAGGATTTAAGCTTCCACATACATTTTTACATATTTAACCGTCCAATTTTCTGTAGCAGCATTGGCTTGACTGAGGCCTTTGGATTTCAGACATTACTATTTCCTACAATGCACAGAAATTTTAGTTTTTCAGAGAAAGACTCATTGAATTTCCATAATGTTTTGCTTACTTATTGAAGTGTATAGAATGTTTCCAGTATTGTACATCTCAAAACACTTTATTTTACTGTTGCAAAAACAGTAACAGAAATGTGCAAGGATGTCTAGCTAGGAACTAGTCGATGGGGTGCTTGGGGTTGGCTTTAGCAGTGCTGTAAATGAGTAAGCTCAGAATCCCTCCTACAGTCTCATTACTGTGGCATGATATTTTTGCCTGCTCCTGTGAAATATTAAGTGAAAGGCTGCTGCTGCCAGCAGTTTACAGTAGACCGTGACCAACCTGATCTAGTTGAAGATGTCCCTGCTCATTGCAGGGAGGGTTGGACTAGTTGACCTTTAAAGGTCCCTTCCAACCCAAACTATTCTATGATTCTATGAAATAAAGAGGAGGACATAAACATGTGGCTTTGTGGAGCTCTCAACCACATAAGAATCAGCCTGGTGGTAGGGATGAAGAAGAACTAGCAGAAAAACTTTTTTTTGGAACCTAAAGCTTGTATTTCTCTTTTCTTTTCTTGGGAAGGGAACTGTAGTTGAGACCTATGTATGTTACTTACTCTGTTGTTTTATTTTTCAAACTACATAGAGTGCCAGAGAATGAATCAAACTCTCTGTCAAGAAAATTCAGCAAGTTTGGATCCATAGGTTATAAACATCGGTACAGGTGAATTTATTTCATTGTTTAAACTTCAACTAATTCCTTCTTCATTCCTTCTTTTCTCCTCTTTTCTTCCAATGAAAGAATAACCCCACCCGGACTATGACTCAGAGCAGTTCTGCTGACAAAGCATGAATCAGGGCCATTTTAACAGACTCCCTTTGGGAGCCTGGCAGTTTTGGGACAAGTGAGAATTACTTCTCATTCTCTGGATCCCCGGAGTTGGCTAAGGCCTGCTGTAGCCTGTAGTGAAAGTGAGAGCAGCCTTGGCAATGCTTTAAGTCAAAGTCTCCTTACACGTCCTGAAATTATGTTCATGTCCTGAAGGGTTTTTCCTGACAACTGGGGAATACCAAAACAAGGAGGCATGTTGGCTGCCGCCTTTCTTCTGGGAAGAAGCAAAGGGTTGGTGCAAAGAAGTGTATGAAGTCCTTCTTTACAGCTGCAGTTGAGCTATGGCAAGGGCTCTCGGTCCAAATGGTTATGTCTAATCCTGTAGCAGAACTGCTGGTGTAGTGCTGTTGATTTAAGAATAAAAATGAGGGCAGATCTGAAGGGAGATGGGTGTATCTTTTCTAACTGGAATAGCTGGCAAAATTGCATAAGCATTGAAGGCTGCAAGCCTTGAAAGATGCAGCAAACTTCAGACTAAGGGTGTATAGGGAGCACTTTGAATTCTAGCCTGAGTTAACCAAGCAGACAGTGTGACTTAAAGGGCAGTTAATACTGTGATACAGAGGAAGATGTGGTAGGGAGAGTGGATTTAAGATCCTCCAGCTGCTGTGCCACAAGTGACTAGCAGAATATAGGATGTAGTTAAAATTGTAAGATGTCAGAAACCCAATAGTTTTTACTGAGTTTTATTGAAACTTTATGTTTTTAAGTCTGTTGAAATGACAGGATCTTTGTCTAGTGAGTAAAGCACTTGATTTGGCAATTGGCAACCACTCTTTTAAATCCAGTTCTGTCACGTTGGCTGAGCAATTTTGAGCCAAATAATTTATGGTCTGATTTCTAGAATTGCTTTAGAGTTGCGTATTCAGTGAACCTGAAAGGGAGGGTGGAAAAAGCTTCTTCAACGTATTTCATAATAATCCAGATTATTTGGGTTATCACATTATCTCACATGATCCAGCTGCTTCTTACTGTAGGTAACAGGGGAATGATTGTACTGCCTTTGGGGTTTCTAGTTGGATCCTGACCCATATAACCTCACTGTGAAACTGTATAGGAGTTCAGTGGATTCCTGCCACAGCACCGCAGGTGACAGTTTCCCCTGTTGGACCGTTTCAGCAGATTGGAGCAGGGCACTGGTGGTGGGAAGGAGAAAGCTTTGTACTCACCAGGACCTTCCAATCTATTTAAAAAAAATACCATGAAGCAGTTAACTACATTTGAGTTATTCCTGCTGGTGGTGCATTTAAGTTAGTCTTCCTTTTTTTAATAAGTTTCAAGGATGATCTGCGATATGGATTGCCATGTTGGATGATGATCATTACTGTCAGCTATGTTTATAATGTTAGTTTTCTCTAGGACACTGATTAAAGTATATATTTCCCTTCTAGTATGCAGTGTTCCCTGTTTTGCTGCAGGGATTTTTGAGGGCTCCCCCTGGCTTGAGTGGATGTTCTAGTAAATGTGGGTTGTGACATATAGTTGCACCATATTGATTATACAGTGTTAATGATAAAAGGCAATAATCAGTTGGTATTTGACATGTTAACTCTCATCTTGGAATTCAGAGCAGCAGTAACAGCATTTTGATGCACTTTGAGAATCTTCTCTTTGCTTATCCATCAGCTTTGATTGTCTTCCCTCTTTGCCTTTGGTCCCTGTTGTAGCACCAAAAGCAGTGTATACATCATTAGCTCAAAGCAGAAACCGTAATGACACCGTTTGACTGTGTATGTAAGGGGACCATAATATTATCTTTTGTCTTTTTTCCTTTTTTTTTTTTTTTTTTTTAAATCCTCTAGGGACTTTTCATTAGGTGGCAGACAGTTTTCAGGAAAGCAATTTTCCTTATCTTAAGATCAGATGCTTTGGTTAATACATGGAGGTGTTAGTGTGAGTGGAAGGTCTAATCCCCAGATGTTTTGTTAAAACCGCTTCTGGAATTTGCAAGACTGGCATGGTTGCCAAACTTAAAAGTTCAGGAGAAGTGTTTTCTGGCTAACTTGGGAGCAAAAACCCTATTAAACTGAATATCAAAACCCAGCATTACTGTGATGTAATGTTAGAATTTGGTGGGTTTTTGTCCTTCAATTCTTCTACAGATTTTGAGAAGATAAAAACTCTGCAGTGCCAACTACCCCTGTGGGGCTATTGGTGAAGATACTGTCATCCTAGTGAAGTCTGTTCACATAATTCAGAAAATATACATATGTAATGCTTGTATAGTTGCTTGGCATTTGCTAGTATGATACCTGTTTACTTCTAAGTCATCAAACTGCAGGTGTTTAAGCAACTGGGAGTTAACACTAACAATTACTTCTCTTGTGTAGTAAGTTTCCAGAAGCAAACATGGAATTTTGGGGAGGAATATGAGGCCTATTTTACATTTTTGTTATGAACATTTTATTCTGCTTAGTCACATGGAGAGGAACATTAAAATGAGCATAAAAGAATTTATTTAAACTTAATAAGTTATTTAAATTGTGCAATGAAGAAGACCCTTACTGTAAATGGGAATCTGGACTTCTACTCCATTTATTATCATGTAGGCCTGTGCTAGTGAGAGTACGCTACTACAATTTGCTTTGCACAGGGTTTTCCATGCCCTTTAGGTTGTCATTCCAATGGCAGAGAAGTAGCCCCTTACTGACTGGAACTGAGCAATGTTAAATATGTGTTTTCCTGAGATAAAAACTTACAGAAACAATTGAGGAAGTAATCACATTATTTAGGAAAGTCTTATGTTAGAATGTTCGAGGTTACAAAAGGTCACACTGTCTTAGCCTCTTCCTAATAAACCAGCATTTTGTTTTAGTTGCTTAGCTCCTCCTGAAAATACCCAATATAGAAGAGATTGGCACAATCTGTCGATGATTCTGTGAATAACTGATTCAAAATGAAAGTCAGGGTAGTGCTACTCTGCAGGAGAAAGCAGAGCTGGGATGAGAAGTGAAGAGCTAACAAAACATGATGCCCAAACCCCATGCATTTTTTTTCAATCTGAAGATTCTCTGTTTCTTTGATCGATTTTCCAAGTGTTTTCCCACAATTTTGTTGCATTTTCAAGTGGCAGGACATCTTTGCAAATGACCAGAGACCCTTCTGTGCAGCTCCCACGGCCTGACCAGTGCATTGAAAGAAGTCGCAGCAAGACTTACCCCAAAAGAACACAACAGACCGGTAAGTCCTTCTCTGCTGGGGCTGTGGAGAGATGTCTTCTTTGGTCTTTAGCTCATTTTGTTTTCAAGAGACAACTCAAAGCTGCTGCAGTGTCCTCAAGGATCTTTCAGAATGGATTCTCTCTTTTGCCTTAGGTCAGTATTTATACCTTACCTTAACTGGATCTAAAATCTCCAGCTTTGTGGATAAAAGAGATGGTGTGGATCAAACATGATAAAACCCCATGTTTGTAAGTCTAATGTAAAGTACGAAAGGGAAGTCTGAAAACGGGCAGTAAGAACATTATTTTTTTTCAGGAGTCCTGTCTCACGCTAAAGAATTTTATAGCCGCGTGTCTTGGTTGGTATCCCATGGTTCCAGCTGCTTGACCCAAGGTGTCTCTCTTGTACATCCTCTTCCCAGTTCAAGGGCAGTATCCCTTTATTTTGATATTAAGTAGAATAGAAGTTAGTGCCATGCCCTCTGCAATTCTAACATGCTTCAGATGTGTGAGCTGGAAATCTGTTCTGCATGCTGAAGATGTTGGGGGAAGCTGGAAGTTTTTACAGGTGTTAGAGGAAACGTATAAGATTAAGCAGGGATCATAGGAGTCATGCCCAGAATAATGGGTGTTTCCTGAAATTTAGTAATAGAGGCAGAAAGCTTTTCTAGTATTAAGCTCCAGTTCTACATGTGATTACACGTGCATGCTTAGCTTCATCTGCGACAGCAGTCACGCAGATTTCAGTCGAACTCGTGCATGGAGTTAAGTATATATGTATGTGTGTTAGCAGTTTGAGAAAAAGCCTTTAAAATGTAAGCAAGATTTTTCTTTCTCATGGGTTAGTATGGCATTATAAACTTTTGAGAGTCCCCATTTTTAAAAAGAGAGCAGGTGTATACATCTGGACGCCTCCCATGTTTATTCTGGATGCCGTCTTTTGACTTGGAAACAAAGCTGGTGTGTTCTGCCTTTTAGCTACAGTGGGTCTTGAAGTGTAGTGTAATTAAAAGTATTGCCCTTGGAAAATACAAGCAGTTTACAACAGATTTTTTTTTTTTAAATTTTATTTTATTTAGTGAAGTGTAGGAAGCGAAGGATTGCTCTGCGTTCTGATTACGATATCTTTTTGTTGTGTCTGCAGTTGTCAATGGGTGCGTAAGAGGACAAGAAGCTGTTCACCCTTGAACCTAGTGACTTAGACTTTCGTTCAGCTGGACTGTCCCATTCTTAGGGTGGTAGTTCAAGTCGAACAGCATTTCCCACCTCATTAGTCCCCAGTTCAGTTGTGCAGAAAATTGTGTGGCTATGCAGAGGTGAAGTTGTCAGCTGAAACTCAGCCCGTAGTTGAAAGTAATGTTTGCCTTAGCGCAGGCAGTGAAGTTGGTCTGTCTTGCTGTAAGGGTGTGCATGTTGCGCTTGTTGATTTTTTTGGGGTCTCTTTGACTGGAATTGTGAGGAAAACTGAAACCTTCCCATGGCCTGTTCTGCTGATGTAACATGACGTAGAATTCTCTGGGCAATGCGTGTTTGTTGTTTTGGTGGATTTAAATACTTTGTTTTACTTTAAAATAAAAAGGCTGCTTTTTCACCATCTTAATCATATGTATTTATGTAATCTGTATCACCTATCTGGATTGTTTTGCTTTTAATTTAACTTAATTGATTACCCATGTGTTCAGGTGTGCAGTCATTTTCCACTGGGGCAGGTGTATTACCTTGAATGATTTTTAAATGAAATGAATTTGTTTTGTTTCCCACTTAAAATATGGGCTAAAGGAAGAGAGCTATGTCATTTAAATTCCATCTTTCCCTATAAATGTGCATATTTTTTTACTCCTTATTTCTTCATTTTGTATTTGGGTTTTCACAATGATAAACATCTAGTACTCTTTCTCCATTTAAATGGGCTTTCAGATGCTGAAAGCAGACTGACACTACTCTCCTCCATGTGTCAAACACCATGTGACAGTCTGTTGCATGTCACTAGGATAAATACACCCCTTTTCACCTAAACTGGTTCTTGGATATACCAAAGTCTGTTTCACACAATAAATCAAGTCTGTTTGATATATTTTAAGCATCACTTGTTTAAAAATACAAACCCAATATAGATTTTACTTTACAGAATAATTTTATCTCGGAAATGAGCCTGGTGGTGTAGACAGTTTTATGAGTTACTTAAAACTTTCCCTGACTGAAATGTTTGAGAGAATAGTGTGACATTTCTTCTTAAAATAAATATTCCTTTTGCATAATGAGATTATGCTAATGGTTATCATTGATGGCTAGTCCTTTGTGGTTGATTTTGTGTTTCTAGTATGGTGTAATAAGATAAAATATGCCTTGTTCAACATTTTAAACAGGGTGATTTTAGTTTGCATGTATTAGATATTTCTTAAGGTGTTTTCTGCCAAATGCCACTTAAATTAGAATCCAGCTGGACATGGCTTATAATTTAGCTTTTTGGAGTGAAAATCAGAGTTCCATTTATTCTTTCAACGCCCAAACCCCATTAACAACTTACAAATAGTTCTCATGCAGTAGCTTCCTTCTGCCTTCTCCAAGCTCAACGTCTTTCCTTACCTGCTGCTTTACTTTTTTTCCTTTTCTTAAGTTTGCAAATTTAAGTGCATGGAAAGCTTCCTTTTTGCAGCCAGTTCAGTTAGCCATTCTGGTTTTGTTTTGCTTTTTTATCTGTTGGTGTGAGAAGTGGGACCAGCCACAGCGCTGGTTTTGGGGGCAATTACATGAACCAGTAGCTACACACGCATGGCTGCAGCATGTGTAGTCTGCATTGCCTCCATTGTAGAGGTGTATGTGAATTGCGAACGCCTCTAACCTCTGTCATCTCATTGAAATGTTTTCCCTTGTTCCTTCTTTTTGTATACATGTTCTGGTGTTACAAGTGGTTACAGAGTATGTGTTTTTTACATTTTTTTTCCTGTCATCTGATGGTAGAGGTTAGCTATCTTTCGCAGAGCTGAGTGAGTAATAATGTTTCTTTGTCTCACTGATCCATTAAAGTATGCTGAAGTCATTGGGGCTGCAGCCACTTAGTGAACTCTGGGTTGAGAGTTGGATTAGGTGCCAAGGCAATGATAGAAATTATTTACTTTTATGTTTTCAGTAGAAATATTTGTGCTTTAAGAGAGGGATTGGAGGAGATGATACTGTGAACAGGAAGAAACTAGCTTTCTTGTATAGAAGCCACTGACATTGACTGATTCCCCTGATAGGATAGACAGCGTAGACTTTGGCTTTAGCATGGCAGATTATTTTCCTAGAATCTAGATTACAGTGGTTTAAAATGCAGTAACCCCCCTTTTGTCACTTGCTTAATACATTTAATATCTTGATTGTTCTAGGATTAGTGGAAAAATCAGACCAGGAAACTCCAATGGCTATGCAATCAATGTTTTTATATTAATGCATTGGGGGTTTTTTTTGGTGTATGTTTAGGTTGGTGTTTAAGTTGGTGTGCAAGTTGGTATTCAGTTGGAGAAGAGTTTGTTTGGTTTGTTCTGTAAAGTCTTATATGAGAGATACATGTAGCTTGTTTCATTTGCTTATTCCCCCTTTTTCATTTCAGCTGAGAGAGAGTTACAGTTGCATTTTGTTCTAGTTGCAAATCATAAACTCAAACACGGAATGGGATCTCTCATTATTCTGTCTTACCCTCTTAGGGCAAGACTGATAATGTTCAGCTTTCGCAACAGTGCGTAGGGTGAGAGCTTTCATTAGACTTTTGGCTGAATGCTGCGCGAAAAGCTCCTTGGGAACATCCTCTCTGGACAAATGTTGATGTGACCGGACCTGTTGCCGTTTATTCAGTGGTGGAAAACACGTTGCTTAGGGTTTGTTGTTGTGTGGTAGCCGAGGACTTGATTTGTCCCTGCCTTGCACACTGGGTAGTTGTACAAGCTAGTGTAAAGTAAGTGCTGCCATTCTCATTTAAAAACCGGGTGGAGAATGGGGAGTCAGTATTAAAATTACAGTACTGTCTGTATTATAATAGTCCGTAAGTAATCACAGGCAGTCACAATCCCTGCCCTGACTAACTTACATATTACCATAGGCGCCTATTATTACCCTGCTTCGCCAGCCTCAGTCGTGTTAGCTAGAATTGCTGGTCTGGCGCATTCGAAGTCACGAATCTTTTCCCAGAAAGCTATGAGATTGGGTTTGAAAGTTAAATTTTAGAAAATGAATCTTGAGTTAATTTTATCTATTTACTTACTTATTTACTTTGAACTTCACACTTTAAAATTTATTTTAAATCCCAGGTTTTGTAAAAGGATGGATGTGACCGCTTCTGCATTTCATGCATGTGGTGTGAGGTGCACAAACCCTTGAGGCTACAGGTTTGGAAACTAGTTTGGAAAATAAACATTATCACAGAGTAGGCTACACTAGTGTAGGCATATGGAAGTCCATTCATTTTTATAGGCTCTCAGTAATACACAGTGCAAAGCATGAGCTCTTCCTGCATGTTTTCCTTTTGATCACACTATCTTCTGCTCTCATTAATAGATTTAAATACAAACACTACTTCCAGATAATGTCAGTGAAGTGGCTTTAGTTGATAAGCAACAGGCATGACAAGCTAATTAGCTTGCCAGGCTCCTGAGGTTTTGGATGTTTGAGTTTTTGAAAATGTAATAGTCTATTTAAATTGAATGCACAAATCAGCATCAAGATGGCTGTAAAAGGGAATTGAAGTGTGTGCATTCACCTTACTGGAAAAGTTCCGTGCAGTGAATGCTGACAGTAATTCATCTGACAAAAGGTAAACAACCAAGAAAACGTGCTACGAGTGAGATATTCAAGATTTCTGGCTATCTAATATATTTCTGAGAGGCCTATTACCTTGGCATGCAAGAAACAGTGGTATAGATAAGTTATTGCAATGGGGTTAGTGTTTGGACAGTTTTTCTGGAGTGTCTTCTTTTATATTAGGGATACTGTATCATACAGAGGTGTATGTTGGTAGAACAGTACTGTAGTTAGTAAAAGATACACAAGGTGGAACATACTTAAAGGACATTATTAGAGTTTCTGTAAGTGTGGACAGAAAGCTCCTAATTAAGCTAGTTATTTGCACAAAAGAATTATACAGCAAGAGTCTTTTTTTTAAAAAAAATCAAAGCAAAGGTCCTTGTTGTGGGCAGCGGTGGAGTCAAACACAGCTAATATGAGGTCTTGTCTCAGTAGAAACCTATTTTGTATTTCTGGGTGGATTCTGCCTCTGTGTGATAGTCACTGGTATGTTGTCTTTTCTTTGGTTTTCCCTCAACTAAGTACTTGTTAAAATAGTAGAGTGGTAACCAGGGAACTCAACAGTGAGAAGATGCTGCTCCTTTTTTAAGGATTTGCTAGTACTGGCTGCTCCAAAAGCTGAGGTGCCCTGTGTAGGCTCTGCAGCACCAGCCTTCATGCAGGGCGCTGAAGGAGTTGCAAAGGCATCACAGACTTCCTGCATTTGGGTGGACTGGCTCTGCCTCGCATAACCCCCCATCGTCTGACATCCAGAGATGACGACGTGTCAGCAGAGTGGTAAGGCTATTGCCAAACATAGCAAAGGATCAGTTCTGGAGGTGGCTGTTACTTTTATAGCACTTGACCCTTGGCTCTTTTTCTGGCAGTTGTTTCATATCTATGACATGTTTTGGAGCATAAGTTCTTATTGCTCCATCAAGTTATGTGCACTCTGAGGGGCTTAATTGGAAGCTACCTCACTTACACAGTAATATGTGAAGTACTGAAATTATTTCCTTTGTTTGAAAAAGTCATATCTTTGCTGATTTCAATACTTCTGTGGGCCAAATTACTGTAGTGGGTACATCTAGGAATTTGGTCTGGGAAAGGTCTGATGGTCTAGGAAAGGCAAGCTAAATGTATCTGCATGCAAAAAAATATGGTCAGAAACCCTGAGATATCCTCGTAGTTTAACACTTTGACCTACGCCATTTTCATTTCACTACCAGTACCTTCCTTAAAGGTGGGAAATTTCTGCTTCCTGTTCTTATGTGCTGTCATCTTTATTTATTTGTGGGTTTTGACTGTAGGCATCCTTCTCTTTTAGAGGTCAGAGGAAGAATTTTTCTAGCAGTCTTTTATGGCCTTAATGAAGATTGGGGATTCTTTTTCTGATCATTTTCTCATCCACATTAATTCAGGAAAGTTTTTCGTTCAGTAATTCCGTCATTTTACCAAGCAGGTCATAGTGGCAGTGTAGCTATTGCTCCATTCTTGAAAACAGAAAATAACTGTATGGGCAGATGTGCAATGCTTCAGAGAGTCTGGAGAGTTGGTTGTCTCTTATTGTATAAAATAGAGGATTCGTTCAGAATGCCAGAACTTTCCTTTCCTTTCTATCTGTGAATCTGTGCCCATTCTGCATTTCCTTCTTCAGAATGTTCTAAATTCTTCCTAGTGCTTATGCTTGCATAAACAACAAAAAGTGCCTTGAAGGAGCAAATATTGTACAAGACAGGACCCAGGCTGCTCCCCTCCCCTGCCAGGCATTAGTCTGAAAATGTAAGTAGGGAAAGGAGTAAACTGCATCATTAAAAGTGGTAAAGTCAAACACGTAAAGGGCTTGGCTGAGTTGCGTAAGCAAAGGTTACTAATGCCACTTGAGACCCTCTGCAGCATATGAGGCATCTGCATAAGACTAGCAGATTTAACCTGTAGGAGAGGCAATTGATGGCCAGATAAGATGCCTCCGATATCTCAAGTATTTGTTTTGAAGTAGAGGAGAGTCCAGAGGCTTGGTATGTCAAAGGGGTGGTATGGAAAGTTGACTGAGATTGTGGAGAAAGCTTATAATGCAAAATCTTGCCGCAGCTTAATTTAAGACATTATATTTTAGTTTTAGCCAAACAAAAAGGCTTTGAGTTTGTGGCACTATATTAACAACACTATGATGCTGTTGCTTGTGCCTAGAGGACGTAGTATTTTCTTGTTAGCAGTCTTGTAGGCTTCAGTCAATGTGTTTCATTATCTTCAATGAACATGCTCAGAATCTTGTCCAGAGCTGATGTATAGCATCAGTGATGTTGCTTTGTTGTTTTACTTAACATCTGTTTCTGGAGGTGGTACCTGCTTTGTAAGAAATTACTGAAATTGCTAGTTAGATGGAAAGAGAATGTGGGAACTGAAGAAAAATTACAGATTAATATTAATAGCATGGAAACTAAAATTATAGCACCAGTAGGAACAAACATTGGTGATTAATGTATTACTACGTACCAAGCTGAACAGAACAGTTCTTCTTTGTTCATGATACTGAGCTGTATACATCTGTAGAGCATAATCTTGTCATGCCACTTTGACGTTAACCCAGTATGAAACATCCAGATTCCCTTGGCCCTCAGTGCTCCTAAATCATGAATACACATATCTGTTTCTTTGAAACCTGTTATATGGGGACTCAAAAAGAGGGGAAAGTGCATGTTCCTCCTACTTCTTCAGGTTCCTTTTCATGGTTCAAGTGGGGACTTAAGTGCCAACAGTGCGAAAAGCACAGGATCAAAATGGAAAGAGTATTGGGCACGAAATTGGAAACTAGGCAGATAACTTTCAAATATTGGCCACAAGTTTCTGACTCATTGAGACTGATCCTTAGCTGTCTCTGTCAGAGTATTACTCTTTATTGTCTCTCTCTTTTTACATTATTAATTTTCTAATCCATTGATCTACAGTTATTATTTTCCTGGTCATAACTTAGGATATATTGGTGTTGTGTTGCACTGTGTTGCTGCATCAGTTTGAAATGGTTTCTTAGAACAAACATATTCATCTTGCTTTACCATCTAATCTAACCATTGTTTTAGAAGCCAGAGTTACTACATTGGAGATTCCCCAGCTTTTTTATACCCTGTGTTCTCCTCACACCTTTCTTCTTGTTGGTGACTGAGCAGGGAATTGCCTTCTGGTGGCAATGGCATAGTATCCCTGTGAGAACAACAGCTTCAAACGCCTCTGTCTCATGTGGAAGAGTAATGAATGTCCCCCGTGTTGAACTTTCTTGTGGTATGGTATAACTGGAAACAAGGATAAGACACAAAAGTGTGATCCTTATACACCCTTAGCAAGTAGAGCATGCACCAGATGTCTTGTGTATCATTCTGTCTCTCATGCTGCACTGTGTTCAGTAGGTGATTATGCCGAATAGGTGTGCAAGCATATATGCTACAGGACTGTTCTATTTGTGGTTTTTTTTCAGGATCTAAGAACATGAGCCAGATTACAACAAATGGGGAAAATGAAGGAACTACCAAAATTATTGCACCTTCCCCTGTGAAAAGGTATGTAGACCAGCAATTCCCTTCCAGCTTTTAAGAGATTATGTATTGCATTGGGTAGAGGAACACATTTAGTAACCATTAGTAGCAGTTTATCCTGCTCTTAAGTTTAGAACCATCTGACCTTCTGTTGACAAAGGTCAGAGAGTGTTGCCCAGTAATTTATTTTAACAAACCCTGATCTTCTGAGGAGCCTGGAACAGGGATTCCAGGTGACACAGAGTTTGGAAACCCACGAATTGGGACAAGTTAACGGGAAGGCAAACAGTCTCATTTTTAAATATGAAAAACACAGATACTGACCCAGGGGGCATTGGTCAGGATAGTTCTGTGAAGTCCTCTGTGCCTCTCCTCCGGGAGCTGTGGGCTGGCTGGCAAGGCCCTCCAGGCATGGGTCTTCTGCCTCTGCACAGGGCAAGCTCTGCTTGGGATGTACGGGCAGGGAAGAGCTGCGCGTGGCCTCTCTTCCAGCAGTGCTGTTAATCTTGCAGTCCATTACCTGTTACACCGGTAAATCCAGAACAAAACTCATGAGTGTTTGTGCCTGATCCTTCGGAGCAGTGAATTGCCAGGGCTCCTCTGGACTTGTGTGGTCTGCTGTGTTTAACTATCAGTGCTGAAGTGCACATCTCTGGTTATTAGACATATTTCAGAGAAAGAGGTGAGGCTCAGATTCAGAAAGGGATTTATATCCCCAACCTTAATTTTAGGTGGAATTTGGGTGCCTGAATCAAAAAACAGTGATCTGACAAAACAATGAGTCAAAAACTCGGCACCTGACTTTTTTGCTTAGTTGCCTGAATGTCTGTCTCTGCATGCCCAGTAACCCTGACAGATTTTTTTGAGCTGAGCACCTGTGGCCTTGTATCTCCATTGAAGCAGTGGGCTTCACATACTAGGTATCTGGACTGACCTCTGAAGAAGGGTCTAAAAGATTTGCTGCAAATACTTGGTGGATAGTGTTTCCTGTTGCCTAATATTTAGAACAGTTACGCCCCAAACGAAGAGCTGAGTTTAATTGCTTCCTCAGTTTGAGGAAAATTGAATCAAATATTCTAGCCCTTAGAAAATAATCTATATAAACAATCTAATCATGGGTTAAAAGAAAGTTTATGATTTTGCCACTCAGTCATGCTGAAGCTAGGCCATTGAGCAGAAAACAATACAAAGGTATATAAATACCTGCAGGGAGGGTGCAAAGAGGACAGAACCAGGCTCTTTTCAGTGGTGCCCAGTGACGGGACCAGAGGCAACGGGCACACACTGAAACACAGGAGGCTCCCTCTGGACATCAGGAAACACTTTTTCACTGTGAGGGTGACTGAGCCCTGGCACAGTTGCCCAGAGAGGTGGTGGAGTCTCCATCCTTGGAGATGGTAAACAGCTGTCTGTGAATGGTCCTGGGCAACTGGCTCTAGGAGGCCCTGCTGGAGGAGGGGGTTGGACCAGATGACCTCCAGAGGACCCTGCCAACCTCAACCATTCTGTCGTTCTGTGATTTGTTGGGAGAGAGAAAGGTACAAAGCAAGAGGTACCCTTGTTCCATAGTGCAGAAATGATCGTTTTGGGAAGGGATAGGAGCCCTTCACTACAGCTTGTGCTCCAAATGCTGTGTATAAATTTTTAGCAATGAACTGTTAAAAAGAAATGGATAGACAGGTTGTAGAGCAAGAACCAAAACAAGGGGCTCTCGACATGGCAGCTTCAACATTTCTGAGTTTAGTTTCTTACCTTGACAGTTAAAAAGCAATTCACAGGCAGATTCTCACTGAGTCACAGTTTTAAACAGTGTTAGTCACTTCCAGCAAAAAAGTGTTGGAAGTTGTTTTTCTTGCGTGCTTTCTGTTTAGAAATGGATTTGTTTTTCTCTGTGTCTCTGTCTGCACATGTAGAACACCTTTCAGGTCTGCCAGGCTTTGTATGCGTGACAGACAGAACACATACTTTGTGAAGCATTTACAGTTTGGTAGTTTACTCCATCCTGTATAATTCTTGCATTAATTGTCAGTCATGCTTGCAAAGCATCTTTCAGCAGCTCTTGCAAGCTGAGTTTTTGTAGTTTAACATCTCGTTCACTGTTGAGATACATAGTTGGTCACTTCTGCATAAGTGGTATAAATTCAAAGTAAACCATAAAAACCCCCAACAACAGTAATCTCACGTGAAATTCAGATCCTCACCTTTTCAAACACTTTGAATGAACTCAGTCCCTTTTGCAACTGCATTCCTGGAGATAATACCAGTACCTGAAGAGCTGCCATGCTGTAGCTTTCTAGCTGTAAAGTGTGTATCTGCTCTGAATGAGTAACGACTTAGGAATCTAATGGAGTGAATTCACCTCCCTAGATAATTTCTCTCTCTCTCTCTTTTTTCCCCTCTCTCTTTTAAGATTTGAGAACACTATTCAAATTTCTTCAAGCCAACTTCAATCTAAGTATTGTTCAGTAGTTTATGCTGTGCAAAACCGATTACTTTTTGCAATACAGGACTGGAACACATTTACCTGAGTTACTTGCTTAGTCTGTAGTGAGCACATATTTTTAAGCCTGGGAATAGGTTGTATGCACATATGAGTCAATAATTAATGGGTGCAGTATTAAGAAAATGATTTACCTGATAAAGTGTAACTTAATTTCTTTTCCTGCTGACTTACTGTAGCTTTGCATTTTGTTCACTATGTGAGAATTAAATGATTAACTCAGTGACCTGTAGTAACCAAAGGCTGAGGTTAAAAGTGGATTAGTGAGTTAAGTAGCTACGATTCCTTCATAAAGCCGAGTCTGTCACCTTCTGCTCTGGGCAAAGAACTCTGGCTTATGTCCTCCTCTCTGTAAGCATCTGTAAAGCTTTTTTTTTTTGCTGCTTAAGTTGCACTTTAAAAAGATACGTGGTGTTAATACTTGTAGTGGACTGCTGTCAGTAATACTTCTTGAAGAGCTTGGTGGAAATCAATGTGGCTATCTAGTTCTGTATCAAGTGAACTGCTTGTTCGTGTAGAAAGCGAGCTCTAGAGACGATGACGCAGGAAAAGCGTGACCAGCCATTGGCGAGAAGGTGGGTGTGAAAGCTACTCCAGCTGGAAGCCACCTTGCAGCACTTGGAGTGGCAGTGAGCAGGCTATCTAGGAGCATTAACGGGTTGGAAATTGTAAAACTTGACACTGTGAGAATGGTAGGAATAGGAAGAATTGGAGCATCCTGCTGTTTTTTCCCCTCATCTCCTGTAGGTACAATGGGAGACTGGTTACAAACACTGATATATCTCTTAAGCCAGGTGACTATCTTGACCGTCCTGGTACTTTGCCTTGCAGCAGTCAGTGAAGACAGCTCTTTCACGTTGTCAGATCCATGCTCAGTGTCTAGCAAAAAGAAAACATAAGGAGTTACTGGGGAAGGGATGAGAATAATATGATACTCTCTGAACATGTGGTCTGTCATGTTTTGAATAGTTATCACCCCTGCCTTTGTTGCTCCCATCTTAAGGAAGGTACTGTAGACCTGGAAAAATGATTCAGAAGTATGATAAGGATAATCAGAGGTATGTGGTGACTGCTATACTGGGAGAGATTAGATAGTCTGTGATTCTTTCTCTTGGAAAAGAGATAAGACAGTTGTTAAAAATGTATAAAAAAATTATGGGGTGGAGTTTGTGATTAGAGAACTATCAGTCATAGGGCTTTTTTTCTTTCTATAAGCACAGAAGTAGTGAGGAACACAGGACAGAAGTTTTGAACCAGGTGGATGTTTTGAAACAAAATGAAATAATTATATGTGTCATAGTTAAATACTGGAGCATACTGCTACCAGGCACTATTTATGCCCAAAATTCAAAAATATTCAAGAGGTGTTTAAGTAAATTCATGGAAGAAAGTTCCATCAAGAGCTATGTAGAATAAACTGCAGATAGTCTCTGGTTCAATAATCTGTTAACTGCATATTGTGGAAGACTTTGCGAGCATATTGTATATTTGCCCTATTGTTGGACTTTTTGCCTAAGCATCTGTTCTCATTTATTCTGAGGCAAGATTGACCTTTTTTCTGACTCAGTGCAGCCATAATTATGAGTTTGTAGAGCTGATTTTCAAGTCTTGTTTTTTTTCCTTCCAGTTTCTCTTTCTAGGAGAGATTCTTCAGCATAGCAGCTGTTTGCCCTCTTTCACATAGCAGGCAAATAGCTATATGCCAGGGTGGGTCTCTGTAATGACTGTATGCCTTTAAGATTAATTTTTAAGAGGTCAGGGGGAGAGAACATGTGATCTGTACACTATGGGTTTAAAAAAATATATATATCTGTACTTTTATTTAGCTTTAAAAAGATGAAAAATGAAAACAGTCCAGAAACCCAAAGAAGTAAAACAAGCGCACCGTGGGAGGAAAATGGCCCACAGAGGTAAGGCGAGGCATGATGTCCTAGGTATTGTGCAATGGTAAATATCATGCCATGGCAGTAGGTTGAAGGATATTGATATAATTCATTAATGTATTAACAAAGTCACAATAAATCAGTATTGTATATAAGAAGATAGGTCCTGTCGTGGATAAATAATCAGTTAAAAATTAGGAAAGTAGGTTTAGGAGGAAGTGGTCAGTGGATGACAGTCACCAGTGGCTTTCCACAGAGATCTGTTCATAGACCTCTGCTATTGAGTATATTTGACAAAGACCTGGAAAAGGAGTGATAAGGTTTGGTGATGGCATAGAATTGTTTAGGATAGTGACAGTGAAAGTTGTCTGTGAAGAGTGGTAGAAAGACCCCTAAAGTACGAGTGATGAGTCACTAGATGGTGGATGATGTTGAGTCACTAAGTGTAAAGAGAGGCAAATGGGGGCAAAAAAATAACGCTAGATTTCTGAGTAAAATGAAGTGCTGTGGAGTTATGGATAACTTCATGAAAACATCGACTATGTAGCAGTCAGAAAAACAATTAGCAATTATTAGGAAAGCAAGAGAACAGCATTATGCCATTACATAAATTTGTGGATCGCATATTTGCTCCATGAATTGTGAATGCAGTTCTGGTGTCCTTATCTCAGGAACAGGAGGAGGCTTTGAGAGGGGCAGCAAGGGTAATCAAAGGTGTCAATGGCCGTGCAGGAAATCTGTACAAGGAGCATAGGCCAGGCAGGACTCTTTCTTCAGTTTGGGCAAGAGATAATTTCAGGGGGTGTGGTCTAGAAAATCATGAGTAGTACAGAGAAAGGAGAAAGAGATCAATATTGTATTTTTCCAGTGTAAGAACTTGGGATCTTCAGATGGAGCTATTGCAGGTGGTTTAAAAGTGTTGAGAAAGGCAGTGAGTAGTGACTCACGATGAGTAAGAGACCTGTGGTCCTCCTTTAGAAGGGATTCTGGAAGTTAGTAGATTCGTGGGAGAAGTTTGGTGAGTCATGAAGAAAAATCCCCAAGGTCTTTCTGAAGACAGAGGTGTAGCAGCTGGCTCAGTAGGTCCCCTGGACTGGGAATATTGGGTTCTGAGGGAGCACTGGGGAGCTGTCATACTTGTTCAAATTCTTACCTCCTGCAGGTGGTTGCTTACGGCCACTGTTGGAAACAGGGCCACTGAACTCGACAGCACATTAAGTGTAATCCAGTACGGTCCTGCTTTTATGTGATGATTCAGATCTATACATGGCGTGTCTTTTGGGGCACCATGATGATTTACCCTGTGTAGTCCTTCTGTAAACATCAAGCGTTTTCAGAGTAAGGACAAGGCAGTGTGCAAATACTCTTTTGCTATGATAGATGTTTATTTGTGAGTTTTAAAGAGGAAGTAGTGTCAGCTTGTCACATTATGGCTCCAGTGTTAAAATTATGCTCAGAATAGCAGGAAGTTTGATCCCCTAGGACCCAAAGTATGGTAGGATTGAGTTTTTGCAAGTCCGTCTGTTCTAAAGGACTACGCAGTTTTAGACACGTAAGCAGACTGTATGCTGCACAGAGGCTTTCACAGCTTCTAACAATAATTCTCATTGAGATGAACTGTGGCAGCTTTTCAACCATGCAGAGCAGTGCTGTAATCAGCAGTCTGCAGAAACAGGTGAAGAAGAATATATCTAATTTGGAGGCCACAGGGTTTTAGGAAAGCAGAAAGAAATACCTTAACTGGAATTTGGTAAGAATATAATATTTACCATATAGCTGTTGTGTAATGTTACATAAAGATATGTGGTTGAGTTTAGCATCCTTCCTCCAGAAAGTCATGGAACATCAGTAGGCCATCTGTTATGTACTCCATCGCAGGCTCTGATAGACTTTTGGAAGAAGAGGTCCTTACACTTCTGTAGGAAAGTATCACAGGATAATCTATACAGGCATTTGATAGTCTACATCTAATTTGGTAACAACCCAACCCATTGGGTCCCAGCCAGGCTTAAGTACATAACCTGAAGCTTGAAACACCTCCAGACCGTTGGCAGAGGATTGCATGGATGAACAGCAGAGAGCTGGACCTAAAATTGTTTCACCGTCCCAAGTATTAGCTCTGTGATGAAGATGTATGGAACACGTTTGTATGACAGGAACATGTTTTCGTACTTATATCCATGGAAAACATAAAGAATAGAGGGCACATGAATGCCTAGCTCTGGGTTGGATAACTCATACTAAAGCACAGAAATTGTATTATGACAAAAGAATATGTATATACTTGGTTCTACGTTTTGTAAGCTTAGAGCTGTTGGCTTGGCAATGCTAAGAGGTGTCTCTCCTACATTTTCAAGGTTCAGTATAAAATATTTATTGCTGGAAAGCAGTACCATCTGTATTGACATAACATGCACACACACACACACATGTATAGCTGAATATGTATATAAGTGTGTATATGAGCCTTCTCATTTTTCGAGGCTGAATCTCAGTTAGCTGGCCCAACTAGTTTTAAAGCCAACTGTTTGCTCTTCCTTTTTAACCCTAGTGGGCTGTATAATTCTCCCAGTGATCGCAATAAATCACCGAAGTTTCCTTACTCTCGGCGACGGAACCCATCAGGTGGCAGCGAGAATGAGTCTGGGCAGCCAGTCCGGAGGAGGTAAGAGCTGTTAATTACTGTTAGCTTCTCACAGTAGAAAGCTTTAGGTCCTGTGTGCTCTGTGTTCAGTAAAGGCTCTTGGAGACACAGTTGGGTCCTGGGAAAAGGGGTACTCTAAGGGCCAGTTGTTAGTCCAAAAAAACCTGAGCAAGAATACCAGATCTACTTTTGGAAAGGAAGCTTTGGTCAGTCTTTTTGCTTGTGTGCTGTTCTGGGTACTAGGAAACTGATGTTAAAAGTATGAGAAATCGCATTATTGGCATGTGCAAGATCCTTTCAGTTGCTGCAGCTATTTTTCCCTTGTGAAGGAAAGGATTGATGGGTGTTGCTTGCTTGACAATGAGCTTCTAATACAGAGCAGTATTTTGTTTTAAGTACATTGCTTTGCTTTAAGTGCAACAAAGATTAAACAAATGAGCCATAAAGCTGTCTTCAACAGTCCAATGTGTGAATTACTTTACATTAGAGAGGATGCCAGCAAAAATACAACTATGAGATACTTAATGTGTTTTTAATGAGTACATGCTGCATTGAGTAACTTAGTGAAGTAAAATTAAATGAATGGAGATTCTGTGCTCTGTGTCCTGAAGTATGTCCAAAATGAGAATTACAGGGACAGTTCTGAAGTGACACAGTTTTGAGAGACTACAAGTTACCTGGGATGATTTGTCCTGCTGAGAAGCTGCTTTCATTGTTAAGGTGCCCTGGTGCTGTAATCTGCTGTGAAGTATAGACAAGCATAGCTATTGTGCCATATTCATCGCAGTCTTCTAGGACTGCCTTGTGAGCCAGCACTTTGGAGTTATATCTCCTTCTGCCATCTCTGAAGTGATTAACGGTTTGACTTTGCGAGACAGGGTTTGTGAAAGAATCTCTGAAGACGTAGCTGTATCTGTGAGGAAATGCAGTTAGATGTGGAGATTTTATATTTGTCAAGTTTCTGAGCTGCTCCAGACCTTTTATCTGCCATTAGCTGTCTACAGCAGGAGTGAAGAAACTCACCCATGGTGTATGCTTAGTGACCTGGTGCCAGTAAATCAGCATAGCTTTCTTTAAGTCAATAGAGTTATGTTGATTTACCTTGTTGGGTAGAGCCCTTGTAAGTGTTAACAGCAATGTGTTTCCTGAATGGGTTTTCTGATTCATTGCTAGCTTAGTTGTCAGAAGGACTTGTTGGGCTCTGTAAAAACAAAGAAATAGAGACGTGCAGTGCAAAACTGTCTTGCACCAAGAAAAGAGCAGTGTTTGTGCACTATGCAGTAGGAAATTTTTTGAGATGCAAAGTGTTTATCATCTGGGATTTGCATTTGGCTGATCTACTTGGTGAACAGGTGGTCATGCCAACAGCAAGTTTTCTCTTGGGCCACCACACCAACAAAATGTTTTTAAAAGTCTTATCTCATATGTGAGACTGTGAAGACTGACAATAGTAGGTAGATTCTAACCTAATTATGTCTTCCTGAATCTTGGTTTTATTCGTGCACTTTCCTTTTTCAACTGTTTAATAACAATAGCCATGTTGTTTATGCACTTTTTACTGGAATTAAGAGGAAAACATCAGGCTTTGCTATGCTGGCAACAGTAGGGAATAATAAAGGCTAACATACCATGCTTAACCTTGCAAGTCAGGGGTTTGCAATGAGAGCTTGAATGGCATCATGCCTTTGCAACTTATTGCAGAGGCATCCTGAAAAGTTTAAAACAAACACATACCTTTTTTTCTTTGTCTTAAATCATATCGAAAAAAAATGTAATGTTGTTTGTGGTTTTTTTGGTTTGGTTGTTTGTTTTATTTTTTTTTTTTTTAAATATGGGAGTTTTTGTGTATTTGTGTTAAGTGACCTGATGGTATTTCATTAAAACTTCCTTAATGTCACAGGAAAAATCAAAACAGTGGCGAAGATTCAGATTTAAAGCAAAGGAGAAGGTAAATATATGATCTATAGCAGCCATGAAATGATAGTGAAGATACTGATCATATTTTAGTTCCCTGCATTCCCTCCCTTCCTTCCTTCTCCTTCACCTTCTTAAATGTTTAAAAGGCTTGCTGTGTTCCACCCATTTAATTTTTCTTTCTTATCTTACTTTTGCTAAAATGCTCTGTAGCACAACCTCATCACAGCGCGTATTCCTGCAAGCTGCCTTGCACATTGTTACTACACCATGCTAGAAATTGTTTGTGGAACTTTACTGAAGGCTTGTCTGCAACTTGAAAGTCAATTCCAGAAGTTTTAGCTTTCAGATTTTGCATCTGCAGATTTTGTTTTTGAGTTCTCCAGCCTCCTAGTCCACTTTTAATTAATCTGTTTTGAAAGCAAGTGTACTGTCATTTGAGATGAATTGTCCTGCAAAAGGTAGGTGTAGAGGCATATGAAACTTCTTACGGCCTGCTCACTGTCTTGCAGATTTTTTTCTGAATTTTTTTTCTTAAGCCGCTTCTTTTTTTTTTCCTATGCAGTCTTGACTAGTTGTCACATTTCCAGATAAAATGCTGGTGTGAGTTCGGGTGTGCCCTTCAACAACTTCAGCTTTGAATTTGGGTGTGCCCTTCAACAACTTCAGCTTCTGACAGATTTTTGCGTCTGGTTCTCTAGTGCCACATCTGCCTGCCATGACTCTGTGCTGTGCTGCTTCTCGCTCCTGTGCTCCTGCCCTGGCTGCTGGAAAGAGGAGTCAGTGCAGTGCATTTCAATGTCAGAATCGCTTGAAGCTTGCGAAGGAGAGGAGGCACTCCCAGGATCTGATTCACTGCTGCAGCATGGGAAAGGAGCTCTGGCAGAGATACAAACATCTCGGGGACAATCACAGGAAGGCAGGGAAAGTGCTCACATACTTTGCACCTGTTATAACAGATTGTTTTTCTGAAGGATGTTACCATTACAATCTCCCAGTGATAGTCCCGTGGTGGATGTCCAGCACATAAAACTGAGAGGATTTAGTTAGGCATCTCAGCTGGAAAACCCCAGTGCTCAGAAGGGATCTCTTCACAAAGGCTGTGCCTGCTGTATTACGTTACAAATGTACAGGTTTGTTATTACATATTGGAATAGACACTTCCTCACAATTTTGCTACTTTTCTCTCATTTTAATCAGAAAAGGACTCCACTAGAATATGAGCCTTCTCTGTCAACTGTTTCTCTGAAATACCAAATCCTGCAACCCACCCTACCCCCGAGCCCCCTTCTGGGCTGTATTTGTTCTGTCTCTATTGCCAAACTGGCTATGCCTTCTTTCTTGCTCCTTGTATCAGACCACATAGATATACCACCCACAAAATAACGAATATATTGCATGACCAAGAAAACATGAGAAAAGGCTGAAAGGTGCTTTGTAATTGTCAGAGATCAGGGTGATCTCATGTGTTCTTGCACCTGACTTAGGAAACCACCTTTGTTTCCATTTTTGTTGTTTTATTCAGTTCAGTAAAAGCTGCTGTTTAATATTCAGTGAAAGATAATATTCTGACAGCCAGCATGAGCAGCTGCCACTCAGCTGACAGCTCAGCAGCCCTGCTGTCTCCCTGCAAGTGGTTTCCTGACAGGGAACACGAGGTAATTTGATGTGCAGTATCCAAAAAGTGGATCAGATTTCCATTCCTGAAAAGCTGGAGACTGGCTTATCTTGAATTTGAGCAAGTAGGATGTTTTATCTTGCACTTCTCCTGCCACGGTGTGATTTTTGCTGCCTTAGTACCTTATGGGATAAATTGCTTAAATCAGAATAAGAAAATACTTGAATTGATGAGGAATGTAAAAGAACAGAGTCGCTCTGATGACCTGGAAGTGTGAAAGAACAGTGTTGCTTCGATGACCTAGTAATGTTGAGATTCAAGATTAGCAGAATATTTATTAAACATCAGATAAGATTTGGGGGAAAAAAAGGTATACTTTTCAGCATGTAAGGTCTGCTGCAGTTCTGGGGCATTTTTTGCTCTGAACTCTCTGAATGTGCTTGAGCCAATACCTTTTGGACGCCACCTTTTAATCTTCCTTCGGGGCTGCATTTTTCTGTAGTAACATACATCTTTCTTATCCCTACTTTCGGCTTCACCCAGAAATGTGTGTTTTTAGCTGGGAAACTGGCTATCCTGAGCCTCTCAATGGCTTTAAATTATGAGCCACGAAATTAGGGATGGGGAGAGGTTTCTACTTCTCCTCTGGGGAAATTTCACTTTTCCAAGCTTATTCCCTACAGACAAGCTGGGTTGAACTCATTTTCGTAGGCTTTGGTTGTCCTGTTATTCTAAAACATTTCTGTTTGAATGGGAGCTATTCGAGTTAATGATTTCCGAGTTTGGGAGAAGGGGGACACCAGACTCCATGGACTCCGAGGCATTTAATGACACAGCAATTGGATAAAGCCAACCATAATTTACTGGTATTATGGGCGAATTCATGAGACTCTCAGTTGTGTCAGAAGGACATCTGTAACAGTGTCCTGGTTTCAGAGACAGAGGGTAGAGTGATGTGTCCCTGATCAGATAGGACACTCAGGGGAGGTCCATGCTGCAGCTATTCTGTTCCCTAGGAAGTCTCTCTCATCTGCTGTCATCCTGTTTGGGCTCTTCTCCCTAAACTGTTAGAACATGCAGTGAGCGGGTGCTTGTCAATGGCCTCCAACCTTGTCATGAAATGCTTCCCCTTACCTGTTACCTGCACCTAATTAACTGCCTTCACTCCTCAGCTTGTTTGAGGTGTAGTTTAACAAATCTGTGCTCTTATGAAAGTGGCTCATCAAAGAGCAAAAGGAAACCAGGAGGCACAAGAAAGTATGTGTCTCTGTCAGCAGCATCATGAGTCATCCGTTTATATCACCTATTTCATGCCCAGAGACCTCAGAAGAAAATTTCTGTTTTCCATTGCAGCAAAGTCATCACCAATTCTAACTCCTGATATCCTAAATCCTTCTAGGCCAGCTCATGTTAATATTGGTCAACTTTCCCCATTTATCAGCTGACAGCTGGGCTGTCAGTGCCACAGAAAAACATGTCTTTCTTTGGAGGCGTTCAGAGACCATCATCACACTAAAGAATGGTCCAGACCAGGTTTTGATGCGAGTGCCATTTTTTAGGACCTAGCCCAGCGGTACGGTAACAGAGTCCTGTTTTCTAGGACCAGAGCCCTGACAGCCTGTCTGTCTGCTCCAAAATGCTGATCAGTGGCAATCAAGGATTTAAGGGTCTCAGGTAGTATCATAGAATCATAGAATCATAGAATTGTTCTGGTTGGAAGAGACCTCCGAGATCATCGGGTCCAACCATTAACCTATCACTACCAAGTCCCCCACTAAATCATATCCCTTAGGGCCTCATCTAAACGCCTTTTGAATACCTCCAGAGATGGGGACTCCACCACCTCCCTGGGCAGCCTGTTCCAATGCCCGACAACCCTTTCGGTGAAGAAATTTTTACGAATGTCCAATCTAAACCTCCCCTGGCGCAACTTGAGGCCATTTCCTCTTGTTCTGTCGTCTGTTACTAGGGAGAAGAGTCCGACCCCCATCTCTCTACAACCTCCTTTCAGGTAGTTGTAGAGAGCGATAAGGTCTCCCCTCAGCCTCCTTTTCTCCAGGCTAAACATCCCCAGTTCCCTCAGCCGCTCCTCATAGGACTTGTGTTCCAGACCCTTCACCAGCCTCGTTGCCCTTCTTTGGACACGCTCCAGCACCTCAATGTCTTTCTTGTAGTGAGGGGCCCAAAACTGAACACAGTACTCGAGGTGCGGCCTCACCAGGGCCGAGTACTTCTCTCTACTGGGAGGATTTTGCCTATGCCCATTTTGCGTATGCCCATTTTCTTCTTAAAGTTCAGCATCAGACTGTTCCACCAGTCCTTTTCCAGTAATAAATAACCAGAAGCATAAATGTCACCTTACCATTTGAAGCTTCGCAGTCAGAGGTTATACAGCAGTAACTGCTTTCTTTTTCCTCACGTGATGCATGGTCTTTGTAGCTGTGCATCAAGTTATCCCAAAGCTGTGCCGATACACGCATCTGCCGATACGCGCACTTCAGCCTTTCTGTGTTTATAAAGATCATCAGAATCACAGTGTTAGTGGTGTTTCTTCTATACTGCCTGACACTTGAAAAGTGATATGAAGTTACTAGAAGCCTGATGGAAGTTGAGGTGAATAGAAGACGACAGATCTGGTGAGCGTTTTGTTTTGCCTGCAGAACCAGAATGAGTGTGTTGTTGGGTGTCCCACAACATGCAAGAAGAAAAGAGCCAGAGTGCATACAGTTTAAAGACAAAGTATTTCACACCTCAAAGAAACATTTCATTGTGGCATATACACAAAGAATGCTGAGAGATAAAATAAAACAAACCAAAATGGAGTGCAATGATTCAAAAGCAAAATAGCACTCACCTGACACTGCTCTCTGGGTGCACTACCTTTGAAGCAGTTATTCCCCATCAATTAATGAGACAAAGATACTATGACTTTCAGGTGTAGACAAGCCTTCTAGAGTCTTTTAATTCTGATTTTCCTAGTAATGTCTTTGCAGTGTTGTTCGTTTGTTGTTCAGAACTTCAGATGTTAGTAGAAAAATTCACCTTGAGATGTTGCTTTTCTCCTCTCCAGATCACGGTCTCGCTGTAACACCAGCAGTGGCAGTGAATCAGAAAATTCCAACAGAGAGCATCGGAAGAAGAGAAACAGGTGACCTTTGTATATTTTAGACATAGAGACATGAAACACAAACAAATGGAGATGGACTTTTCTGAGATAGACCTAGTAAGAAGGAATCTAACATGTTTTATATGTACATGGTCCTCCTGAGGCAGCTTAAGGTCCTTTTCAGAATAAGAAGAGAGATAATTGCCAAAATACCTATACATCATGGGTGTATGCAATGAATGCATACCCTCCTGTTGCTTGAGAAGACCTCGTTAATGAACTGCGAAATCAAATATGGGGCACATTTACAAAAGACTTGCAACATTAATGCAAATAAAGTGGATAATGGTGATGACAAGATATTGACCGCATAAACTTCAACACCTCACAAAATTTCAAGTGCAGAATTTTAGCAGAAAATAAGCTTTTGAGGAGAATAGTCAAAATATTTTAATGGATCTGAAACTCAGTGTTGTTTTTAAATGCATGCATTTAATTGGATAAATATTTCTATTTTCCAAAATGTAAAGTGTGGGCTTAAACCCAAAATGTGTACAGTGTCAGCTGTTAATAGGACAACAGTAATAAATATCAAGTGACACTAGCAAGTTTTGGTTTTTATATTCTATTTTTCTTGTGGCTGATATGAAAGAGTTAGAATAACAACTGATTTATTGTAGCAAAAAATTTCCTTTAGAACTGAAACTTTTATGTTGCACTTGGGATAACAGCATTTGAGAGTTATTTATGAAAATGTGTTTTTAAAAAGCACATAGAATTTCTTCATATTGCATAAACAGAGAGTAAGAGAACTGTCACTGGACAAAAGAGGAATTGTTTCAGGCAAATTTTCTAAGAAGCTGTCTGCACGAACTGCCATAGTTTCCTGTTGTCTCGCGTGCAGTGCTACGAGTGATAAATGATTTTCAGATATTTGGAAGCTCTTGGAAATAATTGTATGCTAGGTAGTGCTGCAGAAGTATGCAGTATAATAATATTTTAAGCATGACTTGCAGTAATTAAAGAGATGCTAAAAAATCATTGTGACATTCAAGTGGGATGGTATAAGCATAGCTGAGCCATGAGATTTCTTTGGAGTTTATTTAAATCAGAGCGCAGCCTTGTGAGATACTCGGCTAACAATAACCTAGTGTGCATGGAAGATTTGTTTTCCAGGTGAGCTCTGAAGTTTGAATGAAATGCTGAGTATAGTTTCAGTGATCAGTAGGTAAATGGTATTTTGTATCCCTTTCTCTTAGAACACTCTTGCCAGGTTTTTTCTCCTGTGATACTTCTTGTTCAGGGAGCTCCACAACCAAGTGAAGGAAATTAGAGACTGATCACAAGAATGTTTTAAGAGCTTCTTGCAATATAAAGATTGAATTGTAAGAAGGATTAAGTACTGCTTATCATTTTCTGAAGAATAAAAAGGCCTTTAGCAGCCCTTCCCCACCTCATGGAAAAGTGCTTAAAATTAAAAAGAAAAAAAAAATCAATTCCTGTGGATTGTTGTTACGTGTTTCACATTTTCAGAAATGTAAGACACGTCAAAAATGTTAATGTTGCAGCATCTCTTACTCTTAGGTGGTCACTTGAAATCAGCCCAGATCAAAAGTCATATCAGTGTTAAAGAAAACAAGTACTAAATGAGCTGGCGGTCTGAGACTTGTTCCTTGTCATCAGGTGCAGGAAAACCACCAGTCATAACGAATTTCTGCACTTTGTTAGCAGCCACAGCAGGAATATAATAAGCTGAAAGGGCACAGGCACTGAAGAGCTTTCCCGTTAGCAGAGGTGAGCCAGCCCTAACAGAGTTAAATGGGACAGTATAATGAGGCTTGCAACTGCTGTTGCTCAAGTTTTACCTGTTGCATAGATTAATACTAATTTATTTCCCAGTACGATAGTCAAGTCCCTGGCCCAAGCAGACACAAAGTTGTATTGTTTTATTGAAATAAAATTACTGAATACTCACATTACCCAAAAGAATCTGCTTCTGATCATAGAAGAGTAGAATTTATTGTTCACATAAGAATAGATCACTGTGAACTATTTATCAGATGAAAACAAATTATCAGAGAAAAACAGAAATGTACATGAGAACTTCTGAAGGTAAAACACTGCAAAAAGGTTAGGAAGAAACTCTTTACTTGATCTCATTCAGTCTTTGAGGTTTCACTCCATCATATGAATGTTTTATCGTAAGCAGATGCTCATATGAAATTCAGAAATAATCTATGATGAGCATATTTCAGTCACAGAAGAAACCTGTTTGCCTTTTTTTAATGCTGTGGTCAAAATTTATTGTGTAGATAAAAATATATTAAACTAGAGACAATGTGTACTGGAGCATAGTCTTCTACTTGACTATACTTAGAAGATCCATCTGATTAAAATCACAGAATCACAAACTGGCTGAGGTTGGAAGGGACGTCTGGAGGTCATCTTGTCCAACCCCCTGCTCAAGCAGGGCCACCTAGAGCCAGTTGCCCAGGACTATTCATGGACAGCTCTTGAGTATTTCCAAGGATGGAGACTCCACCACCTCCCTGGGCAACCTGTGCCAGTGCTTGGTCACCCTCACAGTGAAAAAGTGTTTCCGGATGTTCAGAGAGAACCTCCTGTGTTTCAGTGTGTGCCCATTGCCTCTGCTCCTGTCAATGGGCACCACTGAAAGGAGCCTGGCTCTGTCCTCTTCGCACCCTCCCTGCAGGTATTTATATACACTGATGAGATCCCCCTGAGCGTCCCCTTCTCCAGGCTGAACAGTCCCAGCTCTCTCAGCATTTCCTCATAGGAGAGATGCTCCAGTTCCTTCATCACCTTGGTGGCCCTTGGCTGGACTCTCTCCAGCATGTCCATGTCTCTCTCATATTGGACCAGCACTGGACCCAGCACTCCAGGTGTGGCCTCACCAGTGCTGAGTAGAGGGGAAGGATCACCTCACTCCACCTGCTGGCAATAATTTGCTTAATGCAGCCCAGTATAGCATTCAGTTTCTTTGCTGCAAGGGCATGTTGCTGGTTCATGTTCAACTTCGTGTCCACAGGGATGCCCAAGTCCTTTTCCACAAAGCTGCTTTCCAGCTGGGCAGCCCCCAGCATGTACTGGTGCCTGGGGTTGTTCCTCCCCAGGTGTTGGACTTTGCACTTCTCCTTGTTGAACTGCATGAGGTTCCTGTCAGCCCATTTCTCCTGCCTGTCATGGTCTCTCTGGATGGCAGCATGACGCTCTGGTGTATCAACCCCTCCTCCCAGTTTGGTGTCATCAGTAAACTTGCTGAAGATGCATGCTGCCCCATCATCGAGATCACAAATAAAGATGTTAAACAGGATTGGACCCAGTATTGGGGTACCTGGCGTACACCGCTAGTTACTGGGCTCCAACTAGACTTCGCGCCACTGATCACCATCCTCTGGGTCTGGCTGTTCAGCCATTTTTCAATCCACCTCACTGTCTGCTCATCCAGCCCATACTTCAACACCTTCTGTCTGAGGATCTTGTGGGGAGACAGCATCGAAAGCCTTCCTAAAGTCCTGGTAGACAATATCCACTGATCTCCCCTCATCTACCAAGCCAGTCATTTCATTGTAGAAGTTTCTGGAGTTGGTAAAGCATGACTTCCTCTTGGTGAATCCATGCTGACTACTCCTGGTTACTTTCTTGTCCTTCATGTGCCTGGAAATGGTTTCCAGGATTAGCAGCTCCATTGCCTTACTGGAGATCAAGGTGAGACTGACCAGTGTGTAGTTCCCTGGGTGCTCCTTCTTGCCCTTCTTGAAGACATGAATGACATGTGCTCTCCTCTAGTCTTTGGGCACTCCTGCCAATCGCCATGATCATTCAAAGATCATTGAGAGAGGCCTTGCACTGACATCAACCAGCTTGCTCTGCACCTGTGGGCCCGTGGGCCCCTGGACTTATGTATACCCCGTTTGCTTAAGTCTTCCCTGATCTGATCCTCTTCCACCAAGGTTATGTCTGCCTTGCTCCAGCCTATCACCCTGGTTTCTGGGGCCTGGGATTCCTGAAGGCCAGTCTTGTTAGTAAAGACTGAGGTGAAGAAGGCAGTCAGTACCTCAGCCTTTTCCATGTCTTGTGTCACCAGGTCCCCTGCCTCATTCAGCAGTGGGCCCTATCCTTCCTTTTGTCACCTGTCTACTTGTGCCATTCTTCTTGTCTTTGACATCCCTGGCCAGATTCAATTCCATTTGAGCTTTGGCTTTCTTAACCTCATCCCTGCATGCTTGGGTAATGTCTCTATATTTCTCCCACGTTACCTCCCCCTGCTTCCACCTTCTACATGCTTCCTTTTTGTGTTTGAGTTTTGTCGGGAGCGACTTGTTCATGCATGCAGGCCTCCTGGTATTTTTACCTGACTTCCTACTCACTGGGATGGTCTTCTCTTGAGCTTGGAGGAGGTGATCCTTGAATATTAAACAGCTTTCTTGGGCCCCTTTTCCCTCCAGGGCTTTATCCCATTGGACTTTTCCAAGGAGATCTTTGAAGAGGCCAGAGCCTGCTCTGCTGAAGTCCAGGGTTGTGATCTTGTTTTTTGGCATCCTCAGTCCTCTCAGAGTCCTGAATTCCACCATCTCATGGTCACTGCAGCCAAAGCTGCCTTCGACCTTCACATCCCCAACAAGCTCCTCATTGTCGTACATTGTACCTAAATGATGACATTAGACTCAAATATTCTGAATGAGATTTCAAGAATCAAGCCTTCAGAGTTGCTTAAGAAAATTTATCATTGCATAAATGTAGCTTGCTATCATACCACCTGAAATGGGGAAAAAACATCTCTAAGTCACAGGTGAGTGATGATAGTCTTATGACTTTCCACTTTACCATCAAGTCTTCCTGCAAACAATGCCTAATTTGTCACTGTGATAGCTATTAATCTCAACTGGATTTATTTCAAATGTCAGTAACAAGGATTTTTTTTCTGTAAGACGTAAATCAACTTGTTCCCTTGTGGGAGCAAAAAGTTAAAAGAATGAAAGGGAAGTTATAATGGACTTGGAGTACAAGGGCAACACTTCTTTGTCAAAAATATTTTTAAATAGGTATTTAGGTTTTGAGTTAAATCTCTTTCCACTTTTTTTTTTGTTATTTTTGTCATCTCTGTTGCCAAAGAGCTAAAGATTTTGCCCCAAAATTGTTATGGTTTGATCATTGCATCTAAATAAAGTATTTTGTGTAGAGATTGTGTTACCTTGGTCATCCTTTACATTGTTAAATGTGAGCATAGTACCTTTCCTTGCAGCTGCAAAATGAATGCTTTATTGCTTCGTATCTCCACCTAGTAGAGTCCTGATGTAGTACCACAGTACTTCAAGGGTGCTGACACTGCTTGTTTTGATAGCTATCATGCTACTTTATATATTTAGATTCTTGGTATTTTACTCAAATTAAAGAGATAAGTAACAAAGATGAACACTGTTGTATGTTACAACAAGTAGGAGAAAGGAGGCAGAGTAGAAATCTGACGTACTTGGAGAAAAATGAATCCATTGCTAAGGGTTGTGCTTGCCACACAGCAGTAGGTGCTAATCTACTGGATCAGTAGAATGGACCGAAGCAGAAATGATGTGTTTACTCCCTTAATGAGACGTCATTCACGGTCAGTGTGGAAGTGTGGCTTCAAACATGGAGGTGCAGGGTCTCATGTGCTCTGTGCCAGAGTACGGACCTCGTGCTCTGCTGCGTTGTGTGGGTTTCCTGAGAAGAGTGAGTAGCTCTCAGTTACTTTACAGCAAGCATCTGAATGCCTTCTTCAGAGCACAGCTGTCTACTTGACCTGTTAGGAGCTGTTTTTTGGGAGAGATGGGGTGAGGTACTGGCAAGCGGGCAGACCCACCACCCAATGGCAGCAGCGCTGGTCTGGCAGCCGCGTGTCTTCTTTTTGTGCAAGTGACTGCCGTATGTGTGAGGCAGTTGATAGTGCTTACACCATGTGGGATGATTGCTGTCTCCACAAAGTGGATTATTCGGGATGAAAATCACAATTCATTACTTGTTGCTGTGTGAATTCTTCTACGAAATCCTTAGACAGAAGTTTATGTTAATCCCTGTCACCAGATTACAGGTTTAAAAAGGCTTGCTTAGAAATTAAAACCTGATGTTGCGGTCTTCTCCAGATGTTAAGTGCCGTTTGGTAGAGTTGTGGCTGATTGTAGTAGTTGGGGAGCCAGCTCAAAATTCATTACACATGTGAGAGAAGATCTGATTAAAGGAAAAGCAGCAGCCTGTGTAGCCAGTTTAGCCTGATACAATTCAAAACTCAAGGAGAAAGGTACATCTGTAGTGAAGAGCAACAACAACAGCATGCTTTGCATTTCCTATCAGTCACGTCTCCAGTGTAATCCCTTTATCTCTGTTGGCTTGTTTGTTTGTTTTACTTGTCAGTCTTCCCATTTTTTGTTAAGCTCCTCCGGTTTCTTCAGTACGCCAATCCTACTGTCCTATCAGAGAACCCACTCTTGGAGTGATATTTTCCAGGGTTCTTTCTAAATCCCTGCTGAATTTTAAATTCACTGCTGTGACCAAGCATATCCATTTGTTCCACCTTAGCATTTCATCACACCACTCATATCTGCAACCCCAAAATGGTGAAGCATCTGTAGAGCTTTGAATGGCCAAACACTGGCACGCCAGTTGCCCTGTCTGATTGTGTCATCATACAGTTACTTCAGCCTACTAACAAACATGGTGAATTTATAGGATTTTGCCATTTGGTTTAATCTGTACTATATTCCAATAATGGATTCATGGATTAAAAAAAAAAAAAAAGAAGAAATAAAAGGCATATCATGTCGTTTAGAAGCACGCAAGCAGAGATAGGGGCCAAAGCCACAGGGGACGGGGCAGAAGCGGGCAGCTGGGGAGATCTGCGTGCATCCATCCCCATCACTTCCTCGGAGCAGGAACTCACTAGGGCATCCCTGGGGGATTTTCCCTGGATCCTAGGAAGGTGCATGCTGCAACAAAGTATTTGGAAAAGTTGTAGTACTAGAGCCTTGTATCATGATGTTGAGCTTACACTTGCTGTAGATGAAGTGGACTTGAATACTTAAGCAGGGAAAAAATTGTAGATGTTTGGCTTGGGCTGGGAAGACAAATTGAATTCAAGGTGTAGTCCTGTTTTTAAAGGGTCATCTCATTTTTAACTTACGCTGTTTCTAAATAGCAAATCATGGAGTTTTCTTTGATACAGATTCTTACATTTTAATGTAGTTTGGGAACATCACTTAAAATTTAGCAAGATAAAAAGTTAAAAAGTATTGCATTGCAGGAGCTGGATTTTTGTGGGGAAAGAAATACCCCATTGCTTCT
Source organism: Phoenicopterus ruber ruber (assembly GCA_009819775.1). Classification (NCBI taxonomy): domain Eukaryota; kingdom Metazoa; phylum Chordata; class Aves; order Phoenicopteriformes; family Phoenicopteridae; genus Phoenicopterus; species Phoenicopterus ruber. The sequence continues at coordinate 63,455,057 of CM020246.1, read as the reverse complement.
CAGAGCATCCTGTGTCAGAGACCTCAGACTAAACTCCCAGCACTTCTTTTGCAGATTACGGCAAGAGAATGACATGGTTGACTCGGCTCCTCAGTGGGAAGCTGTACTACGGCGACAAAAGGAGAAAAACCAGGCGGATCCGAACTACCGGCGATCCAGGCACAGATCTCGATCGTACGTAACCCTTGCTCTCTTTGACGGGAAAATTAAGGCTGCTGTAGCCTGTAAAAAGCAGGAGGAATATCGCCAGCATGGTGATGGCTCTCAGCTGCTGAGGAACGGAGACTTTCACATGGCATGTTCTCACATTAGCAGATTTGTCTTTGTGGCCAAACTCCCTTCGTATAGTGATTTGAATTTCAGGGTACAGTAACACAGGAAGGGCTTTGTAACAGGGCTTGTTAGGAACTGTCTCCATTACCTTGGATGGAGTCCTGGATGGTTTTGTGGCTCGTTGAACATCAGTTCTGTAATGAGGACAGTGATTCCCCTCTTCTAGGCAGCATGTCTACAAAAACATTCAGACTTTGTGTGATAGGTGCAGGCATTTTTGTGAAATGCATGCACACTTGTTTAATCATATAATGTCTGCAGTATTGTTCCAGATGAGACCAGCTATTGATGTCTCCATGTCAAATTAGCATTGGCAAGCAGCAGTCAGTGATTTATTGCATCCTGATGCAAGATTTCCATGATGGAGCTGTGCTGCCAGGCAGTGCCGTTCCTGCTGACAGCCAGTTTTGACATGGTGAAGTTGTCAGCTTCTAAAATTAATTTCCTCAAACTAGTGAAAATGCTGATATCTTTTGATTTATATTTCTCTTTTAATGGCATGTTTTGGGGGTATAGACACACTGTTTTGTATTGTGTTTGTGTCCAGCCTAATCTGCCATCCAAGCAACCATCCCAAGCAGCACCAGCATCAGCGTGCCTGGCAGGCAGGGCAGGGCAGGGCAGGGCAGGGCAGGGCCAGGGGTGTTGAAGAGCGCCAGGAGAGCAGCTGTGAGGCACTGGGAGACAAAGCAAGAGCGAGCAGTTTTTGAAGGTGTATCCCCACCCTCACCGCCTGACTAAAATGGATGAGTTGTCTGCCCTGATGCTGATGGTGTAATGTGTGACCTTCGTAACACACTTACGTAGATACTTCCCGTCAATGTCTTGTCTTAAATTTACCTTTCATGTTAAGACTTACCAAGAGAAACTGTATAGTGCCTTAAGTGATTATTTCATTCATACCGATTGAAATCGTAATCCGCACTGAAGTTTCCAGTACTAAAATCCACTTGAGTTCTGTTTTCAGTTGCTCGTGTTTCTAGAACTCATTTCTGTCTCCAGTTTCATAGTGTACAGTTTTCATTCTTTTATGAGAAATAGAATTTGCCATTAAAATTCCAAATGTTGGAATTTTTACTTTAACTGGCTTTGTACAGACTTGTTCACTTTCAGCTGCACAAAAGTCAAATGTTATTAGGTGTAATTATACAATGATATATTACTAAAAATCAGGAATATTAAAGCTCACTTGTGTGGAATCCACAAAATATAGCTGATTAAGTTTGATTTACATTTTTTTACTATATACAGAAAGTGCTGTAAACTAGGAAATGTACTCAGTTAATAATGGTTAGATTAAATTTATAGCCAACTTTTCTTTTTTCCCATGGGCCAAGTAAATTTCATTGCTTGGACAGCATGGGCTCCCTCTTGTGGCTAACTTACCTCAGGAAATGGCTTTTATTTTCCAGCACAGTGACGTTCCGAGTTATATTTTATTTACACTACTGTTAGCAAAAAACATAAATGTGTAGCATCTTACTTAACCAGGAAAGGTCCTAGAGGAAGCAGAGACATGAGGAAATTCTGAAGATTTTGGACAGTTTCTCTTTTCTTTTCCCTGTTTTGTTAGTAATGAATATATTCCTCCTTTTTGTCTCACTCTTCAGTTTAAAAAAACAAACTCAAAACAACAAAATAAGCCCAAACCTCCCAAGTATGGCAGAGATCATTACTATATACAAGTAGGAACTAAAAAAAGTAAAATGGGAATTCCTTTCAAAGTGCTTTCAAAACAGTTTAGTAAAAGGCATTTAACTGTTAACCTGCAGTACGATATAAGAGCATTTATTTAATTTAGTTTGGCTCAGCTGTTTGCTTACATGACTGGATGTGGGTCAGAAGGAAGGGAAATGTGATTCCTTAGGGTGTAGGGTATGCTTGTTTTTGTTTTTAAATCTGGTCATACGGTCATTTTAATTTGCACATTTAACATTTGATACAAACCCTTCATTTTAGTAGTACAGATAAGTCTTTCACATTAAGTTCCTTATTGCAGTCAACTGAACTAGAGGTTCACTTTGGAAGCGTGAAGTAATGGCTGAAATATTTGTCCCTGTGCCTGGCCCAGTGCATTTCATTTGTTTGATAATAAGTAATATTAATCATTGGTGGTATTGGGGTGGTGTCTCCTTGGTCTCAGGAATAAAAATATTTGACAAGAATTTGACCTTCCTTTCTCCTAAAGGAATCAGCAAATAGAGCAAGCTCCCAATTCTAGTTCTACAGGGTTTATTTTCAAGAGTTCATGTAAAACATCTGTGTAGCCAAAGGGCTTTTTTTAATTAAGAAGAATGGCCATTAAAATTCCACGGCTATTTAAATTTACCATTTGTGACTCAAACTGAAATATTAATAAGGGTGCAGATGCAAACACAAAAAATAATGTAGACCTTATTAATGTGTAGAGTTGTTCGAGCTTGTGAAAATGAAATAAAAATAAAGAAAAAAACCCCTGGAGACTCATCATGTACTGGGAATTCCTGTTAGGTTTCTTGTGCATTAGAGAATCTGATTAGGGTACAAATTGTCCAGAAGCTATTGATTCAGATACTGCAATAGGACAATCTGAGTATACATTATATGTCAAAACTGTGAGTTCTAAAACAAATCACAGCAAAAAGATGAAAACAAAGTGAAAGAGCGATTGTCATCTGGCTTTAAAGATTTAATAGAAGGACTGCTTTGTTGTGCGCTGTTAAGAACTATACAAACATGAATTTCCTATGCAATAGCTACATTTCACCATAACAAGACCTTTCTTTTTGTAAGTTTTTCTTCATTTTGCCTTCAAAGGAAACAGGAACAGGCCTTTAGAAGGAAAATGCTTTTATTAAGATACTTTATCTGTATCATATTTCTGAATATTCTTTTGTGGCGAGTTAATTTGAACAAATGCTGTGAGATTATCCCAGTAGGGTAACACTTCTTAAACAGATGGAAAATAAATAATGTCAAGATGGGAATTCATAAAAGCAGTTTGCTCTGAGGACTCATTGTGGTTAGCCCTTTTCCTTTCCTTTTTTTTTTTTTTCTCCTCATGGGATACCATATTGCTAAACTGGTATTTTACAGCAGTGGCTTCCTTATTAGCATAGTTGCGGGGGCAGAAGAAGAGAGAATGGCAGAGATCACAGAATTAAATGCCTGGAGTTGGCCACAGAAAGAAGGAGGCACAGTTGCTAGAAAATGGAGAAACGAAGATGACTTCTTACCTAGCCACTCTCTTTCCATACTGCCCCACAAATTAATATTTCATACTGTAGGTGAGGATTCACGTGACGTTTGGTGATACGCAAGACTTAAGGCCACATCCTGAACTGTTGTATTTCCATGAATAAGCAAAAGCCAGGAGCTGATCAGATGGGTCAGTGGTGTGCACAATACCCTGCTTTGTGGGGATCCTGGGTTTGGGAGCGACCTTGAGGCTTTGCTTCCTCAGGCAAACGAGGGCTTGTAAGCATTACAAAGCCTCCCTGGAGAAGCTGGCATTTTTCAGGGAGCTTTCGCATTCCCCACTGCCTGATTATTCAGCCTCAGAAGAGGATGCCTATCTTCCCAGCCCCAGGGTGAATGCAGGGTTTGCAGCTGCTATTTTGTGAGCAGGGGGTTGCATGAAAGGAGAAATCAATTCAAAACTGAGGGGGTGAAAAAGGCTGTTAAAAGCCACTGCATACCAAGCTACTGCATCAGGGAGTTAAAAACAGCGTGGACAGATGTAAGAAGGAGAGAAGGAGAAGTAAATGCAAGAAGGGGGAGGAGAGAGAGGAGAAATGAAAATCAGAGAAAATTCAATGCATTATAATAAACACAAATACACAAAGCCACAAAAAGCTCTGAACGCTGAGAAAAATCGGACTGCAAGCTACTTGTGGCCATCATAAGGACCTGAGCAGTCGGAACCGGACAGCAGAGCGGTTCGTCAAGGACAGGAATTGTCTAGGGCAGCTGCGTCACGCTGCCTGGAAAGCCATCACCACCTTGGAGCTTGTGAAGGTTATAGATTAGTTCATATTAGTCCCACTAAGGAATCACAAATGTAAGGTTTTTTCCCACCCTTCTGTCTCTCTCTGGTATTTATAAGGCAGTAAACTAATACCTCCCAGTACTTCTGCACCTGTAAAATCTAAAAAACCCACCCCAAAACATTACCATCCCTGAATAATCTGCCTTTATACCAACTGTAAAACATTTACTGCAATATAGATGTCTCTGAACATTATTCCTTGGCTGAAGTCTGGAAATGAACCAAACACAGTAATGGTGAAATAAGAAAACAGTGAAACTGTTAGTGCTAGAGAGCAGTTTGGAATTATTTCTGAGACAGCTCTGTCACTGGGCAAGGGAGAGCCAATTTAACAGATGATAAAATGCAGAACTCTGCTGTCCTCCTTGATCTTCATTTAAATTTGGATTATATCACTCCAAAAGCATCTTTGAATATGATAGGCCCTTTTGTTTAAGGAAAAAAAAGCAAGCGGTATGATCTGATGATGTCAGACTTAATCTTTGAGAAACTGTGACTTCAGTGGGAGCATTTATGCATGCTGAATCTGTCTAAAAGTTGCATCCCTCACATCTCAGATGGTGTGGAACAGTCTAGCTGTCAACACTGAGTTTATACAATCCCAGTGAAAAGAGTTATCTGATCTCTCCATGCAAATGTAGTCCTTGCCACTGTGTAAAATGCTTAGTTAATCTATTACGCTGCATGGGTTTTGGTGAATTCTAGGTGCAACTTCTGGAACAGCAGTAGTTTTGCACTAACCCTGCAATAAAAGAGGGTAAGAAAAATAAAAATAAAGGGGATCCAGTTTAGAGATGGTGTCTTCTATAATTCAGTGGAAAATGTGAGGCATGCCATTCAGGCTTGCTTTACTAAATCTCTATGTCTGCAACAGGAAAATGGCAATTTTGGCTAAGTACGTTCTCTGTGAATGAAATACTTGCTGAAATATTTGTGTGCTTAAGTATGCATCGTTGCTAGTTTGGTTTCTTCGTTGTTGGTTTTTTGTCCTGAACATCACAAAGGTAAATGAAGTGAGCAGAAACCCTTCTTGGAAATGACCAGAAAGCAAGAGGCTGTACTCTGATCGCAGCTGAGCAACCGGTCCTCTTCACTGGTGCTCACTGGGAATGGCTGGTGTGTCAGCCTGGTGTGGCCTCTCCCTCCCCCTGCCCACAAAGGGCTCTGTGGGCTGAAGGCTAACGGAACAGGAACTGTGATTGAGAGCCCGTCTTTCAAGAAATGACTATTCAGTTGAAATAAAGCGATGAAATTTAATGCATTTTCTGAGATAACAAACCTTATAACTGAAGTCACTTGTGGATTACATTTACCATGATTTCTGTGTAGGGTCTGTGCTGTTAAAAGTTATTTGAACAGCAACCTGTCAGACAATGGTTTTCACGGTTCTGCTTTTGTTGTCTTATTATTTATAGGAGAAGCCCAGATGTACAAGCTAAAGAAGAACTGTGGAAACACATTCAGTAAGTACGGTGCTTGCAGTGTCCAAGTGGCTGCTTGGTTTGCCTCTAGTGTAGTTATTCACATCCCCTGCACTGTGGCTATGAGGCATTACGTTCTGATTTAGTTACGTGCCACAGTAAGTTATGCAGGTGTTAATGACCTGCTATGTGTAGAAGATACTGCAGATCACTGAATGCACTCAATACAGACAACCATTGTATGTAGGTGAGTTATTAAAGAAGAATACAGCATTTTAGAGATTTATTCCTCTGGGGCTTTGAAAATGTCCTTGTTTGTAATACTGACACTTTTAGCGTGAGGCCCCAGATGCTATAGAATTACCAATTAGGAAGATAGTTAGCTATACCGAAGCATATTCGATGTTCAGTATACACAATGTTCATATATATTGTGAAGCAACAAGATCAGATTTGCAGGGAGGTGAGAGGAAGGTGGAACAGGATGCGACACGCAGTTGAAGCAATCAAGGTGAAGTTAGACACGTTTCTTAATAGGTTTCCTATTTTGATGTCAAGTAGCTTCAGGGCTGACAACTGCTTATTTCAGTAAATCTTTTAGGCCTCATATAATAAAAACAAGAATGGTTTTGCAGTTGGTAGGTACTTACTACATTTTTTATTTTGCCTAATCCTTTCTAGGAAGGAGCTTGTGGATCCATCTGGCCTGTCTGAGGAGCAATTGAAAGAAATTCCTTACACTAAAATAGAGTGAGTTTATGTCAGGATTTTTCTTTGTGACTGTAAAAGCCCACTTTTCTTATATTACTGTGAATTCTGTTGTACTGAAATAGGAGTGGGTTTACACATAATCTTTAAGCTTTTATCTACTCCAAATGCTCATCTAGGATGGGTTGGGTGAGGATACTTAATAACTTTAAAACCTAATATTTTCTCTTTCCAAAATAGGAAAAAAATAATTTTCATCTCTCCCTCTCTCTCCCCCACACACTCGTGAACCTGCCAGATGTCTGTATTTTCTGTATGTCTCCCTATGCCATCCATCAATCAGTTTTATGTTACCCACTACAGAATCAGAGAACTGAATGCAAACAAGCAAATCCATTTATTTCTTAAACTTCTGCTTCCTTTTAAATTTTTATTCCAGTCATCTAAGGCACTGTTTGACCTGTTCAACCTTCTTCCTTGCTTGTCATGGGCAGCTGCCAGGGCATAGCTATTTCCTTAAGAACGGACATCTATTTCACTGTGGTAATTGCCCATTTGGGATGCCATGTGTCAGTGCAAGCAGCTGCATGTGGCAGAGATGGGATCCTGGTTTGCATTATAATATGCTTCCATAACACCACTAAACAGAAAAGGCTGATGTTAAAGCAGTATATATTAATGCATTCTTTATTAAATAGTTTCATTTTCAAATAAGGGCATGCCAGTTTGTGACCTTTGCACTTTTAAAGAATTGAATTCCAAGTACAGACTTATAAGAAAAGCATCAGCCTTTTAAATTCAGCCAGTGCAAGAAGTTGTCTGTTGTACTTTAATAAGAAATGGGAGGATCCCTCAGTCTGCAGTTGAATTTATGTTTTTGTGCCAAAGATCTGGTTTACTAACCTACCGTTGTTAATTCTGTGTCTCTCTTAGGACTCAAGGCGACCCAATCCGCATTAGGCATTCACATTCCCCTCGAAGCTACCGTCAGTATCGGCGGTCCCAGTGCTCTGATGGTGAAAGATCTGTCCTGTCTGAAGTGAAGTACGTGAATGTGGTTATTAGCAATGGACTGGTTTAGTGCGGCCCAAAAGTTGTTCAAATATCATAGTTAGATTAGAAGTGGCATAAAAATGGTTGGTTGCTGGCATAGGATTTCGGCAACCCTCTTAACAGTAGGTCTTCAGAGCTAAATGACTCAAACAAGTACAAAAACATTTCTGGTCTATTTTGGGCCACAGAGGCTTGCTTGATCTACTCGGAAGGGAGAAGAACCGACAAAGCCAAAATAAACCTCTGTTGCTCTTCAGTGGTAGGTCATGAAGTTGCCTAAGGGATGAGAACTCATGAATTGCTTTCCAGATACCTTCATCCTTAATAGAGTTAACATGTCATCTTTATTAACTCTGTAATTTGTTTCATGGGAACTCTCGTACAACCCTCTTCAGCAATGGGTGGATCAGACTTTCCTAGAAGACTGATTTGTAAAGGGTGTACTTACAGATGGAAAAGTGACAGCCCTGTTCTCAGTTTTATTAAGGCCTTAAATGTCAAAAGCAGTCCCCTGATGATATCACCCACTTGGGAGGCTAGTTTTAGCTGGATGGCACCCTGAAGGAGGTGTGGCACACCCATGATTTCAGGTGAGACTCATCTCACATGAAGCTGGGCTGCCTCTGTAGACCAGGAGGAGACAGGCCCCTTGAGAAGGGATGGGATGACCTGTGCCCCAAACGTGCCCACTGACTACTGAGGATCAGCACGATACCTGTCAGATGTATAAAGTCGGGTCATAAGCCTTTTGGATTTTGCCTTGCAGATCTGTGTGTAGCTCTCTGGGTCAGTTTTGTTATCCTTCCTTTGCACATTTATAGTTTACGTCATTATAGCAATATCCATTCTGTAATATCGTAATTCCAGTGCGAAAACTGATCTGGTGCCTCCACTGCCTGTTACACGATCTTCAGATGCTAGGGGTCCCAGCATCCAATTGACTCAACAGGTTGGTAATTGTGCATCCTTTGCAATTTTCCGTTTTTGGAGGGAAGGGGGGGGACTAGTGCTTTATTTAAATGATCTTTGTTTTTCAGTGAAAATTAAAGCTGGCTGAGATTTTTTCAGCAGCAGTGTGACTTGGAATTTTACATTTTGCAGTCTGACTACTTTCTTTATATTTCCAAATATATGTAGTTCTGTAGCATATGCCCCTGCAAACACCTGCTTCTGCTACTGAAGGACTCTTTCCCAGTTTGAGTTTGATGCTTCCTTAAGACGATGCTCTGTTCTCCACAGAAGGAGAATCAACTTTCACAATTTCTTAAAAATATGCAAGTATGCTTAGGATGCAGTTGTAATGACAACCTGCTATCATTTATTCACCTCTTCTTAGAGCTTTTCTTAGTTTTTTTGTTGCTTGGTCTTGAAGCATTGCTTTCCCCCCACCCCCCCAAAAATGCTGAATAGTTTTTTACATTATTCAAATCTAAAAAGGATAGAACTTGTCTTTCTAAATGTGATCATTGCCTTTCATCATAAATTATGGTACCATATCTCTCAGCTTTGATAGTTTATTAAGCTCAAAGTATAAGAAGCAAATGATACTCAAAAAGCACTTGCAGGTCTGTAGTACAAGCACACAAAAGAAAAACCAAAACATGGAAGGGAGAATTCCAGACATATTTCTACCTAACTTCCCACACCAGTCATCATGTCTGTTAATCTGGTGTGTGGATGTACCAAAACCATATGCTCATACTGTATGTAGTGTGGAAACTGCACAGAATACAACCAGCAAAACATGTCATATTTTATCTTATAAGCAGTTAGAATAACTTAAGCTTGAACAATTTTAAAACAATAAACAGATATTTTTCACTTTAAGGCTAGCTAACAGACTACCTGTTCTTTGATAGGAATTCAGTTCAAGGATATTTGTATTTCTGCATATGATGGAAATTGAAAAAGATGAGCTGTCCTTGATGTTCCTAAGGACTTGCTCCAGCAGTGAAGGGGAAGTTGGTATACTTAAGGCTAGGCACATTTATGTGCTTTCTAGAAATAGGTAACTTGTGTGATTGAGTCCTGTTCAAAATTCACATTGTCTTGTTTCCATTCTTACCCAATACAATGTGGCTTAAATTCATGCCCTTGCAGGAGTTAATGTTACAATGTTCAGTGTCCACGAATACCTCTCTTTTCCCTCTGCCCCAGACCCCTTTACAACAGTGGCCATTAATTCCTTGTGAGCGCTTGCTTGCAGTGTTTTGCCAAATATCAAATAATTAGTTGTGGCATTTCCTGAATAGGGAATATGAATCCAAATAGCACAGAGGGGCAGCAGCTGGCAGGGGAAAGAGGAGGCAAGAAGGGGAAAACATTGTTTGATCAAGTGAATGTAGATACTTTAATATTCCTGGGGGTGTGTGTGTGGGGTGTGCGTATATATATTGCTATATCCTTAGCCTAAGGCTGTCATAGCAGCAGTTAGCAAAATACAGTATTTAAATTCTGCTATACCTTTTCAACAACATGTTTTAATTTGTTCCCTTCAGAGACAGAACGGATCTAAAGACAGCCTAATAGAAGAAACGTCTCAGCTATCCACTAACAACGTCGATGGAAAATGCACCACTAAGATCATAAAAACTGTGCAGGTGTCACGCTTCAAGGTGGAGACTTGACTGCTGTAACTGAAGATGGCAAATGGATTTTATTGTTTGGAAACTCAGAATTTGTGTGTTTGTGCGTGCAAGGGAAGGAACTGAAGTCGACATGGTAGCAATTTCTTCAGGACACTCAGAAGCGCAGCCTGCTTGCTGGGAAGGCCAAGCAATGCTTTTATCACCTACATCGAGGAGAAGCTGCCTAATTAGACACCAAAAAGAAAAGTTGTAGTAAAACTGAATGATCAGCTGTTACATTTCCAAAAAAATGAACAAAAAAAATTGCTGCAACAAAACAGACTTTATGGTCTGCTCTGTAACTGAATGGCCTTTTTCCAAAAAATGACTGTTAACTGACATGATCAGGACCAGATGCTTCAAGAGAAGCAAAATAGTCATATTTTTGGCCAATTGTGCAATACAGTGAGATATGGGGAGAATTATCTTCACAATTTTATATGGGGATCAACTTGTGTCCTGAGACATAAGGACTGATAGCTCTTACAAGGTTGTATTTTAGCCTAGCACAACAATAGACGCTTGTGTTGTTAATGCAAATGTTGACTCAAACCCTTTTAGCTCAAAAATAGTAGACTCAGTAACACCCTGTAGCAGAGAGTTCTAGAGGTGATACAGACTTACTTTCGCTTGGCCGTTTCAAGTGTTCTCAATTTTGAATGCCCATTTATGTAGAGGGACTATTTAATTGAACATTCCATACCATAGAAATACATCTATCACTTTATAGTAAACCACACTGGAAAAAAACTGGAGAATGTGTACTGGCCCACTGTATTAAGACTGCTTAGCAAGGCACTTAAGTACTGGTTAAATGAAACTTGTAGAGTAGGATTTAAGACAGCTAGCAAATAGCCTTTTTTTTTTTTTTTAAAAACTAGATTAGCAAAGTCTGCCTTAATCTCTTTTCATATGAAATAATCAATGCTAGTACCTTCCGATACTTTTCTCTGAGCCATTTCTACTATGATAAAGGCAGTATTTCAGGTATGATAATTGCAATTTTTTTCTATTGGCACAGTAGGAATAGAAAGTTTTAATGATGCTGCACATTGAGTGGGTTATCTTCTAGTGTGTATCTATCTGAAGTGATGCCTAGCTCTTCTCCTGTCCTATCACTTTGTACAAATAGCTGAAGTTATTCCTTTGCGTCCTATTTGTCCACAGTCAGTACATGGATGAGCCTTCTGGCATTGCTAACTTACTAAGAAGCTTAGTAAAATCTGTGTGTTGTGAAAGTAACTCGTGCTAAGTGTAATCCCCAAACTAAATATTGAATTTGTCAATCAGCATTGGAAGCAGCTGTAGTAGTTCATGTGCCTTTTTACATCTGTCCTCCTTAAACTCAACGCCCACTGCCTTCAGTGATTTGCAGTGATCCTGTGTCTTCTACCCCAAGTAAGACCCTACCAGGGGACTGCAGCCCTGTCAGAAAAGCAATACTGTTTGAGAACTGGAGTGAGCATGAGGCATCTAAGTTATGCTTTACAAGAGGCATGGGATTACTAACACACATTTTAGCTAACAAAACTGAGAAGTGAAACCTTGTATGATGTGTTTTGCTTTCCACTTCATTTTTTGATTCTTTATTGTTTCATGATCTGAGGTGGTCAGGTGGATGCTACTAGCCAGGGTGGTAGCCATACAGTTTGTATATTGCTATCACAGTATGAATTGGTCTGCAGGTTGGGAGATGCTACATCATGCCAGGGAAGGCAGATTCACTTCATAAGTATTTTTCTTTGATCACTTGCTTTGGACAGTTCTGCTTCTTCAGTCTCAGTGAACAAATCTAAGGGAATGAAAGAGCTTAGAACCCCTCTGTGGTAAAAAAATCTGTTTTCATGGAGGTTTTTCAGCATTTTCTGAATTTACTATGGATTTCATCCTAGGACACTGTTGGGCTTGGCTTAAAGTATTTGCTCAAACTGTTTTGTAAGTCTGTTAAATGGTTTCATTGTCATTGCTCCAATTTAAAGTGAACCTTTAGGATCTATTTATGACCTTGTGTAGTATTCTCACAAGCACCAGTTCAACAAACAAAACAAACCAACCAAACAAACAAAAAGGCAAAAAACCCCCCAAACACAAAAAAAACCATCACTGTGGCAAAGATTGTGGTGATACAGATTAATCTAGAGCATCACAGTCTTTTAGAAGACTACTGAAATACGACAAACCACACAAGAACTCGTTACAGTGTCTGCAATGAAAGCCACTCCTTATTTCTTCAAGAAGGTGTTCCAAGCTGGAGCACTATGTACTTGCTTGTAGTTTGTTGCTTTCTAAATCATTACCATTATTCTGCATTCCTTACTCAGGCACAAGCAAGTAGAACGTATCTACTACTTTAGGAGGATTTGTGTTGTTATTATTTGAGAATTATCTGTACATAGTGTCTGTATCTTGCCAATCCTCAAATATTGATCAAGAAGAAAATTACTTGTAAGGTTTATATCCAACCTCATGTTTTCCTGTATGTTGTCACCTGCCTGTGGGCTTTTGTGTATTATTGCTGGATACCATCAACCAAGTGTGTGTTACTTTACTTATCCCACTACATCAGAACGTAGGCTTCTATCTAGTCTAATAGTGATAGGTTTCAATTCTCAAGTCACAAGAGAGTTGTTTTGTAATCAAACCAACCTTTTTTGCATCTACATGAGAAATATACAGAAAGAGTCCTGGATCTGAGTTAGTGGTCTTATCTCCAATGAGACTATGTAGGAAGCAGGTTTTAGCAAGTCTAATGTTCAGTCTGGGACACTGCAATACAGTTTTGTATCCACAAAAGAAAGACTAAGCTTAATGCCTGTATTACATGGTAAGTGTCAGTGCCAGAACAAGGCAAAACTTCAATGTCACCGTCAGCTAATAGCACAGAAAAAGAAACTTCTTCCATGTATGTGAGCCTCCTTTCCTTCAAGCTTCTTTTCCTCAGTCATTTGAGGAAAGGCACCTTTTCTTGTGATCTTGTTATTTTTGTGTGAGAGATACCCAGAAGTGATCAATCACTGAAAGCACTTACTGTACCACAGCTATGCTCTGTAGCCCTAAACCAGCCCTACATCATCTGTAGGTGGCTGGCCTGTTACAGCTCTCAGCTACACCTTGCCCTTTCCACTGTTGCTACCCTTCCCCGGCTTTCTCGGGGCTTTTGCTGCCCAGAGGCAGTTAGGTTTTCAGACCCGGAGTTTGGATGTCAGTCCAAAATGCCTGTACCTCCTGATGAGTCAGGCAAAAGACAGGAGATGTATAACTGTGTCAGGCAAAGTTTACCCTGGGGTTGGATGCCATACAGACCTGTCCTCACATGGACAAAGGACTGATACTTGGGACATTCTCATCCTCATTCTGCTTTTAGTCTGCTGAAGTGATCTCAAGCTAACAATTTTAACTTTGTGCTTCTGCATTTAGCTCTTCTGAGACTCCTGTAAGTGCTAAGAATAGGTCAGTTATGGAACTCTCTCACTTACCAATTAGCAACACCTACGACATAGATACCTCTTTGCAAAACGTATTTTATACAATAAAAAGAGAGCTTGCTAACCACACCACAAAAGCATCTTTGTACATCGCATATTGGTCCCCTTGCTTGTTAGCTGGTTTCTTTCATTAGGAGCTAGCCTTGACCTGCTGTTTTCTACACTGCGCTTCTTACCAATATCCATAACCTTGCAACTCATATTCTAATCGAGCTCATTATATTGAAGATGTTGGTTGGGAAAAAAAAAAAATCACTACCATTTAAGTTGCCAAATCAATCATCTTTATACAGGTGAATATTGAATAGATAGCACATTTTCTTTTGGGAAAGCCTGTTTAATTCAAAGCTCCCTAGGAAGATGTTTGAAAACAACATACATAAACATATCAATGTGATGCGTATGTTCTATGTCCATTAAGCATTCATGAAGCAACTGTGTGCTTTATTTTAAATTGAGTTTGATAGATGGCTGTGTCAATACTTGTGTCCAGGTTATTTAAAAGTCAAGTAAAACTTGAATTTTTAGGGCATTCCATGGTTGCCTGTGTGTCTTATTTACATTACACAAAGGAGCAAAGCCTTCAGAAACAGAGATTCATTTGACAACACCATCTGGTAAAAACAGGTGTAGTACCAATTAAAATCCACTTGAGGATACAGCTTCTCCAGATTAAGTATTTTTCCTGGTAGAAGAAAGTTGTCAGCATAAGTTTTATACTTCCAGTACATATCCATACTACCGTTTCCTTTCTTACCTAAAGCAACAGCAGACTAGGTAAGCTGTCAAACCAAACATACAGATGCAGAGCCAGTGTGGCAGATGCTCTCTCCTTAATGTGCCTGTTTTAATTTCTCTGCAGTATTTGTCTCCTTGATAAGAGTTGTGGTGGGTTGACCTTGGCTGGACGCCAGGCACCCACCAAGCCACTCTATCACACCCCTCCTCAGCAGGACAAGGGGGAGACAAAATAAGATGGGAAAACAACTCATGGGTCAAGATAAAGGCAGTTTAATAAAGCAAAAGCCATGGTTGGAAGCAAAGGAAAACAAAAGATTTATTCTCTATTTCCCATCAGCAGGTGATGTCCTGGGAAGCAGGGCTTCAGTACACATAGCGGTTGCTCCAGAAGACAAATGTCATATGCCACTCCCCTCCTTTCTCTTAGCTTTTATTGCTGAGCAGACATCATATGGCATGGAATGTTCCTTTGGTCAGTTTGGGTCAGCTGTCTTGGCTCTGTCCCCTCCCCAGATCTTGCCCACCCCCAGCCCACTGGTGAGGGGGGAATGTTGGAGAGAAGCCTTGATGCTGTGCCAGCACTGACCAGCAGTAGCCAAAACACTGGTGTGTCATCAACACCTTTCTCGCTACCAACACAAAACACAGCACTATGCATGCTGCTATGGGGAAAATTAACTCCATATCAGCCAGACCCAATGCAAGAGTGAAGAAAACACTGCCCTCCTAGGTGGTCACAATTTAAATGATATACACCTTACTTCCTGTAATGTTAAAGATCTCAAAAATAGCTAGGACTGCGCAGTTATTTACTCAATGAGGACATGAGAACGTACTTGACATTCTTCATAAAATACTACTATTAAATTTACTACAAATGAGCCCCTTTGCTACGCAAAAGAGGTAACCCCACAGGTCACCCACAGATACAGAATGTTTTCATTTAATAGAGCTCAGATGCAGTGTGCCAAAAGGCTAAAGAAGATTTTGGAACAAGCCAGTTTTCTTTCTGTGCACACCTCTCGAGTTCTGATTTGCAGCCTTTACTACTGAGAGCCCTCTTCCACAGAGCACTGGAGGCAAGTAACAAAAAGGAGGGTTGGTGCAACACCAGCCTAGTGCAGAGATCTTTGTTCTCTTGCTTGCCTAGACCACCTCGGAATCTGTCCTCCTTCTACTTTTTAATACTTATCAGCTTCAACAGTCTGTCAGACATTATGTTCACATAAAACAGTGGAAGGGGAAAAAAAAATTATGGAGGCTTGAGGTTTTTTTCAAGGGTACAGTCCAGTTAGCCACTCAAAACCTAAAAGGCAGTCCTAATGCTTAACACCATACTTAATGTTTACCAGCATTACTATTTTAGTAATCAGTGTCCCTTACACCCATCTATTCCTCCCTCTACCTCATTTTTCTTTGTTCCACCAGACTATGAAACAGGTATTACACACTGAAGCTTAAGATTCTACAGTTTTTCTTGTTGAAAGGGAATTAACATTTTAGACAGCCATCATTAAAACTTGGCATTAGCTGTTGCTCTCAAGAGTATTTTTTCTTTAAAAAGGTGTTAAAAGCTACTCCTGCCAGTCTTGCCCTTTAAGAACAAAGGCCCACAAGCAAAACTCCTGAACAGATGGTATCTTCAGGGACTATAATCCCTAACAGAAACCCTAAGCTTTCAAGTGCATCCAATAATTACATGTTGGATCACTAAAAATTAATTACTCATCTAAACCTCCTTCTCTCTCAACAAACCAAAAACTAACTTATGCTCAGACTTTGCATTAGTAATTTGGTTACATTCAGTACTGAAAAATCAGACATAGCAAGATATGTAATTTCAGCATTTGCTGATAACATTAATTTATGGTAAGTCTTCCTGAAAAACAAGCAGGAACTCCAGTTGTTATCCCTACAGTATTTCACTCCATTTCAAGTTTAGTTGAAGTACCATATTACGCAGCTGATCAAGGTAATAATAAACCAAACTTGCAGTTTTCCACATCGGAGAAATACCTTTCTTGCTATTTTTAAACCCGTTTGCTGAATTTTAATTTCTACTTTTCCTCACCACAATACACATCTCAGCTAACCCAATCTCCAAGTACTACAGAAGATCACGGTTTCAGTGATCACCTCCCATCCACTTAATAGGTCCTAGGTTTTATTCAGTCCAAGGGGGTGAATTGGTATCCCCAAAACAATGTAGAGGAAGTCAGAACTGTCAAACAGAAGCAACTGCTATTACAGCTTGGGAAAGACAGAAATGCTGAGAACAGAAACACAAATCTTTATTTTTTGTCTACAGAAACATTACCAGACACTGTCCCAATACAGTTAAAAGCACCCTGTTTTACTACAAATAGGATTAATACTCCATCTTTTTAAGTTTTTTGTTTCTTATGGAGTAGTCTTGCATAGACTGCCACTGGTCGCAGGCCGGATATAACAATTCTTCCTAGGGAAAAAAGTAAACACAATATGAGATTGGGCACATGTAGCATACATCTGTGTTCAGTAACATCCTCTAGATCCCTGAGACTGGTACAAAGTTACAAGGATCAGCTTCCCCCTTATCTCTTTGGAAAAAAGTCAAAAGCTAAAATCAGCATATCTAATTTTTAAAGAGCCTGCATGCAAGAGACTCTTTGCCCATCTAAGCAAGATTTCGGATCCTAACTATAAGTTGGTGGCAGTACTAACACTTTCTAGTTGGTGGGAATCAACAGAAAGTTTTGTAGTAGTAACTCATGCACACATGTGTTTGTGCATTATACAACAGTTTAAGAGAACAGTAAGCCATGTTCATGCAAAATACTGAACCATCTTCAGTTTAATTTTTCCCAAAAAGTTACTTGAGTAATTTCTCATCAGGAAATGGCATATATTCTTTAAACAACTCCGGATCAACCAGTCTGGTAATGGCTGGGAAATCACTTTCTGAGTATCTGTCTTTAGCACGGACAGCTATTGGATCACAAGCTTCCTTCAGAACTTGACTCAGCTCAGTTTGCACAGCTTGGCTTAAAAGCTTGTCATGTTGTCTTTGTGAGCAGCTGCCAAATAATCAGTCTGCTTTCCCAGAGCTGCAATCACATTTTGAAAGCTGCTACTGCAAACACCACACAATTACACAACCTGTATTTCTCTCCTGTAGCAGTTTGCACAGTATTATTGATTTCTAGCACAGTGAAAAAAGAAAAAAAAGGCAAAAAAAATGTTTATCACTCAAAAGCCTGAACAATCCAAAAGACTCATTAATGGGTGCCAAATGCCACCCCGATGCTTTCCAAAACTTCTCCATAACTTTTCTCTCTTCCAAGTTTTCTTGAACAATATTTATAGCTCTTCCTTGGAAATATCACTGTGCAACACTGTGTCTCAGCACCCTCCTCTGCACTATGTCTCTAGGAGAGCTGGATGCATCAATGAAACAACAAAAACACCACCACAAATAAGATACTTTTGATTCTTTTTGTGTCTTGGAACATAGCTCGTGCATAATGAGGTTTAAATGAGGCATAATTGCACAAGATGTGTGAGCAGGACATCTTTTACTGGTTTTCTACTCCATTCGATCTACCTTTCATCACTGCTGTACTTTCCTATGTTTGAGCAACTAGTCTGTTCAGTCATATAAGTTAGCTGCTGCTGGTGCTAAAAAAACCTCCAGTGTTTTTTTCTTTCACTGAGTACTGCACAAAGTATTCAACAGGAACACCACTCTGTAGCATGTGGTGTAATATAGCGACCCTTTCTAATTTAGAAGACAATCGGTCATTTCTTCAGTTTGACTTGAAAGTTAAGTTTGCACCCTGAATTTCACCTTTGATTTAGTCTCTATAAATTCAGAGTAGGCTGTCCAATAGCTTACATCCCCTGAAATGCAGGTAACTTATCATAATGATTTCTCAGTACTGGATCATTCTTACATCACATTTCCAATATTGACCAAGAAATTCCTGGCTTCAAAGACTTGGATTACTTGTCACACCCTTGGGTATGTACATTACACAAACCACAGTTTCAGCACTGAAGAAATCTTTGATAATACACACAAGTTTTATTAATGCCTTATTTGTACCACTGAATTTCTTGCTGACTTGCACTACTCAACTTTTCAGTAGAGTTACCTTTTCCAAGACCTTACGGTGAAATAACATTTTGCATATAAGATTCTGAGCTTTCATGTTTTGCCAGTCTTTGAATGTTTTCAGTCCTTGTATTCTGAACTGCTCCACAGTATCACCCCCTAAAACCAAACATGCAAAAGCACAGACTCTTCTTGGACACACTGGCAGCCACGCACTGCTTTTATTAAGCCCCTCACACCAAACTTTTTACTTCAGGGTTTTCACTTTGCTTTTGTTGATGAGAATATAGTCATCAGGCTGATCTCACTCTCAATGTTTCAATTCTACTTTCTGCTTTAAAGTCATTCTGCTGAACTTCTTTTTCAACAGAATGTCTGCTTCATTATAAGACAAGGCTGAAGGACACAGCTGCACAAGAAACTATTGTCACTCACCTCATGAAGGAAGTTGCAGGACAGCTGGGCAATCGGTACTTTGCAACTTTTTCCTACAGGCCCTTCTCATGCTCAGAGGCTTTCACCACATAGGGCTATCTCTGTGAGCTCCTGAACTTCCAGCAAACACACTAGAACTCTGTAAGAAGCGTTCATAGTGTTAAGCATTCTGGTAGGAACAGACCCCGCAATCCCCAAGGTAAGAGCAACTGCTGCTAGCAATATTAAAGTATACTTTACACTTTTAAAAGTGCATCAAGTAAAGACTGTTCTATGTACAGCAAAAGAGTAGAATACATTATTATCCAACACTGAATAGTCCTATAGAGGGGTTCTCTTTATACCTTTCTGACACTAGACATAAATAACAAAAAGGCAAACCACATTTTTTCCCCATTAAAGAAGATTTTAATCTTTTCTGTAGCCAAATACTCTGAAGCTGTAGATATCTTTTTGCAAAAGAAAAGCTAGAAGCCACTGCAGGAGTCTGAAATGTTAGGTACTAATTACTTGCAGCACAGACATAAGAAGTTATGATAGACACGACAGATAAACCATGCTAAAAGTGGCCATTACATTTTAGTTTTCCTCTTTTAATAACTGTCAGATTCTTCATTGAAAAGGACTGAAGCATAAAATCTACTATGTAACTGCTCAATCATACAATTTCTACAGATTTTTTTTGTCCTTGCAAAAACAGGGAGGAGAAAGTTAAATAACCAGCTCCTTAAACAGTTTGAGCAAGAATTCCTGTTTGCCTTTTTTGACACCACATTCATTCTGGACAGGAATGAATGGGCAACACAAAGGCAAAAATTTAAGTATTGCAATTAATCATCTCTGCAAAATTAAATTAGGAGCATATGAAAAAGATCAATTCATAAATAGGCAAATATTTCAAAATTCACAAGTAAATAATGTTTTATATGTAATAAGCATTTAATAAGAAAAGCCAAGCACACCATGCTCTTGGGACACCTTGTGGTCGTGTTGGTGCTTGCTTAGGCCATTGACAGACTTCCATTGCATTCATCTGAAACAAAAGGGAGAACACTTTTACCTGGAAGAGTGACTGAGATACCCGAACAATACAAAGAGCCTAACAAGAAATACTTGAAATAATTGCCCGCTTTCAAAGAATAGACAGCAGACTCTATGTCCCTCCCCTCCCACCCCCCGAAAAAAAAAAGAGCCCAAATCATTCCCATCAACACACTTTAAGATTACAGGCTACTCTGTTACACGAGTTCCAGTGGCCTGCTACAGCAACTAGGAATTATGCAGAGACCCAGGCACAGGTGACTGCGTATGACAGCCCCACTCATCTTTTCCACATTACTGAAAAAGTATTCTTTTAAAATGGGCAATCCTTCTATCGAGGGATATGGTGCATTTAAGACTATGCAGTGCTGGCCGCATGGCAAAGGCCTGCCCAAAAGTTAACACAAACCAACTGTACAAAGAAACTACAAGACTTGCTCTTCCAAAAGGTGAGCTTTTGGAGAGTTCTCCCAGACAGCAGTGAGAAGCCTTCACAGAAACCTTCAAAACTAGAAGCTCCAGAGGATGAAGGGCCACCGATCCACTCCGTGCTTTGTTTCATGGATACAAGGTAACGAGGGGGGAAGGAAAGGTCGTTCGTGTGCTAAAGCGGCGCGGCTGTTCCCCTCACAAACCGGCACTCCAGCCCCAGCCAGGCCCGCCCAGCTCCCGTGCCCGCTGCACCTCCCACAGCGGGGCGAGCAGCACGAGGCTTTCGGTGAGGGCGTTTCAAGGCCCGCCCCCGCCCCCTCCTGTTACCGGCTCAGCCCGGCCCGCGGCAGCCTGGCCTACCTCTTCAGCGAGAACCCTGACCCCATCGGCCGCCGCTAGCAGAGACCGGTCAGGCTCAGGACTGTTAAGGCGCCTCGGTTCCTTCGCCGCGCGCCGGCGGGAAGCCCCCCGCCCGGCAACGGGCCGGCCGGCGGGTGGGGGGGGGGGGGCGGCTGGCTTGCCCCGTCCCCATCGCGACCGCGTACCGACCCCCCGCGCCCCACGACACCCAACACCCTCCGCGTCCGCCGAGGAAGAGACCAGCAGCCCCTGCTGCTCCCAGCGTGCCTCAAGAGGGGTGAACCAATATTCCCGGCAAGCGGGGGGGATGGAGCCGTGCGCCAGGTCCTCCTGCAGCGCAGAGGCCGCGTACCGGGTCTTCCACAGACGCGGGGCTATAGCCTCCTTCCTCTCAGCAGGCGGAGTCCGGAGCAAGCGAATCCGCCGGGAGCAAGACGGCGAGGTCTGGGGCAACACCGCCCCCGGCCACCTGCGCGAACATGGCAATGGAGACGTCCCCCGCCACCTGCGCATGCGCAGTGCCGCCGCCGGGCGTTAAGCGCGGGCGGGGCGCAGCTGAGCGCCGTGTTCCTCTCGGCGCCGCCGGCGGAAGCGTGAGGATGGTGCGGCCCGCGGTGGGTGCTCGCCGCCCTGGGGCGGTGGCGGCCGGCTGCTCCCGCGCTGCCGCGGGCTTTGGTGCTGAAGTGGCTGCGGTGGGAAATTTACCGGTGTAACAGTTCTGTGGCAAGGGGGTGCCGTGTGTGCGGCGTATTTACGCTAGCGAGCTGGGCACGCTGTGGCGCCCTCCCCAGTATGGCGTGTCCAAGCCGGGCCCCTAATGGTACAATTACGCTGCCACAGAAAACATGTTTCGTGTCTGAAGCTCTCACTCCATTAACCTTCCCTGCTGCAGGCGTGAGGTCCCCCAGGGCAGCAGTCTCCGGGGGACTCGCGTGGTGGGAGGTGATGCTCGTGCTCACAGGCCGCATTAGGTTTCCCTTCTGATGCGTTTTTGCAGTAGCTCTCCCGTGAAAAGCTGAGGTTTATAGTGAGTCGACTGCACATAAACATCCTGATCTTGTGTATTATTCATCTGTTACCGTACTGGTAGTGCCCTGCTGGTAGCTCCTCAGCTGGAGGAGCACGTGCAGAGTAACCAACTTCATTTCAGGCAGGCAAAGTGTGCAGTAGCCCTGGACGTTTAACCCTTGAATGCTGGCAGAGGCTCAGTTCCGAGTGCACAATTTCCAGATTTGCTGACCCTGTAAGTGGAGGTGGTATATACCATGTATAAAGACTGTGAGAAAGGAATAGAGCGGCTACGTATACCAGGAGGATAAATTGGGATGATGTCTGGAGAAAAAGCAGAATGAGGCTAGTACCAGCTGTAGAGAAACCTGAGACGCGTACAGCTCTCTTATCTGCCTTTCTTGCTCTGCTTCTTACAGCTGCTGTGGCCTGCGTGCTTCTTCTAGCTCCTCCTTAACCTGGGAATAGCAGAGAGTGGTTATGTCTGGTGTCCAGAAGGCACAGTTGCAATGTCACTTCTGCAGGACAGCCTGATGTGATGACATCTTAGCTAAATCACTGGAGCTCATAAAAGGGCTGCTGAATGCCCAAGTGTTACAGAAGAGGCATGATTCATTGCAACCTTGATAGTTGGGGGGGAAAAAGATAAATGTTAGAAAAAGCTAAGGGGCAAGCAAATGTCACCACTCACAGCTTTTGGAGAAGTGTACAGCCTTGCTGGAGTGCAGGAGTCTTCCTTTGGTAATTTAGGTTCAGTCTGCTTTACAGAAATTAGTTTTTGTGCCATTACGCTTAGGCATATCTCTAAAACAGACAGAGTGTGTTAGTTCTCTGTTTAGGTTTATAACAAAACTAACATATTGTTAACATTAATTTTAAGCAGATTCACGTTCAGTAGCTTTGGCTTGTCATTCACAATTCTGTTTTCCACATAAAGAAGATTGTCTCGAGCATTGCCTCAAGCCTAACTTATGCATGCATTAAGGTCAGCACTTTGAGTAAAGTGATAGTTAAAATATAGAAGTAGTTGGTGTTGCAGAGGACACTGGTCAGATTGTTGCTGACAGTCAAGCTAGTAAATCCGTGGAGATCTGTTACTCTGTGTTGCTGATACAGTCAAGGATTGATTTGCAGCTCAGGGACAGCTGCCTGGACAGAAGTGTAAGGCAAATGGAACTAGTCCAGATTTTGATTACATAAGTGAACAGTATAGTGACGAAAAAACCTTTAATGTTTGTGACATTTGTTATTTGTACTTGGGGATACAGGAGAGCTTGAATAGCTACATGAGAAAACATTCTATCTATAAAACACTAACTCATTATATGTAAAACTTGGTCATTTCAGGTGTCCTTAGAAGTTGTTACTGAATTATAGAATCACAGAATGGTTTGGGTTGGAAAGGACCTTCTAGTCCACCCCCCCTGCCATGGGCAGGGACATCTTTCTCTAGACCAGGTTGCTCAAAGCCCCATCCAACCTGGCCTTGAACACTCCCAGGGATGGGGCATCCACAACTTCTCTGGGCAACCTGTGCCAGGGTCTCACCACCCTCATAGTAAAAAAATTTCTTCCTTTTGTCCAAACTACATCTCCCCTCCTTCAGTTTAAAACCATTACCCCTTGTTCTGTCGCTACAGGCCCTGCTAAAAAGCCGGTCTACGTTTTTCTTATAAGCCCCCTTTAGGTATTGAAAGGCCACAATAAAGTCTCTCCGGAGCCTTCTCTTCTCCAGGGTGGACAACCCCAACTCTCTCAGCCTGTCTTCATAGGAGAGGTGTTCCAGCCCTCTGATCATCTTCGTGACCCTCCTCTGGACTCACTCCAGCAGGTCCATGTCCTTCTTGTGTTGGGAGCTCCAGAGCTGGATGCAGGACTCCAGGTGGGGTCTCACCAGGGCAGAGTAGAGGGGCAGAATCACCTCCCTTGACCTGCTGGCCACGCTGCTTTTGATGCAGCCCAGGATACGGTTGGCTTTCTGGGCTGCAGGTGCACATTGCTGGATCATGTCCAATTTTTCATCCAACAGGATCCCCAAGCCCTTCTCGGCAGGGCTGTTCTCAATCCCTTCATCCCCCAGTCTCTTTTGATACAGGGGATTGCCCAGACCCAGGTGTAGGACCTTGTACTTGGCCTTGTTGAATTTCATGAGGTTCACATGGGCCCACCCCAAGGTCCCTCTGAATGACATCCTTTCCCTCAAACCTGTCAGCTTGATGTCATCCACAAACTTGCTGAAACAATCAGATACTGTAAGAAAACAGTGACCAAAGTGATTTTCCTGTGATAGACATGGGTTAGGGACATTGGTCACAAATCCTGTGGTTCCTCTCCCTACCAAACAACTTGCAAGACAGTAAAAATAATCAATGAAACAGTTTACAAAGGCCAGGAAGTGATTCTGCATTGCTGGATTTTTTTTTTTTTTTTTTTTTTTAAATCTGATTGCTTTAGTCCAAACAGGGATAGGATTTTTCTGAAAGTGGCAATATAATTCAAAAAAGAATGACTTCATGTCAGGCACTTCTGTGGCCTCCATTCTAGATCATCACAGTGAATCTGAATTCTTAATCTGCGAATCCATGAACATTTTATTTGTTATAACTGTCCTCATGAAACCAGAACATGCTAAATTGAGGGCATAATTAACAATAATTCTTAGTTATCTAGTGTATAAGAATATCCTCTTGAGGTGGAAACAGATACCTTGCGGCCACATTTAAGTATCTTGGAGCTTTAACAGAAGGTGCTCGTGAGTCGCGCTTTGGCACATTAAGACATTGCTGTCCCAGCAGTCTGCTGCCTTGTTCTGCCACAGATGACTGTACATGTTGCATGGTTAGCAGAAGTGAATTAGCTGCTCTGATACAAAACCCTGCTGTAGCTTTTGTGGCCTCATAAGGGGAATCTGAGCTAAGCCGCTGACCTGTGGCATGCAGTGGCTGAGGTGTTCCAGTCTGTCAGCTTAGCCACCAGGCACAAGGGAGAACTTGACCCTGCAGTGATTATGACAGAAAAGCTTACCTACCTCGTGAGAGGTAAGACTTGACTTGAGACACTTAGCCTTTTTGGCTTTGAAGTTAATAGTGAGATACTATTTTCTGTTTGTTTTCCTAAAGATGTGATTAATGATTTAATCACTGAAATGATTTTGTGCCAGTTGGTGATATTTTTAAAGCTGGTTTCAGCCAAACTCATCAAAAGGCTAGAGAAATTACAAGTTCTTGAAGGTTTTGAGAAAAATCATCATCTGGCTAGCCAAAAGACTCGCTAAGTGTGGCATGCACTAGTTGTCCCACCAAATGGAGGAAACATGGGAGGGCGTGGTGGTAATGTCTTCACTCACTGATGTATACTTCACAATTCTCTTTTAAATCCGTAAAGCCAGCTTGTGAGTGACACTGTGATCTTCCAGCGGCGAGGTGCCTATGTCTCTAAGTAGGTGTGGACAGGAGTTGTGTTTCCCAGCTCCACTGAGCTCCTTAGAACCCAGCACTGAAGTGAGTCTTACCAGCTACCTAAACTGAAGTTTTCCCGTTCGGTTTAAATATTGTTGAGCACTTCCTGAGCATGCCCAAAAGGCCTCTTCTTGTCACTGAAGTATCTTATGAGACCTGAGAATGTTTCTGACAAGTTAGCACTGAAAGAGCCTATTTAGACTTTTGATGGCATTGACTTTAATTCTAGAAAGTACTGCACAGCAGCAGTGATCTCTTCATTCACTCTTATTTTCTGTTTTCAAAGTATAATTCAACAGCTGGCAACTGACATCCTCAGATGAGGGCTTCCCCCCCCCCCCCAAATGTCATGTCAAATTACGTTAGCTTCTTATAAATTTACCACTACATGCAAGGGAGAGTGAAGTTAATAATCTGACCGAATTCAGTATTCGGTCTCCCTCTGCAAGGACACTGCAGCAGAAACAGTTCTGGCTCCTCAGACCTTTCAGTAGTCGTTGATTTCCTGGGACACTAATAAGCGGTCAAAATCTGAATCTGTAATAAACATCTTGGTTTTTTCCACTCTGGGTGTGTCCTTAGTTTTCCTGAGTGAATTCCAACACTAACCTGTAAGGGTATAATTCCCTGTTGTGCTTTCTTCAGCAGGAAAGCCAGTTCCTGCCCTTCCTGGCTTGTGGCCTCTTGTTCCTGTTCCCAGCATCAATTAACTGCTCCATGAGTTTTGCCAGTGCCAGTATTTGTGGCAACATGCCACAAAACAGGTCACTGAAACTATCAGGACTCCTGAAAACAAGTGATTTGGCTTCAGGCACAATTAAAATGTGCAATAGAAGAAAATAAAACAAACAAACATAGTTAAATATAACCATAGTAGAGCCAAGAAAGGTTAGAGTTGAACATACGCTCTTTAGTTTGGGATGCGTGTTGCACAGAAATCTTGCAGATCGACCTATTCTTTTCTTCCTTTTCCTCATATAGAATAAGGGGCTGCTGTGTACACAATATTTTAGTGATGTTATAGGAAATCCTAACACAAGCTGATAAAGAGAGTATCTCGAGGAAGCATTGTAAGTAGAAGCTGAAATATCTCTAAAGTGCTGTGTGAGCAGTGAGTCATTAGTGTGATATTGCTCCTGCCCTGTGTTCCTGAGTGGTTTGGAGCACTTTCAACGACAGGCTTTCTGCATGCTCTCGCTCAATTCCCACCGAGGTTGCAGGGTGTGATTTCCTTGGCTTTTTGTCTGCTTCATGTCTCTGCGATTTTTTTTCCTGCAAACCACCAGAGGTCAGTGTAAGGCCAAGAATGCCGAGGAATGGGCACAGGACAATAATGCCAAGTTTCTGCTAGTTGCTAGGATCATAGGAATTATTTGTGTGCAGCAGTGATCTGTCTAGCAGCGTACCTTGTCTTTTGTCATACCAGTTGAATTAGGGGAAGAGTCTGAAGCTGGCAATAGGTCAGTGCAAAGTCACCTGTGACTGTTAGAGGTTGACTAAACTCCAGAAGCATGAAGCTTGCTGTATCTTTCAAAGGGCTTTAACATCAATTAGCAGCATTCCAGATATTCCAGAGAGCCAAAGAAATGGCCAAGTCTTGCTAAGCTCCTGTCTCAGTGGCTCCTTGTGCTAACACAGGTCACAGCATATTTGCAGTTTGAATGAGAAAATAGTTTGAGGAAATAGTTTGGAAGAATGGCACTCCTGTCTTTCAGACTCTCTTTTCCATTATTCTTACTATGTTTTCCTGAGCTTGTTAGGAAATAATCCCGCCTGTTTTGAGGTAGAATGCCTGGTAATGGCATACAAAATTCCAGCTGAGTCTCCACTACTGGTTTCTACAGAAGCACTGTATTGTTTTTATTATTGTCCTATCTCCCATTTGTTAATGGATTTCAATGTTTCCCTTCCTTTTCATAACAGCATCTGTTCATTGAATAAAGATCTTCACTGGGCTACAGTGACATGTCAGTTTCCTTCAGAACTGATAACATTAACTGTTATCATTTTAGGATTCCTAGCCATAAAGTTTTTTCTCCAATGTACTTTACTACTTATTTGTTGTTACTGAATTTGTTTGCCATTGTATTTACCTATTCAGCTGACTTGTGCGGGCTCTTCTGAAGTTCCTCTCAGCTTCTATTGTAGCCTGAATAACTAACTGTTTAATTATAAAATCCATTAAAATACTGGTGCTTTAAGAATTCTGTTAAATGTGTGATACTTTTTTCTTTCAGAAATTTTTGTAGCCACTCTGTATCACAAGTTTTCATCTAGTGGATTGCATTAGGAGCTTGTTTCCCCAGGGTGAAGGGTTTTTCCTTCCTGCGCTATGATTTCTTTCACTATAAACAAGGCAATAGACTAGGTTATCCTGGAGGAAAAAAAGATTTTGAGCAAGTGTCTTTCCCCCCCTGTGATGTGAATCCACTGATTGGCTCTTTCTTTTGTGGTACTTCTAGGACTGAAAGTTTGGTAGAAACAAGTACAAGAAGTACCTAATCCAGGCTCAGGCAAATCACTTAGTAAACCAGATTTTCAGACACTCTGAGCATCCCTGAAAGACAACTCATTTACTAATGTGTGAATCTGGGTCACAGTGCCAAATCACAGACTGCCCCCTTAAATACCCTTTTAGGCTAACATGTTTTCACAGGTAGATATAAATAATTCTTACACTTATTGAAAAAGCCACAGAAAGTCAGTATCGGAATTGCTTGGTGCAGAGATCTCCACAGCAGCATAGTTCTATTTATTCTTGAGTTAAGAAGAAGACTTGAAACTGGTGCAGGAAAATGATGCCTTAGTCCCTGGTGTGGAGTGTCCACAATTCTGCTCAGCAGCCTAGTGTGAACTACTCAGCTGCTCTGTGGAGCTGGTAGATGAACCTGCCCCAGCTTCTGCTTGTGAGAATGTGGCCTTTGTGAAGCCAAAGGATAGTTAATTTTTGTGTAGGAGGGCTGATTCATTTCAGAGCAAGACGTTTTGTGTGTATATTGGCACTCTCTTGCTCTGTGTATGGTATATACACTACACTTGTTTTGGAAAAGTTAAGTCTAATTCCTGAAACATTCGCACATTCTAGAAATAGCTTTTATTTTCAAAACATTAGTTAACGTAAACATACACCCATTCATCCTTGCCAGCACTGTTATGGCTTTGAACTGTTTATTTGTTGTTGAGAAGCTCAGTCAAGGTGGGCACTGAATAAACATAATAACTATTTGTTTCTCTAAATTACCACTGTGTAGTAGTGGTAGTACTGGCTTTTCAGGGTGGTTTATGAAAGTAGTTTTCTTCTTGCCCCAGAAGTTCAGTCTTGTTACAATACTTTGCATACTAGCCAGGAGTAGGGTGTTCAGTTCATTTGGCACTGGGCACATTTGAAAGATGGCTTCTAGTTTTGCTTGACTCCTTTTTTTTGTTTTCTTGGAATAAGATTCTTCTGCTTGTCCTGTGGAAATGGGCAGCACAACAGTGAGAAAGATTACAAAATCTTGACTGTTGTTCAGGGTGTGTTCTCTTTGCAGAGTCCCTTGGACAGGTCCAGGGCTACCTACTTGTTTCTTCCCTGTTCTCCGCTTTCTAGTGAAAAGGGGTGGAAGAGACCACAGGTTTGTTGTACAGAAAAGGACTTGTTTATTCTTGTCCAGATAATCAGGAGAGGGCGTCTGGATACTCAGGTTACCAGTAGCTTTTCTTGGCAAATGTGTTCCGTAATCGCAGCTCCTCTGGCTTTGTCAAGCAGGGAGCCCATAGTTGTGTTGCAGAGTGATGCATCAGTGTTCTGCCTTTTGGTTCTGTACCCGTTTAAGAGGCTGTCACTATTCCCTCTGCACTCACTGCACTGCCAGCATTTCTCACCCTGAAAAGGGTGCTGGCATATCATAGAATCATAGAATCATTTAGGTTGGAAAAGACCTTAATGATATCTTAATGATATCTTAATGATATCATTACTGTAAGAGCTGCTGTCAATATACAAATGACTTGCCTTGTAAGTCGCTGTGTCTCTGGGTCACTGGGAAGCAGGCGAAATGGAAGCATAGGGATGTGCGGAACAGACACACAAAGTTTCTGGTGAGAGGAGTATTTAAAAATGGCCGTCTCAAAAAAATTAGCAAATGACACTTTAAGTCTTGCATCTTGCCTTTTCTGCAGTATTCTGACATTTCCATCTCTGGTCGTCATGTGTCCCTGCTAGAAGTTGTTAGTCCTGATGTGCTGAGGAGTTGCTTAATTTGGACAAATAAGGAAAGAAGTGTCACCCTTTTCAATCCAGAAAATTTTGACACATAGCTGTGTTTGCCTGATGGCCAATTTTTCTAGTCAGTGAGCAGTGTTGTTTTTCCTAATGGTACCAGTGAGCCCTACTTTTCAGCTCCTACCCAGAAAAAGCAGTTATGCATGTAGTACAGTTCTCTTCTGCTTATATGGTAGATCTGATGCTTCCTAGAAATCTGGAATAAATCAGTAACAATTCTTGAGGGATCCTTCGAAAGGAGGCAGCTAGGTGCAGGCTGCAGCTGCCATAACAATTCGTGCATCTTGTGACCTGCTTCCACTGAGCCCTCAGGAAAGAGGGCAGCTGGAAGGAAACTACAGGCTGGAGAAATTGCCTTGGCTTGCTGCAGATAGCCCACAGGACTCGAAATCAGTTTAATCCATGCATTTTTCTTCCTTCTTTCTCTCTCCCCTTCTGCCATGCACCTCTGTAAGATTCTTTTATATTGGTTTCTTGATGACCATTGATCTTTTGCGTGTTTCAGTCTATTTTAATATATTCTTTCTGAGTAGGATGTGAAATCTCAGGAGATTTTTCTTTTTAAATGGCAGCACTGTGTGATTCAGAGAATGAAATATTCAGTTGTGAGACCGTGCAATAGTTGAGAAGTAATGCTATCTGCTAGTGGTAAAATGTAGCTTTAACATTATTTTACATGAACGCTGCTCATTAACCCTCACCATTGTAGTTTCACTGGAAAAATGTGTTGGCCTGACATAGGCTAAGATAATCAGAGCTTTTCTTTCATTCTGTGATTGCACATCCTGTTTAATTAGGAAATTGCAGACTAGAAGATCCTTTCAGGCTGCAACAAGAAAAATGTCAGTATTAATCTACAATATTTGTCCCATTCACTAAGAGCAATTATGAGCTATGAATTATAAATGATAAATTATACACTGTGGTATTCATCTGTACTGCAACACAAATAGGTTTTCAATTCTTTTCCCATGTATATGAAAACCTCCATAGCTTTATTCACCAGGAAAATGGGATACACTTGTCCTCGAGAGCTATTGGCTTTAACTTAGACTAGAACAGCCGGTAGTCACAGGTGTCCATTCTATAGAAGATGTTTGTGTTCAGGGACTGTTGAGGACATACCCAGCTGCAATGCAGGCATGCACATTGATTGCATACCAGGCTGAGACAACTGAGGAGCTAGATCCCTCAAATAACCACTGCTTCTTGCAGATATGCCTTCTTGCTGGGGTAAATACAATGCCAAAACTCTGGAAAGGGAAGCATAAGACTTTTGTCATAGCCTTTCTATTGACCATTATAGGTAATACTTGCTCAAAATACTGAGGTTTTTCTGGTGCTCATTCTGATATATTTAACTCTTCCTTTGCAGGTTAGACAGAGAGAGGCTTCAAAGCTGAGGGCTATGTGGTATCACTGTAGTACACTCAGCACTGTGGAGCCTATATTCCTCTGTGGATCTGACCCCTGGTCAGCCAAGTCCTGACTCTGCACTGGGATGCATTAAGACCTGCACATATGACTCAATAGGGGCATGAAGTTGGAAGCCTTTCAGAGCACCCTGATATTCATATGAAAACAGTTTTCAAACATAGATGTCACTATTTCACTATGTTCATTGGCCTATTTGTCACTATTTAGTGCTGTCTTTGCTTGCCAATGTGTACTTGCTGTTTCACTCAGACTTCTCGATGGAGGACTCGGTTGTTACCTGGTCAGGTTCAAATTTGTCATTTAAAAGTTTGGGATAAATGCAAATTTCCAAACTTGACATGTAATTCTCTAGTGGTGTTGTATTAACCATCACAACTGGTTAAAATCTAGAATATATTCAGCTATTCTGGAAGTTTGCCTCTAAACTGGCAAATGGATAATGGCATTTTGAGATAGTATTTTGCCTAAAATTACATTTACTTCAACCTTAAAAACTCTGCTCTGTCCCAGGAAGTGACTATGGGAAAGGCTTTTGTTTCTCAGCAGATCTGCTCACTGGGTTCAGGGAGGATAGGGTAGCAAACATTAACCAACTTTTCCTCCTGTTAACCTTAGAGTCAGCTTGTCTAAAAGGAATACATTGAATCCTCTTTTTGTACATTGTTCATGGATTGCTTACTGAATGTCAACTTGTGTAAGTCCTTTGAAAACAATGGGTTTCCCTGTTTGTGCACAAAGGCAAAATCTCTCTTGCTGAATGTTTGTTATCATGATCATATGCAAACAGGAATTAACTCAGTTTGCCTTTCAAATCCCATGCTAAATTTGGGCTTGTCAGAAATTACTTCATTTTAATGCGGACATACTGATATGAAGGTTCCAGGGGAATAATAAATACAGAATGCCTAAAACACCTGCCTAAGAGACACAAGTTAAAAAAAATATTTTACATTATTTTTTTAATATGGAGTTAGAGGAGACAAATTGGAATATCTTAGTTACAATTGATACACTTCAGAAATGAATGCTTTTGCCAGCCACAGATACCAGTTGTGCTTCTTTGTGACACGTTTAGACACCACATGTTGCCTTAGTGTACTTCTCAGGTTTCCACTGCTATATACAGTCTGTCATCCTGGCAGCTGTGAACTCATGGTCTTCTTTTCTCCTACCACTGAAGTTTGGCACAAGTGTCACTAGGTGTTGTGTGAAAGAAGCATATGGTATCGCTGTGACTGAGGAGGGATTCCTTGTGGAACTATGAGTGCTGGAAGTATTACGTCAGCTGGAAGCTTTTTTTTTTCCCCTCCTTTAATTGTTATTTTTGCTTTATTGAAACTGACACGTCAGTCTGCAAGCAGGCACCTTGCCACTCCAGCAGATGGACAGGAACATAAGTAGCCAAGAGAATAGATCTGTATACATCTCAAATGTGTGATGGTCTGATTCTCAGAAAGAGCTGTCACTGTGGTTCTTCCTAGGGAACTTCCTTGGCATATGGCTATAAGGGAGATAGTATATTATCACTCAATTACTTCCAAAAAACAAGCTATCAAAAGTAGTGTGCAATAAAGTTGCTGGGGTTTTCGCTTTAATGAATAGGAGGCAGAATGTCTGGAGTTACCAAAAAAATCTTTGTTTTTTTGTGTTTATGTGAAGGAAAGACTGCCATGAAAAGCTAAAGATGGGTAGCGTGCCATGTGTGATTTGCAGCTGAGTAGCTTAAAAGAATGATAGACTTCATCAGCACTGCTTTTTCATTTTTGTTTAGCATTTAAAGCTAGTAGTATTACTAAGAACCAACAAGGCTTGAAAGCCCTATGCAGTGTGCTAATACGTGGTAAATGATAGTTGATAGTCCTGTATCCCATGGAGTGTTTACAGCCCAGAGGCAGACAATAGGTAACTGGTGCTGGAGCAATCAAGCAGCTGGAACACAGGCATAGTTACCACAGAGAGTGGCTATCACAAATGTATATAATAATATGTTTTCTTTAAACCTGGTAAGTATTCAAGATTTTGCATTTCAAATGATTTTTTTAGAACTTTTCTCTTGCCAGAAATTCTTTAAGCCTCACAGCTGTTTCACTTAATGGAAGTAGAATGTAAAAAATTTTAGTCTATACCTTTGTTTAAGTGAAAGATCTGATCACTTCTCCAGTCTTTGTCCAGAAGGGTTTTTCGGAAGGAAGAACACATTGTAAGTTCCTTTTTTGTTATTATTACATTATTTTTTTGTTAGCCTGTTTTCGTAAGGAAACTAAACCTTTGTGATCAGACTTTCTGGCTGCCAGGTCTTCCCATAGTTATTAAACCTTGTTGCACATTTTCAACTGATTTCAAGGCGGGGGGGGGGGGAGAGAATCTTAGAATGAAGTATACTCCTACAGATCTAATGAAAATTAGTGGCTTTGTAGAAGCAGAAGCCCTCACTGAGAAAAAAATGATAGAGAAGTCAGCTGTTAGGTGTTCTGTTCAGCAGCCCATTAGCCAGCCAACAGTCACACATACAGTTGCATATTAGCAGCTGCATGTTCTATTTCTTGCCTTTAGAGAGTGTTGTCTGAGGGTGCAGAGAACAAAGGACACAGCCCCACAGGAAGCCCGCTTGTTAGTTCTGCTATCCACAGAACACCCTGTAATACTTACACTTTTAGATGATGAGAAAATCAATATTTTCAAAACAGAAATTGATCCAATGCGAAATGTAAAATAAGATCTTTCTTCAGGACTCCTGATGTATTGCGCTGGCCAGATCTACATGGGGAACATTAGAGCATATTAAAACAGAACAATTAATAATACCTAATCAGAACAAACAAGAACATTTTAAGTGTTGCAGGGGGATAGGAGGTTGGGTCTAAGTCTTGACTTTCTTCGTTCCTGCACTTGTAGAGGAATGTATGACCTTCACTTACGCAGACGCCTGCAAGGTACTGTTAAATCCGGCCATTCAGGCATTAACAGTAACGTAGCCTTAGCAGTGTGTGGCACTGCAGAATCTAGCTGCACACGGGTTTATTTGTGGGGACAGGTTGTACAGAACCCAGCACTGCTGCAATTGCAGTTACCTGTGTAAAGCCTGCTTGGGTCATCTCCAGGAAAACCTCTGACTGCAGGGTAGGTATGTCATTGTCCACTGCATACAGCCCCGAAGGTGAGTATCAGATCATTCACTTGCCCTTGAAATGGGGGAATCAGAGAGTGTGTGCAGGAGCCCCAGTAATGGTTAAGCATTGATGCTGAAGCCTAGCCAGACATGTACTCTAGCACGGCCTAATGCTCATTCTGGATGCTTCTCCAAATCCTGAGCTGCTCATGGACACACTTTTCTATTGTTGGAGCTAATCTCCTTTTTCATTCTTTACAGATAAACTAAGAAACATGCAAGGTTGAAATTGAAATCACTTGTTAAATCTAGACTGATTTTTCATATATCTCTGCCCATTACCTCTTCATTTTCAGTAGTGCTCAGATGACTCAGATAAGAATGGAGCCCTGCTGTCCTAGATGTGAATAAAATCCTTAAAAATGCTGTTTCCAGCCTCAAGAACTTGTTTTCTGAAGGCCTGATCTGTAGTGAAGAGCTAGTGAAAACAGTGTCATTAGATTTACTTGCATGCCTGTCACTACCCTGTATGCCTGCAGAGTAACAGTCCTGTTGCGTGCTTAAAGTTAAACACGCATAAATACAAGATCTGGGCCTGAGAAAGTAAGTGATTTGAAAATAAAGAGAAGAGGGATACAATTAAATCGGAGTGTTAACAGTAGTCTGAAAACATGTCCACATACTTTTACATTCTTTGCATTGCTATTACATAAGTGTTTCAAAATTAAAAGTAAAAGCAGATACCAGTTAGCTTAGGTGTGAAACAACACCAAGCTGTGTGGTGTGGTCAACAGGCTGGAGGGAAGGGATGCCATCCAGAGGGACCTGGACAGGCTTGAGAGGTGGGCCTGTGCAAACCTCATGAAGTTCAACAAGGCCAAGTGCAACGTCCTGCACAGGGTCTAGGCAATCCCAAGCACAAATACAGGCTGGGCGGAGAATGGACTGAAAGCAGCCCTGCTGAGAAGGACTTGGGGTACTGGTGGATAAAAAGCTGGACATGAGGCAGCAATGCACACTCACAGCCCAGAAGGCCAACTGTATCCTGGGCTGCATCAAAAGCAGCGTGGCCAGCAGGTCGAGGGAGGTGATTTTGCCCCTCTGCTCTGGTGAGACCCCACCTGGAGTCTTGCGTCCAGCTCTGGGGTCCTCAGCACAGGAAAGGCACGGACCTGTTGGAGCAGGTCCAGAGGAGGGTCACAAAGATGATCAGAGGGCTGGAGCACCTCTCCTATGAGGAAAGGCTGAGAGAATTTGGGTTGTTCAGTCTGGAGAAGAGAAGGCTCTGGGAAGATCTTCTAGCAGCCTTCCAGTACCTAAAGGGGGCCTAAAAGAAGGCTGGAGAGGGACTTTTGACAAGGGCACATAGTGACAGGGCAAGGGGTAATGGCTTTAAAGTGAAAGAGGGTAGATTTCAGTTGGATACAAGGAAGAAATTCTTCCCTCTGAGGGTGGTGAGACCCTGGCACGGGTTGCCCAGAGAAGCTGTGGATGCCCCCTCCCTGGAAGTGTTCAAGGCCAGGTTGGATGGGGCTTTGAGCAACCTGACCTAATGGCAGGTGCCCCTGCCCATGGCCCGGGGGCTGGAACTAGGTGATCTTTAA
The DNA here is from genome assembly GCA_009819775.1 of Phoenicopterus ruber ruber. Classification (NCBI taxonomy): domain Eukaryota; kingdom Metazoa; phylum Chordata; class Aves; order Phoenicopteriformes; family Phoenicopteridae; genus Phoenicopterus; species Phoenicopterus ruber. Next base: position 63,419,421 of record CM020246.1, on the reverse strand, counting down.
GGTCCCTTCCAACCCAAACCATTCTATGTGTTCTATGATTCTATGAAAAGGATTTAGATAAAAGACAAGTTTGTTACTGAGGGAAAAACAAAATATTGATATGTGGATTTTTTTAAGTAAAGAGTACAGTAGCTTCTAAAGAAGCAATGTAATGCACTTGACTGCTAGAGTGATTGCATAATGCACCACATAACCAAGCTGTTTTCTGACCATCTCTAGAAAAATGCACTTGAAAGCAGATGGGACCAGAACATCATTTTATTAGTTCTTGGGTGTCTTTCTTCTCTTTTTTTTTATATAGCATGATACATGCCATGTATCTGAGCTAGCATGGAAGCCATAACTTAGAGGATTTTAGAGGGATAACTGTATTTTATGCCTGGGTTAAAAAACTGACAGAGAAAGTACCGTTTCTAGTCAAGGGATACTCACAAACTTGTGTCACTTTGCCCCTGGAATAACTCCACTGAACTTAGATGCAAAGCTGCAGATTTACACAAATGTAAGTGAGCTCAGAAACTAGGCATTTGTCTATTATCATTATCTGATCTTAGAAAGATAAACAGTTATGTTAAAAAGAGGCCACCGCAGGTCAGGATTGCAGAAAGCTTAATTTATTCAACTCAAAAAGCAAGGATTAGCCACTTAAAAAGCCATGTGATTGAGATGACTCACTCTTGGCAGCAACATACTACACTAGAAAGGAAAATCATCTTAATTCCAGTGCTGTAATACTAAACCGAAGCTCATATATACCATCAAGAAGATGAGGAGGACTTAGGTGTATATGTTCAAGAGGATTAAAAATTTGACCATACCTTTATGCTTGCTTTGAAATGATCTTGGAGAACTTCAGTAAAGTTTGCTGCGTTGCATCATAAACCAAACTGTATTTTTGCATGACAAAATTGTGTCCTTGCATGTGCTTTTTTATGCAAAGTTATTCCATCATAGTGTGTTGTGATTTAAGTGAAGCATCGCACAACTTTACAAATGGACACTTGTTTTAGGAAGAAGACACAACTCCATGAGCTTCATTTTACAAGACAAGTAGCTTCTTGGTCATATAGCTAACAGGTGATGGAGATGCTGAAGATCATATGGAGGGCTTAATATGACTTTGGGTAGGTTAGGAGTGTGGAGGAGTGATGGAGTTTCTTCTGTAAGTGGTGGAATCCTCGGTAATTATGAGTCTACCCCTTTTTTGTTCTTACCTCTATGCAAATACTAAAAAGCTTTGAATATTTTTTTTGAAGTAGCTTGTGAAGTGTTGTGTTTTGGGTTTTTTTTAATTTATTGTAGACTTATTTAGACATTGTATCTAGAGGGGACGAAAATAAAATCTAAGATGTCCAGAACCAGACCTTGTCACTCTCATGCTGAAGATAGCCTATGTTTAGGCAGAATTTTCAAGCAGTCATGATGCCAAGGGTTGTTGACTATAATTTGCAGCTGTATTGTCAGCTGTTTCTCACCAATTTAAACGTGGTATCTTGTTTTGAATTTGGGCTTGATATTGGGAGTTGCTGAACACCTTCAGAGTTACTTCCCTCAAAGTCAGAGAGAGGTGCAGTACCTCAGCCTGAGAGAACATGCTCTGCACAGAGACTGAGCCCTTCTCATCCCTAGACAGCTAACATAGTTACCTTCCAAACACCAGGACCTGTGGCTCACACAGCTTGTGCAGCTTGTGCAGCTCAGCACATAAACCTGTACGAGTGTGTAGCACAAAGCTCTGCATCAGCTGCTGTGCGTGGAGTGGTGTGCAGTGTGAATAGAGGCTGTGGAGGGTCCCTGTGTGTCCTCACTGTGGCCCTGGGAGACTGGAAGCAGAGGAGAGGAGAGTGAGCGGATTTTTCCTCCTGGCAGAAGTAAGACTTTCTAGTATATGTGGTCTTGTAGAGAGTGACAGCTCAACACGATTATGCAAGGCCCTTGATCTGTTCGGCAATCAGAATTGTACTTCACGTAGCTGCTGTGAAAACACAAACTCTTTGTTTCCATAGAGTTTTGCTAATCCCCTTTTGCAGACATATACACACACAGAAATTCATCGTGGAGTGAACACAGGTAATACTATTTAATGCATTCTGTGAATTAACTTCCACATCAAGGCACTCATTATGCGTTGTGCTGAAAATATTTGCTGCTACATTGCTGGAGTTCAGTATGGTTCACTGAACTATTTGCACAAAATGGAGCTAATGGAGCACTTACAGCTCTCTACTGAAGTTTAGTTGGTTGTGTGCTTTGCTGTACAGATAACCTAACACACCATAATCAAGCCTTTGTTTAAAGAGAGTCACCATGTGTTTATCTCATTATGGTCTTGATAGAAAAGGCCAGTGGTAGGAAGCAGGTTTAGCTCTGAAAGATGGCACATAGAGGTTATTATGCATTAGGAATACTCTCTGGATTTTAAATAGTTGTAAGCACATCCTTGTTTTTTTTTTTATAAAGGTGTGTAATGTCATAAAATATAAATCGGCCATTACATTGTGCAAAAGAGAACATAATTCTTTATCTTGGACCTGTCAAGTTTTGTATGGTGCTGCAATACTGAGGTATTTTCCAGGTAAAACCTCAATAGAGAGACTTACCCATGCTGCATCCCATCTGGCCTACCCATAAGTTTATATGAATGCAGGATTATTCATCTGATAAATAGGCTAACCCCCTACAATTTGTCTGGTGACTTCGATCATGGTAATGCACAGTTCCCATTAATTTATCGCATATGAGATTTATTCCAACTTTTGAAACCTCTGAACACAACAAATGATTAGGGGGAAAAAAAGAGCATGACAAAGAAATGTTTCCTTCTCTTCTCAAAATATAGAATTATGTAGTTTTTTTCTCAAAAATAATCTCTATTTATGAGCCATTATCAATATAATTCAATCCAGTATTTGTTCTAGCTTTGGAATTTTATGGGAAAATATGCTTAAAAACTGCAATGTTTAGTATGCTTGAAAACTGTAATGTTTTAAAAGACTTTAAACATCAAATCCATATTTTTTTTTTTTAGCAAAGCTAGCTTATGTAATTTATTGATGGCCTTATGATTCCTGTTTAGCACAGTAATTTAGATACATGATACGTACGAAAAAAATGCTGTAAGCAGAGAAAAAAATTGGAGATTCTATACAATATTGTCATATTTTAGTGTTCATTAATTCTATTTCTATACATATGGTGTGTGTAGTGTATAGAAGTGAGATGGCATGGTATAGACACTATGAGGAATTACATAACACCTCATTAGGTGTTTTTTAGTAATATTTAGTAGTATTCCTAATACTATTCTTTTTGGTAGATATACTGATAGTATAACTAAATATGTGATATAGAAGAAGAAATGAGCTTCCCTTTAAAATACTAGGATTGACTATTTGGGATTCAACTGTGGTCCACGTTTTCTTCATACTGTTTTCTTGTGTTGAGATCAATCAACAGAGTTCTGAATTGGGATATTATCTGCCTCTCACTTGTGACTTTCACTCATGTTAGTAAATCAGTCATTCAAAACACCACTTGAGAAACCCTATGTATGGACTATTGGAGAAATATGTGGTACATATTTGATTCTAGTGTCTTAACATCGCCAGGAGGAGGACAAAAGATAACAACAGAAGCTGGTTAAGAGCGCCTAAAAATGTGTTCTTTCACAAGCAAGTGAAAGGCAGTGGTCAAATGAATGCCTCAGGCAAACACACTGAAACACTTGAAATCAGCATTTCTCTGCAACAGATTGATGTAGTGCTTGGTGACAAACTTTTGTGAGTAAATACTCATTAGCGCAAGGCGACAGAAAACAGATGCCCTGTGCAGATGCAGAAAGCTAAGTAACAATGCTATGCACAAGACTTTAGTCATAGACGAAAATGTTACTGACAAATAGAGGGCAAAGAAATTTCTGCACATGATCTGTGTTTTCAGTGACTCAGTGGGATGAGAAGTCTCGGTAGAGTCCATGGGAGATGGGGCGTGATGCTCCATGGCAGTGAGCTGAGTACCTTCCTGGGTAGAGCTGCCAGTGGTTTTCACCTTGCCAATTCTCTAAAAAGCACTCTGGTAGATGTGCCTTTTATTCTTAACCTTAACCAGTTGACAATAGGCCTGGTTTTCATAGTTAGAAATAAGGCAAGAGTCCTCAGGTCGAAAACCACTGACCATGGCCAGTCTTTTCAAATGTGGCCGGTCAACTCAGATGAACAGCTCCGTTCCTGAGGATTAACGTAGCTGACGCCTAAATGTGCACAGTGCTTAACGTCTCTAAAACTCACTCCTGGTGTATCTCATGCTGAGCTTCTAAAAATGGAGACAACCAGAATGAATCCCTGAAGCTGAAATGTTGGCTGTGAGTACATTTATGTGGACAGATACAAAAAGTGAGTATGTTTGCTCTGACTGTACTGAAGGTTGCCTGGAAGTGGGCCAGCTTTGGCCTGCAGATCATATAGCTTCATTAGCGTGGCTCTGAGCCTGAGTTAATAAGCTGTGCTGAGCAAGCTCATGTGTCGCTGCACCTGTCTCCAGAGCTACTGCAGCAGACAGAAAAAAAGATGTATCCTTTGAGGAAAGCTGAACACTTCTTTTGTGATAATTGCAAATGCTTTCTTTTAAATCTACCCTATTTATTCTAGGAGATTTTCAAATTGATGAACTCAGGTAGAGGATGGAGCTTGTGTAAGAAGAATTCGTCCTGAAAAAGAAGTCCAATTCATTTATTTATATTGCAAAGCTTCTTGCCTCATGCTGTATCAACTTCATCTCTTTTAATCCTGTCGTCCTCAAAAGTTTGGGTATTTTTGGATACAAAGGTACTAAAGGCCCCCAAATCATATGTTTATTTAAAATAGCTTCTGTGTGATGACACCACAGTCAGTGGAAGGACAAAAAAACTCCTTTACCATAAACTTTTTGCTTTTCATTTAATGCTCAGCTCACATAATTAAAATGTTGTACTTTCTACTGTTGGTTATTCATATACTGATACTTTGAAGTTAACAGGAGTTTTAGTTCCTTTGCAGTTTTCAAGACTAGACCTACTACATACAGAGATACTTCAGCTGCAAGCAAAACTTGTTCAGATTTGAAATAAATTTGACTAGTCTCATTTATAGCAATTAAATGTTTTGTAAACATAGGCTTGATTTGGAATGATGAACCTCAACTAATGCAAAATTTTGCTTTTTCAGTATTTGCCACTACTGCCAGCAGTCAGGAGTTTAAATTGAAATAATTACTGTCACATCACAGTTCTGGTGTCTTTTGTAATGCACACTCATGTACTTTGTAAAATGAGTGTCATAAGCGTGTTTTTTCTATTGTCTTTACTGAGGCTCTTACTTTATAAACTCAAATAAAATGTAGAGTACATCTGAATCATGCTTTGGTGCTACTTCATAACCTGCTATTCATGAGCAAAAAAAAGTTGTCATGGAAACTTGAACTGGGAGATGCACGACAATAATTTGATTCAAATCCTTTATTCAATGAATATGTTCTCTTTCTGTTAATTAATTGTGAAGGATTTGTGGTTTCCTTGTATTTGTCTGTTATTTGAAATGAGTTGCTAAGCAATTTCTATTAATATAATTTCTGAGTACTTCTTTGCACGTATTTAATATATGACATTGAAAACGCTTATCAGTTTTCGTTGAAAAGAGCAGTCACATAATATAGTGTGTTGCTTTTTCCTGTGCATTAGGTATGTTTCTCTTCCCTTATGAAATTGTCATCTTTCTTAAGTTCATGTTTTTGATGTGAATACTTCTAATTTGTGGATATTCACTTAAACAGGCCATGTTCTGAAGGACATTCCTGTCTGCGCACTCATTTATTATAATATTTGTTGAATATAAGAAGACAAAGGAATTAAATTTGTTACTTGAGCATACTGTAATAGGCTTTATTGGAAGATTTTTTTCCCAAGCTGATTGATTAATTAGGAAGCAATTTATTTGACAATATATGACCTTAGTGTTTCAAAGAGGATCTATTCAGTGAAATGCATTTCTGTCATGAGTGGAATACTGTAAGTTTGGGAAGAGTCATTAAGTTAGGATTTTTTTTTTCAGTAGTCTTTTTAGGAACCATAAGCAATTTTTACAGTATATTTTGTTGATCAATTTCTTGTCAGGTAGGTGCAAAGGTTGTTCTGGTAGATGAATAAGTAGCTCTGCTAATGGCTGTTTTTATAAAGGCTGAAACTGAAATACAGCTGGGTATTTTTCTGTGAATTAATCAAATATGGACAATTCAGGCTGCTTGGCTTTGTATTCTAGTTTCTCTTAAATATCCATTTTCTGCATGATGACCATAGTATTTTGCTTAATATTACATTTAAAAATTTTGGTGTTTTTTTTAATGGTTAGTGAGCTTTAAATATACTGGACTGACAGCCATGGAAACTAAATTCCTCTGTGAATTCACAGTTTTAATCTAGGCTGCAGAGTTGCTCCAAGTAAATTTTTTGTAACTGAACTGTCCTCATGGGCAGGTTACATTTCAGAGTGGGAAATGCCTGTTTCTGCTCTATAGGGCTCTGCAGTCGCTTCTGTGTTCTGACTTTTAATGTAACTTTGTGCCCTTTTTTTCCCCCCAGTCATACTCCTTTTTCTTCCTCCATATCTGCTGTTCTAATCTACATGAATTTTTAAAACATTTTTCCACCAGGGTTGTTCCCTGAGTGTTGACACTGAGTGCACCCAGCCACTGGTGTTAAGCATGGTGTAATTTAGTTCAGCCACACTGAAGAAGTGTGGCTGGCATGGTAGCTGGGTGGCTTTTGGCCACCAGTAGCCTGACTGCCTTGTCAGCAGTTTCAAACTCCTGGGAGATGGGTTGGCTTCAGTAGTTTCCATTCCTGTATAAGGTATCCTGGAAAAAGAGCTCGTGTCCAATAGTAAGACTTTGCCAGTATAGTGTTCATGAGTTTAGCTGAACCAACAGATTTTCCTAATAGATCTGCAATTTATATGCAAATTTACTAACGTATACCAGCAAAAGCCTTTTTTTCTTTTTTCTGGATGAAATATGGCTTTAACTTTTGTTGACACTACGACACTGACCGACGTTTCTAGACATGTGACTGCAGTGTGCTAGCAGCACAGGACTTGAAGAGTTAAACTTCAAGAGATGGAAATGGAGATGCTGATTGATAAACAAAAGAAGTTAATGGTGGAGACTGTCTTTGCTCTCCCTGATGTGCCTTTCAGTGATACAGGCTTTATCTGCATAGGCGAACAGCTGTTTGTTCACTTTTTTCTACCCCAAGGTTGAGACAATTAATCCTGTAGTTTCAGTGATATAAATGTGAATAGAATTTGCCTTCTTATGTAAAAATCTTGTCTATCCTTCATTTTCATTTGTGCTTTCTCACAACAGCAAGATCTGTTTGGGCTTCAGAATCATATACGTAATTGCTTATTGATTCTCTTTAATCTTTTGGCAGGTGACCTGAGAAACTAATAGTACGATCCCTACATTATTGTAGGCTTTGTCAAAATCACTGTTTGCACCTAGAGAGACTTTGAAAAAACATTGCATGAAAACGATCTCATTCAGACAGCATTTTAGATCCTTCCTGAAAACTGTCATAGGGAAGAAAACAAATCGTCTTCCTTTTTCTGTACCTTACATTTGACAGACCTTGCTTAGCAGACAAGTAGTTTGTGCTTAGGAAGAGATAGTGTAAAGCAAGTTAAAGAAAATTATCTTATCCAAGGCCATCACTTATTTAGAAGACTAGTAACTACATGTTTAAATAGACTGTACATAAAACATTCTGAGAAGCTCTGTTTAGTAGGAAGAATCCAGTGCACGTGTAATAGAAGAAACGAAGAATTAGTTCTCCACTGCTTCTCAGTTACTTGTAGAACTTATTTGTGCAAACAAGTGAATAACTTTAAGAAATATCTTGAAATAAATACTTCAAGTTTGTTTGAACAGGAGTACTCAACATGACACCAGCTCTTCCTACAAAGAAAAGAAATTACCATACTGACCGATGTATACAGTTATCTGAGCAGAACAGAGGAAATGTTCCATGGTGCACTACGCCTTTCAAATTGCTAGCAAAAATCAGTCTCCAATTACTAGCAGTTGTTCAGAGTAAATTAGCATTTCAGAATGACAGTAGCAACAACATCATCATCATCATCAAATCAGTTTAAAGTCCAATGCTTGGTTTAGTTTCTAACCCCAGGCTATTTTGGAACGGTACTAACCATTGCTTTCTGCATGCTGTTAGTGGCTGGAGACTTGAGGATAGAAGAGCTTTTGAAATAACAGGACTTAAGTATTACACGGTTCAGGGTTTATGATCTTAGATTCGGACATCTAGATGTATTCTGCTCATCAGACAATCTCTGGAGAGATATTACATTAAACATTTGTTTAATAATTTCTTAAAGAAGTGATATCATAGATTTTATTTCAACTGGACTTCACACAAATGTGATTTTTTGGCCTGTTTGGAACCTGAGTGCCTGTAGAGACAAATATTAAGTACTAGCAGCACTGTGAGTGAGATGGACACTGTATATGAAAGATGGGCTGCATTAGCAAGAATGCAACCACCAGTGATTACTCCCTTCTGTTTATGCACTTATGAGGCCACATCTGGAGTACCGTATACAGTTTTGGGACCCTAGTACAGGAAAGATACCGCCAAGCTTGAGAGAGGTCAGCAGAAGATGCTTGGAGCACATAACATATTCCGTGACTGAGGGAGATGGGTTTGTTTGGCTTAATTTTCAGAAGACTAAAGGGGGGATCTTATTGCAGTCTTCAGCTGCAAAATGTGGGCTGTTTAGAAGGTGAAACCATACTGCTCTCAGGGGTGTATGCTTGAAGGACAAAAGACAACAGTTCCAACTTGCAGCAAAAGAGATTCTAACTGGATATAAGGCAAAAAAAAACGTTTACTGTGGGAGCGATTAAACATTGGCACAAGTACCCCAAGAAGATGTGTAATGTTTATTCCTGGAGATTTCATGTCCTAGGTGTTGTGGTTTAGCCCCAGCTGGCAACTAAGCACCACGCAGCCGCTCGCTCGCCTCCCCCTCCCTAGGTGGGATGGGGGAGAGAATCAGAAAAAAACCCTCATGGGTTGAGATAAAACCAGTTTAACAGGACAGCAAAGGAAGAGGAAATAATAATAATGATAAAAATAATACTGATAAAGGAATATACAAAAACAAGTGATGCACAATGCAACAATTGCTCACCACCCAGTGATCAATAGCCCATCCCCGAGCAGCAATTCCTGCCCCCTGGCCAACTCCAGTTTTATATACTGAGCATGATGTTATACAGTATGGAATATGCCTCTGGCCAGCCTGGGTCAGCTGTCCTGGCTGTGCCCCCTCCCAGCTCTTTGTGCACCTCCCCGCTGGCAGGGCAGGGGAAGCTGAAAGGTCCTTGACTTAGTGTAAGCACTACTTAGCAACAACTAAAACATCAGTGTGCTATCAACATTATTCTCATCCTAAATCCAAACCACAGCACTATACCAGCTGCTAGGAAGAAAATTAACTCTACCACAGCCAAAACCAGGACATTAGGCCAGGCCTTCAGCAACCTAATCCAACTTGGAGGCTAGCCCGGCTTTGGGCAAGAGGTTGGGCCAGATGACATCCAGGGACAACTTAAGTGATTCAACTTGAATAAAGAGTAAATGCGAACAAGATGAGGAGACAGATATATCTAAAAATTTCCGGTGAAATTTCCCCAAGCACTACTCACTTTCTATGTATTTTCAAAACCTTTTTCTTCAATTTATTAGTGGTAAAAATCAAGTGATGTAAGTGGTATTTTGGATGAAGCTTTATTCCAGCTGTAATAGATCTTTTTAAAGAAAAGCTTTAAATTTTGAGATTTTTAGTCCTTTTTTTTTTTTTTTTTTTTTTAATAAAGCAGATAGGATATATTGATGTAGAACTTCAAGTACATCGGTGTAACATTTTCATGTCTTGTCAGTTATGGCATCTGTTTCTTGCACTTCAGACCATCCATTGCAATTATCACAACATCTGAGTCTTGGAACATTAGTGGTAAACAATTAAACTTCTTATTAGCTAACTAGCTCTAAAAATAGACTTTATTCTCTATCTTTATCAGTCAACAACACCTGTGATGGAATTTGAGTTTCATTTCCCCCTTCAAATGCACAAACCATGAAATTACCCAGAAGAATAAGATACAAAAAGTCTATCATGAAAAATAAAAACTGGAAAGTATAAGACTAGTGTGTTCCATGCACCATCCACAGTAATTATATCCTTGGCTCTTCCCTTCTGTAAGAAAGGAAGAGGCTCGTTTGCTGACAATTATTTGGCAGAAAAGCTCCCTTCTCTCTGTAAGCATCCCACTTCAGTGAGCTCTAAACATGTGGCCAATCCACTGTGTGTGGAGAAAAGAATGATGGATAGAGACGAATCAAAGGATCATTTTGATAATGAGAATTATATTTATTTTTAAACAAAGATGTTTAGTTTGATACAGGTCATGTATGAGTCAGTAATGGAAAGTTTAGAAAGCTAAGATAACTTTCAAGCTTTTTCTGTAAAGCTTTCTTAATTTTGCTTGATTTATTTTTTCTTTGAATTTGGACCCTGGCTTTATTTACAAAACAGGCTCATGGGGAGTTGTATTGAAGAGAGAAAGCTTTTGGTCTTCTGGGTGGGCTATAAAACATAGTCTTGCTCATTTCCCCCCTGCTTGTCTTTTAGGAAAAGCTTCCAGCTGTCCCCAAGTAATGATTAGATGTTGCTTATAGTAAGAGAGAAGGAAAAATCGGATAACTGCAGCAGATAACTGCAGCAAAGGTATAACTGTGGTCAAGTTATGGAATACCACCCATCCTCCTGAGAGATGGGGAAAAAAGAGGAAGAGAATGGGACAAAAGTAAAATACTTGACTGAAAGTGTTCCATGGGCAACTGTACTGTTTCTTTTTTCCACCTGTTTCCAGATCTAGACCCTACAATTACTTAACAATTAAATAATTTAGCAATTATTTAAATAACAAATTATGTAAAGCTTAATTAACCAGAATACACCCATCAGAAACATGAACAAATGTAGAAGAGCAGGGAATAGATCTACCCACACAAATTCTCCTTCTTCCTGAAAGACGTAACACAGATAATTGCCTTCCTTTTGGTCCAAGTACCCAGAAAACATTTGGGGCTTTTAAGGATATTCCAGTGAGGACAAGAGACCAATCATCAAGATGAGTTAGTTTGTGATGTTTTGTTTATTTGCAATGACACAGAAAATTTGGATTTTTTGAGCAGAGGAGGAATCCAATAATTTCCTCCTCACAGTCTTTTAGTTTAGGACCAAGCCTGTCTTTGTACCTCTTTCTGTGCCCCAAGCAAATTGAATTTTTTTGTCTTCCTCTATCAGCATCTCACTCCTTTTCTAGCTGAAGTGCCCAGCATCCATTCAAGCTTCAAATAAAAACATATCAAATCCCTTTTACCTATAGCAACAGGATTCCTTTGTCATTGTTTTCAGGGGGAAAATGTTCTTAACATTTGCTGCAGCTATCTTCAGTGAAGGGAAATGGTTGAACTTCCCAGGTTCAACAAGATTCAATTCAGTGTCTAAAAATACCCATTGCAGTGGTCTAAAAAATCCCAAGCAGTTTTAGTCGAAAGATGAAGATGTCCTGGAGCTTAGGCCCTAGAACAAAACATCTGTCATCATTCCCTTTCTTTTATTTTTCAGGGCTCCAGGTGGAGCAGCAGCTTTGGCAGAAGCAGTAACGGTATCCCATGAGAAGAGTCATTTTTCCAAATAGGCAGCTCTCATGCTATTCAGGTCCGAGATAATGCTGTTAAATCTCATCTAGAATCCAACAGACAACTAATTAAAGTCAAGGAGTGCCAGTCCCATGCACTCTCAGGAAGTGGTAGTGATTAAAAAGCAAATCCATTGTCACTTTTTCAAGTTTGGAAGAGACAAAAACCAAAGAGAGGTTGCCAGTGAAGACTGAGGCAAAAAAGTCATTGATTACCTCAGCCTTCTCCTCATCTGTTGATACCAGTTTGCCAGTCCTGCTCATCAGGGAGGGTACACTTTCTTTGATCTTTCTTTTCTGGCTGACATACCTGTAGAAGCCAGAAAATGAAGATCAATTATTATTATTATTATTATTATTATTATTATTATTATTATTATTTTCATCCCTTGCCAAGTTCAGTTCCATCCGTGCCTTGGCATTCCCGACCCCATCCCTACACAACTGGGCAGTGTCCCCATACTCTTCCCAGGATACCTGTCCCTGCTTCCACTGCCTGTGCATTTCCTTACTGCCCTTTAGTTTGATCAGCAGGTCTCAACTCAGCCACGCTGGTCTCTTGCCTTCCTTGCCCAATTTCTTGCACCGATCGAGAGCTCTTGTGCTCTATGGAAAGTGTCCTTAAAGATCTGCCAGCTCTGTTCTGCTCCCTTGTCCCTGAGGGCAGTTTCCCAGGGGGTCCTATTGACTAACTCCTTGAAGAGCTGGAAGTTTGTTCTCCTAAAATTCGAAGTCCTGACTTTACCCTTCGCCTGACCCATATCCCTCAGGACTGTGAACTCCACCAGTGTGTGATCACTGCAGCCCAGGCTGTCTCCAATCTTGATGTCACCGATTAGCTCACTCGCATTGGTGACCATCAGGTCCAGCATAGCATCCCCTCTGGTAGGGCTGTGTATTACCTGGTTTAAGAAGTTCTCCTCCATGCACTCCAGGAGTCTCCTGAATTGCCTGAATTACAGCTCACTGTGCTACTTTTCCAGGAGTATAAAGGTATCTGAAGTTCCCCAGCAGGACAAGAGCCTGCGAGCGCGATGCCTCCTGTAGCGGGAGCAAGAAGGCTTTGTCAATAGGCTCCCCTTGGCCAGGCAGCCTGTAGTAGACCCCAGCCACAAGGTTCCCTTTGTTGCCTCGGTCTCTGATTCTTACCCATAAGCTTTCAACCTGCTCGTGGCTGTTCTTCAGAGACAGCTCCTCACACTCTATCCATTTCTTGACGTAGAGGGCAACGCCTCCACCGTCCTTCCTCGCCTGCCCCTTCTGAACAGCCTGTAGCCATCGATAGCTGCACTCCAGTCATGGGATTCGTCCCACCAAGTTTCAGTAATGGTAACTAGGTCGTAGCCTTCTAGCAGCACGGTGGCTTCCAGCTCCTCCTGTTTGTTGCCCATGCTGCGTGCATTAGTGTAGAGGCCCTTCAGCTGGGCTGTTGGCCATATCGCCTTCATGGAGGAACACCCCTTAATTCCTTTGAGGTCTTTCGCTGGTGTTACCCTCTTGGCTCTGGTTACCTCAGGAGCCCCTGGCTTATCTTCCCAAGACTTCAACTGTGCTGCAGTGTAGACAGCATGTCTCGGAGCAACAGGCTGAGGACCCTCACTAGCACCCCGTCCCTCTAACCTTGGTGCGTTATCCCACAGTTTGTCACGGGCAAGCCTGATATTATCCCCCTCCCCCTTCAAGTCTAGCTTAAAGCTCTGTCAATAAGCCCTGCTATCTTGTGGGCAAAGACCCTCTTCCCCCTTTGAGAAAGGTGAATCCCATCTGACGCCAGCAAGCCTGGTGCTGTGTAGACCATCCCATTGTTGAAAAACCCAAAACTGTGGCGGTGACACCAGCCACGGAGCCAGTAAGGTGTGGATAACAACGGAGAGGTCTAAACTCGAAATCTTTGTCCTAGGACCAGGACCAGACGTAGATGCGAAGGAGCTGCCTTGGCCATTGAAGTAACGTGATTATCTTAACCAACTGGGAATCTAGCAAAGGTCTTGTAAACTAGATAAAGAAGCATAAAAGATAATTTGTTATTATGTGATAAGGTATTTATTATTACTAAGTAATTATTATTACTCCTCTCCTAAGTGGCAGTAGAGGTCAAATGAACAGTTGACTTTTTTGGACAATCATAGTTTTTCATAGGGGGCTGAAGCAGTGGGTTTAAGCCCCAGTGCTGAAGGTGTACAGCCCCCAGCTGTTTCCCAGCCCCCTCCTGGAGATCGCCACCTTTATGGCAAAGAACATCTGGATGATGAGCAGTGAAGCCACTTGGGCCACTGCTGTTTCCAGCCCATTACAGTGGCAATATAAAACTTCGTCCAGGCTGAACTAGTATTCCAGTTCATGAACTGCAATGATCTGGGAGCTGTTTCACCTAGAGCTCAGATGTCACTGTTGCATGTTGGTGATCTCCAGGAGAGTAGGGCAGACAACTGGAAACCAAAATTGCTGTAGCCACCTAACAGCAGCATCCTCTCTTCAAGAGTCAACACCATAAAGTTGTTGTGCCAAAAATGTTCATTGTGTGGGCTGAAAAGAATGGTATCAGATTTGGAAACAGTGCAGAACTCCTGTTGAAGCAGCTGCATTTGGTCTTAAAATCCTTACCCACATCAGATGGAGGATGGCTGAGCAGACAGAAGAGGGTGAAGCAGGGCTGCAGTGGAATAATAGCTCCCAGCAGCACTGAGTTTAGCTGTCAAAAAACCATGCAAGTTCTATCAAATATTTGGGAAGATGAAATAGATGCCTGCCAAGACATAACCTGCCAAGAAGCTGTGCTGGTTTTGGCTGGGATAGAGTTAATTTTCTTCACAGTAGCTAGTATGGGGCTATGTTTTGGATTTGTGCTGGAAACAGTGTTGATAATGCAGGGATGTTTTCATTATTGCTGAGCAGTGCTTACGCAGAGTCAAGGCCTTTTCTGCTCCTCACCCCACCCCACCAGCGAGGAGGCTGGGGGTGCAGAAGAAGTTGGGAGGGGACACAGCTGGAACAGCTGACCCCAACTGACCAAAGGGATATTCCACACCATAGGACGTCATGCTCAGCATATAAAGCTGGAGGAAGAAGAAGGAAGGGGAGACGTTCAGAGTGATGGCGTTTGACTTCCCAAGTAACCATTATGCGTGATGGAGCCCTGCTTTCCTGGAGATGGCTGAACACCTGCCTGCCCATGGGAAGTAGTGAATGAATTCCTTGTTTTGCTTTGCTTGCATGCACGGCTTTTGCTTTACCTATTAAACTGTCTTTATCTCAATCCACGGGTTTTCTCACTTTTACCCTTCTGATTCTCTCTCCCTCACCCCCCCCCCCCCCCCCCCCCCCCCCCCCCCCCCCCCCCCCCCTTCCCGGGGTGGGAATTGAGTGAGCAGCTGTATGGTGCTTAGCTGCTGGCTGGGGTTAAACCACGGCAGAAGCCTAGAGCCCGGAGAACTCAAATGATTTGTTTTTACAAACCTGCATAGTCACTAGGCAGGTTTCTGTGAATTGCCACAAAGCTGGAAGTGAACGACTTTTTCATTACCTTCATCCATGTGGAAACCTTCTGTATGATGAGAAATGTTCTTTGAGAATGACACACTGATGGGACCAGGATTAAAAATGTGTGTTAAATCAAATGGAAGGGAGAACAAAAAGAGTGAAATACAGACTGGAAAGAAAGCAGGTGGCATCTGATATGATCTAGTTCAAACTTGTAGTTGCTCTGTTCACAGTTTTAGCAGAGGCCTTCAGGACTAATACCAACCCAAAGGCTGACATATTTTTATTATCTTAATAATCTTCTTTATAAGTGACGGTTGAGACCCTCAGCATACATAAACAAAAATGTTTACACAGTGTTCATGCCTGAGGGTGTAAGTACAGGTATCTAATTACTATTTTTGCACAGCTTTGGTAACTGTGAGTGAAAATTGACTAAAACCACTGCTGTTTTGTTGATGTTGTGTTTGGGTTTTTATTTGTTGGGGATGGGGGGGCTGTTGTTTTGTTTTTTTTTTTTTAAGATGCTCGCTGTTTCAAGGGTCAGATTTCAGTCTATGTTCAGTAATAATCCCACAGCAAATCCACACTGTAGGTTTGTGCTCAATGTACTAGAAACAGAAGTCAGGAGCATACATATTGGAAAGATGTGGTTAATTATGTGTACATTTCTTCTTTAAGGGGATGCCTACATGTTTGCCTGCAAACCAGACCCTGCAATGATCTAAGACAGCTCAAATATTGGAGTATGGCTATCTGGGCTCTTACTCAGATTCCCTGTTGGTCTTAGCTGGGCTAGAAGCAGCTGTTTCTACCAGGATTTGTGTAAGAGACTGTGCTGTACCCTAGCTGCTGCCTCCCCTGTGTTCATGTCAGGTCAAGTCAATGTTCTGGCTCTGAACTGCCGCTGCTGAAGGAGGACACACTGCCTATGTCATCTAACTTTGACAATAACCATGAGTCAGAGTATTCAGCAGGGCACAGACACAGTACAGTGTCAGTGTGTTCCTGTGGCTTCTAGAGAGGGCCTGCCTTATGGCTTGCCAAGTCATGGTTGTGGGCAGAGCAAGTCCTGGACTACCGGCACTGAACTGTGCAGATAAGTCCTACACTTTCTGTATATATTGCATGTTTGTCCTTTTATTTCTGTAGTTAGATCTAATGCAGAAGGAAATCAATATGCTTAGCTCACCTCAGAGCACAACAGCATGGCATTGGTTAGACCAACTGATGTCTTGCACATAAATAGTAAACTAAGGTGGCCAGATAAAGTGACTGTATGCATGCAAATGCGCCAGCAAAAGCAAAGAACTCAGGCAACTCAGGCTTGATAATTTATCTGTTGCAGCATTTTTGTTGGTAGCATAGCTCTGTCTCTGTCTGCTAGAGGTGCGTTGTCATCAACGCCTTTGTCCGTATCGTCATTATTAACATTACAAAAGCCCCGTGGGGCCCCAGTCATGCTTAGGGCTCCACAGTCCTCAGCACTCTACCAATGCCACTCTACAGTCAAGAACCCTGTCCTGAAGAGCGGTCCCGGGGCTGTGGGGAACGATACTTTCCCTGTCCACCTTCAACAGTACAGCAGAAACAAAAAGATTCACATGTGTCTGTGTGTGTGAGAGAAGACTTGGACTAGTCACAGCCAGTCTGCTATGCTTTTTACTCCTCTTTTTTGCCTGCTCTGTTTTAACTTGTTTCATAGGTGCAACTGAATTCTCAAGCAGGATTGCATTTTCATGCTTGAAATGATTTGTTATACATTCATATTGAAATATGACATCTACATACTGATGATGTTGTAAACAGCATTTTTTGTATCTTACAGAAATTTGTGAACTTACTTGCTTTATTGGCACTTGTTTTCCCTACAATAAAATCCATCTGCACTTGGAGCAGAGAGATAAGGCTTGGCTGAACACAGAAGTATTCCTCTTTGTAAATTCTTACTCTCTTTCCAGGAATTAAGAGTTGCTATTTGCCTTTGCCTATTATCCTGTCTCCATGGCCTGGATAAGTTGTTGGAATGTAAGAATTCAGTGAACACTAAATTTATACCTCTACTTTGCTCAGTTTAAGACTGTTTCTGTGGCAGCAGGAAATGAATTTTTTGATGAGAAGTATTTGGCTCTGGAAGTTTTCTTGTAGATCTTGTGTTGTTATCTTCAATAAGAGGAAAACAAATAGAGCCAACTACTTTGTTGAACTTTTCTGTACTGTAAGCCTGTTCATGTATGTGTATTTACTGTCTAATTGGATATGCGCTTGTCCACCAGATAACTGAGGTCAGACAGGTCAAGCAATGCATCATTATGTTCATAAATGAAGTGTTATTTTTTGCTGTATACCAGACTTATTTCATATCAGGATGTGTATCAATAAGCAGCTAATCATATATACATGTATAAAAAAATGCAGAAATTAACTCTTTCCCAGATACATCAGGGGAGGAAGTCTCCCATGACCTCTGATAAGCCATGTTGATCAGCAGCTAACACTGCAGCATACATATTACAGTAAATTTCTTTGTCACTGCAGTCAGCGCTGCTCTAGATAAGACGATGTTGCTCACAGAGCAGAAAATGGACCCATAGTCTGTTTCTTAAGTACAGCTCCACAGTGAATAAGTTAGGTAGGATTTTCTGTCCATGGCTTATATGGGTGTTTGGGTAGCTGAAGTACTGACAGCACTATCTATAATTCAGTGATAAAAACTGTAACACTATACACATGAATGGCTCCTGTTCAAATACCAGGGCATCCTCAGACTGGACCAGTGATATCAACAAATATTTTTATCCCCATCTGACAGATTCTGAAATTGAAGGAGTGAGTGAGTATCTCACCTCAGATCACACAGCGAGTTAGAAACTATTCATGAGTGTTTAATATGTATATGTTAAATCATACAGAATATTATGTAATATATATTAAACACTCATGGGTAGCTTCTAACTTGCTATGTGATTCACAGCTATGTGAATCCCTCCTTCAGTTTCTGAATATATAAATAATAAGCCCATCAGTGTTTATATTTTAATATTTTGTACTTATGATATTTTTTTCTCATTCTGCCCTCTTGCTGTTCTTTCCTGGTTGGCAGTAGACACACACCTGGTAGCTGCCATGTTTTAAGAGGTGCTTTCTTTAGCTCCGTCAACTAATCTGCTGTGGGCACTCAGAAACCAGCAGTCTGCTAGGAGCATTTCTGAAAATCTGTAAGTTGTACTTGAAACTGCCAGTAACTTTAGATTTGATCTATGAATTGAGTAAAACATTTTAATCTGTAATTTAATCAAAAGCCTATGGTCCCTGACAATTTTGCGTGGCTAATATTTTATTTTGGGATATATAACAGTGTAACAAGAAAGCCACTAAAACCAAACAGCTAGCAAAATGATCTGGCACTCATTCTTCCTGCAAGAATTATACCATAAATGTAAGTAGATCAGAGGACATTTAATTATTTAGGTTTAGATTTCAGGTGGGACTTATCCAAAGTAAAATAGGAATGCAAGAATAAATTGCTTGCTTCTATGAAAACAAAGGCTGCAGAGTCAGGCACACACATTTATTTACCATGCAGAGAAAATATTTACTTCTAACTCATTTAGACACTTATTCCCTTCCAGCGATATGGAAGCAGTTTTGTGGTCAGTGAGATCTGCTGGATGTCCTTTCCTAGTTCAAGTATTAGATATTGTACGTGAGGCATGCAGTCCTGTGTGTAATGTACTCCATCTGTTACAAGACTGAAAGGAACATTTGGTGCACATGCCTGCCAAATGAACTGCTGTGAGCTGCCAAAGTGTAACATGTTAAAAGGGAGAGAAGGTTGAATTTCCCGATTCTCTGATGCCTGAGAGCGTGGCAATTGGAAAATAATTTCTAGTGTGCCATACAGTGGAAGAATACAAAATTATTTATATTCCCCTCTCTCAGGTGTTTCCAGTCATTTCCCCACCTTCCGCCCATGTCCACAGTTGTCTCTCTCAGCAGTGAGCGGAGGTTTACTGCCCCCGGGCATTACTCAGTCCCTCCCTGAGGTGCACAATCAGGCATCCTGTTTTTCCCTTGGAATCTCCTTGCCTTCTATTTCAAAAATATCACTTCTCTGCTAGAAGTCATGGCTACCAGCAGAGCTGGGGTTTTTTAAGCCTAGGAACCAGACCAATGAGAAGATTCTGGATGCGTGATGCATCCAGTTGGTGTTTTGTTAAAGCCATGGAGACTCCCAAGGGGGAGCTCGAGACCCCCGTTAAGGTAGGAAGCGTGCCCGCAGTCACAGAAGAATGCGCCTGTCTGCTTTTCCTCCATTTCCTCTGTTCAGTGCAAGGGTGGCTTGAGATAGACCAGAGGACATGGCACTCGGACAACTGCGGGCTGCTGGTGCATTGCCAAGGCGTGTCCCTCCTGCTCATCTTAGAGCCCTGTTCTTGCTGCTCCTCAGTTTTGCTCTGTGGAGGAGTTAGTCCTCGGTCAGTGGAGGAATGAGGGGGAGGACAGAGGGATCTGGGGAGATGGCTTGGCCTCAACTTGCTCCTGTGGCAGAAAATAGAAAGTCGTTTGCAGAGCATAAAAATGCCCCCCTTCTACCCTCCCAGCAATCAGGAGAGGGCAGTGGAATTCTTTTAGCTTCTGAATTGCACAGGCTGGGCACTGCCTGCATCAGCATTGTGCAGGACTGACAACATATGATCAAATTAAACACAGATAGATGGACCCAAATCCCCGTGTTCCCATGGTTTGTGGAAAAGAGGTCTAAAACTTGAGTGAAAACCTGCATCTGTTCTGTTGTGGGGACATGCACCTAATGAGTGTGTGTATGGTACAAGGGACAGACCATTTGGAAATCTGAATGTCTGCTATTTGGAATACTTTGCTATTTGATTCCCTGAGGATCATGTGTGTGAACAGAGGACATATGGTGATGGATATAGATGCAAAAGGACAAAACACACTGATGTCAGCAAAACAGAAACAAGAAGTGGTGAGTGGGTGTACAATGAAATCTGCAACAGCCAGATCATCTCTCTTTCCTGCTCTCCCCTTGTCTTCCATGAATAAAAGATAAGCCTGTCAAGGCTACTGTCTAGACTATGTATTGAAGAAACTTCTGCAGAGACAATGGGATCACAAAACAGATTGCATTGAAACTTAAGGTTTTAACAGGTTTTAAATTCTGGTTTCCCTTTTGGGAATGTTTGCTTTCAGGACATTCTGCTTGAATAGGTAGTTCTTGGTTGTGTTGAAAGGGTTGAGGTTTCCCTTTGCCTGTGCAAACAAAGCTGAAAGCTCTGATTTAGACAGAACTATTCTGTGCCTTAATTTAATTGAACAAACACAATCAGCTGTAATGAAAACAAAGTATTTCTGTGCTGTACTGCAGGCGGGTGTTGCACTTCTCAGGGATGGATTATGAGGCTGACAGGATCTGCCCTAGCACAGTTTGGTATTGTCTTTTTCTTTACTGCTTCTCATGGGGATTCATGTTGGGAAAAAAAAATATATATATTACAAAAAACAGAAAAAGTAATGATGCATAAAATATAATAACAGAGCAGAATTGCATCTGACCCAGAACTCTTTCTAAATGGTCAGTGAGGTCACTTGTGAGTAATTGTGGCAAAGCACAGGGAATGATATAGCTTAATAGACCAGAAATTTTTGTCAGTCATCCAGTACAAATTAAATTTTAGGTACCTGTTCTGTCCCTGACTACTCAGTTTTCTGCTTGGCTGGTGGCACATAGTTTCCCCTGGGTCCTGGCTCCTGACTGCTTCAGGGTGGAAGGCACACCATGGGAAACGTGCATGGCTGCAGCATTATGGCAGTTCCCTGCTGCCTGGAAAGCTGCGCAGCAGCCACTGAAAATGGGTATAATTTAAGTTCAGCAGTAATGCCAATCTATCTTGGGCAAAGAACTAGTATGGCTCCAGAGTTAGGTGGCCCCCCCCTAACTCAAGTCCTGTGACATACAGAGCATGAGTAAACCGAAGGATCGGGAGGCAACAGTAGGCACTTGACGATATAGGTATTTATTTTCAGTATCTAGCAATGAGTCCAACTTTTATGCCCTAGCCAAGAAATTTAAGGCCATGGTGTTATTAGCTCCTCTTCTTATCATAGGTCTGTGCATGTGTGGGAGAAGCAGGATGACACATACAGCTGTCTCAAAGAAAGGACCCAACAGCAAAAATGACAGATAAAGCAAAGGAGGAATTTTACCAGTTGATAAAACAGGGTGTTAGTCACATAAATTCAGACAGTAGCTGAATGCTACTTTACTTCATAAAACCAGACAAAGTAAGAACTTGCCTAAATCCAAAGTTTTAGCAAGAGCCACAAAATACAAACTCACAGGAACGGTGTGAGAATTTGTCTGCATTTCAGATTGTACAAGCACAAGGTATCACCTCACTTATTCCATAGTCTCAACTCTTAAAAGGTTTACTCAGGAATCCCAGGGGATTCAGTGGGAGCTAACCCTCTGGATAGGCTCCTGGAACTAGATGCCAAGCTTTGCACATTGAAATAGCTGCAATTGCCTCAGCAACCATGTGGCTTGAGACAGATCTTTCAGGATATGCTGCCTTGGGACAAGAATGATTAATACTGCAGTAAGCAGTGGTGCAATATTCTGCAGCACACCACACACACAAAAAAAAAAAAAAAAAAAAAAAAAGACTTTAAAGTGAAGTGGATTCCACTTTAAGCTGGAAGAAATTAGTTATGTTTGAGATTACCTATGTAGTCAGTGACAGATGAGTTGAACAAGGTGGAACACAAAGGAAAAGAGGAGACAACTGTACAAAGGGAAAGGCTTCCTCAGTTGCAACTCCCTGAAAACTGAAGCTGTACACAGACTCCTTTGCAGCTGACTCATATAAACAAACAGATCTCTCATTTGTCTTAGTGGAGTGTACATGCTGAGGTGCAGGGAGGCGTATGTTTCTCGAGTTCAGAAGGCACTGAAAAGGGTGGAAAGAGAAAAGCCTTGGGCAATTAAGAATTAGGTGTTCCAGAAGCACTTCTAGATATTCTGAGATTAATAAACAATCCATGATCGTGGCCACTGCAAGACAGTAGTGTGAAGGACGATTAAAGCACTGAGTAGCCTCAGAAGAATTAATTCCAGAAAGAAAAAGAGAGATGAGTGAAAGAAAGCTAGAGGCAGAACGTGGCTGCAGACACTTTCATGAACACCTCTGTGCAGAAATCACTGGAGATGGCAGCAGACGCTGAGTGAGAAGGCGGCTCACCCGGTCAGCACGCGCTGTTCAATATAGCTTGCTTCCTGCAGCCCACTCCCTTTCCCCCAGGACGATGAGCTCACAGCGGATACTCTTCCACTTGGCTGTGTGCCACACGCTGAAGTGGATTTGGAATGTGATCTGTAATAGCAACAAGCTCGTGCTATACCGAGGCAGTTCTTAGTACATTGCTTTTGCTGTAATGCCCCTCATATAGTTATGATTTAATTGTGATACAGTCATTCGGGCTAACCTATGGCTGCATTATCTCATGCTTTTCTGTGGGCAGACTTTACTCAGCCTGTTTGGCAACTGTCTCAGCAACAGGCCATGGTAAGATTCTTCTTCCGTTTGTTTATAAACATTATATTCCTGGCTGATAGTGTAACATTACACATGGTTCTCAAAAGGTCACACTAGCCTTTTTGCCCTGTAGTTTCTGTAATTCTACCTGCTTCCATCTCAAGCAACACAAACATACATACCTCCCTTGCAGCTAATCACATACTTCAGTATGCCCCAAACCTGTTATTATTTCCTTCCCTGGTGGTAAATACCTTTACTCTTTCAAAATGGTGTTGCAGGTACATCAGATAAAATGCAGACTAAAAGCACAACTGAGATGCAATGAAGAGGAAGAAAAATGCAAAATTAATTCACTCATTACTCCTTAGGAAAATTCTTTGCACATTATAGAAAGCTGCAGGTGTGATTGTCCTGGGGCCAGGGTGTGGGCTGTTCTGATACTTCAGTGGCCCGCAAACATGAACATGTTTCCACATTTGGACTGCAGCAAGGATTGTAGAGGACCTCAAGGCAACAAAAACACATGGAAAAAAAAAAAAAAAATTAACCTCAGCAATGTTTCCAGGCCCTACCAATTTGAGACGAGCAGTAATCACTGCTGGCTACATTTCTAAGAGGGACAGAGACAGATCCTATCCATGCCTGTGGTTACAGTTGTATAGGTACACAAACATGCCTGCAGATGTTTACTCTCCACTAGGAAAGCTGTTGGTAAGAGTGGGATTGTTGAAAGTAGGCTGTGAGATGCACTTTGTGCACTGATTACTGCTGCCAACTTAGTGGAATACACACTGAGCGGTGCTTAAAATGCCTTCTGATCGATATTACAGTGGTAATGCAGGGGCACATTTGGCCACATTTTTAAGTGTGTGTGAAATAAACTTCTGTACAACCAGCAAGAACAAATGAGTAATGCAGGTGTAGATTAGAGACTTTATTGAAGCAATAACCTGTGACAATCTAGGCTGCATCAGCAAAACCACAAATGGCAAGGTAGAAACCACTGATTTTATATTGGCTGCAGTGGTAAGTAATAGGAGAAATCTTCCTGTATTCTGTCCACATCAATTTCCATCCTAGATTAAATTTTGTCCTCTGCTATTCTGATTATCTAAATAATGACCCCAAGCAAGGTCATCTTACGCAGCTCTGGATTTACTATGTGCAATAAGGTCCAAAGACAGCCAGTGTACATCATAGCAGCGTCTCATGCTCGAGTCCCGGTACAATGGTGAACTGCAAATCAAAAGAAGGTAGACCAGGAGGAGATGTATTGTCATTTGCTGTGGCCCAGTTAAGAGGTAAGGAAACCACAGCTTTTAGGAACCCTTGTCAAACAGAAGTTCCAGGTACTTCATTCATTTTCTAGAGCATTTTTTCAAATATGTTGCTTCCTTGTGTACCAAATGAAGAGACTTTGGAGAGAAGGTACTCTTTTCCCTACATCAGCTAACACATAAAGAGGAAAAAATAAGATAAGTTTTCTATAATTCATGAAAAGCTGATCAGAAACCGTCCTTAAGTTTTGTTTCATTTGTCTCAAGGCCTCAGGAGATGGGCAGGAAGTATATTGCCATCAGGGGGACTTAAACTTTTTCCAAGTTTTTTTGTATTTTAACTAGAAAAGAGACTTCCACCTGTCTCACTAAGTCAAATGTTGTCTTTTTGACAGTGAGGACAAATCTTCAGAAATCTGTTAACTTTTCAACACCTCAGCTGAGGTCACTACAATGGGCCCAGGGCTTTGCATTGAGCTTTGGGAATATGCAGGATTATTGTTCAGCGAATGCAATAAGCATGGGTCTTTGATCACAGGAGTTCTTGGATATGGCCACCAACTGGCAAGTGCACCTGATGTGTTCCTTCCTGCGTTTGCTTTTTTAATGTATTAATTAATTCCTGTTTGGGATTCCCCAGCTCTCTCTTTGTATTCTCCCTATCATTCTGCTTTTGTCATTTCTCAAATTTGCTACTGGAAGAGGTAGTTGTAACAAGAGAAAGAGTAGAAGAGGACTATCCACAGTTAAACTTGTCTTTTAATTTCTAATCAGCATTAGATAAACTAGCAAGATACTTGCAGACTGCAGTGGAACTGAGTCTTATTACTTGTATCTATTCTTTGTCATTCAGAAGTAAATGTAAGTCCCAAGCAGTACTGAAACCTAAGTACACAAGACAGTAAATAAAGCCAGAGCATGTCAGGAACATCCCTCAGGACTTTACAATCGAATTCAATCTACTCACATCAGGTGTATCCAACTGGAAGTAAAAAGAATAGGGGAGGAAACAGGGGAAAGTCTTAATAGAAGGAATGTTTTAATAAGTGTTGGAGACATGCACAGCACAAGGTTTTTGACTTAGATGAGCGAGATTTGAGGACATCATTAGTTGCATATGATGTATAAGAGCATGAAGGGACAGCTAGAAGTGATGTGAACAGGAAAAGAGAAACCTGATGGTCCAGCTACTTTTTCTTAGGAATGTCAATGGGCAGAGTGAAGGAGAAGAGGAAAGGCCAACATAAAAATGTGGTTGTATTAATTGCAGGGACCTAGGGCCAAGGGAGACATTTAGGCACTGTAGGTGACTTCTGAAAATGGGTGAAATGTTATGTGGAGAAGGAGGAAGACAAGCATGAATATAGAAGTGAGGCTTGAGTGGGAAACTGTGGAAGAGCAGAGGTGATAATGAGGTAGGAAACAGTGCCAAGGTTGAGCAAGACAAATGGCAAGGAGGAAGCAAGAAAAGCTTGCTTTGAATGGATAGGAAGAGCAAGAGAGATGGTGGAAACAGTGCTGTGAGAGAGAGAACAAGGAATTAGAACAGGCATGAAGTGAGGAGGAAGAAGGGAAAAAGAAGACAAAAGTGAAAGCCATTAGGAGGAAGAAGGAGGAGGCAAAGTGGCACAAGTAGGGTGAGACAGTGGAGAAGTGATGCCAAACAAGCACTGAATCACTTGAGGAAGAATCAATAGCACAGGGGAGTAATCACTGAAAACAGGTGGTAAACAATCTGCTGGTAGGAAGCCTGGGCACATAGCTCATGAGTGAGTCACTGAGGTGCAGACCATCAGGTTCATGAACAAGACAGAGCAGAGGAACAGCCAGGCTGCCTTGTCTGTGGTCATCCCTGCAAGTCTGACAGATGCCAGCCGAAAAGTGGGGTATCGGCAAGCCTCTCATCAGTGCTTCTATGAACAAGACAGAGTGTGGCTGTGTGTAAATACTTTTCAGGATGTGGGCTAAACTAACCTGATTCCAACGTTAGGAATGAGTGATGTGTGGACCAGAATCCTGGCCTGTCTGATGCTGTGGGGAAAACCAAGGAAGGAGAAGGGGGAACTTTCTTTTCAGATGTTTCCAAGTCCCTAGTGTTGGAAGCTCCTGGCGTGCGAGCTGAGTAGGTTGGTAGCAGAGGCTCCTTGAGGACTATTCTGCTATCCCCAATCACTAGAAGACAACAGTCTTCAGCTATGCTCTCTTGTCCCCATTGGCCAGGTCCCTCTGTTGGAAATGAAGAGCCCAAAGTGGGTACCACTTTGATTTTCTAAGGAACGACAGTCTTCCTCTTCTTGCTTAGGGCAGCTTTCTTAGTATTTTGCTTGTGTAGAGATCCCACATTTCTGGTCTCAAAAATGGTTTAGCTTTCAGCAGCAGTGTGACATGAGCAACTGATTCAAAAGAAGATTTGACTGAAGCAGTGGTTATTTAGATATAACCCCAACTTTAAATTAGCCTGCAAACTAGTTGCACTTACTTATCAGCAGAAAACATCAAATTAGGGATTTATTTATCTTCATCAGGATGTTTATAGAAACTTGATTAGAAAGGATGGCTGCAAAATGCAAATATTAATTTTGAAATCTCATAACATGAACCCAATATACTTCTGCATTATTCAGTAGGACACTGCAGCATTGGTAGACGATATTTAAATTATTAACAGCATAGCTTCTCCTTTCATAGGCAAGACAGTTTTTACAGGAACCTTCCCATTTAATGTGATCAGACTGATTGCATTTGTTAAGAATTCCAATCAGTATACTATAGTACAGTGTATACTGCTAACAACAAAACAAAAAAGTAATACACAGAGGTTTTATTCCACAATTTATGCAGGATGTTCTATTTCCTGGGTTTTACATTTTTTTAAAAGAAAGAAAACAGCACTCGTGCCATAATTTTTGTGTGATTTTTCTTTGTTTCAGTTAGTGGTTATTGGCTGAAGTGTATTACTTACACAGTACCATAAATGCACATGGTGCTTTACAGATAAGCATGCCAGATCCTATGCTTGAAGGATGTGTCATTCAACCAAAACAGATAGGCGTAATGTTTTGCATTTCAAAATCCACATATCTGTCTGCCTGCCTCTGTTTAGTTACTTGATTTACCACACACATTTTTAATGCTTGTATGACTGTAGCATCTGGCCAGCCTACAAAGGGATGAAATTCTGCATTTCTTTGTCATTTTAGACCCAAAATAGATCAGGCCCTGTAACTGTAGTGATGATCAGTGTTGGAAAACATGCCAGCTTGATTACAGCATGCAGAGATGGATACTTCATCCTGCTTTTCACAGCAAATGCCAGTTCCAGCAGAAAATGTCCTCCCTCACCTTCCGGGCACTTCTCCCAAGCGTCCTCAGAAGCAGTCAGTATTTGCCATCAGGATGGGCTGCAAAGGTATGTCATCCGCCGGGTAA
Organism: Phoenicopterus ruber ruber; assembly: GCA_009819775.1. Taxonomy (NCBI): domain Eukaryota; kingdom Metazoa; phylum Chordata; class Aves; order Phoenicopteriformes; family Phoenicopteridae; genus Phoenicopterus; species Phoenicopterus ruber. The sequence goes on along the minus strand of CM020246.1, from coordinate 63,391,862 downwards.
ATTTTTCTGATACAGACCCTAAGTCCCAAACAGCTGACTGGTGTGAAGTACAGACTGGTGTCGTAATGTGCTCCGTCAGGCAACGTTGGGATACCCCACTCACGCGGCATCAGCAAGAGGCTTCATGTAGTTCCCCCATCGCTGACCGCTGAACGATACCACACCTGCCCCAATGCAGCCCAGGAACATGCTGTGAGATGACTTCACCGGGTTGAAATTACAGCTTCAAATACAGTTGAGGTCACCAGTGACAGAAAGGCCCGTGGAATCTGGCGGCTACTGGGTAATCTGAAGAAAGCTGAGTTTCAGCCACTTCCCAGTGAGAAGTGTTTCACGCTATAAGATCCACCTCTAGCGCTTTGTCAGATGCCTGATTGGAAATGATAGATGTGAGATCAACCAGTCAACTGGTCCTGAAAATTCTTCCTGATCTAAATATTCCCACTGAGGTAATTTCTGTGAGGTGTTTCTGGTCAGGCATGTGTTGGCCCAGAGCCTGAGGTGCTAGAGATTGTCCTCCCAGCTTGAGGGCCGAGTTACACTTGAGAGAGGAAGGCCGAGCAACCTCTATGGCTTTTGCCCTTCTGGGTCTGAGCAATGGCTTTCAGCTACTAACATTAACGGTTGACAGTAATGAATTCATCTGAAAATCCTGATTTGTGCCCATTCACTGCGCCTTTAACAAAATCAGACCCATTGTGCCAAGTAGGGTGGTGCACAAATAAATAAATAACTCATAGCAGCTGTGAACCCAGTGCTTGCCAGAACTGTATATAGCAGTTCCCAGAGACCACTGGGAAGTTGTAGAGGAAAAACAGTTTTAAAATAACATTTTTAAGTACAATTTTTAAGCCAACTAATAATTTAGAATGTAACTGCATCTGTGGATTTGTTTAAGTAGAGTAAATGTGGAATAAACGGAATATTGACATCAAGCAAATATTTAAAAGGATTGATCAGAAATATACTCTTCCTCCACACTATCCATCTTTTAAGCACTACAGTTTTGGGGAAGTGATTCAGACAGCATCCTGCATCTTGAAATTTGATACAAATTCATTTCCACCCCATTCCTGATTTATAACCTGAAGGACTGTGAGTCAAAGGATCACGAGTCTTGCGAAAGCAAGAGAAAATGTTGACTCCTGAGTATTGTGTACCTGATCTTTTGAAGGAAGTGAAAAGTATGTAATGCTAAGTGCATTCAATTGCTATTGCAATTAGCAGTTTAGGGCCATCTCTTTTTTTGGTTTTTGTTTTTGTTTTTAAATGCTCATTGCTTAGCAGTTCCCATTGTGACACTAATAACTGGACTTCCAAGAACTTTGTGCTCGATATACATGGCTTTTCTGAAAATCTGGCCTCAATTATGGAAGGTAAGAAGTTTTGAAAATCTGTTCCTTATTTTGATTCTTAAACTCAGCTCATAATTGAACATGAAATTATAAGAAGGTTACAGATCTACAATGACAAATTGAAGAACTCTTGCCCTGTTCTCCCAATCTAGCCTCGTGCACATGGAAGAACCTCCAGTTGGAACTGTAAGCTTTGGAAAGGTTTCCTAATAGGTCACATTGCACAGTTCAGATGTGGGACGACTTTTACTTTTGAACACTGGAAGAGTTATGAGTTGTACTGCCATGTTCTCTGCCTACAGGGGTGCTTTGCATCCAAATGCTTGGTTTGAATCAACCACAGACAGGCTTCTGGAGATCTGTTTTGCATTGCTACATCAGAAATATCCATATAAACCATTCATAGTTGTGGAAGTGCCTACTTCTATATGCTAGTTCAAACTGACTTTAATAGCCTTTTTTCAATAAATGTATAAATTTCTTTGTTCCAAGAACAGTAATATTCTGTTGAAAAAGGTGATCTGACTTCTTCTGTATCAGGGGATGATCAGCTTCAAGATTCTGGTGAAATCTTCACTGGGACAGGGCTTAGAAACTGAAAGCTCCAACTTTAATGACTGGCATGAAAGCAAATACTTGGGGTGGGTATTGCTGGCTATTGGAAATAAATACAGAACTGGACAGATAACACTAGTAGATTGTCCAGTTTTCATCCAACGCAAATTGGTGAAAGACAAATTGATTTTAGACTATATTGAACATCAAATAAAATAGCAGACATGGTTATGAAAGGAAGAGAATTTGATTTTCGAAAAGTGACTGGTGAGTCTGAGTTGTGGATTCAAATTTTTGGTGTCCAACCTTGGATACTGTTAAAGAGATTTTTTTAGAGACTGAGGTCTTCTTAATGCATCTAACCTTGATACACTAAAAATGTAGTCAAATTTGAAAATCTGTACCACTCCATTTAGTGGAGCAGTACACAAGATGCTCATGAATTGGCAAAACATTAAAATAATCTGGACAAATTTCATTAAACAGAAAAATAATTCTAAATTATACTACTATTTTCATATAAATTTACAATCCGCAGGATATATAGCCATTAAAATGTAAATGTGATATGGGATGCTTCTGAAGCTAAGAAAGAAAATCCTGTTGCAAAGAGACATATCTTGTAGTATACTAAATCAGTGACTAAGTAGGGGACCTCAGGTTGGTACATAAAGATACAAGAGTTCTTGGAAAGGACTAATAGTAACAGGTAAATGATCTCATGTTTTCTGCTCTTCTTTGGAGCATACAAATTAATTGAATACAAAAAATATTTTGATTCATTGGATCAAATTATACCATGAGTTATAATTATGCAGTTCCTGATTATAATTACACAGCTCCTCAGATTAGCTGATGTGATGGAGAACAGAACTGACCTGTAGTTTCTGATTTAACAGTCCTGTTTTTAGTATGAGTGAAGACTCAGTGTCTGAACTAATTCTTATATTCATCATGAGATAAGCTATAGGTGTACTTTTCATGAGCACTGTAGAACATCAGTTACTCAGTACACTCTGTTATGTGTACTAGTCATTCCTTAGTGACTAATTACATTGATGATTCCTGTGATATTTGAAATGATGATCACTTTGTTCACTGTTGTCATGAAATGTGGATAACTTCATGTACAGGCTGTATGATGGCATTGCATGCTATATGATGAAAACCTGTATTAGCCTGTGAACTTGTCTAGGATGGCTTGAAGATTAAGTTAATAAGATCACACTATTAGTATGTCACTCCAGCCAGTAATATAAACCCCATCATTATTTATTTTGTATATGCCACATACTTACCTGAGAGACAATTTAAAATTTGTTGAAGATTTTTAAAAATAATAGTATCATTTTTTTTTTTCATCAGTCAGGCAGCATTATTGTCATGTGCAAGAGATCTTTCCACTTGGAAGAAAATGGTAATTAATGTCAGTAAAATACATATAAAATTATTTTTAAAAATTCTCTGCATAACATTTCAGTCTTTACTAGCCTCAAAGCAGGTGTTGAGTGTATCACTACATATATGGGGTTCTTTTTTCCTGGTGCTCTTTATTCCACTGTCTTTGAGATATTTGTCTGTAAGTCTGTCCTTGATTATCAGTGAATATTCCACATCTCACTCTTTAGTTCACTAATTTATATGTGTAATTTGTACGTGGGCTTGGGGGAAGATAACACTTTTCCATGAAAAGCTGTGATGGCTGGTGGAAATTTGAGGGACAGGAAAAAGGATTCAGTTGGTGAGAACTTGTAATAAGCAGTGTACAGATGAGAAAACCAAAGTCTAATTTTTCGAGAACCAGATCTGTGATTTCTTTCAGAATTCTATTTTGAAAGATAAAACTTCTGACCAGTCCTCAAGGCATCAGTGCACTTTTCACCCCTTCTGGTGCCAACCCAAATAATTTAGTGTATTGTAAAAGAGTGTTGTAAACTACTCATTTTAGGAGCTGCGTATCCTAATCTTGGCAAGTGGCACCAAAATATGCCAGTAGACACCTAGTGAGTAAGCCATTGCTAGATACACATGTTGTCACCAGCTTTCTCTTGGCTGACCATAGTTTTGAACACAGTCATAATTGTTGCTTTTGTGCTTGACGTGGAGCCTGATGCTGTGGAGGTGTGTTGGGCGTGATTTGAGCATGCCTGCTAAACTCAGCACCTCAAGATTGAGGTAGGGAGCATCTGTGGGCCTTGATGGACATCATTGCGGGGGGGCAGGCAGTGAATTCAGCAGAGATGTTTCTGAGTTATGTCTGCACAGGTGCTGGGCTGAACCAGGAGCACTGCTTAAACTGCCTGCCTCAAATCTTAAGTGTCTGTAAGATTTACTTAGCAGTGTGTTTAGACAGAGGTCATGAGGCTTGCATGTTTTGACTGAGGTTCTGCTTATGCTGTACTTCAGAGATTCAAATCCTTTTATGGGTCTGAGTCATAGGCTTGGATCTGTAACATGAAAACTGTGAGCAGACTGCTGAATCTTTATGGGGACAAGGGTTGGGATGACAGTCATCACCAGATTCATGGCTTTAAACTAGCAGATGACTTGTCAGTCTCTGATGGGAAGGGTTAAATATCAGCTTTGTGCTAGCTCCTGATAGACCCTATTCTGTGGACAAAAATGATGCATAGGTCTGGGGCAGTTCCTTCTCTCCCCTCCTCCCCACCCATGAAGATGAATTTCACCCACAGGGAGTGGGAACTCACAAGCACTGAGATACTGAGTATTGGCATTACTCATTTTCTAATGTGAGCTAAGAGCAATGTCTCTCCTGTGTTAAACAAGGAAAGGCTATTTCTAGTGAATCTGAGGATGAATCAAATGCCATGGGTATAAATCAAATAAATAGTAATTAAAAAAGGCAAGAATTTTATACATTTAAAACAAGGAATATGGAGAAATTAGTCAGAGATTTGTGATCCACTCTGTTCATTTTTTTTTTGTTGTTTAGGTGGTGACGTTTACTCACAAGTTTACACAAATGGAAACATGGCATTCATGAGTCATTGATCTTAATGTGGTATTAGGAATGAAAACCTAATGCTTCTCAACACCTATCTTCAGGTAAGAAAATGGACTAGCCAAGCCAGATGGTTTTACTTGTCTTTGAACAAGTGATGATAGGGAAAATGATAATGCAGAACCTAATTAAGCAAATATGGGAAGATATATACATGGAGAAAGACAGATCATAGAACATCTACTGTTTTGAAATTGCTGTGTAACACCAAAGACCTAGCCAGTGGGCTGCAGATCAGGCTGTAGCATGTGCCTTATTTTGCAGAAAAACATGTCATGGAATGACACAGGAAAAAGAGAAAAAAAATCTTATATCCAAATCTTGCAGTCTGTACAAGACAGGATGTTCACAAGGTGCTTTTGGGCTGGTCAGAAAGAAAGGGGCTCCTTTATCCACTACCTCATATGCCCATGGCAATGTAGAGTGTTCTGTTTGTGGTCATGCCTGTGAGCACTAGCTAGTAGCTTCCTTTTGTCTTTATGGTGGTTGCCTCACTTGTGGATTCATTTGCAAGACCCACTCCTTGTGTAGTCCGTTGCTCTGAACTAGTGTGCTTTGGGTAGAAGGAGCCAAAGTGGAAGGAACAGGTGAAACTTTCTGCATCTTGCTTTTCCATCCTCAGTGGACTTGCAGTCACATCGATCTTGAATCCTATGGCTTTATCTACATCGTGCTTTGCGAGTGGTGTCAGAAAAACCTGTGACCACCACCATTAGGATTGACTTCTCTTCCTAATCCACATGACTGCTGCACTGGCTGCCTGCAGGCAGCCCATGGGGAGCCTGTCTGCTATAGGGTGCATATTAAGATGTCCAGTAACTCATCAACCTATTGGACATGCCTGGGCATGTTGTGTGCTTCACAGAGTGGACTCTGGCTGCACCTGGGGCTGTACTTTCTCTCTCTATGATCTGTGCATTTGGTCTTGAACCTTGCCTTGGAGCATCCTTTACAAATGCAAGACAGATGTGTCCTTTGTGCCTGTAGATTGAAGGGAAGGACCTTTGCCGCAAAAGCAGCAGAGGTCTGCTTTTTGCACAGCTGTATTTTATATGAATGTATAAATATAGGCAGGATTTCATTTGAAACTAGCATATTCTTCATGAAGGATACTTAAAATCCTGTAGAGGTTTTTTTCTGTCCTGTAAGTAATATAGTGGAAGAAACTGGAATCTACTATGAAAAGCCCAAGTGATCACAATTGCTTAAGATGATCTACAGCTCTTTTGTGGTATAGAAATATGTTATTTATACTTCCTTTTTGTTTTTCTCCTTTTTTGTTATAGTGTTCTTAACTGACTCTATCTTGGCCCAGGATCAGTGTTGCTAGTACATCCAGAATTACATATTTGTGGAACTTAAGTACTAAAGATGTACAATTTGTTCTTTACAATTTGGCTCCTCTTGTAATCTTCTCTTATAAACCCAGATAAATAAAAGAACACATGCCTGGCTGAAATGCACAACCCTTGCAGCTCTGCCTAATTGCTTCCTCATTGCAGTTCTCTTTCAACCCTTTCACCTCCAGTTTTGTTTCAAGACTGTCAAGACATTTCTGCCTGGCTTCATGTTTGGCAGATGATTGAAGGCAATTGCTAGATAAAACATGGTCACCATTCAGAGGCCCTATAAGACAATAGCTATCCAGCCTTCTGCATGATGCCAAGACAAAAACTTGGCCAGAATAAATCTTGTTCCAGTTAAGCCTAATCTTTTATAGGGAACATTTTTGATAAGTCAGCAGAAAAAAATGATTTTTACATTGCTCAAAGTACTCTGACCAAGAACTCAGAAAGTAATTTGTTTTAGCTCAAATGGCAGGCTTGTGTAGGTAGGCTAGCATGCTTACCAGAGGAGAAAAATGCTGCATCAGCAGTTAGAGGCAGCAGTGGGGTATGCCAGCACAGGGACTATTTTTGTATGCAGATATATGGCAACTATCAAACTCTTCCAAGAGATGTGAATCAGTCTTGTTAACTATCAGAGAACATGGTCAATTGGTTTCTTGTAATTTTGATTTATTAATTTTTACTCCGAAGCCTACAACCTGAACAAGCAACATGTTCAGGTTGCTTATATGTTAGTGTTTCCTTTGCAGTAAATAATATATATCCTACTTGCATTTGAAGGAGAATGAAACAGGTACGTTTATTCTATAATATCGCCTTCAAGAGGTCATGCCTTGCCACGCCAAAAGAATTTTGGTTGGATGACAGCATCAGAAATTCACACAGACTATCCAATTTTAACTGAAGGATGCTTTTTAAAACATAAAAGTCTAGAGAATTTAACAAGAAAAGGTTAACCTTTACCCTGTGTTTGCATAAGGAGTCTTTACTGGAATGAAGAGACATAGGTGCTGTATATTAGCACTAGTGCTATAAAGGCAAAGATTTGCAATTTATACATGGAGCAAAGCCACTGTGGCCTCCCACTCACCTGCCCCCAGGGGAAACAAGTTATTCTTTAGAAAAAATGTTGGTTTTCCTGTAAGGTCTTTTGTCAGTATAGCTGTGTTGGGTAGGGCTTCATACTCTTCATACTCTTCATACTCTTCATACCTACATACTTTTCCCAAGCAAATTCCTTGTAGTGTAAACCTAGACGAGTGTTGGATTTTTACTTGTAATATTTGCACTTGGAGGTCATTTGGTCATGTCATACCTCCCTGGGATGTACTTCCTCCTAGTTTCCTAGCAAATACCCATCCTGGGGTGTGACTTTTTGGCTCAAATTGCCTTCTGAAGTGTTTTATTCAAGCTGATTCATCTTAGTACCTTCATCTAGTCAATTCCAAATTTTCTAGAAGATTCCTACCATAGATTAGATCATATTGTGAAGAGGAGCTGCCTACAATATTTCGTCAATGTAATATGATTCATCATTTGTTTGCTATTGCATCAGTTGCTATACAATTGCCTGCTAGAATGAACCCTTGGCTGTTGCCAGCACTCTGTCTCATCACTTACTAGCCATGGCACTTCTGTGAAATTTTACCTCTGTGCTGAGCTCTGCACCATGGCATGCTGCAGGGAAGGAGAAATCCAGATTAGGAGCTGAAAACCTCTGACGATTGGTAGAACCTTTGGCAAACCTCTGAAGAATGGTAGAAGTGAGAGGTTTCTGCAGAGCACATCATACCCAAGGCCCCGATAAATGATATATCCAAGGCAAGCTAGCTCTTTTTATACTAGCAAACAGGCCCAAGTTCTTGTCTCAAGTGCTCGACTGCAGTTGCCTATGATGCCTAAATGTGAGGAGACTCCTTGACACAACTTTGGTAAATGTTGGCTTTCCTTGAAAACTTGTGGGAGCAGTTCAGGAGTGCCGTCTAGGAATTGTTCCAAGTGCACAGTATCATAGAATCATAGAATCATAGAATCATAGAATCATAGAATAGTTTGGGTTGGAAGGGACCTTTAAAGGCCATCTAGTCCAACCCGCCTGCAATGAGCAGGGACAACCTCCCTAGATCAGGTTGCTCAGAGCCCCGTCCAGCCTGACCTTGAATGTTTCCAGGGATGGGGCTTCTACTACCTCTCTGGGCAACATGTGCCAGTGCTTCACAACCCTCATTGTGAAAAACTTCTTTCTGATTTCCAACCTATATCTCCCCTCCTTTAGTTTAAAACCATTACCCCTTGTCCTGTCACAACAGGCCCTGCTAAAAAGTTTTTCCCCATTTTTCCTATAGGCCCCCTTCAAGTACTGAAAGGCTGCAATAAGGTCTCCCCGGAGCCTTCTCTTCTCCAGGCTGAACAGGCCCAACTCCCTCAGCCTGTCTTCGTAGGAGAGGTGCTCTATTCCTTTGATCATCTTTGTGGCCCTCCTCTGAACCCACTCCAGCAGGTCCATGTCCTTCTTATGTTGAGGGGCCCAGAGCTGGATGCAGGACTCCAGGTGGGGCCTCACCAGGGCAGAGTAGAGGGGCAGAATCACCTCTCTCGACCTGCTGGCCACGCTGCTTTTGATGCAGCCCAGGATACGGTTGGCCTTCTGGGCTGCCAGTGCACATTGTTGGCTCATGTCCAGCCTTTCATCCACCAGCACGCCCAAGTCCTTCTCGGCAGGGCTGCTCTCCATCCCTGCATCCCCCAGCCTGTACTGATACTGGGGGTTGCTCCGACCCAGGTGCAGGACTCTGCATTTGTCCTTGTTGAACCTCATAAGGTTCGCCCGGGCCCACCTCTCAAGCCTGTCCAGGTCCCTCTGGATGGCATCCCGACCCTCAAGCGTATCCACTGCACCACTCAGCTTGGTGTCGTCCGCGATCTTGCTGAGGGTGCACTCGATCCCGCTGTCTATGTCATTGATGAAGATGTTAAAAAGGACTGGTCCCAATACAGACCCTTGTATAGCTGAGACTGGCTTTCTTAAAGTGGAGGAGGAGGACAAAGGGAGAGGAAGAGCTCTGCACCAATTTATCTAGTGGTATAGAGGTAGTCAGTACTAAGTTTGTCTAGGGAAGATAGGAGCAAAGACCTTTTATTGCCTTAAGGACTCTGATTGCTAGTAATCTTTCATCTCTCCTGAGGAAGCTATTTATATTCACCGCTGTTCCTCACTTGCAGACTCATGGCATGGGATCAGCATGGCTGTGCTAGCAGAATTGGGTAGAGCAGACCTGGCCTAAGTGGCACTTCGACCTAGCATTTTTTGTTCAGTGAATGACGTCTTGGATATATGTGCTGGTAGCATGAGCCGGTCAACTTGCTGAGTAACCATGACTGGTGCCTGGCCGAGCCAGTTTTGGGCAAAGGCACTGCTAGTGTGCATGAGGTGAGGGTGGCAAAATCAGCTCCCTGCTCTTTGTTCTCCTGGCCTGAACTACAAGCTCTGCAACATTATTCTAGTCCTCAAGGCAACAAAATTTGTTTAGTCTAATTTGCTGAAAAAGTATGAACTGGCTCTGGTCAGAAGAGAAGCTGGGACTGGTAGGCAGTTTACTGTGGTTTGGACCTGATGAAGTTTCTCTGCAATTTCACATGCTTTGCTTTCTGGTTGGTAAAATTTTGGTAAGGATAGATGTTAAAATCAAAGTGACATAGAAATATGAGTTTAAACCTGTTTGGAGAGTCTTTGTGTAGAAAATGTTAATTGCATAAAAAAAATCAGTTTGGGCAGGTCCTCTGGAGATCATCTAGTCCAATCTCATACCCAGGTTGGATGAGGTGGCTCAGAGCCTGGCCCAGCTGAGGACAAGACATCTCCAAGGACGGATGTTCTGTATCTTCTTGGGGGACCCATGCTGGTGCTTAATCACTCCCATAGCGAACATTTTCTCCTTACATCCAGTTAGGATTTCTTTTGCTGGAAGCTGTGACAGTTGCCTCTCGTCTCCTCACTGCACATCCGAGATGAACCTGTCTTCTTATTTTCTATAATCTCCACTATTTTACTGATGAAAATTCTCTGTACACGACTACCCTGGTTTAATCTAATTGTTCCCAGGATGCAGGTTATCAGTTATGCAGCTCCAGCTGCATATTTGCCCACTGTGGCTGTAGTTTTTCTACAGCTTTTGCAATTGAATGGATGGCAAAAGCAGAACTCAATAGAACGCAAACTACCTCATGGTGTTCCCACCTTATGCAGCCTGATACTAAGTCACTCTAATGACATGTAATGAATATGTCTATAAGGCAAATACACTTTCATTGCTCCAGTAGTGAGGTCTCCTATTTGAAGTGACTAAATCATTATTTTAAGCTGATACTGCACTGTAGAAAAGTAACTAGTTCAGCACCCATTTATTACGTGCCTTTGTGCTCTTTCCAGTTCCATTCTCCATGCTGGTGAGGCTCAGTAAGATCTCATGCATACGTCTGGACAGGAATGTGGCAGGTCTAGGAACTAGCTGCTTTGTTCAACATTTTCCTTGCCAAACCTAGTGGAAGCCAATAAAGTACGTCTGCAAGGCTTCTTATTACATATTGTGTGGTTTCCCTATGGAAAATATATGGCTGGAAAGGAGAAATTGGACAGGCTGGAGAGTATCTTGTGTTGAACCTCTAGAATGCAAAGAATTTGGGAGTCTGGTTTCCTCGCATAGCTCCATATTCACCCTTCAGAAAAAAAGCATCAGAAAAGGAGAGGCTGTTTGTCATGTCCCGGGGCTATTATCTCCTTTATCCACTATTTACTGTGGGAGGTTATAACACAGCCTTATGTTATTGTAAAGGTCATTTTAGTCATCTCACTGGGAGAAAGATGGAAGGGGAGGGGAGAAATGGGAGGGAGAGAAAGGGAGTGAGCGCTCCTACCAAGTGAAATTACCAGTCCATTGGCAGCAATGCTGTCTTTCCACTAGATTCTATTGAGTGCAAAGCAAAGGATGGCATTGTTTTATCTTGTTAATAGCATGGGATTTGTTAGCAATGTAACCATCCTATGGAAACCTTCAGCAGTGATAGGCAAATAGTGATGCTGAGAAGAAATTTTGACTATACATGACACACTCCACTCTTTTGCATGTTGTAGTTCCTAATGGTACTCCTAGCAGACTTCAGTGATCTCCAGTGCCTGCTGCTTTTATTGGGGTTAGGAGACTATGTCCCGACACTGCTGACTTTTCTAATATTCTAGGAGTTTTCAGTACTTTTTCATGAGAAAGGAATTGCTGTAGAGTCTGCATGTAATAAAAAAAGCTTCCATGTAAATATACTCTATTTTGTAAATAAAATATATTTAAGAAAAATTGTAAAACCATGAAATGCAGCTCAAAAAAGATGACATTTTCATTTATTGACGTGTATTGCTGTACATGGAAGTTACAAAGGATTGAAGGGAAAAGCACTGAAATAATTAATCTCACAATTAAATTACATTCATTATTCTGATAATGTTTGAAAGTTGAAATGAACATTTGGACTTGGTTTAGTCTACGAATTCTTCTACAAATCTTTAATTCTTTACCCTAGGAAACTCAAATTGTCTAAGAGCATGACCAACATTTACAAACAGCAGATAATATGATTGCAAAATACAGTCTCCAAGGAGAAGTGCATACTTGGATTAGTAGGATAGTATAACTCTTTCCCAGTGGTTCTGTGCTTTGGCATGATTTCTCCTTGGATGTTGGTAACCAGCAACTGCAGATGGGCTGGAACAGCTGAAGAAGGAACTTCTGAAGTGATTTTTACACATAGATGTAAGTCACTCCTCTGTTTTAAATTAGTAAGATCTAAAACATCATGGTAGCAGATGTCCGTCTCTGAGGCTAAACCTTTCAGAATGGAAATCTCTGTGTGTGTGTGTCTCTCTCTCTCTCTGTATACATAATATTAACAACACACAAACATATCTTGTCATTCTGAGAAATGTTTTCACCTACATTAAATTGCTGGCTTATTTAGAGGAAAGTTAATAGTATTAACAGTGTTAATAACCTTCTTGTGCTTGAGTGGAATAAATACTAAGGGCCTATGAGTATGTTTGATAGTCAAAAGAATCATTCCTTATCTTTTTGTTTTGCTATCCATATTCATTACTTTTTAAAATTAGGGGGATAAAAAGGATTGTGACTTATCTTTTGGACAAAAGCTTTTCATTTTTGTGTGAGAACCTGTGTTTCCCCAAATGTGGGCCATGCTAACAGGAGCAAGGGAATTGAATGCTGAAGATATATACATTAAAATAATTAGGATTTCAACTCGAGGTCTATTGCAGAGATGATATTTTCCCAAGGAGCTTTCAAAGCTTCAAAAGCTATTGATTGTTAGATTATTTGAGAAGATGACTTCTATTTCAACAATACACAATAGATTTCTTTTATAAATTAGTTGTCTGTCTTCATTTATCATCAGCATTGAAAACAATCCCTTTCTCCCACTGCCAAATCTAACATATTTTGTGTAGGATCAGATAAAAATACTTTGAGTTTCCCAAAAAAGTTTCTACTCCCCTTAGGTAAGGTAAGTTTAGAGTGGATATTTTAATGCCAATGCCTGGTACTGGCATTTAGTAGTAGTTAAAAATGGTAAGTGATTAAACTTATCACAAGATGAAGTTTCTCATTTGCCAATTTAGAAATTAATCAGAAACATTAATCAGACCCATGATCTTAATTTTCTCAGTCTATTCTGGAAATTGAGAACAGATCTTGTGTTTTTTAAAGATGGAGAAAGAACTCAGAAAACATAACTCAGAAGCATATATGGATTCCTTATTTTTTTTGCAAAATAAGTATTGTAAATAAGGCAGTTTTATTATTTAGTTTAAACAATACCAACATTCAGCATACTTGAGAAGAATGACTGTCTTAAAACTGAGGCTTGGGAGAGTTACCTTCAGACAGTGGCCTGAAAAACAGATGTAGACTCACAGACCTTTATTTTATTTGCACTCATGGCAGCATTCATCAGCGAGAACTGCCTAAGTGGAGTAAAGTATTTTTGAGGAGTCCCTATAGCTAGTGTTAGTTTACTGTTCCCGTTTCAACCCAAGTGTTTAGTTGGTGGGTGGAATCCTGAGGACTGCTGGTAGCAAGAGAGATGCCTTTGGTAAGTTACATGGTTTCAGACTTTTTTTTTTTTTTAAAAATTAGAACAAGGTGTTCAAGTTTTGTGTCTCTGAATACAGCAGAAACAGAAGGAAGTCAGAAAATGTCTTCCATGAAGTAACATTCATCCTTAGGGGTTTGTGGGTTTTTTTCTCTCTCTCTGAATACCTTTTTGTACTTTTTTTTTTTTTTTTAACATTTTGTCCACCTTTTTGTCTCTTCTGGGACTAGAAGAATTGCACTGGAGACTGAGTCCCCTCATCTCTTTCCCAGTCCTCTCCAGTTGTGCATGAGTGTCTTTGAGTCATTCCAGTAGGAGTCTGGCAGTGTCATGCATCCCATTGCCTTCTCTTCCACTCCTGTGATGATCCCTTTCAGAGACTTGCCCACGTTTTTCATCCTGGCAGACAGCCCACTCTCCCATTCTCTGAATCTGCTCTGGGGACGGCCCATCAATTTCTCCTAAGGAGTCATGTAAACCTGCTTCTTCTGCTGTTCGTATGAAATTCCTCCCCTGCATGTTCTTCCTTCTGTTTGCATATCATTCTGTATTTGGCCCTCTTTCTCGTGATTTTCTGTCTATCATCCTTATGCCACCTTCTGTTTCATCCCTTGCCTATTTTTGTTAATTCTTCTCCTCCACGCTCTTTTGGGAACAGCTGCTTCATAGTTCTCCTTTTCTGTTTCTCCTTAGTGCAGCCAATCTCCTCCTCACTGATATCTTTCCTCTAGCAGTTTTCTTCCTCTCTTTCTTCTGTCCTTACGTTCTCCCAGAGGTAATCCATCTAAGCCAGGGTACTCTTCTGCTCCTCTTCTCTAGCAGGTACCTCTCTCTCTTGGGTTACCTACCCATTTTCTGCTCCATCATGATGACAAATCTCTATTGAACTCTGTTATTCTCTCCAGCTGCATTTAAATCTTGGGTCTCATCATTTGTTACCTTAGTTAGGCCAAACCATTCACAGTAATGGTTTGTGCCAGACACCCCTACAGAGAAAATGGATATCCCTCTGCCTCTGCACCCTCTCATTTTTGTCATGCCAAGCCTCAGGTCATCTCAACTTCTCCCTGTCTTTGTTTTATCACTACAAACTCCGTCCTTTTCATTGGCCTTAAAAAAGAAAGAACAATATCCCTCAACCTTTCTTTTATGCTCTTTGCTTTACTAGCTGCATTTCAGAAAATAGAGAATGAATGTCATGATTATGAAAGTTACGCTTCTTTCCTCATGCATAACAAAACTGGCTGCATACCTGCTTTAAATGCAAAATCGAACTCTATATTAACTGTGGACACTCAAACTGTATAATTAGTTGGCAACTTTTGCAAAATTAAAAGCAAATGTATGGGATTGTATGCAAATGTCAGTTACTAGTATCTGATTCAATATTATACTGTAGGGGAACAAAAGGAAAAGGGTGGATTCAGGAAGATCCTCAGCTAGCTAGTACTGATCAATACAAATCTATTGCAAGGAAAATTTTCCTCTATTCAGGACATTGACATTAGAATTGGAAAGGTTTGGTCATCAGTGACATCTGAATTTGTCAAATGCAAACACCTGTATCCATTAAATCAACAAGCCTTAGAAGAGTATGAACGGGATAGTCTGCAATTTTCTAGAAGTTCCAGCTTCTGCCATTCAAGCACCAAATAATGTTTAGATTTTGGGGAGGCACATCCATGCTCAGCATCCAACAGCCAGTCATAGCTCCCAGTCACAGGACACTGTTAATCCCCACTGAATCTGAATGACAGAGGTTGCATATCAGGGCAGACAGAAATTGGTGTACCAGAAACGATGCTTTCACCACAAGCTTATATCTCTATGGCTGGTTTGGTGAAAACCAAAGGTCCAGATTTTCACATAGTCCCTGTGATTTGAAAGTAACCTCAAAATGGTCATTTCAAGAGTGAGTCTTCATAATGCTGATCCTAAATTTTAAACCAGATAATCCAAAATGATCACTCTTAGAAGGCAACCAAAATATCTTTTTTCTTGTTAAGTATTAGAACGCACCTGCATGATTTGTTTCAAGTAGCCAATTCTGCAAATGCTTAATAAAAGCAGCATTTGCAACAGATCCATTTGTTAAACTGCATTCTGCCTACCAACCAGCACAAATTCTTGCGCTCCTTTTATTGAACTTCGTGCAGCTTATTGCTTTGAAAAATCTCTCATTTCAATTCTATTGCAGTGAGACATGCGGCCCTCTTTGTAGCAAGTATAAGAGTTGCACTTTTATGACTGAAGATGAAAATTCTTATCACCCTCTGTTTTGCCTTACTTTTGCCTTTTGTCTTCCTGAGCAATCTGCTTCTGCTGCTGCAGGGAGCTCTCTGTAGCAGCAACTGTGTATCTGACCTTTCTTATAGTGCAGGTTACTCATGCCAATTAGCAGTGCTTCTAAGGATGGCACTTGGTGTGGCCATGTAAACTGGAAATTAATTCTGCTCCTTGAATCATCATTAAAGCATCTTATAAAGATTCCTCCACCGCTGAGAGAGGGGGTGTACATTTTCTAGTGACTAACCAGTATGATCAGGCCCCTGAGCCAGTAGCGCTGCTCACAGGAAGGAGACGCAGTGTTGCAGGATGAGGTGCTGACCTGGGTGACTAGCCGTAATTTTCAGATCAGGTTTCTAGCTGATCATGTGCTTGCTCCTTCCTTCCCTTTTCTAGCATTTCCACCCCCTTTGTCCAGGGAAGAAATTCAGATATTTTCTGGATTGCTACATAAGGAGTTTCACATTTATTTTCTTCTCTTCCATGAGCTTCTTCCCTTGGAATGCACTTTTGAGGGGAATTCAGAGGAGAGATGGCTGCTGTGGAGCAAGGTGCTAAGTGGCATGAGCATTGATGACAGAACCAGGTCTTTCAGTGAGGTTTCTGGTTTGTTCAAGAACAGAGTCTTAAAACTCCATAGCAGAGTAATACAGAAATTCTCTTGGATTCATGAATGTTACAGATGGAAAAGTCGTATTCGGTCATCTGGTTCATCCTTCTGAGAGCACAGGGTTATTCAGCAGGACATAAGTTTCTAATATTTTGTCTAACTTATTTTTATAGGCTAGGTGATGGGTCATGGGGCTTACACTATCCCCAAAGGAACAACATTCTATGGCTAATCAAATTTCAATGCTGGAAAGATTTTTTTCCTGCTATAGATTTTCCATTTCTTAATTTTATTTCATTACACTTGCTTATCTCTTCTAAACACTTTCTCTCAGCTTTTGTATTTAAGCTCTTCAGCTGTATCTTTGCTCCTATCAGATCATAGTATTTTAAACAGGGCAAGTTCTTGAAGTCTATCTTTATTTTTGCCTGGCACATTGCCTTATAAAACCCTGTGTTCATTAGTGTATCATTTAGTCTTCAGACTTAAACATTTTGGAAAGTTCAGCCGTATCTGAGAACTGTATGAGGCAAAAATACTCATGTTCCCCTCCATGTTAATATAAGCAATACAGTCATTCAGTTGAAGCTTTGCACGCCCATGCTTTGAAGCAAGGCTGTGAAATTTGGCAGGAAGGGTGGGTGCTTACAACCAAAATGTACCTTTTGCCATCACTGCAAAATGTATTTCAGAGAAATGATAAATCTAAAAAAAGAAGTCAGTTCTCAGGAGTGCAGTGGGGACTTATCAGAGTTTGGCTGTTGGCTTTCGAGTGTGGAAGATGCTCTGTCCAGCCGCGGCTGCCATGTGGTGAGCGGAGCGTGGCTGCTCCAGCTGCCTGCCCGGGTCGGTGTGCCGGGGAGCCCCGGGCGGGCAGCCACCCACCCTGCCTGCGGACACGGGGCACCCTGCCTGGTGCTGGCACCAAGCAGGCACCGGGAAAGCAGGAGAGGAAAGGAAGAAGAAATGAGCAATGGGGGGAAGGGAGAATAAAGGCCAGAGGGAGGTGATCAAAAGCAGGGAGAAGGAATACATCGACAGAAAGAACAGTAGACCAGAAAAGAAAGAGAGGGAGAGAGGTCTGAGCTGGGAAGGAGAGGAGATAAGAGCCGTCAAGGAAAACAGCATAGGCTGGGCATAGGAAGCAGTACAAAATTCCATGTGATGTGGTCCCCTCCAGAACCGGGCATATGATAACCATGTATGATAAATACGAAGGCATGTTCTTCTGTATGTTATGGAGATGGACACCTGCATTTTGCAGTCCTAGTTTTACAGACCTAGTATTTAGTTCCAGACTTTTTTTGTCTGTCCCCTGTGTACCTCCATTCCCATCTCTCAGCTCCTGTCCCGTGTTCTCCTGAACATCTTTCTACCCAAAGGCAGCTCCCTATTTCCCCCGTCTCCTAGCTACCCATCTGTACCTGTAACCTGTGCATTTGTTACCTCCGCCCCAGCTTGTGCTCCTCTTCTTTGCCACAGAAACAAATTGTGTATGTCAACAAATTTAGGGCTGTATGCTTTTATTAGGTACTGTGAAGTACAGTGAAATGTCCAGAATGACTGATTTGTACGTAGTGACAGGAATCACGACTACTGTCATTTCAGTAACCATCAACAACTATCAACAGAAAATATTGTCTAACACTTCTGATTTCAATGGCTGTTTCAGTATTACATTTAATAGCAGTTCTGGTTTTTGATAAAATCAAGATTTTATCAAAATATATAAATAATAGTTCTCTTAACCTGGGTGAGATGAAGCAAAAATGAACATTGCTATTATGCTTTAAAGGAAAATACAGTTTGCTGTAGTAGTGCCCTATTTGTAAAGAAGGTAAGCAAGTTGGTGTTTTGTCTCCAGGGATTTTCCTTCAATAGAGAATAAAAGGCTGCCGAATATCAAGGGTAAGGTTGTGAATTACAATACTGGAGTACCTTTCACTGCCTTGGACATTACTATGCCAGTCATAAAACAACATGAAGTTGCATTTATTAGTCTCCTTGCTGTCAGTATTAAAGCTGCTTTTTAAGATCATGACTTGAGAACTGAGATTACTGTAAATTCAGCTATTGTGTCATAAAGAAAGCTTTTATTGTTGAACTAGAGATGTTTATGCTACTGCAGTAGGAATGGCATGTAGGGAAATACACTTGATGCTTTTGGATTTCTTAATGGTTTATCATCTAATTCTTAGTGTACAATTTTATTCTACTGTGTTTGATTTCTTTTGCAATACTTGTATTCTTTGATTCCTTTGCAAGCAGTCATTTCAAGGAACAAATATTGCTACATCACCACTGAAAGAAAAGATAAACCAGTTGCTACTGGTTACCCAGTTCCCAAATCCAAGCTATTATAACTCATTGAGTATGACTTATTTTTGTTTTCTGGATATAATCCTGGATTTGGAGTCTTGCTAATGAATGAATAGAAGACCTCTCCTTTGCAGAAAGTATTGCATTTAGCCAGCTGTGTTTCAGGATTTAATGGGCCAGGATTTATTATGACCTATCACTAAGCTAGTTGGGATTGTATCAAATACAAAGTGTGCATTTAAAAAAAACTGTGCGTAGTGATCTGATGTTAAGAAGTAACGTGAATCCTTTAAAATATCACAGATCATTCTGTTCAAGATGTATTCATTAGTAAGAAAACATTAAGAAAACTATTATTGCCAAAATGGTAGTTTCTTTTCAGTGTCTATTTGAAAACAGCAAATCTTTTAAATTAAACTCTCAAAACCACATTTGTCAAAACTTGACTATACTGTCAGCTATCTTTGTGAATTTCTTTTGCTATTGCAATAGATTATTTAGCTACCATTATATTAGTGTTGAAGAAGTAAATAAATTTAAAAAGGGATGAATTCATTGTTTGATGTTTATGAGAACTAGATAAACTTGTTCTTGCTGAGATTAGAGGCAGGTAAACTCGTTTCACCTCTGTTTACCCTTGACTGCATTGAAGTATTGCAGCTAATTGTCATCTCTATCACACGCACACCAATACATATTGTACTCTTTCATTTACTGGAGCAATCTAATACTTGAGTGTATGTATAGATAAAAGAGAGACTTCGACTCGGAGCCAGAATTTAGACTGGTAATTCCTTCCTCCTCATGCATCCCAGCAATCTCTGTAGCACAGGAGTGCCATCTCTTCTTGCTTTGAGTCAGTACTGTGGGAAGGGTGCTGAAAGCTCTGTCCTGAGGAATAAACTGGGCAGAGTGCATGACTGAATTACTCATTCCTGTGGGCACAAAGATTCCCATGAAAGACTACAGCTTCTTGAAGCAAATATTCCTTGGTGCTCCTCCTTACTCCCCCTTACATAGAGTAATGACATGAAAGCCACCATCTCATCCTAATTACACAGGCTGAGTCACTGCAACTGCACAATCCTACCCACGGCTTTCTTGTCTTCCCTCTCAGTTCTCCCTGCTTGTGACTTGCTTGAAGTACATGACAAACACCTCTGGACAAAGACTGTCTGCTGCTCTGCATTATTATCTATAGATATGCTCTGCATATCTAGTGCAATACGGTTCAGTCTTGATTTGGTACGCAGGTCAGCACTGCGATGCTACTGGTAAACTAAAGAGAGAACATTGATTATAAAGGAAGGAGTCTCCATGTAAGAAGTCTGGCAAAAGAATATGCCACTGCCAACATGACTGCATTAGATTGCAGGGCATGCGGTCTGAGACAGGACCTGGTCAAATTATAAATTGCTGTGTTGGAAAGTACGATTTGGCTAGCAAACTGGTGAGGCAATAATATACATCTGCATACTTCTCTGTTGATTTGTATATACCTTTCTATTTTATGAGTATGTCCTTGACTCTAAAACATTAAGACTGTGCAGAATAAAATCTTTTTGTCACTACATCTTTCTTCTTGAACAGGAAAGACAAACCATCAGGAAAAGTACTTGTTTCATCTAAGGGTTAAGCAGGGACAGCAGCATGCCTTTTCAGCCCTGCTGATCTCTCATTCCCATGGAAGGGCAAGAGAACTTTGAGCTGGCTGTAGTGCAAATGAGTAAGTTTCCAAATCTGGATTTCCAGAGTGCAGTCTAAGAGAAGATGAGCTGTTTAGATATCACCTGTCAGAGGGGATAACAAAGTCAATCTAGAAGCCAAGACTGGAGAAAAGGAAACAGAAGATCCTGGAAGGTCATTAAGAGACATTCACAGGAGAGGTGAGAGAGGTCAGGCAAGGATCTGGTGAGACTCAGGAAGCTTGAGAGCTGCTAGGTCCCAAGACATGGGACCAGAAAAGCTGCTTGACAGATATTCTTGGTGGGAAGGCCAGATAGAATCAGAGAGTCATAGAATCATTTTGGTTGGAAGAGACCTTTAAGATCATTGAGTCCAACCATTAACCTATCACTACCAAAGTCCACCACTAAACCATGTCCCTAAGTGCCACATCTACACGTCTTTTAAATACCTCCAGGGATGGTGACTCCACCACTTCCGTGGGCAGCCTGTTCAAATGCCCAACAACCCTTTCAGTGAAGAAATTTTTCCTAATATCCAATCTAAACCTCCCCTGGCACAATTTGAGGCCATTTCCTCTTATCCTATTGCCTGTTACTTGAAAGAAGAGACTGACCCCCACCTCGCTACAACCTCCTTTCAGGTAGTTGTAGAGAGCGATAAGGTCTCCCCTCAGCCTCCTTTTCTCCAGGCTAAACAACCCCAGTTCCCTCAGCAGCTCCTCATAGGACTTGTGCTCTAGACCCTTCACCAGCTTCATTGCCCTTCTCTGGACACGCTCCAGCACCTCAATGTCTTTCTTGTAGTGAGGGACCCAAAACTGAACACAGTACTCGAGGTGCAGCCTCACCAGGGCCGAGTACAGTAACAAGATTATTCAGTTCATTTGTTCATCAGAACTTACAATGAATCTTTAATAATGATTCTTCAGTCCAAAAATCCTGCAAAAGATAAGGTCACTGTAGTGCAGCTATGGAAAAATGTAGGCACTCAAGTCCAAAGCTGCACTTCTATAAGCCCTCCTCTGTTGGTCTCTAACTGCTGTAGCTACTGTAGTCTGCCACCTTGGAGTTCTCCCCCTCATAACAGTTTGCCCCTCTACAGGTACACAGGAACCTCAGATTTTTCAGTGCAGAGGAACTTGGTGCCCAGCTCATACCTACGACTGTTTGGGATTTTTGAATGAACGAGTGTGCCTAAGCCTCCCGAGATCCTGGTCCCAGGGATGCCTGAGAACACACTTCTGCACAGACCAGTGCCCAAACATGATTACCTTAGACGGAGACAGTAACATACACGAGAGCTGCCCTGTTGTAGTTTCTAACCAGAGCTGCCCAGAAATTCAGTCTGAACAGAGACAAAGACGGACACTTCTTGACTGGGATACTGCATTGACAGATGAGAAATTGTTTGGAAATGCCTGAAATTCAAGTGAGTGCATAATAATATTGATTTTGAGCATGGTATCTCTAACAGCAAAGGAAGAACAGATTGTGAAGGCATTTCGTGTCATGAGTACTGTGCCTCTGGAACCAGGAGGAACTGCACCCTCGCAGATTCTTAGGCTTTTTTGTTAAAAGTGCTAAATTATTGGCACAATGCTAATCAGCTTCTTTTGGTGATCTGAACAAATGTGGCATTTAACACATCAGTTAATATGTAATCAAGATATGGATAAACCAAACCACCTAGTAACTGACTAATATGCAAACAAGTAGTATTTTTGAAGTCTCTGTTACCTCAGGTTTCCTGCCATATTCTCCAGCTGCTACTTAAAAAATTTTGCTTGTGTTATTACCAAATTGCATATTTTAAAAAGTCATCATGCAAAAGCTGGCTGATTAAAAGCAAGTTACTCATCAAACTCATTACAGCTTTCATGAGTATCTGTCTCATAGCTGCCGGAAGAGTTATTTTGCTATAGTGGCATTTTCATTAAATCTTCTATTTTAGTTTCTGTTTATCAAGCCTCATTTCTCCAAGGATTAGTTGTCTTACAAATGTATCCAGCATTCTTTTGACTTTGCCAACCAGTTTCCTTGAGGGAGGAGGTCTGGCCTGGAAACTGTGCTCCAGACCATCAACTTGTCCCTTTAAAACTCATATTTAATTTCTGAGTTCTTGCTGCACAGAGTTGCATTCTTTCTGATCAATGAAACTTCCCTTTTGTACCTGCTCCAACTATCCATTAATTCCTTAAGGAATCATCAGTTCAATCTGTTCCTGCTTATATTTGTATCTTCTGATGTCTTCAGTGCAAGCTGCATTTGATGCTTCCTTAGCTGGGTTGTTACTAGTTTTTCAGCTCATAAATTACAGAACTGTTAAGATGATGCCACAAAGCTTGTACTGGAAGGCATTAATTTTCCTTCTGTTGAATTCAGGCCTTTCCTTGACCGTACTGCTGAAGCACTGCCAGTGATATTACAGCAATGATACGTTTAGGCTCGCAGTTCTGTTTTCAGCTTTTTTTCCTCATCATCTTCAAACAAATTCTCATGGGTTTCCTGCTTATCCAGTGGGGGAAAGGCATCATCATTTTTGGCTATGAGGGCTATTAAAAATGTTCTAAACTGCCTTTTTTTGTCTTACATGTTTGCTTCTGTGGCAACATTTTAATTAAAAAAAAAAAAAAAGCTTTCATGTACGAATGATCTGTGTTTCCAGGGAACTCCAGCTAAGTGGCTTGAAAAAGTGCCAAAGTGCCAAAGTTCACTTACTCACCTGACAAGAAATGCGAATTAGCTTGTATTTTCTATTACAAGCGCTTAGCTGAAATACTTACACTAGATGAGTTCTTGGGCATGTCGTGGCAACAATAGAATTTCAGGAGACGCTGGTTTTATCTCTTGACAAAAGCTTCCCCATCAGTGTGGGCAAGACTTCCATTGAGGACTATCCTCTGTCATTAGCATTCACATCATATTTCTGAAGACTTCTGGCATAAACTGTGCTATTACAGTTTAGGAGTAGCTATATTTATATGACTGCCATCATCTAGGGCACCAGTGGTGACAGGACGATGAGAGCTTGCAGATGTTGAGTGTCAGCTAGAGGGGAATGTAACCCTTAGTGCTGAAAATCTGATAGCTCTGAACCAGAAAGCTGTAGCAGTGGCATAAGCGTGAAGGGAAAAGAAAAAGAAGAGAAAACATGCCTTAGAAGATCTGGATGCTGAAGCTGCTTCTGCTGAAGACACTAAAACTTTTAAATGAGATACTGAAGGCAAACACATCTAAGGTTGCTCTATGAAAAACAAGAACAATTTGCTTTCTGTTGCTTTCTTATAACAGCCCTCTTTTTAACCAGCCATGGTTGAAACAAGCAGTAACTTCACACACAGAAAAAGGATTTTCCACGAAGTTTCATGAAGTTTCATCATTCTGCTACTGTCAGAGGAGGATGAAAGGGGTGCTATGGTAACATCAAAGCAAAGAGCAAAGTTTGGCCTGTGACAGGAAGCCAGAGCAATTTGTTCTCTCTAAATGCATTGCCATGTCATTTTTTTTCCTTTCTGTTCCACCTATCTATGATTACAGAAAAGCCTTTCACAGTTCTGGAAGAAAGAATATTGCAGCGTTGGTTTGTGAAGCCAACATTCAGGACCTCCATGCTTATTCTTTGGGGTGAAATACAGCACATAGATCTCTGTGTCATCCCTGCCATGCAAATTGTGGAAGGTTCAATCCAGTTTGGGGACTTCAGAAGCCTTTTGAAACCTCAGGCACAACTGACACTTTCCTTTTTTCCTGAGAAGTCACCATCAATGAAGTGCATGAATAGAAAATTGTCTTGCTACGGCTCCAGAATGAGTTCTTCTTAGTATCAGCAACATGAGGTATTTTTAGATTTTTATAGCATCTATAAAATTAAACTCGTATCAACTCAAATTGTCAGCCTTGTGTTTTGAACAAAAACGCGATAATCTTTCCATAGAAGAATGGCACAATGGTGTCAAAACTTTATCAAACATTGAGATTTGTAGTGTGTTCATTATCAGTGTTATCAAGATTGGAAACTCTATAAGTGATCACAATAAATTAAAATATTACTTATGATTTAGTTTGTTATAAAAGTCTTTGACCAACAGATAAGAGGCTTATCAGCAAACAAGTCTAATTCGTATTTTAGAATAGCACTGGGACAGGCTGTTCGAAGTGAGCTGTGATTATAACTCCAGTAATGTTGTTCCACCATCCCTTTAAACTTTTCTAAACAAGAAATTTTTCTGTAAACCTAAACCCATTTTAAGAATCTGTGAGGGATTATTTTCAACTGGAAAATAACATTGTGTACCCCTGGTGCAATCAGCTAGCTGTAAGTCCAGAAGTAAAACAACTGTCTTCCAAAAAGCAGGCCTAGACACAACAAAAGCCCTGACAGCAACTGGGGGACTATTTTCACTCCCAAATACTTTGCTTTCCAGATTATTAGGAAAAGCAGTCAGCAACCAATATCACTGTAGGAACTAGAAAGCCATTGTCATGAAGGGAATCCACCTTTTCTCTTAAAACAACACTATGGACATTTTGAGTTTTGTAAACAAGCTAACAAGAAGCTAAGAAAAGTGGTCTGCCACTACCGTATAGCTGCTTACAGCTTGGATCCCTGGCAGCCAGACTTCAAATGAGACAAAACACAGAAACAACTCTTTTAGATGATTTTTGTATTTCTATGGAAAAAAAGAAAGTGCGTTCATTCTTTGTATGTTGGGTCTCCCTTATGTATGGCAAACCTGTTACTCAGTCCTTTTCCATTACCAGCAAACTGTGGGCCACAGTGAAAGTGCTAGAATAGCATAGGTCTTGGCACTCGAGTAGGGGCAAGAAAAAATAGACATGCAAAACTGTGCTATTTCAACTCTGAATGCTCAGTCATGCAGTCTTCTCTGTCGCGGAGATCGTGGTCGCTACAGATATGCCAGGAGAGCTACTGTGGCAAGGTAAGGAAATGGTAATACAAGTAATATGCAGCTCTAGCAAGGATAAAATATATTCTCTCCATTCAATTCAGTCCAAACAAAGGCAATGGTGTCAGAAACATCAAAAGTGGTTTTGAATTTCTGGCACCAATAATTTCTCACAATATTAGTCATACCTACCCTCTGATTACGTAACAAAAATAATACAAAATGAAAACAATGCCTACTTTCTATTCAGTTGGTGGCAGACGTGGCTCCTGTTATCACAAGATGTATTTATCATCTCTAGGGCACTGGTTATGGCTTCTCATTGACCCTGGCTCTCATCCCAGAGCATGATGAATTCAAAGTATATTCTATTGAACATAATGCAACAAATACAAAACTGGTGGAAGAGAGAAGACAGTTGGCCATTATATCCAGTAATAATGTTATGGACTTTGATAAAGCTCCAGTAAGTGTGAAATGCAACAGTCTGTTTTCTTTGCAGCAAAAAGCACCGTGATTAATTTACACTGGTGTTTTATTTTCTGTTGACTGTTTTCTATTCATTTCCTTTTGAAAATGAAAGTTGTGTAGGGTAGTGTTTCCAGATGGTTCATGGGATTAATAATCAGAAGTAGCCCTTGACAGAGACATTTTGCAACAACTGCAGTATGCTTGATCAATAAAATTGGACTAGGCTTAAAAGTAATGAAGGCAGAACTTCCATAGCAGCTGAACATGTGCTAGATTACTAATTTCTGAAACAAAAATGGCTCAGGCTTTCTCATACAAATAAATGTAGAAGTATTTACTGAACTTTCCCTTAAAACAATTTTTCAGGTTCAAAACCACAACTCAGACAAGCAGACAATATGCTAAGCATAGAGCGGAATAGTCCAGCTAGTCCTTACTCATCCTGGGAAAAACAGGAGAGAGAGACTGAGAAAGAGACTCGTATGGTCATTTACATTTTTAGTACTTTGGAGGTGTACAAACAGGTATCTTATGAAATACATTAGATCATCTGGATGATAAAAACACCTATTGTTGTTTGGCAGAAGGTAGAAAAAAACAGATATACTTGAAGAGCTATTCTACTCTGGAAATTGGTAATAGGGGATCTTTCACTGTCAATCTGTTCTTATGTAATGCAAATAAATAAATACATTGTTAGTCATTGAAGTGAACTAAAAACATTCAGAACAGGTATGTCAGAGAATGCAGCTACTTCAGTTAGACTCAGTTAGATAGAAATCTGGAGAATTTCTGAGTCTTTTCTGTGAAAACTTCTAAGGCTTCTTTCTGTTGCTTTCCTCCTTCTTTTTTTCTTTGTTTTGTTGGATTTTTGTGTGCATGTGTGTGTAGTCAACCTATGTCTGTATAAAATGTAATAATTGCTGCCCGTAAAGGGAACAAGGAATCTTAGATGCAAACTCAAGGCTCCTGTTCTTCACTGAAACAAGGTTACCAAGCATTAGACTAATTAAATCATATCTCAGTTCACTCTTTCTTGCTGTTATGCTGCTTTTATGCCTTTACTAAGATTGATCTCTTCAATCAAAGCACGCAATTCATGAAACATTTTTAGTCAATAAAGCTCCAGTCTGAAGAAAATGTGGATGCTTTTCTCTAGCTTGATCTTTCCAAATCGGTCCCCAAATGCAGGTAACCTGCTGCTCAGAAGGAAATGATACCTGACGTCCCAGAACAGTAAAATAAACAAAACTCTTCTGTCTGACAAGTGTATCCTAAAATCTCTCCCATTCACAACTTCCTCATCATCTTTTTACAGTGGCACTGGGACCATTTTATCTGGAACGAATTTCACCTGTGATTTAGAACTGGTTCTGGATTTAAATCTATCCAGATCAATCCAACAAGCTGCTGTGCCTATGGGTATGCTGTGTTTACATAGGAAGTGCTGTTTCAGAGCCAGCTGCAGACATATGCCAAAAAGCAGATAATTTGCATGGGGAAGCTGAACGCCCAGGGCCCTGCTGCGTGTCCTGTGCCAGGGCTCCGGAGGGGTTGGCTGCCCACTGCTGATGTGCAGGAGCGATGCTGCGGCCCCTGTGATGACCACCAGCCCGCTTCGGCAAGCCAAGGCAACTGGACAGTGCTTGGCTCTCCCACTCCCAATATGTGTCCTGGACAGAGCCCCGCTCTGCCCCGCAGTGAGTTGGCAAAATTCAGTTTTACCTACACTGCTGAGAAGTCTTACAATGGCTTTGTCTTAATTTAACCCAGAATTCGTGTACAGGAGCACAGGAGATTTAGGAGGATCTATCTGCTGTCCTTAACTAAGCTGAGTTAGAATAAAGTAGTGTGAAACTAATTATCTTTAGCTGTATTTAGGTGGCATCACTTTCACCTGCAGAAACCCCTGGGGTCTCTGAGCTACAAAAAAAAAGCAGCAAGAAGTATATTTCGTTATTAAATAATAGCTCTCAAATAACTTTGTAAGTAAAAAAAAGGGAGAATGAAAAAGAAAAGGAAAGAAGGTAAAATGATTTTAAAAAACATTGCTTGGAATAGTAGTATTCCAGAAAAAGAGCATTTTTTCTTGCTAGCTCTTGTGATTTTTAAAATTAGTCTCAGAATATTTCGTATTTTCCTTATGGTGCCAGTTGCTGGGGTCAAGGTAAGATTTTTTTCATAAGGCATTTTTTAAGGAAGTAGATATGGAGGGTGCATGAATGAAGTGTATACATGAGGTTTAGAAATTGTCTGTTAATGTATTTACAGCCTGAAAAAGATCACTCTGTGGAGCAGAATTTTGTTTTCTCAGGGAATTCAAGTCTTCAGTTTAGAAGTCAAAACTGAGATACAGCATTTGCTTTTTATTGTTTCAAAATGAAAACATTGCTATCTGTGTTTGGGGAGCCACTTAGAAAGCACCAACTAGAGAGAATAATGGAAAACTGTTACTCTGAGTTGTCTTGACCAAACTAAAGTTCAAAGACAGCTTATCTTCCCAGACCTCCTGTGCTATTTCATTCACACAGGGAGTACAATCACATGTCAAAGTAATTTTACTGTTGAAAAATACAGAGAGAGAAATTTTATTTCAGTTTATATTTTCTTGTTCCTTCCTTGAGATATTTAGCAACTACTTCTGGGGCACAGTCATTCTGGGGTTATTTGCAACGGAGGCCAATGCAATGACACTGTAAGTGCTACCATTTTTCTCATTAATGGCATTTCTTCCTTTAACAGCAAAAATCACATAAATTTATTTGTTATGGACTGTAACATTAGGATTTTACCTTGTAATCAAGGCATCACAGTAACTGTGAGCTGAAGTGGTGTGCCCTTTTTCATAAAAAAAAATGTTGGCAGATTGTTGTAGTCATAAGTAGAGGCTAAAAAGGAATTATAGTATGTCTTCTTACAATGATATCAAAGACAGCAAAAAAAGGTGAACAGTTCTTCTAAAGCACACCCTTTAGTGCAGTATTTGTAAAGGAGTGGTCTCTGTCTTTGTGCTGTCTGCCGTTTTTCAGCAAGATGTCACTTTTTTGCCGTGGTACTGCCTGGACAACATGAGACAGTTTAAAAGATTAAATCAATTCATTTACTACTTTATGCACTGCTTATCTGTGCCTTACTTTAAAACATTCATGCAACAGTAAGCAATATGCTAGTATGATTTTCAGAAATGAACTCTACAGTGTGTGCACTTCACGTGTTTCAGTTCAAAGCCGTGTTTCCTTTTCACATCAGCAGGTACTTAATAAAGGAAAAGAATATTCTATTCTCTTATTGAACCAGATGTTGCTATAACTCACTATGGCTTCATGAATAAGCATTCAGGATTTCACTAAAAAGGTTCTAATTATTCCATCTGCACTTACACTTATATAACCTTCATTTGTAATTAAAATCTATTTCTGTCCTAATTGTGGACTTGACTTTCTTAACTGGTGATATCAATGCAAATGCCATTTTATGCACTCATACTCACATGTTGTTAGAACTGTACACGCATACATGACTAAGCACTCATAACCACAGATCAGCAGGAGTTTGGTATGGTATTTTTTGTTCTTATAACTTCAAGAAAACCTTATACAAATCTCTCTGTGAATCCATTTTCTATATTCTGATAGTATATTTGCAATTGCTGGCTTCCAAGATTCATCGGATGCTGCATTAGGGTGGCTTTGATGTAAATTCAGCAAAAAATAATTCATGGGGGGAAAAAAAGTATACCTGGTATATTGAGCTCTATTTTCTGTGTCCCTTCAAAAATGTAGAATCTAATTTTGAAAACAACTGTTCAGAATGTGAATTAACCAGTAACCGGTCTCGTCCAAAAGTGTAATCATTTCAGTTCCTCCATTGCTCGACAAGATTACATTTAGGATGGCTAACACCTGAACACAGAATGTGCCACTTAGCCAGTGCATTTATGTTTCTTTGGTGACCGTGTTGAATAAAAGGGGCTTAATGTCATTAAGTACCTTGATGGACTGGGTCAAGTGTCTGATGAGAATACTAGTAATTCATGTGTTGTAGATCTAGGACTAAAGTTATTTTGAAAGAACATAGGCTATTCAAAACTTCCTGCTGTCGTGCACAGCTGCACAGCCATAGCTGATTCTGCAACTTGCCCTTTGGTCCATGGCAAGTTTTGACACACATTTGCTCTTTTTACATTTGCAATGATTATTTGTGTAGAGGCAGCTGGTATATGAAAATTGTTTTTCAAAATTCTCCTGATTATTTTAGAATTACTGCTGTTGTTTGCTTAGACTGTATGTCAGTATAGGCATTATTTGGAATGATGAAAGAATCAGAAAGTAGCAGATTTTCTGAAACAGCCTTTCTAGGACAACATATGGGCACAGTGGAAAAGGAAACTCTTACCTATTTTTCCCTTATCAGCTATATAATGCAGACATTTCTTGAGCTTCCTTCAAACTAAGTATTTCCTCATCATCCCCTGAAGAAGATACGCAGTTGTGCCACCCTGCTTTTGATCACGCTGGCACTTAGTAGGCAAAGGCACTAAAGTTACAGGAAGAGGACTGTCCTTCAGCCTGAGAAATGCAAGCTTAGCAGACAGCCTGACACTTCTAAAAGTGTACCATTACACTTCTACCAGGTGGTCTTTTTTTATTGGTACAATTTCAGGTGCTATTAGAAGGTAAATGGGGTTTTCTAAAATGTAGGAGGGAACTGTGTTACATGAAAGAAATAAGAGCTTAAACTCTCTAAAGAGATAAATGGAAAACCCCTGCCCCATCTTGATACCTTGCATATGGGGTACAAAACCTTGCTTTAGGGCTACAAAGGTGATGAGGGGAGTGGAGCATCTCTCCTGTGGGGAAAGGCTGAGGGAGCTGGGGCTGTTCAGCCTGAGGAAGAGAAGACTGAGAGGGGACCTCATCAATGCTTACAAATATCTCAAGGGTGGGTGTCAAGAGGATGGGGCCAGACTCTTTTCAGTGGTGCCCAGTGACAGGACAAGGGCCAACGGGCACAAACTGGAACACAGGAAGTTCCGCCTGAACATGAGGAAAAACTTCTTCACTGTGAGGGTGACAGAGCCCTGGCACAGGCTGCCCAGGGAGGGTGTGGAGTCTCCTTCTCCGGAGATATTCAAAACCCGCCTGGACGCAGTCCTGTGCAGCCTGCTCTAGGTGACCCTGCTCTGGCAGGGGGGTTGGACTAGATGATCTCCAGAGGTCCCTTCCAACCATTGCTATTCTGTGATTCTGTGATATGGGTGAATCTGGCTTTGTAATCAAGAGCGATCTCCAGGACATCAGACTTGTTTCCCTTGTGGTACCTATGTTTCTTGTGATAAGGAGAATTCAGGCATGTTCATTGATGCACCTGGTGGTCCACAGCAGCTGAGAAAGCCCATTCTTTTGAGCCAGTTTTCATCTCAGTCATGTTACTAATGCTCACCACTGTTGACTAAATGTCACAACTGACTGCCTGGTAGACCACCACCACTGCTAGCACTAGCAGTTGACTTTCCAACAGCAAAGTGATGAGCTACAGGCATGTACTTATTTGAGTTGCCCAGCTTTGGAAAGCAGTAACAAACAGTGTCTGGAGGATTGTTACTTCTCTCATTTGCTCATCTTGACACTGAAGGCCCAGGATAAGCTTCTCATATGTAAATTTTTCAGCTATTGTTCATAGATTCACATCTTTAGCGAGTGTGATCTTCTCCCTACTCTGCCTCCAAAGTACTAGTTATATTAGTTATATTAATGTATGTCATTCTGAAATGAGGACATGGCTGTGCTGTGTACCTAAGGACCAGCCCTACAAGCCATACCACAGCATGTGGCTGCCTTGTCATGTCAGCAGCCACTGTGTCTGAGTGAGCAGCGGGTGGACAGGTCACGTGTGGGAGTCCAGATCAGATCCCCTCTGCACTATAGTCATACGTTCGGACAAAGCTGATAGGTTGCCCTTTAAGAACAGGTTGACTGATGTAATCAATGACTAATGCAACTGGCTTTGGATTCCAAACTGAGATGAGTTTGGTGGCAGCTATAAAACAGTAAGTCATCCATGTTTCTTGTGTCAGGGCTTAAGATGAAAAAACTACATTCCTTCAAAGTTTTCTTGACTGATATTGATCATTGGAGGCATCTTGAGGTCATTGAGGAAGAGGTTAATAGTTTCCCACTTGTCTCAAAACAACACCCCTTTGCTTAGGCTGCAGGAAAATCCATGACTTTAGTGCAAAGTAGCTCTAGGCTCATACAGGTGTCAGCCTACTGCTCTTGCAAGGAGTGACTGAATGTGCCAGTATTATGACTCTTGTGCTGGAAGGCACATAAAGGACTAGTGCTGAAAGTTTTGCGACTCATGGAAGCTGTAGTGTGAGCATCTTTTCCAAGCTGTGTTGCTGAAACATTTTCTTCTGTTGCAATGCTGCGTGCTCATCTTTGCTTTTTGGTCCCTGTTTACATCAGAGCATGACCCATGACTCAGCTCTGGAAGATCTATTTTTAGAGAAAAACTGAAGAGGTCTAGCAGGAAACTTCACAAATGAAAAGTCTTCATTTCAAGTAGCCCAGTTCTGCACAGCCAAGGAAAAGATGTATGACATGAGCCACTGTCTTATCCATACTTAAGGAGGCTTCCAGAGAAAACAAAAAGTAAACAGTGGGTGTCTAATTCATAAATAAAACAAATATGTTTGAAAAGCTTCCCCCAGCTACTCTAGCACATTACTACAGATGCAGCCATTAAGAAACCTCTTCAAAAACACAAATGTGATCATAGCTTTGAACTGAACACCAGAATAATGATGCAAATACACAAAACTTCCTTCAGTCACTTTAGAGATCTCACAAAAACAGTGATTAGGTTCTAGCTGCTTCTTTGTTTTTTGTTTTTGTTTTTTTAGAGATCTGCATGCTTTGATACTCTGACACACTGTGCCTGTGCTTCCTAACAATTGTTTTTGAGACTGAAGGCATTCGTGAAAAAACTTCAATACCGAAGAAAAATATTATTGAGAGTTTACAACATTGCATTTGGAACAAGTACTTTTGAGAAGACAGGAAAAAAAGAAAGAAACAAACAAGGCCAAAACTAGGTATTAATTTTCTAAGGGATCTTTGTCCTAAGGCTGTGCTGTTTCCATACCTAGATATAAAGGAAACTGCCCAGAAACCAGAAGTACAATTTGAAATTTTTGGAAACACATGGAATTTTTCAACGTCTCCTTCAAAAGTGTGCTCTGCTTCTGTAGTCATTAAAACATTTCAGAAGGGGAAAATAAACACAGTTAAGAATAGAGTGAAAATCTCTGTGGGGAAAAAAAGGATCATTTTATCACTTCTTCTTCAACAGTGCTCTGTAGTCCTTTCATCAAGTTCTTTGTAATATCAGCCAACATTCTGACTTCATTTTTAGACTTACAAAAGCTACACAGTCTAAGGCAAAAATAAGTATGTAGCAAATGAGATTCAGTCTCCCATTCCTTCACCATACCTGTGAGTGGGTATGTATGTACTTGGCTCACGTTTTCCTCTTCTGTGAATCCTTCTTCACAGACACATTTCTGGTGGCAGCAGGCAGTGCAGTGCTAGGGGTAGGATGTGAATTGAGGTGCCTCCTAGTCCTATTTTTCTGGATTTGTATGATTTCTATGGTTTTGCAGCACTTCGCATCCTAGGATGGTGGCCAGGACTAAGTAAGCTTGTTCCTTGTCGTGTTTCAAGCAGGCAGGAAGGTGATGAAGAGAGTTCCCCCGTCCTAGCCTACGTTGCAGATGAATCAGAGCACCACCCTAGACTGCTTGTGCTAAGTCCCCTGCGACAGCCTGCATGAGTCTTGCTTCTGGCAAAACCAAAGGTTTGTTTGGCTAAATCACAGGACGCAGATGATGGCTTGTGGGACACAGTCTTCTTTTGGCAAATTGTTCCATCCAAGTGGGTCAGCAATTCAAACTGCTGCAGCGTGTCCAGAAAAAAAGCAAGCCTCGGCTGTCTTCTGAGGTTGGGGCCACGCAGCCAGGGAGCCCCCTTCTATCCCTGTCCGTTAGCCCCCACCACTTTGCTTATCTCAAGGACATGCTTTAAACTTCAAACTACTTCTTGTCAAGCAGCATGGTCTGTTTTTTATTTAATCTCTTGCATTTTTTTCTTTCTCAGTATAAATGTTATGTGTTAAGCCTTAATTGCTATGTTTTCCTGGGAGAGGTTTAGGCAACTTCTGCCATCAAAACCACATCCATTTACTCTTCATGGCTTCCTCTACTATGAACTTTCACAGTTGTATCTTCTTCATCCAGCTCTGTCATATCCTCGTCTTTTGAATTTAAGTCTTAATAGAGGGTGCTAACAGCCAAAAGCTATAATTAAGCTGCAGATTACTAGAGGAGAAATAGAAGTCAAACATGCATTTTTGCTATTTTGTCTGCCACACCGAGCCAGCAAAACCAAAGCTTAGGATAACAAACCAATTAACTGATTATCATAAGAGCTACTTCACCTTATTTCAAGCTTAGGCACATTTGCTCATGTTAGCCATCTCTCTGGGTGAGGCTTTTTTGTCCAAATAGCACACAAAGCCCAAGATGGTTCAATAACACCAAGAGGGAAGGATCATTGCAGAGCCTCTTTTGTCCCATCCAGTCTGTGGCTAAGGGTTGAAGCTATCTTCTGTTATAAAGGGAAAATCAGCTTCACGCACACCAGGCCTGAGGGTTGGGGCTGTGGGTAAGCAGAACATGGAATGACTGATGAGGTGACATTTCCAGCCCTCTGCACTAAAGCACAGGGTCACTGGGTAACTCCTTTGTGGCTGGTATTTTGGTCTATAGGAAAGATGAGAGTCTGTAGCCTCTCTGCAGGAGTTGCCCACGACATCTGAAACACTGTAATTGGATAAAGGTAGTTCAGTGGCTCCTCTCTTGGCTAACTCCTCCCATGTTCCTATGTGGATTTTGTTGGGATGAAGTGTTCACACCAGCATGCT
Organism: Phoenicopterus ruber ruber; assembly: GCA_009819775.1. NCBI lineage: Eukaryota > Metazoa > Chordata > Aves > Phoenicopteriformes > Phoenicopteridae > Phoenicopterus > Phoenicopterus ruber. The sequence goes on along the minus strand of CM020246.1, from coordinate 63,357,166 downwards.
GGCTGTCCAGTACAGGTGACTTCTGTTTTCCTTCTCCAGTATTAAAAGAGGTGTTAGGGTGCTCAGAAGAATGTAGAAGTTTTGCTCAGATAGAGTAGAAACTTCAGCTCATCCTAAAATGTATACATTAATTTCCCCATTGCAACCAGCTTCTTATTTGTTAATATCTTCCACAGCCACTTTTCCAGGCCTACAGTGTGCCTCTAAATACCCTGCTGAAGAGATTAGCAGCTAACTTCTAATCAGGCATATTTTACTGCCAGTAAAGGCAGATGTGTGCACGTCTGATTCTGAGCTCATCACCCATCACAGGCAGTCACTGGTGAAGATTAGGTCTTTATTGTCTCTTACCTAGATAATGCATGGCCACATTTTCTTTTTTTTCCAATCTATTTGCATGACTGTAGTATGCTTTAGAATAAGATCACACAGATGATATTATGGTATACATGTTTCTATACATGTTTGAAGTAAACAGTGTCACGTGACTCCCATCACCCCAGAGCACCTTAGCAGCATTATGAAGCTGAGTCAAATCCCTTCATGCTGCTATCCGGCAGGATCAAATTTTGCAACAGATCAGCAGAAAAACACCAACTGTGCCTGTTCAGCTGCACTGCTCAGTGTGTTGGGGAGGCAGAGCCAAGGTTTTACCCTAACCTTACACAACTGCTTTTGTGGCGAAAACAAGTGATAAGCATACAGTGCGCATTTCTTTTCAGATCCCTTAACCTAGCCTGTAGTAATTCAGGGCTTTAAATGTGATTTTTGTTTCTGTTGACAAATAGTCCAGTTGTAGCTAATTACTTAATTATATATAGGCTGACTAGTGCTTAGGTGCTTATGATTGGTGGGGCAGTAACATTGCTAATGGCTGGGCTGCAGTAAGTTTGTCTGGGAAGACTTGAAGTGAAAGGGCTATGACATGACCTGACAGAGTCACAAAATGGTAAAATGACAGTTTTACTGATGGGAACTAGATGAGCAGTGTTACAGTAATTCCTTTTCATTATGAGACAAAAACCAGATTTTAAATGGATGACCATAACTCAGTGTCCTGGTTTAGGCTGGGACGGAGCTGGTTTTGTCTTCCGCAGCTCCTGTGTTTTGGCTTTAGTGTGAGAAGAACGGTGATAGCACACTGATGTTGTTGGTTGCTGCTGAACGACCAAGGACATTTTGCAGTTTCCCAGTTTTTGCTCATGTGCAGGTGCAAAAACTTGGGAGGGGTAGAGCCAGAATAGTTGATCCAAACTGGTCAAAGAGAGTATTCCATACCATAGATGTCATGCCCCGTAAAAGTGAGAGTCAGCCAGTGGCCCCCTAGGCTTTTGAGACCCTTGGTGCCTTAATCCTTAAGCTTCCCTTCCCTGCTTTTGTTTCCCTATTTTTCCTTTTTGTTTTTCGTTCGTTCGGCTGTTTGTTCCCTCGCCTGCTCTCTCTGGAACTTGCTGTTCTGGGATAGCTGGGGGGGATACCCCTGCTCCCTGCCTGCTGCTCGGGACGGGCTGTATCGGTTGTCGGGTGGTGAGAAATTGTGCATCGTTTGTTTTATATATTCTATTATCCTTATATATATTATCATTATTATCATTATCAATATATTGTTACATTTTTCCTTTACTGTCCTGGTGAGCTGTTTTTATCTCAACCTACGAGTTTTCCTTTCTCTCCGATTCTCCTCCCCACCCCAGCGGGGAGGGGGGGAGTGAGCGAGCGGCTGCGTAGTATTGGGTTACAATTTGGGGTTAAACCACGACACTCAGTTCATTCAACCTGCTCAGGCTCGAATGTCCAACATTTCCAGTGTTGCACATGGAACATGCATAACCTCAAAGGAAAGGATGGATTTCAAGCAGCAGTACACTTGAATTTCTTCAGCATGTGTAAGATTATTTTTTTTAGCTTAGTTTCAGTGTTCCTATTGTCAACAGTATATTCATCAGCCTTGCTGCAGACTAAATCAATTTGGGTCTGAAATAAATGGTGTCCCTCATATTATTTGAGACCAGCTGGCCTAGTGACTACTACAGTGAGGAAAGAAAGTAATTTTCTTCTGCGTGATATTTCACTGACATGTTCCACACTGGCAGGGGAAGATCAATACTAAGAATGGCCAGACAAGAAATCATCATCCTTTCTCAGAAATTGACTTTCCACAAAAGGTTAAGCTGAAAGATTTTACAGTTGGCAAGATATTTTCTGCTGAAATGTTTCTGTTTTAAAACTCAAATACAAAAATCCAAAGAAACAAAGCCAGTTTTCAATACACAAAACCTGAGCAAAATTTTTCAATTCCAATGGTTTCATTGGAATAAAAAACTCCAGGAAATGCTGACTAAATTCAAACATTTGCACAAGCTATTCTCTCATTACCCCCCCTGCTGCCATCATTTGATGAATGCTTTGACTACCTCTGCTTTTGAGGAGCTTTTTGAGCAAAGAGAAGGGGAAGAGAAAAAAGAGGAAGGAATGCATATATTCCTTCCAGATATATAGTAGTTATATACTGTAATTTGTAAACTTTCTTTTATATTCATTTTATGTAAAACTTTAGCTCCTATTTTCTCCAGCTGCAGAGTAAAAACAAAATAAGCCTGAGGCACCAGGGACTCCTAGGTATTCCTAGGACACACGCTTGCTTTCAGTAGGACACTAAAGCCTGTCTGTGGGAGATGCATGTCTTCACAAAATGTAAAAATCTAAAAGTTGTGTAAAAGTTGGGTTTTGGAGTGAGAATACTAGTAAAGTTAAAGAAGCTTTAATGCTTACAGTTTTCAGGAATTTTGCTGGGGTGACTCCTCTTTTAGAGATCACTCTCTGGGAAAATCTACCATGCATACAGCTCTACAGTCTGCCAAGAGCTGATTACCTCTCCTTACCTATCCTAAAAGTGTCTCTAAATATTAATTTAATATTTAGATTGATAGGATTTTTTTCACCCTCAGGAATGTGAATCCCAATCGAAGATGTACAGAGCGCTCTGCTTCCCAGCCTGCTGCAGGGGGGAGAAATTTAGCCTTTGTCCAGATGGTGCCTCCATCAGGCAGAAAAAGCAATGCTGTGTTCCCTGTGCTGAGGGAGGTGGTGCACCGGCTGACTTGTGGTGAAGCAATAGAGGATGGACACCCTGTGTTTCAGTCTCGATGTTGCACACCAATAAAGGCACTGCTGAGCCTGGAATATTCAGACAGATGATAACTGAGTACTCAGGAAAGGCTTGTTTGCCAAGGTGAAGAATGGAGTAGCAATTGCCCCAAAAAGGTCTTTAAGGATGCCCTAGTGGACATCTTACTTTAATATTAGTACCTGAACAGTTCCTTGGAGAGGCAACAAAGTGCCGAAATGAGCTTTTTTTTTTTGTCAGGAACAACTGCAGGATGAAAACTATTCAAGCTGAAGGAAGCCTCAGTATGAGGACAGTAACCAGCTAATAAACTAACTTGTATAGTAACCATTGCTCAAAGTACATGAGCAAAGGTACTTATTGTACATAGCCTGGATGGCCATCTCACACACACTACACTTGCCTTGTTCATAGCCACTACAGCACACTCATCTTCAAAAATGAGAGATTCACGATAGCAACAGAGAGGTCTCAGGATTTGCCATGACCATGGGGTCTCCTGACTGCTTCTGTTCTTTACGGTCCATGTTCCCCCTACTTGATTGCTGATACGAGCAGGGGAGGAAATACAATGAAGCCCAGGATTCAGGTTAGCCAAGAGAAAGACAAGAAGGAATAATGTAAGAGCTGAAGGTATAGGAGGTGTGGCGCTTCTCTGTTTAAAGAAGATTGATTTTCTTCATAAAGGTTATTAGAATAGCAATACAGTTGGCCTTGATCCACAAGTACAGCCTGTGGGCTGTCAGAGAGCAGTGCTGAAGCTTGTGACCTGAAGTTTGTTTCATGATTAGCTGTTTGAAAATGGGACATTGTGTGAGAGCGCTGCAGATACAGGAGTGGGGGAAGAAAATGGGGAGGGTGAAGTCAGAGGAATGAAGAACTTTGAGTTAGGTCTTGGCCCTGAGCTGCACCAGTACAGCTGAAGCTGCTTCTTCCTTTAGACTCACCAAAGACACTTTCCAACACAGGTCTGTTGATATTTAGGTATCTTTCTGCATAAGTAGTAGTGAGGCAGCACTTTGGAAGATACACACTGTTTTGCTTAAAATTAGGAAGTGGTGATTAGAGGCTTGAGATTAGGTGCTTGATCCTTTTGTAAATTTATCTCAAGGTGTTTACCCTGGGACCAGGGGGTTGAGTGGGATGGAAAGTACATACAAATTAGGTGTTAGACAATCAGTGCAGTGAGCTGGGAGCCTACATCCCATTTTTTAAAATGTCTAGACATTTGGGTACCTACATCTAGAATCAACACTTCTGAAGGTTTTACCCTAGGTCTGCCAGTGGTACAGGTTGTTAATTTGATGTGAACCTACTTAGCTAGATTAAATACAGATTCCTTGACTGGCTATTTCTCTTTTTTCCTTTTTTTTTTTTTTTTTTTTTTTTTTGGAACTGTGTAGTACAGTTGATGTAGTACAAAATTAACCTTAGTTGTAAATCACCAGATTTTTCAGTAGTGTGAATCATATTTAATGTCAGGAAATAAATTAAGTCAAGGAGTCAAGGTAGTCACTGTTAGATGTTTTGATGAGACTTTCCATGCTGAATGACTGGAAACAATTAAAGCCAATTGCTTCATTTTAATGGCTAACCTTTGTTAAACCTCACATAAATCTGAACTGGTACTGGTTGGGTGTTACTCTTTCATTCTATTTGATTAGTAAGATTCTATTTGATCTTAGTAAGAGCAAAATATATTTTTAAGGCAATTCTAAATTCTGATTATGACTGGTTTGGCTGACACTGATGAACAGCATTCAGACAGCACGGTTCTGCATGGCATGATATTAGCATGAGAACATTAGGCAAGATCCTATTAGAATGCAAACATGTCTTTAAAAGATATAATATTGAATCACTTATGTACATACAAATACATCCACTTTACATCATCAGCTACTGCTGCAGGTGCCATGCTAATTTGTCCATTTATACTTGGTTTGTGCCGCTTCAAGCAATAAGTTTTGCGAGGCAATGTGGTGGGACATTTTTCTAGGCTTCCCTGGAAATAACAGAAAACTTCCAGTCAGGGTCATGGCCGTGCCTCGGATGTGTTCTTGACTGGATGGCTCTGCCTGATATGCAGAGGTTCTCCTCAAGTTACCATATATTTGAAAATGCTCTGACAGAAAATAGAAACAAGGTTTCCATCACATATTATAAATGGAGCTTGTTACAAAATTCTGTTCTTATCGAGGATATGGCACTAAACAAAATGAAAGAAACTTTTAAATATTTATTAGCAAGCTGAGAAATTGGATCTAGAGCAATTCAACATATCTGTGACAATTACCTGCCTCTATTCTGTGTCTAAGTCAGAAGAGCTGTCTACCTAGACCTTCTGTATACTCAGTGAAGTCATATGCACTTCTGCAGAGCTATTTGCTTATATCTCTCCATTGAGTAAGTACCAGTGGCTGATCTCAGTAACTGGAGATGGGTGTACTCCTGAATTAAAAAAAAAATGTTAAAGGTAAAACACATATTGCGTCAAATGAGGCATGGTAACAGTCATTCTAGAAATTTGTGCTATAAAGAATGGTTTATGTTACTCAATTTATAATTTGATCTCATTCAAATTACGGACATCCTTGATACTACATGAAAATAACAGGAAGCGTGATCAGTTTGCCTGGAAGACATTGCTTGTTTAGGAATAGGCTGTACTCAGTGTTCTCCTTTGAATAATTGGACATTACTTCAGCTTTCTTGTTAAGTCTTTTGTTAGGTTCTAGATGACTAACCTGGCTCCACAGCCAGGCACTGCATCAGAAACACCCTCCACCCTTTATTTCACATTGTTGCTGAATTGGTTCACGTCCAAAGAATTGAAATTGGGTGACTCTGGAGTAAAGTGAGGAAAGCTGGTAGTGATTCATGGAGCTGATAAAATTGAGATTGCCCCAGTCTGGAGAGAGACTTGACTGGACTCAGATCCACTAGATGAGTCAAATAGCGGAATCAAATGCTATTTCTTAGTTGAATTTATTGTTTATGGGAAAAAAGTGCACCTTCAGCTCTAGAGGCTATGTAAGCAATGCAAACTCCCTTGTATGAGGTGAACAGATTTCTATCTTTTGTCTGTCTGCACTATTCTCACTGGAATATCTACACAATGGATGTAAACATGAGAGTAATGTTAAATATGTTCACCCATTTTGTGAATGAGTTAGTTGCTGACATAAAAGACCCTCCCCTGACCTTTTGCATGATTCCATTATGATCTGCTCAAGAAAAACTGGCTGGGCTACTGCCAAGACTTTGTTTTAAATGACACTTTCAGTGTACCAGGATGAGTCTCACTCTGGTCTCATAGACGAAGGCGTTCCTCAGTCAGGATTCTCATGAATGTGTCTGGTCCTCTAGCTTTTTATTCTGCATCTGTGTAGCTCAAGGTGCAGTGGGTTGTAGTAACCAAGCAGCGCTGAGCATGAATCCTGGTAGCAAGGCTTTGGTCCAAGAGGAAATGACCCAGGTTTTTTGGCTTAAAGATGGAAGGAGGCATTTCTTACCACTGCTGCAATTGGTGTGTTCACGTGCAGTAGCTAGCCTAACAGACGCACGCTCCCTGTTGGCACATAAACTAGATAAAGGGCAAGTTCAGTTTCTGGATAGTTCCCTGACATTTCTTCTCTTCATGCCAGCACCAGCTCTGGCCTGTTTGAGTCAAGCTTGAGGCAGCTGCTTGATATGTACATGCAGTCAGTCTACCACTGTGGTGATAATTCTGACTGGGTCCACTGTGAAGAAGTTGTTACTATTACTGATGCTGTTCCAGTCTAACGCTGAATTCCTGGTAGAGTGCACCATGTTATGAAGTGCCCAGTGGACGATGCTTTGATGTAACTTATGGGCGTGAAGTAAGTCCTTCAGTCTGAGTAAACATGTATCACAAATAATTTACGTTTTTTCAGTGCAAGAGAGATCTCACACTTTTTTTCACTACAGATGTGGAATTGCTAAATTATATACTGAGGTCTCCCACAGAGACGGCTGGATATGGAGAGTTCTGGGAACTGAACTTAACGGTTGGAAAGAAAAATGATGTGCTGTAATTTTACCCAGGGCAGCAGTTAAAAGAGTGCTTGTCGTGATTTTATAGATTTAAAGAATTTGATTCTGTGTACATGAAATCACAATCTGTTATAATATGTCGTAGCATCATGGCCTTTTGTCTTGTAACTGTTACCTGCTGCAAATATTTTAGTGCAAACATTCTGAATAGTTTAGAAACACTGCTGACTTTAGACAGAAATAAGAATTATTCTTATCCTTCAGAAAAAAAAAAGACAGTATTAGTATGATCTGCTATCATAAACTTTGGTTGCCACTGCATTTCAAGAGCTGTTTCTAGCAAACTCAAGCCAGCCAAGAACTCTATGAGGAAAAGAGATAGTTAATACTACAGCTGCCCTCTGATTTGATGCACTTGTTCCCATTTACTTCCCTCACAGTATGATTCCTGGATGGCATATCACAGCAAAAAAATTAAGGAAGAAGATTTGGGTGACCTTGCCTTTTATCACTCTTTTATCACAGACAGACACACGGAGAATCGATGCTTGAGAGCTGTAAGATGCAGACAGGAAGAAAGTGCTAAGTAAACTGCTTTCTCTTGGCAACATAAAACAACCAGACCACTTGTGGAGTAGTTTCTGGACCATCTCACTCCTGTTTCATTTGTTGACAGTTCTCAGTACCAGGACATTGTGGTGGAGAATGATAATTTTTCTCTGCAGGACAGAGCTCTCAGCTTTCACAGAGCTCACAGAGCACAAAGATAAGCAAATATAAGTACTGGCCACTTGATATTTGTAGAATTATTCGATAGCAAGTCTCTAACAAAGCTTTTGGCAACACAGGAAGTCAACTTCCAGAGCTATCTGCCGGAACCTTTGATCCTCTCCATCATGCTGCAGATAAAGTACAGCATTTACTCTACTGTACGAAAGACTGCTGTCCCTGAGGAACTGCAGTCACCCTCACCCTGCTGGCCCTCTTTTGTGGATCACCAGTGGCTTCAAATCAATGGGAAGAAAATAATCCAGCAATGAAAAATGCTTAACATCCCATTCAGAGACCCAGTGGGCAGCTACTGTCAGGGTACATAGGGATGGCCCAGTCCTAGCTCCATGTAAGGGCAAAAATTCCAGTGATTTTGATGGAACACTAAGAAAGTCAGTTTAACTAAACAAGAGACTCTGGCGTGACTGAGGAACAACAGAGGAAACGAGAGGGTATCCATTGGATAGGAACTATGGATTGCTTGTGGACTAGCGTTATTGTGTTAGCTGGAAGGAAAACGGGTGGAAAAGAGAGCAGAAAAGAGACAATGCAGGGGGAAGGAGAGGCTCAGTAGATGAGAGAATGAAAGGATCCAAACCCTAGGCTGGCCAGGGACTTCATTGAAGAAACATAGAGGAAGGCTGGAAAAACAATGCTGGAGAGAATAGGTAGCTTTTGAAAAGTGAGTAACAACACAGAAAGCAGAGGAACCCCAACAAACCCTAAAAAGGAAACTGAAAGTATACTATAGGGAATGGTTACTGGTAGTGGTCTCCTACTAATAGCTGTAACAGTTTACATTCAAGCATAACATTACATTTCCATTATGCAAACTTTGCCAAATGTGAGTTTTTCCTACCAAGCGTTATGTAGAGAAAAATGTTCTCAGAACCTTGCTTTATACCATACTTTCCTTAAACTAAGAGGTTTTTTGTCCTTATGTAAAAAGTCTCGTTGCTTTTCTTTTCAAGTTGAGCAGTGTCAGTGAAGCTGTCACATAGTACATTTCACCTCTGTTTTTCAAAGACTGGTGATAGGAATAGAAATACTATTTGTCTGTCACTGCTCTTTGACAGATGCTAGTCCTTTGTATGATCTTTTGTGAGGTATCTGTGGTTTTATGTTGCTCTGGGAAACAGCACCAGGAGCAGCACTGACCTGCAGCCCCTGAGGGAGAGCCATGCAGAACCTGTGTGTGTGTGCGTGCCCAAGTACAATCCCCACTGACCTAAACAACCCTTTAAAATGGGTTTGTGGAACAAAGTGAGGTGAGAGCCTTGAGTGTAAAGTCTGGATCCACAAGGGAATGCATTTAGGATCAAGTATTCCTAGTTTCTGCCCAAAGGAGTCAGGGGTCCTGCAGGCATAACACTCAGAAAGCACAGACATGCACCAGCAGTTCTTCAAGGAAAATTAATTTTCACAGCAATTTCGTTTTGGTCTGCTTTCAGAGCCTGGTAGTGCGTATTACATTGGCTGCTAACTGGTCACCATATATTAGCAAACTTTAGTCACTACAGACCCAGGTGAGAGTGAAACCTGTATTATGGTAAATTACCCACAGTAATTTTGTGAGTTAAGGAGCACATTTTCAGTAGCACATGCAAAGGGGTTACTACCCATTTTTGATCACATTCAGGAAGTGATATTCCCCATTCCTAGCACACCAATCTGAAAAAAAGTACTTGCAAGTTGTTTCAGAGTTGTGCAGCAAAAATCACTGATCTCTTTTCAAGGTTCCATTACTTGCCAAACACTCAGGATAGGCCCACAGGTGCAACAGTTTATCTGAGCAAGCTTAGCAGCATAATGGCCAAATTAATTCCTGAAGAAGCCCCAGCATTTTCTGAAGAGCTACACCAAAAGTAAATTTATTTTATGTGTTAAAAAGCAGGAAAAAAATCAAACCCAACTTCCCTGTTTATGCGTGATATTTTATTATCTTCACCATTACCCTTGTCAACATACGGAAATCTATTTTGGCTGTTAAACTGCAGTCTCCAGTCTAAATGCATACTTGCATTTCATACTGCTTCATTTCTTTAGGTTCTCACATTGCTGCCCACATCATAATTTTGTTAATCCTTGGCCTATTACTGTAAAATAGGTAGCCTCTTGCACTATTGAAATTTAAAATGGCTTCAAAATTGTTTTCAAATGCTTGTGAAGAAAGGAATAATGAAAGAAAGATTGCTTGCTTGCTCTTTTCCAAAATCTTCTGTGATAAGACTTAACCCAGAGCAAATTTATCAGGTGAATAATAATAACAGCTTGAAAATGAGGGTTAAATGGAGTAGCTGACAGGCCATGAACTGCACAGTCTGACTGAAACTGTCTGTAATTGTATATATTTTCCCAGTGTGTTTGGAGACTTGTTCTCTTTTCCCCCTAACCCCAAATGACAGGTCTGTTATACATATGTATGCTAAGTGCCTTAATGGATTTGGACAGCCTCTCCCTGATTTCTAAGATGCAGTCATTAGGTGTTTCTTGGAAGCAGGTGCTATTTATGGGTTGAGCTCTGTTTCTCTGTTTCTCCCCTGCTAACCTTTTCATCTCTGCTAATGATTAACAATGATGGAGTTTGAATGACACCAGGGTGGCGGTCTCAGCTGCACTGCAGGGAGATTTGTTTCAAGCGTGCTTGTCTCTCCCCTAGGGTTTTGAAAGAAAGGAGAGATATATGTTTATATAGGCATTAAGTCAATATTTACTTTCAGTTGATCTTCCACTCTCCTCGCTTACAGATTTTTCTGCAGGTTAATCTCTGTGCCACCTGTCTTTCCTTGTACTCTTGTAACACGCCTGTGTTTCACCCTGGTATGAAGGGGCCAGTGGCTGAAGCAGGAGATCTGGAGAGTCTGAAAAAGTGCCGTCCCCACCCATTGCTGTTAGCCATTTTCTTTGCAGCTCAGCTCATGGTATTTCCAAATGACCAAGAGCAGAGACTACTGGATAATCCCAACCTAGCATGCAACTGATCCCACCACACCTGTAGCATTTCCTCACACCTCTGGTTAAGGACTGGGAGAGGATGCCCAGCTGTGTGCTACCTCATGGAGTGATGCTTGGCCTGGCAAAGCGTGCACTGATGCAGGGAGGAACGAACCCTGAGCAGCACCTGCTTCAGCATATCCCAAACCCACGGCTACACCAGCACCTTCTGAACAAAGGGTAGGAAATGCACCTGGTGGTGCAGGAGGCGTGGCTGCAGGTTTGTATTGGACAGGTGTTGATGTGAGGGCACCATATGTTTCCTCACTGCCTAGCAAATGAGATGCCTTGCAGCAGTCCTCCTGCACCTGACGTGCACAGGCAGATGGCCTGATTGTATTGCTAGGCTCTGTTGCCAGCATTTGTCCTTTCCTGGTGGTCAAGACTGGAGCAAGGACATGGTTTGATCCACAGCGTTGGTTAATCACTGCATGTCACAGGGCCCTCCACTTCTGTGTCCATTGAATTTCACTACTTTTGAATCTGTTTTAAGTTGCTTTCCTCAGAAGTAGCTAAATGAGAAATTAATTTTGCCCCTCCTTTTAAATTTAATAATATTTTTGTAAGAAAACATTGTCCCCAGCACCAAGAAATTGATTTACACATATTAATGTTCTCTGATATTTAAAACAGACACATTGACTACTCAGTCTTGTCATTTAACGTTTCTGAAGTGAAAACAGGTAGAACTGAAAATAGGCGTAAGCGAAAATAAGTATTTTTACAATATTCCTACAAAAATAATTTACTTTGCTTGTAATACAGATATGAAGTAAATTACTAAAGCAATGATTATGGCTGTGTATATATCAAATGAGTAAACAAGGTATATGGAAAATGTGGGATATCATTAGCAAAGAGACAATAGAATAAAACCTTCTTCCAACTACCTTCATTGGAAAGCTCCTTGGCCAATAATTCTTTGCTTTTCATTTTTCATCAAGGACAATGAAGTGGCTGAGAAACATTAGGTAATAAAGATGCAAAGTCCTCGTGGTAGTAGAGGGAAGCCTTGCAGAATCTGTGGGTTGCACGGTGAAGTTACCATGCTACATGTTTTAATTACGTGCATTTGTAAGAGTGTTTGGGAGAACTCACATTAATCATCAAGCTAACAGGATTCCAGTAAAATTTCAAATGAGGAGTGATATTGTTTGGAAGGGCATTTTATAAAGAATAGTACAGAAACTTGACCCTTGCTGCAAGACTTATGGCAAGTACGCATTTAAAGCATTACATGATGCCAGAGAAGAAAGATCACATGGTTTTGCCAGTATGTCCTCTGGTATAATAACGTGATACAGCTGCAGTAGCATAAGTACTTTCAACAGGAGGCTACCATACCCTATCATTTCCCCTCCCCATCCACCATTGGTCTAAGCATTTATACCAGGAAGATTACTGTAATGGCAGCCAGGAAATGGAAAAGGCTTGGAGAAATGTGTACTGTTTCCCAGTTTTGGCTCACAGCCATTTCACAGCAGCATTGATGAGAACAGCCTTTAGAAGGAGAATAATAAAGAGAAAGCATAATTAAGAGCTAGGGACACAGGACATTCCAAATGAAGTATTTTAATACCTTTTTTCCCCTCAGCTGTAGCTGTAAAACAATCTGGTTTTGTTGTTAAAGCACCCTTCAAAACATGCTGGACTCAAGAGGGAGAGCTCAGAGTGAGAAGAGTATATTCAGATCTGGTGGGGGATGAATGCATTTTTTCTAAAGCCCCCAAGAAAGAATGTGAAAAATAATATCTTCTGAGTGCCTGTTGAGACAAGAAAATCAGAGGCATACCACATTAAAATGAGGGTGAATTCTGTAATCTATGTCCAAAAACTGTTGCTTTAGAAAAAGCACACTGGCGTGTGCAGCAGTCTTTTTACATGCTCTGCATCTTTCTGCAGGCTGTCTAATTTTTCTGTGGAGTAGCCAGTAATAATTTGGAAATGTAGCATTTCTCCCTACAAAGTTCATTCTTGGCAAAGACACGATAAGAAAATTTGGCCTTCTGTTATTTTTATGGGCCTGTCCTTTAGATAGAAGAACAGGGGGATCAGGGCTGAGTTTTTGCTGCTTGCTGCTATATGTAGTGAAAAGTGCTGTTATTTATATAGGTAGATGTATCATGGGTCAGGGCCCAGTTATGCTATATACTATTGAAAAGAATATCCCTGACATTTATCAGGATGTGAATGTGAGGGCTCAGAGACAGCTTGAACTGAAGATGGTGCTCACTGGGAAAAACTTGCTGAACCTTTGGTTTGGCTAGAATGAGACAGCTGTAGGCTAAAAGGGTGAAATTATGATTTGTCTCCAGCCCAGATGATTCTTAGGCTTGTGTTTGCAAGTGAGACAACTGAGAAATACAGTAGCAAAGGAGACTAGAACCTGCAACAGTGCCCTGTGAGTAATGTGGAAGGTCGGGCAAGGGGACCAGACTGCGAGAATGTCAGAGACTCATGAAGAGAAACAGGAGAGGAAAGAGCCACAAAAGTCAAGAGAAAACAAGATTTCAAGAAGAATAAGAACACGGCTGACTTTTCACAAAGATTTCTGACAACTGAATGAAGATGGGACTAAGCTCAAGTAGGGAAACCTTGGAGGTGGTGATGCATGTCTTATTTCATTTTAGGTATCCAGGATATGTGTGTCTGCCTAGTCAACAGAGACCAGAAACTGATTCATCTGATCCTAAAGCACACACCTGTCTTTGGTCAGCCCGATTGCTTGCTACAGTATACTGAATTGACCAGGACTTCATTGACTGGCATGGGTACACAGACACCTAGCTCACAGATGCCTGCATCAATGACATCTAAAAATAGGGTCATGAATCCCCCTCTGGTTATCGCTTGTGTATGTGCTACGTATGGAAGAAGGTCCTGTAATAAAATCAACTTCTAGGGGAATTTTGCAAACTCATTGTCATGTACGCCGCAGAGAGAGAGAACAGACAATATATGTAAGATCCATGGGAATGAGCAAATGGGAATTTGCTTGCACTGGAGTACACTCAGTTCTTTACTGTCCATGAGCCTAATAAAGTACAGGGTATCCAGGGATCCAGAACATAATCTGTGTTATGTGGACCTATAAATTCTGAGCCTTCCCATCCTGCCATTTATTGAGTTCATGCTTTCTCTTGCATTTTCTCTGACACATCATGTTTGCTGAGTGAAGACAGGAAGAAGAGAGAATGATGGGTATATGCATATACACATGTTCATCTGTATATTGTATGTCTAGTTGTATACAAATTGGCAGCTTGATTTTCTAGGATGCTTAATAGCAACAGCTGAATGAGAACTTTCAAATGTCCAATTCATTTGAAAATCAAGCCACTCATTCGAGTTGCTAAGTATAATTTTAAGCCTTCTATTTTGAAATATTCACACTTCTTTTTAAGTGCCACTGAAAGGGAGTGGTGTGACTATGTTTTAACTGACACATAGCAGCATTACTGCTGTCCTCAATGGCACTAGATCAGTGCATAAATTAGCCTGACTCCTTCAAAGTGCACAGAAAAGGTAAGCAGATCTCATGGTCATGATTCAGATGCATGGTTTCAGCTATCATAGAGGTCACTCTGTTCAGAATTTTACATTATGCCCATTGCAATGATATTAGATCATCCAAGTCATATCTGCTCGTTCATGTCTTAAGGAAGAATTGGACTTCATGCAGTTAACTGAATTGGAATCTGACCAAGACACCTCTTATATGGGTGAAATGAGAACTGAGTTCTCTCAGAGCACTTAAGCTGAATTTTCTATATCCAAAACGCTTAGAAAGACTTTCTTTCATCATTTGCTACTTCTGGCGCTCACGTGGGCCTGTGAAGTTGAAGTGTGTTAGGTTAATCTCAGCCAATTTATTTTTGTCTGGTTCTGCCCTGAGCAAATGGTGGCATTAGACATAACAATAACACACAGCGCTGTGCCTCCGACAGAGGGTAAACACAATCTGTGTAATTCATTTGTGAGGAATAATAATGGGAATTTACCCAGTCCCAGTAAAATCCAGGTCAGGACACTTTCAAGGTCCTGCACTGCCCCAAGACAATACAGCTGATACTTGTCTTGTGCACACAGCATTGATAAGGAAGACCAGCAATTTGAAGTTGCATGATAATACTCTTATTTATCTTGTAGTACTTCATTGCAGGAGTAGACCCACAGAAAAGCTTCCTGTCAGAGGGCAAGTAAGAACATCACAACCCTGCCTTTGGTTGTCAAATTTTAAAACATTATTTAGCCTGTGGACTACATATGTCAACAGCTTCAGCACTTAAAAGGAAATAATTTAAGTTAGCAATGGTTTTCAGCTTCCTGATCCAGAAACTCTTAAGGGATGCCTCTAAGGGATCCATAAAAGGCGGTTAAGGAAAGCAAAGTTATTGTCAATAGTGTCCTGTTTTTAGGAGAACCACAAATTGAAAAAAGGTGAACAGTTACCAAAAAAAGCATTTGTATTTGTATCCTTACCTAGCACACAAATCATGGAAAATAACGATGCACAAATTATAGGTGTCTGGAGGGCAAACACAAATTTGACCAGTGTACTGTATATATTGTAAATATTTGGTCACCAGTGAATTCCCAGGCTAAACAAATGCTCATGGACCAGAGGTAAAAATGTATAACCTCTGTGGTTCTTTCCACCTTGTCAGAGTCAATGAGAATAGGCAGCATTATCATGACGACGAGTCCTTCAGTGCCAGGCTCACAGGGTTAACTGCAGAAGACCTTATTCAGCCCTTCCTCAGGCAAAATTCCATATGCTCAGCACAAGTTTGTCTGCGTGAAGAGTTTGGGATTTGACAGGCAATGTTTATGAGTTATACAGGAAAACTAGCTGAAATAGCAATCTTTGCAGCCCTTCCTAATGGACTAATAGATTTTTTTTCAAGCAGCTGGAAGATTTTCTATAATCCTTCCAAGCCCTTAATTTCAGGTTTACAATTACAGCTTCCAATAAACGATGGAAGTTTCTTTCAATTTACCACCTCAACCAGGTGTCTTAATGAGCTCTGCAGGAGAGCTCACACAAGTTACAACAGGAGCTGGAGGAACAACTGCCTGCTTTAGGCACAGAACAGCTGCTTACAGAAGGTTTGTGGTGACGAGCCACTCCCGAAGCCTCTCCCCAGCTAGAGGAGATTCTGCACGTTGAGGGCAAGGTTATGCTAGGTAGCACATTGCCCCTTTTCTTTCATATCTCCTCCAATATTCCCTGCCTGCCTGCCTGCCTCCTCAGTAAGGATGGGAGGGGGGCATAGACACTTCATCTGTTAAATCTGTTGATGAGGCTGAGATGCATGAATATGTGATCCATACTGAAAAACTGTTTTAGAAATGATAGACTGAGTAGGAGATTTTCTCTTGCGTAGTTTTGTACTGCCTATTACAAGGGGTGGAAGACAGTTTCATTCCTAGAATATACCTCCATGTTTTCATGACTTTTTTTTTTTTTTTAATACGGAGTTTAAGGATATTTTAATCTAGCAAACACTTATGTGCAGTTTTAATTCCAGTTTCAGAAAGGCTATTTCTTCCTTTCCCAGAAAAATCATGGTGTAATACTTTTAATATCCAAACTGCAAAGTGCTGAGTATCTTCCCCTCTCTGTGGCTACTAGGATAGATCATGTTTTGCTAGTCTGAAGAGGTCATTGTTTTCTCAGTTAAATAGTTCATTTTCTTTGGTATGTGTATTGAAAAACTGAACCATGGACTGATATGTGGTCTGTGATTTAGGTATTTCACATTTGGAAGCAGATACTAACAATATAGAAGAGAATGCTTAGTGCACTTCACTTCTGTACTGCTTTATTCCAAAAAGTTATTGTAGGATAAAATGTCACTTTTTATTTGGAGCAAGTTACAATCCAGTGCAAGACATATTACTGCCCATGTGGCAATAGGAAGAGTTATGTAGGCATGTATCATTTCCAACATCTGTTTGGCATGGAGCTTGGTGCCTCTGCCTGGCTTGATGAAGGCACTGTGTAAGCTTATCTGACTTTTTTTAACTATATCAGCTAGCTAATAAAAGATGGTATCTCTCCTGAAAAGCGTGGCTTTTTATAATAGATATGCACAATGGAAGAGTTAAGATTGCATGTAAACTTGTCTTGATGAGTCCTTTATTTTATGGACAACAGCATGAGGCTTCATAAAAGCAAAAGCTTTATACTCTGCAACTGCATTTTTGTTTCAATCAACGGTGTTATAGGAGAAGCTTATATAAATTTTACAAAGTAAAGTAAACCAGAAGATAAACAAGAGTTGTTTCAATTGTATACTTCAGCTGTGGGCATTAACAACAAGATTGACAAGAAGACAGGGATCCCTCATCATGTTAAGGATCCCCTCATCTCCTGAAACTGCTTCCCAGGGGATGCATGTCTATATGCAAGACAGAAAGCACGATTTCCAGAGATACCATTAGTTTTCCTTGCAGCAAGATACTTTCAAGGCTCTCCCTGCATTATCTTCTCTGGTAAAAAGGAGTGGAGCAAGGCAAAACATTATTACTGCTTGTTCTGCTGATAATAACTCTGTGCGGAACTGAGAGGAGCAAAACATTTACAGGACTGCTTTACTCTGACTCCTTGGCATCACAGAGCATTAGCTTTAGGGTGAAAAGTCACAAAATTCCTGGAACTAGGGACTGCTCTGTTAGCTCACTTTTCTGCTTTTACATGTACTCTCCTTTTTCTTCATACTCTTATCTGTATCTCCTGGGAGAAGATGAAGGGACCTTTTCCTGGACTGCGTGACTACTTTACTAAGGGAGTCCTTTTTATAGCTATAGACTTAGAGTTCATGTTTTCTGTCTGAAGGGTCCTTGAGAAATTTCTCGCTTTGATCCTGTTTGAACCATTAACTTTTACTAAGATATTATCTTTATCTGACACTTCCCATCTCTTAAGCATGCCTGGGGAATCAGTATGATAGAGCACAGTGATCACACTATATATTAATTTGGGAATGTGA
Organism: Phoenicopterus ruber ruber; assembly: GCA_009819775.1. Classification (NCBI taxonomy): domain Eukaryota; kingdom Metazoa; phylum Chordata; class Aves; order Phoenicopteriformes; family Phoenicopteridae; genus Phoenicopterus; species Phoenicopterus ruber. The sequence goes on along the minus strand of CM020246.1, from coordinate 63,339,262 downwards.
AGATTATCTCAGAGATGAAAGCACAGAAACACAATGCTCATACTTACATTCTCTACATCTGCTTTACTCCCAGTAAACAGCTGCAATGATTCACATGGTAGTGCAGTCTTGCATAACTGCCTTTGAGTTGCTGGACTTTTAGAAAGTGCTTTTTCTTCACGTTCTCCTCAAATCCACTTTCTTTGTAAGTTTCCCTACTTTGATCCTGAACTTCACATAACAAATCTGAGAGGGGAAAAAAAAGCCCTACAGGTATCACTGGAAATGACTGTGATTCATTATTTGCAGCTGTTGTGTTCTTGGACATCTGTGTTTGGGCAGGACTCAACACAAGACTTTCTAACAGCTTCTGATTTCCCTGAATGCAATTATTCTCCCTGTAAAACTGAATCAAAATTGTTCCCTAGGGCTGTATCCCGTCACACCTAGGATTGCCCTAGGAACCCTGAACTCCCCTTGGACCATGCAAGTCTGGCTGATGCTAAAGAAAGTTTTGGTAGTAACTGAGAGTCTTGTTGACAATATCAGTAGTAATATAATGAAAAATGAACACCTGGGAGAGGTTTTGCTAAATCAGAGCTGAAGTCTATTGATGTGGAAGCTGCTGACTTGTGTTTCTGCTTGGGGAATGAGAGGTACACTGCCTCTTCCAAGGGGATAGCTAGAAGACAGCATGTTTCATATTCACTACATTTACCTGTTTAAAAATATTTAGGCTAGCTAGGCCCCAGTTCTGTTAAATTTAAACCAAGCTGAGACCATCATGCTCCAGTCACTTCCTTTTCTTGACCAACATGCACATTTTGATTACCTAGGCTGTATCTGAACCACTGGCTGAACTGACAGGTTCTGACCTCTGTTTGCCAACTAACCAAGACACAAAGTCCTCTCTACTAATAACTTTATTAGGTGAAGCTTTCATAAAAAGCTTTATTCAAAATGCATGGCTTCTGCTAAGTCTATCTTTCTGACCTGGTCTGAGACAGTGAAGACTGGTTTTTGTTCAGCAAAACCAGTGACAAGCATTCCTACCTTCACCATTTCCGTCTAGTCTTGTGCTCCTGAAAGGTACATTGTTTCTTAAGATCCAAAGAGAAAAAAACTGCAATTGTTATGGAATCACAAGCTGATGTTAAATATTACTGTTCCACAGAAGTTCAGACATCGATTCTTCCTCGGGATGTAATTTAATGGAGAGAAAGAAGGAAAGAAATATCAGAATGTAAGCAAGAATGTAGATGTCGGCAATTGTGTGTCACCATATGATGGAAGGTTGGCAAAAATATACTCCAGATGGGCTCTTCTTCCCTTGACTATATTTCCAGTAATAATGAAATGATCCAGAACTCCTTTACGGAAGATCTCATTGCCAGCTTCTTTTACGCAGAGTTACAAAATTAGCTTCAAGAGGAGAATGTGAGGGACTTTCCTATGGATGTGTGGAGTTGCTCATAAATTTTTTACTGAGATCCATGATCAAAGAAGTGTGACATACAAAGTAATGAATGATTGAATCTCACTAAAGGCGAGTGAGAAAGAGTTGGCAGTTCTGCAGCGCCTCAAAATTGAAAGCCTAATGGGGCATCCTCCAGCAAGGATTCATGATAGCCATGCTGCATTCAAGGCTCTGTTGCCTAAGCTGACATTCTGCTCTGGCAGCAATCCCACTGCAATCTAAAACTCTGCACAGAAATTGTTTTCCACTGAATACTGGATCAGGCAGTACCATGTTAGTATTGCAGATAAGAGCATGAACTGGCAATACATTTTACAGACTACTGCTCCCTTTTTCCTCAGATACTTTTTACGAACTGTGAGGAAAAAAAACCCCACCAACCTCACTAGAATAGTTCAAGCAGACAACTAGTGTTGCACTCCTTGGTCTGTCTACTTACACAGCTTACTGTATGGTGCCATGTACCGTAAACCATATAAGTAGGTATTTGACAACAGCTCTGGGACAATGGTCTTTGAAAGTTAGATGACCTTTTGTGATCTCCTGCTGATTCAGGGGAGTCATGTAATAATGAAATAAGGTGAAGAGCAAGGGGCCTGGTGGCAGGGAACAATTCTGCTAACCTCTTATTTGCAGCAAGTGTTGGTAAAGCACAGTGAGACAGTCCTCAGCCCAACTGCTGCATACAGAATAGTAAATTATTTATTTGTATCTGCTGGAAGGCATATTCAATAGCAAAAGTGTGTTTATTTGACCATCATTCAAAGAAATAGTCTCCGCACCACGAAGAAGATTTGAACAGACTGGGGTAACGTAGGTCTTGATTGTGCTACGTATGAGCCTCACGCGCAGGTCCTGCGTAAGAGTCTAGTCTAGGTCTAACAAGATCAAAAGCATTTTCTTCTGTGTCACGTTGTTCATTTTTATGACTTTTCATTGTCATCAATCACCAGAATATAATATTCCAGTTAAAACCCACTGCCCCAAACTTGCAGGTGGTTTCACAGTATTAGATGTCAGCAAAGTGTCCCTGAAGACACCTAGAAGTCTTCTGATTGTGTGGAAGTCATCTTTGTATATTTTCTTAGACACCCAAGTATTTCAGTAAAGACGGGCAGTCTCCACCTCGATACGTTTCTGTGTTGGAAAGAGTCCCAGCAGGTCCAGAGGTCATAGATCCAGTATGATTCTTCCCTCCTGAACCAAAAGCGCAGGGAGGGAAGCAGACAAAGTGAGATTTACTTCCCAATGCAGCAGCTGGCAAATGTCTCCTGTGGTCTAACCCACATCTAGGCCCTGGACTGGGAAGAAATTGAAGGCACTGTTATTAACTCCCTGTCAGCCACCCCACTCTGCCAAAAGACAGTGGGAGCTAGACGCCACAGATAATCTGATCCCCTGTCTGCTAGACTTCAGAGGGCAGAATTCCAATGAGTGAATTAACACTCAGCTAAGGTTTCAGGTGAGCAAAACTGTTCCAATAGCAATTTTGGCTGCATGAAGCCCTGCAATTGCTCTTTTGAAAAAGGCATGCAGGGCCTCATGTATAGGCACAGTTCCCTCAGGCTGTGCAAATCTGTCTGTGGAGTTTCAGGACTAGCGTTTCTTGCTGGGGAGGTTAAAGAGACTGCTGCTTCCAGGGCAGAGATGGAGGTTTCCACCACAGCTGCCAACAAGGCTGCTTGCTTACAGTAGCCGAGCTCTTTGACCCTTTGTATTATTTGAGTTATTAATCCAGCTGTTTCTTTTGCATGAGCAAATAAGGTGCAAATACTCATAAGCATGCACTGTTGTGCTGTATTCATTTCATCCACTGTTTCCTCCTTACCAAAAGGTCAGTGAAATTTCACATATGCCCTTTCTGGAAATCAAATGCACAGAAACCTTTTGCAGGTGAGGGAGAATGGGCTGGGAGGGCAGGATGCTGCCTGCCCAGCCTTGCATGGAGACCCTCCTTTCCCAGCTCATCTGTTCTCCCCCACTCCCTACACTCACATATTCCCCATGTGTTTAACTGCAACCTTCGTACCAATGGCTTTCACTAATATACAAAAATATTCAATCAGGCCTGAATGCTGATGAAGTGGTGTTATTAGGGGTGCAGTGTGGTGGTGTGCTATGAGGCAGCATTTCTCTTAGTAACATTTCTCCCCCTCTACTCCGTTGTGGTAAGACTGCACCTGGAGTACTGCGTCCAGCTCTGGAGCCCCCAACACAAGAAAGACATGGACGTGTTAGAGCAGGTCCAGAGGAGGGCCATGAAAATGATCAGAGGGGTGGAGCACCTCTCCTATGAAGAAAGGCTGAAAGGATTGTTCAACCTGGAGAAGAGAAGGCTCTAGGAAGACATTATTGTGCCCTTTGAATACTTAAAGGTGGCTTATAAGAAAGATGGAAAGACATTTTACCAGGGCCTGAAGTGATAGGACAAGGGGTGATGGTTTTAAACTGAAAGAGGGTAGACTTGGGTTGGATATAAGGAAGAAATTTTTTACGATGAGGGTGGTGAGACAGTGGCACAGGTTGCCCAGAGAAGTTGTAGATGCCCCATCCCTGGAAGTGTTCAAGGCCAGGCTGGACGCGGCTTTGAGCAGCCTGGTCTAGTGAAGGACGTCCCTGCCCATGGCAGGGGGGTTGGACTAGATGGTCTTTAAAGGTCCCTTCCAACCCAAACCTTTCTGTGATTCTGTGACAAGACCACATGAATGAAGCTAATGGGTAAACCACATTCTCTGCACCCTCAGGGCAGCTTAATAAGGAAAACTACATTTTAATTCTTAGAACTCTCTCTCCATCATACTTGGGCAAGGCACTCACTTTGCGCTATTTTTTTCATGCAAATCTGAAGGTGGTTTCATTCTGTTGGTTTTAATCCTTTTGGGAACACTGAGATCCTGTTGGTTGCATCTCTGGCTGGTTCTGCTAATATAGTAGAGAAAGGAGGTCTCTGTTATCTTAATTTCTTCCCATTACAATGGTTTTAGATGTTTTTGAAATGATAAATCTGTCTGAATTTTGATATACAATGTTCTGTGGTTACTGGTTAAGGAGGTTCAGATCTAATTTGACAAAGATACTCAAATCCTTTTCTAGACAGAAAGGCTAAAGAGTAAGATATTTCTATATTAAAAGTAAAGCCAGTTTGGGGTTAATTACTTGATGGTCTGTAATAACTGTACTGATTAGATCTTACTCCTCAGGAACATATTTTCATCATTTTTGCTTTTAAGGATACTTAATTTTCCCCCAAGGAAAATTAGCTCAGTGAATCAGGGCCTCAATCTTCATCTTTCTCAGGGAATATCTTCAATTTCTCAGTGAATACTGAAAATAAAATGCTACTCTGTAACAGCACTGACCCAGGAGAAACTGGGAATGCTTATGATTCCATTTCTGAAAGCCAGTCAGATCCAGCAGCCATTCCTCAATGTTTTACTCCATCTATACTCAGGATTCAGTGTTCCTTCCCTTTGGCATTTCCCCCTTCTTTCCATAAATACTATGGGGAAAGACCAAACTGCTACTGATGCTGCAGAGATAAACCCACAATCACAAAGTGACCCATCACACCAGATTTCAAATAACAATTAAAAAAAAAAATTTCCTGTAAAAAGTCCAGTATTTAATGACCAAATTCTACATTTTAGCTGTAACCTTTGTACTCCTAAGTCAGAATGAGAGAAATTATCAGATTCTGTGTTGCAATATGATTTTGTCTCCCAATCTGATAGCAAATAAAGACTACTGTACGTCAAAGTACATTGTATAATAAGGCTGCCACTGAACTGGAATGAGGGCAAGCGGCCATGCTTTATTAATGTTGCTGCTGAAACTAGAAAAGCAATAAACTTTCTGGAGCATCTGTATGTATAATAGACATCATTCTTCCGGTATTTGAACTATGTCTCTTCATCTGCAATTTTTGCCAGAGTGGGAAGTATCCTGATAGTTCATTTTGCCTCAGAAATGGAAGTGATGCTGAGCACTAAACATGAGGCTTCCTTCACACAAAAATCATATTCCATCAGTGAGTTACATCCTTTATTAAACACAGATGGTAATTTTCCTAGGGGCAATACTAACACTGAGATTAAATCCTTACTCATATACAATCCCTTCTACATTATATCAATTATTGGCATTCATTGGCAGTCTGGCTTCCTGACGGAGAATATTAAGCCCTTACAAGAAATGCTTCAGCTTAGGCACTTGACGTCTCGGGAAGCTATATTGTTCTCCCAAGAGTGTTTAAACAAAGGAAACTCAAGAAGTTTAAGCAGAAGGTATTGTGCCAATTCTCTGTGGTAACTGCTGGGACTAAGTTGATAGGACCCTGCACACAGATGCCTAGCAACAGTAGCCCCATAATATGCTACTGCTCTCATTAAGCTTGTCATGGGCATAATTGCAACCAGAAAGCAAAATAACATTGGGTTGCAGAGAATTCAAGCATTTTCAAACATCTACAGGTAATTAATTTGGCTGCATTAGAGTGACTTGTACGAGGTGGACACTCTCATTTTAAGGTTTTGGTAGAGCATGAAGTAGATAAAAGATTTTCCTAACATCAAGCCATTAGATTTATTAGTATTGTAAGATAAACAGATGGTCAATGCCCACCCCACAGTGACACCTAGGCTAGCATAGCGCTGTTGCGATGTAAAAATAATGGGGATCTTTTGGGTAAGAAAGGTCAATATAATGTAATTATACACATCAGTAAAAATCATGCCATGTTGCACACTGTAGCGTAGTGAATTCAAGTGAAAAGGACTTGTTTTTCAAGATAGTATATTTAGCAAGACAGACTGCAATGATACTTTTGAATTATAAAATATAATGTGTAGGTGTTTTGCTTACCATTTCCTCATATTTATGGAATGAATGAACGTGTTACAAGAATATCCCTTTTTGGAATGATGAAATGCTTCAGTGTGAATGATGCTGAGCCAAGCACATGGAAAGGCATAGCAAAGCCCTGCAGATGTTAGGATGGGATACTGGCGTGCAACATATGAACACATGATATGATCTTGTGAGCATGAGTTTGGGATAGCTGTAAAAGGTGCAAATGGCTACGGTGCAGCGGACCTAGACAGATAGCTGGACACATGATCACCTAATGCTGTTTTTGTTAAAAACTGGCCTTTCCTTTCAGCCTTTGCTCTCAACCTACCCAATGTGTTTCAGAAAGTGCAAACTGCATCTCCTTGTCCTGTACAGACAGTGTGTCTAATAAGAAGGACTCAGTGGTGGGAGCTAGTGGCTAGTGTTTCCACTGGGAGAGTATTTTCTCATGGATTCAGTAACTGTCTGTCTAGACAAGGTGGCATTGGGAATGTGCTAAATTTGTATCTCTACCAACAATCTTAACTGTCTTCTCTTCAAAGGCAGATGCTCCCGTTTTGAACAGTTCTGGCAACCAGTCAGCCCCACAACACACAAGCAGTGTGTTGGCATCACAGGGAGCTGCAACACCCATCTCTGGCTTTTCCTGCGATAAGCCTGTTTGCCAGCAGGTATTGTCCCTGAATTGATTCTGGACACTTCTGTATTTCTCTGTTGTCTAGTGCCAGCCGGAAGGTTGATGCCTGCCAATGTACACCACAACGATTTTTCTCTTAGTAAAAAAAAAAAAAAAAAGTCAGTATCAGAGCATTTTTTATCTGCTGGTATCCTCACTAATTGTGGCTGCAATACAGAGTTTATATGTTGGCCTGGTTTGCACGTACTTTTCTGCTATCTTTAACTTACAATAAGGGCACAATCAGGGGTTAAATATTAAAAAAGTCCCTAGTTAACAGATAATGATTAAAAATCCAGGTGTTTAGTCCGGCAGCCATCTCTGCCCAGAAACTGTGCTTCTCTTCACAGAGTATTTCCAAGGATGATGCTAAGTGTTATATGCAGCTCCTGGTGCCATACACCTTTCATACTTTGGGTATGCATCATAGGAATGCATGCATGGTATTTATCTGTCATATGTGAGCAATAAAATTATATCTTGTCCACCTAGGATTACAAGGGTCATTGGCTAAGCAGTATGAATAATTAGGTGCTTTTTAGTTCAGCAAAAACTAAGACTGACTCCTCCCACTTCATTTTAATTGCTCTTCTCCCCTGCCTTCTCACTGTTCTTGCCCCCTAGTATATTTACTTACTTTAGATTGGAAGTAAGTGTCATGTTTTTCAGCCTCTTACAGAAAATAATAAATAGAAATGAAGAGTTAGATTCATGTTGTTGATTCCCACTTCCAGTAATGGGAAAGCTACTTCAACTCCTGCCTTTATCAAGGGTATGTTACTCTCTGTCTTCTAGAAGAACATCTCAACATTAATTTGTTACAGCTCAGTGAGTACTTGTTTGTATGATGCACAGTGGGAACAAGAGAGGTGGAGGGATGTCTGCTTAGATGTTGGTTGGGGGAAGGCTTAGTTTGCTCAATGTCTGGATGTCAGCTAGACCTGCTCTAGTCTGTGTTTACTTACTGAAGTAAGGACACTTCCAAAAAATACACACTGCCAGTTCAGCATCCCCAAACATGCCGCAGCATGCTGTTTGAGGCATTTTCTGGGAGGGGGAAGACCAGAAAATCAAGTCTGTGTCTCCCATATCCTCACTCACCATCAGGCTGTGCCCTCTGTCACTCTGAAGTTAATACTGAAAATATGGATTTCTTCTATTGTCTGGGAAGTACTTGCTGAGATGGGTACATATTCGTAAAAGTTTCAGGGTGGCTGAAGTGCCATATTTTGGTGAATAAACTCTGCTTACACGGACTGCACCCACCTGAAGTCATGCAGCTCTCTCAGTCTATGACAGCTCAGTTGCTCCACTGCCTGTGAGGACACTGTCCCCTTCCACAGGGGCCTCCAGTGACAGGGAGGTGGACAAGTGCTGGAATGCTTTATTCTGTTTTCCCCAAGATCCAACCAGCAGATCTGAATCCGAACTAAGAATTTCGTCAAGTTCTTGCTAGGACCTGCTGACCTTGATCAGTCCCAGACACATCATGCTTCTCCACGGGAACCGTGAAATGGACTTCTGCCCCTGAGAGATACCTCTCCTCCTGGAGGAGACCACAGACGGTGGTGGCCCTTCCTCAGGTCAGTTAGAAATCAGTTTAGCATTCTTTCATGTACATCTATAAATCCGCGTGTCCTGAGTGAGGAACACATTTTAACACTGCATCCCAGGAAAGGCCACCATAATTAAAAAGTCTCATGTAAAGTGTGATGACTTCTGAAATGCTTTTACTCTTCTTTTACTCATTCCTTTTCTGTTGCCTCTCTTCCCTCCACCGCACCTTCTGCACACCTGGCTGCTAAAACCAGACACACATAAGTGCAGATGTGCTTAACGCTGTCTAGACAAGCACCCTATTAAGCTGGGCTGGGGCAGCAGTTGCCATAGTGATGAACAAATAAGGTCTTGTAGCTGAAAACGAGGTAGCGGGAGATTCATACTTTCCTCATAATATAGTGGCGATGTCAGAATGAATTTACAGTATGAGAAATGGCAACTCTGTGTCAACTATTGGCAGAAGAGCCATAAATAGAAAGTGATACAGTTGGTTAAGGACTAGACCTTTCTATTTCACAATGAAGGTGAAAAATCAGTTTTGAAATAACAGCCTCAAAACTGCTCCTGAATGCAAAGACGACGACTAAGTTTGCAGTATTTCAGTTTCTGTTTGGTAGAAAGCATAACCTTGTATCATATGCTGCTTTTACTTTAACATTTGAAGTTTATGCTGAAGTTTTAGCTTAACAGGTGGTAGTTTTTCACTGTTAGAGGGGCCCAGAAAGCCCTTTCCAGTTTTCACACCATTTCTAACTGAAACAGCAGTGCCGGGGAATTGCTGGGGCAGGCTCCAAGAGAAACCACGAGATTTTTCTCACTGCAACAAAGATTCAAGTGAAAAATCTTTCTCCTTTTCACCGTATTGCATAATACAAAGACAAAAACACCTCTCGTTTCTCATGGAAGACGTTAAGCTACAGCAACGCTTTTGCGGGCTGCCAAGGGGAAGGGAAAGCGGCCTCGAAGCAGCAGCACGTCACGCCAGCTCTCGCTCCCCCGCCGTGGCGGTGCCTGCGACACGGCACCGCTGCAGCCCCTCCACGGCTCACACCCGCCTCCTGCCCCGCGCGTGGTGGCATGGGATCCATTATAAACCCTTTTTGGTTGTAAAGGAAACCAAGCGCCACGTTCACATGGCACGTTTCCTACACAAATTGTTTTTATTTTCATCTGAAATTCCTGAAATATGCTTCACTGAAGAGAAAAATATTACAACATAATTGTGCTCGGAGGTAATAAAGCAAGGAAATAGCATTTCAAATGGTATTATGGCATGCTTATGAGTTCCTTTTCTCCTTATCCCTTTTGCGTAATTTTTCCATCAGACTGTTAGATGTAGCTAAGCTGTGTATTTTAATGTATATGTTAATGTACACAAGCCTCTGAGCTGTAAGACATGCAGAAAATATTTTCCTAATAGGACAAGTTGAAACAAATATTAGATTACCACATTTAGTCTTAGTCCCAAATTTTTCATCTATAGAGTGGAACTCTTCTCTGTTTCAGAGACAGGCAGATGTGGGCTTACAGATTTCAGGAGCAAAAATACACATAGAAGCCCAGATGTCTTAAACTCCTCTTACTGAGGTGTATGCTTGACCTCAATGCTGCTTGTTTACTTCAAAGGGAGGTGAATAAACCGACCATTTCTAGAAGTTTCACTTCAAAAGGGGAATCATATGGGTTATAAATCACCTGAAAATTCCAGGGAACAGACTAACAATTAGATAGATTGGGCTAGACCATTCAGTCATAATTATATTTACAAATATTTCAGAACTAGAAGATTAAAAATTAGCAAAAGTAGTGAAGACGCTTCTTAGTACCTATGGATAAAATACCGATGTTTTCCCAACCACAAATCTAGTTTTATTAATGTTTAGCTCCTGACTGGGCTGAAATGCGTACTATTAGAGATTAATCTTTCCACCTATTTCTCATGTTAACTTTCGACCAGGGTCAAAAGTTTGCTATTTTTGGTGTACATTTAAGAAGACTTGTAGGTGGAGTGAGATGTGTGGAAAGTACTATAGCCGACTGTAGCTAAGGCAGTATTTTTGCCAGTATACCCTAACCTAGGTCCCTAAGGCGTACAACCTGTATCACTGAAAAACCTTTAGCGACAGGATAACTGAACCTGTAAAATCTTTCTGTTGCCATAGCACTGTTGGTGAGGTATGTCTACTTTCCTGGCTCCTTGCCAATGTAGTTACGTGGCTAAAACTTGCGAGTGTGGCCCGCATCTCAAAACTGAATGCATACAGAGAGAACTGGGACTTGGCACTCCTGCTCAGAAACACTGCTATGGGTTAGGCAAACTCGGAAGTTAAGGACGTTTTCCTCAGGAGTATGTTAAATAAACTATTGCCAGTGTTCCTAATGAACTATAAATACCCAGGTTAGTAACTTCATAACAGACGTGAGCATTTTGCTGTTACTGAGGATGTACTCTGCAAGAATGACCTTCTTAAACATTGCAATATCTACCACTATTATTTCCAATAAATGCCCCCGTTCAAGGATTAGCTCCATAATTATGAATAGTAAACTCGGGGGGGGGGATGACTTCTGGATTCTGTATTTACAGTATATATCAAAACTTTATTTTCAAGGCCCCAGAGACTCTGTGATTTTTGAAGGTGTTCACAAGCTGATTTTGTGCAAAATGAGAAAGATCTATGTAAAGGCCTCAGTTTTGACCTGTGCTAAGAATTTTCCAAACTCATAAAATTTGCTAGGTCCTTATGTATGCCCCTGATTTCAGCATGTTACTAAATTTGAACAAATTTGACACACTAGTATTTTAGGTGCACTTGGTTGGTCAATATATTTATATGTATATTTCTCAGTATATGTGCATTTACCAAAGTACTTCCGGTTTGTCACCATGTTTGACTTACCTTCACTAGAATTTATAGTCTTTTAAATGATCCTTCTTTGGCTTCTAAGATTCAGATTCTAATTTATTACAGCCTGAACTTTCTAAATCGATTTGAATCTTTTCTCAGCAGAAGTGGAAATAGAAGCAATACATTTTGATTAGCCTTTCATAACACAATGACAAAAGTTGCTACATAATTTCCACAAAGTTCCTACAAAGTCTTTCTTCAGAAACATTATTGATAAAGGAATCATTATTTTCCCCAACTTACACTATTTTCAGGTAGGTTTTGCGTCTGCTTGGATAACTTGGAAATCAGTTTGTTTTGCTTGCAGTTCTGTAAGAGAAAAGAAGAGCTCTCTGAGGTATGTAAAATGTAATGATTGCTAAAAGTCTCATCCCAAGTTATTGAAGTCAACAAGAATCTGTCCAGCTTAAATGAGTTTCAGATTAGGTCCAAGGCGAAACGTAAAAGATTCACTAACCGAAGAGGTCCACAATTTTACTGAGTACCTTTATGCATACACCAGAGGAAGGTGCCGAAGTTCCTGTGTATTCCTACAGTACCGGCTGGTTTATCCCATCACCGATACTACTGCCAGAAATGGTATGCAATAAACTCTTAAGCCAAGCTTTTCTGGATAGTTTCATTTAGCACTGATTGGTACTCAGAGGAGAGGAAAAGAAACAGGAATTTACTTCAGGGAAGCACAAGTATAATATACACTTCCAAATATATAGAGTGGCGTCATGTAAATCAATGATTATGGTTGAGACCTTGAATGCTTCCTAAAAACTCATATGCGTTGTTTTACATAGAATCCCTTATATACCTTTTCATGACTTTTTTAGAAAAAGTCTGTTCAATGTGTGATTTTTGTCCTTTATTCCAGTGTACGGCTGGAAACGTATCCAACCCTCTGTTCACCACCACCTCCTGGCCATTGAGCCCAACCTATGAGGGTTCCCCTGTCCCTATTTTTTTGCATTCTGGAAAGGACAACCCAGAAAGAGAGTAGTGGAGATACTGATACATTGTGAAAACTTCCCTTTCAGTTCTGGAAGGAAGGCAGTCCATGTAATGGTGGATGCCTCAGAAATAACGCTCGCCAGCTGTGGCATCTTTCCCATTTTCTACAGGACGTTTTCCCACTCTCTTGTGCTTTTCCGTCCTGCCCTTAAATATCTCTGTCAGTTGGTAATAAGAAATAGAGCAATAATCAGTGTTTCAGTTTCCTCAAAAGTTTAAGACAAGGAATGAAGAGAGAAATTGGGAGAAGAAGGAGCGGAGGAAAATGGCAGAGAAATGAAGCTCCAGAGTTACTGAGTCTAGCCTTCTGCTGTGACAGGTATCACAACATACAATCTCATTCAGAAATGTATCAAATCCTGTATTAAATGTTGGTGATGCCCTTTACGCCCACCACTTCTGTGGAAGAGGTTGTTCCAGAAACTTGTGTTCATTCCTAGCACATCTCTGGCTACATCTTCTCCATCTTACCATTTGCCATCCCAGAGAATGCCCCAAGCAGACTAGCTGCAGGCAGCACTTCTCCACTGGAGTGAAAATGCCGTCCTTTGATGCAAATGGCCTCCTATCTCCCGCTCTCTCTGTCTGTGCAACCTTGATCTCCAGTCTTGGCTCCTTCTGAAGGTGAGCTGTCCCATTAGTAGCTACTTACTCTTTAGAGTCACAACAGTGAGCTTTTCCAAAAATGTATTTAATCTGTAGAAACAACTCTGAAAATTGTCTTTCTCTTCCACCTGCTTAGAGATGGCTAATGCTATCTGTTGTGGTTAACAATGGTTCTAGCATGGTTCAATTTTTTATTTTTTATCTAGAGAAGCTCCCAAAAGATCAGTTCTCTCTTCTGACATTAAAACTAGTGTCTGTCTCTTCTGCAGTGTGATGAGTTTGTTGTTGAACTCCACAGTCTTGGAACGACACAAATAACTGAAAGTCCTCAAGTTGAGTAAAAATGTTTCAGAAACTTACAGATCATATAGCCTTCAGATAACACGAGTTAGTATGAGATCAGTAGTAAAATTGATGACATATGCTGTAGCATTGCTTGACAAAATATTTTTTCACTTATCAGCTGATAGAAGTGTGGGTTCTCCTGCTGCTGCCACACTAGAATTGTGATTCTGATGCTGTTGGTTTCCTTTGCCCATTGTAAAACGTCTTAGAGCTGAGTAAACAGTCAAATAAGAAGATGGAGCCAGGCTCTTCCCAGTGGTGCATGGGGAAAAGGACGAAAGACAACAGGCATGAGTTGAAATGAGTGGTTCAGATTGGATTTAAGAAAAAACTTTTTCCCCATGAGGACAGTCAAGCAGTGGCAGAGCTCGCCCAGAGAGGTTGTGCAGTGTCTGTCCTTGGCGAGTTTCAAGCCCTGAGTGGAGAAGGCCCTGAGCGACCCCGTCTGACCTCAGATGCTGACCCTGCTTTGAGCAAGAGGATGGACTAGAGACCTCCTGAGGTCCCTTCCAGCCTGAATTATTTTGCAATTATGTGATCTGAAATACAAATAACCACAGAGGTTGCCACAACTTCATGGCTATGAAAGAATCACTACCAGCAAACAGATCCCTTCGCCCTGCCAGGCTGGTAAGATAAGTGTTTAATTAGAGGTGCCTCACACCATGCCCTGATGGACACATTATGAAGGTGCCATCCAGATATGAAGTAAAGCAGCTTGCATGGCATAATCATTCTGTTATGAACATACACATGGTCTGCTTGTGGATATTTCTTTTCTGTGAGAGAATAGCAAAGACATCTTGGTCATCATCCTACAGGCAAGAAACACAGAGGTAAGGAAAAGTTTCTGAAGGAATCAAAACTTGCAGAAATTCAGATCTTGCAGAAATTCAGATTTGTGAATTATAACATGGAGGAGGAAATCTAGGCCACTGAATTTAAGAAACAGAGAAATCCAGAAGTTTGCTCCAGGCAAGAGGTGAGCTGCTGCGGTAAACACAGTCTGAAGCCTTCAGTTCTTTTCAAAACCTAATTAACAGCAAAATACATTGCGGTCCAATGAGACAGAGCTGCAGAAGTGCACTAAGGTGACCATTTCTGGATAATGCTGTCTCTTGGCTCATAAATACAGTGAAGCATTTAAAGTCACCATGGTTATCTTCAAATTCAAGCTACAGTTACTATTCCAGTAAAATCCTGAGTCTGCAAACCACTCTGAGATAAGAATAATGACCCCTTCATTAGTTGGGCAGATACACATCACTCTACCGACCAGGTTGTATGGCTTCCATTTTATATGGGGTGAATTTGAGCTAAGCTGCTTGCAGCTGAGCACCTGTCATTCTCAGGTAGCTGGAAAGCATAGACCTCGAGTTGTTTTGCTGATGATGAGACTAAGGGCTTGGCTGAAAGCCCGATGATGCTGAATCAAGCTGCCAGACAAGAGTACCATAGGCCACATCACCCAGTACTTTTCCCCCAGCCACATATTTAACTCCAGATTAAATGAGGAATATGAGGGGTGCATCTGTGACAAATCAGTCTGTACTTAGTCAGTATGAACTGTGATGTATTTCGGAAAAAACACGCTCTTGCGAGGTGTTACCTTATACTGTTACAACCTGTAAGGAGAAAAATCAGATGGAAAAGCTATGAGTTCAGTTAGTTTGTACAAAAAAAAAAGTATTAAGATATTCTTTACTATTTTTTTCACACTTTATTTTCTTAGATGCAGAATGTTTCAAATCAGAATAGATGGGTTGTTTTTCAAATACAGTTTTGCCAAGCAACTTAGAAAAATACTACCCAGAACCTCTGAGCAATCCCAGAAAGAACCTGACTCTCAAAAAAATGTAACTATACTGTTACTACTTTCAAGCTGACCTTAGAAAAATTGCAACTCACTTTTAACTTGGGATACAAAGTAATTAAATGATAATTTTTAAATTGTGATAGGTTTGAAGTCTGAATATTCCTTATAAATATATGACTTAACACACTATTTTTCTTGGTCATCCTAAAGATGTTTAATGGAGAAAGTACGGTTGTTAAACACACAAAATGAGACTTTAATCTATACAATCTATGTTTAAATTGCTGCTGTGTGGGAGTACAAAGCCTGAACTTTGCCATTAGCCATTTCCAGGGCAACATGGAAATGATGATGTAAATTCAGGATTAGGACTTCACCATAGGATCAAGCAGCAGAATCTGAACAGTGATGGAAAGCACTTATTTAAAAGCAAATATTAGCAGTAAAAGTGAAAGGAAAACATACAATAGTATGTATTCTGTGTTTAATTGAAAGTTTGGAAACAATGCCTTTATTGTGATAATACAACATTTCATGATACATAGTGGACTAATAGAAGAGGACAATGAGACAGTCACGATCCATTATGAAAGACAGGACAAAAGGAAAAGGCACATAGTTTTATGTCCCTCTGTGCTGCTGATGGAGTGTCACAGCACTGATCTGAAGGGACTTTCTCAATTTGTCTGCATTGCTTTTTCGTCCACCACCTTCTTACTGTGTCAGGAAATGAGAATGCCAGTTACTCCTGATTGCAGGGATTGAGTGAAATAATATCAATTATGAACTAAGCTGATCCACCAAGTCTTTCACACACAGTTGTTAACTTTGTGTCAGATGATAGTCTGGCTAGATTCAAGAAGAGTAATTTACTGAAGACCTCCATAACCTATAGTTAAATACTGGACATTGCTGCTTGGTTGATTTTTCCTTCCTTCTCTCTCTTCACCCTCCTTGCCTTTCAAATTTACTCTTTTTTCCTAGGAGCACAAAATTTCCTTTAAAATGTGGCACTTTGGCCTTAGATACAAACATGAACAAATGCAGATGAACAGTTAATTTCTCATAGGTCAAGCAAAGGGAGACTAGCACATTCTTATCAATCTGTACTGATTTGCAGACCTGTACCAAATCAAAAGTGCCAAACATCACATGGATAAATGGAGTCAGTATCTACACCAGTTTTCAGGTGAGATAGAAAAGTATCCAATTAAATTAACATAGAACACTTTGATCATAGAAAAGGCAAACAACTCACAATATTCAGTAGCAGCTCTTATCCTCCACCTGGGTCGGGGCAACCCCCAGTATCAATACAGGCTGGGGGATGAAGGGATTGAGAGCAGCCCTGCCGAGAAGGACTTGGGGGTACTGGTGGATGAAAAGCTGGACATGACCCAGCAATGTGCGCTTGCAGCCCAGGAGGCCAACTGTATCCTGGGCTGCATCAAAAGCAGCGCGGCCAGGAGGTCGAGGGAGGGGATTCTGCCCCTCTACTCTGCTCTGGTGAGACCCCACCTGGAGTCCTGCATCCAGCTCTGGGGCCCCCAACACAAGAAGGACATGGACCTGTTGGAGCGGGTCCAGAGGAGGGCCACAAAAATGATCAGAGGGCTGGAGCAGCTCTCCTATGAAGACAGGCTGAGAGAGCTGGGCTTGTTCAGCCTGGAGAAGAGAAGGCTCTGGGAAGACCTTATGGCAGCCTTTCAGTACTTAAAGGGGGCTTATAGGAAAGATGGGGAAAAACTTTTTAGCAGGGCCTGCTGTGATAGGACAAGGGGTAATGGTTTTAAACTAAAGGAGGGGAGATATAGGCTGGAAATCAGAAAGAAGTTTTTCACAATGAGGGTGGTGAAGCACTGGCACAGGTTTCCCAGAGAGGTGGTAGATGCCCCATCCCTGGCAACATTCAAGGTCAGGCTGGACGGGGCTCTGGGCAACCTGATGTAGTTGAGGACGTCCCTGGCCATTGGGGGGGGGTTGGACTAGATGACCTTTAAAGGTCCCTTCCAACCCAAACTATTCTATGATTCTATGATTCTATGAGTATTACCTTTGCATCCTGTCTTAGTGCAATACATCACAGAATCACAGAAGGGGTAACTTCAAGGATGGAGACTGCACCACCTGCCTGGGCAACCTGTGCAGGGCTTGGTCACCCTCACAGTGAAAAAGTGTTTTCTGATGTTCAGAGGGAACCTCCTGTGTTTCAGTGCGTGCCCGTTGCCCCTGGTCCTGCCACTGGGCACCACTGAAAAGAGCCTGGTTCTGTCCTCTTTGCACCCTCCCTGCAGGTATTTATACACATTGATGAGATCCCCCTGAGCATGCTCTTCTCCAGGCTGAACAGTCCCAGCTCTCTCAGCCTTTCCTGATGTGAGAGATGCTCCAGTCCCTTCATCATGTTGGTGGCCCTTTGCTGGACTCTCTCCAACGTGTCTATGTCTGTCTTGTACTGGGGAGCTCAGCACTGGACACATTACTCCAGGTGTAGCCTCACCGGTGCTGAGCAGAGGGGAAGGATCACCTCCCCTGACCTGCTGGCAACACTCCTCCTAATGCAGCCCAGGACACCATTGGCCTTTGCTGCAAGGGCATGTTGCTGGCTCATGTTCATCTTGGACCCAAATCCTTTTCTGCCAAGCTGCTTTCCAGCTGGGCAGTCCCAAGGCTGTACTGGTACCTGGGGTTGTTCCTCCCCAGGTGCAGGACTTTGCACTTCCCCTTGTTGAACTGTCAGCCCATTTCTCCAGCCTGTCCAGGGACTTCCCTCTGGATGGCAGCAGGACCCTCTGGCGTATCAGCCCCTCCTCCCAGTTTTGTGTCTTCAGAAAATTTCCTGAGGGTGCACCCTGCCCAATAATCCAGATCACTAATGAAAATGTTAAATAGTATAATATTACAGAACAATGTAATACTACGTGATACTATAAATAAGTGTGGATGTAATCCTTCAAACCTCGACTTTGCCTATTCACTTCAGCAGTCACCAGCCATTTTTCACCCCAGTAAAGGCACTAAGCCAAAATCCTTCAGATTCAATTCTATTGCGTCAGTGTTTTATCAAAAGATCAACTTGTGATCAATTTAAAATACTTTTCAAAGTATTTCAGCAGTGAGTTCAGTTACCACGTGCTTTCTTTGAAGAAAATAATGTAAGTGCACTGTTAGACAACACAAAGCAAAACATGGTACTCTAACAGACAAGGTCATTTCACAGTTTCGTCACCGACATTACTACAGTAGAGCATGAGCACGGTGTCAGGACTGCACCCTTATAATAAACTGCATTACTGGTATAATTACAGAGAAAAATGAAGAGCACTAGTTTTTTTTACAAATAAACATGTAAACATTTTTTTCAATATGATATTAACATCTTAGTCTTTGTATTGTTTCTGATACTTCTGCATTGTAGTGTCAATGAAGAGCACATCAGACAAAAATCTTTCTTTTTTTTGACAGCTGGAGGTCAGGTTTTAAAACAGAAGGGGAACAAATGAAAATCAGGAAATAACAAAAAGATATGACAAGGTCTTTACTAAGTAGCTAGCTCAGTATTAAGTTATAAAGTGGGCTCTTCAAGATTATATATGGCATTCCAAGGTCCTAAAATCAATAAGAGGTTGGGCATGGAATCAGTTGGTGCCCTAGGGACAAAAGAAAAATGATACACAGATTGGTTTAACGGAGAGAAATATAATAGCAAGAGAAAGAAATATTATGATCAACCATCTGAACCTCTTCTATTACACAGGTTATAGGACTTGACTGAATTAGTGCCACATTTACATTCATAACTAGACTCCTGGACTACAGCAGCTTGCACATCAGATGCTGGGACTGGGTTTGGTTAGCCGCTCTGCTGTAAGGGAGAGCGGCTTACCAGTCGCATAAGGAGAGGTAAGCAGTGCTTCTTCCCCACTCCTCCAGGCTTCCTTGCATTTCCTCTCATCAACGTGACAGGACAGCCTAGTGGAAAGCTGCCTTCTCTTTCCTTCAGCACTTGCTGTGTGCCGGTAGGCATGGTGAATTTGGCAATCCCACCCCCCACCGCCTTGGTCAGCTGTACTGCTAGTTTTCTGCTTCTAACAGGCGTGTTAAGAGTAGATGGTGAGCTTGTCTGTGTAACCTAGGTCTGTCGGTAGCTGAGTGCTCTGGGGTGAAGTCTTTTACATCAACCCACACTAATGTTTAAAAAGAATACCCTCCAGCTGCTTGGATGACAGCATCTTCCTTGAGACTTTCCTGACTAAGGTTTAGACAGAGCAGTGACTGTCATCAAAGTGGCTTAGTCCTGTATCTCTTTGTCAGCTAAAGATACAACGCTGAGGAATGATGAGGTGCAGCACTGATCACTCTGCTTGGCTGATGCTTCCCCTGCATTATGCACCACTCCCTGAAAACTTTAATAGGAGCTCTTCTAGTTCGAGATACGAAATCTCTGATCTATATATTAAGCAGTGAAAGGCCAACAGCCACGTCGCCTTTCAGTAGATAGCCATTTATTTGTGCACAATTCAATTTTGATTGCTAGTAGTTAGCTGGAGTTTCATCCAGGCCATGGGGATTTTGAATTTCTCTCACTTTTTAATCAAAACATTATGAGCGCCAAGCCAAATGCCAAACAGAAGTCATTGCATCAACTTTATTTGCTTTATCAGCCAAACTAGTAGTCTCAGTCAAACAACTATATCAAATTACCATATGCAAGATAACAGTTTACCTCTCTGGCAGTGTAAATAGACCTTGAAGTGAGTGTCAGTCATGTCTGCTTTAGAAATGCATAAAGTGCCCAACGGTTAATTAGAATCAGGATCTTAAATCAGGCACAATTGGGTCAAGAAGTGCATTAGTTTTCAAAGACAGAAAACCCCATAGTTTTCAATGAAGTGAAGAAGGATGGTATGTGTTCATTGCCTTTACAAATCAAGTCACTTTGTAGGTGTATAACTTCAGACCCTCCCATTGCTGTCTCCACTGGTTACTTCACTTGAGAAAAACTGCCTTTCAGTCTAATCAGCTGTTCCCATGTTGGCCTCTTAGCAGAGAAGCTTGTCCTGCTCTGCACAGTCCTTCAAGGAGAAGCTGCTGACAGCCATGCCCATTGCCTCTGGCAGTTCTCCACTGCTTCAAGTCCCTGTGTGCTCCCTGTGTCCCCTTTGGCAGCAGCAGAAGAATCAAGAAAGAGCCTTTGGACACCACAGGAAAATCCACAACGAAAAACTTCCACTCTTAATTGCCAGCTTGTGTCTCTATGGCTCTGCCCTTGTTTTTAAAAATGTAAATTATAACTAGCCATTTACAAAACCACAGAACTGAAGGGAAGCACAGCTTCATGGAGTCCACAGCTGGACTGAAAATACTGCAGTCAACCTCTTAGCAGAGACTAGTAATTATTTTTCATTACAAGCCTGCTGTTGACTACACCACCTTTTAAAAAACTCCCTTGTTCTGCTTTCTCATGTGCAGTCTCTGCCCCAAGATGCATTTCCCCAAGAAAGGCTGGAAATTAATTTGACAAGGTGTTTTTGAGATTTAGGACTTTGAAAGGAAGTATGTTTTTCATTTGGGAGAAAGTCTAATCTTTTTTAATGTGTTTTTTTTTAAAGGGCTTATAGTTTTCAAATGTGTTTATTATTAGTTCTTCATAAAAATAATACTCAGAATAACTTTAAAATTCTGGAACTCCTCACTATTGCTGCTGGAGAGGGTTCTGCTCTGCGAGTATACATTTTTGCAAATGATGCAACTGTGTGATGTGATCATAGAGTGTTCCCTTGTCAGATATGCTATGTCTGAGTGATTGAGTGGGGCCAAAGGAAGAAATTTAGCATCACTAACATCCGACATTTAACTTGAATCTTTCCTACTGCTTGTCAAATATTATTCCACAGTTCTGAGGCTGTTCTTTTGCATTTCCATCCTAAACTTTCTCATAAAGGTGTTTTGTTTCGGTTTGGGTTATTTAAGGTGGAAATTCCCCTCAGCTGTGTAATTTTTTTTGATAGTGGTAAATAATAAGCTTTGAGGACTCGTCAGAGTTTAGATTTTCTTCTAGAACAGCTCTATATAATGGCAGAGTACACTTGCCAAGTTAAAAAAAGACAGTATCAAAAGGATGATCATGAACAAAGCTCTTTTTAAGTAGTGCCAGATACAAACCAAGAAAGCTTCCACCAAAAGCCACTTGAAATGCATTTTTGACTTATTAATAGCAAGTAACCGTTGCCATCTGCAGAGGTGACTGCGCTCTGGATTGTAATGTGCAGCTGCCTAGGCATACAATGACCTTCTGCCCCCAGCCCTCCATCTCCTGCACACAGTTTAAATACTTCAGTTGCAGCTGTTCAAGAGGAGGAAGTGCTAGTTTTAAGAAGAACTAACCACGATTACCCTTGGTAAAAATATTACGCAGTTAAAAATAAGCCAGTATATTGAAGGAAGCAGCATATTGTATTTTTATGGCTATGTTATAACGTAAGAATGAAAGGGTGATTGCACTCTTTTGGTCTCAGATCAAAACTCCATTCAACCCAGCACTATCTCTGACAGTGGCAAAGCAAGCGTGTAGGGAAGACAACACACGTACAAGAAAATCATGTTTGATATTCTACAGAGGATATTTGGCAGATGTCAGGTGGGGTAATTACCTCTCCAGGGCCAGAACTGAATTTTCATTCGTCAGTGTAAAATATGGCATAACCGAACTCATCTTGTATATCTAGGAACGATTTTGTCACTAGGATTTTTTTTTGTTTTGTTAAAAATGTGTAATTTCTTTTTATGACATGCAGAGATTGCTGAATCCCAGATTTCATCAGTGGCAAAACAGAAAGACTGAGTTCTGCAAACACACAAACACACACACACACACAAAAGTGTCTTTAAGGAAGCAGCTCTGTTCACCAATTAAAAAGGGATCTTTTAACTTTTTCTTCTAACTTTAATCTTTTACTGCCTGGTTCTTTGGTCACTATTATAAGAAATACTAGGAAAAAGAGAGAATTATTAGATGAAGGATAATGGACTGAAGCTTACTCTCTTCAAAATGAATGGGAGATGTGTTATTGGTGAACAGAGTCATGACTCTTTCCTGCAGAGTAAAACAATACGGCTTTAAGTGAAGTTCCAGATATACCCTGTAGGCATTTGAAAGAGGAAAAAAGTAAATGATGATACAGTTTGTGATAGAAAGCATAGTGCAATGCTCTGAAAAAAATGAAAAAAGGAGAATTGTGAGGCAATCAAATTCAGACCATCTCTTTCTGTAGTAAGAAAGTTATAACTCATTATGGTTAAAGGGAAAATTTAATTTTTGGTTTTAAGCCTATGAAGCTAGCCAAAAAAAAAAAGTCATAAATTCCATACTCATAACTTCCACAGCTTCCTATTTTCTTGATACAAGTCCTGAAACACTCTAAAGGAAACGTTATGGCCTATAATACAGCATTAAGGGGTCCCTGAGCTGTAGCAGTTTCACTTGTTCCCTAGATACAGTTGGGTACATTGGCTGATTTTTTTCCCTTTATATATTCCCCAAACACAAATATTTATGTTTGTGTCTGACCCAAACTGTGTTATTACTTTTACAGACCCTGCTTTCCAGGTCTGGGTGCAGGAATTTCAGGGATATTTAATTGGTTTTTAATATAATCATGTTGTTGTTGTTGTAATACAGCGTGCCCAGACCGTTGAAACTGTCAGCACGATTGGCAGTGGTGAATCTGAGTGTTTTCGTACCTAATCTAGAATGAAATTTCCTCGATTGAAAGTATTCACTTCCATTGCAGTGAGAAAAAAAATAAAAATTCAGACATTTGAAAATAAACTGACAGAACTGATTCAGATTAAGCTCCTGTGTTTTAATCCTGCTTTTCAAGAATTGGTGAACTAGCAACAACTGATTTTCTGTTCTTGCATTCCAGTCAAATTAAATTTAATCTTAAACTCAGCTTTATAGCTAAACTTAAGTTGGGCTTAAACTCATCATGTGTTGACTAAGGTAATCTTGCAGGTTCTCACTAAATTGCTGAGAATAATTGAATGCGTGGCCCATAATAGAAAAACTGTAGCTTGCATTTTTAATTAAATGAATTCTCATGAATTTAAATTAAGCATACTGTGTTTATTTAATTGACTTGAATAGAAAAGCTCATCTCTTGAACCATTGCTTGGAACAGCATTTAACACATTGTCTTCTGTGCAACCACTAGCATGAATAAATGCTGCTTCAGAACTGAGAGTTACAGAGTCAGGCTTCAACTCATGCCTCTTAAACAATGCAAGTATGACAACATTGTGAGTATATATATCAGAATGACACTCACAGAGTGTCAATGCAAGTTAGGAAAGGTCTCGTGTTGGTTTGAGTACACACATGTACTGTTCAAACTGCCGTCTGCTTTGGATGTGATTTGGTTGGCTACTTATCAACAACATATCCTGTGATCCGCATTTTAACTTTTCTTCTGAAGTTTCATAATGTCTAAGACTTTCTCTGCTGTCTCCCCTGTCTGCTCTCGATCTCTCTCTCCAGGAAGGACATGCTAATTCTTTATCCTAGTTGGCAGAACTAGCACTGCCCAGTTACTCTTAGTCAGAATTACATGTTTTGCCACTGTTTTCCACACTAAAGCACCTCAGTTTGCAATGAGTCAAACCCAAACTGTAAATTCTTTTCCAAGTTTCTGAATCTTTCTGTCTTGTTCAAGTAATTTATCATAATTCCCTTACAAGAAAAGTATGCAATGAAGTTACATATCGCTCCACAGAACTTCGGTTACTGGTGTCTCTGTAACATTCAGACACTAAAATGGTAATGTCATACAACAAAGCAAGCCATGTGCTTGCAAGTGACCACACATAAGGGTCTTCTTTTGAACTCAGGAGATACCATGTTCCCTACATGGGGATAACGCTTTGAATGTTTTGGCAGTACTGCTGTACAACTGAAGGACTTACTGATTTTATAGGAAAACACAAGGACAAGATCAAGCCAAGTTCTAAATATTTAGTCATGCGATTCTTGGTTAGTATGCAAAGTTTCTTCAAAATTTAATCCACTGGCCATGAATATGTCCTTTGATCTATCAATGTTTAGTATTTTGGTACAAATATTTGTATGAATGGAGCTGATAACAAATAAATCAAAGTGTCCCAGAAATAAAATGCATGTACTCTGAAAAGGGAAATTAGACAGACCAACAGGTTCTAGGTTTTGTTACATGATTCTACAATAGAAACCCTAACTTCCTCTAAAATCTATGGGAATTGTGAACCCTGATTAGGGAATCATTATTCTGTTTTACTCAAACATAAGAATTAGGAGATAATCAGTGGACTTGTCAGGTAGGAGATATAAAACGAGACATGGCATTTTTTTTCATACAGCACAAACAGCCACAATTTTTAAGAGCCAGTCTGATAACTGCTATAATTTAAACATGACTAGGGCTTGCTGGAGTTAACCAGATCACAGAGGCAGTATGTTTCAAGGGAGCACCCTTGAATTAGGGTCCAGGAAGAGCATATGCAGGGGAAGAGTACCAGGCAAGCAAGCCACTGTAGCCACTTTTTTCTGCTCCGTGTGCTGCAAGTGCAAAGCAGGACTTCACCTGAACTGTTAGGCCTGTACTGGTACTGTGGCTACTGTTTTCCAAGTGCATGACTGCAAAGCTGGAAATCATGATTTGCTACTGACTGAAATGAAATGAACACAGTCAGTACTGGTATCTTTTTCTTCCCTTCTATAGCAGCTCTCTTTACCATTTACTGTTGCTTTTGGAGTGCTGCTCAATTCGCTGTGTCTCAGGGCTGAAATTTGCTCCATTTTTACATTTTTCTCTCTGTAGCCACAAATCATGATCAAATCATACTGCTTTTTTCTTCTACCACATTCTCAAATTATTCCTCTGTCTGGTCTAAGGGAAAACACTTTATCTCAGTCCATAGCAAAATTCCCAAGAATTTTAGTGGATCTAGAATTTCACTTTAACTTTGATATGCTTAACCTCAGCAGGGTACTTAACTGTATACTTGTAGGTAGCTTCATTGAACTCAAGGGGACCAATCCAACTGCACAGGCCTTGCCATGATTTTCCTTCCATTGGTGTAATTTTGAAGTATGCTGCATATTTTCCATCTTCCTGTCAAGTGTTCAGTGTCAGTTATTATTGCAGAGGAACTGCAATAGGTGAACCAATAATCCACTCTGGAAGTGTGAGGAGCTTCAGTTTGTTAAACGTGAACATGTTCATATAGCAGCTGATGTGTAGTTCTTCCATCCAAGCTGTCCTCTGTTGAAGCCCCAGTAAAAAATCCTTAACATTTGGTTTATTTAATGACAAACTAATCTTAATTGGAAATCTTCCAGACAACTCGGTTTCATCAGTTATTTATGCATAGCTCATTTTGTTTGGTAATAAAAATAAATGAAAACAAAATTCTCCTGGATTTGGAGATAAGCAGGAAAAAGAAATCCTCTGAATCTAGTCCCCAGAAAACTAAACTGGAAATAGAGCCCACAGTTTATGTCTTCTTAAAAAGTCAGTTAATGGATAGTCTTCCCCTCTAACTTCAATCTAGTTGCCACAGAAACATCACACAATTTTTGATAGCTAGTTTATAATCTACATTGCCCCCTTTATGGCTATGAAAATCTGTTGAGGTTTTTTTTATGCAGCAATGCAATTATCCACTTTCTTCCTTGAATTAATTTATTGATGAATAGAACTTAAGAGTAGGAATAGCGCAAGAGGCAGTAGAATCTGCAAGAAAGGAAAGCTATCATTATACGCTGTATCTTTATGCCTACATGGTGAGTTTCTTTTTAGTGCTCTGTGGTGCTTTTAGGCTATATCCATGCAAGTGCTGCAGTGGTGCAGATACCATTAATGGAAGCTGCATAGTCACAGAGGCTGCAAACAAGTATAACCGAATTTGAGGTTTTGGATGGTTTTACAATGAGTTGTATGCACGACCTGGCTCCATTCGCCAAACCACCAGCTTCACCCAACATCTCATGTGCTTCCTCCCACCTTCTTATTTCAGGTGCTCCAGGCAATCCGCAACCAATTCATTACGTGAGTGGGCAGCTCTCTACACTACCTCTGTCAGGCTTGAATCTGACCCATTTCCAGACCCGAGTCTTGTTAGTTTCACGTGTTGTGCACAATGTTGGAATTGGATGGCTGAAGGATGGAGGTGAGAAGATGAGTGGGAATTGAGGCCCGTAGTGTAGGATACAGCTTCTCTGCTCCCTGTCAGAACCGGGAAGGACAACTTCTGAGCGATTCTCTGGCGACTATTTTATGCCTACTCATTGCCAGCTATGGAGCTTCCCAGATGCTGATTTATCAACAGTAAATCTTTGTAACTTCTGCTGCTTTTACCTTCCCCTCAGCCATAACGGCCTGTTCTGCTCTGTCT
Source organism: Phoenicopterus ruber ruber (assembly GCA_009819775.1). Lineage (NCBI taxonomy): Eukaryota > Metazoa > Chordata > Aves > Phoenicopteriformes > Phoenicopteridae > Phoenicopterus > Phoenicopterus ruber. The sequence continues at coordinate 63,312,614 of CM020246.1, read as the reverse complement.
GCTTTGTAAGCCCATTTTAGGCTATTTCTATAATCACAATGCTTTGTCGGTCAAGGCTTTATCAATTTTAGGGTTTATAACTCAGGTCAAAGAAAGAAATAAAGGGAAAAAGAATCAAAGGAAATGGTCACAGATGAGAGGTAGCAAAAGGAACAAACTCTTCCTCCCTATCTATAATTGACTGCAGAACAAAGTCAGACTGGTTCAGGTAACCACAGGGTATAAAAATCAGGCTTGGGGTTAAACCTATCTTCCTGAAGACAGCAAGACAATTTACCTGAATGCCACATTTGTAACAATGAAGTTTTATATGAGTGATTAGAGACTAAAAGAGGGAAGGCTGGCACCGGACTCACAGTCAGGCTGAAGATCCCAGCTGCAGGTCCAAAAAGATTTCCTCTTCCTCACAACGTAGCATTTTGGAAAGGGCAATGTTTTTCCCTAATAGGCTGGTCACCTACTGGTGTTTCTCAGCATCTTAAAGCTCTTTACCTCTTTAACAAAGACATGGTCAAAAATTGTGTTTCTTTTGATATATTTCTTGACTAATAATTTTGGTAAAGTGTTTTTCAAAGATATTTTCAGTTCAATCTTAACAGTTTGCTTGAATGGGTTCTTAACCTTTCTTGGTTTCCACCTCATTGTTTGGGGTCAATGTCCTCCATATTAGGCTTTTGTCTCACAAACCTTGGACATGTAATTACATTTACAGAACCAGGAGTGGCAGAACCTCTCCTGTCCCACGGTGGGGCCAGACTGCCTCCTTCTGCTGCCTCCTTCTTTTCTCTTACGCAGGCTTTTGCCCTCTTACTCCTGTTACCAGCTAAACTTTCATTTCCTAGTTTCCAGCAGAGCTGCTAATGGAAGCTGGCTAAGGGAAAGGAAATTCAAGATGCTGCAGCCAAACTAAACAGTGCAGGCTTTAAGCAGATCCTAGCAACTTAGCTTGTCACTGGCAATAAACAGGTAGGACTTTCCAGATACACTCAAGTACAAACAGCACAGCAAACGAGGTTGCTTACCTGTGGTAAGAAACCAAGTCACTGGGAAGAAAATGAAGGCTTTAAGGGCTCAGATGGAGGTTTACACCCCTCCACAACCATTCTTGGCGATTCCAGTAGGAACTTGAGGCTGTGGGTAGGTTCTCAAATGGAGTGTGGGGAGGGAAGGGATATATATGGAGAAAGGACTACTGAAGCTGTGCACACAGGGTTTTGAGGCAGCAGGGGAGGGAGAAAGACACCACAGCTCTAACTGGGAGCTCCTATCTCTCCTCCCCACAGCTTTTCAGGAAATGCTATGTAACGTCCAACATACTTTACACTAGCTTTGGCATGTTCAGTCCACTTCAGCATTTGTGACCTGTACCCGCCTGCTCCCGACCCCTGCTAACGTGGTTAGCGTAGCTAACGCCATTTTATGAGGCAAGCAGCCATTCTCTGTGACCGAGGGGCTCACGTATTCCTTCCCTTTCCCTCATTATCAGGCCCTGAAGGTCCTGTGCACCAAGTACACAATCAAACAGATTTCTTCCTCCCCTCCCTGCTGGCCTCGAGGTTCCTGGGCGCCAGGCCGATTACTCCTTCCTTGCCGGCCTTGAAGGTCCCAGGCACCCGGCCAGCCCAGCAGTGGTGATGGCCCCATCACGTCACAGGACCCAGAGCACTGTCCATAAAATCACGCAGTTAGGAGTCCTAAGTGGGGAACTTGGACCGGAGCTGCTGTGAGATCTACAGAGAGTCTAGGTGATACGAAGTCATAAATTAAGTTAGCATCTAGGTGATGAAAAATTGTAAGTTAAGTTGTATTACAAATTCTGTATTATGCTACTTACAGATTATACTATATTGATTCTGCTTGTAGAAATCTTGTGCCATTCTAATAATAAATTCTGTGCTAATCATAATACCCTGTTAAGAATATAAAGCTTTAATTGTAACTATGATTTAGTGCCATCATCATTCTGCCAAGGATCCCTAAAAGAACCCGTCTGTCCCCTTAGTGTCAGGTGACAGCATTGTCCACTTCAGCTTCTTAGGGGGTCCACTAATGCAAGCTTCCCACCTCCTGCACAGTTATGTCTTTGGTATCTAGTTTCATTCCCCAGGGCCAAATCTCTACAAGTGGTGACTCTCTGACACTTCACCAGCTAGGACACATCCTCCCCAGGTCAGAAGATGCACCTAAGCCAAAGGGAACCCATTGCTCTCACCTGAGCGTGTGGTGTGAAGGGCTGCCACCTGCACTGGGCCAGCATTTGTTATTCAGCAAAAGCTTAGAATAATGCTCCGTCGCTATCTCAAGATAAAGTTTAAATGTACAACCTCTAATGTGTTTCAGTCTTAACAGTTACTGGTGACAGGCAGGAGAACAGACACCATATGTATTTCTGAGGCTAATGATCTGATCCCAATGCACTGAAGTTAGAATTACTATCATAGCTTACCAGGGGCTTAAATATCAGGGGCTGCTTACGTCTCACATTTCTCCCTTCCAGCTGCTGAGTTTTCCTTAAGCTGACAGGCTTGCAAAGCATTCCCACAGATATAGTAGCTGGTCAGGAAGATGCTACCAAGCTGATTCCACTCAACAAATAGAAATCCTAGGTGGACCACAGAAAAACGCAGTTTCATTGGGAGTTAAATAGAAGTGGATTTGAAAAACAAGGTTAACTGCTCAAAACCTAGGTCTAATAGAGGAGGCTTAATCTTCTATTAGCCTGCAGCATGTATGATTTCATACCATTTTAACCACCCTTGCCTCAGACATTTTAACCTTGACGAAGGTAACTACACATGCTGCAGGGTAACGGAATCTTGCTTCTTACCACTTGTTTCTCTGTTTTTCGGCCATATACCCCTGTATAGCATTCTAGGGAGACACTGTGCAGCAGCATACCATCTCTGTCGCTCCTCATCAATGTGCTGTGCCTACACCGCGCCGTTTGCCCCGGTGTCTATGCACCGGGAGCATTCACGCAGTCTTTTGTGTCGCGACGTTGCACTTCACTGGGCTGTTTCCGTCCCCCGTCATATGCCGCTACGCTCAGAATCAGGGCCACTTACGATAACACGTGAAGGGACATTGCTCCTGCAAAGCCCGTGGGACCCCTCCCTGACAGACTGTGCTTGACCCGGCACACATCGTCTGCGGGATGCCGCTGCGCTGTGCCTCTGCCTGCCCTGCAAGTACACGTCGGGCAGGGAGGCTACCCTTGCAGTGCCTGTGTGCGCCTGCACTGCGGGACGAGCCCGTGCTCCCGCCGCGCAGTGTCACCGCCTCATGTCCCCACAGGCTGTGCCTGAGCCAGCCCTACTGCGGGGCCCGGCTGCACCTGCGGGGCCGCGGCCACCGGCCGCTCTCCCCTCACGCCGTCCCGCGGGGGTCCGCACCTCCGGCTGGCAGCGGGCTGCCCCACGCTCCCTCCTCAGCGCCCGGACGAGCGCTGGCGCAGCAGGCCGCCGCTCCCCGCCCCCCCCCCCCCCCCCCGCCGCGCACCGGCCCGGCGAGCTACGGGCGCTCCCGCCGCAAACAGGTCGCCGGGGGAGCGAGCCCCGGGCGGCCCCCTCCGCACCTGCCCTCGCCGGCGGGGGCCGGTCCCCGCCGCTGCCCCCGCCTGCCTCTGTCACGGCGCGGCGCCCCCTCCTCCCCGCCCACCATTTTCTTCCCTCCCAGACAGGCGCAGGCGAAGCGAAGCGGCGGGCGGGCGGCTGCCTCCGTCTCCCTCCCCTTCTCCTCAGATGCCCTTTGCTGCCGCTGCCGCTGCAGGGTTATTATTACAGTATGTGGCTGCTCCCTCCCCCGCCCCTGCGCGCCGCTCCGCGCCGCTGGCCGGGCGCCGCCGCTGTGCAGCGCCTTGGCCCCGCTCCGCGCCTGGCCGCCGCCCAGGCCCGCGCCGTGCTGCTGCGAGGGGGGCGCCGGGCCCCGCGCGCGCGGGGCGGCGCGGGGACACCAACGGCCAACGGCTAACGGCTAACGGCCAACGGCCAACGGCTAACGGCTAACGGCTGTCCGACCGCCCTGCCGCTCCCCTCGGCGCCTCGGGGGGCGCCGCCCCCGCCCCCGGCGCTGCCCGGCGGAGCGCGGCCGGCGGCGGGGCGGTCGCTGCCCTGGCTCCCAGACAGCGGGGGGACGTGGGGCTGCGGATTATTGCAGACTAAGCAGTCTGGCTCTGCAGCAGCGGGCGGGGGGAGGCGGGCGGGAGCGGGCGGGCAGGCAGGGGGAGTGTGTATGTGTAAGGAGGGGACGGGAGGGGAGGGGGGAGAGCTGGAAGCCAGCCAGCTACCATCAGAATTAGCTCATTGTTCAATATAACCAGCTCTGGCAACCAAAATCCAGCCTGAGAGAGAGGGAGAGAGAGAGACTTTCCCCCAGCCACCCCCACCCCTTTTTCTTTTTTCTCCAAGGCTGCACTTTGGAAGAGGTGCAGTCATTCTTCCCCACACCCCCTACCCTCTCTCCACTCCCCCAACTATAAATTCCCTTCTGTAGCATGCTGCCCTTTTTTAATCCACATTTGTGTTTCAGATCATGTAGAAAGGACAGAAAGTGAGCAGGGAGCGGGGGCTTTTGTCTGTAAGTATCTGCAATTCCAATCCACAGAATTTTATTTTTTCTTTTTTAATTAATCCTCTCTCTCTCTCTCTCTCTTTGTTTCTTTTCATTTCCTTTTGTCCTTAGCTGGACTTTGCTGCAGCTTGCCTTTCCCCCTCTCGGTGCACATTTCCAAACAGGCTTTCTTAAAGAAGATGAGAAAACATGCAGTATATGTATTTAACTCTTTGTCTTTATGCTTTAAGGCTGAATTTCTAGGCTGGGGATTTTTCTGCACACATGCAAGGGGAGATGAGAAGTGGTTTTCTAAAACTGTTTCCTTTTTTTTCGCTTTTGCACTCCACAAAGACCAAAATGCATTTTTTGAACCTAATGCACTTAGCTTTTTTAGCATGCATGCAAGGCTCTGGGATTGGTTTTTCGTCTCTTTTCTTGTCCCTTGTAAAACGAATCTCCCTCTTCTCCGCCCTGACACTGGATTCCTCTCAGGCTGCTGGGGTTTATTTTTAGAAAGCAGTCATTCTTGCAACAGCCTTCTGCATTTTTGCATGTGCAGCAGTTAAATTTTGGGTGGTTCTTTTGAGGAAAAAAAAACAAAACCAAACGTATGTTGGATTTAGTGATGTGCTTTCTTTCAAACGTTTCTGTGTACATTTATAGATATATGAGTTTGCAGTTTTAAATCCAAAATGTATGTGTGTGTTTGTGTGTAAACATATGACTCATACCTAATTACATTTCAGATATACACACTGTAGGTAAGAAATATATAATTAATAGAAGAGAACTTTAATTTTTGTCACTATATGAAAACTGATAAAGGAGGTATGCTACAAATTCAGTCAGTTAAGAGAGTGGTAATTTAAGGTACCATTAAATGAGGTAGGACCTACTCTTTTTTTTTTTTTTTTTCTCTCTGCCTATTTAAAATAGGGGGGTGTGTGGAATAGAGAGAGAAAAATGGAGGTTATGTAATGCAGTGCCATTTCCAAAAATACCTACTCTCTGGGCCATTACATTGTGAAAGCCTGACACTGTTATACTTGTTTCTTGATTGCAAAAAGCCACACTTTGTAGTACGCCTGGGAACAATGGACCACCTTTACAGTAAGCATAGGGTGACAGTTTTTTGTCCTCTTCACTGATTCTTAGGTGTGTTAACCATTAGGTGTAGTGCTCTTCAGACATGTACCAAGTGCTAAGAATAGCATAGGGTTCTGCAAATCCAGGTACCAGGGATTCCTTTGTCCTATATTTAAGCCTACAGACCACTGAAGTGCAGAGAGGCATGATATATAAGCATACATGTGGTTAGAATAATTTGCATGACTTTAATCTTAACCACTGAAGCTTATACTTGGCTCACCACTGTTATGCTGGCAAAAATACCTATTAAATATTGTGACAGTTGGAATTACTTTTTTTTTTTCATTTTTTATTTTTTAAATTGTTTTCAGATTGTTCTCCTTGTGCTACTTGAGAGAAACTGCAATCCCAAGAATCTAAAAATGGTAAGAATTAGTTGCTTTAGCAAAGAATCAATAATTTTTTTGGTATAAATACAAACCTTCTTTCCCCATCCCCAATACTCATTTATAAATATGACCTTTATACTTTATAAGACATACTTTTTGAGGCTGTGGGAATTTGCCGTACAATGACTGATGTACTCTGAAAACCTCCATATGTTGGATCTTTGATTTTCTTGCATTTTTTAAATAAAAATCTGAAATCCTTCTTTGTGCAGTAAGGCTTATTTAATTGAAACAAGAGGTGTTTAGGTTACTATGAAGAATACACATCATTACACATGTAGAGAATACATGCAGACAAAACAATATTCAGTAATTTCAGCCCCGCCACCTTCCTCCCAAAAAGAAGAAATAGGTCATTGCACTTAGTAAGTGAAGCAGATTTAATGTTACTCTGTCAGGAAAGTACATAAGATGCAAACTAAATTTTCTTATTATTTGATAATTTTTTCAGAAGGTTAGCCTTTCTTTGTGATACAAATCTGTTCCAGGAAAAATGTCTAGGCCTCAGCCTAACTGAACTTCTGGGCACTTAGTTGAAATATATTTATTGAACAAAATTCAACAATGACCCATTTCCTTCAGTGTTGTGTTTATATTTTTACTGATTAAAGCCCATTTGTTATACTCTGAGATACTACTGCTGACAAATACCTGATTTTAAAGATGAAACATTATACATCTAAATATTCTCTAAATATGGTATTCTCTGAGAAGGACTGTCTCAGAATCAGCAGGACAAAGAAAGTAGTTTTTTACAGAAAAAGTACATAAAGTAAGCAGTATTAGTTTAGATGCTGTGTAGTCATATAGCATTCTTGATTGAAGATGCAACTGTCACTGAAGCATGTCTGAATACATGTACTGACATAAATGTGATATATTTGGGGTGCTATGTGATAATATCATGGTCAAAAATCTGTTAATTTATATGGGGCAATAGCTTGTCTGAAGTAGCATTGCTCAGGGTGTACATTAGCACAGAATATTTTCCAGAGTGTGAGGTTCTCGGGGACATATTCTTATTAAGGGTTAAATTAATTGCATTAATTATATTGTCCTTGTCTGTTCTTTGGAGTTGTTTTGATTTGGGGGAGGAGGGATGATCAAAGGATGTTTAAAATAAGCAAATATGTAATCTGTTATAAAGGCTTTTTTTCTTTTTGGCTCCTTGTTTTATATCATTCCTATCTGCAAAAATAAACTTGCAAATTCTGGAGTTTTAGTCTATTCTGGAACCTACTTTCATCAAAGTGCTTTGCTCATCTGTGTATAAATGAATAGTTGGGGGTGGGGAATTAAAAGGGAAATGATTCACTTAAACTGTGAATAGAAATCATGTTAAAATACATTTTGTTCACACAACTGTGGAATATTGGATAAGGCAACTGTTTTCCTACCAACACCAAGGTGACAATCAGCCCACATTTTTAGATGGTATGCAGGCTGTTATGTGCAATATATGCCTATCTGTGGAACAAAAGATTATTTTAAGTTTAGTTAGGCATAAAATAGCCACTGATTTTTGCCAGCAGATGGTTCTATAAATCTAGCAAGGTTCCTGTAGTAGTCAATGAAATCAGTTTTGTAAAGCCAGTCTCCGGGCCAGAACATAAGATGCAACTTAGAACTATCCAAATGCAGAAAATAAAATGTAGTTACCTACCTGTCTAATCCTGTTGTTTGTTTTGCAGTGTAACATAAATAAAAATCTTATTTGGCTGGTTTTGAAAAGTTTGTTATGAAAAGGCCTAATTCTACTTTTTTGTGACTGTTGATCAGAATTTCAATGTAAGAAAGACTAGGTTTTGCCCGAACTTGCAAGGCTGCTTAAGATGTGATACTTGGCAGAATCTCTTCCCCTACCACCACCCTTTTTCTCCCTTTCTTTCACTTTTGGCACAGTAACACCAAATGTAATTTTAAGTCAGACCACTGACATACTTTCCTTGTAGTAGTGGACGCACTTGTCTTTGGCATATTCCTTGTATTTATTGCAAGTGTCTCCTTAGCCATTCTAATTTGCAGGAAAAAATCTTCTTTACATATCAACACTTTCTACACTGAAATACATGGTTGTAAAAGTGCCTACTTTGTCTTCAGTATAACAGCGCATGCAAAGGCTCCATTCTGCTCTCACTGGTCAGTGAAAATTTAGCTGTTACATTTCACCAGGCTGAACTAAACCTTAAAAAATGGGGAAAAATGGCCTGTTTATTCCTTTGCTAAACTGAAAGTTCATTAATTATTTAGTTAAGCTTACAGTAAAATTAACAGTGACTAGAATAAACTTGTTGAGTGAGAACAAATGAATTCTTGGTTTAACTTCACTTTCTTACCTTCTTAGTTTCTTAATGTTATTCCATAAAATGTTTCTTAAACCGCTTACAAGTAAAAGCAAGTATCTTAGCAGGTTAGTTTTCAGTGCTGCTTCTACTTCTCCTAGACTTGGAATTGTGATTTCCTCATACCTGGTTAATTAATCTTTTCTGGAGCTGTATAATAATAACATCATCAATAATTCAGAAGAAATGGAAAGGCAGAAGAGTGTACTTTCTATTCTTCTTGTAATTTTAACTCCTGGACATTTTGAGCCATCTTACACAAGAACATCTGCCATTTGAGGATCTGACCTTACTTGTGTATAATATATTTCCTTAAGTGACACCCTAAAGGAAGAAAGAACCTTGTATATTTATTTGCAATGTATAAAGTCCTGAGGTGATTTTAATTGCTATTTTTATTTGAAAAGCTAGAATTTCAGTATACCACCTTCGTAGAAAGTGCTGTATGTCATAAAATACAAATTTAGATTTTAGTGCTAAGTAAGGAAAAAAGGGTTCTAACTAAAAAGAAAAAAAAAATAATTGTTTTTAAAATTTATTTGGCCTATGTGATCCAGTCATTGAAATAAAAGATCTTGTCAGAAGAGTGAGAGTAGGGAGTTCTTAATTCCAGTTTTCTGAGGCCTCAAAGAAGACTTTTAGCAAAACAGAAAAGGCTTTTTTTTAATCGTAAACGTTTGTTTTTAAAGAAAGAAAATGAACAGGCATTTTAGACACTTGACAAAGTGGTCTGTTTCTTTGCTTCTAAAGCACTCAGGTGTGTCCTTTTCCCCTGCTCACATTGCTGTTCATTTCTGGACTTCAAGTTCAGTTCTGAGAGTTTGCAGTGCAGGTGCTAAGGAATTTAAACTAACACTAATAAAAGTGTACATCAATAAACAGATAAATCTTTAATAATTTAAATTTGACCTACCTGAAAATAAACAAAAGATATTCTAGAGCCTCTCATTAATTTACTTCTGACTTACCACGATGGGATGGCTTTCTTCTTAAGCACTAGTGGTGTGGAATCTCTAGGCTAGGTGTTGTACAGTATAGCTGTGTCATCCCAAAGCAAAAAGGCCCCGGAAGGAGGTCATTTGGGCTGAACACTTCCTGTAGCATATCCTGCCTGAACTGGATCAGTTTTGAGGTTACTCCATCATTTGCATTCTCTGCATTTTGTAGTCTTACTTGTGGAAAAAAAGAGAAAAATGGGATAATGGCTTTTTGGAGAGAAAACAGTTGGGGGAGAAGCTTTTCTTCATTAAGTCAGAGAGAAAGAAATGACAACCTGCATTTGGTTGAAGAGAAAAAAAATCACCATCCCATTTCTTTTTTTTTGCAGTTCATAGGGAAATGTATAACATCATTTAAGTTAGGTGAAGCTATTTATGAGGCAAAGCTTATATTTAAGATTTCATCCCAGTTTAGCCATGAGAAACCTTTTTCCGGTGAGTTATATGCAGATATCTTTACACATTCTGTAATTCTCTGTGTCTATAAAATGACTTCACCTTAGTTGCAACAACTATTCATAGCTTTAGGATTATCTGTGGAGAATGGAGCCTGGGACTGGTCTGGCAGAGGCAGGCGTTGTTTTGAACCTTTTATGTGCTCTGAGGAATAAGAAGAACGAGACACTAGGATGAGACATTGTGTCCAGCCTAATACTAGATACACACTGGACAAATGCAGCTCCTGGTCTGGCATGAGAAAACTCATAGTTCTGTGTTGATTATTACCGAGTCTGGAATGGGAACTGGAATCTCCTTTGTGGTAGTTCACAACTGCGTAGGAGCTGCAGGACTGTACCAGATCCTCTTCTGTTCATGCGTAGCCATGGGCAGAATTTGGTCAAGAGAAGCGATTAAGAGCGATGAAAGCTAAGCAGTGTAGGCCATCTGAATGTGTATATTGTGCTTTTTTATTACGCTTCTGTATTGTGCGTGAAGAAGACATTGGGTGCAGTTTGCCCAACACTACTTGATTCCTGAAAACCTAGGGAGAATTAAAGCCTTTCCAGCTTACAAAATAAATAAGCAGAAATACAAACTCACTTTTTTGCAATAGTTCTGCCAAGTCAGCTGTTCAACTGTGCAGAAAAAACACCTTTGCTTGATTGTGGCTAGAAAAAAATGAAGTGGGGTTTAAAAAAAAGTAGTTTTTGTCCAAAGCTATAGATACTGAGTATATGTCTGTGGTACAAACGTTCATATGCACGTTAAAGGACAAAAGCTCTGCATACATGTGTTTCTACCCAGTCACAAACATGCATGCTCTGGGTGCTAAAATTTTGTAACTATGCGCCAGCATACTTTATCTGAACAGAACTATGTTGACACATGGAATTGTAGGTTTTCGTAATACTTTGTCCAGGACAAATATTTTCTGAACTTTTTTCGCAAAGGCTGAAATATTGGAGAATCAGGAATAAGAATTAATATATACCTTGTAATACTACAGTCATGACATTGATTTTTAAGTCTTGGGGTCTAAACAATATTTTCTCTTTTTTTTGCATTCGAATACTGCTGCCCCACACCTGAGCTCTGATCCTTGTGCGTATGGCTAAAGAGAGGGGAGAGGGACTACACTTAATAGCCCTAGAAGAACTTCATAAACATAATTCAGTTAGTATCATTGACTAGGACAGGCTATTTTAATAAAAATATTTTAAAATATTTGTATTTTGTTTTTATTTCAAATATTTATTCACCTCATTAAACCATATTGGTTGAGGGTGCAATCTGGAAAGGTGCAAAAATGTTCTTTTCAAATGTTTAATGTAGAATGATACTATGAATCATTGTCTGAGTGTTACACGAAATTCCATTTAGACTGCTGGTCTGGCAAATTCATGGTAGCACTGCTGAATGAATCTCTATGTAGATGTTCCTGGGAGGGTTCCTGATGTTTCCTTCTGTAAATACTGCATTTAAAAAAACCTCACCCTCAGAACAGGTAGCTTTTTCTCATCCTGCAGGAAGAAATGTTTCTGGATTAATTTTGTTAACACTAACCTTATTGTCTGTCTACGAGCGTAGCATACCTGTGTGGGAGTAAGTTGAAGAAAGTTAGAAGAAATTTGTGTGTTCTCACTGAAAGTGGTATAAGCCTTGGTTTAGTATGTACATTATCAGAAAGAACTCTTGAATTCTTACAGCACTGATGTTTAGAAGGCACACATTGGCATCATAGAGCTACTCAAAAAGATTGTTAGAGAGGGAAAAAATCTTCCTTCTTTGTTTTAACATGAGTGTACCTGTGATAAATCTCCATCATGAAAGAGTATGAGTTTAAAAAACTATTCCTGCTGGCAGAAGAAAATCCTGTGGAAATATTGGTAAATGTCCTTACCCTTAATTTCTCAGCTGAGTAATTATATAAGGCAATATGAACAAAACCTAGAAACAATGCTTGGCAGGAAAAGTTCTTTTCCTGTGTGTCTCCTCATTAGATGAGTCCCAGCACCCACGGATGTTTTCTTACTTTGAGCCTACAGAACATACATGATACAGTTTGTGGTTTTGTATCTGGAGTAGCAGTTAAGCTGCATTAAGTGATACTAGATGCTGGTAATAGGGTGACTGCAGGTAAATGTACCATAATGCTTTCAAGCACCTGTTACAATATCATCAGCTGTGGTCATTACATCTCTTTTAATGAGGTAAGTACTGGCTGTACAATGTGGTTCTGTCTCCCATTTCCAAGAGTACCACTGGGGCTTTTAACACTCGCCTGAAATAGCCTCGTTGGGCAGGAGGTTGGTATCTGATGAGGGGAAAGGCTTTCGTGGCTGGGCTCTGCAGGAAAGCAGTCGGCAGCTTGCCGCCACTTGGAGAACGACGTCGCTTGTTGGATTTCTGGTCGTCTTTCTGGTATGTGTGAGAAATTTAAACACAAACAAACAAACAAACAAAACTGTTTTCGTCCAAAGCAGTGTATTAAGTCTTCTGTAAGTTACAGTAGTCAGGCCATTAATTTAGAAAATATATAGGAAATTAAAAAATGAAACATGTTTTGGGATTCAGCTCGGTGTATACATTTTGTATACGCCAAAATTGGAAGAAGGGAACTCGGAGAGCACACGGGAGAAGCATTATTCTGGGCTGTCTCTGTTCTTACTCTTTCTCAGGATTCCCCTGCTGGCCTCTGCTCTTGCTGGTCTTTCCCTTAAGATCAAAACTCGATGGGGCTACATGGACTTTCTGGTCAGCCTGTGACTGTGCTGCTTTTCTTCCTCCTCTGTTGTCAGGGTTGGGTGTGAAACTACGGAGGAGCTTAACTGTGCAGCCTTTGTCCCTGAATTTTGCTGCCATGCTGTGCGTTCACCTGACTTTGTAACAAGAGACTTGCTTCTACATCTTGTTCTGCAGTTACCATTAGGTGTAGATACAAATGGTTATCAGTTAAACCTTTCATTACCTTCTTGCACTTGAAGAGCAAATTACAAACTCTTACGTAATTGGCTGAAAACTCAAATACTTTTTAATTCTCAGGCTTGTTACTGTTGTTTTTCTGTGTGTGCATGTTAAGTAAAATAACAAAAGCTACCATTGTAGTGCAGAGGCAAACAAAATGAAGTGGAAGAGGTACTGGGTTGCACTGGGGTTTGAGTTTGCTTTTCTGGATAGCTTGTTTGGTTATTTCGATTTCTGTAATGTTTTACAGTTTCAGAGTCCATGCACAGAAATTTACTGGTGGAATAAAGTAGTTTGCAGCCATTTCATTGGTTAATGGAACTTTCCATATAATATACATTTGTTTCTTATTATTGTTCTGGAATAATTGCATTTCTTTTCCTTTCAAGGAGTGTGATATACTCTGGTAATGAGACTCTCTGTTAAATTCATTAATTCAGTCAGAAGTTGGATGAGCATTTATGACAGTGGTCACAATGTACCACTTGATTTCTTTTTCCCTTACTCTTCATATGCGTGGTAAATATTAACAAAGCTTTGCAATGGTTTTGGCATATTAATGAAGTAAAAAAGCAGCATGAGAGCACTTGTAGCACACAAGCTAGATTCATCCTGACTGGTGCAGAAAAGTGCAAATTGATCTATCTGCCTAAAAATGGCATTACACTCAGGTGGCATGGGGAGGATTCCTCTCCAGGGAAAAAGAAAGTGTATTCTATAACTAACCTCATTCAGTCATGTACGCCAGAAGACAGCTAAAATTTCTGTTGAGGGTTCTTACCAGCTAAGGAATTTGGCAGGAATGTGCTGACTATACACTCAAGCTTGATTAGCTTATGTTTTCCCCCTCAACACCATTCTCGCTCAGTTTTGGAGGCCAGTAGTCCCGTAAGAGACCTCCTGGAAAAATGTGCCTGCTCCGAGCGCTTAGTATCTGCCAGCATCCTTTCCTGCAGCAGTAGAGCCCATTAGTCTTAAAAGCAGGTTTTAGCAAATTTTGCACAGTCACTCAGACAATTTTCTTACAGATGTCATGGGATTCTGTAAGTACATATATAAAAGATTCAAGCTATATAGTATGGATGAGGACAGGAGTGAATGCTTTGAAGAAGGTGATACAGATGAGCCAAGGTAGGAGACTACATAGGAGCAGAGACTTCAATGTAACCTAGAGAACAATGAAAGAAACAATGGACAAAGATGGGTTTATATGAGAAGTTTTGTACTTAAAATCTAGAAAAAGTACTTCCAAGGTCACTTCGTTATGTTGTGTAGGGAAGGAGCAGATGACATCCTATTCTGTGAAATTGACAGAAATTGAAGAAGTGATGAACAAGGACTGCAAAAAACCCCTAATGAATAAACTTGCTAATTCATGTGCAGCATGGAGAGGGGGATGCAAGGAAAAGCATACTTGTCTCATTTAGGCTTTTTCATCTCTATGTGGTTGTGAGTTTGAGTCATCAGATGGGGAGGAATAAAAAGCAGCAGTAATATCTTCCCCGTGAAAAGGCAGAGCCAGCAAAGGATGCTGATGCACAGAAGTCAAAGGCAAGTTCAGGTGTGCCTGCCATGTTCTGCTGATACACTGCCATGTCTTAATTCTTACTGTAATGGCATGTAACGTCTCACCAAAATGGTGCGCCACTTGGAGCAACCCCAGCCAGGAGGAGAATGATCGTGTGATTCTTCATCAGTTCTCTCAAACCATTTATGTGCCTTTATCTGCTGTGTGGAATTAACTGAGTGAAATGATTGTAAAGGATTCCCCCCCCCCCCCCACTGATTTTTGAATGTTCACGGCACTGGTGTGGAAAGCAGGACTGACAGAAAAACCTGCTGCCCTGGCAGTATACTGAAAATGTGAAGACAGGTTATTGGGGATAACTGTTGCTGTACCTCAAGCAGAGACTCAGACTTGCGATGCAGAGCCACGCAAAAAAAGCAATCAAGTTCACAAAATTGGCAGGCCTCACACCTGCTAAACCACATGCTCACCGTATTTTTAAATAATTAAGCTAAGGTAATAAAGGTGCATTTTAACTTGGGCAAGTTGTGGTTTCTGATGTTTCCATAGGGAAAGCTTCCTCGCTGAGCCTGTTTCAGGGTCAGCCTATCACAACAGCAGCATCCTGTTGAGTGCAGCTTCTTAAGTGTAACAAAGGTTCATCAAAACTTCACTGACTCTTTGAAATAAGGAGTCATGACGAGCACTCTTTATGTAGCCCTGTCATTGCCCTCTCCAGAAGGTTCAGAAGACAAAGCTGATTGGTAGCAGGCTGCCACCCAACTAAACACTTGAGAAGCAGCAACCACGCAGCTGACAGTTGTCGTATGTATTAAATCCTGTGTGCTGGGTTTGGAACATGGTGGACATTAATATTATATGCTTTCATAATGTTCCGCTCACAGTGTTAAAAATAAACTACTGCAGATGGGAGCATTTGTTTACCACTTGCACTGAAGTAAATGCATTGATCCTAGCGCAAGCTTTCCTTCCAGTTTTGTTTACAATGAATTAAGTTTTTTTAACAGAGTGATTTATTTGGTGTTCAAGCAGCGGTGCAGTAAGATTTTCTGTTATGCATCTGGATTGTGATGGTGGGCTGTTTGTTACAAAGAGAACTTTTTGCTGCAGTGGGAGGCATTTGGGGGATTGAGAAGCGCACGGCAGAATGTGCTGGGAGAAGTCACTGTGGCTCACACCAGCTGGTAACTAAGAAACTTTAAAAAAAAACTTGCAAAGTTATAACTGTTTCAACTTAGCAGGCAACTATGTTATACTTTTTTTGCAAAAGAAAGTGCATTGGGACTCTATTTGGGAAGAAAATCTCGTAGACACTTTCAGTGATGCTGAGACCACCCGCAAAGGAAACAATCCACAACTTTTCCTCTAGGAGCCTTAATACCATTGATTTGTGTCATTGCAACACAGAGCAATGGTGGTGAAAAATCCCTGAACTACTTTAAAGAAATATAGGTACAGAAATGAGAAGCAGCGTTCCTTTCCGGCTATGCAGCCCATCCCCAGGAGAGCGTGGTAGGAGAACGGCCGCTCTCTCCTCTGCATTAGGCACTACAGACACACAGGGCCCTCAGTCCTCACAACTGCACAAGCATGGTTTTGGTGCTGTGGAGGGGAAGAGCATGCCCCTTTCTTTCCTTCTCTTCAACACATACCTCTGTGACTTTACTTCCCTGTTCCTCAGGACATGGCCATCTGTGTTTGCTGTTAGACTGCTAATCCATAGAGTAAAGCTTTTCCTCTTTCTTTTATTTTTTCCTCTCATAGGTAGGCTAGATGCAGAATTTCTAGAGATAGTCATCTTTTATTTGGAATTGGGAATTTCTAGAGTACTTGTCATCATTTCCTTTTTGTTTTCACCCCCACCCTCCCCAAATTGGTTTCTATGGTGGAAAAGTTATCTGAAACTTCTCAAAAGGTGATTGCTGATGTACTCAGAGCAGTTAGTCTTCTTCATTAAGCTTGTAGTTTGGAAATCCAGTCTGCAGTTGAACTCAACTCCTATAAGTCTTGAATGAGAGTTGATGAACAGGAATTCAGTTGTGGTCCACATGGGGGGGGGAAGATAGAAAAAGTAACTCCGGGAGCTTTCTTGCTTGTTTCTTAACTGTAAAAACCTTAACAGGAGTGTGCTCATTTTACTGAGTTTAGCATGCCTTAAATCTGGGTTTTTTTCCTCTTGATGGATGTATCTGAATGTTTGAAAGATGCTCTTAGTGAGTAGGAATGAAGAGTGGGTAGCAAGAAATTAATTTTAGCGTTTTGATGTGACTGATACAGTAGATTTAGTCCAGCTCTGTTAAAATTATTTTATATATCTGTTTCAAAGCTGGGCAAAAGTTTGTGCTCCCCTACTATTGCTCTTAAAGAAAACATGGCTTAAAATGGAAGAATAGTCATTGGAGTTCTGAAATGCTGGTTAAACAGAGCCTTTGCAACAGCAAAAAAGAAGTTTCTCATTTTCTTGGGGAGAGGAGAAAAGAAGAATCTACTCTAGAAATCCTTCTGGTTTTGAAAAAAAAAAAAAGTAGCAGTAAGTAGTTCTGGAGTCTGGATGCTGTAAGAGCTGGTAAATAGACTGGGCATTTTTGCACCTTAGCTTTTTCTGATTTTTAATCTTAATTTTTATTACTTGTATATTTTCAAGAGAATGGAGGCTAAAGAATTGAAAACATGTTCTTCATAGATGACAATTCCCTGTTTCAAGGTGGCCTCAATGTTTCAGGCAGAATTGCTTGTTGTTGTGGAACGCTGTCTCCGATAGCACTTCCCAGATCAGTGGGTTTCTTTCCCCCTGGCTTCTCAAAGTGGGAGTGAATGGTTTTGTGTATCACATGTTCTGCCAGGAAGGCAGGCTTCCAAGGGTAGTAATGCTGTTCGTCAGATGTTCAGGGGTGATCCACTCTGATCATTTATGGACGAAGTTTACTAGCTTGATTTTTTTCCTAATGATTATCAAATACTGAGGCTGTCAATTTGAGTCAGCATATGACTCTTATGCATTGTACAGATTTGCAGTACCGTTAGTTTTCAGTCCGTCATAAAGTTCAGTAATTCTGTTCTGAATCCTGATACTTCGGTTATTTAAGCCAAGCCTGTACTCGCGTAATAGTAACACAGGAAGTACTAAGAAATGAAAATATGGTGTGTATCAATGGAAGCATTTATTTAGAAGTGTTTGCTTCATGCTAACAGCTGGAACATTGTAAGCCTTACATCCTACTCTGTAATGGAGCATTGCTTTGCACTTTTTATCTCTCTATAGCTCATCTTGCAACATTAATATCAGTTGTTTTGAGCTGCTGTAATTGACTAAAAGTTCTTGCTGTATTTTTCTAACACCCTAGTTATCAGTATATTTGAACATCTAAGTAGTTTCTGCATTTTATGAAGCCTGTAGCATGGCAAGACGTCCTTTTTTTTTTCTTTTTTTCCTCCTGGTGGATTGTAGTAAGTCCCAAGTGGACTTTTGTACACCGGCATCTTTTTTCCATTCCAGAATCTTCCTGAACTTGGTTGGGATCCAAACCATGATTTCCCAGCCTTTCAGCTCACAAGGCAGATACTTAACGTCCTTTGACTGCCCATTCAGGACTTTGGTACAGTTATAGCAGAATAGTTACTGCATATGGAGTAGGTCCACATGATTATTGTCTACCAATCTTGGCCACAGTAGTTGGTTTTGAAGAGATATTAAGAAAACAGGACATTACTGATTTTTTTTCTCCACAGAAAGTTACTGTGAAAGATAGCTGGGGGGGGAGGGGGGCTGTAGGGTTTTTTTGGTGGTGGTGGGTTTGGGTGGGGTTTTTGTTTTGTTTTGTTTTTTTTTAACCCTGAAGCTTAGTTGTGAGTCTACTTTACAATTTACATCTTTTTCCTCCTGCCCCGTTCCCAAAATCCACCTCAAACTGCAGTCCCTCTAAGTTCTTATGAGTTTAAGTTGAGGATCTTTTCTTTGTCATTTAACTGCAGGTGCTTATTTTATTCCTATTAAGTTATGACAAGGCCTATAAGCTAACCTGAATACATCTCAGACTCCATGGAAAATAGAGAAGCTCATATTCATCACAATGAGTAATACTGTATTCTGATGCTTATTCCTTCCTCCTATAGGAAAATACACATTTCTGCATACTTTGCTGGTTTGAGCATCCATGTCCTGTGGTAGAACTGAACTGCTATCACTGTTTCCCACCATGAGTTTTCATACAAAGAATATGACTACCCGATAAAATCAAGGCATAATTGCAGAATGGGTAATCAGTGATTATAAATAGCAACAGGAAAGCTCAGAGGTTACTTGCTATCTTTCATTCAAGTGTCTCAAATATTCAATGTGAACATTAACTGTTGAATTCACAGAGTGCTCTGTGCTATGTATTAGTTATTCTATGTCAGCCATACCCAGAGAGCTTAACGCACTTGTCTGAGATCATATAGTAATCTAAAATACGAAATAAAATCTGATGCTTTAATCAGTAGAAAGCACTGTGGTTGGTACTGTGGAAAATCATGGGAGAGTGTATCAGAGCAGGCCCTGCCTTAGGCTCCGTGTTTTAAATTTCCCTCCTCTGTTTCCTCCTTTATAATAGAGTTCAGGATTTTCTCTTGGAAAGATGACTCAAGTAATCTTCTCATAATTTCTCCAAGCTACATCTAGTCCAGTTGTGACAACTAATAGTCAACATGCAACTCCACAGAAATGAAAACATTCCTCAGGTTTCAATATAAATACAATAGTAAGCTGGTGAGTAAAGCTGGCCCACCAGGAATGTAAGTGACACAGCAAGTTTTGATTCCCAAAGTGCAAACGAGTTTGAATGATGTAATTTATAATGTTCAGCTCAAAACATTGACAGTTTGACATTCAGGCGTTGTGCAGAAAGAGTTCAATTCAT
Source organism: Phoenicopterus ruber ruber (assembly GCA_009819775.1). NCBI lineage: Eukaryota > Metazoa > Chordata > Aves > Phoenicopteriformes > Phoenicopteridae > Phoenicopterus > Phoenicopterus ruber. The sequence continues at coordinate 63,293,354 of CM020246.1, read as the reverse complement.
GAAACCCCAAGGCCCAGGAAGCAGACCCAGCAGGAAAATAAATTTAAGATCTACAACTTGTTCCTGACCACTTCAGTGTTTAATGAGAGAGAGATGAAGAAAGGCTCTGATCTTCATCCTGAAGTTGAGAAACCAAAACACTTGAGGTTTCCAGCTCAGATTCACTGTAAGTGAGGTGTATTAGCCTGGCATTTATTCACTCTAGCTTCCCACCGTAGTCAGTGGCCGGCTTTGGATCTTACCCATTTTCCGTAGTAAAATTTTCCTATAGCAGTCATAGGCCAGTACCTTAAGCACTGAATGCTGCTGCCAGCTATTTTGTTGTATGTCTTTTATAATGTGTTGGGATTCCTTTAATATCTAAAATATAGGGTGCTAACATAGAATTATAGCTGTGTCAATGATCTTAGAAAGTAGTAAGTTCTAGTTTACAGTTCATTGTGAAAGGATTGTCAAAGTTGTGTTGCCCTTGTCTCCTGCAGTCATCAGCAAAGGTAATAATCTTCATTAAAAAGTCTTTCTCCAGTGACTTCTGGCAGAAGAGAATGGGCATATGGTCTCACAATATCCTCAGTAAGTTTATTAGTATGGACATTCTCTTATACAGCATTTCTTAAAGAGATTTTTTTAAAAAATTCCATCCTCTGCTTTTTTTAAAAAGCCTGTTGAATGCAGATTGCCATAAACAATATAGTTGAAATGCTCTAGGGACAGATCTTGTTGTCATGGGTACTCAGAAATACATACTGAGCATAAAACACAGCTAGGTCTCTGGGCCAAGCTCAACGGACATTAGACTCTCGGTTTTAGTAATGCTGTCTGTCACATGAACACCATTTGATTGCATTTAATGAATCTCTCTTTGTTAGTAAGAAATTGTATATATTTATGTCACTACAGGTTTATCAACGAGGGTTAACGATTTGGGTAAGCCAGAAAATCTTTCCAACCAGCCGAGGGGATGGGGGATTTCCAAAGGTAAAGTTATTTATGTAATTTCTTTCATCTAATAAATAGTTTACTAAGATGAAAGTTTTCTGACAAAAACCTCCAAACACTAAAAGTTCAATGGATTTTATTTTATGACTGCTTCAAGAGAGTAGCCAGCTCTCATGATTTCATGACGAGTCTCATGATATTCTGTTTTTCTTAAAGCCTTGGCTCCTTGAGCCAGGCAGTTAACTGAGGATTTCAGCTTTCATTTTAAAATGATGTTTTTAGCCTTCAGGCTTGCAGAAAACATGGACTCTTGCTGGCTACATACCAGAAAGAAAACATACTAATTTTTGAGAGCTCATATTTCTTAAGCCTGTCTCATGACTTTACAAGCTTGACATCTGAGTTTTGAATGCTTGATTTTGAGAATTCTCTCTTAGCAATGCAGATAAGAAAGTCAATGATAAGGCAGGCAGAGGAAGGAGGTGGTGTTGTTTTTCTTTTTATGTTGTGAAGTTTTCTGCTTGTGCTTTACCTGGCTTGAGTAACAAGCATACAAAGCATGGCAGTTTTCATCTGAGTTTGACAAGAAGTACCCCAACATAAATGCAGAAGAGGTGGCTTGTCAGACAAGATTCATAAGATTTTGTTCTGTTACCATTGCTAGTTTCATAAATGTGAAAATGGATATGAAATTTGAGTAGGAAAATAGAAGAGTTACTCAGAACCACAGAATGTACTTGTTTTATTTTCATATTCCCTTTCATTACTGACACAAAATCTGGCAAAAAAAAGGCAGGTAAGTAAAGGAGAGCACATGGAAAATTATTTTGATTAAGTTTCAATTATTATCTAGACTCCAGCTTCCCGTTAACAAAACGCTGCTATTCCATCTGGATAACACTATATTTTCCACACTTTTTTTTTATAAAGGAACTTCTAAAATTTATAGCTTGGCTATTTGCAGTCTGCTATTTGCGGACTCATGTGCCAGCATGCCAATCTTTAAATTAACATATATGGCAGTAGTGCCATTCTTAACATTTGAAGTATTTCAAAAGTTCAGCTGAGTAGGCTGATAGCAATGCCAGATTACGATGAATGTGCTATATATGGTCATACTTATATTAAATGAATTTGCTAATTTTATGAATCAGCTGTGTGTTAACTAGATGATTTTTATTCAAAATTTTAAGTTAGCAGCTTTTAGTAAGTTGTCATTTATCATGAAACAAAGTTCCTCCTGAAACACAGGAATTAAAACTGTGAACTGTGTGCAGCATAGTTAGTAACAATGCTGCATTATATTGGAGTTATGAATAGCCATGTTTTTATGCTGTACATAGCTTAAAACAAGTTTATCAAAAGGGATAATTGTTTCTCAACTAGTCCAAAATGTTATACTTTTTTCCTTTAAAGTGATTGGATTCCTGCTTTTTAAATATGATGCATTTTTTCTAACCTTTATGTGATTCTTCAAAAGATACTTGACATATGCTTACAAGGAACAGTTTTTAGAACTAGCTCCAAATTGTATTTCACAATTGATCTTCAAAAGCAACTTGAATATTAGCTGCACACAATCTAGCTTCCAGCAGAGTATCAGCCTTAACAGAAACTGTGTGTCTAGTTTTTTTCATCCATCTTATAAAATTAATCAGGGTAAAGTGCTGAAGAAGACTGCAGAAAGTGCTCAGTCCTTCAGCTCAACAGTTTTATGTACTCAATGCTAAACAGCTTGACCTCCTGAAAGAATAAAGTAAAAGTAATAGATTTTTTGAAACTCTTATTTCAGATAAAAGTGCTTTTTGTTGTTGTTGTTTTCATGAACCAACAAATATAAAAGGATACATTTCTTAAAGACAATTTATTTCCAGACCTAGAAGGGTCATATGGGACTTTTTATCTTATGATTGTATGGCAGAATTTCAGGACTGAGATTGTTTTCACAGCTGAAAAGGAACTGCCCAACACAATGCTTTTGGAAATTGGCCCAGACCTTTGGTCTGTGTGGTGTGCCTGTTTGCATGTGTAAGTTTCTAGTTTTCTTCTCATATCCTGTAATGATACACAAGTAGCAAATTAAGTCAACAAAAAAGCAAAAGTATTATCATGAGGATGGAATTTTCTAGAGTCCTGTGAGGAAGAATGTTTGTGCAGTCACTAAAATTTAAACGTTATTTTTTCATCCTGAAATTGTCTCTTGCAAAATCCCCAGTTTGGCTCCAGCAAAGGCAAGGTATGTTTCTACTCATACTTCTTCCCCTGGCTTGCAGAATCCTTCCACATATGTGGTGATTGAAGTCTGCTCAATTTCTCCATTTCTGAGGCCCAGAAGGGAGAGGGCACCATTTGCCCCTAGGAAAGGATTTTACTCTCGTTCAGCCTGAAAACTGCTCCTGGCTGTATGCTGTACAGAATCATAGAAACATAGAATGGATTGAGTTAGAAGGGACCTTAAAGACCGTCTAGTTCCAACCCCCCAGCCATGGGCAGGGACACCTTCCACTAGACCACGTTGCTCAAAGCCCCATCCAACCTGGCCTTGAACACTTCCAGGGAGGGGGCATCCACAGCTTCTCTGGGCAACCTGTGCCAGTGCCTCCCCACCCTCAGAGGGAAGAATTTCTTCCTTGTACCCAATGTAAATCTACCCTCTTTCACTTTAAAGCTGTTACCCCTTGCCCTGTCACTATGTGCCTTGTCAAAAGGCCCTCTCCAGCTTTCTTGGAGGCACCCTCTAGAGGTACTGGAAGGCTGCTAGAAGGTCTCCCTGGAGCCTTCTCTTCTCCAGGGTGGACAACCCCAACTCTCTCAGCCTGTCTTCATAGGAGAGCTGCTCCAGCCCTCTGATCATCTTGTTGGCCCTCCTCCAGACTCGGTTCTACAGGTCCATGTCCTTCTTGGGCTGACGGCCCCAGAGCTGGACACAGTACTCCAAGTGGGGTCTCACGAAAACAGAGTAGAGCGGGAGAATCACCTCCCTCGACCTGTTGGTCACGCTTCTTCTGATGCAGCCCAGGATACAGTTGGCTTTCTGGGCTGCAAGCACACATTCCTGAGTCGTGTCCAGCTTCTCATCAACCAACACCCCCAAGTCCTTCTCCACAGGGCTGATCTCAAGCCATTCTCTGCCCAGCCTGTATGTGTGCTTGGGATTGCCCCAACCCAGGTGCAGGACCTTGCACTTGGCCTTGTTGAACTTCATCAGGTTCACATGGGCCCACCTCTTGGGTTTGTCAAGGTCCCTCTGGATGGCATCCCTTCCCTCCAGAGTATCAACCACACCACACAGCTTGGTGTCATCAGCAAACTTGCTGATGGTGCCCTCAATCCCACTGTCCATGTCACCAACAAAGGTGTTAAACAGTGCCGGTCCCAATACTGACCCCTGAGGAACGCCACTCGTCACTGGTCTCCACTTGGGCATTGAGCTGTTGACCGCAACTCTTTGAGTGCAACCACTCAGCCAACTCCTTATCCACTGAGTGGTCTATCCATTGAATCCACGTCTCTTCAATTTAGAGACAAGAATGTCGTGTGGGACTGTGTCAAATGCTTTGCACAAGTCCAGGGAGATGACATCAGTTGCTCTTCCCTTATCTACCAACGTTGTAACCCTGTCATAGGGGGCCACCAAATTTGTCAGGCACTATTTGCTCTTGGTGAAGCCATGTTGGCTGTCACCGATCACCTCCTTATTTTCCATGTGCCTTAGCGTAGTTTCCAGGAGGATCTGCTCCATGATCTTGCCAGGCACAGAGATGAGACTGACTGGCCTGTAGTTCCCTGGGTCTTCCTTTTTTCCCTTTTAAAAATGGGGGTTTTGTTTCCCCTCTTCCAGTCACTGGGAACTTCACTGGACTGCCACAACTTCTCAAACATGATGGAGAGTGGCTTAGCAACTTCATCCACCAGTTCCCTCAAGACCCCCGGATGCATCTTATCAGGTCCCATGGACTTGTGCACCTTCAGGTTCCTTAGATGGTCTTGAACCTGATCTTCTCCTACAGCGGGTGGTTCTTCATTCTCCCAGTCCCTGGCCTTGCCTTCTGCGACTTGGGCGGTGTGGCTAGAGCACTTGCCGGTGAAGGCTGAGGCAAAAAAGTCGTTGAGTACTTCAGCCTTCTCTGTATCCTGGGTAGCCAGGTCTCCCGTTTCCTTCTGGAGAGGGCCCACATTTTCCCTAGTCTTCCTTTTATCATTGATGTACCTATAGAAGCTTTTCTTGTTGCCCTTGATGTCCTTGGCCAGATTTAATTCTATCAGGGGTTTAGCTTTCTTAACCTGCTCCCTGGCTGCTCGGACAATTTCTCTGTATTCCTCCCAGGCTACCTGTCCTTGCTTCCACCCTCTGGAGGCTTCCTTTTCGTATCAGAGTTTGTCCAGGAGCTCCTTGTTCATCCATGCAGGCCTCCTGGCGTTTTTGCCTGACTTCCTCTTTGTTGGGATGCATCACTCCAGAGCTTGGAGGAGGGGATCCTTGAATATTAGCCAGCTTTCTTGGGCCCCTCTTGCCTCCAGGGCTTTATCCCATGGGACTCTACCAAGCAGATCTCTGAAGAGGCCAAAGTCTGCTCTCCTGAAGTCCCGGGTAGTGAGCTTGCTGTGCGCCCTCCTCGCTGCCCTAAAGATCATCTACCCGAAAGCAGAATTTATGCTGTAAACTGTGATAAAGACAGTGAGAGAGCCATGGGGTGGCTTCATTCCCAGCACAAGTAAATGTAGCAAATATGGACATTAGAGTGAAAATTATGGCTTTGAAGAGCCAGGAAAGGAAAATTGCTGAAAATTGCACTTTCTTGGTAGTTGTGAGACTGTTATATGTTGAATTCCTAATTCAGAAATTCACAACTCTCACATCAGAAAAATTGAACTTGGAGAAGATAATTTCAATTTCTTAAACAAACTAAAAGCAATCTGCTTATACAACAAACATGTCCTAAGCAATAAAAGCAATAAAACACCTTTACAATTCTGATCTCTTAAACACAAAACCCACAGATTTTTTTTCCATAACTTACAATATATTGCTAGCTAAACAAATTCTTTTTGTTTAAGGTACAGTAGTGACATACCACCAGCAAAGTACTTTAAGCACATGCTTAGCCTTCAGGCTTCCTTCTGAAGCTTAAACTGAAACATATATTTAAATGCTTCGCTGAATAGGCATAGACTGCAGCCAGTGAATGGTTAAGTAAGGTTAACAAAAACCTGTCTGAGGCAGCTGGCTGATACAGCACACCATCTCCTTACTTGTTCAGAGACAAGTAACACACTTGAGCCTTTAGAGCTCTCTTTTCAATAAAAGAAAGTCATTTATTAGTGCATGCTGGCTGCTTAAGCTGTAAGGTGTTTAAAAGATGAGAGGTCTAATCTGTAAAACGTTCTCTTAATAATAAGATGATCTTTCATAACCAAAGCGCACTTTTATGTTGAAAGTCAAGTGGAGCCATAAAATGGAGCTTGGGGGTCAAAAAAAGCAAGAAACCAAATTAATTTATTGTTAGATAATAACATTAATATTAGTTTTTTGATTACCCAAGTTGGTACTGAGTTATATTTTCAAAGGAGCTTGGTGCCATCTGTCGATTTGTGGCCATGAGTTTTTCATTCATGACACTGAGACACTGTGTCTGCCTTCTGTGCTTCACGTGTGCAAATCCATTTTCAGCCATATTTATATGCCAGAACTACTGCACACACAGCACCTGCAGGTGCAGTTTTAGACCTGAACTGTCCCAGCTGTTATGAAGGGCACAGAAATGGCTTGGTTTGGCAGGAGTGAAAAAATAATTTTGAGGAATAGTGTAAGGATGTACAACTGGTGGTGAGCTGCAGAAAGGGTTGTCAGTCCATAGCTTCTTCTCCTGCAACTTTGCTGGGATGGTTGGTATCTACCCAGCTGCAACAAATGTCCAAATTCCCCAGTTCAACAGTGGAGGATGGTTGTTGGCTCAACAATTTTGCATTTTGGCTGCTGGGGCACACTCCTTGATCCCCAGCTGAACAGTTTTCCTCAGATGCTGCAATGTTTGCCTGGTTTTTAAACAATCTTTGCTCTCTGTGGCATTGGTATTTATAGTTGATTCAGCCATGTTTAGTAGATGTTTACTTCTGAACTAATGCTAGGGAACTATGGAAACCTTAGGATAGGAAAAGGGAGGACCCCACCGAACAGACTTCATGAAGCACAGCTAACCCCATTTTTCCTTTCCACAGGGAAGTCTCCCCATCTCGAAGGAAGTAAATCGCAAGAAGAAAAGTGAGGCGGAAGGGGCATGCCTGGTTCCAGTAAATGGCTATGGACACCATTTCACCAAAATCAATTACCTCTACTCTTTTTAATCATAATTTCTCCATTTGTATTACATATGGTGTATGGGTTTGATGAGGTCATGGTGTCATATATCGGGAATTGTTTCTGTGTAAATCATCAAGTGTAAGAAGAAACTATGGGACTCTGAGCCTTGCTTTAGAGAATACCAGTGGACAAACTGTACCATAAAAAATAGTTTTTAACATTCTGACTCAAGCGAAAGCTCTCAGAATTTCACACTGTGAATCCATGTTTACAAACATTACAGGTGGGCCCTCAGGCCTGGTTCTACCACAGCAATGTCTTCCACTACTCAAACTCCACTGCTCACATGCAACCGGTAAACTGCTCTCTCCATTTCCACCATCCGAAACTGCTTCTTGCAGAGGCTGAGAGTCCCCCTTTTTTTTCATTTAGATGTAACAAGCCTAGTAGTTTATTTTCATCGATTGTCTGTATATCTCTATATTTTATCCATGTACTCTTTTGATGTATAGAAGTAGTATGAAACTCATGGTTTCCTTGTGGTAAGTGATCGTGATGCTGCCACGGGATTTGAGACACTGATGAATGGTGCTATTTTGGACTTTAAATATGCTCCTTGGCAAGGTAGCTCTGATGGAGTTATTTTTTATTTCCATGTTCTGAGAAGGTGTTGGTACTTTGTTTTTCTGAATGTTGTTCTTTAGACTGGACTGACTTGTTTACTTGTGTCTTCAGTGTGGCTTTCTTATTCAGTGCTGTAGGTGAGTAACTACTTATAGTGTACAAGTGAGGAACTGATTCCCTATCAGGGTCCACTCACACACATGCAGTTATAGTGGGAGCAATCACAAAACTGTAATTTACGTAAAATCTCCTTTCTGACTCCTGTCCACCTAATGGAGAAAGATGAGCAATAATTTTGCACCAACCTCTCAAAATCTCTTTTGAGTTTAGTCTTTTTTTTTTTTAAAGCCTTTTTTTTAAAGAAGGGACAAGTTTTAATGTCCTCTTCAAATCCATAAAATAGGGGATATAGTAAGAAAAACATAGCAAATTTCTGGGAGGAGAAGTCCTAAAGGGGAAGAGTACATTTCCACGGTACTGTCAACATGTGGACTTTACATTTTTGTTCTTGCTCCCAGACTACTATCAATATAAAACAACACAAAACGCAAAACTAAACAGTATCATCTGCTCATGGAGTGTTGTTGTGTTAGACACAGTCTGAAAGCCCACCTTAATTTTTTATATAACTCTGTCTTTTAGCTCTTCCTTTCACAGGGCAGGCCTTGTTCTGAACTGTTTTAGCTTCTGACTGTTAAATACCAATGCATGCACTGCACTTCCTAGATTTCTTTCCTTTCCCCACCTTCTGTATCCCTTTTCTTGTATATTTTATTTTCCAATAGATTAGATACGTCTACTGTGCTGTATATAGAGCAAAAAGTAATATTCAGCAGTTGTGGCATTTATGTATAGTTGCAGTTGTGTACTGCTGAAAACGCAGGCTTTTGTAACAATGTGATCTTTAATAATGCACTACAAGTACCCAATGTATTTTAGCTATTTTAGTAGGATTTGTTCAATAAATATGCAAGCTCTAAGGGTAGCCGTCATGTCTCTGTTTCTTTATTAAAATAAGGGGAGGGCTCCTTTTCTGTTTGTTTGCACCTGTTCTTTACGTGACTTCTGAGGTGTTTTTTCGGGAGTATCTGGCGAAGTAAAAGGTGATTCCTTTTGTTGTCTGCTAAACAATAGCTATTAAGATAACCTAAGTGCCAGACCTGGCTCTGGGAAACGCTAGCTGCTGGACAATGGTGGTCATGTACTTTGCTTTCAAGACTGCTGAGTGGCTGGGTCAGATGTTGCACTTGATGCCATTTTTAGTAATCCCAGGAGGAGACTGTGGGGCTGTGCATGGCAAATACAATACATTTCATTTTCCACCTCTGATAAACCGAATTAAAAGGCCACTTTCCTAGCATGTGTAATATAGTTTAAAAGAATGCTGATATACACTCCTCTCTTCAAAAACACTTTTGTTGGGGGAAAAAGTAATATCAGCATTTGTAAGTTTTAGAACATATATTGCTTTCATTTTAGCATAGAAAACAGATAGAGCAGCATGTTTTTAAAAACACAAGCCGTGATCTACCAATTAATACCAGATGTAGAACTGCCTCTGAAGTTTTCCAGTCATGAGACCAAATGAGTGCAATTCCATGTGCCCTGACTGTCTGTCCCACTGAGTGCATTTACACAGGGATTGAGTTTGGTTTGATGACTTTGGTTGTACCACAGAAAACTGACCGTGCACACACAGCACCTGACCAAATGGCCACCGATCTCACTGTAGGAAACACAACAGACAGCAGTGTATTTGGGCTAGAGCTAACCCTGTGGTTAGAAAGCAGCTTTATCTTATCTATCTGTAGTATATGTATATAGATATAGACATTATATAGATACACATCTATATACATATGTAAATGATGAGAAGCAGTTAATAGAATTAGAGCAATGATTAATTGATTAATTGATCTTTTTTTTTAACCATTTCTAAAATAGATATGAAAGGTGATTAAAAGTCCTTTAAATCCCCATCCTATTGTTAGTAAAATTTAAATTTGCTACACAAGATAAGCTTTTAAACCTGAAATATTTAAAAGGGTTGCACACTCCTGTGGAACTTCCAGCTGCTGAAATAATGATTGCTTGACCTTCAGCACTGATTTTTAATCTTCGCAGCAACATGCCGAGTTTTAATAAAGACATAAGGATCTGTGGATCAGGGTCTTTGATCAAGATACAACAACAGAAGAGTCATTCTTGAATACACAAATAACAGGTCTTTTGTTAATAACCAACATGAAGGTCTCCTTACTGTATAAAACAACTTTTAATATGCTAACATTCTAGAGACTGAAATTTGTCAAATATGATTTCATATACGATTAATAGTCTTCCTGAATAGGCAAAGGTGACATACACATTTGCATCAGCAATAATGGCTGTGGCACATACGTAGCATTAGCTTCATAAGATTTAAAAAAAAGAGAAAAAAGTTGCAGAGCGACTATACTTAAAAAAACAGTGGTATGGTCATTTTAAGGAATGCCCCTAGTATTTCATACATGTCTTTCCCGTAATGCTCCATGAATCATCATTATTAGACATGCTTTGAAAAAACTATACAGTTAGACTGTCTGAGACATTAGCTGCTCCTGTCATACATACGATACCCTCTCGTGCATATGAGGGGTTGGGGTGAGCCGTGTGCTTTGCACCCCTACATCAGGGCTTGGGGTTGGGGAGCCGTGGGAGGAGACTGGGAATCTCTCCCAGCTGTATGCTCGACGCAGCCATGGCATGACCGAAAGTTGCTACATCAAAAGCAAAGGTGAAAGAAGTTCTACTGTTCTCATCCTTCAGACGGCAACATTTAATTTTGCCTATGGCACAAATTGACCTTGAGCTGGATCTGAGAATCAGCAGCGTAAAAGCTGGTCTAGAGGGGTGGTGGTTGAGCAAGAGTGGGGAACGGAGCAGGTCGGTGCTTCTCAGGTTGGCGGGGAGGCTTCTTGTAGCTGGAAAGTTGATGAAAACAATTGAAAAAACCCCACAGTGTATGTGTCTCACAGTCAGTTGATGCAGTACAGCATGACGAGCTGCCTTTTTAACCCCCTCGTTAAATAATTGCTTGTGTAATAGAAAGGCTAGTGAGAGTATTTTTAAAGCATTACAGTGAAGTAGATGATTGATTCAGGAAATGTTGGTTCTTACTGCAAACCTTGTAATAACTTATCATGGAGGATCTGGCGAATCAATATTTGTCCCTCAGCAAATCAAACAAGAAAGAAACGAAGATGAGTTCTGCAAAATAGGAATAATAATGGATACCTGTTTTTCACAAAGCATTTTAAGCTATGCAGATAAAATCATTAATTAGGAAATAGCTATTGTTACCACTGAGCACCACATTTTAAATGAAAAGTAGGGCAGAACAGCATGTGTTATCAGTTAAATTCCAGCACGAGAAAACCTGCTTTGTTAATTACCAAATGAACAAAGCATTAACCCTTATATCTTGGAGTTTATGCCACCACCAACAGCCTGAGGAGGTGGGTTAAAAACCTGATTCATATTCATAAGTTTATTCAGTGGAATTTAGCTAAATTCTGTCTGCATGCATATAAAACCCAGGCAAAAGAACAGTAACAGTTTTAAATCAATATTACTTTAATGCCAGACTCCAATTAAATAGACTCCAATTACATTTCCACTATTAAAGCTGGACTGGTATATTACAAATGAAAAAAAAAAATCAATATTCCAGATAAGAAGTTCAAACTCAAAAAGCAAATTTAAATAGAATGAAAATGAGCCCAGATCTGTCTCAACAGTACCATGCTCCTGTGAAGAAAAAAAGCAAACATGATACTGGAATAACCTGGAGTATAACCAGCAAGCCAAGTGAGGTAACAGTTTAGCACTACTCAGCATTGGCAAGGCTACAGCTGGAATAAGACATCCTATTTGGGCATCCCACCTCAGAGAAGATGGGTGCCCAGTGGCGAGAGCTCAGAGGAATGCATCAAGCAAGAAACGGGTTGGTTTAGTCCGAAGTGAAGCTAACGAACTGGTCTTCATGGGGGTAGAGCGAGATGGAGTAGTCTTCAGTGCCATAAAAGAGGTTGAGGTAATACCTAGAAATTTGGAAAAGACTTTCAAAGGAGGATGGATAGGAATGTGCTCAAGCAGGGTGCCAAGGGAGAAGCTGTGGGATGTTCATCTTCTGAGATCTTTCAGAACAGGTTGGCAAATATCTAATATTACTTGTATTACCTGTACCTCAAAGCCAGAGGATCCTATCACGAAGTAATGACAGACCGGAATCAGGAATTTCTGCCTTTCTATGGCTTCTTAAAAACTTTCCTGGCAGATACAGCGTGGCCTCATACATTTCCGAAACGATCCACACAAGACTTGCATTCCCACTCACCTTTTACTCATGCCGCAAACTGATTCCAAGGGGGCTATGAGCTATGTGCTAAGGTACAAGACACCTTCTTGTGGTCCCTCACATCCCTGTCTTCTAAGATTCATTTGCGTTCTGGTGAACTAAAAGACAGAAATACAGGCTTTGCTACTACAGCCATCAAAACATGGGTAACTGACACTCTAGTTGAGAGAATGGAAAGATGAAGAGAAAAAAAAAGAAACATAGAGAGAATATAGCAAGCAATTAAGGGAAAACGGTAAATTCAGAAGCTGTGCCTGTGTGAGCTACAGCTCAAGAGATGCAAGGTTTGCAGAGATAAAACATGATTGTTACGCTCCAATTTGCAGTAGATATTTTCTTTTTCAGATGCAGAGCTCTGAAATACCTTGTTGAAAACACACAGGAAGCAAACTTTACTTTAGAGGGCAGCCGTCAATGTTTTTTCTCCCCACGTTTGGTGAGTGGGGAGCTGCAGGAGAGGAGGCAGGCTGGCAGCCCCACCAGGAAAAGGTGTAGCAGGACATGAGATTCTTGGCCAGCTGCGTGGGGAGCAGGGGCATGCCTTGATGCCTCAGCTGTGCCCGCTTAGCCCAGCTTGGGCCTCAAGACCCTGGCATTGCCTCTGCCCAAGGACATGCCTGGCAACATTCACACAACGGCCACCATGGTCAGACCCTGTGTCTCTAGTCCTATGCTAAGTGCGGGAACATGGTAAAACAGAGCAGACACACTGTAGTTTGCATTCTCTTGAAAATCGAATCCAATATTTGTATACTTAAATACTGCCTATCTATGCTGCAGAATAAAGAAGAAAATACATGCTGCATTTATAGTTTAATTGCTGTGTAAACACAACCTAAAATCCTCAGGTAACCTACTAGCGTACTGACAATCCTGACTGCCGACACCTACTCATCTGAACCATTTTGTAAGTGCATCCAGAGCTCTGAGCCACCATCTGTCTGTCAGGGTATGGCCAGAGCTCAAAGTGCTGTGTAAGCTGGTGTAAATTATCTCAGGAAGCAGTGTAACTGCAAAATCACTGCTGCTTAAAAAAAAAAAGTCAGAAGGATGCTCATGCTCTTTGTGCATTCATTTCTCCCTTGCCCTTTCTGATATTGCCCGAGCATGTTAGCTTGATCCCATTTGTCAATTTATAACATAAATTACCTTTCAGAGCAGCTTAACTCTATTCCTGCTCTGAAGGCTCCAATTTGGTGTTTTAAGTTGTGGGTTTAAAGCCTTCACCCTGTATGTCACTTGATGCGTGCTGCTTTTCAAAGCTCTCAACTCCTTGTGACTCATCTAATATTTTCCAGCTGCTGATTCCAGAGGAAGAGATGTGACCCAACAGCTGATGTTTTATACAAAGAAAGAGTATCCTGTTTGCACAGCGCTGTTTCAGATTCATATTGCACGTGTCTGAAGTTAAATCCATGAATCTGTTCAAACAGATAATTGTATTATTGGGAAATTTACTTTATGTAACTTAGAACAGATCCTGAAAGTTTCAAGAAGTCATAGCAGCAGGGACTTCTTTCTTCCAAGACACATCCTCAAGATGAAAGTGCTGAGCAGTTTTCTCATGCATTTTTTCATGTATTCTCAGGTGTTTTTTGGAGTCTCGAGTCTTCAGTTCATCTCAACAGATTCCCATTAACAAATATAAGAACCCAGAAGGCTCTTTGTGCCATGATTTCTCTTTTCAACACCTCGTCTTCGCAGAAGCTGCATTTCTTAGCTGGAAATTTCAGTGTCTTTTAAGCTCCTATTAAAATTCTCTGTACCCATCCACTCAAGACTTACCATTGACCATCCAACTTTCTACAACAAAAATACTGGACAGCAAGTCCTAGAGGCTGCTAAGTTTAGGACTAGACTGCCACAGGTTTATGGCTATATCTAGATTTAGTTTCCCACCGGTTATGCAATCAGCCACATCACTGACTGTACTGACAGCTGCACGAGTGTTGCTAGAGTTAAGTGCGTTAGCAGGCTGTCAAAGCAGCCTCGTCTCTGGAGGTTTCACTTCCCTGTGAGTCATTTTGGCTTGGTCACTTTTTCCTCACTACCGTTTGCTCGGAGGTGAGTTTCTGCCCATGAGTCACTAGCGCGATTGTAGAGCCCCGGCTGGTGAAGTCTCCTGGGAGGCTCAGGAGCCGTCATGTTTCCAGCACAGACTTCAGTCGGCTGTTCAAAACCACCTGTAGCCTCTAACAAATTCGCAGTCCGTTTGCTTGCTTTTCAAGCCCAACAAATTCTCAGTGTTTCCTCGGTAGCCCACCCGCGCTGGCAGTGCTGTTCACAGGAAGGTTGCGTGAGGACAGGGCTGTATGGGGCAAAAAACATCCTCCAAAAAAAGAAAGAGGGGGAGTGTATAAAAAGGATGCCTGAACATTGCATTTGTAAATAAACAGCAGCAAGCTAACTGTAGCAGCAGGAAACATTTCTGTCAGATTCTGGAAAGCTAACCATGGCAGGAAATGGTTATGTAAAGTGCAAAATTGCTACTATTTAAAAGTGCACTTTGATCAACAAAGTAAGAAAAGATGTATTTCATGCTTTTCACTCTGAAATACAGCAATTTGAGCAATTTGAGAAAGTTCTTTTTAGTGGGGAGCCCTGAGTTAGCAGACTTGCAATTTGCTATAACTGGTAAAGCTCACAGCACTACCAGATCACACATGAGAGCAGAGGAAAAAACAGGGCACTTCCCCGAGTTTCGTTTGCTATTTGACGTTTTACTGAAGGATCTGAACAGTTAAAGTCAGAAGGGAGGAGCTGGGCACCAGCAGGGGGGTGCACAACTGTGCACCCCACCTCCCATCCTGCCAAAGCCCAATGCCACATCTCTCCCCTTCTCCAGTTCCCTCCGCCCAAAGGGTCACAAAGAAGCAAGTTTTAGTGACAGAAGCCCATGTCTAGCAGCTGTGTGAGTCAAACAACCCACCCACATCCCCCAGGTGTATTTGAAAATCCATGATAATATACCACACAATGTCCTGAAGCTGGGGAGAAGCTTTCTGAAGGGAAATGAGAGGAGAGTAGTTAGTCCCTGAAAGCAAGATGGGCAAAGATGTGGAAGGTAGGGAATGATTCCCTGTGGTAGAAAACAGAGACCTTAATCAAATTCTTTCCTATGATTAATGGCATGTATCCTAATTTCCAAGAAATTAGGTAGAAGAAGAATCCAAGAACACATGCCAAAACGTCGGGGATGTTGAAACAGTAAGCCATCCATCTGATCTCACACAACTGTAAATCCTGAGCTATTCCACTGTAGTTACTAGACTGGATAAACAAGATCAAAACCAGGTTCACAGGGTTGACACAAAGCTTTTGATGCACTTGTGAAGCAGACATTTCAGCTGTATCACTGAAACTGTGTAGTTCAGCTCTCACAGTCCGGCTGGTGTCACCAACTGTGTTTTACAGACACACAGACTTGGAGCAGAAGGGCACAACTGCGCTTGGCGCAGGCGAGCTTCCCTCGGGTGGGCTCTGCCCGCTCCCACTGCCCCTGTCCTTCTCCCTCCCTTGGGCTACTGAAAGGTGAACCTCAAGTTTTCTCTGCTTTTTGGGGTGCTTGGCTGCTACTGACCAGATATTAAAGCTCTTAGTGCATTTTAAGTGAGGTCACCACTCTAATGGTTAACAGGTTTCCTTTATTACCAAGGTGATTGCGCGGTGATGTTCCCTCTCCAGAGACTCCTCTCTGGTGTGGAGGAATGACACGAACCACAGCTCTTCTTCTGCTGGGACACTCTGGGATCTGTAAGTCTACACCACATTTAATCAGCTATTGGTCAATTTTCGGACAGGGAATAATTTTGGACTGACTTAGAGATTATGGCCCAGGGAAAGGAGTCATAACACAGGTTCCCTGAAAACTCATTTTTTCCCCAACTGCTTTAATGGGCTTTGCACTGCTCTGATATGCTTGAGAGGCGAAGATGACCTGGGACTGGCATCAAGAATGGGTCTTAGTTCTGCTGGGCCACAAGGAAGGCACAAGGGGGACACAACTCTCTTCTCTTGTTGTAATTCCTGCCTGGGCCCTGCTGCAAAGTCAATACCCTTTTATTTTACACTCCCCCCGATTGTATTTGTAAACACTAATCTCAGAAAAGTTAAAAGCAACTGAAGTTATGTATCACTATGAAAACAGACAACATCTTGTTTGCAGATAGTGCGGTAATGTTATGTCCAGTGTCAGGTAAAGTTTGTTCCTACTTCTGAAAATCATGCAACCTTTTTTTTTTTTTATTTCAGACTGGTACGTTTGATCCCATTTCAGAAAGCTGGGCTTCTGTGTATCTCAGAATTAGTGTGGTGGTTTAACCCCAAATTGTAACCCAATACCACGCAGCCGCTCGCTCACTCCCCTCCTCCCCGCTGGGGTGGGGAGGAGAATTGGAGAGAAAGGAAAACTCACAGGTTGAGATAAAAACAGCTCACCAGGACAGCAAAGGAAAAATACAACAATATATTAATAATGATAATATATATAAGGATAATAGAATATATAAAACAAACGATGCACAATTTCTCACCACCCGACGACCGATACAGCCCGTCCCGAGCAGCAGGCAGGGAGCAGGGGTATCCCCCCCCAGCTATCCCAGAACAGCAAGTTCCAGAGAGAGCAGGCGAGGGAACAAACAGCCGAACAAACAAAAAACAAAAAGGAAAAACAGAGAAACAAAAAGCAACCCGAAGGGAAGCTTAAGGATTAAGGCAAGTTAAGGGTCTAAAAGCCTAGTGGCCCACCGACCGACCCTCACTTATACGGGGCATGACGTCTATGGCATGGAATACTTTCTTTGGCCAGTTTGGATCAACTATTCTGGCTCTACCCCTCCCAAGTTTTTGCACCTGCACGTTAGCAGAACCTGGGAAACTGCAAAATGTCCTTGGTCATTCAGCAGCAACCAGCAACATCAGTGTGCTATCACTGTTCTTTTCACACTAAAGCCAAAACACAGGAGCTGCTGAAAACAAAACTAGCTCCGTCCCGGCCTAAACCGGGACAATTACACATGAAGCACCAAACCTGTTCCTGCACACCCCATGACCAGACAATCCCCATAAGCATAAACTCTCTCTCTCAAGATGATATAGTGCTGTTAAGTAACTGGTTTTTTGATGACTGGTAGAATATTTACCTGTGTCCTTTTTTTCCCCTTTGGAGAATAACATACTGTTTTCTGGTTGACCTTAAAGTCTAAACCCCCAGAAAACACTAAGAAATGTGTTAGATCAGGAATATCATGCAAAACCAAGCAAAACATTTCCCCGGAGGCCTCACAGCAGTAACAAACTATTGGCGATAGGCAGAGGCATTCATTTCAGAACATATAATTTCGATACTCTAACTCATATAATAAAAGCATTCAATCATTTCTGATACTACAACGAACAAAAATATCTATACTCAGGGTGGTAGGTATATCTGAGGCAAAATATGTATTTAAAATAGACCATGTTGCTATATTTTATGTAGACAATTTTTAGCACTAATATTCTTAAAGCAAACTACTGGAAGTAGGATGGTGAACATCACACTCCCCCGCGCTTGGGGAAACCCCCTCTGGGGCAACACAGACAGTGGCCAGGGTTTTGCTGGATTATAAATAACCAGATTTGGCCTGGCTCTCTTGCGGATTATGCAAGTTCAGTGTGGAAGAGGAAAGCGGATTAAGGGCCTCATGTTGCCTATTTCTGAGCCAGGAGTTTGCTTTTACAATACAGGCAGGAGGCAAAGGAGCAGGACAGGAATGGCTGCTGTCCCTCTGGGAGTGGGCAGAAAAGCGAACGGTGCCAGACACCTCCCAGTTTCCTATGCACCACAAGCAATTCCTGTGCTATGGAACACATCCTTCTTGATAATTTGGGTTCTTAGAGGGCACAAACTAGCATGCTCTACCCTCAGTATGCCAGTGTGTCAAGTGACTCAAGGCCACAACAGGTGCCTTTTATTTGTGCCTGAGAGAGGGATGACTTCTGAAATGGCTCTGGGTAGCAATCAGCTTCTTACGGACAGTACTTTGGAGGCATGTATTTGTGGCTAATTGGCACTGCACTATTCACTTTTGATCTGGCAGGCCTCAACTTCTACTACCCCAAAGTACACCATTTCCATGCCAAGCCTGTGCCACAAACTGATCATAGAATCAGAACGGTTTGGGTTGGAAGGGACCTTAAAGATCATAGAATCATAGAATGATAGAATTGTTCTGGTTGGAAGAGACCTCCAAGATCAGCGGGTCCAAACATTAACCTAGCATTACCAAGTCCCCCACTAAATCATATCCCTTAGGGCTTCATCTAAACCTCTTTTGAATACCTCCAGCGATGGTGACTCCACCACCTCCCTGGGCAGCCTGTTCCAATGCCCGACAACCCTTTCGGTGAAGAAATTTTTACGAATATCCAATCTAAACCTCCCCTGGCGCAACTTGAGGCCATTTCCTCTTGTTCTGTCGTCTGTTACTAGGAGAGTCCAACCCCCACCTCTCTACAACCTCCTTTCAGGTAGCTGTAGAGAGCAATAAGGTCTCCCCTCAGCCTCCTTTTCTCCAGACTAAACATCCCCAGTTCCCTCAGCCGCTCCTCATAGGACTTGTGTTCTAGACCCTTCACCAGCTTCGTTGCCCTTCTTTGGACACGCTCCAGCACCTCAATGTCTTTCTTGTAGTGAGGGGCCCAAAACTGAACACGGTACTCGAGGTGCGGCCTCACCAGGGCCGAGTACAGGGGGACAATCACTTCCCTAGTCCTGCTGGCCACACTATTTCTGATACAAGCCAGGATGCCATTGGCCTTCTTGGCCACCTGGGCACACTGCTGGCTCATATTCAGCCGGCTGTCGACCAACACCCCCAGGTCCTTTTCCGCTGGGCAGCTTTCCAGCCACTCCCCCCCAAGCCTGTAGCGTTGCCTGGGGTTGTTGTGACCCAAGTGCAGGACCAGGCACTTGGCCTTGTTGAACCTCATACAATTGGCCTCGGCCCATCGATCCAGCCTGTCCAGGTCCCGCTGTAGCGCCTGCCTGCCCTCCAGCAGATCAACACTCCCTCCCAATTTGGTGTCATCTGCAAACTTACTGAGGGTGCACTCGATCCCCTCGTCCAGATCATTGATAAAGATATTGAACAGGACTGTCCCCAAAGATCATCTAGTTCCAACCCCCCTGCCATGGGCAGGGACACCTTCCACTAGGTCGGGTTGCTCACAGCCCCATCCAACCTGGCCTTGAACACTTCCAGGGATGGGGCATATGATTTTCTGTTTTCATTCCTATTTCCAGAATGATATGTGGATGCTACTGAAAAGAAAGCAAACAAAAAGGAAAAAGTAGGTCAAAAAAACTACTTTATCCAATGCACTCAGAACTCCCTTATCTTCTACTAGTTGCTAAAAATATCTCCCCCTCCCCCCCCCTCCCAAAATTACGTATGTCACTGTCTTGGACCATGGCATTTGCGGGAGTATGCACCTCAGGCTGTCAATCTGAACAGTCGTGTATGTCCAATCCCGTGCTATTTTCTTGATTTGTTGCTGTATTCCCCAGCACTCATAAGAAGAAGTAGAGAGAAAACCTAATAGTGAATGAGCTACGCGTCCCAGCTTGATATCTGACCCACACAGAGCGCTCTGAGCATTCACAAAAGTTATTGACTCTAATAAAAGCAAGCAGTTGTAAAACCAGAGTTAAAATCCCTGAGGGACAAAGTTAATGGCTGCACCAGGAGAGCCTATTCCCCTGCACCAGCACGCCTGTACTGCTTTCTGCAGAACAGCTGCTGCTGCCGCCTGTCTAGTAACGTTGTAAGAGGTGGGTATGCTGCAGTCCTTCAAAGCTACAGTTCCTGATACACCAGTGGAAAAAGTTGCTTTTGAAAATAGAGCTTTAACTTTGCGGTACCTCCTTTTTGCAGACGTAAGCGGAGATAATACTGTTATTAGGTTTTGTAAGTGAGAGGCTGCAGAGTTCTCTGAGGACAAGTTAGAAGCGTGCATTAAAAATAGCCCAAAGACCAGAGCGTGACACTAAAAAAATATGGGAAACTGGTCAAGTTCACTGATTTCTTATGCAAACTAAGGCAGGTCACTCTGTGTCAGATCTAAAAGAAAAAAATAACAAAAAGAAGACATAAAAAGAAATCACCTACAGGTTCTGTGTTGGAGTGTACTTCCTGGCGCTCCAAATGTGTAACCCCCACCACGCCCTGCCCTGCCCTGCTTCATGGACCATTTTTGTTACAACTCCTCTGCAAAACACTACCTTCGCCCTTTGCAGCAGTGCTGCAGGGACACCTTAGTGACTGTGAAACACTAAATGCATGGTGATCTGATTCATGGAAGTACAAAAGATGCATGCAACGGTTGCTGTTACCCCTTTCTACACACTTACTACAATGATTCAAAAGACTGATTATTGACGCTTCCAACCTCTACAATTATGAAATATCTGCTACAGCTAACAGCACTTGCCTCAGCCCACGGGTTTTCTCTGAATTATATTCCTTTATTCTAGTGGTAACATTTTCTAGGCTCATCAATAGTTCTTCCTCCTCCCTGTATGCTCAGCCCTGACGTCTGTTGTACCCATTTTGGTTTTTGTTGCTTTTTGAGTCTACTCTTAATATAAGCTATTCCCTGACCGCCTGAAGAGTTTAAGTTACTCACAGCTTTCCAAGACATCATTGCAAAAATCCCATAATAGCTTTTAATAACAATAGTCACTATTGGTAGTCAAAACTCAGAGTAGTTACGCTGACTAATGCAACCAAGTCTTTCTATGCCTTTGTTATTCTCCCTGGGTGAGTTGCTTGCTAAGAGCATAAAAGTCTATTCTTATTGCTGGCCCTGGGGTATGGGATTTGGCCGTTATTTTATCCTATGTTTAGTAATCTATTCCTTAAAATCATTTGGATAGGCTGATCTGCCTCTAGAGTCAGCAATGTCTTGCAACAGAAGTTTCCAAATCCTGATCTACATTGCAGGATATTGTGCAGAGGCCTGTACTTTAAGCTGTGCAAACTAAGAGAAGTTTGCCTTAGCCAATTAAATTAACTAATCAGCAAAAGTTTTAAGAAAAAATACTGAAAATTTGAAAGTTTGAAATAAAAGGATCTACTGATACTATACAAACCATTTTTTAACAGTCAGCAAGGATTCATCAAGAACAAAATCGCATCCAACTCATCTCATTTCCTCTACAATAAGGTAAAAGGCTTGTGAATACACAATAGAAGCCATAAATCTTGTCTTTCATTATGTTTTTGACATTATCTGGTGTGATCTTTTTATAAGTAAACTAGGCAAACCAGGTCAGGATGAAATACTGTTGAGAGGGAGCAAAATTGGAGAACCGTAACAGAAAAGTCCTCAGCTGTTTACTACAAAAACACAGGCATAGATTAAGTTCTGGTCTTTGTGCAAATCAACATTTTCAGCAACTAGGATATTAAACTAGGAAGCAACCCTGCTGAATTTTAGGCACTGAGCTAAAGGTACAGGCAGTGGCACGGGTGAATATTATGAATGCTTAAAATTATCTTGACAAATTGATCTTTTTTTTTTAAACAGATGTTGTTCAATAAGAAGGTACTACATGCAGACAATGTCATCCAGTGCTTAGACAGATACCCAGATTTTTGGGTAGTACTTCTGTAGAAGACGATCTGGGGGTCATAGTGGATATGAAGCTAGCAGGAGTTAGTCTGCTGTTGTTGCTAGAAAGCAAATACTGTACTGGAATATACGAACAGAGGCATAACCTACAGGGCTCATACAGTACTTGTTCCACTCCAGTCAGCATTTGCAAAACCTCAGCCTAATCGCTGTATCCAGTTTTGGGCAAGGCACTTCCTGCAAGATGGGGAGAAGCTGGAGGGAGTCCAGAAGAGAGTAGTGAGAAAAGCCAGAGGTCCAGAAAATGCGCCCAGTGAGGAAAGACTGCAAGAAACAGGACTGTTTAATTTAACGTGAGGGGAACATGACAATACTCCCAAAGTATACAAACGGCAGCTGCAAAGGGGCAGGGGAAAAATCTGGTCGATGAGAGTCAGGGCAGGAAAAAAGAGCCTAAATCCTGGTGGGGGCTTTAGGTTTAATGTTAGGAAGGGTTTTCTAACAGCTCGGCCACTGCAGCAGGCCATCTTGGAAAATACCAGATATACTCAAGAAAAATTGCACAATTTTCTCCCAGCAGTATCACAGCCATGCAGGTAGTTCAGACTGCTGCAGAAGGCTGTACCTCTTGGAAGACCTTTCCAGACTAGTAATCACCAACAACCGTTTTCATTTCATAGGATCACAGAATCATAGAATGGATTGGGTTAGAAGACACCTTAAAGATCATCTAGTTCCAACCCCCCTGCCATGGGCAGGGACACCTTCCACTAGACCACGTTGCTCAAAGCCCCATCCAACCTGGCCTTGAACACTTCCAGGGAGGGAGCATTCACAACTTCTCTGGGCAACCTGTGCCACGGTCTCACCACCCTCAGAGGGAAGAATTTCTTCCTTTTATCCAATGTAAATCTACCCTCTTTCACTTTAAAGCCATTACCCCTTGCCCTATCACTATGTGCCCTTGTCAAGAGGCCCTCTCCAGCCTTCTTTTAGGCCCCCTTTAGGTACTGGAAGGCTGCTAGAAGGTGACCCTGGAGCCTTCTCTTCTCCAGGCTGAACAACCCCAACTCTCTCAGCCTTTCTTCATAGGAGAGCTGCTCCAGCCCTCTGATCATCTTCGTGGCCCTCCTCTGGACTCACTCGTACAGGTCCATGTCCTTCTTGTGTTGGGGACTCCAGAGCTGGATGCAGTACTCCAGGTGGTGTCTCACAAGAGCGGAGTAGAGTGGGAGAATCACCTCCCTCGACCTGTTGGTCATACTTCTTTTGATGAAGCCCAGGATACAGTTGGCTTTCTGGGCTGCAAGCGCACATTCCTGAGTCGTGTCCAGCTTCTCATCAACCAACACCCCCAAGTCCTTCTCCTCAGGGCTGCTCTCAAGCCATTCTCCGCCCAGCCTGTATGTGTGCTTGAGATCGCCCCGACCCATGTTCAGGACCGTGCACTTGACCTTGTTGAACTTCATCAGGTTCGCACAGGCCCACCTCTCAAGTCTGTCAAGGTCCCTCTGGATGGCATCCCTTCCCTTCAGAGTGTCGACTGCACCACACAGCTTGGTGTTGTCAGCAAACTTGCTGAGGGTGCCCTCAATCCCACTGTCCATGTCACAGACAAAGATGTTAAACAGTGCCGGTCCCAATACTGACCCCTGCGGAACACCACTCATCACTGGTCTCCACTTGGACATTGAGCTGTTGACTGAAACTCTTTGAGCGCGTCCATCCAGCCAATTCCCTATTCACTGAGTGGTCCATCTGTCAAATCCATATCTCTCCAATTTAGAGACAAGAATGTCATGTGGGACTGTGTCAAATGCTTTGCACAAGTCCAGGGAGATGACATCAGTTGCTCTTCCCTTATCCACCAACGCTGTAACCCCACCATAGAAGGACACCAAATTTGTCAGGCATGATTTGCCCTTGGTGAAGGCAGGTCAACAATAACCTCTTTATTTTCCATGTGCCTTAGCATCGTTTCCAGGAGGATCTGCTCCATGATTTTACCAGGCACAGAGTTGAGATTGACTGGCCTGTAGTTCCCTGGGTCTTCCTTTTTTCCCTTTTAAAAATGGGGGTTTTGTTTCCCCTCTTCCAGTCACTGGGAATTTCACTGGACTGCCACAACTTCTCAAACATGATGGAGAGTGGCTTAGCAACTTCATCCACCAGTTCCCTCAGGACCCGTGGATGCATCTCATCAGGTCCCATGGACTTGTGCACCTTCAGGTTCCTTAGATGGTCTCGAACCTGATCTTCTCCTACAGTGGGTGGTTCTTCATTCTCCCAGTCCCTGCCCTTGCCTTCTGCAGCTTGGGCGGTGTGGCTAGAGCACTTGCCGGTGAAGGCTGAGGCAAAAAAGTCATTGAGTACCTCAGCCTTCTCTGTATCCTGGGTAGCCAGGTCTCCCGTTTCTTTCTGGAGAGGGCCCACATTTTCCCTAGTCTTCCTTTTATCATTGATGTACCTATAGAAGCTTTTCTTGTTGCCCTTGATGTCCTTGGCCAGATTTAATTCTATCAGGGCTTTAGCCTTCCTAACCTGATTTCATGTATAGCAAACAAACAAACAAAAAAGAACAATAGATGAAAGAGAGGTGCAAGATTTTAGACCCTACTTGTAAATACGTTAAGGGAGGGATGAGGTTGCTCAGGCCTCCATTCCACTTTGCAGTAATTTAAAAAATACTTAGTGAGAAACATAGAATGGCTGAAGAATTAATGATCTAAAACTTTTGATTTTAATATATCCTGGTTCCAGTTGCTCTGTCTCCTGCGATCTTCATTTTTACCCCAAAACCACTGCACCTACCTGGTCTCCGTGGCCAGAAAAGGACGTTGGTCAGCTCAGCTAAGAACACCATGCAGAAAGGGGAGTGCTGTCTGCATACCTTTCTTCCACATGCACTTTTTCATCCTTTGCTTGGGCAGCCCAGCCGTGATGGTGTCAGCCTATTAGGAACCAGCTAGCCCCAGTCAGCAAGCCACATCTTCCATGCTTGCTCTGAGTAGAAGAAACATCACAGCTGAGGCTCATCAGGACAGCAGCGAATGCCTGCCCTGATGCAGTGGCTCCATACCTGATGCAAGCTGGCAAATGCCTGCTGGAGGTGCTTGGCAGGGAGGGCACATTCTGGCCACAACACGAGTACGGCCAAGTGGGAGATCCGCAAGGCTGCTCTGGAGGTGGTGGTGACGCTCATCTGGACCCTGGCAGCAGTATCCTGCGTCCCCCCCGAGATGCCCCCTCCAAGCCCCACTCCCCCTTGCCTCTCACTCTTTGTCAACTAAACCCAGGTCTTCTGCAGACTGGCTGGTGACCACAGCGGCAGCTACAAGCAGTGCCGTGGGCTGCTGCACAGAGCATGGCTGGACCTAGTGGGACTAGTAAGATCACGTGCTGAGCTGGGTTTCTCTAGCACCAACCTCACTAGTGTGTTGGCAATGGGTAGAGAAGCTGTGGGTCTTGCCCTCTGTTATGTATGTGTACTTCACTGTTGCTGCCCAGGCATAAATGCAAGATCTCTGAGAATAGCCGCCTAACACATCTTAACTGAGTTTTCACATCAAATGGGAAATTTTAGTTATTTTTAATAATATCTGAAAGAACAAGATTTGATAGGTGGGTTTTTTCCTTATAGCAATCTCTCTCTACCTAAATGGAAAAGAAGTAACAGGAATGCAATACCATGTTAATAAACCAAAGGCTTCAATACTTTATACTTCAAATATTTTTATCTTTTTCTTTCTCTTTGTGTACTCTATTTAAAACATTTAATGTATTTTTAAGTGCACTGGTTTCCATGATGTCATGATTTGACCCTGGCTGGACTCCAGATGTCCACCACAGCTGCTCTATCACTCCCCTCCTCAGCTGGACAGGGGAGAGAGAATATAATGAAAGGCTGATGGGTCAAGGTAGAGACCAGGAGATCACTCAGCAATTACCATCATGGGCAAAACACACTCAACTTGGGGAAAAATTAATTTAACTTATTGCCAATCTAAGCTGCCAGGACACATGAGTATAAGCAGACTAGTATGTAAAACCCTGAACCATGACTGTTTGCTTGTCCCACTCTGATGGGGCTGTGCTAAAACTACTAGTTTCATGGCTGCATGTGACCTAATACCAGAAGAAGCAGTCACAGCCCACTGACCCTACACTTTAATTGAAGGTAAGATGCACTAACTGTAGCAAATGTGAGGGGAAAGACAAACAGTTGAGTGAAACACAACTGACGTGATCAAACTTGCTACATCCAGATTCTATTATTTCCACAACCTACAGTATTTCTGTTGTTTCAACGATGATTTTAATTTTTCATTTTAGCTTATTGCCTTAAGAAAATGATTAATTAAAAACAAGGAGTTTGGTTTCTTTTAAGACACCTACTCAGATAACAAGCCAGTTTCCCCCCTCAAATCATCTGACAGATGCACTGCCAAGAAGCACAGGCAGTTCCCTGCCTTCACCCTTCAGCCAGGACGAGCTGTTGTTTCCTGCACATGCAAGAGAAATGAGCATGGACCAAACTGCAGCTCAGGGTGCTGGGCTGAGCATGGCCCCAGCTGCCTGCAAGGGCTACCTGCTCCTGGTCCCCTCTGCTCCACTCCGCCAGCCACCCCTACTCCCAGGGGCTTCCAGAGGTGCCTAGTGAAAGCCACATTTTAATTTTTTTCCAGTTACTTCTGCCGCGTGAGACCATGCAAGAGCCCACAACAGGGACATGGGTATGGGTTAGGCGCTTATGACTGCAGTGGACAGATCACTGGGTACAGCTGTCTACTGTGAGGCTGCTGAGGGGCCCCAAACACAGGTCCCAAAGACAACTTAGGTGGCCTTACCAGCTGCCAAAATCCTGTACCAGCCCAAGTTATAAACGTTGACAAACAAGACGCATGCAACTTCTGTATAAAAACTGTTGCTTCAGTTGGAGCTGAAGCTCTTACCTACTTGACTATTACAAATAACCTTCACCTTTCCAAACTCTACCAGGTAATACAGGCTACTATATGGACATAAACCACTTGACATGCTGGCTATAGCTGCGTGCCCTCTGAAGAAGAGACGTGGGAGCAGATCTGTAGCTGCATGCCTGCTCCTAACTCACACAACATGACACTTAACAGGCTAAGGACAGTTTCTCTGGGCTCAGCTGGTAGCATTCAAGCCGCCTCATGCTTTGTCAAGGCACACATAACCACTAGGATAATTGTCTGTCCAAAAGTAAATTTTACTTTCATGTTAGCATTCAGATCACCCCTCAGAAGTATGTTTGTAACAGCCGCGTTCTACACATTAACTCTGGCACATCAGCTACTTAATGTCATATTGTCAGGAGGATTATAGTAATGCATATACATTTAAAAGACAATAATTCATTATGCATTTCACTGAATATAGAAGTGTAAATCTGTTTCTGGGAATCATTCTTGCTTAATCCTTAATCCTGTAATATGTTTAAGGGGTCAGTCAGTTGCAAACGATGGATAGATGTGAAATTGTAAATTCAGTCGTTTCGTTGAGGAGGATCGGTTTAGAGATCAGTTGGGCAAACTGGACACCCACAAATCCATGGGACCTGATGGGATGCACCTGTGTGTGCTGAGGGAGCTTGCAGAGGTCATTGGCAAGCCACTCTCTGTCATCTTTGAAAAATCATGGAGAATGGGAAAGTTGCCTGAGGACTGGAGGAAAGCCAATGTCACTTCTTCAAGAAGGGCGAGAAGGAGGACCCAGAAAACGACAGGCCAATCAGCCTCACCTCCATCCCTGGAAAGGTGATGGAGCAACTCATTCTGGAGGCCATCTCCAAGCATGTAGAAGAAAAGAAGGTGATCAGGAGTAGTCAGCATGGATTCACCAAGGGGAAATCATGCTTGACCAATCTGATAGCCTGCTACGATGGCATGACTGGCTGGGTGGATGAGGGGAGAGCGGTGGATGTTGTCTACCTGGACTTCAGCAAGGCTTTTGACACTGTCTTCCACAATATCCTCATAGATAAGCTCAGGAAGTGTGGGCTAGATGAGTGGATGGTGAGATGGATTGAGAACTGGCTGAATGGCAGAGCTCAGAGGGTGGTGATCAGCAGCGCAGAGTCTAGTTGGAGGCCTGTGGCTAGTGGTGTTCCCCAGGGGTCGGTACTGGGGCCAGTCCTGTTCAATTTATTCGACAATGACCTGGATGAAGGGACAGAGCCTACCCTCAGCAATTTTGCCGATGACACGAAACTGGGAGGACTGGCTGATACACCAGAAGGCTGTGCTGCCATTCAGCGAGACCTGGACAGGCTGGAGAGCTGGGTGGAGAGGAACTTCATGAGGTTCAATGCGGGCAAGTGCAGGGTCCTGCACCTGGGGAGGAACAACCCCATGCACCAGTACAGGTTGGGGGTTGCCCTCCTGGAAAGCAGCTCTGCGGAGAAGGACCTGGGAGTCCTGGTAGGTGACAAATTCACCATGAGCCAGCAATGTGCTCTTGTGGCCAGGAAGGCCAACAGCATCCTGGGGTGCATTAGGAAGAACATGGCCAGCAGGTCAAGGGAGGTTATCCACCCTCCCTACTCTGCCCTAGGGAGGCACCATCTGGAGTCCTGTGTCCAGTTCTGGGCTCCCCAGTTCAAGAAAGACGAGGAACTACTGGAGAGAGTCCAGCGGAGGGTTACAAAGATGATTAAGGGACTGGAGCATCTCTCCTATGGGGAAAGGCTGAGGGAGCTGGGGCTGTTCAGCCTGAGGAAGAGAAGACTGAGAGGGGACCTCATCAATGCGTATAAATATCTCAAGGGCAGGTGTCAAGAGGATGGGGCCAGACTCTTTTCAGTGGTGCCCAGCGACAGGACAAGGGGCAACGGGCACAAATTGGAACCCAGGAAGTTCCACCTGAACATGAGGAAAAACTTCTTCACTGTGAGGGTGACAGAGCCCTGGCACAGGCTGCCCAGGGAGGGTGTGGAGTCTCCTTCTCTGGAGATACTCAAACCCCGCCTGGACGCAGTCCTGTGCAGCCTGCTCTGGGTGAACTGCCAGTCTGCAGAAGACAGAGCAACTGGAACCAGGATATATTAAAATCAAAAGTTTTAGATCATTAATTCTTCAGCCATTCTATGTTTCTCACTAAGTATTTTTTAAATTACTGCGAAGTGGAATGGAGGCCTGAGCAACCTCATCCCTCCCTTAACATATTTACAAGTAGGGTCTAAAATCTTGCACCTCTCTTTCATCTATTGTTCTTTTTTGTTTGTTTGTTTGCTCTGGCAGGGGGGTTGGACTAGATGATCTCCAGAGGTCCCTTCCAACCCCTGCCATTCTGTGATTCTGTGATTCTGTGAAATAAAAAATGTTCTCTATTCTAGTAAAGTGAAAAAAAAATGTTCTTTTTTTGCAGACTTTCCACAAGGAAAATTTGACATGAAGAATTATTTATTTTCTATATTACATGAAAGCAGTTTATGTCAATTACTTAGCTTTTCCTGTTTTGTGAATTTTAAAGCGCTTAGAGTACTTTGTGTGGTTTTCCTCATTTTAGAGCCAACCCAGCTATTACTAAACTTCATTAAAGAAAGCTTTGTAAGTATTCTTCTTCAGAGGTGAAGCCAAGAGTTTAGGAAGGTTTAGAGAGCTGACTTTCATGCAGATAAGAGGGCCACCATCAAAGAGTGTCTCTTTAAATTTTAACTTCACTTTATGAGTTCAGTTACTTTTGCTATTTGAGATAAAAGGGAAGACCTAATGCGGTAGAAAAATTTTCTTCCTACCAGCCTGCTTTTTGCACAGCTATCAAACGCATCTGCATCTAGTCACTCTAAGAGACAGAGCACTCAACTAATTAGGCCTCAGATCTGATTTAGTTCCTATGCATTAACATCAAACTAAACTTACCAGCTTCTATTGCAATGTGAATGAATCACTAAAAAGCAATTTATAATTATGAAGGGAATTCTCCAAATTCTCATATGGTTCATCTTTATGAATGCTCCAGTAGCTTTAAGGTATTTTATCTCAGCAGTCTGGAATACAAAATAAGGTTATAGCAGAAACATTCCAGCCAGTATTTCCTTTGCAATATATAGTAATCACTATATTGGGTTTTAGTATAGTTCTTTGAGTTAAATCTGAACTGACAAGATCTGAATGAATGTCTGACTGGTTTCCTTCACCTGCAGCTTTGATCACTTTACACAATGATGTAGCCAACAGCTCTTTAGAATCCCTGAATGCCACATTTTCCCAGCAACTGTACCCAAATTACAGCAAAGGACAAAACAAGTTTTATTTCCATTTCTACTGTCAAGAGATTATGTGCCCCCCCTTTGTTTAATGCTGGTGTAGTTACAGAGAATAGTGTAAAGATTAAAAGAGTCTACAACAGAGAAATTTGAGGGAGAAAATGAGCAAGGTACAGAGGAAGCAGACCTGTCTTGAATTTCTAACAGGCTTTTCTTTAACTTTGGCATGCTGCTTTTCATAGGAATATAATTAGCCCGGTGTTTCTAGGTATTTCAGATTAAATATGCAATTGTGCGGCTAGATGTCAAAGGCAAAGTTCAATTATAACGAATGTTATTCTCTGCAGATTGGTTCTTGCTCCTTAGTTACATTTGTGGGAGTAGAAGAAGTCATTGTTTCTCTGGAAATCCGTTATGAAATCATACTGGTTTCAGGGCTACATCTGTGGCAGCTGGTAAGTAAAAACAAGAGATGAAAGAGAAGTAACTTCTACTCTGGGAAATTACATGAAATTATTCCTTAAAGGAATCATGTTCATATGGAATACTTATACTGCTGAAAGTAGCTAATAAATATAAGCATCACTGAGTCAGCACTGTGAAAGTGGGGACTAAGCATATTTTCTGAAAGGGATAAATCTGCTGATCTAGCTTCACAGGAGCACTGCTGTGTTTTATGTTTATCTCATGCAAAGAAAATCCGGGATCCTAAAGGTCACCATGACACAGAGACCATCAGCAGCCCCTCAGGTTTTGACAGAGCATATTTTCAATATTGATCTGGCATAAAGATACTAAGAGCAAAACTGGGACATTCTGAATGAAATAAAAATCTTAAAACCGGTGACTTCAGCTCACCTGAGGGCTTTTTCTCTTTAGTGTTCAGCCAGGAAATCATTTGTGTTTCATTCAAAGAGTCTCCTCTCTCCATTTTCAGCCAGTTGACCCTTTTTAGAACCTTTTCAGGTAACATTTGTGAATTTATAAGCAAACACATAATTTGTAACTAAAATGTCAATGCTGTTTAAAAACACAAAGTGAAACTTCTGGTAAAGAAGCCATTAATTCTGAGATGTATGTAAATGAAAAGCCCCAACATTTATGTTTCCCAGCAATGGTTTTTGTTGGGTTTTTTTGGTTTTTTTTTTGTTTTTGCTTTTAATCTAAAGCCACAGCCAAATTTGACCCTCTTCTGCAAATCATTTTGGGTCTGCTGTGAACTCAGGAGGAATAGGAAAGGAGGAAATTTGTCCAGTCCTGCAATTATCTGTTTCTCAAAACTTGCCCCTGGGGAGCATCTGAACCAAGGCCATAACATATGGCATGTGTGACAATTTATCAAATTTTGTCATTCACAGGGCCTGCCCTGCATACTTTACAAAACAATAATTTTCCCAGAAGTTGGTCTGCACCAAAGTAATTTTTTGGCTTTAACTGAGTATCTGTGCTACACGTTGCCTTCATATTCGTGCTTACTCACGTCTTCTCTGCATTGCTGTTTGCAATGACAATTTTAAGAGGATGGGGGAGACCACCTCCAGCTGAGTAGCATATATGTGGTGATACTTTTCTAATAGATTGGAGATACAGGCTTATAGTCTGCTAATGCCATAATTTGGAGTTAATGTAGCAACCTGGGCTTTTGTCCACGAACTTTAGGCAGTTTATTGACTGCCTTTCCAGATTGAGTTCAGAGAAAGGTAAAGGCTACTTTGGACTTCTACCATGGGTAAAAGTAATGTGAAATTATTGGGAGAACCTCAGAACTCCAGCACTGTAATTCTGTTGCACTGTAATGATGTAGGAGAGCAGTTAGTGTGCAAGCACAGAGTACCCTTTAAAAGCCATATAACGAACCATATCAAAAAGTTAATTTTTGCCAGAGTACTCAAAAGTACAAGTTGGTACTTTTCTAATTACTATTTCTCGGTTTTCAATCCAAATCACCACACTTCTTAAGCTAAAATTTCAATTAATTTTGAGACATTTTGCCAAAACCCAAGAATACCACAGTATCCACACATCATTGTATGGACTGCTTCTCCTCCACCCACAAATCTTCTAATTCTATGCTGAACAAAAATAAAGCATTAGACAAACTCTAACCTTAAAAGAGAAAATAAAACAGAAATACCAATACATACCCTAGTACTTTTCTTCCTTGTTTTAATTGGTCCTTTTTCTTTACAGCAGGACCATTACTCTCTGAATCAGATTCTCTCCAGCAATTCAATTAATTATAATTTACTGGGCTGGAACTGCACTCTTCCGTGCAATATACAAATACATGGGGCAGGAAGCAGCAAGCAAGGAACAAATCCAAAGGTCAGGTAAGGCGAGAATAAAAGTGCAGAGAAAGGGAGATATTTCTCTTCCATCAAATGTGCTAGTGGGAGAGTAAGCTACACTGCGTTCCCTTACCTTTGCTGGGACTATTTGTGTGCATAAATGCATACATGCATTCGTATTTTGACGGCCTGAGATTCTTCAGAGTAGATCAAAGAAACTGGGGGAGGGAGTGGAAAGGAGGTTTGAAATTCTCGTATTCATTCCAGTGAGGTGTTGCATCTGAGTTTATTCTGACTCAGTGCTGCGGTATCAATCACTTCGTTGTGTGGGCAGGTTGGAGTGGAAAACGCGCGCGCGCACACACACACATACATATGTGCACACACACGCGCGCGCACACTCACAGTGCTCTGTAGAGTGTCTGACATAGTAAAGACACTTTACAGAGGCAAAATGTGCTGAATAGTAAGCCAAAAAGCAGGCTCCTTATCTACCCAAGCTGAGGGGAACCTGCTGTGACTAAGTAGCAGTGCTGTCCTTAGCGGAGGAGGACAAGAGTGGAGCAATTCCTCGCTTTCTTTTCTTCCTTTGTTCCCATTCTTCTAGGGGTTGCGATCCTCTTTGACACCTCCCTGTTTTCTCCTGTGTTTTTACCATATATGGGATTTTTACACATGGGATACATATTCCTTGTTCTTTGTCATGCCCTACAACCAGTTTCCTCAGCTCTCCAGGCTGCACTCCTTGAGTGACCAGTAATTGACCATTTGTGATTTGTGCTTCCACCTTTGGCTTCCTGTTACCCCCTTGTGCCTGTACCCTCATGGCCTCTACCATCATCTTCTGTCACCTTTTGGTTGTACTCTTGAGGAGCCCTGCTACAGAGCAGGATGATCTCAAAGCTATCTTATCAGAGACTCCATCTCAAGCCCCAAAATTCCTGCAGTGTGGATATATTTGAGGGATTTTAAAGACCATTCTGGAGCACATATTTCCCAAATGTAAATACGAATGCATAGCAGGTAGAGGGACCTGTACGTAGTACTGCCTTTCACTGTCTCTGGTAGGGCTTCTTTGGTGTCAGGAAGCATGCCTTCATCACATCAGTAGTCTTTAGCCAGACCTTCATGAGAAGCAGGACACAATCTTCTTATGCAATAATAAATACTGTAAAGCCCAGAACAAACTCTGCCTGACCTTCAACCACTTTCCAAGAAACAGTTTAAGTATTTTCCAAAAAGGCAACAGTTATGTAGGAAGTTGTCCAGCCTGGCAGGTATGTGAGAAAGAGATGCCAAAAGTCCAATCTCATTTGCCAGCCTCAAGAGTATAGTATCCACCTGCAAGTTTCCATTTGGTAAATCAGAGATAAGCATTAGCCACTTTTCACATCCTGAGAACAATGCATCTACATAACTACACATCAGCCTCTCTAGTTCACCACATTTATTTTTGTTGCTATGTTAAACCATATGAACATCTTACTTAAGCACAGACATTTCGGTCTGACTTGCAATTCTCTTTCAAATGGTGAAAATTCCTCTACCAGCACCCATTAACATAGCCTGAAATGAAAGCTAAACAAAAGTCAGAGGTTTTGAATAATGGTGCTGGAAGAATTGCTCCAGCTTTTGTCAAATATCTAACAAGTTTTCCACAGTGAGGAAGAGAGAGGGTTTTTTCCTTACATTTCTTTTTCAAATCTTTCTGAGTTACGCTGGGAAAAGAAAAGTAGATGACTGCAAAAATATGTATTTTGAAGGCTATCCATCCCACTTGCTCTCTTGATCCTCCAAAGTAAGTATGCATGACTAATTCCAAGTTTTATTTGTTTTCAGGTCTTCCTACCTACAGAGTCATGCAATCTGATTTAGAGGCAGCTGCATTCCAAGCACGCTGCAAGCAGAGGACCCCAATGCTTCAGGGTATTCTGGTTGATAATATTTTTCCAATGACAAAATACCACAGACGGTTATGTAATCATATATACTTCATCTAAAAATAGGAGAGCAAGTTTTGCTATCAGGAAGAAAGAGATTTTTTTTCCCCACCTCTAAAAACAAACTAATCACAATATGTTTAAGATGACTACAAGTGGTCTACAGCACATGAAACGTATTTGTTTAAAACGCTCATTTGAAAATTAGGCATGTTTCCACAACAAATTCTTAATCAGCCCTTGAAAAACTCCCTTGAATATATCAGACAATTATTGGTTGCTTCTTATGGAACAATTCAATTGTACTACAAACTTGATGCACAACTGGCAGATTTTGAATTTGACAAAATACCAAACCGAAGAGAACAAAGGCTGAGTTCTGAAATGCTCCAAGTGTCCTGGCCACAGTCCAGCAAAGCACTTAGTCATGTCCTCCATTTAAAATAACCAGTTCCACTGCAGGCTGTTCACTTGCAGAAAGTCAGGTAGTACAGTTGTGCTGTGTTTACAAGGGAAAGGTCCTATCTATGGAAAAAGTTGCTTGAGGTATCTTTCCCTGTAAACAGACCTTAGGTCAAAGAGAAAATATTTTAAGAGGGAGAAAAGTAATGCTGCTACTTGAAGTGTTGTTACCCACCTAAGTAATTAGTAAACAGAAAAGTGCATCTAGGTCTACTACATTTTCAGTGTCTTTGCATGTATGATTTTTCTGGCTTGTAAGCTCTGTCTAGGACCAACAGTGGATTCTGGTCGTCTGGATGGGGGATGAGACTGGCTGGTTGGAGCGTAAGCTGCAGATGCCCAGAAAACCTGGGTAAATATCTTGCATGCACAAGCAGACCAAAACAGCACATCAGAAAGTACTGCACTTGTACTGAATGGACACTGCCCAAAGTGCCACAGACAAGCTGTGTCGCAGCAAACCTGCCACATTTGGACACGCCGAGCTTCTAAACAGCAAATGCACGCAAACTTCAGCTGAGGAATCAGGGAGCTAAAGCAGCCATGAATGCGTAGACGGGATATGCTGCTGCCTGGCTTTTAATTACGTAATTTCTATTCACAGATGCAGAGCTGACTATTATATAGCTCCTAGCACAGAAACTGTAATGATAAAGTAGTAAATGAGGGAAGACTCTAAAACTACAGAGTAACCATAGAAAAACAATTTCAAAGATAAAGTGATTTTCTGAAGAGTGCTTATTGCTGCATCTTGTTTTATCTGCTTCTGCTCCTACAGCACAAAGTTAACAAAACAAAGCAACCCCCCCAAATTGTAATAAACAAAGAGTAAGGAAAGACATATCAGAAACACCATCATTAGAAACAGCCATTGTATTTAATGTGTACAGGACAGAGAATATAAAAAGTAACATCTCGCTCTGCCACACAGCCCACGCTCACTCTTCAGGAGGAAACGCAGAATCTGAAGTTAATGTACAATGAATTTTCCAGTCCGTACAGGCAGCCTGGTAAACAACACACAAAGTAAGAACAGACTTGAGTGTCCCCCATCCTGCTCACTCCACTTGTATTGAATGTTTTACTGGTTCAAAGGGCTGCTGTATAAACTTTTCATACTGTCCTTCATGTTCTGGTTTAAGCCAGACAAAAATCAGAAAAGTTAAGCTAGAGCAATTATGACATTTACTGGCCATATGTTAAGATAACTTGTTAATTAACTTGAAATTTTAACCAGTCAGATAGCATTATCTAGTATTAATAAAAACACAAACATCTATTATATATTTTTATATAAAATATATAAAATAATTACATAATATATAAGTATACAAATATAAAATATATAAAATAAAAATATTTTTATATGATTGCAGAAAATCAGATGTTTATGTAGCAATGGAGATGAGAAGGTGGTGAAATCTATGTATAGGGTTAGTCACCATTTTTTTTTAATGTATTTATT
This sequence comes from Phoenicopterus ruber ruber, assembly GCA_009819775.1. Taxonomy (NCBI): domain Eukaryota; kingdom Metazoa; phylum Chordata; class Aves; order Phoenicopteriformes; family Phoenicopteridae; genus Phoenicopterus; species Phoenicopterus ruber. The sequence continues at coordinate 63,257,085 of CM020246.1, read as the reverse complement.
TAAAGAGACAATTTCTGTTGGTATCGTAACAATTGTATAAAGTTTATATAGGCAAACACACAGTATTATTACTGCAAGAACCTGCTGCAGCTTGATAATTTTAACTATATGTCAGGTTGGTTTCATAGCTGAGGGCCATGTTCTTACATGTGATACACAGGGTGAAGAAGGCTGAAAGAACCACCCTCTGCAGGAAAATAGGGCTTCTGAGAGACACTATTCAAAAGACTCAAAATCTCCCTGAAAATCTTTTTAGGATAGAAACTCTGTTCGTAAAAAATAAAGAAAATCAACTAAAATAAACAAAGAAAATGTTTCAAGGTCAGTTCTGTATCAGTTAAGTTAGGCTGAAAAAGAATTTATTATCATTATTCTTAAGTTATCAGAAAAAGCAGAATGCAGCACCAGTTTGCAGTTATGCAAAAAAAAAAAATCTCTTTCTCATGTCAATACAATATTGCAAAATGGTAAATGTTATCTGAGTAATATCTGGCTTAGAATGCACTAGAGGGTGACGAGAATATTTCTGTTTACTAACAAGGTAATGTTTGAATTCATTATCCAGTAACTACTGCTGATAAACCTGGGTCAAATGTAGGCTGATTTATTTCTTATCTGATACTAGCACTAAGAAATATGCCCAATTTTAACCCTGAGGTATTGCTTAAGTCTGAGCAAAATATTTGCCATCTTTTTGTGTTTTCTATAAATTAGTACATTACAATCTGATTTTGGTTTGTTTACTCGTTTGTTTGTTTGTTTAGTATTTGTATATGCCTCTAGGCATATTTAGTATATGCCTCTCCCTGAGAACAATGAGGCCTCTTGTCCAAACAAGGCAATTTAAGGGGCTGGGGTCATGCTCCCTTCAAGTCAGTGGTGAGAGCATGAAGGGCAATCCACAAAGCTAGTTTTTCTGGCAGGCACATATCAAGAGCTGCCCAACCAGAAACACTGGAGTTTAAACTGCCTAAACTGGTACTGTAGGTGCTTAAACCTCAGAAAACAACTGTCACTCCTGAAGGCACCTGAAAATCCATTTGTTTCAGTTCCTTGATGCCTAAACTCAGTCTCTTGCACTTTGCTTTGGCATCCTCTAACCTGTAGATAGATACGAAAATCACTTCAGTACTGTGTCGATTATGGGGTAGACATCACCCCAGATCATAAGGTACAACTTGTAGGCCCTGAGGTCTCAATTCCCAGGCAAGAACTCTCTCACATTTACACTGAGATGCGTTGGGTAAGGCTATCCACCATTACCTTGTTAAACCTTCCTTCCTTCCTCTGCCAGAGGCTCATATTTCCATGGAAAGAGCAAGAAGAAAAAGAGTAGCCTAGTGGCGGAAACACTTCAGCAAGGTTGAGGAGATTCTGAGTTCTCCGGGACTATTTACACATTTTGTACTGGACAGGTACGGCACAGAAGCAGCCGGAAGAGCAGCATGAAGGCAGCTTGACCTGAGAAAGTAAGCCAGCTCCAAGTGCAGCACAGTCTGTGCAGCATAGTCACAGCACTGTGGCACTGCCTGGCACTGAGAAGGTACTCAGCACCTCCTTCAGTACAGCACCAAATTATCCCATATAAACAGCTTTTTTGCAACCAGAGTAAGCATCTGTGGCTCCTATTGCATAGCACCGCAGTGGAAGGGAGAGGACAGGAAGGGGGCAAGGTGAACACCTTTGTATTTCAACTTATCCCCAAAATTTTGCAATAGGGAGTTTGCAGTAATCAGCTCCTGACTGTTGTACTAGAGGAACAAAGGTTGCATCTTCACCATCCTGTTGCAGTGTCCAACAGGTCACAAAGACTGTCATCTAGAGAGCCCTCCAGTCTGCTGGAGACAGCCACAGCTTCACCCAGCCTTTGCAATACTCTTTGCAATAGTCACTTTCCAAAGACGGCTGAATAATGCCTCCCTCCTCCTCACCACCCCAGAAGCACTCTACCAAGTGAAGTCTCTGTGTGCCAACTAGGCTACACAACACAGGGCGGGACAGAGGGCTGGATCCACTGCGTGCTTGCTACTGAGTGCCTCAGAAAAGCTTTGGCCAAACACTGTGAGCAGAACCATATCCATCCTACAGCTGACATCCATCCCGTTTTATTTGGTGAAGCTCACAAAGTGGTACGTGTGCTTTCCCCAGCCTCCTTCTCCATGAAAGCTGGTCCTGTAGGGGCAGGTGCCAGTCTCCTTTCCTTATGAGGGCTACAAAGTGTGGGAAGGCTGATGCTGTGCTATACTGCCTGTGAGTCTTTCCTGCTTTCCTAGAGGTCCATGAGGATCAGTGGCAACGACGTGTGAGGGCTCCCTTCTAAAGGCTCCCTGGTGGTGTCAGAGAAGTCAGGAGCAGGGTAAGTGCTGGGAGAGCCTGGTGGGATAGCTGTACTGTCTGAGGACACTCCATGCACACAGTATGGATAAGGCTGGCCCCATCTGCATGCAGCTTTAAGACCTTTAGTGGGCATTTGGATAGGATTCCTCCCTGGACTGGCACCCAGGAACAGACAGCTGTGTAGCTGTCATCTTCTGAGCCAAGCAAAAAACATTAGCTATGCCAAACACCAAGGAAAAGAGACAAATGAACTTCAGCAGCAAGGACTCAGAAGTTGAATTGCAAGGAATAGTTTTTTAATTACTCCTACATGTGAAAGAGCATAATTCACCTTTGTATGGCAGGTAAGGTACTGTAATGGTGAAGCTCAAAAGCTCGTACATCCATGTAAGATGCCCCAGAATTGCAAACAAAACATGAGGTTGAATCTGGAAGCCCATGTCAGTAGGCTGCCACACCTAATCTCATTAGCCCTCGGAGCAAGGCTCTTCAGCTCAGGATCAGAGCAAGGCTGACAGGGTTATGTCCTTTCTGGGACAGAATTACTTGGCAGCAGCTAAGGGCTTTTTGCAATGCTCTCTGCTCTGGCAACTAGGCATGTCCTAGCTCAAAAACGGCAGAGCAGATAGAAACATCCCTACAACCGTTGGTGTCAGGAGGTCAGCCAAGTGTCACCCATCTAGCTTTCATAAGACAAGAAACAAAGGAGTTCCCACTGAAGATAACAGAAATAAGCAATTTAGAATCAGGAGACGGAATTACATTCTGAACCAAATCATAAGCAGTCTGAGCACCTTCTACCTCACTCTGTCACAGAAACAAAGAGTTTAGTTGGATAAAAATTAATTCAAAAAAATCTGACACATTTTTCATAAATGAGATGTTATTTGCTGTTACACTAACCAGAATTAGAATTAATACAGAACAGATTCATGGTTCATGTCAGAATTAATGACTGTGAGGCTTATGTTGGGAACAAACTTTTCCTATTGGCATGTTAAATGGTGTAATTGGATTTGTGAAGGTCCTACATGTGTTCTTCAAGCTCCTAATCTGATCAAAGTCAAAGCCATCACTTAGCATTGCAGGGTTTGTGCTTTTCCATACCTACCTAAGTTTTCTGCTAATTAGAATGTTAAAGTTGAGTGTGGAGACAAGGGAAAAATGCTGCAGAGTTGCACAAACCAAGTGTATTATATAATTTCTGTCTTTATGACAAAAAGGGAGAATACATCCCATGCTACATTACTATGAAGCAAGGGCAGACTATTTGACTTGATAAGAGGAAATAATTTTTTCACTATGTGTGAGTGGTTACACACTAGAATAGGTTCCCAGACAACCTCTGTTCTAGCTAAGTTATTTCTGTGATTCAGAAAGGGCACTGGATAACTCTTTTCCACAGTGAGTAAGTTAGAGACAAGACCAACATGTCCATTATCTGTTCAAAGTTTATAACCTGATGACTTTTTGGCTAACATTTGTGTTGTTATTATACATTGCCTTCTTATTCACCACCTTGACTTCCCTGTTAAATAAATCTTGATTTAGAATTGCCTTCAGTCAAATGCAAGTCTTTGGAGGTTACTCAAAGAAAAAATCAAAGCTAAGCTTTGTCCCTAGGAGATGGCTCCTACGTCTGTTAGATATGTGAAACCTTTTGAACACATGACCATTAAGCCACCTGCAGACATGCAGGAACAGTAAAGATGGTTATGGTATCTTTATGGTGATGGTGTTACCTACAACCCTGAGTTTTAGTGGGGTACTTCCATTCTTGCTAGCATTGGTAGAAGCACTTAATTATGTGTAGCACACCCATTCCACTGTCTCTACTGAGGGAAATTAAGAAAAATACCTAATGCAGGAAAAGCCAAGAAAGGAAGCCAAATTACAGTGAGACAGCTCAAAGTGTTGTTCACATATAACATTCCAGAAAAGCTCTTTCATTTGTTACCTGTATAATAGTCTCATTTAGAAGACCTAGAATGGCAGACGAGAAAGCGTGTAGTGGGTACTGAAGTTTTCACCTGCTTCAATGCCATTTCTGAATGTGACTCCTGAGGGTAAGATGTGTGAACCACTACTGATGGTAGTTAATTTAATGTCTGCATATTGCTCTGCCTCAAATTCCTGTTATGTTCATCTCACTGCATTAAAAAGAAGCCCTCAGTAACAACTAGGTTGTAAAGGCTAAAGATAATTCAGTTACAACATCCTGAGCTGGCACTCAAGGGTAAGTTTCTCTATATGCTACCCTTTCTTTTTACATGACACAATAAAATGTTTCAAAATAAATAGCTGACATATCTACTAATCATCTACTACACTACTAGCCTGGCCTGAGCAGAGTGACAACGTATGATATCTCCTGGCTTGGAGGACTCCCCGTATCCCACCTGTAGCTCCCCTGCACGCACAGTTTGGATGGGAAGGTGTCAATAGGTCTGTCTAAAGCCTGCAGGAAGCCAAAGCAGAGGACGGCAGCAACATCTAGAGCCCATTCCAGAAACAAAATTCTTCTCTAAAGAGGACTGGAGGAACTATGGTCTCGGTTATTTCATAGCATGCTCTAACCAACAAATTATGCTGTTTTCTTTTCAAGAGCAGTCTCCATCCCTCCTCAGCTGGTACAGGCAGAACTGGGCTTCCAGACTCAGCTCTGTGCAAAGTGAACATAGCCTCCTTTTGCCTAGCAAAAAAGAGCAGTCTTTGGAGCAGAGAGAAAAAAACAGATTCGTTCCTTCCTATCTTCACACCCAGTGACATGTCCTAATCACAAGGGCAGATCAAACTTTCATTCAGCTTCATTTTTTTGCCTGGTTTTTGCATTTTTGGCTTCAGAGGAGCTGAACTTGATCAGCAGAAAATGCTCTCACCGAAGATGCCTATGGTCTGAAAGTTGGGTCAGTCTTCTGGTGAAAGGATGCCAATCCCATTCATGCAGAACACAAGGCAAAAGGAGGTGCTACCATCGCCACCTCAGTTAGCCTGGATCCCGAGCAGGTGGGGGGACTTTCTGGATCTCTGGACCCTCAGTGAAAGGGACACACCGAAGGGGGTGGCAATTGCTTTGCGTTAGAGTCCTAGCTCCCTGAAAAAAAATCACTGTAGAAAGAAGGTCCTACGCTATGTAGATTAGACACTCACTGTCACTGTGTTGCAGGGCTCCAGTGCACCTGGAGTTGCTCGTCCCCAAGTCGCCCAGGGCACAATTCCCTTGGAGATCAGTGCTCCGGCAGGACAAGCCTCGCTGTCTGCACACCTGCCTTCCTCCCCCAGGGCTCTACTTCTACTGCTGCAACAGTGACCTCATTTTGCACCCATTAGGAGTGTTAGTCCCTATCTCCTTTACCCCATCTAGTCCCTGGCTTTCTTACTCCATCACAAACAGCAGACTATCTGTAACCCATGAATGGTTTTAGTCTTTTCATGTCCCCTTTATTCATCAGTTCAATCCAGAACATTTTCTCTACTTTCAGTATTTTCCCCCTCACACCAGTTAATAAATAAATGATTTAATGATACTTTTAAAATTTATTTAAGAGATCCACTTAGGAACTTTTAAGTAAACTTAAGAGATCCACTATTAGCTTGCATAATGATCTGCAAGAAATTCTGAAAGTAGTAAGATTAGGTGAATAACCATCTAAAGACACAGTATAAAAGAGCAGGAATCAAAATGCTCAGAAATCCTGGCAGCATTTTCAATTCTGTAGTTATCGTAACATTACCACGTTAGCAGCTCTGAAAGTCAACCAGGCAGTGGAGCTCTTGGAAGTGACACTGGGGTCATGCATATGTTTGTACACACAAACAATGCATTGCATATGCCCACAGTCTAATCAGAAGTGTGAGAGCACAGACAGTAGGAAAAGCTTTGTCAGCTTAAATCTACTTAAAGCCAGTATCAGCAGCAGTGTCAGCACCAAGGGCTTCAGCATGGGCTAGCTACCTATGCTTTATGCAAGCCTCACACAACCAAACAACCTGTGACTGCTAATTCTTCTCTCTTACTGGTATCAACAAATCTAGATTGCTGCCACCTTTGGTACAGCTATATATGCTGCAGTCACACCTGGCTGCTGTGCAGACATACTCTAGACACCAAAGAGCCTTTGAACGCCAGGTTTGCATAGTGTTGCCACAACACATGAGCTCCATCTGCTGCTTTCCAGTAACTTGTTATATCCTCCTGCTGATGACAAATGAATACTTCTATTACGGTGGAAAAGCATGACCTAATGCAAGTAATTAGAAAAACAACTAGACGAAATGTTGTAATGATAACACTATTTGAAAGCAGTAGTTAATTTGGCTGTTGAAGAATAAGAATTCAATAGGTAAAGAATATATTAGAAGTGCCACATCCTTGCCTTTCTCCCTAAACTTCCCTGCAGATCTTCCCATCAAGAATGAAAATTACACAACAACTAGTGATTAGCACACTTACTTATTTATTTTTTTCAAGGCAGCAAGGTTTTTTTTTTCAGGTGAGGAATAATACATTTGTGGGTTTTGCAACTCTTCCTTGGAGCAGCTATGGAAACCCAAGGAAGTTCAAAGATTTTTACTAGGGGCTGCACAACTCAGTATGTAAAGTTCAAGCCTGTGTATGTTCAAGCCAAACTACTTTACAAAGAAATCCAAACAAAGAAAGTCTCATTTGTGCTACCTTTAAATGTGAGGATGAGAGCAAAACTTACGTATTTGGTAAAAAGGGAGCCATATTTGAAGTGTTTGAAAGAGGTAAAAATAGTATCCTGTTCTGAGGACAAGAAGACACACACACACACACACACACAAAGACACACAGAGCTCTTACCAAACCTGCACAAAATACCAAAACTCGCTAACCTTCTTACAAAACTGCCTTAAAAAAAAAGGAGCTAGAATTTTGTGACTTCCCCTTCCTTGGGCAGTGTTTTAATGGTCCAAAAGACCGACCTTCACTGATAGTATCTCATACAGGGAAACCAAAACAGTCATGTGTTATTTCCAGTTAAACCAGTTATGCAAACCAAGTATATAAATGGACTCAGATCATCAACAGTCAAAACTGAAGAGATGAAAAAGCTACCCAGTGAATGTTAATGCTTTTTAAACCCATTAGGTAGCATCAAGATGAACCAAGTGCTTTCTAAACCTACAATGAGGGCCTCTTCACAGTCAAGGAGTTCAATCTATGAAATAGCAAATGCTTATGCTAGGGAGAAACACTATTAAGTATATAGCAACTTAACTACTGCTGTTGGTCAGATTCATGATAAAATGGAAAAAACCTCTCAAAACAACTTAAACACAGATAAATACAAGGTAGAGATAGAGGAGTAAGGTTTTGAATGGCCCTTACACTTTTCTGGGAAAATAGATTACATAAAAGATTTCCCAATCTTAGCATGTGAAACAAATGATAACTGAATAGGCAAGTAAATTGCTTATTATCTGGAAAAGGCTCTGGCCAAAAAAATAAGTGAAACGAGGAGAAGAAGAAAGAAGGAGAGGTACAGAAGTGTTTGAAGAGCAAGTGTTTACCATCCCTGAATGGATCAGAATATGCACTTCCAATGCCATCTGTTTAATGCACAATCCAGCCTATTAAAGCTACTGCAGTAAATCAGACTCCAAAGAACTTACCAGAAGTTCTGTAGATTTGGTGCTGGTGTACTAGATGTTTACAAACATGTATACTTATACAAACAGGTTAATTCCTTCCCGAAAGAATTTATGTTTCAAGATGAGACAGCTCAGAAGCTGAGAACATGAACTTTAACTACCTTATAACTAATTTCTCTGACATCTTGCAAAGTCATCTTAGGTTTCTCACAGCACCTCCTAGACCAGAGAATTTCTGAAAACATATGTGATGTGAAATATTTCTAGAGAAAGCAAAACAACTAAAGACCAAGGGGAAGTTCAGGAGTCTAACAGCACTGAACTACTGACCTACTCTTTATGAAAGGTAGAGAGTTGGACTGAATGTGCATTGTAATAACATTACCTTTTCATGAAACATAAGTAGATAACTTAGTTTCTCTCTAATTTCTACTGTCCTGTATATTGTAACTGTATTCTTTAAACACTAGAAGTTTAGGTTTAATGTTAATCTTTGACAAAAGAATACCACAAATTCTTATCTGTAGTTCTCAGAAGGCTACTTTCGGGAATTAATTGATTGCTGTTAGAAGAAACTGAGGAAAAATTCTGTGTATGAACTCAGTAGTTCTTAACCACTGTGAGACAGTGACCCCTTCATCACATTCAGTCGAAAGTAAGAACTGAGTATGCTGACTCCATATACATTTGACTGTATTACTGACACAATAATGATGATGCTCTTACAACATGTATTCATTTACCATAGAATCATAGCACAGCCCAGGTTGGAAGAAACCTCAAAAGATCATCTGCTCCAAACTTTCATGGAAAAGGGAGTCTACATGGGATTATCTAGCACTCTGTCCAGCTGCATCTTGAAAACCTCCAGTGATGGGGACTCTGTCACTTCCCCTGGGGAAGTTGTTCCAGTGAATGATTGTTCTGTGAAAAATTTCTTTCTTTTATCAAGATGAAACCTCACCTGGTGCAACTTGCACCTGTTGCCCCTTGTCCTCTCCATATGTGGGTCCTTGTGAAGAAAGAACATCTGTCCTCTCTGTAGCCACCCTTTAGCTATTGGAAAAATGTGATGAGGTCCCCCCTAAGCCTTCTCTTCTCCAGGGTGAAAAGACCGTACCCCTTCAGTCCTTCCTCATCGAGCAAGTTCTCCAGCCCTTCGATCATCTGGGAACTTCCTGCTGTCATCTACAGACTGCTGTTGCAGCAACTTAAAGCAAGTATACCTTCAAGATGAGTGAATCTTCAGGTCATATTAAAGACTAACCCAAGGCGTTACATCTTGTGTAAATGCTTTGTGAACATTGTGAATTTACATCCATGGAAGTAACAAGAAATTCTTTGTTGTAGTTGAAGTGTATCCATGGACACTCTGGGTATACAGATGCTGTGATTTGTGCAAGCGCAACAACCATTATTTGTAAACCCCAATGCTGACAAGGGCTAACTTGTTTATCTCCTTACCCTCCACCTGAGGTGAAGGGTGGTATGTCAGAGCATGTACATCTCTGACAAAAGTGTAATTTTTTGGTAAAAAGTGGGAAGTCTTCTAGAATTAAGTTGGAGGACAGGAATGGATATCCTGAATAATCAGAAATAATCACATCAAAACAACACCAATAGATTACAGACAAACTGTGCATGGAGTAATAACTAAATGTTCAGAAAGGATAAGTAGTCACTGATCAGGGAAGAATGTGGTTTTAGAGCGATTAATGAGTAAAATTTATAAGGTCAATAATGCAGTGCTGGTGTTAAAACAGATATACCTTGTAGGAACGTATTAGTGTATTGGCAAGTTTAAGAATGAAAGTCCATACTCTGCACTAACTGCAGTGAATTAAAATATACTGGAAGGAGTTTCTTTTCTGAATCAAGCACTCTCTTCTTGAAGACCTCATACCCTCTTTCCTCTTCAGCTTTCAGCCTTCCACAAGTTTTCTATTGCCTTTTATTATCATTTCTAGATACAGAATCCCAACTGCAAATCAGTTCCACTGCATCTTCCTCTTCAAAGGACTCTTGGCCTCTTTCACCAGTGCTCGTACTACTGCCTCCTCCACTGAGGCACTGCAGGGTACATATGCGTGATTGACCAAGACACTTGGGAGATCTAGTGTTAATTGCTGCAATTCCTTCATCTCTAAATGAGGGCTGACAAAATGAAGGAATGGAAGGAACTCCACGGCAAGTCTGCCTTTCAACCTTTTATGCTCTCAGGAGTAAAAGCTCCAAGCTGTACTGGCACCAGAAGCCCTTGGAACAGACAAGGTGGCATGCCATAAAGAAGCTGAGAGAATCATTGACATCTTAAGTGAAGAAGACCTAGTCTACAGTTATTAAGGATGCACTAATTTAGTATTACTCAGGCTGGTGTCAATACTGTCCAAGACGATGCATTAGACAACTCTCAATGACCACAGCAAGAGCTCCTGTCACAACAGAATTATTTCCTCTTCAGAGTAAAATCTACATGAATATTCAGGATTAAACCAGGACCTCATATTTGTCATCAAGCATGTTGTTACTGTGTATCCTGTCTTCACTGTCTTAGGGAGAGGGGAGAAAAAGCTAGACCAAAAATTCCCCAGGAATTTACTGAAATGGCTGCAGTATGACTGAGCAAGAAGATTTTAATGGAGTAGTGAAACTCACCAAGGACCTTTTTCTTTCTGTTCTTATTCAAAACCACACAAGATCATTGAGAAGTAATGAAATACCATTTACTCTATGCCAACACAAACAACTCCTCCATGTCAGGCAAAGAAAACACCATCTGTCATCTTTTCTATTCAAGTTATAGGATAAAGAACTGACTAAAACATTTTGGGGCATAATTTCAAGAGGAACTTTACCATGGTCTATGAGTTACCAATGCCACAGAGCAAACATCTCTGTTTCTGGACAGAGTCTCTGAGCAGCTCCTGGCTGAATAGAATTGGTCAACAAGGAAATCCTACTCTCTCTAAATGAGCATCCAAAGGTCCGGTCAGATCTAATACTTGCAAATTGATGTTCACATTGGCCTGGTTTCACCTAGGGTACAAACGTTATGACACTTGGAACAAGTGGCAAGGTATGTGATGTATCTAGCAGATGTAACATTTAAAGAAACCCTGGATACGTTTTTCAGAAGATAGAAGCATTAGTCCATGCAGAAGTACTGGCCTATTTTACGTAGGTCAGACTGAAAGGATGCAGGAGAACTGCAAAAGGTTAAGAGAAAGCCAAAAAACATGGTCAAAAAGTGTAAGATTACTTCTGCATAAGAAATAATTACATGAAGACACTTCAGTGAAGACTCCTAAGTGAGGACTCTTCAGTCTGGAAAAAAGAGACAACTGAATGAGGTATATGACAGAGGTCAATAAAACCTGAGTGCATGGAGAGAGTGAATGGGGACTGACTGTTCACCATGTGTTCCAGCGCAAGAGCTAGGGAGGGCACCAAATAAAACTAACAGAAGGCAGATACAAAACAAGCAAAAGGAGGTGGTTTTCCACACAGCATATAACCAAGTTTTGGATAGTAATATTTTACATGCGTTTGAAAAGTGAGTAAGCAAATTCATAGAAGAAAAATCCATAATCAGTCATTAATTTAATCAAAGGCATATCTATCTTCAAATAATCAAAGGGTGAGAGAGTGTATGGGAGAAAATTCATGCACGATTATCTTGTTATATGCTTCTACAAGCAGCTGCCTTTGGCCACTGCAAGAGACATTCTTATGTTCTTTGCAGTGTATTATGAAATTCTGAAAATCATTATGGATGTTTTAAATATTACTATAAATGTTTTATAAAAGTAGACTACACTGTTTCAGCAATTTAAGGTACATTATGCCAATAAATGGCATATTTTCCTTGAGATATGAGTTACCCATTTCTTTTTTCTCTTTCCCAAAGATAACAGGAATTTGAGCAGGAGGTGAGATAACATTCCGTATTTGTTGTCTCTTGTTCTGATCTCTTAGACCATCTCAAAAAGGATGCAAATATCATTCATAAACAACAATACATAAACAACATGTTTTTATGCTTGTGACTAGATCCAAGCAAAAGATCTATACAGATATTGCATTTTTTTTCATGACTTCCAATCCTGAGCTGAAATTGGTCCCTCAAATACTCTGGGTCTTGTCTGTCAGTAACTCCTGCTTCCCCAAAAAACCCTGCCAAACCCCAGAAATTTGGAAGTATTGCAAATCAGTCACTTTTAGTAATGCAATTTCTTTTCCATTAAGCAGCAGCAGGAAAAAAACCCCAAACAAACCCACAACCAACTCAAAACCAAAGGAAAAAACCCAGCACAAAGGGCAGGAACAAAACAAAGATAAAAGAAATAATTGAAGAATTGGGTAATGGCAGTACAGGAAAAAATGCATTAAAAATCCACTTACCATAAACCCCCATACGTTCCCTTAATATGAAGGGATACAATTTCATCTACTGCCATGTGTGAAGTGTGACTTTCAATATTAACTGGCTATATAATGTGAGATAGCAAATTCAATTAGCTGAGTGTCTTTAAATTCTAAATCCCTTTCCATTTCTCTGGAAGTAACTTAAACTGCCATCTGTCATGTCGCTGGACACTTTCTGTGGGAATCAAGTGTTTCAGAATTTCTCTACTTGGAGATGGCTTGAGTTGTGTTTAAATGACACAAAAATTCAGAGCTGATTAAAAACTCCACAGCTAAGACGCAAAGAAAAATACCACAGGTCACAAGACTTGCTATGAATGCAGGAATTAATAATCCAAGATCTTCCATTCCATACCTTAGAAAATCATTTAAGAGCTGTGGCAAGCTTGACCTGTATATGCAATTGTAATACAGCAGAATTAAACATATCAGTCATGGAAGAGAGTTTCTAGGATAGAGGTGACTACAGTGGAACCGTTTATAAATGCACTTCACTTTCGTATACTGCACAGAGGCTAGCTGTGCCCCATGATGATAACCAGTCCATCGTGTGAACAAGGTAACTGTGTGCATGGATGAAGGTGCCAGTTACACAATTTGAGCAGGTTATTTTTCAGCAAGGCAATCTACAGATTGCTATGGCCAGAATAAATTAGACTGGTATACTTACATTACAACATTATTTTTGAGGAATGTGTAGGTCCACATCAACAACACACTCTCTGATCAGGTCAGTATTTCACACATCTTTTATCAATCAAGTATTAACAAGGCTTGCACCAGTTGTAGTCTACTCTTCTATATGCAGCTGTAAAAACCCAGTGAAAGATTAAACTATAGTCAAAGAGACTGAAAGCGAGCCATCAGGATTGTCCACTGTTCAAAAAAATACTTTTGTAGAAATGGATGTTAGGACTTGAGAAAATGGACAGGAAAATCCTTTGAGAACACACTTTTATTTCAGAGAATAATAGAAATGTCATAATGCTTCTAGGCTTTTTCCATGTAGTTAAGGAAAACTGCTTATAAAAGTAATGATGTGTCATGTAGCTACTTCTGTTCAAGTCCAAATAGCTTAATGTTTACATGTCATACAGCTTACTCCATCTACCTCCATCTCCCATAAAACTAGTGCAGACGGTTTCTTTCAAGGCATTAGCTTTGAAATTACTTGGCCAGTAGCTGTGTTAAGTATTCCAGCCCCAGTAACACCCCCTCCCCCCCCCGATCAACCTTATATTGTTTACTTACATTTTTCTCTTCTCACAATACCTCACCACAAGTATAAATTGCTATCTGCCAGCAACCTAATAAAAACCCCACAGAAACAAAAGAAACAAATACTAACAAGCTCTATGAACACTTACAAAAATTCAGCTTTGGTTGGAGCGGCTCTTCTGGTGATGCATTTAGGATTTAGTTTCATGTTGCACTTTGCAAATGGTTTCTTTCTTCAACCGTTTAACTGCTTGACGCTAGCAGTGGCCCAGCCACTTTCAGCGATCTGTGAGCATGAGTTATAGGCTTATTCGTAAGCAAAACTTTTAATTAAATGTGATTTGGAAGTTTGATCAATTTTAGAGGGAGCTATTGGATGTGGTTACCTACAAAAGCAGGAGACTTTATTAAATGTCTATATTAAATGGTATTTCTGGCTGTTCCTATGAGGTTGAATTCATTGACCACTGACAGCGTCCAGCAGCTGGACCACCTTGGGGAGAGACTGAATGGGTTATTTGGAGGCTGTCTCAGGGTTTCTTGGCAATGTATTTCCAGAGTCACTTCAGGGTGAAGTGTCCCTGTACAGTAACGAATCCTACATCTCCATTTCATGTTACACACACGGGCATTTTTCCCCTCTCCGAGAGAGTACAGTGTAGATTTGTGCAGTGCACAGAAGCCTCATATGTGCTAGTCATGGCAATTAACAAAGTGCAGCAGGCTTTGTCAGAGGAAAACCATGCCAGATTTGACATCCTGAGACTGGCAAGGTTACCACAGCTGCATGCCCCCCCAGGTCCAGCCCACAGTGAGGATGAGCAAATATTCCCAGCAGGCACATGCATGCAGAGCACACAAATGCACCATATGTATGCACGTACACAGCCAGCCACCCAGGTGAGCACAGACACACAGAGCACTCACGTGAACACAGCACAAATGGCCTCATCCTGCTCGCCTCTCTGGCTGAGCAGGACAGACGTCCACCAGTGAAAACGTGGCCCCCTCCAGCAGTTGGGCTCGGACACGCACTCTGCCCAGCAGCTGCCCCTGGATCGCAGTCTCACCAGTTGCTGGCACTGGACATAGGAGCCCCCAAGGTTACAGCCCTACTCCAGCTGCCAGTACAGACCATCTCAGACACACACGCAGACACACACACATGCTCTGAGCTGTCTGGGACTCCCCTGGGCCCCAGTAGCCAACCCCCCTCCACCCTGTGGTCTCACCCTTGCAGAGACAACTCACCCGTCTTTCCCTTAGGGACCTCCAGACCCTGCAGTCTCTCCAACAGCTGGCTGGGACTCCCCTGGACCCCCAACAGACAGCTCCTCCCATGGTCTCATCCTTACAGACACGCACACACACGTGGCTCCTGCGCCACTTCACCCACTCGCCAGCTAGTCTGTCTGGATCTTCACTAGTGATCACACCCCTGCACTCGCTCCAGGTGCTGGCACCATGGACACACGGGCCCTCCAGCCTGTGGTCTGACTCCAGCCGCTGGCACTGAGACCCCCATCTACACACACTCACACAGAACACCGCCCTGCACCCAGGAAAGAGTTAGGAATTAATATAATAAGAAGACAGGACAGACTGTGCTAATTGGGCACACGGCATGGGCAGACAAACGTATTGACCAGCAAACTGTCTACAACCCACCAGCCCTTTCTGTCACCTTATCCCTCTGTTTTCCCCTACTCGTTCCTCCCCAAATCATCTAAATCCCTCCCCTTCCCCATCTTTGGTTTCTTCCCTGAACAGCCCATAGTAAGTCCTCTGCAATCCTGAAATGCTCTTCCCCTAACGCATCCCGTGCCTCTAGGCAGAAACCCCTCTCAGTTCAAAAGGTGCTCCAGCCTTGACTCCCATGAATGGGTGCCACACCTGGGCCATGGGGCTGCGGGTCTCCCAGGAGAGCCCTGCGAAGAGCCTGGACAGGGTGCCTGCTCCTCTGAGCCCTTAGTTTGGGTTCCTGCCCACCTTTGGGCCCCTGCGCTCCTGTGGGAGTGTTGAGATGGGCCTCTGGCGGGCTGGTGGCTCCTGTGGTGGGCCCGGGAGCAGCCAGGGCAGGGTATTAATGGGCTCTTCCATCTGCCACTGCCTCCCTGTACTCCCTCGTCGGTGTGAGCAGGGGAGCATTTAACCTCACAGGCACGGCCATGGGACCCACGGGTCCCTCTGAGTCTGAATTACCTGGCTTTCAAAATACAAACTGAGGTCATGTAACCAAAGCTGTCCTGTATATCTGGAGGAGTTGGCAAGATGAAGCTGTGTCAGAGCTACCATGAGAGCTACGCGCCCTGTTACCCTCCCTGACATGTCTGTCTTATTCAGCTGCCAAACAATGTAGCAGGAACAAAAAAAGATCTGTCATGCAGCCAAACTATGGGGAGAAGGGAAGAGGAGAAAGTGAGAGAGAAGGAACTGGAAGCTATCGCAACCTAGGAGATGCAGAGTGAAGATGTGTGGAAGTCAAAAAAGAAAAAGAAGAGAGTACAAAGTTATTAATACCACACTTCGATAAAATCAAGAAAAAAGGATGTAAAATCTGTGTTCATTAGTAAGAGTTTCCAGAATTCAAAACCATATCTCTAGAAAACAGAACATGAATTCAGTCACACTTCAGCACAGACTTTTGGCATGCTCTTGATTAATTTTAACTTGCATGTTTACAAAAGTTAAAATTCCCCAGGTACAGATAACATATACATAGTAAAGGTTTTCTAAGACTTAGTGCCAAGTTATACATTTTAACAAGAAATATTTTTGGTGTTGATTCCTAGGAAAGATGTTTTGTTTGATTGTTTGGTTCAGATCACTGAACTTTGCTGCTATTCACATGAACTAAAAACATAAGAATTATGACTATCCTGTCTACTTAGCAATCACTTCACAGCTATAACCATAGACAATTTAAAACACAGTTTTTACTTTAAATTATTTAACACCATCCAAAAGCTGTGCCAGGTACTATTGAGCACAGAAAATACCAATATTATCCCAAATATAAAAGACAGAGTATCTGAGGAAAGAAAACGTACATGAGTATGGAGCACATCAACACTTTCAACATGTATGTACGGAAGATTGTGTAGACAAGTTTTAAATTTCTCTGATATACAAGTATGAAGCCACTAAGGTATACGACGTTGGGCCACTGGGCCAAAGGCAAGATTTACTGTTAAAACAGAATATATGTATCCACATACTACATTTATAGTATACTCAGAGTCGATGGATCCACCTACTTCTTCCTTGCTATAAGCAAAATTAAATGAGAAGAAAACTAATGCAAACTGCTTCTCCCTAGACTATCTATCCCACATTTTTCTGCCACAGAAATATAGCAGAGAAATTATCTATGGAAAACTTGCACTAACACGCGGTTCATTTCCCCTGACCTCTTAGGGAAAGAAGAGACCACTCTGTCCTTCTAACACATCTTGTATTTTGAAATGTTGTGCTGTGAAGGATACTGCTCTCTTGACACAGTTTGAGCCTCTTATTTCCAGGGCACTGCATAAAAGCATGACTCACAGCATCCTTCAAACATATTAAAACTCCTTGAACACTGAATAGAGCCTTATTCAAGTTCTTCCTTGCTGTACACACAGGCAGGTGATGAAGCCACTTAAGGTTTTGTTGCTATTGGACACTACACAGACCTCCTCTGACCTCTATCATGCAACCTTTGTTACTGCCTGACAGAATTACATCCTTTTATCAGCTGAACTATACCCCCCCAAATCATTGAATAATCTCCTAGTTGCCTACATACATGGTTTCCTTGAACTCTAACCTTGTTTTACCGGAACCTGGTAAGTTGCACAGGCTTTCCTCATAAATTCTCTCCTATACCTTAGCAGAGTGCCCTAGCCACTCAATAAGCTTTTGGGTTTTTTTTCTTCCCCCTTGAAGCAATATTGCAGGATCCCATCCTAAGACAAAGGTGCTCTTCCTCCTAGAAATGAATTCTTTCCTAAAAATATTCTGCTAGTCGTCTTTGTCTCATCTGAGGCTGCCTCGAGGAGTCTCCCCATATTTAAAAACCAATAATTGTCTGTAATAAGTTTCAGGCTATGTTCTGAATTTCCTTGCCCATGCTGTTATTCTGCTCACATATCAAACCCTGAGGTATGTTTTAATAATAATAATCTCAAAAGACAAGACATGCCTCCATGGTACAGAGGAAGAACTGTTTATTTAGAGTATACCACAAGATTGCACCAAAGCTAAGAAAACAACAGGTCATAGGGCTGAAGAAGACTTTTCAGATAATCAGGTTCAGTCTTCTGCCATTGTCACATCTGAAAAATAGTTTTGGTTTCTTGCCTCCACCTGGAAGCCTGAACCAGAACTATGTTGCTCTCTTAGTTTACTTACCTAATACTCCCAGTATTATACATGTAATTTATAACCAGGATGAAGATAAAATCCATTATGTCAAGTCTATTTTGGACAGGCTGATAAAACTGAGGCATTTATCATGTCCATATCATTAGCTGATTATGACAGAATGTGTGTTAAAACAATTACATCACATTCAATTCATTAGTCAAAAAGGTTTACTTATTTTCAACTGCTAATGCCATTTTCTCAAAGGAAATAGCTCAGACATCCAAGATAAATGTATCTTACTTAACTAAAAAGTTGCCAAATGTGCTTTAAGATCTCAGGGCTCTAAGTTCTTACCCTGGAAGTACTCTAAGTAATTTCCATTGTATAACAAAGATAAGGTGGCTACTTTTCTAAGAAAAAATAACATGTAGGGAGTGTGCTTCCTTTAAGAAAAAAAATGACAGACTGAGAGCTAGACAAAGGACTATGTGCCATACTGTTCTGTCATCACACAGACAAATCATGACTAAAAAAACCCAGGGAAAAAGAATCGAGCTACAAATCCATTTTTGGGGAGCAAATGTAAGAGAGTTAAGTATTTCAGAGCATATACTGTACAGAAAGAAATTACTAAACCCAAGCATTTCAGTCTAGCCTGTAAATCATAAGGGTCAAAACAACTCGTTTTTCTTGGCAGTAACCATGACTGTGGTACAGAAAAATAATCTTGATGATGATGGCAGCCCTGTACATAAACACAGTTAAAATGGTAAAACTGTCTGCAAATTTTGCGTATTCAAATCAACTTGTCAAAGAATACAAACATTGTAGAAGCACATGTAGCAGGAACACCGTTTCCAGTTCTGCTAATGTCAGGACCATACCAAAGCAGAGCAGAGTGTGTCAACGGGGATTTTCAGGACATGTTTATGGGAAAACAGCACAAAAGCCTACAGTGCTGCCAAGGGGCATGGTAAATTACATAATTAAAGGAGAAACCCACAGAGCAAGTGGATCTGATATTTACTCATTACTGAAAGTGAATCTGATATTTACTTATTATTGTTTCTCTTCTTGCCTGGCCTATGTTTCCTTAAACCTACAGTAGCTGAAGTCGTGGGCAGCTTGAGTGGGCAGAGAGCAAGCATGGCAAGCTCTGCTACTGATATAAAACCACTGAGAGGATCGCTAGGAGTAAATGCATCTTCAGCTCTGGCACCATGTGGCTGCAGCAACCGGCTCCCTTAAAGCTGTTCTCTGTCTTCGGGTGGAAGGAGAAAAAAGGAAACATGGCAGAAACTAAGATCTTAAGAGTGTAATTGCAGAAATCACAACACACTATGTTGCCACAATAATCCCAAAGTTGGAAATCTATGGATAGTTGGCAAGAAGCTTTCAGTGCAGCACGTTTCTAGAAAAAAACATTAGCTTTCTAAACAAAGAATGCTAATTACTGCTCTAAGTTCTCCCAGGCAAAGTCTAACATCATGGCATCTTAATATGTAGCACAGAATCTTGCTTTGGTCCAACATCTGCCTTTCAAAGAACTGTAATCTCAGCTTTCTATTTTTACTTTCTTATTGCTGTGGTAAAAGATTTGTTTTTCTAAATCTGAATCTTATCTTCTGGCTGTGGCCTGCGCAATACATCTTTCTTTTCAAGGAACATTTGCATCAGTCCTGATGGATTTTACCATTAACACAAAGAAGTCACTTTTGTTATTCATTAACAGGTTTCTATCTACACCAAATTAGGAATTCCTCAACATGACCAAGATAATGAGTTAGAACAGGCAGATATTCAGCAGTTATGCCCTGCTGATATTACTCCCATACTTCACTACAAGTATGAACAATTCACAGAAAAAACGATGAAGTGACTGCTTTAAATGAAGAGGCTGCTTTACAGTAGTTGCCTGAGTCTGGAAGGAACCAAAACTGCTTTAGGTATAGCTGTTAATTTACCATGAAACATTTCAATAGCAGAAAATATGGGATCAGTAGTTCTCACAAACAAGTGTGTTTGTTGTATGTAAAAAACATGAGTTACCAATATGGTGAAGATTTTTTTTTTTTTTTCAGTTATACTTTTCTTCTTTTATTACCAGGGCAACCAAGTACACACAGACTGACCATGATTATTTAACCAGGCTGCAAAGCCATGAACTACTACTCATTTCCTGTGTGCGATAAAGTTCTTCTGTATGCTGCCTCACGGTCCATGATCTGTGCTTTTGATCCTTGGCCAAGACACAGCTATTGCACCTGCAGAATGGTGCACTTCCCGACCGGCTCAGTAAAGAAGTCTCTTTGCCATTGGCACATCACCAAGGCTGCCTGTCCTAGAAGTAAAAGGTGTCCCTGATAGAAGGCAAACAGCTGGGAAGGCAGCAGCAAATGAGGAGGCTAGGGATGGAAAGAAGAGGCAGTAAGTTCCCAAACAGATAAAACTAAAGAAAGCCCTTGAGTGTGTCATTGAAGCCTGGCCAAAACATGTTCAACAACTTTTTGGAGGTAAGAAATACTACTTATAAAGACTTCTTTGGTGAGGGGCTTCCTGGTTCACTAAGACAAGATGATTGACTTGTCTGCAGGGGGTGGGGGAAATATTTTTATCGGATGCAGACAGCTCTCTGGCACTTTAGAAGGCATACAAATCTGAAGACCCACTACCACAATAGGAAGGGCAGAAGACACAGTCAACTGTATAAAAGAAACCAAATAAGGCGAGAGGTTGAAACCACATATGTCATTGGATATAGGTCTTTTTCTCAGCTTGCTACACTTGGGAGAACACTTAAGACCCTCTAAACATTATTAATGACCACGGTAGACAGTTACAGTTAGCACTATGGGGCATTTAAGAGGGTTTGTGGGACAAGTCTATCCAAGCAATTGAGAACTGATAGTAAGACTCCATGTACATTGCTCTTACTGATACTACTGCTATGCACTGCTACTATACACTATTGCTACTTACACAATGCTAACGATGCAATTGTCACTATTGCTTTTGAAAAAGGAGATGGGATGTTTAAAAAAACAGTCTATTAAGATTACACTGAAGGGACTAGTCAGGAGAGGAACAGAATTCATTTATTTGAAATTCTCTCATAGAAAAGACTATAGTAGTTTCTTAATATCAGGTGACACAGGCAGAAAAAGCAGGAAGGTGATTTTAGGACACCTCTACCTTTTATTCTTCCAATCAAGAAGAACCAAGTCAGCATTTGAATCTCCTAACTGGTTTTGCAGTCAGCTTTGAGAATAATGCGAAGGTGTATTTTTTGCATGGGCAGAGTTAGAGGATATACTAATAAAATATATAAACTGAGGATTAATCATCATTCAGGAAAATCATGGTTCTTCTTCCAGATACAAAGAGACTTTATTCTGCATTTCATTTTCCTACACATCATAGTCCAGTGGGATCCAAAAAGGAAATAACCAGAGCTAGCTTTTTAACTTCCTGTCTATAGCAAAGGAATAGACAATATTTGTCCTGACCCACAAACACCAGATAAGAGAAAGATACAGTACTATGGTTTAGCGCAAGTCACAGTTAGATCACATTAATTAAAGGAATATCTAACAGATTTCAAAAGTTTATAAGGCTTTAGCAATACTTTAATAAGGAAAATTAGCCCCCTTCTCTATCGTATTTGGTTTTAGACGGCACTTTCAAGTGCAGCTGCTTCAGCAAAAAATATTTATTTTGCTTTCCTGCCATCTTGTGGCTTAACCGCAAAATGCACTTAAAAAAAAGGGGTACAATTGCTGGTTTGTGAAAAGATTGCTTTTTAAATACTATTTGGCCTGAGCTGTGCTCAATCCCTCCTCCCTAAACAGCGCTGCAGCTTGCAACAGCATGGATCTTCAGTCCAACGAGTTTCTCCAACAACTCGATCCCACAGAAAGAAACTGTGTTGACTAGCCCAGATCTCACCGCAGAGGCGATGGGCCATTCTGTCTTCCAGACACTGTGCCCTTGACGCAGGTCTGGCTAAGGCAGTGACTGCCTTACTGCATTCACATTTCGTATTTAAACATATTAGTTTGAAAGTGATTATGTGAGAAGTGAGCTGAGTTCTAGTCTGGCTCAGTCATTAGCAGAGACAAATGCTACCAGTGCTATACCAGTGAAACACGCAAGATTTTTAGCTACACTTCTCACCATCTGGAAAGTTGCATTTGGGAATATGTATGAGTGCTAAGAATCCAGTTGTGGCCTTTTGGGTTTGTTTCACATTTACAGGGAATGGTCAAGGCAGCTGATTTAATACAGCTCATATTAAGCAAATAAACATGAACTCCTAATGTCATTTCCACAGTTGTATGTGGGCCAACCAGCACAAAATAAATAAAGACTTGCTTTATGTCACCCTCTGATGGAAAAGCAGCATGTCGTACACTTACCCAAATCCAGTCAAAGAAGTTAAATAACTAGTTGAAGATCAGACATGAAGAATATTAGTAGTTTTCTACAGACTTTTTTTGTTGTGGCTTATTTTTTAACAAAATTGCAAGAATCATTAGTTAGCTGACTATCTAGAATGGCTCCACTGACTGAACTGTCCACCAGCAAAACAAAGTTCTTTGTTTTCTTCATACCTGTGACATATTTCTATTAAAAAAAAAAAAAAAAATTGCCCATGGTGGATTAGAAAGAGCCTCCTACCACAGATGTATAGTCAGTTGCATTTAGTGGCTCATGTGACAGCTAGTGAGTGAATAATATTCGTGCATATTTTTAGCAAGAAATAAACTCTTAAGAGTCAAGATTTCACTGGCTGATGTTCCAAGAGAGTCAGACTTCTCCAGCAGTCTTCCTGCCAGTTGAAATGCTATGCTAGTCTGAGTGGAAACACCAGGAGTGGTTAAGGGCAAAACACTTCTACTGGCCTATTATTTAGTGAAAATTTTTCTGGGCTATATCATTTCAGATGAGTTGGTAGAAATTTCAACAAAAAAATGGTTTTAGTTAAATATCAGGCCTGCTGTCCAACTTGCAGAATGCAATGATCAGGACATTTCAAGATTGTGGTTTTCCAAAGCAGCTTCTTCTGGAAGTTCAACTTTCAACTGTTCTACTTACAGGTGATACTCGTATTTTATTTCCCTGACAGAGAACATGAATCGGGTGGTTAGAGAGGTGAAAAAAATATCTTAGGAGTCAACTGCAGGTGAAAAATAACTGCAGGATTTCTCACAGGATCCTCAGAGAGAAGCTGTTGAAGGACCAGCTGGATGAGCAGACAGTGAGGTGGATTGAAAAATGGCTGAACAGCCAGACCCAGAGGGCGGTGGTCAGTGGCACAAAGTCTGGTCAGACCAGTGTGCCCTAGGGGTCAATACTGAGTCCGATCCTGTTTAACATCTTTGTTAATGATCTCAATGATGGGGCACAGTGTACCTGCAGCAACTTTGCTGATGACACCAAACTGGGAGGAGGGGTTGATACACCAGAGGGTAGTCCTGCCATCCAGAGAGACCACAACAGGCAGGAGAAATGGGGTGACAGGAACCTCATGAAGTTCTACAAAGGGAAGTGCAAAGTCCTACACCTCGAGGGGGAACAACCCCAGGCACCAATACATGCTGGGGGCTGCCCAGCTGGAAAGCAGCTTGGCAGAAAAGGCTCTGGGGGTCCTGGTGGACACCAAGTTGAACATGAGTCAGCAACATCCCCTCTACTCAGCACTGGTGAGGCCACACCTGGAGTACTGGGTCCAGTTCTGGGCTCCCCAGCACAAGACAGACATAGACATACTGGAGAGAGTCCAGCAAAGGGCCACCAAGATGATGAAGGGCCTGGAGCATCTCTCCTAGGAGGAAAGGCTGAGAGAGCTGGGACTGTTCAGCCTGGAGAAGAAAAGGCTCAGGGGGGTCTCATCAGTGTACATAAACATCTGCAGGGAGGGTGCGAAGAAGAGAGCGCCAGGATTTTTTCAATGGTGCCCAGTGACAGGACCAGGGGCAACCGGCACACACTGAAACACAGGAGGCTCCCTCTGGACATCTGGAAACACTTTTTCACTGTGAGGGTGATCAAGCCCTGGCACAGGTTGCCCAGAGAGGTGGTGGAGTTTCCATCCTTGGAGATACTCAAAAGCCATCCGGACACGGTCCTGGGCATCCGGCTCTAGGTGGCCCTGCTTGAGCAGGGGGTTGGACCAGATGACCTCCAGAGGTCCCTGCCAGCCTCAACCACTCAGTTATTCTGTGATTCTATGTGTCTGCAGTGAAGAATAGTTTTAAAGGGCTATAAAGCCCTTGTGTTTTTTGCAACACGGAAGGCCTGGGTCTAGAAAGTCTGAATCTTACCATGAAACTTGGTGCCTGTGCAAAGGCTCCAAACCTGCAGAACTCTGACATATGTGGAGTGTTTTCTACCTTTCACAGTCGAAAGCAGCATATCTAAAAAAAACCCAACAACATTTTGAACTGTATTCACAGTTGTAAGTACTTTCCACTGCTTGAAATTAATGAGATCTCTTGCATGAGTGGACAGGTTCAAGTAGGTTCAAGTCTAATGTCCTGGTAATGCTGAACACAGTAACCAGCTCAGGAAAACTGAGAGGTCAGAAGAGAGTAATGGAAAACACAATGTTCATGACCAAATTGAGCACTGGTCTAGGACCAGATCAATTGATCAATCAACCAATCATAGCACTCTTCAATATCCTACAGAAATTACTAATCTGAAAAAAAACCCAAAATTCATTAGTGGTGTCTCAGAATTGTACTACAGAACACGTATTGGCACAGACATTGCAGCTACTTTTTGTAATTGCATAACTACTAAAAAAAGAGTCAGGCTCAGAATAAATATGTTGGACTACCTTGGTAATCACCCTGCACTGATACACTGTAGTCTATTCACCAGAAAACAAATAGTTTGAAAATCCAGCAAGAAAATGCTGCTTTTTCCTCAAAAGCGTTAAGCAATACTGTTATTTAGTTACATTTTCCTTCTCAAAAAGTTGTATAACAGCTCTTGCCAACCCATCAGTCAAAGAGAATGCAGATGCCCAAAAGAATAAAGGATGCCAGGCCCCATTATCTCCAGACTTCTGCATGGGAATTCTCTGATGCCTCTAATTGCGCAAGCCTTAGCCAACGCTTGTACAAAGCAGAAAGCTCCTAATGAAGCAGAAAATTAGGAAAAAATCCCAGCTTTTCAACTTGTCTGTAGCTATTGATTAGCTGGTAAAAGGCAGATAGAAAACAGGAAGCCTGGTAACACTGACCTTGGACTGGCCTTTCTATTTCCAAAATTCAGATTTGATTCTGAAGAGCTGTATTAATTTAATTCTAAAGGGAGATACTGCATCTCCATATGATCAATCCAGCTCCACAGGCAAGAAGCAGCCTTGGGAGGACAAAATGTTCTGTAAAATGCCTATTAGACAGAAAAGGCTGTCTCAATAACTTTTTTAGAGTTCTCTGTGTGACACAAGTTCACATTATGTAAGTTTGAGACTATCAAATACGTTATTAAGGGCAGCCTGTTAGCTTTAGAATCATAGAATACCAGGTTGGAAGGGATGTCAAGGATCATTTTTTTATCTGGAAAGGGCACTAGAAACATTTACATTTAAGAGAAATATATTGGTCAGAATAACTTTAATGAGGCAACCACGTGCCGTTTGTTCTTCTTCCAACAGCTGGAGTTCAGGTTCGATCCAGTAAAATACTTCAGTACTGTTTTGGATTGGAACCAGCCTGCTGAGCGTCATGTAGGAGCGAGCACATTATACATTAATGGTTCTATACCCTTTGCTACAAAAGCAGAACTTGTTCCAGTATGTTTGGTAAACAGCAACATTTGGTAAACAAAAAACATTTTGTTACCTCTAACACACTTGCAAGATGTTAGGGTTAGATGTGTACAGTTCCTTCTATTTGAAAACCACCCAAAGTGTCCTCCTTACTACTTGTTATGCATTCTACAGAGGAACACCTTCAGAGATCAAACCCATTTTTAGGCACGGGTTAACTAAAATTAAATACCAGTAGTTAGTCTCACACTTCTCCATACAACAGTACTTCTAAGACAACAGTTCATCTTCCTGGAGGTGAAAGCAGCAGTTTTCACAATAAATTTGATTTTATCAAGTTACTTTCAAGTTGGGGGACAGAGGTGTTTTGGGCTTCTGACAGTGCTCATGGATCCCACCCATCATGATAAACAAAATTCTGCTGTGCAAGGCGTTATATGACAAGAGGAACAGATGTTCTTCTACAGCAATACTGCATACCTCAGGGGAGACATGGCCCTCGTGTGATCTGTGAGTGGTTCAGGAGTTACTGCTGCAGAGATGTGCCACAGAGGCCAGGAGGAAGAAGCAGCAAAGGCTCAGCTACGGCATGGTTAGCAACATTTAACATTTGCCTCCTCATAGCACTTTCCTCACTTAGGCACAAGTTTGAGCTGGTAGCACTGTAGGTATTGCTGTAGCTAGTGAAAGAACAATAACCCAGGAAATGTATACCGCATCACTTGCACATCAGTCATCTCAGGTGCTTCACTGACACTTTGCGCTGCACAGCTGGGAAGCCTAGAAGATACAGAAATACCTATCTCACTGTGGTGAAGAACTAGTTTATAAGCCCTGAAAGCACCCAGTTGGCCCAAACAATAAAACTGAATATCAGAATATAGAGTATCCAGGGGCTTTACAGAAGACTTACAGACCTCCTAAGCTTAAGAAAGCTACTGTTTGAGCTGCCAGAGCAGCTTTCAAGAGACCAGGCAGCCTTGCATTAAAATCCCTCCAGCCCATGGAAACATGACACATTTCTACAAATAAGGTTTTATTCAAAAATCATCATTTTCCAATAAAAAAACTTGTCATTGCCTCCTTCAAGAAAAAGAAGTTTCCCTCTAAAAAAATGAACAAGCTTACATTGGTTTAAACTAGGTAACAGCCCATGGGAAAGGAAAGTCATACTCAAAGGCAAGAAAACACTGGGCTTCAAGAAGTGCAACAGGGCAGGGAAGAACAGAGAAAGCAGCCAGGGGCTGGTCAGATGTACACTTTTTCACTCACAAGAAGGTAACAGACATGAGTCTGAAGTAAGACAGGTGAAATATGTTCCCATAGTGTTGCTACGCTTTCAGCTCAAAACTACTCTTTTGATTCTGCATTGTAAAATTTTGAGGACTGCATGTAAAGCATCTTCACTTTTTGTTTAGTATGTCCTTAAAACCATCTTTGTTTAGAGACCAATTTTCGTTCAAGGAAAAATGACCAAGAGCTGTAAACTCCAAGGGGAGCTAGGTGCAGTTCAAAAAAGCCCGGTGTAAAGCCATGTATTGAGAACACAACCACATTCAACGCGTTCATTTCGGGAGCCAGCATTGGCTAAAATGAACATCATATTACCACACAAAGACCTGTTGTCCCCCTACTCTTTCTAACCACCTACTTCTTGCCCCATTTCTTTTTCTGCCCTTCTGAGAGTTTGGTCTTTTTGCATGGATGTTGAGCAATGTGATTCTGTTGGACTGAGTTGGGTGAAGTCCAGTAAACTGCAATTCTGCAGGAAACAAGCAGTTAGACATACTTTGATGTTTGCTTCAGCTGTGGGCTGAACACAAGTGCTGCCTTATTCCTAAGAAGAATCTGGTCTGCTTGCTGCTTTACAGAGCAAAGCAAAATGTCAATACTTCCTCAAAAGGCCGCTCAATCACATTGCAAGCACTCCTGACTGACAGCAAGAATATCTCAGGCTTTCTCACTGCAATGTGCCACTTGCTGTGCATCATCTTAAGCCCTTCATGGGCTTCATCTGCACCATCTTAGGCCCTTCATGGGTGGACAAACATTTTGTTCTCAGTTTCAGATGCCAAGAGCAACCCAGGAGCACTGACCCAGGGAAGTCGCTCTTCCCTGCTCCTGCCCACATCTGCACTTGCAGGACAGGCCTCAGTTGAACAGCGAATCCACAGGACACCTCGACTGGAAAGCTGCAACCCTGTGTAAACCCTTATAAAGTCACAGTAAAAC
This sequence comes from Phoenicopterus ruber ruber, assembly GCA_009819775.1. Taxonomy (NCBI): domain Eukaryota; kingdom Metazoa; phylum Chordata; class Aves; order Phoenicopteriformes; family Phoenicopteridae; genus Phoenicopterus; species Phoenicopterus ruber. The sequence goes on along the minus strand of CM020246.1, from coordinate 63,229,130 downwards.
AGCCTTTACAAGGTGACAGTAACAGGCCACACGTGCGAAGACGAGCCCTGGAGGGGACCCAGCCTGGTGACTGAGGCTTGGCCTGCTCCCAAGCAGACGCAGCGACGCTGTGGTAATGTGCTGCCACTGCAGACGATCGGGGCCAGCCCGGTGTTACCAGGACAGCAGCAGCGTCCCCCCGAGGCCCGTCCCGCTGACCTGGCCGCAGGCCTCCCCGCCGCCCCGGCGAGGCGAGGCGAGGCGGGGCGGGGCGAGGCAGGACGGGGCGGGGCGAGGCGAGGCGAGGCATCAGGCTCGCCTCGAGCAGCCGTCGAGCTCGCGGAGGCTGCCCTGTGGCGCTTATCCCCGCCCCCTCCCATCACTCCACTACCTCCACCCAATCAGAACGCCGCGCTCGTCCGCAGCAGCGAACGGTAGGGCTCCCTCCTTCCTCCGGCTCGTGACGACACGCCGGTGACATGTCGAGAAGTCGCGTGATACGAGAAGGCGGCGAGCCCCCTCCCCCGCCCTCGGCCGGTCGCGTCGCCATTGGCTGCACCGGGAAGCCGGCTGTGCTGTCATTGGCTGCCGGCATCGGCCGTTGGGCCGCCGGGCCGGCCGGCAGTGTCGCCAGCGGGGGAAGCGGAGGAGGCCGGCGGCCGCAGGTGAGCGCGGGGGCCCGGGCCGGGGCCGGGGCCGGGGCCGGGAGCGGCAGCGGCAGCGGCAGGGGCAGGGGCAGCGGCAGCGGCAGGGGCAGCGGGGGGCTCGCGCCCGTCACGCGCTCCTAACGGCCGCGGAGCTCTGGGCGTGGCCTGGCGCTGTGGGGGCGGCCGTTGGCTCGCGGCCTGCGTCCCCCCGCCGCGCCGAGGGGTCCTGACAGCCTCCCGCTGTCACCCGCACCAAGCGGGGAGATGCGTATGTGTGCGGAGGGGGGGTCGGGGTGGTAGTAGTTTCTACTTTCTCTGTTCAAAGTGTCTGGGTTTAAATGAGTCGGGCTGTTGTTGACGTCCCTAACGTGGTGTCTTGTTCTGATGTGTGTGTCTGTGTAATAGGCATTTCCTCCTTTAGGCAGGAGGAAAGCAAATGGATCTCCTGCCGAATTCAGCACCCCTGGCTACGAAACTGCGAAACACTCTGCTTCAGTACCACAGCATCGGTGACAGCGAATGGCGGGTTGCAAAGAAAACTGTGAGTGGTCTGGGTGGCTTCATGTGTGCAGCCTGGTTTGTTCTCTCAAGGAAGCTGTAGGTCACTTGTGGAGGGGAAAGACCTTATTATGCTGTATAACACGGGTGTGAAACATTTGGCAAATTCTTGCAGGACTTTCATATGAGAGGCCCTGTGAAACCACTGTTCTAGGGTAGTACATCTTTAGATGACAGAATGTGTTTTTCCTGTCTATAGACATACTCTGTTATTCCTTCTACCCATTTTCAGGGAAGTATCTCACAGAATAATCCTACCTGTGTAGGACTGTAGGCTTTTCTTAAAGCAAAATGTGAGATACTGTTAGCACTAGCAGTGTTGCAAGATGCTCACTTGTACGTTCAACAAACCAGCCACAGCCTGCAAGTAGGCTTTACCGGCCTCTGGAATCGCTTTTGTCTATAATGCTTGAACCTGTAATGCTTCAGCTTCCAAAAGTGAGATCATTCTCAATTCTTTCTCTCATATTGCTTCATGGTTCCATTGCCTTCAGAGCCCCCACATTATCATAAATTTCCTTCCATGAGAGGGAACGCAGTTCCTCCTTTCTGCAAGCAGTTTGTCATACTCTTCTTTTGAGCTACTTGGCTTTTCTAAGTCCTGCGTCATCAAGCTAAATGGACTTTGCTGGTGCATCAGTTCTAGGCTGGGTGAATACTTTTTAGTCCTGTCCTGCATAGGAGGTAGAAATGTATTTTGGTATCTCAGTGTAGCAATGTGGTAGGACTAGTGTGGTAAATTTCTCTTTGCCCTTTTGTTACAATGGTTTGGATGGGTCTTGTATTTTTTTTTTGTCCTTTGTGTGCAGACATTTGTCCTGGTTCTGACTGGGATAGAGTTAATTTTCACAAGCTGGGAGGGGACACAGCCAGGATAGCTGACCCAAACTGGATAAAGGGATATTCAATACCATATGATATCATGCCCAGTATATAAAGTGGGGACGGCGCCAGGGGGTGGGGTCACTGCCTGGGGAGTGGGCTGGGTGTCAGGTTCCGGATGGTGAGCAAACTGTACTGTGAATCATGCGCTTAGTATATTCTATTGTTGTTACTGTTTTTTTCCTGTTTTCTCTTCCTTAAAATGTTTTTATCCCAACCCACGAATTTTGCCTTTCTTTTTCCTGTTAAAGTGTTTTTTTGCAACCCGCGAATTTTGCCTTTCTTTTTCCTGTTAAAGTGTTTTTTCGCAACCCGCGAATTTTGCCTTTCTTTTTCATGATTCTCCTCCCCATCCCACTGAGGTGGGGGGGAGGAGTGAGCGAGCAGCCACATGGTACTTATTTGCTGGCTGGAGCTAAACCACAACAGTCCTTTTTGGTGCCCAACATTGGGCTTGACAGGTTGAGATAATGACAGATCTGACCAGAGCATGTTGAGACAAAAATTTGCTATTTGTACTTATTATATTAGTTAAATAGTCGCTGGTCACAATGTGGCTTTGGTTGGTCACATGGTTATGTTGTGTAAGTCCTTATATGCACTATGTATTACCTGCAGTACTGTTCATCGTCTCAGGGAGAATGAGGATTATTATTTTGCCATACTGTGTAATAGCATTTTATGATATGATAGCAGCAATGGCCATGAGGGTAAGTTGGTATCTGTATGCGACATTACTGTCATGCCTGTACCTCAGGTGCCATCTCTCAGAACTCATTAATCATCACATCCTCTCTATGGGGAAGACAGAGAGGGCTAATTTTCCCCATTCTTTCACCTCCCCTTTCTGCTTCAGGCTATTTACAACAGTTTTTGAGAATTTTGAATATTCTGGGGATATTCAAGCCAGCATGCTCTTATTGCTATGTCTCCTGAATGTGTCCCTGGTCTTGCTTAGGGTTACAAAAAAGTTGTTTGGGAATAACACCCAGAGATCTGCCCCGAGGCTGGATCGTCATGGGTAGCACAGCATGTGGGAGAATATGGGCAGGTATCTAGGGAATTTCTCACCTCCGATGACTTGGAACTTCATTCCTGAACAACTACAGGACCCTGATAAAGTGATAGAATATTTGAAGGGAAAATGCTGTGGCTATTCCAAAGAGGCACAACTTACTGCACTGTGCTGGGCCCTGGCCAGTATCTGCCAAAGACTGCTCGATATTATGCAGCACCCTCAGGGTGAAGAGAGGGAAAACAGACCGACAGGCACTGTGGCTACTCCAGCCCTCGTGACAAGCACTGCCACTACTCCAGCCCCAGTGACAGGCACTGTGGCTACTCAAACCCCAGCGACAGGCGCTACAGCTGAACCAGAGAACCAAGCCGTGCCGGTGTCAGTTGCCCCTGTACAGAAGAAGAAATACACAAAAAAATCAGTTCACTTAGTGAGGGATGATGGTGAACCTGGGTCATCAGGAGAACAGGAAGGAGAGGCAGAACCAGTGATAATCACCTGATCCCTATCCCTGAGTGGGATGCGAGATATGTGAAAAGTTTTCAGCCACCATCCAGGTGAGCACATTGTCACCTGGCTGCTCTGATGCTGGGATAATGGGGCCAGTGGCCTGGGATCAGAAGGTAAGGAGGCCAAGCATCTGGGATCCCTGTCTAGGGAAGGGAGCATTGACAAAGCAATTGGACAAGGGGCACAAGCCCTCAGCCTTTGGAGACAATTCCTGTCAGACATGAAGGAAAGGTATCCCTTCAAGGAAGATGTTACATGTCACTCAGGCATGTGGACCACCATGGAGAGAGGTATCCAGTACCTGAGAGAATTAGCTGTGCTGGAGGTGATTTGTAATGATCCAAATAACGAGCAGTTATCCACAGATACAGATGAAGTCCAATGCACACAACCTATGTGGTGGAAATTTCTACAGAGTGCACCATCATCGTATGCCAACTTGTTGGCAATAATGTCCTGGAAAGGAGGCCAGGGACAAACAGTGGATGAATTGGCTGGCCAACTCTGGCAATACGAAGGAAGTCTCTCTTCCTCCCTACGGGCCTGCGTCCCGGCTGTGCAGAAACTGCCAGAAAATGAGAAGCGATATACCCTGTTCACTAATGGGTCCTGTCATGTTGTAGGAAAACATCGAAGGTGGAAAGCTGACATGTGGAGTCCTACACAATGAATTGCAGAAGCCACTGAAGGACAAGGTGAATTGAGTCAGTCTGCAGAGGTGAAAGCCATCCAGCTGGCTTTAGATATTGCTGAGCGAGAAAAGTGGCCAGTGCTCTACTGACTCGATTATAGCTCGGTGGGCCCATGACATGTCAGGCCATCAAGGAAGAGATGCAACATACAGATGGGGTCATGATCGAGGGGTGAACTTGACCATGGACACTATCGTACAGGTTATCCATGAATGTGAAACATGCACTGCGATCAAGCAAGCCAAGCAGTCAAAGCCTCTGTGGTATGGAGGACAATGGCTGAAATACAAATATAGGGAGGCCTGGCAGATTGGTTGTATCACACTGCCACAAACCCAGCAAGACAAGTGCCATGTGCTTACAATGGTGGAAGCAACGACTGGATGGCTGGAAGCATACCCTGTGCCCCATGCCACTGCCCGGAACACTATCCTGGGCCTTGAGAAGCAAGTCTTATGGGGACATGGCACCCCAGGCACAATTGAGTCAGACAAGGTGACCCATTTCTGAAACAACCTCATAGACACCTGGGCCAAAGAGCATGGCATTGAGTGGGTGTATCACATCCCCTGTCGTGCACCAGCCTCCGGGAAAATCTAATGATACAATGGACTGTTAAAGACTACACTGAGAGCAATGGGTGGTGGGACATTCAAACATTGGGATACAAATTTATCAAAAGCCACCCAGTTAGTTAACACTAGGGGATCTGGCAATTGAGCTGGCCCTGCCCAGTCAAAACTCCCAGGTACTGTAGAAGGGGATAAAGTCCCTGTAGAGCACATAAAGAATATGTTAGGGAAGACAGTCTGGGTTAGTCTCGCCTCAGGCAAAGGCAAATGCATCTGCGGAATTGCTTTTGCTCAAGGACCTGGGCGCACTTGATGGGTGATGCAGAAGGATGGGGGAGTCTGATGTGTACCTCAAGGGGATTTGGTTTTGGGTCAGAATAGCCAATGATTTGAATTGTATGATGTTAATTGCTAAATAACTCTGCCACTGTATGTCATCATTACCACAGTTGCTATATGCTATACTGATGGTATTATAGTAAGAATTACCCAAATTAATGAAGATTGAACTTTGATAAAGCTGAGCAAAGTGCATCGATGATGGAACCAGAACTGGCTTTAACAACTGGTGCACAGCAGCTTCCTTGAGATTGACGTGTTCAACCCACAAACTGTGGACATGACACACCAACCGCACCAAATACACCAACTGTGAGGTGGAGCTCACATGTTGATGCAACATGCAACAATCCAACACTACACACCATCCTCCCTCTGCATCCAATGTGACCCGCTGCACTGCACCGAAACCCGGCCCTGTTTCACCGGCTGAGCAAACTGCATCATCTCTCCTGCCCTGAGAGACTGTTATGACAGATGGAGCCCAAAGTCATGGACTAAATGAACTCAACAGACATTTTGGAGTGATGGCTCATAGACTAAGGGAATGATGTCTCTGTGTGTGTATACATCTATCTATCTATCTCTATATAGACCTCAAAGACAGGAAAAGTGGTCGTGATTAATTGGGAAGTATGGGATCTGGGCATGATGTAAATGGTATAGAATAAGGGGTAGATAATGTCCTGGTTCTGGCTGGGATAGAGTTAATTTTCACAAGAAGCTGGGAGGGGATACAGCTGGGATAGCTGACCCAAACTGGCCAAAGGGATATTCGATACGATATGATGTCATGCCCAGTATATAAAGGGAGGACGGTGCTGGGGGAGGCAGGGGGGAATCACTGCTTGGGAGCGGGTGGGGCACCAGGTTCCGGGCAGTGAGCAATCTGTACTGTGAATCACGCCCTTAGTATATTCTATTATTGTTATTGTTTTTTTCCTATTTCCTCTTCCTTTGCTATCCTGTTAAACATTTTTATCCCAACCCACGAGTTTTGCCTTTCTTTTTCCCAATTTTCCTCTCCATCCCACTGAGGCCCCGCTCAGTGAGCAAGCCGCCATGTGGTACTTAGTTGCCGGCTGGAGCTAAACCATTGATAAGAGAGGGTCAAGTGTTCCGAATGTAACTTGATTATTTGAAAAATTAACAAATTCACTGTTTTGAAAGGGAGGAACAGAGTATCCAAGCCTTTTACTCTTGCAAAACACCTCTACCACCTCTGCTCTGCTAAATGCTAAGTTTTATACCTATACCATTGTTTCCTTTTAGGAAGTTATGTGAATCTCATGGTTTCAGATTGTGTTACTCTCCAGATTTTACCCTGCTGTCCACTTTTCCTTCCTCCCTTCCTTTCCCTCCCTCCCTCCTTCCTTCCTTCCTTCCTTCCTTCCTTCCTTCCTTCCTTCCTTCCTTCCTTCCTTCCTTCCTTCTCTCCTTCCCTCCTTCCTTCCTTCTTTCCTTCCCCGCTTCCTTCCTTGCTTCCCTTCTTCCTTCCTTCCTTCCCTTCTTCCTTCCTTCCTTCCTGTATTGTGCCATGTAAAAGAAATTCAGAGCTTTAGCTACCTGCCAAGGAGATCTGTTTTGCCCCTGAATATCTTAAACTGTTCTGGATGTAGTACTTACACTACTGCTCTTTAGGACATTTGGTCCTTTGTGCTTATGTAATCATGATTCCAAGTAAAAAGGTGCCATATGCTACTCTCTTCAACACCAAAATTCAGAGACTTTGTACAGAGGTTCCATTTCATAGTTAGATAAAAATCAGAAGATACTGTTTTCTTTATTTTCTCTGGCTAACTTTAAAATGAATAGACTACTGCTTGCAAGACGCTTCTAGTCAGGCATCTAGGAGAGAAGGGTAACTTAGGCTTTTTTGTCTACCACTGTCAACACCTCCTGCACACATCTGCTTGGTCATGTGTTACAGGAGTGCAAGCAAAAGTTGTGTGGTCTTCTGTCTGAATAGTGTCCAGGTAATGGCTTTCCAGTGGCCTTTTAATTGAAAGGCTTTACCTAGTGATGTGGTTCCATTATTCTATATGTTTTCATAGTAAACTGGCTTGGCCTGCCAAGCCCTGTTTTGGCACAGACTTCTAGCATTTGACACTGAGAAAGGCAATTGACCGATTTTTTTGAAAGAATGGAAGATGCCAAGTATAAGATGTCTGAAACACCTGCTTCTGTTCTTAAGAAAAGTGTACAAAAGTGCCCAGGTCAATGAACACTTTGGGGTGAACCATAGTTGATGGTAAAGTAGTTTGCTTTTCTTCAGAAAAATTGAACCATTTTCTGGACAGCTTATAATTTTATGTAAGTGACAATTAACATCATATTTTCCATTTTCTTTCAGAAAGATGCAACTGTGTGGCGTAAACCATCAGAGGAATTCAGTGGTTACCTGTAAGTTTGCCTGCAGAGCAGATACATTTTTAAGGTTCCACAGATGTGTTTTGTAGAATTTAAAAAAGAAGGTTGTGGATTCTACAAGTTCTCAGCTACACAGATTCTTGTGTTGCGTTGTGTCTAGAACAATGAACAATGAAAACTGTGGAACACACCACAAAACTCCCACTGGCTGAAGTGGGCAACAACATATGCCCAGACCTTTGAGAAAGATGGTCTGCAAACCACAGAATCAAGTCAGGTTCAGTAGTTATTCAGTAGTCTGACGTGGTTTTGGGTGACAACCCAGTCAGTGCTTGGAGTGCTACAGAGACTATGCAACTGCAATAGAGTAAAACATCAAGCATGTAGTTGTGGGAAAGATGTGTGACATAAAGGCCCTTCCTGTGTGAGTTTCTGTCACTGGGTTCTGTTGGTACCTGTAGGTTTAGGTAGAGAAATAGTTACTAGAAAACAGCGCTCTGAAGAAATGAACAGTCATGTGAAAAGGTAGTGTTTGAAAGTATCTCAAAGACTGATAAGCTGTGTGCAATTCAAGTCCTGTTAAATCTGCAAGAGCTGATGACTCCAGACACCAAGAGTCTGCTGACTCTGTGCAGGCCCACGGGCATACTGGCATCAACAGGTTGTGTAACTTGAACCACTGCCAAGAGGGCAGTGGCTGCTCTGTGCAGATGAAGACTTCAGGGCTGTGTACACACCTGGTGAAATAAAGGACACTTTGAAGAACTTTCCAAACACCTACCTAGAAGCCACTGGCATGTTCATGTGGTCCTCCAGTTCTGAGTGTACAGCTGAGATTGACTCCAGCAAGGTAATTAGGAGTGAATATAGGTGAACTGCACAGGTGAATAGATGAATCTGTTGCTTGACTAGTTACCTACTATTAATAAGAACAGCTTAATGAATTAGAAGTATTTTGAAAATAATGGTCTTGATGGATTCTTCCCCTTCAGGAGCTGGAGGCCCAGTAAGTCAAGTAAACAAAATCTACTAAAAATATCTGATAACAAATGAATGTTCTGCAATGTCTTATACCAAATTATTTTATTTGGTACTGTTATATGCCACCAAAGCATACCGTAGTTTCTCATTAGCTTGGTTCTACTACTGTTACTTCTACTTTATGAAAAAGTATTTCCCATTGTATTCCTGCTCTCCTTTCTTTTTGCTTTTAGCTTTATTTGTCCCTTGCTTGCCCAGCAAGAAGAGCAAGTTGTTAGAGAAATAAACATGATGATTTTTATCTGAGGAAGGAGTTTGCCATTTACAAAATATTGATTGCAGCATAAGGACAAAGTTTCTCAGAATAACATTTATTGCAGAGAAATATGAATATAAATGCACCCATAGGTCTTTTTCTGTACTGTTTTTCTGATACAATTGTCCACTGACCATAACTCCAGGTACCAAGGTATTATAGTAAGTGTGCTGTTGCAAATTAATGGAGTATTTATAAAGAATGTCTCACTTTTAAATGCAAACATATGTTTCTCTAGCTACAAAGCTCAAGGAGTGGTGGAAGATGTTACTAACAGAATAGTGGATCATATTCGCCCTGGACCTTATAGGCTAGACTGGGACAGCTTAATGACTACAATGGACATCATGGAAACATTTGAAGAGGTGAAGACTTGTTTAGATTCTTAAGTAAAATGTGTATAGCTGCATACGTGAATTTAACAGTACAGCAGAGCAGTCATTCCAACAAATACTAACATTTTTCTGCCCGTTTTCTGCATGCATATGTGATATTGTGCCTGCATGCAGTTGGTGACATCAGATGAGGCTTTCTGGCTGCACAGTCCTATTCTGTAGCTTGAACTTCAGCGCTCCATCAATGCTAAAAATAAAGGAGTAAAACGTGGTCGGTGAAAATTCTCTTGAGCCTGGGAACTCTGATAGCCTTTGATAAAATTCACATACAGAGAGTTACAGTGTGATATTTTATATGCCAGAGCCTTTTCATACAGCCTGCTTGCTTCCGTTCCACAGCAAACAAAATTGTGGGTATTAATAATCCACACATAGAGAAGCTGCAGCCTCTCACTCTTCCTGAAAGGCTGACTTCACTGTGTGGCAGGGCTTTGTGCTAGGAGACAAAATTGTTCATACTGAGGGGGAGGACTTGCTAAAGAAAGGTAGGTTTGAAGTTGATTACGGAAGAGCTGGTAGCCTTCCTTTGGTTACTGGGGACATTCAGTATGACTTCAAAACCCTGTGGACATCTGATTTGAACATGGGTTGTGTTTTGCTCTGGCTCTTAAGGAAGAATTATATGGCAAGGTCTTTTTGCTAATTATTCCCTAAAATTTATACAAACTCTATTGTCTTAAAGGAAAGCCTTTTGTTAAGAATTGCTTGCATTCTGTTTTATTATTCACTTAGTGGATTAAAAGTACTTGACAGAGCATCTGAGTAGCTAGAGAGGCCTCTTGCAATTTTCATGGTCCTTTCAGCTGAGTAGCTAGAGAGGCCTCTTGCAATTTTCTTGGTCCTTTCAGACTTCCTAAGTAATGGTTAAGCCACATAAAAGCCACATGGCTTTCAGTTCCCAGGCATGACACAGTTCTCTAGTTTTAGTCAATACGGTTTAAAGGTGCCAGATATTCTCACTCCTGCAGCTCTCAGTGGCGGATTGCAAGTCCTTACAAACTTCTGGCATTTAGACTGAAACTGACACAGCCATTCAGACCTCACTCAAGTTGTTTGCACAGTGTAGTTGACAGAGCCTGTGACCTTTGTGGAAAAGGCTAGCTGCCTACAAGCATAAATTTCCCTGTATTAATTATACTAAGATATTTTTGTTTTCTTACTCTCCTTATTATGTCACTCAACAAGAACTGCTGCGTGATGCGCTACACCACTGCTGGCCAGCTCTGGAACATCATAGCACCGAGGGAGTTTGTTGATTTCTCTTACACTACAAGCTATGAAGATGGGCTTCTAACATGTGGTAAGGCACCACTTACTTACCTCTGCTTAATTCTTATTTTGCAGCAGCTGCATGGTTTAAGATTTGATTCAAATTAAGTTTAGTTCTGCAGTAAGCATTCAAAAATGGTGTAAGATGGTCTCCAACAAATATTTCAAAGGTATTTTAACATTTTACAGATTAAAGAAGTATACAAGTTACTGGCTTACCCATGAGCCTTCCCTGTGTGCCAAGTTTCACTTATGCCAGCTGTGAGACAGGAGTGGTAGAAACAAGTTCAGTGCTCTAACTCAGCTCTTACAGCAAGCTGGGTGGAGTAACAACTTGCTCAACTTGCTGGTAAATGGGAGGAATGTCTTTAGTGTCAGAATTTCTGCTTATCAAGCTCTGCTTGTCTTGTTGTGGAGTTTGGATGAAGAGCGGACAACTTTGAAGGTACCCAGAAACTTGAAATGTGTCTGTCACTTCTACTAAATTCCCCAAGCAGAAACTTGTACATTTTAAATTTACTATACCTTTATTTTTTTATCTGTCTCAAATTAATTTTCCTTTTTTTGTTTTCCTTGATAGGTATAAGCCTAGACTATGGAGAGGTGAGACCTAACTTTGTCCGTGGATTCAATCACCCTTGCGGTTGGTTCTGTGTCCCTCTTAAGGACTGTCCTAGCCACAGTCTTTTGACAGGCTATATTCAGACTGAACTGCGAGGGATGCTACCACAATCTGCAGTAGACACTGCCATGTCTAGTACCCTCGCCAATTTCTACTCTGACCTCAAAAAGGCACTGAAAACGTAGACAAATAGTGACTTAAAAGCCCGTGCGTTTCTTGCAATCAGATTATATTGTTTAGCTTAGTGTAGGTTAGCTACTGAGTTAAGAGGCAAGTAACATTGTTCCTGAATGATACCTGAACCTTTATGTTGAGGGATCCAAACAACTTTACCAAGTACTTTTTGATGTGATACTTAATATACATTCCAAATTCACGGGGCGAGACTCTTTCCTGCTCAGCACTCTGCATCTGTGTGAGGAGTAGTCTGAATCTATAAACCCCTGGCTTCCTAGGTAGAAAACACAAGATGTGTGTGTGGGCTTGAAAAATGCAGCATGAATTCCGCTCTCACCAACAGTATTGAGAGTGGAGTGCTCAGGATTTTGCTGGTGCGTGTTGCTGTACAGGCAGCATCTCACTGAAGATGTAATTTTGTAATATATATATATTTTTATATTTACTTAAAATTTTTGATTTATTTAGTTTGTACAGGTGCATCTGTAATTTGTTTTAAAAAAAATGCTTTAATTTGTCATAGAGGTATTACATAGCTAAGTTATTAAATGATACTATTCATAAGAAAACTATTCGCTATTGTTAGCAAAAAAAAGTATTCATTATTGGCATTTCTTCAATGTTGTAACTGTAACTTAATTAACTGTTGTATATGACAGTCTCAGTGCATAGATAAAGAAATGCCCTTACAGCTGATCCAAAGCTCATTTAAGTCATCAGGTGTCTTTCCATAGTTTTTAGTGGTCTTTTAATCACACAGTTGTCAAAATAGCAAACCTCCAATGGATCTTCTGTGATACTCTGCACTTCTAAAGAATTTTTTACTTAAATTTGCATGTAATTGTGTGTGTGTGGGTTTTTTGTCTTCCTTAACTGAAAATCTTGGAATTGCTAAAGCGACAGAAGAGACCACTAACTTGCTTCAGATATAGGCATTGGTGTAGCCACAGCAGCACAGACTGCCGGCGTGCTGGTACAGCGCACTGGAGTGTTCTGTGGTAATACCCCTAGATTGATCTTTGCAATAAATGAAATTAGCATCTTAAAACACGAGCAACTGAAGGCCAAAGCTCAAGCTGCAGAATTGCTCAGATCTGCTGGAGGATGGAGTGTCAAATTTTTAAGCATATTTAGCCACTCATTGATGCTGACAGGTACATAGCCTGGGCTTTCAAAAGATGACTGTCTGTGCTGCTAGGAACCTGAATTCTCCTTAAAACCTGACATTAAGCTTTTCATGTTGGTATGCATCATTTGCTCAGGTGAGATTGTAATTATCCCTATGCTTTACCAGTGCTAGTAGTAGAGGCAAGTTTAGCTGCGTAGTAGTTAGGGAAAGTACCTTGGAGCCCTAATATTTTGGGGCCAGTTGTATACATACAATCCAAGGACTAGTCATGAACTCTCAGAAGAAAAAAATTCAGATGAAAATTGTTCCCCTGCAATATTGGCTTTTTTGATGCTGGCCACTGTAGCTGAACTCTGAACAGTGAGGGCTTTTCTTATTGCTCAAGCAAAGAGGTAGAAAAAACATAACACCAAATATAGCGAGGGCTCTTCCAATGCACTTCATGTATTAAGACATTTAGTGCTGTTTAAGATGGTTAAAAACAATGGCATCAAACAGCCTTTGGTGTCTTTGTAGGCAGAAAATGTTAACTCCCTGTTGGGTTTTGTGTTTTCTGCAGTTCCCTTTAAACTCCTTGGTTACTCTTCCCATCTTTTCTATCATCTTCCTTGTTTCCCCCACAGTACTGGAATTTCACAAGGTGATCTTTCACCACCAAGGACACTAAGGAATTGGTGTCAGCAGACACACTTTTTCCTAAATGCTAGGGTCCACTCCTTTCTAGTACTGGTACTGAGGCAAGTGTGAAAGCCATAGCAGTACTGCTCTGTGGGATGAATGCTGACATGATTATAGAGGAAGCTGGGTGAAGTGTACCCTATTTATTCTTCCCAGTTACAAAGACTACTTGTATAGTGAATCTGCATATTCATGTCTTCTTTTTTTAAAACTGCTGGGACTGACTAATTGAGGGGTTGTGATACAGATGTATATAGAGAAATATATTCCATTGCTCTGTAAAAAGGCCAGTTTAAATCTACACAGAGGCACTTCAGTGCTGGAGAAATGGGTCAAAAGGAGCACAAGACACTTACAGGATGATGTTTGTACAATACTAGGCACTGCAGAAAAGATTAAGAGGTCCCTGTTCCGAACACCCATTAACAGGGCTCTAACGCCTCTAGAGTATGTATCCTTATTTAGCGTTCAGTGAAATGGCTTTATATGTTTTCAGTGAAGATAGGCTGATGAAGCACAGAGCAGCTGAAGAAGGAAGAACTTGTGTTTAAATGCAAGAAAATTGCTAGTGTATTTTAAGTATGATGATGTTTTTAATAAAAATTTCTTCGTGCAGATTTCCTTTTTATCAAGAGTTGTTTTCAGTAACAGGGCTAGAAATGGAAAGATTTTGTGAATGAGAATAAAGTTTCTGAAAGCAAAGTAGGCCTTCTATTTTGCATTATAGTAATTTATTCCTTAAACACTGATTAAACTGGCTTTGTGTGTTGTAACAGATGTAGTCTATTGCTTCTGCCACTGATTCTGAACATCCAAGTGAGTAACAGAGTAGAGACTACTGGAGACAGAGAAAGAAGGCAGATTTTTTTTTTTTTAAATCACTAAAAGACCATAGTACAATTCTCCAGTTTTCAGGTGAGGAGAAATCATGGAAGGTGCTAACAAATTTTAAGGTTTTATTTTGGGGAATCTCACACTTCTAAAAATTTTTCTGATTAGGAGCGCAATAATTGACAATGTATGCTGATTATGCTGCTGAAGCAATGCATAGCTGATACCCCTACAGTCATTACTCCAAGCAGTTCAGCTATAGAGTAATACAGAACTAGAAAAAAGACGTCCAGTTTCACAGTGTGTTGTATTTATTTGAAACCAGAACTTATTTTCTTTTTATATAGCTAAGGATCAAGAGGAGTGTTAGGTCTTGAAGCAGAGTTGTTCTTTAACCAGAATACATTCAGAATCAAGAAAGCCACAAAATCCAGTACTTACCGATGAGAACCTCTTCTGCCACCACGGCACTGTTTTCCTCCTAAGTTAGTAGACAATCTAGATGGAGCCACGACAGTAAAAACAGGAAAGCAGTTGAAAGGACAAAGTGCAGGAGCCTATGTTTTGTTTATTAGGAGGCAGTGAGAGACAAATTACTTAGTACAGATTTCTGTCATACTCACAGCAGCAGAATTTCTGCAAGTTTGTGAGGTTCACCAGTAGTTGAGTTTAAGAGTGTTTCAGTTAAACTGGAATATAGTCATCCGAAAGCGACTTCTGAATGAGGTGCCCAAGAATAGCAGAGACCGGTTTTTGCAGGGAAATGTCATGTATATAGACACATCAAAATTATTTTTATATGACTAGTGTTGTTTTAAAAAGCTTTTTCAGGGGTTTAGGCAATATGATGATTTATCTTTGGCACTTTAACTAGGTGCTCTGTGTGTGGATGGGAAAGGTGGCTAAAGATAAGACAATTTTAATGTTTGGCTTCTGTTCCTCACCTAAAACCTCCAGCATTAAACCTTGCCTGTAGTTGTGCTCCTTATTTTACAGATGCAGAAGACAGAGATTGGGCTAAGTTCAATTTGTGGGCAGTCCAAGGTACTCTACCACAGCCTGCTGGGAGGTGGACCAATATTTCAGATAGATGCTCTGGGAATGGCACAAGCCCTAATCTCAGATTTGATGAATTTATAAATGTGAAACATAATGAATTTATAAAACATGAAAAGAGTGTATAATTCCTCCAGTAATCATAACCAGAACTGTTTTGATGGTGTGAGCTGGTGATTCAGCCTGGGAGGTTTGCTGCTGTAAAAGTAGCCATAATTCTAGTGAAACCAGTCAAGTTGTGCCGATGTTCAGAAAGTCAAAGTCAGTCTATCTTAACAGTGGTTTTAACTGACTGTGTTCAGCACTTAAGAGGTTGTATTTATATTTTGAATGCAGTTGCAGAACAAATTAAAACATGGATTCCAACAGACTTGTGATGTAGCTTTTTTAACACTTGTGCAGGTGGATGTAGCATTCAGTTACTTTTTGGGGAGTTATGTCTGATGATGTAGTTCATCTTCAGCTGCATGGTGATCTCTAATGCTATCAATTTGTCTCCTTAAATTTGAAGGGCAAAAAGCCTGTCTTTACTTAGAAACTTGATTTAGGCCGAGGAAGATGCACAACTCGAATTTCTGCTAAATTGAAATTACTTGAAAACTGTACAAATAGGATTTTCTCAAAGCTTAAATTCGAAAAATATATATAGTTTTTTGTAATGACCCCATGGTTGCTGTGGAAGAACTTTATTATTTTGTCTTAGTATTACTTACCTTTT
The DNA here is from genome assembly GCA_009819775.1 of Phoenicopterus ruber ruber. Lineage (NCBI taxonomy): Eukaryota > Metazoa > Chordata > Aves > Phoenicopteriformes > Phoenicopteridae > Phoenicopterus > Phoenicopterus ruber. Next base: position 63,213,391 of record CM020246.1, on the reverse strand, counting down.
AGCATGTTGAAGAAATGATTTTAACCATCAAAATTAAGTTAATCCAAAACACATGAGAATGTAGCACCGTGCAAAAGGCATATAGAGGTACATTAGGGTTATAAAGCATGCTGCAACATGTATTTTGACATGTATTTAATTAGCACCTACAGAAACAAAGGAAGAAAATGCCTGTATCATATGTAGAACCTTTCCCTGTTTCTCTTACTAAGCCTGCACAAAGGCAGGAGAGTTCTGTAGCATTTGGCTGCGGAGCAAAGAGTTGTAGCCCGCTTCTGTTACTGAGAAAAGGAACTGTGACCTCTGAGATACAGCACACTCTTGCAGGGCATGTGTCATGTTGCCCTCTGCAAAGTGGGGTAGGAACAGGTACAGAGGCCACTTCGGATCTTCAGAAAATGATTAAGGACATTAATTAGAATTATTTAAAAAAATAGTGACGTTTAAACCCATTTCCTGGTGAAAGAGAATAGGAAGATGGGAGAGAGAATAATAAATCTTTGCTAAAGATTAAATGTTCTCTAGGAAAAAATATATCCTGAAGTCCTAGACCACAATTTAAACTTTGTAATACATTCTACCTTTTGCAGTCCTCACTGAGCTGTGCTGGTGGCTCAATTTTACAGAGCAGGTAGGGACTAATTATGGTGGGGTTAACCTTCCTCGGGAGTGTGCCTCTAGCAGGGAGGAAACAGGCACAGATGAGAACAGCACATGACAGGAGATACCTGTGCATGTTTCACAGCTGGCCCCCACAGAGATGTCACATCTGGGTTAAGGTGCCCCAAATCCGAACACTTTATCCAGAACTGTCTCTTCCAGAGATTTGCTTAAAAATTTCTCTTTCAGTGAGACAAGTCAGTATGATTACCTAATGATCCTCAAAAATGTTTCTTTGGTACAGGCAACATAGATGGAGCTATTAGAAGATCGGTCACTGCCCAAAGTGTACTTGGAAGCTGCCCTTGCTCAGGTCTTCTGTGGACCAGTTTGGCTGTGCCCTGGGATGCCTGACAGAGACCGTTTCCTGAGCTCCGTACCTGGGCCTGCTGACCTGCCTGCCAGCACAGACCCGGCTCTGAGGCAGGGTATGACCCTGGAGAGCAAATTACTGTCCCAAGTAAGATTCCCTGACTTTCTCAGGGTGTCAGTCTGCGTGCTGCCTTTAATTTGGGTTCCAATCAGACAGCTTTACGGCTAGCGTGTTGCTGTTACTAATTCCAGCTCCAAGGCTCACTGGGGATGCAGGGCAGTGCTCAAGGGGGTGCATTTGAGCAGTTGCAAACGTGTGTACTTTGTTATTTGGGTACCATACGACCCCTCCTTGCCTGTATGCCTAACAGGACTCTGAGCTCCTCACAATTTGGAGGAAGGAGGAAAGAAATCGCAGCATGCCTGTTCACTGGAGCCTCAGGAATGTCCCTAGGTCCCTGTCTCGTACGCACACAGGATTAAGCATGAAGCCCCTATGTGCACAGCCATCTCTGCTGAATTTCATGGTCTCCCCGTCTCAACCGATCAGGCTAATTTAAAAGATATACAATTAAAACATGAACTTCTGTACAGAAACACAGCCCATTAGAGTTGAGACGCCAAAAGTTTCCCAAGACCAGCAGGTGTAGTAATCTTCACCACAAGACCTTCGTACATCGAGGATTTGGTGACCCACACAGCAGCTAACCTTTGCTGGGCCAGGCCCGTGCCGAGCCGTGCCTGTTCCCTGGCTGCAGGATAAACTTACCCAGCTAATGGCAGCAGAGGAGCCCGCAGTACCAGCGATTACACCACCTGCGTGGCCTTCCCTGTATCTGACAGTGCAGCAAGAAGCTCTCGTGTGCACATCCTTCCTGCTTGGTAGTAGGAATGATAAGTAGTTCGATGAAGGAAATGATGAATAGTTTTAAGAAAACGCTGTAATAGCTCAAATAATAAAAAATGGGGTAACCCTTCCACAGGCAGGATCTGCGCCAGAGGCCTGTTGGATGTCTCACAACTCAGGGTTCCCAGCATTTGAAGGGGTGCAAAATTATCTATACTACCTGCTCTTTCTTTATTGTGATAGCTCTAATAAATAGCGCTTTAAATGATACTTTACAGAGGCTGACTGCCTTTTTACTGGGATCGTAAGGAACCAACGCTTCCTGGTGCAAAACAGCAGGCAAGATGAAGAGTCAAATTTTGTATATGCTCTACATAGGCAAAACATCCTTCTGTTCTGCCTGTGTGCCTCCCAGCCTGTACTATGGAAATGCAGCATGTATGGAAAAAAATCAAGGAAACCTGATGCCCACCACATGTTTTACCTGCTACATGCCTCTTGCCTGAAGAAACAGAAGTATGATAATGGAAAAAAACAAGAAGTGAGGAAGAGGGAAGAGGCCTTTCATGCATTTTTTTTTTAAATGTTAAATAAAAGTATAGAGAATTCACAATGCATGTAAAAATATTGAATCATTTCCCAAACCATCGACATCCTTGGGTATATTAGACAAAAAGTTACTTGCACATGTACAACATGTTGAAGGAAAAAGGTGTTTTAACTGCTCAAAAGTATATCAGAAATACAAAACCCCAGGGCTTTATAAAGAAGTAGACTGCACCAGGCATCAGCAGAAATGCAGATTTTTGTTAGTTATAGAATCACAGAATCATAGAATCATAGAATTGTTTTGGTTGGAAGAGGCCTCCAAGATCATCGAGTCCAACCGTTAACCTAACACTACCAAGTCCACCACTAAACCATGTCCCTTAGCGCCACATCTAAACGTCTTTTAAATACCTCCAGGGATGGTGACTCCACCACCTCCCTGGGCAGCCTGTTCCAGTGCCTGACAACTCTTTCGGTGAAGAAATTTTTACGAATATCCAATCTAAACCTCCCCTGGCGCAACTTGAGGCCATTTCCTCTTGTTCTGTCGTCTGTTACTAGGGAGAAGAGTCCGACCCCCACCTCTGTACAACCTCCTTTCAGGTAGTTGTAGAGAGCGATAAGGTCTCCCCTCAGCCTCCTTTTCTCCAGACTAAACATCCCCAGTTCCCTCAGCCGCTCCTCATAGGACTTGTGCTCTCGACCCTTCACCAGCTTCGTTGCCCTTCTCTGGACACGCTCCAGCACCTCAATGTCTTTCTTGTAGTGAGGGGCCCAAAACTGAACACGGTACTCGAGGTGCGGCCTCACCAGGGCCCAGTACAGGGGGGTATGAGGCAGGATGGTTTTGTTTAACTCCCCAGCTGTCATAACTTACGGACAGTCCCTCTGAGAAGTTCTGTCATGTTACAGACTTGTCAGTTCTTTCATATGTCCCATTTTCTTGTTTGTCTCAAGCTGGCTATAAAACCAGTGTAATGTTACACTGTAACACGAGCTTCCACACCACTGTTTGATGTGCTGTTTTTAAGAGGTCAGTCCAAAGCACAAAAATCTTGAGTTCCAGGGGGAACTCAAAGTCCATAAGACCCAGCTCCTATAAATGCCCTCTTCTCTCCTTTTGGCTTTCCACTGCCCTTTTCCACTCTGTTATGGAGATGGGAAGAAGATGATTTCATGAAGCTGTAGTAAGAACCTATGCCTTGCCTAAGCTTGGGAAAAGATTCAGCAGCATCCATGGAAGTGCCAGATTAGACAGTTTTTCTGGAGCACTGTTACCATGCAGAACATCTTGCAGAGCTTATCATCATTTATTTCTTAGATCCTTCAGGCGTTTTGAAAAATCATCTCCCACATATGGGTGTGAGGGACTCTGCATTCCAGCAGTTTGCAAGCCTAAGGAGTTGTAGGTGGCAGGAGTAACAAGCTGCACCAGTACAAGACAGTGGCCAACTGGCCAAGCAGCCATTCTGCAGACCCATGGCAGTTGTGACCCATGGCAAACTGAGCTAGAGGGAACACCACTGAAGGTGCTATATGACAGATACAGAAATAGAGCACAGAAACAAAAAACAATCCTTCCAACACCTCAGTCTTGCCAAGGCCTCCACTCAGGTACCACGTGCAGCTTTGGGCTACAGAGCTTTTGGCTACATAGTTCAAGACAGAGAGTAGTCAGTTACAGGCAGAAAATCTGTATGCAAGCAAGAAGAGCAGTGAAAGACCTAGGACATGCGACCTGTGGGGAAGGACTTGTTTTGTGCACTGAGAGAGGAGGATGCTGAACAAAGGAGCATCTTAGTAACCTTTGGATTCATAAGAAATGGTTGCAGAAAACAGATCACCATGATAGACAAACTGTTAACTGCAACAAAAAGACTCAGAACTTCATAAAATACTTCCTGGTTATAAGAGTAGCAAAACAATTTGGTAGATTGTACAAGGAAGTGTCAGTGTCTTCATTGCTGTAGGTGCTTAAGAACAAGTGAGACAAGCATCTATCTCGCATAACCCTCCCTGGGGAACAGGGACAGCCTGGACAACCTTACAAAGGTCTTTCCACCCCCCTAGTTCGGTGCTCCACCACTAATAAGAGATTTAGTTTGTTATGCAACTGCTAAGGTTTTGAGGGGAGAGGAGAAGGGGAAATGCTATGCCAAGTTGGAATTCATTCAAGACTGTGCTATATAAACAGGTGACACCCATCATTACATCTCCCTATAATGATGACTATTGTTCCTTATCCTACGCTTAGCATTAGCTGTCAGCAAATAATAGATGTAAGCATTTCTAGATTTACTAGTTTATTTAGCATCAGATCAGTCATGCAAGCCACTTATTAAAAATAGACTTCCCACTATCAAAGCATATTCTCATGGCTTATCAGCATTTCCATGCAAGCACACAAGCAGGTACATTGATCCCAAATACAATACACTGAAAAAACAAAACTGTCATTTTTTTCTGGTTCCAATTTCTCTCTGGTTCATTTGCACAGTATCAGAAAAAGTTGCTACACAAACAGGCTTAGTCTGAAGTAAAAGTGTACAGTTAAACAAGCAGTCCATAAACTTCTATTTAGCTGCTAACATATTTGCTAGTACAAGCAAACAGTGTTGACAGTACAGGATTTCTTACACATTAAGCAGTAAAAGAAGGAGTCAGGTACAGAGGACATGGAGCTAATTTGAGAAAGTCTAATAGATATATGACATTTTTTCATTGTTATTATTAAGTATCCAGCCGCCATTGCTCCGCGGTCAACAAGCTTCTGTAACAGGCTTATAAAATACTTTGTGTTACAAGTCAATAGCACCATTTGTCTGTTTGTCTTGGAAGTGTCAGCCCATGCCCTATCCATGCAGCATATACTCCTCCTGAATTAACAGAAGCACAAAACTCCCTGTTCATGGTCTGGTCCTCATCCAGTCTCAAAGCCAAGAGCCACCAGGAGCCTCCAAACCAAGGCCAAGCCAGACACAAGCCCTTAAAGTATCACATTTCTTCAGGTTAAAACCAGCTTAATCTGATGAGCTCCTTACTGTGGGTCTCGCGTAGCCAGCCAGACTCTGCTCCGTGCCTCCCAGGCTTGCAAGGGCATGGTCGTATGGCTCCTTGAGACTAACAAACTGCTTCACCCAGGTGAGGCAGACTCACCGACTGCCCCTCTTCTCCCACTTCCTCGCAAGCTGGAGCAGCCACCCTTGCTGTTCTGAAAGACCATCCTATTTATCTTAGTCTTAGGGACTAGGGTTCACCCTCCACCTCTCCATCTTTCCCTCTCCCTGAGCACCTAATCACTTCAGAGTTAATTTTGTCACAAGCATAGGCCTCTCAAGACTGTGTATTCTGGGGAAAAAAACCCAAACAAACCCAACCAAACTCCAAAACAACAATGTCCCTTATGGAACATTAAGTGAAATTTCTGCTGTTTAATGAGAAGCATTAGCATGACTTCTCATGAGCACGTGGTGTGAACAAGGAAGTGGTTCCTGTTGTGCATAATAGCATGAAGACACAACTGGGGTTAGCTCTCAGCAGCTAGTAATTTAACTGTTCTTGTTTCTAACTACTTTCAATAAAAAGTCTCTTAGTTTGTAATTAATATTTCCCTGCAGCCAAGATGGTAAAGATTTGAGCAGAGCAAACAAGGCACCCACCACTACACTGAGGGCAGTAAGTTGGTGGTGGCACCAGCTTGGGACCCTCTGCAGGGTCCCATGGATCACTGTCATTCCCAAGGAAGATACTTCTCAGGGAGGACACTGCTGCAGCAGGATTTAGAAAATCCTTCAAAGATATTTTTTTCTAAATACGCAAACAGTCCATTTGCTTAGTTTCATGAAATGTTTCTTGACAAACTCCCGTTCGCCATTAAAGACTACTCCAGGCTCCATAGCAAGCTGAGGAAGAGACTGCGAGCCATATTAATAGTACAAACAAACCATCTTTGATGTCTTACAAATGAAAAATGGGGTCAGTGGTGAGGTTTTTCCATCTAGAGGAAGCTGGTGATGGATACATTTGCGCTACTTTCATAAACATGGCTGATGGTGATGTCTGGAAAATAAAAGAAATCCGCGAACCTGAGACCTTGGAGGATACACTTATAGACACTTTTCACCTTATTCCTTATTCCAGATAAAGCTAAGAAGGAGCTCTCTTTGGTGTGCTCCGAGGCAAAATCCTCTGGTGTTTTTGTTGTGGGTGTTTATTGTTTGGCGGTACTGAGGGATTTGTGGCGGTGGTTGTGCTCATTCCTATAAAGTTAGCATTTGTAAGTAACACAATCATGCCTTGGGATCTGTTTTTTCCTGGATACCCTGGTTCTTGCAGGTATGATAGCTATAACTTCTCACAGTGCAATGCAGCTATTTGGAGCTAACATTTGGAGGGTTTTGTGGTTAATGTCTGTAAAAACTGTGCCTTAATCTGCAAACATTTTCTTGCACAGATGCCTTTATTGCTGTGACTAGGCCAATTGATTTAAATGGGCCTAGTCATTTTGGTTAACTTTAAGCAGAGGTGTAAGATGGAGCTTAACGGCAATGACTCAGATATATAGCTCTTAAACAGCCATGGGCTTTGCACTTTACTCTTCATACACCTCGTTTGATTAGTTAAGTACGGTAATTTGATCAGGTAATTTGATCACTGGATATTTGCAAAACCTATAGCTTCTCTGGCTTATCCAGGGCGGAGAGAGAATTCCTTGGGCAGGATTAAAATAACACTACCTCATCACAACTAATGTAGTGCCCAACACTATTGCTTTGACAGGGGTTGGAAGAGAGCCTCCATCAGGGCTGCAATGTCAAGGAGACATGGATGAACAACTGCTGACTTTGTGCACAAATAATTGAAATTTCCTAGATCAATGAAAAAGCTTTCTTTTGGAAGGAGTGGCTCAAAAGGACATGGCAGATGATACTGAGGGCTGATATGATAAAGCAGACCCCTACACAGAGTTCTGTGGATGAATAAGTATAACTCAGTGGCTACTGAAGCATCTTGGCTCTGGGATAGATCACATGCCATTTGCAGCTGTAAATCATACCCAACGGCTTGCCTCAGGTTTTGAGTTACCAGAGTAACTGCCTAAAGTCTACAACAGAGTAATTTCAATTAGGACAACCATCCCAGATCCACCCAACATGGGGATAAGGATTACAGTCTTCTTTCTTTTTGATAGACTTTCCCTGTATGTATATATGCAGATGCAATGATTGGCTCCACACAGTTTTGTATTACAAAGCAGATGGGACCAAGTGTCATGAACTGACTTTGCTGTTCCTTCTGCCAACACTGTAAGTGGCAATGCTGCATAAAATATGATACTAAGTGTATCAACCGGTATTAAGTAAATGATATTAAGAAGATCATTGGTCATAGCACACATGATATTTTTCAGAGTTTCCAAGTCTGATGTGCTTCTTTGGATTGACCTAAACCACATGTTCTCCATTGAAGGAAAAAGATGCTGTTGATGATGCTGAGGTGTAGAACCTGGCATGGTGCTGTTCTTGTGCCACTTTGCTCTGAACCCCTCACCCCGAGCATTAGCAGCTTGTACCACCAAAGCATCTACAGCAGCCCAGGCGCCTTCATTTTCTATTGGGAAACTAACTCAAAGGTTTGAATTCTTTTGTGGTTCTGCCTGGCGTTTGTTGCACAGCACTGGGCTGTTTCTGTCAGCCAGGTATAGGCTCTTGAGAAAGGAAACAGAAGGTGCCAGAAAACAGCATGAGTCCAGGAAATGGTGAGGGAAAGGAGAAACTCCTCTCCCTGGGTACTAACTGGCAATGACAAATCACACCAAGGGTGGCTCACAGAGGAAATATTTATACCTGACCAGTAAAACCTAGGCTCTTCTGGGAGCACAAGCAACTCAAAGAGCAGGATCGAAACCACCTGACAGACCCAAGGGCAACAGCAGATTTGCCAAGGCAGTGCAGCTGAAACCTGCCAAGTGTCAGATGGCTCTTCTCCCACTGACTGGCAGCTGACAGCTCTTCCCGGGTGCCCCATGGTGTCCAGGGCCAGGAAAAAAGATGAAGCATAAAGCAGAAGAAAAACAAGAAGCCATTTGGCCATGAATGCATGTTACACTTGTTCTTGAAACCAGAGTTTCAAATGGAAAACCAGAAAAGATCCCTTTCTTTTAAGCTTTGCTCTTTATATATCATCATATAATGCTCTCGAATGCTGCAATTTCTCAGGCGGACAGAAAAAAGTAGCTGATACTATGGGAGGAGCTCTATGCTACTTAACAGGAGCAAACACATGATGTTTAATATACCTCAGCCAGTAAACATCTTCCTGATACACAAGTTAAGGGTTAGATTGTCAGTTCTCAGTCACACGTGCTGTGGATGGAGCATCGCTGGGCAGGGGCCTCTGGTGCAGTTTAGGGCAGCTCTAACCCACCACAAAACGCTGTGCTTGTGTTGTCACCCCACTTCAGCCCATGTCCTGAGCGTGCGAAAGGACAAGGGCACTGAAGCACTCTTCCCAGCTGTCTCTTGGTATTGACGGAGCCAGGGCTAGGGAAAACTCTGTACCACTGTATTCATTAATCTTCCATACCTTGATATCCATTACACTGAATTTCATCCAGTGATGATCCAGGTATACAAGAATGTTAAACACTATGGTTTCAGTTCCAGCTGAGTAATGCTGGCGAAGGGCAAAAGACTGCTTAAAAGGTTACTGTGACTGTTAATGGAGACATGGCTCTTAGAGACTGTCAGCAGTCTCTGCCTCTGTTTTGATAAATTTATATATTTGTGTGTGCATGTACATACATATATTTTAATATATATCTGTAGTTTTTTTGAGAAGTTCAAAATTGGTCCACTTTGACTATTTCATTCTGTTCCTGCTTCTATATGGCTTCTATATGCCTATCCCCACAATATCTGAATGCCTTCCAATAATGACTAAGTTCATGACTGCATTCATGTTCTCTGTTCCACCCAGGAGGGGTAGAAGAGCATGCAATGCAGGGGTGTTTTTTTCCCTTGCTGTATTTTTAATGACATGCACGTACCTCATTCCATCTTTATGTAAGTTAGAGGATTCAGACTCCAAGGGATGCTCTCCATATTTCCACTGACCCTCCATCAACCTTCACTGAATTACTCTGGTCAGAAGTTTTACCTTCCAGACATAAAGCAAAATTTTGCTTATGTGGAGAATCTCGAGTTGTCAGTAAAAGTTTATACATGTTCTGGAACTAAGATCTTTACATTCCATATATAACTAGACTAGGTAATTATTTTATTCCTATTTTTCTCCTCTTCGTTCCTTATAATTTTATTTTCTTCTTATTTTGCAATGCAGCTGATGGTTTTTGTCCAAGGCAACATAGTCTTATGCAGCTAAATTTCTTTATACAAAAGCAGAATTAACTCTCACTATTGTGGTTGTATGTTCTAACTAAAATTACTCTGAAAGGGAGGAAAGGACATTCTTTGAGCTATTATTGTCTTAAAAAGTAACTTTCAGGATGTTTTGAGCTGTCTCTTCGTTTACCTTTGGTATCTTCAGGACTTGCTTGTATCCCTGCCATTGTGCTCTAGGTCTAACTGTGCATCTTGCTTGGTCAGCCTCATTCCTGCTTTTCTCCCATATAAGAAGATATTTTTTGTTATTTGAATGCCATGCCTACATAAGCTATACACTTGTAACCTGAGCAGCAACAAGGTAGACTCAGCCACACAAAACCGAGTTCTTCGGGAGAAATACGCAGTCTCTGCACAAGCCAGAGGTCAAGGCACTGTGCTGAGGCTCACAGGTGTCTGTCACTCTGTAAGCAGGCAATATGCAGGACACTGTGCAGGGATCTGCTGGGAGTCCTCCACCCTACACTTTCATATGCCACACTTAAAAAAAAACCCCGAGAGCTGCACTGCAGGGCTCTGCGTAACAGCAGGCCCCAGGATGTGTGCGGGAGCTGAGGGACAGTTGCCAATCGTTATTTGGGAATAGGTGTTTATTTTCCAGAGTCCTCCTGCATTTGCTGCTTAGCAGATCCTGCTATCCCTCTGCTAAGTTGGACACTGACAACTCCTAGCATCTTCTTCCCTTTCCCTGTTGCTGGGCTGCAGAAAATGCAGTGTTGTCCTCCCTTCCCCCACGTCTCCCAGCTGTGTCTGTTTCACTTGCAGTGTGAGTTGTAGGAGAAGGATCTTTATCTGGTAAGTGCCGAGGCCCGGCTGCCAGTGAGCCACAGCCTCCTCCAGCCTGGGACTTCCCCGCTCATCTGAGCCCCTTCCAAAAACTTTTTGGTTGCTGCTTTTATCCTGCTCTAGTACCACACGGCTTTTCAGAGCACTTTGCTTTATTCACCGAGGCATGGGGTCTTTGCAAAGGGGATACTGGGCACTTTTTGTCACTCCTCTCCACGTGCCTGACAGCCTGCTCGCTCACAGGACAGAGCCCTTAGTACCCTTCTTCTGAAGCACATGCTGTATCACAAACTTTTGCCTTGATGCTCTTTTGCATTCAGAAGTTTGATTACGGTGTGTCTGTGTCTTTACAGCAGGCTTGCACAACGCAAAGTACAAACTTCAGCTAACAAACCAGCACTGGGCTCATGCAGTGCAATCTACTGTGTCATCCGCAAAATCGCACGCAAAAGTGTTTGATATGACAGGAAATCTATTTTGGAGTGAATCTTTCTGAACTTGTAAAAAACCATTGTTGTGCAAAGGCAGGACACTGTTAGCCATTTAACAGCCATCAGATCCTCAGCCTAGCTCGCAAATATTAGACTTTAATTGGCTAAAACTACAATCTGCCTCTAAAGAAAAGTTTTGCTAAGTTCAAATACTTCAAAAAGATGGCAACGTTCCCCGTTTTGTACTTGAAGGTCTTTGCTAATATGCTGAACATTTAAAAAACTTAAAGCTTAGGATTTCAACAGAAAAGAGCATCAGTAATTCTCTACCTAGTTTATAACCACAGATGTGGAACTGGTCCACCTCCAGTAGTTTTTGAGTGTGTTTGTATCTTTCAGCCACAGTAAGACACTGGTGTTGCACTCCCAAGCCTGAATTATGGCAGATGCCACTGGGATGTGATTTTTCAGACAAAAACAATGCACATAACACTCCTTTCTTCAGTTTCAGGCATACACCCTAGTGCTGCTCTTCCTTCTGTATAGTACTGTCATACATAAGCCAGGCATACTACTTTACTGAGTCACATACTGGTAATTCATTCAGCACAGACATCCTGATTGTTTCATACCGAGCATAATAAAAGAAAATGAAGCAAAACCAACTGAAGCCCCAGAGCCTTTATGCACAAGACTGAGCTGTCTCCGAGATCACGCTGTCACAGAGAGGTCTCCAGTTGCATGGCATTAGTTCATATTTATGATATGATATGGTATAATTTAGCAAAGAATAACTTTAAGAATCAGCTGGGACTACTTTTCAGCTCAACAAACCATGCCTCAGATGAAGATATTTCTGCTCAAGCACGCATAGATGCACAATGACTGTGCAGCCGGCTCCACTTCTGGAGATTAGAAGCAACTATCCCAAATGAAGGAGGTAACGCTACAGAAATCCAACCTCTCCCATCAAACCTCCCCACCAACCGAACTCAGATGGCTTCACCACTGTAACTGGGGAAGGAGACCTGTGGCTGAGAAATGCATTCGTCCTGCAGTCACCTCACAGGAGATGAGAAAGACAGTAAAAAGTGGGACAGGTGGATGTACCTATCACCTTCTCCAAAGCGATTAGTCTTACTGGACTTGTTTTCAAGGGAAAATCTGCAAAAATGTCTTGTTGGCCTGTTCACAGCTGCCATGCCCCACCAGCTGATTCAGCTAACCTCAAAGTGCGTGTCACCTGGGAAAAGGATGGATGCATGTACTTTAAATTTCAACCTTTTTGTACAAGTTCAGAGAGTTACAACAAATGGATAAAAAATCTCAAGTACAGTACATTCATTAGCATGCATTCTCACCTAGTAAAGACAGTATCTTTAGTCTTCCTTTTTATATTAATCTAGATTACATTTTATTTATCAAACCTACCGTATGAATAACACTGTATTACTCTTCAATTTCATCAGGAAATGTAGCTACTGAATGTTTTATTAATGACTTATTTTTTTCAGTAGCTGATATATTTTTTCAAGGCAAGTTGTGCAAGGCCTAACTTAACATTAAAACAACTAAAGCAAAGGAGGAATGTTGAGTGTAGGGTGTTAGGTAACTATCAGTATTAAAAAGTTTAACAAACACAAATGACATTGTTGTACATCAGGTTCTTTTTGCCATTTCTGTAATATATCAGTAACATTACGAAATTCACGTGCTATCAAAGTGATAACAAACAAATGTAAACGGTCATACATACTGATTCATGTTAGTTTTTCAATTCCTATCAATTACATTTAACAAAAAATCAAGACAGCTGAACAGCCCGACCCTAATTTCGCAAGCTGATCCATGCACACAGCTTTTAACTCAAGACACAGGAGCTCTGGGTGGATGCAAGATCTGTGCTGGTGGATCACTTTACAGGAGGGGTCCTTTGTCAGGAAAATCTGGACTAATTATGCTGACAAGTGGAAAATGATTACTCACGAGGTTAAACTATCTGGGAAGCAACCAGATTATGCTACTTGCTCCCAGACCTTGTATAAGAGTGTTTCCCCAGAGCAAAATCATTAAGTTGTGGAAGAGCTTCCTTCAAGCATTTACAACTTGTATAATTGCAGATTATTCCCTTAGGCCCTATAAAAACGTCTTCTAGCTGCACAGTTTAGAAATGAATGAATAAATATAATGGTATTTCAAAAATTTACATCTATTCTAATCCCCTTTTAGTCTATCGTTTTGTTTTGCTAACAGTTTACTAGAGAATGAAATGGCAGAAATCTGAGTAATTTTGGTTGTCATTAAAATACTGTATATAAACAGGAAAAGTCAGAATAAGGCATTCTCAACACAAGCTTGAGGAACATACATTTTCATGCCCAGTGGAACTAACATTTCAATTTCTTCCCAGAAGTAGTGGAATGTTTTTTGCATATAGATCCCCAAATACTTGAATTTTACAGATAAAAAGCATTATTTTGTACATCAGTTTTAAAAGCATTGGCTTGATATTTCCTTCCATTTCGTCTGCTGGAGGACTATGAGTCTGGAAGGAAGCAGTTCAAAGAAACTCACGACACAGAAGACACCTACTTCCATAAAACCAAATTAAATAGTATTTTGTTTCAAACGCCATCTAGAAACACTGGATAGATGTATATGAAGTATACGCATTATGGTAGGTAGTTATTCATCCCCATATTTTTACCTGCTGGTATTACTGCAAATAACACTGTTTCCATGACATGCCTTATGGACAGTTTACTATTTTCATAAGCAGTCACATGCATTGAAGGTAGGATCACCAGCCAGTGCGTTTGGCACCCCAAAGCAGAACCAGAGAGGCCAAGCTTACGAATCTCTCTTGCTGAATGACAAGTTAGCTGGTGTATGAAATGACAGATCTCAGCTGCAACAAGGAAGCACATTGACCTAAGACATTTCTTCTGGAGCTGCTTCTGCTTCCTGAGTGGGTTTCTCTTCGGCCTTGCCGTCATGGACGGGAGATGGGTTACGGCTGGGCTTGTTGCTGTCGTGTGCGCTGTGACCGCTGGCGCTGCCGAGGCGAGTTGATGCCACCACAGCTTTTACTGCAGCCTGAGAAAGAGACGATCAAGCAAACTTTCCTTAAAGGACACGATCGGCCAGCACCGCAGCTTTAGCATTGTCCCATTAGGGAACGTAACCGTGTTTAGTCTTCATGATAATGTCACATTTGGATACCTGCCCGGGCCTGAACAGATTTAGAAGGCCACCTGAAATAACAGATTGAGGTTTAAAATTGCCGCTTTCACAAGGTCACAGGTTGGCCAACACGAATAGAATTTTTTTTTCAGCTGCACATGCTGCTTTTTTTTTACAAACTACTTCAGATCTCTCGTGTTGAAGTTAGACAGCAAAAAGAAAGCTATCTTGTGTCATAATAATAACAGTATTATCACTGATTATTCCATGAAAAGTTCACAAAGGGAAACAATATTTATCACTATTGCTCTATGGTATATGCCAAGCACAATGGGGCAGAGCATACGGGCGACTTCCTATGTGTATATATAAATATACATTGGGGGTAGGCTCTCATACTGCATAAAATGTCACAAAATGGAGACATGCATTAAGACAGTTATCTTAGCCCTTGCCTTGAAGAGTTTTATTGCCTGAAAAAAACCAAACATACAGAGGTGAGGAAAAGAAATACTAATGTCCATGTATGACAACTCCAGCTATTTTTGACTTGGCTAGCTTTTTGCTTAGGCATCACAGAAGAAGCAGTCTGCAGGAAGGGATGAGGACTATAGCAAGTTTTGTGGATGGTTTGGAGAGGTAGCCATGCACCAAAAAAAAAGAAAAGAAAAAGAAGATGTTAATGAAAAAACAGACTATATAAACATTGGCAAGAAAGAAGAATCAGCTAATATGGAATATGACGTCAAAGTACAAGGCATGAGCCAATAAAAGTGGCAACAATTTTGAAAGTGAGAGTCTAGACCTCTTACAGGAAAAATCAGAGACATCCACATTAGTGGTGAGAGGACTTTGGACAACAGATTACAAACAGAACAGGACAATCAATGATATTACAATGTATAAAGATACTGTTAATGTAATTTACTCTCACTAGCCATGTGGATGTTTATGAAACAAGTTCAACACAATCTACGAAAAACCAAATAATGACTGAGAGCTTTAGAGTTATTCTATAAAAATACTTTTCTTCATGTAAGAAAACCTGCTGCTGGACTTGTGTGTTGGGAAAGAGAAGATAATTTTATATTATTCTTACTAACAAAACAACAACTAAAGCACATATTCACTACCTGGTTTTCTGCTTTGTTATTATTTTTTGGACAGGAAATAATTGTCTAAAAATTTATGGTTCATTTTATACATATGTATGTGTAAAACTATTAACTCGACAATAACTGCTAACTCCAGTTAATTCTCTTAATAACTGGAGATTTGGTCATTTAATCTTTAATAGAAAAGCAATGAAGAAATAAACTTATAAAGAGCAACAGCTTTTAAAAACAGAAGTATAAATTGGTTGACTATAGGGATCTAAATAAACTGCGCTTCAAAAAAATCTCGTTGGTGATCCAAGGTGTAAAAATGTAAAAAAAACCAAAATCAAAACATGTAAAAAGGGCAAGTGTTTCTTTATGACCTCCTGGGCAGGGAAGGCAACAGCTTACTCAGAAATAATGGAATTTATGACTCTGCTCATGCTCTGAAATCATTTTCCTATAACAACATTGTATGACACCTTCAGTGAATACATAGCAATCCTGCTGTAAGGCTACAGAAATCCTTCTGACGAGAACAATGTTAATAGACGCATTTAGTCAGTTCTGAACGGGCAAAGTGTCACTGTGAATTATAGCTACAGTGTCTGAGACCTTTGTAAATGACAAAACTTTTTTCTTTGCCCTGTAGAGATTCTCTGTCACAGTTCCCTAGTAATAGGGAAAAAAAAATGAGCAAAAAGAAAGTTAAGGGTCATTGTTTGTGAGTTTGGTTTTGCATGGGGGTTGTAAAGCTCTCAGACAAGACGCTTTCTACTCTTATTCCCCAGGGCTACAGTGGCAGCTTCACTGTAGCTGTTGGTAAGAATTTCTGCGCTGAAGTCTCCCTGGAAGTCTCTCCTAAGCAGGCACAAATCTTTAACAGCTGAAGGAGGGATTAGGGGAGAAGAAAGTTTCCTGATGTTATGTCAGTTAGATGCCCAGCTGCCTGCCATTTGCACCTAAAAATGTTTCCCTGCTTCTTCCCATGGTAGATACGTAGACTAGATGGTAAAAGAGCATCCTGGTGACTCAAAACCCAATGTTATTTTCAGCACAGGTCCCATCTGCACTCCTGCCTTGCAGCGCTTCATTTCCAGATATAGAATGCTATTGCACATTTGCTCTCAGAGGTACTTGGAAATGCATGTTTTGGGCCTGTTAATCTCAACCCACACGTTTTACGGACCTGCACATCTGAAATGCTGACTCTAGATCATACAGAAGGATGGCTTAAGCTCCTGCTTTGTGCTGATAGGTGTAGAAACTGAGGGTGGCTTACAGATCAAAATATGGGATAGTAGATTAAATATCTTCCAGATTTATGGATGCTCATGAAGAAACTACTCAGAATTTTGTTTTTTCTGGTCAGTACTCTAAGGATGTGCAAGCAGTACAGGACAGACAGATAGATAGAAGCAGGAAGCAAGAAGGGAAGGAAGGAAGGAAGGCAAGGAATTTGCAAAAGCTGTGTACATTCTCAGCAGTCCTGTCTGTGTAGATGGAGTTTTCAATCAACTTCACACATTTTTATTTGTTTGGCTGCAGACGTCGCCTAAATCAGCTTCAACTTTTTCATCTTCATCAGTCATCTTAAACAAAAAGCTTCCATACCACCTAGGAATGTTGCAAGTGTGCAAGGTTTCTGTAAGGCTACTAATTTAATTACATGCTTTCATAGCCAAAACAGAGACTATGTCCAGAGACTTGCCTTAAGTTTACGCCGGGCATTGAATTCTTGAAGTTTCTTTTGTGCGTTGTCCATATGTGCAAAGTTTGCTGCCTTCCCTGTGACCCATGGATGCTGCAAAGCCTGTAGAGTGGTGAGGCGTTTCTTGGGGTCTAAAACAATCAACTTTTTAACCTACATCACACAGAAGAAATACAGAAGACTGTTAGCCTTATTCTTCATTTACATTTACTGAGCTTT
The DNA here is from genome assembly GCA_009819775.1 of Phoenicopterus ruber ruber. Taxonomy (NCBI): domain Eukaryota; kingdom Metazoa; phylum Chordata; class Aves; order Phoenicopteriformes; family Phoenicopteridae; genus Phoenicopterus; species Phoenicopterus ruber. The sequence continues at coordinate 63,196,193 of CM020246.1, read as the reverse complement.
GCATTTTGGGGCTTTGGTCTTGGTTTGGGAAGCATCTTAGTGAAACACATTCTAAGAAACCAACAAGAATTTGCATTCAGGTCTTTGCACATATTTTGTTTCTGGCATTTCTTGGTCCTCCATAAATAACATCTGAATAAGGCAGCCACTAAGGGGGAAGAGAGGAGAGAAAGAATCAACCAGTTACCAACATTTGTAAGAGTATGTACCAGTGCAGCTGGCCTGTATCTGCCATAGGCTGTTGTATGTCTGAATTGTCACATAAACCCTAAGAGATTCTCAAAATACTCCCAGCCAAGCAGTTCTCTTAGCAGTATCCCCACTTTTGGATTTGGAAAAGGTTTAAACTGTGTTAGAAAGCTTAAATTCTAGTGTATGCAACTCATGCAGACTTGTACCATGCAGTCATTGACAGGTACATCACAAATGAAATGTTTCTTTCAGTCACCATAAAACCTCATGTACACATGAACTAAAAAGTATCGTACAAGTATTTCTCTCTTAGCCCACTCTGAAACTAATGCTGTTTATGCTGCTCTTTCTGTTATTGAGACCAGGGAAGCTGCACCTCTCCAAACACAACAGTAGGACATTTTTGGGAACAAGACACTGCAGACATACCCCTCGGAGTGGAGGTGGTACAAACTGCTGGGTACAAAGCGTGTCCAGTCAAGCTGCATTTCATGGGTTTTGCTGTATGTCTGGATGCGTGGTGTTTTAAAAAACAGAAGGGTGAGGATGGAGTAAAGAAGTACACGGATGGTACCCAGCAGAGCCACACTTACGCAACTCTCCTGACTGCACACCCTCTCAGAGTGGGGTGCAAGTGACGGCACAGGGCTCCACCACTGCTATGTGCCCAAGTGTGAGGGGAGCACTCACTTTAGGGCTCTCTGAAATTTCCCTACAAAGAGCTATTGAAGAAAGGCGGTGCCCTGAAGTGGGTGCAGGAGAACAGGCATCGTGATGAATACCTGCTGCATGTCCACAGAAGAGGTCAAGTTAAGCAATCACTTCAAATGAACACCCCAGAACTGCCCAGAGCACAGGTTTTGAGAGCCCTGGGCTTCATCCTTACCCACAACTTGCTATACAGTGTTCAAACCTGAAACTTTGAGTTTTACTGTAGCAAAACGGTAGGAACCAGTTTGGACCAAGGCTGTCTGTATACAATAAATGAGCAGCTTTGCTGCAGGCTGCTGTTTATCTGGGTTTTGACGACACAAGGCAGTAAATGCTATTTTTTTGACCTTAGAAAAACTTCTTATCTAATACAACAACAGAAAGGTACTTTTAACTTCTACAGTCCTTCCATTTGAGGCATCCTGAAGTACTCTACAAACACAAATTATGTCGTATTTTATGGCACAGCTTGTATAAATAACATGGAACTGAGCATTTGTGTCTTCAGTGCTAACGAAATAACTGAATTGTACAAGTTATTGTTGACTAAAAATCAAACTCAAGCCTATCTATCTTTGCAGATCAGTATCTCTGGGATCCAATTTACTTTATCCAGTAATAAAAGAATACAGTGCAGATAGCACGCCAGCCCTTGTATTTTGCTAATGGATCATGTTTAAAAGTAATGAGTCTTTCCTCATCTACTGAGAAAAAGCTTAAATGGACAGAAAAAGGCTGTCAGCAAAAGTGGCGTGGGAGGGGCTTCAGTCCTTTTTATATTCTTCCTCCAAAATTCAGACTTGAAAACTGCACAAAATATAGGGCTTGTTTCTGTGTTCCCCTGAAGGTGGTTGCCCTGCAAAGAGGAACGATGAAACACTGCAGAGGTGGCATGAAAGGCAGACATACACCAGCACCGTGACAGCTGCCAACAATCTGTGGCTTAGCTCACAGAAGCACCTGAACATCCATGGTTTTGAGTGCAAAATTACAGCACTGGACTAACAGGGGATATTTAACAGCACCATAATATACCAGAGAGAATAAGAACAAAAGCAAGGAGCCATATGAACAATTAATTAACCCATTATTCTGCCCCCACCCCAAAATGAACTCTCTTTCCCAGTGGAAGTGATACTAGCCAAGTATGTGTCAGCAAAGATACTCCAGTCTCACTTTTGCTTTACTTACTAAATCCTTGGCATTCAGAGACACATCATCCCACCAGGGGGACACAAAGTCATATTCGCAGTTCAAGATTCTCTTAAACATGTACTGATCTCCCCTTTCATCATAAAATGGTTCAAAGCCACAAAGTCTGCAAGGATAAAAAAGAAAGAAATTTATCAAAGATTAATTAGTTCTTGGGCTGATAGAAACAGTTCCTGGTATTATCTTTCCCTGCTTCGTGTCCTATACGCCACTTTGGGAAAACAGACCTGGATGTACTTATGAACTCCTAATTCTACAGAGCAGAGTAAAATGAGGTCACAAGCACTTACAAACACTGGGAAAGGCTGATCAAATTGTAAATTTTCCATTTTCATGTGTCTGTAATTGGAACTATTAATACAGGGACTTACCGTAAGAGTAGCAGCTGACATCTGTTTACCTTCTACATGCCAATAAATATTTTGTAGCAGCTCTTTGCTCTGCTAGTGTCAGGCTGGAGTCCCTTGGACTATTTAGTCATTCCTCAGTCTGAAACCTTTGCTCATCCCTGCTCTCTTCTGTGAGTCTTCTCCAGTTGTGTGTCTTTTTGAAGTGGGTGCAAACACCATTCAGCGTGGGCACACCAGAGTTGCAAATAGCGTAATGATGTTTTCTATTTTCATCTCCATTTCTTTGCTAACAGTTTCTGACCCTGGATCTGCTTTTTTGGATTGTATACAAGCACTGAGTTAACGTGTTCATAGAGCAATTATCCGAATCCCTGTAACTTTTTCCTGAGGGTTAGGAACTAGCTGAGGAACCACATTTTACCTGTGAAGTTGTAAGTTTTTATATGTCCAGTTAGGACTGTTTTTTGATTATGTTCATCACTGTATGTTCTTTCATCCTACCATCCACAAAACGTAAAAACCTTCAGAAGGTTTTAATAATCAGCCCTCATCTTTCATATTATCAAGAAATTTTGTAATCTCACTAATGACTGCATTTATGAATATATTGAATAATACATATCCTGACATAGACCCACACTGCTGGCCCTGGGGAAAGCAAACTCATAGAAGATGTTTCCATTTATATAATGTCCTTTTTTGTTGCTTCATTGCACTTTAATCATGCCTGCACACATAATCAGACATTTTAAAGTGAATTTCCTATTCAACCAATAAGTGTTCTGAGCTAAACAGAAAGTCTATCTGCTACTCTGCCTCCAGAAAATGCAACCAGCAACGAGCTGATGGCAGGAAAACAACAGCAGACCATAAAGAACAGGACAGCAACAAATCTGGAAAATTCAACCTTACATTTTAACTTGTTTTTCTATTTTTAAACCCAATCAGTGTGCTTACTGTCCTGAAAAAGGACACAGATGCTCAAGGAAGAAATATGTCTTGGGAGTGCTGTGTAGCTGTGGGTGGAACAGCTGCATCACTTTGCACTGCTGAAGAGGAGAAAACCTCCACTGTAAGCACATTCTGGGTGCATTATTAATTTCCAAGTCTGGCAGAGATGGATTAAAACACAAGGATCCAACCTCCAAATACCGTGTGCTTCGGTGGGCGGGAGCCGGTCACAGTCCCTCTGCTACTCCCCTCCTGTTTGCCTGCCTCTCCCACCACCATTTCTGAGCTTGCTTCAGGTCGGCTCCTATCCCCGTGGAGCACCTTTGCTGAGCAGGGTTTTTTGGACCACTAACTGGTTCAGCCAAAGCTGGCTTCTGGATACCAGGTAACAGGTGACAGACAGTGAGACCATGCGTAAGGCTTGCTGTGACTGTGTTGGAAGCCTTCTAAGTGATTCTCTATTTACTCCTGAAAATATTTTCATCGTAACTCACTACTATCACCTATTACTGTGTTATTAACAATTTCTATGGATACGCTTCTACATAAAAAAAATTTCCATTTCAGCAGACAGATTTTTTGCTACATGTCAAATTAGATGAATAAAACTAGAGGTGTGATTTCAAATTAGATAAATTAAACCAGGGCAAGACCCAGCATGGCTGCTCTTGATTTCATTTTATTATGAAATTTCATTTTATTATGCTGATTCATTTTAAATCAATTACCTGCCAAATAAAGAAAAATCAATGTAAACAGCTTCAAAGTCAATTAGAAATGACCAGACAGTGTTTTGTGCCCTTTTAAGTAAGTTAGTAAAAAAACACCTTTAATTAAATCCATGCAATTTTGACTACAGCCAACGTCTCTGTATTTGTTGACCACTATCTGCATCAAAAATGTGCAGTAGCATTTCTAACCTGCTGCAGGAATACAAAAGGACTGGTCCTCTTTGCTGTTAAAACTACAAATGCGGCTTCCCTGGAATTATGACAGTTATCATCACAGGTGTTAATATACTTTGCCTCAAGAATAATTGTTCTGTCAAAATATGTGTCAAAGTATTTCTTAATCACAGGGTAAGTCCACTTTGTATTGGTGAGAAGATACAGTTTGATGCATGTCTTCTGTAGCATGGTAGTTCACTCTTAAAGCTACTCTATTTTGGAGGCACATACAGCAATGTATTTTTTTGACTGTACGTAAGTGCATTCCCTCCACTAAACTATGAGACTGAGACATGCAACACTGTTCTTTAGGCCGCAGGATTAATGCATTAGTTACTGTACATGTACCTTTCTGGTCTCAGCTTCTAATCCATCGGAAATGTTGATCTACAAAGCTTTACACTCAATAGAAGAGTTTTAAATGTGGAATATTGTTAAAGCTAAATGGAAGAAATGGCCAAGTGGATTCACCTAGCACCCTTTTTGCCTGGCTTGTTCCTGTAGATCAAATTGGATTTCGAGAGGGGAGGAGGAGAGGAACAGAAGGAGGAAGTGGAGGAGTATCCGTACTGGTGGTGTCCCACCTAGAGCAGGAGCTCATGCCCTTGTGTTTACACCAGTGCAGAGATTTAACGTGGCTTGGGAGTATCTCCTGAAAAGCTGGAAGGTTTTGAAAGGCTGCGTATAGCAAATGCCACTCCATATATTCAAATAGGCATTTGCTGTACATTCTCGCTTGGAGCTTGCCTACACTTGAAAGAAAGTTCTGCTTAAGGAAGGCTCTCAGTTTCAAGTACAACAGCTATCCCTCAACTGTTGAAAAACTAGGCAAGCCCATGGCTTAATCTAGATATCTTTGTAAAGGGACAACAAAAGGCACCTCTCCAATCTCAAGGACAGCCCTGCTGGCAAATTTCACATCTCTCTGCCACGCATGGACCACTAGAACTGATGAGAAATGATCATCTGGCAGGCAATAACTGAGGTGTGATCTTCTACAGACTTGAACCAGACCTTGAGGCAAAGATCCACATTTTAAAAGGAGCAGATAACAAAATGGCAAGTAGGAATATTGTAGCCTACTATTTACAGGCACCCAAAAGGAGAGCTGTGACTTATCTGAAGCTTTTGTACAGAACAAAAGATGTTTTCTCATATTTCCATCAGAGTGTTTATATATCCTTACAAGTACTTTTAGTATAAACACCAGAAAATATAATTCTTTCTTTGCAAAAGACTTCAAGAAAATAATTGTATTATTACACACTGCACTTGCTGGACACAGTTAATGAGTCCTAGAAGAGGAAAGAAAATGGCCCAGATGTATAAAATTCTCCACATCTTTAATGTATATGTGTAAAATCCCATTTTCTTCCCATAAAATGTATCCTGCAAGTATTGTATACAACTACACAAGCCAGCTTAGCATTACTGTTTCCAAGGAAATAAATGAAGTTATTTATTCTCCCATAAAGAGAACTGTCAATACATCAGATACAATTTGCCCTTCTCAATAATCTTCCTTTGAAAGATTTGATCGATACAATAAAATAATTACAGTGCTTACCAATTGAATTAAGACTAGCCATATTAAGATGCAGACACAAGTACCTACCTCTAGACACAACTGTTAGAAAATGTTGTTCTATAGTTGCAACTTCAACTGCTTGAAATATGCATGGCCAGCATTGCTCACAGACCTCTGTCAACACTGTCTCTGGTTATCTTGTAAGAAGTGGAACACTTCAACATTAATCATTTAACCCATTGGACTGATTTGCAGACAGAGAGTCCAGGTCTGTTCCCTGCCTCCTGGCTGAGACGCTGTGAGACAGCAACACTGATGCTGCAGCCAACGCTCTAGCAGTGTCTGTGGCTGACACAGATGGGGCAGCTGCATCTGGGAATACTCTAGGGCACTGTGAAACTGCTGCAAGCACTTTAACTTCTCCTTGCCCCACCTGTAGTTGAGAAGCTACTTAGGATCATTGTATATCTCATAGTTTGTGCGAATGAGAAAAAAAACCCATATGGTGCTTTCTGATACTCATATTGTCGTATTTTTGCTTTCAGCAGCTTCGCTGCTATTCATTCACATTAATAGCACAATTCTGTGCAGACCTTGCTGCTGTTCAGGAAGAAGTGTTATATTTATCAAATATATAACCTGAGTGTTTTGCCATGCTCCTCTAGGATTTGACTTACTTAAATAAGATAAGGAATATCATAATTAAAGTTCAGGATCTTGTGTTTTCCAATGGCACAGCTCATAATGTCATAAAAACCTGCAAGTCCTCACAAATGAACCACTCTGTGGCACTGTCTGCACTTACAGGATGTAGGTGATAATCCCCAGAGACCACATGTCCACCTCAGGGCCGTAGGCACATCCCCGTAGTATCTCAGGTGCTGCAGATGATAAAATACTTGTCAACAAGATGAAAGTTGAACACAGAAATAACAGTCACAAAGTCAATTTAACTCCATGCACACTCATAAGTGTCTTTTAAAATTTAAGGTCTGCTCCTTTAAGCCCTTAATTAGGCAAACGATTCCCTTCACTGAGTATAAAGCAACAGAAGTCATGTCCAAGCAGAGCTAGAATAAAATGAAAAGCGGACTTTGATTTCAAATTGCTTTTTAGGTTTGTGAAAGGAATCACAGAAAGCTACAGCAGCACCGGAGCTGCAATGTGACAAAGGAGGTGGTACTTTTACTTCAGTATTTTACTTATTTACTTTGTACTTTATTTGGGCTTTATTTTTGGTATGCTGTTTTAATTGTAAGGAAAGACAAGACCATTTCAGGCAATTGGTTTTGCTGCAGTGTGGAGCAGGTGGAAAGGAGCAGGCAGTCTCAGGGGACTCCAGCTCTGCAACGGTAAAGAGGAGTTAAGCTCTGCCCAAGCAGCTTGACAGACACACCTCGAGGAAAGCTGAGTAGACCACTGTATCCCTCAGACAGTATCTGTTGCTGCTGTGTGTGACTGAAAATGTGCACTATTGCACACTCTAATGTGATGTGCCTACCTCAAGTGCCCCTGGGCCCCACGCCTGCAGGGCTTGTAGCTCCACGCACCCTCGAGGTTTGCCTCTGACTGGGCAAACCTCGCTGGGCAAAGCTCCTGAGGCAGCAGGGTTAAAATGCCACATCTCCAGAGAAGGAAATGGAATTGCCTGATACTGGGGGAGGCAAGACCCTTCCCTTCCTCACCTTTTGGCCACAGACAAAAATACCCAACCAATTTGGAAAAAATAATTAAAAGACACTGCTGAGCCACACTTCCACGTATCAGTAGCCCTTCTTCTCAGCAACCGTTCTATTTGTATTAATATCGATCAGAGGTACGGGATGGCAGCACAGCCCCTGAGCCCACCAGCTCTACTTTGCATGTGGGATGGCTGCCACATTTCCGGGGCACAGTGAACTCGCTGCACCTACATGCATCAACGCTGCAGCACACAAGCATCTCTTCACCTTCCTGCATTACACTTCCACAGCCATGAGCAGCAGGGTCAAGAAGGGCTGCGGCTTCCCGAAATGTATGACAGCTCCCTGCTGAGCCTGAAGCTTTGGTTGCCCATCCGGACTGACCCAGGCTGCCGGCATGCTCCTCCTGCTTTGCTCCCAGCCTGCGGGAGGTCTCTGTTGGGGCAGCTAGCTCTCCCGAGGAATGTGCTGGAACATCCCGGGGGAGCAAGGCTCCCCCAAGCATGATTTTAATCATAGCATACACAACTTCCTAACGGCCTCCAGGCAGCTGGCTCAGATTCCTTCAACTTACCTGAATGATCTACCATGCAGGGAACACATCAAGCATTTTTACGAGGCATTAATATAGAAGGCAAAGGACATTAATCATTGTTTCCTACATACCACTCGTACAGCTGGCAGCTGGGCAAACTCTAGCCAGTCTAAGCACAGACTTTCCCTGTCTCCTTATTCTTCTGCTAGCTAAACCGATGAACAGAGAGGGGCTGGTTTTGAGAAGGAACACTAGATCCCAACTGATTTTAATTCAGGTCAACCCATAGCTAACAGGTCAGCCTACAGGCAAAGCAGCCAACGGCCTCAGAGAAAGAGATGTTAACCACCATTCTCCCTGCCATCTTTGTTAATGTCATGTGGGGGGTTCTGAAGAAAACAGGACAGATTTTCTGTTTAATGGCCAATATGCTTCCTTTTCTAGAGAATGTTTCTTGGGATGTCTTCTTGCTCAGGATAACGGCAGAAGACACTTTCTGCCCTTCTGCTTTTCTCCTCCTTCCACCTCAGTATTGTAAAATGGCCATAAAGGAGATCAAAGCTTTGTATATACAGGTCTGCTGTGCTACCTGGCCTGTGATTACACAGTTATACGTAGACACACATAAGTCTATGAAGCTGGATGGGATCCACCTGCATCAAAGGTACTGAAGGAGCTGGCAGAAGTGCTCACCAAGTCACTCTCCATCATTTACCAGCAGTCCTGGCTAACTGGGGAGGTCCCAGTTGGCTGGAGGCTGGCAAATGTGACGCCCATCTACAAGAAGGGCCGGAAGGAGGATCCGGGGAACTACAGGCCTGTCAGCCTGACCTCGGTGCCAGGGAAGGTTATGGAGCAGATCATCTTGAGTGCCATCACGTGGTACATACAGGACAACCAGGTGATGAGGCCCAGTCAGCATGGGTTTATGAAAGGCAGGTCCTTCTTGATCAACCTGATCTCCTTCTATGCCAAGGTGACCTACTTAGTGGATGAGGGAAAGGCTGTGGACATTGTGTACCTGGACTTCAGTAAAGCCTTTGACACTGTCTCCCACAGCATCCTCCTGGAGAAACTGGCTACCCATGGCTTGGTCGGGCATATTCTGTGCCGGGTAGGAAACTGGCTGGACGGCCAGGCCCAGAGAGTTGTGGTGAATGGAGTTAACTCTGGTTGGTGGCCGGTCACAAGTGGTGTTCCCCAGGGCACAGTATTGGGGCCAGTCCTGTTTAATATCTTTATCAATGACCTGGATGAGGGGATCGAGTGCACCCTCAGTAAGTTTGCAGACGACACCAAGTTGGGTGGGAGTGTTGACCTGCTTGAGGGTAGGCAGGCGCTACAGCGGGACCTGGACAGGCTGGATCGATGGACTGAGGCCAATTGTACGAGGTTCAACAAGGCCAAGTGCTGGGTCCTGCACCTGGGTCACAACAACCCCAGGCAACTCTACAGGCTTGCGGGGGAGTGGCTGGAAAGCTGCCCGGCGGAAAAGGACCTGGGGGTGTTGGTCAACAGCCGGCTGAATATGAGCCAGCAGTGTGCCCAGGTGGCCAAGAAGGCGGCCGAGAGCATCCTGGCTTGTATCAGAAATAGTGTGGCCAGCAGGAGTAGAGAGGTGATTGTCCCCCTGTACTCGGCCCTGGTGAGGCCGCACCTTGAGTACTGTGTTCCGTTTTGGGCCCCTCACTCCAAGACAGACATTGAAGTGCTGGAGCGTGTCCAAAGAAGGGCAATGAAGCTGGTGAAGGGTCTAGAGCACAAGTCCTGTGAGGAGCAGCTGAGGGAACTGGGATTGTTTAGGCTGGAGAAAAGGAGGCTGAGGGGAGACCTTATCGCTCTCTACAACTACCTGAAAGGAGGTTGTAGCGAGGTGGGTGTCGGTCTCTTCTTCCAAGTAACAGGCAATAGGATAAGAGGAAATGGCCTCAAATTGTGCCAGGGGAGGTTTAGATTGGATATTCGTAAACATTTCTTCACTGAAAGGGTTGTCGGGCACTGGAACAGGCTGTCCAGGGAAGTGGTTGAGTCACCATCCCTGGAGGTATTTCAAAGATGTGTAGAACCCAGACTATTCTATGATTCTACGTGGCACTTAGGGACATGGTTTAGTGGTGGACTTAGCAGTGCTAGGTTAACAGTTGGACTCGATGATCTTAAAGGTGTCTTCCAACCTAAACAATTCTATGATTCTATGGTTCTAAATATGATTTTTTAATATTTCCAGAATTTTGCTTTTGGTGAATGATTTGACTGAGACGTTGCTGTTTAGATGTTGGCTGTAACAGACTGATCATGAATCAGAGCCACTGCTCTGCACTGGCTTATTTTTATGTGCTATTGTCGAAAGCACAATGTCTTAGCAAGTTAAGTTCTCTGTGACTATCTTCTTGTTTTCAGTCCCCTGCATCACTTTGCACGTCCCAGGGACTCTAGATTGGTAAATCTTGATGCCAAAGTATCCAGACTCCAGTATGTGTTTTTGTTGCTGTGTCCTTTCTGGAGAAGCTGCTGATAGCTGGGTGGGCAGGATGTGGGAGTTGGCAGCCTGTGACTATCAATTATTCATAGTTTAATTTGGCATTTCAACAATATTCCTCCTGGGTTTCCTCCACTTCTGGAAAGTAATGCTTGAATATTTTCCAGGCACCAGGAATTCTGCATGGTCAGTTAGCTTGGGTCATAAAGCAGGGATTGCAGGTCCATGGCTGTAGGCGTTGCAGGTCCACATCTGTAGGCACAAAGCTCCTTTCTTCTCTTCTCGGCACAGACACTCAGCTTCAACCCCCCCCCACCAAGCTGTCCCTACTCTGAGGGCTCTTCTAAGGGAATAAGCCGTATTCTATTTTTATAGTATACAAAGGCCTAAAAAGGGCTAAGCACTAACTATAGTTTTATTGCATTTGTAGCATAACTGACCTGAGAGAAGACAACCAGAACATTAATAGCTAATGCGTGAAGTACAGTTTTATGAAACTAAGCAGACTGGAATTCAGTGCTACTCTAAAGCATATTTGGCAGCTGTGTGTGCTTGGCAGAGAATGTCATACAAGGTAATGGACATGTCACCTGAATTGCATTATCAGCTGTGCAGAGGTAACAGAGTAATCTTACGGTCTTCTCCGATGTCCTCTTTCCTTTGCTTCTACAGTTATAAAAGCAAATGCCAAGTCTTTAGATTCCACATGGCTTGGCTCAGCTCTGTCCAAAACTACCTGAGATGCTTACCACCCAGCACACTGCCAGCAACTTGCAGCTTCTTGTAGGAGCCCATTCAGGATCTAGAGTTCAGCAAGAATGGCAGAAGTAGGTTCCTCCACAAGATCACATTGGTTGCTGGAGGTGAGCATCCACCACGGGAAGCCCAGCAGGCTTGCCCTGGTGTAAACAAGATCACCAGCCTCCCTGGCCATTAGCTGGTTTGCTGACATGGAAATGTCTTGCAATGAAGGGCGAGCAGACTGCAGAGGCAGCTGCAATCCTCTTTTGCCGGAGGGGCACCTTCCTTTGCATGTTCTGACACTGAAGGATCCATTTCTGGCTCATTTTCTGGTTGTGGGAGTCCAGGTGAGCTTCTGCATGTGTCCAGGAGCTAGCTGTCCCTGCTCGGACAGCAAAGCTGTGCACAAGGGTGTCATACCAGGAGCCCGACAGCATGTGCGGGTTGCCCCGCTGAAAGCTGCCAGGCAGTCAGCGAGGCTCCGTCCAGCTGCTGGCTGCTCAGCCCTGCGCAGCTCGCTGCGGCTGCAGGAAACGGAGCCAGCACCCACTAGGGGTCTGCCCTGCTCCGCAGACCACCTGCCCGCACAGCGAAATGCTCCTGCTCCACGAGGGGACGGCTGCTGTGGCTTGGCAGCATCTTTTTAATTATTTTTTTCAAGATTAGTTGTATGCTTGCTTTCTCCCTAACGTGGCAGGTTATGTGCTTGAACTCTGGTTTTAGATTTTGGATTTTTGGGGGTTGGTTTTAGTAATATCCTCTTTGGATTACTGATATCTGACATATAGCACATCTATGGCATTGTTTGCCAGATGTTATGTGTAGGGCAATTGTGTTCACTCTCTGCCCCACTTATTTTCTCCCCAAAGCAATGGAGAAAACCCTTGCATTCCTAACTATTCATGGACTGTTACCAGTACTATGTTTTTTCACTTGATTATCAAAATCTCACTCTCCCATATGACAGTGAGGGAACATATTTTTACCTAAATGTGATTCTAGGGAAATTTGTTTTAATTTGAAGTATCAGTGGTGGTTTTCTTGCATTCAAATTAGATGCCTTACATTATTAAAAGCTACACGACTGAGAAGCATGAACTAGCTGTGATTTTGGAAAAAACAGAAACATGTAAGAACAGGACAACTGAGACAAAACACAGTTTCTAAACTTTGTGCACATCTTCCACAGTTAAACGAGTAGTAAATGTTCTTAAAGGCCACCAACTGAAAAGTATAAACCTAGTATCATTAAATATATAATTTCCTAATTTCTAAATTACTAAAGGAATTAAAATTACCATGCAATACAGTGCTAAACTCATGAGCTGGATGTTTTTTCTGAAGTCATCCATAAACTCATGCTTGTTGAAGTATTGTGAATGCACAGGCAAATTAGTCATTTTGGTAATCAGTGGTTCATCCTGGCTCTCACTCTCTTGGTAAAACTGAAGCAAACTTATGATTTTGTTCTTATTTTGTTTAGGGGAAAAGAGGATTAGTTAAAAGCGCCAGAGCCTTTTTACTGCTGAAAGAGATGACTAGATATACATCAGTCGCCCCAAAAGCACTCCTTGATCTTGCACTCATAATTCTGTTATACAGGTCCCACTCCAGCATGGACAAGAGTGGTCTGAGTCAAGCCTGCATTTAAAACCTTGTATTTGCTGAAACATTTTGGGTTTAGGGGGTTAATTTATGACCCCGCTCTAAGGAATAATTTGATTTCCTCTATGTTAAAAAAAATTACTTTGAGCTAAATTCACTGTAAGCAATATTCAAATATTCATAATTGTTATGAACTCTATGCATTTTTAGTATTTTCCATGATGCCTTTCATAGTTCACATTTCTGCTGATGCTTCTCCAGTATTATTTTAGTAATTTCAGCATTTTTATGATGGTCGACCTTATTTCCATGCAAGTAATGAACTTGCAACATAACATATGTTTTGACTATTAAGCTTTGGTGCTAGATAATATGAATTTAGAAAAATTTAACCCAGTGACAGTTCTGAATTTTAGTTTTTTATTTCTGCTTTTTAGGGGCTTCTTGAGTTTTGACTTTAGGAAGAAGCATTTCACCTTGGAAATAGAAAATGTAACATCCTTACATTAAATGCAGCATGCTGTAAATAATAAAACAACATACCACAGTACCCGGGAGTTCCACAAACTGTCTTCATGGTCACCTGATCTTCCACAATCTTGGAAAGTCCAAAGTCAGCTGTTAAGATTTTTTTAGGAATATTAATGTTCTTACTTCCTTGTAAAATCACTTTTTGTTTTTTACAGTGTATATGTAATTAAATGAACATTTATGCATTAAATGAACAGTACTGTCATTTCCAGAGATGAGGATCAATTTAAAGAATCTACCCAGACCACAATCCAGAAGCAAAATTTGTCCATACAAATGCGTATTCCTGGCTCTTGTATTTTATCCTGCAGACTGCACAAAGCCAATACTACGGGATACCTAAGGGCATACAAGCAGTGATCCAGAAATGCATTTTAGGTATATAATCAGCTTCCACTCTGTGAGTAATCCAATAAAATTAACAGAACAATTTTGGGTTAAAAAATTGTGCATCAGTGATTTGTCAGATAAGGGTCAGAGTATGCAGTCCCTGCAAGACAAAATCCCAGCAGTATTTTGATAGAGGGTTTCTAGGGGCATGGAGGTTGTGCCAGGAGAAGTACTAATCATCCTTTTTGCAGTGTTTCCACCCTGAATTACTACTCAGACAGTAAGAGCCTTCATGATGTTACATGTTGTATTTGTACGGCTCATTTTTAAAAAGACATAAAAACTGAAGTTTTCACAATTCTTTTAGTTTTCACTGAAAATAAAAGCTTCTTGAAATTTCAGTTTAGGTTATGACAATCTGGCCTTAAAAATGCAAAATAAAAGTATTTTTGTTTTGTTACAGTGAATATAAAAGGGAATGTTTTGACTCAAGATCAGGATAAAAATAGTTCATATTTTATTCTAGAAATGCATAGTTAGGGTTCACTTGTCCCTAAATGTTTATCATTTATGTATTATTATTTCTCTAAACACAAATATATTTTACTTTTATAAACACTGCCAGTCATTGTAAATCAGATCTCAATTTAAACAAGGCAATAATCTTAATCAGAAGTTGAAGAATCACAGCGTTTAGGAAAATGCTTCAGAAGGGCCTACACCACTCTGGCTGTCAAACCAAAGCCACTGGGTGCTGCATTAAACTATCACGTTACAGCTGTTTAGAGCCTTTCCAGGAAAGATAAGAATTAGGATAAAATGTAAATTCAGATACCATCATCCTGAAACGCAAGACTTTCCTAGAAATTTATATTAAATTGCTTGAGACTCGTTCATGGAAATCTGGCTCCTGAAACTCATGATGAACACCGGCTTGATGAATGTGGCAACACTCACTCCTTGCGTGCTCCCACGCTCCCACGCTCCCCAGTTAGGGAGTACAAGGTGGTATTTCCAAAGTGGTTACGTACAGCTCAGGAGTGTTGCACAGAGCTCCTCTTTGCTCAAGCAAATACTGCGCATACCCAGCATTTTTGGAGGTCATGCCCTGTGCAAGCAGCTGCCATCCCCACCAGAACTGGCATAATACCTCCCTGTTCAGGAGAGCCTGCTCTCACCTTTTCCCTCCTCATCCCCCTCGTGGTGCTGACCGGGCTTCAGATAGCTTCCCTATGATTTTTGTGAAGATCACTTCTTCTTATCCCTCAAATTTGCCTTCAAAACAGAAGTCAGCCCTGCTCAGTTTGCTTTCTACTGCTTATCTGCACATTTGCACTTTCATGCCAATGAATCTTTCCGCTTAAAATACTGGCTTAACAAAAAAAAGGGGGCACAGAAGTGGTGCACATAGCTGTATGCTGATCTCATGATCCTTCTTGTTCCTCCTGAGCACTTTATTCTCTGCCATGTTCTGCACAATTTTGGCTGTAAATTCTCTAAGTAAGCATCTAGTTTTGTATTGGTTTTAAAAACACCATGCACAGCTGTGCTGCTGAAGACGTAACATGCTGTTCATTTGAATATAAGCATTAGCTTCAGATAAAGTGGTGGTGAGACATATGTACTGTAAACATTGGTTAGCACACATTACTGGTACAAAGAAATTAGGGAAGCATACATTTAATGCTGCTTACCAATTTTTAGTGGTGCATCTGGTGCTGGCGTTGCATAGAGCAGATTTTCTGGCTTCAAGTCACGGTGCACAATCCCATTTGCATGCAGGTACTAGAAAAAGAGAAAGTCGAAACATTTAAGTGAGAATAAGATGTTATGGCCAAGTATGAGTTAACATCTTCCTAATAATCTATAGCAGTAGAATAATAATCTGCTATGTGTGTGACACAGAGCCACTTAACTAATTTTCAGCAGCTTTTTTTCTGCAAACCTGCTCAGCAGAGGATCCTTGGACGCATATTATAATCTGAATAGGAAATTAAAATATAGGAAGGCATAGATAGTATCACGTCCATTTGAGAAGAAGAACATTTCAGAAAATACTATTGACTTTTTAAATACAGTGGTAGCTTCTAGAAAGTAATCTAATCTCTTGGTTGAGATACCAAAGTCTGGCTCAGAGAAAGGTATTTTCTGCACATTATAATATTCTGAGAGATAAGAAAATGGTCATACAACTATTAAACTATTAAATAGACACCTTTGAGTAGAAAGGACACAGTACGTGTCCTGGGCCAACTATAAAATCCTTGATTTTACATCTGCTTCAGGTCCCTGAAGCAGACTTCTCAAGGGTTTTAAAACCAGCCACTTGCAGAGTCTCAAAAATCCATCTGTCTTGCCAAAGCACATGCGGTACGTGTGAATTTGCTCACCACTGAATTCCTTTAAAGATACTGTTCCTGCCTTGCACTAATGGAAAGAAGAATTTCTGGAATATATGGCTGCCTCTTACACTGCTATAGACAGACATAGAAAAAATATATAATATACTGATAGACAAAAAAAGGATAAACTAGTGAAACAAATTCTGTGTTTCTTGTTGATAAAACATTCAGCAGAAACCTCTGAAGCCTTGGAAGAAAGATGCTTAAGGGTAGAATCACATTATCTTATTTCAAAGTCTCCTGGTCTGCATTTTAGTAGCATCTCTCTCAGCTGTGTTTTCACTATTAAAAAAAACCAGTGTGCGTGCACTGTTCTGCAGGAAATGACAAACGGCTGACTATTCATCTAGAAAGCACAGCTACACTGTGCCCTTGAGTTAGCATCTGAGATGAATTCTTGACTGTGTATCTCACTGGAATTCTAGTTTGTATAAGTTGCCAGTGATTAAACAACATTAAGTAAGAATACATTGCTCTTTCCTTGGGCATTGTTTTAGTGACACTGAGTGCTTTTTAAGTGTGTGTTTGTTACAGTGCAATAAATGGTTTTTGTTGACTTTCTCTAAAATCTGGAAGTCACAGCATTTGTTAGGATGTGGCTTGTGGAGATCAGCCAAAAACTCTGATCTACTTTACTACACAGTAAAATCTAAGTGCTTGTCCCAGCTGTGTTTTCTACAATGAGATAGCTAATCAGTTATCCAAGGTAAAAACAGGCAGCAATATATGGAAACTGATGGATTGCGCGCTGCTACATCATTTAATGTGGTCGCATCTGTGTGGCTGCACACAACCATGTCCACCCTGGATAAAAATGTATCTTTATCTGCCAATGAAGATGTAACTGTAGCAAAGATGCTCCCACAGCATTGCACTGATGTGTCTGACATGCAGAGGTAGTAGCGGCACACAGGGAGTGCACCAAAAGCAATCAAATTGGAGTGGACAGAAAGAGATGTCTGAACTGATCTGTGTTCCTGTGCTGCAAATCAGTTTAGCTGACTCTGTAGGAGTGAGAAGGATCAGACATTTCACGATCACTCGGTGGAAAGCAGACACTTCGATTCATTCGTACAAAAAAATCTTTGACCAAATTTGTGCAGAGAAATGTTCCAGCCTTCAGTCTTTTAGCACGTCCTTTTTTTTGACATGCCCATAATCTTAAAAATATTTTATGGTATGAGACTGAAAACATTGAAATTTTCTTCTCTTCCCAGAATTGCATTTTTGTGGGAGGGAAATTTGGGAAAAACTTTGGGAGAAGCTGTTCAACTTTTCCTCCCTTTTAAGTCGTAAAGTGAGACTGGCTCACAGGGCTCCTTCTCAGACATAGCAAGAACCATAACCGATGACAGCCATGCTTGTGCCTCATGACTGACTGACTTTTTAACCTGCAGCGTGAACTCTTTTTTTATTACAAACTCATAAGACCCCATGCAGGAAAATTTTCCTCCTCTACCCAGCCCGCCATTTACAGAAAACTCACAGGATGGGGTGCCCAACAAACGCGAATTGCCTAAATAACCTAGCCCATGTCTTTCAAAGACTGCCACTGCAATAGTCCGAGCTCCCTCTCTCGCGTCCCCTCCTCACAACACCTGCAGTTACTCCTACCCTCTCCACCACACCTCCCCTCATCTCCCCAGCCTCCTAGCCCGGAATTCCTGCCCACTCATAGTTACCTCCGCTGACCTCTCCCTGCAGTCCACATAGATCCCATCACAGTTGGGATCACGATCCCTAATCTCAGCCTCTGCTGCTCTGTCCTCTTTCCCCCACTGCTTCTCTTGCTTGACTTCACATTTGGGCACGACAGCATCTTTGGTGCTCAGAACAGCCATGCATGTGGCCAGGGTTGCCTCAAGCTGACAGGTCATGGGTTTAACAGACCTACTGTCGGCATCTCGTATCTTCGAGACCTAGCCTCCTGTCAAATTTTGTTGAGGCTGGCCAATAGGGTCAATAGTTTTGTTGTGAACTAACAGAAAAAAGGGCAAAACAGACAAAAAAACTCCCAGTGTTTTCACCAATGCCGAAATCCCATTCTTCAACCACACAAAAGTACCAGCTAGCCTTGTGGATCCCCAGCCCGCTGAGGGGAGGGATTGCTGGCTGGACTCCTGTAAAAGGTACCTGCCTCCAAACAGTCTTGTTACTAAAGGTCTCCAGCACACGCAGTGACCTCCTGTCCTCCAGCCTGAGGCACCTGTCATTCACTGAGCGCATCTCCTGCTCCACAACTTGCTATGAACAGGACCTTCCAAGACTGTGTCCATTTTCAGCATTGCTCCCTCACTTGGTAAAGACACTGGGACTTGTATGCAAATTTTCACCTGTCCCAACAGCTCTACTCCCCATGTAGCCTAATAGCTCCTCGTATTGAAGACTACTTGGTAATTACATTGTCTTGTACATACGTGAACAGAATTCTGACTTAAACTATTTTGATTTAGAAATGGATTTAGTTAAATTAGCATAACCCACTTTGTATAACACTTATTCCAATTTATATATGCTCTATTTTGATTGCTCTTCACTTTATTTCTCACATATTGATTTTAATAAGCATCATGTTCCTTTGCAGGCAGTGCCTCCGCAGCATTAAGTTCAAAGACTATCACAGTTTGGAGTACAGCTTTGGGCATTCTGTACTCTCATTGTAAAATAGCCTGTGCTCTACTATTTATATGCTATGTCTCTTAATGACTAAATGATATGATTAAATGAGAAGACCAGGACCAGGTATCAAGCCAGAGCAGTGTATTGACTCATTTTATGATCTAGGCATTGCTGAATTACATCACTTTCCCCACCTATAAGATATGGATGAGACCTGAAAAACATTTGAATTCTATGGATGGATGAAGAGTTTTCAGATGCACAGTGCTGTACAACAGTTTAACACAGCATGCACATAAAATGTGATCATGACATGATACTCTTATAGTAGCTAAAATGTCCTGTTTTCACTTTCTTCTGATTTTCAGTAGACAATGCCGGCCACTAAAAGAAAATAAAGGCATGGCAGTTCTCTGATTGCAGCTTTGCTAATTTGTGTTAGTGAAATAAGGTGGATACGGAAAATTTATATTTACATCAAAATTCTGTATTTCCATGGCAACATTATATGGATATATTTAGCTCTAGTTATGTCCTGTAACATCTATGTACTAAAATGTAAGATTTAGTTGTAGAATAACAGCACTTCATCTGGCCTGATGAGATGTAGATGGAAGAGAGGCCTCCACAAGATCTCACAGCAAGGCCCATGGAAGAAGACCTCGTGGAAAAAGCCTTCTCCATGCACAGCAGTTTCATCCGAGCAGCTGGCCAATGCCATGGGGAAGAGAAATTATGCTTTCTCATGTACCTTCACCTCTGATTTTATTTTTTATTGAACACCACATCAACGCAGGTGCTATAAATAGGGACAGTACTGATTTTAAGGAACATATAGCTATTCCATTTAGCGAAAGAGAATGAACAAGAAAAAGTAAAATGGAAACATTAGAGACCCTGAGCAGTCTGTATTAAATTCGTGAGTTTAAATACAAAGGAAATAAAATAAATAGTGAAAAAACATATTTGTGCATCCTATGATCACACTTATTTTTCAATTACTTTGGCCAACGAGATGTAAGTAGGCCAGGGGGTGAATTGGCTGTGCTTCGGGCACATTGTGGGGTACTGCATTATTCACGTCAAGCATCTCAGACAATCCGGGAGAAATGCATTCTAGCAAAATTCAGTATGGTAGTCTTATTACTCTTCGATAAACACTGAGGACAGACTCAGCATAACTCTAGGTGGGAATAATATACAGGCCCTTTTCTGAAAGGCTTACTGGGTAAAATAAAGGCAGCCTTCATCTTGGTCTTTATTCTTGTGGTACACAACAGCAACTCATGACTGAACAATTGCTGTGACTTGAATTGTGACTGCAGTAGAAAGATTTTTTTTTTTTTTTTTAAACTTCTTTCTAATTGCTGTGTGAGGGTTCCTTTTGCTCTTTGTTTTATCCTTTAATAGTTCAGGTTCCTATCTAACTTGAAAGATTTTATGACAAAAGGACAAATGAAGACTACTTAAAACTCTGGCCTTTTTCCTTAATTTTATTTATGGTACCTATTACACAGAACTGCAGAAAAGTAGGGCTGAAATGAACCTGAATCATCTACTCCTGTCTATGCTCCTTGGCAGCATCAATTACATCTACAACAGTTGTTTGTCCAATATATTCTTAAAGACCTCTGATACTGGAGACTCCACAATTTCCCCAAGCAATTTATTACAGGGCTGTGCTATCCTGATGGTTAGAAAGTACTTCCCTGTGACTTCCCTGGATCTTGACAGGGGCAGATGGAGCCCACTACTTTGTGTCTTACATACTGTAGGGGCAGAAAGCCGATTATTCCCTTTTTTGCACGAGCCTTTTGAGTATTTGTTACCGTGTATACAATCATTCTTCTCTCTAAGACTAAAAGACTTTAGTTTGCTCAGTCTTTTCTTACAGACTATCTTTTCTAGACCTGTGATCGTTCTTGTTGCTCTCCTCCAGGCTGTATCGATTTGCATCAATGTGTTGAAAATGCAAAATATATTCCAGTCGTAGCCTGACAAAATTTACAGGATGGATTCATAAATCTATTTGCTTTTTTTGCAATATATCCCACTCCTGTTTGCCTTTTGATCCAGTGTAACCTTCAGGTCCCTTCTGTTTTGTTCCCACTCCCATGTTTTCACTGTTGACTACTCAAGCTCATGTACAACGTTGTCCTTGACAGTACAGAAAGGACATTGAATTTTACCAAAGTTATTTTATTTCTAATCCTACCCTCCAACATACTTGCAGTTTTTCCCAATTTTATGTTGTCCACAATTTTCATAAGTGTACCCTCTATTCCATCATCCAAGGCTGTCAATAAAAACACTAAAACAGCAGACCAGAGATTTTTTCTGAACCTCCACTCTTGATCTTTAGATACACTGATAGACATTCTCTCAGTACAGACAATCAGTCTCCATCCAGCTTAAAATCACATCATTGTGACCACATTGCCCTAATTTATTGTGAGGCTGTCAGGTGAGACAAGTACCAAAAGCTTTACTCATGTCAAGTATGTACGATACCTTCCGTTCCTCCCCTACTAACCATGCCTCTTACCCTGCTTGAGAAAAAATCAGACTGATTTGGCATGACTTGGTCTTGACAAAAACTTGCCTTGCAGGTGACCTCCTTGCTTTGTTATCTCCCAGGTGCCTCATATTCCTTTGCTTCATTATTTACTACAGATTTGTTCTGGGGACTGAGGTTAAGGCAGTTCGTCTATAATTCCTCCCTTCTTCCTCTTAAAGTGAATACTACATACATCTGCTTCTCTGCCTAGGCTCCATCAGAAGTGAGTCTCACCTGTTAAATGTTTCAGACTTAAAAAGCGTGCTTTTTAAAGATTGCACTGTGAAAGTCATTGGGTGCAACCAATTAAAAAAGATCTAAATGTTCTTTATACTCTCTGACTTAGTCTTTTCTTATGCTAGGCTCACATTTTACTCCTCAGTCACTGTTGTTAATTGTGCTAGGCATCTAGTTATAGCAGAACTTTTATTGAAAACTAGTGAAAAAAAAAAGACAAAACCATTGCTGCCTTCTCCTAGTCATCTTTCAATAGGTGTCCTTCACCTGGGTTTCTTCTCATGAGGATGATTGATTTTGCTACCCTTCCTGTCTCAGGCTAGATGCATCTCATTTTCTGCCCTGGCCTTTCTGACTTTAGCCTTCGAGCTCCTGCTATTCTTCCAACTCAGGCTTAAACAACCTGACCTGTTTTCTGCTTTCTGTATACTTTGTCCTTGTGTTTAACTCCAGGATGTGCTGTCCCTCAGCATCGACCTTCGTTCAAGTGGACTGATGAGAAACCAGCTGACCCCTGACCACATCGCTATGCTCCCAGGGTCCTGCACTCTGGCAGGCACAGGGCCACTGCTGGCAGTGTTGCAAGTTCCTTTCTGTCAGCAAGTAAGGGAAAAGTCCTAAAATATTTTTTTGTTTCCACTTGTGAGAATGATTGTGAGCTGCACAGCCTTTGGGTTTCATGCTGTCTCCTCATTAACCAGCGGATTTTGATGTCAACTGGATCCCAACTCTGGATCTGATCTCCAGTGTTGCAATGACAGAGGTCGTACAGCAGAGACAGCTCTGGCAGCAGTGAGTGTCCTCATGACTACTGTTGTGCATATGCCCTGACTCCTTTGTGAGCCTGTCCTGTTCACGAGCCCTCGGTCTGGCTTACAGACCCTCCTGCCATGTATGAACCCAGGTCCCTCGTAAAGTTGCATTAGACAATCAAAGAGACGGTTCAGGGAGCTCCACCGGCACCTCTTGTTCCCACCCAGCTCACACCTGCCCTCCTGGGCAGCGCTGCCTTGTCGGGTTGCGCACACTACCTCGCAGCTTAGTGCTGAACGGCCACTGCCCTGGAAATGCTCTGGATCAAGGACCTAGAGCTCCTTTTTCTCCTCGGAAAAGACAGTTTTCTGTGTGCACTGGTTTAGTAGTGGGGAGAAACCTGTGGTCTGATGTGGCTAGGGCAGTGGTTTCATTATACGAATTTCTGTCCAGGATGCCTATAATATGACTGCCACATTCATGAATACCAGATTCGCTTATGTTTTCAAAAAGCAAATTTCTACCAGTTTTATTACCCTGTAGAATGTATTTAGGACTTGCATGCTGAATTTATTACAAAATCAAGCCTGCAGGATCCCAAAGGGAGAACCAAAGCCATACATACCAATTCAGTACTGGACAACTTCAGCTATAAATGCAGTCACTACATCCTTAAGAAACTGAAAAGAGTATGTTTTTTTCTCCCTTTTTAGGAATGTCTAGACTTGTAATTAAGCTCTTTCTGTAGCCCTTACAAAAGCCCTCACAAAAGCGTGTCATTGCATAATGAAAGCTACTGCACAGTAATTTAGTTTGATTACAGCTATATACTGTTTGATAGAGATGTGGTTAATTGATAAAGTTTCTGAAGCAGTTAACAGAAAGTCTAAGTAAACTTTTAATAATCTAACAGGACAAAGAAAAAAACCACATTCCTATTTTCTATTTCTAGGAAGTTGAGTGAGCTCACCTTATAAATGTAGAATGGCAAAGCTAGTCTCCATATAATTTGTGTCTAAAATAATCATTCAGCACAGATCTTACAGAGTACAGAGAAACAAATACGCATCATTCAAAATGTACGCTTAGTCATACATTCCACATTGGTGTAGACTTCAGAAAACAAGCCACATGCAGCTTGGGGAAATCAAGAGAAATCTAAAATTTCATAGTTAGTGAGCATCTATGCCCTGTTATAATCTTCTGCATGTATCAGGTGATTTATAATTCACACATCTAAAAATTGCACAAAAATCACAGATTGATACTAGGATATGATATGTGACCTGGAGCTATTGTAGTCTTATGCTAGAGGAAACGATGCAGTTCCTGTGCACCTCAGGTTCCACATCTTTAAAACTGTTGTGACATGTAAGCTGTGTTTTAGATGACTGAGTGACAAGTGCAGAAGGGGAATGGGGATACATAATAATCTGTTGCTGAAACTGTGCTGTCCCCACTTAAGTCCATGTAAAATTCTACTACTTCAACTGATTCAGACTTTGTTTAAAAGCACAGTAATATGGGTACTATGAGCGGCCTGTTTCTGTGCTTCCATTTATCTCTCAGGCAGCACGTAACTTGGAATGCAGAACAGGACCTGAAATCCTCTATGCTTTGGCTTTGGGAGTTGCACAGTTTGATTTCTGCTGATTATGGAAAAGTGCACTTATCTGAGTCGGTTGCTTACAGTATAAACAATTTATTCAGGGCTAAAATTATTTTTTTTTTTCAAAATAGAAAACAATAATTGAAATTATTTTGGAAATGCAGGGATTGTTTGGAGAAGTGTTGCAGAAGTGTATCTGAGACTTCTTGCTTAAAGAGCTTTAAAAAAAAAAGACGCTGTCAGTGACAGTGTCAGAACTCAGCTCCACAGGAATCAACAAGGTTCCAGTGATAAAAGCGTGAAATCAAGTTACACACACAGCATAATCTTCCCTCTGCCACCATTCCCTTACTGCAGTCACATTGGCTTTGGGACCGAATGAACAGAAGACCATTTTATCATTGCAGAAGACAAAAACAACATTGATTTCTTTTCTGGATACATTTCAGCAAGTTTTCCATTTCTGTATCTGGATAACAACAAAATGGAGTCTTAGAAAGGCACCAAATAATGAAAGCTTCTCCAAACATCTTGCAGAAAGCCTATTCTCTGCACTCTTCTTGCTTCTACTGGTTGCTCTGGGAAATTGGAGTATGCCATTACGTCTGCTACTTGATATAGTGACTTCCAAACATTTTCATAAAACTTCAATTAGTTTAGTTAAACTCATTTAAGAGAATATTGTTTCAGTGGAACAAAGAGTATTTGCCTTTGTACTTTGTATAAGTATGCATTAACACAACTAATTTGATTTATGATTTCAGATTTCAATTCTGTGTATTATAAAAAAGCATGAAGAAATGCATCATCATAGATGCATAAATCCAAATCTGTTTATTTTCTTTGCTGGTCTACTACATTCAAAGTTATGAGATAGCTCAGAAGGGAAGTTCTAAATTAAGCTATTATGTTTTATAAAGTTTTAACTGCAATCTCCACAATTATTTTCTTTTACATTTGGAAACAGCCTTATCTTTTGAATGTTCCTGCTTTTAGAAGAGTGAAGCAGCCTTAAGGATGACGACACTATACCAGGTGTGATCACAGCAAATCATGTACAGTCATTTCTGTACAATCTGACATATGTAGGAGAGGATAACGCACACACCTTCCCACACAAATCCCAAACGAGTGGGCTTTGTGCAGAGAGCTAACTGTTTGCAGTGGCATGAAATTCTCCTCTTAAACTGGAAGTAGGCCACAGCATCAGAGTAGGCAGAAGAGCTTTGCTATAGTGGCTTCTTCTTAAATTCATCCAGAAAAGCTGCCCACTTGCAGACTATCTGAATTCAGTGAAGAATTAACATACATTAACTATGTTCCTCATACAGCCACTCTGCTTAAACTTTCCTTTTCTGCATGTCTGCGGTGCAGAAGACAAAGATGTTGTTTCTCTTCCTTCAATTGCCCAGACTCCTCGCGCAGGGGAACCTTCCCACTGCAGTCTCCACATCTACCACGCACCCGTCATGTGCCTGCCCTCTGTCCAGTTGCATAACAAAAAGGTGAAGGACATACGTTCTTTTGGGAAAACTCAGTCATTTGTGATGAATTGAAAAGAACCATGATATCAGATGCAGGCTAATGCCACAAAATTGCAGTGGGCAGAACTTCCTTAACATGTGTGACTTGATCTGTCGGAGCTGACGAGGTGCAGTACACTTTTGCAAAAAAAAAATAACAGGAGAGCTAAAAAACCCAACAAATAGCCTCCTCCCTAAAACTAAAGCCAAAAACTAGCAGTCTTGCCCTTGGTACCAGCACCCATTTCCCCTGTAGTTTTGCACAACTCACAGAACCTCTCTGCTCAACTTACTTCACTTAGAGTAGCTCTTGCAACCCTCTGAAGTGTGCTGAGGTTTTACTGTTTGTACAGTGATCTGAAGACAAAAAGCACTACATACACATTACATTGCTACCACTTTGTTCTACTCACTCTCTGTCTTCAGCATTTTTTACTTTATTGACCATAGTCACGTTATAAACAAATAGAAAAAAATCCATAATAAGCAAGAGATCTTAATTAACTTCAAAATATGAAAAATATTTAAAAAATATTAGAGATGCAATTATTTTAAGATCAAGCTAAAAAAAGCCCTCAAAAGCTTCGTAAATCCACAATATGAGCCTTTGTAAATTAAGCCACCATAGCAAGTTTAAAAGGAAGCAGCAAGGAATTTTGCAAAATCAGGCTTCTTCCTTTAAGCCAACAACATAAATCTGCAGAAGGTATTTTATCAATCTGCCATCCCTGTATAGAATACAAACTTCAGCAACATCACTGTAATTCTAGCAAATCTAAAAAAGAAGTAGATTCTGTATTCCAAGCGGGTTACCAAAAGCAAGCAATGTTTTTGAAAGCCAGTAACATCTTTGGTTTTGCCGTGAGGAAATTAAAAAGATACAAATGAAAAACACAATCAAGAATAGATCTAAAGCTGCTGTCAATGATACCTGGTGCTAGCTTGGGCCCCAATAACCTCCAGCATCAGAGAGCCATTTAGCTGATGGAAAACTATTCCTGGCAGTGTTAGGTTTCACTAACCACAGAGATTTGTTAACCATCGCTCTAGTATACTGTGACAGGGCCATAATATAACGCCCTCATTAGCCACCGGTGCACATCTGTTCATTCTACACCAATATATTTTAGTTTCCTTGCAATAATTTAATTTTTTGTATTCTAATCAAAGTACTACATTTCATGGCTTTTGATTAATTTCTCTCCCTTTTTAAGAGGGATATTTCATACAATAATGTAAATCTTAAATGGGTAGGTTAGAGTCTGTACTACTTGCTTTTGAAGAATAAGGTAATTTTGTTCTGCCTGTACAGTACAGTTACACTAGTAAATTAACTCATGCCAAGGAGTGCTCCTGGGTGCTAAAACTCAATTGTCTACACTGTTCAAATTTTTAGAACAGTCCTGGGTAAATTAGCACTGATTGAAACAACTCCCTCTAAGTCAAGCCAAAGATTATTCCCACCAGGCAATTTGAAACTGGCCCCTTTGTTTTGAAGGCTGACATGGCTTAATGGTATGGATACTGGCTGTTGCAAGCCAGTTGTCATCGCTGATGGACAGTGACCCCACATAACTTACGAGCACCCACAGAGATCTCATAATTAAAGTAGTGGGTTGCTAGTAAGACCAGACTGATGGAACTTTGCATCAAGGACGCATGTGACCACAGCAGGGCACAGAAAGCCTCACGTGCATGTTTTGGTAGGGTCAGACTTTCACAATTGTTTCGAAGGTGAAATTTCAGGGTAATAAACCAATGAAGGAGGATGACATTTCTCTTGTCCATTTGTGAAACTCTTTTCCCAAACTATGAATATAAAAAGTCTATCATTTTTAACACATCATTGTATCTAATGAATACTTAGATTTCTGCATTTGAATTCCTATTTAAGCATAAATAACACATAGATGTTGTTTTGGGTTAATTCTACTGCTTTCCTTGAATTGTGAAGCTTGGCCTACATGTAATAGCATCACTTGCTAAGCCTAACATGGATCTTACATTTAAGAAAGGACTGCCTAGACCAAAAAAAAAAAAAAAAAAAAAAAAATAATTCTTTTTTTACTTTCGTTACAGACTTTTTTACAAAACATAGTTCTAAACAGCACAGCCCTCAAGGTCTACATGCACAGAAGTGTTTCCATTTATTCATCCGCTAGAAGTGAGCCCTCACCCCGTGCGACACAAATGCCCACCTCAGTCTTCCAGGTGTCATTACATTAAACCATAGTGGTGGTGTAGCACACTTGGACTGATCCCAGCCTCACAGCACTGTGACACATGCACTCTCCTCTTCCGAAGCGAGGATGGAAAACAATATATGGTTTCTGGCAGCACTGCCATGCCTCAGGAACCTCCTCACTTGAGGTACACCTTGCAGGCTAGATCTGCCAACTATTCTGCCTTTCATGCTTTTGCAACACAAAATCCACACTCAAAACCAGAAAAGAAGTCTGCTGTAGCTCTACCATGGTCAGTCAGTGCCCTCTTCATCTGGGAAAAAAAAAAAAAATCTTCATGGACAGTTATTTAGGATCCCCCAAACAGCTAGAATTCGTAAGATCCATTTCCATTCTAGGTTTCCAAGCCTGAATTTGTCTCCAGGTGATGACAGTAAGGACAAACATTTTTGTTGTACATGACAGGGTACCAGCAATATTTGTGAAGAAATCATACATATTAAAACACTGAAACCATAAAAATGAGCTACACTTGCAAGAACATAGCCGGAAGGAGTTAAAAAATTCTCATCTATTAAAAAGAGGAGGAGGTCAGGATGATTAGGCTGTGGATATCTCTATTATGTAGGTGACTGCTTCCTTTGAAAAGCTATCTCAGATTGCATACTAATATAATTCTGAGTTTTCTGGAAAGGAATATTACATGGTTTGTGCAGGCTCTTGAATGCACACGAACAATTCACATTCTGCTGGGAAAGCTGATGATCTTATCAAGGCACCCGACGTTTGTTTTTTGAATGACTGGAATTCTGAAATATCACATGCCACTCGGAGAAATGCTGAATTGTAAACCTGAATTTGCTATCAGCTCCTCTGTTTTCAGAAAGATAAGCAATAAATCAAAATGGGAAGTTTAATTTCTGTCTAACAAAGAAATCTCCCTGTAGATTTGGTGTTCTAGTCCAGAACTTTAAGCAACACTGCTGATTTTTAAAACTCGCCATATTATTGATGTCTACTGTACAGAAGGCTACAAATATTCTTCTTTATGAGATCCACTAATAGTGGAAGACACAGTAAGAGATTTCATTTAGAATTCTATTTTTGTCAGTGAAAAATTTTCAGAATCCTGTTTCCACACAAATTTTTCCTAGTTTCTACATGGATCTATCTTCATTTAATTCCAAATTTTGCTATTATAATGGAGATCTCCAAAAGAACCTACAAAAATTAAATTTCTGTTTCTCAGTTATTATGCCATACTCTTCCTAGGGTTCAGAAAAACCTTTTAAAAATATTTGACTGGAACAAAACGGTTGTGCTAGGTAACATATTTTACCAAACCCCACAGCTATGGAACTGAGAAGAAAACCTTGGTATTTTGACTTGACTTTGTGGACAGATTGTATTCCCAATGCAAATAAGCCAGCCTTTTTCAAACTGCAACCCTCAGGGCTATTTCTGTAGGAGAGCGACAATAATTTTCTACAAACTCATATAATAGGAGTGCTTTCCGCAGTGAGCAGCGATGTGGTTTTGAATGTGCTGCCGCCTCCGGCATCTGCCTTGGGTTCTGTAGTCAGAAAAGCTGCTGATGGCAGAGGAGCCGGGGGTGCAAAACCAGCTCAGGTGTATGTCTCACGAGCCACTGGCAAATAGTAATTTTCAATTAGGTTTTACAGCTAGAAAAACCATCAGCCACACATGACAAACTGCAATGAATCGTATAAAATCAGTGGAAATGCTTCTGTTACCTTCAAAGAAATCAAAGTGTGTGTGTGTTAGTTTTGGTTTTTGTACTGCGCTACCATTACAATTCAAATATCTCTGTAGCCTTGATCAGCCTACAGTCAACGCCGTAACCTTCAAAGAGAGCTGAGGCCTTCTGTTTTAAAACTGTGGAATTAAATACAATGACCACCACTCAGTCGCATGTTATCACTGCGCTCTGAGGGATGGAGACAGGGTGGCAGTATTTTTTTTTTGTTGTATTTTAATTTAGGATTGTGCTTTTTATATCATGTACAAGAGACTTAAAGACTAGGGACAGGGTTAAATTTATTTCCATACTAAAAGATAGCCACAGGATAATCAGGAATCTGTCTGGTCCAGACTTTGATCTTTATTGATTAGTCTGGCAATTATTATGAGATATAAAATGTATTTATTGTTATAGAGTAACGGGGATGATGGTATTAAAATCTTGTTTATAAAAATTCTTTTACTCAAAATTTCAGTAAATAAAATTAAAGCATGTAATGAGAAACAAGAATGTCAACTGAGATGAAAAGCTCACATCTCTGAATCTAAAATTAAATCAGTGTTAACAGGAACAAGCGATTTTGGCCTTATTCAAGTAAACAGCTAAATTCCTATTGATCAGAGTGAGAAAACAATCCGACTGAAGAACTATGAAGAGTCTGATCAAAAATGATGCCCCCTCTTAACACCCGAGTTTTCACCACCTCACTCTTATAATGCCATCATTTATGGATGTTTCTAATCATAGAGGCTTCTGGCTTGCTATGACCTGAATTATGAATGTGAAATATGATGAAGAAACATACAATTAAAAATTCAAGGTCTTTCACTGTTTTGTATGGTATAAGTACGCAAAAGGAGCCCAAGCCCCCTTTAGCCTTTGCAGGTTATGGTTGAACAGATTTGCTAGACTAAATAGTGTTAATGGAAAATAAATCAATGTTAACTTTAACATATTTCAGAACATGGGGTGCCACTCCTACCTCAGATGAACTTCTTATCATCAAACCACAACTGCATTGGGCACAATAGCAGATGCGAACGTTAACACCGATGCTGAAGGAGAAAGCAATGCTCTGCCTATGGACTATTTACTATTGTACTGTGTGATGAGAAAATACCACACTTGCCTCGTTCAACGATGCAAAGTAAAGGTTTGAAGAAGGATTCTTCTGTCTGTCTATAACTACATCATGGCAAATGTCAGGCAGGGTGGAAGGAAGGGGTTTAAGCTAAGGGATTCTTGGCACAAAAAACCAACCAGAAACTAGTTATGAATATCTTTAGGCTATAAATGAGGAAAAGGCTCCTCAATGTGAAAGCCACAAGTATTCAGGGCAACCTTCCAAGAAGCGTAGGGAGGTCACATCATCCACTGCTTCTCAGGTGATGCTCAGTACAGTTATAAAGAAGACTACATGATACGTCTCCTGTAAGGGCAGCAACTGCAGCAGAGAGCTAGGGGGATACGTGTTGTCTGGGTTTGTGACCCTGCAGAGAGAAACTCCTTCATCTTCTTTCAGGAGAGTTTGTGTGAATTGTCAAACCCAGGCAGATCATCTCTCTCAAAGAGGTCGCCAGGGAAAACCACCCAACTTTCCCACTCAGTCTCAGGGGGTCAGTGCTGGGCAGGTACCTCTGCTCCCTGCCAGCACTGCAGTGACGTAGACAGCCAAGTGTTCAGAATCCTTCTTGGGGGGCTCAGGAGGCAGCAACCTGCTTGAGCCCAGCTGCCTATCCTCCTTCTCCTCCTCCTCTGCCTCTGCTTCCCTGCCTACCACAGCCTGGCTGCCTGCCTGGTCTGTACCCCATTGCTCCCACTGCCCTGAGCATTACCTGGGCACCTAGTGGTGGCTGCAAAGGGAAAACAAGGTGGGGAAGGGACAGGGGCACCAGGGAGTAAGAAACAGTACATAAGGATGGGAGGCAGAATGTTGCACTCTAGATGTTGAGATGTTGCTGCAGCTCTGTTATCCACAAAGGGAAATTTGCCATTAAGGTAGAGGTTAGGTTGCAGTAGTTTTTATCTGAAAATCATAATTTTCCATTTTTCCACTTTAAAGACTCCTTTTAGAGTGTGTTGGATATTCTTCTACCTCCTCCTTTTATACTATAGCTTTTTGAATGGTTTTTTGTTGCCGTTTCTAGTGGCTTTTGTGGGTTGTGCTGCTTAGCAGAAATAGAATTTGATGCATGGGGAATCTCACCCCATGCATCAAATCCTATTTCTCAGGTAAGAGCAGGCTGCAAGCACTTGTGCAGTGGGACTGGAGGAGGACACTCAGGCTGGAAGTAGGAAGGCCAAAAGAGAAACGATGAGCTAGGAGGACTTTGTTCCACTGGTGAACTGGAAATGACAACTGCATCCTTATTTAAGTATTGATCTCAATTCAGTGTTCTCCAGGGTGAGCATCCTACTGAGAGATGGTCTCTGCTCAGCCAAGGCAGCAGTACACAAAACGCTGCAAACAAGTAAGCAGAAATGACTTTCCTGTCTGCTCAGCGCTGCACTGGAAGAATTTCAGATGAGGAATGTCTTTTGTCAGGCAAGAACAGCTCGGGCTGCAAGGCTGTTAACAGCATGTCAATGGGGAATGATTTAAGGGGCTGCTAGCTCCAGTTCAAGGGGGAATGTGGAGCAGAGAGATATCAAAGCTCTGAGGAAGTGATAAAAAGGAAAGTTACTGCTGAAAATCATGTCTTCCAATCTGTGACGCTCAGAGAAAACTGGCAAACATATGTTTTACTCAGACTTTTGGCAAACACCAAAGACAGCACTACAGACTGTGAGGCTGAACTTCCGCATGGTCTCATCTATGACAGGGTCTGCAATTTATGTACCTTCTTTTGCTTATGTTTTTAATTTTGGATAATTAACATCCTTCAACTTTGCCCTCATAATTCTACTAATAGACTACCTATAATCCATCTTTGCTTCTGTTGCTGTTTTTTTTTTTTTTTTAAATTGGTTTCCAGGTACCTTTTTTCCACTTGTATATTTTTGCTCATTTGGGGGCCTGCCCCTCTTCTCTACTATTCCACTGACTCTTTGTTTTAGCCTCTCCACCTCATTCTGCTCAGGTGTCTCACACCCCCTTGCACTGCTTCTGCTACCCAGATACTCTCACCAAGATCTGTATTAAGCACCAGCTCCCATCCACCTTTATGCATCTTTCAGCATCCTGACAGTACATCCTGTAATACACACAGCTCTGCCATTTTCCCCGCACAGCAAAGACAAACAGTTTCATGTGACTGCTGGAGACGAACAGCATTCAGTATTGGCAGGTCTGTAAAATATCAACTTCTCTCAAGGGCATTAATCATTCCTGTTACTGGACATCTGTATAATGTTGCCGAGCACACAGCTGAGGAGTCATCAGTGGGAAATGCAAGAGGAGGAGAGAGACTTAGGTGTATTTATAGACCACAAGATGTACTACTGGTACATCCTAGATGTACAAGATGAACACCTAGTGTGAAGCCATTTCTGCAACAGACAAATGCAGTCCTTGGATGTAGCAGGGGAGGTATTCTCATGAGGAGAGGTGCTGCTGCACAAGGCTCTTGTTAGACCAGATGCCAAAACAGGCTGATGGCTGCGCTACCATATGCTGTAACACTGAACTTATACATTGAGACTTTTCTGGACTGAAGAACAAGCAGAGATTTTTGGAGAACATGAAAATTTTCATTTTGTCAAGGAAAAAAAAAAATAAGTGGGATGCAATATTTTAAATTTCTAAGGGGATACGCGTAGAGATAAGGTCTAGCTGAGTGCTCAGGAGAGTTTGTTACATTTTGAATTATTTTACCTTGAACATGGGTGCCTGCAATAATATCTGGGATTGGAGTTCTCCCAGAATAGTTGAAATCAGGTTCAAATCTCCCAGTAAGAAACCTATGTCCTTATGAGCAGAGATTAAACGTATGGGCTTATTTAGCTTAACAAAAGGTGTAGGCTTAGAGGGGAAACAACTGCTGTGTCTCAAGACAGCAGGTAAACATCTAGAATGGAGGAGACGGAAGGAGCAATGAAAACCTACAGCTGGTCCCTAATCACTGGGATGAGAACAGGTATCCAACAGGAGTTCAGGAGCAATAAGCTGACTAGTCTTCTGATCGTGGCTCATCACTCTGTGAGGAGATACATCTACAATGGCAACACCGCAAAAGGAAACTGTCTAAACTAGAACTATGGAGAAGATGGCAACAAAAGGTCGAATTTCAGATTTGAGCATCCTTCCCAGGCTCCAAAAGGGAGCACCCTGCGAAGTCAGGGATGCTTTTTTCCAAGATGTGGAGTCAACGAGGCCAAACTTAACAGCTGTGTTTGCTCCACTGACTTCAGTGCAGCACTGCCGATCCACATGGGTGGGGGATCAAATCACGGTAAAATCTATACTTTTATGTAATGTATGCCTATGTTTCAGTATGGGCATGTATTTTTTTCGCCTGCTAAATCAGTGAAGTAGTTACATGCAGTAAGCATTCAGCTTCTGCGAGCTTGCACAGATGAGAGTGTTTAGACAAATATGATTAAACAAAGACAGAACAGTTTCAGATAAACCAATGCTGTTTCCAAACAAGGAAACAGACACTATCAGGCACACCGTCAAATGTAAGATTTAGCAGGAATAGCTCAAAAATATAACACCAATGAAAATGCCAACATTTTTCACCATTAAAATGACATTTACTGTAGTTACCTCTTTGACGAACTTAATTATCTTAACTGCCACTGTGTTTAAGCTATCTTATTCCAGGTTTTGGAAGCTTTTATCACAGAATTGTAACAGTGTGCATATAAACTGTGGGCACAAGCTGATTATTTTCCACACAAAAAAATACTACAGAATCTACCGAGACCAGCCAATGTTAAGTTACAGACTATCATGTTACATGGATGACTGTATGCATATAAGTATGTATCAGCACACAGTACACAAACTGAGTTAAACCAGACACATTTTTCTTAGAAGAAAGTATATGCATTTAACCTGTTACACATTAGTGCAGTATTAAGAATGTGCATCACACTGACATCGCTTCCATGTGGAGCTGTGCATTTGTACCTGGTGCTGCACATCAGCCCCTACTACAGCTGAGGGACACCATCCTCCACCAGTATTTTAGGACCCTGTTTGGTAAGCTGTGACCATCCTGGAAGGGGACACTACCTGGCTGCGTACCCCATGGCTAGTCTACGCAGAGTTATAAAAGCAAAGGGAGAGGTCATGCAATGACGGATACTGTGGCTGCCAGGAAAGTATTGCATTTTAGCTGCTCTCTGCTGGCATGCCTCTTTTAAAAAACTCTGAAAAACAGATGTACAAAGATTTCAGCTGAGGCTTTATTTGCTTTCAGTGGCTGGTGAGAGGGCATATAGGTTTGTATTGCCCTACTCAGAGCATCTTCCTTCCCTTTGCATAACCCTTCATGAAATCAAGAGCAATTGATTCTGGAGGTACGACTACTCACCGTGAACTAAGTATGCCACAAAGAGTTAATAAAATCCCTAGGAAAAAGCGTAGTTTTAGGAAAATGCTTGCTAAAACCAAAGGATTCTAAAATTCAGGACAGGACCTGAAATCTGTAGTCTAAAGGGTTTCAGTCTTTGAGACAGCTCTACTTGCTTCAGCCAAAGCCTATCAGTATACAACACTTGAGGCTATAAATATTACATCTTAAAGACTGAATATACTTCTCTGTGTACTGCACATAAGAATATGCGAATCTGCGACATCTCAGTCCTTTTGTAAAGACAAGCTACTTCTTTTCAGGAGAAATGCCAAAAGCAAACCACTAAAAACACAAATACTAAAAAGAGGCTTTAATTTTAGCAGCCAAGAAGAACTATTTTTTGTAAATGGCTGCAGGCCATTTGTATTTATTTTTTCCAGCCATATCTGATGGTACCATTTTCTTTGCTTTGAGAACACCATCTTCTCAAGGCAAATCCTACATAAAAAATTGCTGTTGCAATGGTGGTTGAAGTCAGAAATACATAAGAAGAATTCAAACTAACATTCACTTTTACTGTGCTGCTCTCTATTGCACAGCCTTTTAAAATATTCCCTCTTCTGACCTTCACTACATGGAGAGGAGACAGAAGCTCACACAGCCTGTGGTCGACAAATGCCTTTAATTCTACCAGTCAAGGCCAAAACAAGTTATATCCACTAACAACATGGAGGGCATTACCAGCCTTGCAGAGTTTTTCTTCCTTTATTTTAAATCTGGGAAGATGAAAGTTTGAAGATTTCTTTTCTTCTTTTCTATCAACCAACAGGGCTTGAGGTTCCAAGCGACCCTCACTACCCCAAGCAAGGCAGCATGCATGGCTCCTCCTCCTAGTACTTGGACCCTCTTTCTGGAGGGGGCAAATCCACCCCAGACAGACGCAGAAGTGGGCAGCAGGACGCTGCGGAGCAACTGCTAGGGGACACCTCATTTTTCGAACAAGGTGCTTGGCGTGCACACCCTTCTTGTGGAGGGGTGTACTTTCCAGCCTCAGAAAGGGCTCTGGTAAGCCAGCATGGCCTCAGCTTTTTCACCCAGATTTGATGCTGGGTTTATTCCAGTTTGTCCAGGTCACATCTCAGACCTGCTTTCCAACACAGTCTTTTCCTCTTTGTGCTGAAATAGGGTAAGGAAGCCTAACTGAATGTCATATAAACAATGTTTTAAATAAATTTATTTCTAATACTGTATTTCAGTACGCTGCATTTATTTAACATGCCAAATGCTTTGGTCTGAGCAAACTTATTTGAAATACAAAATGGAGCTACATTGCTAAATCACATTAAACAATTTTCTAAGTTAATTAAAACGTAAGTTTTGTAAACTCAAAGTCAGTGTTGATGCCTAAGGAACAGAACAAGCCCAATAGCGTTATCAACAAAATCTGCAGCTAAATTCATCTACCTATTAAACTAAACACATTACCTGTTAGAGGGAACACTGGGGTACTGTTTGTTAGCAATGTTCTCCTGCTTAGAAAAAAAAAAATTAACACAAAATGCAGGGGAAACGCAACAAAAGAAGACCTATGCCAGATTACAAGGAAGAGTGGCCAAGTCAAGTTCAAAGTGCTTTTCCACGTGGTTGAAGTACATTCATTCACAAATATACTGCAACAGTTACCTTTAAATATCATGACTACATTACATGTAAGATGAACTCTGCCCATAAAGTGACCATCAGAGCCGTCTGCCCCAATGAAAGGTCCCAGTGGCAGAAAATCCTTTTAGGGTGCCCTGAAAATACCTTCACCTTGCTTGGGCCATGGTCGTACAGTCAATGACACTCCTGCACAGAAGTGCAGTGGTGCTCAGAAACTCCCTCTTGCCTAAATGCAACATCTACCTTATTTACCACTTTCTTTAAAGAAACAGGCTCTTTAAAGTTTCTGTGATTTTACCTTGACAGCTAAATGATCCTCGGTAGTGAGGATGGGAAAACCAGAGCCTCTTCTTGTGGCCAAGGGTAAAGATGGGAGTTTCGGTGTGTGTAACACTTGACTTACTGGAGCTTCTTTCCCGTCCGCTGCAACAGGGATACCAGCTCTCTATTCAAAGCAAACATTACTGCGGCTAGAAGGCAGCTAAGGATTGAACCTCCTGACACTGGACAAAACCCATGCAAATCAGTAAAGAAAGTCATAATATCTTTCACTTTGAAAAACATTACCTTCCCCCTAAGTTGCAAATGATGTGAGTGGTATTTTCCTAGGACGGATATGAAGAAAAGCATAGAGGATTTCAGAGTTATCTCATCGCACATTATCCTCTGCTCACTGTACATTAGCAAATCATTACTTAGTGAAACCACATAATGAAAATCAGCCAGTCATTCTGACTGTAAGGTCCCATATGTCTGTGTCATTACAAAAACAGCAGTCCCTGAACCTAATTATCATGAAACGTTAAGTTCAATTGCCTGCATTGCCGAACATCACAGAAAGAAGAGTAACTCAACAGCTTCTCAAAAGCACAGATCTTGCTTGAGTATTTCACTCTTGTATACTTCTTTGTTACTTTCAAATAAATTTTACACATTTAGGTATGAAATTAAGAGGAAATCAAAATGGTTAGCAGCTGAAGAAAACTACAGTATGTAAGGTGCTACACCTTATTCTCAGATCTCATGCAGTTACTCCCACTGCAGATCTAAACAGCTTTAAGGGCCTATACCTGCAGTGGAAGGGAAGGACAACAGGCATAAAGCTAGACTCAATTTTGTTTCAGTAGAAAACATTGCATCCAGAGAGGGGCTCAGAGCTGGGTCTTTGCTCTCCCAACATTTTAGACACATGCTTCTTTGCAGTTCTCTCCTGGCATGCCGGACACTGTGAGGAAGGGTCCAGACTTTTAGGAACTGGAGAGCAGTTACGGCCTCCCATCCTGAATTTTTTTGCATTTATTGATCAACCCAAAAGCATGAATGCAGCTGTCCCCTCCTCAGGATTACAGGAGGAATGTCAGAGAAGGTCCACATGGTCTCTGATACCCCCAAGTACACCGGTGAAGGATTATATATCCCTGCCCCAGGAGGTAACCTCCTTCCCTATGTGCAATTCAGAGCTCAGAATATTGATAAAATACAAACTACGTTTTCTAATCAGAAAAAACTGTGCACTCCCCCTGAGTGCTGCAATGTTAACAGAACAGCATTAAGCTACAACAGCAGAACAAGAAACACAGTCAGGAAGGCCAGTGATGAACACGTCTGCAGTCCTTGCTGGCAAGGGCACACTTCTGTGTATGCAGTGCTTTTCACACCATTTTTCATGAGTAGGCTTTTGTGGGCACTCTGGGGTCTTAAGGGTCTCATGTTTGAAGGGCTGCCAGGCTCCTTTCATCACCTCTGGCTGCAGATGAGACTTTTGGAAGTGGCTGTCTCAGGGATGATTTTAGCCGATCTTTGGGGAAGGGCTATGAAGAAGGCTTTTGTTCTTATGATCACCGATGGGAGGGCCAGTAGGGAAGCATAAAGAGCTACCTTATTTGGCTGGCGTAATTTCTTTTTACATTTCCAAAGCTGCGTGAAAGGATTTCAGCCAAAGACCCTTGCCAAGTGTGCAACATATTGGACACAGCCCTGAAACAAACCCCAACTCTCAGAGGAAGATTGTTAGTGTTTGAAAACAACAGCCCAGTGAATTACTTCTTTTCTTAAGCTCAGCTGTGCCCTACCATATTAACAAATTGAATTTTCCTTGCCTAGATCAAACACATCAACTCTATGATTTTAAACATATCAATCAAGTTGAAAACTGACAGAAAGCTATGAACCAGTCCATGATTTTTCACTATTTGAAATACATTGGTCTGTATTTCATGCGGAAAAAAACAATTCTAAGAAACAATAAAAAGAAAAGGTCACAACAGTAAAAAATGTCCAGGAAGAACAGTAAGTAAAAGGTAGTTAGAGGTGAATAATTTACTTTTAAAAAGCCACATATCCATTCTGTGTAACAGTTTAACTACATCATATCGAGTACATCAAACCTGAAGGGTGGTAGCATTTCATGAATCTTTGCTTTCATAGATTAAAGGCTTTCTGGGGAAGACAGAGTTATCTGAGTTACAAATCTGAATCTATCTAAATCCAGCTGGCTCTGGCATTTGTTTCGTGGGGAAGCTGGCAGCAGGCTGGACCACAGGGAGCTGCACAGTCCAGGGGGCATGTCTTGCACACCTGTGTCGTGGTGGGGACACCAGGAGCAGAGGCCAGCCTGCCAAAGCCATGCTGCTGCCTGTCACCTCCAAAGCCTGATGTGTGATCTGAGCCACAGAGCGTGCTTAGAGCACTGTCCTGATTGACAGGGGTACTGGAAAACAGCCCCAACATCTGGTCCTTAACTCAGATTACTGGGTTACCTGAAACATATATTAAAAAGACCCCCAAAAGAGACATACTTTACCGGCTATTTCAATAGCTATTTCTCAACAAATGCTCTTGCAGCAACGTTAGCCAACTATATCACTCTTCTGCTTACCTTACCTGACAGTTTGGAAAGTACCTTTATTATGTTATTTAAATATTTCTTCATACCACTAAAACACAATTATAAATATCTTCCATGCGTTCCTGAAACAGACACTGGAGGATATGCAGCAGATACACCTGCTACAGTCTGCTGCTTCCTCCAGAGCACTAGCAGAGATGGAGAAAAGACAACAAGTTTGAAAAGGGAGCAGGTCTGTATTCTGGCTAAACAGGGCATCCTTTGCAGACCTCTACTTTGAAATTTAGCTTAGGAAAGTGACAGCTTGAACACCTCCACTGATAACACTTGTGATGACCCAGCGCAGGATAGTAGCAGTCTCACACGGAAACAAGAGCAAAAGCATGTAGGGTTGGAAATGGTTATTTATATTCAAAAATGACCTACTGGAGCTGACCCTTGCTGCAAGTTTCAGTGACCACACAAGTACTTAAAGGCAAAATAGATAAGATTTTGTCTTTGAGTTGGCTTCTCTGCATGTAACCAGAGTTTTCTTCACGCTGTCCGATTAGAGAATTCAGAGCTTACTAGAGACTGGAGCTTTCAATTTTATTTGCAGATTTACTGATTTCTTTTGACTGGTTTGTCCTTCTAGACAACCGCACATACAAAATTATTGCAGGGAGTCATGCTTGCACAGAAAACCAGATAAATCCTTCAAAATAGTGAGATCATCTCTTATTTGTTAAGAGCATTTTGTCTAAAACTAGGCTGTTCTTATGAACAAAACTCAGCTTACGTTCACCCATTTGATTTACCAACAGATAAGTGAACAGCAGAATCCGTAATTTACAAAATAAATACTGCCAAGACTTCAGTTTCTGAATGGACACTGAATCATTGCCCACCCTTTCAAATGTATTTCAACCCTTTTGGAGAAGACGGACTTCTCTTTTACATTTCCCCCTTATCAGTTTTGCCACTGAATGCATACATTCAAGCAAGGGAACAAGCGACGGTAAATCGATCCCTCACGACCGACGTGCCCTGTCCCAGACGGGTTACAAGCAGCATGAAGAGTTATGCTGTGCTGTTAGACAGAACTGCAGCCCTTTTTCTTTCTCTTATGTGAGTGCAGCTGCCGTGGTTTGCTGCATTTGAATGGCATACACGTGGCATTCCTTACAGATGCACTGAAAGCAGCCTGCTGTGCTGCAACACCCAAGATGGTTCATCATGTTAACTGCTGGAGTATGAGCTAACACTCACGTGAGCTACAGCAGCCTGTCCTGCCTGTTCCTCTGCTCTCCACAAAAACCTAAAGCTGTACATAGAGTACATAGCATCACTGTGCTGCATCATTTGGAGAACGGGATTTGGGGAAAGCATCCACTGTAGAGGGGAATCACCGCTCCAGCAATCCCTGCAGAGAAGGCAAAGATGCTGGCAGACCCCAGCTGTGCACATCTGCACCAGCATCCGCACTGGCAGTGAAAGGACAGGAACCTCCCTCTGCTGCTGCACGGTGGCGGCAGGACTCCTGCAAACCCGAAGCAGAAGCAGCAGCTGAGTGGTGGAAGCACTTCTCTGAGGGAACGTCGGTGGCTCCCCACCAAGCGACCGTCAGTTTGCATCAGGTGAGGAGCTGCGGTGCTTTGGCTGCCTGTTGGCAGTGAACCAGCATCTGGCTGTTGTTGATCCTCCCAACTTTGGATTTTTGATGAGAAACGAAGTCAGAGGGAGGATCGCAGAAGCAAAAACAAGGGTTGAGATGAAGACAGTAGGGCAGGAAAACCCTGTTTTCACAGATCTGCTCTTCAGGATATTAGCAGCATCATATTTGTGTCTTCTAGCCTTTCTTTTTTGAGGAAGGAGAGGTAAGGAGTCTGTCTGCTCTCTCCCACTAATAATTTTTCAGCCTATTGACTAATTTCAAATACATTTTACAGGAAAAGAACACCTTTGAGATTTTACCAACCATCTCTCTCCCTAGGTTGAAAAAATTAAGCAGCCAGGAAGAGAAAAGAGATCTTTTTAGTCCTGTCACCAAGGGAAAGACTACAAGACAAGATGCACCTTCAGTATACATCTGAATGCTCATGTGGTGCTCAAATTAAAGACACTTCAATGAAGCGCACTTGCATGAAGAGAGAACTCTTATTTATGAGAGATGTGGAGCTGTTAAGTTTCTAGTTTGTGAGTTTGTTCAATTATTCATCCTTCCAGTCACACACGCAAACTTCTTCTAGGGTGTTGTATCTGCACAGAAAATCATGCTGAATTTTTTGTTAATGACAATGTTTTGTAACACATCTTATCACATCATAACGGAGTTTTAGATTAGATCTTAATTTTTAAATGAAGGACATAATTTTAAGGCTTTAAAACTGAGGGAGTTTTTTATTTCATGCCTTTCAAAGTTCTTTATAGCAATGTAAAAATATGCATCAACGTGTCACACAGAAAGATACAAGAACATTAGTGAAGCAGGCACACTCAGATGCACGAAAAAGGACCAACCGGCAGCCCTGATAGTTTATGGTACCTAGCTCTACAGTTGCTAAATTTTGCACACTAAAATAAAATCCAGAACTACTGTAAAGTATGATAATAATTACGTAGTATGATAATACTTTATAGATGGGAAACCACAATGGTACAACAAAGTAATTTTAAAACCCGAGGAATAAAAGACGTGTATGTTTATGTCCTAACTGACAGCATACTGATTTTCTGCTATTGCTGCTTATCAAATGGACTCAGCTGAGCACGGTATTTGGA
The DNA here is from genome assembly GCA_009819775.1 of Phoenicopterus ruber ruber. Lineage (NCBI taxonomy): Eukaryota > Metazoa > Chordata > Aves > Phoenicopteriformes > Phoenicopteridae > Phoenicopterus > Phoenicopterus ruber. Next base: position 63,154,022 of record CM020246.1, on the reverse strand, counting down.
AAAGCACGTTTACTGTTTGTTTACACTCAGCACAATATACTGTTTGTTTACACTCCAGCTGCTGCCCATCATTACTATTATACAAGAACTTGTGTCAGAAAATCCACCAAAATCCCCACATCCAGCACTGTTCACAAAACAATCAAATTTCTCCATGCCCAGAAATAGAACTACCATCAGCTGTGCACGACGTTCAGGCACCATGTAATAAATCTGGAAGGCCTATGCTCCTGAAAAAGCCCCTGATCACCCATTAGCTGAATCAACGAGACACTCTGATTCTTACGTATATCCTCTCTCATTATTTCTAGCTCATGAAGTAACATGCACCATCACGCACTCAAATCTACTGGAGTGATAAAAACCTGAAAACATCAGCTTCATTATTCACCTCTGCTAGAGTTTGGATCTTTAGACACAGGAGTCTATGAAAACCTCAAATGAAAAAAGGGTGTGTGTGTAATTTAAAGTCAAGACACTTCCTGGTTTTGGTGATAGTTATTGAGAAACATTAAAAATGGAGGTAAAAGAGTTCAGAAATCAACTTGCAAATGCCAGCAAATTAGTAAGAGAACATCATGTAAAACCGGTCACACAGAGACATAAAAAGTATCAGGAAAGAGTAAGTGAAAAAGGAGAAAACCAGACGCATTACGAGTTCCAGAATATCCACAGTTGCTGGCATTTCAGGAGATCAGTGAGGAATCTCGTGGGAATAAGTAAGGAATCTTGTTTCACTCATGCTGTCAGGGCCACAGAAATGGAGCCACTTATCTGAAACAACAACTGATAATTACACAGCCTGTTTGAGAGTGATCAATGTGAGTCAATCTTAGCTTATGCTACCCCCTTGGCACATCAGGAATCTCCCTCGAAGATGGCAGAAATTCTCTTAGTGTTTCTTCAAATCACAGGCATGGAGATTCGGGTAAGTTTCCACATTGCCTATTGAAAAAATGTAATTTTGTATATAGCCGTTTTGCTGAGAGCCTGCTATCCAGTCAATCCAGTACTACGAAACTGGAGACTAAAAATTGCACAAGGCTACAACAGCATGTTGTAGTTTATCCCCAGTCAGTAACCAAACACCATGCAGCCACTCAGTCACTCCCTGCTCCCCCCAGTGGGGTGGGGAGGACAATCGGAAAGAAAAGAAAACTTGTGAATTGAGATAAAGACAGTTCACTAGGACAGCAAAGAAAAAAGATAATAATAATTATATATTAATAATGATAATAATAATATAATGATAATAGAATATACAAAATGAATGATGCACAATTTCTCACCACTCAACGACCTGATGACCAATACAGCCTGTCCTGAGCAGTGATCATGGAGGAAAACCGAGAGTAATCTCAGAATGATCCCGAGCAGTAATCTCAGAACAGTGATTTCCCCAGCAGCGATCTTGGAACCGCAAGTTCCAGAGAGAGTGAGTGAGGGAATGAACAGCCAAAAGAACAAAAGCCTGAACAAACAGCACCCGGCCCACTGGCCAACCCCCACTTATATACTGGGCATGACATCTACGGTATGGAATACTTTGGCTGGTCTGGGTCAACTGTCCTGGCTATACCCCTCCCAGGTTTTTGCACCTGCACACTGGCAAAACCTGGGAAGCAGAAAAACATCCTTGATCTCTTAGCAACAACTGGTAACATCAGTATATTATCAACATTCTTCACATACCAAATCTCATACTAAATCCAAAACACAGTAGCTACTGGGAAGAAAATTAGCTCCATCCTGGACAAAACCAGGACATAGTATTATTGAGCAATTTTTTTGCAAATGTCTTTCATTTCACAGGCTCACTTGCAATTTACTTCTGAACAATCAGTGTATTTTTATCCTTATCATGATTACTGAGGCAGGAACAGCAAGACACAGGGAGACAAGCCTGTCCTTGCTTAGGTCTGCAGGCACAGCAGGCTTGGGAGACACAACAACACAGCCCTGTGGATGGGGACAGCTGAAGAAAGGGGCCTCCTTAGACTTCAGCAAATCTTTTGGGGGCTAAAGCAGTGACTTCTGCAAAGGTGCTGCTACTCTGTGCCAGTTCCTTGGGGAAGCAATTTTCTGCCTGGCAGCATACTGCAGGGACTGGGGCTGCTCCTGTCCTCTGACTGGTGTGTGCGCAGAAGACAGAGGGGAGGCTTCTTGTACACAGAGGTATTCAGGTCCTTCTCACTACACTGAATTCACTAAAAGCCACTAAATCTCTAGATGTTTCCTCAAACTTTAGAAAAGTTTTAGGGAATTTAATGTAACATTTAACTAGATGCCTTTTAGCCCTTGGAGAAGTAATGTTAGAGAAATAATGTAGTATCTGTCCACACAGCTATCACTTTATTGAGGTTGCACTGTTTGCACAAAGAGCAGTAGTTACTGGTGACACTCCTGCAGTGCCAGTTAGCATCTATTCATGCACAGATGGGTGGTTTTCTACTTTGATATTTCCCCTAGGGCAATTTCTGAGGCAAGATCTCCTCAGACTCCATTGGGATCTGCAATGAATCCTTCTTGACCCTTTCTGTAGCATCCAATTGCTAGGTTTCTACACAGTATGCGAGGCTCTCGGGATGCTTTAGGAGCTTCTCCAGCTCAGAAGCCTTCAGAGCCCTGCCAGGCTCCTATAGTGACATGTATATTTTGTAGATACAGACTGTACACTATTTGCGTTCCATAGGGACAGGTATTTGGATGCCATGTCCCTGCGTGACAGTTTGCATAATACGTGCAATAAAAATTATAATAAAAAAGGCCAAAGTGTGAGATAAAGGCAGTCTTCTTCCTTTACTTGTGCTTCATTAATTGCTCACAGTGTGCTCGGTAACACACAGAAGAGAAATGGGTGGCTGTCTAAAGCCAAGACTCAGACTCATGCCCGGTGTCGGCACAGAGCTTGTTTCCTGTGCCAGGCCGTTCCCCCTCTAAAGGGCATGGCCAGGACATCGCCAAACAATGCCCCGAAGATCAGTTAATCACCAGGCAGACAGACCCAGCCTTTGGGCTGGGTCAGCACTCTCCTCACAGTATTTTCAACAACCTATCTTGTAAATGAAGGTACAGGCAAATTGCCCATCTGCCTGAGATGAACTGGGAAGAAGTTGAATCCTCAAGTCCTTAAGCAGTTCTTTTAGACAACAAATTCCCTGTAAATGTCAGTCTCTTGGACCAAGAATCAACTGCAGGCACTGGCCCAAACCCAGCAGCATTTGGCACTGTGTTTGTGGTGTGTTGTGAGTTAAAACAAGAGCTAATTAATCACTTTCATTGTTATTTCCAAATATTTTTCAAAATTAATACTGTAGTAACTTGTTTCCAAAATGAGAGAAGGACACCTTACTTAGATGAAAGCATCATGTAAGATGATAACAACTTAGCAAATATGACCCTGATTTTTTGCTGCACTGGACATCATTAACTATAATACAGTAGATCTGCAGCATGATCATTAGTGCTTGTTCCATTTCCTCTATTAGAGATAATAGCAAATACAATACCCTCATTTCCTTATTGCTGATGGCAGCATTGCCAGACTCTCTTGACTGTAAATCTTCTTTTCTCTGTGTGCTGCAAAAAAGAGCTTTACATTCAGCCTAAAACAGGTCTCCAAAAATGCTTTTGACAAAATAATTCTGAATCAAGGTACTGATAAATCAGGCTGGTGTGACAATAAAAACCACTCTACTTCCCTTCCAACAATTTAAATACATCATTAACAAGAAGAATTAGTTTTACATCTGTTTCAACAAACAAGAAAAACAAATTAATGTAAGCTAGTAAAATGATGAAGCTACTCATTCAAAATGCCCTCACCCTCTAAAATGATTATCCTATATATGAAACCATTACTTAACATTGGTTCAGAAACAGCACATTTGGGACACAAATGCATTCCTCTCCCAGGCAGTGGCAGCACTTCAATAGGCTTCCTGCATAACTTGACCGTTTACCTACTTGCTTATTTGTTCTTCACAGCAACGTCCTAGAAAGGTCTCCCCGGGACACTCACGAAGCACTTGTTAAAATGTTGTCACCAAGTGGAAGAAGAGGCCGAGATGATTTCCCGGCTTCCACGAAGTCATCTCTGTACGTGATGTGTTAAATCACCCCTCTCCAACAGGATTCACCTTCAAGCCTCACAAACAAATTTTGAGGAAATAAACACTTCTTGCCTGGAATACATCAAATGGTATTTTTTTTTTTGTATCAAAAAATCCCAACAACAATGCCTTAGGATTGATACCGTTACTTCTCCCCACAAGTCATTAGGTTGCATGCCATGTCCATGGCAATACTCGCAGTTCAGACTCAAGGGAAGAATGTATATAATTGCCCTGCCAAACACACCTTGATATCAGTCCAACCATTGGTCCTGCCTGCCTTCACTGACTGCATTGTAAGAAGGTATATGCAGGGAAACAAAAAGACTCTCCCCTTACTTCATTCCTCCTCTCTGTCTGACACCCTGCCTTGATATATAGGGTTTATTATGCATATGAGACATGTTTTTTTATGGAAGTCCTTTTTTGAAATATTGTTAGAACCTCTTTATTCTGCAGTCTACTACAATGACTATTAAAGTGGGTGTTTATGCTATTTCAAGAGGCTACAAGCAAGATCACATCAGACAGTATACACTTCTCATTATGGAGACTAATCATATTTTTTCTCATGCTGTGATTTGCCTACACAAATATAATTATAATTTTATAAGTAAAAATGGTTATAAATAGTAAAATTATAATTATATACGTTCTCCTCCCTTTCTGTGACTTCAAGTGCACTGCAAAATTCTTTGCAGTAAGCTTTCCCTATAATAGGATCCCATTTTGTCACTGTCTCGTACCTTCCTTCAGGACAAGACTTCACAGGGAATTTAGAATACCTGTCAATTATCCAGACTTTGTTAAATCAGTTAGTACAACCAGGGTATCTGCTGTGATATTCCATGTATTAATTTGCATAACACAGAAATGTTGCTTTGAGACTTTTTGAAAGTCACTTCACTTACATATCCATCTTCAGGCCAGGCATTTCTTTATAACTCATGAAATACAACTGTTGGATATGTAGTAAGTAATCATTATCACTATTGTCACGTTAAGTATAATATAATTAGTATGTATAATTTTGTTAGATCCACAAAATTAGCTGCATAGAAGTAGATAAAACTGCCATTATGGAGGCATACATATTAGAATATATTCCTTAGGACATCTGTTTGATCTACAGTCAATCACATACAAGTTAAAAGTGACTTGTGTACTAGGTATGCTGTTTTGAAGCTAAAAAAGAAATACAAAAGGAAGCAATTCCGTTGTGTTGTATTTTTAACTGAATGAGATAGTTGAAAACATACCATATGTTGATACGTGTGAATGCAGATGAGAGGGGAAATTTGGCATGTTGCATGTGACAGAGAAGGCGTCAGGCAGCCCATTGGAAAAACCACTTTTGGGCACAGCCTTGATGGGAAGCAGAGACAGACGCATGGGCTGCAAAACTGGCCGGCAGGGCTGATGTGGAACCAGCCTGCTCTCCTCAAACAGCCTTTAGAATAGTCAGGACTTCACAAAATAACATGCTTGACATTTTTCACATCCTTTGCCTAGCGAATATAACTATGCAACTATGCAGTATGTCCTTGAGTACAGGGAAACCACTTGAGTGAAGGGAAGGTTATTATCATTTCCTCGCTCAGAGAGATGTACAAAGTTTTAAGCTCTGTATTAATTTTTATTTTCAGAAAACAAAATATCTTTCAATTAAGCAAAAGAAAATATCAAAGAATAGTAATCATTTCAATGCTTTAATAGATGACAGAGCCTAATTTGTAATTAGAGCTTTACATTTCTTTTAGTAAATTTATTTGAATAAAAAGCAGATGTTTTCAGTATAATTTTCAAATTGCTCTTAGATTTATGTATGGCATGCTTGCATATCATGTACATACGCAAATCTCTTATCCACTTAAACATAATTCCAGCTAGGCATTTAACTGGAAATGGATAAAAGCATATATCTGATTTCTGCACAACTATGCAGAGCTTCATATGCACAATTTGTGCAAGGTCTACTGCCACAAGCTATGCAGATGTCCTTAACATGAAATTTTTGACATTAGCAATTTAGAAGCAAAGACAATATTTTACAAAAAAACCCCAGTTCTTTAAGTATGCTGCTAGAAGTGATCATAGCTGAAGATACCAGCTACAGGAAGTAATGAAACGTGATAAATGAGTGCACAAACACTGCTGCAGTTAATGTTCAGGTGGTAGATCTTCAACTCTTGATCTAAATAGCTTGAAAATATTTGGCATCTAACCTAATTCTTACAATTAAAAATTCAGTGTACTCTCCTGTATTTCTGTGTCAATGAATGAATATTAAGAAAGGGACTTTTTTTTTTTTTCGGTAAATAAAGTGCAAAGTACCAGTAAAAGATGTCAATAAAAGGAGGAGACTTGGAAAATATTGGATGCCTTGTTACTTCAGGTCACATTTCTGAAATGATCAGAATTTTTACCTGGTACTAGAGATCTTGCTAAATTTCTTCATAGGGATGGTTCCACTACCCTCAGTTCCTATTGGCCAGTTTGGTACTGTAGGAATATTCCAGAATTTATTTTTGTAATTCTCTGGTCAATGTCACTTTCACACTTGAGTAAAATGATTTACATCTAGGTAACAGCAACAAACCCTGCGTATGTCCAGTTGTGTCAATGTCCTATCATTCAATTATGTTTTCTAAAAATGGATCTGCCTTAATAAAAATTAAGCTTTTTAAAAAAAGTTTTTGAGAAACACAGCAGAACTTGAACATACAGCAATTTGAATTTTATATTGGTTTGCTACAGTTATCTTTAATAGATATTCATTTGCCCCTAAAAACCCTGAAATAGAACAAATGCCAAAAGACTCCCTATATGCACAGACATTTTTAAATTTAGGGTTCCATTAAACCCACTGACCCACTGCGTCTTATGTAGTTGCATTAGCCTTGTGACAAGCTCACAAGAAGGACCAAATACTAATAAAAATATAGAAAGTTACACAGAAAGCTCTTCACATGTCCCCACGAAGATTTGCAAAACAAGACCATAGAAGGCCAATGGATCACCCCTCAGAAGACATTTCCAAAAACCATGACGGGACCTATTATGGTTTGCTGGACTCATCTGCTCCTTTTTCTTCACAAGTTACATCCCTACTACAAAATGGAAAACAGCTCGTGTCCAAATGCACGCGGGTGTTTACAGAGCACTCGCGAATTCCCAAGATTAAAAGCCAACACGTTCTTCACCGCATCACTGCTGAACACTGTAAAGCAAGCGTAAGTCCTAACCTTTGAATGCCACTTCAAAAAGCCTTTCCTGTGGTGTTTATCTTGAACAGGAGAGGACAGGAGCTGAAAGTGTTATGAAATGACTGTTGCTTCCTGGATGAAGAGCACTCGGCAGTGTCAACACTACAGCTACCGCAAGCCATCCCTGCAAGCCAGGCTGAGTACGTGGCTGGTCACACAGAGGAGTACGTTTTCCTCTTCATCCTTCTCAACGAGCCAAGAGAAAATATTGCCCAGTCGCAAAGGGTAAAAAGGGTGTTTTGTTTTGGTTTGGTTTTGTCTTACTCTTCAAGGTCACAGGACACTAAAGGAGAATAGCTCCACTTGGAACAGGTTCTTCTCCTTTTCACGTGGTCCAGGGAAGTTCAAAGATTTTTGTCTCCCAGCCCTCTTCCTGAGAACAGGAGGATTATCTGAAATACCAGCAGCTAACACTAACAGATGATGTGAAGAAGCCCAGAAACATGTACAGTTTTGTACCTATTCTTCTGGTCTTCCTTCACCGACCATACTTTTAGGAGACTAGACAGACAGCTATGCAGCACACTGAACAAGGTTTGGTGACAGAAGGACATCGGAGAGCAAAGGCTGCTGCTGGGTAAAGTTATGTTAGTAGGAGTTTTCCTGTCACAGTTGCTGAATTGAGAGCAAAGTGGCTGGCAAAGTTGAAGATCATGTTACAAAAAACTGGTCAGGAGACGGTGTCCATTACAGCCCCAGTCAAGACTTCACGTGACAATAAGGCACTCCATAATCACATCTTGCGTGTCCTCCACCTGCAGCCCATTTGACAGGACTGAAGTGTAGAACCGCCCAACACATTATATGGCAAAGTGTAAACCAAACAAAAACCAACAACAAATATATAGGGAGAAATCTGGCAGGCAAAATAATATATCCACACAATCAATTTTCCAGGATAACTGATAATCTTATAATGAAAAGGTATACTTAGGAATTTGTGTTTGTGTTTTATCCATTAAAAAAGGGCACCAAACACCCCAAGATCTGCTTCGCTACAAAAATCAGAATGAACAGGACAGCTCTTGAACATCTTGGGCCACTGACACTAACTGCTCTGCACTACTCCCAGCTCAGGGACATGGGTATCGACATCACATCTCCCTGAAGGTTCAAGTTCAGTTTCTGTGAGCAACCCTTACCTCCCAGGCAAGCTCAAGGCTAACAGTGCTCCACGCCACCTCAGTGACAGGAGATAGCTGAAGAATTGGCGCAAAGAAAGAAAACTGATTCAGCATCTAGGTTTTCTATGTTGTGTTTTTCCCTGCATGAATTACCATAAAAGTAACACAGAATTTCTCCTGCATATTGACAACCTTTTTTTTTTTCTAAAAATGAGAATAAATACAAGTGTCCTCATTATATATTTACCCAATTACATTACAAACGGTGCTGTTAACTGCAGCTAGCTGCTGTGCCTCTTTTGAACTCCATGTTCATCTGCCTCTTCTTCCAAAACATTGCCATGCAAATTTCCCAAAACGAAGAGTGTGCCAGAGTGCAAGTGTTAAATCTGAAAACCAACAGTCTCTGTGCTTTTCTTCCTATTCCTGTTGGTGGGTTAGAAGGAGAATGGGAAAAGTGGACCATGCTGTCAGGGAACACAATACGACAGCATAATCCTTAGTACAGAATTGCAGTTGGAACAGCAAATTCCTTCTGGTCTTACAGCATCAAGCACTCGTCCTTTTACTAACAACCGCATACTCAACAAACACGCTGAATCTGGCCTAAACCTGCAAGTTACTGAAATACCACTTTCGCACAAACATTCTGAAAACTTGACAAAATTTTACATTTCCCCTTCCTCCCCCACTGGAAAAGCAGAGATTGCTGGGTTTTGGTAGCTTTAGATCATAACAACTGCTGTTTCCAACCATACCCTGAGCACCACTTATGCCAGGAAAAGACTCAGAAAACCACTCCCTACTGCCAGAGAATGGAAAACACTCAGGATTCATCAGGGAACAGGGAGGGATCTGAAGGTGCAAATGCCTCTTCTATTAAAATGGAAATCTTTTGCAAAACCTTCTAAAGAGAGGAAGTCAATGTTCTTCAATATCTACAATCATGCATAAGATTCCTCCTCTTACATACAGCATTCCTAAATTTTGTTACTATTTTACACAGGTCTTTATCCCGTGTTGTAATACCTAGGTGTCCCTGCCATTCTCTTTTGTGGAATTTAACTTCATTTTCTACAGAATTGAGCCCCAGGTTTCTTCCCTATTTGTCTCAATACACTTATCCTTCTTAACAGTGTACCTTTTTAGGCCTGGCTAAGTATATATTGATAATATAATACATTTGCCGTGTTAAAAATTTCAGAATCTGTGACACTTATACCTTGGTTAAGTTCACCTCGTAGCTGGCAGCTAAAACTAAAATCCATTGGTCGGCTCTATCTCCAGCAAGCACTAACTCAATGATTATATAGAAAAAATGAAAGCTTTTCTTAATCTTTACCTAATGTCCACTTTTCTTTGAATGTCAAAACCCCCAAATATGTTAATCAATTCTCTTGGGTCTCACCCAATTTTTAAAAGTCTGATTACCTCATTTGGTCTAAGCTCTAATTGTTAGATACACCAGTGCCTCGGGGTCTGTAAAATATACTTGCAAGCTGCACATTCGCAGTAGGTTCTTACCTACTATCATACAGCTCATTATCGGACAGATCAAAGTTCATTGAAATGAATAGAAACCTTTAATCTAGATTTTCCCTCTCAAACCCGCAAGTGGCTAAGTGCTCTCAGTCTTTGCAATCACAGCTGAGAATGCAGCGTGCTCCCTGTGAATTTAAGCTGACAAGGAACTGAATAGAAGTACATACATACCTTGAAGTGGTAGAAAATTGAAATAAAAAATAGAAATGAAAACAGAGGGTGTCCCACATATAGCTTCAGGAAAGTGTTCCTATCTAGACAAGATAATGACCAGTCACAAGAAAACAACCTATTATAAAATATGATGGGAAATTAACCTAGAGACTGCTGCGTGAGTTCAAAACTACATATAGAAGGTATGCTAGCAACTACCCTAATTACAAAAAGTAAACTGTTAAAAATAATTTAAAATTTAAATATAATGAAAAGAGCAATTTAACCCTCAAGCAGAAAGCTATCACTTTGACACTAGTGCGGAGTAGGCAAGAAGGAACACAGTTTATTTTTAGTGACAAATACAAGATTTTGAAAGTACGCATTAAAAAAGAATAAGAGTAATTTTCTTAAGTTTGACCAGCTAAAAAGTAGGTGTCTCTTACAGAAGAAGTGTGTGTCTTTTTCTGACCAATATTTCAAGGATTATTTGAACATCAATAACTCATTCTGCAAGTCAGGCAGTGAAGATCTGGCCTCAGGACGTCTCTGTGTGGAAATTCATTAATTGCACAAAATAGAAAAACTGCTACAAGAATAAGCATGCAAGAAAACCACATTATATACAACTGATCCTCTGAGAGAAAGGACAATGATGTGCCAAGAGAGACTGCTCTCAAATGCATTCTATCTCAGGAATGAAATTCACCCTGTTCCGAGATGTTGGGTAGCAACAAAACCTCCCTACCTGTTCTGAACAGCGCAGCAAAAGAGCTAAAAAGGTGAACACTGGTTTGCCCTAGTTTTGTACAAGCCTTTATCTTACGAATGAAGCTATCTCCCAGCTTGAAGAACAATGGAAGAATAATGGAAAAGGTAAAGGTGTGAAAGAGAGAAAAAAAAGGTAATTTGTTCCCACTAAAGGCAAATATAGTCATAGACTGGGAACGCCAGATCAGATGTAACCAGCAGAGAGCAAAATCATGGAAAAAGGCAAAGTGGTCTTCAAAACAATACCGGTTTTGTTATTTTCTCTGTTCTTGGGAGGACAGATGTCTGATATATTATGCTGGTTTGTGACCTGGAAGATTAAGATTAATCTTCTGTGTGCTACTCTGACTGCTTGCATGATTCTTGGTAAGCCAGTTAGAGCTAGGCTTACAGGTACTCAGATATTAGAAGAAACAGATATACCTAGCAACTTTATGGGATTCCTTAGTCCATTTGGTTTAACAATTTCAAAAGGAATTGAACAAAAATGCTTAGGTGCTTTTAAAATCCCACTTTACACTTTTGACTAAATCCTTTAAAAGTGTCTCAAAAACCCCTTTGCTAAATGAAGACATAATACCTCCTCATGTCAGTGATCCACTGCGAGGACAGATACATTAATACAGTAACAGCCCTTAACAAGGGATTTATAAAACAAGTAGACAGACTAGTTTGAGTTCAGCAAAGTGAAGGCTGAATGCTTCTCTTGCTAAGAGGAATTTCTAAAAATTGCAGAGGTCAAAATGCCTACCTGGTGCCAGGAGAGTATTCGTTGGCATGGTCTACTGAGGGGATTGTACAATTATTTGGTTTTAAGAATGATCTATGGATGTATTTCCTTTTATTCTGGTAGGATTACCCTGCTGCAGTAGTATTTTCCAGTTTCTAACGATGACTCCCGTTCTGCTCACAAATGCCATTCTGTCAAGTTTACAGCCCCAATCTACCACAATATTTCAGCTGGGCTGCAAAGATCCCAAGTTGGGAACTGCCACTTCCACAGGTTTCCCAGCTTTGGCTTAGATGTTCAATGTCAGCTGTAAGAGCAAAAGTCAATACAGTTCATCCTAGCTACGGATCTAGTACAAGGATCTATAAAAATCCAAATTATTGCATGCTCCTATAAAGGTCAGCTTTTTAGCTTTCATACATCACTGTTCCATTGATTTCAACCAAGCTATTACAATTCATAGAAGTTGAAGATCTTCATCTGGTTCCTGGCTTTTAAAATAAAGAGCTGAGACACCTTTGGAAACATCTTTCAGCAAAACTTAATCATCGTTTTTGAAAAAGAATGATAAATAATGTAGAACCATCTTAACTGGGGCACTTCGATTGGAAGAAAAAATTGGTCATAAAATAGTAATCTGATCCAATTTTAAGAAGTTTATACAAATGCATTATGCTGTGCACTAAACTTAAATACATCATTTAGATTACTTTGGATGAAAGTGACTCAGTAAGCATCAGATCATTCAGAAAGTAGCATGAATTGCACATGATGGTCTTGCCGTATGTCTGGCTACTGCAGTAAACACCAGTTCTTACATCTTATTTAGTGTGAACAAGCTTACAAATAATACCAAACCATGATTTATGGGAGTTTTTCACAATGGGGTACTTCGTTACCATCCTAGGTAAATATGCCCAACTTGGCCTGTTCCTTCTGAATAATTGCATTACTGCTGCAACATTAACTTTTCCTCACCTTTAGGTATCTTCCACAGAGGTCAATCATCACCACCAGTCCTTTCCTGAGGACAGCTCTTTCGACACTGCATCTCTGTGGATGATCTGTACAGATCCTACCTCACCACTATCATCCTTCAAAAAAGCCCTTTAGCCTGACTTCTCTTTTTCTTCAGGCACAGCAGAAGGCAGAATCTTTAGCAGCTATCTCTCTGTTAGCCTTGCTAACATCTTAGTTCCACAAAGTAGAACTGCCTCTATATTTCTATTTGTCCGAAACTCTCCAAGCGTCCCAGCTGGACTGCTTTTTCTTGTCCAACATGTCCCCTCTCTTCTGCACTGGAAGTGATCAGTGCAGCACATAGACTAGACATTTGACAAATTAATTTCTTAAGTAGTTTCCCAGCATCTGATTGCTGGTTTTGGTGAACATCTGGTGTGAAATCAGATGGAAGAGCTACAGGTGACTGAGAAGTATGGATAATGGACAGAAATACTGTATGTAACCACTAGAAGTCTTCATCTTCTTGTCTCAAAAATCTTTATACCTTTGTCTAAGCGATAGAATGTGAAATAGTTGTACAAAAATTCAAATGTTTGAAACCCACACAAAATATAGAGGAAGAAGGTATATTAGGAACTGTACAAACTACTGGCAACAAACTTTATTCTGATGTCTCTCAATACTACTGTCATTCTGTGTATGTATGTGCAATTTGAAGAGCAGTGAGAATTTATTTTTGGTTAGATATGTCATAACCTACACTCCACTTTCCCAGTAGCCCACGCTTACTTGCAATGAGCCTTGTTTGTATAAATGCTCCTGCATAGTGGCAAAAACTGTGATGGGTCACCTTCAGGCAACAACTGCACATGAATTGCAACTATTTTCGTGGCTATATTCTGCAGGAGTCTCTGACTCGAATTCTTGTAACTCTTTACATCAGCTAACATGTTTGGCCAATCTATTATCCTTTTAAGTTGAGAGGAAAAGTAATAGACTCTCTTTTGTTTAAGGTTCCAAATAAATTACTGTGACATACTCTGCAAAAAATGAACAAGAGACTACACAAGTGCCAGTGATTTCAAATTACTGTTCAGGCTAAAACGATCAGAGCTGAACTCCACAGGTTTTTGAGAGTGTGAGATTGGACAGAGCACACGCTCCACTGTAACAGATGACTTAGAGCATTAAATGTATTGCTGACTGCCATCCAAAGTCACTTCTTGCCCTTCCAAGTGCCACTACCTTAAAAAAAATCAATACAAAATTAATTATAGGAGGGAACTTGTGTGAACTGGCTCTGGTGAACTCTGCTTCTTTCACACCTAAGTATTTATTGAGCCATTATAGGTGAAAGATTAGGTGCTGAGCACATGATGCTAGATAATACTCACAGCAACTGCCTCCAGGATTTGTTTAACAGCGTCAGCAGCATCTCGTTCACTGTAGTAACCCTTTTCCACAATCCTACAGAAAAAGCAACAAGAGAAATTGTGTTCAGGATTATGCATTAAGGCAAATGAACTGTGCAGGTAAAAGCTTCTTTTCAAAAGTGAGCTAGAAAACAATCAAATTTAAATATGATCAGGACTCTGGAGTGCCCCCTAAAGAAGAGATAACAACCTTTTTGCAATTTAGGTTACATTTGATTCCCAGTTAAATGAAAAACTGGAGATAAAATATCAACTAGGTAAGTAAGTGGTATGTTTCAACATGTTGTATGCTATGCTGCATAGAAAGGGCGGCAAGGGTTAATGCAGATTTCTGGGTTGGCCTCCCAAAGCCCAGCTGTGCTACTGCAACTCCATTAGAAGAACACCAGCAGTGGCACAGGGTCTGGAGGCTGACTCAGGATTTGCATCGCATGTTCTCCAAGAACTGCCATTACAGAATGAAACATTATATACATGCACAGTTCAGTTAAACAGAGTCAGCAGAAGATACAGATTTGCACAATGACATATAAGAATTTAATAAAAGAAGGATCTATCATTAACACATACTAATGCTCCATTTAAGACACCCAATAGTCTTTTTACTATTGTATTTAACTACACACAGTAATTGTGAACTACAATAATTCTCCTTCAGAGAGTTACCTTAAAGGTCAGATCTTTGACCTGAAGTTTTTATTTTTTAGCATATTCATTTTTTCAAAGCCCAAGAAAACATAGACAGATGTTATCTAGAAGCAGAACGTGTGGTGCCTATGAGACATTTTATAAAATTATCTCCTGCAAGCACACAAGCCAGTTTTACAAAAACAATGCCCTAAAATCCCCATGAAACAGGAGAGCAAGAAGCCTATAGTGTCTGAAGTCAAAAGTCGCTGGAAAGACCTTCTACCTCAGGGTCCAGAAACAGACTCTGCTCGTGGCAAGAAGGTTATACTCCTTTCTCCCCACTTCCCCTGTTTTGCAATCCTTTATCTTTCTCTTCTCTGAAATAACAGCTTATATTGAGCTACCTTCAATGGAACTCCTTATAGCCTCACAAGAGTTGACAGGAAAGGTGTTGACTAACATACATATGAAAAGCATTACTACATACTCATTAGAAGATTAAGTGCAATAAGAAACAATGCAAAGATAATAATCCACCAGTAATAGATGGAACAAGCATGGCACTGTGGAAAATAGTCTATACAGGGATATTCCTAACCAGCTGCAATTACTTTACCTTAACATTCATTGTGTTCATATTGTGTTCACAGATAACTAAGTCTATTCATGGGGCATCAGTAACAGCAAGCAATCCCTCTCAAGCAGGATTCCTTCTATTTCACCCTTATTTCTTGGCTGCATAATTATTTGGCCTTATTTCTAGAAGGTTTTTTTTTTTTGGCAGCCCTTCAGCTACCATCCCATATGCACTGCTTTAGCTCCTTTGCATTTTTGTACCTCCAGCCCTTCCCCTGCTTTGGTCATCAGTTTAAACCATCAGGGAGAGCTTTACTTTAACTTACCACCACAAGGGTTGTCCTGGTTTTGTCCGGGATGGAGCTAATTTTAGTTCCAGTAGCTACTGTGTTTTGGATTTAATATGGGATTTGGTATGTGAAGAATGTTGATAATACACTGATGTTACTAGTTGCTGCTAAGCGATCAAGGACATATTCCAGCTTCCCAGGTTTTGCTAATGTGCAAGCAGAAAAACCTGGGAGGGGTATAGCCAGTATAGTTGACTCAAACTGGCCAAAGAGAGTATTCCATACCATAGACGTCATGCCCGGTATAAGTGGGGGTCGGCCGGTGGGCCGGTTCATTCATTCGGGCCTTTTCATTTGTTCATGCTTTTGTTCATTCATTTGGCTGTTCGTCCCCTCGCTCGCTCTCTCTGGAATGCGCAGTTTTGAGATTGCTGCTGGGGAATATTCCCGTTCTGTGGTTGCTGCTTGGGATGGACTTTATCAGTCATTAGATCGTTGGGTGGTGAGAAATTGTGCATGGGTCGTTTTATATATTCTATTATCATTATATTTTGTTATTATTATTACTGTTGTTGATATCATTATTAATATATAATATAATTATTATTATCTTTTTCTTTGCTGTCCTGGTGAACTGTTTTTATCTCAACCCATGAGTTTTCCTTTCTTTCTGATTCTCCTCCCCACCCCACTGGGGAGGGAGAGAGTGAGCGAGCAGCTGCCTGGTATGTGGTTACTGTCTGTGGTTAAACCACAAGGTCAAAACAATGCAAAGTTTACTCAATGAGACATTATGTTAGGCTTTTAGCCTCAAGTTTAGGAAAGAGGTTATGAAAAATCACAAATTACACAATAAAACATTACATTCTGCTTGAAAGTAAGATTCCTCCTCAGCTATTTCAGGCTGAATTATCCTCCTCTGATAGATTACATGTCGAGACCTGAGCCCCAGTGACCCTCTCGCTGGGGTCTCTGTTCCCCCAAATATACTGGTTTCGTTTCCTCCTCCTTTTTAATTCAAATAATAAAGTATCTGGTGTCAGCCAGCAAGTTGCTGTCTGCAGCATCCATAAGCATTTCTGAGAACACAGACCTTGCCCCCATCCCACCTTTCCCCTTCCCTGCTGGTATTTTGGGTGTCAACTTGCTTCTCCAACCATGGCACAAGAGGCATGTGAAAACATTGTCCTTGTTTTACAGGATTCCATACATTAAAGAAAGACATTCACATAATCATTCTGTTAAGCTTACAATCTTTAGTAGGGCATGGGAGATAGTAACAAAATTTCTAATTTGGTCACAAGGTAGTAAAACCAAAAAGTCTGCTCTGCCAGTGTGACCCTCTGCTTTCAACCTGCCGTAGATTTTGGAATATATTCCCCAGTGCACTGCAGGAAAAAGACAGGCATCACCGTGCTGCTGCTGGGAAGTGCTGTACGTAGGCTGAGCTGCCAGGAGCGCGCTGGGTTTAATTCCACCATTGCTCAGGCATACGTCCCCTGGGAACGGGCCACCCTGCCCATGCCTTGAGTCCAACAACTGCAGGAAGGTTTTAAGGTTTCAACAGGATTTGAAGTTCTCTGATTTTCCAACACATGTGACTAAGATCAGAGAAATATGTGGCAATTTACATTTCTCCCTTCGTCCAAAAAATTTCTCATTTTACAGTATGGTAACCTAGTATTTGTTCTATCCTTTCTTTTTCAAACAGATAAACCTGGGAGAAAAAAAAAAAAAAGACATTTCTTAAATGCAGCCAACTTCTTTGTATCATTTTCCTCCACTCAACAACATCAAAGAAAAGAAGAGGTTCTTAGCTTCCTGTCAATGCCCCACCAATGCAGGAAAGAAAACCATCAATTACCTGACCACTGGAAACAAGAGAGATGCTCAAGACTGCCAATTTGACCACGGCATGTAGAAGACCAGCCCACCCTGACTTAGACAACTGTATGTTGGTAAGGATAGGACGCTTCTCTCATTATTTACATTAAACATGTAACAGAAGAAGCGCACAGACACTGAAGATGAAGCCATCGTGAATTTACACTTTACAGTAAACAAATGTAATGAAGTGTGGGCCCGTATTTTGGGAGAGCAATAAAAACCAACTGTAGAATTATTGTGCAATGCACATGACTCATCTGCTGATGTTACGTGCAAAAAACATGCACTGGCAAGCCAATTACAGCTTATGTCACAAGCAGTTAACTTTCTAGTTTTTCAGAAGTCTAGAATCCAGACTTATTGAGCATACAAAACTAATTCTTAATTAATAATAATCTAGCAAGCAGAAAGCCTAATCTTCTGTAACAGCAATAAATGAAAAAAGATGTACTTCTTGCTAAAGATGAAAATTTATTCCTAAGGGCACTCTGCTTTAAAACTAAAACCTGGCTATTAGGCAATAAGGAAGAGTACTGAAAGAAGATTATCCTGTAATAATGCTGGAGGATCATTTGAATATCTATTTTTTGCATCCTCCCTGTGATAGTTTACATAAGACAAATGGTAGGTGTGCCAGTTTGCTTTATTGTAACAACACTCCTACCTGAGACCAATAAAGCTTCTGTACAAGGACTTTTCAATTGCAGCCTGCAGATTAACAATGACTCATTGCCCTTTTTTCCATAACGGGAAGGAAACCTGCAGAAATGTCTTGTTATTATGGAAGCAAAACCAATTATTTATACCTAGTTTACAGAATGATCTTTAAGACAAGCATGGATGAAGAAAGATTAAACCTTCATTGAGAGGACAGAAAGACAGGAACAGCAACAATAAGGAACTAATTAAATACTCTCTTTGATAGGCAAATGAAAGAGTCAGGTAGGCCAAAAGAATGCTGGAGAGAAGAACTCTGAGGAAGACAGCAGGGAATCCAGAAGAAGGGATACAGAAATGCTTAAAGTCAAAGAAAAAAAGAAAATCTGTGAAAACCACTGAATTTGGTGTCGCGAACATCCAAGAAATTCAAGACAGCGCTTCAGATTGAAGATGACATTCTAGAGCAAGCAAAAATGCAATGTTGATGAAATAAATGATTCCTATTCTAATCACATTTGTGTAGAACCACTTTCTCATGCTTGCATGTACACATTTATTGAAATACGCTGGTGCAATTGTTTATACTTGTACATGGCGAGATACACATCTAACAGCGTATGTACTGACGGACACCAAGCTACAAGTCTCCTAAAACACCACCTGATTTAATCTTGTCTTTCCAAGCCCATGTGAACATATTTGAGACAAATCCGCCTCTTTCTATAAAGAGAAGCCAGGAAGTATTTCCCAAATGCCCCTCCCCACTCCTCCTTCCCACTACCGCCAGAGATGGAGATGCCCCTTGGGAACAGCCCTGCTCCCCGTGGTGCCGAGACGCACCCCTGCCTGCCTCCAGGGCCCAGTCACCCGGCAGAGCCCACGCCACTGCACCCCCCGACCCAGAGCCCATGCCTGCCCCACCAAAGCGATCATAATGCCCTCTCAGCTGCTGCTGAAGCTCAGAGGTGGAAAAGCCTTGTGCTGTCAGGTAATGGAGCTACAAAAACTTAGAGCAAAACCACCCTTAGTGTCACACTGCCCAGCAAGTCTGTGGAAATGGTATAATGTATTTCTTGTGATGCACAGCAGGTAGTTGAAATTTGGCAGCTTCCACGTGATCATCAAACACATGTATGCATTCAAGTGTTTAATAATCTGCAGTCATGCTTGCCAACTTCCATCCAGCTTTCTAGCATTTCTGCTCCCTCTGAGAACTGCAAGTTTTCTGGCAATATAAACCCTTTAGTTTTGCAGACAGTTTTCAGTGTAGCCTCTCTCTATCATAGAAGCTTGCTATGTTGTGTACCATGTTTCCATTATGCACAACTTCAGTCCTGGGCAGCCTGCTCTAGGTGACCCTGCCTCTAGCAGGGGGGTTGGACTAGATGATCTCCAGAGGTCCCTTCCAACCCCTGCCATTCTGTGATTCTGTGATTCTGTGATCAGTCTACATCAGCAGATGCATAAATTCTTACCAGCATTCACCATACTTCTGCAGCCTGCAGTATAATTTGGGAAGACCATGCACAGGATTTTACTCCTTTTGGGACATTCTTCTTAGGACTTGGAACTATGCTTTAATCCACTACATCTGTCTGAAGCCACTGAAAGCAGTGGGATACCACAGTAAAAGGGAGGTAGGTAGTGGCCACGCTTGCTCTGCAGAAACTTTATTATTGGCAGGAAAAAAATAAAAGGAAGAGCACAGTCCTGCTAAACTAGACACATTTGATCTGAAAATCAATGAGGAAAGAGATGGGGAATCCCAATGTGTCATTTTAGAATCAATTTTCAGAGCAGTATTAAAATTATATTGATATACAATTTTACAGTCGACTGGAATACATGTATCTGAGGATTAATGGCAAGCATGTTAGGCAACAAGTGGAAACAATCAATCTTGTACAAAAACAAACAAGTGAACGTTTCGTCACAGAAGGAAAGGTCTAGGCTTCAGGTTTGATTTTTCAATGAGTAACAAAACAGAGGGCCAGATCTTTCCAAATCCAGCAAGTGAAACAGTGCTTGCACAGCTGCAGTGGTAAGCCCCGGCAGTGAGACCGCTCAGCTGAGGCGGAGGAAGGGTTGTACGTCCTTCCCCGGGCAGCACAGTCTGCAGAGCCACTCCAAGCCTTGCACTGTTACAACTCCTGAAACTTGTAATCAAGAGCGCCAGGGGGTGGAAGAAGCAACATGGAAGAAGAACCAAATGGTACCAGAAATGGCTACTTTGCCAGCTCCCTGACCCTGAAACCAAAGTCTCTTCCTCTTTTGTTTTTCTTGGGCATGGGAATCCAGTGCAACAACTGTTCCTGCAATTTTAAACACAAGCTGTTCTCATGACTCCTTGTGATCAAGAAAATTTGAAATCTTACCCACTTTAACAAACTTACTTTTTCCTCCCCCACACTCTAACTGGACTAGTTCTCCTATTCTCAGCTTTACTTCGCTGCTTCCCTCCCACACGGGCCACCCTACCCATCCTCCAGCCTTGCCTGAAATCTGAGCAGGTAAAGTCTGTTTCTTGCTTCCCTTACCTCAGATGATTGGTAAGTGCACTTAGTTTTATGCTAATCAATCTAAATAGTTACTCTAAATTTGCAGTATTTACCCATCATTTAATATTGCTACTATAAATACTATTTCTCCACACCATGGAGTTGGTCGCATTTCAGTCTTAGGTGAATCTAGAAACATATCAGGTAGCTTTCAAAAGGCCTGCTAAATCTATTTAGCTATCCAAACCAGTAAAATTTTTTATTACTTTATCAGTTCCCAACATTGTTTCTCTTCCTTTCTTTATGCTGTGTCTGTACTTGCTTTTTAGATAATTCTTTATAAATATTGCAATATCAAAAAAAGCCATCACTGTTTTTAGGGTCATTTTCATTCTGCCTTTAGCTGGCTTTTATCCAAAACTCTTGTACCACCTCTCACCTGTGGGCTGCATCCTGTTACATCATGTACAGTCTCAGGCAAGACGCTGGCCTGTATAAATAAAAGATCTGTTCCAATGCCAGTATATGCTAACAATTTTTTAAAATATTTGCTTCTATATAATAAATATTAATTTATCTAAAATTCTTTGGTTGTCATGGAGATTTTTTCTGTACATATTCACTTAATTCTTCTATTTCATTAAAATGAAATTAAAAGATTTCTACAAGGTAAAGTGAGACTCAAAATTAGCAGAAAGAGGAAAAGAAAATGACATCACTCTATTCAGCAGCAAAAAGGTTTCCACAAGGAACACTTTCTCAATGAATGATTCACACATCTATTGGCTCATACCTGTACTGAGGTGATTCCAATTCCTTGTTGCTTGGATGCATTTGTTTAGTTAAAAGTTAAGGTTTCTCTCTAAATATTTATGTATTTTCCATACTACAGCATTGAAGCATAATAAATATAAAAAAGTAGCTCTGATTCAGTTTGCTGATTCTCCCTTATTTACAACCATTTTCACAATTCAGTGCAGACTAGCTGTTACTGTCGCTAATGACTCAAACCTCCTGCCCATGATCTGAAGAAGGATAATGGGAAATACAGAACTGGGTTTGGATCTGACTCCGAGTCAAACAAACTAGATGTTTTTCTTCAATACCTTGTTTAGAAATTAAATGCAGCATTGCAGTCATTCAGGAAAACTATTTTCCCTCCATCATTATTAACTAAGAAGCAGTTTCTGAGAAATGTGTCATACAGGAGAATTTAGAGAAAGGTTGCATATTTCTTGTATCTCATATTAGGGTTTGTTTTCCCTTCTTTAACTTACTTTCTAATGCCTACTCAGCGTTTCTATAGCGCCCACAGAGCTAGAAAAATCATGTAGGAAAATCAGGAATTATACATTAAAAGCCTGGGTAAGACTAAATAATCGGCCACACCTTCAAAAGTGGCAATCACCCAGGTGTCTGCAGTGAAATTAGTAACAGTTCAGTGCCCACCGTTTTCAAAAAGACAGGTTCATTTTTCAGGAGCTTAATTTCAGTAGACACTTTTAAAAATAATAGTCTTTGTTTCTAGAGGTTGCAAAACCGCAGTGCTCGTGAACTAGCAGCTCAAACTTCTCTCTCAAACACAAGTTTCTGTGTAACTGACTGCATGAGGCAGCGTGACAAACTGAATTATTTCAGCGTTTCACAGCTCCTGTCTGGTGAGCAACAGGGAGGGGGCAAAGAGAAGGATCACTGGCAGCTTGCAAAGGAGGCAGTGGCCTGGGGAGGGGGAGAGAGCAGCACTGAAGGCCCTGATGAAGCCACCCTGCCAAGAACCGGTGAGGCTTCCATTAGATTTCTTTGCCTAGCTAAGGGCACCATGTTATAAAAAATATGTGGGAATGTGGATGAAGTTCAGTGGACAGTAATGGAGAGAGAGAGAAAACACGACCAGGGATGAAAGATTGCCGGGACTGCGAATACATAGTCTTCTGCAGTCCTCCACTGCACGAGAGTTTGCTATAAAGAAGGCAGTAATCACCTTCTCTCTACCTGCTGGGGACAAGGCAAACAGATTTTGGCCAAATTTTCAGAAAGGCAAGTTTTTCGTAATATTGAAGCTGAATCTAATGACCAGGCTGGAGAGCCACTGGAATAGCCTACATAAGAAGATTACAGAGGTGTTTAAGAAACAAAACCCAAAACCCTGGACCCCCAAGGATGGTTGAAAGATACTGCCTGAGCTCAGGTGAACAACCTGCCCACTCCAGCCCTCCATGCCAAGCCAGCACAGCTGTAGCTGCCAGGATGTTTTAAACACATTGCCCCGGAGCTCACTCTGGCACATCGCTTACTTCCCAGTAAGAGTGAAACAAATGACCATCAAATTCTGAAACTAAGCACTGCTTGCGTAACATACATAGTGCTTACACCTATGTCACAATTCGCAAGAGTATTCACATTATCATTATTCAGTTCAGGATTATTTCAGGTTCACCTGTTCCAGTCCTCCTTTGGTGGCTTTGGCACCTCTTACAGTGCATGGATGTGTGATACACTCCTTACTCCAGTGGCTAAAGTTCAACATTGAACTGAGAAGTACGTTATCTGAAAAGGATTTGCTTTTCAGGCTTTCATCTAAAAATCAACCTCATTATCATTTAGGACAAGCATTTTGGTGATGTGAATATTTAGGATAACTGTATTTCTTCCTAAAACATTTTGGCTTCCCTTTATACTATTGTTACAATGTACATAGAAAAAGCAATGAGAAACAAAATGTACAAAGCACTCACATCCTAAGTGATTTTATAATTTCAGTAAAGGTGTTGAATCAAGGCATAGAAGACACATCATTAGCCCTTGGGTCAGTCAGAGACTTCCTATATACATATATGTAGGCTACAGCTATATAGGCTGTAGGTATATATACCTCAATTTGTCACCTGCACAGAGCTGTTAAAACCTCTCTGCATTTCAAACAAATATGAAAGCTAAATTTGTTAATAATTGAGGAAATCAGCTAAGGCTCTATCAGCTTCCTATTTAGTTTAACAGGAGTATCTCCTAGTTTGTCTGGCATCCAGACCATGTATGTCTATATTACAGCAGTGAGGCTGTGGCAGGAAACCAAGAATACATATGTCAGAGATGCTCTAATCATAAGAAGTCTTGGTATTAACAATACCTAACAAACTAAAGTGCTTCACAGGCACTGATGTGCCCTACCTCCAAAAGGCTTGCCCAGTTCCCAGAGTGGGCTAGCGACGTACAGGCTGGTCCCAACGAGGACATACCCATGCTAACAATTCCTGCAAAGTTATCTCAAGCAGTAAGAACAAAAGGCAAGAGGACATTTTAAATGAAAACATTTTAAGGGAAAAGCCTTCCACAGTGGAGTTAAGAACCAGGCAAGCTTTAATGTCACATCAGTTCACATTTAGAGAGCGGCAGGGAGCCAGCCAGTATTATAATTGCACCATCATCATTGCTTGAGTCGTTTAGTCATTTATAAATCTGCAAGCGTACTCCCTCTGGCACCTGGTGTTTCACCTAACTCTAAGTGCATACATTGGCCACACTGCAAGTAGTATCCTATGCACAAACATTTTTAAAAAGTCATTTCTGTCTCTCATCTTGAAGAGAATACTGTAGTCGGTAGATACCAACTTACTTAGAGTTAATTCTGTCCGGTGACAGAAAATAAGGCACTGACCACAAAAAAGTATAAAGGCATTATTACAACTCTGTACGGGAAGGAAATACCAAATTATGTTCGAAAAGCTACAAATGAGCATTAACTCACACTTCTTTATTCTTAAATTACTGGGTTTTATCGTTACTGCAGCTGAAATCAAGAGACACTAAATGAGCTATTATGACACCAAGGAGCACTTTTACCAGAGCTAATTTGTGTGTTGTCTTCTGATTTCAGAGAATAGGGCATAATTGGTGTAGTCAAGTCAGATCTCTTTTTCTTTTTTTTGCCAGTCCTGAGCGAGGGGACTGTAACTTGCTCATGTGAAACACAGAGTCCAAAGGAGCGCTCGGACCCCTGTTCAGAGGACAGACTGACACCACATAATGAGACAAGAGCTCAGAAACAAATAAAAGATGCTACTCTGCCACTAGTTTATAAAAGACCCCCACTTTAGTGACTGATTAATTCCTTGGCTCTTTTTGACACCCCTTAGCAATTCTAATTTCCATAAGCAGAAACAAGAAGGTGTGCCTGAAGCCTGGGAAGGCTTCAGAAAATTTTGTCCGTAAGATGTAATCATTCCCACATCTCTTAAAAAGGCAAGTTCTTTAGAACAAGTAATTAATATTTTTGTTAATGTATGCTCCATAAAAAAAAGGATATTATCAGCTTGAATCTATATTTCAGAGGAAATTATATGACATCTGAAATGGAAGCGAGTCAAAAGACTGTCAGCCGTAAGCAGTATTTTTAGACAATGTTTCGTGCACTTAATAATAAGATGAAGGAAGAAATAGAAGAGTTTGTGGCCAAGATGCCAAAGTACAGAAAAGGAGAACATATGGATTGACATTATCATTTGAAGCTGAAAAAAGAAAAAGTCTGACAAAAACTAGTCTTACCAATCTGCAAGTATTCTGACTAAAATGAAGTTAAAGTAGAGTTCACGTTTTTTGCTGAAATTAATATTCGGAAAAGTGATATATTGCCAATGCAGCTGAAAGGCAATAGATAGGAACAAAATCTGAATGGAAAAGACCAACTTCAAGAAAAGTTAGCCCATAAAAACCAGATATCTGACTTCACTGTGCTGCATGACATATTACTGCCTGTAACAATAAAGAGACTAATTGTTAGAAGCAAAGCCAGATCAACAAAGTGACCAAGAATCTGGTGAAATACATCATGCGATAGAAAAGAAAGTCAAAGTGAACAGTACCAAGAAAGTACATTTAAATAAAGAATGAAGAAGGGACACAGGGCAAAAGGAAGAGGCGAGAGAAAATTATAACTGAACCAAGCTTAAGAAGAATCATCATTATCCTAAAAGGGAAGAACTATAAAGAAAATTGAAGAGGTAATAATCAAAGGGGTTAACACAAAAAAGTGAGGCCACTGGCTACTTATCTAATCAAATCTGTGAACAGTCTAAGGTTTACTGGTTAGTAATAAAAATGTGTTAGAAAAGCAATTAGTATGACAAACCATTTGTCTATATAAATGAGATGAGTCTATTTTTTTCCAGAAAAACTACATCAATTTTTCTGTCAATTCATTCTGCATTCCCTTATGGTTACTGCATTTAAACTCTTTTTTCCACTGTGATCTTCAATACATATTAAAATGTTTGATTCCATTTATTTGAGCTCAAATTCAATCCCATCTATCTGAAAGCCCCTAGAGGGTTAATTCCATCAACTCTGCCTCTAGCTTTCTCCTGTTAAATGGAGAAGAGCTGAAATGAAGAGAAGCTTTCTGATTATAAATCTGCCTTTTAAAAGCATCCACATAAGGTTTATTACTTTATTGTGTATGCACAATATGATGTCATCCAAAAACCTAATAAACTCAAATTTCATTATGTCCTTCCATCACTCAAACTTCTCATGTAAAAGATGTGTCTGCGGTCTGAACTATGGCTCAGCAACACTCTTCATAAGAAGATGAGGTGAGAAGGAAGATGCGAGAGAGGGATGAAAATTGACCTTTCCCTGCCACTTTGCTCCCAGTCCTGAAATTTCCTATCCACCAGTGTAGTGGAAACACGGTCCTTTAAAGGCTGTTCAAGCGTGAGAGCGATCACTCTGCCGCGCATTTGAACGGCTGTGCTGATTTTGGGCTTCTGTTTTTCAGCTAGCTCCTGCCGCGGCGAGGAGCGGTGTGACGGCAGCCTGCCCTCAGTGTCGTGGCAGCGCGAGAAACGCGGCCGCGTGACGTTGGGCATGCCGCTGCTGCCGCACGCAGAGCCATACCAGAGGGTCGTCCCTTGGGACTCTCTCAAAACACCGCTGGTTTAAATGCACTTCAACCAGGCATGTCTGTTTTAAACATGCAGGAATGGAAGAGGAGGGCCAAGCACATGTCAAAGTCGTATGTGCCAGCACTGGGCTGGAGACGCGGTATCTGCAAAGAGCTAGAATATCAGTTAATTTAGACCTACTGCAGTTTTCTCTCTGCCTTGGTCCATTCGTCCATTGGTCTGTCCTACTTCAAAAGCTCTTTGTCACTGCTCACTTACTGGGTTGGCAAAAACCATCACGCAAACTGGCAATAAATATTCTAATTTACACAAACTTCTCCAGTCCAGTGTAGAGTTATATTTGTTGTGTTTGGGACGGTGGGATATTATATGTCAGGGTATGACCTACAATGTGATTTATGAAGTCTGGGAAACAGATTTCTTTTTAAAAATACAACCAAAACCAACCTGATTTCAGCTGTATTAACTCAGATGTGCAACTGATACTTTTGTTTGAATTTATCTCCTTTTGGGTAACAACTGAAAATTGTCATAATGAAAGCTCATTTTAGCAATAACATGGATGATTTGACAGAAATATTAAATATCGTGAAGGACGTGAATAATTTTATTACCCAGAACTTTGATGTTAGAGTGGTATGAAACCAGCAGCACATCAACAATGCTAATAGGATTCTAGAAAACTAATTGGATCTTGGGTACTTATAAAATCATCTTCATGATAAGGGGAATGTATACGTGAAAGAACTTACTCATCTGCAGCTCAAATACTATTCAAAAGAAGAACGGACATCTGGAATGGCAGAAAAACTAGAGCAAGAAAACAGTTGATATAAAAAGTACCAGCATATTACCAGAATTAGCAGTAACAGTAACAGCAATGACGATGTTTACAATAAGGAGAGCAGATGTGTTTGTGTAACAGATCTAGTCATATCATTTGCTGACAGCTAATTTGAAAGAGGCAAGAGTACAAGAGTACAAAAGTTGCTTTGCTGCCTGTGTATGGACGGTGGTTTACAAACTCAGGTAGCTGTGCACCAAGCACATTAGGTCCTCCAAACCCTCGGGGTGGTCCCTGGCCATGTCGGGGTCTTGTTTGCCCCCATGCGCTCTGTGCAGGGTCTTGTCTTGAGGACGACCACAGGGTGGATCTCAAAACAGGGTCACAGCTCTCCGTCCACACCTGACACAACCCCACTGACCAGCAGGAGATTTTCCAGGGTTGTTTTGCTTTCTGCTGGGACGGGAGTCATACAAGCACAGAGGAAAGAGTGCACAAGGCCTCTCTGTAAGTCAGGACATTTCCTTCATGCATGATAAAAAGATGTATGGATTGAAATGATTAAGCATGAGAGGGGAAGTCTGCCCTAAGGCAGAAAGCTAAATTTACCCTCACTAAAACTCAGAGGGCAGCCATTGTATAGCACAATGCAAGTGTTAATCCTTCAGCCCAGCTGAAAGAGAGGAAAGGGACATCTAATGCTTAACTGGAGTGACTAGCGCAAAACATCTTGGCTGCATATTTCTATTAAATTATTTTTGGTTTAAGGTTGAAGAGTGAAGTAATACTCCTATTTCTAGCTTAACAGCTGAAAATAGCTTTTTATGTTTTTTTGTTTCATTGGTTGGGGTTTTTTTTCCAAATCACAGATCAGAGAGGACTGTGTTGCCAAAGTTTCCAGTTCTGTTGTATATGGAGAAAAGGAGGATGCTGAATTCAGAAGACCTCCATAGTATTAGTGCTCATTCGTAGCATCACAAGGGGGCACCGCAATTCTAATAAGTGACTAAACGGCTTTGCTTCTTGCCAGGCAATGCCAGACAGCTCGTCTTAGCCAAACTATTGGATTAAGCATACAATTTCTGGGAAAGATCAATCTGAGAGCTCAAATCCCATAATCACTGCTGAGTATAGATTACAGAATGTTGAAAATGTTGTAACATTAAATCCTAGTTCCATCAAATAATGCAATTCCCCATCCTGGATCCCATGGAGTCTTTTATCTTCGGTTCTTCTACTACACAGATGATTGCTGCTCAGGAATCAACCATTTCACTGGCATATTTGTGCTTTCCCTTTGCAAACTCTTCTCATCAAAGATTTCTGTACAGTATCCAGCCTTCCTGAAAACCACACAATCTGAAACCACGTGGATATATAAAGGGCTACATGAAAGGTAAGGCATCTTGCGCAGCGTCTTCTGTAAGCTCAGGACTGGGCACTTGCTGGTTGTTTAACTTGCAGCACGTTTCTCCTGATTGCTTTGGCTGAGTATTGAGGGAATATGCACCTTTCTTCTGTTGCATTAAAGACGTTACAGGAGGAGCAGTTATTGTTCAGAAATAGTTCATCTCAAGGTTGTAGCTATGACCATGGTACAAAAAAAAGTATGCTTTTGTTTTCTCAAGTCAAAGATACTTTCAGACTGAGTCTTTGATGTGTATTTGTGTAACAGTCCTCTAAAATACTAAACTTTAATTACAGAAGAAGGAAGATCAAATAACCTGCCCTCACATGAGTTGCAACTCACCAATGCCAGTGAATTAATTGATTGACTCAAGCCAGTATCAAATGCTTTTCATATCTTCTCTTGCTCTAAAAAACCAAATCCCTATCAGTAAAATATCGTCCAAACACTATTACAGAATTATTTTGCTTTATGCATATGCACCTACACCACAAGCATGTGCAGCCTTATGAGCAATACCTTCAGAACTCAATAGATGTCTTGCAGAACCTTTGTAACAAAAAAAGAGGTTTTATAAATACAATGAATACCGAAGAGAATTTTTTTCTTGTTACTCTGCTTACCAAATTTTTAACTGACATAATACTACCCTCCTGGCAGGCTGATTGCCAGCTACCATATTTTATGATGGCCTGTCAGTGTGATTTTGCCAGTTTTTCCTGCCTTTTGTCTGCTCTAGCACACTTTGATGCTATGCACCTGCTGAGCTCCGTCCTTCAATAGTGTGTGCTCTTCAGAATTTACTGACCAATTCCTCCATTTTCAACTCATGTATCCTTTCCAAAAAGATCTCCTGATAATCACATTTCCAAACACATTTTTAAGCCAATTCCTGCAGATATTTACTCATGTGAATACACCATATGCTGATGAAATAATTCCGGTAGTTACTAACACAGGGATTATGTGCAGAGAAGAAATCTGGACTGTAACATCCCTGGGTAAGGTACTGAGCGAGGTGCATACAGGTAACTTACCTGTCAAAGAGTTCTCCACCTGTGACCAATTCCAGAACAAGACTGATTTCTGTAGGGGTCTCAAATATCTCCTTCAGTTTTATCTGGTAAAAGGTAACAAAAATTATTCATTTTGCTTATTTGTCGTCTTGCTGAGCATATCACAGGGCCAATAGTAGGAAACAGACCACAGTCAATAAAGCAGACAATGGTATCAACTGAAGTTGGTGCATCATTTACCTTGCAGTTGAGCAAGTTATTGTGCAGGTTCTCTCCCCCCCCCCCCCCCCCCCCCCTTTTTTTGCTAGCTTTATTTCCTTCACATGCCCTTATTTTTTTGTTATTTTCATACTCCTCAGACCTCAGCAACCTCTATGTAACACAGGAGTTTAAGAAGCTGCTTTTGTTAGTGCTTGTCAACACCTGTCTGCCAATCTTTCAGAGTAACTGAATGTAAGATCTTCCCCACCCTCCAAGGACTGACAACACCAACTTCCCCTTTCATTTACAGAACTTCTTTTGCATAGTTTCTCACTCAACTCTGTCAGAACATCAATAATTTATTTTAAAGTGTAAGTATAATTCAATAGTCTTCCATAATGAGCTGCTAACGTGCTCATGAGGAGAACCCAAAGCTTTAATCCAAGACTCCCCCAAGTCTGTATAGGTGAACCACAACAGTCATCTCTCAGGAACAGGAAGAATTAAAAAAAAAACAAATAAAGAAATGTGGAGTGAAAGAACAAGGCTAAACTTACAATGTTTGGATGCGAAAGGCGAAGAAGAACTCCAATTTCTGTGCGGACAATTTTCTTGTCTACCTGGTTAAAAGTGGGGAGGGAAAAAGTGAAAAATGTATTTCCATGATCACCATAGAAACTTCTAGCTGCACCACAGGAAAATATGTATGAACAGCATTTCTAGACCTCTTAGGAGAATAAGTTGATGTGAGACACACAAGTCAAATATACTGTAAGGAGTAATTTTCCTTTAATGCAAGACAGATACTATAACAGAAAAACATCTGCAACTAGCAAAATGATTACAAATGTACATGTAAGTCACATAAGAAGTAGAATATAGGAAATACATCTGAAAAAGGTACTAAAATTCCTATTTTTACCCAAGTTTTGCCCTTGTCTATTGCTACTTATGTTGGTTCAGTTTATTAGTTTATACCAGGATAGCTTCCTTTTGACACGCTGTTCAGCAGCTGTACTGGAAAAAGGTTTCTGCACATAGAAAGTGTACAGCAAAGCAGTGTAACGTACTGCTTGGAACAAAAAAGTGATGCAAAGGTCAAACGTTCCCAGCCACAGACAGGGTGTAAGGTTTAACTCCAACTTGCTTCAGATACATCTAACAGAATGGTCTATTAACGCAAAAGACTATCTGTTTGGTTAAACCTCTGAGAGGATCAGCCCTTCCCCCTCCTTCCCTTCTCAAACTGCAGTCTTTAACAATCCAGGCACAGCCTATGTCCATTTGGGGGACATCAGTCATTTAATGCAGACCTACGGAGTATTTCACTCAGGAAAGACAACTGCAGCTCTCCTGGAACTTGAATGCTTAAGCAAGGAAGAAAGGAAAATGCTTGTAATCAAATCATGCATGCTTTTATGTTGCTAAGGTAAATAATACATTTATGAAGAAACTATCTATCTGGTTTGCAAATATTCTCACAAACCCTACAGAAATCCTACACTGATGACAATTATAAACATATTTCTTCTACAGCACTCTTCATCTCAGGGGTTACAAAATGAGTGAGAGTCAGCAAGTTAAGTCACTATCTGTTTCCAAACTGATGACACAGATGATGTTAAGCAGAACATTTTGAGGGGGGGTTGTGTGGGTTTTTTTAGTGGAGAATCTTCATCGAATGAATGTTTTGCTTTTGTTTTTTTACATCATATGGGAAATAAACACTCAAAATACATAAGCCTTTAAAAGGGACATTAAACTACCTTCAAATTCTTAGTGAGGAAGACACATGCTTAAAAAATGATCCCTTTTTCTTATCATCTGAAAGAAGAGATGTACTTCTCAGTATTTTACTTTTTCCAGCAACAGCAAAATCCAAGTATCAGTTGCACTCAGAACTACAGGATAGGCAGAATCTGATTCTCCCTTTGTGTCAATCAGGAATGATTCCAGGTTAGTAATGCCACAGTGCTCTGACAGTGGTGTAAATGAGCGGAGATCTAGAACCCTTAGGGATTTCTTGAAACTCATTGACATTTAACCTCTTTTAGTGGGTCTGCCAGAAAGCAAAATGAAAGAAAGAACAAACAACTTTGTACAGATTCAGTGTATGTGAGAAGCAGCAGAAAGCAAAAAATCAAAGAGGGATGAAATATTCCATTACCTGAACACCTAATTGGAGGTAAAGAACATGGTCAATAACTAAGTCTTCACAGGTAAACGCCTGCTCGGGGATCAAACACAGGACTCTAAGCTCTGTGACTATCACAGGCTTTACAAACTTTATTGCTTTCTACTCCAAATGCAAGTGTTTCTTTGCTCTTGCCTGCTACATGAATACTGAGCAGCAGGTTTGAAGAATGGTCTCCTGTGCAGTTTTCCTAAAATGGTGTCAGTACCAGCCTGTGGTCTTACTCAGCTTCAACATCCCCTTGGCATCAGTGCCGTTATTCAACCCCGGGTTACTTTTGTGAGTGCAAACACACAGCCAGGGGCTCCAAAGCTGACTGCTGGGTAGCAAGGGGCTCTCGGTGATTCAGAGAGTGACACACATCTGGACTGTTTTCATATGCTTTGCACCTCAGACAGGATCCGAAAAATTAATGTACAATATTGCATGGACAGTCATTTCCCCAGGAAAGCTGTTTAGACTGAACAATCTACCTTATCCAAAAGCACCACTACAAACCGAACAACCTATGGTTTGTTTTCTGCAGTTTTGAAAATGTTTGCACATCAAGCGTGCCTGGCAACAAGCATGGAAGAGGCTGTCCAAACTCTAAAGATGCCTTCTTTTGGCACTGAGTAGTTACAACTGAGAAACTATAGAGGCCTCCTCTCATCTTGCCAGTGGGAACAAATTAAGTGAAAAAGTGAACTGAGACTCAGTTTCAGGTCCTTGCTTTCCTAGACGTTTACTCTGCAATTGTAGTTGAGTCCCTCTGTGATCCAGTTCCTGACTGGATACAAAAGAGCAGACTTTCATAATACTTCCTCAGGTGGTGGTACAAGGAAAAGCTACCTAAAAATTCAAGATGCTAAGATGCAATGGCAAATACACCATAGAGAAACACTTAGGAGTGTTACATATTTATAAGCATCTTGGAAAATGGCTATTGGGATAGATTTCACAACAAAAGCATGCATGTATAAGTGATATGAATCATTCCAGAGTAAAAGCAGCAGCATATGTAGTCACGGCGTTTTATTACAGACAGCCTGTTCCATCACTTTCATTTTCTTACCTTCTACACTATATATAGAGCTATATCAACACCTATCTTGTTTCAGCTCCTTCCAACAAAATGTACCTGCTTATATCAGGGCCAAACTTGGCCTATTTTTAGTTTGGGCAGGAATATCAGCAATTCAGCTACTTATATTCCTGACAAAAATTATTTGATAGGATGACAGTCAGGCATTTCACTCTATAGTGTATATTCCAGAGTAACAAATTTTAAAACTCGGATAATTTAATCAAAATACCTTATTACCATAAATGTTTGGGCAAATTAATTATGTTTGACTAGATCAAATACAGTGGTCTGATTTGTGTAGATGCAATAACTGACCGAATGAGACTGAAAAACTGTTTATTTTTGTCTCCTCCTCTTTGGATATGCAGTACAATATGTAACAATTTATCTGAGCTTTCCTTAAATTAACATTACTCACAGGAGCATCAGTTGAGACCTTTGTGAATATATCACACTCAAGAATAATAAGGTCAGCAGAACCGGTCTGTTTATGAAGAGAAAAACCAATCAAATGTTAACTTTCAGATGTTTCCCGGTTCCACTAGCTTAGTGATTATCCTTCTACAAGCTTCATTTATTCTTTGCTTTTAATCTATGCTAAATGGACTAGAGTATGCTTTTGGTCAAACATTTCCTTAGTATAATTTGATTTCTACTTAAAAGATTACTTTTCTCTGCGTGAAAAACTTACACTAATTCTGCACCAGGTCATGCGAATGACTGCTTGGGTGATTTTAACTCTGGTGCGATTTTACTGAGCTGTATTTTCTGTTTGCAAACTTTAAATTGCAAGCAATCAAGAGGCATTTGCTGTGATAGGCCTATGAAGCAGCATTCTGCTGTGGTACATCTGCACCAATTTGAGAACTCATTTGCCAGGTAATCCTGAAATGGTTATTTATCAGTTCTTCACCACTGACACTAGGCATGAAGATTTCACTGCCCATAGACCAAAAAAAATCAAACAAAGCTGCTAGACGGCTTGTAATTATTAAAACCACATCTATATGCTTTCACGTCTTACCTGTGGAAACATCCACATGAAGCGCTAAAATGCAGTAAATCTGCAAGAACTGCTTGTAGGTACAACGCAGCCCTGCCTTGTGCTGTGGCTTGCAGCGCTCCACAGTACGCTTTAGTAAGCAAACCAGGAGCTGTGACCGTAGCACAGGTAAGCATATGCATGCTGACTTTCATCTAACTAGACTAAGTACCTGCAGCAGCAAAGATCCAGCAACCTGCACTTGGGAGCAAGAGGCAGCCCAAGAACCCAGTGTGCTGAACTGAAACGTCCACCTGTCCTGCAGCCGGACGCATGGCTTCTTTGCGGTGTTACCCGAGACCACTAGACAAACGGTAGCATGCTGTGTGCACTCAAAACTGCAATCGTATGTCCTGTTTATAGACAGCTGACATGGGATTAACAGCACTAACAGGGTATTTGACACAACCAAGGCCCAGGAGGTCAGAACAGCATTTGCAAGCGCGAGTGAATGAAATTATCCACCCCCTTAATTTATATTAAAGCATTTATACAAAAAAGGTAATTATTGCTGGATTATTCCTAGTATTTTGTCTCTCCAGTTATTTAACTTCTCTAGAATTAGGTGCTTATCTATTTTATAGATACGTGTCTACAAACACTGTGTCTTTGAAATTTGAAACTGGTCATGCAGTAAAGTAGCGCCAGCTCTATAATCAGTCTATTTCTGATTTATAAATTTCAGACTATTTTGACAAGGGAAAGGGCTGGAAAGATCCTTAATGAAAGCTGAGATTCTTACATGTTCCATGCCCTGAGATGGTGAGGTGGAGTGATGCTACAAACTCCCTAGATGTAAAAGTGTTGCTTCTATCTGAATTAAATGAAACAAGATAAAATGAACTGTCACTGTAAACAGATTAATCCAGCTGCTGCCTTGCAATATGGTACGCCATCCTGAAAACAGGTGGCCAACAGATGTACAGACCCCTCCAACTCAGCAGAAAGCAAGAAGCAGTGCGCACTTCTCATCGTGCAAGTCCAGTGCCTGCTGCCCTCCTTCCCCAGGGTGTTGTGGACATGGAGGGGCACATCTGGCCACGTGTGACCACCACACAGGCTGGATGACAACGCTGTGCCCAGGCAAGTGGTGTGAAGCAGCCAATGCAAACGGCTCTCGAGGAGCTTCACAGCATGACCTGCCTCAGGGAGGCTGTTGACCCCAGCTTTGCACAGCTCCTTATTTAATATCCCACTTATTGACTCACATGAACACCTCTAATTTGAGCAATGAATGCTTTATTGAACCAGCAGGTCAGGCTCTGAGCATGTCCTTCTCTGCACTTACAGGGAACATGCTGCAAATCATTATTGGCTTGCCACCACAGTCTATTAAAATTGCTTCCAAGAAACAATTTTTACGTTCGTCTCAGCTGAAGTAACTTGCTTGCAGCCTAGCCCTTTCTGTATTTTATGGAGTCAGTTGCTAATTACCATTTATAACTTTGCCATTATTTTGTCTTCTCGCAGTTAAGCTGAAATATTAAAACCTATACAGACATACGCTACCCATGAGCAGGGCTGCTGATTCCCTGGTAGTCTAAAAGGTCTATTACCAATTGTCACAACTACACACAGGGCTGCTGGGCTACCCAGGTTGTTTTGAAAGGTTTCAAGAAAAAAAGAAATGAGCTTGAATTTAAAGCTTGAATTTAAATAAATCTTCACAAGAAGAAGATTCAAGTACATATTTTCTATACAGTTTTAGGTTTTGCTTTTTCATTTCAGAATGTCCTGGGTACCACGATTCCAGTTTTCTGCCCAGCTCATACATAGAATATGTTCTCAGAAAGTCTTTCAGTCAGGACTTCAGGATTAAAACACTGTAAAGAAGACTTCTGAATGTGCTTTTTCATCTATATAAAGCTGGGTAGTACCACTAAAATTATGCATCTGAGCTGGTCTAGCAAGATATGTATGTCAATCTTCACCGTAAATGATAAAGAATCTTGGAGGATACAAAAAAGTGGTATGACAGAAAAATCCTGGAACAAATGAAAATAGATGCTTTATATGTGACCCAGTCTATCTGTCTGAGTTACTCTGGTGTAATTCAGTAACCAGCATGGCAGTGGACAGTGGGTAAAAGCAGAATTAAAAAAAGCTGACCCTTCTGAGTGAAAGGATACTTCTTTGTTCCAACTAGGACATTTATTTAACACTTCCTTCAAGTGATTTGATTCTTTGCATGACCTTTTTTTTTTTTTTGAATGAAAATATGAGTTTCTCAAGTAAAGAATTCCTCCTATGTTTTAGGGGCTGTTCTTGCTGGGACATTGTTTGACTTTCTCAGCAAGGTCAGCAGCTCTGTCTTTGTACGGGAGCAACCTTTGTACTCCTAATGGACTAATATTATCTTTTCTTAAAAAAAAATGGTTCAAACCCATCTTTTTTGTATTTTAAGCTTGGCAGACTATTCTAGCTCTATCTCCATTCAAGCTGAGCATGAGGTCCCTGAAGAACGCATCAAACAATACAATAAAGCACAGCAGTAATTGCACAGCCCTGCAGTATCATCCATAAACTCAGCAGGAAGTTTTCACTCCATAGGTTACTGAGCATTTTTATTTTGAGCCTCCGTAAGTAAATTTGTAATATTAATGCAAAGAAAATAGACTATTCATTATCAGAGCAACTATTTTCTGTGCACATGTCCACACTTCCAATTTGCGGCTATAATCCTTCAATTGGTGCACATTCTTCAGACTGAACACACTTCCGTGGAACTACTGCAAGTTACATCAATGCGCTTGTATTTTTCCTGTTAGGTGCCTAAAAGTCTGCTTGTGCATGCAAACCTGCTGGCTGCAAATACAGATTAGCTGGGCTTGTACAAGCATATGCTTTTAAAAAATGAAAGAGAAATGTACTATCTGCATATAATAGTACTGTTAATTTGTTAAATGTAAATCATTCCATCAAAGAAGCAACACTTCTGTTTCTCAAAAGCACGGTACCTTTGCAGGCAAACTATCAGACGGATAGAGATGATTTGTGGGATGGTACAGACTTCAGCACAGTAAATCACACGCTGGCATATCTGATTAACAGGCCCTGCATCTTGTAATATACCATTTCAATGGTAAAGCTGACCAGATGCAGGTAATATTCTCCAAAGACACAGAAGCCTTTGTGAATGGGTTCTACTGCTCGCCCACATTAACTTGGTGGCATCACCAAAGGGTGATGGATGGGTCCAGAGGCACTGACAGCTTGCACAACGCTGGTCATTTGCAATAATACATTTTATGTCTGAGTTCAAAACAAGTTATATGTTCATTAGAACAGGCCTTATTATATGCTGTGGTCTAACTATCTGACTAATTTGGTTGTTATTTCTCTTCCTGACTCATTTATACACAGATTTCTGCAAATATGTTTGATAATTGTTGAACGGTTTATGCAAACAAATTTCAGGCTATTAGGTATTCATGAACTGCTCATTTCAGCTATTCACTATTTATAGTGTGTTACTGCCACTGCTACTGTTCCCAAAGCTGGGTGGAGGAGGACACTTTTAAGATGCAAGAACAATGTGTAAATCAAAGGTAAGTACATTTTTTTTTAGATCAAAATAGTCGGGTTTATAGGATTATTTAGAAATTGTACTTGCCATTTTTGTGCCCGTTCTTGCTTTTCACCTATACAGTTACAATTCCAAAAATTGCATCTCTTCTCAGTGAAAATTTATTAATACAGCTTTTATGGTAAGTGATGTAACCAGTTTAGACATGTGGCATTCTGTAAAAGGCTTCACATTCACACTATCCCTCTGAATAAATAAATTGCCGCGTAACAGTAGTCCCTTAGAAATTGAGAGCTGTTAGGTGATAGGACATTCCTATCATCCTGTACAACATTTTATCTTAAAGGTACTCGAATTTCTTAGGAGTCCTCAGCTGCATGATAAAGATCTGGAATATGTTATGTCTACTTATATTATTAGCCAAGTGCAATGCTTGCTGCAATTTAAGAAATTGCACATAAATAGTAAGCTAGTGTACCCATGATTCTCTGAACAACTCACAGATCCATGTGAACCTTCACTGTTATATAATGAAGGTTTGATGCATCAGGGCCACCATTAATGTTGTCATCTCCATTACAGATATTAAATTATTCCATGTGATCGATGTCCGGTTTTGGCTGGGGTAGAGTTAATTTTCTTCACAGTAGCTAGACATGGGGCTATGTTTTGGATTTGTGATGAAAGCAGTGTTGATAACATAGGGATGCTTTAGTTACTGCTGAGCAGCGCTTATGCAGCATCAGGGCCTTTTCTGCTTCTCACACTGCCGCAGGCTGGGGGCGCACAAGAAGTTGGGAGGGGACACAGCTGGGACAGCTGACCCCAGCTGACCAAAGGGATATCCCATACCATATGATGTCATGCTCAGGATATAACGCAGGTGGAAGAAGGAGGAAGGGGGGTACGTTCGAAGTGATGGCGTTTGTCTTCCCAAGTAACGGTTACACGTGATGGAGCCCTGCTTTCCTGGAGATGGCTGAACACCTGCCTGCCCGTGGGAAGTGGCGAATGCACTCCTTGTTTTGCTTCGCTTGTGCATTTACCTATTAAACTGTCTTTATCTCAGCACATGAGTTTTCTCACTGTTACCCTTCCGATCCTCTCCCCCATCCCACCGGGGGCAGTGAGCGACTCGCTCTGTGGGGCTGAGCTGCTGGCTGAGGTTAACCCACGATAATCAACTATATGCTGTACCACTCCATTTTGTAAGCAATAACATAGATGATGATTGGAGAAGGCCTAGTTGTGAGTCTGATGATCAAATGAGACTATTTTGTTCAAAATATTTCAGGTGGGATGAAATCATGACGTCAGGTGCAGATTAAGTCCTGCACGTTTTCTCTGATCAACCACCCTGAATCTCTGGACCTGCTGCTTAAATGATACCTGTACTAGGAGACTTGTAATCTCCTGACGCTAGACAATTCTTATGGTAGGTCAGCCCCAACTTTGATAATGAGCAGTCCTGAAGTCACTTCAGTGTTGCTTGATAGTATGTAGAACCCGTAACTCTACACTTACAGGAACCATACAAATGACCCTATGCCCCAAAACGGCTTAAAATTTATAGTTTATATACTTTATAATCTGAGTTAGACAGAAAACCAGTAGATCCTCAAACGAAATCAGGGAAGGAATGCCTTGCAGAAACTTTTCAGGAGCTGAAAATGAAAAATATTTCATATAGTTGGAAGAGGATACAGAGAAGCATATAGAGATGGTGATACGGTTAAGAGAGGTAGGCAGACATGTGAAAGCAAGGCCTTATAACTAATTTAGGGAGCTCAATCCATAGATAAGAAACTGAGCTGAGTTTCTTTTTAGTGCTATGTATCAACAAATAACATTAGAATTTACAGGACTGTTTTTGTCCCTACATCTCTCCAATCCCTATCGAGGATGTCTCAACTACATTAATGACAGCACGTTAACCTGCCTCCTCTGCCAGATCTATGAGCTGTGCTGGAAAAAAAGGACAAGTGACTGAGCAGGCTGAGAGCAGCAGGAACATACAGTGACTTCCCTCTCCAACAGATCACTGCAACCTGTGAATTCTGCACACAAGAGCCACAAGGTGCCTTCCATATTGATCCTGTGTTCCCTGACACTTCTTACAATTTAGGAGTAACGGAGGAGATGCTGAAAGGAGCCATTGGTAAGCTACGGGAACTTGAACCAGAACAGGTGAGTATTTGAATTTCAGGAGACTTGCTTATGTCTCCCTTTATGGTGACTGACATTCACATGTAGATTTGGCAAATCACACAGAATCAGACCTAAAAACACCTCTGATGCATAAAGTGTGATTTGGGGTGCAATCTGGGTACTTAAAAAAACGTAACCCCTGAAGACCTCGTAGGTTCTTATGTTACTGCATGTAAAATCTGTGACTACTTCAGCTTTGGTGTGGTCTAGCTACTCAGTGATGAGAAACTACCTGAGACCTTCAACCTAAGGTTTTTGAGGTCCTTATTACAACCACAATATTCTGACCATACTCTCATAAACTTTGGGATGAACAAGCTCTGTACGACGGTCAGTGGTAATAAAGCTGTCTCTCTTGAATACATTTCACATATCCACTGCATGGGAGGAGGATTACCTGGCTTATAACACACAAGTTCTTAGGTGACATAACACACAAGTTAAAAGGTGACATTATAGTTTGTGTTTGCTACAGGTCATCTGACCAGGAAGAACAAGTGGATGAGGCCCTCTACAGACAGATAGGAGCAGCCTCATGTTCACAAGCCCTGGTCCTCATGGTGGAACTTCAACCACTGATATCTGCTGGAAGGACAACACAGCAGGACACAAGCATCCAGGAGGTACCTGGACTGCACTGATGATAACTTCCTTCTCCAAGTGACAGAAGAGCCACTGAGGAGAGAATGCTCTGCTGGACCTTATACTCACCAACAAGGAGGGGTTCATTGGGGATGTGAAGATCAAAGGCAGCCTTGGCTGCAGTGACCATGAGATGGTGGAGTTCAGGGTTCTGAGGGCAGGGAGTAGAGTGAAAAGCAAGATCACAACCCTGGACTTCAGGAGGGCAGACTTTGGCCTCTTCAAAGATCTCCTTAGAAATTGTCCCATTGGATAAGGTCCTAGAGGGAAGGGGAGGTCGAAGAAAGCTGGTTAATATTCAAGGATCACATCCTCCAATCTCAAGAGCAGACCATCCCAGTGAGTAGGAAGTCAGGCAAAAAATGCCAGGAGGCCTGTGTGGATAAACAAGGAGCTCCTGGCCAAATTCAAACACAAAAAAAGCAGCATACAGAGGGTGGAAGCAAGGATGGGTAACCTGGAATGAATACAGAACACTGTCCGAGCATCCAAGGATGAAGTTAGGAGAGCCCAAATGGAATTGAATCTGACAAGGGATGCCAAAGGCAACAAGAAGGGCTTCTATTAGTAGACAGGTGATAAAGGAAGGCTAAGGCCTGCTGCTGAATGAGGCAGGGGACCTGGTTGACACAGGACATGGAAAAGGCTGAGTACTGAACGCCACCTTCATCTCAGTCTTTACTAGCAAGACCAGCCTTCAGAATCCACACCCCAGAGACCAGGGGAAAGGCTGGAGCAATGTACCCTTGGTGGAAGAGGATCAGGTCAGGGAGACAAGCAAATTGAACTTACGTAGTCCATGGGCCCTGATGGGAGTGCACCCACGATTGCTGACGGAGCTGGCAGATGTCCATTGCAAGGCCACTCTCATATCTTTGATTGATCATGGTGACTAGGAGAAGTGCCCAAAGACCAGAGGAAAAGCAAATGTCACTCATGTCATCAAGAAGGGCAAGAAGGAGCACCCAGTGAACTACAGGCTGGTCAGCCTCACCCCAATCCCTGGGAAGATGAGGGAGCAGCTAATCCTGGAAACCATTTCCAGGCACACACAGACAAGTTAGTCATCAGGAGTATTCACCAAGGGCAAGTCATGCTGACCAACGTGAGAAGTAAAGATGAGGGGAGAGCAGATGGACATTGTCTAGTTGGACTTCATAGGGCCTTTGACACTGTCGCCATAAGGTCCTCATGGACAGCTGTTTGAAGAATGGGCTGGATAAGCAGACAGTAAGGTGGCGAATGGCCAGGCCCATAGGGTTGTGATCAGTGCATGAATTCTAATCGGAGGTCAGTAACTAGTGGTGTACCCAGGGGTCAATACTGGGTCCAATCCTGTTTAACATCTTCATTAATGATTTGGATGATTATAGAATCATTTAGGTTGGAAAAGACCTTTAGATCATCAAGTCCAACTGTAAACCCTACCATGGCAAGTCCCATTAAACCATGTCCCTAAGTGCCACATCTACATGTCTCTTAAATACCTCCAGGGATGGGGCAGATTGCCCTCTCAGCAACTTTGCTGATGACACCAAACAGGGGGGGGAGTGGCTCATATGCCAGAGGTCCGTGCTGCTATCCAGAGGGACCTGGACAGGCTATAGAAATGGGCCAACAGGAACCG
The DNA here is from genome assembly GCA_009819775.1 of Phoenicopterus ruber ruber. Lineage (NCBI taxonomy): Eukaryota > Metazoa > Chordata > Aves > Phoenicopteriformes > Phoenicopteridae > Phoenicopterus > Phoenicopterus ruber. The sequence continues at coordinate 63,111,773 of CM020246.1, read as the reverse complement.
CATCCAGTTCAACAAGGGGAAGTGCCAAGTTCTGCACCTGGGGAGGAACAACGCCAGGCACCAGTACAGGCTGGGGACCGCCCAGCTGGAAACAGCTTGGCAGAAAAGGACCTGGCATCCTGGTGGACACCAAATTGAACATGAGCCAGCAATGTTCTCTTGCGGCAAAGGTGGCCAATGGTATCCTGGCTGCACTAGGAGAAGTGTTGTCGGCAGGTCAGGGGAGGTGATCCTTCCCCTCTACTCAGCACCGGTGAGGCCACATCGGGTCTACTGCATGCAGTTCTGGGCTCCCCAGTACAAGAGAGACAAGGACACACTGGAGAGAGTCCAATGAAGGGCCATGAAGATGATGAAGGGACTGGAGTGTCCCTCCTATGAGGAAAGACTGACAGACCTGGGTCTGTTTAGCCTGGAGAAGAGAAGGCAGATTTTACCTGTGAAGTAGAGCATGTAGGAGGTAGTTTGATGTGTTATGAACTGTGGTACTAATTGCCTGGATACAAATACTTGACAGACCTAGCTCCTAGCCTCAGTACCTCATGTGCTCCTCATCCATAAAACATGGCAATGCTAACATGCTTTCTCACTGTGGTGTTGCAGTTGTAACACAGTAATGGCCCAAAAAGAATAACTGAAATTAGTTATAATGGTGAAATGAATTATTTTCCTGGAGTTCTGATTAACAGATTTTTGGCTTCTCATTTGTAGAAATTAGGGCTCTCATCTGCAGGAATTAGGACTTTTCCCACAAATTCTTGAAAACCATGTTACAGAGTTCTTTTGACTTTGTATTTTCTCATATTTTTACGTTCAAATACTATATCTACTCTGTTTGCCACTCAATCCAGAAACCTACAGTTATTATCGTGCTATTTCTTCTTGTAGCACTGTTCTTTATCAGTGTATAAAGAGCTAACTGAGTGTTGTGTATCTTGCAGACAAAATCTAAATTTCTGTAGGCTGATATTCCTGAGAGTACTGCTTAGAGGTCCTCAGAAGTTAGCATATCGTGTAACCTTTGAAATTCTAAATAAATTTGAAATCAGAATTCTCTCAAAAAACCTGAAAGTGACTTGAATACCATAGGACTGAAATACGAAACAAACCATCTTATTTATGCTATTTCTTATTACTTATGGAAATGCTTGCAGCTGGCTTCAACTATATCTACTGAAAATATGCCCAGTTGGAGTTTCAACATCTGCTCATTCAATATATGCAAAGTATAACTGAATAGCTTGTTGGAAACAAACAGTAGTAGTTGAGGCTGCTTAAAACAAAGGGGGAGGAATAACAAAGAAAGTGGGGTGGGTTTTTTTATATTTGTAGGAAAACATGTTATTAGTTATTTCTTATTTATTCAGGTTGTTGTGTTGTTTTGTTTTGGGTTTGTTTGTTGGTTGTTTTTTTGTGTTTGTTTTTGGGGTTTTTTCCCTCTTAAGGAAGCTCTTCTCAGGTGATTTGAGCGGGGAGCAAGTTTAGTTTGGCAAAAATGTGGATGATCCTCACCCATACACACTAGTCCTGCAACCATCAGCCGCCACAATATTCAGCTTAGAAAGTTGCACTGAACCTTAGCTCCAGTGTTAAGAGATGCTCTGAGCAGGTAACATATCTCATGGAGGATCAGACAGTGATGCTGGCTTCATGACTTCCCAAAGAAGCTTCTATAACCAGAACCCACAGGTTGTGCCGCTTACCACAGTCGCTGTGTTATCTTCACCTTTGCTTTTCCATTCCTCCCTACACGTGGTCAGTCTTTCTCTTAAAGGACCTAAGACAAAAGGAGACCACCTCAGCCAAAAGGATATATTTTATCTTGAAATACACCAGTGTAACCAGTTTGTCAAGTGAGTGCATGCTGATAGGGAGTTCTTGGTAAAATAAATCCTCTCTCTTGTAGACCTCAGTTAGATTTGCCTCTCTGAGGTGCTACAGAGAACTCAGCTTCAGGCCAGAGGAATAAACCCAGGATGCTACGTTTTAAGTCGTACACTGTTCCTGTTTATTCCAACAGCTGAACAGCTAGCATAGAAGAAACACTGTCGTTTCTATCTTTTGCCCTCTTCTCTTCATTTTTTGTGCACACAGCCAATTTCCCTTAATTCTTTGCTCGACAGCATAGAACAAGCTCAATCTCTCTCCCCCAAAATGAATAACTGTCACAACTGTGATGATAGGATTGCAGCATACCCTTCTTGAAAACAACAGCTTCCTAAAATGCAGAGGGAGAAGACTTTCCGAGATCCCCAGCACAAGCCTCACAGACCATCCATCTATGCAGAAGCTCTGCCTTCCTTGCAGTACAGCTCCATCAAAGGTACGTCTCCACATTTCTTTAACAGGCTGTAAAATAATGAAGGTTTTCTGAAGAGGAGGACTATAATCTCAGGATAGCCTAATATTACCTCTGCACCTCCGTGCAGCCCTTTTGCAGGGTTGCGTCTTTGCTTTGGGCATTAAATACATCCTCGGACAGCAACACATTTCACTCCTATTCCCTGTCTTGCCTCTCTACATTTATGTGCACCCTAGACACGCAAAGCTCCTCTAGGGTTTGCTTAAAGCCATGGAGAAGACAAATCACTGCAGACAGGAAGGGAGCAAAATGTGCAGGGATGGGTTGGTGGAAGAAGATATGCAGCTCAGATTGTTTCACAAAAGTTCCTGTTAAGGTATTCAAAGGCTAAACATGTGTCATTTGTTTGTTTGGTTTTTTTTTTAACTGAATTAATCATCTAAGGGATATTATTTAGTTTCTCAGAAACTACTTGTTCAACTATGCAATGTATACAGTAGGTTCAGCTTCCTTGAACTGCAGAACAATGAGTTGAGCTTTGTATTTTCCTTTTTATTAGCTGATCTTTGTATTTCTGAAAATAAGCTGTCAACACTAGAAAAGAGTGTTAGCCAATTACCTATAAATTAAACGGAGTAAGGCAAAAAAAGAGATATAATACATACTCTCTGTTATTAAAATCTTAACCCAAGGTATGACTTGGTCAGGAAGAGCGCAGCAATTCAAATCTAAATGGCAACAGGTAAAAAATACTGTTCTATGTTAAGTGATTTTTCCACATCATCTGCACTACAATGTGATAATAATACAATACATGGAATGCAGATGACATGTTTAAATAACTTTAATATGTAGGACAGGCTTTTTCAGTTGCAAAAAGGGATTTTTTTCCTTTTCTGAAGGATGTCTGTCAATACAGACAAAGCCACTTTTTGCTTTCCAAGGACTAAACCAGCATATTACAAAGCTATCTTTCAGTAAAATTCCACTTTCACTAACTGGTGTCTGATTTCATAGCTTCTAAAGCAAAAACCTATGGGTATCTTACTGCAGAAAAAAAAAAGTCTTTCAGTTCTCTCTTCTTTTATCAGGCATTTATGTAAAATGAACTTTCTTGTTCTTCTTTAGACACTATGCATTTGATGGACTAACTTTACTTAAAAGCCCTTTCTTTTGGAAAGCAGTGAGTCAGACTGTGAAGCCAGATTCCCCCTTATATATGAGGGAAAACTGGATATAAGCAGTGGAAAACTCAAAGCCTAATGTCTTATTTCATTATTCAAAATAATTTTGGACAGAAATATTTTTTCATCTTTTCGGAAGAAATGTAACAGTGTGAACTGCACATGATGAGATGATGACACGGATGACTAAAAATGAGCAAACAGGAAAAATAAAGTAATCTACATACTATAATAGCTAGTACGCAGATGGAGTAGTAATTAAGAATACCATTTCCCAATATTACCAAGCAAGGCATGTGTGGTGTGTGTATGTGTGTGCGTGAATGAATAACAGAAGAGAAGTGTGAGCTAGTTGACAAAATACACCTTTTAATGGTGAGTACTGATGTGCAGCTGACTGTTTTCATGTAGACTTACATATGATACTATTCTTTATCCTTTTTGAAAAAATTGAAAAATAGAACATGACATATTAATACAATCTGTTAATTAAGATCAGCTTTGTGAGGAAAAAAAATGACCTTAAATATACCTATATATTTAAATATATTCCAAACATTTGTAATCTGGAGAAAAAGAATACTGTCAGCATTTCAGACAAATTGCAGTATTATGTCAGGCTCTCGCTTTCTCTGTGGACCAGGTGTGTCTGCTAAACTTCAGCACTCTCAGATGTCAGTCCGGTAAGAGTACTGACAATTACTGCACACCGGGAATAGATATATATATATATGTATAGTCTCATTATAAGGTCTATAGAGAAACAGGCATATGGAGGCAGGATGGTACTCAAATTGTAAATCCCATAGGTCCACATGGCAGCAATAGAAATTTACATTTTATTAGCTACAAACATACATCTTTTTCTCTAAAACTCAATAAAAGACCAATTTACTAATTCGGACTATCTCCAAGTGTGATACACAGTCCCACCCCCCAGCCCCATGGGACTTGCCTTCTCAATCAATTGGGAAGGCTCAACCAAAAGCAGCCACTCCTCCAAGAAAACAAAACAAACATTTGCACGAGCCTCTTGATTACCAGTCGATACCACCAATCACTGCAACACCAAATGAAAAACCCAGCCAACTATACTCCCTGTATAGTTGGGAATATATATAGTTTATAATATATATGTGTATACGTTATCGTGTGTGTGTATATGTATGTTTGTATATATGTGTATATGTGTGTGTGTATATACATACATATATGTATATTACGCAAACATGAATGCATTGAGACTTTTATATGTGTCTTTGTAGACCATTATAATCTCCTTCAGACCCTACCTCTAGATATCCAACCCCACTTACCCAGGAGGGAAGCCTGTTACCTTTACATCTGCTCACACTCCTCTCTGCTCCACAGACATAAACTACGTGTGTTCTCAAATTGTAACAGATTAGTACAATTAGCTTTATCCCAGCACCAAACTATTTCCAGCATATGTGTTGCTTGAAAACTCTTGCTCTGTTTCTGATCTGAGAAAAAAGTTCATGTGCCTGAATGTTTGTCTGATTTTGACATCAACCCATCTGCAAGAAGAATGCTGCTTCATAAATGCTGATTCTAATTAAAGTACTGGGGAAAATATTAGTTAAGCATCACAACCCTGTGAGGGAAGGTGCCCACACAGGAAAAAAGTTAAATCAGTTTTTCTTTGGACCTCTTTAGCCCTTCTAACAGTTGTCTTTTAGGTGCTCTGGAAGTTATGGTCCTAATTTGCCTGCCAGTTTCCTACACTTTGCCAGTCAGGCACTTCAGGAGTAAGAACCAGAAGTGTTCTTTGAACCAAATTTTATTCACCAAAAGTGTAACTTAAAGGATTCAAACTGCTCCTGAACTTGGGCTGAATTTGACAAGCCAAAACAAAACAGGGAACTGAAGCATTCTGTTTCAGTATTTTTGAACCAGCAAAGAAGCATTTTTTCTCCCTCTTTTTGGAAGTGTATAAGATTTTAATTAATGGTTAAGAACAATTAAACCTCCAATTGAAATAAATATTCCCAAAATAATATTTTATTTTATTGACAAAAAAAGGTTTGTATAAACCTATTTTCTTCTGTTTCTCTTTGTTGGCTCTAACTAGTAATCAGAAAAAAACCAAGAGAACTGAGTAATAATCTAAGAATTACTATTTTATTAAGCTAGATGGTGAAATATTAATTACAGAATCTCCTAAGAACTCACATCTCTCACAAATGTGTATTCACAAATTGGCTGATGTGTCTTGCCCAAAATTTTATTTGCTCTTAAATGAGAATGCATTAGTCAGGCAAAATGAAAAATTAATCTTATATTTAAATGAAAAGAACACTGATAGGCATTTTATGTTTCTTGCAGTCTGTTCTTAGCCCACTACTTCAATCCAAAAGGATCATTTGTTTCTCATCTAAGCTGTTCCCATGGGACAAAAGTAATCATTTCTAATGCTTTACTTCAAATTACAGTACTGTAGTGATCCGCGTTCACAAATCTGGGGCTGCCAGTCAGCCACCAGACTCCTGATCACCCATCACTTGTACCACTTCCAGAACAAGCTGGACCACCCTCTCCCTGACCCTCACTCTGTTTTTACAGACTTCCCTCTTCTGTGGAAGTTAGTCTTGTTCAGTGCAGTGTTAAAGTCAGTCAGCTTGAGTGGAAAAATCAGAGTATTTGCTCTTTCGCCATCCTCCTTTGTCTTCTTCTAATTTCCTGTTCTCTCAGAGCTCCCTTCTGTGCATTTAAGGAAAGGAATGAAGAAATGGGACTCTGCATCAAAAGCAAATAGTCACAGGCTCTTCCTCTTTTCTCCATCACTTCTCCTCCACTATTGAACTGCCATCTGTTTTTTCTAACTGTTTAAAAAAGCCAACAGGAAACTCAAGCCGATCAACATTTTGGTATATGATCTGGCCCCCACTTGGTTATTTTACACTGAGATACTCTGAGTCAAGGCCAGGCCTCCTGCTGCGGGAGCACTGTAACACACAGATAGTTCTGTCTCCGTGATAATAACTACGTCCCCAAATTGGAACAGAGCTACAGTAGCTCATGGCACACAGACACAAGCAGTGGCACATCCTTACAATACTGCCTCCCATGTTCTCAATTATACAAATCAGCTCAGTTGTGTCATAGAATCACTTGTTCTTGTAACAAAACATCCCAAAGTGTATCAATTACACTGGGAACAACTCAGTTGCATGAACTGCTAACCACACTGGTATATAATCAAGGCTGCTTGATAATCAAGTCAAGCTATTGCTGCTGTGCAAACAACTTACATAACCATATTCTTATGTTCTTCTTGCTTGACATTTTTCCTACACTTTTTAAAAAATCTGTGGTACAATAAGTCCACCAAAAGTCTAAATTGAATAGTTTCAGACACAAATAGATGGACCTAGTATTAATGTGGCCATTGTGAACATGAATTAATTCTCCACACAAGGCCAAAAAAAAAGGCAAAGACATATTTTTAAGTAATATCATTCTTCCTAGTGCATTTCAGAATGAGAATTACAAGAAAGTATACTCCTAATACATTATGGGAATTGTTGGCATAAAGAACTGATAAAAACTTAAAAATTAAGTTCTCCGCGTTTCGTAGGAAAAGACAGAGCGTAGGCTGCAGCAATGCAAGCTCCCACATGCTCTGCTTCGTCCAATGCACCAGACGCAAATTCAAAAGCAGCACACACAACTGAATTTCTGTGCCAGTTTAAACTTTTGCTTACTTTCAAAGATGACAAATTAATGCCAACATTTTACTCATGTGGAACCCACTCATTATGTCCTTGCACAGAGACCAACAGTTAATTCAGCATTTAGACATGTTTACGCCTACCCACCCATCATTATGTTGCTACATGTGAACATTCCTGAAGTTTATGGAATAATGGATGATTTAAGACTGGAATAAACTGAATCAAAACCACTCATGAATAAAATCATGTCCATGCCTCACAGGTTGCTTGCTTCCTCTCAAATGTCTCTTCTTACACTTAGGAACATGAACTGCTCTACCCTATCCCCCACGCTCTCTTTCTGCTTGAAGTCTCTCAATCCATTACTAGCCTTTCGTCTCTAGTCTCTCTTCATGCTTTCCACCATCTATTTTGTAACACACACAAAAATAGCTGTGAGTAGAAGTGTGACATATATGGAGCTCTAAAAATAAGTGATGTCTCAACTGGTTCTCTTGCAATTTTGTAAGGGGAAAAAACCTCCCAAGAAATACTTAATTTTACGTGAGTTTGAATTAGTGTTTTAATCAGTTTCTGAAAAAGATAAATCATGTAATGATATTTTTTGAGCAAAACAATGTATTAAAGCAAAATGAAATCACAGAACATTTAAATGATTCGGAACCTGCTTCTCTTCCACAGTGAAAGAAAAAGACATTTCTGTCTAAAAAGTTTTGCCCAAATCTAAGCCTACGTAGACAACACTGTATGAAGGTACAAGCAAGATTTGTGGGGATAAGGCATTCCCAACAGGGTACTGTTACCTCTAAAAGCTGTTTTAATGATGAGAAGCAGAAGCAGCTCAGTCACAGAGAATACAAGCTTAGCGGGGTCCTTAATCTAGCCCATTACCCCACACAAAGAAACTGCACCGAAAAAACCCAGAGAAAATCCAAACATATCCCAAAGCAAAGCAAAACAAAACAAAACAACTTACTGTCTTCTTCAACATTTTGATGCGTAAGGTTCTGGGTCCGCCTTTCTGCCTGCATCTGTAGGACAATGGATGTAGCCCCACTAAATTAAAAAAAAAAAAAAAAAGGAAGAATAGTGTACATACACCTCTTCGAATATGTCAATAAACAGAGTTGCCTAGCTGAAACTACATTTTCTTATTCCTCCCAGTTTGGGCAAAAATACCTCATTTTTCCCCACAGATGCAACGAAAAAAAAAACTGTGTAAAAATTGCTCTCTGTTGAACCAGTGCACTTCAGCAGTTATTCAGCCAACAGAACTTGCCAGAGCTCAAGACACGTCTTGGTCACACCTTTTCTGGCTCCTGACACATCCTGGAGGTTCCTCAGGAGAGCAAGGACCATAATCTGGCCCCAAACCTGTGACAACATATCTTGTCTTGTTAAGGCAACCCATTTGCAACAACTAGTCGCACTGGGTTTTTTTACTAACTGTTGATGGCAAGTAATGGGGAGTGAGATAGAAAAGAAGAGAAGAGACACTTATTGTGCTGCTCCCTACTCAGTTGCCCAAACAGCCCAAATCTGGCATCAGATGGAGCAAGCAGCACTTTTGGGTTAATTCAGTGAAACTGGTGGGGCTTGTGCATAACAAAACTGAACTGGGCTTACATCTTCTGTTTGCCTTCAAGGCATACTCACTTGAATGTGCTAAATCTGAGCACTCATAACATGAAGTTATGCTCTGCTGGTTGGAATGCACTTCTCTGAGGGGAGGTTGGGCTAGACATTCTCCAGAGGCAGGCTCAGCTGCTGAGGTTACTTGCTGTGTGCTCTACTCTGTTACCGTCACGGAAGGGACCCTCTACTCTATGAATTAGCTAAAGAGAGGAAAAACCTCTGGCAAAAACATAATGGTTACAAACAATTCAGATACTTTTATATTCTACCACATCTACTTTTAGATGCCGCTGAGCAACCCAGTGTCAGCCACCATCAAAATGGATGCACTGAAGTGCTACATGTCAGCACCGGATTTAAGGCATTTTTTGGAAGTCTCCTGTCCTCAGGAGATTTGTCACCCCCTCTAAGACTCAGCACTTTCAAATAGCTGCAGATTTTTAAGCTACAGGGGACTGCTGTTATCATACACGACTTCCCAAATAACATACATTGCAGAACTGCACATAGCCACTCTGCAGTGAAAGGATTTCCTATATACCACACACCAAACTGCAGTGCAGATCTCTCTGAACCGTAAGAAACCCATCTCCGCATGTCTATAGGAGATGACCACGAGCTGCAGAATGACCACAAGCCGCTTTCTTTTAAACAGTGAAGGCATAGCCATGTTTGACTACATGAATAACGCTCTGACACAGGGTTTATTATTCTGGGTGCACTGCTGTACAAAATGGCCGTGCACGCTCTGCACTTCTCTCTCCTCAGCACGGGCACAGGTGACAGATAATGCTCTAAGCAGGCATGTCCATATTTTTATGAGTACACTAGCGAGCATAAGAACAGGCATTTGATTTAGAAGATTTATTTCAGAAAGGACCTCTTCATCAGGAAAGGTCACGTATGGCAAGGGTTACGCAGCTTACTCATCTGAGGGCCTGTGCGCATCAAACACAGATAAAGTAATCTTCACTTCATCTCAAATGCTAAAATGATTTGTCTCTCATAACAGTGTATTGATAAATGTGTGGGAGTACTGCAGCCTCAGTGACTCCCAGAATCATTACATGAATTTAATTAGATCTCCTCTCCCTGGCCAAGTCTCAAAAGACTCTATTTAGCAAGAAGAAAAAAAATATACCACATTAACAAAACCCTCAGATCTGTTAAGTATAACCAAAACTGTTAAAACATAAATTCTAAGGACCTGCTGTGATACGGTTTGTATCTCCAGTATTTCACTACAGCACTGTCATGGGGAAGTCACTGCATAAACTGCAAATCATTCTTGTACCCTGCTTCACATATTCAGGGTGCAATATAAACGTTTAAACCCATTCATCTACATATGCTCTTACTAAGTAGGCAGCAAACCTTCCAGAAATTATTTTATTTGGTTAAGGGCACAATTAGCTAAGCTGTGCAGCTGATGATCCAAATAACAGATTCCCATTCCTGTGCCCATCTCCAGGTGTTCACTGCTGCTGCGGCAATGGAGGGCAGCACTCTCTTTCAGTAACACTATTGTCAGTCTTTGCTTTACCAGTTTGCAACCTGGCTCTGCAAAGCCTGCCACGTGAATAAAACCCTAGCCACTAGAACACCTCTGATGATTTAGGAGAACTGGCTTAGTGACGAGATGGACAGCTACATCAGCAGGGTAGCACGGCACCACCTCTAACAGTTCATTTGATTGCACCCAAAGCTGGAAGAGAGGCAGCATAATCCTCGAAAGAGGCGTATGACAGCCGGGAGAGATAGGAATTTATGAAGGTATGTCCAGATGAGCAGTTTGCCATCAGGCTCATTAGTCATTGTTCAAAACACACACAGAGGGGCTAGTTTAGAAATTATTCCCGATTGTAAAGATTTCCTGACAGCACCTCTCTGGAGTCCTAATTTGGGGAAAAAATGATGACAACATATCACAAGACTTCGGAATGCTTTCAGAGAGTTCTCTTTTGGTTTATGTGCCTATGCCCAACTCTGACAGACATGTTCCCACCAGCCAGGAATGAGATCACCGAGCTAACAGCTAACACTGCCTTCCTCTTCCATGCCAGAAGCCAGCACTGGGACTCAGGAACAGCATGGCAACCTGCTTAGACCATGCCTGGTGCAGAGCTTAGCAGACAACCATTACCAGTACAGACCTGACTCCTTGCCTCTTTGGTGACAAGAGGATCTCTTTGCTTCTTCCCATTAAAAAAAAAGGGGGGTGGGGTGGGGTGGGGGGAGCAGAGGAAGCAGCCTATGGGTCTTCATGTAAATGTGCAAACAGAACAGCCTTGTGCAAATAAGGTCATTTTGCTTTGCTTATGTTGGCTTCCTGCTGGAGCTCAGCAAGCCTTCTGCTGAATCAGCACATACAGCTTTCCTGAGTCTGTATGACTTGGAAGGTCACCAATATAATTGGAGCGATGCAAGCTTTTATCACCAAAGAGCAGTGGGAAAGCTTCGTCTGCAAAAATCTCATGTGCAGCTGAAAAGCTCAGAGAACTGCTAATTGTAACCTCTTGCCCTTATCTTAAGTTTTTCAACATCAAACCTTGACTGCCATCAACCGGGCTCTTAGAACTTGTTCTGGAATTTGTATCAACTAAACATTTCATTGATATATTTGTCAGAAAACACAAATATGCAGAAACCAAAAATTCTTGTGGCAACACGCCACTTTCTACAGGCATGAAATTTATGACCAGATAGACAGACCGCGAGCCTCTCAATGTCCCATTCTCTGCAGGTGGTGTTCCACTTCATCTAAATGATAAATATTACTGGTGCTATAGAAGAGATCACCTATACTCAGTGGTTAAGGCACTTATTGATAAGCAGCAGATACCAATACTAGGGAATATTTAATCCTACAGCAGAAAACTGAGAGGATCCTAAACCCAAGCAGCTAATAATCACTTGCATAAGTACATTGCAGTGTGTGATTGACAAGCAACCCATGCCCAGTTCAGACTAGAAACCAGAAATTAAGTCTTCCATACTCCAGATGAGCCCAACCACAAGATTACTCACGATATTGTGTTGGTATATTTAGAATTGATCCTGCCAGCTCTTCCCTCTTTGTAGGTAGTGAATACTTACATACATACACACATATGTATCTATCTATTTTTGCATATATACATACACTTGTATTATATGAAATATTTTATTATATATTTGTGTGTGTAAGTGTGCACTTACTTATAAAGAAAATTAGGCTTAAAGGAGCATCCAGCTGTTGCTTTTTTGCATCTCTGCCTAGAACAGGCCGCCTGAACTCAAAACATAATTTATTTGAAATTGGCTTGAACAAGATGAAACAGGCATATTCCTGGAATATATAGTTGGCCAAGTTAGAGAATAGTTTAAAATCAGAATTCCTACATTGCTGAAAACATTGTCATTCTCTTTTACTGACATATGTGTTTCTGTCTGGAAAACTGCTTAACGATTCTGTTAAAGATTTACTTTTAAAAGCCCACGTAGAACTGTGAACATGCTAAAGAACAAAAAAAGACCCCAAACCCACTCTGCTATGCATGTTATATGCTTTACTACACAAATATGTTTCTATATCCAGTTTTGAACTTACAAAAAAACCTAAAAATAACGTATACATCTTAACTACTTGGTCATAATGGACAATAAAACCATCACTTCCATGTGATGCTGCCTACAACAAGGACAATGACAACTTATGAGAAACCTCATGATGTCCTGTGCATAGAATGTATAGCTGCTATACACAAAACTCAGTATTAGCACAGAACTAGTTTTCCTGCAGTACAAATACTTCAGCGACATGATAAACTCTCAGCCATTAGTCCAATGATTGCATTAGAAATTTAAAGTATTAAAAGTACCACTTAATATGTGAATTTAGAGTAAAATTCAATGACTGCTCTCTGCATGTGTGTTGTTTTCCACACAAATTTGAAAAATGTTTTAAAAATATTAAAAATGTACATGTAAAACTTTTTGCCCCTGTAATACACACTTTGTTTGGTATTCTGGATTATTTTTCTTATTATTATCCTCAAGTGTTATTGAATTCACAATTATTTTAGAAGGACACTATTTTGGAGATTGGGTGGCAGCACCATAGCGCTCTGCCTGTGCTAAGAAGTCCAGACTGCGAAACCGAGAGAAAAGGCATGGTCACACTTCAAGTACATGCCGTCAAAAATAGCGGTGTCAGCACAGATGGAGGGAAGGCAGGGACGCCCAGGAGGGGTGTTAAGGAGGTGGAAGTGATCAGCAGAATTTGCACATAAAGGAGAAAATGGAATCTGCAGGATCACGCTGGACCTGTGGTGGATACTGGTAGAGAGAGAAAAGCCAAGGCAAGAAAAGACACAGAATTTGAGCCAGGTTGGAAAAAGCCTTCTCTCCCCCACACCCGCAAAAAGCTTCTGCCTCTGAAACAGCAATGGAAACCAAACTCAAACACAGCCAGACGTTTATTTGGTCACAGGTAGGCAGGAAAGGTGCATTCCTAGAGCTGCAGTTTTTATAATAAAATAAACAAACAGTCTCTGACAGTATTTTCACTGGAAGCAGGAAAATAGGTCCTTTCAAAAGTAGGTCAGCATCTCTGTACCATGCCCACTCATCCCAGGTTTTATACTGCATTTCGAATCAACTCAGTACAAATACAGTCCTCAATGTAATCTTCTGTAAATTTCATTTGGATTAAATTCCTTAAGTTCTAAATTGATTTTTGAAAAATAAATTAGTTTCTGCTTCATGCAGTCAAGGAACGATTACACAATTTATTTTGTCCAAACAAATCAGGTGAAAGAATGAATGGTCCCATGAAAACTGTACCTATTGTGGAGCCATGGAAATCTGTGTTGCCAAAATTGCAGTAACAGATTAAAGTCCGATATTGGTTTCCATAAAGAATACTGATTTTTTTGTACAGTTTACAGAAGTATAAAGTTAAAATACATGAATTCACTCTTTGTTACATATACATTAGAAGGTCAAACGGATTTATAGGAATGAAATTACTGTTCCTGGACTTCAAAATTAAATGCCCTGTTTGAAGTTAAAGACTGGACAGAACAAAAAACTCCTTGACAAAGCTATTGACATACATACAAATGAAAATTACATTTTAAAAAATGCACATCCCATGGCATTTCTACTATTGCCTTCATTTAAAAAAGCACATACATGTAAATTCGGAAATTCTCACAACTTGTATTTCATGTGAAAGTGTATCAAAACAAACTTTCTTTCTACAGTGAACTTACAAGCAGTTCTGAAATTATTCAAATCTGATCTAAAAGCTTCTTCTAAACATCAATATTTACATATACAGGACTTGCAGGCAGTTGTGCACAACTGCAGCCCTCCCTTCCCCCTCATTATTTCACAACTTGTAAAGAGAATGGAAAATTTCACAAAATGAACATAATGTAGGGGGGAAAAAACCCTTGAACTCCCACATTCTATAAGGAAAAAAACTAATCCTTGAAGAAGGCAAGGCTGGTGGAACAAACATACACCGTTCTGAAAAGGAAAGCTAATTCCCTTGCATTCCAGAGTTCTGTCTGGTTTGATTTTGACAAGAAAAACATCCATACCCTTTCAGATTTTGATTCTATGACTTTTAGCTGCTGTCTTGATTTTCTAATATTTGAGGTGAAAGGGCTTTTTAGCAATCGATTCCTGTTCAGGCTGGCCTGCAAAGGCAATGCAACAGACCAAGAAGATATTTTCGATATTCAGCCTTCACTGCATTCAGCAGACAAACAAAAGGAGCCTTACATAAGCACATACCCAACAAAAGACACATGCTGTTTTTAAATAAACGGTCATCAAACTAGTGCTTGCCAATATTCTTGAACCTGTAACTTCTACAGATAACAATGTGTAGAACTGTAATCCTTTCGATGTGGGCTAGGTTGGCTGGTGAAACACCAACTAAAATGCAGCAGTTCAAGCCACCCCTGCTGCTGTGGCTGGACCAGTAGCTGCTAATTCCTGCCGGGACTGCAGCAGCATATTTCTCACTAGCTTCCAGTGGGGCTCCTCCCTCAAGCGTTGCAGGAAATTTATAAAAAAGGACCTCTATCCCACACAGAGTCTAAACACTTCATTACATCTGACATTATTGCCTTTTAAAACAGTGGGCATTCAGCTAGGGGTTAAATTAGCTGCATTCTGTAATATCCATGTTAAGATTAGATTACTTCCCCCACCTCAAATACTACGTCTTAAGTCTCTGTTTAGCTGGTGGGTATAACACTGAGGACCAGAAACAGACCACCAACACTGCATAACTTAAAGCATTTTGATGAGTCTGGCTTCCCTGCCTTTCGTTGAATAGAAGAATACAGCTGACCCAGACTTATTAAAAGAGCAAGAATCATTATCTCAGACCTTAATTTGAAAACATGGAAGCAAAATTTGAACTACATTGAATTTCAGAGGTTACTGCTTTAGTGTGTGTACATTGCTCTCCTTGGTGTAACTCAACTTTCAGAAAGTTGGTTCCTGAACAAAGCTTTAAGTAAGACTGCTGAAATGCAGATATGAGGTGAAGATCAGAGCACTTCCTACAGCACTGCGGAAGAAAAATGTATAGAAAATACATTCACTCTTTCTTCTTTTTCCTTTAGCTCCTTTAAAAAATTGGGTTAGACCACACATAAGAACAACTATATTTCTAAAACAGCAGGGGAGTTCTCAATAGGAAAACCAATTTCTTTCCTACCAAGTCTGAAAAAAACTTGCAGCTGAAAGTTGGCTGAAAATAAACTTGTAATAGTGCTAGGTTGATTTTTTGACATGAAGCTCTTGAAGTCCAATAGATCCAGAAACTGATTTTGAATATTTTATTTAGAACAGAGTTTCTTTTGAGACTGCTCTTCTCTTTTCAGGGACAGAAGAGTACTTACCTACTCACGTTTAGGCAGTTCAACGAAATAGGGAGAGCAGAGAGAAGGAGGTAGAAGAGTGGATTGAGTGAACTCCTGTGGCTTCCAGCAGGATACAGATTTTTGTCTTTGGTACTGAACTTTGGAAACAGTGTGGCAAATTTTCAAAACCAGGTGCTTAGACTACCTGTGCAAGACGCAGACCCTTATCCTTGGATTGGCAGTCTCGGGCATATTCTCATGGCCACAGACACTGTGCATGTGCTTTCCATCTACGTGACATGCTGTGCAGCTACCGTCCCTCCCTAAGCAGCGCACAAAGCCCGATGAGTGAAACACTTCAGTGAACGTAGCTCCCCTGGAAATACACATCTTATTTTAAGCACCGTTTAAACCATTATCTCATCAATGGCACTCCCCTCCCCCCCCCCCCCTTAAGAGATACTAATGAAGAACAAACATTGTATATTTAATCTTAATTAAGAGTCCATGAGAGGAGAAAGAGCACTGAGCAGTAACAACATTTAAAAACCTTTGAAAGCGTGTTGCGAGACCCTCCCTCCTGGGCCATTGCAGAATGGCCTGCCTGTTTTTCTCCGGTGACACATTCCTGCATCAGGAAGTGTTTTAAACAGTCTCTGCTTTGGGTACGTGTCAACATCATTGATTACTGCTCTTCCTGACAACCTCCCGGTGCAGAAGGCAAACCGGCCTTTGCACTAAATGACAAGACATGGCAGTATGAACAGGTTCACACGTCCCGTAATGACTCTTGGTTTTCCTGACTGAGGGAAGGGAGGTTTTGGAAGTTTGACTATTAGCAGCTTGCTCTGTATCGAAACACGTAATCTCTTTAAATCAGACAGGGCAAATTTCATGGCTATTCAGGTCTGCATATCTAAACCAAGCTTTGAACAAAATTCTTTACCAGCTAATTTAGGTCGTTTCTGGGATTCTGCAAGCTCTTGCGCCCATGCTTATCCTGAATAGCCCCCATTTTGGTAAGCTATGCAGCTTTCTCCTCGGAGGTTCGTGAATCATCAACTCCTATGCCATGGCTTCTCTGAAATAAGTTGCTTTTGGCACGAAGTTTATGTGCAGTGCCAACCCAGGATCTCTTACCACAAGACAACAAACAAAATTTTAATATATGGCAGATTTAAAACTTCTTCGGCTTTTTTCTAGCTCCTCCTTATCTATTCTTCTTTAAACTAGGTGGGGCAGCCATTTCTAACTGTAAGAGGTAAGTGAGACTGACAACTAGGCAATGCAAAAGAGTTTGGGGGAGTGTATTATATTTTGCCAATGCTACCTAAATGAACACTTTTTATAATGTTTTGTGAATTCTGATCATACTTACATATATTTTCCATGAAAGATACTATATTTTTGAAGTAAAAAGATAAACTGAAATAACTGATTTTCCATTATAGGGAGCACTTTTAATCTGTCATTTCTAATATTTTTGTAACAGTCAGAAAACCTAATTTGCCATCACCGTAACAATAACCTGCAGACTTACACTTGGTTGTAATTTTATTGCAATAAAAAAACTACAGTAGAAAGAGGAAGCTACAGCAGGGAGCACACTGATACTACACATAAACCAGAAAAACAGATTTCCTGAGAAAATGAAGAGAGTATTAAGGCAATATACTCTGCTGCAGGTTGTGTCAGCGGGGGGGTTATTTCCATCAGAGCGATAAGTTTTGCAGTCCTGGTAAGTCTGATGACCAAATGTCAACTTACTGCAAGCGTGGGGGAGATATCAAGTCAGGTCTGATGTTCCAAAACTATGAAGCCCGATCTGTCTAGCTGGGTAGACTTTGGTTCTGGTGGCTGGGAAAGGCCTGCATAGGTCTAGCCCTTCCCTAAATGTGGGATTTCCTCCACATGCACACAGGAATGGTGCTGTGTCAATCCTGGGCTATCCCTGACACAAGGAGGCAGCCACCCTGGAGCACTCCCTGCCACCCACCCTGGTGCCACCTCCCACCCTCCCCACTGGACAAAGTGGGCAGGAGGCTGGGGTCACCACACCTTCCTTCTCAGAGTTACAAGAATGCCATGCATGACTGTGGTGGGTTGACCCTGGCTGGCTGCCAGGTGCCCACCAAGCTGCTCTATCACTTCTCCTCCATCAACAGGATGGCGGGGAAAAAAATATGATGGAAAAGCTCATGAGCTGAGATAAGGACAGGGAGATCTCTTACCAATTACCGTCACAGGCAAAATAGACTCAGCTTGGGGAAATTAATTTTAATTATTGCCAATTAATAACAGAGTAGGATGGTGAGAAATAAGAACAAAACTAAAAATACCTTCCCTCACCTCTCCCATCTTCCCAGACTCAATTTCACTCCCGACTCCTCTACCTCCTCCCCCCCGATGGGGAATGGGGGTTGCGGTCAGTTCATTACACTTAGTCTCTGCCACTCCTTCCTCCTCACACTCTTCCCCTGCTGCAGTGTGGGGTGCCTCTCACAGGATACAGGCCTTCATGAACTGCTCCAGCGTGGATCCTTTCCACAGGGTACAGTCATTCAGGAACAGACTGCTCCAGGGTGGGCTCCTCTCCACAGGTCCACAGCCCCTGCTAGGAATCTGCTCCAGCGTGGACTCTCCACAGGGTTACATCTTCCTTCAGGGCATGTCCACCTGTTCTGGCATGGGATCCTCCACGGGCTACAGTGTGCATATCTGCTCCATGACCTCCATCGGCTGCAGAGGGACAGCCCGCGTCACCATGGTCTTCACCACGGGCTAAAGGGGAATCTCTGCTCTGGCCCCTGGAGCACCTCCTCCCCCTCCTTCTTCACTGACCTTGGTGTCTGCAGGGCTGTTTCTCTCACATTGTTCCCACTTCTCTCTCAAACTGCTGCTGTGCAGTGTTTTTTACCCTTAAATACGTTATCACAGAGGCACCACCAACGCCACTGATGGGCTCAGCTTTGGCCAGTGGCAGTTCCATCTTGGAGCCAGCTGCAACCAACTGTGACTGACACAGAGGGATCTTCTGTCTTCTCACAGAAGCCACTCCTGCAGGCCCCTGCTACCAAAATCTTGCCACACAAACCCAGCACAACAACCCTGCAGGAATCTCACCAGAAGTCAAAGTACACCGTATTTACCATGTCCACCTTATCCCCTAGGCCATGGACACTGAAAAACAGAACAAAGAGCACTCACTGGGTCACGCGCAGACTCAAGCCATGCCAGTATTGCCTGCCTCTCTGTTACCATTCTCTAAGCTCTTACAAATTGATCATTTAATATCTTGTTTCAATATTTTTCCAGGTATTGATGTGAGCCTTACTGAACTACAATCTATGGTCTCAATCACCCTCCAACCTTTTTTCATTCACCTGTATTTT
This sequence comes from Phoenicopterus ruber ruber, assembly GCA_009819775.1. Taxonomy (NCBI): domain Eukaryota; kingdom Metazoa; phylum Chordata; class Aves; order Phoenicopteriformes; family Phoenicopteridae; genus Phoenicopterus; species Phoenicopterus ruber. The sequence goes on along the minus strand of CM020246.1, from coordinate 63,092,699 downwards.
GCTTTTTTCTAGACTTTTGGGACCTCACCTGCCTGTAGTCACTTCTCAAGGATAACAGATGAAGACTCAGGTTTTGCTCCCGAGAGTTTCCTTCTTTAGTGTTCTGGGGTGAACATCACCAACTCACCACTGACATCAGCACTCTGACTTACCTAAATATTCTCACATCTGCTCTAATTGGGCCTTTAATATTCTATTAACCTTTTACCAAGACCCAAGCTTTCTCTACTCAATGTTTTATTTGCTTGTCTTCCCTATTAAGTAAAGGACTTAACTTTTTCTTCTTTTTCCTCTTCCTCCTAGCACATTTCTCAAATCTCTTCCTTGGTAAATTTAATCAACGATGCACCTTCAGCTTTCTCCCTTCCCAGAGCTACTGCTGTGTCCTCTGTTCCGTGTTGCCTTTTCTGCTTTTTGTGAAATTCCAATTTTTATCTGCCTATCATTTGACAGCTCCCGATGCAGATATTTATACCTACAGGAACTTCAATGGGATGTTCAGAATGTCACAGAAACCATTCTCTGTGACGGTGATCACAGACCACCCTGGTAACTAATGACATACATATGCAAGCAAGTGCACCTACAGTGAATTACGTTTTCAAGAAAGTGTCACCACTATTCAATGCTTGAAATGAGGGAGCTCTTTTCTGTAGTTATGAGAGTGAAATTACTGTATTCCAGGAGAAGATTCCAGATCTTTTAGTCCATGAACATCTTTTATCTTTTCTTGAAGCTCCCTATACCAGCCACTGACCAAGCCACTGTTTAATCGGCTATGTTAGAGAAAGACTGCAGTTTCCAATGACTGCCATTTCCATTTTTAAAGGACTGAGGCTTTTTAGCTGTCAGAGCTGCTCTGTAATCCAGGATAATGATTCTAATCTAATCTATGTCACTCTGTACTCCTGTACATAAAGAATTCAGCACAATGGTGTATTACAGATTTTAAAATAAATTAATTCTTTCATGTTCTCCCCATCGTACTGAAACTTCAAGCACAGCATACTCCACTGACACATCTGAAGACTGGCATTTCCAACCTTTGTTATAATGTAAAATAGAATCACGGTTAAGCAGTATTTGCAACATAGTCTGTATAGGATTTACAGATTCACAATCTATTTTTTAAACATATTAAAAAAATGTTCCCTATGTACTTTCAGAAAGAGGCTTGGAATAAAAAGTGTGGTCAATTATGCTCACGCACTAGTTCAAGCGCTTGTAAGCACTAATTGGGTTACAGTCATACAATTAGCTGTCAATGTAAGTAAATAGCTGGTGCCCACCCTGCACAGCAAATGTCTTCCGCAGGCATGGGCTTCAGCATCCACATCAGCCACAGCCTGACGCCACCAGGCCTGTGGAAAGAGCTGTGATGCACAAGGCTTTGACACAGACCGCCACAGATCTTCACGAGGCTCTTGTCAGACAAGCAGGTCCTTCCAGACGGCTGACCAGCCGTGCTGCACAGTACTTTGTGTCCCACAGAGAGACGATCCAGCATCACATTCACATGCAGAGCATTTTCCTCCAGGTAAGAATCAAGCTGTGAAAGGTGTCATGTACTCCTGTCACCCCCTCCCACGATTTGTTTTCTTGATGTTTAAAGAGAAAATACCCTTAATGAGATCTTATGTGCTGCCAAATACTGAAGTCAGACTCTGCAGACTTAGTGAGCTTTACATAGGTCAAAATGCTGCTTCTGGGCTGGGACTTTGTGAGTCTGATTTACTAAAACTCATCCAAAATTGAACAACAATTATTTTTTGAAGATTTAACAGAGCATGTAAAGTACTCATTGTGATCAATAGACCATCCATCCAGATTCCTTAATTATGTATTTACAATATTTTCATATGCAGTGCAAGTATCTAGTTAATAATGTTTTTATCTTGCAAAAGATATATCACAAAGTTTTAGCATATGTCAATTATATAAAGAACTTCAGTAAGGTCAGGCTCTCTAAAGCTTTGGCTTCAAAAAGGAAGGAAAAGTATAAAATAATTTTAAATTACTTGATACCTCCTGGGAAAAAAAAACATATAATTTTTTGAGGTTCGCTATAATGCTGAGAAGTTTTCATTCAGAGATTCTTTCCTTATGCCTCCATCTGTAATTTTTGAAAATACAATTTTTTCCCCCCACTAACTTAACAATAAACCTGTTATCAAGGGCAAATTTGGGAATTCAGTCAGGAAACTAATGTTTTTAATGAAACAACACTAATGCTTTTTAAACACTGAATACACTGACAAACTTGAAAAACTGTTGCAACCACACAGATCACAAGAATTTCTGGAGGACTATGTCCTGTCTTGACAATACAGCCAAGTGGTTTTGGCTGACAAAGCATTAATGTTCGTGACTAAACGCAGCCCTCGCTCTTTAGTGCGAGCAGTGTATATTACATTTTCTATAAATGCCTAAGGATCCAAAAAGTGTTGTGCACAATGCAGACCGCAGTCTCAAGGACACTAGAGGCTCTGTTCCACTCTCTGTCCCTCTCCTCCTGCAGTCTTCCACTTCTTCCATCTACTTGCTGGAGCTATCAGCAGCTCTGTACCTTAATAACCATAATTCGTATTGCTCTTCCCTAAGCATCTCCATATTTTGGGAAGACTGTGCACCGTTTATCTCAGCAACTCTCCCAAACTTGTTTAGGGTCAGTTAGTAAATTAGGTAGGCAGAACATAAACTAAAATGCCTCATAGTAAAAATGTTACAGCCTTAAGTTACACCTAAATGTCTATCCTTTCCCTGGTTATATCAAAAAAGTGGTTCAGACTGACGGAGACTAGGGTATATCTACAAACTAATTCAGGTACTTAAAAATGTTTAGCCATAGCAAGAGAAAGCGATGAACACAACCTCAATATGACTTGAGGGAGGTGGAGGGACTACACACACAGCCGTGTGGCTGTGATTTTATCACAGGACACTGGAACATGCACAATATATATGCTCTGGTGCTAATGAGGGTTTAAACTCACTTCACCCATCTTTCTTCCCCTGGTAAACCCATACTGGAAAAAGACAACTGATTCAGAGCTAGCTTGAGTAACACCATACCGCATTGAAACCATAACACTGACAAAAACTCTAGATTTTTCTGTTTTCCTATGGAAAGATGTTATGCAAATAAAAGCAGCAAACAGAACCATCAGAAGGACCACAAAGATGTTTTTCTAGTAATCACAGGAAAACAGAAGTTTTCAATACAAGCACTACTCTTGGACACCATTTTCCCAGTAAAAGAGAAGTTTAGCACTCTTTACAGTTGACAGGCAGCCTCAAATGCATTCTACTGCTGTTCGGGAAGGTTAGAAACCCTCTGTATCTCCTTTCAAAGACGGCAGAAGGTTGAAGTATGATATAAAGAGTGAAGAGTGGCTGAGTTCTACAGTAGCCTTTCAACTGTGGACACCTGACGTAGGTCTGAAAAATAGTTTAGGTCAGAAGTGGGACATGGTGATGTCATGCAGTTGTACATGTAGACAATGACTGCACAATGTGGAAAAATATGTCAGTTTGATAAAGAACAAAACACACTCAAAGTAGCCTGGGCTGCAGTGATCACGCACTGGTGGAGTTCACAGTCCTGACGGATATGGGTCAGGTGAAGAGTAAAGTCAGGACCTTGAATTTTAGGAAAGCAAACTTCCAGCTCTTCAGGGAGTTAGTCAATAGGACCCTCTGGGAAACTGCCCTCAGGGACAAGGGAGCAGGACAGAGCTGGCCGATCTTTAGGGATGCTTTCCACAGAGCGCAAGAGCTCTCAATCCCCAGGTGCAAGAAATCGGGCAAGGAAGGCAAGAGACCAGCATGGCTGAGTCAAGACCTGCTGGTCAAACTAAAGGGCAGTAAGGAAATGCACAGGCAGTGGAAGCAGGGACAGGTATCCTGGGAAGTGTATAGGGACGCTGCCCGGTTGTGTAGGGATGGGGTCAGGAAGGCCAAGGCGCGGCTGGACCTAAACTTGTCAAGGGATGAGAAGAATAGTAAGAAGGGCTTCTACAGGTATGTCAGTCAGAAGAGGAAGGTCAAAGAAAGTGTAGCCCCCCGATGAATAGGACTGGCAAACCAGTATCAACGGACGAGGTATTCCATGACTTTTTTGCCTCAGTCTTCACTGGCAACCTCTCTTCCCACACCTCACGAGTGGATGGACCGCAAGACAGGGACTGGGGAAGCAAAGTCCCTCCCACTGTAAGAGAAGATCAGGTTTGTGACCACCTGAGGAACCTGAACGTACGTAAGTCTATGGGACCTGACGAGATGCATCCCAGAGTCCTGAAGGAATGGTCTAATGTAGTTGCCAAACCACTCTCCATGATATTTGAAAAGTCATGGCAGTCAGGTGAAGTCCCTGGGGATTAGAAAAAGGGAAACATTGCACCCATTTTTAAAAAGGGTAGGAAGGAGGACCCTGGGAACTACCGACCTGTCAACCTCACCTCTGTGCCTGGGAAGATCGTGGAGCAGATTCTCCTAGAAGCTATGCTGAGGCACATGGAGGACAGGGAGGTGATTCGAGACAGTCAGCACAGCTTCACCAAGGGCAAGTCCTGCCTGACCAACCTAGTGGCCTTCTGTGATGGAGTGATTACATCAGTGGACAAGGGAAGAGCTACGGATGTCATCTCTCTGGACTTCTGTAAGGCCTTTGACATGGTCCCCCCCAACATCCTTCTCTCTAAATTGGAGAGAGATGGATTTGATGGCTGGACTGTTCGGTGGATGAGGAATTGGTTGGATGGTCACATCCAGAGGGTAGTGGTCAATGGCTCAGTGTCCAGGTGGAGATTAGTGACAAGTGGTGTCCCTCAGGGGTCCATACTGGGACCAGTACTCTTTAATATCTTCATCAATGACATAGACAGTTGGATCGAGTGCACCCTCAGCAAGTTTGCAGATGACACCAATCTGAGTGGTGCGGTGGACACGCCTGAGGGACGGGATGCCATCCAGAGGGACCTGGACAAGCTCGAGAAATGGGCCCATGTGAACCTCATGAGGGTCAACAAGGACAAGTGCAGGGTCCTGCACCTGTGTCAGAGTAACCCCCGGTATCAGTACAGGCTGGAGGATGAAGGGATCAAGAGCAGCCCTGCCGAGAAAGACTCGGGGGTACTGGTGGATGAAAAACTGGACGTGAGCCAGCAATGTGTGCTCGCAGCCCAGAAAGCCAACTGTATCCTGGTCTGCATCAAAAGCAGCGTGGCCAGCAGGTCAAGGGAGGTGATTCTGCCCCTCTACTCCGCTCTGGTGAGACCCCACCTGGAGTCCTGCATCCAGCTCTGGAGCCCTCAGCACAGGAAAGACATGGATCTGTTGGAGTGAGTCCAGAGGAGGGCCCCAAAAATAATCAGAGGGCTGGAACACCTCTCCTATGAAGAAAGGCTGAGACAGTTGGCTTATTCTGCCTGGAGAAGAGAAGCCTCTGGGGAGACCTTATTGCAGCCTTTCAGTACTTAAAGGGGGCCTATAAGAAAGATAGGAACAAACTTTTTAGCAGGGCCTGCTGTGATCGAACAAGGGGTAATGGTTTTAAACTAAAAGAGGGTAGATTCAGACTAGATACAAGGAAGAAATTTTTTACCATGAGGGTGGTGAAGCACTGGAACAGGTTGCCCAGAGAGGTGGTCGATGCCCCATCCCTGGAAACATTCAGGGTCAGGCTGGATGGGGCTCTGGGCAACCTGATCTAGTTGAGGATGTCCCTGCTCATTGCAGGGGGAGTTGGACTAGATGACCTGTAATGGTCCCTTCCAACCCAAACTATTCTATGGTTCTATGATAATGTTGAAGAACCAGAACTGGCATTCCAGGGTATAGAAAAACTAAGTAACATCTGTCTAGCTGTATCTATTAATCTTTAAGATACATAAGCAATAAATTCACCCCAAAGCAGATGTCACTGAGAAATGTTTCTATCTGTTATATACTCCTGTTCTTACATCAAGCTAGTTACAGGCTATTGCTAGCTACTCAGGAGTTTCAGGTCGTGTATTTCAAATTAACTGCTTCATTTCTCTATATTCTTATTTTTGAATAGGACTCTTCAAAGCCCTTGTGTCAGTCCCCTTAGGAAAAAAGCCTGGTACCTGAACAACACGTTGCTATCTTACATTTACTCCAACATCTCTGGATTTCCCCCTATGGCTGCATGTAGTCTATTAGAGCACTTTTGAAGTCCCTTGTCTTTGGTAAGCCTTTCTGTAGCAGCATAAATGCATAATTTATCTACAGGGCAAATTTGCCATCAGCAATAGAGTAGGATTAGGACCTAATTGCATGGTGTTGTAGTGTAAAATCTGTGAAGATGAAAAGTTAAGTGTATTAAATTTATGCCTTCATTGCTCCAAAAGTAAAAAGCAAAAGACCCCTTCCTTTAGTGGCATCACTCTTCTAACATGGGACTACTAAGGCCTTTAAAAAAAATAACAGAAGAGGGAAATGAAAAAGAAATGAGACATGCAGTTCAGATACCTCTTAGCTTTTATCAAAGGGCAAAAAAACCCTCCTCATCATAGACCTCACAAATAGCGCTAATAAGACCTAAGCTTACTGTGGGGGTTGTTTTGCAGTGTCAAGCTACAATAACAGAAAATTAAGTAAATTTCCTGAATTATTGCCCTGAGGCAAAAACTCTCCTAGTTAAAACACAATTTTTGTGCCAGTCTCTGTCAGGGACATGATTATCTGAGAAACTGACTTCCAAGTCCTGCATTATTCTTTCATTTGAGTTCTTTGGGGCAGTCAAGTTAGACTGACTTCTAAAGAAGTGGCATGTTGGCCTTTTTGAAAGGTAAACCCCAGGTGTTTAAATATACATGCGTTGCACCTCCAGTGAAAATCACTAACTTCTGACATAGTCCATCTGCTAATCTTTCAGCAGGGTGGGCCTGGCTACAGGCAGAGAAATCAAATGCTGCTGCTGCTGCTGCTGCTGCAGAGATGCTGAGATAGCCTGGCCATATGGTGAAACTCTGTAGAGAGAAAGAGGGAAAGAAACTCTAAAAAGGTCACCCTGACTCAAAAGACCCACATTTGTCTGTCTGATTCATTTGGGTTATGAAACAGCTCTTAGTTTTGGTCGCTGGATTGCTCTCAAGAGGTAAGTGCGCAGGGCAAATATTATGGAGTTACACGCAGCAAATACTTCAGTATGTCACAATTCCAAACAACATTCTTGTTATTTATTGCAAATCCTCCCTCTCCTCTCAAAAGAAAGGAAAGAAAGAGGACAGATGGAATTAGCATATTTCTCGTGCATTTCTTAGCAGGAAAACTGAAGTACGTTTACAAATATCCCTTTTGCCAGCCGCATGAGAGAAGATGACCTGTGTTATTTGTATCGAGTCAGACACTATCCCTTTATTGAACTGGTCTGAGACCATATTGACCCTGCTTGGGAATCCACTATTGACTCACTGAGCTTCCACTCAGTGGTTCGCTGCCCATGAATTCAAATGAATCTTCTCCACTTCACAGAGGTACAGTCAAGAGCAGCGAACATAACAGTGAACTCCAAACACTGCAAGGAGACGAATCCACTCTTCACACGGAAATGAAAACATCTCACCAACACACAAGGACTGCAGGCAGCACTTCAAAATCTAGGTGCACGATTTTTAGCCAGAGATTCTTTCATTCTACATTTAACAGAAAACAACGCATGTTACATTGCATCATGAGACTACAACAGGAACAAAAATGCTAGTGTGGGCCACAAAAGGGTGACAGAACAGGAGGGTACTATTTATGGAAGTAGAAATAAGTGCAACATACCCAGTCAAAGTGCTTTTTTTTTTTACTTAGTTCATTTGTACTTTCAAATACTGAGTTATTCCCCCCCAAAGGTAACCTAAGAAAACTTTCCTTCACTTTGTTTAGTGACAGCGTTTTGCCACCGTCCTAACGTCTAGAAATCCACTTGATTTCCTGGACTTTGGCATTTACTGCAGCCTACTGTCTCCTAGTAAACATACATGAATTTCTGACAGCGAATGTCCCTTTTCATAGCAGATAACATCTTACAGTCTCCCAACACCTCATGGATAATTCCTCAACATCTGTTAATTTCCTTATGCTACAGTATTAAAGTATTGTAAAAGAATACATGTTATGCATTAAAAAGTTTGCTCTGAATGCAGTTTATAATCAGTTGTATTATTTCTCTTGCAGGTAAAACAGAATTATCAGCCATAATCATATCACCATCTTTCACTTGTATTTGCTCAGTATCTGAAATGCAAAGGAGAAACAGATTGCCAAACCTAGGCTACCCTCAGGACCAGAGCGCAAATCATGCTACCAGAGGGCATGGTGCAGCCACGCTGATGTGTCCTCTGATGAACAGAGGATCTCCGCGGCTTGAACACCCACCCACACTCGGGCATGATGCTCTTCTGTGGGAAAAGCACACCATGCCCACACTGGCTCTTGAGATTACTTGTTCAGAGTTGACTCAACCTAGCCAGTAAGTTTTTGACTATTAAGAAAACTGAGCAAAGAGGAACACATCTTTAAAGAAAACTTAGGAGGCATTCAGACAATACTCAGCCAGTACCCAGCTACCAAATGTTTTAATAAGCCATGGATGGCAAAAGGGAAAAATGCAAAAAACCCGACTATTTACAAGGTAAGAGAGACAGATATTGCACCTAGCTTCAGGAAAAATGAAAGTCTAAACAGAGGAAATCCCAACCATTCATATCTGAAGAAAGATATATTTGCTTGTTCACATGAAGATAAATGATCAACCTTTGATAATCCTGTTAATGCTATTCAGGACCTTAATGAGCCCCAAACTTGTACTTCAGACTACGATTTCATGACACGTATGACATATTTTATATGCAGTTACTGGTAACAATAACTACAGAAGTTATCCTAGATTAGTATACTATGGCTTAATATATGTGTTACTTGAACGTGTACATTCACTGCAGTCATATTATAATAACATAGGCAGCAAAAGTAATTCCCAGTTATGGGGAACTTCTAGACTCACTTGTTGATTTCTGTGAAATAGCATAGATTTTGTGAGAGAGGACAGAGAAGATTTCATCATTCTAATTTTTTTTTTCGAAAGCAAACTGTAGTTGGAAGAGACTCTGATTTCCAATGTCTCAACAAATGCACTTAGCTTCCTGCTGAAACTAACAACTATTGCTAAACTATTACTCAACATAATTTTGTAAATATTAAGAAAAAATAAAATAAAATCAGCAGACTTCACATTTAGTATGTCACACAACTAGCCATCCTAGTTCAATCTTCATTCCCCTTCTCCCACCAAGGGCCTATGCAATTTTGTCAGAGCATTGCATCTTGTTCCTAAAGGAGGAACACAGCATTCAGCACATTTTCTACAGTTATCAGAAAGGTCTAGTGCCAGTACTATTAACAAAATCAAGAGTTAGCTTGTTTTCTCTCAGTTTGCTCTATTAATCTCCCTGACTAGAATTTAAAGATGTGAAATTATTCCCCGTAAGTTTCAAATCTACTCCTATCAAATGTAATGGTAGAAAGTCAGAGCTTCACAGTTTGTCCATCAGAGTGAATTTAATTTGCAAAGAGTTAACAGTAATTACCCATAAACAAAGATTTATGGGTAATTACTTTGGGTGCTTATTTTATAGCAGTGTAGTTTGTTCAATAATGAAAAACACTGGCTGTGATAAATGAAAGCCTCTTGCCTCTACTAAAGTAAAAGAAAGGAGGAGATTACTAAAAAGGGAAGAAGTCTGGTTTTGTAATTTCATTACTCCATGATCAGAAAGATTCATCCATTAGTCTGAGACAGGAAGGCTGCCCTAAGAGACGGCATCTGAAGAGGAGGGTGAGCTCACGTGAGAAGCAGGCTCTGCCGGCTCCCAGGGCAGAGAAGAGGAGAGGAGATGGTGCAGCGCACCAGCGGCCAGCCCCGGGACCTCGGCGGGCAGCCTCCCGCCGAGGGAAGGACTGGAAGTGCAGGGCTGCCCTGCCTTATGGGCAGCGCTGCTGCTGCCACCAGTGATGATGAGGGGCAGCCTTCCCTTCCTGCAGCTACCGCTGTATTAACAGCCCCCAAAGGGGACCTTCTTGGTCTTACTCAAAGTTCACCGTTACATGGACCATTTGTAAGCACTATCACTTCAGTTACAGAAACTGCAGAAAATACAGATATTTACAACACGGTTGCTTTTAGCAGGCTCACAGTCTTTTGGCTGGAGTAATTTTTTCTTTTTTTTTTCCTTTTTTTTGCTTTGGGTTGCTTTTGAAGTTTTGTTTTGGACATTTGTTGGGTTTTTTTTTTCAATTTATCCCAAAAACTTAATTTTGTAAGGACTATTACAAACGAATACACAAAGTTATTTTTGTGCTCCACAGTACTAGAAATGGGCAGTACACAGCAGTAATTTGAAATTATTTCCATTTACTCAACTGCACTACTCCTGCAGTGCTACACAGCACTGTAATGAAAATTGCTGTTCTGGTTCCATTTCAGAAATTTATGCATGAGTTAAAAAAAAAAAAAAAAAAAAAAAGATGCCATACTTATTTCAAGTAATGTTCATATAATAAAGTGAACATCATATTCCGTACAGTAATTGTAAGAGGAATAATACTATTTTAGCCATGACAGTCTAAACTGGCAAGCTTTGCAGGAGGTGGTAATATCTTATTAAATATACTGACATTGTTGAAAAAACCAATCTTTTAGTTCTTTCTTTAGATACTACGTCAGTTACCAAGATCTGAGCGTATGATGAAAATGCCTAAGGTTTCCTTGTAAAGACCATTTCACTGAGCACTAGAAAAAGTTTAGCATATGGCAACACTTTCAAAATTGGCTATCCTACTGATTTTTTAAAGACTTTACTTCTCCAGCACATCTTAGTCTTAGAACAAACTGACTCTTCACCTTCTCGTTGAGTTAAATGGATTGAAGAGGTTATAAAATCGGGAAGAATTTGGCCAAAGCACGTAAGATGTCAGCCATCAGCACAATGTATTCTGACAGACCAGTTAAAACCTTCACCAGCATCAACGGAATAGCCTCAAAGTTAGCAGGTTCTTTTCAGATAAATTTTCTTTCTAGCCTAATGCAGAGAAGGATTCTCAAGTGCACCCAGGGAATTAGTTCTCTACAGAGAGGAAAAAAAGAGTGAAAAGCAAACAACGTCAGATCAAGGGAATTTAGAAAGATGTGCTATTGCAAAGTAAGACCGGCAGCTGAGACATTAAGTATTAAATTCCTCTGGCTAATTTTAACTCCCCACAATATTTACATCAGCTCTTGTTAAAACACAGGACTTTGAGTAATTCTTCCTTATTAGCAGACTCATTAGATGCCTCATTAGCACAGTCTTGCTCTACCCCGGCTTTTCCTCCCCATTTGTATAACAGTCTGTGACGCTAAGAGAAGTGCTGAATACCTTTTCTGAACCACCAAATTACTTGTCTGACTCAATACAATTTTATTCTTTCCATCTGAGTCTGTACAAAAACAGTGAGCAAAACTCATCTGATCAAATGTTGGTATTTACTTCCCCAATAATCATCTAAATTCCCTGTGCAGTTAACAGAGAGAAACGGGCAATTCTGGAACATGATTCATTCCATTCTAAGGACGTTTGGAACAGGTCAGGTGAAACATGCCCTGAAAGTGTTTTATTTTAACTCTGATCACCAAGGAAGCTTTATATAGGCAACTATAATAGCAACTGTCTGTGGTTAAGAGAAATTACTCCTACCCTTTCTAAGTATTGCAGCCCATATAGCAATGACTTGGTGAATGAAGATCATGGCAGTCTCTTCTCGAGACTTTCAACAGCAGCAGAAGGGTCACCATGATGCCCCTCCTTCACGAACCAGAGGCTTTCCACATCTCTATCAGGGAACAGTGTTTGATACTCTCTTGATATAGCCAATAGCAAAAAAGTCATGGACCTCTCTATCCTCTGCCGCCTCACATCCCATCCCAACCAGCACAGACCAACACATGTGATGAAACCATGCTGAGAAAGCAGCTACCTTGTGTGGTGGCGCGTGCACCAGGGAAGTTCCCCATAGCACACCGCCACTCAAAGCAGCAAAAGAAAGAACGCAGGGAGGACACACCTTTGAATTAAAAGAGGAGCCATCTCAGATGGGGAAACGGGGAAGGACATGTATACGTGTATCTATACCTATCTATATATCTGGAGATCAGACAGGCAGAGACGGTGAGATGCAGAGGGAAGTCAAGAAGGGAAGCATGCTGAAGCGAAAAGACAGGCAAATGAAGACAAGGTGGTGAGAGGAGCGGGTGGTGGGAGCGTGCAGAGTGGGCCAGGAGACATGCCAAGTGAAGAGCTGGATAGTAAGAAAGGAAGTGAGAAAAAGGACTTCAGAATAGAAGGAGCAGCAAATAGAAAATATGTAGATAGGCTTATGGTTTCAGAATTTGGGGAAACAGAACATGCAATGACAAAAATGTACAGCAGAGAACAAGAGCCAGAGAAAAAACTGCAAGCAAAGTTTGAGGGGAACAACTGTATTGCTTTTCAAACCTAGAAAGTGAAGAATAGTACAGGAAAGAAGTGAAGAATAGGTAATAGCTTAAGTCTTTTTTTCTTTCTTTTTTCCAGCTTAGCTCAATCATTACTACCTTAGAGAAGATGCAAAAATTGCAAAACACAATTAACTGTGATGCCAATCTTTTAAAGCTCAATGCAGCATCAAAAGTGGTAAGTGTGAAAAAATAGTGCTATAGACTTGTTACACCCAATGCCATTTCAAACGTTATACATTCAGCAATTGAGGGAAAAAAATCCACACAAAATAAGTCATCTGTGGTACCTACATCAAGCTAAAGTATCAAACCCCACGCTTGCATGTGAGCATAGCTCATGACACCTTCACTAAAATACAGTCTAAACAGGACTGTGCCAATTGTATACACCTCTGTTGTGCGACCTAGCAGTCTGTGGTCTGACAGATGCTACTGTGGCTAACTTAAAGTCAACAAATTTCTTTAAATTAGGTATGCCTGAACAAACCCGAAAAATCACCATTCTTAAAGAAGGTCTGTCTGCTCTTCATATAAAAGTAAACACATTCTGTAAGCTGAAAACAACCCAACTTTTAAAGAAGGATGTAAAAAGTAACAATAGCAATCCACCTTTAACAGGCTGCCTATAATCTTCCCCCCTCAAGCCCATCCTCTCTTGTACAAGTACAGAAATTTCCTTGTGCTCCCATACGTAAATGTAAGCAAAAAAATAAACCATTTTAACTTGATCTTCTACTACTGACAATAGATTTAGTAAGCAAACTTCACCCTCTTGCACTGTCTTTACCTACCTACTGGCATTCTGTAAATGTCAGCTATTTATGCCAACCACAGTTTAGTTTCAAGAGCACTTGCAGCATATCACTTAACATTTAAATAAATAGGCAACTGCTTTTACTATTGCTTTTGTTGTTATTGATCAACTACACCTTTCCTGCCATGGTAATGAAAGAATAAATCTTACAGTAGCCATCAGTGACTCATGGCATGATGAGAAGGCAGAAGGATCTAACAGTCCTACACAAATCCTGGCAGCCCATGATGGGGGTTCTACAGGCAATGGCTGAAATAAAACTAAGTACTCTTCAAATCTTGTTACTTTAAAGAAAAAAAAAAAAAAGAGTTCATTTTTACATTAGAAGACTCACTACTGATTGCCATGAATTCTGAAAAATGGCACTGACATTACACGAATGGATAAAGCATGACATCTCCCAGTTTTTATGGTGTGACTATACAAAGCACTGGGTGGTTTTACTCTAATTAAATTCCACTGATTTATTAATAAGATGTCCATTCATCCATGAATTTGGTAGGTACTTTTGGAAGCACTTTCACACTTTCCTAGCAGGCCAACTGTGGATGTCATGGCTGAAACACAGTGGGCAGCAGGCCTAGCGAGGGTTCTGCCATTTGTAACAGTAAAACGTACACGGCACATACTGACAAGATTTCTTGAACAGTGCTAAGAACGGCTTATCCAGAACTCAGTGACAGGTAAAGGACACTGTGCTTTTGTCTATCACTGCATTTGAAAAGAGATGTCTGTACCAGCTTGCTCACTCCTTTTACTCTGTGGGTTATAAAAAATTGCAATGTTCTAGTAAATGTACATCTTTTTTAAAAGGCTGCCAGTTCGGGAAGCTCATTACACAAGGGAACAGTGGCTACAGCAAGAGCGTCGTAGCTGATTGCTAAATAACCAGCATCTGTGCCAAATGGGTAGAGTGACCTAACACTGACATGAAATAAATGTACTTTTAAAAAGAAAGAAAAGGAGGGGGGGAAGAAATTCCAGAAAAGCAATGTGACCAATACTTCAAAAAAACCCTAAGTAAATGGGAAGTGATTTTGAAATACTAGATTTGAAATACCTATACAGTCATACACCACATGGCCAGTACTATCTGAATAGACAACTCCAAAGTGACAAAACACCGATATTTTCTCTTTCTAGTTGCTTTAATAAAGCAGCATGATGACAACTATCATGTGTATAGCAAAATTATCTCTATTTGTATTGTTTTCCCCTACTCTTGTGTTTTCAAAACCAAAGATATAATAACCTGGCTTAAAAGCACGATGTATCCACTATCTCCAGTTATTTCATTAATGGATGAGCTCAGGGGAATACACTGAGTATCCAGCACTCATGCTTAAAAAAAAAAAAAAAAAAAAAAGAGATCACAAATCCATAAACATAGATTTAGCTTTAAGCACAAAATGCAAAAACACACTTTGATGTTCCATATTAGTTTGCAATAACTGCTTACTGCTAGTATATCTTCTAAGATATCTGTGATTACAGCTAATTGCGAACACTTTAACTGCTGAAATTTACTGGACATATCAAGCCTTATCAGCAAGCCATTTGAATAGATTCCTGACAGTCTGTGTTCATTGTAGGTTAACACAACATACTAATAAGGTGATAAAGAGCACAAATACCCAATTCCGAAAGCAGGGCAGAAAATTGTTGTTTGTTAAACATAATGAACTAGACGTAGATAAGACTAATCTGGTTTTAGAAGAACAGATTTGCATGTATAATATTAGTCTGTTAAGATACTAACAGAGATTGCAACCTGTTGCACAGAAACCTTCAAAATTGCTTCACCTCTTCCTCAACCATGTATTACAATTTACAATAGATCAAAAATAGGAATTTAAAAATATACACAATGTAATTCATGGTGTATGCTCTTGTTATACCACCTAAATTCTGTGTAACCACTTTCTGGGAAAGGGGGATGACCTGTTTTTTTTTTCTGATAATCTCTTTTACTTTCGTAACTCTAGTTATCCCACACATGCTACAAGACAAAGCTTTCTACTTGAGCAACATACCCTTTTCCCAAAGCTACATAAGGAGAAAAACATCAGAATACTTTAAAATGCTTTCAGTGCACACATCATTTCACCAGGTATGTATGAATCAACTAATAAATACTACCACTAATATTTGGTTTTCATACTCTGCTTGTGGGTAAGTCTTTGTTGCCTGAATAGACACAGGATTATTTTGCCAGCCACTTAATTCTTTTCTGTAACTGAATTCACAGACGTGACTCAACTCCTCAGTTCTCTCCGCATACCACTTGAAGGGAAAAAGCATTGTATTTTTACCAACTTTCTCCTTTCCAAACCACTTTCTCTTAGGAACAAACATTCTTTTAACAAGTTTTTGTTATTAAACTGATGTGTGAAAAAGGCTACAGAAAAGATTTTGGTAGCGTGCACACTGAATTCCTCATGATAACCATGACAATAAAATGTAAAGGATGGCAAGACATCAGTCTTTTAAGAAATTAATGGGCTAAGGAAATTTTTACTTTAAGACCTGTGTTTGCTTTCCAATTGGAAAGCAGCCTTGTTATACTTCTTTCTTACATTTGTAACAGGTATCCTCTAAACATTTCCTGTCTTTTTCAAATTTGACACCTAGCCATTTAAATGCATGTTTCTGTCTTTAGTAAATGATCAGGACTGAAGAGGTTAGCTATCAGACTGTTTTCCCTGTAGTTTCTGTGTCCATTTTAAAAAGAAAAAAGTGTTCTACATGGTAATCAATTGTACTTGATTGTCTTATTCATGTTTTTCTCATTACAAAACCAATAAAAGGTCTTTATCTTGCATTACAGTAGCTACCATTTCAGAGGGTTTCTCTTAAAACCATTCTCTTATATTTGAGAGTGAACCAGGTCATCAGAAAGCAATTTTTTAATTAATGCTGTTCACCACTAATTAGGTGACTGATTAGACTCTGCAACCCTTTATCTACCATGTTTTAAATTCTGTGCATGTCTCAGGCAGACAGGCAGGGGTTTTAGGTGAAAATTCCAGCAGGGACATAGACTTATGTGGGTTGGCAGAACACCATGAAAATTTGGATGGATGAACTCCCCAACCTCACACCACGTCTCTGCTTCAGACAAGAATTTGCAAAACAATTGGAAAATGTATCTGAAATGGTGAGCAACAAATTCATGAATTTAGGAGATGTGGCACACATTTTCCATTTTTCTCTGCACTGTGTAGATTGAAAGAAGAGGGAAACTGAGAATCCAGAACTTGGCTCTGCATTTCTAAATTAAATCCAAGCATGTGTTTCTGATCATTCTTCAGTCACAAGGATTCTGAGACTCCAAAATAAATACCTATTTTTTAATCATCCTAAGAGGGTAACAAAAATGACCAACCTTCCTATGCATCATTTGCATTGGAGTACAATACATAACTTTTTTTTTTTTTTTCCCAAAACATAGTTGAGATTCTCTCATCTTTTACTGAACGGTGTTTAATTTATTATGACAATTTCTTGTTGATGCCATTAGGCAGCCAAGAAATAAAGGGAGAGTTAATCTCTTAATTCGGTAGCTTATATGAATCATTAACTCTGTTTTAAACATAATAAATTCATAAAAAGTAGACTGAATCCTTATTTAGATTGCTTGCATTTCTTACGACTGGGATAAGATTCTAACCGTGCAGCAACTCATTAGGTGAGGCCTGAGTTCTGCTGTGTTTTCAGGCAAAGGTCAAATGTTTCTTTTGTTTCTATATACTCTGCAATTCTGGAAGCTTTTTTTCTAGGTCAGTAACAAAGAAAATTAAATTTCTTGGCATTGGTAGAAAGCTGCCATTTATTTTCAGGCTCTTTTCCTTTAAATAGTGCTACCTAAGAAAGAAGAAATAGACCTCTACTATTGCCTAAGGTCTGTGCCTTGCCCTAACTCTCGTCCGCTGGAAATACAAGCATACCTTCAATTATGTTAGGCTCAGTCATTTCAGTAATAGCTTTTTTGCATTAATTTTTGCAGCATTTCCACAGTGACTATTTGCTCCCGGAACCTAAAAGTTTGACTCAAATTATTTATGTACAAACACTGTTAATTGCATGTATGTCATCGAAAGGCATTTATCATCCATAATTTCAAATAGAGAGTTTCAAGATATTTTATTGATGTGCTATACACATCTTACTCTCTATATTTTTATATTTGTGAAGTTCTAAACATTTCTGCATGCACCTGGTGTTTTTCCAGCAACGAAACAGAAGCAACTGAGACATAGTCACACTCTCGTCTGTTTGTTTGTTTTTGCCTTTTTTTTTTTTAACTTTGTCTCACAGGAAGAAACACCTGCCCAGGAACTATTCTGATCAGCAGGATTGATTTCTCCTATTTTTGAAGAACTAAAGCTCAAGGTCAGTGAAGAAGGAAGGGGAGGAGGTGCTCCAGACGCTGGAGCAGAGATTCCCCTGCAGCCTGTGGTGAAGACCATGGTGAGGCAGGCTGGCCCCCTGCAGCCCATGGAGGTTAAAGGTGGAGCAGATCTCCACCTGCAGCCTGTGGAGGATCCCATGCCAGGGCAGGTGGATGTGTCCAAAGGAGGCTGTGACCCCGTGGGAAGTCCATGCTGGAGCAGGCTCCTGGCAGGACCTGTGGACCCATGGAGAGAGTAGCCCATGCTGGAGCAGGTTTTCTGGTAGGACCTGTGACCCCACGGGGGACCCACGCTGGAGCAGTCTATTCCTGAAGGACTGCAGCCGATGGAAAGGGCCCAGGCTGGAGCAGTTCTTGAAGAACTGCAGCCTGTAGGAAGGACCCATGTTGAAGAAGGTTGTGAAGGACTGTCTCCCATGGGAGGAACCCCACACCGGAGCAGGGGAAGAGCCTGAGTAGGAAAAAGTGGCAGAGACAAAGCGTTAGGAACTGACTACAACCCTTTGAATGAGCCTTGGAGGATGGGAGGGGTGGCAGGAAGGTGGGTTTTACATTTGTTTTTATTTCTCACCATCCTACTCTGCTATTAACTGGCAATAAATAAAATTAGTTTCCCCAAGTGGAGTTTGTTTTGCCCGTGATGGTAACTGGTAAGTGATCTCCCTGTCCTTATCTCAACCCGTGAGTTTTTCATCATATTTTTCTTCTCCCCATCCCGTTGAGGAGGGAGAGTGATAGAGCAGCTTGGTGCGTACCTGTACCTCGTCATCTTCAAAGACTGGTTTTCAGTTTCTACACCATGGGTAAAAAGAGCAATCTGAGATAAATCTGGGGTCTGGTTCAAAATCCAAGGTGTATAAAGTGACTCCAGTAACATGTAGGTCACAAATTAGGCAGATTTAACCACCAGAGGAATCGGGTTTTGATCAAGCTTCTAATAGAAACAAATGTCTCAAAAAGCTGAAGCCATTTTAAAATGGACCATGACTGACATATGAAAAGGGTTATAAAATAAGACTGCAAAAAATGGTAGAGCATTGGACCAAGACACAAGAAATCTTTTCCAGAACAAATGTTTTAGCACTTCTTTTGTGATATAGTTTATTGCTCCAGATGACAGCTGATGCACAAAAGCTGATGAGCTTCAGGTTTGGAAATTAGTCTTGTACTTGAAGTTAGAAAGGACTGGGAGCTTCACTTCAGTTGTGGAAGTCAAAACTTGTATCTTCATGTTACAGGAGGATCTGGAGTAGATGAGATGTTCCTAAATCTCCAATTACACAAATACTTTTCAGGAAGGAATGTGGAAAAGTCAGCCAAAACTGCTAACTGTAAGCGCAGACTTATTAACCCTAATAGCTGTAGAAATAAGACTCCCTGGTACCATTTACTCTTTTAAAGGTGGAACATAAGAATGGCTTTCAACAGACTTTCCTTTAACTTAGAATTGAAGCTGCTGAATAACATGTCAGAGGTCCCTTACAACAGAATTTAACTGAAGAATATGAATAAATGGTTTCTGGTTTTAATACACTGTACTGTCTTATGATCTTAAAATTAAAGCTTGCATATTGATTTTAAAAAGAGTTTTCAAAATTATGTTTGCCTGACCCTGATGGCAGTGTAGGTTTACTTGGTGAAAGCATCCAGAAATTGAAGAGATCTGAACTAGCACTACGACTGTTAACCAGGAAATTAACTGTAGATAGGGTCTGGAGAAATTAAGGGCCATTCCGTGCAAAAGAGAGCATCATGTGGAATAGACTGCTGGAAGCGGTGACTCGGGAAAAACAAACAAACCAACCAACCAAACAAACAACATGAAAACAAAAACCTTAAGTGAGTCCAAGGCACGCTAAAGATTATTTCCACAGATTAGCACTGTAAAAACATGACTGAGGTTAAGAACAGCCCAAGTAAGACAGTCAATGCTGGGCCATATTCTTTCCATAATCCTAACATTCACCAAGACAGATTTTCCGACAGCTCCACTCTGGCAGCTACACAGCTTGCATATGCGTTTCCTCTTCTTGGCACAGGAATCTTTGAATTTAAATGGTTCTGCACCGCACCTTTACAGCGGATGATGCATGTTTTGAGGTAACCATAAACATCCAGTGACACCACCTATTGGAAGTGCTCTAGTAATAATGTTAGACTAATTTAACCTAGTTTAACATTAAGTCATTGGCCAAATGAGCCACCACATTAGATGACAAACGTGGCTTGGAGTCTATCACCTTTGCTGCTTTTTCCATCTTCTCTTCCTGCAGTCCTAAGGCCAGAAGAGCTCAGTGAAGTCAAGTGCTCATAATACACTACTACAACTAAGAGAAAACAAAACTTAAAGTGAAAACTGAGCACAGGCTATGGCTTTATGATAAAATTCATTTTATACTATTGGTCCTGTTCTTCCTTTCTTCTAACATTTATGTGTTTCACAAAATGCTTCCCAGTGCTTACTGCCTTAGTACCTACAGCCCTTGTTGTGCATGCTGCCTTCCATGTCATAGAAGCAGCAAAACACGTTATTTTCAAATTCCCTGGTCTATGGCGGTCAAGTTATAAAACACCAAAACCAAAAAGAGCAGCAACACCACAGGAAAACATACGAGCAGGACTATAGCTGACCAGTAGAAACACAGAACTTCTGAAACTGAATACGCACGCCACAAGTCTTTTTTCTTTTTTTTTTTTTTTTTTCTGAAACACATTAGGGACATCCCAGCTGACTTGTTGCATTCAGAGCTCATGGCCTCAAACCACCCACACTCTGCCTGCTTGATCTATGTGCCTGTGGGTTCTGCCTTTCCAGCGGACAGGGAGTTTCCCTGGGGCAGAGACTGGCTTCCTTGTTACAGACTGTTTTGTACAGCGTTAATGTTCCTGGTTTTCTGCTATACACAGTGTAAAGCAAAAGCCACATAAATAATTATACCCATGAAAGGCACAATAAGATACTTCCATCCAAGCATGAAGCTAATTTGACTAACCACCTATCCCGACGTAAGATTTTTCATTCTAGTTCAAAGAAACCCCTCTCCTCCATGCCATTCTATTTCCATTACAGAATATTGTATTTCCACCTTTCTAGGAGATACTCCATAGTTCCATCACATGTTATTGCATTAAAAAAAGGAAAGCCTTGGTGAAGTTCCATGACTTATTCTACACAGGTGGTTAGATTCAAATAGTACATTGACACTTTCTGACCTTAAAAACACAGTGAATCTCCCTTATCGCTAAAAGGAATTATAGCATGTATTTCCACACATACCTAAGCTCTATATAATCATCTTGGATGCTAAGAGAGCTTGCAAACAAAATACAATACAGACGTGCTCAGATATAAATTCTGACTTCATGTTTATGTAAAATATAAATCTGTTCAGATATGCTGAGTCCCACAAGCACATACCATCATCTAAACTCTCTGGCTATGTTTCATATGCAATACTACAATTGGAAACCATGAACACCCTACAGAATTCTGTTCAGCTCCTCCAACTTGTGTAGTCAAGAGAAAAAAATTGGATTTTTAGGGGGGAAAAATGGTATTGGCTGAGAACAGCATTAAATTCACTACTAAGATGCATTATGAAATGGTAGTGACATGTCATATCCCTATTTTGAAAGCAAGAAATATTCATGACTGGATTAAATGACACTTAGGAAGCAACATTCCTATATTCCCATTGAGAACACCAAGCAATGAAAGATAGAACCAGCTTTAAGGCCTGCTTGGTTTTGTTTTGCTAATTGTTAGGGTAGTTTCTCCATTCCTCCACTCATTGTAGTTTCAACCATCCATAGCATTCCTACTTTATTTCAGATGAGTTTTTCAGTCTGTAACACATCATGTGCACTTACACCACTAGGTAACAGCTGTGGCTACACCAGACAACTTTTGTTTGGGCAAAACACCTCCTTGAATTTACAAATATGTGTGGCACAACCAGCTGAAACAAAACAAACAGCAACAATCACATTCTCTTGCCATAATGTATCCCTCAAATGAGTTATGACTTATTCCCTGAATCAGTAACGACTAACAACTAAGATTCTTTGACTTCACTCTTCTGTAATAGGGATATGGACTGTTTTAATTTGCTGGTTCAATGTTTTTGTCTTTTTCCCATCTTACAAGCTAAATCTGCGAAGTTTTACAATTATCTTAAAGAGCATATTTCTGCAAACCTGAATTGCTCGGATATGACAATCTCTCATCCTTGGACAATATATCTTGCCCAAGAAAACTACCAACTATAACACAGAACTAGGTGAAGGATTCTGATTCAGTCAGGTTTTCAGCAGATTAGTTTAACTGGAGGGGAACTGCTTCAAATATGAGAGAGAAAGAAACGTAATAATAATTAAAAAAAAAAAAAAAAAGATGATAATAACAATAGTGCCAGGGAAGATCCAAAGCCTAACAAGGCTTTGGGAGTGAGTGTCATTGGCATGGGCAGCCAGGCATCCTGGGCTGCATTAGGAAGAGCATTGCCAGCAGGTCAAGTGAGGTGTTACATCCTCTCTTTTCAGCACTAGTGAGACACATCTGAAACACTGGGTCCAGTTCTGGGGTCCCATCAAAAGACATGAACTTACTGGTGAGTCCAGCAAAGATGATGATTTACTGCAGCCCTGAAGATGATTTATGGGTTGCACCATCTGACATACAAAGAGAGGCTGAGAGAGCTGGGACTGTTCAGCATGGAGAAGAGCAGGCTCAGGGGGATCTCAGCAGTGTGTGCAAATACATGATTGGGGTGGAGGTAGGGTAGTAAAGAAGACAGAGTCAGACTCTTACCAGTGTTGCCCAGTGAGAGGACAAAAAGCAATTGATATAACATGAAATACAGAAAATACCGTTTAAGTGTAAGAAAAAAAAAATCACTGTGAAGCTGCTCAAACAGTAGGACAGGTTGCCTAGAGAGGTTGCTGGAGTTTCCATCCTTGGAGATACTCAAAACCCGTCTGGACATGGTCCTGGGCAAGCTGCTGTAGCTGGACCTCCTTTGAGCACAGGGGTAGGACTAGATGATCAGAGATCCCTGCCAGCTTCAGCCACTCTGCAATTGTGTGATCCACAGTTGTTAGCATATTCTTAACCTTTATGAAACTCTCATCTGTTGTATTTGTGTCAGTAGAACCACTAAACTCTAGTCCAAAGGAGTCAATACTTTCTGGATGCAAGTGGAGTTATGTTATAAAATCTGTCCTCTGCTTCCTCAATATTTTGTCATCACTTTCTAGCTTGGAGACCTGCTAAGAAAGGCTCTTGACTGGCAATGACTTTTAAAGAGAAACTCCCTAGACAGCATGTGTGAGATAGCATCAGAGCTCCTGATTTGGGGGGAGTAACTTTTATGAGGCTATTTGAACGGAGGAATCTACTTTTTAAATAGATCTTCTTTCAAATTCATAGCCTCTCTCCTATTTACACTTAGCTTCTACTGAAGTCAAGTCCAGCTCACTATCATTATCAGAAATCAGTTTCAGTCAGGTTTCTTATCAAAACTATCCAACACACTTAATAAGGAGCAAATCAGGTAGCCTCTGAGACTGAAATAGGACGCATCCTTCTCTAATTCATTTCCTAAAATTTAGGGAGTGGGCATAATTGACAATTTGTTAAATTCTTGGTGGTTGTGCATCATCATGAGAAACACAAATGAAAAAAAGGAATGGTTAGATTGTGTAAGGTTTTGAAATTAATTTTTAGTAAGTGTTCATTTTTTTAATAGGGATCCACAAGTGAGAACATGGCATTCTGAAGCCAGAGGCTCAGGTATCACCTCACTAAAGTCCATGAAGTTAAGTAACTTCACCTAAGCTGAAGTTTTGATTCATCAAACTTAATTTTTAATATATTTAATGTTTCCAACTGAAGTTTAACTCTCATGGAGGACAACAGACTGAAAAAGAGGAAGAATATGCAAGAAAAAGCACCAGCTGATTAGCACTTTCAAATACTTCCAGAACTCAGCAGGATTTAATTAAGTTAAAGGTAACAGGACTGATACCACATTGCCAGTTCTATGAGCCAACTACTTTCCAGCCACCTTGTAAAGCTTTAAAGCACTCTAAATTTTACCAAGAAGATGGACAATATGTGATTGTACATCTATCAGTGACTAATGATAGCAGACGGAGAAAATATGATTAATAACTGATTTTTTGAGATGCTAAATGCTTTTGTGTGTTTTGCACATCAATCTTCCACAAGTTCACATCACCCATGGGCTTTTAAAGGTTCAAAACATCTTTCTGTTTTTTCTTTCTCAAAAACCTATCTGTACTTTTTAATCACGAGTAGATCTGACAATACATTTTTGGCCGGTATCTTCTCACATGATGACATGAAACAAATGTAGAACAGAAAGTTAATATATATTTTGGCAATCAATCAGACAGACTCTGCTTAGCAACCCTCACAGCACAGAAAACATGGTCCTAGCCAGGATTGAGATTGTATGAACTCATGATACATTTAAATCTACCAAGTGTCAACCTACAGTGCATCAGATCACATAACTGCAATGCAGTATTTAGAAAAAGAAGAGATGCATCCATAGGAAGACCTGATAGTTCTATGCAGCAGAAAACCAGACAATGCAGGGAGCCATGGGGTTAATTACCATGTTCTCTAGTTTCAAAAGCTGTGAACAGTGATATTTTGCAAGGATCCAAACTGCCATGGCAGCCTGCATAGAAGAAAAAAAAAACCAAACAAAAAAACCCCCAAACCAAACGCCAACAAAAGCCAACAGTGTGCAAAATCATCATAGCAAAAAAAAAAAAAAAAATGCTCAGAAATCAACCTCATTTTTCATAAAATGCAACTTTTACGGAAATAATGTCATCAGGTAGTCACAAAAATGAGAGCGGCAGGGTATGATACTTCCCACCAACAGGATGTGGTTTAACTTAACTTTCCCTCAAGACTATTTTTATCCAGCAAGGTTCTCTGAGAAGGAAGATAGTTGACATTTTATTGTTTTATTTCTAATTCATCTATTATAGATGTGCACGCACACAGAGATTGTAATAAATAAGGACAACTATGAACACTGAGGAAATAAACAAATCAGGTATCACAGAATGGTTTGGGTTGGAAGGGACCTTAAAGATCATCTAGTTCCAAACCCCCTGCCATGGGAAGTGACAGCTTCCACTAGACCACGTTGCTCAAAGCCCCATCCAACCTGGCCTTGAACACTTCCAGGGAGGGGGCATCCACAACTTCTCTGGGCAACCTGTGCCAGTGCCTCCCCACCCTCATGGTGAAGAATTTCTTCCTTCTATCTAATCTAAATCTACCCTCTTTCAGTTTAAACCCATTATCCCTGGTCCTATCACTACATGCCCTTGTCAAAAGGCCCTCTTCAGCTTTCTTGTAGGCCCCCTTTAGGTACTGGAAGGCTGCTAGAAGGTCTCCCCAGAGCCTTCTCTTCTCCAGGCTGAACAACCCCAACTCTCTCAGACTGTCTTCACAGGAGAGGTGCTCCAGCCCTCTGATCATCTTTGTGGCCCTCCTCTGGACTCACTCCAGCAGGTCCATGTCCTTCTTGTGCTGGGGACCCCAGAGCTGGATGCAGTACTCTAGGTGGGGTCTCAAGAGTTGAGTAGAGGGGGAGAATCACCTTCCTCAGCCTGCTGGTCACACTTCTTCTGATGCGGCCCAGGATACGATTGGCTTTCTGGGCTGCAAGTGTACACTGCCAGGTCATGTTGAACTTCTCATCAACCAACACCCCCAAGTCCTTCTCCTCAGGGCTGCTCCCAAGCCATTCTCTGCCCAGCCTGTATTTGTGCTTGGGATTGCCCTGACTCAGGTGCAGGACCTTGCACTTGGCTTTGTTGAACTTCATGAGGCTCACACAGGCCCACCTCTCAAGCCTGTCAAGGTCCCTCTGGATGGCATCCCTTCCCTCCAGTGTGTTGACCGCACCACACAGCTTGGTGTTGTCAGCAAACTTGCTGAGAGTGCCCTCAATCCCACTGTCCATGTCACAGACAAAGATGTTAAACAGCGCTGGTCCCAATACTGACCCCTGAGGAACACCATTTATCACTGGTCTCCACTTGGACATTGAGCCATTGACCGCAACTCTCTGAGTGCGACCATCCAGCCAATTCCTTATCCACTGAGTGGTCCATCCATCAAATCCATGTCTCTCCAATTTAGAGACAAGGACGTCATGTGGGACAGTGTCAAATGCTTTGCACAAGTCCAGGGAGATGACATCAGTTGCTCTTCCCTTATCTACCAACGCTGTAACACCATCGTAGAAGGCCACTAAATTTGTCAGGCACGATTTGCCCTTAGTGAAGCCATGTTGGCTGTCAGCAATCACCTCCTTATTCTCCATGTGCCTTAGCATAGTTTCCAGGAGGATCTGCTCCATGATCTTGCCAGGCAGAGGTGAGACTGACTGGCCTGTAGTTCCCTGGGTCTTCCTTTTTTCCCTTTTTAGAAATGGGTGCAATGTTTCCCCTTTTCCAGTCAGTGGGAACTTCAGCGCACTGCCACAACTTCTCAAATATGATGGATAGTGGCTTGGCAACTTCATCTGCCAGTTCCCTCAGGACCTGCAGGTGCATCTCATAAGGTCCCATGGACTTGTGCACCTTCAGGTTCCTTAGATGGTCTCGAACCTGATCTTCTCCTACAGTGGACTGTTCTTCATTCTCCCAGTCCCCACCCTTGCCTTCTGTGGCTTGGACGGTGTGGCTAGAGCACTTGCTGGTGAAGAATGAAGCAAAAAAGTCATTTTGTACCTCAGCCTTCTCTGTATCCCAGGTAGCCAGGTCTCCCGTTTCCTTCCGGAGAGGGTCCACATTTTCCCTGTCTTCCTTTTATCACAAATGTACCTATAGAAGCTTTTCTTGTTGCCCTTGACGTCCCTGACCAGATTTAATTCTGTCAGAGCTTTAGCTTTGGATTGTAATACAAACGAGTAACACTCCTTAGATTTTCTCTCATGGTTATGCAAATACAACTATGCTGGCATCAGAAATAGTTGTGTCAACCTAGCAGTTGATAAGTCTCAGAAGAGAGATTAGAAGAAACAGTATATATCCTAATATGGAAAGAATGAAAATTATATGAATGCATAGATAGGTATTAATAATCAAGAGTAGAGCAACTGACACTGCAAGTTGTCAGCGTGCAAGAACAAAATAAACACTCGGCAGAAGCAAATACAAGATCTCCCAGATGCAAAATATACTTGAAAAAGAACAGAACTCACCTCAATTTCAGTCACACATTAAGTCCCATAGGGGCACGGACATGTTTCCCCCTCGCTAGTATTAATGGAATAAACCCAAACTATGATGGTAACTATCAAATTCTTTTCCTCTCTTGAGAGCTGCCCTAGGCTGCCAATAAAAGTTTTTGCTCAGATCCCAATACACAGACATTCAGATCACAAAGATTCTGCTACATAAGTGCTGTAAGTAACTGTTTTAGAATGACATAAACTACTTTGAAGATTAAATTTCTCTGTCAACACTTTGAGATTTTCTCTCTGCATCATCTGCATATGCAAAAGCAAGAAGCATTTAGTGTTTATGCTGTGGGTACTTGAAGGATTTCACACCTCTAGGATGATGTTCCCATTTTTACTGCTAGGAAAAGGCAAAATGGGACTTAGTTTGATGTGTAAAAATATATTTCTGAAGACAAGGTGCTTTTAATCTTCCAGTGCCCAGTATATTGGATCTGGAAACAGTAATTGACTTTTCTGCTGCCAGATGAAACCGAACATTTGGACATTAGCAATGTTTGCAATCAGACAAGCATTAGAGAAAGAAAGCAGCTTTTATTCCAGTGAGTGCTCAGAAAATGTTAGCTCTGAGTGAAAATGGAGAGAGGTAAGGAGCTCCAGTGGACAAAGAAGAGCTCCAAAGCCACTTCACATTGCTACTGTTTGTGTAAGAACGCCTTGCTATATTTTGCTTAACAGTTAAGAAGAACATGTGAAAAATTTGTCTCTAACCTCAAGCCCACTCAAGCTGACCTCGGATTTAAGATGCAAGATGGTGTGTGAAGTTAGAAGGAAGAATTGCACAGCTGAGGAACCAATCTGGAACGCTCCTTCTCAGTTGGCATCCCCTCTTTCAGACTTCTTTCCCCAAACATGCTAAAAGCTGCAATTTTGCAATGAACTTCAGGGGTGGTTGATTTTGTCCTCTCTTTACCACCACTTACTCTCCTGAGGGTCTTCTCAAAGGTTGCAACACAGGTGATTTGTTTTCACACATTCTAACACTAAAAGCCACATTGTATTGCTATACATATAGTGCCTTACACTGCCATGGTTAAAAGCGTTTTGAACGCATATTGCATATACACAGCTTGACAGTCCCTACCCCACAGGAGGTGAACTCACCCAGCCAATATGTAGTGGGCCACTGCAGAAGACACTGTAATAAGTACATAGTGATTTCAAGCAGAATCTAGGCAGAGTTTAACCATAAGCCCTCATTGTGGAGATCCATGTGTTAGCACGAGTGACTGCTGTAACCTCAACGCATACACTGGCATTAGTATGTGCTGACTTTAACAGTGCTACTTGTATGTACTGCTTGTAAGAGCAGGTTCCTGTGGAGATATGCAAGAGCATAATGCTTTTGGCAAACCCTGGCGTACCACTTAGCATGTTTGGTATTGTACAGGTAAAAACTCTCATAGCTTTGCTTACTTGGTATGCCATAAAGATGTGAAGAACAGTGAACCTCACCACAGACAGGATCAGCATGCCATGATCAATGTGAAGTTTCTTGCCTGATGCTGCCTACACCAGGTTACCCAGCATCAGAAGGGACATGAGATAGCAAACACTTTTTCTACCATTTCTTTTCTTCATCTGCTTTGAGTGTCCATGCCTTTCGTACTGACATCCCAGAAGAACCGACACCTCCTCAGTGCAAAACACCATCAGATACAAGGTGAATAAGACCATAAAGCAATGAAGAGCTCATGAGGAAGAATAATAAAATGACTGGAGGCCAGTCTCAGAGCAATAGCAATTTGGCCAAGAAAGGAACTGAGAAAGATGTTAGAAATTTTTTTGTGTCATTTCTTTTTAGATAGAAAACCACCAGGGTAACTGGTTAGATGCCAAACAAGCAGGCAAAGAAGTCTGGTGTCACATGGCAATCAGAAGCAGAAGCTGACATCCTGCTAGCTAAGATCGAGCAACAAAGGTTCTTAAAAGTAAAAACAAGCCAGCAAAAGCAGACAAAAAAGAAGGGTAACATGATCACCTTTTTGGCCTTTTGCTTTAACCATTACAATAGTATTCTGTGTAGAAATAAGAAAGGCAAAACTGCATTGTCAAGTTCAAAAAAACAACGCTAAAATAACTAAGATAAAAGTGGTAACTGTATGACTAGATAGAAAATCCTGTGTTAAAAAACCAAACCAAACCAAAACAAAAAAAACACCCTTGGAAGAGTTAAAAAGTTAAAAAGGTCCAAGGGATAGGGAGGGTGTGATGTGATCAGGAAAGGAGTAATGGATAAAAACTGGAAAAAAGATGAACAGCTTCAATGTCCTGGCATCATAAGGAAATGTCAGCTATAGAGGCAGGAGGTGACGCACAGCGTAAGGAGTCAGATCTTTGATTTTTCAACACTGAAATGATGCCTGAGTATGCATTGGTAGATGAGATTATTCAAAATTATAAAATTTAGAGAAAGAGATTATAAACTTTAGAGAAATGCAAAAGATAAAAGACCATTCTTATGGAACCCCTGTATAAAAATGGAGAGTGGATTTGAAGGACGCTGTGGTAGACCGAGTGTGATTAGACAGGTCTTAGCTATTCTATTCCTCTTTACAAAACAATGGATTTCTTTCATCACCTTCTGGTTGCACTTTTTGGGTGAAATATCACCCCAGTTAAATTAATGGATTAACATTTATCTGTAGAACAGAGTGCACCTGTTCTTCCACAAAGCAGTAATGTTGACTTTTTTTTTTTTTTTGCTTTTTTCTCCAGGACAGCATCTAACAAGACAGTACGCCTAAATAAAAACTAAAAATTCTATATGACAATTATTCTCAACCAAGATTATTATTTTGCTTTCCTGCTAATAAAACAGCTATTGGATCCAAAGGAGAAGGGGTCTGCAGCTTCAGAGGTCAGCTTTTCTCAACTTTCTCAAAACCCTCCCACTCAGCCACCTAAACAGTGAGATTTATAAACAAGACTCATCTGTTCTGTTCTTCTGGTGTAGCAGGATATATGAAAACAGATAAAGTTGTTAAACTAATTAATTACTAGGATGCATCTTTTCCCAATATTCTTGTGTTTTCAGAATTTCCAAAAACCTCATCTTTGTTCCCCCAAAATCTCCTAAAATAGCATTTTCCTCTCTGCTTTTCCAAATGTTTCTTCCTCTTCGGGCTCTGACTTGTCATCTTTCCACCCTTATGTCAATAGTCCTGTAGCTCCTGCAATACTTAGGTGTTTCCCACCTAGCTTCTCTCTCCAGCTTCAGTTCTGCTATAGGCAGAGAAACAAAAAAACACAGAAAATCTTCTCCCTTTCTTCCTTGGGCATCGTGTATCTTTCTCAGAAAAGTAAAAAGCAAATAAACAATTTCTGGCTCAGTGATCACCTCCCCATCTATTCCTCCAAAGGAAGCTCTTAACTTTGCAAACATTGCTGCTTCTCTCAAAGCTCATCCAAACTCCACAACAAAAGAAAGCTCCAACCTCTGAGCTTTGAGTCTGACTTTTGTTTTTCCAAATTCAGAGCCAAACTTTAAACTAAACAAAATTTTGCAAGTCAAAACTTTATTTCAAGGTATCAAAGCCAGAGAAAATCATATGGCCACTTTTCTACATTTGATGAGTCATACTACTCCATTGCAGTCCATCTGCCTATAGATAAAAACCTGATCATTTCACCAGCAAGTTGCTTATCCCAGGAATTTTACAGACATGCATAGTTGTGGGCCCAAGTTGTTTGTTTGGGGTTTTTTTTCCTATGGGTACTGTGCCATTTGTGATTTATATACAGATCAGTAGTTATATTTCGCACCCACACAAGGAACGCCAGAAAAACTGGCATTAATTATATCACAAACATCTTTTCTAGGTAGTTACAAACTCTTTGTCAATTATTTCCATGAAAAGCAAAACTACCCAATTCGTACATCTGCATGATCTGTCGTAAGTGCAAACGTTAAATAATTTCTTTATGAAGAAGTATGTGGGATTTTGCAAATCTTTCCAAAAGAACATTAAACTGAGTTTTCATCAAAATAGTATATTGAATTAAGTACACATCTAAAAGAGGAACCTACCTTTCAATTAAACACTAGTTTCTTATGCTGCTTTTGCACTTACTCAATAATGCCCTGCTCTGCATTTATTTAATCTCAGCAAGGACTCAGCAACATCACTTAATGAAAGCCAAGAGGACAGAATCTGATCTTACTTCCTGTGATTCCCACATTTCAAACACCGGTGAAATTGGTGAAACAGTGATGACTAGAACTCTGACAAGTCAGCATCATATAGAAGCATATGGGTTTTCCTAGTCCACTTAAGGGAATATGAGAATTCCCTTACCACAAAATAAGGCCTGCCTTCAATACAGGGCTCAAAATCTGAGTACCTCCATGACATGTAATGGTCTGGATTAGGTGGGAAGTAACACTAGATGATCTAAGGATCCTTTCTGTCTTAAGACTGTATTAAATCTATCAATACCAAAATTAAAACCAGCTCGTGTAGAAAGGTTAACAAAACGATCAGCTTTCTGCAACTGATTTTGCTTTTGACAACATCATGAAGATTCTTCTGCTTGTCAAAACTTTAACCAAAGAAAATGACTAATTCATTGGGGCTTATTGAAATAAATTCCATTTGAATTTCATAAAGGAGATATTTGTCAATAGCTACATTACCAACAGTAAAGCAAGACGAGCAGAATGCCTTGATCATGCACATCTCCTAGTAAAAACAAAAAAGCAACTTGCAGCACCTTTGAAGGGGGAAGATTTCAACCACAGATGGCTGGCTGCAAAGGTGGATATCAAAATATAATGCTGACTACTAATTCATTCATGCAGGAGAAATTAAGTACAGGCTTCACAAATGCAGACACATTGCTAGAGGAGGTTCTTCCAAAATGTTCAAACGTATCTTTTCCATCTAGCATGTTCAGATGCAATGAGATGGGACTTCTCCAAATGTTGCATAGCATACAGAAACTTAACTTTTAAAACCAGTTTTCTCAGGCTGGAAGCGGGTAGAAAGGATTTCTGTTCTGTTGGAGGGAAAAGGGATTGTTGACCATTGACATGTTTGCCACTCACCGATGTTGCAAAGGGATAAAGAAAACTGCCTATGATTTACAAACAGAGCCGGTCAGAGTATAAGACTTCAAATGTTTCTAGGGTGACAGGGAAGAAAAGGGCTCAGGTATGCCATTTTACTATTTAACTTGAGCAAACTGTAGAAAAATTGTTCTCTCACTTAAAAGCAAGCATAAGACTAGACATGTTTCAGAAGGAGACTACCTGTAATTCTTTGCTCTTTCTCTTTTTCTCCTACTACTTGTAACCTCCAACTCCCACCAATTTCTTCTGCTACAAGTAGCCATGCAGCTCATAGTTGAAATTATTACAACAGCAATTCTGTAATAAGCCTGACCAAAAGAGTGTTTCAATTCAACTAAAGTTATTTAGCCAGAAAGTTTAGCAAAGTTTTCACTGTTTTCTAATTCTGAGTTCTTCTACATAGCACTGCCACCCTTACTTACAAGGAAAATAAACTTTATTCTTTATTTTCTCAGTTTCTCCATTAGGAACACCTGTCTCTTTCCTCTTTTCCTCTAGCACCAGCTGTGATTTTTCTGCCGCTCCCTCGGCGTAAGGGTCCCACGCTCTCCACGCCGCGCTCCCGCCGGCCCCGCGGGCTCAGCACCCTGGCCAGCGCCGCCCACCCGCCGCCCCGGGTGATGACGGGAGGAGGCCCGCCCCAACGAAACCGTGATGTCAAACGGAAATCTTTCCTCTCTGTCCTCACTCTTCTTTGCTGGTAGATTAGACACGTTAGTAATAACATATGCTGTGCTGTTTCAAGGCAGCTGTTGTTACTCAATGGCACTGCACTGCATAGTAAGAAAAAATTTTCCAGGGTAAATGTTGTTTGCAATTAGGAACTGGTTATAATTTTTACAATTTTTGTTGTAATTGTGAGGAAGAGATGAGGGGTGGAGTGTGTGCCAATTGCCCACCTTTGTTGGTGTTGCGATGATATTCATTTGACTTTGGATGGGGCATTATTCTTCTTGATGTAAGTGAAGTTTGTGAAGATTGTGTGATGCATGTATATTTTAATGACAATTCTGGTTTATTCCGATAATGACAATAACTGCATTATAAAATGATGCTGCAGACAAGCAACTACTGACTTGGGTTTTACAGAGCTGTAATTATTCACTATCTCTGTTTCTCCAGTTTATGCTCAAATTTCATTATGCTCAAAACAATGGCCTCGGGAAAAGCATCTGGAGAGTCCAGAACACATCTGTTCCAGATCTGCTACATAAATGTATATACACTGTTACATACACGTACAATGCTGTAGAAATAACTAAGACTAATCTCACCCTTCGGTTTGAATACAATTTGCTGACATTGCTTTTTATGGAGGGGAACCTTACTTCTAAAAACACTAAAAGTGATTTTGCATAACTTCAGTTAGGAAAGACTTATCAACACATCTTACTCACTCTCCTTTTATTAAAAGAAAAACGTAGGCAACCTCATCAGTTGGTTTTGATCCCATATCCAAATTTGGTAGAGTTATAAGGTTTCTGAATGACAGGTATATAAATGCTGCTGTGTTTCAGATCACACATTTTCTGGACCTCTACTGCTGCTCAGCCTCCACCCCTCCTCCATGCAGCTTTCTAAAATAACTGCTGTTCTGTCAGTTACTGACAGAAGACACATCTGCAGTTACTCTGACTTTTTAATTTTCCTGCCTATTTAAAGATCTTGGATTTGAGTTCATAAATCATTGAAATTATCCTTCTTCTTAGGAAAAAAAAATAATGCATAGAAACAAACAGTTAAATTTCAAGTCAGCAAAATCACAAATTGTGGTGAAAAGCTCCAGATTACTTGTATTTAAAAGATACCCATGCAAAGCTGTTTAGAAATTAAAAATAACTCACTTCTGAAATAAAGTGTGCTTTAGGTTACACGAAAGTACCTTTTCCCACAGCAGAGGCCTGGAATCTACCAACTTTGCTGTCTGATCCAATGACTACATCAGCAACTGCTTCAGTGGCACCTTAACTGTAGGAGTCATGCAACAGTCACACGAGCTCCATCCGCCCTCAGTAAAATGCAAGTACCTATGCTGTATTACACTGTTGTGAAAGACTAACTTAATTCACTACATTTTACTAATCATTGTAACACCTCACAGACTAAAATTAAATGTACAGCAGACAACTGTGGCCACCTATCTTGCAAAGAATCATTTTACTCAACATATCCAGGTGCTGATGTTGGAAATTGTGCTTGGTTTATGGACTCAGAGAAAGCGTGGCAGATTTTTACACGTTTCCTCTGGAATGCAAGAGTGAACAGAAGGGAGAGTGACCTGATACTATTTTATCTGAACATCCTCAGTTGCACTGTGTCGTGTGACCCTGCCCTATTACAGCTTTTAAACCTATGCTTAATTTTAATCCTAAAAGTAATACCATTGACTTCAGTTCTCAAGTGCCTTCACAAGTAGAGGCTGCAGCTTAGACTGAAGAAACATTATTATTGGTCAAACACTATCAGAAGGAGTAGAAAAAAACCCTCTTTTAATAAAAATCAGGAGATTTAATCCAGGACTCAAGAAAATACAAAAAAATTTTATCTGTCTGTACAAACTCTACAGTGCTAGTCACAGTACTGCTTTTCAGAGCAGAACCACATCTTTTTGTTCTCTCTTCTTGCAGGTTTCTATTTTTATACTACCCTCCTATCCTCAAAGCTTTTCACTCTTAAAAATAAGCTTATTTTGTCATTAAGTCCCCCAAATCTCCATAATTTCCTCAAGTAAATAGTATTGGTTCACAGCAGACCAGTAATTTTCACAACTATGATCAATCTGAAAGCTTTTCCTTTTGTTGCAAATTTACAGCAGATAAGTACACTCATATAAACTTCTAATAAATAAAATAGGTTTTAAAGGAAGGCAGGAAAAAAAGATGCATTTTGAAGAAAATATTTCTGAGTCTGCTCAAAGCTTAATTTAGGAAAAGTTCCATGAGAGCCATACAACTAATCAGAAAAAAAGGAAGAGATGCATTTTTTACAATGTTTTCTTGGTATCGCTGGGACGATCTTCCCTATGATCCATTCCTTTTCAGGTTAAGTTCAAAAATATCATTTGAAAGTAAATTTGGACAACTTTGATAGCATGAACAAGAACAGCCTTAGGCTCTAAGCATATTCCTAATTAATCCTTTGCCATCTGGGGGTTACTCTGCTCCACTCATTTTTGGGACCTCAGTCAGCATTTCTAGATATTATGAGGAAAGTACAAGCTGAGGACACTTACAATCTTATTAAAATATGTTCACTGTAACAGGCCAAAGAAAGAAATTTATTCTGAGAGCAGACGTTTGACATTTGCTAACTCACTTACCGATTTGCTGTCTGTACTTTCTCAAGTGCTTGTATTTGCCCTTTTCTGCGCTTTAATATTAAAGGACTATATATCTCCTTCTCGCAGTTAAAATCAGGCCCTTATTGAGTGAGCTGTTGTAATTACAGAGAATTTTGTAGCTTCAAGTGACATATTTATTTCAAATACCATTCAATAGAAATATTTATATATTTAAGAATATGTACTCCTGCTAAATCTTTTAAGGTTATCTTGATCGTGCAGCTGTCTGCTCTTCATGTTGGCAAAACTGGACAGCCACCCGGTGACTACTCTCAAGTTTTATTTATAATTTGAATTAATAAGCTCTTTCACTTCACTATGTATTTTACTGAAATGTTTAAAATGCGCATCTCATCTGCTTGGTGCTACACTTACATAAAACCATATGAAAAACCTAATGTGTTGTTATCAACATTCCTAAATGTTTTTCACTGCATATCATACCTTTCTCTCATTTCAGGTGACGCTGCTGTTGCACTGATAGCCTCTACTCATATATAGGCCAGCACAAGACGGACTCTGCAACAGATGCTAGCTTTACACTGAATTTATTCCATGCATGCTTGACAGCTGCATCATAGCAAGAGCCACTACGGACCAGGTAAAGGGGAAGAGGAGAAAGCATTCCTAAAGAAGTTAATTTCTTGAGTAAAAGGACACAAACACACATAGGTTGACTGAAGTTACCTCACAATACATCATACTAGCTTACGAAATCGCAACTGAAACTAAACAGTAAGGTTACTCTACATGAGGTCATTGTTTGAAAACAGATTTAGACAGACAGTTACTCAGATCTCCACAATACAACTAAAAATGAAGCCTACTATCATGAACCACTTAGGTTTATTTTATATCACCTATAGCCAGATATTTCTGAAGGTAAAAGTTGACATAATTAAAGGGTTCAGCAGGGCCTTGCAGAAAGAAAGGTTACTTCAGGATGTGCATGGATATTGCAGTCGCATGCCATTATCCACAGGACAGAAAATCAGCTCTTAACAGTGAGTATAAGCAGAAGCTTATGTTGGATCAATTTTTCGTGGAACATGAATGCCTGAAACATGCCAACCAATAAATCTACATTGAACAAGTCAACATGCTCTCTATACTTCTTTTGTGTAGCATTTTTGTGAAAAAAACATAGCTATTTTGTAAAGCAGTGATACAAATTAAGGTGATTCTGCCCCTCTACTCTGCTCTGGTGAGACCCCACCTGAAGTACTGCATCCAGCTCTGGGGCCCCCAACACAAGAAGGACATGGACCTGCTGGAGCGGGTCCAGAGGAGGCCACAAAAATGACCAGAGGGCTGGAGCACCTCTCCTGTGAAGACAGGCTGAGAGAGTTGGGGTTGTCCACCCTGGAGAAGAGAAGGCTCCAGGGAGACCTGATTGCAGCCTTTCAGTACCTAAAGGGGGCCAATAAGAAAGATGGGGAAAAACTTTTTAGCAGGGCCTGCTGTGATAGGACAAGGGGTAATGGTTTTAAACTAAAGGAGGGGAGATACAGGCTGGAAATCAGAAAGAAGTTTTTCACAATGAGGGTGGTGAAGCACTCGGACAGGTTGCCCAGAGAGGTGGTAGAAGCCTCATCCCTGGAAACATTCAAGGCCAGGCTGGACGGGGCTCTGGGCAACCTGATCTAGTTGAGGATGTCCCTGCTCATTGCAGGGGCGTTGGACTAGATGAACTTTAAAGGTCCCTTCCAACCCAAACTATTCTATGGTTCTATGATTCTATGAAACTGGAAAACTTTGTCCTTAACGTTCAGATGCTAATGACATAATGATATTTTAGTACTAGCAACCACTGCATTAGCAACTTCAGAATGTGGAGGTAAACTTTGTAGATACCATAGTGCTTGCACTGCTGTGGCACCACTTTAAGATCACCGGTACACATTATTTCACAGTGTTCCTCCAGAAGCGTCTCTTCCTTTAAAAACTGAAGATAACAGAGCCCTCCTTTTCTGGTTTCCTTGTTAATAATTTTTCGTCTCATCTAGATTTATTACAAAAAAAATACTATTTTTTTTCCTTTCTTAATATTTAGAGCAGAAAAGTCTCAATAAAGGCTAACTTTCTCTGAATTACAGACAGTAAAGTTTGTTTCTATATTCATGGAAGTAGAATGACTCAGGACAATGACTCAGGAAAAGCTGTATTAAAAGTTAAAGAAACTTAAATCTTATATGCATAGTGTAGGGCAGAAACATCACCTTAAACCAAATTAAAAGCTTCTAACATAACCCTCATAAAAGCATTAAATTGTATTTTGAAGGATATCGCTTTTTAGGAGAGCAAGCCTTTTCACCACCTGGAATTTTCCCCACCTCTAGAAATGCAAACAAGATACCAAATTATTGGCAAACAGAATATTATTTTTGTCAATTTCCGTTTTTTTAAAACCTTTTTTTTAATTGTATCCCTCCCCAAAATCTCTAGGAAAAAAAAAATGCAGCAATTCATATATTAAGGCCTTAAAAAAGACCTTAAAGCTCTTTTCAACCTAAACCACTCTCTGATTCTATAAGCAAGTTTTTAATCAAAATTACTGAAGAATATTCTGAAAGATATGATAGATTTGCATTTGAAACAACAGTCATTATTGTAAAACAGCAAGCAATGGTATAGTTGTGTCTCATCTAAAAAGTGTGAACTTGGCTTTTATAACATGAGATCTCCTACAGAGCTGAATAGAAGTGCCTACTTCAAAAAGACTCCCAAACCTTGAAATGGACAGATTTTGAGCTAGCTAAATGAGCAGAAGTTAAATCATTTTTTAGAAAGATCCGAAGTACACACACAAGCACTGTCAGTTTCATAAGGATCCAAAAATCTAGTATTCAGAAGCATCTGGTAAAGTGAAAAAGTTTATATTACTAATGCTACAACTACTCAGACTTTACAAGATTTTGGTTTTTTCTTCCAAAGTATGTGGTTGCTATCAGATGTAGATACTATCACCATTTCACTCTTGGGTTTCAGCTTGTCACAGATGCAACTTCAAACACAAATGGTTATATGAATTACTGAGAGTTTGTGGTATCTCACAGAACCTGGAATTCTTCCCTGTGAAATGAAAATTATTAGTCTATACTGCTTAACGAATTACTTCCTTAACAAACCCAAAGAAATATATTCCCTTTGTGCATCTCCCCATTCAGACAAGGAGCACAATTGCACCCAATGTCTTGTGGAAAACAAACATAAGGCTGTTAAGATTGAACAAAACTGACAGCACACTCTATGCAAAAGATACTGGCAATGTGTTTTACTTTTTTATGTTTATATATAGTCGCTATATAATCTAAGTGTCTTTTTATGGAAACTAGTTCCCTGAATCTATCTGGAAAATTCATCTGAATGAAAGTAGGTATACAAGATATCTAGCATAATTACTATCTGACTGCTCAGGAATGGAGGGAAATCTCCACATTTGTGAATGGTATATTCTGCCATTTGTGAACAAATATGTCCACAAAGTCTCCATTTGTTCAGCCTGAAAAAAATCATAGTAAATCTTCATTAGACATTACAATAAAAAGTAATCATTCCCACTGACTAAATTAATCCAATTAGCTAATTTTTACTCTATTTGCAGTTGACAGTTCTACTGTATGGAGGGCCAATTTTATAAAGCAATCAGTGTCTTTCCAGCTTCAAAGAGATGGTACTGATTGATACATCACTAAATAAAAGCCTTTTCAACGCTGCATTTCCAGCAATAGTCACAGATTCCCAACATACTTCAGCTGTGCAAGGAGACTTTGCCTTATCAGCAAACTACAATGAATAATAAAAATGGCATTTTAATAAAAGAAGTCAAATCCTCATAGCCTAACTTTGTGCATGTTAATAGTTCCAAGTGTTTAGACGTGGAGCAGCAGGATCCCACTGGGAATAAACAACAGAACCACAAGCCATGAAAGCCAAGGGCTATTCTCAGCTGTACCACTACCTTCCCCATGATATGGTGATGGCTTTATTTCTGTTCCTCACTTGTCCTTTGAGAATGATAAATATGAATGATATCTCAGATCATTCACTATAAAAACTTTGACTGCTATGTGTACATGCTATGCAACTTAAATACTACTATATGCAAAGTTTCAGATATGAACGCTATACGAAAGAGGTTAAGTATGTGGCTTCAAAGAGGAGGAGTGCAAATAAATAAATAAAATAAAAAAGGAAATAAAATTAAAAAACAGAGCAGTTTGTCCTTAACCTATATTTGTTCACTGCTGAACAAAGGGGATAAAACTAGGCTTGCTAGAGAGAAGCCTAGGGGAGGCACGCCGATGAATAAGGGATGGCGTGCCAGCGAGGCCCTTCGGTCAGCTGTCTCAGATGAGGTAGGACAGAGAGACCCGTGCAGCAGCAGGGACACAGGGGTCATTGACCAGCTAAGAACCACGGAAATACCTGAGATGGGACATGTAGGGAGTAGGGCTTCTCCCACCACAAAGGCAACAGGACCACTAGCCCAGCTGAAGTGCATCTACACGAATGCAGGGAGCATGGGCAACAAACAGGAGGAGCTTGAGGCTTGTTGTGAAAGGGGAAAACTACGATATAGTTGCCATCGCGGAAACATGGTGGGATGACACACATAGCTGGAGTGCCACGATGGACGGCTATAAACTCTTTAGAAGGGATAGGCAAGGAAGGAGAGGCGGTGGGGTAGCCCTCTATGTTAAGGAGAGTCTGGACTGCCTTGAGCTCGAGGATGGTGATGAGAGGGTTGAGTGCCTGTGCGTTAGAATCAGGGGGAAGGCCACCAAGGCAGACATTGTGGTGGGAGTCTGTTATAGACCACCCAATCAGGACGAGGAGGCAGATGAAGTATTCTACAGGCAGCTGGGAGAAGCCTCACGATCGCTGGCCCTTGTTCTCGTGGGGGACTTCAACTTGCCAGATGTCTGCTGGAAATACAATGCAGCGGAGAGGAAACAGTCCATGAGGTTCCTGGAGTGTGTGGAAGATAACTTCCTCACGCAGCTGGTGAGGGAGCCCACGAGGGAAGGCGCCCCGCTGGACCTGTTGTTTGTGAACAGAGAAGGTCTTGTGGGTGATGTGACGGTCGGAGGCCGTCTTGGGCTCAGTGACCACGAAATGATAGAATTCTCGATTCTCAGAGAAGTAAAGAGGAGGGTCACCAGAACTGCCACCTTGGACTTCCGGAGGGCAGACTTTGGCCTGTTTAGGAGTCTGGTTGGCAGAGTCCCTTGGGAGGCAGTCCTGGAGGGCAAAGGCGTCCAGGAAGGCTGGACATTCTTCAAGAGGGAGATCTTAAAGGCGCAGGAGCAGGCCGTCCCCGTGAGCCAAAAGATGAGCCGGCGGGGAAGAGGACCGGCCTGGCTGAGCAGAGAGCTCCGGCTGGAACTTAGGAAAAAAAAGAGAGTCTACCACCTTTGGAGGAAGGGGCAGGCAAGTCAGGAGGACTACAAGGATGTTGTGAGGTCATGCAGGGAGAAAATTAGAAGGGCCAAAGCCCAATTAGAACTTAGTCTGGCTACTGCCGTAAAAGACAACAAAAAGTCCTTCTACAAATACATTAACAATAAAAAGGGGGCTAAGGAGAATCTCCCTCCTCTATTGGATGCGGAGGGAAACTTAGTGTCAAGGGATGAGGAAAAGGCTGAGGTGCTAAATACCTTCTTTGCCTCAGTCTTCAAGAGCAAGGGAAGTTGCTCTCTGGGCACCCAGCCCCCTGAGCAGGAAGACAGGGATGGGGAGCAGAATGTAAACCCCGAAGTCCAAGGGGAAATGGTCAGTGACCTGCTACGCCACCTAGACACGCACAAGTCTATGGGGCCAGATGGGATCCACCCAAGGGTGCTGAAAGAGCTGGCAGAAGTGCTCATCAAGCCACTCTCCATCATTTACCAGCAGTCCTGGCTAACTGGGGAGGTCCCAGTTGACTGGAAGCTGGCAAATGTGACGCCCATC
Source organism: Phoenicopterus ruber ruber (assembly GCA_009819775.1). Classification (NCBI taxonomy): domain Eukaryota; kingdom Metazoa; phylum Chordata; class Aves; order Phoenicopteriformes; family Phoenicopteridae; genus Phoenicopterus; species Phoenicopterus ruber. Next base: position 63,051,265 of record CM020246.1, on the reverse strand, counting down.
TACAAGAAGGGCCGGAAGGAGGATCCGGGGAACTACAGGCCTATCAGCCTGACCTCGGTGCCAGGGAAGGTTATGGAGCAGATCGTCTTGAGTGCCATCACGCGGCACATACGGGACAACCGGGTGATCGGGCCCAGTCAGCACGGGTTTATGAAAGGCAGGTCCTGTCTGACCAACCTGATCTCCTTCTACGACATGGTGACCCGCTTAGTGGATGAGGGAAAGGCTGTGGACGTTGTGTACCTGGACTTTAGTAAAGCCTTTGACACCGTCTCCCACAGCATTCTCTTGGAGAAGTTGGCTACCCATGGCTTGGATGGGCATACTCTGCGCTGGGTAGGAAACTGGCTGGATGGCCGGGCCCAAAGAGTTGTGGTGAATGGAGTTAAATCCGGTTGGAGGCCGGTCACAAGTGGTGTTCCCCAGGGCTCAGTACTGGGGCCAGTTCTGTTCAATATCTTTATCAACGATCTGGACGAGGGGATCGAGTGCTCCCTCAGTAAGTTTGCAGATGACACCAAACCAGGTGGGAGTGTTGATCTGCTGGAGGGTAGAAAGGCGCTACAGCGGGACCTGGACAGGCTGGATCGATGGGCCGAGCCCAATGGTATGAGGTTCAACAAGGCCAAGTGCCGGGTCCTGCACTTGGGTCACAACAACCCCAGGCAACGCTACAGGCTTGGGGGGGAGTGGCTGGAAAGCTGCCCGGCGGAAAAGGACCTGGGGGTGTTGGTTGACGGCCGGCTGAATATGAGCCAGCAGTGTGCCCAGGTGGCCAAGAAGGCCAACGGCATCCTGGCTTGTATCAGAAATAGTGTGGCCAGCAGGAGTAGGGAGGTGATTGTCCCCCTGTACTCGACCCTGGTGAGGCCGCACCTCGAGTACTGTGTTCAGTTTTGGGCCCCTCACTACAAGAAAGACATTGAGGTGCTGGAGCGTGTCCAGAGATGGGCAACGAGGCTGGTGAAGGGTCTGGAACACAAGTCCTATGAGGAGCGGCTGAGGGAACTGGGGATGTTTAGTCTGGAGAAAAGGAGGCTGAGGGGAGACCTTATTGCTCTCTACAACTACCTGAAAGGAGGATGTAGAGAGACGGGGGTTGGTCTCTTCTCCCTAGTAACAGACGACAGAACAAGAGGAAATGGCCTCAAGTTGCGCCAGGGGAGGTTTAGATTGGACATTCGTAAAAACTTCTTTACCGAAAGGGTTGTCAGGCATTGGAACAGGCTGCCCAGGGAGGTGGTGGAGTCCCCATCTCTGGGGGTATTCAAAAGGCGTTTAGATGAGGCCCTAAGGGATATGATTTAGTGGGGGACTTGGTAGTGCTAGCTTAATGGTTGGACCCGGTGATCTTGGAGGTCTCTTCCAACCAGAATAATTCTATGATTCTATGATTCTATGAATATGATGTGGTTTTAAAAGTTCACCAGAAAACAATTATGTAATAATAGGGTACAGGCTATGATAGGTAACAAGCTGAATATTGGATTTGCTGTTTTGAAGTCAAACTCAAAACCAGTAAGTTAGATCTCAGGTAGGCAAATGTAAGGCAAAAGAACATTTAGGAGACCTGACAGAAAACACAGCTATGAGCAGCAGTGCAAACTATTCCAAAGCAACACAGGGATGGGGAAGTATAATAAAAGACCAACGTGGCAAATTGGACTCTTCCTCAACCACAATGAAGAAAAAGCAGAACAGAAAAAAAAAAAAAAAATCAAACCCACCACCAAACAAACACTACCCCCACCGCGAAATAAAATAGGTCATATTACTAAAGATGGCTGCAAAAGAAAACAAGGGCTTGCACAGGCAATCTCTGAAAAACAAGGGCAAACAGTGAGAGTCGTATCAAAGGCAAGGGGGAGTTACAAGGAAGACCGAAAGCAGTGTTGGTCAGCTACTTGGTCCACGGGGAAAAATACCAATCATAAAACCTCTACAAGGCACAAGCTTAATGCTTAAAAGGGGTCATCTTCATTCAGGTGAGCAGAAGAATCGTAACAGCTTTGTAACAGCTTAAGACGGGGGAGAGAATATATCAAAGAGTACCTAGATAAATTACATGTTATCGCATTTGCTGGCCTTTATAAGTTTTATCTCAGAATATTAAAAGAGTGAAATTTCAAGGCCACAAGTGGTAATATTTGATAACTCAGGGGAAATAAGTGAGGAAGTAAAAGACTAGAAGAAAGCCAAACTGTGACTGTCTCTAAAAGAAAAAAGAATACAAGAGAAAAACAGAGTCCAAACAGCTTCACTCGCTGGAGAAATACCAGGGGGAAAAAACAAAAACAAAAAACTATTTGTCAGCACCAAAGAATGACTGGCAACCAACTTCCATTTTTCAAGAGCAAATCATTATCAAACTGAAAATTTTCTCCTACACTGTAATAGGCCTCATTACTGGTAGAGGCAGCAGATGTCACACACTTCCACTTCCATGCAGCTTATGACATTGTCTCACACGACCTTCTCAGAAATAATACAGGGAGACAGTCTAGGAGAAAATGATACAGAGTCAGTAAAACACTGGGTAAACACATTCAAATAATACTTATAAATGGTTTTATAGTTAAAAATAGTTATAATTTGTTCAAATGGACAGATGTGTCATCAGTTCTGTGTCTACTCCTGTGTCGGATGCTGCTCAGTGTTTTCATGAATTACCTCAATAAAAGAGGTCATTAACAGACAGGTCATAAGTGGTTTAGTAGGATAAAAATAGGTGTTTTTTAACGCAGACACTATGGAGCTGGGAATGTACATTGGAGAGCACACAAGAATTAAAATTGATCTTGACAAACTAGAGAAACCAGCCAGGAAGACCCCTCCCCGACTAAGTTACTTTAAAAGAGGCAAATACCTTCCTGAGCCAAAGTGAACCTTTGTTCTCCAGATGGAGCTACGTCACACGATCAGTCTCTCTACACCCACATGCCTTCTTCAACACAGAGGTGAGTCTTGGCAGATCTGGAGACAGCTGAACACATTTTCTGTTATTTCATATTTAGAGGGAGCTTTACTTTTGTCTCAACAGTTTCCTGCAAACTACTGCTAATACAAGGAGACACTTGATGCCCTATGCTAGTGCACTTTGAGCTGGTACTGGCACTCTGGAGTGCCCTCGATTATTCCCCATTCTTTAGAAATTGGATTTGTTAGTCTTTCAGGTATAGAGCAACATGCTTTTCCTTCTTTCTATGCAAGCATTTGGTAAGGGTATCAAAGAAGACTGCTGCACATCGTTTATCGATGGTGTCAGAAATTTATTCTGAAAAGGAAATTAAAGACTTAAATAAAAAGTAAAAAGAAAGTCTTTCCTCCCTGTCTAAAGCAAGGCCCAGCTGAAGAGTTGAAGGCAGATATTTGTGTTTTTAAAGAACAGAGCTTAGCTGCAGTCACTGGGACACTTTCAGCACTTGTATAAGCAACCTGGTGCGCCACGGGAGTCACAGCACAGAATAATTTGACCCACTAGAGTGAACTGGCCAGCAAAAACCAAAGTCCTCAATTGATGTAAGATAGTGTAGTTCCAATATAGTCAATTATGATTTCCATTTGATGAAATCCAAATGCTTTTTCTTCTGTAAAAACCCTGCCTCCAGACAGACCTGCATGCATGTCTGAGGATGTAGTTTATCACCTCAGCTTTTGTTCGGAAGTATCTATAAACAGACATTAGTAACTCATAGAAAATGGCTGCTCAAGAGCTAAGTGACAATATCATAAAGATCTGAATATATGCAAACACCACCTTAGAGACAGCAATCATACAAAGTGGTACCGTATGGAAACGTCTGGAAATACTCTCCTTGCAACAATGGAGCAAAAATGCTAGGAGGAAATCCAGATAATAGGATACAAAACAATAGATAGAAATGGACTACACATTTCAGAACTACCTATAAATATCTTGCAGGTTTCGGTACAAGCCCTGTATGAACACTCTCTCAAATATCACATGGCAAGCTACCCTAAGAAAGAAAAAACAATCTTATGGGCCTGAAGTACTTCAGGGAGAATTACCACACCTAAGTACAAAATGAAATACCTTTCAGCCATAGGAGTACCACAGCACAGAGCATCCGTGATGTATCAGACTTGCAATATTTTACCACAGAATATGCACATATGTTGCAGTTTCTCTCAAAAGGAATTATTCAAACTAATGTAATTACCACAAAAATAAATCAAGACCTTACTTCAGTCCTTTTTACCATGTGAGTTATTCTTGTAGCATACCAGATGAAGGGATAAGATCAATAGCTTAAAGAAATTGGTTTCTTCCAGTTACTGACAAATGCACAATATTCAGAAATTGTATTTTACACAAACCAGGTGACATAACTACACTGGGAACGCACAGTCACAGCTGATCTCATAGAAGTCTTTGGTAATGGAACTTCAAGAAGCAGGCAGGGAACAGACTGGGAACTTTCTGGGTTGTCATAATGAGACATAAATAACTTGCATTTGACATAGTAGAATTTATTTGCTAATTGGGTGAAAAAAAAAAATTAAAGCCTTGCAAAAATGTTATTTTTTTTGGTCTGGAACAGGGCTAGAGGGCCATGAAGATGTCTCAGTGTTGGATGACAAGAATGTCCTCCTAACACTTTAGGAGTGTTAGCCGATAGTTTAAGAAAAAAAAAAAGGGGTGGGAAGGACACAACATGTTTACTGGTAGAGCTCCTACTAGCTTTCTGGGGAAACAAACTCTTTCAGTTCTGAAAGAAACAGGTTTTACAGCTTGGATTCTCATCAAGCCAACTTCCAAGGTTCAGCTTCAGCATAAGAGATTGGGCATCCACCATTCTATCCCAAGCTGCTGATTTTTTGTTAGTATGAGAATAACCACACTAAAACTTTCACTGCCATTAAGCCCCCTGATTTACTCAAGGGCCTTGAAAAAGTCCTGGCCTTGGCTGATCAATATAATTATTTGTTGTGAAAACTAAATAAATGTTACCTACACAAAAAGTTGATATATGTATTTTAATGCATGCATGCATAGGAAGCACTTGGGCATCTGCAGCCACTAGACACACAGAATGGCACTAGCAGAGGCAATGATAGTATCTCTCTTTGCCAACCTACGCACAACATCGCTAGACCACAGAAACTCTCCACTGACTACCTCATTAAAAGCCACCTTTGTGAAGCTTGTTAAACAGAGCACAGTATCCTTTCATCCTCTGAAATTTTAGTTATGCAAAACAGATTGCAAGAGGTTTATCCACATACCTGTGCAGCTACTGTAGCCTGAATGAAAACTAAAATTATTGAAACCCACAAGTGCTTTCCATAATAAAAAAAAAAGGTTTCCGGATTTGCAATGGTATATATACCATTTCTCATGGTATATTCTCATTACTCATTTCAGCTCACTGAAACAGACATCAAGACAAATCATGCCCAAGAGGCAAGGCACACGACCATCCTAGATGAGGTTCAAAGCGGAAGACAAACCGATATCAGCTCTCTTTGGGTTACGAGTGCTGGCTGCATGCCAGGGCCAGCACTGCTGCAGGGTCACAGAAAGTAGACCTGAAAAGGGGCAGAAGCACCTTCTGCATTGGCCCCTGATTCCTCAGTCCCCCAGGGCTCCTGAGCCCCTTGCTAAAGGGAAGAGACAGAGGAGAGCAACAATAAAGGCAAGCAGAAGCATGCATGGGGAGGAATCCAAGTGTCATGGTTTAACCCCAGCTGGCAACTAAGTACCATGCAGCTGCTCACTTACTCCCCTCCCCCCACCGTGAGATGGGGAGGAGAACAGAAGAAAGTAAAATTTGTGGGTTGAGATAAAGACAGTTTAATAGGACAGCAAAGGAAGAGAGAATAATAGTAATATTACTGATAAAGGAATATACAAAAACAAGAGATGTACATTGTGACAATTGCTCACCACCTGGTGATCAATAGCCTGTCCCCGAGCAGTGATTCTAACCCCCTGGCCAACTCCAGTTTTATACACTGAGCATGATGTTATACAGTATGGAATATGCCTCTGGCCAGCCTGGGTCAGCTGTCCTGGCTGTGCCCCCTCCCAGCTTCTTGTGCACCTCCCCGCTGGCAGGGCATGGGAAGATGAAAGGTCCTTGACTTAGCGTAAGCACCACTTAGCAACAACTAAAACATCAGTGTGCTATCAACATTATTCTCATCCTAAATCCAAACCACAGCACTATACCAGCTGCTAGGAAGAAAATTAACTCTATCTCAGCTGAAACCAGGACACCAAGTATTAGTGAATTGACCAAGGAGACAAAGGCTGAGGGGTGTGGAGGGAGTGGACAGGAAAAAGAGATGATGAGCAACGGAGAGTCCCATTGGTATAGACTACTCAACCAAGATGCACCAACTGCATTCCTGGACCACCTCATTAAACCTATCCTGCACTTTCCCAATAGCTCATCTAAATCATCCCCGCTGCAAGTTAAGCCAATGACTTGTCCTACTCCTTGCCACTGGTTGGTGTGTACTTTCACATCTTTAAAGATTGTACAGAGCAATTATAAGGAGTCGTCTCTGTAAGGATCTGTATGTATGATAACAAAATAACATGTAGATTCTAATACCCAATCACAACTAAAAAGAATACATTTTGCAAAAGGGATTAAAAATGTTTTCTGACAAGACTCTGAAAACTCACTCATCTTTTTGAAAGTTAATGGAAAAACAACAAGAAAAGGTAGGGGTGTGTGTTTGTGTGTGTGTGTGTGTGCGCATTCCATATGTGCCTATATTCCTGATGGTCTACTGTTTTCTGAAAGTTCCTTCCCCAAGATATTTGAAATGATGGAATTAAATTGCTGTTAGTTATATGCGGAAAGATACTTTCAAGATAATACATTTTTGTCTGTAGAAATGAGCATGAAGACTGAGAAACTATTTGATCCTTATCAAATCAAGCTATTTGGAATAAGCAAAGCTGTGACATATTCCACATACATTCTTAAATTCAAGTCTGTAAAAAAGACAGTTTTGCAAATCTGAAGCTAGCCAAATTTCCAAGTTTCAATTCTGTTTCAGGGTGCTGTTTGGATGTAGATATGTTTAAATGCAAATCTGCCATAAGAAAATACTGGGTAAAAACTCCCTAGTGTAAAATCTATCTAATACATCAGTATTTTTATATTTTTCTAATTTGGGTTTCAGAAGCTGTTCCTAAGAAACTCTGTCAGAAGTATAATCACCTGCAATGCTTAGATGTTCAGCTTCACCCACACTTAACTGCTTTATTGAAGCAGCTCTCCCACCTCTTCCCTTACTGCAGACAATTTGTTGGATCTATTTAAAAAAAAAAATTCAAAAAACAAAACTTGTATTTAATTAAAAATAATGAGAGAACAAAACAGCTCATTAGAAACAGATCCAGCAAAAGACTCTTCCAGTCAGATTTAAATGATACAACGGTGTTCTATAAACAGAATTCCATCTGTCTGGTGGCAAGATAGTCCATACAATCTACATCCAGAACATTACGAATGCTCTGTTATTCAATAATTTGATGCCAATGCATAATTTTCAACTCTAATAGCTAATTTAGGTCTTTTATCCTATTACATATAATATCACTCAAGTTGCAATGACAAGCCAGGTGAATTGGCATGACTTGCTTTATTGATATTCTTGAATGCAGAAAGCTGCATTCACATACCCACCGCAGCCAGGCAGACAGAACTCATCCAGCAGGAAACAGTTTACAGCACAGCTCTTGCAAAGGTGCTGCACAATTTCTTTAGACGTGAATCTCTTAATGTTAGCTGTGCAAAAGGATTTGGTTTAATCCTGTTGTCAAAGCATCCTCTACAGTTAACGGAGGCACTTTCAGAAGGTGACCCATCTATTTGTAAAACAGGTATGCAACACAGGCAGATGAATTACTATTTGCTTCTTTCTAGTAATAACAGCAGGGGTCTACATAGCTTGAGAAGCTAGGTGGCGTCTCAATGCACTAGATAATAAGCTAGATAAAATTTTGGATCTCCTAATTTTGATCCCACTCTCAAAGCTTAAAGCCAGACTGGCATATTTAAAAAAAAAAAAAACCAAAAACAACACCATACTTTATGTCAGAGTCTTCACTAACCATCTTGTCCTTTGACTTACTTTACATTCAAAACCTTCAATGAATGGTCAGTACTAAAGATAAGCTGAAGATCTAATGTCAGTTAGTGCCATACAAGTGACATCATATATTTGTTTACTTCAAAACCACCGCTGTTACCATAAACAAAACCAACAGACATTCAAATCATATTTCATACTGAAAAAAAACAAACAAAAAACCAAAACCAAAAAACCCCAATAACAACTACAAAACAACCAAACAAAAACTAAATTCTTGTGTGGCCTCATACATGCAACTTTGCATCTCTAAGCTGTGACTACAGTCACATCAATGACAACTTTAATTTAGCTTGAGAAGGTAGCTATTGTGGTGGCAAATTAACGGGAAGAACTTCAGTGAATGGTAAGTATCCACACAGCTGTTCAGAGGCTCCAGGAGGGTGGCACCTCTGTGCGTTCCCTTTGCCAAAGGCAAAATAATGAGAGCGTCACAGCAGCTCATATGCATTTTTTCTTCCCTAAAATTATCACTGGTAGCCTTGTTGTGCATCTTCAGTTGTAATTACCTTTGCCCTTCTAAATGCTGAAGGTACATGCCAGGTCTCTGAATAGTTTTCAGAATCATCATTATTTGCGCTTCCCAAACAACTTGCATGGTGTTGTGTAGCAGAAACAACCACCATTCCCCTACAAAAAATCTGCTAAATAGGAGGAAGAGAATGACAGAACCAATGCACAGAAAGAATCATCACGATTTAAACACGCAGATGGTGCAGTAAAGTTCTTACTTGCTGGAGTGGTGAGCAATGAATTTACTGTAGAGTAGCAGGCAGACGAGAAAAGTCTGTTTTCCAAGTACTCAGATTCCACTGAAGTATCTGCTTTTAATGAGAACAACTGTGCCTACCCAAGCAATCATTTGAATGAATTGAAGGCAGCTTTCAAGCTAACATTTTACTTCACTGACTGATGGCGAGAAAGGAAAAGAACAGGCTGAAGCCAGTTTTTAAAGCTGAACTTTAGGAAATTTTGGGAAAGTTTATGTTATATGAAAGCATATTTTATGTTATTTTTGCTGTGTACCAAACTTCACACATGCTATTATGGGCAAAATTTCTTAAATACAAACAAAAAAGGTGTTTTATAATAAAAGGTTCCCTTTTGTCATTTAATCACTTTTTATGTTAAATGTATTTTAACTGTAAAACAAATCAGCTTTGGTTCATAATGGTCGTAACAACAGTCTGACCTGAAGAGCACTCTGAATGGGGATGAAAGAGTACTCCCCTATCCACAGCTTTTCAGACTTAAAAGTCAGAAAATAACAGTTCCAGTGGTAGATTCGGCTCATACTTGATGGGAGGAGGAATAAAATCCATGAAGAGCAATCATATTAGTCACCCCAATCCTGTCAGAGTTCAGTCCTATGAAACCCAGAGGCAAAAGTCCGCATGGCCAACTAACAATTTTCATTCTCCATGTTAGTCTTTCAAGACTAGTTTAAACAGCTTTGGTAGAGAGTCTGGCACATGAGAATCATATGAAAGAAAGGTACACTTAAAACATGTATTTTGCAGTGGAGTTTGGATTGAAATCATTGCCAAGAGGGCGTACCACTATCTCACTTTAAATACATGGCAGGGCAAATCCTGATATGACTCCCAGTTCAAGGTAGAGCTCTCCATGAAGTCTGACACTATACAATAAATGAACAGTTTCTGAGTTACATAACACTCATTTCATTTTCCAGTCTCCTCTTCAAATTTTTGAGGTCAGTTCATTTTACATGAATAACTCTTCTTTTGGAGTGAATGAAAATGTTCATTTCTGAATGACTGAGGGATCAGATTAAAGTGCATTGCTTCCCAGCAGCAGAAAGTTCTAACAAAATTCAAGGTTGTGCAAAAGGCAAAATCAGGGATAACAGACTTGTGCATTTTCTTTGAAAAACTTAAAAGTGAGGAAGAATATTCTCACAGTGTCTTTCCTCTCTGCACTGCTCACAGAAGTGCAGTGTGGCAGCTGGGGAAGAAAGGAGGATTTTTCTTCTGTGTCATGTTATTAGAAGGGTGACCCTAAGAAGATGCACAAAAGGAGAGTTTAGCTGGAGAAAGACAAGAAATTGTCAAGTGACCTGTAGCTACTACTAGACATTTACTAGCAACTATGGACTGCAGCTGTTGGCAGAAGTTTGACAGTGTGAGAAGAGATGTGGAGTCAGCAAAACACAGGCATGAAAGAAGGAACGGATTCAATCCCACGCATCTCCTCTGAGCACCTCTGTACTAGGTGGGAAAGGAGGGCAACACCAGTAGGGGTGCTGATAGTGCCTCAGAAATTTCTGATGCCTGGAGCATCTCGTGTATGGGGAAGCACACGCAGTCCCTGAGAGGGTGCTGTGCAGAACTGCTGGAGCTCAAAATACCTTTAGAATCCTTCATCTGATCAGGCACAGAAGAAGGGTGTGCATCCCCTGCACCATTATGTTAAATATATTTTAACTGTAAAACAAATCAGCTTTGGTTCATAATGATTGTAACAACAGTCTGACCTGAAGAGCAGTCTCTAAGGGGATGAAAGAGTGCTCCCCTATCCACAGCTTTTCAGACTGCACATCTGGCTAGTGTCAAGAACACGTCCACCAGATGAGTCATCTTGGGGTATCCAGCCCAATGAGCTGGAAGACAGAGACAGGGAGCAGAACGAAGCCCCCACAATCCAAGAGGAAATGGTCAGTGACCTGCTACACCACTCAGGGAAGCACAAGGGATCCACCCAAGGGTACTGAGGCAGCTGGCAGAAGTGCTCACCAAGCCACTTTCAGCCATTTATCAGCAGACCTGGCTAACTGGGGAGGTCCCAATTGACTGGAGGTTAGCAAACGTGACACCCATCTACAAGAAGGGCCAGAAGGAGGATCCAGGGAACTACAGGCCTGTCAGTCTGACCTTGGTGCCAGGGAAGGTTACGGAGCAGGTCATCTTGAGTGCCATCACACAGCACATACAGGGCAACCAGGTGATCAGGCCCACTCAGCATGGCTTTATGAAAGGGAAGTTCTGCTTGACTAACCTGATCTCCTTCTATGACAAGGTGACCCGATTAGTGCATGAGCGAAAGGCTGTGGACATTGTCTACCTATACTTAAGTAAAACCTTTGACACCATTTCCCACAGCATCCTCCTGGAGAAACTGGCTACCCGTGGCTTGGATGGGCATACTCTTCACCAGTAAAAAACTGGCTGGATGGCCGGGCCCAAAGGCTTGTGGTGAATGGACTTAAATCCGGTTGGTGGCCGGTCACAAGTGGTGTTCCCCAGGGCCCAGTGCTGGCGCCAGTTCTGTTTAATATTTTATCAATGATCTGGACGAGGGGATCGAGTGCACCTTCAGTAAGTTGGCAGATGACACCAACTTGGGCAGGAGTGTTGACCTGTTGAGGGTAGGAAAGCGCTACAGAGGTATCTGGACAGGTTGAATCAATGGGCTGAAGGCCAATTGTATGAGGTTCAACAAGGCCAAGTGCCAGGTCCTGCACTTGGGTCACAACAACCCCAGGCAGCGCGACAGGCTTGGGGGGAGTGGCTGGAAAGCTGCCCAGCGGAAAAGGACCTGGGGGTGTTGGTCGACAGCCGGCTGAATATGAGCCAGCAGTGTGCCCTGGTGGCCAAGAAGGCCAAGAGCATCCTGGCTTGTATCAGAAATAGTGTGGCCACCAGGAGTCAGGAAGTGATTGTCCCCTGTATTCGGCACTGGTGAGGCCGCACCTCGAGTACTGTGTTTTGGGCCCCTCACTACAAGAAAGACATTGAAGTGCTGGAGCATGTCCAGAGAAGGGAAACAAAGCTGGTGAAGGGTCTAGAGCACAAGTCCTATGAGGAGCAGCTGAGGGAACCGGGGTTGTTTAGCCTGGAGAAAAGGAGGCTGAAGGGAGACCTTATTGCTCTCTACAACTGCCTGAAAGGAGGTTGTAGTGAGATGGGTGTTGCTCTCTTTTCCCTAGTAGCAAGTGATAGGACAAGAGGAAATGGCCTCAAGTTGTGCCACGGGAGGTTTAGATTGGATATTAGGAAAAATTTCTTCTCTGAAAGAGTTATCATGCACTGGAACAGGCTGCCCAGGTGACTCAAGCGGTTGAGTCACCGTCCCTGGAGGTATTTAAAAGACGTGTAGATGTGGTGCTTAGGGACATGGTTTAGTGGTGGACTTGGCAGTGCTAGGTTTACAGTTGGACTCAATGGTCTTAAGGGTCTTTTCCAACCTAAATGATTCTATGAGTCTATCCAGGCAAAACTTAAAATTCTCCATTTACCATCTCTAATGGGACTCAAGAACTGCTATGACCTACAGCTTCCAACACTCTTTGGAGAGACTTTTTACCCAAACTCAGAAGGCTACGTTGTCCATCACCGACACAAGCTGGGACAAACATTTCCGAAGAAAAATAAGTCTTACGTGAGGCTTCTAAATACACTTTCATTTCATTTTCACCACTCTCTGGTGGTTCCCATTCATTTGGCAGCACAAGGAACCGTAAAAGTCATTACATTTGAAAAACTTGCCAATTACTTTCTCATCCATCTGAGGTGTGCTTGTGTGCGCCTGTGTGTGTGTGTGCACACATATATTTAAGGCATATACATGAATTATGGAGAGTTCACAACAGCAGCTCTTACTGTTTTAGGGACAATGCTAAGCACAATTAGTTTCAGTCAACACTGTCACTTACCTGTTTTACTTCCAAGTAGTTAAACAACATTGAGTTTTTTCTACAACAAAACTGACATTGTAATGTAGGGTCATAGATGAACACGGACACAATGAAAGCTGACAAAAAGGACTAACAAGCCAAGGAGCTACCATTCAAATTATTGATTAGTAGATACTGAAACACTCCTTACATAGCTTAGTCAGGCTAAATGGAGGTAATCTAGGCATGTCTTTCACTGTCCAGTAATGGCAATTTTTTTTTCCAGCCATTTAGTCATATCGACTTTTCTTACAAGCTATACAAACAAATGGTTACCTGAATCATTTCCAGCACCACTGGAAGACAGTAGATTTGATGCAAGATTTGTAATCTTCATTCACCATTTCTATACCAAAACCTACGCCTATAAGAGCAAATAAATTTTCGCAATCTGCCTATTAGCTAGGAATTCAACTTCTATCCCTCAGCTTCCCAAACTGTTCTGTCCCTTGCACAGTTCATCAAAAAGACAAATGAACTGATTAGTCACAGCATGGGGATGTAGAATAATTTCACAAAATTTTTGCTTATCTTGAGTCATACAGATTTCTCATTGGCTGGACTTAAAGTAGCTAACACCATGTGGACAGACATAAAAACCAGTTGAAATATGTGAAGACCTTCACTTTGGCCAAACTGTGCTAAAGTACAGTAAAAGGAAGGCGTAGGATGAAATCTCACAAAGACAAACAGCAATCATCTGCTTCTATTTCACTCTTCCCTCAGATCTACTATTTACAGGCATTTGCCTCAAGGGGCAGGAGAGCACTCTTACCTGTTTTTCACTGAATGAAAAATATTCTGCGTTGGAGGCAATCTCTACAGCATTCTGCAGCACAGAATAGCCATAATACAGTGAAGAGCGGCTGCACTGTGATTATCAAATTCTAATTCTACAAAGAGTTTTCATCTACTGAATAGCCTGTGATAAATCTGATGTTGAACAAACTGAAGTTTTTCCAATGCTAGAACCTTTCTTTATTCAGAAGATAAATGGAAAAAAGTCTTCAAACCTCCGAAAATGAAGAAAGAGAGAAGAGGCAGAAGAGATTACAGAACAAACAGATAAAATGACCAATAGAATCATAGAATTGTTTAGGTTGGGAAAGACCTGTAAGATCACTGACTCCAACCATTAACCTAACACTGCCAAGTTCACCACTAAACCATGTCCCTAAGTGCCACGTCTACACGTCTTTTAAATACCTCCAGAGATGGGGACTCAACCACTTCCCTGGGCAGCCTGTTCCAGTGCCTGACAACCCCTTCAGTGAAGAAATGTTTCCTAATATCCAATCTAAACCTCCCCTGGTGCAACTTGAGGCCATTTCCTCTTGTCCTATCACTTGCTACTTGGGAGAAGAGACCAACCCCCACCTCGCTACAACCTCCTTTCAGGTAGCTGTAGAGAGCAATAACGTCTCCCCTCAGCCTCCTTTTCTCCAGGCTAAACAACCCCGGTTCCCTCAGCCACTCCTCACAGGACTTGTGCTCTAGACCCTTCACCAGCTTCGCTGCCCTTCCTTGTACACACTCCAGCACCTCAAATAGCAATAGTACGTTATGGGCACCAGGTGAGGCTCACTTAACAGGTTAACTTGAACTCAAGGATGAAATTGCTCAAATTAAGGTGATATGTAACCTCTTGTACACCACTTACTTAGCCTTTTTGGACTGGAAAGAAACAAATGTGACAATTTTTTAAAACGGTTATGAGAGACATCTGGAGAACTGGAGGACTGTACGCTTGCTCTATATTGCTGAAGTCATTTAAAGCTCTGAGAATAGGATCTGTGGATATATGGATACATATGATAGCCTGGGGAAGAATCAATGTGGCTTTGGAAGCCATATCTCAAAACCACAGAACTTCTTTGAAAGATTTGGCAAGCATTTGAGTAAAGGAGATTTGATTAATTAGTCTACTTGGATTTCCAAAAGTTATTTGACAAGGTCCCTCACCAAAGGTTCTTGAGGAAGCCACAGAAGGCAGAAATGAATTAATAGTTGGTTAATAAGGAATAAGTGCTCAGTTTTCACAGTGCACAGAGGTCATCAGTAAGTCTGACAGACACGAGCTGGTGTCCGCTACTCAGCGAGCCAGTACAGGAGCTGAGATGAGAAATGAGGTGACACTAGTTGGTTGGGGTTTTTTTGTAATCAAAGTTCTTCATAATAGTAAGTTTCTGCCCAACTGAAAAGCTGCAAGAGGACTCTACTGAGATTCAGCGATGGGGTATTAAATAGTAGATGAAATTCCATGTAAATAAATACAAAATGATGAATATTGAACACAGCCCTAATTTCATATATTAAACATACTAAGTGGCCTATTATCACAAGTGAAGAAATCTTGAAATCTAAGCAAAAGTTCCACAAATCATCAACTCCATGCCCAACTGTAGTTAAAAAAAAAAAAAAAAAAAAAAAAAGGCAACCCAAACCCCAACAATTGTTAAGCAGTATTAAGCATTATCCCCTGTATAAATTCACTGTGTGAATAACTCAACATGGTCCTGGGAAACCCTCTCTAGCTGACCCTGCTTAAGCAGAGAGGTTGGACTAGATGATCTTAAGAGGTCCCTGCCAACTTCATCTATTCTGTGATTCTGTGTTACATCTTGAGCACTGCATGCAGATCTACGTTACTATTCTGATATGAGGAACAGAGCTGAAGCTTCAGATTTGGCTTCAGATTTCTGAAGGTTGAGGGGCTTCTCTGGGCAAGTATTCTTAGATGCTTGCCCTGTTCTTACACTTCTTTCTAGGTATGTACTTCTCACTACAGATGGAGACAGGGTATTGGCCTAAACAGACCTTTGATCTGATCCAGTACAGCCATTCTTACACCATAGAGGCTCAAATAATTTAGGATGAGCAGATCATTTTAAATTTATATTGCAAACATATATGCATACATTAGTCAGTATAGAGAAAACAGGATTTTCAGATATGGGTTTTTTTTAGATTTTGAAATGGCTGAAAGTTCTGAAAACAAATACTTAATGTTTCCAAACAAGATGTCTCCCACAAGCGGAATGGAAAACATATCCATGCTATCATTAGAGTTGATTCTTACTGAAAGGCAAATTTAAGTTTCCTTTAAACACAATAACACACATATCCAATGCGCTACATGCTCATCTCTGAGAGCAACAGCTCCAGCTTAGACACATTTTCCACTAGCCAGGCATTAAGGATGTAGAAGAGCACAACATAGGCCCCCAAAGAGATTTTGATTTCAATTTGAGATAAGAATGTAACTAGGAGAATTTGGCTGATCCCTTAGTGATGTCAACAGATCAATATTGAACTTACTGCTATCAACAAGCGGACACTGAAAATCGATGCAATTATTGTGAAGATGAGCAGGAAGAACTTACCTGAGTCATCAAGACAGCCCCTGGTAACATGGGCAACCATGTCATACAGTCTCTTTCACAAAATGATCACATACCAACTTTAGGCACATTTCTTGTCTCTCCTGCTCATATTGAAAAGGCTGTTACAGAACTACAGATGGTTAGATATGTTCTTCTAAATTACAATTTTTATTGTAATCATGGTCAAGTTACTTCTCTCCTCCTTTGCATGTAGGAGGAGTCCTTAAATTTAAGTGAATTATTCTACCTCACAGGTAGGGTTCTCTGTTGGAGAACTATCATCACCTTTCCCCAGCACCATCTGTTGGACTAAAGAAACCCAATTCCTCCACAGTACATTTTCAGATGAAAAATTTACAAATAAGTTTAAACAGGATTTTTGATAATACGTATGAAGGCAAGCATTTTATGCCACTGTTGCAGTCAGTTTTTATAACTGCAGTTATTATGCTGGCTGGATAAAAACTGAGAACAAATCAGGTCCTGTAACTCACAGACCCACATAATTTTCAAGTGCCATTTAAAAACATGCTATTTTTCATTTTTGTTTGACAGAGTTACTGGAGCTAAGTCCTTCTACATTAGGGAATCATTACATTTATCCAGATTTAATCCACATTCCAAAAATGGGAGGAGGAAGATGGGATGGTGGTAGAATCTTATCTGCATAATGAAATCTAATCCCTCACTTCCCCTGAAACATCAAGATTTCTGTCAGCTTTCTGACTAGCATACCAATTACACCGTATTTGGCAGTCATCGCAAGAAGATAGGTATAGAATGCCCAATTTTTCAGCTTCTGAAATTGCACCCATTAAATACAGTGCAGAATATTTCTTCCTCTTAGCATAAAGATGATTGAGAGCATTTTCTAAAGAAAGCACTAGGAGCTGGGAGGAAGGTGAGAATAGCCCTAGACGTCCTTAGCTAAAGGAGCAAGGAGTCACCAAAAGAACATAAAGGAACAGATTCATCCTTCGTGTGGACAATGCTGCAAGAATTCTGATCTTTTCGGTTTCAATTTGAGTGGGATAACGGTATAGATGGGAACAGTTTTATAAACCATTTGCTTTTAGGATTTTTTTCTCCCTGTCAAGAAAATTTGCCTATAGAATCTAACCTTCATCAAAAGCTTGCCAGAAACACACTGCTCTTTACTTCAGTGTTTCTATTTTCTTCCGACATGTGTGTTTGAGCAATATTCCTTTGGTTTGTTATTCATCTTACTTAATATTTTAATTATTGACTTTGGCATAAACTTAGGAGTGTGCTGATTCAGTTTGCTGATGATAATGGTGGGCAGGCATTGGCAAAACAGGAGAGGGCTGTAATATCAGAAAGGAAAAACTGTATTTACTACCTGGGGAGTGGGAGCAAGAGAAAAGGGATAAAATTTAGCTGTATTAACTGCAAGGTCATGCATTACAGACAAATACCAAGAACTTTGCTATAAAATATAAGTCTCATCAACTGCAAACAGAGATGAAAATGGAAGACATACAGTTTGGGCAATAAACAACCAGACAGCTACAAACCACTAAGATAGCAGCTGTGAGAAAGGCAATTGTGATCCCATCCCATTCAATAATATTTATTGTTCTTATTAGAAAAGTCTGAGAATTTTATAACTGGAGTCAGTAGACAAACACAGCTTCTGCAACCTCCCTATGTTCCAGTAGGGAAACATATCACATGAAAGCTGCACCACTCTCGGTGTAACGTGTAAAATACAGTCCAAGCAGGAACCAGAAGGTGAAAACAGTTAAAAGAGGGATCCGCATCAAAACTCTCATAAGGCACCAAGAAATGAACGTAGTTTATTCTTGCAATCTGGTTACTTTGAGTCAAGAATGTCTTTAATTAACACAAAATGTAAAATGTGAAAGTGTTTGTAAATTTTAATTCAAAATTGTTGAAAAATTCCATGTTGTGAAACTGTCCCCTATCCACATCATGCCAATACTTCAATTACTCATCCTAACTCTAAACAAAAACAAATGCCAAAATACTGAAATTTATCATGGGATGGAAATTCTAGAATTTCTCAAATCTGCCAATTCACTATTGTAAAGATACAGATATGTGGATAAAACAAACTTTAACAGGCATGACTCATAAGCATGAAATATGGTCTTCCAACAGCCATGTGCCATTGTGTACAACTAACACATCTTGCTAATCACTATTATTCTGTTTCGGCTGTGACTAGGGAAAAACACAATAAAATGGTCTTACTAGGTATTCAATACAGTTAAAACACATGGTTCACAAGAAGCACCATGGCAAACTACTTAAACAGGTTATCTGGTAAGTATGTATTGTACTCACTCACAAATAGCAAACCAGTTCACAAAAGAGGGACTGACAGGAGAAAGAAAGAAAGATTTGTTGGGCTACTTATTTAAAGAATAAATTTCACCAGCTCTAATTTAGATGGTCATCTGCAAGGGAAATACATCTAATATGATTGTTTCCATCACAAATGACGTTTCATCTTTTCTAAAGTCATGCAGAAAAAGAATGTGAAGAGGTTAAAATATTTTGGTTTCTTTTTTTTAACACATAAATGTTGCAAGAACAATACAAATAGACTAGTATAGATCAAACCAGCCGAACTCACTTTACAGTAACATGGGCTACTGTCTTTTAACTAGACAAGCTGAAGATTCAAATGGTCAAAAAGACACTGTTGTGCTGAGGAGGAGGAGAAGACGGAGAAGGAAATGACCAAAGTTGTTTTGTCATTTGAAATGAACTATTCTCTGGAAATAGAAGAGTATTCTCTTTATGCTACTGCCAATCAAATCAACTCTGTGAGCAAGTTTTTATAGTAATGAATAAAACTGCCTTTTTCACTCAGTTTTATTCCTGTTCCACCTACTTTTGAACACCTATGATATGAATTATGCATAGGGATGGGATTTGAATTTAAATTAAAAAAATAATTTACCTGCATATTTATTATGGGGGTATTACGGAGATGTAGATGGGTTTCATCTCTACGAGAGTCACAGCAGAAAACATGCCAGTGAATTTTAGGTTACTCCATCATTGCAGATTTTCCGTTACACATTGACCCAATCTGGCAATTGATTACTGATCTTACTTAGCATTCATCGATTATTAACTACCAATTCAAATTCTGTTCTTGTTTGCGGTTAAGAGATTCTTGGATTAAATTGCTGTGAAGGGAGAATCAGATGCAATAAATTTACTGGCCTTCCTTTCCCCTGCAGCAAACAGTATGAATTTATTATTGCCTTTTTAGTGTCAGAAGTGTTGTTCCAATATTACCACTTACTTGCTGTTCTAACAGTATTTTGTTAAGACTAGATCTGGCTTCTTTCAACTAAAGTTAATCCCCTGCCAGTTAGCTAACAGTGCACTCCATAAGCATTCGCAGTTTCTATCAGCCTGCAAAGAATCCTAGGGGGAAAAAAGGGGGGGGGGAACACCCAGCTTTATTATGTTTCTTCATCTGATCACCTGAAACCTTAAGTCACTAAACAAAATCATTACTCGTTTCCTAAATGATCATCAGTATCTACACCATCAAGTGTTGCTTCCCATTACAAAATCAACTTTGCAGCTGTTCCCTTTCTAATTTTACTAAGCTAATCGGCCAGAAAATCATGAGGGTCTGGAGAGAATGTAGAAAGATGGATCACTCACTGCCCCTACAGCACGAGGGCAGGGGGGCGACATCCAATGGAGCTAGAGGTAAAAACATTCATGCACACATATCTTACAGGTCTCTGAACTTACATTATGATAATGATGCCAGAGTTCTCAACATGTTTTGTGTTTGGTTTTAGCAAATCATTATTGCACAATATGGAAACCTGACAAGCAAATGTTCTCCATCAGGAAAACAAACATCTGTAACGCACTGTATACCAGATCAGAATTGTGGTTCATTAATCTAGAAAACATGTCAGTAGGCTAAAAAAAAAAAAACAAATAAAAAATCAGTACTCATCCACGGCAGACTTTACCTTGAGGTCTAATAAGCCTTACCAAGACATCCATTTTCTCTGCAAAAGTATAAAACTATGTAATACCACCACATTAAAAAAAATATCAATGTGTGCCAAAATAATTGAAAGAATTTCTGGCCCAAAGCATGTTCTTAAAACACTCTCATTGGTCCACAATGTTAGACTGCTGCAGGACACCTAATAAATCAGAAACAGCAAACACCATCTTGCATATATAGAGAATCTGAAAGAAGTACTTTCTCAAGTTTGAATAAAATTCAAACAACTCATCTCCAAAGAATGTAAGCAGCTAGAAGGTCTCATTATCAACTGGAAGTTGCACAATTTTTGGTCAGCCTTCCACAGAAGGGGTACAAAAGTCCACTCCTTTCAACACAGTATTAAATTTCTTTTACAACTAAACACAAAATAAAATCACATAGCACATTCTTTGGTACTGCTAGTGTGCCTCCATTAACAAGGATGTTACTTTGTTTAAACAAAAATCAACACGAATATTATTTCAGAAGTACTTTAAGATAATACCAGACTTCTTATTCCATGGATATTCATTAAGATCTCACACACTTTTTTATTTCCATTCATTTATGAGTGCAAAATCGTTCATTGAAAGTAATTTATTTCGATTAAATTGGAATTCCTGCATTTCATTTCTGAGCTAATCCCAACTTCTTTACATGAATTTGTTATCTACTAATGTCAGCGTTTGGGTTTTTTAATAAATGAACAAATGTCAACAAGCAATTCACAATTTGTGGTGACTGATCTGATTGACTGACCCCCCTCAGTCACATGATGCTTTGCTGCCTCATTAGAAAACATAAAATCAAGACATTTGTAGAACATTTTTGTTTATGCAGTATTCAGTTCTGCTAAAGTCTGTGGAGCAATCAGGGTCATCTTCATGAATAAAACCACAATCAATTGAGTATCTTAACATGCAGTATCAGTTCCCAAAAGCAGTGAACCTGACAGACATGGATACACTTTAAAGATCAAAAGACTGAAGATAAGTAACAATATTGGTGTGTTTATGATGATCTGAATTGAGAAGAAACTACAAATACTTGCAAGAAGGAAAAATTATTCAGAGAGGAGGAAAAAAAATCCCTGTTTTAGAATGATGCCTCTTCCTTAAACACAAGCAACTGCTTTTTTTTCATGACACCTGGAGAGAGGCCAGAGGAGAGATGCATCACATGTTTCTAGTGAGGAGAGTTTGGGGAAAAGGACTGTGGAGATGACATCAGTTCTGAGGTAAAGTTGCAGTTCTGGCATCTTATCTGTGACATATGGATGCTCACAGTGAGGTATGCATCAGAGCACAGACTATACATTTGTTGAAGGGCTTAAATTTTAATGCTGTTGGTTTTGTTGCCCAGAGAAGCTGTGGATGCCCCCTCCCTGGAAGTGTTCAAGGCCAGGCTGGATGGGGCTTTGAGCAACCTGACCTAGTGGAAGGTGTCCCTGCCCATCGCAAGGGGGGTTGAACTAGATGATCTTTAAGGTCACTTCCAACCTAAACCATTCTATGATTCTATGATTGTATGATTCTAAATCTTGGACTTGCTTTTACCGCTGCTTTATCCCCCTCAAAAAGCCATGATAAATAAATAGTAAACTGCCAAAGGGCAGCATGTCTTATAATTATTTTTCCTCAAAGGGGTTCCCATTTTCCTTATCTAGCAGAGAGATCATTCTGAGCAGAACCTTCCCTACTAACTCTGTCACAGAAAAATACGCATTTACCTTCTGGAACAGATCTTATTTGCTAGGTCAGAAAGAGCTGGGAAAGCATCACAGGCAATGAACTGCAGTCTTGCAATAAAGCAAGGAAGAAGTATGCTTTTCTTGCCTTGTTCAGATGAGTTTCTAGAGGTTTACAAGCTAACACAGATAGACTCCGGGAAAACACATCCTGTGCACTTTTGCCAAAAGAGAGGCCACTCTGGAAGGACCTTTCTTAACACTGAGATACAAAAGTAAGGCAATGGTGACAACAAGAAAACAATATGCTTCCACAACACAAAAATTCATAAATTAAATTCTTAATGATTCACCAGCTCAGATTTCACAGAGCTGCTAGCTCAGACTCCAAATAACAAGGAAGAAAAAATTCCTCATAAATTAGCGGCAAGTTTTGTTTTTAAGAGCAGTAGTCAATAAGTGAAAAGGCATTTTCTGGTGATTATTGACTGGCTGAGGACACTGCCAATGCAATGCCAAATGAAGGATCACTAACAACAAATGTAAGAGTATTTCAAAGGTATCAATGACTAGTTGTAAAAGCTGTCATTCTTACCCTTTTTTTTTTTTAATGGAGGAGATAAGGAAACCATAAATATTGAAAAAGACGTTAGACAAACCAAGAACCAAAAGCAGCATCACCATTTGGAAATATACAGAACATTTGGTTACCCTTTCTCAGAATGAGCATCACCGTACTGTAAAAACAATATCCCTTGTGAAATTAGCGATTGTTCAGATAACAAAGGTCTGCTTATTGTGAAGAAAGGAAGCATGGTAAGAATGCCTAAAGGAAGAACTCAACAGCAAATATGCAAGTTTATACATTTAAATTGTGCTTCATTGTGAAAGCACGAGGGAGTACATGTTCTTTCTTTTTATGCAATCTGAACTCCTACTAATGGTTCATACGTATTGTACATACATAGATGAAAATAATATTCAAATCTTTGCACTTTTCTCCCACGCAGTGTAAGAAAGACCACTTTCCCAAACCCCAGCCAACCTTCTGGCTAGCAGAAGGCCACAGAAGAATCATTTGGGTTTACTGTGATAAAGCCAGCTCAACTTGTTGAACTAGAAACAAAACTAGGCCCAGGGATGACTATTTTTTTAATTTCCTGATTGACCTTTCCCAACAATATTCTTCTTTGATCTGAGTGGCCAAAGAGGATAGCTAGTCCTTCCCAGCAACTACTTGGACTTCCACAGATGGGGCATATACTACAGCAAACAGTGAGTATTTTTTCACTGACCACCATTCATAATTGGTGGTCTTTTCACATGTGGCTATTTACTATGGGAGCAAGCATTTAAACATCTGTTACTGGTAGAATTCTGCCTCTGAAACTGTGTCCATTACAATCCCTTACACAATACTATGCACACCTGGACACACACGTAAAGACACAGTGGAACGAACACGTATTTGCTTCTCGTACCACAGGGCTTTGGTAAATTTACTGGCCTTCCATTCAGAATCATATAGGCTTATTACACAATCACACTTAGGGAAATGCTTTCAACTGAACTTGAAAATACTTATTCAGCTTCAGATGTACTGTCTCTGTAACAAGCTAAAGGAACGACTTTGTTATATCTGACCCCTTGCAGACTACTGCAATGTTTTTCAAGTGTGACAATTCTTGTATTAACACAAATGATACTATTACTTTCAACTCCTAAAACCTCTATGTGCAAAAAACTTCTTCAGTATTCTTGAGTACTTACTTCAAGAGCTATTAATTTTCTCCATTAGAAAATATTTTTTTTTATTAAAAAAGATAACAAAAACCAACAACAAAAGTGCATAGTGGCTGACAAAAGAAATAACTTGAAAATAAAGAAATAATACCTCTCTAATAAAATTTTTCATTATTAATAGCTCTTATTTAAGTACAACAAAGCTTTGAAAATTATACAGAATGATCATCTTTTCATTCCAGCTATTCAAAACTGCTCCAGCACTCCTTTTATAGAAAAAAGGTAATGGCTCAATTTATTGACACAACAATGCATTGAATACATAGACTAATAAGAGTGTAGAGATAATGCAATACTCTGCAACAACTAACCACTCTTTCACTGTCCACTCTAAGTACTGAATTTTGATTTATATAATATATATTCCCTTTAGCTTCCAAGCTAATTAAAACTTGAGCAGACAGACATTGACCTGTGGATTATGTTGAATGCATGATATCACAACCATCCCATTAATCAACTTGCAGATTAACTAGAGTTAGATTCAAATACAGTATCACTAGGACATATAATCTAGCAACTAGTGCAGTGCCGTAGGAGCACACCAGTGTTACAGATGGTGGCAATGTGCTGTTATCAACACTCAAACTTTTTGCAGGTTTTACGTCAGACGAGCCCTGACCTGGTCCTGTGAACTGAATATTCACAAAAGGTTAGAGGGGATTAAGTGCTTGTGAACTGCATCTTCTGGTTCAGCTACATTCAGCCCGCTCTGTGTGCTCCAAGAACGCCCCTTGATGCAAAGCAAAGCACAGTGAAAGGGGATAATTGGGACATTTGTTTCACAAAACTCACTCCCGATCCAAATTAAAACTTCGGTGTAGATGCACCCACAAATTGCCTTTTAAAAATAGGAATGGTGCAATACAACGTCACAAATAAAATCTCAGTGCTTCTGTAATTGGAAACATGTAAATACATGCCATTATCAGTAGTCTGTTTAAGTTCCTATTTAGAAGAAGAAAAGCTTGCTTCGAACTATTTTTTTCTATAATACAGTTATGACTTAGATATTACTGATTGTACTAAAAACCAAGTAATCTGTTTATTTACAGAGGTAGCAGGGCAGTTTCTTCCACAGAACCAAGCATTAACATATTCCTGAAAGAAAGCAGCTACTATAGCGTTTGCTTCTCTGACGTGACTGTCCACAAGCATTGACAGCTAAACACTTTGTCTATAGCTGATTAAATCAGCAAACCTATTTTCCATCATGGCATGATGGAAACAATGCCTCAGTCACAGTATTACCAGGAATCAGATACACACATAAGCCCCTGTGAAAAATGCATATGTTATAATCTGTTTTCTGAGACGCAGCAAAGCAGGCGTTGAGTTTGCAGTTCAATGCAAAACTCCTGGCCGCAGCAGAACAATGGTTTTGCCACAAATCCCAACTGTACAGGGATTTGAACAACTGTCTGTAAACCCTAAAACTCATAGAATCATAGAATCATAGAATTGTTCTGGTTGGAAGAGACCTCCGAGATCATCGGGTCCAACCATTAAGCTAGCACTACCAAGTCCCCCACTAAATCATATCCCTTAGGGCCTCATCTAAACGCCTTTTGAATACCCCCAGAGATGGGGACTCCACCACCTCCCTGGGCAGCCTGTTCCAATGCCCGACAACCCTTTCGGTGAAGAAATTTTTACGAATGTCCAATCTAAACCTCCCCTGGCGCAACTTGAGGCCATTTCCTCTTGTTCTGTCGTCTGTTACTAGGGAGAAGAGTCCAACCCCCACCTCTGTACAACCTCCTTTCAGGTAGTTGTAGAGAGCAATAACGTCCCCCCTCAGCCTCCTTTTCTCCAGGCTAAACAACCCCGGTTCCCTCAGCCACTCCTCACAGGACTTGTGCTCTAGACCCTTCACCAGCTTCGCTGCCCTTCCTTGTACACACTCCAGCACCTCAATGTCTTTCTTGTAGTGAGGGGCCCAAAACTGAACACAGTACTCGAGGTGCGGCCTCACCAGGGCCGAGTACAGGGGGACAATCACCTCCCTACTCCTGCTGGCCACACTATCTCTGATACAGGCCAGGATGCCGTTGGCCTTCTTGGCCACCTGGGCACACTGCTGGCTCATATTCAGCTGGCTGTCGACCAACACCCCCAGGTCCTTTTCTGCCGGGCAACTTTCCAGCCACTCCCCCCCAAGCCTGTAGCGTTGCCTGGGGTTGTTGTGACCCAGGTGCAGGACCCAGCACTTGGTCTTGTTGAACCTCATACCATTGGGCTCGGCCCATCGATCCAGCCTGTCCAGGTCCCGCTGTAGCGCCTGCCTGCCCTCCAGCAGATCAACACTCCCTCCCAATTTGGTGTCATCTGCAAACTTACTGAGGGAGCACTCGATCCCCTCGTCCAGATCGTTGATAAAGATATTGAACAGAACTGGCCCCAGTACTGAGCCCTGGGGAACACCACTTGTGACCGGCCTCCAACCGGATTTAAGTCCATTCACCACAACTCTTTGGGCCTGGCCATCCAGCCAGTTTCCTACCCAGCGCAGAGTGTGCCCATCCAAGCCATGGGTAGCCAGTTTCTCCAGGAGGATGCTGTGGGAGACGGTGTCAAAGGCTTTACTAAAGTCCAGGTACACAACATCCACAGCCTTTCCCTCATCCACTAAGTGGGTCACCATGTCACAGAAGGAGATCAGGTTGGTCAGACAGGACCTGCCTTTCATAAACCCGTGCTGACTGGGCCCGATCACCTGGTTGTCCCGTATGGGCCGCGTGATGGCACTCAAGATGATCTGCTCCATAACCTTCCCCAGCACCGAGGTCAGGCTGACAGGCCTGTAGTTCCCTGGATCCTCCTTCCGGCCCTTCTTGTAGATGGGCGTCACATTTGCCAGCCTCCAGTCAACTGGGACCTCCCCAGTTAGCCAGGACTGCTGGTAAATGATGGAGAGTGGCTTGGTGAGCACTTCTGCCAGCTCTTTCAGCACCCTTGGGTGGATCCCATAACTCATTTTCTAACAAGAATGGAATATCACCTGTGCCATCAAATACCCAAAACGCTTTCTTCTCTTCTAACTAAGAAACATGCAGAGAGAGATAATGTTTAGACAAGTAACTTAGTGCCTAAGATAGGCATTTGGACAACAGAGTCAGTAACAATCTCCCATGGCAAGGTTCAAAGTATCTGCCCTAAAAGCCCATTTCTCTCCATGACGAGAGAGCCTCAAGTGAAATGGTGTGTCTACTCTCAATTGTTTTTTGTTTACAGAATGGTAGAGGAAATTTTATTTTCCTGCTTTTTCAACACCCAGGTTTTTTAATTCTGAATCAACCAGCTGTTGAACTAAACCAGACAAAACTGAAGAAAATACTCTCCCTGCACTGAGTAAAGAATTTTAGTTGTCAAAACCCGGGCTATACATTGCAAGTTCTGGTTCCTGGTACCCAAACAAGGAATTTCATCCAGAACACTGAGTTAAGAAGCTGTAGAGCTTCCACAGAAAACATTCACTACTTGATATTAATTTTTGTTTATGACTGTCTGTAGATCAACATGCATTTTGATAGGGACTGACTTCCCCCCTCTTAGAGCAGTGTCTTGCTTAACAAAAATCTGACATTCTCTCTCTGGCCAATTTAGCACTGGACTGTCTTCTCCACAGCGGCACTGCTGCAGTAGAAGGAGCAAAGCGCATATTCACCATAAAAGAGCCTGCAGTGAAATGCTTAGGACATTTTTCAAGGGGAAAGATGAGATGGACAGATCCCCTTCAAGAGCAAAACGAAGTGAAAGTCTTCAACTAGGGCTATACTGACCGGTGCAATGCATGAAGGAGACCATTCTCCACATCCACCTGCCACCTTGGCCAGCACCAAAAGGACACCATGCCCTCTGTATCTCCTATCTTCCTACCTCAAAGCAAGGTCCAATGTACCTACCACAACAGTCCCAAACGAGACCTTAGACCCACCACTTCAACAAACTTCCCTATTAGCAGGAACTGCCTGCATGAAAACGCTTGCTGCTTGCCTGAAGGTGTGAGGGTAACAAGCAAGGTGCAGTTCGTGTGACGATGTGACCTGGAGGACAGGCAAATCTACAGAGGCAGTTTCTGCTCAAAGATAATTCCCATTCTGGTTCAGCTGAGCACTCTACGCTCACATTCAGACAGCTAGCACCACGTGCTGTCAGCAGCATGCTGGCATCCCTTTGGAAAATCCTCAGGCCGAGT
The DNA here is from genome assembly GCA_009819775.1 of Phoenicopterus ruber ruber. NCBI lineage: Eukaryota > Metazoa > Chordata > Aves > Phoenicopteriformes > Phoenicopteridae > Phoenicopterus > Phoenicopterus ruber. The sequence continues at coordinate 63,023,350 of CM020246.1, read as the reverse complement.
ACTAAAAGTCACGAGCCAGTAAGCAAAAGTGTTACTGAAGGAGGGACTGACCTACTTCAAATGCACCCCAAACCAAAATGAGCGAGTGATTTTCAAAATAAACATGGCAAACAGTCTGTATAACAAATGACTCTTGAGATGAACAGAAAAAAGCCCTTTTTTTTTTTCTTTAATGAAGGAATGGAAGGGAAAATAACTGGCATACTTTCAAAGCAAAAACTGTTTGAACTTCAAAGCATCAAGTGCAAAACGAATCTATTTCTATAAAATGACGCTTGTACAAAGGAGTTACTCAATTTCAACTGCTACTGCCACTACAAAAGTAGATGCTACTATGACAGCATTCATAAATGGGACTGACAGAGTAAGACATCATTCTGCACACTGAAATCTTGAGTTCAGACCACACATTGGAGTTAAACTCTGCCTGTGCTAAGAACTCAAGGACAGAAACCACCTATGATTCAGCTCACACTGTCAATTCAAGGTAAGTTGCAAGTCCTGAGCGCCTTTCAGTCTCAGGTCCTCAGCAAGGATCACACAATTGAAAGACTGCCCATAAAGAAAAAGATAACCTTGGAAGATCCTGATCTGTCATTCTTACACAAGGAAAAATGCCCATAACTTTTCTGGGTTTTTAAAAATTATTTTATTTAATATTTGAAATGGAAAGAAAGAAGCCCTAAGGATTTGGTTGGAAATACTTCCAGCTGCTCTCGACCATTTAATAAATCTGCAATATGCCTACGATAATAACATTAGACAGTTGCAACTCAAATAGTTATGTAGTTTGGTACAGTTAGGCAAGAGAGTGTATGCTAAGTAAAATTGCATAACTAAAATTCCAACAAAGAGAAATTCCTTTTTCATTATATTGCTGAGTATCAAAAAAATTGTTACTGAATTTCCTCTTCACTCAAACACCATTTTTAGACTAATCCTGAATGCAGAAACTCTGTACCAATAGATACAGCATGGGTTATATAAGGCTAACAAAAGGTTTTCGTCTTTAAGGAACATACAAGTTTAGAACCTAAAATTATTAAAACCTTTCTCCAAGGAAGTGTGGAAAATAAGCTTTTAGATGAAATACACTCAGAACAAAATTCGAATGTCCACAATTGGCCAATGTTGCAGCCTTCGGAGAAGGAATGGATACTCTGTAAAACAAAGACCAAAATTTAATCTTTACAGCATTTTGAACTCCAGTTACATGGTACACACAAAACCTCCTTGTCAGAAATGGACTAAAAGGAAGGTGAACTAGCTAGGCATTCAGTAGAACATAAAAATAGCTGTCCTGGGTCAGAATAAAAACCTGTCTAGCCCAGAATACTGTCTCTAACAGTGGCCAAACACGGATGCCTCAAGAAGAACGTAAGAATACAGCAAGCCTATATCCACACTGTCAAAGAATATTCTCATAACATGCAAAAACTTACAGCTCAATGTTTAATCTGTCTTAATGGATTTCCTGAATGTCAGCTTGCCTAGTTGCCCATTAAACCATGTAAGCTTTTAGCTTTTGTAGTATCCAGTGGCCAGGAGTTCCACTGCTTAACTACACACTGCACTGAAATGACCTTACCTCCTGTGGTTCATTTCCACTTGCTAGCTTTGTCGGATGCCTTGCGGTCCTTGCATCAAAGAAAACAGCAAACAAGCACCTCTAACCAGGAGTCCCATCCACGCCACGCACGTCTCCAGAGATCTCTGTCTTAACCTCACTACAGCATTTACTAGGGAAAGAAAACAGACTAACATTTTATTTGGGGTATTTTTGATCACTGGTGTGCACAGAGCTGGTATTTTTATAGACGTGTAAGTTACAACTGTAAAGATTCAGTCAGATCTCTTTCTTCTTTGTGCAACCAAATGGTTTCCCCTCCATCCCCATTTTATTTATCTAAGCTGAATTTCATCCACCATTTAAATGCCCTATCAGTCCAATAAGGTCTTCCTGCAATTCTTCACAGGCAACGCTGTCTTGAAAATCCTCAATAATTTAGTAAGACCAGCAAATATCACCATTCAACCCTTTCATTTAAGAGTATGTTGAGCAGCACAGACACCTGAACAGATCCCTATGGAACTCCACTGTTGGAAGACGACTGTTTACTGTCACCCAAGCTTTTAGGCATTTTTTTTTTTTTTTTTTTTTTGCTAGCAGGACCTTCCTCCTCATCTCCCATGACTCCTTAGTTGGTCATACAAGCAAGAATTACTGACTATGATGGCTTAGGGGTTTGCTGGACATACTTTGCAGAAAGGGCACTCCTTCCAAAGGGGAACTCCCATACTTGGAAACAGTTGTCCAAATACAAGTCTTTGCAGTCTGACAAAAGACATCTTCCAATCCTTGTATTTGTTAAAGATATTTTAAGATAGTGTCTCCTGTTGGTTATTTTAGTATATTATTTTGATTTACTGCATCTAAAGGGATCACATACCCACATTTTGCAGCCTCACCTGATATACTTTCACCAACACTAACCTAAGTAATGAATATTTTTTTGTAGACGTACTCAAAATCATCTCCAAAATTAAAAGGTTGGAGACAAAGTTACCAAGAGAAAACAATACAGTTTTATATTACACTTAGGAACCACGAGGGATTGTTGGATCTCCCTTATGGATTTGCTAAGATCTACCTGGGCTATCAGAGATAAGCATCAGCACTCTGGATGCTGGCCCTGAAAGGATCCCAAAGCTAGCCTTGGGATCTTGCTGCCATACCCATTAGTGCAATTTTCCCTTGGAGCGTGTACCCCTCTGAGTTCTTCTCTCTCCCTTCCCTACCCCATGGTCTTTGATTAAGATGGTTCTTATCTCCTGGTTTCTTTCTGGTTTTGTTTTAAATCTTATTTCCTAGTTCTATCCAACAGCAGAGCAGACTTAGTGGCTTGCATCTCTACACTAGGTGGGTGTGGTTATCGTCCTCATTCAAACCTTTTGTTAGGGTTTCAGCATCTACTGTCTCACCTTGCAAGGTAGAAAACCCCACTGCACCTCAGCTTTCATTAACTCTTCCTTCCTCAGACAGGAGAGTTCACATTTTGCAACCCCTTCCAAACTATTCAACAAACCCGTGATGTATCGCGAATACAGACTATTCTTAAACGAAGCCCACAGCCACTAGCAGACATGCTGAAAGGATTCTAGATGGACCACACGTAACAGTATTAATCCAGGTGACAGAGTTGGTATCAACTGCTGTTATTCAGCAGTACACACTTTTTTTTGGTCAATTCCAGACACAAAACTGAAACAACAATATTTACTGCTTTCCATTTTTATGTTTCTGCATAAGTGTACAGCGAAGTCAAGCATAAATGTGGTGAGTGTACATAAACCTATGCCTACTTAAATGTGGCTAGCATGAGTAGCAATAGTGGCAAAAAGGTAGCAGCAGATCCTTAAGACCTAGCCAGCAAGCAAAGAATGATACTATATTGTATTTCTACAGCCTCTCCTGCCCCTATCAGTTGCAGTATAGCAAGCACAGGTATGCTTTGTAGCAATAACTTTCATTGCATGCGCTTTCTGCAAAAATACTGTACCAAGGCAACCATGTTATTACCTGCAAATTTCCCACAGTCATCCAGGATTTTAATAGTCTATCATCAGCAAAGTTAACAATTGCTATTTGTTACCTACTGACTTACAGATTTAAGTCATCTACTGTAAACCCTTAAAAAAGCTGTCATTTTCCACTTTTTTTTTTTTTTTACACATTATTTTCTACCCACAAATACAACATGAACCAACAACTGCATTTAGAGAGTAAAAATTGCACATCAGATACAAGCAGCAGCATTTTACGCTGGACTTCAGTTTTCAAAAAAAAATGAAGACTTGGGACCTTTAAGTTGCCAGGCAGAAGCATCAGGGCAGTAGTGCAGAATTCATGAATGAACATGTACCAGCTCACTCGTCTGCACTGCACTCCAATGAAAAGACTCTGCTTACAAAGGCCTATTCACGGACTCCTGTCTCGGGTGGGAGTTTTGTCAGCGCAAGGTCTAAAGGTGCTGGTAATGGCGATAATGATAAAAGGTCTTGTATGAAGTGAGGCTGCAAATAAGCTGGCATCTTAGCGCTCTCGAAGTGATGCCTACCGTTCAGCTGATACAGTATTAGGTTTAGAGTCTGCAAATATACAGGTAACCTGACTAACGTAAAGCTGCTCATGTGGACCAGCGTTTACCAAGACGCATTGATGCCTTCTCCTGAAAATCACTCCTTTTTGGGGGGGATTTGCACAGCTTGGCTCCCGGGAGGTACAATTTTCCTTCGAAAGCCCACATGCCGGAAAGCCAGCACGCTCTCCCGGTGCCGTTCACAAAAACCAAAGTTTTGCCGCTCTCGCCACAGCGACGCAGTGCCGGCGGGGGGGGAGATCCAGCCCCGGCAGCCCCGGCAGCCCCGGCCCCGCCGCTCCGGCCGGAGAGACGCCGCGCCCCGCGCCCCGCGCCCCGGCCCGGCGCCGCCTCACCGTCCCAGCTCGGACTCCAGCTCGAAGTAGTGGGCCAGGGTGTCCTTGTTGGAGCCGTCGATCCAGTAGTCAGGCGCGGCAGAGCCGGGGCGGCCGGCGGCCGAGGAGCCGGAGGAGGACGAGGATGAGGATGAGGAGGATGAGGAGGAGGAGGAGGGCATGGTGACTTTCAGCATGCCGGACGCCTGCCGGGGGCTGCCCCCTCCTCCGCACCGGCTGCAGAAAGCAGAGCGACAAGGCGGCTGGCGGCAGCGGCACAGCACCTCACCTCCCTTCCTTCCTCCCTCCCTCTTTTCTTTCCTTCCTCCCTCCCTCCCTCCCTCTCTCCTTCCTTTCTTCCTTCCTTCCTTCCCTCCCTCTCCTCTCCTTTCCCCTCCTCCTCCTCCTCCGCCTCCCCCCGCCGCGCCGCGCCGCGCCGGGCCGGGCCGGACTGGAGCGGCGGCGGCGGCGGCAGCGGCTCCCCCCAGCCCGGAGGGGCGGCGGGGGCGCCTCGGACTGGGCGGGCCCGGAGCTGCCGGCGGGCGGAGCGCGGCGGGGCGGAGCGGGGGGGCGGGCACGGCGACGGCCGCCGCGGCGCAGGGAGCCGCCCCGGGGGGGGTCGCAGCGCCCCCGGCCCCCCAGCCCCGCCGAGCCGAGTGCGGCCGGCAGCCGGCTGGCGCGGGCCCGTGGGCGCTGCCCGGCGGCCGGGAGCGAGCCCCGGGGCTGGCCCGGGACGGCGGGCGCCCGGCGAGTTCACTAAAAGCATCCTGGCACTAGCGGTCACCGGGAGCGCAGCCGCCCGCAGCCCCATGAACGGCGGGACCGACTCCACGGGGGGACAACTTCACGGAGGGAGAAATGACATCCCGATCCGGAGGGACCCCTGCGGTTTTTGCCGGGGTCGGGCGGCCCGATCCGGACCGGCCGGCGCTGGGGCCGGGAAGGACGCGTAGCCCGTAGCGAGGTGGGCGCCACCCCGTTATGCTGCACCATTTTGCCAGTTCCAGATCTGGGATCAGTTATCGGGGTGCAACACGGGAGTTGAGGATTTCTCTCTCGGCGTTTGCCATGAATTTGGGGAAGGTGTGGAGGCAGAGACTGAGCAAGACAAATAGCAGTGGGAAAGAGACTGACAAATGCTCAAACACGACTGGAAGCCAGTAAAATCCAAAAAATATAGCTTCCTTTCCCACCACAGAACTAAAAGAAGCCATACAGAAATAAAATTGCCATGCTGCAATGCCACTCTTAACAGGTTACAAAATCTGCGGGTTTTGAAATGCATGCAATTATAATAAAGTATATTGTATCCCTGACTGTAAAAACCTTAGCCAGAAGTGTCTATATAAGGGCAGTTTCTGTTGGTGTAGTGGTGAAATAAAACAGCAGCAGTTGTGTGTGCCTCGCATGCATAGTATGCCAGATCAATCCCACTCACATCCTCCCCATGCTATTACACCCACTCATACTGTCATGCAAGCACAGGCAGGAGGTAAAATGGACCATGTGCAAGCCTGTGCAGCAGAAGTGACAGAAGTATTGTCCTCTAATTTTCAACCACATTCTACTAGCCTGTTTTTAAACATTAAATTCCTTGCTCAGATAAAGCACGCTATCCTGTTCAGTGTTGTGTTAATTCAGGTGTATAATGTTTTCCAAGCTGCTTTGTTCCCTCCCCAGACAAGTCTGTCTCTTACCGTTCCCTAGCTTCCTTACCGTACCTAGAGGGGGCAAGTAATCTTAACTCTGAATCTCTTAATTTCTCAAAGACCTTAAGAAAGAAATGCTCCTCTCTGCTTAACCAGATAATAGAAGAAATATCTGCTAATCCGGTCTTTGCTAATGGTAGGAAAGGATAAAAGAGATAAATGAGATAGATAAAAGAGAGATAATACCCTTTCTGCTCAAGTTTACTTTTTGCTGTTATAAAATTAAAATGTAGATCCCCAATGTGATTTGAGATTTTATCATTTTAAAATCCATATTTGAAAGTCAGGCAAAACTAACCCAAAGTCCTACTTTGCAAACCAAGTTCTGCGCACACCAGTTTGACAGAAACGCCAAACTTCCTTTGAGGCGAACTTTGTGCCCAGAGCACCTACCGTAACAGGGCTGAGATCAGCCCCAGAGCAGCAGACCAGCAGCCTTTTCACCGGTGCTCGTGCCTCCTGCCTTCTCCCCAGCTCGCTCTGTCTTCTGGTCAGTGTGGAACTTTTCTTCATAAAGCTTTGGTTGCTAGGTGACATTTTTTCCTCTTTTCTTATGACATTTTCTGACAGCATCTGCTGGGAGAAGAAATGGTCACTGATGATGAAAATCACGCAGACACACAGACACGGGGACACACACACAATGGCCAATCGGCACACTTAGAAGACGTGGCATTCTACATCATATTTTTGTTTAGTCAAATACCTCACATATTCTGTAACCCAAAGGGGACATATATTTCTGTTGTGGTGGGGTTTTTTAACAATTATTTCAGTAAGATTATGCTTAGCCAGGTATGTGCAATCAAGTTCAGATCTCAGATGATCGAGATATGCTTATCATGAGCCCTTATGTGTTCCTTGCTAAATGACATAGCACCGGGGGATTTTTTTTGTATTGTACCACCCTGTCTCAAGTGAGCTGGATCGCTCCATGCTGACAACCTAGTACTTGAAAATGACTGGACCTTATTCTCCAGGACCTCCACCTTTCTTAAAAAATTAAAATAACTATATCCAAATATGTCCATATGGAATGAAAGAAAGTCTTCAGGTTGCACACTGGGTGTAACCAGCACATGAACGCCTCTCTCAGTCTCCAGGAAAACAAAGGCAACATTTCAAATGCGCAATGATCCACTCAGATCTATGTTAACAATGTGAAGATTTGCACTACTATTGCACATGAATCTAAACCAGTGGTAAAACTTCATTTGTGTGTTTGTGACTTACTATGTGTGAAATTTTATTTTGGAGCTACAAATATAATAATTTTCCTGCCAACAAACATAGGTTACAAACTCAGTGGGAAAAGGCAGGTCACGGAGGCTTGCATCTTTTGCAGAGGAAGCAGTTTTTATGAACAAAAAATACATGCAAGAGATGTCCAACCTCCTGCCCTTCTCCTGCAACCCATAAATTTAAACCCAAAGCAGAAAGTTAATATGATGTGTTGGCGGAGGTGGGATCAGAAATCTTTCTGCTCTCCTTGTTGCTGCAGTTCTGTTTTTTAAATGCTCGTGTCCTTTTGTATAGACAGTACTGCATCAGGTATAAGCAGTCCACACTTTCCGGGGTTTCCTTCAAAAACAAGTACAGGATAAGAACTTTTTTAACTTGACTTCTGAAATTTTCATACAATTCTAGCAGCCAGACCTTGGGTAGAAACTTGAGAACAAGCAAATTCTGTCCAGAGTTTTGATTAAGTAGTTCACAGTTTATGGGCCCAATTTTTGAAAGAGTAGCATGCTAGTCCCTTGCCAGCTTAGGCTAGTATTTCTTCTTGAACAAAATGCAGCGTATGTCTTCAGGACACTTAAATAAAAATTGTTTGTCCCATACTGCTATCTGTTTTAAAAAAATAATACAGTTTTTTATTGAAGGTACAAGGTGTCCACACTTAGAGTAGAAAAGGTAGTGTCATCTATAAGAAGCAAACTGTCAGAGACTGTCCTCATTAAGGAACATTTCTCTCAAAATAGTTTGCAGATCCTAGAGCTTCCCTCTTTGCACAGGTGATCCAGTATGGATTCCACGTTCACACCCATGCCAGACGTGATGCTGATCTGCTATATGTGTAACGTGAATTAGGTCTTCTGATACAGAAGTTACTCAAACCATGTCACATATAAGTCAAAGAAGTTCAGATCAAGGCAAATCTCAAAAGCTCTCTCTTCCCTTTCCTGACACTGATTTTCCCTGCTGAATACAAAGCCTTGCCTTACATTTTATTTTCTGCAACATCTTTCATCTTGCACTCAACTTCCAGTACCTCTGGATTACTATGCAAGCTTCCATTGAATGCCCGTCAGTTAGAAATGCCAAAACCTTCTGCTAATTTATTTATTTTTATTTCTGTAGAGGAAGCCTTATGACTTGTATTGAACAAGTTCATCACAGTCTCTTAACTTACCATCTTTAATGCTGTTTTATATGTAAATCTAAGCCTACTAAATGATTTATAGACCTGCAGGATAAAGACGGACTCTTTCATCAGCTGTGTATGTGAAGAGATTAAATTAGGTAAGAATGAACACAGTGCAGGGAGAGGCCAGCAGAAGAGTGATGGCAGTGAGGAGATGTGTTTATGTAAGAGGAGGAACAGAGAGATCCTTTGTAGAGTGGCAGTAAGGGAGAAGGACAGTAGCCACATGCCCCTTTGCCTCAACGCCTACTCATACGTTTTGAAGTCAAGACCATTTTTTTCCAATGTCTGGGAAAAGCAAACATGTAACTGGGGATAAAAAAAGTGATTGCCTGAGGATGAACTGTTAGAAAACAACGTGATTCAGCCATCCCTGAACTACATTATGTGGGCCCCAGGTATCAACAGGGTCATTTTATAGTCATCGCAGGAGGACATACAGAACAGTTATCTTTGCAACATAGTCACGGCACTTATCATTCCTGTCCCTCTTTAAGTGATTCAATCACTCCTTTGATTTCTAGAATGTAGAAGGATACTTGAAGCATTCCCTTTCATTTTTCAGGATCAAACAGCATCCTTTGGTTCACTAAAGAAAATAAAGCTGATCCACATGCCTACATGAGTCATTAAATCCAAATAAACCAACCCCTTGAGGGCAGGCTTCACAAACGAAAAGTCGCCTGGTAGGACCCACAGAAGTTACACATAGCCCTTCCTGAGTGAAGCCCACTTAGCTGCTTCTGCCTCTCTAATCCCTGCTCAAACGAAATCCAGCTGGAGGTCCCCTGCCATTATTAGCAGCTCAAGAAATTTCTCTAGGATAAAATGCTTGCTTGTTTCTAATGCAGAACTTTTTCTATACACACCCCCCCCCCCCCCCCCCCGCCCCGCTATTATGCAGTTTAAACTCACTCCATCACAGGCTGGTGGAAAAAGAACCACCTTTCGCCCCACCCCCCAAAAAAACCCAACCCATGAAGTGAACTCTAAAATGTACACGTAAGAATACAAACTTTCTGCCAGGGTTAAGACGATGCCAGCCATACAGAAAGTTGAAAAAACAGAAAATATTACGAAAACAGACATGAAGAGCCCTAGTCACAGTGAAGCAGTCTTAAAATAAAAAAAAAGTTGCCAATGTTTAATATTGTTTCTTTCCCTTTCAAGAAGGAAAAGACAATTTCATCATTGTTTTGGTATTTGGAAAAACATATGTAGATACAGGAAATTATATAAAAACTGTAAGAGGGAGGCAAAGTTAGCAATTTCTGAGAAATAGTCATTTGTATGAAGCAAACTCACTTTCATGGGGTAGGCTGGAGTTCAACCTCAATTTGGTAGTAAATCAGTCATTTTGGAGGAAGGTCAGAAGGAGATTTAGGCATGAGAGCATTAGCAGCTTGGGTGGATATGCAATGAGTTGAAGAACCAGGAAGCCATACTTTATAAAACTTAATTTTTTCTAATTCCTACAATTTGTATTTTGTCCAGCGTCAAAGCAAACATTAAGGAATCATATGAAGAGAAACAGCTGCCACGCATCTAATTTTAAAAGTTAGTCAATGGTTGTGCACCTCCTTTTGCTGATTTGTGAACAAAAGCCAGCTAAAAATTCAGCAGATCCTCCCGTGTTACATTGCCCAGCAGAGAGAAGCAGTCTAAGCTATTTGCTTGATTTTCCTGTATAACTATATCCAGATTTAGTAGTGTGAGATTTCTTACTACAGATTTAAAGCGAACTCTTCACTGCCAGCACCTCAGCAGCTTATTGAGCACTAAAGTGGGTTCAGCAGCTGGCCCATTAACAGAGAAGTTAATAGCCATGGCTATGGTCATAAAGCTAGAATTCAAGGTTCATCCCTACTGCCGTTCCATAAGGCAGCTAGTTTACTAGCTAGGCTAGCTGCTAATTCTTGCCTTTCCAATTGTGTTATTTTGAAACCTCCCCTCACCCCAAACGAAATAAATAAAGCCCTACTGTGCTGTGAAAAACAATTGCGACCATCGGTTCTGACTGTTGCTGTCCAGTATGGAACAGATCTTCTCCATTTCACTCATTTGCCTCATATTTGAGTGGCTACAGGGTGAGAGGGCTCTAGTGTAGTTGTGACTGGGTTTCTTGTGACTTGAGTGCCAGTGAAAACAGTGGGAAACACAAACTGCTTTTACCCAGGATATGGTATAGAAAAGGAAAAATAGCTATCATAAGTTACTTCAGTGATTTCTGATTGGATTGCTGCCAGTTCTGTAAATTCTGGAGAACTGCAGCTTTTATGAGCAAGGAAATGGCTGTGGTTTGTTGATATTGTTTTGTACATCTTTCCGATTAAACATCCGGATAAAGCCTTCTCAATTGCAATCTAATTTCTTTCAGTGCCCTGCCCGATACTGATGACAACAGACTTACTATGTGTTAGCAAAAAGGTTTCTAGAAAAGATCAAACTCTGCGGAAAAAAACCCAGATGTTACAATATCATCCAATTTAAAAGTAAAGGTTAACTATTTAGCTCTGTATTTTGGTCCAGGACTAGACTGCACCTTTGGTCTTCATGAGGACAATCATTTCAAGTGGCAGACCTGGTGCTTCTGTTGATGGATGTCACAGTGAGATAGCAGTTGTGGGGAAAAGCTCATGCAGAAAATCCAAAGGAGTCAAAATGCCTGCACTTGAGTATTTCAGGGAATAATTCCTCCAATTACTCCCCTCTACACTGAATGTCTATGTCCTTTTTTTCTTTACAAGTTCCTTCACTCTTTGGATCCACATGGCCCTAGTCATCACTACTGATATCTCTCTGACACAGGTTGACAGAGACACACAGCAGAAGAGCATCCTTGTCCCAGGACGTAATGTTTATAAGCTTGTCTGCAGAAAAATGCAGAGGAAAGGATTACGAAAACACAGTCTTAAACTCATATTGTCTCACCTGAATGTGGTGCTGATTTCAGGCCTGCTTGAGGTTGCCTCCACTTTGTCTCCTCAGACACCTAACTCTTACCTAACTGCTCAACCCTTCAACAGTTCTCATATAAAAGCCCTGGGGCTCCAGGATAAAATTCTCCTCACTGTGATCATCTTTCTCCATCTCACCCCTGGATTTGTCCACAACCATTCATTTTTGATTCTTGAAAATTTACTGCAACTAATTTAACTCTTAGATAGCACTTCATCTGCTCTCTGATAAGCATCCACATAAAGACTTTTACCCTGTATTTATTACAATTCAAGAGTAATTACTGTAATTCAAGAGTGTATACAGGGATACCTGACACTAAACTGCTGCTGAACTGCAAGGTCTTAGCATTATTCAGCAACTCAGTATCATTAAACCCACTGATAGAGGTGCAGGGCTATATGCATAGAGAACTTCTGTGGTTTTCATAAAAAACCAACTTTATTGGAAATACCTAACAAATTCAGTCATGACTCAAGATCATATGAGATCATACTTTCACAGAAGATATGCTACATCTTGTAAAACAAAAAAAAACCTGAATCCCTCCAAGACAAAAGAGAGCTTAGTATTTCCAAATCACAGCACTGTAATTTCTTCTCTAGATGATATACATATATATTCAAACATGTTACACCAATAAAATTGTGCATTTCCAAGCACAAGAGATGAGTTTTATTTGTACTTTGTGAAAATCAGCTGCAGTTCATGTCAGATAAATTCTCATTTAGCTAAATTTTTAAAATCTTCCCCCCTCATTTAATTGCAGTAGTAGGAATTAACAATGACAATCACATTTGCAGACTGAAAAAATGTATTATTCTATTATTATACTTACCCCTTCCACTACTGTTTTTCCAATAAAATTGAACAGGGGTTAAATGAAGAATTACAAAGCAATCTGGTAGAATTTCCAGAGTATATAGATACTGTATTTCAGAATCTCCACCTTCATGTTCCAGTATGACCTCCATAAGTCAAAAGCAAAGCAAAAAGCAGAACAGTTTCATTGCTCATGTAAACAGTTTTTCTTGTTTATTTCTCACTCAGTAGTTTGCTACTATATATACCCTAACCATAGTTTAGACTCTTGATCTATGGAATGTATCTAAAAGCTTTGGTAACATCTGACTTATACAAATCACTTTGCAAGGAATTATAAATTCCTTTTGTTGCCATTAAAAATTTTAGACACATGATTAGGGGCATTCTGGTTTCCTCAATTAGTATTTCTTACTTCTTTTTTCTAATCTAAACTGAAATGTAACCAGTAAAATACTGAACATTGAATTCAGTGAAGAACTCTTCACTAAATCAAAACGCTATGATCACAAATCAGTGTATTGTTCAAATGAATCTGTCCAGTTTTTGGTAAAATATTCGTTGATGTTCAAAATATATGAAAAAAAATAAAGCTGCATTGGGCTAGTCTTCATGGTAAAGCTGAGTTCACCCAGAGGATATAAATAATCCTTCAGCCTGTACAAGAGTAAATGACAAGATATGTGTATGTAAAAAATCATGCATAATTTGAGTGCTGATCTACATATAATTACTGTAGGTGAACAGAAAGCTTGTGTACTCACAAAACAGTTCCTCCTGCTTCCATACAGCTCCTGCGCAGGAAGGCAACATTAAGATCACTAACCAGTATACGGAAACAAACAAACCAAAGTATGAAGTGTTCTCCAGGCTATTCTTGCTGTGTGCTTCTCAGTGCTTCTTGCCTTCTGTCTCCTAGATAGAGGCTTTTGATACTAGGGGGTTTTTTTGTCTTGTTAAGGGTTAAATGATTATTTGTATGATTCAGTAACAGATCAGAAACTAATGTTGGTTTTGTTTATACTTACGCAATGACAATGAACTCTAAGCATATGGGCAGATGTATGTGAAAGAAATATTTGGCCAGCCACCAGGAATGTTAAGATTGTCACCAGTTCCCTTCCAGTGTCAGCAGTTGCACAACTGATTCGGAAAAGGATGGGGTTTTTTGCAACACCAGATGAGAAGTGCACTGATACTGTTGTATCTATGTGCTAACCAGCTAATCTTGCCTTTTTCTACACGCAGTTTCCAGAAAATAATCGCACAAGACTGCTTCCATTTTACTTGCCACTTTCACATTTCTCTAGGAGTTGTAGAAGACACTGTTACGAAATGTCAGCAGTTATGTAGATAAGCATCTTCACTCATAGGGGGAAGGAAATGTGAGCTATCTAAAGTGAGCTGAGGAATAGCAGAGCTCATTATGTTTTGCTGACTGCATTTGGAAAGAAGTGCGTTCAATCTGAAATGAGAGAAAAGAACAAAGAGTCTCCTCACTCTTCACCAGAGTGAAGATGGTGTGTGTGTTTGCTCTTTGTCTGAGACTTGCTCTGCAAGAGACTTCCTGGTTGGCTGGCCAAATCCCACACAAACTTATTCAAGGCAACTTGAAATCAGTATTTTGGGGTCTTGCGGTAAAATGCAAATATTTCAAGTAATCAAAAGATTTCATTTTACTCAGTTCTGGTTATCTTTTTCAACAGAACTTTTATAACAACAAAAGTTAGTTTTGAAGCAAAATGTTTAACTTCAAAAGTACCTACACAGAACATTTGATTTTTTCCAGCATTTTTTTTTCATAAAAAAATTATTTACTGACTGTAGCTCAAATAATACACTGGGCTCCTACCAAGGCTTTTTTTTCTGTGGAGAAGGTGTTGGTTAAAAAAGTCCCCAGTTCGATGACAGCAGAAGCAGCACAGACAACAAAAAGAAAGTTTGTTCCCAGCAATGTAGAGCTTAAAAGACAGGAAAGTGAAGAACCATCTGTTTGGTACATTTATCTTGGCTGTGGCTTTTTACATCTTTCAGAGTCATGCAGCTTAGCATGGCAAAACACAACATGCTTTTGGGTAGCACTCAGCCATTTTTGGGGGTAATTCTTCCCTGTTGGGATGTCAGTGGGAAAATTGTTTAGCAGGTGATGAAAAGAGAGACCAAGAAAGCTTGCATCAGCCACTGCAACATTCAAACAAGTGGAAATAATAAAAAGAAACATGAATGTAAGTGCTGTCATGTGAAGGTTTTCCAGGGGTGGTGACATTTAGAGTTTGAGGGCAACACAGCTAGGTTAGCACCTTGTCATGAGAAGGACTGGGTGAAGTTGGTGCTGTAGCATCACCATAAATACTACATCCCCAAATATTATTTTTCTCAATAGACCTACAGTTATTAAGTAGGAGACTGATTTAATACTTTGGAAACTACACAGGTCATCTATATCTTGATCCATTACTTAGCCTTCCTCTGCCCCTAAAATTGTAGAATATTTCTGAGCCAGACCTTGAGGTTCTTACAGCAAGATCCAAGATCCACTAACACCAATGAGAGTCTTTGCTCTCAGAAGTCAATATTTAGGTTGGATATTTCTCCTTGTACTAATCTTCAATAGCCTCACCTGGGACCTGATGCGCCACCAGACGAAAAACAGTTTCCTAGTTAAAAAGGTGCTAAGGGCAAATCAAAGCAAGACTAAGTGCAAGATGCCAAGTCACAATTATCATTTTCAGGCATAGTAATGAAGAGAGTGTAACTGCCAGTATTACTGTTCCTAGTATCTTCTGCCTGTATCCTTTATGCACTGTGTGCAGATTTTTCATCAAAAATGGTTTCTGCAGTACCCGGCCTGCATTTTGACTAACTGCATGTAAATGACAGGAATAGGGATTCTAGAAAACTAATAAAATTAAGTTAATTTGGAGGCCACATCTGTCACCCTGTTGTTAGACGAGAAAGCTAGGCAAATAGAACACTGAAAAGCAGGGTATCCTTGGCTTTACAGCAATTCACTCAATTCTACATGGGATGCTTTTCTCAAACCTCCAAACTTACATCTGGGCTTCTTTTATCTAACCTACCAAAACCAGAATTTTCCTATGAAAGTCACTGTGTTGTGTGTAAAATGCTTAAAACAAAGCAATGAAGCTAGGTCTGAAGAATAACAGATCACTGAGGAAGGCACATAAGACTGTCTTTATTCTAAATATAGCTGGACCCTGCCAGTAAGCAGATACAGTTTTAAAAATGCATGTTGTGTTTATGATCAGCTTCTCTTAAAGAATCTAGTCTTCATGTTGTACTATTGTCAGATCGGTAAATCCTCAGCAATTTGGTCAAGAAACCTAGTACTTTTGTAGAGCAACATGCCAGTTTATACACCTAGAATGACACACTTCTGCAGAACTCTAATATTGTTATTAGATCTTGGCAAAACCCAACACTTTCAATCCAAAATTTGTTCTCAATTTAAAAAAAAAAAAAAAAATCAAGGCCAGCTCTTGATTTAAGACCGCTTAAGGAAGTGCTTTTCCTCTAGAATTCCACTTGCCAAGACATACGTATTTTCAAGGATACAAATTATACCACTGATACTAGACTAGTGATAGATTTTCAGAGAAAAACCCTTTTCTTTTTCTCTAACTCAACCCAAGAATCACTCCCTCAGCAAAAGTATAAATTTTCTACTAGAAATGCATCTAGAAAAAGACAGTGCCAAAGCCTGCAAACGAGAACAGAAAAGCAGAATGAAGTTGTGACAGCCAGACTGGCAATATGGAACAGAACAGAGACAAAAAGTGCTTCTTAAACACCCTATATTCGGTGTGTACCTGCGACAAATTAGAGACAGGTAAGTGGGAGACTGAATGCCTGGTCCCACTCATGTCAGTGGAATTTGTTGCCATGGACTAGCACCAAAATGACCTGTGTAGATAGTATCCACACAGACCACGCAGTTTCACAAATACAGGTGCATGTAACCAGCTCTTGTAAACAAGCTTATGTGCTTTTGGTTTGGTCAGGGCAGCACAGAAGACTGTACTAGTCTGCTGGAACGACATGAATTGGTTTCAGTTGAATTTGGATCATGACCCAATCTATGGGACTCTGATAGTGCACCTGTGCTATCAGATTCCCTCCCTTGTAATCACGGGTAATTTTGTCATGATCCCTTCTTCCCAGAAATGCTTCTTTAAAGTTTTTAATGCAGGAACAGGCAATCAGGTGCTTCAATTCCTTCTGACTGATTATAGGTGTCTACTTGGCATGTACCATACCAAGAACAGGGCAGGTTCCCCTCTTTTCAGCTCCAGTTCATTTCTACTGCATACTCATCCTGGAAAACAGGCTCTCATTATGGATCTAGTATCTTTATTTAGCAAGGCATAAAAAATGGGCTTCAATACATGCCGTTGATTTTACTGGAATTTAAGCACGTGTGTACATTTTGCTGAACAAAGTCAAAGACTAAGTGGATTGGTGAATACAAACTTAGATCCTGACCCCCAGTAGCAAAATTTTCACGTTTTAAAGGAACACACTTAGGTCCATGCCAATGGATCATCCTGCCTCCCCGTCAACTTCCTAAGAAATGCAGATTGTTTAAAACAGCAGCTACATGAACTGCAAGCTTTTTTTATAGACTACAGAAATCGTCACCCACAACCAGCAGTTTCTACCATGTTTTCTTAGATTAAAAAAAAAGTAGTCAAAGGATCAGATACGCATATATTTTTTTTAAAAACCCAGAAGCCAAGAAAACAAAAAGGCCCTCCGCCTAAGTCATCTATACATATTACAATTTTCTGCTACAATCATGTTTACATACTGGATTCTCAGAAATGCTGATTTTAAAATGGAAGCACTGTCAACCCCTAAACAGAACAGCAGCAGAAGGTGCTCATATACATTTCAATGAAGAAAGACTCCAGGGACTGGCTTTACAACTTATTGTATATTTGCTAGATAGATGTTCTCCATGACAAGACTTAATTACTTCATAGTAGTCTAATTCATTAAAATACATCTATGAACAATCAGCCACAGTTCACATACTTGAAGTACAGGCAGGTTTGATTTTTCCATGAAGAGAACAACAACTGACAAATAAAAAGCTGCTTCTGGAGCTGAGTCATTTATATTTATTATTGAAAATAAGGACTCCTGTGCAACGATGCCAAATTTAGTATGGTGTATTCAGCACATCAATACAAGATAATTATTTTTCTCTGCAGTCCGACATAGCAGTGATGCGGTATATTGTGTGGGCCATACTGGCTACATTTTAATTTAGAAGGCTACTGGTGTGCAGAATGAATAGGTACAAATTGGAAACTGGCCGAGGAGGCAGGCGGAACAGACCATTGCAAGTGATGGAAAACCACTTCCAGGCCCTGCCCTTGCTGCTGATGTCCTCTGGCTGCCGCACCAGAATCATAGAATTGTTTGGGTTGGAAGAGACCTTTAAGATCATCGAATCCAACCATTAACCTAACACTGCCAAGTCCACCACTAAACCATGTCCCTAAGCACCACATCTACACGTCTTCGAAATACCTCCAGGGATGGTGACTCCACCACTTCCCTGGGCAGCCTGTTCCAGTGCCCGACAACCCTTTCACTGAGGAAATGTTTCCTAATATCCAATCTAAACCTCCCCTGGCACAACTTGAGGCCATTTCCTCTTGTTCTGTCATCTGTTACTAGGGAGAAGAGTCCGACCCCCACCTCTCTACAACCTCCTTTCAGGTAGTTGTAGAGAGCAATAAGGTCTCCCCTCAGCCTCCTTTTCTCCAGGCTAAACAACCCCAGTTCCCTCAGCCGCTCCTCATAGGACTTGTGCTCCAGACCCTTCACCAGCTTCGTTGCCCTTCTCTGGACACACTCCAGCACCTCAGTGTCTTTCTTGTAGTGAGGGGCCCAAAACTGAACACAGTACTCGAGGTGCGGCCTCACCAGTGTTGAGCACAGGGAGACTATCACTTCCCTAGTCCTGCTGGCCACACTATTTCTGATACAAGCCAGGATGCTCTTGGCCTTCTTGGCCACCTGGGCACACTGCTGGCTCATATTCAGCTGGCTGTTGACCAACACCCCCAGGTCCTTTTCCACTGGGCAGCTTTCCAGCCACTCCCCCCAAGCCTGTAGCGTTGCCTGGGGTTGTTGTGACCCAAATGCAGGACCTGGCACTTGGCCTTGTTGAACCTCATGCAGCTGGCCTCAGCCCATCGATCCAGCCTGTCCAGATCCCTCTGTAGCGCCTTCCTACCCTCAAGCAGGTCAACACTCCCACCCAACTTCGTGTCATCTGCAAACGGACTGAGGGTGCACTCGATCCCCTCGTCCAGATCATTGATAAAGATATTGAACAGGATTGGCCCCAGTACTGAGCCCTGGGGAACACCACTTGTGACCGGCCGCCAACCGGATTTAACTCCATTCACCACAACTCTTTGGGCCCGGCCATCCAGCCAGTTTTTTACCCAGTGAAGGAGCATCTGCAGCTCGGAAAGGCAAGCGCGATGTGGCCAGTCCCACTGCCATGCACCCCCACAGGGCTGTGGCCACCCTGGCACAGGTGGCACTGACACGCCTCCCTCTCGGGAAAGAAAAGGGGAAAGAGACCACCTCAGAGGGGAGCTACTCCTGGCAGTGGGAAGGAGAGCTTTTTCAGTGGAGGACAAAGAGGCTGTGGATGGGCACAGATGCTGAGACTGCTGTGATGCTCCATGGGGTGGGGGAGAAATGTTCATCAGGACCTGATTTGGGAAACAAAACAGACATTATGACAGACCTAGTCTAAACTTCTCCGGCCTCTGTGGCTTCAGGCAGCTTCCAGTGGCTGAGAGTATGTTCCCCCACTTGCTTTTAAATGGCTTACAATATACCCAAGAGTTTTATAACCAGAATGCAAACTAGCAGATGAAAGCAGAAGGATACTAATGAACACATGTGAATTACAAAATTATCTTCAAGTGGTATCTCATTTTCTCATTAAATGGTAGGTCAAAAATATCTGTTGCCTCCTGGCAATGTAAGGAGAGTACCACCAGTTAGATACTATCAACATGTTCTTTATTTTCCCTCTTCTCCATTCGGAGCTTCCTGATCAATTTATCACATATGGTTTATCATTAAAATCTGGCAATCTTCAGTGAATTTACATTTTTGCATCTCAAGCCTGCTTAACTCCCTGAAAAACTGTAATACTCGCACTTAGTGCTCACATCATTGCTATTACCGATATATCACACACTCCTTTTGTAACAACGTTAGCTAGCATGGAATTTTATTCCCACTGAGGGTCAAATAATTTACCATGTGAAATTACCAAAAAATTATTTACAAACATGAGATAGCAGAGTTGCTGAAAATGTTTTCTGGCCTAAAAAGATAAAGGCAGAAAACCGTATGAGTTAACATGGCTGCAAATCTTTGCTGCCTTGCAGCTGATGAGGTTCCCTTCATTTGAAGATCCAAAGATTTTAAATGGGTAATGATCTCCTCTAGTTTAAAAACAAATCCTGGACAGATTGACAGATTTTAATCTGTGAACACATAACAAGAATCAGCTAACACATTGCAGACAGCATACAGAGCATTACGAAAAATTGACTAGGTACACAAACTTGTCATTACCACCACGACTGACTCTTGTGATATTTCATCTTTTTCCTACAGCCCCAGAAGTTGCCACTGGACTGTATCTGAATTCAACTTTCAATTTCAAAAAGTAAAAAAAAAAAAGGACATTTTTATGGTTGTGAGTGACATTTATAGGAGAAAAAATGGAAAAGTTAGCATCTTGAATGCGGGAATGAAGAAAAAAAATTCAACAGTTGTTTTACAGATCTCAAGAGCCTTCACTGGGGAGATGCACCCACCTGTCCTCTGTCTGCCACCTCCTATTGAAATGAATGGCAATCTCCTATTGACTGATGGGTCTTGGGTTAGGTATCCAAGCATGAAGTGGGCTGCTAAAGAGACCACGTTTTCTTGTTCAAGCACTACAGACTTCTTTCTGCTATTAAGTCACTTTTTAACACCAGCTTCATGAGTGAGTATGGTTTTTTGCATTCAGTGTCACAGATGACCTGACCTTCAGCTCCACTATGTTCTACATGAGATTTTCCTTTTCTTTCTCAGACAGTATCTCAGCGATGGTGAAGTTGTTAGCTTTTGCAAGGCAATCCAGTTCCTTCACATATCTATAAAGTGCCATAAAAATATCCTTCTTAAAGCATGATGATGCTTACAACAGTGGAAGAATGTCTGGACTTTTTTAAGACTAAGAAATTGGTCTGGAACAGACTGACCACATCTCTACGGAAGTGAGTGGCTTTTGCCCCTGAGGCTCTCCTGGACTGGATGTACTAAAGGTGGGGAAGCTGCACACTGATTCAGTGCTGTGGGCAAATATACAACAAGAACTTGTCTTAATAATGAGAAGTTCCAGATGTAAAGGGGAAATGGGTAGGGTGACAGCAAGCTATTACTGTAAGGCCTAGGACCTTCAGAGCAGATGGGGAAGCAGGAGAGCTACCTTCCACCTTGTGTGTCAAGAAGAAGGAGTGGAGCTTACGGAAAGTCATTTTAGCAGATGGCTTAAGAACTGGATGTGATATTTAACACCCAATTTCTACTGATCAAAGCACTTTCAGAACAGTCCTAATTGTAGATACCTTCTTTCAAGACCACCACATTACTGCCTGCTACCTGCTACTAGATGACTACCACATATGTCTGCCGTCTAGGTCTCATCTATGACCATGATCTCCTTGGCCACAAAACATACTGTGTCTAAGTCTTGCAGATTCTTCCCAGATAGTATTTTTCGATGTTTTTTTCTACCTGTCCATGTAACCCAAACTATTTATATCTCAGTTAATTCAAGTTCTGTTCCTGGGCTTCAACAAATGCAATGTAGCCTTACTCAGAATGGTGCTGATAGGAATTTCCCTCCTAGACTGTTGGTTTGTTTATGTAACTCCTCTAGTTCAAGTCACCAAACATAAAAATTACTTGTTTGTTCCTCTGAGTCCCTTCAGAGCCTATGACTACACTCCTCACACTTCTCACTCACCATGAGGATGACAACTCCCCCATTCACTAGACGGGGCCGGCCACCAACATTCCCTTGTTACATCTGTATAGAATTTCAGTATTCTTTCATGTTCTGCCCACATGCATGGGATGTCAGTCTTTTAACCACCTGCCATTAGAAGATTATTTCACTGTCCATAATGCAAAAGGTCAAACATTAAAATTGTTCAGGAATCCTAACATGCCTGAATTTGACACTTAGGATCAAGAGCTGCCAATATAAATTTGTAGCAAACCATATGCTTGTCTGGTTTGAGTCAGGTCCAGTGATGTTTCCACCAGTTCCTGTAACAGGAATTCCTGGCAAATGTTTTTCTCCACAACACACTCAATCTGAAACAATCTAGGTTATTGGGAAAAGAAGGAACATTGGAAGGCATCCAAATTACTCAATCATTCTGACAGTTATGGGAGGCCAACTGCTGGAAAGATTTTGTGAGAGCTAAATGGAACTGTTCTAACAAGACATGTATAAGCACAATATGATACTCCGGCACAAAGCAGGCCACAACCTTTAGGTGCCAAAGTATTACTTGCATGTTGAGCAGGATGTTCCCTTCTAGTCTGCCACTTTGTTTTGCTCATTTTTTAAAAATTCCCTTGAATTCCCGGTAACAGTAACACACTGAGCATTGCTTCACTGATGAAGGAACTCAAGAATATATTACTGATTTATTTATAGGCACTGAGACATGGTGACAGATCTGAGAACAGAACTTACAACTTTCTGTTCCAGTTTTGCATGCAACACAAGAAAATTCTGCTTTTCCACAACCCTAGTCTTAACTGCAAGTTTTTACCTTCTTCCAACTTTGCTCCTTCTTGTGATCCCTGCCTAGTGAGTTTTTCCTTACACGAGTGGAACTGATCATGGGAATTAGAAAGACTTTAGGCAACTCAAACCGCTAAACAGATAAAAAGATCAGACAAGAGCAGCTTGAAGTGCTACTGAGAACAAGTACCCTTAATGGGAACAAATACAGGCCATACTCTGTAATTTCCATTAGCTCCGGGTCAGCACAGAATCTAACATAATAAATGTCACATATAATTTATCAGTACCCAGCATTCACTTTGCAGTGCTTGAACATTAACATTGAATATGCTTTTTAAAGTTTGTACAGAGTCCCAGAGAAGTTACTGGGTTCTCAAATACTGCAAGTGATCCAATTAAATAATAAAAACATTTAAACGTGTATGCAAAAGAGAGAACACAATAAAGTATTTATATTCTCGGTGATTTTTCTGCCTGTTTAAGTGTTAAACACCAGGTCATACTTTGCAACACGAGTGCTCCGAGATAACAGTCCATGGCCAAACATGCTTCACAAGCTGTCAGCTAACTCCTCTACAGTGAAGGAGAGAAAGAGTGCTTTGATCATGACATCCCAAAAGAGGTTGTCCACCATTACTGCTAAGGGCTCCATACACTGCGAAGAACCTGCAGAAGCCCAGCCTCCATCTTTTAGAGGGTCTGCACAACGTGAAGACTTGTTCTCTTGGGCCAGGATCTCATCCAAAGCATTGTTTACTATAAAACTTCCAAGGAAAACCAATGTTATTGTGAAATGGTCTTCCCCATAATGAAATTAAATGGAGATTTTGGAGTTTGAGAAGCTAGGTCATATTACTGACAAAATGCTGATTCATTCTGAATGAGGTTTTTTTTTTTTTTAATTCCAGAAGCAGTACTTGTTAGTTCATGAAGTATCTGAAAACAACAATTTAAGTTTGCTGCCCGCAGTTTCTCTCTCATTTGCTGCTTTGCGAATGTTTTTTTGAGATACACTTAAAAACCAGGATAGGGATTGCAAAAGGTTTGCCTGTGTTTTCTTTCCAGATTAATGCACTGACAGCTAACTAAGAGGATGATGCAGCCAGTGACTTACTCTCTGATGTTTACAGTTATCCCAAGCTGCCTACAACTCAAGAAATAATCAGCCTTCATGGTTGTTTATCAAAGCATTCAAAATACGAAGTAATATAAAAAATATTTTTCGTTTTCTGAGTAACAGTGCCTACAATGCTCAGTGTTTATACATACCTATATCGACCTTGCTTAGGTAGAAGCTTTTCCTTCCCATTACAAGATCATCTTTGCAACTGTTTCTTTTTTAATTTTACCCAAACTAAAGACCAGGAAAATCAAGGGCGGGGGGGGGGGAGGGGAGGGGACGCAGGATGGATAAGGATTAGTTGTTTGCTGCTTTTTTCAGTGAAAGAACTAAGGGGAGTAAGAAAGTTAGCAAGCAGCCAGCCTCAAAGCAAGCCAGAGGAGGTAGCTGTGAGCAGGTAAGCTGTGGAACTCCTTGCCATGGGATACTGCAGATGCCAAAAATATAGATGGATTCAAAAGAGGCGGGGCAGATTCATGAAAGACAAATCCACTGTTCAATATCCTAGAACAGTTAGAAACCATCTTTGCCTCAGATAGTCCTTTAATTTCAAACTGGTAGAGGCTGAGAAAGTATTTCAGAGGAAGTATCAGATATGCTTTCCGTGTTTCACTTTTCCTTGGCATCTGCTTTTGGCCACTGCGGTCAGATCTAACAGATCCATTATTATTGTTACATAGAAGTTTCACATTTGTTAGCTCAGCATAAAGCAAAACTTAGACAGCAGGTCAGAAAAAATATGATCTTACTGAAGTGATTTTTCCTATAGGTTATTTTCCTAAATAACTTTTCAGTTCGTCACAACACAGAAACTTTGGCCAAGAAAATCTCCTTCTGTGCGGGCACTTCTGAAGACTGATGGGTTTGACTCACAGTAAGGCATTTGCACAGCTTATTAGTTAGTTACTAATTGTTTATGTATATATCCTTAAGCCCACCAAGTTTGGAACTCTATATGGTGCCTCACTATGGCCTAAGAGTTGCAAAGAAGTCTGACATGTGGTTTCTGATGCCATGTGGTACATGTATGATTGAAGTTATATGCAACTAAAACCAGAAACTTAGGGGAAATGCTAGGCTACTTTAATAATGCATCACACTACTAGATCCATGGGTAATGAATACCCTGAAAACCAAGCACACTAAAAATTCAGGCATATGACAAAAGCATACCTTCTCGCCTTTTTGTTGCTCCTTCATGTACATTTACAACCCTTCATCACATGAACTTCAGCGATACGACTTATGGGCTCTAAAGCAAATAGACAGGGCCCCACAGCACAGGAAGGGAAGTAAGTGCACGGCTACACTTCATCTTCAGCTCTTTGTCCCATCGTTTAAATGTCAACTTCCTTTCATCATATGTAAAAAGAATGAAATGCCTGAGGGACAGGGACACATTCTTTACTATTAATTTGGCTATCGAGATGGTAATCTTGGCAGGGGAAAAGGAGAAAGAGGGGGGACAGCTTTTAACAACATTATGACCAGATTTGTCAGCACTCACATGACAACAGTATGACTCACATGACTGAAGTGATTTGAATTCACAGAGCAATTCCTCATTCATTGCATTTCTGGGTAGAATCAAACCCAGAGGTTGCTATCTATCCGTCTATGAATATGAACACTATTACATGAACTGGTCTTACTGGGAGCCAGACTTGACCATTTAGTGTTCTTTTATTCTTGCTAGAAAGGAACTGGCTTGAGTTGAAGTGGAGTAAGGCTGTAAGCATTTGATTGAGTGGGTAAGTTATTTTGCATAATGGTGATATATCACTCTATTTTCCCTATAAACCTAGAAGTGCTGTTTGGAGTTAACACGGGTGAGCACTGAAGGCTTTTGCCAGAGATGGAGAAGATAGGTTGAGTTATTAGGAACTCCTAGGTAAAATGCTTGAGCAGTGATCTCCACAAAAACACGATTGGTCAGATCTCAAAGCCATAGGTCACAACATGGAAACTAAAGGACAGGGTTTGCTCTTGTCCAGCTTACCATGAATGCAGAAGGCTTGATTTTCATCACTTCTCTTCCTCCACCTCTAGCTTTCTCAAGACAGGACTAATGCTGAACAGTAGGACACGGAGCCAAGAGTTGCAATTCCTCTGTACTATTTCTGGTCATTCTGCTGATTTGTTAGAGGACATTCAGTAACAACAGATGTGTCGAGACTGCGTGATGAAAAAGGCAAGAGATATAGCAAGCTAGCACCAAACTGTTTAGGCCTGGAAGCCACCACTAGGAACCCAACTTCTAGCTAACACTCCTACCTGACAACATACAGGTATTTCTACATGGTACTATGCTACATGGTCCATTTCCTGACATGTCACACAGTTCTGATAACACTTACCTCCATTCATGGGTTACTGTCAAGCTAAATTTATCCAAGTCAAGCGCTTTAAGTCTTTGGATGAAAGGACTTCTCATTGAGCAAGTGGAAATTATTACCAACATTATAAAATGAGTGGGTGCTGCTTAGACTGAGAATTAGCTCTTCAGAACACGGTTGCTAACAAAATAACAATGGGAAAAGAAGCACTTGCCTTTCAAGTTAGTCTCTAACAGGAATAGAAGCAGACTGTAACAAAGGCAAATTGTTACAGTTTTAATCCTAGAGTGGAAATTAAAGAGATTAATGGAACAAATAAGATTTTTCCTTTATCTTAGTACAATCTGAGGAACAATCCTGTCATTTTAGTAAGACAATCTCCCTTTTAGTTAAAGGAGAAAAGCATAACTAAGTAATGTAAAGAGAGAATCTTGTTTAGAAATACGGAATATACATGAGAAAATGCTGAATTGACCAGATGTGTCCACAATGTTTTATTCAGCTCTTAAAATTTCTGTAGATGATACATGGAAGCAGTGGGGTGAATACTGCAAGAACTTCACAGAATTTCACAGAACTTGAGAGAGGATTGGCAGAAATAATTGGAAAGGTCATCAATTAGTGCTAGTAAACCCTTGCATTTCTGGTTTGGGAAGCATGATAGTTGTAGCTCAGAAGAAGACCTTGAGAGGGTCTTTTGGGAAAAAAGTAAAAGCTGCTTGGAAAAGGAGGAAAATTATATGATTCTCTTAAGTACAGAATTTTTATATTTTATTAGATTTAAAATTTGTTTTCATTTGTCTGTTTTTATCTGTACATATTTCCAATACCTAGTTAGGTTAATATTTGTGAGAGGCAAAAAGCCTGTGGCCCTGTAGACTCATTTCAATAGAACAACAGAGACTGGAACATCATTCAAAACTGTAGTTGTCCTTTTCTATTTAAAGGCACTGGATTATTTCATTTAATATTCTCTAATGCACATAAAACAGTTACTTAGCTTTTCTGAATGTAGTTCTCAATCATGATTAATTAAAATTCAAGGACTTCATTTAGCAATCTTGTCTTCATAAGCTTTGAAAAAGTCTCTCTTATTTAAAGCTTTTATCCCAATCCCTTTTCAAAATAACATACTATTTTATTATGGAAAGACAGTAGAAAATTCATTTATGGCTTATTATAAAAAATATTTTTTTCCTGTTATTACAGCAGACTGTCTTGTAGCATAGAAGCCTGTTTCTTGTCAGTGGCTAGAGATTCACTGTAGATATCTCTAATCAACTGGTATCTGTCATTTTAATTGACAGTTCACTTAGGGCTGTCAGTTATTAAAAGCAGAGAACTAACACAGCTTAATAGTTACATAGACCATAGCATCTCTTTTAGGACTGTAACCAGTATTTAGAACAGTATTTAAATCAGAAAAAAACCCAGATCTGGACTAGCATATAAAGCTGTACTTCAGAGGAGCTGTTGTAACCACCCTCTTGCTGATGGAACACACTGAGATGGTAAGAATATTCTGCCATCACAGTTTGGGTTTGCCTCCTTCTCCACCATCAGCACTAGCATCGACACTCCACTCCCAGGCACCAGCCCACAGCTCTTGCTAGATTAACTCAAATGAGGTTAGATTCATTTTATCTGAACCATTTTCATCTGATGCCACAGTCACTGCATTATGTTTCTGTTTAGGCTGACCAGTCATATCAAGGAGCTCATGGTCCATGTTTAAGTTGCATATCAACATACAGGGCCAACTTCTGCTAATCCCAGAGCTCCATCTGTGTTTCTTAGTCCAGAGGCTTAAGTAGACTTGCAGTGATAAAGGCGGATTACTTTAAGATTACTGGTAACATCTGTAATGATCTGGGGCTCCAGGATTTCCTCCTACAATTTATCAAGATGATAAACATGTGGAGGAATGAGTATCTGATCTGTGCTATGGTTCTACTTGAAAAAATTTATGAGATTTTTCAAAGTCTCTCCTTTCAGCATGAAAGGAAATGGCGTGTGCCAGAAGAACAGCACCTCCTCAGTCATGTCAAAATAGTCTGTTTCATACGTGTATGCTATAATCAGGATTTATTCTTTAACTGCCAGGCACTGGGCTCAGTTAAGAAATATTCCCATATGCGTGGAGCAGAGAATCTAACATGGTCAAACTTTCATTAGCACATACTGTTTTCAGTATCATTATCCCTTAAGATTAAAGTTTACTTCATTATTTTACCTCTAATATTTCACTGATTTTTCCTTTCATTTTGACAATTTCGGTATTTTCTTTCTTTACACAGTAGACTAATCAAATACTCATAAAGTAGGGTAACAAATTTTCCAAGCTCACAGAAACAGATACTTTCATGAAAAAATAAATCTTACCTTAACCTTCTATTTTGTAAAGACGAATCTGTTCAGGTCTTGACAACCCTTAGAAACATTCAGTATATCTCACTAATAGGTTTCTGTTGGGGAAAAATCAGTACTTTTAGAATTTTTTCCACATAATTTTATCAAGTAAATGCTTTGACAATATCTTTGTATTTGCCCACTACATCATTTCTTTCTGTCACCCTTTAAGATCTTGACATTGTCAATCACAATACACAGACACAAATCCCAATTTATATAGAAAACCAGCTACAGTTCTCCGAGAGGCTGAATTCCAGCTTTGGCTCCTCTGTTTACAAGGAAATAATTCCTGTGTGGTCCCCTAAGGAAGGCCAGGAGACATCTTACAACTTGCATGTTATGATGCATATGATATCCTCAATGTTTAACATTAGCTGGCTGGGGCCACTTTTGGGCTCTGTGACCCTGTCTAAGCACAGTTGCCCATAGGAACTATGTAAGGCATAAAGGCAAGATCTTGCAGTCACCTCGCTGTAAGGGAAATGAGGGCTTCTACAGCATGGCCACAATGCTCCCACTGCTAGGCAGGGAAAAGGAGGAATGTGTGGATGCCCGTCTCGACCCACTATGGGCTTTCAGCAATCAGATCCTTGCTTCCCTGCAGGATCACTGCTACTTACTTCACTGGCTCCCATTCCTCCTGTGTAAAAAGAGGCTCTGTGTTCCTCTCTTCCAAGCAGGTTATTTGTCCTAACTCCTGCTCTGGTATTCAGGTATCTGCTCTGATATTTTCATTAATTATTGTCGGAGATGCTGCAAAGGGGATAGCATCACTAGAGAGGACATACTCATCTGGGCCAAGTACCACTGTACTGAGGTCCATCCTCTTCCTGAGGACTGACAGTCTTTCTTACTTCTGACTGCATAGGTTCTTTACAACACCTCAGGCACTTTCCTTGCTAAGGAGTGGGATTTAATTGCAGTAAGTTCCCAGCTCCTGAAAAGATACATCCCAGCCTGTTTCTTTTACAATTTTGGGATTCCTACTGTGTCCAAGCCTAAGCAGCAGAGTCTTGCTCCAGAAATACATTTCTAGACACTACCTTTTCCCTAAGACAACAGTACTTTGTGTCTCTTTCTCAGCTGGCTACATGCTTTTACAGTCTCTCTTAACAGCGTTTCTTGGACCTCTCACCATTTCCAAACTAAGTGCCTTCTACCCCAGGAAGAGGGTCTTTGCTGAAGCACAAATTGTATTACCAAATGGTTATAAAATTGTCAGGCTGTAGAAGCTATTATAAAAAGAAGAAAGGTCTATAGCTGCAGCAGGGGACATAATCCGGTGGTAATACACGAGAATGAAACCTCCAGGGATAAAAGGCAAGAACTTGTAAGATGGTCAAATATGTTGTGACACCCACCAATTTTAGAATAATTTTTCTTATCAGACATTCACTTCAAATACTTTCAACTCATTTGGCAGTCTAATTCTTCTACGCCTCATTGCAAATCTCTCAAATGCCAGTAGCATTATTCAACATTGCTGCATTTAATTTATTGAGCTTCTTTCCTGTGGGGTGTTTAACAAAATAATAATGCATTAGGCATAATTAGAACATCACTAAATTAATTTCTGTAATGCCGATTATACTGGATTACTGCAAAAGTAATTCACACCTCTATGCTGTAGCCCCAATATCACTCGTAAGCCAGCTCACAGTATAAAAGGTACATGGCACACATAATGCAATGTACAAGCACCAAAATTTGCAAAATCTTAACTGACAGCATGCTTGTTGGCTTTAACAGTAGCAATTTGCAATGTTTAATAATAGACTATTAAGTAATTACATACTATTATACCTGCACTGAATTTTATCATTAAATTCATGGCTCTTACAGTCTCTCTTAACAGCGTTTCTTGGACCTCTCACCATTTCCAGACTAAGTGCCTTGTACCCTAGGAAGAGGGTCTTTGCTCAAGCACAAATTGTATTACCAAATGGTTTGTCCACCTAACCAGTCATTTCATCCTAGAAGACAACCAACTTGGTCAAGCATGATTTGCCCTCATGACTCTCTGCTGGTTGTTCTTCATCATCTCACTTTTTGTGTGCTGGAGATGGATTCCAAAAGCACATGCAGCACATGCTCCATGATTGTTTTGGAGACTGAGATGAATTTGATCAACCAATAGTTCCCTGGATCCTTCACCTTTTTTAAAAATGGGCACAACAGCCTTGATCCAGTTGTCAGGGTCCTCCTCAATCACAATGCTTTTTTGTAGCTGAAAGGCAATGCTATTGTACTGGACTGCATTTGTGTGCAAGTCCTGCGCAGTCCCATGGTTATGGGGTGACTCCAGAGCACTGCACTCTAAAGTCTTTCTAACCCATTGCTCCCCCATTGTTGGCAGCTCCTCTCCTTCAGAAAGGATTCTGGAACACACAGAAAATGGAAGTAGGTTTTGCCTACGAAGACTGAAGCAAAAAAAGGCATCAAGTATTTCTGCCCTTTCCATATGCACCAGTAGGATGTCATCCTCAGCCATCAACATGAAGGGAGCTGCAGGGATTTCTGTACAGATGATGCTGTTTATTCTAGCACCATGAGTAAACGATTTCAATTAAGCACTGATGTAAGCACCGCTGAAATAGCTTACTCTTCTTTTGATTCTGTTGGAATGGAATTCTTCAAAGAGAATTGGGCAGTCAGCCCTCACCCTTTCATCAACCCAAAGCAATGGGCAAATATGAAGGTTAATCTCAAATGTGAACAACCAGCTGCACAACCCTGTGTGATCAAACCTTATGTTCAACAAAATGTAACCTGACACACTCTGAGAACACATTTACCTGGGCTTTAAACTTTGCCCCACATGACAGGAAGGGACATGTTGTGTTACAACAGGCTGGTGACTTTTCAGTTCTAGCCATGCTAAAGAGATGCTAACATTTCCAAACAGTAGGGAACATCACTGGTTATAAGAGAGGAATGTCATAACCACTCTTTTAGTGAGCTAAGTTTACACAATCCTTTTGAGGCATGTGAATCTGAATAACCCTCAAGGAGAGTTTGGGGTGCTAAAGGACGGGATGAGTTGCTAAATTTGTGTCTTATTCCGAGACCAACATGGGGTAACTCAAGAGACAGTAAGTGCTAGATCTTCAGCTATGTAGCTGTAAGGCAACTAGCAACTTGCCTACAGGCTAACAGGATGAAGGAATCCTCTGGACCTAATGTAAATAGGTAAGTTTCTTTTTATTTCCACAGCCTTTACAAACATAGCAACTGAGTGAGGATTCTACAAATACATTATTTTATTCTACCTTATTCTGATTTATTCTATGGGTGATTTCAGGTAACTGCCAATCACCAAGGTGGTCTGATCCTTCAGGGAGATGACCCTTAACACTGGCATACTCTAACACTCACAGAGCCAGCACATCAGTCCTTTTAACATGCTGGAGAGTCAGTGCAATACTATGTACCTCCACTTAGCTGCATGGACTGTTTTGTCAACTAGCAGTACACACATCAGTAGTGAAAAGGTATCTTCCAGAGACTGCCACTAACCAGCAAAGCTCCATGATGTGCAACAGAGCATCACAGAGCTCATCCAATCCTTCTGGGGAACATGAAACAGACAGGAGAGAAGGATCTTAGTTATTTTGTCCTTCATTTCTCTTTCTTCAGTTTATCACTGCTTCACAAAAGAAAAAGCACGGGTGCTAAGGGCAGTTAAAGACAGCATTTTATTCTCCTCTAACACATACTGCAAACCCATTGAAAAAGTAAAGCAAACTCCTTGCACTGACACCACGTAAGGCACTGATTGGACTCCTCATCTCTAAAAAGGTATATTTTTTTTTTTTAAGATAATTTTTCATCAAACAAGTAATTCTTTTGAAGCACAATTTTTACAACTGGCAACGTGCTGAAAAGACTGATATGCTAACATAGCATGCTCAGGAAACGTATACTGATATCAACAGTCAAAAGGAGAAACTACTTATACATTGGTGATCTTTAAACAATGCTAAACTCCTTCAACACAGCTCATCAACAGCATGCATTATGACAATTTACAGACTTGAGACCTTTCCTAACATTTCTTTCAAAGAAGTAAGAGTTAAATTTGAAACGTACAAAGTGTTCAAGTGCTTCAAGTCAGTGGTCTATGCTGGCTGCTTAACAACGTGTAAACATTTGCATCCATTTACTCTCACTTCACATTTGCATCTTTTTCCTCGTAATACCTCTATTTTTACTTGAAAGAAAAAGGAGAGTAATGATCGCAGTGAAGGCTTATTATGGCTCAGAAAGGAGCAGCCTTCACTTTTCAGAGTTTGAATCCAGCCAGCACCAAATTCAGGGAACAAGGTCCAACTAACTGGTTTGGTGTCAAAACAATCATGAGTACCAAATCGGTTTGGAAAGCACAACATAGTCAAAAGAAGATAGTGGAAGTACTGAGACCTAACTTGGCAGGACTGCTGTGTACAGGAGTTGCTAAGAGGAGCAGCTATGCTCAGAAGCCGAAAGAGCAGAGAAAATCATGGTGAAAATGGAGCACAGGAACACCAGCAGGCACAGCTGAGGAACAGACTTGAGAAGCAGCTGGGAGGAGTGCTGTGACACACAGTAATGTGGAGAATCGTAACAGCAAGCCACTAGTCAGAGCCAGCCTAAACCAGGCTTGGCATTGTGTAAGAATGGTAAAATATTCATTAGTTGTCCTGCTTGGAAGAAAACCTAGCGTTAACGACTATATCCCTTAATCCAGCTAATGATTTTTCTCACACCCTATTGCATATGCCATTACAATGCCAATAGGCTAAAGTGAGTTCTTACGGGCAACATGAAGCCCAATCTATCAAATTCAATAGTAATGTGTCTTACCACTTGTAATCAACAACTTTTGACAAATATCACAAGATATTGTCCTTGATGTCTTAGGTGAAGGAATAATACAGGAAGTAGCAGGTGAAATATCCACTAGCATCCACTATCAAGTGGAAATTATTTCTTATTTCTGAAGAAGTTACTAATGGCAAAAAGTTGCACACCATTTTGATGTGGGAAAAACCCCAACAAAATACAAGGCAAAGAACAAGAAGCATTCAGAGCTATTGGTGTAAGACTGGAACCAGCTTTAAGAATAGTCAAACACTCCTGAAATAGTAGTGATGACTAGGAATGTTGAGGAAAGGACAAGAGAATAAAGGAGGTAGGATATCACGAACATCTAAAGACTATTTTCTGAAGCAAATGATTGAAGTGTTCCAGGTAGACTTAAAACACATCTGTGTCTGATATAAGAAACTGCGTTAACCCATTTAATGAGATCATCCAGACTGCAAATAGTATGTCAACAGTGTTATACATAACTTGTTTGCAAAAATTAGCTTGCTGCTTCTGCTTTCAGAAGAGCCTGTTTGGCAAAAAGTGTCTTTTTTTCTCCTGGTTACATGAAGTAGTCCAGAAAAAAAGAAAAAAAAAAAAACAACTCCGCTACAAATCTTACAAGTTTTGTAGATGCATTTTGGACATACAGATTTAAATATCTGTGCCCAAAATAGGTTCTTGTATGTCAGTGAAAAAACACATGAGCACACTCAGTAAGATGAAGTATCTCCTTCACAACTGCTCTGTGGCTGAGAGGCAGTGAGGCATGAAGACTAGAGCACAATTATTTCTCACATTCAAGAAGTAGGAGGGGCATACACCATTAGAAGATAGCAGATCGGGGAGCAGAATGAAGCCCCCATAATCCAAGGGGAAATGGTCAGTGACCTGCTACGCCACCTAGACACACACAAGTCTATGGGGCCAGATGGGATCCACCCAAGGGTACTGAGGGAGCTGGCAGAAGTGCTCACCAAGCCACTCTCCATCATTTATCAGCAGTCCTGGCTAACTGGGGAGGTCCCAGTTGACTGAAGGTTAGCAAATGTGACGCCCATCTACAAGAAGGGCCGGAAGGCAGACCCAGGGAACTACAGGCCTGTCAGCCTGACCTCGGTGCTGGGGAAGGTTATGGAGCAGATCACCTTGAGTGCCATCATGCGGCACATACGGGACAACCGGGCAATCGGGCCCAGTCAGCATGGGTTTATGAAAGGCAGGTCCTGCCTAACCAACCTGATCTCCTTCTATGACAAGGTGACCCACTTAGTGGATGAGGGAAAGGCTGTGGATTTTGTCTACCTGGATTTTAGCAAAGCCTTTCACACCATTTCCCACAGCATCCTCCTGGAGAAACTGGCTGCTCATGGCTTGGATGGGCGTACTCTGTGCTGGGTAAAAAACTGGCTGGATGGCCAGGCCCAAAGAGTTGTGGTGAATGGAGTTCAATCTGGTTGGCGGCTGGTCACAAGTGGTGTTCCCCAGGGCTCAGTATTGGGGCCAGTTCTCTTTAATATCTTTATCAACGATCTGGACGAGGGGATCAAGTGCACCCTCAGTCAGTTTGCAGATGACACCAAATTGGGAGGGAGTGTTGATCTGCTGGAGGGTAGGAAGGCGCTACAGCGGGACCTGGACAGGCTGGATCGATGGGCTGAGGCCAATGGCATGAGATTCAACAAGGCCAAGTGCCGGGTCCTGCATTTGGGTCACAACAACCCCAGGCAACGCTACAGGCTTGGGGGGGAGTGGCTGGAAAGCTGCCCGGCAGGAAAGGACCTGGGGGTGTTGGCCAACAGACAGCTGAGTATGAGCCAGCAGTGTGCCCTGGTGGCCAAGAAGGCCAAGAGCATCCTGGCTTGTATCAGAAATAGTGTGGCCAGCAGGACTAGGGAAGTGATTGTCCCCCTGTACTGGGCACTGGTGAGGCCGCACCTCGAGTACTGTGTTCAGTTTTGGGCCCCTCACTACAAGAAAGACATTGAGGTGCTGGAGCGTGTCCAAAGAAGGGCAACGAAGCTGGTGAAGGGTCTAGAACACAAGTCCTATGAGGAGCAGCTGAGGGAACTGGGGATGTTTAGCCTGGAGAAAAGGACCTAAAGGTCTTTTCCAACCCAAACGATTCTATGATTCTAAGTCTGGAGTATACAAACAGAAATACATTATTTCCCTTAGTATTTAATTAAATTGTAGGTTCCATTACTACAGGATGTTGTGATGGATACATGGGTTTTAAAAAGAGATTAAATGAACTCAGTGAACAAACAGGTCTGTCACAGAATATTAAACACAACTGTTAGAATACAGCTGGGTCATGAAGTATCCAAATAGCTGTTTGCTGAAAGCTGGTGTAATGTGCTTGGGAAAGAATCATCTTATACATGGCCCGTTTGCTCAACCCTTTGCATCTATTCCTTTCTCCAGCTGGAGACAGGACACTAGGCGTGACAGACCTTTCGACTGATCAAAGAGGAACGTTCTTTATCCACTGTTCCTTCTTCCACTGAGGCAGGTCCAGAACTCCTGACTTACTCATCTTTTAATATTCTAACGTCTTGGTTCAAGAAATGATTCTTTAAGATCTTCTAAATTAGTTACAGTAACACCTATAAGCTCAGAAGTTTATAATATATTTATTACATTGAAGTTTGAGGGATTTGGGACTGCTTCAGATCCATTCAAGAAATTGGGAGTAATGGGCCCTTGAGAACCGTATCACCAGAAGCTAATCATTCCACGGTCCAAAGGATTATCTTAAATCTCAATAGTAAACTTCATAAAAAAACCTCAAGTGTACATCATTCCCATGGACTCCACATTCTCAGTCCTAACTGGGTAGAATGCCACAGTTTGTAAACCTCCACAATATTTCTCTGTTCTCTTCAACATGAGTCAAAGTTATGGATAAAGAACAGTCAGAACAACAGAGCAGCTGTAAAAGCTGACTTCACATCACCTCAGCACTTGTTTGATAACCCTGACGACTCTTCTTCCAAATTTGACCAGCCAAAGGGATGCTGATCTCATGATACATGTGGAATTGTCACTTGTTTCAGGCAGCATTCTGTACTCTGTGTTGCACGTGCATGTTTGCAGATAATTTGTTCCAGGATACACGACTAAAGAGAGTTCCATAATGTGATGGCATTAAAAAATAATCATGTATATAGAACAACAAAACCACGCTATTGTTTCAGTCTTATGCCAAATGCAATGAACCCATCTTTCAAGTTTTCTCATCAAAATTGCATATATTTGTATTAGTTACTCTGTTAGTCTGTGTCTGTAGTTGGAACATGTGAAATACAGCAAAGGCCTTGTTCAGGACGTTCTTCTGCTGTGAGGCAGTACTCTCAAAACAGCAAAGTTTAAAGATAATCCCAGTCATGAGTTCCCAAACTCTGCCCAAACCTTATTATTTGAAACCTAAATATTAATTCATAAACATAACACCTGATTCAATTAAAAATTCCTCACAACTCAAAGCTTTTATTCCAGCAATCTTTATCTCCTTAAGAAAAGAATCCTAATTTTCATCAGAAAGTGAGCCTCCAAAGTTAGAGCAAGAAATCTGGTTATAAAAAATGTGTGGGTTTTTTTGGTTTAATTCTGGGTTTTTGTCAAGTTCTATCATTTGTAGTGCAGCTAGAAATCTTTGCTTTCACAAGAAATAGGTGTCTGAGGCAAAATAGTGAACACAGCTTGCCAAACTGAGAAGAAAACTAATTTTTTACAATCTTTATACGAAAAGCACTGTGATTGCAGAGGAATGCAATTTTTGTATCCGTTTGCTTTAAACAAATATTAATAAATTGTTATTAATTAAGATTTATATTAATTTAAGATTTATTAGTAATTCAGACTTTTTGTTTAATTTTTGCATCAACAGTAATTGTTTATTAAGCACAATATAGGTTTTGGTCTCCTGCACAGCAAGTATGTTCCCACTTCCCCCCCCCCCCCAAGTCATTCCTTCATTCTGATTTACATTTTTGGTCATGAAAGCATAAGGTAACTAGCTACATTACCTACAGCCATCCAACTGTTTGTTCATTGACAGCACGAACTAATACAACATGAATATTTAAGCTGTACATACTACTTTTTGCTCAGACTGAAGTGAATAAAAATACTCAGTTATGCACATTCTAAAATACTTTGCCATACACAAATGTATAAAATACAGCATTAGAAGTCCCAGTATAATTCTTGGAATTCAGTATTTTTGGTAATAAATTGTACTATTATTCTGAGGGGAATTTTATGTAGACAAAACCCTTAAGTATTTTACAGCAAAGCACTTTTGGTATATGTTAACACACACAGACTCTGATTGAAGAGAGTCCGCAAATGCATCCAAGTTTCCTCAAGTTGTGTTGACAATCTGGATACTTCTTCCAATAGATTTGGCTCTGATGAGAGAATCTTAAGATGTAACTGAAAATGAAAACAAGCAGTTAGTGAAACATAACAAAAAAATTAAAAGATCAGTTTCCTCATTCAATTCCAATACTTTCCTTTTAGGAATGTCCAAAGTAAGGAAAGGACTCTTTTCCTTCAATTAATTCCCTCCATTTTATGCTGCCTCCCTTTTGCTAGTCTTTTACAAGCCATTTTACTCCCACATATATATTAGATGGGATAAGGCAGCAAAATGTCTTAAATATGTTGTTGCTTTACTAGATCTTCTTCTGCCGCTGCTGCTGAATCTATCTTAATCACACGCTTCTCTAGAGGGTAATTTTCTCCTCCTTCCAACCTGCATCACAAATTCCTCTTTAGTCTAGAAAGCCTAAACAGATGCCCTCAGATCAATTAGGATTATTATTTTAATTATCCATGTTGCATAAAGCAAGAAGAATGGTGCCAGCACACTGATACATCAGAAAGGTTTCAATCTTCTGCAGAACCACTTTCCCTCTAAGAGTAACTGCTATGGTATTTTATCACAGTAACTTTCTAACTTCCACACAGCTGGCAATAATTTCATTAGTTCTGTGATGCTTAACAGGTAACAGAAGAAAGGCAGCCCACTGACATGGAAAGTAAGTCAGGCTTGCAATGTCTAGTGATAAGTCCAACAATTTTTTTTTTTTGCTTATTTTACTTCCCCAAATGTTATGCATTGAATACTTTTCTTACTTAAGACATAGCATATCTTAGCAATTAAAAACCATTACACGTTAGGTATGTTACAAAAAATAAAAACAATTCTAAGTAACAAATACTAGAATAAAACCTGTCTGGCATGGTCCTCCTTACAATATCATTTTTTTTGCAAGTTTTTCTTGACTGTGACCAGATGAGTTGTCAAATTATCCAATACATTCAGTTAATCATTTTAAAACCATCCCCAACAAAAATCACTTAAGATAATTCTTTCGAGCAGACAATTTACTTCCTTTTACTGGACAACCATCATTTTAAACAGGACTAACATAAAATTTTAGAAGAAAATTGTTACCTTTAAAAATAGTGCAAGGTATGCCTGAGCAAGTTCAAAGTTGTACTTCTTGTTCAGCATCATCCCAATCATCTTCAAAAAGCTGAGCATCACCTCCACTGAGCCACCACCTTCAGGGGCCAAACTCCTTAGTTCTATCTCAATATTAGACGGTCCCAAGCTTTTTAGCAAGTTAAGTGGAGCTGTATCTGTGTTAAAGCATTGAGGGATACATTATCAGTAACATTAGCAGAAAAGAATCTTGTGAATCCTTCCTGTAGACAGGTTTATTCCAAAATTCTTAAGCAGTGACTGTGTGTTTCAAGTTTCTACTGTTTCCTTACCTTTTTGTTTCCAACAAAATGCCATCCTGCCTTTAATTTACTGTCCCATCACATACTACAGAGAAATACGTCTCTAATATGACAGTTGCGGTTTATTTGTAAGTTCACCTTGGAAAATACAAGTAGCATCTTTGTATGACCTTTTTTTCCCATTTCTGTCTTTTAAGCTGAACAAAATTTCTTATTAACCATGTAACACTTATTTTACATCTCTTGGCAAAAAGAACATATATACTTGGGACTTTCAAGCTGCTACTGCAAATCTATCCTAGAAGAGACAGAGCACTACTTTTACTAGGAATCTTTACAGTGTTTACTCTTATTGACATTAAGCTAAATCAAGGATCATCTGGTGCATGTAAGGTAATTGTTACTTTTGTTGAGCGAATTCCTCCTGCTTTTCCTGGAATCTGCGGGGTGGGGGAAATCTTTTCCCTGGTAGAAATACATGCAATTTACAAACTCTTTCCTCCTCTTCATAAATGTTCTTCCTTGGGATTTCTACCATCCTACCTGATCTTTGAGAATGCCATCCATTTGCTTTAAAAATGCAGAAATAAAAATATGTATGGTTGCAAACACAGCTGCTGGGAAAAACATTTTTAAAAATGTCTCATAATTAGTATTTCTTTTGCTAAGAAGTTGCTAAGAAGAGCAACTTCTTATACTTTTATATCATGGTAACTAATGGTGTCAGGCATTGGCTAATACTCCTTAGGTAGTACCAATCTGTTTCCATCTGTATTTGATTCCTGTGAAAATCATTAGCTAGTTTTAAATGTAATTGTGATATTAACAGTACTAAACAGATGCATTAACTCATTTTTGTGCTGTGACATTAAAAAAAACGATCATGGAACATACTATGAAGTTGGTACACATGCAATATGGAAAAGATGCCTGGCTCAATCTATGTTCCACAGTCCTGACCTGAGGCACAAAACCCTGTCTCCATCTCAATGGTAAGCCAGGATGGCTTCTAGTATACTACTATTCACTTGCATAGCCTAGTCACCTTTAGAAGAGATCCTTGTAAACGAGCAGGCATAGAACCACATTACACACCAGCAGCTTCCTGAGTCAGGATCAACAGGCTCCCTGGATTGGGATTACAGGACAGACCGTGGAGCACGCTGCCTTACAGCAGAGAGGTGGCCTGAGGGAGGCCCATGGAACCACCCCTGCGATGCGTCACAGAGTGCACTCGCTCCCGGGTACAGCCAGCCTCTAGGTGCTTGGTTAGGTTTTTAAATATTCACCTGATGTTTCATTCTTCTCTGAGCAGCTCTGAAGCAGCTTAATAGAATACTATCAATTGAAATACTAAAAACATAGCATAAAAACACACTTCGTTTGTGATAAGATAGTTCTGCACACAAAATGTTTAAAGTGCAGTTGAGTAAGCTGGTCATCTCAAGAATTTAAGAGGGGGTAGAAAAATTCCCAGCAGAACTGCCTTGTGGACAAGCTACCAGTGACTGTCTGTTTACATTTCCAAGCCAGCTATATTAGCAATCATTTCCAAATATCTAAATTTCAATGATTCTGTAGCAGCACAGGTTAAACAAGGAAAACAGCAGGTGCATTTCACAATCAATTTAAGTGACTGAATTTCAAAATGAATTGAAAGTTAAAAGAAATCCAACAGCTTATGCTTATATCAATTATTTATTCTTCAGCTTTAAATTATAAAGTGATCAATTAAAGTTCTAAGGTTGCTGAATGTTTAGTGAAGTAGCCCTTGAAAGTAGAACTTGCTAGGCAAATCATGTTTTTCATGTTTCAGTGAATCACCAGACTATTCCTTACCAGATCATTCCCTTCCTTTCTTACCCTACAAATAATACATAGCACCTTTTCTGGGTGAGATCATCACAATCTCCAAAAAAGTCTAACAATCTTAGGAACATTACCTTCTTTCTCTATATGGGTTTCAGCCAGAACTGGGCTCCATGCTGCAGGTAAGCTCCAGCACCAATGAATCTTTGATCTAGGTTGCATATCTATGTATTAGTCAGCTTTATACATAACAGGTCATTCTCTTTGCCTTTGCTACTGTACTATGCATATTTTTTTTCCTCGCACATGTTACAATTCTGGCATTGGAAATCAAACTTATATCAACATATTATTAGCATCTACATTTTTAGTGAAATGTATCGTTAACTTACATTCATTAGTGCTCAGGGCTTCTTCAAGATGAATGTAGAAATCAGACTTCTGTGCCAGTACTCCAAGGTTTACTACCTTTGACTAGACCATGAAAGTATAAAAATGTACATGAATATGCAAACATATTTTTACATCTCAATTAGATTCTTTTCTTACTGACAGAATAAAAGACTTTGAGAAAGTATTAATGCAAATGCATTAAAACTGGTACTTCAAAGTCTTTAGCAAGATTTCACTCAGCATTAAAAAGCATTTAAGATTTTCTTGTAAAATACACTAGATAACCACTATTATACTGATTCTTGTTTTTACCTGTGTATCATTTTCTTCCTCTGGAGCAATGTATCGAGGTATAAGACCAGGAACTGTTGGGATGAAGAAAGGGGCTGACTTCGGAACTTTTGGTGGCTCTCTTGGTTTATTTTTTTTCTGTTAATTGGATATTTGAATTAAAGTCATCATCACAGTAAGAATATGTGGGAATTTTTTTTGTACAAGAGTTTTACTTTTAAAATACTATGGAAACTGTAAGGACTAACTGAAAAGTAAATATACAGGTAAAATGTTTTACCACTAAATATGAAGCTACTATTTAGAAGAACAACAGCCCCTCTCCCAAATCCCACAAATTGTGAAAAGCACCACATAGTCTTCTACTGCAAAATCTTGAAAAATACCTAAAAATTGGGATCAAATTTTTATGATTAGGTAAATGCAGCTCATAGAACAAGGGCAAATATATCTGGCTGTATACTACTATTTTTTGTGCATTCCCTCTTTTTCTAGTTATGGGAATGCCCAACAGTGATTTGGAGGCATAACCTAGAACAGCTTTAAAGGCACTTATTAGCTGCACTGACAGGGAAATATCTGCCTTCAG
Source organism: Phoenicopterus ruber ruber (assembly GCA_009819775.1). Taxonomy (NCBI): domain Eukaryota; kingdom Metazoa; phylum Chordata; class Aves; order Phoenicopteriformes; family Phoenicopteridae; genus Phoenicopterus; species Phoenicopterus ruber. The sequence continues at coordinate 62,981,530 of CM020246.1, read as the reverse complement.
ACAGCTATTTTGCATGTTGCAAAAATAATAATGGCGAAAGATATGAAACAGTTTATCCTTCTCAAGGATTTCTTGAACATCCAAGAGAATGGTTAAGACAACTGTCTGTTTTACATTACAGAAGACATAGCCCTTATTTTACCTCTTTCTTAAAAAATACAATCCAAATACTACAGTAGATAAGCAATGGTGTGCCTAATATTATTACCTTGATAACATCAAGACTGAGGAGATTTTTCCACCTTGATTCCGGTAATGAGGAAAGGGTCACCAGCTGCTCTCCCAATTGCTCAGGTGAGACATATTCTATCATTTCATCACATGTTTCTTCATCTCCTGCCACATCCACATCTTTCAAGAACAGATATCTTTTATGAACATACATACTTCACATTTATTTTTTTAAGAATCAAAACAACATGATTATTTCTTTGCAATTTTTGAAAAACACATGCATAACAGCTATATATATGGGTGCTAGCATAACATATAGCTGAAAAGCTACAGCAACAATCTTTATTAACCATATGAAATACTAACTCTAAATTGCAAACAATTATAGCTAAAATGTAGCATTGGATAAACAAGACTTTAAAGACTAACAAGATTTATCTGCTTTGGCTGAAATGATATAAAAGCAATTTACAGAAGTCCTAAAGGAAGAACAATGGATTACTTTTAAAGTTTTGTTAACTGTTTTAAAATATATACACAGCAATTTTAGTTCTGAGTTACAAACCTGTAAAATCGTTGCATTTCAATATGCACAATATTCACAACCTGTTCATAGGCATGACTGAAGTGGCACACAGAAATGAAGAAAATCTCAACATTAAAGCACAACATCATACAACAAAAGATATGCAGTCTGTCATTAGGTTTTCTCTAGACTTCCTACGTGGTCTTAACCAAACACCTTTACTTTCCCTTTGTTTTTGCAAAATATTACATGGCTGAAACCATGAATGTGATAGAAAAGCCTAAAACAACAAAGAAATGTAAACCATTAAAGCTCTGAGCGTCTAAACAGGAACTTTACTTTTGCTGAAGACAGAAAGTCAATTAAAGCATCCAGCCAGAATCAGTTTATAAGGTTAAAACATTCCAAGTTTTGGGATGAAATCCTGTCTCCCTAATTTAAGTATCTAAAATAAGAATGTGCTTAATAAAGCAGTCATCATCAAGAAAGTTCCTCGCTCTTTTATGCAGTCAATAGCTAGGTGTATTTCTGCTCCAGATGGAGATCTAAATGTAGGCATTGCTAAACTTGGGCAGACAAGATCTCCATCTAGAGGCCTTCGGAAGCACAACCATTTTTATTAAACGTATCAAAAATGAACAAAGAACAATGCCCTTCTCACTGCCAAACAGTAACATTAATTTCAAACTAGCCTCACAGATGTCACACATGTAGATGTGGTGCTTAGGGACATGGTTTAGTGGTGGACTTGGCAGTATTAGGTTAACGGCTGAACTCGATCTTAAAGATCTCTTCCACCTTAAACGATTCTATGATTCTACGTCAAAACGGAAGGTATTTACACAAGTCTGGGATTAAAGAAAGCCAGCAAATAGCACAGATGTTTTTATTACCTACAAATTCTCCTTGAAGATGAGGAGATCATCACAAGGTAATTCTTTATGTCTGAACATAGAAACATGACTAGATCTTAGTCAATAATATTAGCACATGAGTAAGTATGCCAAAAATGGTAGAAGCAATAGGAACAGTTCAGAGAAAGAATGCTAAGACACAATGAGTTTTCACTGAGGAAGCAAACCATCTTCTATTTGAAATATAATATCAAACTGAAAATGAAATATTCTTTCATCTGAAAATTACCTTGCACAGGACAGGTGCTAGGGCGCGTCACCATAGAAGGTTCATAATCTGCTGGAAGGGGCCGTAAAGAGACAAGTGAATACAGAGAACGGTTTGACCTGAAAAATAAGACAGGCATTTTAAAACCAAGTTTCAGGTAAATGGGAACAAGTATTTTAGACATAATTTTTACCACAGTCTAATACTACTGCACTATGGCAATTCATCAGGTTTTATTGAAGATTAGTTTTCCTCATCTACCAAACAACCAAGAAATGAAACGTAGCAATATACATCATCTGAAAGTCTGAAACATAAAAGTTATGCTGAAGTATTATTGCCAAGAACGTTTAATACATATGGCATTACGAAGTATGATTACTTCAATCATTGCCAGTTACTGTATTTATTTGAAATTGCAAAATTGCCAATCTAAAAAGCTTACTTTGTACTTAATATGTACAATACGTTATGCAAATATAAATGATTCATCCGGCTTTCACAGAATTTCAGAGCAGTACTCTCAGCAAATTTTCTTGAGGTTTGGAACATGCACACAAATCATTCTGGCAAATTATTTTTTCTGTCAATATAAACCAGGGCTAGGTAAAAACATTTGTCGTTGTTCACAACGCAGCACTTTTACTTAAGCATAGAAAGGTCTAACAATTGAACACCCCTCAGGCAAAACTGCAGGCAACAAATGTAACCTGAAAGATCTATCTATCTACCAAAAGGAAAAAAACCCAAACCACTTAAGAGGTGTGTTACTTCAGTACTGGACCTAACCAGTCATTTGCTTTAAAGCCCTATCAGAAGGAAATTGAACTAAACCACGTTTTACATCTGTGCTGATCTATCATTAATAAACAAAAGTCTCAGACAGCATGGTATACCAAGACAAGAAGAAAAGGCCTTCAGAAAGCAACACTATATGAATGCTGACATTTCAAAAGGGGTAAAAAAATAGAGTCAAAGAAAAACTTTAGGAATGCCATAACAGGAATTCTTTATAGTAAGAAAGAAACACTTAGGAAAAAAAGATATCATTTAATTATCAGAATAAAGATCTTAACTGCAAGAGATTTCAAGATTTAAGAATCATAACAATATAGAATACCTATCTTAATTAGAACCAGAGAAGACAAAACCCTGGAGACGATACTTTGCAGAACAATTCTCTATTTGCAATAAAGGTGATTAAAAAAATTTTTCCCCATCTGAAATTCTGCGTAGAAATAGATATATTACATACTCACCACAAATAAATTCCAAGATCATCCACATGTGCTGAAGCTAGAAAATCTCCTGTAGGAGACATAGTAAGGCTCACAGCTGCAGAGTCTACCAAAAAACAATCTATGAGGCTAAGGAGAGAAAATACAACAGCAGAATTCTCAGCAAGATGAACTTGTTTATCTATGCATATCTGAATTACAGCACAAATATGACTGAATGCAAGTGGAAATATGTACACAAACTAGCATATTAGAAGTATTCAAATACAACATATAAACTTAGCGAATGAACAGCACTGTGCAATAAACCACTCACCTCTATAAAATTCTCTAAAATCAGCTAAAGCTGGTACATTTATGCTACCTCCTTAGACATCCACATTTTGTGGAAAATCTGACGAACCATCTGTCCACATTCAACTCATTATGCCTAACACTAACCTTTTTAGTGGCCATAAATTTCATACTTCCAATCAGCCCCATGCTGCTCTGACTTCATCTTCTAAAGCCCTGACATGAATTGTCAATTCCCTCTCTCAAGATACTTCATATACACCTGGTCAACACTAGGACCTAATGTTCCTAAAGCAAAGGATGAGCTGTACACTGCAAAATTTTACTATCTGCAATAGTTTGTTTTGACATTTCCTTATCTTCAGCCTGACATACCATTCCTTGATCATTCCTTTCACTATTGCAGAAAACAGAAAAAATACCACATAAAAAGAAAGTTAAAGTATTCAGTAGTATAAATAAGCCACTTTTGAGTTCTGGATGATGCCACAAGTCCTGGATGATGCACAACTCGAGCCTGGGTTCATAGCACTGCTTGTCACTTGTTGAGGTATAAATTTCAGTTACTTCAAATTGTAAGAAGGAGTTGAGTTTGACAACTAACTCATTGAGAGAAACAAAAAGAACAAATGGAGAGCTTGAATTCTTGGTTCTTGTTTACAGAACAAAATCATAAGCAAAGCGAGAAGTGATGAGAGCAGCTAGGTCTACAACCCTGTTCTGTTCACTAACCACAGAAAAAATACTGATGCAACAAAGCAATTTAAAATGTAAAATCTTGTGGGCATGTATTTTCTTAGGTACTGAGCACTCCTGTGATGGTTTGACAAATCAAGTTAAAAAGAAAAGCCACTTTTTCCCTGAATGGAATATTTTATTCCTTCTGCATGCTGCCAGTTGCATGTTACAAGTAAAAAATAATGAGGTAAAAGCCACATCATTCATCACTTTCAATATAAAATACACAAACACTAAACCCATAAATGCCAGAACATGTATCCATTACACTGATACATTTTGCACACAGTGCACAATGGCTAGAAAATTTACCATAAATACTGTTTTTAGTTTCAAATCCATCCTTTTACCACAATCTTTATCAGTAACTGAGAAATATTGTTCAATAAAGCAACCATAAGGAACAACTGCAAAACAAAGTTAACATTAAATTTAATCAAATTTTCTACTATTGAATTTAAATCATGATTAAAATTACAGATGGGGGCGAGGGGGGAAGGGCATAGGTGGGTGGGAGTCAATCCACTATAGGATAATGAGAGACATGGCTGTAATTTTTACGCAAAATGTACAGTAATTGCTAAATGAATCCTGCCCGGGGGCTGAAGGCATTCACCTTTACACTTCATTGAATCATAGAATAGTTCTGGTTGGAAGAGACCTCCAAGATCATCGGGTCCAACCATTAACCTAGCACTACCAAGTCCACCACTAAATCATATCCCTTAGGGCCTCATCTAAACGTCTTCTGAATACCTCCAGGGATGGGGACTCCACCACCTCCCTGGGCAGCCTGTTCCAATGCCCAACAACCCTTTCGGTGAAGAAATGTTTACGAATGTCCAGTCTAAACCTCCCCTGGTGCAACTTGAGGCCATTTCCTCTTGTTCTGCCGTCTGTTACTAGGGAGAAGAGTCCGACCCCCACCTCTCTACAACCTCCTTTCAGGTAGTTGTAGAGAGCAATAAGGTCTCCCCTCAGCCTCCTTTTCTCCAGACTAAACATCCCCAGTTCCCTCAGCTGCTCTTCATAGGACTTGTGCTCTAGACGCTTCACCAGCTTCGTTGTCCTTCTCTGGACACACTCCAGCACCTCAATGTGTTTGTTGTAGTGAGGGGCCCAAAACTGAACACAGTACTCGAGGTGCAGCCTCACCAGTGCCCAGTACAGGGGGACAATCACTTCTCTACTCCTGCTGGCCACACTATTTCTCATACAGGCCAGGATGCTCTTGGCCTTCTTGGCCACCTGGGCACACTGCTGGCTCATACTCAGCTGTCTGTTGGCCAACACCCCCAGGTCCTTTTCCGCCGGGCAGCTTTCCAGCCACTCCCCCCCAAGCCTGTAGCGTTGCCTGGGGTTGTTGTGACCCAAGTGCAGGACCCGGCACTTGGCCTTGTTGAATCTCATGCCATTGGCCTCGGCCCATCGATCCAGCCTGTCCAGGTCCCGCTGTAGCACCTGCCTGCCCTCCAGCAGATCAACACTCCCTCCCAATTTGGTGTCATCTGCAAACTTACTGAGGGTGCACTCGATCCCCTCGTCCAGATCGTTGATAAAGATATTGAACAGAACTGGCCCCAATACTGAGCCCTGGGGAACACCACTAGTGACTGGCCGCCAACCGGATTTAACTCCATTCACCACAACTCTCTGGGCCCAGCCATCCAGCCGGTTTCCTACCCAGCACAGAGTACGCCCATCCAAGCCATGGGCAGCCAGTTTCTCCAGGAGGATGCTGTGGGAGACGGTGTCAAAGGCTTTACTAAAGTCCAGGTAGACAACATCCACAGCCTTTCCCTCATCCACTAGGCAGGTCACCATGTCACAGAAGGAGATCAGGTTGGTCAGACAGGACCTGCCTTTCATAAACCCATGCTGACTGGGCCCGATCACCTGGTTGTCCCGTATGTGCCGCGTGATGGCACTCAAGATGGTCTGCTCCATAACCTTCCCCAGCACCGAGGTCAGGCTGACAGGCCTGTAGTTCCCCGGATCCTCCTTCCGGCCCTTCTTGTAGATGGGCGTCACATTTGCCAGCTTCCAGCCAACTGGGACCTCCCCAGTTAGCCACGACTGCTGATAAATGATGGAGAGTGGCTTGGTGAGCACTTCTGCCAGCTCTTTCAGTACCCTTGGGTGGATCCCATCTGGCCCCATAGACTTGTGCGTGTCTAGGTGCCATAGCAGGTCACTGACCATTTCCCCTTGGATTATGGGGGCTTCATTCTGCTCCCTGTTCCCATCTTCCTGCTCAGGGGGCTGGGTGCCCAGAGAGCAACTTCCCTTGCTGTTAAAGACTGAGGCAAAGAAGGCATTTAGCACCTCAGCCTTTTCCTCGTCCCTTCACACTATGTTTCCCCCCGCATCCAATAAAGGAGCGAGATTCTCCTTAGCCCCCTTTTTATTGTTAATGTATTTGTAGAAAGACTTTTTGTTGTCTTTTATGGCAGTAGCCAGACTAAGTTCTAGTTGGGCTTTGGCCCTTCTCATTTTCTCCCTGCGTGACCTCACAACATCCTTGTAGTCCTCCTGAGTTGCCTGCCCCTTCCTCCAAAGGTTGTAGACCCTCCTTTTTTTCCTAAGTTCCAGTTGGAGCTCTCTGCTCAGCCAGGCCGGTCTTCTTCCCCGCCGGCTCGTCTTTCGGCTCATGGGGATGGCCTGCTCCTGCGCCTTTAAGATTTCCCTCTTGAAGAATGTCCAGCCTTCCTGGACTCCTTTGCCCCTCAGGACTGCCTCCCAAGGGACTCTGCCAACCAGACTCCTAAACAGGCCAAAGTCTGCCCTCCGGAAGTCCAAGGTGGCAGTTCTGGTGACCCTCCTCTTTACTTCTCTGAGAATCGAGAATTCTATCATTTCGTGGTCACTGTGCCCAAGACGGCCTCCAACCGTCACATCACCCACAAGACCTTCTCTGTTCACAAACAACAGGTCCAGCGGGGCGCCTTCTCTCGTGGGCTCCCTCACCAGCTGCGTGAGGAAGTTACCTTCCACACACTCCAGGAACCTCCTGGACTGTTTCCTCTCTGCTGCATTGTATTTCCAGCAGACATCTGGCAAGTTGAAGTCCCCCCACGAGAACAAGGGCCAGTGATCGTGAGGCTTCTCCCAGCTGCCTGTACAATACTTCATCTGCCTCCTCATCCTGATTGGGTGGTCTGTAACAGACTCCCACCATGATATCTGCCTTGGTGGCCTTCCCCCTGATTCTTACCCATAGGCACTCAACCCTCTTGTCACCGTCCTTGAGCTCAAGGCAGTCAAGACTCTCTCTAACATAGAGGGCTAACTTCCTGCCTAACTGCAAAAGTGAGACAATGGAAAGTATAAAATTGCTGAGCTCACAATATCAACACATTTCTTCCGTCCTTCTGTCTCAAGTACTCCATCCAAACTATAAACAGTCAGCTTGTATCCTTGATTCCTTAATTTGTCTATGCAAGCTGCACTGCAGAAAGAAAAATTTGCCTAATGCCAAAGTTCCTGCCTGTAACAGTCTCTACAGAAATTAGTAATTTTTTTTTCTCGGTTCTCAAAAAGCCCTACATAAAAACATGCACTAGGAATACTTAGATTATGTAAGAACAGTTAAGCAGCATTCCCAAGTAAAAACAGATGTTCAATAAGTAAATGGTATGTCATCTATTAAAGTCAGTTGGTATTTTTTCTAATGCAGAACTTAGTCATCTAAAAACATGTTTTCCATCCTTTTGTAAGGATGATATCAAAGCTGAGTCTTTAGAATGCACGGTTTATAATTTGGTTCTTCTATTTATGAGCAAACATACCACAGTAGAAGTAAATCAAGCATTAATTTTTTTATTAAAAGCTGTTCTTCGTTGTCAATACACTCGTCTGCCTATAGTTATGGGAAAACCTTTCCTTTAAATTCTGGAAGAACAATATAACCTAATTACTTTCAAAATGGGGTTTTGTCTTGTACCTGCCTAGATTTCAGCTTGACCAGAATTTCTTGCAGTTACTTAGAAAGAATATTTACTTATGTGTTACATGCAAACAAGAACTACTGTTAGATTACTTCTAAAAAACAGTATGAATGGATTCTTCCTGCAAAATGTTATGTTATTAAAGAAATGAAAGATACAAGTAACATTTCTGAACTTTTATTAATGCTGCAATTTTTTGTAGGCATATCATTTTGGAAGGGAAATAGGGTTAGAATGAGCAAGTCCAAACAGAGTGTTAATTTCCCTCCCATTCATACTGGAAAGATGACATCCTGTCATCCTGTTACTGTCCATCCTGTCCCATTTTAGACTAGTGTCATTCATCATGTAAAAATAGGCCAATTGTTTGTTGAGATTGAACACACATTTCGTAGTAAAATGATTAATTTTACATTATACAAAATTATATACCAAACCACATCAACAAAGTAATTGATCCAAATGAAATCATTCAGTCCCAGGTATGACCACAGCTGCACGCTGCATAGCACTACTTTAAATTACTAAAAATCTATCTGATATGCTGCTGAAAGAATGCACTGGCAGAGCTGGAAGTTACGTTTTGGTCTGTTTTTTCGGGGCTCCTGAACTTCTTGTGTGTACTTCTTGGCTAAATTTCATTCTGGGAGAAGACTACTCACAGTGGATCATAAAAGAGTATTTTTGGCAGTTGCAAGTATGCACAAACGAAACACATAACTGAAGTAAAGCCTTATATGTGTCACTAAAATGAATGTGAGAACGGGCTTCTATTTACAAAACCAACTGGAGTACTGCATCCAACTCTGAGGCCCCCAGCACAAGACAGACATGAAGTTAGAGCAGGTCCAGGAAAACGATCAGAAGGCTGGAACCCGTTTCCTATGAAGAAAGGCTGAGAGAGTTGGGATTGTCCACCCTGGAGAGCAGAAGGCTCAAGGGAGACCTTCTTGTGGCCTTTCAATACTTAAAGGGGGCTTATAAGAAAGATTGAGAGAGACTTTTTAACAGGACCTGTAGTGACAGGACAAGGGGCAACGTTTTTGAACTGAAAGGGGGTAGTTTTAGATCAGATATAAGGAAGAAATTTTTTATGATGAGGGTGGTGAGACACTGGAACAGGTTGCCCAGAGAAGCTGTGGATGGCCCATCCCTGGAAGTGTTCAAGGTCAGGTTGGGCAGGTCTTCGAGCAACCTGATCTAGTGAAAGATGTCCCTGCCCATTGCAGGGGGGGGCGGACTAGATCTTTGAAGGCCCCTTCTAACTGAAACCATTCTATGAATACTTCAGCGTATCACAAAGCAATTCACCTTAAGCAATCTCTTGCCATTTATAGTGCTTCTTTCAGACAAAGAACAAATTCACACTCGTTCACACTACATGAAAACTCCAGGTTTTATCATTAGATCTTCAGGACATTGTTATTCTGTGTACCCATAAAAAGGCACATATTGCTAGCATCACACACAACTAAAATATTGGGTACCAAGTTGTTAACACCATGTACAACTTTGTTGTACACATAGTACAGGCTGGTGACAGACAATCAAGCCAGAAGGCTTTTTGCCACTTAATAGACAGAAAGGGGACTATAATAAATTTGTGCTATAGGTTTTTAAACTGACTCACCATCCAGAGGGAAGGTCCCAAGTCTTAATGGTACAGTCCATTGATGAGGTTATTAGCCAACGACCATCAGGACTGAAAGTCTAAAATAAAATAGTCAATTTAATGGCACAACTGACAAGTCAGTCCCTACAGGAGCTCCTGTTTTACACAGTTCAAGATTAGATTGCTCCCTAACACCAGGATGAAATGGTCTGGCCATAAAACAAAACTGACGTCACCTTATTGAAAGTGAGAAAAGGACAAAAGTGGAAGCTATTTCAGAATAGGTTTAAATATATAACACAGGATACATCTGGCTGTTAGTAAAAGCACTTTGGTCCTCGCTTTTACGTTAATGATGAAAACCACTGAGTATAAAACTGAAGAAATCAAATAAACGCTTACTTACTAGCACTTAGAATTAAATCAGAAGCTAAAAACTATTTCAATGAACACTACAAAGTACTGTTACACAAGATGTAAAATAAGGAATTATCGGTGTGTTGCATCATCTCAGATCTGTTTATACCTTTTATTTACCTGGCTCGTCTTTTCTGTATACACAGTTAAGACTGTTGCACAATTTTGCTCTTCAGCACGGTTGTCATTGTTCCTAATGCTTTATTTTGTTAAACCCAAAATCAGCTAGTTGCAAAGTTATAGTAAAATCCCAAAGCACATTAAAAAAACATGGCCATTCAAACACTATACATTTTAACTTGAAAACGAGCATGGCCAAAACTGCTGTAGAGCTGAGCTACAACTTTACTATTCACAGCTGAACATAGTACTCAGTAACTCAATACACCCAGAGAAATCCACCATCTTTAAAATGAATTAGGATTCTGTATATGTCACCCGTTACAGAAAATGAGTTAGCAATTACCATGTCATTAATCCGTCCATGGTGTCCTGAGAACGTCCTGACAATCTTCCTGGTTTCTGTATCCAAAACACTAATACTGAAGTCATCAAAGGCAATTCCCAGAATACCACTGCCAAGAATCATTAGCATATATGATAGTGAATACTCAGAGACAAGAAAATAAAAACAACATCCTAACATTGCTCCAAAAATCTTTTATCCTGAGATAATCTCAGATAAACAGTATTACATTCCTTCAGTCTAATAAAATGTCTTGTAGTCATTTTGTTTTGTCAACCAGCAGTCAGTTGTATTTCAAAGCATCAGAAATTTAAACTTTATTAAAATATTTGGTTGCCATCCTGGACTTACGTACTTACAGCAAAACAATATGCACATGAAATTGCTTCAGTTTCTTACCTGTCTCTGTGAAGCAGAATTCCACTTGGAGAAGAAGAAAGCTCAGTGGAGTAAACCAGATCTTTAGTTTTGAATTTCCAAAATTTAATTAATCCTTCACTACCAGCTGTGATTATCAGCTGGTTTAATCCATCCACTGCTACCCCCCTAATGGCCCCCTCATGTGCTGCAAATCAAGGGAAAAGAAAGTTGTAATTCAGAATTTAAACACAGCATAGAAATCAGCAGAATGCCAAACACTATTCTGTATGTCTTCGCCTAACTACACTAAATGAGCAGAAAGCATGTGACAAACAATTCTAAAGCCACCTGACAAGATTGCTCGAATATCAGAAGTTTCTTTATCCGTACAGAAACCATATTGCTCTCAAGTAAGCACCTAGAATACAATACAAAAGTTGTGAGTAATTGAAGCTGAATATTAGCTTTTATTTTTGCTTTCAGTTTGGGGGAATTTTTTGGAATATGAGATTTGAGGGACTTTTTGAATTGCTCATGGAATGCCTCCAGGGGTCCTGACCACTCCAGACAAAATTTACAGCTTCAGTTCTGGCACAAAGTCTGTGAGTTTTCCTAGGCTACTTTACACTGCAGTGTAAAGATAAGGCATAGCTCCTCTGGTTTTGGATCAATTTTATTTCTTAATCTATGCCTAGGGCTACTGGCCAGTGACCAAACTTATAAAATTCATCACACTATCAAGCAATGATATTATTAGGAGACCATTTCAGGTTTGCTATGCTAGATGGCTTTTAGAAACCCAGTAAAGTTTAAGGGTTCATCAGGACTCTTTCCTTGTTTCTACAACAAAAAAAATTCAGATCAGGCAGGCCCTATTATAAATTGTAAACTTACAAAGCAACAGCAAACACACGTGAGGATACGTGACATAAAATATTTTATGTATGCAACCATTCAAAGGAAAAGTCTGAACACTGTCACACTAAGTCTTAAGTTTGCATCTGGGTAATTGAAAATAATAGCATACACAAAGAACTGGACTTGCTTAGGATTTCAATCTCCCATGCACGTAAAGTATTTTTTCATTTTTAAGTAGGGAGCACAAAACAGATGGGAAAATTTATCTCAAAGAAAGAATCCTGTAAGAAGAAGCCAAGTACTGGAAATGTGATTATCTCAAAAAGAGCTAAGGCCAGAGGATCTCATTTTAGTGCTAACCATTTTGGTAACTGACAATTTTGTGTTAATTAAAACCAAACATATGTTAACACCAGAGCTGTTAAAACTAGAAGGGATCCTATCCTTCAGAGTAGGTTTCAAATTACTTCTGATTACAGTACAAGATAGGACAGTGTAGGTTAATTAGAGAAACTGAAAAGATTCCCAAATTCAACTCAGAAGCTACGTTAAATTTCCTAGATGATAGAACACCAGGTTGTTGTTGTTCTGTTAAGAGTCAGTATTTTAAAAGCATAGCAATTCTTACCTCTTTCTTTGCCGTAACACCCTCTACGAATGCCAGACTGCATGTTATACACATCTACCCGTCCAGTTGACAGACCAATTACAGCAAAGTTCCCACATGAGGTAATGTCAACTGCCTTTCAAGGGGAAGAAAACAAACAAACAAAAAACTCAAAACCCACCAGCTATGAAAACAATTCTTTAAGTGTATATTTAATGAGCAAAGTTGTTAGAAGATATATAACCTATCAGGAATACAAAATACTGAGATATTTTTATTATCCTTCTTAAAGGAATATTGCACAGAACAAACAACAGATTACATCTCAAAAGCAGAGAGAGCAGATCTTAAAATAAGCAAGTAGTCAACAAGTAATAAATATGGCAGTGCATGCTTATGAAGGATAATGACATACTGACTTAGTGACATGCGTCAGAAGTCATATCTAATAATATCAACAGTGTAACCTAAATGACTAACCTATATAATCAAGACATCCATAAATTCAATCCCTAAAATAAAGTCCAAGCATGCTGACTGCACACCTCTTTCAATGCCCGTATTGCCAATGGCACCCTAAAATAGGGTAAGTTCACACAGAGTTTAAATAGTAAGAAACAGAGAAACAATGGTCTAGATGTCTTTGGAAAGATACAGTCCAAAGAATCTAGTAGTTAAAAGAAAACCAGGTATTTACAACTGAACTGATCTTGCCTACCACTTAACTGCTAAGCGTAAGGTCAGAAAAACAACTTATCACAAGATACAGTAGTAGTATGAATGCCTAGCAGATGAACTATGCCACAGTAACTGCTTGTCTTGCAAGCTCACAAGCCTCAGTAAACATCTGTATCTGTTTGATTTTCATTGTGTCCAGCTCCAGTTGTAAAGCATTTCAAAGGGAATATCCTGCCTGCAATTTGGAAATACATTTTTCCATATTGCCAAAAGAAAGTATCTTCAGGAATTTGCATTCATAAAGCAAGTTTATCATCACAGGCATATAATCAACTCTACATCACTATCACAGATTAAAGGTAAACACCAACCACCTATCTGAATCAGAAAATATTGGGCCTTTAAGGAAAAAATGCATATGCAGTTTTTTTATTAAAACCATATGCATTATAAAACAGCTAGTAGAACACACTAAGCTGGCAGAAAGCACTTTGCAAAGCAACTAAAGCATGTCTAGATAGTGCTTTTTCATCCTAAATATTGCTTCTGTACAAATAGAAATCAAAATAGCATACCTTGTAATGCTGAACAAACATTATCCTAAATAAACTTACTGTTGCATATATATCAATAGGTTTGTGTTTGCTGTATTCTTCTGGCCACAGTTTATGAGCTCCCATGGAAGACTTCTGATAGTTCCAGGTTGTACAGGTTATATATCCTTGATGGCACGCAACAATACTATCCCAGTCACTCTGATGTGCCACTTCTGCAATGTAACACATACTCATTTTAGAAACAATCATTCTAAAGTCAAATAAGCTCTTCTGCTATCATAAGAAAGAGTACTTTGAAATACCCTTAGGCAAAACAGATCATATTTAGTGTTCTTGTTGGACAGTCAAAAGGCTATCATTCAGAAAAATCACCTGGCAAACCGTTGTGCATATGCTAATGTAACTAAAATGCTAACAAAAGCATTTTTTTGGTATGTTATGTTTCATGTCTTTGTATATTTGAGTCTATATGGTTTGAAAAGCATACTTAAACTTAAATGTTTTAAACTGCTCAATCTGTACACATTTCCAGCTGAGTCTCTTAACTGTTTCTGCAGCTACTGAAGCAGCAGAAGCCACTAGATTAACAACTTAAAGCAGGGTTTAAGAGCTAAGTAGCAAAAGACTTTTCTGCATTTGCAGGAAAATTGTTCCTCAAAAGCTCACTATCCAAACTTTGTAGTCAAATATGATATGTGGTTATCTAAATAATGAGCAAGTTTGTTTTTTTCCCCCTGGAATTTATACATTAAAAAAAATGAGAGCTTGAAATTGGGTATTTCTAGAACTTCAAAGACAAAACAACCAGATATAAACTGGTTCACTTCACCAAACAAAGACAATATAGCAAAAAAGAAACAACTCTAATGAAAATGTACTTAAATAAACATTTTCTTATGTCTCCAAACACATTTAAGGTAGTTCTACTACCTTAAATCAGGCAGGTCTAGTATTAATTTTAAAAGTGCATATATAAATATATACACACACACACATATTTGCAACAAGTATGTACAGATAGTCTGTATCACTGAAGTTTACAAATATAAACATCATATGTAGTCAAAGGTCTACACAAAATTGTAAATCCAAACTTTTCAACACATGAAACAATAAACCATCCTCAGAAGACAAAAGAACAGCTACACTTAAGACAAAACAGACTTCAGGTCCGAAGAGGTGGTCATTAATTTAAAGAAACACATTTTGATGAAGCAAAGATAATTGCAATTCTGCTTCAAAGTTAGGTTCACTATTTGCGTACTGAATTACAAATGAACAGAGTAATTGAAATGTGACTTTGAAAAGTAACTCAAATAAAAGAACTGGGGAATCAAAATCAACCACTATAACTAAGATTTTCTTAGCTGACAAAGATCTTCATCCTCCCTAATTGCTGGTTCTCCAGTCTGGAATAATATGTACACCAGAAGATTCTGGCTCCCATGCTGGAGATTTTCAAGCCAAAAGCCAGTTAAACAAAGATGTTTGAAATAAAATGCTCTTTTTTGAAATAAGAGAAGAGTTTACCAAGTAAAATGTCATTTTAAACTGTCACTCAACAGCTCATGAAAGGCCACAGAATCTCAATAATCTCATCTTGATACACCATGGGCTTTCAAAACGGTAGTGTCTTGAGGGTTAAAAGACAAAATGAAGACATAACGTATCTCAAAGACTACTTACCTGAAGCAAAGACTGTAATTGGTGGAAGTGCCATCGTATCAAGCTTAAGACCTTTCTTTTTTGATTTCTTTTTGTTAATTGAACCTTAAAAAAAAAGAAGTTAACTGTCTCAATCTCATGGCCAGATCTGAGAATAATGGTTTAAAAAGAATTCTTTACTAAATGTAAAGTTCCTACTAAAATTAGAAAAATTTGGCTTACATTAACTCAGCATTGCTGTTACGCAGGATTTGAAGAGCTAAGAACATTAATAGAGTTCCTGTCAAAATCCATGGGATGCTGAGCAAATCACTAGCCTATTACATTCACAGATGTGCTACTCAACCCATTTGTTCCAGGATCTTGTGCTGACATCCTGAGGCAGAAGTCCCACCACCACAGCTAAAACCATGGTCGTACACAGAAGACTATATAAAACAATATGTAACGCCCAGCCCTTTCAATAACCAAAGAGTCAGGAATTTCAAATTTATGCCCAAAGCATATATATAATCAATTAATCTACATCTGTCTATTCAAATCCATCTAAATACATATATATGTGGATACATAGATATTTAAAAATAAGAATTATTTTAGTCCTTCTGAGCCTTGCTCTCTGAACTGTACAAGAAAACGTGCCTTAATCATGGCATTGTGTGGTAGATGTGTTTTTTAAATTAAACTGTACATTAAATCAAAGGAACTAAAGTCAAGAAATACAAATTAACTAATAATTTAGTCAATTGAATAGAAGGGGAATGGGGTAAAAAGTTGTAATTACGCATGCTGAAATGTCAGCTACTGCTTTACATATTTTTAATACAAAAATCATGCCCAATGTTTCCCACAGTGAAATAACATACACTGCCAGGCTACAGAAATTACTTAAGTACAAACAAATCTGAGAGTACACTTTATATGCATCAGGAAGGACTGAGTTTGCAGAACAACTGTGGTGAATAGTCTTCACACAACAATTAAAGTGAAAATAAGGTCTGCCTAATGTTTTAGCTCCTGTTTACATATAGGCTTTTCAGGGCTTTTTTCACCAATATTTGTACTTTCATGGAAATACTTACCACGTCCTAAACTTTTATTGAATTTTTCATGCACTGTTGAAAAAGACTGCAACGTTCCATCTTGACCTGACAAAATATTAGGAGAGAGCAGTGAAGGGCAAAAATCAACTTTCTGTTTGCTCATAAGCTATCTGAGCAATAAAAGAAGAAGATAAGCACTAAGAAACCTCAAACACCATAATAAAGTTTTTACTAAAAATTCTAGTCCAAGAAAAAATACAGATACACTATAAGAAGTGGAACTAATGGAGCCTGATTTTCTAAGGCCTATACCCTATTCCTACTACTTTGCCCCACATGTGATCAGAATGACACGTCTTTAACAGACATCATCTCCACGTTCAATTCCTCTGTCCCCTCTCCTTTCTCCACCACAATATCTAGCTGTTCCCAGCTTTCTATGACTAAAACCTTAAATAAACTGTTAGATCCTTCAAATCCCTCCATAATACTTCCAAAGCTTTCCCATGACCCCATTTACTCCCTCATCAACTACAATATTCCCTTCTTTATCCTTTGTCTAACCAACACATGCTATGGCTGGTTAGGAACTTCACCTAGGTTAGCCAGTAAGCTAACCCAAACAAAAATGGTATAAGTCGAGTCGTCCATCTTTCCTGTAAACCAGGACACTAATGGGACTTCCCTCCCCTACCCAGTGACCAATGTTCACTGAATTGATAGGAATTTAATTTAATTTAATACAGGGACAGAAGGCTCAAATTTGAAACTAGCAAACAGGTCCACTCTGTGGGGGAGACGTGGACAAGGCAGAACCAGAAACTAACAGAAAATGCAACTGCACAATGCATGTAAAATAAAAGGCACTGAGATGAATTTTAAATATCAGAAGAATCACAAAACATTTTTACTAGGCCAAACAAGTAAGGAAATAGAAAATCAGTCCAAGTGAACTTAGAGAATTTGAAAGACAATAGAATAATTATAGTATTTAAGTAACCTTTCCTTGCTGCTATGATACAGAAGTAAGGCAGGATGTATATACTGGGAGCCGGGAAAAATGTTAAGCAGGATGAAAGCCAGTGACATTGGTGAAATTTTACAAAGTTAATTTGTGGAGATGCCTGTTCTAAGGAAACCAGTAGCACTTGAAAGGCACTCCATGGCATTGCCACCTCATTTCTGTTGCCACTGGTTTTACCAAAGCCCAAGTTTTACCACTGGTTCAGAAAGAAACATGTCAGAAAGACATGTAGAGAGTCAGTCTCCTTACACTGCAGATACATCAGATCTCAAAGCTTGAGACCCTTTTCACTTTAGTGGTTGCCTCTGTGCCCTCTCCGTATGTTTCAGTACAGTTAACAAAGTAGTAAACTGCAAAAGCAAATGTGAGGATGTGTTAAGCAACTCTTGACTGTTACTGTGGTTCACCTGGTGTGACATGAATTACTGTCAAGTAACTAGTTACTAGAATCCACGTTACTAGTTGGACGACCAGCAAGAGATTTCAGCACAGGTGATTTTAGCACAGTGTATTGCTGTGCTGTATTAGGTGTAACATTCATCAAAATACAGTGTAATGTTTTCAAATGTTGTCCATGTAGACAATTTCATTACTTCAGAGTAATTAAAGATTAGGTGAAGAGTCTCTATTGTTCCATTACTGAAATGTTCTGGGCCACAAAACAGTCTGATCTAGTACTTAATTTCCTAAAAGGTCTATTTATAGATTTTTAAAAATGCTAGTTTCTAAGGAAGGGTAGTCACTTACGCATTTTTACACTTTTAGATTAATACCTTGGTAACAAGTGACCTTCGGAATATGTATTACAGACACAATTGAGCAGTAACACATTACAAAGACATTGCAACCCACAAAGCTTGCTCAAACTAGTGGGAAAAGTGGAGTGGCTCCTCTCAGTTACTGAATGCATTATGCTGCTTACTTTTTCCCTATCACAATAGAATTTCCCCAGTTGTTACAGGTTTTCATTCTGACCAGCTTATAGTTCCTTAAGACCTAACAAAACAATTTTTATTCATCAAATGTATAAATACAGATGACGAGCAGCTCCCACGCTTTTCTACTTGCAACTACTTTTCAGCCTACCTGGTTCCTTTAGGGAAACTGTGAAGCAGTTTGATACAGTAATAAATGATACTGTCTACACTAATCACTATGTTTCATAAATACACATTATACATAACACAGGAAATATCTATTGTATTTATAGAACAAAGACACTTTGCTCTGCATGTTTTCTTTATCACAGCAGGAAATCAGACTGAAGAATAAGAATGAGAATTCATACCTGCACTAAGAATTTGCTCTCCATTTTGCCCATGGTATCTGATTTTTGTTGGTGGTGCACTATGTCCCATTCGGCTTCTCAATACACGTCCTGTACCACCAGGTCCATCAAAAATCCACACCTGCCTCCCCAAAAAAAAGCAGAAGAACAAAGCCGATAAACATTGCCCTGCCAATAATTACACTCTTGGCAGTGGAACAGGCTTAGCTGGGAGCTGGTGCAGCAAACTTCAGACATTGGCTTTCATCCTTGATCCTAAAACTCTGGAAGTTTCCACCCCGGCAGCTGATTTTTTCCTGCTGTTCATTCTGACCCTCCACCAAAGGCTAATGGCATCAGAGGAGACGCAGGACAAGGGACTTTTATCAACAGCAACTGCTCATGATCCAGAACATTATAAAAATAGATCAAGATCTAAGATAGTGCACCAGGATATAAAGTGAGGTTCTGGAAAAGTGGATCCAAAGCTTTGTTCTTCCAGGCTATCATGAAGCAATAAATGAAGCAATGACATCACAGTGACAAATCCTTAAACTGCCCCACTACAGATCAACTGAGAGCCAGCAACTTCAGGAACTTGAGTTTTGTTGCATTTGTTTCATTTGAGAACTGCTACTTCAATCCAAACTAAACATTTACACTTTAGAGGACTACAAGAGGAAAAAAAATGTAACAGCAGATAGCAGCAGCTATTGTAACTTACCCGGATAGCGTTATCAGCACCATTAGTAATAAGAAGTGGCTCTCCAGGGACAAACGACATACCAGCTATTGCTGTGGAATGGGCATCTTGCATCTGACACATTAGTTTCTTCTCTTCTAGATCCCACAAAGCAATGTGTCCAAGTGGGCTACCAGCTGCCATTACTGGGTGTCCATCTGCTCAAAAAAAAAAAAAACAAAACACCACCCCAAAAAGTTCAAAAGGTTTGCTTATTGACATTCAGCTCATCCTTACTGATTTCTCACATCTTAAAACTGATGCAAGAAAAGGCTATGATCACAAGAAAAAAAAATCCTCAAGCTGATTCTAAAAATAAGGTATGTTTTAACTGAAATATTCTAGTATTTCAAACAGAAAAGAAACAAAGTTCACTGATAATAAAAACAGGACTTTTTTCATATTGCATAACAACAAATATATCTAAACCCAGCAGGCAATGCTAGAGGTTTTGCTTCAAAGCACAAGAGATATTGTACCCGTACTATTTTCAAATGTTACTCTACACCAGATTCTTCCCCAAACTTACTAGCCTTCACACTTCAGGATGTGAGAGCTACTGTATCACCACTCTAGAAGTTATCAGTTGTTTTTTTAAATCCTCTTCAGTTTTTGCCTCAACAGCTTGCAAAAATAAATTCCAGAAGTTGATGACATGTTTATTCAACCATTCTAAGCAATCATTAAAACCTCATTTCACAGAATTTCTAATTTTGTTCTATCTGCTCTATCCTGTCTAATACTGAGGAGATAAACACATCATACTAACTTCTAAAAATATACCACAAATATATTTTAAAACTTATCATATCAAGATAAAATTCCACCAAATATCGCACATAATTAGTAACTAATCTTTTTGCTCCAACAGAAGAAAAAGCCAGTTTCCAATTTGCAATTACACACATGACAGGTAACTAAACCAGACAGGCCTAGGGTTTTCTTTTTCAGTAATGCTTCACAGATATGGAAATTTGCCAAGTTCATTTTAATTTAAATGAAGAGCACTTTACTCAAAGACTAAAATGAGTATATGAGTTCAAAACAACCAGGTTACATTTACACTAAATTTCCTAACTATGAAGACAAGGCGAGAGAAAGATTAGAGAATGTCTGAAAGCCACACATTCAAGCAGGCAATGTTTAACTTTATTAACATTTTGAGTTAAATCGCTGACACAAAAAGGCACTCTTTCCACTTCCCACAAGTCTTTCCACAAGTCTCTCCAGTAGCATTCTTCCTCAAAGGGCCTGCATCGATCTATATTCTGTTGAGATTTGCAAGTTTGTCTATTCAAATGAGAGATTAGATTCAGTATCAACAGCTCTGTAGGCAGGATCAACTGCCTACTAAGGTAACTAGCTTTAGTAATTAATGCATGCTTGTTAGACAAAAAAAAAAAGCTGTGAATCTAAACAGTGTTTCCAGGTAACATCCATTCAGTAGTCACCCAACTGTTAACATTCTAACTTTGTTTTGGAGGGGGAAGACACTACTGAGAAGTAGGTTTGGATACTAACTTACAGTGTACTCATTACTCTGCACTAACTCTGATAACTGTGTACTGTGTTAGCTCTTGGCACATTGTAAACATAAGCTGTCTTACTTTTTGAAAAAGCAGTACTGTATGTCACATTTCCTGTGCACTGAGTCAGTACACAAGAAAACGCAAAAAAAAGCCAGCATGATGAAGATGCATGATCTCCCTTACTTGTTGGTAACTTTTCTAGATTATCTGCAGCCTTTGAAAACTAAAACTCTCAGCCCAAATTTTGATTCTGAAATGCTTTATCAAAACATGTTTTCCTACCTTCCACTTAGTTTTAGTGATTTTGTATGTATTTTCACTAAAAATGCTAAGACTTACCTGTACGAAAAGATATCGCTGTGATGGGACCCCAGTCTTGTTGAAATTTCATCAGAGTTTCATCAAACTTAATATTATGTACAATGATATGACCAGATACAAGACCAACTGCAACAACATCCACTGCTGGGGCCTGCAAAAAAAATTGAACAGCAACTGAAATGAAAAAGGAAAAGCTTGTTGCTACACTACTAATACCAATACACACAAGAAAATGTATTTGTCCAGGACAAATAATAGAGAAACACATAAGGCATCTCACATGAGACCTTCTATCTATATTACCTTAATACATGACTGGACATCTGAGAAATCCAAAAAACAAATGAGAGATGCAAGACTTTGTGCTTAGCCTCCACTGGATGAAACAACTCTGTTTCCAGAAGCTGGAACTCCTTTGAAAAACACCTCACTAAGTTTTCAGTAGTTCTGGTAGACTATTATACACCCTGCCACACACTCCCATATTTAAAAGTTTTATCCAGGACAACTGCAGACCATTTTCAAAGCTGTCATCAATGCTTTAAATGTGACCAGTAAGTTTTAATTAATGTTTATATCTACAAAAATACAGCAAATACAATTACAAAAATCTTTTCTTGAATCAGCAAAATCTACATTTTATTAACCTTCAAAGCAAAATAAATTTAGACAGCAAAAAGCTACCAGCGTAACAGAAGTTACATGACATACATGCATCTTGCAAACAAACTGTTTCTGTGAATTCATCACATCATTCAGTGAATAAAGACTACAGACACGATGAACACAAGACAGCTAAGATGCTAAATGCAACAGAACTAGGACTAGAGGAAGGGTGAATAATAAGCTTTCAAGTCTACCTCCCTTCAATGTCTAAAATGCTCAAGAGAGGGTTATTAAAATTACCTGAGAGAATACAAGTCATCTTTATTGCTGTAATTTTAAACAACCGTATTTTGCCTGCTATTGTAGACCAGTTATGTAAGAAAGTAAGATACCAAAAATACTAACTTGTTCGAGAGTTGTGACCGCTAAGCGCCATCCTGGAAATGAGTATAAGAGTTTGCTGGAAAACAAACAAAAAACATAAATCAATTAACCCTTGCAGATTTTCCACAACAAAATGGATGCTTTATATGCACTTACACAGAAAAGTATGTCAGCTTTCTGTCCTTACAAATCAGTTAAAAGGAAAAAACCCCTGTGATACTAATAAGGTTAAGAATAAAACTTATAATTATTTTATATTGAAAAAGTTAGTGTCATGCATTAATACCTGAAAGGTGACATAATTACATAACATGAATAGGGAGGAAGACCCTTCTATGCCAGTTGCTCCCCATGTGTTTCTGCTCTGAACACAGCTCTTCAGAATTCTTAACATCAACATAAAAAGCCAGTCTTGGTTCAACTTTTAAAAAACCCAAATCCTTCATTTGCAGAGTAACCTCCCTAAATGAAGATGCTAACACATATTACAAGCATACCCCATCTTGTTTCTTTCAGAAGTCAAAATGTGAAGCAGGCCTGTTCACCAACAAGGCAGTCGTGCAGTACTTCATTCAGGGTGAAATTATGAAGACAGTATTTAGGAACAGACATGATTAAAAAAACTATTCCATCACCACAGATATAGGTTATCATTCTTAAAAGACTGCTAGCAGCCATGTGTTACCATCTCTCACTTTCCTTTCTTGCCAGAGATCATCAAACTTTCCCCTCAGTTCTTCCAATTTAATTTTTGTCTAATTGTGTGCATACCTGTCTACAAAATAATCTGTGTAGGGAACAAACAGTCAAAATAGAAATTGCTTAACCCAGCAGCATTGCTACAAGAGTTGTAGCAGTCCCGTAAGTTTTTACACAATTAAAAGGGACTAAACCATCTAAGGAAGACTTCTTGTCATCTAGGACGTACTGCATCTCAGATGCTGCAACAGGCATTGAAGAGACATAAGAGTACTATGAGTAGAGACATTTACTTTTCTGTATTTTTAGGTTATTCCTACTTCCTGATTTATATAGCACATATGGCCATCTCCAAAACATTAGAATATGACCCCCAAAAATTAGCAGTGATATCACTGAAAGTATACAGCAGTTATGAGAATAAAACACTGAACTACGCAAGCTGAGTTAACACCTACTTGCAGTATGTACATTAACATGCAAGGAAGTTCACTGTAGCTCTAACTTTCACAAGTTAGAAAAGCAGCTGATCGTGGTGGGCATGAAATACTGCCATTATGGATGGTGCTCTATTGGGACATGCTCAGACACAACTACATGTCTACACATCTCTTATTTGAGTATAAGGATCAAATGCTAGTAATTACCTCCACACTACCTGCCAGCACTTAAGCTTGGAAGAAGGGAGGCAGAAGGCCTGAACACGCATTAACTATTATTTTAATCATTTTCATGGAAAAGCTATGTGATTCCAAGAAAAAAAATTTTAAAAAAAGGTAATTAAAAAAAAAATTGCTGAATATTCCCTGACATTTTGAAGGGAGAGTAAACAACACGCAACTTGAAAGGCAGCAGCATTCAGGGAGCAGCAGCATTCTTTGTTCCTGGAGATGGACCAACCGAAAACTTGTGCCAAAGGACTCAGTAAAAGATTCCATGTTCAAAACTTACTTTACTTAAAAGTATTATTTGTTGCATATGAAACTACTTGGAGCATGAAGTATATCCAAGTTATTAAGAATCTTACTTGGATCTTATATTCCATAGCTGCAAGCTCCCTTGTTCACTCCCAAGAAGAATTTTATTCAAATAGGTGCTGGGATGCAGAACTGCAGAAACTGCAAAAGTGTCCTTATCAAAATCCACTTGAAGATACTCCTCTGCAAAAAAAAGTAAGAAACAATGTTAGTGCAGGCTTGTCATTCCTTGGCAAATGTAAAAGGCAGAACTGATGTTTACTCTGTACAAATCCCTTAACTGGTGTTTCTTACATTAAAGGATTAGCTAATGCGTAACAGGACAGGCTAAACTTGTTTACGCTATAACATCTGTTGGCTTGAAGGTATATTTTTTCCCTATAAGCCTACCTAGCACAACAATGCTGGCAAAACTGTAGTGATTTATATCTGTCTAAGGATTCCTGCTCCTGCCTGAGCAAAACACCTCAACTGACTAGCATGCCTTTTGTTTGTTATAGCAACTTCAAATCTCTAAAGCCCATCTGCAGCCACTTTTGAGACCCAGGATCCAGG
Organism: Phoenicopterus ruber ruber; assembly: GCA_009819775.1. Taxonomy (NCBI): domain Eukaryota; kingdom Metazoa; phylum Chordata; class Aves; order Phoenicopteriformes; family Phoenicopteridae; genus Phoenicopterus; species Phoenicopterus ruber. Next base: position 62,957,124 of record CM020246.1, on the reverse strand, counting down.
CAACGACATTGGTCAACACCAATGAGAATGCTTTCTAAAGAAAAAAATGTAGGGCACTGAAGCAGGATTTCATAAGGCACTTCACAATGGCATGAGAAGATGCTGACACAATCAAAAAGGTTATTCGTAAGAATTTAGTCTTACCTAGACTGGTAAATATCAAGGAACTATAGGATTTCAAAGATGGTGCCAAGCTGCTGTATCACAGTCTTTACCACAAAATGGAACGCTAAAATGCAATTTCCATATAAGCATATTTCTTTATATCTATATGGAACCTTACTGGGTCTCTGCATGTGGTGCAGGATCCATTCAAGAAAAACTACTGCAGGATTAGGACTTGAGATTACTGTTTAAGTAGTACTATCATCATTTAAGGAGTTTTTTTTTCTTTTTTAAGAATAAACTACTTCTGAACATGTGCATTTAAAAAACGCTTTTTTTAAAATTATGGAAAGTTTAACCATGCTATCCTATAAAGTAGTAACAAAAATAAAGTGTCTCTCACCTTCTGACTGTATAGTCCAAACAATAAGAACATTATCAACATCCACAGAGATGACATGATCACCAAAAGGCTGCAGAAGGTGTATCCTTGCCTTGTGACCTTCATAGGTATGAACCACCTATAATTTCAAAACAGAAATGTTTTCAATATAAGCTGTTCAGGTAGCATATCCCATTAACGTAATAACCGAGGACAGCTAACACATGTCAGCAACAAGTTTAAATAAAATACATGAAAAGGTCACACAACTTTAAGTGGAAGATAAATATCTGAGAAAATTATGTAAAACTGTTGGCAAAAATATTTTAACTAAATATTTTTAATGATTTAATTTTAATTCTTTTAATTTATGTGAATTAACAATTTATTTTTTATCTTTAATTAACTACTTGATTATTATAATTAATACATAAAACATAGATCAGCCATCACAGAATTTGCTCTTACATTCTCCTATTTTAAGCTTTTTATTCCTCATTCTACAGTGTTTGTTTCCCTAATACTGAAGGTACTAAAGAGCTACGGAAATAGACGCTTGTAGAATCTTAACTGTCTTGAAAACACAAACACTGCACAACTGTTTGGTACTACTAAGCAATAAGTAAACTAATAAAAACCTCTTTGTTCCTGGCAAAAGCATGGAGAATATTGTCGTATGAAGCAAATATCAACATGCGGTCTGCTGCCAAACATGTGATGTCTTGTGGCAAAGCATTACCTGTTAATCAAGCAAAAGAAAAGTTCAACAAGTTTCAGGTTCATAACAAAAGACAAAGCCTAATGGTGTATTTATTTAGCATGGTGACCCACCAAGAAAGCTATCCAGTTGAACGTTTCGTTGAATTTCTTAAAGAAATGCACACATTTCAGATGAATGCAAATATTACCGTAAGTAATGTCACATTGGTAACAATGTCAGTAACATCACATTGATAGATGACAAGGTGGTTCTTTTGAAAAACAATAATAAATTACTGAATTATCACTGTAAGTAAAGGCACACTTTAGTTTCGTGAGGACTTATGAAGAAGTTATCCCAACACAACACTTCTGCAGACTGTCAGAGCCGCACAGCCCACTGGACTGGAAATCAAAGTCTCAGTATTAACAATGCCTATTAGGTTAAGCCATTCTGCAGACCTGCGAGCTAGTGATCCACTCCTGCACCCGCTTCCTGATTACAGCTAAAGACACAGGGAATTTACTGCTCTAAGAATACAACTCACTCCCCACCTTGTGACTGGTTCAGAAACAGTATCAAGTATTGTGATCTGCTACTTTACTAGCTCAAAGGGTAAAAGAGTCAAAGCCCCAGACCACATTGATAATCTGCTGGTGTGGTCCCAAATGGTAGCAAGCTGAAAAAAACGCTCTAGGGAAAAATACTCTCAATTCAGGGAAATACAAAAATGCAAATCACAGTGCTTAACAATTGTACAGAGAAACACCAGATCAAAATTCAGTCACTGTGGCAGTGCACCTATGATACAAACTTACATGATCACAGCAGCCTTCCCCACAATGTTGCTGTGTACTATGAATTATTATCAGACACAAAGAATCCTATACCCTTTGCCATGCTGCAGCACAGCTTCAATAGGAAGAACTAAACTAAGAAAATTAAAAAGGTTGCACTTTATGAGAGGTTTCATTTGTCTGAGCATGTTACGACAACTTGCCATAGTGCCTCTGAAGTGAGTTAGGCCTACCATCAGGTTACAGATACCTGGTACTCCACGTGAGCTGTAAGCAAGTTTGCTTAGGCCAAGACAGTTTTAGGCACACTCCAATTAAAAAGTTCAGAGCACCAACCATATAACATCAATAAATGAACACCACCGCACAGAGAGGCACATGGTTTGCTTTTTCAATCACAATTTTGTACGTAAACATTTCAATTTCTCAAAAAGCTTAAATGATTATATCTATTAGAAGATGTAGCACACTGAAAAGAATTTCACAGAATATACAACATTTTTATGATTTTGTAAGCTGAAAACAGAAATTACATTAATTTGTTTACAGCTATAACTATTCACTGCTGATCTTCTACATCTAGTCCTGGCTGCGTGACAGTTATTTATTCTCAAGTTTACAGGTGCTCTGTTAATGAAAAATATTTTCCTTTATGAGATCTGTGAAAGAACTTTGTGGTATACAGAAGTGAAATCCTACTTTTCAAGACAGTATGCATCTCACTGAAGCATCTAAACATTGTCTGGAAGGGACCTTTGGAAATCATTTAGTTCAACCTCCTGCCCAGCTCCTCCCAAAGCTGGATTATCATCGGTACTAGATTGGGTTAGCTGCAGCTAAGCCCAGCTGAGTCTTGGGAACTTCTGGGGAAGGAGATCACTCAATCCCTACACTGTACTACAGTTCCCTCTTAGTCAGGGAGATTTCTCCTAACCTCCGCTGTGACCCTCTCAAACTGCAATCTGTGACTGTTGCCCCTTGTTACACTGTCTACCATTACCATCATAAATTCGCCTCTACCATTTTTGTAACTGCCCTTCAGGTAACAGGCTGCCTCTAGGTTGCCCCACATTTTTCCCTTTGCAAGACTAAACAAACCCAGTTACTTCATTCAATGTCTCTTCTTGTACTGTGTGCTGTAGGCCCCTGACACTCCCCAATTCCTCAGCATCCCTCCTGAAAGAGAAAGAGGAGCAGTGGGAGGGGGAGAATCACACTAACTCGGTATCGCAGTCCAGGTATGGCCTCATCAGCACGAAGTACAGGAGAATAACAGCTTTCCCTGATCTGCTGGCCACCTTCCTAACGTAGCTCTGTACATGGCTTGCCTTGCTCACAGTTACTACATTGTTGGTCCATGTTCAACCTGGCACCAGTACAGCCCCAGCTCCTTTTCAGCAGGGTGCCACGCAACCAGTCAGTTCCCAGCTTGTTCCGTCCCAGGTGCAGGATTCTGCACTTGGCCTCCCTGAACCTGGCGGGGTTTCTGTTGGCCCAGGCCTAGCGTTTTGCAACACCTCCCTGGACTGAAGCTCTGCCATTCTGGGTGTCAGCTGCTCCTCCTAGCATAGCATCATCTGCAAATTTTTGTGAAGAGTGCATGCTGCCTCATCACCCAGGCTGTTGGTGAAGCTGCTGAACAATATGGGCCCTGCTGTTGACACCTAGGGTGCTACACTTTCTTACCAACTGCCAACTGGATATCAAGCCATTGATATCCTTTGTACCCAGCAGTCCAGCCAATTTTTAACACTCCCTGGAGACTTTTAATCCCATCCACACCTGTTCTGCTCCTGTAATTATTTTCCTCCTACAACACAGCCTTCTGGTAACCACAAAAATAACAAAAAAGGTATCTCAAATTAACAGCTTTATTCACTGCTCACACCTTAAGGCCTACAGGTGTTCTTGGAAGGATGGGATGACAAGAACAGAAGGTTCACAAAGAACATCCCTAAGAGAACTAAGCTACAGTTGCAACAACAATCTTATTTCAAAGTTGATACCGGTATTTCTGAGACTCCTTTCAACGTATTTCAGTGTACATATACATTTCAGTGTATACATACATACAATTAATTTTCCTTTTTTGAGTTGAGTATCAAGTACGGATGTCAGATGTGTTAAAATAACAAACAGGAATGAACAATCTGCGCATACTTACTCACAGCAACAATACCAAGCTTCTTTACCTGCAATGAAAGTGTTAAAAAGGCATTTTTAGTGATTGATTGCAATGAATTTGCTATAAACAGAAATTAAAAATTCTAGGAAACAGCCTAGATGAGATAGGGAATTTGCATGCCTTGCAAGACAGAAAAATCATCCATCTTAGTTTACAACAGTATCTACAGGAAAACCCACAGATAGCAGGTCAAAAGGAATGGTACAATGTATTTGCCAAAAGACAACCACTCAGCAACAGTTAGTTATGCTTCTTGATATACTTTACTCTAATGCACAGAAAACTAAGTACATGTTTAGACACCTTGCAGAGCTTGGGCAAATGTGTTTTCACATCATCTCTGCTTCTACTTTATTTCCACCTCAACTGCACTATGGTATTATCTTAACTCTGTTCACATAGAATTTGCTTCAGTTACGGTCATCTTTGCTCAGTGATGATCATTACTATTTTAGTTCAAAGTCTGTGGAGAAGATTGACAGGAGTGAACACAAAAAGATTACCATAAAGGCACAGGAAGATTTATGCTGTCTGCACTCTGCTGTCCACTACAATCACTCGATTACGTTCTGTTTTGTACCTGTTTCTATACACTGAAAATACCTTTATTGTACAGCAAAAAGTGAGTCAATATCACAGGCTTTTATCTCGCAGAACTGAACTGTGTTCATCTGTTTCTGTACAGAAGTAGTTTTAATACGATCTAATGGATTGCCCCCAAAACTGTAGCCCTGAAACGCTAAACCGCAGCTATCCAAACAGCAGGTGAGCTTTGTAAACCAAAGCAACGAAGGAAAAGCTTCAGCATTTGGGCGCCCCTCTGCCCGATGGATGGGCTGTGCTACGCCTGACCGGGCACACAGAAACCCGCCAGCGCTGCCCACATGGCTAAACAAGCGCGTTCCGTCCTGTCTAACCGGCAGCCTCCCTTCCTCCCAGCCACCCGCCGGCGAGCAGCCTCGCTTGCCGCCGCGGCCTGCTACCGGGGCGCCGCAGCCCTCCTCACACGCCCCCGCCTCACGATTGCGGGGGGGGGGGAGGGGGGCGGGGGGGGGGAAGAGGCGGCGGCCCGGCGCTGCGCCGCGCCCGGACGGGTCGCCCCGCGCGGCCCCGGCCTCCCCAAGGCCCAACGCCGGCCAGCGGCGAGCCGGCCCGGCCGCCCGGTGGGGGCAGGAGGCCGGGGGAGGCAGGGGAGCCCGGTGCCGCGTACTCACGTTGTAGGTGTGGACGCTGCGCCCGACGGCGGTGGCCACGTAGAACTCGCGGTGGCGGCCGTGGTAGCGCAGGACGTGCGGGACGTGGCCGCTGAAACAGCCAAGCACGCGGAAGCCAGCGAACAGCCCGCCGCCCTCACGCGCCATCGCTCCCCACGCGCCCGCCGTCCGTTCGCAGGAAGTGTCCCCCCTCCCGCTTCCGGCCAGCCCGCCCGGCACTCCCCCCCCCCCCCCAGCGTGCGCCGCCGAAAGCGGTCCCCGGGGCCGCCCCAGTTCCGGTACTGGGGTGGCGCTACCAGGCGGCACCCCGCTCAGGCGGCCGGGACGCTGCCCCGCTGCCCCGCTCCGGACGCGGGTTTGCCCGGCGAGGCGCGGAGGGCAGTGTCAGCGCCGCCAACCCGGCGGGCGCTGTGCCAGGCAACGCCCGCCCCGAGGGCCCCGCGGCGGCCGCCAGGGTACGCCGAGGACCGTCACCCACGAACGCCTCTACAAACACTCCCCACAGCCACGACTGCTCGTTTTTTCCTTTTATTCTTTTTTCCCCCCTTTTGCCTCACAAAGCACGAGGCCCGGCTCAGGCGCGGGATGCGGGGCAGCAAGGCGGCAGAGCGCCCGGTGAACCGGCCTTCAACGGCGCATCCCGGCGGGGCCGCGGGGCGCTCCGGCCACCCGCGCCAACAACCGCTCTACTTCCGAAGCTGTTTGGTGGTGGTTGTTGTTTGGTTTTGGTTTGGCTTGGTTTTTTGTTTTGTTTTTTTAATAAATTATATATTAAAAAACAACTCGCAGGATGGTTTCGTTGCGATGACTGCACGGCGGACAATAAATACTCAGCAAAGTCCGGCGGAGGGGAAAAAATAAAAGGCCACCCCCAGGAGCCCCCTATCCCAAATTGAGGTAGCTTCTCCACACCGCCATCAGCTCCCGGGCCTTGCTCTCGTCGCACGGGGCTCGCATCGCCTTCCCGCCGGCGGCGCCCTGCCACCGCACACGCGTGAGCCTCCCGCCGCCGGCGCTGCCCCCGGGCCTCCCCGCGGCAGGGCTGCCCCGCCGCCCCGGCCGCGGTCCCGCACCCACCTGTGGCGGCCGGTAGCCGGGGCAGTGCCGCTGCACGACGGAGACGGTGCTGTGCCAGTGCGGCGGCTGCCGCTCGCCGCAGCCCCGCGCTCTCTCCAGGACGCACTCCAGCAGCCGGCCCGCCCGCTCCGCCCGCCGGAAGCCCTGCGGGCAGACGGCCGGTCACACCCCCGGGCGGCGGCCCCGGCCCCGCCGGAGCCGTCAGACCTCAATCCCCTTTTCCTTCGCCGCCTCCCCGTCCCCACGCATCCTTAAAAAAAGGTTGCCCGCCCACCCTCCCCGCTCCCCATCCCGCCCCCTTCTCCCCTCTTTCCCCCCGTGTTTTCCCTTCTCCCCCCGTTTCCCCTGCTTTCTTTCCCCCTTTTCCCGTCTCTTTCCACCTTTTCCCCCTTTATTTCGCCCTCCCTCTTTTTTTTTTTTTTCTTTTTTTTCTTTTTTTTGCATGGAAGGGGAATGCCACCTAGCCGCCGGGGGATGCGTGCACCCGGGCGAACCTCGGACTGCTGCGGGCCCGCCGGCGGGGAGGGCGCGTCCTCGCAGGTGTGAAAATCGAGTTGTAGCTCCTGGAGGGAAACAACAACAGGGATGCTCGTTAAAGCCGCGGCCCCTGGCGTCGCCGTCGCCGGCTGCCAGCCCGCCCGCCTCGGACACCCCGTTATAGACGTCCCTACTGCCCCGAAGCGCCGTCGCCGCTGGGCTGCGCCAGGCTGGGCTGGGCTGCGCCGGGCTGTGCCGGGCTGTGCCGCCCGCGCTCCTCCGCCCGAGCCAGCGGCAGGGCTGCCCGCGGGCTGCGCCGCCCCGAGAGCCGCCGCCTGAGCTTTCCGCTAAGCGCCGGCTGCGCGTGTGAACCATCCGCGTAGCTTCTAAACCACTTATCACCTTTGCAACCGTGACACCATCTTCAGCGTCGGTGAAGCATTACACAAGCGACTTTCAGTCCTACGGGTCTGGTAGCGCTCTGACAGCAGCCGCCCGGGCTCCTGCTCTCCGTCCCTGCCAGTCCCAGCTTCAGCGAAGCACATTTTAGGAAGGTCGCCGGAGGAGAGTAGGAGATAACTTCCCCGTCCTGTTTCACAGGCACCGGTTTACTAAACTAGCCAACTCCCGGCTTGCTAATCGAGATTTTCAGAAAGTAGCTGCCGGCGGTCAAGGGTAAAATCGTGGAGGCAGTGCCGTCCCGACAGTTTCCCTCCGATGCCACCAGAGAAACCACCAACCTCTTTTTTAAAGGTCAGGTCTGGATCCAAAACGTTTAGGAGATCCTCTTGTATCTTGTCGTGGTTACAGAGGCTGAAATTGTAGGTGGATCCCCGCGATAAGTCGGCGATCTGAAGAAAGATGATCAAGCCACAAAAGACTGTGTAAGAAAAAGCCAAAGGTTAATTCTCCTGCACCGCTACGTGACCCGACAAGGCACGGAGGGCAGATCTGAAGAGAGGGATGCCGGTGCTTCGGGAGCACTAGAAAAACTGGTTGGTTACCCTTGTGATTATCCATGGTGTCTTTACACGTTGTTTTTCTCCTGCTGGGCTTCGGATCGTTGCTGGCTTGATATATGTACCTGTACGCCTACGGAAATGAAGGTTTCCAATTCCATAACCGGGGCTCATTTGGACGTCTCATGCACCTCTTTCCAGAACTGTAAATAATAATTATTCAGACTTGAAGTTGTGTCACTGATTCGAAAAGAAAACCAGGATAGTGAATAATCATCAAACGCGGCATCCAAACCCAAAACAAAAGAAAACAAAACACTCCACAACAGCCAATCTTGCACGAATGAAGTGTGAATAGCCCTTCCCACAACTGCGTGTGGTCCACCTTCAGCGTCAACTGTTGCGGTAACAGGCGATTTTCTCCCAAAGGCGAGACCAAACGTTTCAGGGCACCTGCAGATGGACTGCCCAGGGGTGGACGCTCCTACTCTCCATACTCAGGTCGCGGGGGCACCTCTAGTGCACCGTTTTAATACGCCAGCGCGGGAGCGGGTGGAAGGTAGTGGTCGTCTCCGTGTGCCGCCTACAGCTTTTTTTTTTTTTTTTCTCTCGAAGGTGAACGTTTTACCTTACAAACCGCTTTCCCTGGGGAACCCCTTCGCTTGCGGAGACTGCAGAGAGTGCAGCCGAGAGGCTCTTGCTCTGCCGTGGGGACAGCCTTGCTGACAGGGCAGCCGGCTGTCCCGGGAACTGGGGACCGGGATGTCCGGGACGTCGGGGCCAGGCTGTCCCGGGCACTGGCGACCGGGATGCCCGGGGTACAGGGGGAGGCTGGCGAGAGGAAGCATGGCCTCGGTGCCTCCCTCGCCCCGAGGAGCCCCCGGAGCCCTTTCTCCGAGGGAGGCCTCTGCCACGGTCCCCACCAGGTAGTCCCTGGTCCCGCGAAAGTGTTTCACGGAAAGTGCCCCGACAGCCGCTGCGGTAGCCTCGGCCGGGGCAGCGCGGCCCCCGGGGCGCGGCGGGGCAGGGACGCGGGGCTCGCTCTGCAGAGCCGCGCCGAGCCCAGCCGTGCCAAGCCGAGCCGAGCCGCACGGGCAGGGCTGCGGAGGCTTCAATCCCAGCTTCAGCTCAAATTTCAGAGAAAGTTCGTGTTGGTTTCCGGGGAATGCTCCTCTGGCATGAGTCACTAGGGAAACCCAGGAGGACGGCCACCGCCGCGGGACAAAGGGCTATTCTGGCCAGCTCAGCTGGGGACCAGCCGAAGCAGATTAGTCAATACTGCGTGCCTGTCCGCTTGAGTGGATCCCCCCCCCCGCCCCCGTCCCCCTCCCGGATCTCTCCCTTCTCTCTGTCCTTTTTCCTTCCCGCCCTTCATCCCGTAGCCTAGCCGGGTGCTGGCTGCCGCCCTTGCCCGGGGCTCGGAGCGGGACGGCGGGAGGCGCCCGGCCCCGGCCCGGCCCCGCCCGGGAGGCACAGAGCGAGGCGCGGCGCTTCTTAGGCCTCGCCGCTGAGAGCTCCCAGTCGCTGGTTCCAAGTGTGGCATCAGTCCTGTGACTGTCTCTGTCTGTGTGGATGTAAATCTAATTCTAGTCAAAACCGACGTTTCAAAATCGATGCCTTAAAATCTGTTGCACTGATTGGGATGCAGTTGCAGAGCAGGTGCGCTGAGCTTTAGCTGTGCTTGGGTAGCCCTTAGCACTTGAGAGCGGCCGTCCCATAGATTGCTTTTGGCCACAGTGCTGAGACCCAGATGCTGGCGGTACATGCCATGTGTATTGGCTTTTCATAAAGCCGGCGATGCCTAGTCCTTTGCCGGATGGTACGGGGTACACCTTTATCAGGATGCTTCCCTTCATCACTCTCCCAGTGCTGCCAAACAAACCAACAAAATCCCGGTTTCCTGAAGAATGTCTTGTTCTCATATTCCAGAAGCTGTTGGGGTTTTCTTAACTTGCAAGGTCATGTGCCTTCACCTTTCTCCAGTCCTTTTTGTCTGAAGTTGTTAATGGGCTTCATGAAAGTTAGTGAGTTAATAAAAATACAGTTCTTCTAAATAGCTTTGTGTTTCTCATTTTACAGCTACATAAGCAAAGGTGCACCCTAGTGTAAAGGAAGTCACTTTAAGTGAGTTTTATTGTACTCCTGAAAACCAGCAGCATAACCAACAAAAAGCCTGTTCCTGCCATGAATTCAGTGTAATACTGATCTAAGGAAGGGATTCAGGACCAGGAAAACGTTATTTTCTACTTTCCATTGTTCATTTTTCTTTGCTGAACGGGACACAGCCCTGTGAATAGTTAAATAAAGGTGTCTATTTGTCACTAGTAAAAAGGACGTAGTAATCCTGTGTATAGTTAAAGGCCACAATTTGTTTTAATGCAAGTAACACTGGGCTGAAATTCTTTTCCATCACTGTTAATATGCACATGCTTTTATTTCTGAAGTGCGTCTCCAAAGTTAGCAGTAAAGTTGCAGCAGACACTGGCAATATAATCAGATCAGCAAATGAAAATTGTGTGTTTTAAAGGAACCAGAATTGTATATGGCTATAAAAGACAATTTGGCATTCAAAACATGCCTGAAATATTATGAAAAAAAGGAATTCACTTAGTTTTTCTTTAATCACTTTTTTCTACATGGAAAGTTCTGTGAATAAATAGTACCTGTCAACAACTTTGCTGGTCTCTAATTCCCACCCAGCAGTAACCTCAGAAATGACAAATTATGATAAATATGTTTTAAAGTTTGTTTTCTATTTTAACTTCTTCAGAGATACACATTCAATTACTGACATATGTACCAGAGAGGCGGGGGGGGGAAGAGGAATTTAGAAAAATCTGTCCATTTTTATAACTGTAGCAATTCAAAACTTTTAACTTTTACTTTCTCCAGCCATAAGAGTGCTGAGGCCTCACTTCTGACAGCAGCTTTTGACCTGAGGAGTTGGCCAAATTTGAGGGATTTGGAAGGGGTTTCCCCTAAGAGAAATAACTTGTGACAAGAAGCATTTTTCTGATGGAGCTTTATGCTTATAGCACATCTACTTTCTTCCCTAATGCCTGCTGCCTGGCAGTCCTGTCCTGCCTTGGAAACCTCACATGTGTGACCGTGCTTGAGCAGCAGAAAGATGGGATTGAGAAATAGCTGCTGCTATTTCGCTGCAGGTTGAGATGGTATCTGTGTGGGTGGGACTGCTGCCAGCCCTCACTGGGAGAGGAAGAGTTCGAAGCCAACAAGAAGTCACTGACTTTGGTAGACATTTCTGATCAATATTATTATATTACTGGCATTATAATTTGTCAGTTTGACTTGTATTTGCTGAGCCAATTTTTGATTGTTACATCTGGGCACATGTAGCTGAAAGGCAAACCTTACTCTTTTTTTTGGACACATGAGCAATATATTCCTGCCTAAAATACCTCATTGCTACGGAAATGCCGTCATATCCAGGATGTTTAACATGATTATACTTTGGATAGGTAGGATTTGGGAATTTCTTAAATTATGAAATTATGTACTTGGAAAGGAGAGGTGAGGGGAGGCGGTGACTACCTGAGGGAAGCTGGGGAGGTGGGAAGGAAGTGGGTCAGTGCCCCGGGGTGAGGCAGATGCACCACGCAGCCTGACTGTGAACTGCCCACCCTTCCCAGGAGCCACACGCCCAGAAGATCCTCCGTCTGCCTGGGCAAACACTGCTCAGGTTTCTGTTTTCATGGACCCGACTGCAGTTGAGTTCCCTGCTGGCCCCTCCGCAGGTGCAGAAGGCACTGCACACTTCTGTGGTGCCCAGCACCGTCTAATCACTGGTGACAGCACCCAGCCAGCTAACCAAAAACACCCTGCCTGTAGCAGCTTGGGTGTGTGTGAATGTCACAATCAAGAAACCTGTACTTAAGCAAAGACGAAGATGATGTTAGAGATAACCTTCATGCTCAGAGCATGGGGATAAAAGCTTAATGGCCTCATTTTTTTTAAATATGTTTTTGCTAAAACAATTTTATTTCAGAAAATTATGTAAAAATTTTTTGGAAATATCAGCATTTCCAACATAATGGAAATTCAAAGTGTTGGCCACATTTTTTTCCACATTCCCATCTGATGCCTGGACCCTGCTCTTCCTGGTCCCAGATACACAAGCCTAGCTGGTTGTCGCTACATGTGTTTAGGAGCTTACGTTCTCGAACAAAAGCAGGAGCTTAATAGTGGTGATGACCTCTGCGTACCACTTGGAAGAGATGTGTGTATCGCCGTCAGGAGCACCTGAGGTTGGCTAGTGGCTGGCAACAAAGAAAACAGCTCTGAGGGAGTGTAGCAGCTGTTACCTTTAGTAGTCCTCAGCTTCTCCCAGAGATCAAAAGACATGACAGCAAAACACAGGAGTATGTCCGCATTATTGGGAAAAAAAAAAAATCTAACCTTTTTGATCTAATTAGGCTATGTTGATGATATTTATGTGGTTAGCTGCTGACTACACCATCAGCACGTCAGCTGGACTCAGGCTCGTGAGTCCTGAGATGAATACAGAATACCTTTCTCCCAAGCCTCCCAATGCTGGTGGCTTCTACGTGGCACATCATAGAAAACCCCAGGTTTGAACACCAAGGTGTCTAAGTACCACAACATCAACAGCTGGCACATCCTGGCTTTTAAGAGCTTCATACAGATCATAACATTATTCTTAAGACTATTTGTTTCTAAAATTAACTTCCTGGCTCTTCTTTAGGAAAAGGAACACCCACCAGGAAGAGAGGCTTCTCCAGCAGGAGCCAGACTGATGGCCGCCTTGCTTTGGCAGGATCCAGACTCTCAGCTGAGGTCCTTTCCATCCAGGCTGACTAATCATAGCAGTGGGGATCTGTTATTCTCTGTACAGATCGGTTGCTAGAAGGAAGAAAATACACATTCCCAGGAGAAGTCATGCCAATTCATCGCCAGAAGAAGACTGCAAAGACTCAGCACACTTGCAGTTAATATTAAGGTCCTTGAGGGATTGAGGTTTGTGGGTTAAACACATTTGTCCCTACTTTCCTATCCACTGCCCTCCGCTGTTCACTTGCCATCTCCATTTCATCTGTCCAAGTATCTTCTGCCTCCACATCTCCAATGTCAGCCTCTGAGGCTTTTACCCTTCTATTCTTATCCAGTCCTGACCATTTTCCAAGTCCACTCTTTAATGCTTATTTTTAAGCTTTTACCTTTCCTAGGTAGAGAAGAGTCTACCTGCTGTCAAACTCCTCCCTTGCTTTCTCCTACTCCTCATCTTTTGAGATTCCATGAGAATTTATAAACAAATGTCATAAGTCATCAGTTGCATCTGCTCTGGTTCACAAATGCTAAAATACTGGAATTGTAACCATGTTATGATTTTGGGGATTTTCAGCTCATGTGAGTTAAGGCTGTTCAGATACTTTAGTCTTGCATGTTCATGCCTTATTAACACATTTAACTTTCTTTGGAGTGTAGCTTGCATTTCCCAAGTTAACGAATGGTCATTACAACAGTGCTGCCATCTTTTTTACCCCTTTCTTTCAGCAGTACTCCAGTTTAACTCCACTATTCTTCTCTCTCAAATTTAATATACTTACACGGTAACTTAGTGTCCCTACGCTTTGAAATATAGTGTTTAAGAAGAAATGGAAAAGGAGCATATGGATGTGCTTTGATCAAGTCCACTGTGCATGCAAAATTTGAACAAATGGAAGACATCACTTCAAACTGGTAATAAAATAACTCTCAGCGTGCTGCTGGAGTATAATGAACTTGCCTTGCATCAGGGTTGGATTTCCACTGGCTGTCATTACAACTGGATATGCCTGACCATATTAGAACAACTTTTTAAATCACCAAAGGAGGGTTAGGAAACTCAGCTGACCTTTTGTTCCTCAATCATTTTTCCTTCAAACTCTAGCTTCAAAGCCACCACATTTAGCTAGGTCAGTCAAAGATTTTCCAGCTAGCAAAGATCAGGAAACATCGTTTCCCTACATTTTGAAATATTTCACCAAATGTTTGGGGTTTGTCTCATCCAAGAATTACTTCAGTAGAAACCCAGTTGGATTATTGACGTGGTTTGTCAAAGGAGAAACCCTGAGGCCCTTATTCAGCAAGGTGAATTAAGAACTCTGAATTCTTGAGAAAGTCAGTCTCACCACTGTTGAAAGCAGTGAAACCGAAAGGACATCCTTGTCCTTGATCAGTCACCAGATCCACAACTTCTGGAGAAGCTAAAGAATGATATATATCCAACTGGAAACACTGATTGCTAAATAACATTTCATTTTTTTCTGATACACAACTGATAATCTTTAAAGAAACAACAGTAACCTGTTCCTTCTTCTATATTTGTTCATCCATGCACTTTGTTGCTCATTTTAACTTTATGCAATGACCATTTCATAAAAAGTGTTTGAACATTTTAGTTGCACACTGTTTAACAGAAATATAATCAGACAAACACCGCTATGAATTTGACATTATTGGTGTAATTAGAGGGTACTATAAATAAAAAAAAAAATGTAATATTTTTTTCTCACAGGTATTAGTGAAGTAAGTAAATGATTTAAATCACACATGACTGAATGAGAAGGTAATTTCTAAATTAAGCAGTAATAATAGTGAGATATCACACTCACTATGGGGAGCAACATAACAAACAGCTTGCTACAAAACAGTTTCTTATCTTTCCACTCCTAACTGAAGCACAATGTTGACAAGCTTGTGCCTTTGTGCCGATTCTGTAAAAACTTGGAGCAGGTCTAGCCAGTACTTGGCTGATGATCGTCGCCCTGTACTGGGCACTGGTGAGGCCGCACCTCGAATACTGTGCTCAGTTTTGGGCCCCTCACAACATGAAAGACATTGAAGTGCTGGAGCGTGTCCAGAGAAGGGCAACGAAGCTGGTGAAGGGTCTGGAACACAAGTCCTATGAGGAACGGCTGAGGGAACTGGGGTTGTTTAGCCTGGAGAAAAGGAGGCTGAGGGGAGACGTTATTGCTCTCTACAACTACCTGAAAGGAGGTTGTACAGAGGTGGGGGTCGGACTCTTCTCCCTAGTAACAGACGACAGAACAAGAGGAAATGGCCTCAAGTTGCACCAGGGGAGGTTTAGATCGGATATTCATAAAAATTTCTTCACCGAAAGGGTTGTCAGGCATTGGAACAGGCTGCCCAGGGAGGTGGTGGAGTCCCCATCCCTGGAGGTATTCAGAAGACGTTTAGATGAGGCCCTAAGGGATATGATTTAGTGGTGGACTTGGTAGTGCTAGGTTAATGATTGGACCCGATGATCTTGGAGGTCTCTTCCAACCAGAACGATTCTATGATTCTATGATTCTATGATTCTACTTGGAAGGTTTAGATCAAATCGGGATTAAGATGTTGTATTTCTAGGGCTGCAGAACTGATCAAAATTAAGCTTCTTGGTAATCACCCGATCAGTTTTGTACCCAACTACAATATGCTTTACTTTTTATTGAAGGAACCTGGCATTTAGCTGACTTTTCTCTCCCCCTACTCTTGAAAAGAGCAATGTGCCAGAAATCTGCTCTATGTAAATAATGCTGAATTGTATTTTGCCAGGAAAGATTGCCAAGTAGAGCAATGGATAGATGGAGTACAGCCTCAGGGAAAGCAAATGGAAATTCCTGCTAATGAGAACCAAGAGGATGTCTAACTCTCACTTTATGCCTGGTTTAAAGTACCTTCACTCAGAACTGCAATCCTCAATGCTGCCGCTCAGCTGTTGCATGTCGCAGGGATACTCACTCCCTATATGAAACACTGTACCCAGAAGTCTTCCTCAATAACATCCCACATAATGTCAAGGACTCATTGCATCTCATGGCCCTGGATTTGTACCCGGTGCTGCAAATGACCCGTGGTCTCAAGACAGCCCAGGGAAGCTACAGCACATGGCAGCACCTTACAGGAGACTGTTTTGGACTGCTCTACTTGACAGCCTGAGAGACTTGGAGGAATATCTGCACTGAAAGCACAGCAGTTGGTTTATTTGTTCCTGTGTTCATGGCTGCTTCCCTCCCTCACCAGCCCAACAGCAGAGTGAGGCAGACTGTCTGTCCCACACCCGGGGAGGGCAGCAACGTTTCCCACCCACCCTGGAGCCCAGAGCAGTGATGCGAGGAGCTACTGCCTCCCCTCCAGAGGTGGCGGCTTCTTTGGGATCGCTCCTGGGGAGACTGGAGCCTGAAAATGGAGCTTTTGCATCCTGCCAGAACGCCCTCCCCTCCTGCTGGTACTTCCTTCACTAGCTGGCCTGGTAACGTGCTCCAAGATACATCTATCCCAAAAGCCACCAGGGTATTACATTGGATAAGGTAACCTGTAGCTTTTGTGAGGCTAACAAAGCTGGAGTCCAGGTAAAATCTGTGTACACATTTCACCTTATTCACACATTACATCCTGTTTGAAGTTTCACGTCCCCATCAATCCCTGGGCAGGCACCATGTCTCTGTGCAGTCCCTGCCTGCTGGCCCCGAGCTACTCCCTGCGCCCCAGCCCGGCCGCAGGCAGCCACATGGTCTCTCAGCCCTGCTGCCACCCCTGCCTGCTCTCTCCAAAAGTCTGCTTTCACATAACCCACGTCTCCCATCTCTCTATCTTTAACTCTCCTCTTACTTTTCTGCTCATGCCATCTGTTAGCACAAGCTAGGCTGGGTGAAGAGCAGAGGATGCTGTGGCTTTCGCACTCGTTCCCAAGCAGGAAGCATCAGTTCAGACCTGCTGCTGGTGTGGGTTGGTTGCAGTCATGGCTTGACTGGAGCAAAATGTTTCCTACATGAGTTCTGTGTGATTAGGAAACGTAGCGTGTGGTAGAGGTATCAAAACAGAGCTTGAACCCAAGACAAGTTTAATTAGGCAGAGGGAGTGAACCCTGAGCTCAGGCAAAGAAGAGCTCAGGTCTGTGCACAGTCTTGACAGCTGCAGAGTGGAGGTGCCCAGCATTCAAAGCAGGGTATGAAGTAAGTGGGATGGACAGGAAAATGAGACTTTGAGTTTAGATCTGTGATTAAGCAGTGCTAGGGAGAAGGTTCTTCCCTGCAGAGAGACAGAAACCTCATCCCTGGGGATTCACAGGAAGCACGACGGGAGCCATGCAGCAGCAGAGTGCCCACTGACTGCATGCAGCCTGATGGGTGGCCACGTAACAAAAACACCCCTGGGATGTACCGCTGAGTAAACCTGCATCCTCTGCTGTCACAGTGAGGGGGCTGTTTTGCTCAAAATGAAACGGGAAAGAGGGAGGTTGTAGGTAGAGGAAAGGGAAATCATGAGGATTTTTTCTGCCTCCTTCCCTATGGCACAGGAGATGCGGGATGCCTTGCTGGGAATTGCCCTTGGATGGTAGGGTCCTGACCCGCAGGGAATTAAAAGCCAAATATTTGTTTGACTGCAGGTGCTCTGTGTGAGCTCATAGGCAGTGGGAACTGGGAGGAAACTGGGAGCCAGTCCCTGCTGCAGATGGGACTGGGATCTGGTAGGTTAAACTAAACGGAGCAACATTGTTCTTACAGCCTAAATGAGCAGATTCAGAAAGGTTGCTACTGGGAAATGCCTGCTTACTCATGGAAGTGTATCTATGTTTAATGTCTCAACAAAAATTTTGAGCGGCTGGAGCCAACTCACTTTGGCATTTTAAAGTTATAACTATTTGTATGTTGGCAACCTATATCTTAACCACACTTTTAAGGGCTGTTCTGAAAAGAATGCCAAGCTCTCTGGCATTGATGTTTGTGTAAAACCAGCTATTTCAGTGGCTCATGAGTTGAAAGATTGAGACAACCTTTTTCCTGGTGTTGTGGGTCTTGATTCACTGTGTGTTATGCAGCGTGAAATAAATCAAAGCTGCTGCTTTCAACTCCAGCATTGTTTTAAGAGAGCTGCACTCTGATTTTACAGTTGTGGGAAGAAGATGGAGAAGCAGCAAAACCATGGTTTGTGGAACTGGAAGGGACCCTGCTGTCTGAGACTCCACATCAAGCAGGTACTTCACATGCTGTGCACCAGCCTTCGGTGTGTGCCACACAAACATTCACACAAGAATAGCTTGGTCAGAGACTGATTAACAACAGGCCTTTTACTTTTTCAGTTCAAAATACTCTTTTCCTATTAATAAAAAGAAGATGAATAAAAAGAAAAAAAAAGATAATAGAAACTGAAATTCACCCTGATCCTGTTATATTCTATGTGCACACGTGGTCTTAAAATAGAGAGCTACTGAAAAACAGGCCAAAATATTCATGACAATAGTCTTTGGAAAGATTAATGCAAAGTTTAGCATCATGTTGTATAAGGTGAAATAGCGCAAAGGAAACATTAATAAATAGAAGTACAGCATATAGATTTAATAACTTCAAAGCAAGAGATACTAGAAACGTTAACAAACGTTTTTTTTTTTACTGGGAAAAATAGACTGCAGAGTATAAATTTAAGTACATTGCTTCCAGTAAATATGGTGATATATATAACTTCAAGAATAAAAAACTAGGATGCATTAGGGAATTTGGATGTGGTAACCTTTTAGGATAAACACATCTTTTAAAAAGTTAAGTTTTTTTGAAGGATGAGCCATCATTATCGATCAGTATTTTCTGATTTCTCAGTTTACAAGTTATTATCTTTCTGCTGGAGCTGAACAGTATATAACTCCTATTTAGACGAAAACATTTAGATGTTGATTGCCAATAAATGTTTAAAACAGATATTTTGCATATTCAGATGCAGTATTTCTCATTTATATAATAACAACTGCCTGAATGGTAAGATTTTTTTTTTCTCTTAGGAGAAGAAACATAGGTGGCATGAATCAATTACTCCTTTTGTGCAGTTCTATTTAGTTCCAAGGAACGTATCTCATTTTCCAGGAGGCTGTGGAAAGAAGGTTTGGAAAGAAGGAAAGAAGTGCTTGTGCCTCTGCTCTTATCTTATGATAGAAGTCAAAGTAGGAACCTGAACTCACTAGTTTTCCAGCTGTCTCAGAACTTCCTCAGAGAAAGATGCTCAAATAGGTCTCCCTCCAGTTTTGCACTAAGAACCAGCTCTGGGGCAGAAATGACTATATGGTCATTGTAATATCATACCTTATCCCAACTCTATCCATCTTTTTTCTGTTAAACTATAAAGTTGACATTCCTGGTGGTTTGCAGATCTTAAATTTTTTGGAAACATAACTACGTGCAGATTCAGATTTCATGTCCTGGTAGGCTATTTCTACCGACTTGAAACTTTGAGAAACATAGAATCATAGAATAGTTTGGGTTGGAAGGGACCTTTAAAGGTCATATAGTCCACCCCCCCTGCAATGAGCAGGGACATCCTCAACTAGATCAGGTTGCCCAGAGCCCCGTCCAGCCTGGCCTTGAATGTTGCCAGGGATGGGGCTTCTACCACCTCTCTGGGCAACCTGTGCCAGTGCTTCACCACCCTCATTGTAAAATACTTCTTCCTTATATCTAGCCTGTATCTCCCCTCCTTTAGTTTACAACCATTACCCCTTGTCCTATCACAGCAGGCCCTGCTAAAAAGTTTTTCCCCATTTTTCTTATAAGCCCCCTTTAAGTATTGAAAGGCTGCCATAAGGTCTCCCGGAGCCTTCTCTTCTCCAGGCTGAACAGCCCCAACTCTCTCAGCCTGTCTTCATAGGAGAGCTGCTCCACCCCTCTGATCATTTTTGGGGCCCTCCTCTGGACCCGCTCCAGCAGGTCCATGTCTTTCTTGCGTTGGGGGGCCCAGAGCTGGACACAGTACTCCAGGTGGGGTCTCACCAGAGTGGAGTAGAGGGGGAGAATCACCTCCCTCAACCTGCTGGCCACCCTTCCCTTGATGCAGCCCAGGATACGGTTGGCTTTCTGGGCTGCGAGCACACATTGCTGGCTCATGTCCAGCTTTTCATCCACCAGTACCCCCAAGTCCTTCTCGGCAGGGCTGCTCTTGATCCCTTCATCCCCCAGCCTGTATTGATACCGGGGGTTACTCTGACCCACGTGCAGGACCCTGCACTTGTCCTTGTTGACCCTCATGAGGTTCACCTGGGCCCACTTCTCGAGCTTGTCCAGGTCCCTCTGGATGGCATCCCGTCCCTCCGGTGTGTCCACTGCACCACTCAGCTTGGTGTTTTCCGCAAACTTGCTGAGGGTGCACTCGATCCCACTGTCTATGTCATTGGTGAAGATATTGAACAGTACTGGTCCCAATATGGGCCCCTGAGGGACACCACTTGTCACCGGTCTTCATCTGGACATTGAGCCATTGACCACTACCCTCTGGATGTGACCATCCAACCAATTCTTCATCCACCGAACAGTCCAGCCATCAAATCCACCTCTCTCCAATTTAGAGAGAAGGATGTTGGGGGGGACCATGTCAAAGGCCTTACAGAAGTCCAGATAGGTGACGTCTGTAGCTCTTTCCTTGTCCACTGATGTAGTCACTCCATCATAGAAGGCCACTAGGTTGGTCAGGCAGGACTTGCCCTTGGTGAAGGCCTTGACGGCCGGCTGAACATGAGCCAGCAGTGTGCCCAGGTGGCCAAGAAGGCCAACGGCATCCTGGCCTGTATCAGAAATAGTGTGGCCAGCAGGAGTAGGGAGGTGATTGTCCCCCTGTACTCGGCCCTGGTGAGGCCGCACCTCGAGTACTGTGTTCAGTTTTGGGCCCCTCACTACAAGAAAGACATTGAGGTGCTGGAGCGTGTCCAGAGACGGGCAACGAGGCTGGTGAAGGGTCTGGAACACAAGTCCTATGAGGAGCGGCTGAGGGAACTGGGGATGTTTAGCCTGGAGAAAAGGAGGCTGAGGGGAGACCTTATTGCTCTCTACAACTACCTGAAAGGAGGTTGTAGAGAGATGGGGGTTGGTCTCTTCTCCCTAGTAACAGACAACAAAACAAGAGGAAATGGCCTCAAGTTGCGCCAGGGGAGGTTTAGATTGGACATTCGTAAAAACTTCTTTACCGAAAGGGTTGTCAGGCATTGGAACAGGCTGCCCAGGGAGGTGGTGGAGTCCCCATCTCTGGGGGTATTCAAAAGGCGTTTAGATGAGGCCCTAAGGGATATGATTTAGTGGGGGACTTGGTAGTGCTAGGTTAATGGTTGGACCCGATGATCTTGGAGGTCTCTTCCAACCAGAACAATTCTATGATTCTATGATTCTATGATTCTATGAAGCCATGCTGACTGTCTCGAATCACCTCCCTGTCCTCCATGTGCCTCAGCATAGCTACTAGGAGGATCTGCTCCATGATCTTCCCAGGCACAGAGGTGAGGCTGACAGGTCTGTAGTTCCCAGGGTCCTCCTTCCTACCCTTTTTAAAAAAGGGTGCAATGTTTCCTTTTTTCCAGTCCCCAGGGACTTCACTGATTGCCATCACTTTTCAAATATCATGGAGAGTGGCTTGGCAACCACATCAGCCCATTCCTTCAGGACTCTGGGATGTGTCTCATCAGGTCCCATAGACTTATGTACATTCAGGTTCCTCAGGTGGTCACAAACCTGATCTTCTCTTACAGTGGGAGGGACTTTGCTTCCCCAGTCCCCATCTTGCGGTCCATCCACTCGTGAGGTGTGGGAAGAGAGGTTGCCAGTGAAGACTGAGGCAAAAAAGTCATGGAATACCTCAGCCTTCTCCTCGTCCGTTGATACTGGTTTGCCAGTCCTATTCATCGGGGGGCTACACTTTCTTTGACCTTCCTCTTCTGACTGACATACCTGTAGAAGCCCTTCTTACTATTCTTCTCATCCCTTGACAAGTTTAGGTCCAGCCGCGCCTTGGCCTTCCTGACCCCATCCCTACACAACTGGGCAGCGTCCCTATACACTTCCCAGGATACCTGTCCCTGCTTCCACTGCCTGTGAATTTCCTTACTGCCCTTTAGTTTGACCAGCAGGTCTTGACTCAGCCATGCTGGTCTCTTGCCTTCCTTGCCCGATTTCTTGCACCTGGGGATTGAGAGCTCTTGTGCTCTGTGGAAAGCATCCCTAAAGATCGGCCAGCTCTGTCCTGCTCCCTTGTCCCTGAGGGCAGTTTCCCAGAGGGTCCTATTGACTAACTCCCTGAAGAGCTGGAAGTTTGCTTTCCTAAAATTCAAGGTCCTGACTTTACTCTTTGCCTGACCCATATCCCTCAGGACTCTGAACTTCACCAGCGTGTGATCACTGCAGCCCAGGCTGCCTCCAATCTTGACGTCACCGATGAGCTCACTTGCATTGGTGACCATCAGGTCCAGCATAGCATCCCCTCTGGTGGGGCTTTCTATTACCTAGTTGAAGAAGTTATCCTCAATGCACTCCAGGAGTCTCCTGGATTGCCTACAGCTTGCCGTGCTACTTTTCCAGCAGATATCAAGGTGGTTGAAGTTCCCCAGCAGGACGAGAGCCTGTGAGCGCGATGCCTCCTGCAGCTGGAGTAAGAAGGCTTCGTCAATAGGCTCCCCTTGGCTGGGCGGCCTGTAGTAGATGCCAACGACTTTCAGAAAGGTGAACCCCATCTGATGCCAGCAGACCTGGTGCCGTGTAAGCTATCCCATTGTTGAAAAACCCAAAACTGTGGCAGTGACACCAGCCGCGGAGCCATGTATTAATAGACTGGGCCCATCTATTTCTGCCAATGTCACTGCCCGCAACAGGAAGGAGGGAGGAAAAGATAACCTGCGCTCCAGATTCCCTTACGGAATGTCCCAAGGCCCTGAAGTCTCTTTTGATTGCCCTCGGACTATGCGTTGCGGCTTCATCGCCAGCCATGTGGAAGAGCAGTAATGGGTAATAGTCCAAGGGCCGTACCAGACTGGCAAGTTTCCTAGTGATGTTCTTAACTTGGGCGCTAGGGAGGCATCAGACCTCCCTAAGAGGAGGGTCTGTCCGTCATATAGGACCCTCTGTTCCCCTCAGAAGGGAGTCACCTAAAACTATAACCCTTTTTTTTCCTTGCGGAGGTGGTTGTGATACGAGGGGTAGGCTTTTCTAGCCTCGGCAACACCTCTGGTGTAGATGGACCATCATCCACATCATCCATTGACTGCCCTTCCACATCCAGAGCCTCATACCTGTTGTACAGAGGCACCTGGCAAGGTGAGGTGAGCAAGGGGGGGGTAGTCCGTGAGCATAGACTTGCCTCCATTCAGTCTTTTCTTTTAAGCTACTGCCTTCAGCCTGGCAGGGCAAGGATACAGGACCCCCTTGATCCTGTTTTTTTTCTGGTGCCTGTTCCTGCTTCTGTCTCAAGGAAGGCAGAGCACGGTTCCACCAGTCTATCTCTTTCTCAGACTCCCTGATGCTCCTTAACCTTTCTACTTCTTCCCATAGCTCTGCCACCAGGCTGAGCAGATTGTCCACCTGGTCACACCTCACGCAGCTGTTCTCACTAGTGCCATCTGTGACCAGTGAAAGGCTCTGGCACTCTCTGGAGCCTGAGACCTGGAGGGCTGCGTGTTTTCATGGGAGCTCTGCCTGGATTGCCACACCCATTCTGGTGAGTGCAGAGGACATGTCTTTCTGCTGGGTGGACACCATAGCAAGCTCCTTCCGAGAGGCTGAGGATCAGCAACTGAACTCTCCTCTTGAGCTGGCAGGGTGACGATGCCCTTCCTGCGTGCCCTTCCGTGCAAACTGCCGCGCCAGGCCCCGGCTGCCGGCCCACGCCCTGTTGCCCGCTCTAGTCGCTGGCGCTCCCCAGGCTGCTTCTTGTAGGCGTGGGGGTGGTGGCGGTTGCTCTGGCAGCGCCCAGGCCTCCTCAGCGTCTCCCCGAGAGCTGCCGGCTCCTGGCGGGCCGCTCCGCTGCCCTGGCGTTCCCCTGCCTCAGGAAAACTCCCTGTGTGCCCAGGTCTGCCGCTCCGCTGAGGATGGGGCTGGCTGTGGAGCAGCTCCCCTCGGCGACTGAGAATCACCTCATCCTGCTCAATTTCCTTTAGAAATGCAAGTATTAAGCTAAGAGTAATTGCCAAGACTGTTTTCAGTTTTTGAAATGGTAAAATCAAAAATAGCTTGAGCCATTAAAGCGGCTGTTGAGATCCTATGCAAAGGTTTTGCAGCGGGAGCAGACATTATGAATGGGCCCCTATAAAAACCCTGTTTCAGTAGTGCCTGGAAAGCTGGCAAGTCATGCACAGCTTCAATCTTCTTTTTATTAACAGACATAGATTTCTCTCCTCGGTACTTGCACAGCAGATTTTATTTTGGAACCATTCCCATATATACTGAAATCTGTTGTTAGTCCTTCCCTCCCTTAGAATCCTGCCTTATAGAGCATTTTATCATCTTCTTTTTTCTCCTCAATATTTTCCAACTGCCAGAAACACTCAGGAAATTAATGACAGTCTGCTTCAGGTGCACAAGAATGTCAATAACTAAAGCTCCCCAAAACAGAAGTTGTAAAGTGGGTTTTAAATACTTCACCACTCTCCCTTCCTGAGTGCTGATGACATCATACTTTGTCTTCAAGTTAGAGCAATTTTCTCAGTGTGAATCAGCTGCTTCTAAACTATTTCATTCACCTACAGTTGCAGAGAAAATAGCTATAGACTTCATTTATAAAACAACTTTCATGGTATTTAATACACTATTTATTAACTGTATTTAAGTCCAGATAGTTGTTAGCTCAAGTAGCATAAACTCTGGCATTTTGTACAAATTCCATAGGGCCAAGTTTTGCACACAATTTCCCGTAATGAACAGGTACAAATGCCCAGTCATGAAGAATCTCTGCATAACAGCTATTGGGAGGCCTGTTTCAAAAACCTGATTTTCAAGCTGTTTCAAGTCTTTTCCAAACCATTTTGGCATATCTGACCTAATTGTGTGTACCTGATAGTCTTGTGAATTTTACAAATTCTTGTGAATTTTACAAATCTAACTACTCTTTCAGTAATAGGCATCTGTTTAACTAATAAAGTCTTATGCAAAGAAAGCAAGCCAACTGTTTTACTCTCAAACTTTCGTGATTTGGTTTGCTATTCCTGGTTTAGAGTGCTTTGTACTGGCTTCTTCTGAAGTTTGTTCATCTTTTCTTGTGGCATTTTCTGGCCAACATTGCATTTATCTAAACTACTCTTCCTATGTCTGCATGGTTCTCAGGCTCCCAAACCACATTTAATGTTTCTAAAGCTCCAATAAGGTCAGGGGCAAGAACAAAATCCCCCTTTCTAGCCCTTATTTTGAACACAAACCTGGATTCTCAGGGCTCAGAGCAGTTATCTTCCATCAAATGCATCGGAAAGTATTTCTTTCTCTTCCTGGCTGATGGGAGGAAAAGCTTTATGTTCCATGACAGGTTGTATAGCCCTCCAAAAGCACTTTGTCACTGATCTTTCTTGGCATCCCAGCATCATACTTTGCAAGTGACAATTTTCTTTGGAATATTTGCTGAAATATGAAAAAACCAGAAACACAGGGTTCCTCATACCCTCAGCTATGATATGTAATTAAATCTATCTTCTTTCTCCAAGTACTGCTTGGAGAAGTCAGATAGCACATGGATCCAAGACATTTCTCATATTCTTAACACAAATGTCAGGGTTAGTCTTGTTAAAGTTTTGCCAGTTGATCAGCATGTAGATTTATTGTCTGGACGTCTCCAGTGTTTTAATAACCCCTTCATATGGACTTTCTTGAAGTTCTTGCATAAGTATGAAATATCTGCCTGGTCTGTTTCCAGGACACAAACTGAATAAAGACATTAGCATGTTAGTGAGGCCTGTCAAACACACTCTACCACAAATGTGCCCTTGTGGCCAAGGCAGACAATGGTGTCCTGGGCTGCATTAGGAGGAGCGTTGCCAGCAGGTCAGGGGAGGTGATCATTCCTCTCTCCTCAGCACTGGTGAGGCCACACCTGGAGTAATGTGTCCAGTGCTGGGTTCCCCAGTAGAAGACAGACATGAACACACTGGAGAGAGTCCAGCAAAGGGCCACCAAGATAACGAAGGGCCTGGAGCATCTCTCACATTAGGAAAGGCTGAGAGAGCTGGGACTGTTCAGTCTGGAGAAGAGGACATTCAGGGGGATCTCATCAATGTATATAAATACCTGCAGGGAGGGTGCAAAGAGGACAGAGCCAGGCTCTTTTCCGTCGTGCCCAGTGGCAGGACTAGAGGTGGGAGGTTCCCTCTGGACATCCAGAAACACTTTTTCACTGTGAGGGTGGTGGAGCGCTGGCACAGGTTGCCCAGAGAGATTGTGGAGTCTCCATACTTAGAATCATAGAATCATTTAGGTTGGAAAAGACCCTTAAGATCATTGAGTCCAATGCAAACCTAACACTGCCAAGTCCACCACTAAATCATGTCCCTAAGCACCACATCTACACGTCTTTTAAATACCTCCAGGGATGGTGACTCAACCACTTCCCTGGGCAGCCTGTTCCAATGCCTGATAAGCCTTTCAGTGAAGAAATGTTTCCTAATATCCAATCTAAACCTCCCCTGGCGCAACTTGGGGCTATTTCCTCTTGTTCTATCACTTGCTACTTGGGAGAAGAGACTGACACCCACCTCACTACAACCTCCTTTCAGGATAAGGTCTCCCCGGAGCCTCCTTTTCTCCAGGCTAAACATCCCCAGTTCCCTCAGCCGCTCCTCATAGGACTTGTGCTCTAGACCTTTCACCAGCTTCGTTGCCCTTCTCTGGACACTCTCCAGCACCTCAGTGTCTTTCTTGTAGTGAGGGGCCCAAAACTGAACACAGTACTCGAGGTGCGGCCTCACCAGTGCCCAGTAGAGGGGGACAATCACTTCCCTAGTCCTGCTGGCCACACTATTTCTGATATGCTGGCTGTTCCTGTTTCTTCCCTAGTTTATGTCTTTTTGACTGATTTTGATAGTTGTCATCTTAGTTCTGATTACAACACAGACCTAAAAACCTGGTGCTTCACTCTGGTAGAGAGATCAAAAGTGCTTGAGCTACCCACCTTGGCTGACAAGAATGGGACAGAGACCTTTAAGGATCAAGTCCTACCTAAGACTTAGGGCTAAGACAATGTCCTAGTTGAGGGGGACCAAAATGTCCAACCTCTTTTGGGCTGAGTAGTGCAAATCTCTCAGGTCCCCTCACCTGAACAGCACATTCAAACACTGTCTGCTGTTTCTTCCTGCTTTGCACTCCTCCAGCATGAATGCTGGCCTGATTGACAAACTTTGTTGAACTGCATTGTGAGTAAGCCTAGTAAATTAGGCCTTCTCAAGAACAGTGGAGAATTCTGATTCCTCTTTCCAGTTTTGGACTGGTGGCAGGCTCTAGCCCCAGCTTCCCCAGTGTCATGCCTCTGAGCACACCTCCAAGTCAGCATTAAACATCTAAGGGAATCTGAGCTTCAAAGCAGGGAGCTTGATTTCATGGAGCACCTTTAGGTAATACTTAATACCAGGCAGCCAAATTATTCTCTCAGGGGCGAGCATATAACAGTGCTACCCGAGTTGGCCGTCTGATCACACTAAGCTGAACTTTCTGAGCCTGGCTTTTTGAGCCTCTTCAAATATTTTAAAATAAATTGAGTGAGAAATTCACAAGCAAAGCAGGAAATTAAAGGGTAAAATTAATCCCTGGTATCAGAGATCTTGACCTGTTTCCAATGTTTAAAAACCTCAACTGATCTCTAAAAAGGACTCCATTATAGATTATACCTGTCTGACAGACAGAGTATTTGTTGTGGTTTTGGTAAATGCTTTGTTAAGTTTGATAAAAGTTGGCAAAACCACTTTAAGTGTATGCAGGTTAAGTTTATACAGTGAAACACTAATTATCATAGCAAATGAAAAAAATAAATATACACTATTGTGACGTGTAACTGGCCACAGAAGTGTTTCAGATATAAACTGGATAGGATGAAAAAATATTTTCCAGGATATCTTCCCTACTTAGATTTTAGAAGTAAATGCAGTTAACTGAAAGTATAATTTCTCAGCCTTCCTTTAGCCTTTAACTTTGAAGAAAAAAGTGTCTGCTTGAGCAACCACTGGCCTGAATGCAGCTATATGGGAGAGAAAGCAAACATGTCAAATGTTTAGACATTCTCCCATTCCTACGTTGGGACAGATATCCAAGTATATCATGCCAAATATTGGAAATAAATAAGAAAATTAAAAAGTCTAGACAGTGCCTTCCATCAGTTTCCAGACGTGACTGCTTTTATCAGAAATAAGATTACGAGTATCACAACTCTTGGATCTGGACAAGTGTGCTGGTTTTGCCTGGGGTAGAGTTAACTTTCTTCACAGTAGCTAGTATGGGGTTATGTTTTGGATTTGTGCTGGAAACAGTGTTGATAATACAGGGATGTTTTCGTTATTGCTGGGCAGTGCTTACATACAGTCAAGGCCTTTTCTGCTCCTCACCCCACTCCACCAGTGAGCAGGCTGGGGGTGCACAAGAAGTTGGGACGGGACACAGCTGGGACAGTTGACCCCAACTGACCAAAGGGATATTCCATACCATATGACGTCATGCTCAGCATATAAAGCTGAGGGAAGAAGAAGGAAGGGGGGACATTCAGAGTGACGGTGTTTGTCTTCCCAAGTAACGGTTACACGTGATGGAGCCCTGCTTTCCTGGAGATGGCTGAACACCTGCCTGCCCATGGGAAGTAGTGAATGAATTCCTTGTTTTGTTTTGCTTGTGCACGTGGCTTTTGCTTTACCTATTAAATTGTCTTTATCTCAATCCATAAGTTTTCTAACATTTACTCTTCCCAGTCTCTCCCCCATCCCACTGGAGGGGAGTGAGCAAGCGGCTGTGTGGTGCTTAGTTACTGGCTGGGGTTAAACTGTGATAATAAGACAGCTCATCTGTGAGATTGTGAAGTCCATGACACAATGTTGCTTCCTGAGATTTTTCAAAATAATTGAGGTGAGAAGTTTGAACTTCCTAGATATAATGTTTAAACTCTGCATCCTACATGTTGGGTTAACAATTTCTGAAGGAGACTTGTACTTTCTTACTTGCAAAGATCAAATCTAATGGGGAATTACTCTACTTCAGTGAAAAGGACTTAATTACATTTTTACAGATAACTCCAGATAAGGTTCTTATGACATTTTTACTTTGTAGTTGCACAGAAGGGGAAAGAAAATGTTGATGACACTGTACATATAGAAATCGCAAAGTATCTTACATCCCAGCTGCTAAATCACTCAAATGACTGTGTTCAACCCTGCTTGCTAACACCACACAACAGATAAATCAGCTATTTGGAAGGAGAGTTAGGACTTAAAAAGTTTCTCAGGAAGACATTACAAAAGAAAGCATACCATTCTCAAGCTATCATTTGTTAGGAACAAAACTAGCCCCTAATGAGGCCAGATTATGAAATAACTCTGATTACAGATCTTCTGAAGCTTGTTGCGCAGAAATTGTAAAAGAAAGCATGCCATTTGAACTCAAATGTTTGTTAGGAGTGGAAACTAATAGCTCAGGTTACCTGTACTAAAGAGGTATTACGAAAGCATCCATTAATTTCTTCAAGAAGTTGTTTTCAGCATAAGACACACATATGATTAATTGAAAAGGTTCTTCATGATGTTATTTTCCTTTTTTATCTTTAATTCTATGTGAATTTGCCATACGTTTTCAGTTTAGAAAAGAACATATCCCATACACGGGCTAAAGCCATGTGAATATACAGTACACTCTCTCCTTGTCACTGGTAAGAATGAAACCAGCGGCAAGTGCCCTGTTCCAATCCTAATAATAGCTATTGTATTTTAGAAAGTGTCAGAATAAGGCTAACTTCTTATCCAGTGGAAATCAACAGAAGTAGTAGCATAAGGAAGTATATACAAGCCATTCCCACTTCCTCATGACTTATTTCTTGTTTTCTGGGCTTAATATGTTAATTTTCAGTTGTCTTCGACCATCTGAGCAATACGTTATTATACTTGTCATATATGGATGGATATGTACTCTGTGTAAAGGGGAATGGCTCAAATGCATGAAGCTTTGCTACAGAGTGGCTCGTTGAGAGCTTAGAAGTTAGAATCAGAGGGAAGGACAACACGATGGGTGTCCCTTAGAGGCTACCCCATCAAGGAGTTTTGTTGGATGAATTCTTCCATAAACAGCTGGAAGAAGCTTCAAGATTGCAGGCCTTGGTCCTCATGGGAGACTTGAACTGCCATGACATCTTCTGGAAGACGCTTACATATGCCATATCCAATGCATACATGTGCAACTCATAAGATCGTTGTTCCTGTGGAACAGGCCACCTGATCAGGACGAGGAAGTTGATGAGACCTTCTACAGGCAGCTGAAAGTAGCCTCACGATTGCAGGCCCTGGTTCTCATGGGGGACTTCAACCACCCTGATATCTGCTGGAGGGACAACACAGCTAGGCACACACAGTCCAGGAGGTTCCTGCAGAACATTGATGACAATTTTCTGATGCAGGTGGTGGAGGAGCCGATGAGGAGAGGTGTGCTGCTGGACCTCATACTAACGAACAAGAAAGGTCTGGTTGGGGATGTGAAGGCTGGGGATAGCCTTGGCTGCCGTGACCATGAGATGCTGGATTTCAGGGTCCTCTGTGGAGGAAGCAGGATGCTAAGCAGGATTACAGCCTTGGACTGTAGAAGAGCTAACTTTGCCCTCTTCAAGGACCTTCTTGGAGGAATCCCGTGGGTTAGGGCTCTAGAAGGTAGGGGGACCCAAGAAAACTGGGCATTATTCAAGCATCGCTTCCTCCAAGCTCAAGATCGGTGCATCCCCAGGAGTAAGAAATTGGGTAAGGGAGGCAGGAGACCTGCATGGATGAGCAAGGAACTATTGGCAAAACTCAAATGGAAGAAGGAAGTCCACGGAATGTGATAAAAAGGTCAGGCCACGTGGGAGGAGTACAGGGATGCAGTCAGGGTATGCAGGGATGCTACAAGGAAGGCTAAGGTCAAATTTAATCTGGCAAGGGACATCAAGGGCAATAAGAAGGGCTTTTTCAAGTACATCAGTAACAAACAGAAGACTAAGGAAAACGTGGGCCCTCTGTTGAATGAGGTGGGTGCCCTGGTCACGAAGAATGCAGAGAAGGCAGAGTTACTGAATGCCTTCTTTGCTTCAGTCTTTACTGCCAAGGCTGGCCCCCAGGAATGCCAGACCCTGGAGGTAAAAGAGGAAGCCTGGAGAAAGGATGGCCCTCCTTTGGTCAAGGAGGACCGGTTTAGAGATCAGTTGGGCAAACTGGACACCCACAAATCCATGGGCCCTGGTGGGATGCACCTGCGTGTGCTGAGGGAGCTGGCAGAGGTCATTGGCAAGCCACTCTCTGTCATCTTTGAAAAATCATGGAGAATGGGAAAGTTGCCTGAGGACTGGAGGAAACACCAGTGTTACGCCAGTCTTCAAGAAGGGCAAGAAGGAGGACCCGTGAAGTTACAGACCAGTCAGCCTCACCTCCATCCCTGGAAAGGTGATGGAGCAACTCATTCTGGAGGCCATCTCCAAGCATGTAGAAGAAAAGAAGGTGATCAGGAGTAGTCAGCATGGATTCACCAAGGGGAAATCATGCTTGACCAATCTGATAGCCTGCTACGATGGCATGACTGGCTGGGTGGATGAGGGGAGAGCGGTGGATGTTGTCTACCTGGACTTCAGCAAGGCTTTTGACACTGTCTTCCACAATATCCTCATAGATAAGCTCAGGAAGTGTGGGCTAGATGAGTGGATGGTGAGATGGATTGAGAATTGGCTGAATGGCAGAGCTCAGAGGGTGGTGATCAGCGGCACAGAGTCTAGTTGGAGGCCTGTGGCTAGTGGTGTTCCCCAGGGGTCAGTACTGGGGCCAGTCTTGTTCAACTTATTCGTCAATGACCTGGATGAAGGGACAGAGTGTACCCTCAGCCAGTTTGCTGATGACACAAAACTGGGAGGACTGGCTGATACACCAGAAGGCTGTGCTGCCATTCAGCGAGACCTGGACAGGCTGGAGCGTTGGGTGGAGAGGAACTTCATAAGGTTCAACATGGGCAAGTGCAGGGTCCTGCACCTGGGGAGGAACAACCCCATGCACCAGTACAGGTTAGGGGCTGACCTCCTGGAAAGCAGCTCTGCGGAGAAGGACCTGGGAGTCCTGGTAGGTGACAAATTCACCACAAGCCAGCAATGTGCCCTTGTGGTCAGGAAGGCCAACGGCATGCTGGGGTGCATTAGGAAGAACGTGGCCAGCAGGTCAAGGGACGTTCCCCTCCCTCTCCACTCTGCCTGCATGAGGCCCCATCTGGAGTACTGTGCCCAGTTCTGGGCTCCCCAGTTCAAGAAAGATGAGGAACTACTGGAGAGAGTCCAGCGGAGGGCTACAAAGATGATTAAGGGACTGGAGCATCTCTCCTACAGGGAAAGGCTGAGGGAGCTGGGGCTGTTCAGCCTGAGGAAGAGAAGACTGAGAGGGGACCTCATCAATGCTTATAAATATCTCAAGGGCGGGTGTCAAGAGGATGGGGCCAGACTCTTTTCAGTGGTGCCCAGTGACAGGACAAGGGGGAATGGGCACAGACTGGAACACAGGAAGTTCCGTCTAAATATGAGGACAAACTTCTTTACTGTGAGGGTGACAGAGCCCTGGCACAGGCTGCCCAGGGAGGGTGTGGAGTCTCCTTCTCTGGAGATATTCAAACCCCGCCTGGACGCAGTCCTGTGCAGCCTGCTCTAGGTGACCCTGCTCTAGCAGGGGGGTTGGACTAGATGATCTCCAGAGGTCCCTTCCAACCCCTACCATTCTGCAATTCTGTGTGATTCTGTGGGCTGCAGTATGACTGCATTCAGTGCTGTTTGCAGTGCTACTATCTAAGCAGTATTTTATCTGTTAACTTAAAGCTAACTTGGGTATAGCCATCCAGACTATCATGACCTCAGTGTAGCTGCAGCCTATCAACCCCTGTATTACACTTTCAGTCATAGTCAAACATGGTCCCTGTGTGTCTTGTTTTATTTTTGTTGTTTACTACAAAGGATGAGAAGCCAAGCCCTAAAAGTAATCCTTTGAAGTTGACTTTGCCCCTAAGACACAGCTGAGAATACAGCTATGGCACTGGTTTAAAAGGTAATTATACTGCAGTTCCTGAGGTGACTGTACAAGGCTGTAGGGTTTCTGAGCTGGATTTAACCTAACTCCAGTGGCTACTTGCAATAGCATCATCACAACATGTGCAGCTACGCGAAGGACTGAGGTTTTTTAAGCACTCACTATGAAGCTAGTGTTATCAAGGCTACATAGAATCAGCATGTAAATGAGAGAGTTCTTGCTTATGCCTGTTTCATTTGGTGAAGTACTTCTGGTAAGTCTGGTTAGATCACAGCATCAAAAATGAAAATTAAGAGATTTGCCCTTCAACAGAAACTTCTATACTCAGACTCCTAATTAAGCATAAAATAAAATAAATCTGAGAAATACAGTGAAATAGAGTTAAGGGGCGGGGGGGAGAGAAAGAAGTTTCTCTGTTCTTTAACCACAAATAAACTTCTGTATAACCATTTTAGCCCAGAAACGGAAATGTCATACAAGCTCCAGCCACACACTCTCAGACTTGTTTATTCTACCCTAATGTCCCAATTTTTTGATGTGATGGTGGATGAGTACAAAGAGGAGAGAAGACAGCTGACCCCATGTAGCCTCTGAGGTCATTATTGACTACATGTTAGGAAAACATGAGCAACAAAGAGGAAACCACAGACTGAATAGCACAGATCTTCCAATAATCACTGTCCCATGTACCTCCACAAGGCAACACCACCTCGCATGTGGGGAACCCTGTTTTCCAGTGGGGGATGAGCACATTTGTGGGGAACAGAGGAAAACCCTGGAGAGGCCTAGAGTTGAAGCTATGTTTAACACAGCATTAACATGAACTATCTGCAAGTCCCTGATTAAACCAACATGCATCCAAAAAAATAATCAAACCCAGAAAGCTATTATGTGGTGGGCTCATGACAGTCTCCCTCTGTAAATATTTGTCCTATTAGAAAAGTGATTTTCAGGGAAATCCCTTAAGACTGCTGTCCCATTCTGAGAAAGCCTTTCCCCTCATTGCTGGATCCTAGTAGAGAATAAAATATTTACCTAGAAATAAGACAGTTATCTTTTGTCAAAGAAGGTTTTAATGTAGGAGCTGGGATAGAAGCTGTCTAGAGAGGAAAAGTCAATGGCGAGTGAGGACAGTAGTGTGGTTATCTTCCCTCCTTTGATGGTACTACTTACAGCAAGAAATCAGCCTTGGTCTCTCTGGAGCCAATACTTATCATAACTTAGGGCAAGTATAAAGGAACAACATAGCTTAAGGCCATTAATCGTTATCTTTCCTACCTGGGAGTAAGAGAACACACCACTCCTTTGCTCTTTGCAGATGTTTTCTGTACTCTTGACGGATGTTATTTCCCCTCAGGGTTCTTGTATTTGGACTGAACAACCAAAATTTGTTCAAACTACTTTTAAAGGTCAGTTAGACTTCTGATCATTCATGGTCAACATTTTTCTTCAACAGAAACTATCCACAACTTTGCAGCTGAGAGATTATCAGTTTCATTTGCCTTTGAAGATGACATTTGAGTTTACAAATTGCATTATGCTGTTTGCTTTTTCTTTTTCCTGCAATCTTGCATTGGTGAATCATGCTCAGTTTTAATGGCATTTTTTGCTTCAGTCCTAAAAATAAAAAGTTAAACTGTGGCTAGATGTTTAATTTAATTGAAATGAAGTGAAGATAGTACCAGAGGTCAAAATAAGGAAGGTAATTTCCAGGGTTCTTTAAAAGAGAGTATTATGTTTATCACTTTCCTTTCCTCCAATGCCAAGGATGTTAAAGGAGAGCTATTTCAATTCCTTAAAAAAAAAAAAAATCGGGGGGATTTCATAAATTTCATAAACATTTCTCTCTTTGCTTTTGAAATGATGCAAGTTTTCCCCTTCTGAATCTTTTTTTTTTTTTCCTCTGATTTTCAAAATGGGTGTTTGATTTGACATTTTCATCTTCAAACTCAAAATAATTCCATCATTAATATGGAAGTGTAAGAAGTTTTGATATTGCAGGAAAATGCCTCCAGAATTGGAAAGTACAAGACAGACAAATTTATAAATGTTCTTGAATAGTCTGACCAGAAAGATAATGTTTAGTACAAGACGACCCAAACAGTAAGGAGTGTGGGAAGCAGAATGGTCAAGAGAAGTTATATGCGAAGATAACGTTCTGTGATGCTGGCACTCCTCTTGTGAGTTATGGTTATACACTTTTAAATTATGCTATATAATTTGCTTAGAGAGTGGACTGCATTCATGTGGCCATATCTGAATTTTGAGTTTACTTTCATGGTCCTGGAAGACTGACTGTACTGAGGGCTGCTTTACTTCTTACTTGGATCGACTCTTTAGTGTATCCTCATGGATGTTGCTGCTTTGAGAACTCATTTTGTGTAGCAGGGCAAGCCTCCATTTCAGGAAGGTGCTTCATGGGTTGTACACCCTTCTGAGCACAACGTCAGCCACGCTTTTTGCTTCCTGGTGGAAAAATCCTGGGATTCCTGGACATTTGGAAAGAGTGGATGGCCTGGTCCTGTTTTAACAGAGCCATGTACCTGCCAAGCTGGAGAAGCTGGCGAGGGCAAATTCCTGTAATGGGAAGAGCTCCAGAGAAGTTGTGGGGGTGGAAGACAGCAATGAGACCCCCAGAAATCATCCCTCTACCTCTATCATGAGCTAAACTATGGTCTTGCCAACAGACTTACTACCAGCCTCCAACATCTGATGAATGGCAGCAAGGGGCCCAAGACGAAACCTCATCTCTGAGGGTACTTTTGCCCACCATGGGCCTGAAACAGACCCAGGAGAACAGAAAATCAAGATTGAGGTCCATAATGCCACAATTATTCTATTATCCTGTCTCAAGTAAATAATACTTTGGAAAAGAGTACTAGAAACAGGTCATGTAGAAAATGGATGCTGCCTAGGCTTACTAACCCAGTTTCTGACAATCAGTGGTTCAAGGACTTCCTCAGCTGGAGGCTTCTTTCAGGCAGTGATATTCAATAGCCCCCAGTGGGCCTACCCTGCACGAATTGCTCTAAGCCCTGACTGATCTCATTCCTACCTTTTGTTTCCATGGCTCCTAAGGTGATTTATACCACAGTTTGACTATGTGTTTTGTAAAAAACCACTTCCATTGTCTGTTTTAAATCTGATACCTGACAGTTTCATGTCCCTTTTGTTATAAGAAACAGTGCATATTCATTTCCTAGTCCTTTTCCTGTCCCTTGGGATCTTTATGAATCACCCTCCCCAGTTGCCTCTTGCTGGTCGAAGAGCTGTTAACTCTTCTGTCACAGAAACTCCATCCTCTGCTCTTTTCCCATCTGGATTTTTTCAGATGAGGGAACCAGAACTGGACTTAGTACTCATGCTGAAGTTTTTGAATCTATAAAATTGCAGAATCATATTTTTATTTTGTTTTCATTTCTTTTCCAACTCATGTTACTGTAGCAATAGTATTGAAGCCAACAATACCGAGGGAAAGCTTTAGATTAAAACCAGGTGACCTAGTGAAAGGCATTATCTTTATCCATAAACCTTACCTTCTTACTGGGTCCCAGTATTTTATTTGCCTTTTTGAATGCTTCTGCATATTGAGCTAATGGCTCTAACAGCTGTGATCTGAACAATTATACCTAACCTAGAAAACACAGGTAGGGCAGTTTCTTCACATACACATTATGTTTTATTTATCACTGTTGAATCTCACTTGCCATTTTAGCACTCTATCACTCTGTACTGTGCAAACCTTAGTCAAGCATAAGATTAGTTGCTGGAAGTTGCTTTGAAAAATGTCAATTATTATTATACCATTTGCAAAAGTTGTCATCTCACCATTCAACCCTTTCTTTTAGGTCATATATGAGAGGGTCAACATGAATTGCTGAGAGATCTTATTGAAAATGTCCTTTCATTGTGAAACCTCACAGTTTATTTCTGGCATTTATTTCTCAACATTTAGTTGGTTGTTAATCAACGTTACTCTCCCATGACAGCTTAGTTTCTTTAAGAGACTTTCACAGGAGACCTTGTCAAAAGCTTTTTGTAAATCTAACTATGCTGTACGAGCTGACTCACCTTACATACGTGCTTGCTTCAGAGTAAACTTGTATGCTGGTGAAGCATAAGCCCTCTTACAAAAGCCCACTGCTTCTTCCTGAGTGTAATGTTTATGTCTACTATCTGCAGATTTTCTTCTCTATTACCGTAGTTACAAATTTGCCTGGCACTGCAATTGGACTTACTGGTATTTAGATGTCTGGTCCACTCCTGGACCCCCATTTGAGAATCTAGTGCCATGCTTGCCACCTGCCAGTCCTTCTGTGACAAGGCTTATTTGACCAGAAATTGCACACTGCTGCTGCTATCTCAGCTATTTCACATCTTGGTCCTTTCAAACTCTTGGGTGAATACCAGCTGGACCTGACAGTTTGTTGCTGTTCAGTTTCTCATTCAGAGTAGCTTTTTGAGAAATCGGAAATTTTATTTTTAGCCAACTCTTTAGACTTTTCCGCTGCCAAAAGTGGTTCTGGTGTATGAATTTGCATTAGGCAACAATGCAATACTTCACTGCTATGGGTTTTTTTACTAGAGTATTCCTTTACATCTTTTTTTGTCTGTTAACTCCACAGCTTCCTTGGCATGCTTTAAGGTTCCAGAATAAATGAAAATACATTCGTTATTTTGGCTTTATGTCTTTGGGCAGTTGTTATGCTCTTTGTCTGCCTTATAGTGTTTTTGTGTCTAATTTCTCAAGAGTTCACTGGTGGCTCTGCCTCTCTTTTGGGCTTGATTCCTGTGTTAAAAAGTTCCCTATTTTACAGCTGATAACCATCCTTCGGCTGTTGAACCCAGTTGCTTTTGTGTGTGTGTGCATGTGCTGTCTTTACAGTCCTTCTTAATCTGCCATACGTGTTTACTTGGTTTAGTAAAGAACATACATCCATGACGCTTGCAAGTGTTTTATATTTTGACCTGTTACTTCCAATTTCCCTCTAACAAGTTTCATTATTTTTATGTTGATCAATGCACCAACACCCAGCCCATTTAAATAAAATGTTAATTCAGCAGATTTTTTTCCCCTTCTGTAAGAATACTGCACTTGAGCATCTTGTAGTAAGTTCTACGGGAGTCTAGGACTAATGTATTGAGACAGGTTGCTTGGATTTTTTGGTAGCTAATTCAACTTTGTTTCTCTTCTTGTGAGTTCTCTGACAAGTTGATTCAAAAGGTAACAATTTACAGTGTCTAAAATTTCAGTCCCTGAGTCATAATCCAGTGTGATATTTCCATTGTTCATACAGTGGCACAGGAACAACTGAAGTACCCCATTGCTAGAGTATTTTCTTGATAATACGAAACTTCATGAGAAGCAAATCATTAAGTGGCCTATTATAACCTGCTCAGACTTTCTGCTTTATCTACTAGCTGATCTGTTAGTTCTCTTCTCAGTGAACCATAGTATGTAGTTTTAGAAGAGGATATGGACAAACTCGGGATCTCAGAAACTCTGAGTAAGGAATGGAGTCATCATGACACCATAAAGATAGGTCCCAGACTGCCCAGAGCTGGCAGACTGTGCCATACTCTTGGAGCAGCTGCTTTCCATCATGTTAAGAAACACCAGAGAGAGGTATGTCAGATTCGTAATAACGAATCCCAGTGAACTGAAATCCCATGACTGAACAGGAAGGGAATAACATTAGGATGGTAGTACTGCCCACGTGCCTGGGATGGAGAGAGTAACTGCAACATGTTAAGAAAGAGCAGAGAGGCTGCTGATGAAAAAAGATGAAAAAACATGTGTAAAGTAGAGAAAGGCAGGCAAACAAATTTTTATGCTGGTTAAACCATGAGAAAACATTCTTAAAACACTAAGTATTGTTGAGCTGGAATAATACTCTTTGCTAAAATCTCCAAATCTTTTGAAGAACTACATGACACTCTAAAAAGTTTTTTTTTTTAAATTTAGATTATTTCAACATTTTGCAGCTGCTGACATTAAAATTAAATAGGAAGGAAATGAGCACTTTTGAAAATTCTTATTTCTTGAAAAGAACCACACTACATTGGACATGACTGTTTGTAGCCAAGCAGCTATGATTGTACTGCTGCTTACACTGGTATTTGATGTGGAGGTCTCCAAGTTATTGGAGGTGATAGCCAGAAAGCCAACCCTGTGCAAAGCTTCGTCACTCCATGCAGACTTCTAGCAGACTTCTAGAAACAGCACTGCCGTGTCACTTTTTGGGATGCTTTCTAGGATAGGCACAATGCCAGACTGACACAGCTGTGCTTTTTTGGACTATATAGCCGTAGTATAGCCATACTTCAGCAACTGGAGATACTGAAAGTGTCCTTACGCTCTTCAAGCCTTGGACGGTTTACCTTCATTTATGTGAACTGACTGTTCATTTTATCACTTAATGCTCAAGTCCTCGATCTGCTTAATCATTTGCTTCTTTCTCTAAAAGCTGAACAATGGAGAGACATTCATAACAGTGCAGTAAAAATCTAACACCAACTGTTTACAGAGAGCAATCCATTGTCTGTGAAAGAAGGAATAGGCATAGTGTTAATATTTCCTACCAGACCTTTATGTGAGCATGTTTGCTGGCCAGTGAAGGCCATCTTTGCTTATAGAACTTTGCATTATTCTCACTGAGGACCTAGTGGTATTTGTAGGCTAATACAGAGTAATGGTTATAGTGGGAACTACTTTTCAAATGGAACAATTGAGGTAATGTTTAACATAAGTTTAGAAGCAATAGCAGTCCTGGGCACAAATCTGCAGTTGGAGCTTGAAGCCTGTTTGATGATGGGATCAACAAATTTAAAGTCTTGGTTCTCTTGCTTTGTGCGTTTTTCTTCCAAACTTCCTACCTGAAGATGAATGCTCCTGATCGTTTGCTAATAGTTCCTAGACAGTTGATTTTAAAGTTGGCTTGCTTAGTAGACTGTAATCAATGTAGCTACTTGAGAAGCAGACAAACAAGGGTCCAGATTTCAAGAAAGGAGGAAATGAGATTACCCAGTTTCCAAGTTAACCATCGGCAACATGGTTACACAGTATAAGGTTTCTGTGGAAATTCAAGTGCAAAATTATACAAAACAGAAGAACAGATAATGCAAATTTCATATCACAGAGAGTAACGACAGAAAAGTTATTGTAATGCATGGCATGCAGCCTGGAAAAGAGAAAGTCAGGTAGAGAACACTTCCTTTCTGGAAACAAGCAGGAGGAAGCAACATATCCAGTCTATGAGCTTTTCTACTCTGTGCAAACCTGAACAAAATTTCATCTGCATTATCTTAAAAGAACTAGTCAGAAATACAAACATAAAATTAAAGTTTAATATTTGAATTACTGATTTCATGACACAGTATCTGAAAGTGGTTACTTAATCAAATACAGCAGCTAACATAGGTGCCTGCGTTTTATTCTGTACCTAGCAGGGCAGGTCTGCTTGATTAATATTGTAAGAGACAAAGTCAACTTCATGGAACTTCTACAGAAAATCTGCAGAAATATGTGGCAAGAAGCTGGAAAATTTTTCATTTCAGGCAGAAACAAGCAAATTACCTAGGAGATTCAATGGAGGCCTTAAAGTTATATTGAAAAAAAAACAAACCCAAAACCAAACCCAATGAAAAAAACCACCACACAAACATCTAAAGGTATTTTTTCCAAGATTATTTATAGTGAACTGACTACAAAACCAATTTGGAGGAAGCGTGTGAAAAATTATGTGTTGAACTGGTATCAATTCTATGATCTGTGATCCATCTCACCACGCTGATGAACATCTGGGAGAGTACAAGGAAGTAGGAATTCTTCAGGATAGTTTAAGAAATGTTCATGAAACATAAGATGTGGGCAACCAGGACATAGTGTCATCATGACAAATTCAGGAAACAGAATAGCAGAGTAGAAACAAGTAAGATAATCTTTTGCAGAAAGGCTATGAGGCAGTCAATCTAAAAATAATGAAAAGGTTTTTACTAATTACATGTTGTGCATGTGAAAGTTTTTAATTCTTTGAATCATGCTTATGACTCATGCCATAGTCAAAATTCAATACAATTCAACATCTCATCAAAATAACAAAAAGTGCAGCTAAGGGAAATACCAGTCAGCATCTGGGTCCAGCACAGATTGCCATGGCACCAGCATAATGGGTCCCTGGAGAATATAATAACAATGAATCACTTTGCTCTTGGTGAGTCAACTCTCAAACTCATTTTTAAAAGTATTTCAAATTAATTTGACTTCAATTCCTGTTATGTTAAACGTCATGCTCTGAAACAGGAGCATTATAAGGTTCTAAGTATGTAAACATTAAGAGGCAAAAATCCTGATACTTTACAGCAAGGAACTGAATAATGCTTTGTAGTGGCACAGAATCTTCCATCCAAGGATTCAGACTTCTATATTTTTGACAACTGAAACTCATATCAGTGCTGTGAAGAGCCTAGGCAGGGCTACCAAACACGTAAATCTTCTCTAACACATCCTCTCTTCTGCTCTGGTCTGTCTCAGTATCAAGTCTGGGAGCACACTAGAGCCAATTCTCTGAAGACATCAAAAAGAACTGGTGCTTCCCTCATCACGCTAGGAAACAAGTGCATTGTGAGAAGCAAAGAAGGGCAAATACTCTTAGGCTCAATTTTTGGACTCAGAGAACTGCTTTTTTCAGCTGTTGGTACAACCTTCCATAAATTTTGTAGGTTCATGCAATTTTTCATGTGTTCTGCTAAACAAACAATTTAT
Source organism: Phoenicopterus ruber ruber (assembly GCA_009819775.1). NCBI lineage: Eukaryota > Metazoa > Chordata > Aves > Phoenicopteriformes > Phoenicopteridae > Phoenicopterus > Phoenicopterus ruber. The sequence continues at coordinate 62,915,458 of CM020246.1, read as the reverse complement.
GATGCACTCCTATGAATAACAGAAAAATACCTCCAAATTTTACAAAGAAGAAAATAATAATTTTATTAACTTTGTTTGGCAGCAGCACAGAGCAGATGAGATGCCAAGAACAGTATAATAGTGTAACTGTACCTGAAAGTCTTCTGTCCCTGGGTATGATATCTCCTTTTTAAAATGCAGACTAGTCAATACACATCTTCAGAAAAAAAACAGCACTATCACTCCCTCAAATCTAGAAATAGGAAATGTCTTGGTGGTAGGCTTCTATAGCATCCCTTGCAGACAAATGATACTTCTCGTCGTCGTTCTCTCAAATGGAAGAGACAGTTGTTACAGGATGACCCGGTCTGATAAGAAAAAAGAGGAAGGGTCTCACAGACTTCTAAACATTGCTTTGTGGTCCTCATAGCTCAAGAAATTTAGACCTCTCCAGGCCTTAGGCTTTAATAAAATATATGAAGCTAAATTGTCTACCTTTAATCAGTTATGTGTGAAAATTGCCAGGTGCAAACCTCACGTTTTTTTCATAGAATAGTTTGGGTTGGAAGAGACCTTTAAAGGTCATTTAGTCCAACCCCCCTGCAATGAGCAGTGACATCTTCAACTAGATCAGGTTCCTCAGATCCCCTTCCAACTTGACCTTGAATGTTTCCAGGGATGAGACATCTACCACCAAGACAGATGGTAGACTTCTCTTTCAATGACGAAGGAGATAACAGTGTTGTACCCCACATGTCCTTAGTTCAAAAGTTCTAGGTTTTGTTGAGTTATTTTTCACAGTGAATGAAGACAAATTCAGAATTTTAACCTTCTTCTGTACTGAAAGGCTGGGCAGCAGCTCCACATGGGTTTCATCAGGCTGTCGCAGTGGTTAGGTCTTTTCAAAAATTCATACATGCTTTTTCAGACCAGTGGTCAGAAGCTGTGTGGTTTTGGTGAGATGAACCACTGTGCTGCTTTCTCAGCATGGTATTTGGAGATTGTCTTTATATGTGTCCCTATATATGTGTACATACATAGACAAGGACATGTACAGGCGCACATGTCACAGGCACACAGAGGTCTCTTGCGGCATTACAAGGCTCTTATCTTAATAACTACATTATTGTCATTGGCTGTGCTGTGGAGATTTCATATATATATACTCAAGGAGAGGGAAGACTGTGAGAGAGTGGGGTTTATGACAATAGGAGCAGCTAATAAAGCTTCTGTTAGGACATAAAGATGGCATGAATTTAGACTCAAGGCCTATAACCTATTACCCTGCAGCACTGACTAAGAGAAAAAAAATCAGATGTTGAAAATATATAGAATCTGAGGTAGAGAGAAGACTGATTTTTGAGAGCTGCATGTTTCTTGGAGGGTCTGAGTTTACCTGAATGTGCAGGACCTCCCTTTTCCAGCAAAGGGAAAAGTCTCTCTAACTGACAGTTCTACTGTCTCTCTGCCTTTTGGTGTGAAAAGATGGGTACATGAAGAGATGGACGTTATTCCACAAGTGCAAGAGAGACCAGAGAGGCCCAACAGCTTTGTGTTATCCTGTTGTGAAAGAAGGGTGAAATGCTACTCTGCTCCTCACCTCCATTTCCCCATCAGGCAGCCTCGCAAAGTATGGAGGGAGGAAGGACCTATAGAGCTGTTTTCCCACCATTGTCGCAGGTAGGGTTAGAGGGACAAGGACTTCACAGGCAGGCTTGGGAGGTGGCAGAAGAGGAAACCTGGGGCAGTCATCAGGAAAGCAACAGGATGAGAAGGGAGTGAGAGATATGGGGGCAGTGCAGGGAGAATTCACCTATGCCTGGGAAGGCAGCCATGGTGTAGTGAGATGACTTCCTTGCGGGGCAAGTAGGCAATTGCCAGCTGGTGACCTGGAGGGCAAATAATTACCTTTGAATTTTGAGTTTGGGAAAAAACTTGAAGTTCTTCAGCAGCAGTACCTGTAGTTCTGTGCAATTTGTTCTGAGCCGTGCTTTCCAGCAGGAGCTCCTGATTGATGGCCATCATGTTGGTCTTGCAGTTTGGAAATGCTGCTTAACACCAAGTTTGCACAAGTGATGCATACATGTTGTGAGTGCATAGGATGGACCCGGGAATCAGGAAGGATTCAATCTTTCATTTAGGTCTCACAGTTTTTGGTGATTAGTAATATAGGGTACAACTACGAAAAAGTAAATGTTTGCCTTGAACCAAAGAGAAAAATTCCAACCCAACTAAAATACAGGCCAAAGAAATACAGCAGGAGTGTCAGCAAATTCTCAGTTTGATTCAGAAGAAACCGTAGACACATATTTCGCTCAAAATTTGTCTGAACATAAGCGAATATTTCAATATATTGGGAAAACTTTTGCCATTTCTCCCACTGATGAGTCAGTATTTCACTGTAAAGTCTAATTGTGAAAACATAGCTGTGTCATGCTTTCTCCTAGATTGTGAGTCAGTCAGAGGGACAGACAGACCACACAGTTACATCAGCAGAGAAGAATTCAACAAACACAAGAAACAAACACATCTGCGCCTGTCTGAAATGAAAATGCCAGCAAATGTCATCAATGTGCACTAAACTCCCACCATGAAACCCCAGACATGAAGGGCTAAAGGCTGCTGCCATCTCCACATTGCAGAGGACTGCTGCACTTCACAATGGCACTGTGTTTTGCTGTGGTCAAGTAGGAAACCTGGTAAAGCTGGAGGGTTTGTTGCAGGAAGGCACTCAGGCAGCGGTGCCCTCACACCTCTCCAGAGCAGAGCCCAAAATCTTGTGTTAGGACAACTTTGGTTTCATTTTTCACCTCTTGTTAGGGGTTCCTGGGGGTGCTTTTTAAATAGTGGTGTTGCAGTTTTCTGGACTCTAAATTTATTTTTTTTAAAAAAAGTTAGATTTTTAAACAATAAATTCTCGGCAAATGCCTACAGCTATTGAGTCATTTCAAAATGCATCAAACTATAGGTGCAACACAACCCGCTTTGAGAATGTCTCCTTTGGTGTTTTAGAAGAACTATTCCTCTTAAGGAAGGCAGTGAGAAGAAACATGGTTTTGGCCTTCTTTTCTCACTGCTGTAAAGGTAACCTCTATGATTTCATGCACAATACAGTCCCGTAACATCAACCTTGTATCTACAGTGACAGTTTCCAACTTTTGCATCATAAGCAAAGATTTAATTTATTTGGTTTGTGACCTGGTGCCCCAGGACACTTAAGCTTTCTTTGTTATATGAGAAAGGTATTTTTTTCCCCACAGAACAGGCCTTCTCCTTTGTTGAATGCATTTTCTTAGAATATTCATATACAAGGAAGACTTGATGATTTTTCCTCTCTTGAATGAGCTGCTGTAACAAATTCTGTCTAGCATTACCCCTGTAAGTCTCTCTGAGAATCAATTACATAAGTCTGTAAAAAAAATTAATTATATATGTTGCATAAGAGATGAGGCTTAGAAGACTAAATACGTGAACTTGTTGAGGGCAGCTGTAGTGGTCTGGGGCAGATGAAGAAAACTCTATCTAATTAAATTTGTCAAGAAGAAAATAAAGCATAAGCATGTTGGCATTTGTGTAAACATTTCTGTAATGGAAAATAACTTACTTGATATAAATTTGATATAGTCATTAGTTAAATGCTAAGACTTTAAGGCATTGTTCATGTGGTAACAGCTCCACTAAAAAGTATTAATGACTATTAGGGACAATAATAAATATCTGAAAACATGTGGACACAAGCAATGAAACATAAGGTTTTGCTGACCTTTTTAGATCATCAGATTACACTCATAATTAGACTGTGTGTTATATGGTTCCATACGGCACTGAGCACAGCCTAACCATGGCAGCGTGTCAGTGTTCTGCAAAACAGTTTCCATGAATAAGCAGCAGCTCATGCAGGACTTCTAGTAGACGGGCTCCAATACAACCAGAAATCATAACCAGTTCAGGTAGCTCCATACAGCACCATGCCACATGGATCAGGCTGAAGGTTGCTTCTTAACAGTGTTGGTAAGAAAGGGTTTGCAAACTTTAAATGCAGTACAGATGAGAGGCCCTACAGAGAGGCCATGGGAGGAGAGAACAACATAGCCATAGTCTCAAGTGTCAGATGATAAAACATTGCTGATGTCTCTATCTGTGAGAAAGAAGGCATAGAGGAGAGCTTCAGTAGGTAGTCTGAGTGGGTTTTTTAGCCATGTTAATTTAAGGTGATGGCTGGTTATCCACAGGGAGCCATCACAGAAACAGGACAAGAATTTAGCCAGGACCAAAAGGCATTGGCAGCAGAAAGTGGATCTGTGAGCTGTTGGTGCACAGACAGGAGATGAGTTTGTGCTTACAGGTGAGATACAATTTGAAGGGAGAAGACAAGAGAACATAGAATCGTACAATCATAGAATAGTTTGAGTTGGAAGGGACCTTAAAGATCACCTAGTTCCAACCCCCCTGCCATGGGCAGGGACACCTTCCACTAGACCAGGTTGCTCAAAGCCCCATCCAACCTGGCCTTGAACACTTCCAGGGAGGGGACATCCACAACTTCTCTGGGCAACATCTTCCAGTGCCTCACCACCCACAGAGGGAAGAATTTCTTCCTTGTATCCAATGTAAATCTACCCTCTTTCACTTTAAAGCCATTATCCCTTGCCCTATCACTACATGCCCTTGTCAAAAGTCCCTCTTCAGCTTTCTTGTAGGCCCCCTTTAGGTACCATAAAGCTGCTAGAAGGTCTGCCCAGAGCCTTTTCTTCTCCAGGCTGAACAACCCCAACTGTCTCAGCCTGTCTTCATTGGAGAGCTGCTCCAGCCCTCTGATCATCTTCATGACCCTCCTCTGGACCCGCTCCAACAGGTCCATGTCCTTCTTGTGTTGGGGGCCCCAGAGCTGGATGCAGTACTCCAGGTGGGGTCTCACCAGAGCAGAGTAGAGTGGGAGAATCACCTCCCTGGACCTGCTGGTCATGCTTCTTTTGATGCAGCCCAGGGTATGGTTGGCTTTCTGGGCTGCAAGTGCACATTGCTGGGTCATCTCAAACAACATCCTCAAGTCCTTCTCCTCAGAGCAGCTCTCAATCCATTCTCTGCCCAGCCTGTATTTGTGCTTGGGATTGCCCTGACTCAGGTGCAGGACCTTGCACCTGGCTTTGTTGAACTTCGTGAGGCTCACACAGGCCCACCTCTCAAGCCTGTCAAGGTCCCTCTGGATGGCATCCCTTCCCTTCAGCGTGTCGACCGCAGCACACAGCTTGGTGTCATCAGCAAACTTGCTGAGGGTGCACCCAATCCCACTGTCCACGTCACAGACAAAGATGCTAAACAGTGCCGATCCCAGCACCAACCCCTGAGGAACACCATTTATCACTGGTCTCCACTTGGACATTGAGCCGTTGACCGCAACTCTTCGAGTGCGACCATCCAGCCAATTCCTTATCCACCGAGTGCTCCATCCGTCAAACCCATGTCTCTCCAATTTAGAGACAAGGACGTCGTGTAGGACAGTGTCAAATGCTTTGCACAAGTCCAGGGAGATGATGTCCCTTGCTCTTCCCTTATCCACCAACGCTGTAACCCCGTCGTAGAAGGACACTGAATTTGTCAGGCACGATTTCCCCTTAGTGAAGTCATGTTGGTTGTCAGCAATCACCTCCTTATTCTCCATGTGCCTTAGCATAGTTTCCAGGAGGATCTGCTCCATGATCTTGCCAGGCACAGAGGTGAGACTGATTGACATATAGTTCCCTGGGCCTTCCTTTTTTCCCTTTTTAAAAATGGGCGGGGGCTATGTTTCCCCTTTTCCAGCCAGTGGGAACTTCACTGGACTGCCACGACTTCTCAAATACGATGGATAGTGGCTTAGCAACTTCATCTGCCAGTTCCCTCAGGACCTGTGGATGCATCTCATCAGGTCCCATGGACTTGTGCACCTTCAAGTTCCTTACATGGTCTTGAACCTGATCTTTTCCTACAGTGGGTGGTTCTTCATTCTCCCAGTGCCTGTGCTTGCCTTCTGCGACTTGGACGGTGTGGCTAGAGCGCTTGCTGGTGAAGACCGAGGCAAAAAAGTCATTGAGTACCTCAGCCTTCTGTAAGAGACTGAAAAGCTGAAAGAGTTAATGTCTCAAACACTCGGCAAAGGACGAAGGAATGTTAACACACCAACAAGATAAGGTGCAACTGGAAAGGAAGATCTTGTGGAGGCAGGATAGTGCTTTTCTGGGCCTTACCTTGGGTAATTGTTTCAAAAACCAAACAAGCTTGACACAGCATCACCCCTGCATCTCTGACAGGAACGGGGGGGGACACCAAAATCACTAGCCTCAACACCCCCAACTCCTTTCAAGAAGGTTCGAGAACAACAGACTACGCATGTGAAGTAATTAGCATATGCAGTGGGACTGGAGCTATAAATAACACAACTCAGAGGGGCTGGATGTGCACGCCCACCATCCGAAGGAACCGGACCAGAGACATCGCTGGAACCCAGGGTGGTGATCTTTCCTTTACCTCTGTCTTTCCTTTATCTCTATCTTTCCTTTACCCCTCTCTTTCCATCTTACTCTCTCTCTCTCTTTTCCGTATGTTACAAGCCATTACAGCCCTTCATATGATTCAAGGTTTAAATAGCTTATCCCTTTATATGATTGAAGGTTTACATAGCTTCTGCCATAAATAAAACTTTTTTATCGACCGTTTGGTGTTAAGTCACCTTAATTTAGCCCAAGAGCATCCTGAACATCGGTTATCTCAAAGTGAGTCATCCAGGATGGCCCTCTCAGGACATAGCATACTCCTTTAGACATAAACCATTGACCAAGTTTGGGACTAGGACTGGATCCAGCCGCACCTAGACTCGTCTCTGAGAAGGAGTTTAGAAAGCAAGTGGGTCCTTTCCGAACCTGATGACTCAACAGGATGGCCTCCCTGACCACTGGTTATTGACAAGTGAAGTGCACCACTTGGTCTGCAACACCTTCTCCATATCCCGGGTATCAGACGAATTTCTGCAGGGGGGAAGGATATCATCTTCCAAGGAAAATTGCATGTCACTATAGTCAAATTAATATTATTTGTTTGATAATACACAGCATTAAGTAAGGTATCTTTGTGTATCATTGCTTTTTCTATGGAGACACTGCCTGGAAATGAGAATAGGAGTCAAAACAAAGAAGTAGTTGTGCTGTTTACAGCAAAAAGGGTCCTTGCAATTTCCTAAATGTGTCGTTTCTGCATAGTAGATTTTGAAAGTCCTGACTCATATTTGTGTAGTATATGGTATCTCTAGTGTTCAGGAAACTTGTCCCTTTTCTGTGATAGTGGTTCTTAAGGGAATATTTTTCTCAGTAATCTAGTTAATCTGATTTGGTGATATTTTCTTGTAGACTGAGACATACTGTAAATCTGTGAGATTTCATCTGAAACCTTGCTACCATGCTGTATCATACTGACTTTTACGCTTACTCCCACATCTTTAGTATCTCAGGAAGAGTAAGCAGCTTCTAGAGACTTATGTTGATATAATGTTGGAAAAGCCATGTCTGTATGGCTTATTTTGGGGGGTAATTTCCTGAGTTGCTTTCCTCCACACCTGGGAGACTTGGAAGAGATACTGTCAGAAGTCCCACTGGTATCTAAACTGCTTGGTCATCATTAGATGTGTGCGAATCTTCCCTCCTAAGGGCTAGATCTCTTGTGACATCAGTAAGCAGACATGTACTGTACTGAATCAGCTGTCATTTCACTGGTTTTGTTCAATTCTAGGTCTAGTCCCATTCTTTCTTCTAGTAGATAGCAGAAGATTCAGGTTATTATCTGCCAGAGGTTTTGCTTTTGGAGCAACTTAAGCATTGATTTTGCTTGGGCATGCTTACCTCTTTAGAACAAGATGCAAACTTTACCCCTTACTTTTAGTTAATGTCTCATAAGTTTTTATTACTATTTATTTATCAAATCTGAGAGCTTTTGTATTTCCTCTTTTCAGTGAAAGTCATATCCTTTTGCTGCTTAGGAATGTGAAAATGGATATGTTTCCTCTCCTTCTCTTATTTTCTTCTTTAAAATTTTTAGCTTCTGCATTTACCACCTTGCAGGAGCTGACACATTGCTGGGCATCTTTCAGTGCATGAGAGTTCACAGAGGGTGCATATTTCAGGTTTTCTTCCTACCCTCAAATTTCCTTTCTCTCAAGCACTTTTTGAATGTCAATTTGTTGCCATTCCTATGTGTTACTCTAGATATAACCATTCGGTTCTGCATCTTCTGCTTGTAAGTCATGTATTCGTTAGGTAGCCCTGGCTGAAGGACCATGCCCACCTCACAAATTTTAGACCATATAAAAGACTAGGAACAATGAAGACCCTCACACAAAGTACTGAACTGCACAACCAAGTCTGACCAATGTCTGCAAGTGTGGGGATTAGGACATTATTTTGCCATGCGGTGGGTTTTGAAGGCAGAAAGGTGACAAGGATAACACAGGTAGAACTTCTTAGACAGAGAACATGCTGCCGTGGCAGATCAAGGATTGCTGAGTAAGCAAAATGCCCACTCTACCTTCCTGCCATCTTCTGGGAAAGTTGGGCTTGTGTATATTATCTGTAAAAAACGCAAGGCCATGCAAAAGAGATCATGGCTTACATCACTGATTTTCTCTTCTAGTGCAAATCACCCTGCAAGGTCCCCAAAACTAGGTTAAACTTTTTAGGGTTACACTTTGGCTGTGCAGAAATTTTTGTAGCTTATAGTATCTAGTATTTTATTAAATACTACCATATCAGCCTTTTAAAATAACGTCTCAGATCTTTTAAATAAGACTCCGGACAGAGAGCATAAGAGATAAGCTAGCACATTACCATGGCACCATCCTCACTTTAAAGCTACCGAGGCCAGATTCACCCCTCTTGAGACACCAGCCTGAGGTGCTTGAGCACAGTGGCCTGTCCCCACAAAATCCCTCCAGGTAAGCAGAGAGAAACATTCTTGGGGTGACTGGTACCTCCGGTGACCCTCCACCCCAGGATGTTCTATGACTTGACCAGTTGCAAGGTAAAAGTGTGAGCTGAGTGCTAAATGTTCTTCTATCTATTTTACGCCTTTTCATGCCTTTTTTAATGCCTTTTCATGCCTTTTCTTTTTTTATGCCAGTTTCATGCCTTTTTAAAAAAAGATATTCAGTGAAACTTGAACTGGAAATTTCTCTGATTTACCTTGGACTTTTTAGCCCTTTGGAAATTAACTGCTAGTCATCTGGAAAGTCCTGAATGCACGATCAGGATTACAGCATGCAGGAGCATGTTAAGAGAGGATATGCAGAGCTATTCACGTGTATTAGAATGCTTGACACCTGCTGTGCCTCTTTCTTCAGAAGACGAAGAATAAACAGGAGACATGGGAGGAAGGGAACCAAAGCCCTGAGCTTGCAGGACTCTCAGCAGTTGCTGTCACAGACGTTACTGTTCATTGGCACAGGCACAATTTACTACACCACCTTGGCTGGCCCCATGGACTGAGAGTCTTCATGAAGTTGGACTACATTGCCAACACAAATCATTCAATGAAATCATGGCTCAGGCCTAAATATAATATATTGAAATGCTTCCAGAGATGTCATGAAATGATCGTGCGACCTAGTGCCTGTGAGAATTGAGGACTAACTTCTGTTGATGCCTTCTGCTCCTGTGCCTCCCTGTTTTCTAAATATTACGCATGTGTTTCTTTTACTTTCTGTGCATGGGTTTTGTTGTGGGGGTTTTATGTGTGGTTTTGAGGTGGTTTTGGGGAGGGGAAGTTGAGTGGTGGTTTGTTTTTGTTTTTTTTTTTAATTAAGGAATGACAAATGGATAGTATCATTTTGTATTCATTCCATTTACTGTTCCATTTACCCTAAGATACATTTTTTTTCGCTATACCTCATGAGTATAATGCCAGCTTTTCAGCATGAGGCTGGCTGAACACTGAGGCAGGTGGCCCAGACACTGCAAAACCTCCACCCCTATGAATTTTCAAAACTCACCTGGGCTAAGTCCTGAGCAAGCTGGTCTAACTTGCAAGCTGGTTGGACTATACAGCCTCCAGAGGTCCCTTTTACTTTAATCTTTGTCTGAGTGTGGGCTCTCAACCTGTTCTCTGTAGTCATGAGCACTGCTCCAATAGTGAAAATTGAGTCTTACAATTCCGGGATCTAGTTCTTTAATTAAAAAAAATACAGCAAATATTATGGGAATTAAAAAAAAAACAAAAAAATGATTTCCCGGTACCATTGTTTATAGTGTTTGTTCTTCATAAATAGAGACTACAATTCTGTGTGTAAACTTGTTTTATCAGATTATATCAAGACAATAAACACCATCCTTAAATACCTGTATTTGCCTGTTTGATTTGCCCAGCAAATACCAGAACATTTAATAAAACTATTATTAGTTTTGACTCAGTAGTTCATTCCAGTAGAAAAGTAATCGTAATATACCAAGTAGTATATTAATCACTCCTTGGTTAGATTCAGATTTTGTCTGGTCTTCATATCAGTTCCAGAAGTTTCCCAGAGGCTCTCCTTGGCTCAGGTTTTCATATTTTGATCTCCTTAAGTAAGCATTAAGAGTTATAAAAACTGAGCCTGCAAAAAAATTTGTCTTACAGTAAGAAACAAATACAAACTTTGTGTAGGACATGTAATTACAATGCTTAGGATTAACTTGTAAGACTTGCAAACTTTAAACAGTATTTGTATGTTGATAATTCTAGCACAAATATTTTAACAAATGTTTGTGTAAAGGTGTTTCTGGATGTTTGGACTGTTTAAAGGCATGGCTAAAGATAGAACTTAATCTCTTTTCATTGCAGGGTAAGATTGGACTGACACTGAAACACAAGCTGTGATCTAGCACAGCCTGAGATGTAAAATGGGACACAGGAAAAATTTAAATTCCTAAAGTCAAGATTGCAAAATGGAAAACACCTGTCACCTTACTCTTGAGGTACTTCAGCTCTGTTAGACCCTCACTTTTACTGAAGACCTTCCGCAAGCACCCAGAGCGGTGCCTCTGTGAAGACGTCTCCATTGTCCCAGCCTTGGCTGCACTTGGCAGTTGCGGGTTAAACTCTTGCCTAACCCTTATCTCGATCCAGAGACAAGATGTTCTCTTAGCCAAATCCCCCAAGACTTGTAGACTGATTAGGGTACGTATACTACACTTAACACACAGTGAGTGTCTCAGCTCCTCACATATTATAGGTGGGATGACAACTTTCTAAAGCCAAAAGAATGATCAGGGGAAATTTTGTCTTCTGTTTGCGTATAAGATGTGTACTATTGCTAAGTAAGCTGGGTCTGGGGAACACGTACACCCCAGTCATTCTCTTCCAAATGAAACTGAGGTAAGTTAGAGCCATGGTCCTTTGCTGCTGTCTTTGGGGAGTCCGATGAAACTTTCCTTCTTTGCACAGATGTATGGCTTCACCAGAAGGCACAGGAAGCAACCTCTATCCAGTTCTCAAATGGTTGAATGAATATTTTTCTGGGGAAAGAGGAGTTTTGCCTTCTCTTGGAAGAGGGGAGAGTAAACCCACATTTATGACTCCTTCAGCTACTGCTCCAAAAACTGAACTGCTGTTTTAAACAGCATGAGAATCATAGAATCATAGAATCGATTAGGTTGGAAGAGGCCTTTAAGATCATCAAGTCCACTGTTAACCTATCGCTACCAAGTCCACCACTAAACCATGTCCCTAAGCACCACATCTACACATAAGGAAGAAGGAGAAGGAAAGTGGGGTCAAGTGGTGCACTTGCTGTGTTTTTAAGAAGTGCCTCCTGCTCAGCTCAGACCTGCGTTGCAGGTAGTGAGCACCCACTTGACATGAGATGTTCCCCTTCAGCTGTGTCTCAGGGGTCTTGGGAATGGGATTTATAATTATTCCATCCTCCACTCTGTATCTCTAATTACTAGCTCTGAGCAGGCACTTGGTGACTCTCTTTTCTGCTGGCTGCCAGTGTTGGGTCCCATGCTGCTGTGCCCAGGACCATGGAGTGTCCAGTCCATAGCGTGCAGAAAGAACAGGACAGGAAAGGGTCATGGCAATGTCTCTTGCTGTTTCTGTTCAGTTTTATTGAAGCATAAGAAGACAGAGCACCTGGCAAACATGTCTCTGAAGGGCACTGCTTTTCCTTCTGGCACTTTGTAACAGAGAGACATTTTACTGCCATCCTGGGAAGGGCACGCACTCTCTGAGGGATGCAGTCATGCTGTTAACGGATGATAATGTTTATGCACATGCAAAGCATTTGTTCACCTCCCAACTTAAAACTGGTTTCTAGTAAATAAGCAAGATTCATAAGCAAATAATAAAGTGCTTAAAATCACACTTTTAAAACCAATCATTGTACCTTAACCTACACCAAGTGGAAACATGTACCAGAACGAAAATTAACGAACAATACTTGCAGTACTTTGAGAGTTCTTTCTAGAATTACAAAGACGATATACAGACCTCACTCAGTGTACATCTGCAAGACGTGTACAAGAGCACAGCATTTCACTGAAGCACTATTGATATGACAGTTTCCTTTTTTTCCCATGGGCAGATTTGACCACGTGGATGGGACACATTCTCAGAAGCTCATATATATGCTTTATTTAATATCCATGCACCAATTCTAACCTACACTTACTCCTTAATAGGAGCCTTCATTGGGCAACATCCCCAGACATCATAGATATCTATCTGCCCCAGTATGCCTTTAGTTGCTTAATTTTTGAGTTCTGAAAATTAGACGAACATATCTATCTGACTGAGACTGGATGAGAAGCCTTTTTCACAGCATAATATGTAGCAGCCCCTACATCTTTTCCCCCCTTCTTCCCTTAAAGAAAAAAAAAGCCCTGTGTTTCAGCTGTAAAAGGTATTTGTTGCTACCACTGTATTTGAGAAGCAAGGTCACAAGAGCTGCAGGCTAAGGAAACAGCCTGTATTAGACTGTAGCCAAAGTCCTGACCACTTTAATTTTCTGCCTGACCCGTGAAACAAATTATAAGTACACAACAGGGATATTTTTGAAATGAAGAAGTGAAACAGAAAAATTGCCTCGAGGAATGTACGGCATTCATCTTGCATAAGTTAACTCTTCAAAGCGCTAATTTAAAAAGGGAGACACTAATTATCCCATTTGAATTCTTTGGTGGAATTTAGATAGGAAGCTTGTAATTACCTATGAGGGAGTTGGCCAGGTCTTAATATTTTGTCAGTGAAAAGCTCCAAATTATTGACAACTTCAGTAAATAATTACATATAGACTCTTACATCTTAAACATAATATTTTCTAAATGCTTCTAACAGTCTCCTGGGCAGTATGCAATTCAAAGGTATGTTCCACACATCGGGGGGTGTAAGAGTGAGGATCAAGCTACCTTCACATGAAATCAATGTTATCAAGACAGTAGCTTACCAATTAAGATAAAAGGTTTTCAGAGCAAATGTTCCCTGGCATTAAGGAACACCAAAATCTGCGAGTTAAGAAAAGCATAATTTAGAGTGAATTTTATCTGAGCAATACAGATGACCACACCAAGTAATAACAGCATACAAACAAAAACAAGTTGGAGGAAGGATTGTGACTGATTTCGCAGCTGATGAGATGCAAATTACTTATCCTATCAGTTAGTATGTAAAAATCATATAGAACGATGAAAAATAAACAAATGGAGTGCAGAGAAATTCAGACAAATAGAGTTAGGGCAAAATAGACATACCAGCTAAAGTGAAGCATGCCTGTGATCATTCATTCAGGATGAAAATAATGCAGACACCTTGCTAGGAAGCTAATGCCTGCCTTATACTGTCGTCCCTGTCCCAAATGCCCACTGTTACCATAAACTCTCTTGTGTTTGATGCCTCTTCAACAGTTCAGCATACCTTGCAACTTGAGCATTGCCTGTGCTGCAGACCTGTGTTGCTTTACTATTTCCCCCCCGTGTTTCTGAATTAGTTTCTTGATTTTCTTCTGTCTGTCTTTTTTTCTTATTCTACAGCTGTAAACTCTTGGGGAAGACAAGCTTTTTAGTCTATGTTTGTAGAGCAGACAGCCCAGAATAGCCCTCTACTTGATCAGGGCCATGGAGTACTCCCATAACACAAATTAACAGTAACAAAACCATAAAAGTTGACTGACCTGAAGCAGACACTGTTTAACACACAGCTGGAAGTAGCTCTCTTTTGAATATGCCAAAATTAGATGGGACTTTTTTTTTTTTTTTTGCTTTCACTGGCTTCTGCTTTACAATTTCACATATTAATTTTGCAGCACTCGTGAACTCTTTTCCAAGTGCTGAAAATACTTGATCGGTTGCTGCATTTTTTCTTTCCTATTGCCAACATAGCAACATAGAATCATAGAACAGTTTGCGTTGGAAGAGACCTTTAAAGGTCATATAGTCCACCACCCCTGCAATGAGCAGGGACATCTTCAACTAGATCAGGGTGCTCAGAGCCCCATCCAGCCTGACCTTGAATGTTGCCAGGGATGAAGCTCCTACCACCTCTCTGGGCAACCTGTGCCAGTGTTTCACCACCCTCATTGTAAAAAATTTACTCCTTATGTCTAGTCTGTATCTCCCCTCCTTTAGTTTACAACCATTACCCCTTGTCCTATCACAGCAGGCCCTGCTAAAAAGTTTTTCCCCATTTTTCTTATAAGCCCCCTTTAAGTACTGAAAGGCTGCCATAAGGTCTCCCCGGAGCCTTCTCTTCTCCAGGCTGAACAGCCCCAACTCTCTCAGCCTGTCTTCATAGGAGAGCTGCTCCACCCCTCTGATCATTTTTGGGGCCCTCCTCTGGACCCGCTCCAGCAGGTCCATGTCTTTCTTGCGTTGGGGGGCCCAGAGCTGGACACAGTACTCCAGGTGGGGTCTCACCAGAGCGGAGTAGAGGGGGAGAATCACCTCCCTCAACCTGCTGGCCACCCTTCCCTTGATGCAGCCCAGGATACGGTTGGCTTTCTGGGCTGTGAGCGCACATTGCTGGCTCATGTCCAGCTTTTCATCCACCAGTACCCCCAAGTCCTTCTCGGCAGGGCTGCTCTTGATCCCTTCATCCCCCAGCCTGTATTGATACCGGGGGTTACTCTGACCCACGTGCAGGACCCTGCACTTGTCCTTGTTGACCCTCATGAGGTTCACCTGGGCCCACTTCTTGAGCTTGTCCAGGTCCCTCTGGATGGCATCCCGTCCCTCCGGTGTGTCCACTGCACCACTCAGCTTGGTGTTTTCCGCAAACTTGCTGAGGGTGCACTCGATCCCACTGTCTATGTCATTGGTGAAGATATTGAACAGTACTGGTCCCAATATGGGCCCCTGAGGGACACCACTTGTCACCGGTCTCCATCTGGACATTGAGCCATTGACCACTACCCTCTGGATGTGACCATCCAACCAATTCTTCATCCACCGAACAGTCCAGCCATCAAATCCACCTCTCTCCAATTTAGAGAGAAGGATGTTGGGGGGGACCATGTCAAAGGCCTTACAGAAGTCCAGATAGGTGACGTCTGTAGCTCTTTCCTTGTCCACTGATGTAGTCACTCCATCATAGAAGGCCACTAGGTTGGTCAGGCAGGACTTGCCCTTGGTGAAGCTGTGCTGACTGTCTCGAATCACCTCCCTGTCCTCCATGTGCCTCAGCATAGCTTCTAGGAGGATCTGCTCCATGATCTTCCCAGGCACAGAGGTGAGGCTGACAGGTCTGTAGTTCCCAGGGTCCTCCTTCCTACCCTTTTTAAAAATGGGTGCAATGTTTCCTTTTTTCCAGTCCCCAGGGACTTCACCTGACTGCCATCACTTTTCAAATATCATGGAGACCGGCTTGGCAACTACATCAGCCAACGGGATTAGGCATTTAGATACCATGAAACTAAAATTAGTGAGGATAGGCTGGGATACAGAACATCAATAAGAACAATATACAAGCAAATACTCTGAGACTTTGTAATGTCACTATTAATTTCCTGGTAAAATGCAAAATGCACTAAGACAAATCTGAGTCATCTTACTCCCTTCCTGTGCTCTTTACTTTGCTCGTATAAACATAAAAGGCTTATTTAGTACTGTATACAATTTGTATTACATTATGATTATGCTTCCAAACATATCAACATCAGTGTCCCTTTAGGCTAAGCAACAAAGAAATAAGATGTGATAAAAGAAAGTCCACATCTTAAAGAGCTCAGACTTGAACTGGTGTTCAAACTTGAAGACAAAAATGAATTCTGGTGCCCTGAAGCATTTCCCTGTTGTTCATGATGTCATATATTTCCACTTAAGTTGTTTTTTAAGCAAACGGCCTACAAATTTTTTTTTATGACATTTTAAATGATAGTTTGCAGAAACAAGACTTGGGCTGTCTGATTATACAATAAATAATGAGATCATTGAGTACCTGCTCAGTCAACAAGAGAGCTGTCTCTGTGAGATGCAACCTGTGGGATTTCTACAGTGCATTTTACAAACCAATGCATTTTCTACAAAGGTTAGTGCAAGCACATACAATATACATGATGTAACACCAGCTGAAGCTCAACCTAGTCTTTTGATGTGAAGATTGTTGAATACATGAAAAGTTTTTACTCCAGTCATCAAAAGTTTGATCTACAGACCTATTGTCTATAAAGACCCATCTGAAAACAAGAGAAAAGCAGCAGCTTGCTAAAAACACTGCCACCTTCTGACACCATCTGACCCCATAGCTAATTAACTTGGAAAAGTAATGAATCTGATATCATTTATATTGGTCCTTCACCTGCAGTTGTTACACAAAATGGTGCCTAGTTGCTGTGATAGCATAATACCTAAGCTTGGGACAGAGGTTTACCCATTTTGTGGAGGGGGCGATGATAGAAAATATACCTATAGTAGCTGATGTATGTCTTCAATTGGTTTTGGTTATTTCTGTAACCTAATAAAGAGTTAAAGAGTGTTTCCAGTGAACAGAGGACAGAAACAAGTGGGAGAAATAGACAGACTGTAATTTCAATACAGTAGTGTTTATTTTAGGTGCTAACTACCTTAAGTGCTGAAACTGAACAGTTTAATATATTGCTTAAAACTTAATTTGTGAAAGAGTCAATTTATGCAATGGAAACTTGCATTCATCAGGACAGGTGTTGGTTAGCTTCTGAAGCTTATCCTCACACAAAAAAATGTATAGTGTAAGTCCTATGCCCTAAGGACAATCAGCAAACACACCCTTTTCAACACAGATAATAGTATTCACACTGATGTACAAATTAGCTTATAACTAGCTAAGCCTGGCCATGGATATTGAAAATCTAAGATGTTATCATCAAAGAACTGGAAATATTTATTTCTCTGTTCTCAGATGATTGCAATCTGAAGGATTTTTTTTCCCACTTTCATTAGAAATACAGTTGGGAATTAAACTGCTGCTACTTGGAAAGTACTAATAGGAATTTTTTTTTTAACTTTAATTATTAAGTTATTAGTGGTTCTGCAACAGTTCATCTCATTTGAAATTTGCTTATGTGATATATACAAAACAACCTGATCTGACTATAGCAATGTGTAACACAGGCATTTAAGACTGGCCAGACTGGGTCAGACCAAAGATTCATTTGCCTTGATACACAGTCTCTCCTGGCAGTAAATGGAAGCATAAAAACTTGTTAAGCAGATAAGAAACTCATTGCCACTATTTCCTGAATCAGAAAGGGTTCCTACGATAGAGCAATCCCCAATGGATTTTTCCTTCATGTACTTGTTTAACCTGCCCTTAAATCCACAAGAATTTTTATTATTCACCGTATCCTTTGACAAAGAATGATATCACACGTAGCAGCTTCCTTTTATTTGCGTTAAACCTGACTCCTAGAAACTTCCTTTGATAACTCCTCGTTCCTGCATTGGACAAGACCAGTCAGCAAGGTGATCTTTATTCACTTTCTCCATGCAAAGCATGATTCTACAGATCTCTGTCTGTCCTCTTACATCATTGTAATTTTCAGGTCTGAAGTGTCAAAGTTTCTTCCATCACTCCTTTAACAAAAACCTTTCCATATCTTTAATCATCTTGTCACCTTTTATCAGCAACTATTCTTGTTAGAATTGCAGCCACAGGTCCTAGATGCTGCTGTCTGCGCAATTGGTTTATATATAGATTAAACAATTCTGTCAGATTACGAATGAAAATTTTCAAAAAAAGATCGTAAGTAGCGACAAGATGCATTACATCAACGATGATGAGAACAGAGAATCACTGCATGCTGATGGAACAGTCTGAGGAATGGAGAAATTAATGCGAGTATGGAAATAAGGAGGGAGGAAAGCTGTACCAAAGAAGCATTGTGTTTGTTTTTAATCATGTTTTAAGGTATATGAGAACATGAAACCAGTCAAGCCTTAACAAAATGTCCTGGTTTAGGCTGTGATGGAGCTAGTTGTGTTTCCAGCAGCTCCTGTGTTTTGGATTTAGTGTGTGAAGAATGGTGACAGTACACTGGTGGTGTTGGTTGCTGCTAAACCATCAAGGACATTTTGGAGTTTCCCAGGTTTTGCTGATGTGCAGGTGCAAAAACTGGGAGGGGTAGAGCCAGAATAGTTGATCCAAACTGGCCAAAGAGAGTATTCCATACCATAGATGTCATGCCCGATATAAGTGAGGGTTGGGCCACTGCCCTTCTGGTTCCCTTTTTGTTCCCTTCTTTTTGCCTTTTTTCATTCATTTGGGCCTTTTCGTTCATTCGTTTGGCTGTTTGTTCTCTCTCTCTCTCTCTCTCTCTCTCTCTGGAACTTGCTGTTCTGGGATAGCTGTGGGGGAATATCCCTGCTCACTGTCTGCTGCTCGGGACGGGCTGTGTTGGTCATCGGGTGGTGAGAAATTGTGCATTTTTTGTATATATTCTATTATCCTTATATATATTGTTATTATTATCATTAATACATTGTCATATTTTTCCTTTGCTGTCCTGGTGAACTGTTTTTATCTCAACCTGTGAGTTTTCCTTTCTCTCTGATTCTCCTCCCCACCCCACCGGGTAGGGGGGGAGTGAGCGAGCAGATGCGTGGTATTTCGCTTACCAGCTGGGGTTAAACCACGACACAAAATTTCTCATTTTCCTGTCAAGGTCAGTATCACTCCCGGTGTTACAATCACTGGACAATACAATTTTTTCCTAATTATTACAGAATCACATAGTGGCTGAGGCTGGAAGGGACCTCTGGAGATCATCTAGTCCAACTTCCCTGCTCAAACTGGGTGTAGCTACAGCAGGTTACCTAGGGCTGTGTCCAGCTGAGTTTTTAGTATCTCCAGGAATGGAGATGCCACCATCTCTCTGGGCAACCTGTTCCAGTGTTTGATCATCCCCACAGTAAAAAAGTTTCCTTTTAGGATCTTAGGAATTTCTGAGCATTCACATTAAAGGAAGCCATTCAACACATGAAATAGTCTATTCTGATGCTGATTGTTTTATCTTGAACTTGGAAAAAAAAAAATCTTACCTAGATGTGTTATTATCCAATGCTCAGATCATTTGTTTAGCTTAATTTAAACAGATACTTATATTTTTGGAACAGAACATGAACTTTTGATTCCTGTTACCTGATTTTTTTCTTTTTTCCCGCCTCATACCTGAGATACATGTTGGTTTTACTGATGTTTATGGACCAGTTGTCAATGTCCAGTTTCCTAGTAAAGAAGAAGGACTCGAGTATTTTGAGAGGTTGCTTTTAAATCTAGCTGTATCAAAATTGAAAATATTTTATATTGTAGTTTTCATGCATGATACCCTTACGGATACTCTTCATACCCTATTATGTTATACTTTTTGTAGAAAACTCGGAGATATGCTGGCTAGTTTTAGCACTGACTAACAAACTTTATCTAAGATCTTAAGTCTGGAAGAAAACCAACACATTTTGACATAGTTTTTGTTAAACTTGCATTTTTCATAACATCTGCAGTAAAATAAAGCTAAGCCTCGTTAAACTCTCTGTGAACCTAAAGTCTATGCAGATTAAAATGAAGAACACAGGTCACTGTGTCCAAGTCATCTCTTAACTATTTTTTTTTAGAACGATCTGGACTGTAAATGTTAATGCCTGTAAAGCAATGCTTGGGTATCAAATCTTCCTGATAAGTGTATTTATGCAAGCAGAACTGAGTTCATTCTACCTCTTCTGGATAAAGCCATCGTTTTCTTCCTAGTTACGCAACACAAAAATAGAAACACTATAGTAACATCTATTTCTTATTTATAGCAAGTCAGCCTTGCATAAAATGACTTAATAGTGCTATGTGTTATTAGCAGCTCCTAAGTGACTTTTCTGTATGAGAATAACTGAAGAAAAAGTACCCTAAAGTCAAATACGTTTGCTTTTTCGCTTTTTCACACTCGCCTCATGTTTCACAGAGTACACTGTTCCCTACACTTCTTCAACTTTTTTTGATACTTGTGATGAAGGCCAGAAGCAGAATAGTGCCACCAATACAGAGGACAGCATCAGCATATGCTTTTGGCATACATTGCCAGAAGGAATTTCTAATTTCAGTGGAAGAAAGTTTGCTGTTATTTAGATTTGAATTAACAAATATGAACTAGACAAACAAACAAAAAAAACCACCAAAAAACCCCAACCCCCAAACCCCTAGACACTCAAAGTTTATATAAGCTTCAGTTAGAGAGATTATCTCTGTGGGAAGAATATCTTCATCTTTGTTTTAAAGTATAAGCAGTTACACCTAACATTTCAGGATGTTGGAGTAGTCCTAAAAGGAATTTCTCATACAATACTTGTATTTTGTCACTAGAGCTTTTATTAAATGTTGGAACCATGTCAAAGTGGACCTATGCGCTTCATGGGCAATGAAGAAATGTATATTTCTGCCCTGGTTTAAAAGTAAATAGAGGATTATGAGTAATTAGCCAAACAGTCATACCCTTAATGCCTGCAGTGCAATGAAGAGAATGATTAACCAAGTACATTGAAGGGAGTTTGGAATCCCATTTGCAGCCTGATTTGCTGAGGAGAAAAAACAGGCTACTGAAAGCTCTTAATTTCTGTGAAAGTTGTGCTACTACATGCTGCTATGTGCAATACTTAACATCTCCCTTCCCTCCCAGGTGTTTTGACTTCTGATACTCTCCACATTATCTGTCCCCAGAGCACTGGCTAATTGCATAGTAGCTGCTCCTTGTTTTCCTTTTAATTTTTTTAAACGATAAACTGCATTAAAAGTCTGCAGAACCAACAAAAGACCTTGCACAGTTTTCCCATGCTCTGTAAACACTCACTGTAATAGTACATGACTCTGGGTGAGCTCAGTCAGGCCCATCAGGCTCTTGGATGGTTTGGCTGGTATCTGGCCCCTGGAAAGCATTGGACCCTCAATGATTTTGACCAAATTAAACTAATCTAGGTTAACCATCCACACTCTATTTAATAGAAAACAAACCAAGATCTAATCAACAAAGCATATTAACCTGTTCCAAAATGCATAGACTATAAGATAAAAGCCAACTCTCTCACCTAGCAACACTGCAGTTTGCACACAGGAGGCAGGAACAGAGGGAGCTCCCCAGCTAGTTGCCCACTGGTCTACTGGACTAGTTCTTATCCTGCAAAGTCAAATTTTTTTCACAACCCTGCCTGTCTCTAACTCTATTTTTTTTGCAAGTTGTCTGTAGACACAGTTAACCAAACACTTGTTTTTGAGGAACAGGTATTTTCAAAGAAGTTCAAGCTGTCTGAGGAAGAAATAATATTCAAATTGTAAGAAAAAGTCTAAGCAGGTAGATATCAACATCACGGTATGTATTTTAAGGGAAATCTTTTTTCCCAATTTATTTAATGCAAACATTTAATTAAAACAGCTTACCTGCAGATCCAAATGGACTTAAGACACCTAAGTAAAGCATTGCAGTTCAAAAAACCTACATTTAGCTGCTGACTAACTCAGAGGTGCATGACCTTCACAGGCATTCCAAATTTTGCTGTAAATGCATCTAAAATCCAGTTTCTGTGTTGGCCCAGGAACATCTTGGCCTCAGCCAACAGAAAAGTACCTGACTCTCATTCCCATCCACAAAGAAAGCAATCCTCCATCTGTCTCCACACAGGACCTGATCCTGCAGTTTCTACCACAGCGGACATTAAATCAACCTCTGTGCTAGGTGCAGAAAGCAAATATATTCTGTAAAAGAGAGGAGAAAGCACAGAGGCTAAAGCACTCAGTTCTCATTAGCTGCAGCTTAAACCCACGTTCCTCATCTTTTTAGCAAGTACTGCAGCCAGCAGGTGATCAGCAAACCCAGGTGAGCCATTTGTTAACACTCCCGCTACAGTCATTCCTCTTGGCCCAAAAGGAAAGAAGGACCCTTGCTTTGAGAGGCTCTAGGAGTGCGAAAGCTGCTCTTAGCTTGTCCCCCTTAATAAAGTGCACTACATGCAAGCTGGCCTTGCAACACAGGATCCCATAAGCAGAGGAAATGAAAAATTGACTGGCATCTAGAAAGCTAGTATTGCTCAGCTATGGAAGCAAAAGGCAGGAAGAAAGAAAGAGGAAAACAAAATATTGAACAAACCACCAGAGGAAAGGGAATGTCTTGACACACAAGGGGGAGCTCCCTGACACTTGGTTCTTAGCAGTTTGAGATTTTTGAAGCACGTTATTCTACCTTCCTGGGACAAATCAGGCACATGACCTACGTTGAAGTCATGCAACTTCTGTCTCACCAAAGAGTCACTCATCAGAAACATGAACTTGACGAAAAATGACCCCGTTTTCCCTGACAACTGAAAAAAACCCCAAAACTTTACACAATGACTGTATAAAATATCCAGACATGTAAATAAGAAGTTGGGCCTGATTCTGCAGGGACAGGTTTGAAGAGGCATGCAGGTGAGCACGGTGGTGGGCCACCGTGGCAGGTAGGAACCCGAGCCCTGTGAGGAGCAGCCAAGGGAGCAGGACTGACACAGCCTGGTGAGGAGAAGCCCTGGCAGCAGCTCACACTGCTGTCCCACATCCACGGGGACATCACAGAGGTGGTGGAGGCAGACCCTGCTCAGAGGAAAGCAGTGGAAGCACGGGAGGCAGCAGTGGTAAGCTACGATAAGGGGAAGAAATTCCTGTGGGATATAAGGGTCAGGAGCAACTTGCCCCTCAAGGACCCAGAGTGCAGGTGTGAAGACTTACCTGCAAAACCTCCTCTTTTGGTCTGTTGCACTCCAAGGCATTGCTAATTAAAATTTTCTCTAGCTTGAGTTCTAGCAAAATCGAGCTTGGAGGCATCAGAGTGCTTGCTCACTTTAAGAGCTAAATGCTGACAGACTTACCTTGAAACCCCAGCCAAGGGACTTCTCATCACAGCAACACTAATAATTATTATCAGATGTATGATAAACATTTTCTAAACTTTCTCTTTTCCTAATGTAAGCCAAATGTTATTCTCCTTACCAATGGGATAAAGAATGTGCTATTTTTCTTTTGGAACAGGATTATCAGCTGTATAATTTATGAAATTCATGTCTCACTGCAGAAATTTTTTTTTTTTCCAGCTTTTCCATCATGAAATCCATTACAAATATAACTGCAGAAATTGCACAAAATGGCATACAACACAAATGTTTCCTCTCAAGAGTAGCCCAGAGATGCACTGTGGCAGAATAAACAGGAAAACAAGTTCTTTAGCACAGCCTCTCACATAATTTTTCCAAGCGAAAACCACTTTGGAAGCCTGTTTTCAAACATGGGTCTTGTAGCAGCCTAAAAAGTTGTCAACATTTCTTACGCATTGATATGTCTAATTTCTCTTTTTCTCTCCAGACTTTGTCCAGCTCTCTAAATAAGGTGCCCCTCCTCTTTACTGCTACCACCCCAATATGTTTGACTTGTCCGGTTGTTCTTTTGTAAAAAATCACCAGTTCCAGGTATTAACTGTAAGTTTTTGTAAGAGAGGTTTTAAAAAGAATTGGGAGGGAAGGGATAATTATTCACAACCTCAGGAGAACATCAATTTCTTTGTCTATGTTTGTTTCTCCCACAGTTCTGAGGCTATGGTCACTCTGCTTATGATTCAGCAAAGTCCTAAAGCTGAGGATTTACTTTTAAGTTATTGCCCACAACTAATGATGTGCTTACCAAAGATTTCTCTGTCTTTTCAATGATCTTGGTGTCACATGAACTTCCCAGCCATCCCTCAGAGAATGCTACTGAGATGGCTTCCAAAACCTCCAGCTTCCTTCTGCTCTTTGAAGTGCTCGGTGTTTGTTACTTGCAGCTTTGTGGATGTGCATGGTAAAGGCTGCTTAGCGGAGGGAACTACCCAAACCGACTGTGGCTGAAGGCTGCCAAACTGCAACCCAGTTGCGAACGGATGTGTGGAACCCAAGACACGTGCTGCCTCGCATTTGAGTATTCCATGGTGGAAAACTAGAATCATCACTTTAAAGTTTCAAGGAAAATTGTGTTGTCCTCTTGGGCTCCCACAGAACTAGGAAAATCTAACATTCCCACCTTTTAGTGTTTGTCGCATTACAGAAGAACACAGTCTTGTCTGGCAGCTTATGCCAGCCTCTCTCCTCTCTCAGCCTGTGCGCACGTGGGAACCTGCTAGCACTTAGAAATCATGTCACCTGGTTGCCTGAAGACCACTTCATTGGGAGCTACCTGAGCACTCCTTTTCCTTATCAGATACTGAGGCGTAGATGTACGCCTATTTATGTGATAACATAGGCACATGATTTCATATTAACAAAGAGTTAATAAATCTCCACATGCAACACCTAGGAAGTCCTCTGATAAGAGCGTTGAGCAACAGTCTCTTTTTGCACACGGGAAACCTTACAGCCAGAAAAAATGTGCATGTGTAGAAAACCCAGGATACCCGGAAGCATGAAAAGTGGAAACTGCAGAGGTCTCAATGCTGCTTTCAGAGCTGAGGTTGTCTGAGCTACACTCTAAAATCTTCTGTCAGCTCTGCTCAGTTTCTGCTAGTTTGACCTTTTAGGGATGTTTAAAACTCTACAGCAGCTGAATTTCTGAATTGTTTGGATTAAAATATGTCAGCACTGACTGTTTCTTTACTTGCCTACTTTCTCTGTGAAATATAATTATCTGCTAATTCAATATGAGTATGAATCCAGCCATGTATTGACTCAGTTCTAATCATTACCAGAATTTGAAAAATGCGGTGTGTCACTCCTGTTTCAGTAGAAGGTCATAGCCGCTGGTGTTAGCACTAAGTCTGACTAAGTCCAGACTTGTTTGTTTTTTTCAATTTGCAATGAAATGCAAAATTACAATAGCATGGCTTTTTCTCTCAGCTTCTTAACTCAGCTTAGCTCTGGAATTTCAAAAGTGAAAGTCTTTCGGCAAATGTTTATACATAGACACAACATGTTGTCTCTGGCTCTAATTTTAAACTTCGATTCTCAGTTTTTTACCATAGACACTTTGTTTATACTACCCAATTTGTCTTGTTGTCTTAATATTTATAAAAAGAGCAATGAACTATCGAATAGGAAAAAGCATTTTATGATCTTGTTAAGAGAATTGCATAATGAGATGATTTCCTCAGAACAAACCTATGACACATTCATATTTATTTTCAGTGAATCATGCTGTAGAGCAAAAATCAATGTCCACAGAACTGCAGAGGGATTCTCTAGTATACACGTGAATAAGGAAAAAAAAGTCAACATGCTGGTACTACGGTAACACGGCTGTGTGATCACCTTTGTGGGAGAGGTCCAGGCAGACAGCTTGCTGGAATAGCAGCTGGCCAGCTGAGCACACATTTGGACACTGTAAGCCACCAGTTAACACAAAACAGGTTTCAGCAGATAAGAAAGGGGTACTGAAGGGGTTAAAAAGATGCTTGAATATTAGATACGAGCAGGTCAGGATCTGAGATATGGGGTTTTGTTCGCATACCTATGTTCACAATAATCTACTGTGGAAACTGCAGGTGAAAAGTCAATCAACCAATCACAACATACTCAAATTAACTCATATAGTGAAAAAAGGAAAGGAAACACCCACTTGCCTTGGAGAGACTATTTCTCAGCACCAAAGCATGACATCTCTGATCTCTCAGTCCTGATCCTGAAGGGAAGCCTACAAAATACGCCCAGATGAGGAGCCTGCAAGCTTGCTCTGGGTTTACATGGCAAGGTTTTGGTAGTGGGGGGGCTGCAGGGGTGGCCTCTGTGAGAAGACATCAGAAGCTTTCCCCATGTCCGACAGAGCCAGTTCCAGCTGGCTCCAAGACAGATCCGCTGCTGGCCAAAGCTGAGCCCACCAGTGACGGTGGCAGCGCCTCTCTGATAACATATTTAAGAAAGGCTGAAAGAAAGCTGTGCAACAGCAGCTGTGAGAGAGATGTGAGAATATGTGAGAGAAACAGCCTTGCAGACACCAAGGTTAGTGAAGAAGGAGGGGCAGGAGGTGCTCCAGGTAATGGAGCAGAGATTCCCCTGCAGCCTGTGGTGAAGACCATGGTGAGGCAGGTTGTAGCCCATGGAGGACCACGATGCAGCAGTTATGCACGCTGCAGCTCATGGAGCTGTGACCCTGTGGATAACATGCCAGAGCAGGCCCGTGGCAGGAGCTGCAGCCCGTGGAGAGGAGCCTATGCAGGAGCAAGTTTTCTGGCAGGACCTGTGACCTCATGGGGGCCCCAAGCTGGAGCAGTCTGTTCCTGAAGAACTGCACCCAATGGAGAAGACTTACACTGGAGAAGGTTGTGAAGGACTGTCTCCTGTGGGTGGGACCTCACGCTAGAGCAGGGGAAGAGCAGGAGGAGGAAGGACCAGCAGAGACAACGCATAATGAACTGACTGCAACCCCCAACTTCCCATCCCCCTGTGCTGCTCAGGGAGAGGAGGTAAACAAGTTGGGAGTGAAGCTGAGCCCAGAAAGAAGGGAGGGGTGGGAGGAAGGCTTTTTTAGATTTGTTCTTATTTCCCATTATCCTACTCTGTTTATTTAGCAATTAGTTAATTTCTCTAAGTTGAGTCTGTTTTGCCCTTGATGGTAATTAGTAAGAGATCTCCTTGTCCTTATCTTGACCCATGAGATTTCTGTCATATTTTTCTCCTCCTGATCCTGTTGAGGAGTGGGAGTGAGAGAGCAGCTTGGTGAGCACCTGGTGGCCAGCCAAGGTTAACCCACCACAAAATTAAAAATTGTAACTCTACCAGATGGTAAAAATCATTGACTAAGATGCTTTTTTTTTATTCCCCCGCATTGCAATTTTTTTTTAAATTTTATGGTGTAAACATCCAACGTGCAGGTGTCCACTTACCCTAATCCTTGTTATATTGCCATTTGCTGGATCCCACCCACATATTTGTGTTAGTGTTGAATAATTCCAAGTCCTAACATATTTACTCGGAGTGGATGGCTGCCAGTCCCTCAAGAACTACAGCTTGATCGTGCATTGAAGTCCCACCCAACTGATCTACAGCATTATTGGCTTTATTTTGTGGCTGGTTATGAAAGGTCTCATGAGAATTACCATAGCTGTACTAAGACCTCCTCTAGCTTCAGCAAAGGGCTGCTTCTGAATCATCTGCCCTAACAGATCCCGAGCACAGCAGACCTTGCAGTTCCTGCAGCAGCAGCCACAAAACGCTTAGTGCCAGTCATTTACCTATGTTGTTGATCCCTCTTCTTGTGTGTGTGCAATTGCAATGATTTCCAGAAGGTCACAGGTCAGATGCTGAGTACAAAGCTGGTCTCCTTGTAACGTATTTTTATGCAGAGTCCTTAGGAGTGGGCTCTAACAGGTACATTCCTGTGGCTTTTCTTCTTCCTGTTTGGCACAGTACAGGCAGGGAAAGCCTCATGATTACAAATTTCAAAGTGTTTAGACTTGTGGGCAAAGGTAGATGACAAAATGCTAGCATTTAAACAGACAAAGAAGCTTCTCTGTGCTAAAATTCCTGCTAAAATTTCTGCCTGTCAAATGCTCAAAATTGAAGTTTTGTCCTTTTTTCTTTCTTTTGAAGAATGTGTCAGCCTAAAGTCACCAGATACTAAACCCTGGCAGTCTCTAAATTTATATTTATACATTTATCTATTAATTATTAATGAATTTTATATTTTTATATTGGTGTTTTTATATATATATTTATTTAATATATACTTTTGTGGTAATTAGGTTTTTCATTAGAAAAACCTTCCAAGCTGATACCGTAATAAAATCAGGAAAAAAATTTTAAAAAGTACTTTTAGTGAAAAAGAGACATTTAATCTGAAGAAATATACCCGAAGTACAATTTTTATCAGCTTTTGTAGCAATTATTTTAAAAGCATCTCAGAAGTAGCTCTCTAATTCATTAGCAAAACAGACTTTAACAAAACAGTCAGATCCCTTATATAGAAGAAAAATGATTCGTGTCTTAAATGTCTGTTTCCATCTGGTGACGACTTACAGATCTAAACATACGTAGAGAATTTGAACCTTGCATGGGATATATAATGAGACCCAGATGATGATAACTTCATCTGTACATAGAAGAGTCTTTTTAAAGTAATTTTGATTAATTAATTTAATTCATATAGAATTAGCGTTAGCATTTTTTCATAATTAAAATTCTGAGTAATCACCAAGAACAGAGTGGAATTCCAGATCGCTTTCTGAACAATTACACAAATTGCCTGAAATAATCTTTTCTCAAAGACATCAGAAGTTGGAGAGGTGCATAGCTCTGCTAATATTTGCTCTGTTTCAGGGCAGTTTGTGTCTTTGTTTCATTTGGAAAATTCCTGGTTTTAACCTCGCCTTTGGAGAACTCCAGCAGACACTTTGCAAGTTTGCTTCCAGCATTTCTCACCCTTGAATAGAGCTCTCCTCTGCCGTATTTATTAGAATGACTTCTTTTGTCAGATTTCATTTTGTCAGAAACTTTAGCCAAACAAAGAAAAATCTGTTTCTGTTTTAGTATTACTAAAAATATCAACTAGCAAATAAAATTCTTCATAGATCTCACCATCTCAAGTGTTCCACTTCTTTTTTTGAGTGGCTTCATTCAAATTTTAGCCCTAATGAGTCTTAATTATAAAAGGGTCTTTTAAAGACCCACTATGTTGCCAGTGGTTTCAGTCTAAAGAAGAAATAAGTCTTCAGGGAATAATTAAGTTGCAGAATTTTCTTAGCTCTTAAATCTTTTTACATTGAGAGTTTTTCCAGCAGGACTATCTATGCACTTGAATGCACACAGGAATATATTTTATGTAATAAACAATTTCTCGTGGCTACATAATTTGGGGTGGGGTTTTTTTTTGTGACTCTCTTTCCTTTCAGTTCTTCCAAATCACAGAAAGTAATGTGAGCAAATAGACCAAATTAGGAATGTCTGAAATGTTAGAGTAAAATAAAAAAAAGCTTCTGAAGCTCTGTCTTAATATCCATGATGTTGCAATTCAAAATGATTACAAAAGCTTTCCCCAAATAACCGAACAGCTATGTTATGAATGCCAAAACAAAACTTCATACTATCTGTGTGACACACCATAAAATTGGGAAGTGTGTTTGTTGTCAGCTCCTCAACAGTAAATCTAGAAGATTGTTCATGGGCAAAAGCTGATGATTAATATTAGCAGATGGCAAGGCTATCAGCCAAAAGACTAGAATTTTGAATTTATTTCTTATGAACTGTGCCTTATTTATCCTGTATAAACTCATATTATGCTTTTTTATTGCGTAACATATGCCACTTGGAATTATACTTAAAATTGTTCCAAATTCTTAAGAAAAAAAATCTAGGAGTCAACCAGAGGCTTCAGCAAGGTGTCTGACACTGTCTCCCACAACATCCTCATAGGTCAGCTCAGGAAGTGTGGGCCAGACGAGTGGGCGGTGAGATGGATCGAGAACTGGCTGAATGGCAGAGCCCAGAGGGTGGTGATCAGCGGCACAGAGTCTAGTTGGAGGCCTGTGGCTAGTGGTGTCCTCCAGGGGTCGGTACTGGGGCCAGTCTTGTTCAACTTACTTATTCATCAGTGACCTGGATGAAGGGACAGAGTGTACCCTCAGCCAGTTTGCTGATGACACAAAACTGGGAGGACTGGCTGATACACCAGAAGGCTGCGCTGCCATTCAGTGAGACCTGGACAGGCTGGAGCGGTGGGCGGAGAGGAACATCATGAGGTTCAACACGGGCAAGTGCAGGGTCCTGCACCTGGGGAGGAACAACCCCATGCACCAGTACAGGTTGGGGGTTGCCCTCCTGGAAAGCAGCTCTGCGGAGAAGGACCTGGGAGTCCTGGTAGGTGACAAATTCACCACAAGCCAGCAATGTGCCCTTGTGGCCAGGAAGGCCAACGGCATGCTGGGGTGCATTAGGAAGAACGTGGCCAGCAGGTCAAGGGACGTTCTCCTCCCTCTCCACTCTGCCTGCATGAGGCCCCATCTGGAGTACTGTGTCCAGCTCTGGGCTCCCCAGTTCAAGAGGGACGAGGAACTACTGGAGAGAGCCCAGCGGAGGGCTACAAAGATGATTAAGGGACTGGAGCATCTCTCCTACAGGGAAAGGCTGAGGGAGCTGGGGCTGTTCAGCCTGAGGAAGAGAAGACTGAGAGGGGACCTCATCAATGCTTATAAATATCTCAAGGGCGGGTGTCAAGAGGATGGGGCCAGACCCTTTTCAGTGGTGCCCAGTGACAGGACAAGGGGCAACGGGCACAAACTGGAACACAGGAAGTTCCGTCTAAATATGAGGACAAACTTCTTCACTGTGAGGGTGACAGAGCCCTGGCACAGGCTGCCCAGGGAGGGTGTGGAGTCTCCTTCTCTGGAGGTATTCAAACCCCGCCTGGACGCAGTCCTGTGCAGCCTGCTCTAGGTGACCCTGCTCTAGCAGGGGGGTTGGACTAGATGATCTCCAGAGGTCCCTTCCAACCCCTACCATTCTGTGATTCTGTGTGTGATTCTGTGAATAATAAAACTTATCAGATGTCTAGGAAACAAAACTCTACGTGCACTGATCAAAGGAGTCAAAAAAAAAAAGCACTCATGAGAAAAGGTTGTTCCACCTTGCAGAGAGGAAGGCGAGACATGAGAACTGCGTTCTGTGAAAGGCAGCTGAAATATGACGAGCTCTGCCTGCACATCATCTGTGGGCAGTGGGGGAAGTGTGGGGCTGCAGTCCCAGCAGGGAGCTCAGGGTCAGACTTCAGGAACCCCTTGCAGAAGCTGCAAGGATGGAGGTTGTACTGCTTGAACTGTACAGACCTTCAAACCAAACTCACCTCCCTGGATTACACTACATAGCCTGTAGGTAAGTATCTGCAATTCGTTTCCCACACCCAGCCATGTGCTTGATGTTTGCAACTAGTGGGCATCCACATTTAAATGTCTAAGTGTCCGTCAATATCTAAGGCATGTTTCTTGCTTCTAAGTCTTACACTACCTCTGACATTTTGCACTTCTAACTCATGGCTTAAGCCCCCTTGCAAGTGGCTCCCATGTCTTACCTACTACCTAGTGGTTGTACTTAGTCATGCCCTGACCATGATCCAGCCACCACAAGAAGGTGGAACCCACAGTTCCGACCATGCAGCAAGGCCCAGGGGCCTCAATAACAGCTGGGTCTCTGCAGTCATCCATCTTGTGCCTCGAGTAGCAACAAGCAGGAGTGAAGAAAGGTATAAAGTAGTGGAAAAGGGAGATACCCCACGGGGCCTTGAGATGTAGTTAACAGGGCCAACTGGCACAGCAGATAAGCTTCAGGGCCGTGCAGCCATTGTGGATTTAGGAGGTTAGGGCTGCTGTGGGCAGCTCGACAATGCCTGAGTGTGTCTGTGTGAGGGTAAGGACTGCATTTGGCAGTGGAGGAGCACTGGCAAGATGGGGAAAGGTCTGGGACAGGGCTTGTGTGCACAGCAAAGCATTTGCCCTGACAAGATCACTGTACCATGTTGTTTAGGGAAGCGGACTCAGAGGAGACTACCCATAGACCAGCCTCTCAGGCCTTGCAGGCAGGGCTTGCTTCCTACAGTTCAGATGCTTCTCAGGAGCCCAATAGTCTTGCCTGGGACAAGCTTGCTCCTGCTCATGTAACTGGCATCATGACCTGCCGTTACACACCACTGTAAGCTGATGGCCACTGGCTTCTTTCGGAGCATGGCTGAGCCACCAGCTGGCCTCAGCTAGGACATTGCCTCCAGGAGCCTTCGGAAGGTTATTGGTTGCTCTATGCAAGTATACCAGAATATGCCAGAATATACCAGAATATACCTGAATATGCCCTATGCACGGGTTGATTGGTATTAAATTCTGTTTTAACCAGAAATAAGACTAGATGGATTGGCTGAGATGAGCTAATGTGCCTTCCTGAGCAAGACAACTCTTTTTGCTCGAAGGCAGGATTCTTAGCGAGTGGCTGGGGAAACAGATGCAGCAGCACTACAGCGTTGTTTTGAATAACCCCTGTGGATGGAACTGGCTGACAAGAGCTAGTACACTAAGACAAATTTTCCCTTTGTTGATTTACATAGTCTTTGCAAATTATCTGGGGTTTTGCTTCTCTGCCCCATGAAGATATCTAGTCAGGCTGCTTGCTGTGTAATTCTCTTACACTTTAGCTCACCTTTTCTTTGGTACCTTGTAATACTCAAGAAGCTTCTGTCTGCTCAAAATGCAAGAATAACAATGTTTATACATCCATTATTGACCTCTGTGTGTCTCTCTCTCTTCCACTGTGTACGCAGTTTGCTTTACTGTAATTTCCTTCTGTCATACCATTACTTTTATCTGCAATATCACTCATAGTGATTTTCAGAGGTCCAGCAGATTGAAAGAAAAAAAAAAAACAAACCCCACCCCCCAAGCCTATTCAGTGAAATGAAACCGAAGTAGTACTGATCTTTGATGGAAAGAGAAGAAACTGACTGAAAATGAGTAGAATTTCGGCTATGGGTTACATCACTTTTTTGATTTTACATTGATATCACAATTTACACAGAAGACAGATCAGGCTCAGTTAGACACCACAAGCACAAACATGTAATGCTGACAAAGCGTGGCTTCTAGAAGGCACATAATGACTTCATGAAAAGCTTTAACTAAGGAGAAGGTATCAAAATATCCCTGAAGGAACTCCCCAAATTGTAACTCTCCTACACTTCAAAGAAAGCTGCAAGGTTTATTTAGAAGCTTTTCATAACAGATTGCTGACCTAATAGGTGCAGCCATCTGAGATAATCCTGCATAATAAGACTAATTTACTAGACAATGTGATTTTAAAAATAACCTCTTGTAGTGTTGAAACAATGTTGTACAAATTACTGAAATAGAACATTAAACACTGAATTGCATTCCACTATTTGAACTATTTACAATTTACTGTTTTCACATGGGAGATGGATAATTTTTAGTGTTGTTCATAATAGTGGGAGTGCAGAGCATTCACTTTTTGACATAAATTTGCATGATTTGTACTTGGTATTTGATCCAAAAAAACCATTCACACCGTAAACAAACTTTGTGATCTCTTTCTTGAATAACTAGTAAGTTTAATAAGGTATGTCACTTCAAGGAAACAAAATTTCTCACTGGAGATCTTGGGGAGAAGAGATTTATCAAATCTGAAAGCAAACATGCTTGGGAGCTACTGCAATTGCTTTATGTAAATGCAATATGGGAGGAGGGAAGGAGGGGAAGCACGAGAGAGAAATATCTGGACCCTGGCTCATATAAAGCTTTGGACAAAGGCTGCAGAAGTTTGAAAGAAAAAGTTAATTATTTTCTATCTTTTCTTAACCTTTTAGTTCTTTCATCTTTCCCTAACATGTACTCTTCCTACAGCCTGATCTGAAAGTTCATTTGACATAAATAGGAAAAAAAATTACAGTTTGTGTAAGTTTTGGCTCAGACTCCATGAAAAGAACATGAGAGGATGATTAATATAACCTGTGTACAAAGCTGTCAGAAGAACAGATTTATGAACCTAGTTTTACCTCAATGTTTTTTATCAATGATCTGGATGCAGGAGTTGAATGCACCATTAGCAAGTTTGCTGATGATACCACACTGGGAGGTGCTGTTGACTCTCTTGAGGGACAAGAGTCTTTGTGCAGGGATCTAGATAGACTGGAGCATTGGGGAATCATCAATGGCATGAAACTTAACAAGAACAAATTCCAGATTCCGCACCTGGGACAGAGTAACTCTGGACACAAGTATAAATTGGGAGAGGAGTGGCTTGAGAGCGGCCCTGCAGAAAGGGATCTGGGGGTGCTGGTCGGCAGGAGGCTCAACAGGAGTCAGCAGTGTGTGCCCTGGCAGCCATGAGGGCAAACCGCATCCCGGGGTGCATCAAACACAGCACAGCCAGCCGGTCAAAAGAGGTGATTATCCCACTGTATTTGGTGTTGGTGCGGCCTCACCTTGAGTACTGTGTGCAGTTCTGGGCCTCACAATTTAGAGAAGGATGTGAAGGTCCTTGAATGTGTCCAGAGGAGGGCAACAAAGCTGGTGGAAGGGCTGGAAGTCATGGCCTGTGAGGAGCAGCTGAGGACTCTGGGTTTGTCTAGTTTGGAGAAAAGGAGGCTGAGGAGCAACCTCATTGCTCTCTGCAGCTTCCTGAGGAGGGGACGTGGAGAGGGAGGTGCCGAGCTCTTCTCCCTGGGATCCAGGGATAGGACACCTGGGAATGGCTCAAAGCTGCATCAGGGGAGGTTGAGGCTTGACATTAGGACACATTTCTTTACAGAAAGTGTCAAACACAGGAACAGGCTTCCTACAGATGTAGTCAATGCCCCAAGCCTGTCAGTGTTTAAGAGGCATTTGGACAATGCCCTTAATAACATGCTTTGAGTTTTTGTCAGCCCTGAAATGGTCACGCAGTTGGACTAGATGATTGTTGTAGGTCCCTTCCAACTGAAATAGTCTAGTCTAGTCTAGTCTAGTCTATTCTCTCAACATGGCCAGCGGAAGCACGCTTGATATATCCTGCTACTGGTCCTTAACTTAAATTTCTGAAGACAGCATGCCTTTCTGAAAGTTAAGTGTCCTTCACTGAAAGATTATTTGAAGAAAATTTGTCCAGCTGCAGCCTGTAGACCCTGGGCCACGTGATGAACATTTCTGACTGGTTAAAGAGACATCATCTGTTTGAAACCTCTCTTTTTTTTTTTTTTCCCAGATTTCTGGGTGGTGACTGTCACATCTTCACCTTTTAGCAGACCCGTTCAACACAACGAAGTCTCGTAAGTCATTCACCATCAAGCTGACAAGGCTAATCATAAAGCAATGATGTGCAAGATGTATGCAACCTCCCAGCTTTATGCTCTTGCTAACACACTTGGGTTCCCTGTACTTGTCCTGGTGCTGCGGTTGGGCTTACGTTCTCTTAGTTACTTATTCTTACCCCCAAGGTCTAACCAGCATGGCACTGTCCCTGTCGTGTAAAAGGGATGGATAGTTGTTCTTAGGCAACTTTTTTTTCCCTATCATATCCAAGCAGAAATTGTTGAAATGAGACCATCTTCCTGCACAAAGTAGTCATACGCAACTTTCTCATTGCTTAACAGTCCTCTACCATCCTAAAAACGTTGCCAGTATGATTTAACACATTTGCCCAGGCTTTTGCTAAAAATACAAAATAGCTCTGGCTAATTTTAAAATTTTTTCTTTTTACTTTTTTTAAAAATTTTTAACTTGTTTCCACTTTTTTTTTTTTTTTAACATTTTTTATGGTGATTCTCATGGTGATTTAATATCATCTACATCAGTCAATATGGTGCTAACTCAGTAAGTCTTTTAGAACAGTAGGGGAGGGGAATAGTGGGGAATACGTCAATGTCTTAGAAATTCAGTATTATACTGTTGATTTCTGTGGCATCTACATTTGAAATTTTGCCTTAGGAATCATATGAATTTCACTAAGTAAGAAACTCTCAAAATCATGTTGCCTTAACATTAATCAAGTCACTATTAACTGTTTGCCATATTAATATTTTCATCAACTTACTTAGGAACATTAAAATAATTTGACTATAGTTTAACACACTACTGAGTTATTTGCTTTTCCAAGGCATAAAAAAGTTACCTCATAAAAGATTTTCCTAGAAATCTTGGACAGATTATGTTGTCCAAGTCAGACAATACAGTCAAATAGAACCACATAGAACAACTTTGATAAATTAGAGATTTTTTTTTTAAATGTACAGTTAAAAAATGAATCAAACTTTCAGAATTTCTAGTAGTTATTTGTGGGTTTTCTTCAAAAACTCCTCTTGCAAGTCATTTCTGTGTGTTTCGACTGAGCAGTTCTTGCAAGCAGTATGCTGTGCCAGTGAATGGGCCAGAAACTGTGTAAAATTCAGAGACATGAGCATCTCTTTCTTATTCATTACTATTGTGATTCTATTTGTTGTAAGGTGTTACAAAACTCTAAATAAAAGCTATATATTGGTGTCTACAGGGACCCATCTTGACATTTCGACAGATTCTTTCACAGATATTCTGTCCTTCATCTTCATCTTCATCTGTATGTTCATGGATTGCCTCAGGACTACGAAGTGACTACAAAAATGACACGTATGTTTACAACAAGAATATGCCATTGTACATACATAGTGCAGAAAATGCAGATTTCACTGAGGATAATGCGGGTACAGTGAAATGATACTTTGATTACTGCTCTCTGCCAACTGTTGTTACATCTGCATCTCTCCAGTGCACAGTGAAAACTAGAGCAGGAGATCCCACTGTTCCTCACAGCAACCAGTTCATGTCTCCAGGCTTTTAATGTATTTGACCTTCATGAAAGAATGACCCATTCCTTTGCTTACTCCATGGAAACTTTCCTGTTCATTTAAGTCCTTGATCTCCCACCGGTATTATTTTTCCAACCAGTAAACCTATTTGTGGGCACATAAAGAAATTCTTGTACACTTTTTCATTTGAAAGTGATGACAGTTAGATATGACTTCTTGAAATGAAGAGTGGGGAAGATGTAGAAGAGAACCCATTTTGGCAGGAGTCATGCACTACGGGCACTGCCATGGGAATTCTGCTCCCCAGGTAATGGCCATCTAAACAAGGCACAGATAAGAAAATGAAGGGTCAGAGTAAATTAGGTTCCACACGAGTGCCTGAAGTCTGAGACATAAGGTGAGGGGCCCAGAATGACTAACTTGTAATGAGGACATCAATGTAATTATCATACTGGAAACTTAAAAACAGTAAATGGGGCATTGTGAGACCAGGGATATAAAGTGTGCAGGAAGGACTGAAAATGCAAGTGTAGAGCTCTGGGTAAAGGACAAGCAGATCAAGTGGGATTAGAAGCCTGTTTATGCCAATGAGCACTGTGGAAACCCAATGAGCTGAAGAAGTTCGTGGCCTCAGCAGAGCACTGGGCTGTATGTTACTAACTGGC
Organism: Phoenicopterus ruber ruber; assembly: GCA_009819775.1. Classification (NCBI taxonomy): domain Eukaryota; kingdom Metazoa; phylum Chordata; class Aves; order Phoenicopteriformes; family Phoenicopteridae; genus Phoenicopterus; species Phoenicopterus ruber. The sequence goes on along the minus strand of CM020246.1, from coordinate 62,878,082 downwards.
CCTCCAGGATACTACACTGATGTCGATGTGCTAAGGGAGACCAGGAAAGCTACATGGCAAAAAATGGCAAAAAGTAACAGATTAACACAGCCACTCCCACATCACCACTGAGCAAGATGTCAAGAGATCATTTTTAAACACAATCAATGACTGCTTGTCCCCAGGAAAGAACCACAGAAAAAAACATGCTACAAAGCAAGAAAAAATCGACAGAAGGAAAAACGAAGACAATGTGACCAAATGGCACAGTAAAGGAAATTGTAAAAAAATACCTTCTGAAAAACTCTAGTTCCATTCCAAAGAAGAATAGATGGCATCGTAAACAGAGGCAGAAGAAATGTGAAACACACAGTAAGGTGGGCTAGGGGGACAGAGAATTATCTCACAGGGGGCATAAGAAACCAATAATCAGCCCTTAGCCCAATACACCTGGAACAGAAGGCCTGTCGGAGAACATACAGCACCAACACATAGTCAGGTTGTAAAAGGGGTAGCAGAAAACATGGCCTTATCAAAAGACAGGTAAGTTTTCTGTGCATGTGTTCACAGTGGAAGGGCTTGCGGCATTTTCAGAAAGAAACCTTTTTCTATGGGGGGACATATCAGAAGTGCTATCTCAAACTGAGGCAGCAACAAAAGAGCACAGCCCAGAAAGCCAACCGTAGCCTGGGCTGCACCAAAAGCAGCGTGGCCAGCAGGTCGGGGGAGGGGATTCTGCCCCTCTACTCTGCTCTCGTGAGACCCCACCTCGAGTCCTGCGTCCAGCTCTGGAGCCCTCAGCACAGGAAAGACATGGACCTGCTGGAGCGGGTCCAGAGGAGGCCACAAAAATGATCAGAGGGATGGAGCACCTCTCCTATCCGTTCTTATTCATTCTACAGCAAGCCATGGCTATAAATACTTGACTTCTCATCCCTGCTTTTGTATGATTACTGTACATACCATCAGCATGTTACCTATTCGGTGTACTGTTCACAGATTTGGTCAAGGTGTTAGGTATAAAAAAGGAAAAAAAAATGAAGCTTCCATCCATTACAAAACTTTTGAGTTAGCATCTAACTAGCTAGTATTTTGTTTATGGCTATGCTAAGTGGGGAAAAGGCAAAGCCCCAGTGAATGTATGTTTGAAGGTGTGTTGATAGGTCAGAAATTGTTTTATATTGGAAAATGTATCTGTTTTGGATGGAGATGAGCATACACTGATTTTCTTGGGGTCATGGTCAAGTGACAGCTGGATGCTGGATGCATCCTGATGCAGGGGCTCATGATGAGGAGATGTATGGCTGTAAGGAACAGCACTCACAGCTAAGTTCTGATGCTGGTGTGGTTCTACAAAAAGTAGCCACACCAAGTGGCACATCAATAAGAATAAAATGAAGATATCTATCATCTGCTCAGTTAAGGGCAAGAGACTGACACTGCAAAACAGTTGTCTCAAATTCCTTTTGGAGGCCAGTATCAGGATAATCAAGCAAGCAAGGACATAAAAGGAAGCTGTCACTACAGCAAGCACAGAGACCATCTAAATGATGACCACAATATGACTGCTTGCAAATTCACCCTTGCTCTTCACTATCCTGTGAAAGTCACCACTCTCAATTCTGCTTACTCCTTTGTGAAGTTTGGAGCCAGTTCTGACATGCAGGAGAAGTCAAATTGTGCATAAGGGACAAAAAAGGAGGGACATGAGCTGCAGTTTGAGCAGACAAGTAGATCCAGGTAATGTCCCTATAAAGCAGCTGAGTATCCAGTTCATCAGTGGCCACTTTGAAGAGTGTGAATAATGAAAAATATCTTTCTCAGTATATTATTGAGGGGAGATGCAAAAGGATTGACCAGAAAAACCTCCAACACTTACTCGCCTCACACCTCTCAGCCTATGGTCTGAACTCACTCTTTTATCAGTTAAAGAAAGCTCAAGGTAGCAGCACCAACAGCACCATCTCTAGGAATCAAACAGAGATCGTAAAAGCAGACCACAATTTCCTAATGCAGTCAGGATTTTCCCAGAAAAAGTTTTTTCTTCTCCCAAAGTCAATCTGAGTCACAGTCTGACAGCTCTCACCTCAGTTTCAGGATGTCTGACGACAGGAAATTTGGCACCTGGTTCAAGGGGCAGCTTTTGCAGGGCCCTATGCAGGACTGTGCATGGACACATCCATTGACACTAAAATTGATCATCAAACATAGTTTGCATCTACCAAGAAATGTTGGGCATAACTCAGGCTACTGGTAAGAATGAATATCAGAACACTGCCTCCTAGACACTGTGGTGAAGAACATGGTGACACACGTTGTCCCTGTGGAGCCCGTGGAGGACCACAGTGAAGCAGATATTCACAATGCAGCCTGCGGAGGACCACACGCTGGAGTGGATGGAGATACCGTGAAGGAAGCCATGACTCTGTGGAGAGTCCACACTGGAGCAGGCTCCTGGCAGGAACTGCGGCCTGTGGAGAGGAGCCCACACAGGAATAGGTTTTCTGGCAGGACGTGTGACCCTGTGGGGAACTCATGCTGGAGCAGTCCATTCCTGAAGGGCTGCACTCCGTGGAAAGGTCCCATGCTGGAGCAGTTCTTGAAGAACTGCAGCCCATGGGAAGGACCCATGTTGGAGAAGTTCATGAAGGACTGTCTCCCATGGGAGGAACCCTACGCTGTAGCAGGAGAAAAAAGTGAGGATGAAGGAGCGGCAAAGACAGTGTGTGATGAATTGACCGCAACCCCCATTCTCTGTCCCGCTGTGCCGCTCAGGGGGAGGAGGTAGAGAAATTGGGAGTGAAGTTGAGCCTGGGAAGAAGGGAGGGGTGTGGAGAAGGTTTTTAGATTTGTTCTTATTTCTCATTATTCTGCTCTGTTTAATTAGCAATTAATTAAATTAAATTTTCCCCAAGCTGAGTGTATTTTGCCCATGATGGTAATTGATGAGCAATCTCCCTGTCCTTATCTTGAACCATGAGCTTTTTGTTGTATTTTTCTCCCCCCATCCTGCTGAGAAGGTGGAATGATATAGCAGCTGGGTGGGCACGTAGCAGGCAGCCAAGGTCAACCCACCACAGAATACTATGCTATTGATACATACTCATCAGTTTTCCAGGCATTTCTGTTAAATTTGAAGTCTAAAAAAGTCTTGCCAGATCTTGATATAATGGTTTAGCTACTTTGTTATAAAACACAGAGGCTTACAAGATTAACAAATAATACTATTTCCAAATCTTCATGACATGCACATACCCACCATTCTTCAGTGGAGACATTTTTCTTTTTTAATGTTACCATTCTAGTTCTGGAGATCTTAATTTAGCCTCTATTGTCTTTGAGCATGCATCTTGAAGCTCAGGAAACATCAAAGGTTGGTGTGTATGTGTTTGTGCAAGTAAAAACCTATTTCAAGTCATGTATCCTCTCCAGTCTTATTTATACACAGAATCCCAATAATGGCTTTCTTTTTTTTTGGAGGTGGGGGGAGGTTGTTAAAAATCTAAAAGGAAACCAGACATTCTATTGTTCTTTTCATATCTCAAAGAATTAGTGGATTTTAGGAACATCTTGAAGTCAGCGATGTTTTGAACCACCTCAGCATGTTTGTCAAAGAAATTGCAGCTGTGCTGTTTTCAAACTACTGTCTTACTTGTTTCAAAGCTCCCAATCCGTATAATCCACAGGAACAGAATAAATGAAAGAGTGGAAGAGAAGAGGACTTAGGAAGACATATGCATATCTGGAGAAGTGAGCAAGCAGTACCATGCAAGTACTGGATGAAAAGAAAACAACCTCACATCAGTGTCACAGGGCAGAGCAGGAGGTACCTGAAAAACACAACGTTCTTTTTCCCACAATGCAACATCACCCTGTTGTACAGTTGTTGTATAAACATGGTGCCTTTTTTTTCTTGAAACGTATTATGTATTACTGAATTTCAGCATTGATAATTTGACATGTAATCAATCAATCAACAAGGCTACATTACTTTTAAACCTAATTACTACCAGCCATTCCATAATTAACTAGAAACAGACTTGACCCAAAATTATCAGTGTAGCAGCATTATGATGTTGCTCTGCTTAGCCTGGTTAGCCAATTTGATTATACTATTATAGCCCTTCTGGCAATTTTCCAGCAGTGATTTAGCCTGGACAAAGTGCTCTGTTAATGGTGAGATGTTGCTTCTGGTGCTTGAAGAGTAGCCAGCTGCAAGGTGCTAAGCCAGAACTCCATTGGGAAAAAGAGAAATGGACACAGAGGACAGAAAACACTGCCTCAGCAAAGCCAAGACACAAGCCACCTGTGACCACACTACCGGCAGCAGGAAGCCAAAAGAGACTGTACCAAATACAGTTATTAACAAAGATGTCCCCGCAAGAAAGTCACACAGACCCCAAAAAGCAACTGGAGACCAAAAAAATACTTAGTGTTCTAACTCCTCTCAACCACATGCTTGTTTTTCACAGGTGCAGTCACACAAAAAGTAATTGCTCATCCTTCTGTTGATCCTAGGGGTAAAATCTAAGTGCAACAACTTCTGGCAAATGAGAACTTATATCTTCATCACTGAGGGCACAGCAAATATTTCTATGGCACAGCCAGATTTCTATAAGCCCCGATGTGAATCTGTTGCTGTGATGTCTATAGGCCAGTTCTTGGAATGCTAGTTCTCCTCCAAATGAGCAGTACTTTTGCTTCAGCTGTTAAAGTGGAAATCATGGCAGACAAACACTGTAAATACAGAAAGTTAGGCACCTTTTAGAAAATTGCCTCAAGAACTACACAGAATGAGAAACAAGCTTTTTATGTTTCAACATCTACAAACCTATCCCTACACAGTTACTATATTTCTACATATTTTCTGTTATAGTTCTAACATATGTATATATGTATGTAAAAATGTAACAAGAGCTGCCAATGGAACAACATTTCACACTGACTGAGATACATGACTTTCAAACTCATCCATGGGAAGTGTTAAGGAAAGGTTCACCACGCTGTGAATTCACCAATGAGGAGTATAAATCACAGTCTCAACTTGTATCTTCTGGTGATAAATTTTGGCGAATACTCTGTGGCATGCAATGGGCAGCATTATGCACAGTGCTGAGTACCCAGAGTGACCTTCAGCTAAGGAAACACAGAAAAGAAGGTAACAGGGACTGGGGATTTCACTGGAGAGACATAAAGAACAAAGACAGAAAAGGCAGATATAAAAACCAAGGAGAAAGAAAAGACAGACAAGAAGAACGTGGAACAACTAAAGAGAGGGTAGACAAGCTATTAAGTAAAAAGGCACAGAAATGGTGTATAAAGCCAGGCAGAACATAACAGAGGAACCCTAGAAAAAGGAGAAGAAACTCTACTTTGTCGAAATTGTCTCCTGTCAAGTAGAAAATACTCCCACTAAAAGAAGAAAGACTTGAAGTCAGGAGTAGTTCGATAAATCTGAGGCTTACTACACAGACATTTTCCTGGGATCTTAATTATAAGGATTAAAATTTAAGCTTCAATTTTCCCCTAAAAATTCAAGCTGCTGACAAAATACTACACCAAGACATGGTACACACAAGCCCCATACCAAGCTGTCCTGTATACTTCCATGGAGGAAGGAAACAAAGGTGGCTGCCGTGGAAAAGAACAGGTATCACATCACTAATGACGAATGACTGCGCGTATGCCGTATGGAGAACATAGGCCCAAAATACCTGGCTACAGAGAGTGTGCAGGAGGGACAAGGGAGAAAATGTAGGGTTTGTACAAACTCTAGAAAAGGTATATTCTTACTGCTTTGGTAGTTCTGCCTCACTGGGAGAGTAGTGTTAGCACATCCCACCTCATCCTCCTCCACATCACACAGCTGTGCAGTATTATCAGGAAATCCCCCCACGCCTCCACCGTCATTCTCCCGATGATTATTAAACCTGGAGTAATCCTGACCTGATAACTCCCTGCACGATCTGCACAGAGTTTGAAGATTTGAGAAGCAGCTATTGACATTTTATTTGATAGAGGGGAAAAAAAATCTGATAGATGACTGAAAACTTGCAGCTACAGAGAAGACAGAGGAAGGCATGCGTCGCAGCAGAACCATCACACTTTGCATTCCCTTTTGCCTCCAGGTATGAGAGGACTGCAACGCTTATGGCTGTCCTACTGTGGAAGCAGAAGCATTAGTCTCCCCAGCAGTGTCAGTTACAGAGCTCCTCAGTTAGCCCCTAAGTATGATTACAATTTTTGATATTGCACGCTGTAAGGTTTTCCTAATAGTGTATTTATTAATAGAACAAGCTCAAACAGATCGTTTTATGAAGTTCAAAATTTTTTAACTTGTTACATGTCAGCAGTGTGTTTCCTTCATAACCTAAAATATCTGTTTAGCATTTCCATTGAGAAAAATGTTGAAATCGCATTTAAATACACAATTATTTTCCCTTTTATGGAGTAATTGGAAGCATTTTTCAACAGCAGTCTATTTATGAAGACTGAAGGGTGTTACATTGAGGAAACTCCATTATTAGAGAGCACTTATCAGACACAAAAGTATTACAGGGAAAAACACGCAAGTAAATTTCTACAGGATACATTATGTTGGCAAACCAATGAAATTAAACAGCCAAAGAGGGCATGACATGTTCATTTTCTTGGTAAAAGCAGGCTTTATAAAGGTGGTAAGTAGCTGCTTTTTGTTAAAAAAAAATTGTATTAGCCAAACTGCATGTAATGTAGTACATTTCAAAGCACGTCAGAATGGTTACGCAACAGTTACCTGCATCACAGCAGCCTTTTTGCCAGTTTTTTTTTGCTTGTAATGGAAGAAAAAAACACCCTACCCTTGAAAGAAAACACTGTGGGCATTTTTAAGCTCCTGAAGCTACATGAGAAGTTGTCACCTGCCCTTCACTGTGCTCAAATAGCTGTTAAAGTGACGTGTACCCCCTTGTCAAGGTGCTCACACTGGTAAGCACATACTCAGTTTCAAGAACCCTCTTTCCCACTGCCTTCATTCGTTTTTTTCTTCTGCCTCATTTTGCATATATAAAGTTAGGCCATGGGTAGGAGTCCCTGAAAATCCTGCCTGTGCTTGTATTTTTCAACAGGTTTAGACTGATACCTGTACCTGTAGAGACCATAAAACACATCAGTGGTCTGTATGGACATCAAAGGTGTCACACCCGTTTTGAATGGTACTGAATACAGCTGATACCAGCTAGGAGCTGGGAATCAAGGCAACAGTGCACATTGTGCTTCTTCTTACACAACGTGCTTAAAACCTCAAATGTTACATATTTACATAAATTCAGGATTCCATTTCAGGGATCAAAAACTTCAGCGAGTTACACTCACTGTTGCAGTAAAAGCAAATCTACTGTTTTTCTTTTCTGAAGGTACTCTAAAACCAAGAATCGGGAACACCAATTTATAAGCCTGTTGCTTCTAGAAATTCAGTTTGGGCAAAGACATGAATCGCCTGTGCAGAACAGAGTGAAGTCCTGTCCAGGAAGTCCTTTTGTTCTGGACTTGCCTTAGCACCAAGCTTAAGACTGTGAAATAAGAGCAAGACTCAGAATTTCAGGTAACAGCTAAACCATCTCTTCTGATTTTATTACTTTGGTGCACGCAAGTCACATTCTGTTCCTACACTTTGAAAACAAGAGCGATGCAGTATCTCACCCAGATCAAGCTGCCACAGGCAATGTGACCGCAGCCAACACATGAGCAGTTTGAGTAATAATAAAAAAAATAATCTGTAACTGCAGTATCAGACAGACAGCTGTATGATGGTATTTACATCCATTGAAAGGGTGCCCTGATTTGAAGGGAAGATGTAGATGGCTTTTTTTTTCCTATTGAAAAAGCCGAAAGAGTAACTGGCTTTTTAGTTCAGTTAGTTTTCAAGTATAAGGGGGAAAAAAAAGAGTATGTTGGGCTTAAAATATTTTGTGGTTTTATCTTTAGAAACACATTTTGAAAGATAAAGACAGAAGTAGACTTCCAAATTAAACCCTCCATAAATATTAACATTTGGACATTTCTACTTTATTTTATTAATTTGTTGCAATTGAGAACATTAATTGTTTATCTGCATTTTTGGGCAATTACTACATTCCATTTTCAACATTGCTTCTTCCCCACCCTCAAATTTTGTTCACTATTTGCCAAACTGTCTGTGGAGAGGCTGGAGTGCTGAAGGTAAAGAGCAAATTATCTTTAATCCATAAAAAAAAAAATCTGAAAATACAGTTTTATCCAACTCCTTAAAATCAGATTTGCTTTTAAAACACAGATGCCATCAGTTCTTGATTAAATAAGAATCTTACCTCCTTCTGTCCCTGCTGGAGAAATGTATTACATCTTCTAAAACAAAACTAGACAAATGGTTTATTCACATTTTGCTACCACCTCTCTTTCCATATAGGTGAGGGAATGCTGCTCTCAAATCTCTTAGCAACAGCCATTTAGTTGAAAATTTTAGCGTGACACCTAAATGTTTTCCTCAGATATCAGTGAAAGGGTAAATAGTTTGAAAATGATCACTGCTAGCCCCGAGTTATACCAACAAAAATCTTAGAGCACAGTAAGGACTTGTATCTTAATGCAGAGACAGGCCTCATTTACATCATGTGCATTGATGACGTTTGTAGCTGAAGGCGTGTATCCAGCTGAAAGACCATGTCAGACGGAACAAGCAGCAAGAAGGACATTAGCTTACATACTCGCTTTGAATTTGCTGCTAAATTCGGAAGAGCTAAGAAAAGCATATAATTTGCTATTGAGTCTTACGAATTCTGCATAAATCTGTAAAACATACTGCACATCCCAGAGCTAGATCAACTCATGTGTGCCCCAAAGCAGATCTGCTAAAAGGAGGGAACGTAGCTGGAACCCTGCTGAAGAATGCAGTACTCACATCAACACTAGATCTAAAAGCTCTATTCTAACACCACCAGTACCAAGTCTGATCTGTAAGGCACTCTGTGAAACAACACAGCCAGATAATTGCAATGGTTTCCAGCAGGCCTCGTATCTCAGAGTTTCCTGCCTGGTCTGTTGTCAGTTATCGCACATCAAGGCTTGCCTTTTAAGAGGCATGGGTAAGAAGCCAAGTAATTCTTCACCGGGTGGGAACATTACACTGAGTCTGTCTTTCTCCAGTAACATTTATCTTCTTGAAATCAGCTCTTCTTTAAAAACGAAAAAAAAAGTCAGAAAAACAATGTACAAAAAAGTAATTAAGTTTGCATCAGGAAAAACAGATTGCATAAGAATTCTTTGTATTCCAGAAAATTAAAAACTTACTTTCTACAGCAATTCAGTATTTTGTAGTTTTCAGCGGTACATCCTGCTAAAGACACCTTTTGATCACTCACTTGAGCTAGAAATTGAGTACCTAGATTTAGGATCCAAATAAAAACCAGAAATATTGACAGTACACATGATTAAAAAGGTTAAAAAAGATTTTTTTCACCCTGCATTCATTTACATTTTTGCATGGGCAAAAATAGCAACTCTGGACAAAGCAGAGTATTACTTCTTTTGGAAGGTAAAGCAAGTATACATGAAGAATCAAAACATGTTCATTCTAACTGATGGGAAGAGGACCAACAAAGAATAGCCCAAAGCAAATGGCTTTTCCTCTGCAGAACAGTTGCTGTAATTTGACAGCATTCTTTCTCACCCTGCTTAAAGTTACAGATCTGAGACTCTGGCATAGACTAGAACTGTAAAACTCTTGGCAATGAAAGCAAGGGTGTTTGACACAAGTTAATATTCTAGCGCAATATCTAGTGCTGTTCTGAGAACTCATGATCTTCCCTCTTGCAGAATATACAAAGGCACATCCTCCATTTCGCATGACAAAATGCCTTGCCTGAAATTTTATTCCTAGAAAAACATTATTGCCCAATTTCACTGATTCATCTGCAAGTGTTGGTCTCCAACAGGAACTTAGTTATGCTTCAAGGCAACTGTGATGGAATAGTTGGCTTCAGTTGAATTTAACATCTTTGACAAGGCTGGGTTTATGTATTAAAAGTTGGAATTAAATACTTGACTGGACAAGGGCCTGCACAATCTGGTCTGAAGTCAATGTTGTCCTTGCTTAAAGCAGGAAATTGGACTAGACGACCTGCCAAGATCCTTTCTAATCTGGATGATTCTCTTCATAAGCCTCTCTTCGTACTCATAGAAACTTTAAAAATATAAACCAGGAATTGACTATTTTGCCCACGTTCTTGCATGTAGTTTAATTCAACATGTTCTTGCACACAGGAAAGTTGAGGAACTTGAAAAAGCCACTCTGAAGTCTATACAATAAAACATAACACACGAATTCGGATTCCTTTACATGCCTCTTCAGTGAATTACTTCAAAATATTTACGGTGAATTCTCATTTTATTTCATTGCTTCCATTCTATACACTAAATTTGCAATTAACAATATTTCAAAATAAAACCAGTTTCCAAGTTCACTATACTTTCCATTTCAACACTTAAGCATTTAAAATACATGAAAGTTAGATTAATAATAGCAGAGTTGCAAATGATTTAAAGTCAGAACTTACGAACAGCAACCTTTTCATTATTTTGCCATGACTACCTTCCATAAGTGATAACTACTATACAATGATTAATGATTAAAATGCGTATCAATTTACAGTATTCACAAAGACAGACTTGCCACTTGAAAGTGTGGAAAAGGTAGCAGCCTCTCATATAAAGCCTCTCATAAAAGCAAATCTCCACGTGCTTGTTTTATTTGCTAAAATCATTTCCCCCTCCCAACTTTCATATTTACTGATGAAACCAAGAAGGACTAAGTTATTTTGAATGATTAGAACTCGTTTTCAGACTGAAAGTCCTGATTTACTATGGGAAGAGGGCAAAAATGGTACATTTCAGTAGTTCACTTGCACATAAACAGACTTAATTCTGCTCTACAAAATACCTAATCCAGTAGAGACTTTAAATGAAGGACATCAGTGCTAAATAGTAAGTAGATAATTGTGTACATACCTCTCTGATCTAACAAAACAGAAACTCTATAAATAGCCAATTGATTTTTTTATGCTCTCTATACACTTTGAACACTGATACTACATACATTTGTAAGATTATTCTATTCTTACACGAAGTTGCAGAGTAAAACTAAACCCTGAAGTTATGAGTGGAAAGTCGACTAAAAATGGCACTTACACATGCACACATCAGTTTCTAATTTGCTTTATTCACACACTTTAGTTACTGTAAGCCTTGCAAACAAACTGCAAGACAGCCAAATTTGCATTCTGTGCAACTTTGACCAAACCCAAGTTTTTGTTATTCTGTACAAAGCAAGATTCCTCTTCGTTGTCTTCTGCCACGCTGCAGCAAAGTAAGAAGTCTTCTATGTACCCGTAAATTGACATTTACGTCTACTTAAGTTACTTTTACAGTTTCTATTTTGCTCACAACTCCATTAACAGTTAAGTTGAAAACATTTTTAAAAGACCAGTAAATCCATCAGTCTCCCACTTGCAAATTCTTACAACTTATGAAAATAAATTCCCTTGAACTGGCTAGCAGTCCAAATTAAATATCAGATGTGACGTTTATAAAGCAGCTATTAATAATTCATATCCATTCCTTAAGTCAGTTAACTGGTAAGAGGAAAGGTAAATCCTCACTCCAACCACATTTGAAATTCGATTCCCTTCTGTATGACTGCACATTATATATTTAATTTGTGCCTATAATTTTAAACAGTACTTTTTTTAATTACACTTAGGAATCTATATCCCCATTTTTAAAACAAGTTCCTTTACAGTGTAAGGAGAATCCATAGAGTGGATTCTTCAAACTTCATTTTCTAAGCCATTTTAAACAATAGTTAGGTTAGTAAGTCAATCTTGTCCACTGTGCTAAATCCACACCTGAACAGATTAAGAAACATTTTGAAGCAGTGTCGAGTAAATAATTTTGGTAAGCTGTAGCACTGCCACATGCAAGGTATACTGTACTATAACAGCTCCAAATCCTTTATAAAAACCTAACATTCCTTCTTCTCGTTTTATAGTATTTATGCAGTCTCTCATTCCCTCATACTGAGTATTGATTGGAAGCACTTCATAGCCAAGGTCTGTATTGTCAATTATTGTGCGTGTCCCTTGAATATGAAGGCGGTGTAAAACTGTCTCCAGCGGGTAAAGCATGACATCAGCACAAAGGCTAGCAGCAAAGCTAGCAATAAGTTCTGGAAAATACGCATCCAGCATGCTCTGCACAGAAGTGGAGCTCTCAGTTGGAAGGTTGTGGGAATTATCTCTCTTCAGAACAAACAAAACAAGCTTCTGGACAATGGAACTGATGACGTAGTGAAGAACTCCATGTAGAGCAGTTGGAAAAGTCAAGACCATCAGAGGAAGCAGACGCTTGCTATGGGGTACTCCCATGCCTACAACTCTGCCGATTCCTTCTTTCACACAGTCCAGGATTCCCGGATTATCTCGAATGATTTCACTCTACAAGCACAATGGAACAGTTACAACTTGTGCTGCCCATTTCATAACCATGCAGACATCCACTTTGACACTTTATCACTGCTGAACTTATAAGAGAGTTAAACATTTGCATGCTATCATATCTACACAGCTATACGGATATAAAGTCTTTACTCAACACTCTTCGTAGCATTCAAGTAAACTTGCTTTCAAAAAAATGAACCGATCTTATGAAGTCTTTATTTCATGTCCATTCCATTTATTTGTGTTAATACCAAAGAAACTCAACTTTCAGCCTACTGCTGAAAGTATCAGTTTGCAAAACAGTCATGTACTGAAAACACCTACTTCAGGAGCAAAATGCCAGGAAGTATTTACCTAATTTAAAAGTCCTTTTCTTTAAGGACTGTAACTCTAGTCTTTGAACTTGAATGTGCGTAATAAAGACTTCCGTAACTCAAGTTGAGTTGAAAGACCATTTTTAATTTGAATTTAGTAGGTTCAGCTCTAGATGCTTCCATCCCATTATTTGCATCTAAAATAACACTCTAGACCCACGTTGCCTCTTAGAAAAAGAGATAATTATTTTGCTCATGTGGCAAAAATAAAGAATTTCCTTAGTAATTATTTACTCTGTTATACTCCACCTATGACTGTAGGATTTAGCTAAAGACATTGTTTCCTCTTCTAATGCTTATACAAACTCAGTGTTTTATCATCTCTCATATCCAAAATTCAGGATTTGGGAGTGCTCCTCAATGCCCAAGTCTCTGAGTCCATGCTGGCTGTGTCCTGACCTCATGCCAGTATAAACCAGTAGAACATGCCTCAGTAATCTGGGGAAGGACTAACAGCCTGCAAAGCTGTCATGGTCAGTCTGCGCAGAAGAGAAACTAGTTCAAATACTTGAGAATATAACATTGTTCCAGACTTCAAGCACAAGTTAAGCATCATAACTCCTACTGAATCCTCTTCTCCCCCATATCATTATAGTCACTGAACTTCAAAACTGTGATTGCTTTTGTCAAACACGCCACCATGTGGTTTGAAATGTTAAAAACAGTAATGTGATAGCTACAAATTTCTACAATTTACACTTGTTCTAATGCAATATATTTACTTGGAGAAGTGTGTGAAACTAATACTGTTGAACAGTATGGTTTATCAGAATTAAGACAATCAAAGTTAATATAAAACTGTTAGTAACAAACCCCACAACCTTTAACTTCTATAGTTTGTTATTGGTCATTGTCCTCTTGCAGCACAGGAATATAATGTAAACCTGATAAGCCAAGTTGCCTTCCTGCACTGAATAATAGAGCATAAACAAAATCCTCACAAATGCTATCATTACCTCTATTGTGTTCCTAATAAGAAAGCTCATGATGATGTTTCCAGGAACTGGAAAATACATTTCATACAGCATATATATACCTATTTAGTAAAATACTTGCACACAGCTGCACCTACTAAGTCTAAAACCCTCAGATTTCAGTGGAATTATTTTCATAAGCAATGCTTTACAGAGATGATCACCAGTCTAAAAAGTTGGGTGAGATGCTGTTTTGGCTTTTTAATTGTCTTCCTATTAAGCTGCTTTCTAGCAAAGAAACTTTATTACTTATCTTGCAAACAGAAGACAAACTCTAAATCATTGTCTTGGTTTCGGCCGGGATGGAGCTAATTTTAGTTCCAGTAGCTACTGTGTTTTGGATTTAGCATGGGACTTGGTATGTGAAGAATGTTGATAATACACTGATGCTGTTGGTTGCTGCTAAGTGATCAAGAACATCTTGCAGCTTCCCAGGTTTTGCTAATGTGCAAGTGCAAAAATATGGGAGGGGTATAGCCAGTACAGTTGGCCCAAACTGGCCAAAGAAAGTATTCCATACCATAGACGTCATGCCCAGTATAAGCGGGGGTCAGCCAGTGGGCCAGGCCCCTTTTCCCCATTCTAGCTTCTTTTTCGTTTGTTTGGGTTTTTGTTCATTCAGCTGTTTGTTCCCTTGCTCCCTCTCTCTGGAACTTGCTGTTCTGTGATTGCAGCTCAGGATGGGCTGTGTCGGTTGTTGGGTTGTCGGGTGGTGAGAAATTGTGCATCGTTCGTTTTATATATTCTATTATCATCATTTTATTTTAAAATTATTTTTATTATCATTATTAATATAGAATATTATTATTAACAACTTTTTCCTTTGCTGTCTTGGTGAAATGTTTTTATCTCAACCTGTGAGTGTTCCTTTGCTTTACGATTCTCCTCCCCACCCCACTAGGCAGAGGGGGAGTGACCGAGTGGCAGCATGGTACTGGGTTACCAGGTGGGGTTAAACCACAATAATCATGTTGTCTTTTATCATTTATTGGTAAATATGTTCATGTCCAACAAAACAGCTAACATCTTTTCCAACAAAAATACAAGCAGTAACATACCTGAATAAAACATTTCATTCTGTGGCCTGCTATGAACTCAAGAAACATGAATGGGTAAAACCATTCCCCAGGACATAAAAGAGTGTCCTAAGTCAGCTTCCCAGTATGAGATCAGTTAAATCTTCCCATGGTTTCCACAAACTCAGAGATCCACTCAGGCTGGATTTATGGAACATTACTTTCAAAATAATTCAATAGAAGCGAGGAAGAGGGTTTCTTAAATGCAGAGCAAGTTTACAGAATATGAGTTTGTTGTTGGGAGCCTATCTACACGCCCCCATGCATAGATATTTAATCTCACCTGTCCTGTCAGTCCATAATGTGGCCAATTCAAACAGAATAGCCTTCCTAGTACCTTCTGGCTCCTTTAAGCTTGGATCCTCTGCACAGAGCAGAATCCTGTCCCTTAAGAGTACCTGCCTCTAAAGTACATGCCGAAACTAAGAAATTGTAGAAGTCAGCCTTGTTTGCCTCTTCTCCACAGAAAAAGCATCATTTTGTAGACCTACACCAGCAGTTGAACTGCAAGGGTTTAAACAGCTGATTCTAAATCAGTTTTGACAGTGCTTACAACTTGTCTATGCTATGAATGAAAATTATTTTGATGACTGAATGACATGAAAGTGACTATCCTGCACCACGCTCCACACAAGAGCTCACTTTACAGTAAAAGTTCCATTAACTGCACAAAGATACTATCATGTTAATTAAGAGCAACTCATCATATAGAGATAGCTGGAAGAATTACCCTGGACCACTTCCGCATAGCTAAACCCTGTCTCTTTCTCCAGAAAGAGATGCAACAACTCACTGAAAGGCAATCTGCAATACAGTGCTGTGGGTTACTGTTGTGGTTTAACCCCAGCCAGCAACTCAGCACCACACAGCTGCTTGCTCACTCCCCCCCAATGGGATGGGGGAGAGAATCAGAAGAGTAAAAGTGAGAAGACTCATGGGTTGAGGTAAAGACAGTTTAACAGGTAAAGCTAAAGCTGCACGCCAGCAAAGCAAACCAAGGAATTCATTCACTACTTTCCATGTGCAGGCAGGTGTTCAGCCATCTCCAGGAAAGCAGGGCTCCATCACACGTAACGGTTACTTGGGAAGACAAACGCCATCACTCCAAATGTCTCCCCCTTCTTCCCCTAGCTTATATGCTGAGCATGACATCATACAGCATGGAATATCCCTTGGGTCAGTTGGGGTCAGCTGTCCCAGCTGTGTGCCCTCCCAACTTCTTGTGCACCCCCAGCCTCCTCGCTGGTGGGGTGGTGTGAGAAGCAGAAAAGGCCTTGACTCTGTGTAAGCACTGCTCAGCAGTAACTGAAAACATCCCTGTATTATCAGTATTTTTTTCAGCACAAATCCAAAACATAGCCCCAAAGTAGCTACTATGAAGAAAATTAACTCTATCCCAGCCAAAACCAGCACAGTTACAGACCAAGTTAAGCTGTATCCTAAGTGACAGGTCCAGATATTATTTTCCTGGCTAAGGAAGAACTAGATGAAAATTAAAAGCAAAAAGTTGACTGAATGAAAGGAGTCTTGAAATAGTAGAGTTCAGTATTTTAGCAAAACAAAGCTGAATTACTGGAAAAGCTTTATAGTTGTTATAGTGGAAGGGGTCACTTCAACAACTTGCCTAGCGAGCCTTTTAAAACCTTCACATGAGAAAAACTTTTATGGTTTATCTGCTAGAACATACAGATGTCACTTGTCCTTATTTCATAGACAATATATTTCAACTATCTATATTAAATGTCCCTTCTAATTCTAGATTTAGATGTGAGATAGTACAACTAATATATCCATCATAGTAAATACTTTTTATCTCAGTTAGTAAGTCATACAGCCTCAAGCAAAACAAATGAAACTACTGCAACATAAACCTGAATCCAAAGCCAAAGACTCCTTTGTCCACATAATCTAATCTATAAGGAGAATAACAATATGTTTTTAAATGTTGTAAATATATGTAAGTTACCTGTACAGTTTCAATCAGGCTCGCAGAATAAAAAGGCATTGCTATCACATGTGTTAAACTGTAAGAAGATAAGAATTAAGGTCATGACAATACTATAATTTTAGCCAAATATGCACCTGAAAGTTGATAAAGTTATCTACCAAGTCATGCCTGAGAGAAAACTAACAAACCATAATTCAAAGTATTAAAATGCACATTAACAAGTTGAGATAAACTTCAGTCTGAAGTTCTGTTAATTCTATTTCCATATGACCAGACTGATTTAGGTCTCTCAGATATCATAATTTAATTACTAAAAGAATCTAATCTTTTAGTTAGGTTCCATACAGACAAAGGGATCTAGTAACACAAAGTAATCTGTGAAAGTGGTGTATGCAATGATGGTTGTTCAAAAAAATCAAAATTTGAAAATTACTATTAGCACCCTGTCAAGTAACCATAGCTGCAGACTAAACTAATGTACATTCAGTAGTTTTATTAATGTTTAGATAATAAGACATAAGGTAATAATACATGCTATACTTACCCTTTGAGTAGAAGGTGTCCACCTATCTGCTTGAGGTTCCATTTATGTGAGAGCTCCCTAAAAAGAAAAGTATTTACCTTAATATGGATAAGAACATGTCATTCTCAAGCATTTCTTCCATGGGTGTCAACATCCAGTTTTCATATTGGTGTTCTACTATCCATTCACATTGCAGGATTTCCCATAGTGCGGACACATCAGCTGCACATTTAATAAATCACGCTTAACTTGTATAAGTTATTTGAGCCTGTTACATATTCTATCAAAAAAGCTTTCAATCATTAATAAGGCATCTGTAGCTCTCACAGCTACTGGCTTTAGTGTTTTGCATTTATTTTGCATCCTTATGTACTAAGTCTTAAAGCCATTTTCAGGCAATATTGGATTATTTTAAAAACTCAATAGTTTTCCTTTATCAACATACATTTTTTTATGTTTTGGTTTGGTTATGCTTTTTCTGTTCTTTGAGGTTATGTTTACCCAGTTGTTTCTTTCTTGAAAACCTAAATCACATTCTGATGCAGTTAGACAAGACAAAATCAAGTACAACAGGTCAGATTAGAAACTGCATACTAATTCTGTACAGGCTTAACTCAAGTATTTTGGCTTATGACTAGTTTTTACCATATCCTGGTAAAACAAAAGAAAACTCATGTGTTTAACACAAAGGTGACTTTAAAAAAATCCCCTTAAAGGAGTATTTTCTAGTCACAAATTTCAAAATAGGAACAGTAAATGTTAACTACATTCCACTTAAAGAGAATGTAGTCCCACCTAGCTCAAGATAACATTCAAATACCAAATGTATTTACCATACATTTGGTAAATACTCTAGCTATGAGGTAAAGATATTTCTGTCTGAAATGTCGGACATGCTAGGCTATGCATTTTTAATAACAAGTGTTTGTAGCTTCAATTCTTGTCCAGGAATCATACTCACCCATTGCCTGTATTTACAACAATGCTAATCCAAGAAAGGAAACTCCTTACTCTTTTTCTGAAGAGTCCTGTGTTACTAGCAGCTATCACTTTCCTAAATGCATAGGTCAGCCACTAAACAGGAAGGGAAGATCATTTACCATTATGTATTTTGGACACTGGGATCACATCCGCTGAGCCATATTAGTTAAAAGATATGGAAGATGACACCAGCCAAACTAATGTGCGAAAGCCTAACCTGTCAATCCACTAGGTATAACTATTCCTGTAGTGAAAGAACAATTACAGAATGAGTTTGTCTAGTACAGAACCACATTCAACTTGCCACAAAAATGTTAACACCCATTTCTGGGTCCCTGTCCTTAAAATACGGGGATTCTTTTATGATATTAGGATATAGAATTGGAATTGACATCTCACTTCCTCATGTCCTTTGGAGCTTGATAATGTAGTTAAATAATCTTTTAAATTAGATTTATTGGCACTGCTGCTATAAGCAATAACTTTTGCCTCTGTGTGACAGCCCAAACATGCACGTTGCCATTAAAAAGGAAGGCAGAGCATCCAGTAGAAAACTGAATGGGGTGGTGCACGTACAAGACAACTATTTTAGCCAGATCACTTCCCAATTCAGTTCATTTCATGACTGTTCACATACTGTGCTGGTACAAGGATGGGGGTAGCACTGAGGAAGGAATGAGCAGGTAATAGCAGAAAGGACTGCTTCTTTTGGCAGCAGCACCAGCTGACTTTTCAAACTACTGGACAACTGGCCCACAAGAAGAAAATCCTTGCTCACATTGGACAGAAACCAGAACTATGAAAATACAAACAGTATATCGCATCTCATGACCTTAAGCATGCCCTACAGCAGTCTTTAAAAACAAGAACAACAAGTCACACTCAGAGGAAAGTGCATGCCTAGGAATTTCAGTTACGTATGAGACAGAGCTGACTAAAAAGCTTAAATACACACTCCACGCAATTTAAGTATGAAATGCTTTTGCTAATGCTTTTGACAAATGCCAGAACCTGCCAAGACTTCCTTTTATTAGTATGCATGCATGCATCACAATAGTAGTTTGTTTCAGTCTGCCTACATTTCCTATCTTTAAAACCAGGTCAGTTTCCACGTTGCTTAAGTGCTTGGTCTCTGCCCACACATTAAAAATAGGCACTTGTCTCTTCTGAAAGCTAACACGATTCTCAAGCCCACCGGTCCATTCAAATTTAACCAGCCTTAAACCCAACTACTTGCCTGCCTCCCTAATATATTTTCCAAGACAGGTCTGGCTTCAATGTGTGCCCGGCAACTGCTAAGTATCTTTTCCTAACTTTTGATTATCTCACAGCCTCCTTGCATTTCACTAAAAGTTTTAGTTACTTTATACAATAAACTCTCACACACAACCTGCTTACTCTTAATAAGATCTGTAAGAAAACTGACAATATACACTATTAGTTGTCAGTCCTTACTGTTAGCTCTGGACCATTATAAAACAAAACACTGATAAAAAGTCTTCAGGCAAAAATTCTTTATCAGACTTGTATCAAAGCAGAAAGACATCACAATGTGTTACCATAATCCTGGAACTCTATTTCAGCATAAAAAGCAGGCAGAGTCATAAATCAAAATAAAAAATTATTACTAAACTACTATAGCTGAAGGTGGACACAGTGAAGTAGACGGTGAATATCTCTTAAAAGAAATCACTCATTTTTAGTTGTAACCCCTTTATTATGAGAATACTGAATGACGTACATACAGTTGTTGGTAAAGAAGGACACAAGACTAAGCTGACAGCCACAGACACTCTTATTTACCGTGTCTTCTCATTTATTAATGCAAGCCATTCTGTTCTCTCATCTACCAAAGGCAGTTAAAATGTTCAGCAAGATGTCAGTGGTGGCTCATTAGCTGTGTAAGTTTTCCGTATTTACATTAATGAAACTAGGACTTTTCACTTTAGACATGGTATTTGCTAGTACTACCCAATACAAACCAAAATACAAAAAGAAACTTACGAATTCTTTTATGACAGTGGAGTTATACTGAAGACCAATTTGCTATGTTATTTCTATACTCAGACCAGTAGGCGGACATACCAAATGTATAAAGCTCCCAGAAAGAGACTCTCACTATTTATTAATTACAAGGTTGTCTTTGCTAAGACAACCACGCTGTGCTGAAAACACCTATTCAATATCTGACTGTTCTAATCAAGTAAAATTTTTCAAACAGACTTACGTTTCTAATGCTTTGAATATAAGTCAACAACTGATGATCAATCTGTTAGAAGCAGTAAAAAAAACATGCAATACCTTGGCAAAGGTGTAAATTCACTGATGATGCCTTCTGTTCCCAGGGTTATGCCCTGAACAATGAAAGTGCTGCCCATTCCTTTCCAGAGAGCTCTTGGACCCTGTGTTTTGAAATATACAACATATTTTGATTCATGCAACATAAAAATCAAAAATATTTTCATCTTACTAATTTTTATAAACTTTCAGCAAATTCAGACTGCACAGGGCTTCAATTCTACCACTAAACTTCACTATCACCAAATTCAGGGCACAAATAACTTTTCAACTCTGAAGAAACTTTTGTTCTTCAATAATTTCAAACAGTTGTCAATGATTTTGGAGGCGTATCTCTCACTGTTAATACTCTATACTATAAACTTAACACCATTTTCTATGGACAAAATGAGCAAGAGATGTTAAAAGCACATCTGTAAGAAATTCAGAAAATCTTTTCTTACTGTCTTCTGATCTGGGTTTCAGGACTGCCATTCCCATGTAGAATGGGAAATTCATGCAATACTATCTTTGGAAGTAGTCATTTGGATAATCTCTTAATCCACGTAAAGATTAATTATTTTTTAGAATCCTAACCAAAAAAATTAGTTTCAGGGATCTTTTGTTTTCTAACATCTGCAAATCTTCCCCACTAAATACTACACTTCCTAAAAAAGATAATTTGCAATGATCTTCTTGAAACATTTCTGCAACCATAAAAATAACAAACCCTTACAATGGCCATGTTTTTAACCACTAGTTACATAAAGAGTTAAAGATGTCAATGTACATATGTGCTATAGTAACCTTCACTACTCAGATACAGCCTCACACCAAATACTGACCTGTGTCTTATTGATGCTGTACATAATATTGACAATAGTAAATGGAGTGAGATGATAATTCCGAGCATGATAGTTAACCTGTTAAAAATATAAATAATGGCAGTTTTATAAACACACTTGCAGATGTTACAACTCTAAAGGAAAAAGCACTTCCAAAATTAGGACTTTATCTCTGTAAAGGTCAGCTAAAGTGACCAAAATATGAATAAATTCCCACTGAAATTTAGGGAAACAGGTAGAACTTTAAAGTATTTTTATGCCAAAAATGTAAACAATAAAGCAAGCATAAACCAGAAAATACTGGAAACAAAGTATCCTGCTTGTATATGGGGATCTGGAAATTGCTCAGCAGACTCTGAAACACTTACTTGCTGTAATTCATTTTCCATTGCCCAAACAAAAATGAGTAAGAATATTCAAGGGAAGATAAATTTCAGAATGGAAAACATGTATGCTGTAAATAAAAACATGTTAATGTAGTAGTGTCTCCCTAAGAATTGTAAAGCTTCCTTATATTCTACAGAGTATGAAAACACAGACATATCACAGTACATAGGAGCTCTGAGTGGAAGAGGTAATATAAAAGACATACCTGACACTGACGACGTAGAACAATGCAAGGATGTGCCAACACATTTTCTGTAAATAAGCTTTAAAAGAAAAGTATATTTAAAGCATGGGAAGCCATCATAAATTTATTAGAAAAAGTTTGTTATTTTCCTCTAACAACATTAGACCAGTATGTGGAAAAACTATACATTATCTAGTGAATTAATGAGGCATTTTGGATGGCTACCTGGTAGCCTGTCAATACTATAAAGGAACAAGTATCAAAAAACCTGACACATACATTCACTATGAAAAAGCCTACGTGTGTGTATATATGTATATATACACACATATAGGGTATGTATGTGTTTTTATAGGCAAAACAATGGACCAAATTTCTTAAACTTTCCCTCTGCAAAATACGAGGGAACAAAACAGGCCAGAGCCAGAATTGTGGAAGGATTAGTTTCCAGTTTTATGTTAATTCCACATACCACATTATTAATCAAGACTCTCCTTAACAGGGCCAGAGGATTGGTACTAAAACTGACATTTTTTTCATCAGAAAATGCTACTGCCCAAAACCAACTCTCCCTCCACCCCCAGAAATGGTGTTTCAATCAACTTCATAGAAAAGTTCTCTCAGTTCTAAAGTAGGATTCCTGGTCACAGGCACGCAGGGAAACTTTTCAGTTCATCTCAAAGTGACTGAGTGGTCAGAGTACTTACCTGTATGTGGTTCAAACCTGAGATATGGATTGGCAAAGCAAAACCTCCACGCTTTGTCTAAGCATCCCAAGTAACAGCTCTGACCACCAACCTACAGGATCATCTGGGGTAGGTCTCTTATGGGGATTTTACTCTGGATAAACAAGTACTAATTGGCACAGAAAAGGACTGACCCTGCAGTTTCATAACTAGTAAGCTAATTAGTAGTTTGCTACTACCAAAATAGGTGAAACTTTCCCCATACTCCAGCTGCTATCTATTCAGCCCTCCTGGTAGCCAACTCAACCAACCTCACAAAAACTAACCTTTTCTTTTGGATGTTTTCTACAAGACTTGTGACTTGAACCATTTGTGTCTGACAAGTGATCTGGTACAAATGCAAAAGCAGAAGCAGGGACAATTGCTCTCAGCAATGAGACAATGTTGATCAGCTCTCTCTCCCAAAACCACATGCTCATCTTAGTTCTAGTGGCTGTGGTGCTCAGGATGTGGAAAACTTTGTCATGCTTGATTAAATGAAAGCATATAGTTCAAAAGGACAACTAAGCCATGCTAACATCTCTCTGCTCCTGAAGGAGATCAACATGTTTCTGCCCTGTGGCTCCACTCCTTTTGGTACTCTCCTGAGCTCGTTCAGCTTGAGAAGGTTGGAAAGAAAACAAACAACTCTTTACATGTTGGGGACACACACACACACACTAGTTCTTTCCCCCTCCCCCTCCATTAGCTCTATTTTAACAAACTGAACAGGCTTATCAAGAGGTCTGAACGAGCAAGCTGAGCCACTGCAAGGGAAGCAGTGGGAGAATAGGGACGGGCAGTTTCACGAGATGGGACGAACTAATTTAAGCAACTCATTACTTGCCAAAAATGGTCATTCCTAGTCCTTCCCTTCCCTCTCTGGTCCAGTTAGCTGGTGTCTGCTGGCTTTCACAGCTAGTAAACTCCCAAGTAAATCAACATAACTGAAATAGCAAAAAATAACCCAGCTCTTTCACTGACTTTGTCTTCTGGTTTAGTGAGTCAAACTGGTTAAAAGATGTTCTGATGGGCATCAAGGGTGACAGCAATGCGGTAAGGAGCAGGACAGGTTGGTGGTCAAGTAAAAGGTCTTCCTCTTTAAGTAGAAGTACGCTATAAGAGCCTCAACTGACACAGCTTTCCATGTTGGTCTAACGGGGTAAGTGACACAAGTACTCATGTTCTGAAGAGCGCAGCACTTTTCTCAGAGAGATCTCACATTCAGGTCAACAAGGAGTAAAACTTCTTTCAGTCCTAACTTTTTCAAGACAAAAAACCCCACCTCCCACCCTTTCACAAGTTGCATCAGTATGTTGACCAAGAAAAACCTAATCAGGTGAGTGTGACTGAGCAGGCATCCTACAATAAAATCCTAAGCTTATCATGATCCTTACACTTGACAATATAAGCTCTGAAAATGTTATTAAGCATGTTAAAGTCCACTACTTTCTCAAAAATACTATCAATAATCAGTGCCACCATAATGAAGAATAAAACTGTTATTGGACCACTTGGCTAGATCGATGTTACTATTCCAAGATACTTTCATAATATACTTGAAGACATTTTCACCTTCTTAGGAAACATTCCCATTACCAAAAAATATTAATAAAAGTAGCAAATGTGAAAACAGTTTTCTGTGTTATTTTCAGATTGCTCTGATAGCGCACACATATCCTGGGCATACTGTACGAAAAACTGTTTCTTATATTCGCTGCTGATTAAGTACTTTTGAGAAACACTTCAGTTAAAGAAAGCAGAAACCTACATGGATTTCAGGTACTAGGTTTCTAAAGGCATTTCAACTACGTAAGTCTACTGGCATAAAAACACAACACAAAAGTACATAGGGGTAAGACAACTATAGCTTTACTACTTCGTTATTACTGAAAATTATTACGCAACTCTTACCTTGCAAGGCCAATACCAAAGCCTGCAAATCTGTTCAACTGCTCTGAAAAAAAATGAAAACAGATTATACAGCAGTGATAATCACAAAGTGGGAGAAAATGCCATGCAGATGATCTGAAAAACTAATTTTATACTGTACTTGCTTCAGAAAATTACAAGTACTAAACCACAACATTTATGGCAACTCAGCAGGAGAGGATATAAAAAATTATTCCCCCAGGAATATCTGCACTTTGGACTGCATATGAGTTTGTACATACTTTTATAAATAGAATTATTCTTGTCTTAAAACAGTTATAGGGGGGTAAAAAAAAAAAGAGACAAAGTGAACAGTAAAACAGAGAATATTTTAATATCTAAAAAATCTAACTCAAACCAACCACTGAAAAAGTTAGCATGCATGACAGTTTACAATCATTCTGAAACACAAACTTAGATATCTGAGGTGAAATTAATTTTAAAAACAAAACCAGTAAAAAGATAAAAACTTTGGGAAAAGTAACACAAAATGCCATTGATGATGTAACAAACATCAACATGACACAAATTTTCAAGTCAGTTGTTTATCACTACTCTTTCGCAAAAATATAGTTACTAGAGAACTGTTAAAACTGCAACAAGAGTAATGGGTTCAATTTTCTGTTGTCTGCTACCAGACAGACGTTTACACATTGGGAATTATCACAAGTGATTTTAAGAAGAGTATCAGAATTGTAAAGGCAACTGAAATACTCAGCCCTACAATCTACAAGGTGTAAGCAGGCTGTAAGTCAATAACTTCAGTGGAGCTCCACAGAGACATGGCAGCTCTCCCATGAGGAATGATAAGACACTCTCCACTTGCAGAAGCTGCACTCCTTGATACAGCAAGTCTTTATCAGTCCTCCAAAATGCAGAATCAACGTACCCTCCGTGAGCAGACAGGACAAAAAAAAAAAAAAGGTAGAGCCCAAGTATCTAAGAAAAAACAGCGCTTTAAGTAGTGCTTGCGTGGATCAAAGTCCAGCTAAGGGTTGTACTCATAAGACCTGAACAAAAACACTGCACTACAGGTTAAAAATTAAGACAACGCACCCATTAATACAATTCAATTTTAAATAAATTAGTCTTTCATAAAACTTTGATACTCAAGTGTATATAAACTACTCCAGAATACCGTTTTAATTAAGCAATGTTCAGTATCCTAGATTTAGCAAGTTTCTCTTAATTCATCTCAATTTCACAAAGACATAAAATGATACTGTACTTCTGAGGGTTTCTGCTCAGTTTCCCAACAATTACTGGAAAAGACTTGAACACAGTTGCTTCCTCAAATTCTACCAGTTCCATGGTTCCTTCGCTATCAAGCATGGAGCAGGGGTTTACTTCAGCAGCTCATGCTGTATCCCTCGTACTTTTTCAACATAACAATAAAGCAGCCAGAAGACACAAAATCTGAAACGTCAACACTGACTAAATAACAAAATATACTGTTAAGACCCAAAGGTACTTCCTGCCCTTACAGAAGACGGAGTATTTCTGCAGGATATCATTTACATGGGCAATGGGGAGCTGACCACACGCTGCTTAACTACAAGCCGCAGGGTGCATTCTGGCACTCTCAACCGTATTTGCGTGTAACTACGTGGTGCTACACAGTGAAGCGGGTGCTGGAGTGCAACAGGCGATGCCGCAGGTTCTCTTTCTTCTACAGGACTTTTTTCCTGGCGCTTCAGCATCGCCAGCCCGCAGCTGCAACGCGTCTCCGGGCCCGGCACGGTGGAGGTCAGCGCCAGCAAAGCCGGGCGGCGCTAGAACGGGCGCGGCCAGGCCGCGGCACAGTCCATGGCCGCCGCCTGCTCGCCCTTGCCCGCCTCGGCGGGTCACCCGCTAACGGGCGGCCGCGGCACCGCCCGGGGAGGGCGGGGGCCGGAGACAAACGAGGGACAGGCGGAACGGCGAGAAGCCGGCTGCCCCGCCGGGCCGGGCCGGGCCCTCCCTTACCGGCGCCGGGGCCGCCCGCCCCGAGGTTGGGCTCCTCGTTGAGGCCGGCGCCTCCCAGAGGTGTCCCCGCCCCGTACGGCGGCGTCTTCTCCCCCCAGTGCAGGTTGCGGCTGCCGGGGATGTCGGGCGGGCTGGTCACCCAGTGGCCCAGCTCCGAGGCGCTGCCGAAGGGCCTGGCGCCGGGGCCCGGCTCTTCCCGGCCGCCCCCGCGGTAGCCCAGGCCGTCGAAGCCCTCGGGGCGCCGCGGGTGCATGGCGGGAGGCGGGCAGGCGCGGGGGGAGGGAGGGGGCCGCGCACAGGCCGGCACCGGCGGCAGCGGAGCCCGCGACCAGTCGCCCCGATCGCCACTTCCGGCTGCGAAGCGGCGGGCCGCGCCCTGCTGAAGCCGAGGGCGAGACCACGTGATCGGGAAGAAGGCGGGACCGGCGGCCGGCTGGGCCAATAGCGTCCCTCCTCCTGCCCGGCTCGGGGAGGAGGGAGGAGGAAGGTGGGTTCAGCGGTGAAGGACGGGGCCCTGGGCCGGCGGCGGAGGGCGGGCGAGGGCGCCCCCTGCTGCTTTGGCGGGCCGGCCCTGGCGAGGGCGCCGGGCCGGGCAGAGAGGAAGCGCTGCGTGCGGTGCTGCTCTGGGCTTGGCCTTTGCGGGGCGGGGCGGGCGCTAAAGAGAGCCCCGGTACCCTCCTGGCGTGCAGAGGCGCGCTGTGCCAGCGCAGCTCCCAGCCCTTTTCCCTGGTGAACTCTCACCCCAGCCAAATCGGTGAGACCCAAACGCAGGGGCCGCCGGGTCCCTGCGTGCAGACCAGCTGGCGGAGCTGGGGCTGCTGCTTCTGCTAACGCTGCTCGCGCTAACGCTGCTCGCGGGCCTGAGCAGACCCCACCGGGGAGACGGGGCAGGAGGGGTCAGAGAGCGGTGTCTGCCTGGCGTAACCCCACCACTCCCGTTCCCTGTGCTTCCTCGCCTCTCGTTCCGTCTCCTTCCCCCTCAAACGCTGTTTGCTGCGCAGCGTCCGGGCTGAGGAGAAACGGGCATGGTCATCAGTGGGACTGCACCTTCGCCACCCAGCGAGGTGTCTGATGAGAGGCAGTCCGGGTCTGACACCGGCTGAACACCTTCCCTGTGGGCTTGGTGCTCTCTCAGCTCCCCCTGCCCTGAGAAGCCTGGGATGACACACATAGCTGGAGTGCCACGATGGACGGCTATAAACTCTTTAGAAGGGATAGGCAAGGAAGGAGAGGCGGTGGGGTAGCCCTCTATGTTAAGGAGAGTCTGGACTGCCTTGAGCTCGAGGATGGTGACGAGAGGGTTGAGTGCCTGTGGGTTAGAATCAGGGGGAAGGCCGCCAAGGCAGACATTGTGGTGGGAGTCTGTTATAGACCACCCAATCAGGATGAGGAGGCAGATGAAGTATTCTACAGGCAGCTGGGAGAAGCCTCACGATCGCTGGCCCTGGTTCTCGTGGGGGACTTCAACTTGCCGGATGTCTGCTGGAAATACAATGCAGCAGAGAGGAAACAGTCCAGGAGGTTCCTGGAGTGTGTGGAAGGTAACTTCCTCACGCAGCTGGTGAGGGAGCCCACGAGAGAAGGCGCCCCGCTGGACCTGTTGTTTGTGAACAGAGAAGGTCTTGTGGGTGATGTGACGGTCGGAGGCCGTCTTGGGCTCAGTGACCACGAAATGATAGAGTTCTCGATTCTCAGAGAAGTAAAGAGGAGGGTCACCAGAACTGCCACCTTGGACTTCCGGAGGGCAGACTTTGGCCTGTTTAGGAGTCTGGTTGGCAGAGTCCCTTGGGAGGCAGTCCTGGAGGGCAAAGGCGTCCAGGAAGGCTGGACATTCTTCAAGAGGGAGATCTTAAAGGCGCAGGAGCAGGCCGTCCCCGTGAGCCGAAAGATGAGCCGGCGGGGAAGAGGACCGGCCTGGCTGAGCAGAGAGCTCCGGCTGGAACTTAGGAAAAAAAAGAGAGTCTACCACCTTTGGAGGAAGGGGCAGGCAACTCAGGAGGACTACAAGGATGTTGTGAGGTCATGCAGGGAGAAAATTAGAAGGGCCAAAGCCCAATTAGAACTTAGTCTGGCTACTGCCGTAAAAGACAACAAAAAGTCCTTCTACAAATACATTAACAATAAAAAGGGGGCTAAGGAGAATCTCCCTCCTCTATTGGATGCGGAGGGAAACTTAGTGTCAAGGGATGAGGAAAAGGCTGAGGTGCTAAATACCTTCTTTGCCTCAGTCTTCAACAGCAAGGGAAGTTGCTCTCTGGGCACCCAGCCCCCTGAGCAGGAAGACAGGGATGGGGAGCAGAATGTAAACCCCGAAGTCCAAGGGGAAATGGTCAGTGACCTGCTACGCAACCTAGACATGCACAAGTCTATGGGGCCGGATGGGATCCACCCAAGGGTGCTGAAAGAGCTGGCAGAAGTGCTCATCAAGCCACTCTCCATCATTTACCAGCAGTCCTGGCTAACTGGGGAGGTCCCAGTTGACTGGAAGCTGGCAAATGTGACGCCCATCTACAAGAAGGGCCGGAAGGAGGATCCGGGCAACTACAGGCCTGTCAGCCTGACCTCGGTGCCCGGGAAGGTTATGGAGCAGATCACCTTGAGTGCCATCACGCGGCACATACGGGACAACCGGGTGATCGGGCCCAGTCAGCACGGGTTTATGAAAGGCAGGTCCTGTCTGACCAACCTGATCTCCTTCTACGACATGGTGACCCACCTAGTGGATGAGGGAAAGGCTGTGGACATTGTGTACCTGGACTTTAGTAAAGCCTTTGACACCGTCTCCCACAGCATTCTCTTGGAGAAGTTGGCTACCCATGGCTTGGATGGGCATACTCTGCGCTGGGTAGGAAACTGGCTGGATGGCCAGGCCCAAAGAGTTGTGGTGAATGGAGTTAAATCCGGTTGGAGGCCGGTCACAAGTGGTGTTCCCCAGGGCTCAGTACTGGGGCCAGTTCTGTTCAATATCTTTATCAATGATCTGGACGAGGGGATCAAGTGCTCCCTCAGTAAGTTTGCAGATGACACCAAGTTGGGAGGGAGTGTTGATCTGCTGGAGGGCAGGCAGGCGCTACAGCGGGACCTGGACAGGCTGGATCGATGGGCCGAGGCCAATTGTATGAGGTTCAACAAGGCCAAGTGCCGGGTCCTGCACTTGGGTCACAACAACCCCAGGCAATGCTACAGGCTTGGGGGGGAGTGGCTGGAAAGCTGCCCAGCGGAAAAGGACCTGGGGGTGTTGGTTGACGGCCGGCTGAATATGAGCCAGCAGTGTGCCCAGGTGGCCAAGAAGGCCAACGGCATCCTGGCCTGTATCAGAAATAGTGTGGCCAGCAGGAGTAGGGAGGTGATTGTCCCCCTGTACTCGGCCCTGGTGAGGCCGCACCTCGAGTACTGTGTTCAGTTTTGGGCCCCTCACTACAAGAAAGACATTGAGGTGCTGGAGCGTGTCCAGAGACGGGCAACGAGGCTGGTGAAGGGTCTGGAACACAAGTCCTATGAGGAGCGGCTGAGGGAACTGGGGATGTTTAGCCTGGAGAAAAGGAGGCTGAGGGGAGACCTTATTGCTCTCTACAACTACCTGAAAGGAGGTTGTAGAGAGATGGGGGTTGGTCTCTTCTCCCTAGTAACAGACAACAAAACAAGAGGAAATGGCCTCAAGTTGCGCCAGGGGAGGTTTAGATTGGACATTCGTAAAAACTTCTTTACCGAAAGGGTTGTCAGGCATTGGAGCAGGCTGCCCAGGGAGGTGGTGGAGTCCCCATCTCTGGGGGTATTCAAAAGGCGTTTAGATGAGGCCCTAAGGGATATGATTTAGTGGTGGACTTGGTAGTGCTAGGTTAATGGTTGGACCCGATGATCTTGGAGGTCTCTTGCAACCAGAACAATTCTATGATTCTATGAGGTCTGCCACAGCTAGGTCTCGGTCTGACCCGCAGCTTTTCCTTGTTTTACACACAAGGTTAAGCCAGCATTAGTCTGTTCAAGACTAAGAATAGCACAGGCAGCAGGAGTCATCTACCGCTTCGTGCTTTCCAATGGTTCTAGCCCCGTCCAGCTCCACACAGTGTGCTTGGGGATGGTTTCTTCTTCTTCTGCCCTTAAATGCTAGTTTCATTTTACCAGTAGAGCTTCAGGTGTTTTCCAGTAACCAGGTAAAGAGCCAGCATCCGTGTTTGACATGGGAAGAGCAGAGCCTCAGAGAGCAACAGCACTTTTGTCCCACAGTAAGACAAAGCCCGTGCGGAGCCTCCCTCTCTCTACCACCATTTTTATTGGGCCACGACATTTTCCTTGTTAACTGAAAGTCCACTGGGAATGTTGTGTTTTAATGTTGTAATTTCAAAAATATGGGCAGAGGAACCAACTGCCTCTGGAGGCAGGGGCCAAAACACTGCAGCTCTTTTTTGGGGTGAAGATAATTATCTGTATTAAAACCAGCTAGATTACTTTTGTTTCTAAAACAAGTTCAGCCTGCATCAGGTCAATAAATATTGGAATATATATGTCTTTAAGGATATATGGTGATCTGATCATGCAGCCTTACACATGAAGAAAGTGGCTCTGGGCCTTACAGGAATGATGGATTTGAGAGAAAATTCTGCCCATTAAAGAGCATTACCAGTACCGTTATCGGTAACACAGCCTGCAGCAGGAAGGTGACAGCATGAGCAATGAAAGTGTCTTACACACAGAAATAAAGGGACAACATAGCTGTACACTTGTTTGTTACATGCTTTTAGTCCCCTGTAAAGCTGTGGAAATCATAAAATAGTTTGGGTTGGAAGGGACCTTTAAAGGTCATCTATTCCAACCCCCCTGCAATGAGCAGGGACATCTTCAACTAGATCAGGTTGCTCAGAGCTCCGTCCAGCCTGACCTTGAACACTTCCAGGGAGGAGGCATCCACGACTTCTCTGGGCAACCTGTTCCAGTGCCTCACTACCCTCAGAGCGAAGAATTTCTTCCTTACAGCTAATTGAAATCTGCCGTCTTTCAGTTTAAAGCCATTACCCCTTGTTCTGTCGCAAGAAGCCCTACTAAAAAGTTTGTCCCCATCTTTCTTATAGGCCCCCTTTAAGTACTGAAAGGCTGCAGTAAGGTCTCCCTGGAGCCTCTCTTCTCCAGGCTGAACAACTCCAACTCTCTCAGCCTGTCTTCATAGGAGAGCTGCTCCATCCCTCTGATCATTTTTGGGGCCCTCCTCTGGACCTGCTCCAACAGATCCATGTCTTTCCTGTGCTGAGGGCTCCAGAGCTGGACACAGTACTCCAGGTGGGGTCTCACCAGAGCAGAGTAGAGGGGCAGAATCACCTCCCTCGACCTGCTGTCCACGCTGCTTTTGATGCAGCCCAGGATACGGTTGGCTTTCTGGGCTGTGAGTGTGCATTGCTGCCTCATGTCCAGCTTTTCATCCACCAGTACCCCCAAGTCCTTCTTGGCAGGCCTGCTCTCAATCCCTTCATTCCCCCAGCCTGTATTGATACCGGGGTTACTCCGACCCAGGTGCAGGACCCTGCACTTGTCCTTGTTGAACCTCATGATGTTCACATGGGCCCACTTCTCGAGCTTGTCCAGGTCCCTCTGGATGGCATTCTGTTCCTCAGGTGTGTCCACTGCACCACTCAGCTTGGTGTCATCTGCAGACTTGCTGAGGTGCACTCAATCCCACTGTCTATGTCATTGATGAAGATATTAAACAGTACTGATGAAGATATTAAGCAGTACTATTAAACAGAAATGCAGGTATGGGATTTATGCCTTCTACACAGCCTCCCTAGAGCAGCCCCTGGTGTTTGTGTGGCCATGCTCCCATGGCAAAGAACTTATTTTTAATAGATTCAGCTGAACTTTGGGCTGATTTCTTTTGTTTGAAAGAAAAAATAAAGAAAAGAGAACAATTCAGAGGTTTGCTTTTGCAGTGAGAATGAACTGGCAGCAGGCTAAGTGCATGGAGCAGTAATTACAGTAAGACACACAGCTTCTGTGCTAATGATCCCTTAAATTAAATTCCCATGTGACCTAGTATAGGGCCAGGCATGCAGTTTCTGTGCTTGGTTGCTGCCCTCTCTTGACAGCACGACCAGCCTCCAGGAGAGAAAACAGAATGAAAGTTGTCAAGAAGAGAATGTGGCAAACCACGCTTACTCAGAGAATACGGGAGAAAAAATGTTGTTCTAGAGAAAAATGCAATCTTTTTTCCACATTTCCCTGGCAGGGTCTAAGAAAGGCTGATTGGAAAAATTAACATTTCATCACCAGTGGTACCCACTGGGTTCTTTTGGGCTGGGGTGACTTACTGGGCTATAACTGTCCCCACTTCTAAACGTACTTCAGAGTACCTAGGAGAGTTTTACTGCCCATTTCCATTCCCTTAACATTTCTGAGGTTGTTAAAATAATATTGCAGACAACTTATCAGAAATATACACTTGATTTAGCCTTTTCTTTTTTAACTATTTTTACAGCCACAGCATGGCAGCCAAACTTTTTAAGAGAATATTGCTTAAAAAGCTGGATTTAGAGAACTTGCACAACCACTTCAAGAAGGCATGACTTTCGGTCATGGGATGCAGTGCTGTTTTGGGACAACTTGCATACAGCGTTGTGTGCATCCCTTTAGCTGCTCTCCCTGCTGAGCTACTGCACGAGCCTGCACCTTTTCTCCCTGCGCTGTGTGTCTGTGTGTGTGTGCCCTTGTGAGTGTGTGTTTGTGCCTGTCCATGTGTGTGTCTTGTGTGTCTGCACAGCACACTTCTTGCATGCTGTCCTCCAGGTGGTTACAGTCTGCTCCTGGGTTTGCTGCAAAAGATGGGCAAATGACTTTTGAAGAAGTAACTCAGTAACTCATTTCCACTGAATCATAATGCCTGAGCATAATATTGATACCTGAAATAACTTTAAAATAGATAGATTTATTGCTAAGCACAGTTGACTGCCTGACTAGGCTTCCAAAGATCTGTCTCCACAGGACTAGGTCAGTGCCATCGTCCGTTTGGATCTCTCAGATTTACAGGACAACGTACACTGCAAATGAAACTTTATTTTATGAGCTCATTAAGAAAGAAAACAAACAAACATGACAAACAAGGGCTCATTCCCCTTTACACAGACTAGTCTATCATGTGAATTCACTAATTCATCACTTAAGTCATGAGGTTTCTCACTTGCAAGTTCTGTAATTCATAACTCACAACTCACAACTTGTGACTCATGCACCTATGAACAAAATGTTTACCTAGCTGATGGTGAGAGTGCTCATTCTTCCTCCTCCATCACAGTGTGGACATCCCCTGTATCACATCGGGAAGCACAAAAGCCTCAGCAGTCCAGCTGCTGTTGGATCTGCTTCAAAAGCTTTTTCAGTAAGCTGATGTTTTTACACATTCCAGCTTGGAAGTTTGGTCTATATCATTTCCATGAGTTTGCAGATTCTAAAGAAAATGCCGGACAGTCAATATGCAAAGATGACGGCTGCAGGAGACAGCAAGCTGCAGGTGATAATGGCTATATAATGACCTTTTAGCTCTTTTTGGCCACCTGTCCTGCCACCTGTTGCTCTTGCTTTAACCTAATGGCACTACTCCCAGCACACATCAGGCCTTAGCACTAGATGAGTTAGCCAAAAAATTGAGCAGGAGTTGAGTGAACAGACACAACTGGCAGCCCCTCTTCAGGAAGGGACATGATATGCTCTCGTGGAATCACAGACTGTCCTGAAAGAGAGACTCCAGGTCTTCACAATCCCAACTCACAGCACAGCCAAGGCAGTCATGGCCACAGGACTGTTAAGGAGTGTTGTATCAAAGGCGAGCTTAAAAGGGGAAAGTTGAGAAGCAGAGATAGTAGCAAAGATAGGACCAAAGATGCAAGAAGAAGTCAAGAGCTTATGACACCAACATCCCTCCAAAAAGCCAGAGAATCTCTCTAATTCATGAGAGCACCACATCCAGAGAAGTAAGCAGATCACAATCACATAGCAAAGGCTGCAGCAAAAGGAAACCAAGAAGCAAAGACAGGGATCATTATTATAGAGGAGACAATGACCAAAGGAGGTACCTGCAGGTTTCTGCTTTTTATACTTGAAAGATAGTCAGAGATGGCTATGAATCCTCAAGCAGGTCGAGGGCGCAGTCTAATGTTCATGATCCAAGGCAATCTACTAGTCCAGAACACAGGATACAATCCTTTACTGAAAAGACAGGTCCGCAGAGCCAGAGGGACCCTGTGGGAGACACTATTGCTATTAAAAAAGATGCAGGTTAAGGAGTTGGTCAAGGGGTCAAGGACCCCTTTTGGAGGGCCTGACAGAATGAGAAGAGAAAAGCCTAATGGAAAAGGGAAGTACAAAACTTGCCATGTGGAGAGCACAGTCGAGGAGCACACAAATGTAGAAAA
The DNA here is from genome assembly GCA_009819775.1 of Phoenicopterus ruber ruber. Lineage (NCBI taxonomy): Eukaryota > Metazoa > Chordata > Aves > Phoenicopteriformes > Phoenicopteridae > Phoenicopterus > Phoenicopterus ruber. The sequence continues at coordinate 62,843,007 of CM020246.1, read as the reverse complement.
AGAAAACGATCCACAGAAAACCTTATCAAAATTCAGTGACTGCTACACAAGCGAAAATAGCCTTTTAGATAATCCAGCAAGAAGTCAGACAGAGCATAAGAAAAAGACAAAAAGGATGAGGAGTCCAAGTGCAGAGAGAGTCTGTGAAGGAAAAGTGACAGACACAGCAAGGCCTCCCAAAAAGCAAAAGCAGAAACACCAGGAACATCATGAGTAGCTCAGCCTGTTCTTCTCCAGCAGTGATTGCAATTGACAGTGATCGTGAGAAGGAGCCACAAAGGACTGAATGTGACAGCAGCATTACTTAGACAGGCACAGCTCAGATAAATGAAAGGGAAAGCGAGTCTCTGTCTTCTTTTCCAGGAATGACAGAAGGTAAAAATGTTTGTAGAGGCAGCAAGGAAACTTGCTGCAGAGAAGCAGCCAAAAATTATAGTCCCCCAGAAGAAGGGACTTAGATGGTGACATTAGAAATGTTGATGACGAGCTTTGCAAAACAGCAACTGATCAGAGTCTATTTGTAGAGGTTACCAGCAGTAACACCCCTCACACAGGACCTGTAACTAGCCTTGGTCAAGGAGCACAAGCATAATCTGCCTGTAAACTGCTGACATCATTCCTAGAGCATCCAGAGAGATCACCATTGACAATAAGACTGCCAAAGAGGCTTATCAACAGATGCTGGTGGTTTGATTCACCAGGAAAAATAATGTGGCATGTTTTACACCCAACACTTCTGAAGAGTAAAGAAAGTAGAGTATTGCTAGTATGTAACTTTTAAGGTCTCTCAGAAGTGTGCTTGGAAGTTGGAGTTTCATAAAGCCATCCTATATTGTCATTGCATGTTAAATATATCCACAGGATATTTCAAAGTTGTGTTTAAAATAAAAATAAATATAAAAACAAAAAGAAAATATGTCATGTACTCTGTTTGAAACGTGTTTCTCTTCTACTCCCACTTATAAATGGAGTAACATTGTTCAGAGAGCCAAAACTGACTCTTCTCCTCCCTGGAGATGTGTAGCAGGGTGGGCTGTGGCAGTGCCTCTCCTTGCGCCTGCTGCCAGCTGCACAGGTGTGACCCCCGGCAGCACTTCCCTCTGGTTAGCCTGGGGACAGGTTTGCTTGTTAATTTGCCATTGGCTTTAATAGGGTGCTCACTAGCGCTGCAGTGGTTTGGAGTCTTAACTCCGTGCTCTTGTTTTTCATCCAGTTGAGATTCAGGATGACAGCACAGATGCTTGAGCACACACAGCCAAGGTCTACAGGGGAGGGAACAGCAAACTGGCCAGCTTTTCCCCAGGCCTCTGTGGGCCGGACCTCCACAGCATCCTTCCTCGTGTCCCAGTGATGGGACGCTGTCCAAAGAGCTCTTTCCCTCCAGCTGCCTGTGAGCATGCTCTCACAAGAAAATCTTTGGTTTGCTTCAGTATTTTACTAGGCACATAGGTAAACCCTGAGGCAGGGGTCAGCCCAAAAGGGCATGGGGTTTTCAGCGGCTGCTGGCAGTCTGGACTTGGATCTGTGACTCTTTTCAGTGGTGCCCAGCGACAGGACAAGGGGCAACGGGCACAAACTGGAACCCAGGAAGTTCCACCTGAACATGCAGAAAAACTTCTTTACTGTGAGGGTGACAGAGCCCTGGCACAGGCTGCCCAGGGAGGGTGTGGAGTCTCCTTCTCTGGAGAGATTCAAACCCCCCCTGGACGCAGCCCTGTGCAGCCTGCTCTAGGTGACCCTGCTCTGGCAGGGGGGTTGGACTAGATGATCTCCAGAGGTCCCTTCCAACCCCTGCCATTCTGTGATTCTGTGATTCCTGCTGATACCACCTGAGGGGGTAACTCATCTGATACAAACCGCCTGAACTCCAGTCTTACTCAGAGCAGCCATTTGGGACTAGCTATCTGAAAAGGAAAGCTGTAAAAGAGGAGGGACCTGTATAGAGAAAGGTCTTACTCAGTCCACTCCCTAAATGCTGAGTGTGTGTGTCAGCTCTTAGGCAAGCTGGGATCCACTTGGGGAGTCCATCTCCACAACTCCCTGAGTCATTGAAATGGGAAGCTGGAAGGTGCCCCAGGCTCTTGTGTCTCTCCCTTACACTGAGAACTGGCATCCAGCATGTCTGTGCCACGGCTGGCTGGTGCTTGCTCACCAATGCTTATCAAGGTGCGCCAGGAAGAAGAGACTGCAAATCCCCTTTACATGGGGATTTTCACTTATGAGCTGAAAAGAAGCAAGTCTGGAAGTTAAAGGGGTCTTTCTCAGCATTGTTTCTCCACAGAGCTCAGAAGAGCAGAAGCCTGTGGTTCCTCTCCCACAAACCACACAGACCTATCCCAGCTCATCCCGTCCACAGACCTCTTGAAGCTGGGGAAGAGCCTTCCCCTGCAGAGGCTTGGCTCTGCTCCCTGAGTCATTGTGTCCTTTGGAGTTTTTTGGTCAGCAGCAGAGCTTTTACCCACTGGCAGCTTTGTGGGAGTGACAGCACACAGTGGCTTTGCTCTCATGCCCTCCTGAGCAGCACCCACAGCACTGGCAGTGCCCAAGCTGTTGCCAGTGGGACCCGCAGTCCCTGTGGGGGGTACCACCCCATCCCTCTCCCTGGCTTGCCCTGACACCAGGCGTGACATCCCGCCTCTCCCCTGCTCCCCGCCACAAACACGTGGTACTCACACAGCAGAGATGTGGTCTCTGGAGAGACACCAGGGCCATTGCCAGTGAGATCTTGCTCCTGACATCCCTCCTCTAGGATGCCCATTGCAGCATGTCTCCAATCTCTATGGGGAGGTGGGTACTGAGTCCTACCCGCTCCCTCCCCATGACAGGGGCAGCGCTGTGGGGTGCAGCTGGGCACACACTGGGAGCAGGAGGCCATGGGCTGGGGAGGGGTCCCTCTCAGGCAGGGCAGTGACAGCTCCTCTGGGGAAGGAGGTCAGCAGGAGGCTCAGGCCATTCAATTAGGTTTTTTTTTTTTAGCATATCCCACTTTAGCTACAGCGTCCCCCAAACAGGTGAAAATTGTCATAGACTCCAGCACTGCTGGTGTCTATGCTGGCCAAGAGGCTTTTTTCCTCTCCACTGAGTTTTGGTGTGAACCAAAGGTGAGCGGCTGGATTGTCCTTTGCTGCCCATGCAATAACAGCTCAGCTTCAGTCTTCTGTTGTCCACAATGTGTCATTCAAGCAGTCACTAGGCATAGGGATCCACTTTTCTCTGGCCAGCTAAGCACCTGTGACAGTATGGTGGCAAGTGCGAGGTGACAGGCACGGGGCTGGCCAGCAGCGCTAGAAATACTCTCTAACCAACAACTTCTCTGTCTTCATTTGAGATGCTGCCACAGGCATGCAGAGAACATGCTGGAGCTGCAAGGGGGCAGATAATGGTCTCTGCAGGGTTTAGGTTGCTCTATGCTGCTGCAAACCTTCCAAGTGCCATTTTGCAGTTGTCACAACCAATCTTGTCCATTCTGGTTTTGTTCCTTCTGGGTAGCTGAGTGTTCTGAACACACAGAGCATTTTTCCCTGTGACCTAGCATGAGAAGGCAAAATACTCACCAGCATTGCTCCCAAGCCTGCTAGCCAGCCCTGGAGGCTGGAGCTGTGGCTGCAGGAGAGGAGAAACTGGGAGTATTTCCCTCCTCCCTGGGATTAGCTGCTCCTAGGCATGTCCAGGGGTACCTCTACAACAGCCTTTGGAGACTAAGAGCTGCTTGTTGTCTCTGGTCCCTGGAAGTCCAAGGCAGAGCACCTGCAGTATTAGATATACCTCCAAATCAGAAGAATGACACCAAATTTCATCAAAATCAGAAAAAAAGGGCAAAGTCAATATATGATACAGTGTACAGTACAATGCATTAATACTCTTTTAATGGATTTGGCAAAAACATACCAAATCCTGTAAAATGCTGAATATGATTAATAAATACAAAACCATGGGTAAACAAAGTTCAGAATCTGTTCCCCAGCTGAGTTGAAGAAACACATGTGGGAAATGGGAATCAGACCTGAAGCAACGAAAAGATTCTTATTGGTTTAAGTGGTGACTGGAGTAAGCCTGCGTGCTACAAAGTGATGTTATCCATGTGGCTTGTGATGAGAAAAGTGCATTAAGGAACTCAAAGAACTTGATCCAAGAACTTGATCAAGATTTGTATTTAATTCATCTACACATACAACAACAGAGATGTGCGATGGCATATGAGTACAGTAAGAAAAATAAAATCAGGGAAAAGTGAAATTGTTTTGGGGTAGCACACCTGCAGTGAAAATTTTGTCATCAAGACATCAGAATTCAAGTAGTGTTTGAGCACATGCATACACACACACACACAAGAATCAATACATTTGCACAGTAGTAGGTATCTGTTCTTGCCAATACTGGCACAGGTTTCACATTTGCTGAACAGCAGCACCACCGTGTGACACACATATGTAATACACTATAGGGTTACATGCCTATTTATTGATGCTGCGCTTGCCAAACGGGGACATAGCTGCTGGGGTTTGCAATGGTCACATGAGTCACAGACCCCCCTCCCAAATCATGCTGTTAACAGTTACTTCAGCTTTTCCCTGTTTCATTTGCACTTACTTGAAGCATGGTGTCACGTCCCAACTTTCTGCCCGCAGCAGTGCTGTGTCCCGGTTCTGGGTCCTAAACACACAGTGGCAGAGAAGAGGGAGGAGTGACGCAGGTTCGCCCATCTACTTTGTTGGAATTGCTGTCTCAGGCCTGTTTTTTTGAAACAATTACCCAAGATAAGGCCCAGAAAAGCACTATCCTGCCTTTGCAAGATCCTCCTTTCCAGCTGCACCTTATCTCGTTAGTGTGGTAACATCCTTCACACCAGTTCCTCCTTTGTCCAGTGTTTGAGACAGAAACTCTTTCAGCCCCTCAGTGTCTTACACATGGACATGTGATCCAGCAATCAGTCAGCTCCCAGAGCACCAGCGCTGGAAGGTGCTAGGAACTGGGGTCCAGATCTGGTCGTTCTGGTTTGTTTTGGAAGGACTGCTTCTGTCATTACGGGTACCCTGCTGGTATACTAACTCTTAGCATCATTAAAAATGCACCAGGAGTTAGACTAATCTGTCTTCCTTACCGGGGCTGAGGAGAAATACAGAAGAAAAGCAACCTGTATGTGTCATCAATGAGGCAATGCCATGGGGTTTTTGAAGCTAAAGGAATGATGTCCGCATAGGCTGCAAGAAACAGATAGGAAAACTGTACATGGAAATAGTGTTAGGCAGTCTTTAACACACTCCCTGTCTGTTAAGAAGAGAATGCACACACTCTCCTGCACATCTGCCCAGCTTGGAGAAAGCCATCAGCTCTCCACAAATAATAAATAGTAGTGATAACAGCAAGTACCGCAAGAAAATAGCAGTGTGACAGAAAGGAGGCAGTGGGTGATGACAGAGCAAGGGCAGAGATCTGCGGGTTGAACTTACCCTTGACAAGGTAGTGAATCTGTCTAGTTTCAATCTGAAACACAGGAGCCTGATGTCATTGGCAGTTTCTTGGGATTTCTACTCCTTTCAAAATTGAACCAACCCTCATATTTTATAGGCTTTTGGACCTGACACCAGCATCTAAGCAGATGAAAATAAAGACGACTGCTGCCACACTCCCTGGTACCAGTAACTCTCCAAAAGGTCATGTTTTCTGTCACTACTTTCAGGAGGGACTGCAAGACAGGGTGCAAATGCTCAAATGTGGACAGGGAGTGCTAAATATAGGCATGCAGCATTAAACACTGACACTTTGGGTGCTTTGGGTGCCCCAGGGTATCCTGTTGGGCCCATCAGTTCAGAAGAGCACATGTCCCGCTGTAGGTCTTGAGTCACATCTGCTGGCCTCCTGTGGATGGCTTGTCTATGCAAAGGTGTCTGAGGTGGGCCACCTGGCTGCAGTCCTGGGCCTTGGGATTTCTGCGGTTTCCTTGCTCTGCCACAGTTCCTGGTGTTTCATCACCCTATGTCCTTGTGTGGAATGAACAGACGAATGCTTCCTTACCTCATGGAGGTCCTGGGAGCAGGAGCACACTCAGATACTCACAAAGATGCTCAGGTGTGAAAGTTGGTACACTTCTGATAGCCCTGACAGAGATATTTCACGACATTATTTCCACTTGGTAGCATGCTCTTGTGGCAGTTCTGAGGACAGGCACAGCTCCTCTCCCAAGGAGTTCACAATCTATGAAAACAAATGACAGACGGATGTAAAGCATCCCAACACAGTTGCCAAGATGAATGAAGTACCTTAGGGAATCCTCCTTTCCATGTTATTTACTCAAGTAATTTATTTAGATGTTTGTTCTATTAATTGGTTCAGCTTTCATACAGTGCTTAGTGTTTTATAGCTGTTAACTAGCTATCCTTGCAATATCGCACTGAGGCTGTTAAATGCGATTGTCCCCATGTTAGGAACTGGAAAGCCAGCAGAGAGGTTAAATCTTCTCAAAGTCTCACAGTGAAAGATTTCCTGTAAGGTTAAAAGACAAAACTTCATTCCTTTCTGCCCTGCTTTCAGGCTCCAAATATGCACAGCTTTTTGCAGTAGCTATCTCTATTTATCATGTGTTTTTACTTTCTTAAAATGTATAGAATTGAAGCACTTAGTGTTAAACCACATAAGTGTTTCCTTTGCAGACCGGAGTTACCAAATCAGATTGTGCTCTTGCCCAGCCACAGGCACCTAGAACCGCTCCATGTCCCTGTGAGCTTTGGTGGCCATTCCCTCAATTTGTGTCTGCTTATTGTCTTCAGTGTCCTGCGCCAGCCAGCTGCTCCAGAGCTGGGACACTGGCTGTTCCTCAAAATAAGCCCTTCCCAGTGCGGACGCACGCTGTTACCTTGACCTGGGGTAATTTTGTACGCAGCCCTAACCTCTGCCCCCTCCTGCACACTGCCTGTCCCTGATGCGAAGTCCACACAGGCTGCGGTGCTGCCTGTAGCCTGCCTGCAAGAGCGCACGGTCAGGGGAAAGATCAACAGGCAGCACTGTTCCTGTACAAGATACTTCACATACCTCCCACATACCTCCCACCACCGTGATCCCTGTAACCACTCCCTTCCCTTGCCATGGAGAGGGAAATCCCTCGTCCTACCTGCCATTGTGCCCTCTCACATGACAGCCAACATCTGATGTAAAAAAATTCCAGTTTAAAGCAATCTGGGTGATACCATGTTAACAGGGTTGCTTTCTTTGGGTTGTGCAGAAGGGATGCTGATGGCTCATAGTTACAAAGTTCCCAGCCCTCCAACTGCAATTCCTAACACAGCCCTCTTCCACCTGTGTAACCCTTCTGCTTCGATCACTTTGTTCAGGCAGCCTTATCCTATTCAGAGACAGCCTGAAAGCAGGATACATATAAGAAGGACATCAAACTATGGGAGTGTGTCCAGAGGAGGGTGATTAAGATGGTGAAAGGTCTCAAGGGCAAGACTTAGGAGGAGCAGCTGAGGTCACTTGGCTTGTTCAGCATGGAGAAGGCTGAGGGGTGACCTCATCGCAGCCTACAGCTTCCTCAAGGGGGGCAGCGGAGGGGGAGGTGCTGATCTCCTCTCTCTGGTGACCAGCGACAGGACACGAGGAAATGGAATGAAGCTGCATCAGGGGAAGTTCAGGTTGGACATTACGAAAAGGTTCTTCACTGAGAGGGTGGTCAGTCACTGGAACAGGCTCCCCAGGGAAGCGGTCACAGCACCAAGCCTGTCAGAGTTCAAGGAGAGTCTGGACGATGCTCTTAGTCATATGGTTTAGTTTTAGGTAGTCCTGCGAGGAGCAGGGAGTTGGACTCGATGATCCTCATGGGTCCCTTCCCATTTGAGATATTCTGTGATTGTATGATTCTATGACTACTTAAAATACAAAGCAATTATTTATTAACTAATATGCAGAAAAGATAGCTTTTTTAACAAGCTTTTGTAACAAACTGCTAGGTGAAGCATTAATATGCTCACCACCTTGAGCAGGTCTGAAATGCTTTGTGAAAACAGAACTTGTTGGGTGTAGGAGTTTGGCCTGTCAGTGGGAGGAAGCTTTCACAGAGAAAAGCGAGGTTAATGGAGATGGCTGTATGTTTCGCTGAAACTTGCCTAGCTCCCTCCTCTGTGTTTTTCCCCCTCTTGTCTTCCCTTAAAGAGTATGTGAGGCTGCCTCCCAGGGCTAATGTGACTGACATGAAATCCACTCTCCCCTTTCTGAGATCTGTGCAGTTTATTGCATCGCGTGCTTTCCTACTGCTCGATCTACATACATGCTAGACTATTTGAAGCATCTCTGTTGAAGGAATAGCACTGGTAGAGAAGACCTAATGGAGGCTGGAAATTTGACCTTGACTGGTGGAAGAACATGGAGGAACTTGTCTTTGCAACCAATCACTCAGAAGGTCCCTCTTCTGTGAAATTCTCTGCTTCCTTTAGCTGTTTTCCAAGGCTCCCTCTGGAAAGTAGTAGGACATGCAGTTATGCGAGTCGTCAGTAGTAGCAACATCAGCTGTATAGAAGAGTGGTCCAGAGAAGTCAGAAAGCTTTGAGTAATGTTTGGGTGTGCTAATACAGTCTCTTTTAGGGTTTAAGAGAAGTTGTTGTGTAAGATGAGATGTCTCTTGATGTGTTGTCTTGGGAAGGTTTCGTAGCTGTCCTCTGTTTTTATTCCCACATCCGAAGTCAGAAATAGCGACTTGCACCACAGCTTATTCTCCTAACAGACAGAAGCATTCAGGGCACAAACTGGTTAATTTATACCGAGTTGATGGGTTGGCTGATAAGTCACTGCTAAGGGCACACTGTGGCTAAGAAGGATTTGGTGAAAATAAATGTTATGGATGAACTGAGAATTTGCAGGATAAGTGACATCCCTGAAAATTCTCCATACTTGGGGCCATGTGGAAACAATTGGCAATGACAATGCTTACCTGTCCCATTTAGGGCTTTTGTGCAGGTTATATCATTATTTCCTTTTTATGAACATTCTGGAGGAAAGTAACCATTGCCAAGCAGAGTCTACAGACAGTTTATACTGGACGAAGGGAAGAAAGTCATCTTTAGGGAACTGCATGCCATTAAAGGTTTGCTTTTAACAAGCGTACACTAGGATCACTGCCTTAGATGAGTTGACTGTGGTAATTTGCAAGAAACACATTAATTAGTTTTAAAATATTTATAATTTGTATGTCATTTAGGCTTCCAGTATTAAGAAAATGCATTTCAGCATGTGGATTCATATTGCAAAGTGTTCAGGGGCAGCACTGACGTAAGGTCTGGCCTGCTTCCCCCGTCCCCAGCCACTCGTTCCTGTCTCCAGGCTAAGGCAGGATTTATGCTGCTTCTCAGTTGTATCAGTGCAACTGTTTGTGCTATTGTGGTACGAACTAGAGCAGAGAACTTCATCTGAAATAGAACAGTTGTTAATTTTGGCAGTAACACTGGAGGCACAAATACAGCTTTTTAATATGGCTGAATATGAGCAAGCTCTGTAGATCAGTAACGGAAGTGCCACTACGGGACACAGGCACCATCTCTGACCCCTTGTGAGCTCCAGTTTCCAACGATCATTTAGAAAGCTTCAAGCATAGTGAGGGAAACACTGGTTTCTCCACATTCAAAGCAAAAAGAGAAGAAATCTGGATAACTTATGTGACAAAGATGTACACACTGTTATCTTCTCTAGCTTGCAGTGTTTTTGTGGCAAGAAACTTCCTGACGCTGTACAATATTTCACGTTTATTTACAGTGAGGCCTGTACTGATTAGTATAGACTTTTGAATTCAATCAACTGAAGTGCTAAAACTGTGCTCAAGAAAAATGCCTTTTGCTTAAGTTTAATAGCATTTCTGGTAGGGAAAAATCAATGCCAAACAAAGAAACTGTCTGTGTCAGCCTTATCTAAATTTGTTTGATCACGCCGTAACATATATTTGAAAAGCACTTTCAAGTTGTAGAAGGAGAGTAAAGGTTAAGTATCAGCAACAATGGGCAAATGCAGCTGGTAACGTCATACATAGTTAACGATATTATATGGGTGTCATGCTCTTCCAAAGTTATTACTGCAGTTTTGTCTTCAAAACACTGTGGTGAATTTGTGATAGGCTTGACACAAAATGTCACTGAAAACGAAAAAGAGAAATTACAATTCTGAATGTGATGAAGGAAGCACTTGCAGACTAGTATTGTCTGTCCAAATCAATAGAGAGCAAATGATTCATTTTTGCTGGCTTTTTTTTCTTACTGAATTAGTCACAGGCAAGCTTGCAGCTAGGAAAAAACCCAACACGCTGAAATGAAAGGAAATGAGCAGACAGCAGTCTCAGAGAGAACGGTAGAGGGACCACTGGGAATTTCAAAATATCAGCCTTCTGCCATAGTGGTTACGCTGCTGAAATGGCAGATGTGGACTAGCTTTTTCTGTCCCCGATGAGGACACTGAAGGCAAAGTGAAGCTAGTTGCTTAATATGCCTAGTGCCTTTGTCATCGCCTCTTGCCATAACATGAATGAGAGTGCTGTATGAATCTTTGGTTCATACATGATTTCAGATTCATTTTTACTACAAGTGTCTTCCACATTTCCATAATCCACAACAAAACAGTCCTGAATAATAAGAGGTGAAAGCAGGTGTCTGTGGAGTACGGGGCATATTTCATCCCTCTCTAAGGATGGCTTCCCACGTGGAAGGGTGAAGGAATGTGGCAGAAATCCTTCCAAACTGCTGTCCATCCTTTTCCGTGGGCTTTGTGTCATCCTGTGGGACCCTGAAGAAGTTCCTGTTCCTATGGACGGAGGTCACACCTGGTGCTTTGCAATGGGAAAATCCACAGGAGGCAGAATACGCATGGACAGGAAGAGATGCCCTCATCACAGTGAGCTTTGCTTCCACCAGAACCTTGGCCATGATGACAAGCCCGATAGCTCACGTGCAGGGGAGAGAGGGCCCACTATGGCTGGGTGTCTCCTGTAGGTGCTTGCTGCCTCACCTTGGACAGGTTTAGTAGAATATACTGTAGTGTAGTGTCATGTAGCATAGCACAACATGACACCTGTGCCACCAGCTTCAGTGCTACGACCTACTTCTGTGATCATCCATGTCTCAAAAGCATGCATGAGGGGAAATCCAGACCATGACCCTCCTGCCCCTCTCTTTATGTGAGGGGTGGGGGAGGACTTCAGTACACCTGAGTTCGTTATTTAGGTTTTCTCCCCTTACTCCTCCTGACTTCACTCCCCAACTGGTAACTCCTGAGTAAGTCTGTGGCTAGTTCCCTTTCCATTCCTTCACAGAGGCAGGGCAGCCTCAGTCCTTCTGCTTTCTCATGCTGCCTCCTTTTGGTGGCTGCAATTTGGCAGCAGAAGCTCATTCATGTGCTTTCTTCCATCTCTGTCATGCGCTAAGCCCACCTGAAACCTTAGCTCCAGGTTACACCTCTGATCCTTGGGCAGCATTTAAGCATCATTACCTCTACTTTTGCTACCATTAATAATCTGATTTTTCTCATCAGGTTAGGATGGAACATTATTTGCTTTATGTGTTAAATAGGTTTAAAATGCTGTTATCATAGTAAGAAATGTAAGCCTAGTGATTAAGGCAAATAAATTTCTTTGGTAGTTGCTTTTAATCTCACCAAGTCAAACTGTAACACAGCTATCATGGGAAGATATTTGCCAGTTAATGTGGAATTACCTCAGAAAGAAGTCCCAGACTTCACTGATACTCCATCTGACAACTGTTCAGTCTTCTCATATCATTTGCAATTCTGTATACGTGCATCTTGTCATCGCTTCCTGCCTCAACTTAACCATCGGACCCCTGAACTCTTGCAAACGTTGATCCTTCAATGACAGTGTAGAACAAACTTGTACTCTGCTTCCTTCGTAGACTTCTGATTCTGTAAATATGTACTTGCATAACTTCACATGGGCCTGAAGTCTTTCTGAAGCCAAAGGATTTGCCTGTTCATGAATGTAAAGCTATACACATGCATGAATGTTCGCAGACTGAGGAAATTCAAATCTCATATATAAAAGGTTCATGTAGTGAGTTGTCCCATTCACTTCAACTTCATGAAGTCCTTCAGGATAACACATTGACCGGTCTGTAGATTTGCAGGCCTCCTGTAAATACCTAGGGACGTAATTATTTTTATTATTGTGAGAGAACCTTTTGGAATTAGTGGAATTGTTCAAAGTAGTAAAATATACACATACATAAGGCCCCACAAGTAAATTTAAAATGGTTTTCTGAGTTTATTGCATCTCTGCTCTCTTGTACTGTAATTTTTTTTTTTTCACTTCTAATAGGTCTTTTAATAGAAAAGTGATTGAAATAAGAGAGGAGAAATAGAGAACAACAGTATGTGAAACAACCTTTGATCTTTCTGTAATGAAGAATTTTAAATATATGGAGTGTCTTTAGTGCATCAGCTTGCAAATGCCAATTCCTATTAGCAAGGTTACAAAGATACATGCATTGAAATGATTAGAGGATCAGAATCTATTTTTTAAAACTTTTCTTCTAAAATAGAACACATATATTTTATAGCTTGTATACAAGGTACTCGGTGCACTTTGGGGTTAAGCTATCTGATTGGCTTTCTGAAAACTCTGTTAAAACACTGTAGACCTGGCTGTAATAGTAGACAACTGTTATTTCAGTGGCACTGCATGATCTGAACTTTGGAGAATTTAGAACTTTGCCTTGACTGTACATCAGCATTATTTGCTACGTACCAGAAATTATTTAAATTTCTTTAATGTAGTGCATTGTAACATTATAGTAGTGCCATTCTCACTACTGTGTTTCTATGCGTTGTTCTAGTTCATTGAACCTAGACATTTGTGGGAGTTACTTTCCCAGGACTAACTAAGAGCAGCAATCAAAGATCAAATATGTATCTGGTCTGTTTTTAAAGAACTAAAAGCACTGATGCCATTTAGGAAACTTGGAGGGATTTTGAGAGAACAACACCTCTCGGGGAGCTGAGTTGCTCTTCGTTCTGCAATGTGACAATCTTGTAATTTTTTTCTTTCCTTCCAAAAGAGGAAGATACAGAGGCAGGTTTTGTGAGTTTTCTTTGACTTTTCCAAGAGTGTTTTTAGTTGTTTTTTGGGGGTTTTTTTGGGTTTTTTTTGTTTTTTTTTAAAGCTGGAAACAGTTGATCACGAGGAATCTTAAAAATTAAGTGCAGAGTAGTATCTGAAGGAAAGTTTAAAAGGTATGTACAGCACTGGAATATGTACAGTGCTGAACTGTCCTAAGATTACTGAAAAATTAAATAAATTCTGTAATAGCTATCTTTTCATGCTATGATTTTTTTATTCTTTTGGCAATTGACATTACTTTTATTTATTTCAAGAACAGCTTCAAATAAAAGACATTCTGCGCAGACATTAACTGAGTCCTATTAGTGTCACTGGAGATAAGCATGTAAACTCCACTGTTTTTCTTGAACTAAGAAAAATGATATATGCGTAGGAGAGTAACATAAACGAGCGGAACAAAGAAAAATCTTAGTTAAAATCTAAAATGGCACTTCTGCTATGACAAGTTGAGCTTAGAGTTAGGAATGTGAGCCGATTCAATATGACATTATCCCTGCATGACATAGGCATGAAAGGGAGAAGAAGGAAAAACCCCAAAACTAACCACGGAGCATCCTGATTTCTATTATTAGCGTGTTCAAGTCTTGTATTAGTAGAGTTAATTTTGCTTACCAAGATTTTTTTTTTTAAATTCGTAGATAAGGTTTCTGAAAATTGAAATAGTATAAGTGCATATTTGTATGTCCTTCCATGTCTTCAATGATACAGGCCATAAAGCCTTTACAGAGTCATTGAACAAGTACAGCAATACAAACTTATTTTGCTTTTGCCTTATTATAACAGTGAAGATCTTAATTCTTTAGCCTGTAAATATCTATCCATCTATCTGTATAGAAATTTAAATAAATATTATACACTTGGGATGTTTAAATTTTTGAATAAGAAAAGAACAACATTTTGATTTTGGCCATTTTAGGTTGATAGATCATTACAGTCCCTGAGGTGAAACAAGAGTATGTTTAGCAATATAGTATGATCTTTTACAAGAAAAAAAATCTTTAAATTCATTTGCTTTTAGCATGGGTTATATATATATTTAAAAAAAATTTTTTTTTTTCCTTTCAGTGTAGGCTGAGTTTGATTCCTCATCAGGACAATGTGAAAATCAGAAAATGCAGGTTAACTGTCCTTTGCTGTGGTAATATTATTCCTCCTCCTTTTCTTCTAGCTGCAGCTAGGTAAGGTGGTAGTTTATATCTCAGAGATTTCTGCATTTCAGTGTATTTACATTAAATTCATTAGCAGTAACTCCTTCTAACTCTTGTTAGCGCACTCTTGTGCACACCGCACAGTATTTATGCAGTGCATCAGTCAGGACTCTCTATTTGCTCCAATTATTTATATTTTGATTTTCTTTCTGGTATAAAATCAAGAAGGAAATGAAAAATCACTATAAAATACATGTATTTGGCCAAGGAACCTCACATTGGAAAATATGTGGCTGAGTAATTTTCATCTCCCCTAGCACTTAATGTTTTTATTGTGATGCTGGTCACCTCCCTTACTCCTTTGTGCCTTTCTAGTCACTTTCTAACTTTTACCTTTTGATGATAGCTATCTATTTCCATGTTTCTTAAGTTGCATACTTAAAAAAAATCCTCATTTCTGCTTTTATGTTCACTTGTCATTTCTTTGGTCTTTTATTATTTTCCTCTTTTACATTTTTGGAGGAATAGAGGCAGTTAATTGTCTTTCCTTTAATGACCCTCACATTCATTATGGTTTTCTGCCTAAATGTTTTCTTTCAGTCAATTCCAATCAGTATTTTCCTCAGTGATCAAAGTATTTTTTCTAAGGAACATGTATAGCCATTACCAGTTGAATGTCTCCTAATTTATTCCCATTGAATGTAATGAAGTCATAACTGCTCCTCCCTATGTAACTACCATCTTATAGTCCTAGCCATCATGGTGAAATCCAGAATGTTTGGAAGCATTGTCCTTCCCCGCCCCCTCACCCCCCTTCCCAAACGCAATGATTTTTTTTTAAACTTTAAGATTTTTAGAACTTTTACCGAGTGCAGTAGGCACTGGGTTAGGCTGTCTCTGTAAATTACTATTGTAATCACTCAACAGAGAAACTGGGATGAAGTCAAACGGGGTTCTTGTACACTCACTTCCAAAGGAATCCTGTCATACCAGGCAGAATCCTGAAAACAAACCCAAACAGCACTTAGTACAGCTCTGACTGATGACCACCGACTGCCTGCAAATACTCCTCATGTTGTTGAAAACACTCATGCCCAAACCACAGATGCATTTGTCAGGGGCACACAGCACAGAAGCGTGTATTACCCATTTGCTTCTCCTAGCACACTCACCACAGCAGCTTGTCAGCATCTCTGAAGGTAAATGGCCAAGTATTTTCTCCCACAGTTGGCTACCCCATAGCCAGTGAACACACTTTTGGACTGTGCTATTCATGTGCAGCCTCTGGACAAAAGAGGATGGCTCTGGGATTCTGTGGTAACCTCATCACAATGTTTATTTGTATGTCATTGATAGTTAAAGCTTCTGTAAGCCTAAGTAGTTTAAAACCTTTGAAGTGCCAAAGGCTTGTATGGTGCTTATTTATGTTACTATCTATTTCTGTTTATTTTCTAATTTTAAAAGGGTGACGTTCATACATTGACAGTGTCTTGACACTATAATGAGTTGCCTTGACATTGTGTACCTTTATAATTAGCCATAATAAGTTGCCTTACTAGATATAAACTGACAGATTCTCTTGGTTCCTGAAGTTGTGATGAAATGTCATCCAAGTGCTTTAAGAATATTTCATGAAGCTAAGAGAGTATTGTTCTGAAAAGAAAAAAGCACACCCCAAAATCAGACTGAGAAGTAGACACTGCACTTGTAGGACAATAATTGCAATGTTTCTCCAAACTGAAAATACTTAGCCATTGTCTAAAAAGAAGATTAAAATACCAAGAAGTCTGAGTTAAATGTCAGTTACTGTTAAATTTTTAAAAAGATTTAGCTTTTAAAAATGCCTCAATCCCAAATGCTTTTCTATTTGGGAAAGGATAACCTTACAGGGTAGCTCAAGGATACTTTTCAGGAACAGCCTTTTCAAAGGCTGAGAAGGAGCAAGAGACCTCACATGTGGCTCTCCTGGACAAGACCTACACCTGCTTCCCAAACATATCATCGAATCAGAGAATGGTAGGGGTTGGAAGGCACCTCTGGAGATCATCTAGTCCAACCCCCCTGCCAGAGCAGGGTCACCTAGAGCAGGCTGCACAGGGCTGCGTCCAGGCGGGGTTTGAATCTCTCCAGAGAAGGAGACTCCACACCCTCCCTGGGCAGCCTGTGCCAGGGCTCTGTCACCCTCACAGTGAAGAAGTTTTTCCGCATGTTCAGGCGGAACTTCCTGTGTTCCAGTTTGTGCCCGTTGCCCCTTGTCCTGTCACTGGGCACCACTGAGAAGAGTCTGGCCCCATCCTCCTGACACCTGCCGTTGAAATATTTATAGGCGTTGATGAGGTCCCCTCTCAGTCTTCTCTTCCTCAGGCTGAACAGCCCCAGCTCCCTCAGCCTTTCCCTGTAGGAGAGATGCTCCAGTCCCTTAATCATCTTTGTAGCCCTCCGCTGGGCTCTCTCCAGTAGTTCCTCGTCCCTCTTGAACTGGGGAGCCCAGAGCTGGACACAGTACTCCAGATGGGGCCTCACCAGGGCCAATCATGATGCTGGTCTGTTGCCCTCTCCCCAGTGCATGAAGTCCTGCAGATGTCGTATCAACAGATAATTCAGGCAGGTCCTTGCCTGTTTGGTAGGAAGTACTGAAGGCACTGATCAGAACCTAACTGAGCTTGGCTGCAGAAGTTTAGCTTTATATGCAGAAAGATTAGGAGTTTCCCATTTTGCGATAACAAAGTCTAATACTCTTGTTGCAATTTAATCCCTAAATCCTCGAATCTCCATTAGTCTGGAAGGATGTGTCTTAAAGTATGATACAGTATTCATTATAATTTTATAAACCGCTAAGCATTTGATTCAGCCTTTCAGTTCTGTTTCAATATGGTATATTGTTGTGCAAAAGGCTGTTTTATAAAAATTTTTTTCTGTCAAAGCCTAAATAGGTTTGTGCTTTTTACTAGTATTAAATGCAAGGCTCTAAGCCTGAGACAATATAACCGTTTCTTTATACTGATCCCTAAGATCACAATTAAAAATAGTTGTTTCTTAGGAAAGCTGTTCAGGATACCAGGTTAACTAGTGCCCTCAGTTAAAACCACGTCAGCATTGTAGTAAACTATTCTCTGATTTTTAAATATGAGTGTTGATATTTTTATTTGATTGACCAGAAACAAAGTCTTTCAGTATCTCTTATGATATGTTTTCAGTAATGCAAGGCACTCTATGTAATATATGGTATCCAAGACCTTATGTAACTCCACCTGATATTTTAGTAGCTGATCAGTGGTGAATAACATATTCTGAAAATTGCTCTTCCTTCAGGCTACTTCCAGCTTTGCTGTTAGAGACCTTATTTCTTCAAACTTGATGTGATATTAAAAATTTGTGTAAGATTGATTATGGCCAGGCATAAAAATATGTTGTAAAAAGTTTCTCATTTGATGTATAGGTTTTTCTGTTTCATATGTCAAATTCACTTTTAATTATTTTTATTAGGTTTGAATACCATATGATAAACTGCATGTTGTCATAACACTCCCCTCAGTGATTACAGTCTTAACATTTAACAGATGTGTGCAAAAAGCCGTGACCAATTTCACTAGGCTTCCACCGTGAATGGATACTCAATCGGTACATCTAGTGAATCAAAGCTTGGAGACTTTTGTTTCCACAAGGACAGATGAATGTATGAAGAGTTAGCTATTTTTCTACATTCTCAGCAAAATCCTTTTGCATAAGTAAATTAGTGACTTACTTGAAGATACCAAAAGGGAGTTTTATTCATGATGGCTCCAATGGCTTTTTTTTTTTTCTTGCCAATGGCATAACAGCGATGTAAAGCAGTCCCTAGATCTCTGTAAACATTTTATGTTCTTCAGAGTGTGCAGTTAGTATATAATAGCAAAAATTTGCAAACAGTGATGAACAGTGACTAAATACTAGCAAGCCATGAAAAGACTGAAAACTAAACCAGAAGTTGTGTAGCAGCTTTCTCTTCACCTATTTAGCTCAAATATTTTTTTTTTCCCTCCTCTGTTTGCCTTGGCAGTTATATGCAGGATTGGTTGATATCGAGTAATAGGCAAGCCTTAAACATAAACTCAGTGCAAATCGGAGATCAGTCACTACTCGTGTGAAAATGATACAATTTATGAGGATGCTTGATCCAAATTCTCTCGGCAAATCTAACAGAATTTTTGTTATTTTGTTTTTGACTTTGTTTTTCCTTGGATTTGTGCTTGCAGATTTTATCATGAGTAGGGACTTCTGTTTCTGTCAAACCTGAACAGCATAGACAGTATTTTCGTCAATGTACAACACAAACTCAGCTGAGAGTCAGTCCGAAAAAAGCATTATGCCATGTTTTCTTCCCAAGGTTTGTTCTTCTAGACTCTGATTGGTTTTCAGCATTTTCGTATTTGCTATAATTTTGATTCCCTATTAATATTCCTACCATCAGAGTCTTTTGCTTACTGCTTCTTCTCTGAGTTACACCCGGTGTATGGTAATTTGCTGCCAGCTTTACTTGGTCCATGGCTAGAAGATACCACTTTTTTTAAGAGCAATCTGGAGCCTGCTAGTCACCATGTTAGGATGTTCTCTTGAAGGAATCTTTCCTGAACTTGTCTAGTAGCATTTGTGTATACACACCTTCAAAAAGAACAAGACAAAATAAGGTCAAAGAAGGATTTTAGATTATTTTAGTGTTTGATTTATTTAAATAGTATAGTTCCAAGAAAGTCAGAGTTAAATATGTGGGAGCATTTCTTTTACACATAATCTTTATCTCTGTGCTCAGTCAGTGCTCTTTTTAGCAGAGAATAATTCAGTGAAATTTTTGCTTCCAAAATTCTGATTTTCCAGACATTAGATTAATTTTTACTGAATCTGTCCCAGACTGGGCCATGTTTCAGTCCTAGTTTCACATTTAATTTTCTGTCTTCTGTTGATTCAGGTCAGATCCATGGATATAGAAAACAAGCATAATGTAGTCAGGTCAGAAGCTGAAACATCAGCTCTTGATAGGTGATAGATATCTTTATTATAGCTATGTTAATGGATGTCTAGTGTCTAAGATGCACCTACATTTGCCTGATCATAGTAATTTGCAACTACAATAGATTAAATATATTCATGTGGATGCAGTTTATCAGGTATATGCACAGCTTTGGACATGAAAATACTGTTGGGGCACGTGTAGAGGCCAGAAAGAGGCCCTTTGTAAACATGATATTTAAAGTTATGCTGACACAGAGTTCCTGTTTTGCTCAAATATTCAGTAAGAAAATAATTGTGACTATTTATATGCCAATGATAACAAAAAAGTTCAATTACAATATGTTTTAAATGTGTAGACTTTCACTTTGCACACATAGCATACAGCATTTTTCATCCAAGGTGTGCACAGTGATTTAAAAAACCTAGTTAATATAATTTTGGTTTACCTAAAAATAAACTATATACAACTATATACTATATATGGTAGTATAACTCTGTAAGAAGAATGGGAATATAGCAGTATCTTGGCATTTTTAGATATCAATTTTTAATGGAAATTTCTCATGCTATTAGGGCACATTTCAGAAAAACAATTCAGAGGACTGTAATATAGTTTGTATTTCTTTCTGTGTTTTTGGTTTTTTTTTTTTTAAATCAACCACAGCATCAGAAGATGTCAGTTCTTAAATTTTCAGTGGTATAGAGTTGCAGTACTGTCTAATAAACAATATGAAGGAATGCAAAAGAGATTTCTGAAAGAGTATTTTGAAAGTTCTTGACATAAAATCAAAAAAGGAAAGCCTAAGTAAGTGAAGTTTAAATAAATGCCTGTAAGATCATTTTATTAAGTTTGTTGAACAACATGTGGTTAAAATTTTCATTCCTATAGACCATTAACTTCCTGCAAAGAACTGCTGATTTAACTGATGCATTACCTACTAAACATCTCTACTGTGTGGTTCTTTAGGACTTGAAAATAAAGGTCATGTCCTTGCTAAAAGCACAATTAGGCTATCTGTAAGGTACAAAATAGAGAGATTCCTGATGCTGTTTGCTCCCAGTAACCCTTTTCTCCTCTACCATTTTTTTTTTTTGAGAGTTTAGACAAGTGATTATAAAACCTGGAATTAACACTAACTATACCAGACATGGTACATTCAATGAAATAATAGCATACTCGTATTTTTCTCTACCAATTTGAAAAGTTAGCAGATGTTATTATTTTATTGAATATACCACGTCTGGTATTCATGACTGCTATGTTGGAATGAGTGTATGACTATCTCTGGACGGACATTCAGCTCTCTAAACCCTGAGGCCAACAAACAACCATAAACCCCTTGTTATCTGACCACACTAAGCTGTAAATGGCTTGAGATCACTAGTAATCATCCTGCAAGATCTTTGGACTGTAAGATTCTTCAACTTATGTCGATAGATTATTTTTCATTTGCTCCATTCTGGCATCCCAGGACCTGTGGTCCTTTCGTTTGGATCTGAACTCTTTGGCTCAGTACTTCTCTTGCTCCAGTAAAGCTAATTTTTCAGAAATGCAAAATTTTAGATTACCTATGCAAAGAGCCAAAAAGTATATACAATTTTAGAGGATCCAATCCCATCAGGCTTACAATGAAAGTCAAGTAGCTAGAGGGAACTAAAAATTCTGTACAGAAACTCCCCCAAAACTGCCAGCCTGCTGGTCTAAATAATTTTCCTTTCTGTTAACACAGAAAGATAACAAAACAGAACAACTGTTTTAACATAGAATTTATATTAATATGATTTATTTTTTCCTCAGATCATAGCATGGCTCTTCATAGCAATTCTGTATCAAAAATGAACAAACTGGCAGCATGGCTGCTTGGGAACATATTTACCAGACAGCAGGGTTCCTCTTGTAGTCCATTTGCTGCCAGTAGGACAACTGGCTCTGGCGGTTAACTCAGAAATGGAATAGTGCAGCAAGCCTTCAGAAAAGTGCTATACCTGGGGTGACAGCAATTGCACTCTCCAGCTGAATTTGCCTCTGAAGCATTTTGTATGGAGTCATGCCATTATGGCTCCCTCTCTGTGGTAAGAACGGCCCAAACCTGAACCAAAGAACTACAGCTCTGTCGCTCTGTGGCTAGTACTGCAGGTAGTATACATAGTGGAAAAAAGGGGAAACACTTCTATTACATTTTGGGAAAGAGTGACCGAGACCTTGTGGAAATTTTTTTTTTTACCCTTTAGTCTTGCATGATAATCACCCAAGAATTCATGAAAAATATAGAAGAATTATTAGAAAGACAGACTAACCTCAACAGAACTAGTACAGATTTTTCAAGACAGTAAAATATTATTTTTAAAGGTACTAGGTAAATTTTATTTCAGTGAGCCTTCTTTGAACCATCATATATATATTTTGAAATAATGGTAAAGTATAAAATACAAGGGTTAAACTATCCCTATTTCTGCAGAGAAAAACCATACCTTTACAGTCACAGATAATTATTTTTGAGCCATCCAAACAGTGGACAACGGAGAACTACCAGCTATAATTATTGACTCAAAAACCATTGACAAAAGTCTCCAGTAAGATCATATTCTGGAAACCAGCTGCTCACAGGATCGGAGGCGTATGACTGTCCTCGATAAGAAACTGGCTAAGAGATTGCGAGCAAAGCAATGGTTCCTGGATTGTTTTCAGCATTGCAGAAGTCCTTTTGTGGCACACTGGATGTGATGTTGCCTAATGTATTTATCAATCACTGGATAAAAGTATATGAATGGTGAGAAGACAGATTTTTCAGATAATACATGATTATGTCGGTTAGGCAAAATCAAAGAAAGCTGTGAAGCAGCTCAGAAAGACCCAGTGGAGTTAGATGAGTAGATAAGAGATGATGGTAAAAGAAGGCACGCTGAAAGGAGTAATCTGAAATAGCATCAAAATGTGTTAAAATGCTGATGGAAAAAATATAAAATTGTTTGAGATATAGTTTCAAATGCTGTTACTGTTTAGAAGAAATATCCTTATAAAATAAAAATGGAAAAATAGTTCTACCACTATTCCACAGTCTTGGGTTTTAAATTAATTTAATCAAGAAGAAAAAGATGTGTAGTTATTTACGAATGATTCAGTGGAAATATCGCCTCTGTATATAGCAGTATATATAGAGAGAGTTCCTCATCTGCAATGCTGTACTCAGTTCTGATAGTCCTTTTGCAAAGTGATAATGTGATAGGAATGTTAAGTGTCAGCAAACAGAAAAGATTTACTGGCTTAGATTAAAAAAAAAAAGTAGTATAGAAAGTAGTAACTGTGATTGTATACTGTGCACTTTAAATTATCGTTTTCATAATAAAGGATAAGGAGAGATACAAACAAATGTAAAGGAACCATATTTAAATTAAGAAGTTTTAGAAGGTACAGAACACAGTTAATTCTGTGAAACTCATTGTTGGAAAGATCTTTGCCTTGAGACAACATTCATCTTTGCATTAGAATAAATACATACAAGGCACATTATGCTGATCACTACAAATTAAGAGTTAGAGAAAAATTGCCAGTGCATGAATCATTTTGTAATTGTAAAAATTTTTACACGTCTGAAATACCTGATTGCAGTTTGCTGTTAGAGACATGACACTGGGCCACGCGTAATAGTAGAGTAGGATAGCAATTACTGTGTTCGGAAAAGACTTGCTAGATCAACACTAGCCTATCTCCATCCCTAGCTGAAGTGGTTAGGAGGGAACTGGTTGCTTGACAACCATGTTAGCCCTAGGTCATTTTCACAATATTTATGAGCCGGTGTTCTATTTGCATTAGATTCATTAGCCATGCCTTTCGGAAGGGAGGCAGGAAGATACGGGGAGCTGACTCTTGCTGATCACCACAGATGATTGAGTTAAGATTGGCTTAAAAAAAACAGTGTGTGGGGGTGGGCGGTGGAAAAATGGAGGTTGCAGCAGGTACAGAAATGAAGTAGAGGCATTTCATGCATGTGGGGGAAAAGAATGGCTCTAAGCACAGTCTGGCCTGAGGTCCAGTCAACTCCTCCACACCTCACCTCCTCCTGGACGAGCTGCGGACGGTCTATCCAGCTGTTACTAACGGCATTTGGACTTGTGGGGGTCACATGTTTTTCTGCAAACAGTCTGGAGCTTTTCAGTGGTGTTTCTTTCCAGGCCTGGGTTGAAAAGAGCAGCAGTCTTTAGCTGCTAATGTAACCAAACCCAGAGAGAAAGTGAAGAGAAGAAGTGGGCAATTTGGAAAGAAGATGAGATACAGGAGGTCGGGGAGAAAAAAATCTAATGAAAAGGATGCAGAAATAACACTCTGTTTTTTCTAATTTTGGTAACCACCTCACTTTTCTTCTAAGAAATACATAGTTAAATAAATGTTGTAATGGAATATGTCTGATAAACCATTAAATCATCATACCACTGGGTCATAAACATGATGTGATTATTAATAAATCTTAATCTAAAATTGAGCTATTATAGATTTTTTTGGTACCATTAATATTCCTGTGGCTGATCCTCATACTGAAAATACCAAATATTTAATAATAGTTTTAGGTGGCTTTTCTTGCTTTGTACATGCTTGCTTGTATTTTTGGTTTTGTGACTTTTTTTTGCAGTGCACTGTATCGGATTGCAATGCCTGTATTTGTGAAGCTTTCCTTTTTTGCAGCAGTCAGCTATTGGTTAAAAATAGCTACATTATATTGTCATTAAATATTCATTAAATTGAGTTGTGGCAGCCTGTGAGAAGCATCCAATTAAGCAGTTCACTTTCCACACATAAGGCTACAAATGAGCAGTCTTCTTTCTTTTCAATAATGCATCACAGGCTGCCGTTAGTATCTGTAAAATAATTGATAAGGCAAAAGTTATTTGTAAAATACATACTAGAAATAGAAAAGTAGATTAGAGAGGATGGTTTTGCCTTGGGACGTTCCTCTGACTGTGGGAAAAGTACAGCGTACTTTGATTTAATTTTTACATAGCCTGGGGAAACCTGAAATGCCATATCTAATCATTCAATATTTTCTGTTTCTGACATGTATTATGTATTACTAAATCTTAAAAATCAGAGATGGAAAACACATCATAGACTTTACTCACCCCGAAGCTATTACAGGACAGTAAATATGGCTGGGTCATGGGAAAGGCTCAATGACTTTTTGGATCTATCCAGTTTATCTTATTTTGTTGCTAGCGCCTTGATGCACCCGTAGACTTGTTTGAAGAATGTGCCTAGGCTGCAGTCAGAGGCGTGACCTGATCCGTGCAGGCAGAGCTGAGCTAGTTTGAGCAGCAATGGCAGTGGAAGAGCGTTGGCTCCGGCTTCACCTTAGGACAGAACATCGTTCTGATTTCCTAGGACCAGCCCGTGCTGCTGACCCCTCACTGGCACACCAGCTAAAGACGTTAAAGCTAGCT
This sequence comes from Phoenicopterus ruber ruber, assembly GCA_009819775.1. Lineage (NCBI taxonomy): Eukaryota > Metazoa > Chordata > Aves > Phoenicopteriformes > Phoenicopteridae > Phoenicopterus > Phoenicopterus ruber. The sequence continues at coordinate 62,818,338 of CM020246.1, read as the reverse complement.
AGGTTTGCTGTACGTGTTATCAAACCGCTTCCTCATCTGCAGCGTAGACCTGCCTCAGATCATACGCCGGTTCTGACACAGCAGTGAACAATCGGTAGTAAGGAACCGCAGGGACCCGGAGGTCTCTCCTCTGAGCAGCAGAGCTGCTCTCAGTGTACCACTGCGGTAAGGTAAGGGGAGCGATGTCAGCCTGGTGCCAGCCTCCTGTTGTCCCCAGCCCTGGGCATGTCTGGGGACTAAACTAGGCTTCTGTGTAAGCTGCTGTATCCCAAGTTACATATTACATGCCTCTTTTGTAACAGCTTTCAGTTTCCATTTTGCATTGCATGTATCTCACCTTCTGCCACTTGCTGATTATTTCTCGCCTGTCTTCACTTACTGATGTTACTTTTAATTCACCACTTTATTTAATTGCTGATTTCAGCACACTGCTTCAAAATGTACCTTCTGGTTATTATCAAAGCCCTCTGTACAAGCTGGGCCTAAACTCCACAGGATATTGGTTCAGCAGACTGGAAACTGTTTGGCCATTTCATTTACATTTAAAATGTAGGCTTTAATTGAATTAAATATGAAGCAAAGCACTACAAGCTGTACAGTGCTTTTTCTTTTTTTTCTTTTTTTTTTTTTTAAAACCTGGGATGAAATTACAATTACTTTTATTGTCCCTACTGTGTAATATTTAATGAGACACCAAATCTCATATTGGCTATGCATTGATGTCAGAGGAGGAAACCTATGGATGCGGCAGCTAGCAGAGGCCACCTAAGGCGCTTGGAGCCTTTGAAGGCGAATGAAATAGCCTGGTAAAGGCCCCAGCGCTGGGAAGGAGGGCGTGCTTTGCAATGCGGCTGAGGACCGGCTGCCACTGCAAAGCGTTCCCACTCTCCTTCCTTCTCCACCTTCCACCTCCAGTCTTGCCCTCCTGCCACCTCCCCTGTGGCAGGGTCAGCACCCACCCAGCCCCGCAGCGGGGCAAATGGGGGAGCTAAACCAGCACATAACCAGTCCCGTGAAGATGCGAAGAGTCTCCCGATAGCACACCTCCTGGGTACCCGTAAGGCACGAGGGAAGGGGACGGAGCACGTGGCTGGGAGCTGTGGGTGGTGGGCTCCGGGTTCTGAGGTCTGCCGACAGGCATGCAGTAAAGTGAAACTATAGTCCTATTACTTTAGCTAGGCTGTTAGGTTTCAGAGTCAACATCATAAAGCAAAAAGAGCTATTTGCAGGACTACCAATAGTGGTGTTTTTGACCAGCTGCAGGCTCAAGCAGTCAGTGCTTTGGACTGTGTTATCAATATTACTTAAATACTGATGCGATTTTGACTGCCCAACAAGAACACCCCACTATAAGGTGATATTACAGTGGGAAGAGACAATTTACAAGTTTGTATATGACCACTACCATATCAAGAAAAAGGGGTAAAATTCTGGTTTGTGGGAGCAGTGGTAAAATTCCTACCTGAGAAACAGGATTTCATGTATGACAGAAATGAGTACGCATCTAGGAACTCAGCAACAAGCTAATTATTTGTTAATTTTCAACTCACCCTTGCAGCAGTTTACAAACAAAACATTTTGTGAAGACTTAGATTGTTTAGTATAACATCATTATGAAAGCTATATCTCAATTAAAATCTTATTTAAAAATATGATAATAAAACATTTTGTATCATAAATGAAAAGTACTGCAATTAATTCAGTAAGAAATGAAAAGTAAAGCTGCAATATAATTTTCATATTTTTTCCATGTTGTCTATATTTTCCAGGGTATAACTTGGAAGTCACAGACAAATTCATTTGGAAATCCAATCTGTCAGAAAGTCCAGAAAATAAGAACTAGCTACAAAAATATATGTAAATATAAGAAAAATATTTCAGTACACAATATGTACTGAAAGAAGAAATCAATTTCTCTGCTATCTACTGCTATATATAAATAATATACATTATTTATTTATTTTCCCCTGTGGATTTTCACATCCATCAACTCTTTCTGTAGAAATAGCAACAAAAGTTTAAAGTTTTAATAATTAAAATACCAAGACAGTAGAAGCAGTGACATAAATGAAACTAAATCAAATCAGGCTGTGATCTTGCATACTGGTACGTATGCAGACAGTGACATTGTTCCTTAAAAAACCCATCTTTTACAGTTTTCATTCTGTGAGGCTTGCTATTATTGTGCCTGGATATCAGAGGAAATCTTCCTGCCAGGCATAATTAGAATTGCCAGCTTTTGAAGTTTATCTTAGTATTTACAGGGATCATCTGAAGCCCAGTCAAATCAATGGAAAAGCTCCTGGGATATGTCTCCGCTGCGCAAAGCACAACAATACTAAGCGATGCCTGACTGGTGCTAAGTGAGCTGCGCTGTGCAGAGCCATGCAAGAGGCAGGAACTAGGCGCCACAAAGGAGCAGGTTAAGCCCCAAACAGACTCCGGTTCCAGAGGTGGCTTGCTCTCGGCCAGCGTATCACCTCCCTGCAGCTATATAATGCACGGCATGGGCAAAACCCTATTATACTACAAAGCCATGTGTAGTTTGGCCTCAACTGAAACAAATTCAGGCTGTGCCTGATAATCAGGTGTCTCAGGGTTTATGTGCTTCTCACCACATTATTTACCCAGTAACCTGCAGTAATATAACATCAGTAGCAAGCAGAGGATGTTTTAAAATGCAATATACTGCTTCATTGCTAAACTGTCAGGTAATGCATAATTTCTCCCCCTAAGCTCAAGCAAGGCAGAACACTTCTTGCAACCACCAAAGAGGACTTGGGGATGGAGAGAAGGTGAGACTGATGGCAGAAGGGCCCGGAGTTTACCCCAGGTCTTGAAGGCCACGTTTCTCCCCGAGGGCCGTAAGGGTGCCGTTGCACGGCAGCTTCAGCGCCCACGTGCAGACAGTCCCGCAGTGCGCTCTGCCACTGTCCACCACCATTTGTGGGACCACGGGTTCAGCTCATCAAGGGAGCTGATCTCCGTGATAAGTAATCGCTTCTTTTTTTTCATCCCCTTTGGTAGAGTTTTTTTCCAGACATGCGAGCTTCCTGAGCTGATTTGCGAGACAATCGCATGTGCTCAGTGCTGCGGTGGGGCTGGGCCCACATCGCTGTTTAAGAGCATGATACCATGTCAAGGTGATGGGCTTGAACTGCTGTGAAACCACTGCCTGAGTGGGGTTTTCCTAAAAGCAGAAGCTTTTTCAATCTTATTGTTAGTGATCATGGAGTATGACAGGGACTACTGGAAAGTGTAAGTGTAACTTAATAGTATTTATCTTATACAGCGTAGTAATGTGATGTCAAATTAGTAAAAGGCTTACATATAATCAAAAGGACGATCTGTGTCTGAGGTCCCAATCCTAATGCTTCCATAATACTTTAAAACATAGCAGGAAAATATACAGATTTTAACTAGCTTATAGTAGTATAAATCTAAATTTGTGCAAGAGAATTTTTAGCAATATTATGAGGAGCAGTTTAGCTGTAATACTGCTTTCATGAATTTTATGTTTTATTTTATTCTCACCATTAAAATCTTTGCAACTGTTTTGAAAGGAGAAAACAGTAAACACCATAATCTGCAACCCAGAATGATTCCTTGTGGGCTTCCTAAGCAAAAAATAGATAATGCATAGAAACAGAGTGGTCATTCAAATTGGAAAGATATTATGAAAGCAATACATTTGGCATTTAGTAAGCCCCAAAGAGAAGGTTGTGGTGCTAATATAATTTGTCCTACATTCCAAATAGAAAATGCAGAAATTATGAAACACACTTAAGGGCCTATTAGCAAATTATGGACTTTCGTTTTGAGGGTTATCCTTTGTGATGCAGTTCTTAAACTTGGCAGGAAAAGAGCATTGGCTAAGAGAGCTCAAAAAACTCTCACAACTGGCACCCTAGAATGGGCATCTTACTGAGGTTTGGCTGCTTTTGGGCTTGAGCTTAGCAATCCTTTTTTGTCCAAATTAAGCCTGGATTCATTTCAGCACCGGAAGATACTTTACATCAGATTCAGTAATAAAGAAGCAGCCCCCTTTACTGAACCAAAATGTACAGCTGAAAACAACAGCCTCAGCTTAGTGCATTTACTGGCAACATTAATTCTGCAGTCTCCAGTCAGAAGTGGCTCACGCCTTCTCAGCAGTGTAGACAAAATTGAATTCTGTTGCCTTACAGATAAGAAAAAAATAAGTAAGCCCCAGACAACTATGCTTCTTGTTGCTGTAGAGAGGTTTGGAAATAAGATATGGTGCAGCTGTGAAACTGTCCTCCTCCAGCAATCACCCTAACTCCGCACTGTCAGATCTCTTTTTTGGGATCACCAGCAAGAAAATCTTCCCAAGGGTCTTGTGCAGACAAATTAGTTGGTAAGACCTTTTCTGCCCCTTTCTGGGGTAATTTTACCCAGGTTAGTCTGCCACCACAGACAACTGCCTAGTTGTCCTAAGCCTGCAGCCGATCCTATCTTTTGTGTCCAAAACTGCTACCTTCTCATTAACTACACCAATGTTGAGAGAGGAAAGCCTCATTTTAATTCCTTAATGGTAGAATTACTGGTGCATGAAGCCAGCCGATGATATCAGCCCCCAGCATCACTTCTAGAAAGGTGGTAATAGTGGAAAGGAAAGAATGTTCTGGCTCTGCTGTTTTTCATAGGGATTGCTGAATATATGCAAAATGTTAACAGATCTAATTATTACATATTTTCCTCCTTTAATGACCAGAATGTGCCAGCATTTTGACTATTAAACACTCCATGTGGTTATAAAACACTTCATAAGTGGATGTCTATTGAGAAAAAAGGGTTTTGATCTACAAAAATGCAAATGACAAAACCCCAAAGTAGTGCAGGGTAATGCATTTTCAGATTTCCCAGAGATTTTATTGTTACATTGGTTGTCATAGTAGTATCCTTGCACTACCTTGGTTGGAGTTACAGATTTGTTAACAGAGGTGGTAAATAATTGTTTTTGTTGGTATGTGTTTAAAATGGGTAATAAGACTATAATTATAGGTATGAATGCCTGTTCTTACTTAAGTGCTAACTCTAGAGATTTAACACTGATGCCTCATTAATTCCTACTCTTGAGTTTTGCATCGGCAAGCTCATTTAATGTTGTCTCTAAAATATGCACTTTTCTTTCAAACAAAGCTGTTTTTTGCTTGTAAGAAAGATGTTCCATCAGCTAAATGAACCAAAAATTTTTTAAACTTTTCTTTAGCCTTTTACCCCTTTCCTTCCAAACAGAGAAAATTAGGTCTTAGCACTTTAGGTTCTGGGGAACACGTGAATCTTCCAGTAGCCTGGAAAGAAGCAATTATGCTGTCTCAGTGCAAATGTGATATTCAAGAAGGTACAATTTTCTTAAATTATATTTCTGTTAATTACTCTGAGCCTTTCTAACTAAGCTGTGAAAGCTAACTTGATTGCTCTCAACTACAAAATTCGGAATAAAGCCAAGATGAAAATGGCTTCTATTTCCTACTTGAAGAACATAACTTTAGAAAAATGTACTGACATTATCAATGAAGTAGCTACATTTTCTGTTTGCACCTTCTATTTTTAACTTTGTCAAATTGCAGAATTGCAAAATCATTTAAGCACCTTTCATCTTACACCTTTTTATGCATCATTTCTTTATAACTTGTCTCAGAAATAACAACAAATATTATTAAAATAGAATTTAATGATCTCAAACTGAAAAGCTTTAAATAAGTTCTTAGTTATACTTTTTCTTAATTAGTCCTATTAACAAAAACATAGAATATTGATGGATCTTTTAAAATAAAAAACGTTAACTATGTTATGGCTTGGTTTTCCAAGCAATAAATGTTTATGTAGTGATTCTGTGTATTTGTCTGTTCCCTCAAAAAACTTTGGGTTGCAATGACCTACTGTAAATCAAACTTGACGTTTCGTAACATAAAGCTGCTGAAGTTTTGTGAAAATCAGCAGCTGGCTGGAGAAGAGGAACCAGTGCTCTACAGTGTGCACTGAGGGAGAGGCAGTTATAATTCAGAGCCCTATCCATTTTAAGAGGCAGGAATCAAATGCTCAGTCAAGATGTGCATACTAGGTAGCCATCTCGGCACTTTGTCAGCTCCAAACCCAAACCGGCACGTGCTGACCGTCAGTCAGTCAAGGAGCTGGGGACATGAGAAGAAACAGGCAACCACTGTGAGGAAGACGAAAAGGCAAGGGCAATAGGACGGTGCTGAGTGTACGAAATGTACAGAGGAAGTGGCTAGGAGGCACAAATACAAATCCTCAAAAAGGGAGGATTCCTGCTGTGCTCTTCATGGAGGAACTCTTAAACACTCTGAATCATGCTTAGTAAAATGACATAAGAGGAAAAGCTATGCACTCACCAGTACACTAAAGCATCTTTACTTACACATAGAGCTTTAGGTAGAATAAGATTTCTATAAGTGAAGCTTGATTAAGTAAATTAAAACAGGCTTCATATATACTTTAGGTTTTTTGGCAGCTGAAGTGCAGGCTAAAAAAAGTGTGATTTAGTCCTGTATAAAGGAAACAGGAATGATGGATGAACGTGTATGCAATATCTATGATGCACAGTCCACAAGGCTGATGTGTAGGACAAAGCAAAGTCACTTGTTTTTTTATTTTGTAGGAGAAATAGTGCTTTGTGTTATTTTAGTCTCAGGTGCAGGGTCATTCCCTGGTAAAATGGACCTTCAGAGGCGCCTGTGCTTGGGACAATGCTTTGCTATATTGTACCTCATTCAAAAAGTACTGATGTTACCAGCTACAAAATTTTGTAATGAAAATGCAAAAACTGGGCTGCCAGTTTAACAAAATGCATATTATTGTTAGAATACCTGTTAGAATATATGTTGATTTGGAATAAAACCTAGGGATTTTAGAGACTTCTTTCTACTTAGCATTCCACTGCAGTACTCGTAGAAATCTGTGGACATTTTCATGGTATTGAAAAATAGACTTTTATGTAGGTCTCACATGTCTACTTTTTTAAATCTTCTTGAGGAGGAAAGGAGCTTTATGTTGATGATACATGGATCGTGTTACCTGTCAAGTCAATGATCTACCCTTTTAAAATCAAATCAGTCCTCAAAACAAACTAAAGAGCAGGTCTTATCACCTGCCTACTAAGATGTATTATATATTTTAAAAATAACAGTAATGCACTATGGTATCATTGAACCATCAATCCTTGGTTTAGCCACTTGTTGACTGGATGAGAACTGCATGAATGTCTCAGGCTACATGACTGCAAAGGAACATGCAATTGTAAAATATTCTGCTCTTCAAAAATCCTCTGAAACAGAGAACGCTGATTTTGGAGATGCAAGCGCTTGCTTTCATCTTGCAGTAAATAAGTTAATATTCCTTTCACGGGCTGTGGAGAGGGAAAGCTTTAGAATAATTTTGAAATCAAGGATGGTTTTTTTTCCATTGTGATATTTCAGAGAGGAAAGGACCATAAGAATTTTACAGATTATCTCCAAAGAGGTAATACAATGTTCAGAAACATAAATTACTGATGCTAAGGGCTGTACTGTAAGTTTGCACTGTGATTCTAACTCTGAGGGTACAATTCACCTGACTAAGAGTAGACATCCATATTTGGGCTAAAAGTCTCTCCTAAAAATGTGCTTCTATAGAGTCGCAATGCATCTGTGCTTTTATGCAGTGGGTGAAATCTGGACAATTGTGCTCTCTATAGTGATTCACCTTCACGGTGCTGTATCAAGGTACTTGTACACATACCCAGCCACTTGAAATACATGTAGTAGACACCTGGTACTCAGCAGCAGCTAATCTGCTTTACAGATCTATTCCTACTGGGCTAAATCCACTTACTGATATAGATATAGCCATGTGTAGAGGACTTAGGTAGGGATGGGACCAAGCAATACCAAGGGCATACGACAGAAGGGGACTTAAATGTGGTAGCTAGGACTATATGAGAAATAAGAGCAGAGCTACTTACTTACATTCTCTCTGCTCTTCACAACTTAAAGAGAAAGGCTAGAAAAAGAAATGGAGGGTCAGCAAATCTGCCAAAGCCTCCCTCACCAACATAACTAAGCATATAAAAATTGTCCCATTCCTCATAGTGGAAGGAGCCTCTCCCTCCTATTCCAATGTTACGAAGAAGTACAGTATCATTCAAGTGACTTACTGGAAGATCAGAGCCAATCTTGACGCATTTCTGCTGTAATACAGAAATTTTCTTGGACCTGACAGGGAAATCTTGTCTCACACGAGGAAGTACCAACATCTCTGCATTCCCAAATTCTCTTTCCTGGCTGTCCTCCTTCTTCAGCCCCTGAATTGGCCTTTGCCCAGCTGATGACACACTAGATCATAGTCCAGGTTATGTTTCGATGCAGGCAGCACTGTGCCACTCACAGCAGCTGCCGCTCAGTTGTCTTGTGCTAGAAAATGAGCATCCCTCAAGATCAGGCAGAGGCGGTTAGAAAACTGATTAATACCTCATCCACTTCAAAATATTGGGCTTTCTGCCTGTCTTTCCTAGGATGGTGTGGGGAGAGGTCAAGCATTCTCATGTCTGTCATGAATTCCTCCATCTCTCAGCATCTCAGTCCTCAAAGGCAGCTACGTAATGGGTGGGAATTCAGCATACCAGTACCTAATTTCCACAGCTCTGTTCTCAGTCTAGGAACTCTCCAGAGCCACATTTCCTGAACAGTCCAGTGGTCTATAGGTTCCCAACCAAACACTTCTCCCTCTTGCTCCACTTGTTACCAGTGGAGCCCTGGGCACCAGAGAGGAGCATGGCTGCGGAGCAACCTTGCTGCTCTGCATTTCCCAGGCCAAATAATTAGATCAGCATGGGAAAGTATTCCATGGAAGTGATTCAGCTTAAAGATTTGCTTATAATCTCTAGACGCCTGTCCCTGCCTAGACCATCTATCAGTGTTCACAATACTGCATTTCCAGTACAGTGGTCACACTAACAGAAACTGAAAGGTGTGTCCAAGCTCTTTACTCCATAGATTCATTTCCCAAGAGCTTGTTATTTCTAGCAATGATTTAAAGAGGAGTGCTGGTCTACCATGTCTTCTTGTTTGAGGCAACGTGGCCCCCTCTGCTGGGAGTCAGGGACAAGCCAGGCTTTTCAGAGCTGCTTTTCACAAACTCAGCCGTGTTGGTGAAATTCCTGTTGTTAACACACCCACGACACTGGCCCAAACTAACACTGTAAACATCAACTCTGAAGGAATTTTTGCTGCCACTGCAGCTCCTGCTGACGCTACTGCTACCTCTGCTTGTTAGGCAGTAGTAGCAAGTCATGCTTGTGAAGCAAAGGAAGGTAAGATCACAAAGGAAGAGCCTTTACCCACGCTACCCCTGCACAAGGGCCTACCAAGACTGCATCAAAGAGGCTGGGGTGGTGCCAGGTCTGCCATCTGCTCCATCATCAGGAGAGGGACCATCCAAAAGAGAGCACAGCAAATGACCAGTAAGATAAACAAGGGAGTTAGAAATTCTAGATTGTTTGGGGTTTTTTCCTGTTATAACTCCTATTTACATCTCACATCACTTTTTCAGTCCATATCAAATCCTTTTCTATTTCCATCAGACTTATCTCTCTGTGCTTTCCTTTGCTGAGAGGATTCTTATCTGCTGAGTCAGAGCTCCCTGGATTAGGGCAGCAGTATGTGACAACGATGCCTTGCAACTGGTGAGCCACTATAGCTCCTGTCCTGCCTTTGGTGCCTGTGATGCTGCAAATCTACTCTCTTGGTGTAACCGTGGATTAATCTTCTCCACTGCAGGATCTCCATCATATTCCAAGGCAGTTGCTGTTCACCTGGCTATCCCTAGTCCAGTTTTCCCTCATCGTTCTGTGCGGCAGCTCCCTCAGCCTTTTAGCCTGCAGAAACAGCCAATGGTACCTAAAGGTCAAGCACAAGGGCACCCTGAAGTGGTGTGTCCATGTGCTCTTTCTCTTCATGCAAGTGGTATATGACAATACTGTGTTGCTTGGCAAACACGGGGGCATGCTTTGGGATGCTGCCCCCAGCCTCTCTTTACCGCCTCTATATTAGTTTGTTTCTGCTCACTAGACGGGGCTTTTTTAATTGTCCTGGAACCTGACATGCCTCATGCTGGCCAAGCTGGCTCCACTACTAAATGGAAACTTCCCCTTTCCCCGAGTACTGTCTCCCACCAAACTCTATATAGTCTTTCCTGCTTCTCTCTTTTTCACCTGATCTGGAGTTTCCATGAAAGTCCATTAGATTTCTCTCTTCTTTATTGTTGCTGCTTATACAGTTGCAGATCCAGGCACCAAGCCAGGTGCATGAACAAGTGTAATTTACAGATTGCTATCACCTTGAGAGGTGCCTTATGTGAGAGATGCCCAGCTGGTGGATCCTGGCGTTACAAAAGTTAATAGTTATGTAAAGAGCAAAAAGCTTATTGCAGCTGTCAGTAAGAAAGAGTTGAATTATGACCAATTTAGGCCATGGTTTAAATGCCTAGAATAACATGGGTGTGCATGGAGCATCTCTGCAAAGGAAGCAGTCCAGACCCGTATCTTCAAGTGGACATCTGAACGCAGCTGCCTGCATGAGTGAAGACAGCAAATGTGTTTCTCGATGGTAGAGGGGGAGTTCAGGTGAGCAGCTTCCAAACAGCAAAACATTTGAATCAGTGCTAGTAATCTACTTTTAGAGAGATAAATTGCACCCTGACTTCCCGTCTCACTTGAGATCTCTAGGTGTTACTGTGCTATAAATAATAATAGCACTTCTTTTGACAAGTGAAGGAGGTTGAGAAATTGACTGGGAGAAAGACTGATTTTTCATCGTATAACATATGGATGATCAAGATGGGGGAGAGGATGTGCTGAACTTGGAAGATTTGTGTGAGGCTGTGGTTCCACTCTTCCTTGCAGGATTTGTGAGATTTCTTTTCCTACACAGAAATTGGCAGATAAAGCAGATAAAGTAAAGATTAAAGCACAATGACAGGCAAATTTGGAGAAATTTGCATAGTAACTGCCTGGCTAAATTTTGCCTGTGAGATCTATAAATCTGTCGCTTTCATGAACAGAAGATTCACACAAATCATTAGCCAAAAACTGAGAAAAGCCATCACTTATTTTCACAGAAAAAATAGTTGAAAGAACAATTTAACTATCTTTTCAACCATGAAAAGCAATCCTACCTTTTCAGCCATAATTTTGTATGGCTACTTTCACTGACATAGAAAAATCAGTACATCTAGTAGAAATTGATATTACACAAACTTTTAAAAAATGAAATTATCTTCAGAACAGGTTTTGTTATACCTTCTCAATAAACTCTCTGATGTTAATTCAGACAAATTTACGTAAAACTCTGTAATACCTTAACACAAAAGATCAGTAATAGTTCAATACAGTTTACCAGGGGGAGAACCTCACTTCTGTAACAGGCTGTTGCTTTACCCATTCATAATTTAGCTACTATAATATATACTATATATCTACTATAAACTCACAAGGCATTCAAGATATAGCTTAATGAATTCATCTTCCATTTTGTTTCTACTGTAGAAGCCTTAGTGATCCTTTTAATTTCTTTGGACCGTGCTCTGATGAATCCAGAACACGTGTCTGCTTTACTTTTCATTACAGAGTCCATTTTGTTTAAAACTTGCTGTGATGTAGCACAGAAATTTCACTTATATTCAAGAAAACTCAAGTTAACAAAGGCAAAGGTTATGCAATTTTTAAAGTTGTCATTAATTTTCCAGTATATGTCATACTAATTGATGCTAAAAAATGTAGACTGTTTTTATGAAAACTATGTAGATACTTTGGATTTACACCTTTAGAAAATGAGTAGAATCCAGTCAATTTGCTAAAGTACTTTCATTTCAGTACTTGAATTTTTTGCTCTTATTCGCTCATATTACGTGTTTACTATTGGTAGTGCTAAATACTCATATTCCTGGAATCCTAAATGAACACTGGAAAAAAATTTCCTCTTTGACAGAGTATTTGGCAGAGCAGTATAAAATGCATGCTGCTGTTTATATGGATTTTATCTTGCATTTAATGACGGTGTTTCTTGATAAACTATTTGAACTCTTTATTCTGGCACCCGCACTATCCATAACCAAGATATAGAGTGTCAGGGTACATTTTTTAAAATTCATCAGCAAGAAACCTTTTTTGTTTTAAATAGGGCAAAACATTAATAAGATGTTGCTGAACCTTCTTTTTTCCTATATCTCTTCACCTTCCTAAAAAGCACTTTGGCTGAAAGCATGCTTGCTTATAATTAAAATGAAATTATGTTGTGAGATATTCTGGGAGGTTTAAGCAAGAGAACTTCTGCTATTTCCTATTTGTCCTGAGGAATAAAAAGATATAGTGTCCCCACTCATCTCTGAAAGAACAATTTTCAGACCTGTCAAGTTTGAGGTTCAGACAATTCTGAGTAATCTATTTTGAGTAGTAAAATATGGAGAATAAAGTATCTTTCTCTGTATACCTATACATACAGCAAGAAGTATTTGTAGCATGTGTTCATGCAGACTGAATTAATTTTACTCAAACCTTTAAAAGGACATTCACCTTTCAGCATTGCTTATGCATGGAAAATTTCATCTTATAAGAAGATTTTGCATGGAAAATGGACAGCTGCAGATAAACCGTTTTGCAGTCAAAATAGTAGCCAATGATTTATGCCAGCTGGATTTAAATTAATGAGAAGATGCCTTGAAATTTCCAGAATACATTGATGCTGAATTCAATGGAAAACTTACTGTGGCAGGAGAAAAGCATGTAAAAGTTCCAGTGGATCATGAGGCTGGTAAACATTATGGAAAGACAGATCATTTCCAGGAAAGGCGAAGAATCACTTAGTGTTTGGAGTTTTTTGAGGTATGCAGTTTTTGCTCATTTTGTGAGGTCTGAAGTTTCTTCCCTATAGAGTTTAGCTCAGGCTTGCAAGATCAACACATATTTTACTACATTTTTCTACTTTCATAGCTTTTAAAAATTCTGTTAGAGGGGCCCGTCAGGGCCAACATCTGGTTATTTGATAAATGTTTCTTCCTCCTATGAAAATTATATTTACAATAAAAGGCGTCTACCAGGCATTCTGCCAGAAGATTTACTTTTTAAAAGTTTCTCTTTTTAGTAGCATGAATAATTCTGCAGGCCAAACTAGTTTGGAGATCTTCAGATATTTCTTTTTTTTAATATTGTACATGAGGTAGCCTCTTTGAAGTGGAATGTACTCCCATTCTTCTGTTTAAGATATGAAAGCATGAAATTCATTTATTTTCTGAATTTTTGTGTCAGATGAACAGCAAGAAAAGGGACAGGAGAGCCCAGTCCTCATCCTACTGAAGCTGATGAGAGTTTCTGTCCATGACACGAAGGTGAGCAAAACTGAAAGCTGCAGAATATCATCTCCCATTACAGGCTTGAATCTACTCTCATGTTAATCGCTGTGAACCTGAAAGAGATGAATAGTGGGGTTATAAAAAAAAAGTGCAAATGAAAGGCAAATCAAGCCTCGTGGTTTGATCCCATAGTCTGCATGAAGCCTGCTGCCAGATTGAGCTGCTTCTACCATTACCATTTTATCAAAGTTTACTCCCATCCAGTAACTTCAATATTTTCAAACTTCAGGATTATTGGACTAGCGAAAAATAACAGCCCTTCTGCCTTATGTACACAGACTGTTACTATAATACAAAAATGGTCATTGCGCTATCAATAATGGGAGGAAGAAGAAAACAGAAGGGAAGTATCCAAAGCTCAGGAGCAGTCAGTCTTGGGACCAAGCTCTGCCTTACCCCTGGCTGTTCATTTTGCCTTGTAATAGTTCTCCAAGCTGCTGGATACTGACTGCTGCATTACATGGAGCAACTGCAGGAGTGAGGTGGGTGGCTCAGGGCAACGACGGCAGCTGGTTTGTGCTCTGTGCTTGAATTTATGGCTGCAAGTAGCTTCAAGTGGAAAACATAGCCTGTAGGGAAAGAGAGGCAAGTGGGGAGACAAAAGCTCATACTGAAATTTGCTGGAGAGATCCAGGAAATGCAGAGAGGTATAACAGGAGTGTGATTGTTGCTGAAGAAAAGGAAGGAAGTGGAAAGATATGTACACCAGTAATTACTTTATATTTTTGAAGCATTCATACTTGTTGCCATTCAAGGATAATAGCCCAGCAAATTAAAAAACGTCAAAGAGTAATAACAAAGTTTGCTTAAAATACTTGCTAAATATTTTTTGCTGTTTTGTAATGCATAAGATCTTTTGCTCCCGTTCCTGTCTAACTGGAAGTTGATGAATAGGAAGTCAGATACTGTAACTTTTATTACGAGAACAAATTCTCTCACTTTGCCTGTGTTCACAGGCTCAGATCTGAGACTAAAAAAAAATCTCCCAAGATGTTTATAATAGAAGATATCCATTATTTTCCTAGTTACAGCCAGAATTCTCTCTGTCACATACATCTGTCACAGTGAATTAGGCTACTCTTTCTGCACCTTGCTCAGGGTCTTACGTGGAGCCCATATTTTGGTTCCATATACTCCTTCAACATCCCCTGTATTGTATCTTCAGCTACGTTCGACTGCAACACATTTACAACCTAGTGTTCCAAAAAAGCAATAAGGTTATTTAATCCAGGACACTTGAGGGTGTCCAGTTATTCTGACATTTAAAATTCTGATTGATTTTCAGAGATTTTCAAACTCATGCTAAAGGTTTCGGTTTCATTAACAATGGGTATGTAGAGGCAATTAGTTCTCTTGTTCTTTTTGTGGGCTTTATGGCTTTTCACACATCTATTAGTTTGATCTGTCTGTTAATAAAGCCGCCATCCAGGTCCATGAGCCATCAAATGCAGGAGCTGATTCTTCTGCTTCAGAACAAGCATGATTAAAATATAGTAGCATTTCACATACTTTTTGATGAACTGTTTGGGCCCTAGAGCACCCACTTCATAGCCTAATCTGTGTTCGCCAAAGTGGAGGACACCCACATTTCTCTCACTGGTGTTTTACCCAATCATATTGCCTCCCCCCCCCCCCCCGCCTTCATGTAAGTATGACTTAATGAATTGTGGTCCCTTAAGTTGTGCTGATTTCTTTAGCAAAAAACCTATGGGGATTTTTATTTTTCTCTTTGGCCTTGGGAAAGTCCCTCCAAAAATTTCCAAACTATCTCTGTCAATATGCTACACTTTATTAATGAAAACTGAGGACTCACCTCAGAATAATTAATTTGTTCATAACTGCACAATATATGTAAACTTTAACTAGATTTAGGTCTTTCTTACTGTAACGTAAAGGTGTTATTTGCATACACACGTCAGATGGTTAGATGTTTTTTTTCCGTTTGGGGTTTGAATGGCTGTTTGATAAGCTGGATTTTTAAGACTTCTTGTTTTCCACCTTTCTGGTGATCCAAAATCTTCTGAAGAACATGTATTCAAGCTTTACACAGAATTAAATGTAAAGCACTGTACATTATTAGTACAACTGACATGTCTTCCTGAAAGTACTTTTAACTAAATCAGGAACCACAGCTAACAGAGGAACGCAGTCAGCAGTTAACACATGTTAAACTAAGTGCAATAGAAAGGAAAACACAGAAGTGTAAATAAAAAAGGGAAAAAATAAAAACTGTTTCACGTCTCTGAATTATTATCTTGAAAGATACTGTAATGTAAGTAGGAAAGGTGAATATTTTTAAAAGTTTCATCAAATTTAGATTCTGCTTGCAATGTGGTTAATGTTAATTACTTGTTAAGCCATTTCTGAAAGTGTGCTTACACATCACCGTGTATTTAAGGTAATGAGAAGACACTGTTATAAATAGGGGGAAAAATGACATTACAGTATCCTTAAGCTTCTCCTAGCTTTAGAAATGGCATATAGACTAATCCTCTAAGGTGTTAGATAACCTCATTCAGGGGACTGAATAACCTGGACTACGTTAGAAACAGAAATGAAGTTGTTTCTGGTTTCAGCTCCAATGCATTTATTAAGCTAGCGTTTCTGATACAGACACCTAATGGCAGGTGTTCACATGATATTTCATAGCATGCATCCTTTGTGTATGCTGCATGCAGTGCATCAGTAGGCTGCTGCTGTGGTAAGACTGCAGAGGCATTGCAGTCTTGCTGCTATCGTTGGTTGTCATGGCCACAAGTAATACACAATACAAGACACAAAGATTCAGACAATTTTTAAAAATTATACCGTTTTTTCCTGCTGTGTTTTTGGTTGTTTGGTTTTTTTTCCAGCAAGCTTTATGCATGATTATAGGAAGCACTTACACACAATAACAATACCTTCACAACTTCCTGTGTCGCTTAAGGTATGCCAGTACTTACATTTATATATAACATCCAGTGACTAATTTTGCAAATAGTTACATTTCTTTTATCCGTTTGCTATTGGCATGTGTGTATTAGACTCAAAGATCTCCTATGCATGCAAGTAGATTCAAGAGACTTGTTAATTACTTTGTTTCTTCAGTGCCAAACATCATTAATGACAGGAATGAAGCAATGTTTTCAATACCAGCATCTGTATATTACTGCTGAATGTGGAATTTTAAAGTCATATCAGAAATTAAAAAAAATTAAGAATAGCTTTAGTTTATGAAAATTGAATTGGTTAGCAATTAAGAGTTACCCAAAATACATGCATTCATTGAATGACTGCCATGAAGGGAGATTTCTACATTGTGATTTGTTGTTAATTGATTTTCACAGGCAACAGTTAGTCTTTGGTTAATAGAAATCTAGCCATCAAGGCAGATGGGGTGTATGAAGACTGCAGGTTGCACAAACTGTGTTATCCATGGATCATACGTGTAATATTTTATTATACCACAAGAGGTCACACAACATTTATAAATCTATGCAGTGGAAAAATTGATAATGGTTCTATCTGCAAAACAGTAAAGTTAAATCTCATGCACTAAGTAAAAGGCAAACAGAACAAATTGTAAAACAACAATAAGATATTTTTTTTTTCCCTGTTAAAGCACTCTCAGCCTGTGTGATCTGCTATGAGCCACATCCAAATATCTTCTCAGCTGTACATTTCATACCGAAGGCAAGGGAAGCCATATGCTGTGCTGTGGTACCTTCTAAATCATTATCGGTATATGATGTAACCTTGGAAGAAGGACAAGATCAGTCTGTCCTTGGCATGGTGGGTAACATAATCGATGATATATAATGCATCAGATGGGATTATGGTGATCAAATAAACATGCTTGGCAGCTCAGTGAAAAGTATTAAAGCTGAGTTTAGCTGGACAAATTGCTGCTAGTTCAGCAAAATGATAGACACAAAAAAGATTTTAATTTTGCAGAGATTGCAGCCTGAATTTGTGAAACAGGATCATTTCATAAAGATACCATCCAGAATTTTCCACAGAAGTCTCAGCGTGATACAGTGATGCAATTCCTGCTGTCTTGTGTGGCAGTAATACCCCTCTGTGGTTCCTGCTTGCTCTCACTGACTCTGAAGCAAGCAGAAGCCTGTGAGCCAAAGTGTGGAAGAAAGGCGGTGGGCGGAGGAAGCTGGGGAATTAGCGCAGTGCCACCTCGTGTCAGAGCAGGACTGGGACAGCCTTGCTGCTGTGGGAAATACCTGTGAAGAACGTAGTTTCGTGAGGAAGTATGAAGGAGCTGATTCTTTAGTGTCTGCCCTCAGGTATGCATGACCTCGTACGTGTAGGGATGTGAGCATACTTCTTGATCGCCGTGTTTCTCAGCTTCTTCCATTGCTAACCCTTCCTTCTGGAGGGATGATATATCACATCATGTAAAGGTTATTTCTGAGTATTTTTTCTGCTTTCCAAGCTTTCTCTGGAGTAGGGGAATGATAAGACCATAATTATTTGACGCACAATAGCCTATCATTTATATCATTACAAACTGCCTAATTATGTGCCTAGTTTACAGGCTATTATAACTTCAAGAGTGTCCCTTGGGTAAACAAGTCTTCATTCACTCAGGTAAACATATAATTAAAGAGGAAGGAATAACACCAGGCAGGAACTGACCAGTATCATTTTGGCTTTCTTCTCAGAGTTTGAGTAGAAATACTGTTTACTGTATTAATAATTTTTAGTACTTGTATTTTTTCTCGTAGGAACTCACAAAGCTTCTCAACAAAGGGTAAGTACATTAATTTCTATTTTATAGACAGAAAAACAGAACTAAAAGCTTAAACTGTTGTGAGGAATAAACAGCCCCAAAAGACAAAACCTGTTTCAAACATATAGCCTGAAATAGCTTACCAAGCTTCTTTTTTAAGTGCAGTCCTCTGTATCTTAAGGAAGGTCACACAGACCTAACCTCAAATGTCCTCTCTTTTATATAGTTGGTTATGTTAGCTTTCACTTAAGTTTGTGTCTTTTGTACTGCTACATAAGCTGTACACATTGATCTGTTTTACTTATTTAAATGAGCATAAGAGAGGGACAATACCTAAATATGTTTTTCTGTTTCATTTTCTAAAGTGCCTTCTCAGGACTGCAGACCCTTAGGCATTTATTTCTTACAGCAGAAGGATGATCTTTTCTGTAAGTACCTGATATTCAGGAAACCTTAATTTGGTTGGATGAACTCTCTTTGTGACCTTGAACAAGTTATTTAATACCTTTACACCTCCATTTTCCACAGAGAAAAGACACGTAATACTCCTATGGTGGTTGGGGGAAGGAGGATAATTGGTAAATATATGAAAGAACAAACAGCCACAGTGACAAAATTAACGCTACTCTCCAAAGCCAATTTATTCTGAAATGTAAAAAAAGGGAAGAGAGAATTAAATTCCTGAGGAGGAGGATTGTTTTTTAGAGAAAAGCAAGGGGTTGAAACAGATGGGAAGAGGGAGAATGTGGCACATCCTACAAGCCTTATGTCAGGGCAAGGCTATAGATGGAGATTGTGAATATTCCTCACTGCAGAGAGCTTGCAAGACCAAACAGAACAATTTAAATTTAATCCCCCACTTAATCTCAAATCTTCAATACAATGAGGAAAGGGCATCTGTAAGACAATCACTATTACTTAAGCTTTCGGGCAAATGTTGTGCTTTCTTTTAAATAGTCATCAAGCAATGGAGATACTTTCATGGGAATGACTGAGGTGTGTGGGTAGGAGGCTGTGCAAAGTGTTTGTGGAGGGTCTTTGTGCTAGGAAGAGAGGTACAGCAGGAACAAATTGCACAACGAGAGGAAAAGGGTTCACTTTCTGCACGGGAAACATGATAAAGTCTGTGGTTCCAGAACAGAGGGGAGTAAAGAGGACTTAAGCAACTTTTTGTGTCTGTACTTTATACTGCATCGGGGACTAAAGCAAACCAGAAGCAGTGTGACCCATGGGTGATAAGTTACTCTGAGCCAGCAGCACCGTATGGGGCTGGTCAGGAGGGCTTTATGGCATGTCTTTGCTGCAGCAGCCACAGCCTGGAAGCAGACACCCTTCACCTCCTTTGTGACCAAATCCAGCATATGAAAAGGTCGCAAGCAAAAGTAATAACATCATACCTAATTGGACGAATTAATTCTGAACAATTTTCCCCAGTGAGTATGGAGACAAAAGAACAGCGAACGCTCTCATAACAGTGACTTCTATTCATTAATAAGCAAGTCTTGAATACGTGGATTGTTAGAGAAAGAAATCAAGGGAAAAATGAGTGGTCTGATACCAGCACTTTCCTGATATCCTCTGAAATCCTTCTTTCAGTCACCGAAAGTGCAGGGAATGTCTAGCACACTGTAGTGATAGCCCATTCTCAACCTTTATTGAGATATGTAACCATTTTAAAAAATAAAATAACATCAGTACATGACACTTGAAGGAGTCTCCTCTGAAATCCAGGTATGTCTGAGGTTTTTGAAGGCAACCAATTCTCCAGACACTGCTGCTAGTAAATTATAGACGATACACACCTACACTTTTCAACAGCAGATTGCAGCAGCTTCTTCTGTGCCTATTTTTATTTTCCTTATTTCAAGGTCTACTGTTCTTTGTCATAGTTATGAATCCCTAAGTAAAAGTAACAAAGCTGAGTAGAATTTAGAATATTAGACAAGTTCAGGACAGACAGATAAAGCATATCATAGATGTGAATCAATTAATGAAGCTTAATTTTTATAATGTTTCAAAGCACGTTGCATAATAAATTATCCCTCATCGTTTACCAGATTGAGGAGTAGGGTCTTTTGGCATAGAAGAATGAGCGACCGTTGAATTGCCCTGGGTAATTCAAAACCCAATTTCAATCCACATTCAGTTCTCTGAGCTTCACAGAATCACAGAATGGCAGGGGTTGGAAGGGACCTCTGGAGATCATCTAGTCCAACTCCCCTGCCAGAGCAGGGTCACCTAGAGCAGGCTGCACAGGGCTGCGTCCAGGCGGGGTTTGAATACCTCCAGAGAAGGAGACCCCACACCCTCCCTGGGCAGCCTGCGCCAGGGCTCTGTCACCCTCACAGTGAAGAAGTTTGTCCTCATATTTAGATGGAACTTCCTGTGTTCCAGTTTGTGCCCGTTGCCCCTTGTCCTGTCGCTGGGCACCACTGAAAAGAGTCTGGCCCCATCCTCCTTACACCTGCCCTTGAGATATTTGTAAGCATTGATGAGGTCCCCTCTCAGTCTTCTCTTCCTCAGGCTGAACACCCCCAGCTACCTCAGCCTCTCCCCATAGGAGAGATGCTCCAGTCCCCTCATCATCTTTGTAGCCCTCAGCTCATTTGCTGAGTCCCCGGTTCATGCATACAGCCACTCAGGAGACTTAATACAACCTGTCAGCTGCATGAACTTAAGTGTCTGCACAGTGAGGAGCAGTAGAGTTCATGGGACTTTTTTGTCATTTGCATGAACCTTATGCTCCTAAGCTCTGCTGTGGAGTTACTTAGAGTGGGAAGTTCAAGATGGTTGACTTTTCCTATGAACAGACTCGTCTGGCAGCATAGGAGCTCTTTAAGGACAAGATCCTAGAAGTACTGGCAGTAGATTGCCTTATTTGCCCATGCAGAGTGACTGCGTATGTATAGCTGTTCTGAACTATTTTAGTTCAAAGCCATTTTCACAGTAAGAAGGAATTGGACATTCTGAAGTTATAATAATTGATGATCCTTTTCTGTAGAAGAATATTCAGTCCTGTGTTTCAGGACTAAAATTAATTTTCAACTTTTGAGAGAAGGATGAGACCAAAAACTCGTGGAAAATTTCCACATGTCTGCTATCAAAGGGCTCCAGCACACCGCAAGGACTGAATGTCAGAAGCAAGACCCTAGGCTAGCAGGACTTTTTGAGCCTGGTGTGGGAGATCATCTAACAAATATCAATAACCTTACAGAGAGGGTAGTTGCAGAACACCACAGACATGCACTTAATTAATTTTTAAATGCAGTTTTTCTCCCATTGGTAGAGTTAAACCCTTTCAAAGGTGCTTGGAGCTTTGCAGTTGGACATGTAAATCCTCAGGCACTGATGAGTTTTGTCTGACACCGTTTATTTAGTTTATTCATCTTCCTCCACTTAAGTGCAGCCCCTGTGAAGTTAGCACGCCTCTCTTGAGCTGCTGTAGATCCTTTGGAGAATAAGTGGTAAAAAATTTCTGACACAAGAAATAATATTACTGGCACTTGAATTACATAGCTTTAAATAAAAGTGCTTTGGGCTGTATTCTGCAGTCTCATAAATGCAATCTCACAGGTACACGCTTACCATAGAGGAGAGCTCTGCAGTACCACAGGGATGTGAGAATGGAGATCCGATTCCAGGTGCTGAGGCTCAAGTCATCTTGACAGGCGGCTGATCTACACTACTGATGCATAAATACACTATGTCATTGCACAAAACAGCAACAGTACTTGTACTGCTCTTAATAGTTAAGAATTGGTAACAGCTCTTAACCAACCCTGTCTTAAAACTTTTTTCATAAAATTCATATCTGGATAAAACCAGATCCGATACTGGGTAGGCTAGTAACCCATACTCTATAACAAAAACTTGTCCATAGGAAGATAAAACTTCATGCTAGACAAAGCAGGAAGAGAACAATCCTAAAGAAACAAATTGGTAGGCTTTTTTGAGACATAGTGTGAAAGACATCACATTCATTTGCAGTATTTTGTTAAAAAACAAAATACTATGTACATTTAGAATTCTACAGTGATTTAAATTCAAATATAGAGACTAAATAAAGGAAAAGATCTTACCAATGAGTTTAATTTCCTTTTTTTTTTTTTTCCCTTCAGTTTCCTTGGAACCATAACCCATCAGTATCATCAGAGCTTCAACAAGAAGGGTCTGAGACGGAGCACTTTCTTTGGCATAGCCTTGTTGCTTGGGTTTCTGTATGCAACAAATCTCCTCAACTGCATGAAGATCTACTCAGTAAGGAAGAACTCCACTACACAAACCACTAAGGATCGTCCTCCAACTTGAAATGATTCTTACAGTAACAACTTTTGTGTTTAAATGTTAATCACACACATATGCTATGAAAAAGATTTATAATCTCAGTTACAAAAGCAGATACAATGTAAGTACTTTGTGTGCCTTCAATATGTCAATAAATTGCCACTATCTTTTTTTTGCTTGAAGTCCATACAAATCTCATCCCAGTTTGTTTTTATTAAATTAAATTTGTTATTGATAGGAACTTTGTTCCTGCACTTTAAGTTGCCTTTATTTTCTGAGTACTTAAACAGCAGAAATGAAATGTACTGTTCTTCAGGGAAATTTGTTAAGCTTCTATTTTTTTGTATTCTGTACTTGTGAACTAAACCAAAAACTAATCTAGAATGATTAAAAGTAATTTTTCATTGGAATGTTTTCCTGTATGCTGTCTGTTAATTTAATCATCAAACATATAATGTCAAGCTTTAAATCTGTGTTGTTCAGCAGTTACTGTATGAAAAAAAATATTTAAAGCAATTAAAAAACTCTGCAGAACAAATATTATGTACATATTCCTTTCCGAGATGATCTGTTTACAGAAAGATAGAAGATACTGACTACGCAGCTAATTTCAGGCATCCCAATGACCAGGGATGCTGATTTGCAACATTTTGAATTAACTGTGAAAGCTCTAGCAAAACATGTCACTGGAAATAAGAAATCTCACTCAAAAGTTGATTTTACTTCATTTTGTTTCCTTTATTTTGTCTGACAGCAATAACTCAGTCTGTAAGCAAAGGATATATCCAAAGGATATATCTTCTGAGACTGAGGCAAGGATTTTAGAAGATATGCTTGTCTTTCTCTTTTCCATTCTCTTTTTCCTCCTTAAATATTTAACTTGGATCCACATTATTCTTCCACTTTTGTTCTTATGGAAACAAAGCCAAATATGAAGTCTGGGCTTTCAGTAGTAGTGGATTTTCTGGGCCATTGCCACAAGAGGAAGACAGAGAGAAAGGGGACATGCTTTTTACCAACAGAGGCAAACAGTCCAGCTCAGTTTTTCATTCTCAGGGATGGGGGCAGAAGGGTCAATAGTGATTCCAAAAGCCCTACACCAGGAAGGACTATGGTATCGTGAAGCTGTGCATTGTGCTCCATGTGTGGCGTGTGTCCCTTACCGCGTCAGCTGTGTCAATGCTCCATTGATGTGAGATGTGACGGCATGAAACGATGCTGTCTTGAAGCCAAGTGGAAAAGTGAGACCATGGCTCTCTGATGTGAAGTTCTTACCATAAGGGCAGCTGCATGTTAATGGGATTGCTTGGTACAGGGCTAGCTGTCTCACAGTCAGAAATTCAGAGACAGACCATGCCTGTCTGCCTGTATGAAGATGTGCCCAAACCTTCTCCAGCCATGTATATATAGCACTTCAGCATCTCATAGCAGCATGTTTCCTACTCTGTAGCAGTAATTGTATTCTTTTTCTGTCACACATATGAGTGGCAGGCACTGCAATGTATGTAAAGTAATGCTTTGGTTTTACTTTGGAACTGAGTTACTGTATTATTTAATAACTATTTAAAATCTTCCCAAGTCCCAGTGACCTCCAACCTTCAGTGCAATAGTACTGCTTAGGTCATCTAACCTGGATGTACAACTCCATTCTCAATGTGTGACTTCCTTTAGGGGCACTGACAACCTTGGCAAGATCCAGAGAAAAAAACACAGGCCAGACCAAGGTTCAGACTTAGCTTCTTTCTTTTCTTCCATTGATCCTGGGCCAACAACTGTCTTCTTTGAGCAATTTCTGATTCAGAAGAAACTCTGTTCTGCTTTGACCTGCACCAGGGATGACCTAGCCTATATATCGGCAGACAAAACTGCTATAAACACCTTTGCATGCTTTGGCGGTACAAACCCTCTGCTGCTAAGAACATCTGCTGCCTCTGTAGAATTTTTTGCATCTTTTTATTGCTAGGTTTGGCAAACATAATGCATATAATGGATTAGGACACTACGTTAGATGCCAGAAAAGTGTGTAAGAATTGCCTAAAAATAGTGATATGCAAAGATGTATAGTGTCTGTCCTATTATTAGTTTTTAGCACTTCACTACTAGATGACATTTGTGTCTCAAGCTGTAATTGATGACTCCTGTAAAGCTAATAATTAAAATAAGCCATATTCACTGCTTCTAAAATGGAGTCTGTTAGATATTTAATCAGGTCTTGTACATGACCTCTGAGGGGTAAATTTATCCTCCCAAATCTTCCCTCCCACTTACTTATATTATTTATTATTTGTATATGCTAGTAATGGTTGCATATCAAGCGTTGTCCCAGCTTTGAAAGAAAGATGCTCTGAGGAGTATATTTGGACTCTGTGGAGCTCAGAGTCCAAAAAGAGATAAATTGCTAGGGCAAAATGAATAACCAGTGGGAATTTAAAACATACATATGTACGTGTGTGTGTATATATGAGTCAGCTAGTTCAGTGAAGGCTGCAGAACAATGTAATGGATTTTGTTTAAATAAGTGAAAAATGGTTTAGAAATATAATTATTCTACTCCTGAGTAAGGCTGTTTTTCATTTTTGGTGTTATTGCCTTTAGTATGCATTCAGTCCTTAGGGAAAATTGTTGTATCTGAGCTGCTGCATTTTCGTGTGTGCAAGTAATGAACTAGCTTGAATTTGCTGCTGGAGTAAGATTTGGTTTTAATGTGATCTTTAACATGAACAGATCTCCAGTTCTAGTTGTATTTTTCAAAGTTTCAAAAATTACAATAAATTAATCTGGAATTTGAAGAAACACAAAGCAGGAAAATGTCCTCGTTTTTTGTCCATTAACTTCATATTAGAAGACACTTCTTAAAAGAGTAAACCTGGAGCAGAGCACTTTTATTCCCTATCCATGGTCTCACATGTCATCTGTGCACTTAGTAGCACTTAGTGAACTTCCATTTGCATCTAGTAACATTAAGATCAAATGAACTTCCATTTCCAAGGCATGTCTCTAATCACATGGGCTTTCCATGTACAGTTAATAAATCCATAAACTGAATTGCTTTTATTTTTTCTCAGTTGCCTGTGCTTCTTTTCTCCCCTGACTGCACCTTCTCCATATCTGGGTAGAACTTTTCCTACTGGTGCTGGTACTGTTAGTAATGTTATTCTGAGCCCTGATGTTTGTTCCTTTTCTGACTACAGCTGTGACTACTTTTTATTCTCTCCTGGTTGCCACAAACCTTTAACGGCAGCCTGTTCCTGCCTTTTGGCTTGGACATGTGATAAGGAAGAAAAGAGAAAAAAAGGTAAGATGATTAGAAAGTGCTCGTTATGTTCTGTTTTGATTATCCACTGCTTTATATCATGCAGGCCAAAGAGTAATCTCCAAAATCTCCTTTAAAATGTGTCTTGAATGATACTTTTTAGAACACAGATTTGGCAAACCTGTCTCACCATGACTGTGTGTAGATCTCTGTCCTTGCTTAATGGTTATTTTAGTATAAGACCTTACTAAACCTTCTATTGACCATCAAATAAATTTCAGTCCAGATCCACCTAAGGATATCAGTCATCTGGTTAAATACGAATCAGCCAAGCCAACGGCCAGGCAGAGAGATGCTGAAAGCTACCTGTTCAGAAATGCCAAGGAGAAGATAGTATTTGACACCTCAGACGAAAGCAGCCCTAAGTTGTCTGCTTAGATGAGAGAGAGACTCACAGCCTGAAAGCCTCTTGCAGACTTGGATTCCTAATGAAACTCTTTGTAATGACAACTTCAGAACTGAAAAGTAGAAGTTTAAAATGCTTTCCCCCAAAAAAGAAAAAAAGTTACTATGTTATGGTTTTGAGTAGGATAAACTGATGTATTAAACAATAGATTTTTACAGTTGGGCATACTTTCAAGAAATTAACCAATCTGAAACCCAAAGATGCTGCCACAGATCATGGACACTAAATGATCTAAGGATATTTTTTCCTTCTCCCACCTATTCTTCTCCTTAGGCTTACTACTTTCATTGCTACTTCTGTATCCTAATTTTCCCTTTTCTCTGCATAGGTGGAATTGTTTCTGATTTCTGTTTTTCCCCTTCATGAAAACATTTTCTTTTCTGGAAAGTTCAATATGTAGTTGATTCTAGACACAATGGTGCTGTTGTGACAGGAGTGGTTTGTGTTCAGGCATACAATATTGGGACTAAGCCATGCATTTTTTTTCATCAGTGAGCCTCAGGTTACATTAATTTCTGTAGGGGACTGAGACAACAGACAAATCATGAAATGCCTCTACCCAGTCCAGTTCTTAAGGCTGACAAAATTACATAGATCCTCTTCATTGCTTAGGGATTGATCTACTTTGTGATGACGAATGGCCTCATAACCAGTTAGTGATATGTAAGCTGAGTGGAAATAACCTAGAATTTGTGTAGAAAATACTGTAATGCTATAAAATTTAAACACTGATAGGAAAGTGTTAAAACATATAATGGAAAATAAAACCTGTTTATGCTTTAAAATCAAACCTAGAACGATTCCGTGTGTTGTTTTCTGTATGCTGCAGAAGTATTTTTAACAGAACACTGTTACTATGGTCCCTGTTGACCTTAACTTCTGCTATGTACCTCTTTTAATTTCATCCCTATATGGACTTCTCTGTAATAATGTTTAAAGTTTGAATCTCAGAAACACCTGCTTGCATCATCTCTACAGACCTCAGCCATATCTATTAAAATCTATAGGTGGTCCTGTGGTCCTCAGTGAACTCTGACTCAGATCCCAAGTCACAATCTAAATTAAAATTGAAGTTTTTAACTTAAATAATTGTAGTCTAATTAAAATTCTAAAATTTAATATATGCAAACCTATTAGACATGTACTGTTAATTTAAGAAAAAACATGAGTATTTATGTCATAGAACTGTAGAAGGCACACATATTAAGGAAGATTAGACCATCTCTTTTGTGTCTACGTGGATAATTTTTCTGTTCAACACAATAGGGCATTGTCCAGTCTAACTTCCAATGTCTCAGCTGGTAAGACATGCATGTACTTCTTTGAAGAAGCTACTCTAAGATGTTCCAGTAGATAACACTGATTGATTAAAAATTTTTTGATTAATTACTCTAACTCCTCCTGTGACACTGCTTTGTATTTTTTTACTTACTCAAAACACAACTTAATAAATCTATTTGTGTCTATATAAAACCATATTCTTATACAGCTGACAAAGAAAATCCTCACAAAAACCTCCCTATCATAAATAGTGTAACATAATTAGCTATAAATGAAATTTTCTCCAATGCAAACTCAAAATCACTTTCTTATTAATCCTAAAGCTTTAGGTGACATCAGTCCAATTCTTACAGACTTGTGTGGCCTTACTATTTTCTCCTGTACTGCACACCCTCAACTGTTGTTCAGCCTTGGTATTATGCCAGTGCTCAAACTCAGGGTCTAATTAGAAGCTCAGAGTCCCTACTTTCAGAGAGGCAAAAGTACAGCTAATTAACAATAGCTTCATGGTGAATAGGAGCACACACCCTGGCTGAGCCAGGAACTCAAAGGAATCTGAGCATCAGGAATAACTGCAGCTCACAGTGTTTGCCACTTCCTCCAGCAGGAACCAACTGTTTGGTACAATCTTCCTCCTAAAAGTGGTGATGACTTTTCGGTCAGCCTGATTTTGTAGAACCAATGGAATGCAGTTGCCTACAAATACAAACCCTTCTGACTCTCCATGTGAGAAATTCTGCATGTGAGTGGAGATTTCTTAACTGGTTACAGACAAACCACTTCAAATACTGCACATTATGCGGTTCAGGCCTTTCAACCTTTCATAGAATCATAGAATCATTTAGGTTGGAAAAGACCTTTAAGATCATGGAGTCCAACCATTAACCTATCACTACCAAAGTCCACCACTAAACCATGTCCCTAAGTGCCACATCTACACGTCTTTTAAATACCTCCAGGGATGGTGACTCCACCACTTCCCTGGGCAGCCTGTTCAAATGCTTGACAACCCTTTTGGTGAAGAAATGTTTCCTAATCTCCAATCTAAATCTCCCCTGGTGCAATTTGAGGCCATTTCTTCTTGTCCTATTGCCTGTTACTTGGGAGAAGAGACCAACACCCACCTCGCTACAACCTCCTTTCAGGTAGTTGTAGAGAGTGATAAGGTCTCCCCTCAGCCTCCTTTTCTCCAGGCTAAACAACCCCAGTTCCCTCAGCCGCTCCTCATAGGACTCGTGCTCTAGACCCTTCACCAGCTTCACTGCTCTTCTTTGGACGTTCTCCAGCACCTCAATGTCTTTCTTTTGTGAGGGGCCCAAAACTGAACACAGTGCTTGAGGTGCGGCCTCACCAGTGCCCAGTACAGGGGGATGATCACTTCCTTGGTAGTTTTTCCTTTCTGAAATCCAAGTCAGAAATGTTCCCAAACATTCAATCACTATTGTTGCTCATTGGTGAATTGTTTGGTTTGTTAACTGGCATCTTTTGACAGTGTTTTCCATAACTGAATACAATATTCCTCGTGAAACTGTAACAGGAACATTGGCATTTTTCATTAACCTTCCCATCCATAACAGGATGTAAGCTACCTTTTAACTGGAACTGTTTCTGTTCCGCCACATGAAACGTGTCCCATTAACTGTACATTGACACTTTTTGGGTACTTTCAACATTATTCCTTTCCAGGCTTCTGCTCGTACATATTTTATTTGTATTTCACATTACAGTCTCTTCAGTATAGCGGCCTGCATCTTACAAGGTGAATCATTTTGCTGTTATTCTGGCCATCATGCTAACCTTCCCAATGCTTCTGTTTTATATGTCAGTCTTCACTGATGCTTGCTACATTTCTGGGTCATTAATGAAGATGTAGGCTAAAACTTGACATAATATTGATTTTCTCAGGGATTTGCTTGAAATGTGTCCAACCTGATTCATTGACAGTTCATTTTTTTTCTTGTTTACTTGTCAACAAATGATGACAAATCATTTTTCTTCCTTTCTAGTTAGATAAGTGACTTGTATGTTACAGTAAGGCCAGTAGGCTGGAGCCAAGGATGTCTAATTCATTTCACCCAGCAGATGTTTATATTTAGTAGCCATAAGAACAGATTTCCTCTATCAGAAGAAAGTGGCATAAACTGTAAGTTGGTCTGTTGTGGTGTAGAAACTACTTCAAAATGGGATGCAACCACCACCAGAATACTTTTAGACGTTCTCTGCCTGCCTCCAGGTCCAAAGATATCTCCACCCCTGCCAACAGTCATGAAGCCCAGGTAAGTTAAGTTTGGAGGCTCCTGTTATAATGGTCTCATTGCCACCAACACAACACAAGTGTCTGAATAACCTACAGTAGTATTGCTGAGCTCTAACAGTGAACTATTTATTATTGAAGCAAAACACAGTGAGTAGGGTGGGTAACATATAACTTAACAGACACTCTCTTTTTAGCACCCCGCAGTATGTTGTCTATTCCTGTAACATATCTAAAAAGAACTTTGATAAATTAGAACTTTTCAAAGGCATAGATTTTGTCAGACCTTCACACTGAACCCAATAAATCTCTATAAAAACAGCATACTTTCACTTGCTCTGTAGACTTTGAAATTAACTGACTCCAACAAATGTCAGCATTTCCTGAATCTAATTATTTTTGCAAACTAGGATACTAATTACCTCTTAATAACCAGTAGGTTTTATATTTTAAAAATCAATTATTATTTTATTTAGCATTAAAGTTTGTGGTGTTTTCTTCTGTTTTGAAATATCTAGGTTGGATTCAGCATGAGGTTTGTTGGTCCTTGGAGAGGTGGCCAAAATAAACTTGTACTGCTTGAAGATTTTAATGGACCTAGTGAGAGATTTTATTTCCACCTCAGTGTGTCTTCAGAAGCAGGTAAAAGCAGTGCTAATTCAGAGGTAGGAGGAGGTGTGTGTTAGAAATTCTAAATTGAACAGATGTAGAGCATTTATTTTCTTTGTTGTGTGAAATCAAAGGTCATGCTGACCTTAGTACTTTGAGATGGAGGGTAGAATAAACACGCTAGTTATTACAATAGATTAAACATCTGGGAAATAATTCTGTATTATAAAAAAGTGCAATGACAGAATGGTTATATTTCCTCTACTAAGTTAGTTCCTCCAGTTACTTTAGGGAGTTAACATGAATAAATGTGACATTAGATTTCAGTATGGTATTCAGATCCCACTATATAATGAAAAAGAAGGCCAATGGTGTCCTCGGCTGCATTAGAGGGAGTATTGCCAACAGATCGAGGGAGGTGATCCTTCTCCTCTATTCAGTACAGGTGAGGTCACACCTGGAGTGCTGTGTCCAGTGTTGTGCTCCCCAGTACAAGAGTTACATGGAGAGAGAGTTGAACTGGAGAGTCCAACAAAGGGCATGAAGATGTTAAGGGATTGGAACATATCTCCTAGGAGGAAAGGCTGAGAGAGCTGGGACTGTTCAGCCTGGAGAAGAGAAGGCTCAGGGGGATCTCATCAGTGTATATAAATACCTGCAGGGAGGGTCAAAGAGGATGTAGCCAGGCTCTTTTCAGTGGTGCCCAGTGACAGGACCAGGGGCAACAGGCACACGCTGAAACACAGGAGGTTCCATCTGGACATCTGGAAACATTTTTCCCCTGTGAGGGTGACTGAGCACTGGCACAGGTTGCCCAGAGTCGTTGTAGAGTCTCCATCCTTGGAGATATTAAAAAACCATCTGGACATGGTCCTGGGCACCTGGGTCTATATGGCCCTGCTGCAGCAGGGGGGTTGGACCAGATGACCTCCAGTGGTCCCTTTCAACCTCAGCCGTTCTGTCATTCTGTGCTTCTGTCAACCATATAATTAGCATTTTAGGTAGCTGAGATAAAAAAAATTATTTTGTGGGAGCCTTAATGATGTACTAGATTTTGGTCAAATCTTCATATTCCTTCTAACAGGAAGAGAAGTCCACGAAAAATCTGTCATCCTAACCCCCGGACATAGGCTTTGTGTATATATCTGTACTCCGAGCTGTTTAAGAGTTATTACCTCAGAGCTACAAAAAATGGCTTGCTTTGGATTCTATGATTGTACAAAATCACAAAAGCATCCTGGAGAACTAAGAAGAGCAAGTTTTTTTGACCTTTTGCAATACCACCATTCGACTGACTGTAAGTACCTAATAAGTCAAAATCGCATTTCTACCACTTTTACACATATGGTAATGTTATAAAGCAGAGTGAGAAGAAACCCAGCAACAGGAAATAGACTTTGGTATTTAGCTTTCATTTCCCAGAGTATTTGGAGAGATTTTTGTACAAAACTCCAAAAATACTGGAGCTTCTATTTAGTTTATTCTTGCTAAAACTTCTGAATAATACCATTTGCTTCTTAATGGCAATTCTATAGCCCAGTTTGTATTTTCAGATTTAATTCTGAATAAGAATACTTTCCAAGCCACGCGTTGGATGATTTTTTTTTTTTTCCCCAGCTTGTAATACAAGGAACCCTTTGACACATAGAGAAATGATGGAAGTAATGCACTCAATTATTTTTTTGAAATGGGAGAATAATTCTGATCATTTGAAGTTAGTTATTTTTCTTATTGCCAAGAGTGCCATTTGCTGGCAGTAACAGTTTTTGATATAGCTAAGAAAAAATGGTTAAGCAGTATATTGATTTTTTTTGTTTTAATTTAACCATTTTAAGATTGCAATTATCTGGCTGTTCTTTTAAACTATAATTTCAGCATGGCAGTCAAAGGAAGTGAAGCATACCAGCAGCAACCATAGGGTCAGTTACATACAGATTGATTTTCCATTTCCCAAGTAACAATCACCTTACTCTGAAAATAGTAGAAGTGTTTTTCAAGGACAGCTTGAGTTGTGTGAGAAGAAAGCTCTTGCTCCATGTGTTACTCACCGCTTAGTTCAGTTGCTAAAGGAACTTCAGAAGCAAGCATGGACACATAAGGGCCTTCTCCAACATCTAATGAAGCCAGTGAAAAGACTTCATCAATTCAATGGATTATAAAAGCACATGCAAATCCTGCCCAAATACTTAGTACCACGTCAGTACGCATCCTATTTACAATGTCTGCTTTGTCTCAGTAAGTGCAGAAACATTTAAATGCTTCAAAAACTAGGAAGAAAAAAGGTGCAGAATGTATAGAGAACCATGGATAAAATTTTTATTACAGGGCACAGTAATTATACTGTAGTTAATCATTACTAAAACCAAAGATCAGCAACCTGATCTATTGGCATGCTTCTTACCTTTAATTTTAGTTATCACATTTTGATTCTAAATTTTATTAACCTTGGAATTATTCTCATTCATATGGTGTACAATCTACTCGTATGAATAATGATAATTTACAGGTGTGGAAAAGTGAACTGTAATTGTCCTGTAATGATAATTTAAGGACAATTTAATTGCAGTAAGCTCATACCTTGCAGGCCAGAATTAAGTGAATAATGAATGAAAATCAGAAAAATAAAAATCCCTTTCTGCATAACTTACTGATTTTGTGCAAGTTTTCTTTCAAATTTTCTTTCTTTTTCAAATTTTTACTGATCTACATTGAAAGAATGCCTAAAGGTCTGAAAATGAATTAATCCTTACTAGAAGAGTCTGTATTTTAAATATTTGTTAGTAGAAAGAACCTATATATATAAACTTTAAAGACATACAAGACCCTAAAACAAGCATAAAAATTCCTGCTTATTTTGCAAAGATTATGTATACTGGTCAAGAGACACCTGTCAGGGTACAAGAAAAAGCATTTTAAGGGGATATCACTTCCATACACATGGTTCAAGAACATTATGTGTGGTGCTAATATACATGATTTTAAGCCACTTACTCCAGACTCTTAGTGCCCTTAGGAAGCTCTTCTTGGTGTTGAATCTGTATCTCCCTTCTAATGTAAGACTGCCTTTTTGTTTTAAATCTAGTACACGTGGAGAACAATTAACTCCCTTGTTCCAGACTCAACAACCCCGATTCCTTCAGTCTTTTCTCAGAAGACATCTATTCTAGGTATCTGGTAGTTTTAATTTCTGAAAACTTGCCATTGTTAAGTAGACTGGACAAATGATTTCCCATGTTGTATACGTTTACTGGTTTGTACATGTCTCTTCGTGTGATATTTGACTTTTTTGCAATGATATGATATTGTTGACTTAAGCACAACAGGTGACCGTTAGTAACTACTAGTTATTTTCTGCAGAACTCATTGCTTGGCAGTGAAGCTGGTTATTTCTACCTGCTTCACACAAGCTGCTTCCTGTTCCTCTTATTTGTCAAAGTCATTCTGTATTCTTGTCTTGTAAAAGACATACATTCCTGTCTTGGTACCACCTGAAAATGTAGCAAACCTTTTCTCCATCAGTCGAATCACTAATGGAAACATTGAGTAGCATCAGATTCAGGACAGATTCAGTGTAAAATCTCACGCGAAACATGCCTCCACTCTGACTCCGTGAGGAGTGAAACAACTCTAATTGCAATGGCACCTACTAAATGTTACATTGTAATTCTTGTTACTCATCCGTTTGTATCTTGCTGTTTTTCCAGCTATTCTCTCTTTTTTTCTCTTCCTAAGAACCGTGAGCTCTTTCATTATGTCATACAAGTTGCCTTCTGTCTTTGTATTCTTGAATGGCTCATGGTTACCGATGGCAATCAAACCTAGAAGAGCCTCAGCCATAATTGCCATCTTCTGATAAAGTTGTGCTGTGTTTGTACTGTGTCTGGCACACTAAGGAGGGCTCATGGGTGCTATAAAATGCCAATATTCTGCTATTGATGCAAAATTATAAGTTATGCTTCTCCAACAGAAAATGATAGGCTGTTTTTAACCCTTTTCAAAATTATCTGCATAACTTCAGCTAGCATAGGTTAACCCAAAAGCTTAGGATACGTTATTTATTTCCTCTAAGACTCTTTCTGTGAGAGATTTCAAGAATCCTCCTCCTCTTTTGTCTGTCAGGTATTCTTTAGGGAAACAAGAGAAAAGCTATTATTAACCTTACTATTTCTCTAATGGTTCTATGTCTCCTAAGTTGCTTGCCTCTCAGCAATGTCAGTGACATCTGTCATAAAGGAACATATGTGTTGTTCCTTTTGGAACTTTATTTCTAAAAAGATGCACTAACTCTGCTTGTCAGGCTTAAGAAAACATTATAAAAATCAACTTCATAACAGCACACTTGGCCTGGATGTGTAAATTTGCTTTTATTTCTTTTTAAGAAAGAAAAATATGTTTAAAATTTGAGGCTACCAAAAGGGGAAAGTAAGAGAGACTTACTAAAATCTCTCTTCCTCCAGTGCCATAGTATTATTTTGTGGTCTGTCGTCACAAGTCTTTCATTCTGTTTTCCTGTGTGTTTTTTTCCAAACTGCATTGCACAGCTAACATTGAGGAAATAGCCCAACTGAATGAGATTTGCACTTGCGAACCACCACAGTAAAGGTGCTGGAGATCACTTGGGCTGGTAAACAGTTCAACAAAAACAAAAGGGAGGGCAGAGAGGTCTAAGTGTGATTATTTGTTAATTATAGCAAAATCCCAGCTAGCTCATGGATATTTCTGAAATATTTCTACTGAAATACAGAAAATGAAGAACATAGGTGTAACAGATCCATTGTTATGAGTCCCAGGTTGAAGCATGACTGGAGAGAAGTGAGTGAGCAGCTTAAACATGATTTAGGGCTTCAAATTTCTCCAACCCCCAAAATTTTAGTGAAACAAAACCAAAGGTAAAAGATATGTTTCCAAAAATTTTGACATTCTGAGAGGAGGTGATGAGAAAAGATTAAACTGTTTTAACCCATTATATCATCAAAGTACTCAAAATTTTCACACATATAGTTTTGCTATAGCAATTCATTAAGTTGCCTCCCACCAACTGAGCTGTAGTAAATGAGTGTGTGCACGCTCCTAGCCTGCCTATTTGTGAGAAAATGCAATGGAGTTTAAATGTGAATGAAAAGCACATGCAGTCAGTTTACATGTCTGCCATGATGAATGACAACATGACAATTAGAACAAGGAAACCTACATACAATAAGAGATTTCAGAATTTTAAAAACAGAATCATGACCCCTTCCCACCATTAGAATGGAAAATATTGCCCTTTAACACTAATAAGTGATGAATGAGGATGAACAAAGTGTCCCAGGCCACCTATTCTGAAACAGGCACATGGTCTTATTCAAACAGAACTTGTTCAAACGCAAAGAGAAGGATCTTCTGTCATAGACCTGTAGTGACTTTTATAAGGATGAAGATATCAAGGTTAGAAATGACATCACTAGAGATTTTAAGCATTTTCCTTGGACTAGAATAGATTGCAAACATTGTTCATATACCACAATGTAATAAGAGTTTGTAGAGCACCTAGCACACTATTGGTGTTGCTACTCATTAAGAAATACTTCAGAAATATCTGTGAGGTTTTTCTGTAATTAACAAATAATGAAACAAGCTGACTGGACCAGCCGCACTCCAGGCTCCACCAAGCCTTGGCCCTGGTAACTCGTGATCCTGAGGACTCTCAAGGCATTTTTCTACACCAGGCCTCATAGACAAACCTCAGTTTCACAACAAAATTACACAACTTTCCAGACAGGGAATGTGTGCAACCCCAGAGGCATATCAGGACCCGATAAAAATACACTGTCAAGGTGCGTCAGTCAGCGGCCATGTGAGAAGGACCCTAGCTAGATCATGGAAGGGAAAGATGTGTGGGAAAGCCTGGCCTTCTGAAAGCATAAGTACTTCTGAGCAGAAGTTTATATCCTGATTTTAAAGAAGGAGATTTCTTTTGGTCAAGGTGCTTCAAGGAAAATATAAAGAGCGATTAATATCTATACATTGTCAGATAATTTATTTTTCAAAAAGTTACATTCATAAAGGCACTCTACTTTCAAAGGTGAGGCTTTGGGCATTTTTTTAGTATTGAGTCAGGGAACAGTGGCACAGGTTGTATCCCAATTACTTCTCTGTTTTTAATTTTCTTTCAAACTAACAACTACCTTTAGACTCCTCCTTAGCTAGTTGCATTGGATAGGAACAGTCAGAAATTTTATACTTACTATACAATTCTTATACACCATATCTGTATGCATATATATATTGCACATACACAATATATTTATTACTTACCATGGCCTAAGACACTGGGCCTGTCAAACTCTCCAACATGGGATGCAGTGTTACAATCTTGCTGAAAAGCCTGGACTTAACTTTTTTTTAACTAGTGTGGAAGAACATGATCTACATTTTAACACCCTTTGGTAGCGCACAAAATAACTAAGGAGGACAGGTCTGCCATCCATCATCACCTTTTCATTAAACATAGTAATTGCTGAACTCTAGTGGACTGGTTATTAAAACCTAGCCCAAGAGATCATTCTCTGAATTTACACCTGAATTACTACAGACGAATTTTTCAAAAGACAAAATCTCACAGTCAAAGGGAAGTGTAACACACTTGACAAAATGTCACATCGATTTCTGAAGGTTAAAAAACCTGTGAATACAGCTTTTGGTATCACATATTCTTCCATTCCTTAATCCTTCAAGAAAAGCTAACATGGAGTAACAATCATAATAAAAGCAATGGTTTTGTTTTTAACCTTTGAAACACTATGTAAGATTACATTCAAAAATTCAACCACTTTGATTTTTCTTTTTCTGTTGCAGAACAGATTGCTATTCCTCCTAAATCAGTTTTTGGTTTAGGATTTGCAACATAGATATTCCTTTTTTGAAACAAAACAGAGTTCAAAACAAGGTTTTATTTTAATTAGTTAATTTATTATAAAGCTGTGAAGCACACTGCTATCATACAACATAACTCCACAGGTGGTGATACAAAAAAACCCAAAATTATTTTAATACTTTATTTAATCTCCACTGAAGTAAGAATAAAAATACAACCAAAACCATATATACTGATGAACACTAGTGAAAACTAGTATGGCCAGCTATACATTTCAGGAACATACCAACGTCATCAAACAGTAGAGGTACATACCTTTCTTACCCACAAGAATGGCAGCCCAAGGGAAGAGATTCAATAAAATGTTTGTATAGACGAGTCATAGTATCCCTGGCAGAATTCAGGATGACATATACTATTGGGGGAAGAAGTTAAAAAATCCCTTTCCATCTCACAATACAGACAGGAAGGTGTACAGAGGGTAGAGGACCTATTTACACTGTAACTTAATCTGGAGGAAAATAGAGCATGAGATCAGTTCTGGACAACTTTGAAAAGCTCTAGAAATGCTGGACTAAAGCTAAATAAACACACAGAGAGATATTATTTCTAATTGAAATAACAAGCCTCAGTGAAAATGAACTTACAGAATAGATGATAGACACAATCCAGTAAGGTCATTGACAGTATAACTGTTCCTGTTTTCTACACTCCTATTTCACAGTCTGGGCCACAAAAAATTGCATGGAGGATAGAAGGTGAAGAATTTTGCTTGAAAAGCAACGGTTTCAGCAATATTTTTATTTAAATTTAAATTTTATTTAACTTTATCTTCTTCATGAAATGTAGTGTGGGGGTATTTTTATTGTACCCCTTGAGGTGAATTAAGCACACGTTTATGCTTAAATATGAAGAGATTTACTGAGCTATGCATTGGGCAGAGTCCTACTGCCATAAGTGGTTCTGCCAGGAGTCTGCAAGGATGCGCCGTGAGCCGATTCCTTACACTCACTTGCACCAGTGCCCATCATGAGAGCATTGGGATGGGGCGCCTCAGCCTGGGATTTGATTTGTCCCCCGGCACCAGCTCTGCCTACCAAAAGTGGCCCAAGAGCACTCGTATTCCACCATTGTTACAAGACATGGTTTTCAAACTTTTAACTTCTAATAGTATTTATACAACAGCACTTTCTCTCTTTCATACAATGCACAATTGCTAGAACAGTGAGTTAGACTGTGATATATTTGGTAAAACATTAATACTGTGTAGGATGCTATATGGAATATGGAAGACTAAAGTGCTTTCACTGAGAACTTTTACTGTGAAAGGCCAAATGGGTAACAAAGCAGTGTATTTAACTAATGAAGTACAGAACACATTGGGTTAATTTTATTATTTATTGAAACTTTGCATGGTAGAATGTAGATTACAAGGCTTCTGCTTATGCAAACTAGTTACATTTTTCAAACCTGGATACATAAAATTACACTTTCATTTGTGAAAAGTTATTTTAAAGGCCTTGATAGGACAGAAGTGTTATGCTAGGAACTTTTCTGTGGTTCATTTAATCATCAGCAACTTACATATGGTGACACAGTAAATTACTTGCTGAAGAGAGCAAGTTCTTCCTGACTTTGTAGTGCCTTCCCTCTTCTACCATGCCATTCCTCTCACATCCCTCCAACACCTACTTCATTTTTTTTCCCATGCTATTTAAGTAAAAATGTAACTACAATACTTTGAGTGCTGGTAACATGCATAAAAGTTAATTCCATCTGAAATTAGCTCTGGGGACCTTTCATGAAAACAGAGAGAGTCAAGTGCCATTTTTTTCCCAGGTTCCACCCTATCTATAAGGAGAAGTCAGAGTCAGCAGCACTACAGTCAAGACAGTTCTTTTCATTTTCAGAAAGGTCAACGTGCAGAAGAATGTTTCTCATTTAAAACTGGCTTGATTTAGGAATTGTTTTGGCTCTTGTATCTGAACTATGCTGATACAAAGAAGTTATAAGCTGAAAGTAGCCTTTAAATTCCTAGGTTTGGAGCATATTAAACTAGTGGTGATCTAACCACCCCAGAAAAACAAATGGAAAACTCAAATGATTATTTCAAGTCTCTTGGACATCCAATGATTTTCCTGTTGTACTGTTGCTTTTTTTTTTTTTTCCCCATCCCTTAGTTAAGGACTCCTGATACTAAGCTTTTTATATCTTTGCCGGGATATCACTTGCTGAGCTGTCAGGGCCATATTTCCTTTCAATATACTTAGAATACCATTTTTGATAGCTGCCACTAGGTCACCGACAGGAGAACAGAAGAGTGCCGTGTGATGCTGTAGGGAACCTGGATGAGTAGCTGAGGAACCGTCAAGTTTCCAAGCAAATGTCTCTATATGGTTATTAAACTGCAGTCCACTTTTTTATGACAATCCAACATGCTGCCATCTGTCTTTATAAACAGATTGGGGGGAGAGGGGGGATGAATTAGCTGTGTGACATTTGAGTGTGATAGGTTCTCTTCACAAATATTCTTCAAGAAGCCTGTAACTGAGTTTAAATCAACAAGAGAAGAGCCATATGGCTCTCTTATTAAATCATCGATGGCTTTTAAAAGGAATTGTGACTTGCTGGAACATAGTTGACTGAGTGTTTATGTGATTTGCAATCACTCTAGTAGGTTTTAAAGTAAATCACATTCAGATTTATGGCTTTTCTGTCATGCTTCTAATATATTGCTGTTCATTGAGAAAAGATTTAGAGTATGCAAAGAGAAACAGTTTGTATGAAAAAGAATATACTGATAATCTTCATGAAGATATTAAACTTTATAAAGCCATTGAATTTAATTATATTGTGTTAATACGTCCAGTGACACAAGCTCAATTTTACATATCTTTCTTGTTAGCTACAGATATAATTGGCTGCATTTCACATTCTCTCAAAGCAGCACAATCTTTCCAAGCCAAGAAAACAAACACTTTCCATGTTCATAACAGGATATAAACAAATTCCTAGAAAACACAAGTTGCAGTTAGTAAAATAGCAAAAGAAACACATGGAGATTCAGCATCGTTATCAGACTTCTAACGCTTACCACTTTAGTAAACTAACCTGTGCTATCCTTCCTCCTCTGCCGGCTATCGCTCCCCTCTCCAATAGACAAGACATTTTGTCTTGTCTATTATGTTTGACTGAAACCTCCCTTGTCAGTTTAGGAGAACTGTTAAGTAGGGCCATCGGTTCCCGTGCACTTTGAGACTAAGTTTATAGTTTCCTTCCCGGAATTTGAAACCTTCACAGAGTTAATCCAAACTTTTAATAGACTGTGTATCTCCTAATCTTCGTTCAACTGCCTGCTCAGATTCTGTACTCCGTCTCCTGTCTGCTCCCTCATGAAGTATAACATTGTGGGCGGACAGGCTGCTTCGCAGTTCCTGCCATCTGGAACAAACCTCTCCTGCCTCTCTGCTGCATTTCATCAGCAGTGCCTCCACTTAAAAAAAAAACCAACAACCTTTTTCTAAATACATTTATGATCCCCTCTGTTGCCAAAATGTCTATTTTTCTTAACAGCTATTTTTGTCTATTACTTTTGATATGATAATAGCTTATTGAAAGCTATAAAATGTCTTGCAGCATATTTTCTATGTATAATTCACTAGGAGCAGGACTGGATTGTGTACAAATTGTGTTATACATTGCTCATTCTTATGCTTTGTGTGATATCTAATTCTCAACTAATTAATCTTCCAGTGATTGTTTTGTGATCCCTACCTATGATTATC
This sequence comes from Phoenicopterus ruber ruber, assembly GCA_009819775.1. Lineage (NCBI taxonomy): Eukaryota > Metazoa > Chordata > Aves > Phoenicopteriformes > Phoenicopteridae > Phoenicopterus > Phoenicopterus ruber. The sequence continues at coordinate 62,777,399 of CM020246.1, read as the reverse complement.
TGTCACTCTGTAATTCTTTTCTCTATTATTTCTTCTGTTTGCCACTCTGTTATCTGTGCGTTTAGTTCAGAATTTTATCACTGAAGGAACAAATTAACTGCAACTGTTTATACTTCTATTACCTTTATCTTTAATATCCAATACCTGTAGTCTTTGGTCTGGTTTTAAAGGTCTTCAGTAAAAACTAGTTAAGATTTTACTAGGCTTGTCTTTTATAATTTTTTAAAGTAGATTAGTCGTCTTCAACTCATTACATATTTGCTTAAATGTTCTGGGTCAAATTCAACTAGTGTGACACTGGCGACATATAATGCTAGCAAAATCTTGGTAATTATATTCATACTTCTGCATGCTAGTTTTACATTTTCTTAGGCTGTCCCTCAAGCCACATGTGATCACAAACAGTTGGGTAACAGAGCTGTTTCTTGGAAATTGATAGCTTTCAGTTGGAAAAAAGTACTCCTACCATATTTAGAGCACTCTGAATAGAAATACATATACAATACCGCTCAATCCCAAAATGATTACGTTAAAAAAACCAGAAACAGTGTTTGTTGGAGCTAGTCAGAATGATTCAGTAATACTGTTCACATACATAAGTGTTTTTTCTTATAATTTAATTTTTCTTTTGCATGGAGAGACTATTTTGCTGGGCTGATGTGCAAAAGATTAAGTATGGAAATTGTATTTCCACTAGCTTTAAGCTATGTATGTTTTGCATTTAAATAGGGTGTGTATGTTCCAAGTTCCTCTAAATTCGAACAAGAACCAATAACTTTCTCAGTTTATATCTCTAATTCTGAATATTTCATATGCAAACACCAAAAAAATCCTATAGGCCCTTTGTTTAAGTCAAAGATGATTACACAGTGGCGTCCACTAATAGCTGTCTAATCCAGTCATCCAGAAAGGTGCTGTGTTCCTTCTTATGAATCACTAAATCAGCTGTAGTCAGGGTGCTTTCAATAGCAGTTAACAATCTTGAGCATCTTTCAGAAGACATTTTAGCATGGTGCAGGCTCAAGCTGTTAGATGACTAATAGCTGCATGTTCATATGCAAAATATTCTCTTTACCAGTTTAAAGGAAACCTTAAAAAAACCCACTAGTTACTGTTTTGTAAGGAAATATGAGAAGGTGTTTAAGGATAACTGCTCTACTTAAACTATTTAATGCTTTTGATATATGTAGTGTTCTTACAATTCACCTAATTTCCCTCTCTATTTCAAACAAAAAAGGGGAATTGCTGGTTTTTTCCATAACAGCTGAAGAACAGTTAACTGAGATAATTTCAAAAGAAATGCTTTTGTGAGCTTAGAAGCTGGAATGGAGACTGATTTCCATTAACAACAGGCATAAGTATCATCTAACCTCCCTCTGAGCCTTTCCTCCTCTGTTCCACACATACATAACACAGTTTTCTTGGACAAACTCATTTTCAATAGCTTATGCCAACAAAATCCATGAGCTGAGAGATTTGATTCTTCTGTTTCAAAATTAAATATCCCCTGTAGGAGGTCTCAAATCACTAAGCCAAATTTTTTTGCAACTCTGCCCACAAAGATCTGAAAGCCCATTTTGCTGGTATTGTAAAAAAATCTTTCATTTAATGAAAGGTTTCTATTTCTTTGTCACTTCCTGAAATGTATTCAGCTGGTAGCAAAATTTTTGCATGTTTCATGCAGCAAAATGTAATTATTTGCAGGTGAGGAGCTATTCTGGGTTATTCACTATGGACTAGTTTACAGTTTAGCTATGATATGCAATGAACTCAGTGGGGATGTGACTTGAGAAGGATTACGGCATGCAGTATAGAAAGACTTATGGGAGAAGAAGCATGGGGAGAAGGACAGTAGAGTCCTTTGTGCTGTAATAGTGGCTGAGGTATGCTCATGGCTGAGGAGATCACTCCTTTGATATGCTGATTGCAGTTCAGCTATTGAATATTTTTTTTAAATGAAAAATGCACGTAGTTTCAATTAAAAGGAATATCCTCTCAGTCATGACTAGCAAGGACATTGGTTAGTGGTATACATGCCATTAGCCTATTTTGATTCTTGTTAAAACATAGAGATACTTTATTTAATGATTGGTGTAAAATGGTTACAGCCTAGGTGACCTATTTTAGATTTGCTTTGTAGAAGAGACTACTCTGGATTTTAAATCTCCAGAGAATTCCGTTGCATTTTTAACAGAGGACCGTGTTATTAAAAAACTAATACTAAATTACTAAAGAGTTTGTCTCACGTGCTTACTGTCAAGCAATTAACCGCTGATATCTTGACATTCTGCTGATATTCATAATGGCAGGTGGCCAGACAGGAGTAAAAAGACTGTTACACAAATTGCTGCTCAGAAAGAAAATTCACACACACAAAGTGGTTCCTAAGGTCCAACCTAGCTGCCCTGGAAATCAACACTGAACCCCCACTGGATGCAGTACTGTGGGGTTGCATATCACCTTCCCCACAGTGTCATTTGGAAAGTCCATTCTAATCAAAGCACCTTTGTGCTGGCAAGAGTGCAGGCCCACAGGAAGAGAAATATGTGATGTGTATATGTGCGTATGCAGAACATGAGATTTATAAATGAAAAAGCTTGCTACAGGATTCCAGTATTGTTGTGGTTTTAACCCCAGACACCAACTAAGTACCATGCAGCTGCTCATTCACGTCCCCCGCAATGGGATGGGGAGGAGAATGGAAAAAAAGTAAAACTCGTTGGTTGAGATAAAGACAGTTTAATAGGTAAAGCAAAAGCCGCACACACAAGCAAAGAAAACAAGGAATTCATAAAATGCTTCCCATGGGCAGGCAGGTGTGCAGCCATCTCCAGGAAAGCAGGGCTCCATCACACGTAATGGTTACTTGGGAAGAGAAATGCCATCACTCTCAACATCATCCATTCCTCCTTCTTCCCCCAGCTTTATAGGCTGAGCGTGATGTCATATGGCATGGAATATCCCTTTGGTCAGTTGGGGTCAGCTGTCCCAGCTGTGTCCCCTCCCAACTTCTTGTGCACCCCCAGCCTCCTCGCTGGTGGGGTGGGGTGAGAGGCAGAAAAGGCCTTGACTCTGTGTGAGCACTGCTCAGCAATAACGAAAACATCCCTGTATTATCAACACTGTTTTCAGCACAAATGCAAAACATAGCCTCATACTAGCTACTGTGAAGAGAATTAACTATTTTCTGTTCCAGCCAAAACCAGCACAAGTATGTACGAGCTCATTGGTTTTGTGCTTCATAGCACATTAAATTCTTAAGGTTTAGCCAAGTATGGAATAAGTCATTAACCATTTATCTAGGTAGTGGGAACCATTCGGGTCAGGCCCAGGAGTTATTAACATCTTTTAAGTTGCTCAGTTTGCTGAGAAGAAGGGCTAAGGCCTTTCCTTTTTGGGTAAATGAATAATAAATGAACACAGGGACAATTCATCATCTAAATGATGCCAAAGATTGGTCTACATTACAAAGAAATTACACATCCTTCCGGTCTGGTCTTCCTTCTGCAAGTACAGCCCAAAGTTGTAAGTTTTGGGGAAAACCAGCTAAGAATCTTTGAAACATCTGCCAGTTTCATATGGGGTAAAAGAAAACTCTGAGCCAACCAAATTAGGTAATTTCTCTTTCTGTTCACACATTTTAGGAACATTGCAAACATATTTTCTGGTTTGGGTATTTAAACTTATGGTTTATACTAATAATATCTTGAGGACAACTGAAAACTGCATCATTCCCTTGCACAAGCTGGCCATCCTCTTTTCAGCGCTCTCAGGGATATTTGCAGGCATGCCCTTATTTAGCTACCATTACAGTTTAGGGGACACTAATGTAGGAATCAGTGATGAAGAAGCATTTTCCAGTAACCTGTATTAACCAGTAACACCACCTGGTATGTGTAAGTAAGATTATGGGAGGCATGTAATACTGTATAATTCCAAACAGATGCTAACCTAGCAAGTTTTTTAAAAAACTGAGCTCCACAGCCTTCTTTGGGAAATTTTCCCAGACCTGCACTATACTTATGTCCTTAACACCTAACACTTAACCTAATACTTATCACCTAACCTAAATCTTTCTGAAATTTAAAATCATTATTTCTTATCATGTCTATCATAAAGTAGCGAGAACAATTTCTTCCCTGCTTCTCCTTAGGTTAAAGAACTGCAGTTTGTTAAAGGCCTTTCTCATAGTCTTTTTTTCAATATCTCTGATAATTCTTTCAACTTTTCATGAAGCATTTTCCACTTGGCCCAATTTTTCCTTAAGTGTAGTTTCCTAAATATGGGCATAACACTCTAACCAGGCTTTACTGGCACTGAGTAAAGGACAAGAGTAATTTCATACGCCCTTCCACAACAGAAGTCAAGAGAGAAAAACGCCTCATACCCTATCTTACAGATGGGGAGCAGAGGCCCACAGAGATCAGTGATGTGGCCTGGGCAAGGCACAAAGGAATGTTTTGTGAAAATCAGGTAATTAACACAGGCTCTTGAGTCCCAATTAAATGCTTAAATCACAGACCATTCTTTTTCTCAAAGATTAAGCAGTAAATGAAGGCTGAAAAATATTATAAAAGTAAATGTTTAAAAAGGAAATTCGTGATATTAAAATTGAGTTGACTGGAAGATGAGTCTGTGGTAACCTTTGTCAATCCACAGTTGGGATTTATTCTTCAGTGGATTAAAAAAATACTTTCTGAGCTTCTTTCTCAAAATGAAATTGTACAAGGGAACACTGTATGTCTGTCACACTTTATAGTTTCATGGTTAGGGTGCTGACCTAAGGTGTCAGGCTTAACTCTGCATCAAAGCTTTTCATTACAGAAAATTTCAGATTAAGCAGAGCAAGGATTTGTCCTCGGGTCTACCATGTCACAGGCCAGCTATAAAGAACGTCCCCTCAAAAAGCATTTAACATGAACCGATATATTTCAGCTTAAGGAAACAGCATATTTCACCAAAATTTATGTCACAATCAGCTACAATTGTGAACTCAAACTATAACAGTATGTTAAAGGAAAAGGATGAGACCTGCATGGATAAGATCCCTGGAGCTACATGGATCAATCTGAGAATAAGTATGGGACAAAAAAACCCCACCTATTTTGCTTTATGTGGAAGTAAGCACTCCTTTGTTGTTCATTCACATTCCCTCTACTGGTGTCTACATCACTTTACAAAGAAGTTAAGGGAATACCGCAACACTGGGTATCTGGGTACAACAGGTGTAATTTTAAGGTCCTCTTTTTTCAGGTATGGGAAGCAGCAAAACATGGACTGGCTAATGCTAAAAAGTCATACCTGTGTCTTAAAAGATGACTTTGAATATCTCTAAAGAGGGAGACTCCACTACCTGCCTGGGCAGCCTGTGCCAGCGCTTGGCCACCAAGTGAAAAAGTGTTTGCTGATGTTCAGATGGAGCCTCCTCTGTTTGCACAGTTCATGTCCATTGCGTCTTGTCCTGTCACTGAATACCACTGAAAAGAACCTGGAGCCATCTCCTCTACACTCTCCCTTCATGTGTTTACACACATTGATGATGCCCCCCGTGAGCCTTCTCTTCTCCAGGCTGAACAGTTCCAGCTCTCTCAGCCTTTTCCCATAGGAGAGATGCTCCAGGCCCTTCATCATCTTGGTGGCCCTTCACAGGACTCTCAAGTATGTCCATGTCTGTCTTGTACTGGAGAGCCCAGAGTTGGACACAGTACTCATGTGATCATAATGCAGGAATTTCAAACATCTTTCTATGTTACAGATGCTTGGATTCAGCAAAGTATATGAAATAAAACAATGTTCAAAATTTCTATATCACCAACATTCTCAGCCAAACAAGTTTCTCTTACATATGGGACAAAACCAGTATTATACAATTTACTGTTTGTCTTTGTCCACTTGAATTTACCATTTTGATTCAATCAGATAAGGAAATTGGGAATCTGATTAGATGTAGAAGAGACAAAAGCTTCTATAAATGCCTCTACGACAACACTGCATTTAACTTAATGGGATAGATTAAGACCAAAGGAGATATATTTGGATATCTATCACAGCATAATAATAATTGAACAGAAAAAAACATATGTAGTGATAACTGAAGGCTACAGACAGATAACGTTCTAAGAAGGAAAGTATTGCTAGGACTTAAATATTTAACTTTTTAAAAAAAATTTTTTCATGTGCTTTAAATGGCATGAATCTTTTGAGTGAAATGAGGTGAGTTACAGTTAACAAAAATAAACTTGCTGAAAGCACTACCTGTAGAGATGATAGATTATGTATTAAATATACTGTCCATTCCTATTACCTTAGGAAATTAGATGAGATTGTCTGATCTATTTAACCAAGATGGAAATAGCACAGAGAGATTCAGCATTCAACTCACTGATAGCCTAGAAAAAAGAAGAAATTTGTCTTCCATTTGCCACGTGTTCTTAGATACTTGCCTTTGTCCAACAGAGCTACAAGGTACAACTTACTTTGCCTTTTAAAAAGGAGTATGTATAGTGACTGGGAGAAATGTAAACAAAAAGAACAAGTCCTCCCCCGCTACTCCAACCATCCAGCTCATTTCCTGACAGCCTGTAGCCTGTAAGAGGAGACTGAGGAACTTATAAAAAGAACAAGGCAAGCACAGAGTAGTCTTTCTCCTCATATATCCTTCTCTCTTATGGCAGTCACTGGCTTAAGGACCTCTTGAGCAGGCATCCAGATGATGGTGTTTAATGGAGCTTTCCTCTATAAATTTGTCTAATCTATTTCTGAACCCATTTACACTACTGACCTCCACAACACTCTACAGCACTAAGTTCCATAATTTATGCATTAAGTGATAAAGTATTTCCACTGAGTGTTTTAAACTTTATGATTGATTGGGTGACCCTTAGCTCTTGTATTATAAGAAATAGTGAATAATCACTTCTTATTCACCACCTCCAAACTATTCAAGATTTTATAGACCCCTGTCATATATCTTGTTGCCTCCTGTCCAGGTTGAAGTCTCCTAGCTCAATGTGTCCCCTCATACAAATACTGTTCCATGCATCTGCTGATCTGTTTTGGTCTTTTTTTTTTTTTTTTTTTTTTTTTAGTACTTTGTAGTTTTATCATAACTTTCTGATTCAGAAATGAGTGTTACCAGAGTGACACTAAGTATTCAGCATGTAGGCACATTGTATATTTATTGTAGCACAGTGATACTTTCTACTTTCTTCTCTGTTCTTTTCCTAATAATTCCTGTTTTCTTTCTTGACTGCTGCTTGGCAGTGAGCAGAACATTTCCAGAGGAACGTCCCCAGAGACAGAAAATTCTTTTCCAGAAAGGTAATAGCTAATTTAGAAGGAGCAAGAGCAGGCAGCAAATGCTGAGGCTAGGGCTCTTTGAACGCTGGTAGGTGACAGTCTTTCATGACTAGTAGCAGCCCAGAATGATAAGGGGTCTAATGATTGGGTTAGAGGCACAATCAAGAACCTTTTCACATGCATTTCAGCACCCAGCAGATTGTACTTGAGGACGCACAGTGCCACCGTAGGCTGTAAGGAGCGTTGTGCAGCCTGTGCACTCCCCATGGTCCCCCAGACACCTGTGGAGGGCACCACAGAGTCCTTCTGCTGTGGGGGCATTTCCTCTGAATCTGGGTTTATGTCCACAGTGCTGGGAGCGGGAACAAAAGCTGAAGATGACCTCTTGCTCTTCCTGCAGCTTATCATGGTATAAACCAGTCACTGGTCTCAGGTATGTTCTAGGTCAAAGCTACAAACATGACTTTGTCTGCTTGCTAAAGGTGAATAATGAACACTTCTACACATTTAATTCAGACCTGGAATAAGCAGCTGCTTCTCTCACTGAAATGTGTCTGCATACAGTAGGTTCCCTATGGAAAACAGTTTCTCTTGGAATAATATTTTCAAATTCTGCAAGGAATGACAATGAGATTTTGGTTAAAATCTTTGAAAGGGGAAAATTTTTCCCAAATAACACTTACTTAGTGAGAGAATATAAATGTATCTTCTCAATCAATGGGATTGATAAATATGTCTCTTCGGGCTTGTTGCAAGATAACGAAAAATTGAACTACTAAAACAAGGGACTTCCTATTGCCAGTCGACAATGCTGCTCAGAGCTGTGACAGGTCTGCAAACCTGTCAAACAGATTATAGTAGGAGCTGTAAAGTTTTATGCCAGGATATGCAGTGGAGCTGCTTTTTAAATTGTGGCAGAAACACCTTCGCCACACTGTGAAAACTGAAAAAAAATCTGTAACATCATTGCTATTAAGACTGCCACCATAAGCTTCTCCAAATAGGCCCATCAGGTTTATTATACAGAGGTCCAAGAAGAGGGGAAAGATGGAGCAAATAGTGAATGAACTCGTATTACAGAAAGGCATCTCTCTAGATATAAAATAGCAATTTCTTACTCTGTTCCTAGAGGCCTCCAACATTTCCTATGCTTCTAAAAATTTTATCCACAACTCACATACTCTAGGAATATCCCATCAGAACAGTTTTTCTATTGAAAATGCATTTTCTGTAAAAATCTAACTAATATGCAGGAAAATTTTGAACCTGCAAAAAACGTTCAATTTGCCATTTAGAAAATAAAAATCAAAACATTACTGTGCTTTATTTCAAAGACAATTAGAATGAGTCTTCTTTTTAAAAAAAAGAAACAGTTGGTTTTTAGTTCAATAAAGCAATACACAACATTTCCCTTGTTGTATTTTCTCATGGAAGGTGTAGCTCAGACTGCCTTTTTTTTTCTTTTTCTTGTAAGTTATGACTTTATCTCCTATCACACAGGAAGCACTCTATTTAATTCCTGTGATGTGTTGTAATGCTTAGTGAATTGGGAGACAGGGCCCAGCCGGGGAGATTAGCCTGTAGGAGACGATGGGAATATCAGGCTCCCAAAATTACATGGTGCCCTTGGCTAGATCTCTAAACTATGAGATAGGAATGATTTGCAATCCCAGCTCTACTTGCTTGCTGTGTGACATCTGGGAAAGTCACGTCACTCTGCTATGCCTAAAAGGCAGTGCAAAGAATCAAGTCAGAGGAGCCACTGACTGCTGCTTTTAAAATTCTGACTTCTAATGCATTATAAGAAAATTAGCATATTACTATTAGCTCAAAATCTTTAACAACATTGATCTAGGAGACAGATCATTTTGGGCTGTTACATACGATGAAAGAGAGAACTAGGCTGTCCAGCCTGCCTGCAGATTTGCACAGGGCAACTGTGAGTATGTATTACACTTGCTGACCTCCATGCTTACTGCTGCAGATTAGTGCCTGTTTTGCTTCATGTATGTGTTAGGTGTATATTTAGAAGGACCATTTTCCCCCCATATTTTATCCTGAATTTTTGTTTTTCTACATAGATATTAGTAAATTCCATTCTCATTAAAATGCAGGTAGATTCTGACACATAAAAAGTTGCTGAAATACTAGAGCTCAGAAAGGGCAAAGCCTGCAGGTTTTGCTACCAACGTAGTAAAATCATTTGGAAATCAGAAAAACACTCTGTATTCAGAGCAACAACATCAGACTTTCCTGAATGGTTTGCTTCAGTTCTGAAAGATGACGGAGATTGTTCCCTCCCTGTATTATACATGCCAAGTGTAATAAGTATACTGTTTTTCTTTGAGATCACAATGAGAATATTTCTGAGAATAGGAGACTTTTCAAACTCCAGCCAAGTAAGAGTTAAGTAATGTTTTTAAACACACAGGAAGGAACTGGTTGTATTTAGCATTACCTCTGCCTTCTTTTGGACCTGCAGAAAGTTCTCTGTATGGGAAAGAAATGTTTCAAATACTTCAGCTGGAGGCAGGAGGAATGTGCATGCACATCTGTCCCCAGCGGAATCTTACATTGTCCTGCAACGTGTCATGGAAGAGGTTGCTCCTTCACACCCTAAATTATTAACTTGGTCAATAGAGTATAATGGAGAAGAGGCCTTTAGACATTCTGGGGCATTGTATTGAGATGTCGATTCCTGAAATATCTTATTTCTGAAATGTTTGCCAGCTCTCCCCCCTCAGCAGAAAGAAATTTGGATGAAGCTGGGATCTAAAAATTTGATCCCACAATGCAAATGCTGCAAACATTATAAAGGTTATAAAAACATTTGAGCCAGGCTTGTAGAGAGAAGAGAGTGACTCTGTTTCTACCTACCCCTACCCATAATGGTACCAAAAGATTTTTCTCTCTGGGTGTTTTTCACATGGCAAAATGCTTACTGAGAGCTGGGTACAGCTCCTGAAGGGGCCTTGGATTCTTCACATCTCTTTATCTTCATTGAAAGTTATTTTTTGTGATCCAGTTCATAGTCCATTCACTATAAGATTTCTTGATCCATTACATAGTTTTGATACTTCTCCCACTGGATTATTGTCTGTTCTCCTCCTAGTTCTGAACTCATTAGCGATGTTGAAATGACTAGCTGGAGACAGCTCATAGGCAGTAAACAGAAGATGTAATAAGCATCCCAGTGCTTTCTGAAGTATAGAAAAAACTACTTTTTGTGAGATAAGCACTTCTTTCTGCTTACAAGAGTAATTTTCAAACCTCAGCATGACAGCCTTTTTTCATATCCTGAAATGTGCATGTCGTGAAAACATTCAGGCATATAAGTGGAATTAATGCATTTCAGTTCATTAGGAGATCTTGACTGAAGCTACTACCAAGGATGATAAAGCACTTTGGAGTCCTGTTAGGTTTGGCGTGACTGGTTCCCAAGGCTATCTTTGAAGGATATTGTGACTGCTGTGGAGAGTCAATGGACCTGCAAATGTACCATCCCTTTGATGGCCTGTAGATTTCTGACAACCTGAACAGATCCCTTTTAGGCTACTGTCCGTATCATTTTCTATGAAGAGGAAAATGTTCACTAATATAATTTATTTCTCCATAGGCTAATATAAGGCAGGAATCCTATGTCTGACTCTCACGAAATTCCAAAGAAATAATACAAGCCAACAGTGAAGTATATTCTTGTTATCTTCATGTATAGTGCTAAGAATATTTTTTTTTTTAAATTTTCTTTTTCCGTTCCTGGAAATACTTGCTCTGCTCAAATGGGAAAAGCACTGAGGTTGGTCAGAGAGGCAAAGCAATTTAGTGAGTTCATGGAAGGTGAAAGAGCTGAAATTACAGGTGCTTGACTTAGTCCACTGCCTGCATTCCCTGAAGTTCCCAAACCTGCACTCGGCATGGGGGTTTGTGATATTTTAATGGCTCCTTTCCTCTCAGCATGTGTTTGTGCATCAGGCAGCCCAGAAAAGGGGATTCGGCTTTCCAGTAGTCAGCAAACTTCATCCCTGAGTAAAAGATAGGGTTTCTAGGACTGGAAATGAGTAGGCACTGCAAAAGAGTTAATCCAATTCGTTATGAAGTAGATGATGTTAACCTCTGTTAACACAGAGTTCTAGCTTTCTCCTGATTAATGAAAGTAGAGAATTCTTTTTCAAAGAAATCTCCAGGCTTCCATCTTGTCTGGCTGTTTCCCTCTCCAGTCTGCCTTCCACTTGTGTGTTTTGGTTTGGTTTGATTTGTTTTTTAAGTGAACTGTTGATGGAAATAACATTTTGGTGGCACTAGAATTCTCCCCATGGCAAGGAAATGGGAAGGATGAGACAAATCTATAAAGGAAAGAAAAAAAAAAATCATATTCCTCTGCCTATCATCTACACCAAATGTTTTGGTTTCTTTCATTCTTTCTTTCTTGCAAGACTGTGTGACTTCTGCTACATTGGCAAGTTCTTGTTCCACTGTAGGTCCTCAAAATAGTAGCTTGTGGAAAAATGACACACAAAAGAACATATGGTTCTACAGGTTTGAAACAATGGTTAGCTCTGTCAACACCAGTTAAAGCTCTTAATCACATTGCTCAATGCAGAAGTTGTGGTATCATCAATGTTCCATCAGCACCTTAGAGGAACTTTCAGAGTTAGTAGCATCATTGGATGCAATTTTTCCCCCTTTAACTGCTGATGTGCACTGTATGAAACAGTCCTCCCTCAAACCCAGCTTTTCCTTGCAGAAAGCATTGCTAAGGGTTAAGAAATATGTTACTTGCAAGATGTGTCTCAGAAGGATGGACCACAGAGATTCAAGGCAGCCAAAAAATCTAAAAAAAGTGCCTATTACCCCTAGCGATTGCATTTCTCTGAGCCTCATACTTGGTTTTTGTAGCAGACACACCTAAAGTATAAATGTATGACCAGCGTGCTACTATTCACTTACCTGATAGACATTTTATTGGCAGAAAATGTCTGGCAGAAAATTTCAAACCACAATGGTAGTAAGCACTTTTTATTGTTCAGATGCAGCATGCAGACGCAATTTGTGTGCTGAAGTACTGGGCTTGATACAATATTTAACTGATTTTGTTTTTCACCACCTATTCTCTGAAGGAGAGACAGAGATAGCAGTGCAAATGGAGTCCCAGAAAGGATGCTCAGTGTGCTATTTGCATGTGGGGGAGACACAGAGGGACTACTACAACTAATGTTCAACTTTCAGGAAGGAAATGAAAGCAACTGCCTTGCTATGGCAGTGTCCTATCCATTTCCTTACTGAAATAACAATCCTCTGCAGACATAAAACATGACTTTTATATATGCTTACCACAAAGTTTCGATATTTCAAGAAACAGCTCTAGATTTTTTTTCCTTTTAACGTTGCTTTTGTAATGGTGTGTGTTCTGCTGGCCCATGAGGGCCTGCTATGACACTGCCACAAGTTTCATGGAGCAGATGCCCTGTGGATTCATTTCAATCTTTTGCATAGTTGCCTGGGGCTTTGAGAATTACATGACCCCAGTTGTCCCTTCTATTCCTGTGCTCCTAAGAGGGCTGCTTCTACAGACCCTTATGTGCAATTTCTGTTGTACTTTATACAAGCTGTCTCTAGCCTTTGATCTGGATTGTGCCTTTCCTAAGACACATACCTTCTTGCAGGTGCAAGTCTCAAGTAAGCATGATTTACATGCCTGTGAGTTGCTGATATAATGGTAGATGCTACTTGAAAGTCTGTCCTGTACCAGGGTTCACTGAGCTGTAATGCTGGGCCAGGCAGCTGCCTACATTGCTTGTACTGTCTCTCACAGACTCTGAGATCATGCCAACAAAACTGCTACAGACATGGGTTTAGCAACAAGCCTCAAACATTTGGATAGCTACGAAAAATCAACCCCCCACCCCCCCCCAAAACAGAGAGAGAAAGAAAATATATAAGTATGCCTATTTAAAAATAAAAGGAAAAGAGCAGAACCCTAAGTGCTGAGACTTTCATCTGGCGTATCTGTCATCCAGACTAAATTGCAGCCCTAATGTATGAGAGGAAAATAGAAAATTGCCACATACACACAGTCACATAATAAGCAAATGTTAATTGATGTGCTTTGTTTGTGATAGCTCCTGGGAGATTTGCAATGAGCAAGGCTTTTCTGTATGGGCAATTCCGCGGCATATGCTAGCACATCTAGGAAGAGTCATCATGTCTAAGTACTTTCTACCATCTGCTAGGAAAATTGAAATATTGAAAGATTTCTCTCTCTTTACCCCAGTGCATTTACGTATGTAACTGTAATTTCAGTCCTGTCTTTTCTGACCCACGAGGCTAAATGCTATGTTCTTAATGCTTTGTGGAGTTCTCTACTGTGAGTCTTTTATAGAGAAAAATAGAGAAAAATACATAAATGCATGCGTTGATACACACTAATACACATGTACATACACAAATACACAGAAAATATGCTGTATAGTTTCCTATGGGTAAACTATATTGGTGAAAGCATATGGAAGGAACATAAAACAAAACAATTTTTCTGACAACGTCAACTTTCCAATTCTTTGGTTTGTGTTCACATTCACACTGTGTGGTTCAAGGACAGTAATTGTTCTTTACTGACATGGATTCATCAATCACCTTAGCTTTTAGGCTGCCTACCTCCCCCCCAACCCCTGAAGACTGACACTTCAGTTCTCAGCTGTGCCTGTCCTGTTGTTTTAGTGGTCCAAAATGCATTCTTCACTCCAGGTATTGATTCAAGGGTCCCATAGCTGCTCCTTGCTACCTGTGGTGACAATGGCTCATCCATTAACTGAGGATGATGGAAACCAATGGTATTCTGGGCATGCCCTGTTCTTCCAAAGATTTCTAGCAGAACACGGGATGATTGCTGGTGGATCTGCAAAATTACATACTGTCCTAATGGAAGAGTTTCAAGGTTCAAATCTAAGGTAATAAAAAAAAAAAATGCTTGCAGATTAGGACTATGGCCAGAGATTTCCTTCTGACCTAATTTATGTCTCCTTTGACCACGGTAATATGCTGCACTAATATGTGCTTTAAGGAGACTTGGCTAGGGGCCCTGTCTCAAAAAGACTGTGTCATGGAAACTTTCACAGAGAGACACAGAATCTCAGGCAGGGAGGAGCTCAGTGTGCTAACACTAAACCAAACATAAAGGACTTTTGTAGCATGTAGAACATTTCAACATAAACTATCTTGTCATGTAGAAATTCTCTTTGTGGAAATGTTGGATCTATGCTCAAAGAGGCCAGCATGACACTTAGCTCCTCTGTTTAGTTTCAAGGCAGGATTTAGGTGTTGCAATGCTGAAGCCTGAAGCTCTTATTTTTAGATATCCAACCCCAAGAATGGAATCTAAAATTCACAGCTGGGTGCCCAGGACCCTACACAGGGGATAAACAGCACGTCCATAAAGTGAAAAAAAACTCTGTACACTGAAGAGGAAGCCTTCATTATTTCCTTTGGTTGTGTCTGAATGAAGGGTATGTGTGCAAACTCACCTCTCTCTAAAGCTTAGAAAATTGACCCGGGGCTACACCTACCTGAGCCGGAGTCATCCAGTGTGTTTAAGCTTATGTCTCTTTAAGTGCCTGCCACGGAAGGTGGTGGTGCCATCCACCTTTCATTTAATGACGTCATGCATGCAGTAGCCAGCTGGAATGAGAGAGCAACATGTTCTTCACCTTTTTCAACCAGAGGCAGCAAACACCGCATCTTCTGTCAGTAGTCACGATATTGCTAATTCCTGGTTTAGGTGTGTAAGTCCTTTCTCAAATTTATCTCAGGTCTTCTGCAAATGTGAAGGCAAAACAACCAAAAGGGAAGGAAAAGGGAGGACAGCTATGGTAATAACAGATTTCCCATTAACTGCAGAGAGCGAAATCCTGTGTATTTGCTTTGTATCCAGAGTTCTCTTGTGAACTCCAGGAAGAGCTCTATGAAATATTAAAAATAGAAAAGTAAACATTTAACTGTATTTCTCACCTTTAGTGTGTAAGAAAAGGGGCACACAAACACACATACTCAACCTCTTGTTTCTAAAGAGCAGATGAGAACTTAAATGCAAATTCTCAAGACAGAAGGAATTTTTACAGCTGATATAAATGCTGGAAAATTAGAATTTATAATGGAAGTGCTGACACTGCTGTAATGATACGGTGATGCTAGTAGAAAGCTTTTCTGAAAGAAACTAAAATGTCTAGAACCTGAAGAAAATTGTAGAAATAAGTTGTACACTTACTAACTTTCTTAATTGAGTTGATGTACCTGCAAAACAATATTAATAAACGCATCACAAAAATAAACAGATCTGAATGATGCTAAGAATGATTGACATACAAACACAGAAAAGCATGCTTTCTTCCATCTGCTTACCATTACAAGGATTGATAGGCAAATAAAATGAATTCTGACTGACTGGTAAAGGGCTGGATAAAGATTTATAATATTCAGTAAATAGTTTGTCATTGGTATTTTAAAGTAAAATTGACAGGATATGACATCCTATTTACTTCCAAGAAAGAGCAATTATGTTATGAACATAAAAAGTGGCTGATTATAACATTACATGACATTTTGAAGCTAACAGCTTCAATTACTATATCCGAATTATGGCCAAGAAAAATATGCCTTATGGGCATCTCACTTGTTGTTTTAACTTAGAGGAGAAAAGTAATTAAAAAATAGGCAAGGACATCCTCACCAACTTGAGATGAACAAGAAGGGAAACATGATGCTAGAGGGCTTGTGTTTTTGTTATGGAAAAGTACATTTAAATAAATGGGAAGAGGAAAGATCCTCCTCTCTCTCTCTCTGAAGTACAGATAGAGTTTGTAATTTGTCTCCTTTATGAAGCCAACATGCTCCTGAAATGAGGGATTATTTTGGTCTTTTGGAGGTAGGTTATATTGCATGTGTTTATAAAAGCCACTATGGAGTTGTACACCATCTCACTGAAATGAAAGAAGTAAAATTTCCAGTCGCTGAAACTAAGCATACACATTTTTACAGGTCTCATTTGCCTATATAAAGCCAACATTAGCAGTTCTGCATGTGATCAGTTCACATGGGCCAATCATGTACTCAAAGGGTCTGCTTTACCCGTTTGTGCACAAAACTGCCTGTTTTCATAGGCCCTTGGCTGGAGAAGCCAAACTGGCTGTTCACACAGCTACCAACCAGCATGTGATCCTTAAAGTCTTTAAATACCCTTATGAAAAACTAGGTGCTTAGAGTACCTCACAAGGACTTTCTAAAACTAGAGAAAGTTAAGATTTAGTCCCTTGACTTAGAAGTAGTGTTCCTAAATAAGAGACAACTTCCAAAAGGACAACAATGTGAGTTATTACCTATGTTCGTGATTTTGTGTTATTGATAAATGACAATGCATTTTTTTAACTATATCGATAGAAACGAAGGCATTGATACAGAATCAAGCTATGAAAAGCAGAATTAAACCCTACATGATTTATTTATAGTTCTCTGTGTATGGATTGTGGCCCAGATAATTTTTGCCATCATCTCATTCCAAGCGGCTTATTACGATATGTCTGATTTCAGGGATTTTTTTTTCTTCTTTTTCTTTTCATTCAGCAGGTGAGGCAAACGGTCCAGCAAATCCTTGCATATGTTCAAATTCAAAAGCTCCATCGGCTCCTGGGACCCACCCCCACTACACGGGCTGGGGACGTGCAGCATGCTCTCCCAGCTCTGCTTAACACCCATTGGTCCCAGCATGCCTGTACAGACACACCATACAACGCAGCATCCACACCACAAGAAGAGTGATGGAGGGGAAAAAGCTGCACACCCCTATCTGAAAAGGTACTTTTCCTACCTCTCCATACACTCTGTTCTCCTCCTGTTTGCAAAGACAGATAGAGATCATCTCACAGTGGTGACACTTAGATTTGATAATGCTACAGACTACCTTGATCCTGTGTATTCAACGCTGAAAAGGTTTGGCAAAAAATGTTCTAAGGAAAATTAATCTGTCTGAATCAGGTCTGATCTTTATGATGAAACACTTATATGGTTTGCATTTAGACAGCCTTGTCTGTGTGTCGTCTCAGTCCAGTGCATTATCAAGTTAAGAGTAAGCTTTTAAGTAAGGAAATACCTTGCTTGAGATTAAAGTGCATGGTGAATATAATTTGAATCAAGTGCTCTAGGAGTTTTGTTCCTAGGAGGGTAACCAGCAATCAAAATAGAATGAGATCATTCACCACTGTGCAAAGTGTTTAAATAAAGATTTTACAAGCCAATTATGTAGTCCTTCCACACACAAAGGTAACTTTAAGGATTTCAGCAATATTAGCAAACAGACCTTTTATCCCAGGAGGACTAGTAATAATGTTGACATTTCAGCCACACAATAAAAAAGTTCTACACCCAAAGTATTAGCCATTTTATTTGCCCAGAGTGAATACAAGTGAGTTACAATTCTGTGTATGACTGAAATCGCCAGTGTTATTTTGTTATGCGAAACCATTTTAGAATTGACCCTAAAAATGTCAGAAAACCCTTTTGCATCCAAAAAGCTTTCTCCTTCTGAATACAATGAGAGCTCAGAAATGGTCACCCTACTCAGTCACATTTCTAGAGACAATATGTGCACATTCTGCTTGTTGGTCAAGTATGTAATTACTAGATCTCTGTGAATAACACTGTGGTTAAACAAACTTGAGATGGTATATGCATAAAATGTATCAAAGTTGAAAATACAGTTCAAACACATGGTGCTATATGACTATTTTGTTTACAAAGGGAAGAAGATTGTGCACAAAAGTCACGATTACCTTAGTGAAGATGCAATTTTCAGTCATGAGGATTAGCTACTGTCTATGTTTTATGCACTTTTCTGTGCTGCAATGATTTTCCTGTATCTTTCACTGTTCATGGTACACTGGGTTAGTTCACATTTCTAGTCTCTTGAAGATGAAAAGCACTAAGAAATTAATATTATAAATATAATTAAGAAATTACTTTCATTTTGTAGATGTTCTCTTACTCTCAGCATAAACAGAGGCCAAGAAGTGCTCCCACTGTTTCTCCTCCATATCAACTTTTGATGGTCAATACCAAATATGACGTCTTGACTTGTAACAATACCTATCCAAATTATTTCTCATCAGACTAGCATATCAAAGGTCATACTACAATACGAAAAGAGATTTTTTTCTTTCCTTAGTGTTCCTTCGGTGCAACTAATCCTAAAATCTGAACCCTTTTCACGGATGGTAAAATAGGTGTGAAGACATAGCAATATATAAACGTACTAAAGGTTTTGGCAATAGATAAAGCTGCTTTTTTCCTTCAAGTGCATCAAAACCACGATGTGTCAGATTGGAGATGAAGCATGACTACAGTCTACTGCATAAATAAGGGAGAATATAGCCCAGAAACTCTCTGCAGTAGTTTGGAAAACTATAGGAAGCTGCTTTCAGATCCAAAAATTAATGGCTTCGAACAACAGGGATAACCTGTGTTCTGGAAGGAGTATGCAGGCTCAGCAGCTTGCTAACCTGGCGAGCAAGTGCTTTCATGAAGATATTCCCAGACCCTCATAGCTGAGACTAGCATTATTCAATGAACAGATGTGAATTTCAAGTTCAGAAACATTCTGTATACAGCCTAATCATGGGTAATTGAAATTAGGACTGCCAGCTATAGCTTTCACGGTTCTCTCATTTCTCAATAACTTAATTTGACTGGAACTACCAGCCATCACAGCTGAACTCCAGCCTTATTTAAGCAAGGTCTGACAGCCACAGCCCTCTGGAAGTGTTTGCAGCATCTAAGGATCACTTTGGCATGTCAGCAATGGAGGTTTGTCCCTTTCTCCTGACATACTCTGACACCAGCACCTGGAGCTGGAACTGGAGTACTGGGGCTGCCACGTGGGGATATTCCTTTCACATTGACAGCATTGTCAGAGCAGTGTGGAGAATCTCACCTCTGTGCCTGGGAAGATCATGGAGCAGATCCTCCTAGAAGCTACGCTGAGGCACATGGAGGACAGGGAGGTGATTCGAGACAGTCAGCATGGCTTCACCAAGGGCCAGTCCTGCCTGACCAACCTAGTGGCCTTCTATGATGGAGTGACTACATCAGTGGACAAGGGAAGAGCTACGGATGTCATCTATCTGGACTGCTGTAAGGCCTTTGACACGGTCCCCAACAACATCCTTCTCTCTAAATTGGAGAGATATGGATTTGATGGCTGGACTATTCAGTGGATGAGGAATTGGTTCGATGGTCGCATCCAGAGGGTAGTGGTCAATGGGTCACCATCCAGATGGAGATGGGTGACGAATGGTGTCCCTCAGGGGTCCATACTGGGACTGGTACACTTTAATATCTGCATCAATGACATAGACAGTTGGATCGAGTGCACCCTCAGCAAGTTTGTGGACAACACCAAGCTGAGTGGTACAGTGGACACGCCTGAGGGAGGGGATGTCATCCAGAGGGACCTGGACAAGCTTGAAAAGTGGGCCCATGTGAACATCATGAGGTTCAACAAGGACAAGTGCAGGGTCCTGCACCTGGGTCGGGGCAACCCCCGGTATGGATACAGGCTGGGGGAATGAAGGGATTGAGAGCAGCCCTGCCGAGAAGGACTTGGGGGTACTGGTGGATGAAAAGCTGGACATGAGCCGACAATGTGTTCACAGCCCAGAAAGCCAACTGTATCCTGGGCTGCATCAAAAGCAGCGTGGCCAGCAGGTCGGGGGAGGTGATTCTGCCCCTCTACTCTGCTCTCATGAGACCCCACCTGGAGTACTGCGTCCAGCTCTGGGGTCCTCAGCACAGGAAGGACATGGACCTGTTGGAGCAGGTCCAAGGAGGGCCCCAAAAATGATCAGAGGGCTGGAGCACCTCTCCTATGAGGAAAGGCTGAAAGAGTTGGGGTTGTTCAGCCTGGAGAAGAGAGGCTCCAGGGAGATCTTATTGCAGCCTTTCAATACTTAAAGGGGTCCTATGAGAAAGATGGGGACAGACTTTTTAGCAGGGCTTGCTGTGATAGGACAAGGTGTAATGGTTTTAAACTAAAGGAGGGGAGATTTAGAGTAGACATAAAGGAGAAATTTTTTGCCATGAGGGTGATGAAACACTGGAGCAGGTTGCCCAGAGAGGTGGTAGGAGCTTCATCCCTGGAAACATTCAAGGTCAGGCTGGGTGGGGCTCTGAGCAACCTGATCTGGTTGAAGATGTCCCTGGTCATTACAGGGGGGTTGGACTGGATGACCTTTAATGGTCCCTTCCAACCCAAACTATTCTATGATTCTATGATAATATGGAAGAGGTAAGGAAAGGGACACATGCCAGGGAGGCTGTGGTCTTTTAAATCAGCTGAGCATCCAGCCCAAAATCTGCAGAAAACACAGTGATCCTCCATCCAAATACACGATCCGTTGCTGTCCTTCCACTCTGAACCCCTGTTTTCCTTTTCTGTGATTGGGAAGTGAGACACCAGGGGGTATATGAAATTGAAATTACTTTTTCTATTTGTTTTTTTTCTGGGAAGTCTCTAATCTATTAAGGCTATTTGAAATGGATCCTGAGATACTGTTGCATCAGCAGAGCAGGGAATCTGGCTGTCATTAGTTGCACATAACAGACTGGTATAAACATGAAGGCAATTTTACTGGGTTCAACCTTGTAATGGATCAGAGTTCTGTCACAGGTTCAGCACCATAGCTTGTGGCCTCCAGCCTGCATCCTCCTACGTATGTCTATCCCAAAGAGTGAAATACAGCTGTTCATCCTTGGTACAGCGCTACTCAAAGTTAGACTTCCCCTATACATTGTGCTTAGGACAACCCTCATTGAACTTAAGCTAAGGCATGTATGTACAGCAAAAATTACAAACCTAGGACAAATGTCTTCCAAAACACTACTCAGTCAGTGTAGTTACGGGATGAGCCCTAAACGGTCTTTTTATACAATATATAAACAACATACTATTGGTGGATCTGCCCAGTGATTTTGTGAAATCTAGTCATGGAGTAAGTTCTTGAGTGCTTGCTCAGTGCCTGACCTATATCCCAACAGCTCAACAGAGATTGTATTTGCCAGGCTGTGGGCACAGTACATGTTATTTGTTTAGGCAAACTTTTTATTGAATTTTGTGGTAAGAAAGATGGCTTACTTGTTAATAAATAAGGACTCCACTGTATTTTGTTGATTTCTTATTGATTTTTCTTATTGACATGCAGCACTAAGTTGCTTTAGAGACAGATGACACTATTAATTTCTAAACAAATAAATATGCTGAACAGCTGACTTAAGATTAAATTTTAGTCAAAAGTAGTTTGTCTCTTTGTAGGTTATACTGCAATCCTAATTTAGCTCTACAAAGAAGAAGAGATCTCTGGAGCCTGGTATTCCCTTGGGCATCATCCAACAATTGAACAGCAGCTTCTTCTGCTCTCTTCCTACCCAGTTTTCCCCAGAGGCCTGTGACCTCTTCTGCCATTTGGGAGGAGGATTCTTGTTTCTGGAGTACTTTTCCCTCAGTCTTTAAGCTCTGCTAGTACCTGCGAGAGGAGACTTGCCCCAGTGTCTACTGTTGATCCTAGAACACCTGGTGACTAGTCACTGCATCTCCAGCAACAGCTGAGACAGAAGCACTGAGCAATGCTGGCTCAGATGTACTCATTGCTGTAAGGCATTTCATTCGAAATAAGGCAGGGGAAAGAAAAAAAAACCCACCTCCTTTGGTCATATGTTAAATATTATTTGCATTTTAAAAAAACTTGAATAAATAAAATCTCAGAGCCAGATGGGTAGTGCATTTTCCTCTCCCACACATACAGCTATTTCTGTACCGACTGATGCGCACATATATCTGGTGGAGGTTCTGCTGACACCACAATATGCAGAGAAGTGCCAACTTTCTCAGTTGTTTCTTTCCCTCAAAGAAGGGGTAAAACTAAGACCAAAGAAGATAGTAATTCTGACAGAGTGCCTCCCGTGTGTTATGGAAAAAATGGCATGAAAAATAATCAGCAGGAAAAGATAGTTTATTAAAATAACTTTCCATCCTAGCCAAACAAAAATCTGCTTGGCTTATTTTTATTCTCTTCCTTAGTATGTTGGGTTTTTTTTTAAATGTTATTCTGCAGAATGAGAAAAAGCAAAGCAAAGCAAACCAAAAAACCCCACAACCCTACGGCTTGATTGATCCTGATGACACAAGGAAGTAAAAATTGCTACTTGTTCCTCTCAGCCATGTGCTATGTAGCTGCAGTGTGCAGCTAAATCCGCACATCCAGCTCCCTTTAGATAGGGCCCATTGCCCTGCAGTCTCCAACACATGAAGGAACAGAAGCGATGGTTTCTTTCCAGACTTTCAACACCTCACAGGGTGACCACACATAAAACCCAAGCCTGCATCTAGATCAGCATAAAATCTAGAAATATAGACAAAAAGCTTGCTTCCTACAATTACTTCTGGGTCTGAAGAATTGAACAAGCAAGGGGAAAGGAGGAAGTGCTGGGATCCATTTCTTTAGATGACACGTCTTTTTACGTGACATGTCTTTATTGAGCTTGCCTCAATTTCCTGACATCCAAGTGACTAACAGGTAATTTGTTTAATTGGATGACTGTGCCCAGAATATTTTTCTTTGACAGAGATAATATGCACATAGTTCTGCCTGGCAGAAACTACAACAGGGTCTAGAAAAGCAGTGGTATTTTACTCCTAAGTGGGAAAGAATGATTTCCAAAAAATTGTCTTTTTCTTCTCTGACTTTTTGTAAAATGTTTATTAGAGGCTGGCATATGAAGTAGTCTGTCAAAATCATTAGTCACCAAGGGCTTGGTTTTGTTCTGTTGTTAGAGGGGAGAAAAAAAAGAACAAATCTAAACCTTTCTCACCTAATCTTTGCCTGAATACCGTGGGCATAATCCTGCTCTTTTTGAATTCACTAGCAAAATTTCTGTTTGGTTCTGGGCAGCGGATCTGGTCCCACAGTACAGTAGAATTTCCGTGAGGCTCCTCTCATTCCGTTTCACTTCAACAGCTTTTCCTCCTCACTTTTAGCCAAATTACCTTTTTTTTTTTTTCCCCTTAAGCTGAGCTGCGTAAAGCAACACAATACCTGCTTCTAAACTGTGTTCTCACTCATATACTTTCAGTGCCCTTGCTCAGTGGAATTGCACTGTATTTTGCAATTCCTCTCCTTTCCACCACTCAGAAATTGTACTTTGCCCTTTTTCAAAGTTCTTTCTTTAGGTTTCTTCAAGCTCTCCCCTCCCTCACCTACAATTCCTCCTTAAAAGCACAGAGCTGCTTCAAGTGGAAACTATATATCTTTAATTAACTGCCATATTAATTTATCTTCCAAGTAGCTTCCTCTTTCCTCTCCAGCTGCTCTACTGCAATTTAAAGATTAGTAATTGTTAAACATCCATCACATGCAAAGTGAACTGTCCCTAACTGTTAACTAGAACATAGTGGCCAGAGCCTGTCATTTTCTCTCTCTTCTTTTTGGACACAGAAGTTCAAGCAAAGGAGCAAAGCCGTTAGGCCAAGATAAGCAAACAGAAAGAGGGATTTCTCTCCCTCATGATTTCAGCGGCCTAGGTAGCAATATGCTGTTTATAGTTCGATTTTCAGACTGGGGGGGGGGGCGGGGCAGGACCTCACCAGCCAGGACCTGTCCCACCATGTCCTGCCCTGTCCGCTCTCTGGAGCCCCCACTTCTCCTGGGGCATCTGGCCCACACTGTGCCCTGACAATATCCACGCTGACATTTTTGCTTGCTCTTTCTTCAGTTTCAAGTATGACACTCTAAACTCATTCATCCAGTTAGGTAAATTGTCCATCAGGCATTTTTACATCAAGGATACAAAAGCAGAGTCAGCAAAGACATGTCAAAGGGCAAAGTATGTCACTGGAAGAAGTAAATTGTTCCCCAGCATCTCTTCCTTCATTTTGTGTCCCTTCACTCTTTTCATTGGCTTTTGTTATTGAAAATCATCTTTATTCTAGATAAATCACAGTGGAAACTACTAGAGAAGCAACATTACTTTAATGTTGCCAGAGCAAAAAGAAAACTGTAATACACTGTTTTCATTTTTTCAGATGCCATTAAGTCTTTTTTAGATGTATGATTCCACTTACGTGAATAGTACTCATGCACACAGTACCCAGCTGAGACCACTATCCTGACTGTCTGCTACTCAGCTGGTGACAGGGAACCAAGACACTTTACCGAAATGACTCAGCCAGCGAAAGCTGGAGTCCATTCAGTCAAAGAAGCATAAAGGGCAAATGCCATTTCAAGAACCATGGTTGAGTGTGCCATTACAGTAAGATACAATGAACAAGGAGCCCTTCTGTGCAACAGCTCCATTGTTTAATCCATTACATAGAATTTCTTATTTTTAACCCTTAACCTGATCATGACAGTGGAAGCTTTACAATATTGCAGGTAATGGCTATACTAGGTACAACTCTGGATGGCAGAGACTCAACACTGTCACTCAGGTAGAGAAGTTTCCCATTCAGCTTTCTGATTTTAAGTATGCAGGTGCAACCTTGCATTGGCACACATCATTTCCATCATAAGATGCCACTGAGCTCTCTTGTTTTGCAACTGAAGCACAGCTGTAAAAAGTGCCTTCTCCACCTCCTAATTATTTTACTCAGCAATCGAGAAACTAGATTATGATATTGTTTCTCACCGTGAGTCATGCTGTACAACCATAGCCAGTATTCATTAATTGTCAGTGGCTACTCAGCTTTATTGCAGGTTGCAAAGCCTGGACCTTTACGTGTTTGAAAGGTATCAAAGGCACATCATTTGTTTTGCAAAGTTGTTGAAGTGAGTGATGGGGAAGCCTTGGTAGAGCAGAGGTAGTCAAGACAGAGTTTAAGTACTACTACCATTGCTACTTTCACTTCAGACTCTAAAAGGTTATGCTTCCCTTTGGTCTGGCATTATAATGAATTATTCTAATCAGCAGACTATTCATTTTACTTAAAGCAGTAATATTTTAACAGAGGCAGTTATTTTAATTAGTGAGGGAGAGCTATCTTAAAGCACATAATGTAAAAAGAGATGGCATTATAAATGTAGAGAGCAGTTAGAAAAAAACAACAGAATGTGAGGTATGGATGGAAAAACCCACCCCATACACAGAAAGAACAAATAATGCAAACTGTGTCAAGTTAGGTTAAAGCTTTGTCCTCACTTTTGTAACTGTAATATGGTTCCTCAGTGTGTATAAGCCTTTTATGGTTCCTGCTGTAGATCTTACAAAATTAGATTACAGTTTTCTGCTAGTGGTTGATAGTTGCAGTACAGAATAAAGTGTCACAACAAACTTTCAAGTTTAACTTCTTGGATTAGTTTTGATACACTGTTGGAGAATGCCTATATGTAATTATTATTTAGTTGATTGTACCACAACTATGTCAATAAGAGCTTAGTAACAGACATTTCTTTTTGTGTGCAGCCAGGTACACATCTGCTACATTCTTTAATGTTTTCTCTTCCACTTATGCTCACCTTTTGTGTGGCAAAAAGATACTACAGAGGATAAAGTAAAAAAAGCCTTTTCTTCTCAGCAGAAGTCTGTGAACATTCAGCTGCTAAACAAAAGCATTGCCAAAGACATCCTGTGCTATGCCACTTTTTTTTTTTTTTTTGGTTAAGGTAATTTTGGGACTGCAGTCGATGGGAGTAAAGTGACAAAAGGTGTAGCACTGCTGAGTCAGTAAGGATCACTCTTCCTAAGAAGCTATTACTGAGTCATAGCAGTTCCAGGAATCAACATACCATCTTTTATACAGCATGTTTCCAGGGCTTCTGGCTCACTGGAGTCATTAAGCTCCTGTGGCACATTTCATAGGAAACTGATCATCATCCCCACTGTCTTGAACTAAGTCCAAAATGCAATAAGAGAACTAAAAACTGTTTTAGGTTACGTGCATCTGTGTGTGTTGGGGATGAACTTTTTTCCTCCTCCAGTTCACTTTAGCCACTTTTTTTTTTCTCTCTGTGACTGAAAAGACCTGTTAGCTAGAGAGTAGCAGAGAAGCTGCCTTCTTCCCATGTTACATGCATAGATACATCATGACATGCATAGACACATCAAGGAAGGGGAGAAGGAGGTGATGATCTCCCTGGTGTCCAGGGACACCAGGGACAATCATAGAATTACAGAATGATAGAATAGGTCAGGTTGGAAGGGACCTATAAGATCATCTAGTCCAACCCCCCTGCAATGAGCAGGGACATCTTCAACTAGATTAGATTGCTCAGAGCCCCATCCAACCTGACCCTGAATGTTTCCAGAGATGTGGCATCTACCACCTCTCTGGGCAACCTGTGCCAGTGCTTCATCACCTTCATCGTAAAAAATTTCTTCCTTATATCTAGTCTAAATCTCCCCTCTTCTAGTGTAAAGCATTACCCCTTGTTCTATTGCAACAAGTCCTGCTAAAAGGTTTGTCGCCATCTTTCCTATAAGCCCCCTTTAAGTACTGAAAAGCTGCAATAAGGTGTCCCTGGAGCCTTCTCTTCTCCAGGCTGAACAACCCCAACTCTCTCAGCCTTTCCTCATAGGAGAGGTGCTCCAGCCCTCTCATCATTTTTGGGGCC
This sequence comes from Phoenicopterus ruber ruber, assembly GCA_009819775.1. Lineage (NCBI taxonomy): Eukaryota > Metazoa > Chordata > Aves > Phoenicopteriformes > Phoenicopteridae > Phoenicopterus > Phoenicopterus ruber. The sequence goes on along the minus strand of CM020246.1, from coordinate 62,750,460 downwards.
CTCCTCTGGACCCGATCCAGCAGGTCCATGTCTTTCCTGTGCTGAGGGCCCCAGAGCTGGACGCAGTACTCCAGGTGGGGTCTCATGAGAGCAGAGTAGAGGGGCAGAATCACCTCACTCAAGCTGCTGTCCACACTGCTTTTGATGCAGCCCAGGATATGGCTGGCTTTCTGGGCTGCAAGCGTGCATTGCCAGCTCATGTCCAGCTTTTCATCCACCAGTACCCCCAAGTCCTTCTCAGCAGGGCTGCTCTCAATCCCTTCATCCCCCAGCCTGTATTTGATACTGGGCGTTGCCCCGACCCAGGTGTAGGACCCTGCACTTGGCCTTGTTAAACCTCATGAGGGTCGCCCAGGCCCACTTCTCGAGCTTGTCCAGGTCCCTCTGGATGGCATCCTGTCCCTCAGGCGTGTCCACTGTACCACTCAGCTTGGTGTTGTCCACAAACTTGCTGAGGGTGCACTCGATCCAACTGTCTCTGTCACTGATGAAGATGCTAAACAGTATTCATCCCAATATGGACCCCTGCGGGACACCAGTTGTCCCTGATCTCTATCTGGACATTGACCCATTGACCACTACCCTCTGGATGCGACCATCCAACCAATCCTCATCCACTGAACAGTACAGACATCAAATCCATCTCTCTCCAATTTAGAGAGAAGGGTGTTGTGGGGAACCGTGTCAAAGGCCTCACAGATGTCGTGGGAAAGGTTCTAAGCTGCAGCAGGGGAGGTTCAGACTTGACGTTTGGAAGCATTTCTTTACTGAGAGGATGGTCAAACACCAGAATAGGCTTCCTAGAGAGGTGGCTGATGCCCCAAGCCTGTCAGTGTTTAACAGGCATTTGGACAACGCCCTTAATAACATGGTTTGACTTTTGAACAGCCCTGAAGAGGTCAGGCAGTTGGACTAGGAGAGCATTATAGGTCCCTTCCAACTGAAATATTCCATTCCATTCTATTCTATTCTATTCTATTCTATTCTATTCTATTCTATTCTATTCCATTCCATTCCATTCCATTCCATTCCATTCCATTCCATTCTAATTATCTCAACATTTTATGTTATAGCTCTTGGGATTTCCACACATGTCTGTCCTTGTACAATATTCAAGTGCTGCCACTTTCATTTTAGACTCAGCTACTGGGCTGGGTACAGCTACTGGGCTGGGTACAAATCATTAGCTTTTTATTTCTTGTTTTATGGTGAATACTGGGAGACAAGTAAGAGGTGAAGTCTTTCTCAGACCTGAGAAAGAGATCCATCTCAGCCAGAGACAGAAGATCTATGTCTCCATTTTGTCTTATGGTAAGGATAGGTTGTCCTGGGCCTTCTCCACCCCTCTTGAAAGGATCTCTTTTCTCTCTCCTTGGCTCAGTTCTCTAGACAAAACCAAAAATTTAGATTAAGAAGAAGTAAAGAAGATAAAATAAGGTTGTTAAAAGAAAGGCCTCAGGGATTAGAGAATAAATTATTTTATTCTGTTCTTGTACTTAAATCTCAAAGTATTTTCTGTGCCTTCGACAAGGAAAATCGCTAAGTCCTATCTTGCAAAAAGCAGTGGGAAAATGACAGGCAGAAAAAGTATGCTCATGAGCATGATAACTGTCTAGATCTTCCTTTCATGGATCTTGGAGGTAAAATTACTACCAAATGCATGCCTAAATGTTTGGAGGGGCTTTCGATATAAGCAGAGACATGAAGGAATGAGGGAAGAAACTGCCCAGAATTCAAGACTTAACTTAAGGGAAATGTAGAGAGAAATAGACAGCAAAATTTCTTCCTGGTAGTGAGACCAGTTTAAATCAATTGCTCAGAGATTTTGTTAATTTCTGGGCTTTCCATATTGACAGGAACAATTATGGATAAATTCTTATAGCTTTTTAATAGCTAGATACTTCCTCAGCTACAGGGCAAGTAACACAGTTTGTGACACCAGTCATAGAGGAGTCCCAATGATAAATCATGAAGACAATACTAATGGAGAATAGGAACTGGCATACTGCAGAGATTCTGGATTGCTTCAAGTTCTGTAACATTCAGTGAGCAAGAACACTGGCTTATCTGTCTTCCAAGCTGAACATCTCTAAAACAACCACAACAAAAACAACCCCATCAGAAATCTCGGAAACTGTCAGCCTCACAGTGCTATCCATCTGGTCCACCTGCAGGCAGCAGACCTGTCTCAAATCCCTTTCTACACCCACAATCTCATAGTATTATGGCATCTATTTTCCTTCTGAGGGAAAGGTTAAAGCCACATGTCTCAGCAGTGTTAGCTACCACATGGATTTCCATTCATAAACCTGACTGCTTGAGGGATAGCAGGCTGTGCACAACAGCTGCTACCTGACTCTGTCCCCATCTGTCTTAATGATTCCCTTCCCTAGACCTGTCAGGACCCAACTGCACATCATTTGTTGTGGGCTCCCAAAAAGGAGCAAGCTGAACCCTCTTCCAATTGGCCTTTCTTCTTAAAGGACATCACAAGGCATTCCTGTTATTTCTTCTCTTTCCTTCATGGCACTGATAGTTTCACATTTAATACAGAATAAAGCTTGGTTTTTATCACATGAGGCTTTCACACAGTGATTGGCAGTGACACACATGTAACTCCTAGAAGACCTTACTCAGAGGCCGGCACACAGCATGGACTGCTTGTGGAGGATGCCTGGAATGGGGACAAAAGGACAGAGACCTTTGTTGCTAAAACTCTGCCCTGCGCCTTGAACATGATTATGCTGTCCTCTGGGAGCTCCCCTCCCAGGTGGAAAATCACATTCCTCTTCCCCTCCAGGCTCATAAAACTGTCTCTAAACAGCAACACGTTCAGTTTTGGAAAGGATTGAACAGTAGCAAGTTGTTTTTCAAGGACCATGAAGGTCAAACCTAGGCTTTTCCTCTAGCCAGCTTTTTCCTCCACATGGCACAGACCTACAGTACATAACACTGTAGCATAGTTACTTATCTTAAAGCCTGGCAGCTATGCTTATTTCTGAGCTGTGTGAGCAACCCCTCTAGTAAAATCAGCACCAATTGTGAAATCCCAGGTGAATAATCACACACATCTATCTTACTCAAAAAAATTTCTACTGGAAAAAGAGATTTGTTGATGTTTAAGGTTATATTATTTATACACACACAAAGTCTAGCCCTCTTGTCTCTTCAGCACACTGTTTTAAAGAAAAAAATCAATATTGTACAAACACTTCCAAGATTTTATAGGTTTGTTGGGGAAGCAGTGCCTACAGCCTTCTTGGTTACTGTGAAACAGTAATTTTGCTTTACAGAGTAAATCTTGCTATTCTTACATCTTTTAGCATTCACATATAAGCAAAACTGGCTGAGTGGGGACAAATTTGTAGGACTGGATTATGCCACTCTCAAAGGCTATTGTTACAGCAGCTGGCAAATAAAAATTTTCTATGGGACTAAATTAATTTATAAGACAGCAGAAATCTATTGACAGTAGCAAGATACTATGTGTGTCTAAGAACAAGCTTTGTTCCTGCTGTCCAGAATATGTAGGACTTGATTTTTTAAAACTTTAGGCCTCCAGGAATACAGGCCAAAAGGCAAACGCAGGTATGCCAAATATTTATACTAGACATTATGAAGAGCAAGAAAACAGTCATGACAAAGAGAACATTTGGTTTATAGTAGAAAACAGTAAAGGTAAGGTAATCTAGAGAACCCATGACAATATTGGGTATTTATGTAATTAATCATACGAGTCTGCACTTGAATCTTCATCTAGGGACTATTTCCTTTTGGCTGAAGTATGTATATCTTCAGAAGATTTCAAACCTTTTTAACCTTACCTAAAGAACAGAGTATTACTGTCAACAGCAAGATCAGTTTCTCCTTTCCTTTCAACAACCGAATTTGCACCACAAGATGGCAACCTAAAGCAATCTACTATAAAAATGACGTTGTGCATGATGTCCGTGCTTAGGAATGCCTTCAAAACATTTCTGTTAAACCCATGCTGTGAATCTGTATCAATCATGTTTTTGAAATAATCACACTAACGTCTGAAAATCATGACATATATTTTGACTCACATCAAGGAGTCAAAACTATAGCTATTTCTAAAATCCCCAACATAATAGTCAGATTATTTCAGTAGAAAAATACCCTCAAAATTGTCTGAATACAGATAAATGATTTAATAAAACAAAACTAAAAAAAAATAGTATAGTAAACCTTTTTTTTGTTGGTTTTTTTTTTTTAAGTAGCAATAATGTTCATAATTGAAATATCCAGTCAGAAATGTCTCAACATGAGGATAAGGCTTGAATTCTCCAGGGAACATTTGCAGTTTCCTAGCAATTAACTTAGCAGCTATTGTTTTCTATGGTTCAGAACTAATGCAAATCCCCTAATAATGCAACAAATCTGACGTTTTGCCCATGTGCAGTATTTCAGCAATTTACACTTATTTTAATTTCCATAAAAGATTATAAACAACTATATCCACTGGTAACTGTAATACACGGAGAATAGTGAAATGGGGTTAAGGTGTTATACACTGTTCAGTATTTACATTTATCTTTATCTCAATAGGAGATTATGATTACTACCTGATTACTGTAGTTCAAATGAGTAGCTTATGGAGGGGAGCAGCCAGTTAATAGTCTAATAGCAAATGAATTCAGATTGTTCTTAAAATAGTACATCTGAGACCAGCTGCATGTGGCATTTGATTCAGACCATCAAATATATGGATAACTGAAGCAGCAAAGCACCAAGAACAATACTTAGCATTGGACATTCAGTAATATAGAGAGGATGAATATACTCATGAATATTAACTGAAAACTTAATAGATTTACTATGCCTGTGATTGTACCCTTTGTGTCCATTCAAGCTTATATTTACAAATAATCAGACCACAGAATTATACAGAGAAATAATGAACTATATGCAAACATTAGGAAACAAACCACAGACGACCAATATTGATCCTGCAATAGCTATGAATATTTTCAGTAGATGTTAGACATCAAGAGCTGTACTCAGCAAGGGAAGAAAATAAAAAGTCTTTCTGTCTTTACAGTGAGTTTTACACACTAATAACTAAAATGCAGGATTTCAGAATGCTGAATGTTCCCCAAAAACCTGATACTGTACAGCATGCATGCATCAAGGATAATGACAAATCAAGCAAAATAATTTGGAACGAACAAACATATATATTAAAAAAGACATCCTCCTGAATAGAGAGAGTAGGAAACAGAATAGAAAACAAAGCCCTTGTTTGTTCAAACAAGTTATTCTCTACTAGCAATTTATTTGGCAAAGTGAGTTCATTTTGTAATAGTTCTAAGTAAACATTTTGTAAATGAGAAAGTGTATAGAATGAAGCCAATATTAGACTAGCAATCAGAACTCGGAAATCTCCAGGCCTCTGTCTACAACAGTATCACTGCATATTTTATCTGTCTGAATGCTCCTTCCATTTTAGTATGCAATATTCATTGATCATGAACCATTATATATTTTTACAAGATAAGAAATTACTTCAAGCATAAGACATTTTAAAGCCAAACTACCACTGCAAAATGAACCTACTTTGTGGCTTACTTTTAACAGAAGCGTAGGTTTTAAAGAACTTTATTTCATTTGGGTTGCTACTTTTCTGCAGTTTTCCCTGAGGCATACTACAGGTGTGAGGAACAGACAAAGTCACCAAGGCTTCCTCAGCACTTAGTATTCTCCCACGACTGATTCAGAACTTTACACCCAATGAGCTATCTCCCTCTTCTGCCCATCTTATTCAAAGCAATTTAGTTTGAAGAAATATTGAAGAAGAGTATATGAGAATATATAAGGACGGTATTTTAGGTGAGTTATGCAAATAACTGTCTCCTCAAAAGTCAATAAAATAATGTAAATCCAGGACTCCCAAAAATCTGTCATGCTTCGGAGTGAAATGCTAGTCACAGAGCAAAGCTGCATTAGCTGGGAAGGAGATGGAAAATAGGATATTCCACTATGCAGGAGGCAATGAATGCTCTCGTAGGTTGAAATTCCTGTCGGTGCAGTCAATGAACATTCATCCCCAAGACAGAGGCCACTGGCTGAGAAGACAGGTATGATTTGAGCCAAACTACAACTGTAAGACCTGGGGCAGGCTCTCTGCCTTCGTACGAGTTTCAGGACTGAAGTACAAATGAGAGAGGAAATGCAGGGCAGCTAAGGCTGCCCCCAGCATGCCCCGAAAAGGCATGTTGAAGTAAGGAAAAGGAATGACCATGTCTCGCTCCTTTCTACACACCAGCTAGTGCAAGTGTGAAGCTTATTACCACACCAGGTGTAAGAACTTGATAATGAACATCCCCTCCCCAGGCACTTGTCACTCACAGGCAGAGTGCCTCTAGCTGCCCTGCCAAAGTCACATCTCTTTCCCCTGGTAATGCAGATTAGAGCTCTGGAAGAATGAAAACCTGTGAATACATACAGAATTTTCAAGCTTCTTTTCTACATTTAGATGGAGGTGACTGCAAGACCTAGGAGCTGAGGATATGTATTAAAGTCCTGCCTGTAGTGTCTGATGTCCAGAATTAAAACAGCTGCCTTATAAAATAATAAGGCATTAGTAATTGCAGCATAACAGATTGTAAAAACATATTAGAGAGCTGCCTAAAAAGAAACCATATGAGACTAGCCGAGTATAATATATATTAGAGTTGACACAGCTTTGGAATTTGTGGAGAAAGCAAATTGGTTAAAGAAATTCTAGTGTTGTCCATTGTCTATAGGCTACCATACAAAGTACTATATATTTCCTTTTTCTTATCTTTTCCTTCCTTCTTTACAAAACCTTAATGACTCTGGAGGTACAGAATGGCATCTGTCATGGTAGGTATGTATATCTTTCTCTCTTTCTCTCTCTCTATATGTATACATGTGTGTGTGCAATTACAAGTATCGAACTAAATTCTTAAATATGCAATGATAAAATATGTGCAGTTATTTACATAAGCACCATAGCCTGCATATTTCAAAAGCAAGTTTAGTTGGTTCAGGTTTGGGAATGTGAAATGTTAGCACTACGCAATTCAACATCCACAAAGTAGGCTGTTTTTCAAGCTGGAAACTTAAAAGTTATTATATAGAAATTCACGAGTCACTGTTGAAAGTACGGACACTTTTAGATCATTGTGAGCGCTATCTGAGCAATTCGACATAATATCAGTGCTTTAGCAAATATTTTTTGCACAAAATTTCCGTGGTAATTTAGAGAAGATGATAGTTCATGACAAAAATAGAAACCCATAGCCGAAAAGATTTGGAGTCATAGTATCCCAGCAAGAATCACAGGCTGCCTGCTCTACCAAATGATATCCTGCCTCTCACCTCCTGCTCCAGAGGCACGACACATATTTCAGTCTGTTGCAGACAAGCATACTGACTGGGACATAACAGGCCATGAGCCTGTCTCCTTGTCTTAGTTTATAGGTGGTTTACCCTGGGATGTGAACAGTCATTTTCCACAGACTCTGGAGAAATGAACGTCAAGAATGAACATTGTGCTGAGTTCCTGCCCCAGCCTTGTACAAATACACTACACGAGCCACAGGAGAGCTTTTCTTTTCTGTTGCCATTTTCATACATTGACATTTTCATTGGGGGGAAAAAAAAAAATAGTAGGAAAGTGTAGCACTAAGTGATGCTGCTGCACTGCAACAACGAAATTGCACTACAGCAGAAGTAAAACACGTATCAGTGAACCTGCAGCAGGGTGGGCAGTCCTCTCCAGGATAACTCTCTGGGTAGGCTTATACAGCACTGACTTCAGTTTCTCTCTTCTTCGTTCCTTGGGTGAGGAAGACATTATCTGTATACATCCATCAGCTTTTGCAGTCCAGATTTATCTGAGGAGGCAATACCCTTCCCTCCTCATCCAAAAACCTTAATACCTGAGCCACGCAACAACTCTAGCTCTGAAATTCTACCATCGCAGAGACATGTTTAACTCACACACTGTAAGTTGCTAATTTTTCCCCAGGCTGAGTATGGTGCGTGACCTCTTTATTGTCACATCACTTCCTGTAAAATGAGCAGATACGTACATTTTTGACTGTTCTTGAAATAATGCATTCTTACCATGCTGAAAAGGGAATGTAAAATTTGACATTTTCTTTTGCTACCAAGACTTTTAAAAATATGCCAGTAAGGGATTTTTTCTTGAAGAGTGAGAGAGAAGGGAGCTTGCACTCATATAAACTTTTCTAAAATATGGATTGTGAATTTCACTTGACTAATGTAAAATAAGATGTATGGCTGCATAAGATTGTGTATGACACTCAGATAGAAGTGAGTGTTTGTGGTGCTGACCTTGATTGCCTATACTGTTAAATTGTGTGTCTGTCCTCTGCAAGCTGATATGTTTCCATAAATAACTGTAAAGTAAACTTATCTTCTTCCTTCAAAATGTACTTTTAAAATTCTTCTTTGTTGTAGTGTCTACAAGAAGCTAGACAACAGTTGTTAGGATGCTGGTGATCTGAGACTACCAACTGTCAGGTTGACTGGTGTCAAAGTGTTCCTCATTCCATCAGTCTGTCTTTTTCATCTGCTGCCCCTCACCTCCTATAGCAAACTCTCATGAGTAGGGACAGCTTCTGTATTTTCTGATGTACAGCACCGAGCACAATCACAGCTACTAGAGAAACAACATAAAGAAGGAAAAAAGATATTGTCCATAGATAAAATTTGAGAAACCTTCGCAGGATCTAAAAAAAATGAAAATCCACAAGATGTTAACAGAGCGAGAAGGACAATTTCATTCTTCATATACCAGAAAAAGTAACTACCTGTCTTATTTGTGTGAAACATTTAGTTAATTTAGATAAAGATAAATCTCTTTTTACATCACTTACGTGTGTTTAAGGCCAGTGTGACCCCGGCAATAGCTTCGTTATCCATCAACAGAGAAGGACCACCAAGTCAGTTATTGGGACAAGTGACTATTAACCTGCCAGGAAGAAGACCCTAATGGGCAAAGAGCTGCAATCTTCACGACCTTGTTTGCCATCTCTGGCATAGCAAGTTGTACTGGGTTTGCGTGGCAAGGTTTTGGTAGTGGGGGGACTACAGGGGTGGCTTCTGTAAGAGGCTGTGAGAAGCTTCCCCTATGTCCAACAGAGCCAATGCCAGCTGGCTCCAAGATGGACCCGCCGCTGGCCAAGGCCGAGCCCATCAGCCGATAACACCTCTGGGATAACATATTTAAGAAGGGCAAAAGAACTGCATGACTGCAGCCAAAGAGAGGAGTGAGATGTGAGCGCAACAACTCTGCAGACACCAAGGTCAGTGAAGGAGGGGGAGGAGGTGCTCCAGGTGCCAGAGCAGAGATTCCCCTGCAGCCCGTGGGGAAGACCATGGTGAGGAAGGCTGTCCCTCTGCAGCCCATGGAGGTCCACAGTGGAGCAGATATCCACCTGCAGCCCGGGGAGGACCCCATGCCAGGGTAGGTGCATGCCCCTGAAGGAGGTTGTGACTCCATGGGAAGCTGGTGCTGGAGCAGGCTCCTGGCAGGACCTGTGGACCCATGGAGAGAGAAGCCCACGCTGGAGCAGGTTTGCTGGCAGGACTTGTGACTCCACAGGGGGATCCACGCTGGAGCAGTCTGTTCCTGAAGGACTGCACCCAGTGGAAACGACCCATGCTGGAGCAGTTCATGAAGAACTGCAGCCCGTGGGAAGGACTCACGTTGAAGTTTGTTGAGAACTGTCTCCCATGGGAGGGACCCCACACTGGAGCAGAGAAAGAGTGTGAGGATTCCTCCCTCTGAGGAGGAAGGAGCGGTGGAGACAACATGTGATGAACTGACCGCAACCCCCGTTCCCCGTCCCCCTGTGCTGCTGGGGGGGAGGAGGTAGAGAACTCAGGAGTAAATTTAAGCCTGGGAAGAAGGGAGGGGTGGGGAGAAGGTGTTTTTAAGATTTGATTTTTATTTCTCATTATTCTACTCTGATTTGATTGGTAATAAATTAAACTAATTTCCCCAACTTGAGTCCATTTTTCCTGTGACGGTAATTGGTGAGTGATCTCCCTGTCCTTATCTCGACCCACGAGACTTTCGTTATGTTTTCTCTCCCCTGTCCAGCTGAGGAGGGGAATGACAGAGCAGCTTGGTGGGCACCTGGTATCCAGCCAGGGTCAACCCAGCACACAAGTGGGGGCTGAAGCTGACTTCCTAATGCAGAAATCATGCTTGTCTTCGCAATGCAGAAGCTCATTTCATGTGATGCTGAAGGATCCACCATTAATAAATAGTTCTTCTCACTGAGAGGAAATGTATAAGTTACCTGCCAGTGGGATAACATTGCTTCTGCAAATAGCTCTGCAGCTGCCTTGGTGAAAATATTTTACCTCCTCTTATTCTAGTCCACACTGCCAGCAGCTCGGTTCAGATCCTGGCACTATTGAAGCCAAATTCCCAGTGATTTCAAAAGCACAAGGGCATCATGTGTGGAAATGTGGAATTCTTCCCACTGACCTTTCTGCAAAGCAAAAAGCATCCTAGCACTGCACCTTGAGTGCTAAATCAGTTGTGATCTTAAGCAGTTACTTATTAAACTCATCAAACAAAATTGCAAATGAAGAACACATTTGCATAGCATATCTTACTCCATTAATCTGAACACTGTTTAAAATGAAGTCAATGACAATTTATTAAAGTTTTTGTTGACAGTTAACCACTACCTTCAAAGGTCTGATTTTTAAATTCTACTTATCTGAAACGGTTTATTCATGGGAATATGATACTGACTTTGTAGCTTATTTCACTGCTATTAGTATTGTAAAGACTCTTTTTGGGTTAGTGAGCCTTTTGATGCCGACTCACGTTTGTTTCTTGAAGCATCGTGCTGCTTTTTATTGCTAGACATATGAGGTTGGTTTGTTTGTTGTTAGACAACTGATGTAGAGTAATTACATTCTGGTTGGCTAATGAAGTGAGACTGGATATTTTGCCTATGAATCATTATGGCAGAAGTAGAAGAATTTTGTTTAGCAGTAAAGCAACTTGTGTTTGTTTGTGTTTTAATTTCCAGATGTGAGAAATAAGGAATGTAAGGTGCCTTGTAGACATTTGAAACAGGCAGTGTTAATTAATAAAAGGATTAGTGGGGTCTGACTGATTCTCAAGCTGTAGGCAGCCCTACTTTGTTCTACCATAATTCACAAGCAAGCTTCCCATCCAACTTTGTCATAACATGATATTTTGGGACTGTGCAAAACTCAGGAATATTATTCTAAACTCCTTGAGATAAGTGAAATTGTTGATTCCCAACCCATTTCCCCAATAAATATTTTCAAATATGTATATAATTATGGGGTTTGACTCTTGAATTTTCAAGAAAAGATAACCTGACTAAAACCCAAAATAAAGATGCAATTTTATCAGAAAGCTATATATCTAAATTTGCAAACCAAGTAAAATAAACTCCTATATGATTGTTACTATGACAAAACATTACTTGATTTGATTTTGTGACAAAACAGCATTTGATTTTCACAGTTTTGGGGACCAATTATTTAACGGTGTCTGTTTTGAAAGACGGTGTGCTTATATTAATTTAAGTTACGTTGTAAGTCAAGCTGGTAGAAGACCAGCTAGGGTAGAAGTGGAGCCTGAGAGGAAAAAGAAGTTTTATCATCTCTGGAAGCAAGGTCAGGCTTTGGAGGAAGATGACAGAGCTGTGGGTTGTATATGCAGAGAGAAGACACGAAAGGCCAAAGCTCAATTAGAGTTGAAACTGGCCAGTGTTGTGTCAAACAACAAGAAAGGCTTTTTAAAGTATGTTAATAGCAAGAGGAGGTCTAAAGAAAACATCAGACCGATACTTGTTGAAGATGGTCACCTGACTAATAGGGATGAAGAAAAAGCAGAGGCATTCAATACTTTTTTTGCCTCCGCCTGAATCAGAGGACCGTGAGTGTGGTAACAGTGACTTTCCATTTGTGATGCTGAAATTGTACGGGACCAGCTGTATCAGCTGAATGTTCACAAGTCCATGGGACCTGATGAGATTCATCCTAGGGTACAGAAGAAGCTAGCAGATGTTATGGTAGGACCCCTCTCAATCATCTAACAAAGATGTTGGGAGTCTGGGGAGGTTCCCGTTGACTGGAAGCTAGCCAATGTTATTCCAATTTATGAGATGGGCATGAGGGAAGACCCAGTAATCATGAGGCACAGTCAACATGGGTTCACAAAGGGGAAGTCCTGTTTAACTAATTTGATATCCTTCTATGATAAGGTCAGATGCCTAGTAGATGAAGGGAAGGTGGTGGATGTAGTTTTTCTGGATTTTAGTGAAGCTTTTGATACTGTCTCTCACAGCATCCTTCTGGACAGCTTGTCTGACTATGACACGAACAGGTACATCATGTACTGGGTGAAGAACTGTCTGAATGGCAGGGCTCAATGGGTTGTAGTGAATGCGGCTACATCTGGCTGGCGACTGGTCACCAGTGGTGTTTCTCATGGCTCAATTCTAGGGCCAATTCTGTTCAATATATTTGCCAATAATCTAAATGCAAGAGTGGAATGCACCAATAGTAAGTTCAGTGATGACACCACACTGGGATGTGCTGTCGACTCTCTTAAGGGACAAGAGGCCTTGCAGAGGGATCTAGATAGACTGGAGCATTTGACAGTCATCAATGGCATGAAATTTAACAAGAAGAAATGCTGGACTCTGCACCTGGGATTGAGTAATGCTGGGCACAAGTGTAAATTGGAAGAGAAGCAGCTTGAGAGCAGCCCTGCAGAAAGGGATCTGGGGGTGCTGGTCGACAGGAGGCTCAATAGGAGTCAGCAGTGTGTGCCCTGGCAGCCATGAGGGCAAACCACATCCCGGGGTGCATCAAACACAGCGTAGCCAGCCGGTCAAAAGAGGTGATTATCCCTCTGTATTTAGTGTTGGTGCAGCCTCACCTTGAGTACTGTGCGCAGTTCTGGGCCCCGCAATTTAAGAAGGATGTGGAGGTCCTTGAATGTGTCCAGAGGAGGGTAACAAAGCTGGTGGAAGGGCTGGAAGGCATGTCCTGTGAGAAGAGGCTAAGGACTTTGGGCTTGTCTAGTTTGGAGAAAAGGAGGCTGAGGGGCAACCTCATTGCTCTCTGCAGCTTCCTGAGGAGGGCACGTGGAGAAGGAGGTGCTGAGCTCTTCTCCCCGGGATCCAGGGATAAGACACGTGGGAATGGCTCAAAGCTGCATCAGGGGAAGTTCAGACTGGACGTTAGGAAGCATTCCTTTACTGAGAGGGTGATCAAGCACTGGAACAGGCTTCCTAGAGAGGTGGTGGATGCCCCAAGCCTGTCAGTGTTTAAGAGGCATTGGGACAATGCCCTTAATAACATGCTTTAACTTTTGGTCAGCCCTGAAATGGTCAGGCAGTTGGACTAGATGATCATTGTAGGTCCCTTCCAACTGAAATGTTCTGTTCTGTTCTATTCTACTCTATTCTATTCTATATACAAATCTGTTGATTTCACTTTCAGAAAGTTCAGTATTTTTATGGGACTGAGCCTTGTTTTTGTAACCTTTAGATTATTGCAGATGTTTTTACAGTAGGAAACTATAAGAGTTTATAAAAAAGACACACATAAATTGGTGTGATAATTGGCCTCTAGTATTTCAATACAACATCTGCAAACTCCTAGGTTCAGGCAAACATGCTATTCAAACCATTAGTTCTATGCTTACTCTCTGAATGGAAGTCAATATATGCAATATTAACTATTTTTTTCTAGAACACTGAAAAATAATTAGGACACAAAACCGCTTCCTTTTTGAGCAGTTTCCTAACATCATGGAATCATAGAATGATTTGGGTTGGAAGGGACCTTAAAGATCATCTAGTTCCAACCTCCCTGCCATGGGCAGGGACACCTTCCACTAGACCAGGTTGCTCAAAGCCCCAGCCAACCTGGCCTTGAACACTTCCAGGGAGGGGGCATCCACAACTTCTCTGGGCAACCTGTGCCAGTGCCTCACCACCCTCAGAGGGAAGAATTTCTTCCTTGTAGCTAATCAAAATCTACCTTCTTTCAGTTTAAAGCCATTACCCCTGGTTCTGTCACTGCATGCCCTTGCCAAAAGGCCCTCTCCAGCTTTCTTGTAGGCCCCCTTTAGTACCATAAAGTTGCTAGAAGGTCTCCCCAGAGCCTTCTCTTCTGCAGGCTGAATAACCCCAGCTCTCTCAGCCTGTCTTCATAAGAGAGGTGTTCCATCCCTCTGATCATCTTTGCGGCTATCCTCTGGAGTTGCTCCAGCAGGTCCATGTCCTTCTTGTGTTGGGGGCCCCAGAGCTGAATGCAATACTCCAGGTGGGGTCCCACGAGAGTGGAGTAGAGGGGGAGAATCACCTCCCTCAACCTGCCGGTCATGCTTCCCATGGTACGGTTGGCTTTCTGGGTGGCAAGTGCACATTGACAGGTCATATTGAGCTTCTCATCAACCAACACCCTCAAATCCTTCTCCTCAGGGTTGTCCTCAATCCGTTTTGCCCAGCCTTCATTTGTGCTTGGTATTGCCCTGACCCAGGTGCAGGACCTTATACTTGGTCTTGTTGAATTTCATGGGGTTTACACAGGCCCACCTCTCAAGCCTGTCAAGGTCCCTCTGGATGGCATCCCTTCCCTTCAGCTTGTCGACTGCACCACACGGCTTGGTGTCATCAGCAAACTTGCTGAGGGTGTACTTCATCCCACTCTTCATATTGCCAAAAAAGATGTTAAACAGCCCTGGTCCCAATACTGACCCCTGAGGAATGCCACCCATCACTGGTCTCCACTTGGACATTGAGCCATTGACTGCAACTCTTCGAGTGCAACCATCCAGCCAATTCCTTGTTCACCGAGTGCTCCATCCATCAGATCCATGTCTCTCCAATTCAGAGACAAGGACGTCATGTGGGACAGTGTCAAACGCTTTGCACAAGTCCAGGGAGATGATGTCAGTTGCTCTTCCCTTATCCACCAAGGCTGTAACCCCGTTGTAGGGGGCCACCAAATTCGTCAGGCATGATATGCCCTTAGTGAAGTCATGTTGGCTGTCAGCAGTCACCTCCTTATTTTCTATGTGCCTTAGCATAGTTTCCAGGAGGATCTGCTCCATGATCTTACCAGGCACAGAGGTGAGACTGATTGGCCTGTATTTCCCCAGGTCTTCCTTTTTTCCCTTTTTAAAAATAGGGGTTATGTTTCCCCTTTTCCAGCCAGTGGGAACTTCACTGGACTGCCACAACTTCTCAAATATGATGGATAGTGGTTTAACAACTTCATCCACCAGTTCCCTCAGGACCCGCGGATGCATCTCATCAGGTCCCATGGACTCGTACACCTTCAGGTTCCTTAGATGGTCTCAAATGTGATTTTCTCCTGCAGCAGGTCTTGAATGGGATCTTGTCCTTCATTCTCCCAGTCCCTGCCCTTGCCTTCTACAGCTTGAGTGGTGTGGCTAGAGCACTTGCTGGTGAAGACTGAGGCAAAAAAGTAATTTTGTACCTCAGTCTTCTCTGTATCCTGGGTAGCCAGGTCTCCCGTTTCCTTCTGGAGAGGGCCCACATTTTCCCTAGTTTTCCTTTTATCACGGACATACCTATAGAAGCTTTTCTTGTTGCCCTTGACATCCCTGGCCAGATTTAATTCTGTCAGGGCTTTAGCTTTCCTAACCTGATCTTCACCTTACCACTGCTCCCAGGGCTCTGTAATCCTTCTTGATGTTCCTCAGGCTGCTTCTGCCTATATCACCGGTGCCCATGTGAAATAACAGCACTGGATAATAGCGAGTGGACTGTACGAGGCTTGGTAGTCTCCTGGTGACATCCCTGATACAAGCCCCCAGTAAACAGCACACCTCTCTGGAGAGTGCATCAGGTCGGCAAATGGGTGCCTCCGTACTTCTCAGAGGAGAGTCACCTACTATTAACACCCATCGTCTCTTCTTAGTTGCGCTGGTTGTTATACAGGGAGCAGATCGGGCTGCCTTACTCAGCTCCAGCGTCTCTCCTGATGTGACGGGTCTTTCCTCTTCAATCTGCAGAGTGGTGAAGTGGTTCTGCAAGGGCATCTCAGGCTTCGGGGGAAGTCTCTTTCTCCTGCTGGTCCTTGCTGTTGCAAGCTTCCATCCTTCTGCATTATTGGCTCCCCTCCCTTCTGTGTGTGCCGGTGGGGGACGTTTCGGCTGTTTGGCCGTGGGCTGTGGGTCCACTGCAGACTGTGCTTGGCACCAGCTATCTAACTCCTCCTCAGCCTCCCTGATGTTGCACAGCCTTCTCACTGCCTCCTGCAGCTCAGCCACCTGCTGCAGGAGGTCCTCCACCTGGGCACACCTTTTGCAGGCAGGTCTGCCGCCTGTCCCTGCCCCAGGAGAAAGGTCCGGGCACTTCCTGCAGCCTGAGGTCTGCACTGCAGCCTCTCCCTTCAGCAGCTCCCTCTGCGTGAAGGCATCAGCCAACGCTGGGGTAGATGGTGCAGACCCCCCAGCCGGAGCTGCAGCCTTTGCTCTCAGACGAGTGCCCACCATTCTGCCTTGGGGGTCAGGTAGGATGAGTGCCCTTGACCTGGGCAGATGGTCACAGAAGAGCACCCAGTTGCTGGATTCTGTGTACTTCAGGTCTCCCTCTTGGCCAGAGGAATGCCCTGCCTTCGAAGGGGTCCCCTTCCTGCGCGCCCTTCCACACGAACTGCTGCACAAACTGCTGCGCCAGGCCCCAGCTGCCGCCCCACGCCCTGTTGCCCGCTCTGGTCGCTGGCGCTCCCCAGGCTGCTTCTTGTAGGCGTGGGGGTGGTGGCGGTTGCTCTGGCAGCGCCCAGGCCTCCTCAGCGTCTCCCTGAGAGCTGCCGGCTCCTGGTGGGCCTCTCCGCTGCCCTGGCGTTCCCCCGCCTCAGGAAAACTCCCTGTGTGCCCAGGTCTGCCGCTCCGCTGTGGATCGGGTTGCCTGTGGAGCAGCTCCCCTTGGCGACTGACATCCTTCCCCTTCCCCTTCTCTGCTCCCGTCCCCACTTCCCCCAGTAAATCAGGAGAGGACAGTGCCAAACAGTTTTGTGCAAAGGAAATGCAAAGCATGTGGCAGAGAAAAACTAACAAGCAAGTGTCAATGTACTTTTCAATGTTCAAATCCAGGAAGTTACAGTGGAAACACTAAATGGTTTCAGTGATGCATGGAAAACTCACTAATGGAAGCATTTTTGCTAAACTGTCTTAAGTCCTCTGGAACTGATTTCCCCATGACTACATAATTTGACCTCTCTATTGCTCAGATGTTTGGAAAAACACAATAAAATGAGCTCTAAAAATTTCACTTTGACATCAGTTACAAGGATAGATACTCTAAATGATTTCATGTTTGAAATCTCACATGAATTCCAGCTAGGCCTTAGATTCAAATGAATCTGTGACCTTGGAGCAGAAGATTTCTTTCAGGAGTTACAAAGGATCATTTGGAAGGTTAAGTTTATCAAACTACCACCTGAGGGATTCATCTGTCAGGTCAGAAACCCAGCACTGAGTCCCGTCAGTCTTGCCCGTGTGAAACTTTTAATTCTTTTTTCCTACTCATTAGCTTCAGAGAATAAATGATCCAACAGCACAAAACAATGTGTCACATTATAAGGAGTCCCACAAACTAAATGTATTGAATTGAATCAATGTGCCACAGTGGAAAGAAGTGCTCAAACCATATGCAAACTCATTTCAGGCAAGACACCATCTCCTGGGAGGGATGTGCCTTGTGTCATCTGCAACCTCCAGCTTGCTATATTAAAGAAATCAGAAAAGTTTTAAAGACGTTTGTAAGCACTGTGGTAGGCAGAACCCTGGCATAACAGTACATTGTAAGAGCACACTCAAGTCTGCAAAAGAGCACATATACAGTGAAATTTCACAGACTCAATTAGTATAAGACTTAAAACCACAAAAACCACATTCAAACCTAGCAGTATTCCCAGCTGAGAATATGACCATATAAATATATTTGTATATCTTCAACATTCCTTTCTGATTTCCACGGTTTTAAAATTTTTAGTGTGTTAAAATATCTCAGTTATATATAGTTCCTGTCAGTGCAAACTGGAAGATTTAGCCACAGAATGGAATTTTTGGTTCTGCCAGAAGAAGTTCTCACATGTAAACATAAGTTGAATTAAAATAAATTTTTATAATAACTATCCAACAATGAATCTATGTTGTTAGAAATGTGAGCTGTCACCAACCTCCATACAACACATATGATTAAAACAGGTCGTAGAAACCTTAGTCAGTACATCCCTGAGAACTCCAATTTCCCCTATAGAACTCCAGACTCTTACTTACAGAACCTCCTAGGGAAGATGAAGCATCACCTTTAGTATATCACACTTCCACTTTTTCCTGCTGTAGTTTCAGCTTCAGAGGTGAAGGTCTGGGTACGTGTTACAGTCACATTATAAATAACGGGGTACAAAAGAGAGTCCTTCCAAAGAAAGACTTTTATGTTACCCCCTAAAACTTTCAGATGCAGTAGAATAAAAGGTAGTTAACCAACGACAACTAGGCAAACCAGCTTATACAGTAGAGGCAAAGAATTATCTTTTCAGGCATCCAAATGCCTCACAACAATAGTTCATATTTAAGAACTATTTAGGAGACATGGCAATTTAATGCAGTGTATTGCATATGAAGTAAACTTGCCTAAGGAAGGTCCATAGTAATAACAGTGCACGTTAGCAACTGAACTGATGATTACGGTTTGTGCAAATATGATTGCATGCAGGTGTCTGGTAGCTCATCACAAACAGTATGGAAAAGCTGTTGATCAGTATTGAAAACATTTCAGTGTCTTGCTGTACTTCCTGGGATTTGTTGGCAGTGCTCCATGTCCTGCAGCTATTTCTCTGCTTCTGGTCATTTAAAAAAAATAATTAAAAAATAAGAGCCCTGCGGTGTACTTGTGAAGCACGCATCGCTCCTCATTAGGTTATGTCAGGTTTCATCATCCCGTATCATTTGATGTATATTAATCCAATACCATGGGTGGATGACATTCCGTTATTAATTTAAGGAGCTACCATCTAACATTTTCAACATGAATAAAATGATGGCAGTTACCAAAATAGTACAGTCAGCAGAAGTCCTTTTTGAAATTAAGAAGTAACGGTTCAGCTCACCCATAGTTTAAAATGAAAAGTTTTCATGGATGTGATCCAGCTATAATAACTCAGTGATGAGAAGACTGAGGAAACAATTATTTACAAGGGAATCCAGAGAAAACCAGGAAGCATCCAAAATAAACATTCATAAAGAGAAAAGATATCTGGTCACAATTAAAAACACCAATTCATGGAGAATACATGAATTACAATTCTATTATAACACTAGAAGAAAAACAAAACAAATGCTCTAAGAAAAAATAACTCAGATTTGAGGAAAGAAATGAAACAACTAGCTGGAAATGTAACAACTACATTATGTATATCACAGTACAAAAGTTCTTCTCACTTACTCCATCAAAAATTATGAAATAGTTATCAAGACACTAATTACAAGTGTATGGAATATTTTACCTTCCAAAGATTCAAAACACTTATAAATTCTAGGCCAGATTCTCCCCTGCATTACACCTCTTTACAGCACCCAGGTGGCTAAAAGTGGCCACAAAATCAACTTCTAGAAATACCCTGAAACAGAAGGAATATATGTTTCCTTCTAGGCAGAGGCAGTCTAAGGACTCCTTATCATCTTGGTACATGGGATGTAGCTTGAGAAGGGAGGAGTGCGTGCTACATGGCTGCAATAGGCAGTCTAGGACTGTAAGCTGCAAAAATGACCTCCTGTTACTACTGCTGGTGACTGAACATGTTCTCCTGTTGCCCCAAGGACACAAAAATCTTTACTACACAGTTGTAGATTAAAAATATATGGGGATTCAGGTGAATGCCTTTGGCTGGAGTCGCAAACAGGAACAAAAAAAACAAAAAAGAAATTAAAAAATATCTTAACAACAATGCTTCATTAAATGATCAGAAGAAATGAGATCCCTGCCCATATGTGGAAAGATTACAACACAGCTTATGAAGAGACATTATAAAGTACTGCTATAACACTTTGGCTTCCCTAGAGCTACAGGAAGGCTGTTGCCACACTCCTTTCCTCCTGGCCAAAGTATAATGTTTGATCCAAATCTTTTTGCTTACTAAGTCCCACTCCAAAAGTCTTCCTTCTACAACCAGTTGGGGTTGCTTGAGGGCTGCTGCACCCTTTGGAATCAGAACAAGGTGACAGGGCCACAAACAGAGGTGGAAGACAAGATTCAGATGGAAGATACTTAACTTACACTGTACTATTCAGCATGCTTTTATAATTTTGCTCTGTTCATTAAAAAGAGGTTTCTAAAACCAGACATCTAGCAAAGCTCTGTTTTCAAACTTCCATGCACCATAACTGTGGAGGTGTTTAGAAGAATTCCTCTCATTTACAGTACAAGCCTGATTAAGAAGCAATAGATAGATAATGAACACAATTCATTAGATGATTTAGAAGCCTAAGAAATCAGAACAGTATCACAAAGATTTATAAGTGAAATTAACAAGACAGGCTGGTAACACTTTCCTAGAATCATAGAATTATAGAACAGTTTGGGTTGGAAGGGACCTCTAAAGGTCATCTAGTCCAACCCCCTGGCAATGAGCAGGGACATCTTCAGCTAGATCAGGTTGCTCAGAGCCCCATCCAGCCTGACCTTGAATGTTTCCAGAGATGGGGCATCTACCACCTCTCTGGGCAACCTGTGCCAGTGTTTCATCACCCTCATTGTAAAAACTTTCTTTCTTATATCTAGGCTAAATCTCCCCTCTTTTAGTTTAAAACCATTACCCCTTGTCCTATCACAGCAGGCCCTGCTAAAAAGTTTTACCTATCTTTCTTATAAGCCCCCTTTAAGTGCTGAAAGGCTGCAATAAGGTCTCCCTGGAGCCTTCTCTTCTTCAGGCTGAACAACCCCAACTCTCTCAGCTTGTCTTCATAGGAGAGGTGCTCCAGCCCTCTGATCATTTTTGGGGCCCTCCTTGGACCTGCTGCAAGAGGTCCATGTCTTTCCTGCGCTAAGGACCCCAGAGCTGGATGCAGTACTCCAGGTGGGGTCTCACCAGAGCAGAGTAGAGGGGCAGAATCACCTCCCCCGACCTGCTGGCCACGCTGCTTTTGATGCAGCCCAGGATACGGTTGGCTTTCTGGGCTGTGAACACATTGTCGGCTCATGTCCAGCTTTTCATCCACCAGTACCCCCAAGTCCTTCTCGGCAGGGCTGCTCTCAATCCCTTCATCCCCCAGCCTGTATTGATACTGGGGGTTACTCCGACCCAGGTGCAGGACCTTGCATTTGTCCTTGTTGAACCTCATGAGGTTCACCTGGGCCCACTTCTTGAGCTTGTCCAGGTCCCTCTGGATGGCATCCCATCCCTCAGGCATGTCACTTGCACCACTCAGCTTGGTGTCATCTGCAGACTTGCTGAGGGTGCACTCGATCCCGCTATGTCATTGATGCAGATATTAAAGAGTACTCATCCCAGTATGGACCCTTGAGGGACACCACTTGTCACCGATCTCCATCTGGATGTTTACCCATTGACCGCTACCCTCTGGATGCGACCATCGAACCAATTCCTCATCCACTGAATAGTCCAGCCATCAAATCCATACCTCTCCAATTTAGAGAGAAGGATGTTGTTGGGGACTGTGTCAAAGGCCTTACAGCAGTCCAGATAGATGACATCCGTAGCTCTTCCCTTGTCCACTGATGTAGTCACTCCATCATAGAAGGCCACTAGGTTGGTCAGGCAGGACTTGCCCTTGGTGAAGCTGTGCTGACTGTCTCGAATCACCTCCCTGTCCTCCATGTGCCTTAGCAGAGCTTCTAGGAGGATCTAGCAGTGACTACAAGATGCTGGAGTTCAGGATCCTGCGTGGAAGAAGCACGGCACTAAGCAGGATTACAACCATGGACTTTGGAAGAGCTAACTTTGGCCTTTTCAAGGACCTACTTGGAGGAATCCCATGGGTTAGAGCTCTAGAAGGTAGTGGTGCCCCAGAAAGCTGGGAAATATTCAAGCATCACTTCGTTCAAGCTCAAGAGTGGTGCATCCCCAGGAGTAAGAAATCGGGTAAGGGAGACAGGAGACCTTCATGGATGAGCGAGGAACTACTGGCAAAACTCAAATGGAAGAAGGAAGTCCATGGAATGTGGAAAAAGAGACAGGTCACTTGGGAGGAATACAGGAACACTGTCTGGATATGCAGGGATGCAACAAGGAAGGCTAAGGTCCACCTGGAATTTAACCTGGCAAGGGACATCAAGAGCAATAAGAAGGGCCTCCAGAGGTCCCTTCCAACCCCTACCATTCTGTGATTATGTGATTCTGTGACCTGTTCCATGATCTTCCCAGGCACAGAGGTGAGGCTGACAGGTCAGTAGCTCCCAGGGTCCTCCTTTCTATGCTTTTTAAAAATGGGTGCGTGTCCCTTTTTGTAGTCCCCAGGGACTTTACCCGGCTGCCATGACTTTTCAAATATCGCGAAGAGTGGTTTGGCAACTACATCAGCCAATTCCCTCAGGAGTCTGGGATGCATCTCATCAGGTCCCATAGACTTACGTACGTTCAGGTTCCTCAGGTGGTCATGAACCTGATTTCTTAGAGTGGGAAGGACTTTGCTCCTCAGTCCCCGTCTTGCGGTCCATCCACTCGAGAGATGTGGGAAGAGAGGCTGCCAGTGAAGACTGAGGCAAAAAAGTCATTGAGTACCTCAGCCTTCTCCTTCTCTGTTGTTACCAGTTTGCCAGTCTTTCTCATCAGCAGGGGTACGCTTTCTTTGACCTCCTTTTTCTGGCTGACGTACCTGTAGAAGCCCTTCTTATTATTCTTTGTATCCCTTGCCATCCCTTCCTTTTACAGAAGCTCTAAGATTTTATAATTGTAAATATAATGTCCATATATGATGTGTTAACAATGTCAAAACATTAAGGATGCTTCACTTTACCTGTACTTAAATATTACAATGTTCTTCACTATGATGGTAACAGTTTGATTTTGGCAATAAATCAACAAGGTTTCAATAATGCATTTTAAGCTTGTTAGATGAGTGAACATCAAATTCACTCAACTTGGTGCTTTGGCCTCCTGTGTGAAGTTAGAGTAGTTTTACATCGGACATGTGTTGGGCAGCTAGAGGATTCAGTATGCCAGTTGGCTCAAAATACTGTAGTTGCACCAATGTACTCAGGTATTGTATCAAGCCCTTTTGAGACTGTACAGAGGGGCAGTAATTTCACTTCCCCTGTTTAAAGTGTATGATTGTGTTACCGCAAAATAAAGTAAGAGTATCAGGCAGATTAGCATGATAGTGACTGCAAAAATCTCGTTTACAAATGTCAACTTTTCAGTATTCCTCAGAGTCCTCCTTGCTGCAGCATCTTGGTATTAGAGGGCTGGTGAATATTAGAAAGTGGTAAACTGGTGGAATTGTTGTTTTCCTGAAAGCCATTTTGCAAAGTGTAAGACACAATTGGTTTTCCCCCTTAAAACTATCACAGCCCCAAGGAAATGTTTCGGAACAATTGGATTCAGGTTATATTATCCATTCCAGGGAAACAGGAAAGAAGAATCTGATACATAAATCAACATCTACTTTCTACTTCACTGTAATTTTTTAAGCCATAATTTGTAATACCCTTTTCAACAGTGGGTCACTATGCCCTGAATTGATCTACTCGAACCAGGTCCATCTTAAATCAATTTTGGGTTACTTAGTGAGCACACTGAGCAAACTACCACTTCTGATTCAGATGCTACAAAATCAGTCCCAGTAAAATACAAGCAATTTGGATGGTTTCTCTGGATGCAGTTGTGCTATGTTGCACAGAACAAAACTCAGAAGGAGGCAATGTGGAGCTAAGGAGCAGGAAGTGTAACCAATCACCAGGTCAAATATGGTACCGACTGGCAGCAATGCCAAACATATGACACAGTCAATTAGGTGTCAGCTTTAATTTTATATTTCTTCCACAAATTACAACCTTTGTAGCTGGAGTAAAGGGGCTAGACTGACAAGGTTAGAAAACACTTTTTAAAAACAAAAACCTCAAAAAACTCATAGAATTCTTCTTTCCTTTTAACCATTCATGCTAATATGACCAGTATGCTAAAAAAAGAATTTATCTTCCACTATAAATAAAATTTTATTTTCAGTTTTTCTTGTCTAGATAATAGAAACTCAGCCTGGATTGAGTTTTTGTCATGTAATATTCCTAGAGTGCAACAGAAATTCCTACTTTTTTTCAAGTAGGCAATTATTTAAAGGCCAAGAACAGCAGGGAAAGGGGGGGGGAAATATCTTTCTGCATGAAGGACACCAAGATGGCACTATTTAAATGAAGAACAAAGTGTACATGATTCTTTGCCAGCAAGTTAAAAAAAGGTATATTATTGCATTTTTTATCTTATCAGAAAAGTGATACTTTTTAATTTACGAAGACACATTTTAGAGATAGCCCATTGAGCTGTAAAAAATATAGATTAATCATCATTGACATGATAGAGGCAGTCAGGAAATTCTTAGAAATTTTTAATACTTTGAACTTTCACAAACAAGCAGCTTCACAAGGAAGCAAGTAAACTAGGTAAAGGATAAATAAAAGATAAAGGATAAATAAAAATTCGTATCAGGGTGTATAGCTTTGATTGCTCACATCCTTTAAGGTCTGCTCTGGTGGACACTCATGATGAGGAAAGACTTCACGTTTCCCAGGAAGAAGGTGGTCAATCTTTGTTCATCCTTACTACAAGTTTTCCGTGTCCTACTATACTATAGCACAATGCACCTCTCATGGTATGGATCTTGGTGTTCAGCCTTCATTGGCTGCTTTCCCATAGACAGCTTACTGCTTGACTGAATTTTTACAGCTACCTTTTTAATAGGAGAATTAATCTCAATATCTAGCAATAAGTTATCTGAACCTGACCAAGTGACAGAGTAAAACACATGTAGTGCTACTGTTGTACATCTTCAGATCAACTAATATAGCTGGCGTATAGTCAAGGTTTTTTCCTTAGATGGACGATTATTTCAAACACATTGCAAGTTAATAGAAAGCCACTATGCACCAAGTGTGGGGATGTCAGTATAAAACATGTTCACCAATCAGCAGGTACTTGTTTTTGCATCTGAAGTGTGGAAATCTACCTGTTGAGGAACAGAGAGAAAAAATCGATTTAAAAGCAAAGGAAATTCTGTACTGAAGAGAGTTACTGCCAGAACACATCCCTGTTTAACACCACTGTGCATTGCAAATCTGTCACAAAGATCGTTATCACACTGAGAACTTGCATGACTTTGTGAGAAGATCCAGTCAAAGACGAGGATTCAAGAGAAAACAACTCTTTCAGTGCCTGGAAAACTTCTGACTGTCTAGATTGAAGTTTTTATGACAACTGTGAAAGCCAAGTAAAGAGTCTTCTTTATTTCAGACACTTTTTTTTCAGCTGTCTTAAAGCAAAGACTATGTTAATAGCTGATCTACCAGCATTGACTGTCTGGTTATACAGATTCTGTGAGAGCTTGCAATCTCTTGAGGGTAATTTATACCGAAGGGTTGCCAGAAACGCTTATGACTCTCTTCTTTGTATTTACATCATTATGAGTTAGTGTTCTTCATATCTTTGCTCCCTCTAGCAGTCAAGCAATACACCATACAGATGCTTAAGCACCACCTGCCTTTCTAGGTTCAGTATTCATTATTTACTGCAGGCTTCCAAAGTGCCAAGCAACGTAGGCATAATTGTAGAAAAATATCTATTAAATGTCAAACTTCTTTGACAGATACAATAAAAAAATAAGATAAAAGTGTTTAGGTTGTGAGAGAAGGAGAAGAAAGAATTTTTACCAACATTAGGGAACACATTGAAACAGTGGAAATCGTAGGGCCAATATTCATACTTGCCACCTCCTTCTGTCTTTTTTACCTCTTGTTTTTCCCCTGATTACCTGCATAAATTTGTGTATCCATGTGTAATCCCACTATATACCTTCAAATGCTATTCTAACACACAGTTGTCTGAGGGCAAACACAAAGGAATCATAATCCTGAGATTACAAGACAAAAACAGATGTAATGAGATCTAGTTTTTTATTCTCTCCATGTGAATGCACTTCTTGATCTCACTGGGGTACTGTGAAGGCTAAAATTGATCATCCAAAATCTCTGAGTGCCAAATACAACATTGGTTTGATTTTTCATTATTATTATAAGATGACAGCATTCCTTAAATTTCAGTAAGTTCCTTCATTTCATTTAGCATCTGCAACATGCAGCTCAGATGCAGGAAGACAAATCACCATCAATGTGACATCATGTCCTCCCACCCTACCCTTGATGACAGCAGGACTTTACCCTCGTTTAACTATTTGACTCTCTAAGTGTTCACCAAAATTGAACTCTGTTGCTGCAATCTGCTTCTAGTGTGGTTTCTAAGGGCATAATAACTTTGCATAACATAGGCAAAGGTATGATGTAAAAACTTTCACTCACAGAGGTAATATTGCCTACCGGATGAGTATGCTACAGATGTCAATGTTGCTACCAGGGATGCCCCTACTCTGGCAGTGAATTATAGCAATGGAGGTTGCTAGTGGTTCAAAATTCTTTCATTTTTGAAAACTACTATCTTGCTTCTGTGTATTGTGGTACCTGCTGAAGTTTAACTTGGTCAGCTGAGTTGTGTGGAAGTGTGGCTTCCTCTCTGAACCTAGCTTTGAAAAGAAAAAGTGAAAGTAGCCAGTGCTTTAGCAGGAATGTTGGTTTTTAAATCTAAATGTCATTAGAAAGGGAGTGAAAACAATGAAAAAAGATCTTTGGCAAGCCCATCTTCCCACTAGATCCAGAAAGCACCTAATGACAACAGCAAAAGGGAAGACAGCTTCTTAGGACAGGAGATAGGAAAGCCCTTTTTGGTAAGGATGATAAAGAACAAACCATTCCTACTCAGATTTCTTCAGCAACAGAGAAGAGTCAATCATTTCTGCCCTAAGAAATCCTTCCTCCCATTTTCAACCTTAAAAAGCATAGCTGTCCTCAAATTTGTAGAACCAGGAATTCCTTTGCCTCTTCACAAACAAGAGTTACAGAATAATTGGTTCTCTGCAATGATACATCCTCTTCATTGTCACAAGAATGAAAACTCCTGTGGGACTACCTCTGCATGCTCCCTTATTTTATTTCATACCAAAAGGTGCAGAGGACTAATTCTTTCCGGTGCAGTATTTAATAAGTTTTTTTCCCTGAACCAGAGATTTTCATTAGTTGGGGCACAAGTCACAATTCACTGAAGTCAAGAGTAAATCTTGCATATGAAGGACCCCTGTTAACAACTTCTAAAGTGACTTACTTTTTTCTGGTCTGTTCACTGTTTCACCCCCTTTGCTACACTTTTGTCTCTTATGATAGACACCAACTATGCATTCTGTATACAGTGGTTTGAATACTTTTGCCATTCTGAGCAGGCACAGGTGCCAGCATTTTCTCTACAATTCTCATTTCAAGAGGTATCTGTAATGCAAAATTTAGAATTTTCTTGTTCTAACTTCTTTATGCACACCAGTCCTTGGATAAAAGAATTCAGAGATCAATACTCTCAGTAACATCAGTTCACATACCAATCCCTACAACTCCTACTATTTGCCTAATCATGCAGTCAGGCAGCCGTAATATTAGAGCTACACTTCATAGCTGGTGCTATGTAAGAACTATCAATGACACCATTACAAAGGCAGAGCAGGTCTAGGCATTTCATTCAAAATCCCTCCAAGCCTCCTCACACCAGTCCTGCCACTGTTAATCCTGCTAATCTAGACAGGCGCTTGTCTCTGACTTCCCAAAAGAAAATCCATTGCAGCTACCACTGTAGAATGCTTACTGACATTTAACAATGTGGAATTAACTTTTCTTGTATCCCAAAAAGCAAACAACCCCTTCTACAGTTTGGGAAAAGGCACGTATAATAAAAGTTGTCTCTCTTTTTACTCAATAGATAAAGCAGAAAGCCCACCATATGCATACCCAGGTAGCCTTGCCCAAATCAACATAGAGCTAGGACAGGTAATACAGAACCAAGTACAACCTTTGATTTCCAGTCTTGTTTTGCCTTTAGCAAACAACTTTTTTTTTTTTTTTTTTTTCAGCTCTACAGATCTCTGTTGGCTGTGGTGAGCAAACCTGAAAAACATGTTTTCATATACATTTAAATACTGAATATCACAACATTAGCCATTTAAAAATTGTGTACCTTTTCACTTTACCACAACTGCATATAGATTGCTTAAGTTATCCCAGCTATCCTGTATTAGCACCTTTTTCTTCTGTCACAATTTGATTTCTGAGCACAGAGCCCTGATTTCTTCTGATGTATATTCCTAACAGCTAAAACTAAATCCTTTGACTCAGTTTTCTGGTGACCATCCTTCACCCTTGACAAATCAGGAAGATTTTTAATCACTTTGTTCATGGTAGAATTTAAATTAGCTGTACAGGCAGAGGGCCAGTCTATTAAAGCAATGTGTTAATCCACTACACTGCATTCAGGCAGCAATTTCTGTTTCTAAAAATATGACCATACATTCAGAGTTTGGTGTTTTTTTGATTATTTATTTTGAAAGAAACTTTTGACTTGACCTTGAACTTCAATACTCGGCCAAGATGTCAGTGTTACAGAGGTAACTTTTACTGTAGCTTACCTTGATGGGGAGATGAACTCATTAGGGATCAGAGAATAAGAATGGTAGGGGTTGGAAGGGACCTTTGGAGGTCATCTAGTCCAACCCCCCTGCTAGAGCAGGGTCACCCAGAGCAGGCTGCACAGGACTGCGTCCAGGCGGGGTTTGAGCATCTCCAGAGAAGGAGACTCCACAACCTCCCTGGGCAGCCTGTCCCAGGGCTCTGTCACCCTCACAGTGAAGAAGTTTGTCCTCACGTTCAGGCGGAACTTCCTGTGTTCCAGTTTGTGCCCGTTGCCCCTTGTCCTGTCGCTGGGCACCACTGAAAAGAGTCTGGCCCCATCCTCTTGACACCCGCCCTTGAGATGTTGATAAGCATTGATGAGGTCCCCTCTCAGTTGTCTCTTCCTCAGGCTGAACAGCCCCAGCTCCCTCAGCCTTTCCCTGTAGGAGAGATGCTCCAGTCCCTTAATCATCTTTGTAGCCCTCTGCTGGACTCTCTCCAGTAGTTCCTTGTCTTTCTTGAACTGGGGAGCCCAGAACTGGACACAGGACTCCAGATGGGGCCTCATGCAGGCAGAGTGGAGAGGGAGGAGAACGTCCCTCGACCTGCTGGCCACACCCTTCTTAATGCACCCCAGGATGCTGTTGGCCTTCCTGGCCGCAAGGGCACATTGCTGGCTCATGGTGAATTTGTCATCCACCAGGACTCCCAGGTCCTTCTCCGCAGAGCTGCTTTCCAGGAGGTCAGCCCCTAACCTGTACTGGTGCATGGGGTTGTTCCTCCCCAGGTGCAGGACCCTGCACTTGCCCATGTTGAACCTTATGAAGTTCCTCTCCACGCAACGCTCCAGCCTGTCCAGGTCTCACTGAATGGCAGCACAGCCTTCTGGTGTATCAGCCAGTCCTCCCAGTTTTGTGTCATCAGCAAACTGGCTGAGGGTACACTCTGTCCCTTCATCCAGGTCATTGATGAATAAGTTGAACAAGACTGAGCCCACTACTGACCCCTGGGGGACACCACTAGCCACAGGCCTCCAACTAGACTCTGCACCACTGATCACAACCCTCTGAGCTCTGCCATTCAGCCAGTTCTCGATCCATCTCACCATCCACTCGTCTGGCCCACACTTCCTGAGTTTATCTATGAGGATGTTGTGGGAGACAGTGTCAAACGCCTTGCTGAAGTCAAGGTAGACAACATCCACCGCTCTCCCCTCATCCACCCAGCCAGTCATGCCATCGTAGCAGGCTATCAGATTGGTCAAGCATGATTTAAGAAGTCGCCAATATACTTTGGTAATAATGGATACACTCAGGAGGCTAAATGGCTGTCTATTGTACTAGTAATCTACATAATAACATTTAGCTGTATCTAGTTACTAGATACAGCTAGTTTCTCTTTCTTTAAACACACTTTAAAAGTGTACATCTCACTTCAAGAAGTATCCCCTCATATTTAGTTCCGAATTACAGCACTAAGTATAGTTTATAACAGAACACCATTCTAAGCAAACTAGTACTTGATTCAACAAGCAGTAGAATTCTTTTCCACGGCTGCAATTAACAGGGGGGTTAACATGCACATACCATTTCAATAACTATAACACAGATCAAACTCAAGTTCGAGCCCAGTTACTTCTCAGAGGATGACTTGTGACTCCTAGGCTCAGAAACATTAGGTTAAGAAGAATTCTTTGTGCTGTCAGGTCCGGTCTCCTGCTACTGTAGGTGCCATATCAAACCATTATTTTCATAAATCACCCTTAATCTCAAAAACATTTGTTTTAGAGTGGATTTTTGCTTCTGTTACTCTGATTTGAGAGCCATCCTTAAACCTCATTTCAGTAATATTTTGGGACTCCTTTCTGTTGGGCAATTTACTTATTTTCAAAGGTAGTTCCACCTTTGAGTTCTTAAATAAACTGAGTTCTAGCTTAATTAACAGTTCTCCCTTCTTGCTATTTCACACCTACATTTACACAGTCCTGCTCAGCCTTCTGTTCACTAAACTAGCCAAGCTCTTTTACTCTTTCATCACAAGCCCTCCTATGCTCCAGCCTTTTCCATCGTTGTATTTATTCTATTTTCAGTCACCCTTTCTTGAACTTATCTGCCAAGAATTGTTCATAGGTTGCACATAATTTCAACTAAGCTTTTTCTCTGTTAGTTGAAAATACTTTTCCTGTGTACAGCAGGAGCTTGTCACCCTGTTACACAGAAGCACTGCAGAGATGTCATCCTCCTTACCTATTTCCAAGTGGTGAGCTTTAGGGCATACCAGATATTTTTATGAGTACGTGACTCCACACTTGCTATTATTTAATCTCATCCCATTTTTATTACTCAGGTTTTACCTTCCCTGTCAAAATATCCAAGCCATGGCTGACATAACACTTCTGAAGAGATGCAAACTTTATGCTTCTTGAGTAGCAATTGAAGTTATTGAAAAGTAAGCGTTGCTCACATGTCTTCCATAGTTAAGGTTTTTTTATCATTAAAAAAAATCTGTGATTCTATTCTTACAAATTTGTCACTTGAATGTATTGCAGTCCCACAGTATGCCGTATATTGCCAAATCAGGACAACAGGCAAAGAAAGGTTTTTGTGTGAAACTGTTAGGATTACTCAGGACAGAAGACATAATGGTATGATAGGACTAAGTCAGTTAAACTTTGGACAGGGACAGACTGGGTCTTTACCTCAGAATTGAGTACTCCAAAAAGAACAGAAGAGTTTTTATAGTAATATATCAGGTTTATTTCAACAGAAATTATAACAGGTATTTTTTTTAAGACTACAGAAGCTAGTATAAAGATAAAAAAGAATTTAAAAATGTCTCCCTCCTACCATGATGTCTTTGCAAGGCACGTCCTTTTTTCCAAGTTTGTCCTCAATCCCTGCTCACGGACTGTAAATTGTAACCCAGGTTACTGCCAATCTTACACAATTTCTTCAGGTCCCTAGAAAACATCTCTCTCTCATCATTAGAGAACATTCATACTGGCTTATACCCAAAGCCCATCCTGTCTTTGACACTCACTTAAAGCAGATAGGCTTAGGAAAAAAAAATGAGAATGGGGGAAGCATGTGGTGATATTATCCTATATACAACCCCAAGCTCCAATCACTGGGACTACCAGAAATACCTTCTATATATTCAGCTACTCTCAATGGATTTTTCTGCTATGAACTTGAACTCTTGAACCCTATTGTAAACTGCCAGCGTTTACAGCTTCCTGTAACAAAGGAGTTCTTCAGGTTAACCATAAGTGTGAAGACCTGTGTCTTTTGTTTTGTTTCCTGTAAATTGCAAGCTCTATTTAATGTCTTCTATGAGAATAGAATATTGGAAGAGACAGCGAACAATTGATCTATGTCCTATTCTTCCTCTGTTGCCTCTTTCAAAGTTGATAGTCCTAGCATACTTTGTTGTTCCTTGTAAAGACATTATTCCAAACCTTTGCTCACTCCTACTACTCTTTGCTGATTTTTTTCCAGTTCTGTTACACACTTTCTAAGGACCCAGAACACACAAGATGGAGTGAACCACAGATTTTCACTGTAACTTACGTTCTGTTCTAGTGTCTATTTTTCTCAAGTCATTTCTGACATTCTTTTTGCTTTTTATCTGCTGCTAAGCATTAAGTTGAGTTTATAATAGTTCCATGAAAATAGCAAGGTCTCACCTGACTGGTAATGGTTTGCTCGGATAATGTTATATATGAAATTCAGATTGGTTTTATCTGCATGCATCACTTCACAATTGCCTATGCTAAATTTCATCTATTTTATTGCCTTCTAAAACCCATTTGCAGTTCTTCTGAGTTGGCCCTCATGTATCATTACAAAACTCTCAGTCTGTCATTCATTCCCTTTTCTAGGTCACTTGCGACTGAGCTAGACAACACAAAAACCTGTTGAAATCTGTTAGAGACATTTAGTCACACCCTTTGATCTTTTATACATTCAAAGATCTTTTTGTCCTAGGGCTGCTTACAGGCCTTAAAAGTCTTTGTTGAACTAACTAAGGAAAACCTTTCATATACCAAGGTTGACTGCATTAACCGGATACCCTTTCTTCACTTCTTAATTGGGCTCCAAAAGACAAGCAATCAAACCAACCAAAACCCTCCCATAGATTCACATGACAGAATTTCTTCTTACAAAGCCATGTAAGCTCTTTCCCTACATGTTTGACCCCATGTACACTAGTTCTATACTTCACCCAATATGGATTTCAGGTGGTCTGCAGCTCAGCTGGTCTGTACTTCCTTTGATCTCTCCTGTGACTTATAAACTGCCAACACTTCGTCCTCCTTCCCTTCCTTTAGTACCAAAGCAATTTAGCACAAGAGACTTGCACGCTGCAATCGTCATTCACTTCCCCCTCCTGTTTCTTTGAGTGCTTTTAGATCTATTGAGAAAATATGTTGTCCAATGAAAATTGTTAGCATTTACCTTGGCCACATACTGCTCCAGATCAGTCAGACAACATCAGGTTGTCCAAGCAATATCCATCTTTCTCTGCCTGTTGGCACCACCTTGCCCTCTGGAAGCTTCTGTTCCCCCCAGGCACACTCAGGTGCTCTTTGGGAATGAGCAATCACCTCCTCAGCCAGAGACATCCACCTGCTCTAATCACGCTGAACTTGGCCTTGTACACTGTTTACATAAAATAAATCATAAGCAAAAGGTTTACTGCCCAATTACAGATAGGGTTTGGTGTTCTTAATCATTCAAGACAGCTGTTTGGGAAGGGATACAACAGAACAGGGAAGTCATGTGAGGCTCACCTGTTGTTTTTTTTTTATATCTGTCTAACAGTCTGAGCAAAGAGGAACAAGAAGAACGGTATCCAGCTCCTTCTAACTTGAGTCATTGCTCTTTTCATTTTTTTAGGTTGTTTTTCTCACCCTCCAAATACTGCTTCAAAGTAGTGCAAGTCTCCCATTGGCTTCGTGTCTTATCTTCCAGGCCTTTGGAAATACTTTCAGGTATCCAAATGGCACTAGCTGTGTATGTGTACATGGCTGAATCACTCCCTAGGTGCATACATCTTGACCAGCAAGGCATTTATAGTCACATGTATTACTTTCCTGACCAAGCCCAGAAATGTGCCAGATGAAAGTACTATAAGGTGAGAGAAAGACTGTTTGAGAAATGGCACTGAGATTCACCAGTGGTTCAATATCAAAATGACATAGGTATTAAGTGGAGATGCCTACTTTTGCTGCTGTCCAAAACTACCATTACTGGTTAAGACAATGAAACAGAAATATGCTTAGTAAATTTACAGATGATACCTATCCCTCCCCTTAGTGGAGGGATTAAGTGTTTGCTGGAGGGCAGACGAGAGTTGAGAATGGTACCTAAAGACAATAACTTCGATCTGAAGATGAGAGTAAGAAAAAAATAGAACTTTCTTCCATAGGGAAAAGTGAAATCCAGCAGAAATGTTTAATTGCACAAATACGGAATATGGAATTCTTTCGGCAGCTGCTCCAAAGCAAAGAATCTGAGGAGGCAATGGGTCATAATGCTCAGTACTGTAACAATGTCCTTCTGGTGCAGGAGATGGAAGTTGTGTGCTGAGACGCAGAAACAAAAGCAGAGATATTAAGTAATCCTTTTGTTCTGCTGTAAACGCTAGACCTTAGCGAAAATACTGTACTTTGTTTTGAGTGCCACACTTCCAGAAAGATTGTGGGCCAGCTGAAGAGAGTCCAGGGGGAAAAAAAGGCAGGATATTAGGTCTAGAAAATTTCCTCACAGAGGAAGATTGAGTGAATTAGGGTTGTTTAGCCTAGAAGGGAAGACTACTAGGAAAGCAGCTGTAGCAATCTTCAGATTCATAAAAGGCCACTGCAAAAAGGAAAGGGATAATTTGTTCTACTTCTCCATGTCAGTGCTGCATAAGACAAACATAATAAGTTTAAATCACAACAAGGCAGATTCACATTAGACATTATGAAACATTTTTAGCAATAAGGATAGTGAAGGACTGGAAGCGACTGCCTAGGGAGGTTTAGAAAGAAATTCAAGAAGCATCTGTCAGAGGGATAGAATAGATGATCTCTTAAGATCCCTTCAAGCTTTCAAGTCTCTCATTTGCATTCCTGAAGACAATGACTTCAGCCAGGAATGAACATAAGATACAGGTTGACTCATTTTACATAAAGCTTTACACAACATGTGTTTTTTCCCTACATACTGAATTTCTAGGTCAAGATTCCACATCCAGTTCTCTCAAAGAATAACAGTAAACAGATAACCTTTCTTTCCAATGCTGACCAAAATGTCTGTTTGTTTCTTTGGTCTTTGCTAGCCCTATCATTTTTCCTGTGTCCACTTCCTCTAGTAAATTATAAAACATTTCTCCATATGGCGTCCTATGTGATTCACTTTATTTGATGACCTCATTATTGATGATTTTATAAAGGAAAGTTTGACAATGAAAAAAAAAAATTTTGGTGGTAGACTAAACATGTTTTTAGAGTTAATTGCCCATCGAGTTGTCACTACATGGATAGCAAATATACCCAGTGAACTGAAATTTTTATGATAATTCAAAGCATTTCCCTCAGCTGAGAATTACTGTAGTCCTGGAAAGCATGCCTGCACACTACTGGGCTTTGGGTGGATTTCTCAATAAAGGAGAGTTTTTTTGTTTAAAATATGGCACTAGTGGCCAGGACAGTGTTCCAGCCAGATACCTAGAGCATGCACAAACGCAAAGCTCAGTGCAGAGCTTACAGCACTTGCTCCTGTGCTTTGAGACAGTCTTTGGTGTATTTGCACAGGTGGGTGCAAAGACATCCGTTTCCCCTGTCTGCAGACTGGCTGACCTCTTTCTGGAGACAGTGTAGCCCCCTTTTTTGTGATGGATCTGAACTATGTTGCCAGGTTGGAGCGGCAGCAGAGCAAGGCTGGAAATGACTTTAGCCACTGGTGCTTACATCCATGTCGGCAGCTCCCCTCTATTTCTATGCAGAAATGTAGCCTCTCCTCTAGCCAGATTAAATGGTATCTTTATTGTTGCATTACTCAGACTTGGATTTTTCTGTGTGCAGTAGTCTGTACCTGCAGGATCTCCAATAATACAGTGATACCACTATTGAAGAAAAAGTTACTACTCTTCTAGCATGAACTTCCACTTCTTCATTGCAGCATTTTGCCTTTTCAGTTCTTCATCCCAATTACTTTAATTTTAACATTCCTTGTAAAGAGTGAAAAAGTGAATAACAAGTGAATAACTTTCATACACAGGTTTTGTTGGTTCATCAGCACACAGAATGTAAGGAAGGCCAACAGTATGATGCCTAAGTTAGACCTCAGCAGGAATTGAAAGGTGTTTTACAACAGATACATACACCTGCTGCTTTGCAGGTTCATGTGTTTCTTTCCTATGCCAGTAGCAAGAAAGTAACTTCTGACTACCAATTCATAACAGTCTTCTATCAACATGCTAAAACATTATCTTTAAACACTGCCAATTCTAGAATAATTTCTCTGAAAATAAACTGGTTTGTGCTGTCTTGTTGTATCTATTTCTGTATTGTTTTAGAATTTAAAAATGTTATTTTCTGAACAATGGCAGAAAGAGCTCCAGATATGACATAAAGAAGAGGACAAACTCCTAGAAGAAAAGAGGAAGAGCACTCCAGAGAAATTATGAAAAGATGAGGATCTGCAAGAAAACCAAACTGTATGTGTTGCCTTTCAAAAAAAACCCAATGAGGATCTCATAAATCAAGAGCAGTCAACTGTTAATATTTCACTAACTAGCATAAATCATCACTCTAATGCCTAAGTTCAATTTAATTCTGACATTTTCAGTGTATGTGAAAAATAGCAATTCTCAACAGTGGCTTGTTGCACTTTCCTCGTAAACTTACAGTGAGAGACTTATAGTGTGAGACCGCTGGCCATGAGGAGGTTCTTTGTTCTGGGGCTGGAGCAGCAGAAGGTGTTGCTGAATTGCCGATACAGGTGTTGGTCATTTCCTCTCATACTCTGAAGCACAGATGCTTCTGGCATAAAGGAAAATGTCTGTAGTGCTGTAGCCCTCCAGGGACTCCCACTACAAAACAACTCTTTGAAAATCATGGGCAGCCCCACCAGCTGTGGAATAATCCAGACACCTACGTGATCTGCCCCTGGGAGTCCTGAGGCGTTTACTGTCATGGCACTGTGGAAAGTGCAAATCACCCTTTCAGTTGCACTGTAGATCTTGACTGTAAGGCTCTTGCTCACTCTTCCTTGAAAATAAAAATTAGGTCAATTTTGACACATTTGGGAAGAACTTCCTTAGTCCTTATGTTTTTGCCCTCATGAAACTTCAAACTTCCAATTCCAGCATCCTCAAACACCAAATAAAGGCCTCCATATACTACGTGACTTTTGGTCCAACACCATAGAAATCAGTAAGATTTTCCTGATCTGCTCTCAGAACCATCAACCAAGCTGATTCATGTATCCTCCATGTTTATTTTGGACTTGTTAAGGTTTGTGGATCTGTGCCTCATTTGGATTCTAAACTAAGCTTGGCGAAGGAGTTTGTTGAATATGTGGTCTAAAGCGTCAGTTGTTTTCCAATCACAAAAAATTTTGATGTAGTCATCACTTTTTGCTACTATTTTTGGAAGAATAGTCAATAAAGCTACCACAACAAGGGCTCCTACTAGAGTGCACTTTATCCCGTTATATTATTTTCAGTACTATAATTAGTGTTTCTTTCAGTTAACTTTTGACTTATGATCACACAGCATATTTTATCATTTATAAATAGAAGTAGTTGTTATTCATTACTAAACAATTAAATATGAATTAGTTGTAAATAATTTATAAGAAGCATTTAAGAGATATCTCATAGAAAAAGCAGAAGCGTCAGTTAAACCTCATCTTTATCACAGGAAATCTAAATGAAGCTGACTGTAACATCTGTCTAGTACTTTAGAAATGAATTCAAACATCAGCCATTCTTGAAAGACCGACATTTTTAAGGCATCTGTTATAGTGAACTAGAGCGGTAAGGGTTTCTCGTTGACAACAAGAGGCCACATTTCCTGGAGCTGAATGCCTAGCTGCTCTATTGCAGATTTTGTACGTGATCACACACTTTCCTTACTTGACGATCTAGGTCTTCAAGCGTGTCGCCCCAGTGATGAATGAAGAAGCTTTCACTTCCCTAAGCACACATATTTCAAATGACCCAACGTAACACTACCCTGATGCCTTGAAGAGGTTCATATCCTATAGTTGGAGAACTATTTTCATAGGTCTGTGCAACCTAAGCTGTTCTCAAAGCCTGTGAGGAAAGCCTAGAAATGTCTGTAAATCAGGGAAGGCACAGCAACTTTGCAGCATTCCCCGAGTTCCTGCCACCGTCTGCCTCCCTCTCGTCGCAACACAGTGTGACTCTGGCAGAAGTCAGTCCATGTCGTACACTAAGGCTAGCAGCTGTCCCGAGCTTTGTCTTGAGGCACAGAGGGAAAATCTTCAGTGGCCAAGATGAACACACAGGAGTTCATGCTGACTGATTCAATTATTATAACACCAATCCCTCTGAGAAAATCCCAGCAGGGTACGTTTGTAATGCTATGAAGCATGGTTAACACATTCACCTTGTCCTTTCCAATCCTGCAATTCTCCTTCCTCAGACACACAGCCCTGGCCATCAGAATGATAATAAAGGATTGTCTGTGGGATGCGAAAAGGGAGTTTTACACCGCACTGCTGCTGCAGTGACATGGACAGGTTAACTCCTCATTTGATCTGGTGTTCGAGGAAAACTCATGTCCTCTGGCAGAGCTGATAGGGGTTCTCCTTGTTAATATCAAAGAGAATTACATCAAAACAATCAACCCTTTAAAAGAGTCTCCCGGCCATCAGCATATCTCCTTCTGTTATACATAACAGGAGAGCCACTTAACAGAGTTTTGAGTGCTTTATCTCAGTGCTGCTGCTGCACTGATACACCTTATCATCGCTGCTCTCAGGGATGAAGAGGAGATGTTTGTTTGTCAGGTTCTCAATGCCGAGAAGCCTTTTTTTTCTTATAGAATCAATCCAAATTCACCCTATAAATCATAGACTGAGCACCTGAGGTTTAAAGCATTTTGAAAACTCAGTACTATAATGCTAGTGGTCTTAAGGTCTGATAGAATATGTGCTTCTGCAATCTTGTTTATAAACATCAAAGCTAACTTTGAAATGTCAAATTCCCTACTAGAAATTCAAGATATTCACTGATTTTTACAAATGCCACTGGTGATTCTTTTACTTCTGAGCAAGCTGCAATTTTCTTAGTGAGGTATCAGATTTGAAGGATCATTTAGGTTCAGTATTATTTACGAGCACTTATAAAGCCCCGAGCTAAGGACAAATTTCCATATTACCTGCTGCTGTACTGCTTCCTTATTTCCTCTCATTATTTGGGAAAACAAACAAATAAAAATATTTTAACTCTCTCAGTTAAAAAAAGGGGTAAATATGTTCTGAGGAAGATGGTATGCTCTGTTTGTTTTCTCAACTACATACACAGACAGATTTATGGCTCTGGACCTTTCCCTTTGTGGTAAATGTCTACAGGTGCATTTGGCTCTTGCAGTTGCCCCAGCAGACCTCATCATTTCAGTATGTCTACTTTGTCAATGGGAAGAAGCCACAAAATGAGAATTTTGTTTCTGTAAAGTTAGGATGGAAAGACCTTTTACCTTTCAAATATTTCTCAGAAGCCAATTGTTTCTCCTGTTTTCTCACCTCTAACATAGCTGAGGCGACTTATCTGCTCCTGTTTTGGACTGAAATGAGAACGAACTGACCCCAAAGCAGCTACACAGCCCTTTGGTTGCAGCACTCATCGGGAAAATGGGGCATTAAAATTAAGCCTCCTGAAGGGACGGTTGAACTTTAATCCCGACTGGCAACGGCTCTAATCACCATACTACTGATGGCTCAAAAGTCCCTCCCCATTTCTCCAGTTTTGACTGGAAATTACATCCCAGGTCCAAGAGAATTTTCAAGCAAATGTTTTTCACAAACACCATCTGTGAAAAGTTGTGGACTGAGCAATCTCTTCTTCTGTGATGAAAAATCCACTCAGGAAAAGCTCTCAACCATTTCTAACATATATTCACAGCAGGTCACCCAGAAACAACTGTATGTCATGGATCAAAACTGCCTCTCTGCATCCCTTATTAGCTAAATTGCTCTGGACATGCTGGAGAAGACCGCTGTAGAGTAATCTGTTATTTGTAGTAATTATATGAATTTAACAATCAACAAGAATTATATGTTTACTGCAGTTCAGATTCATACTAGGGCTTTTGATGGAGGCAATGTGTTGGTAGACATAGAGCCCCAAATGAGTGCAGTGAGGCAGCATACTTGGAAATGGAGCGTATTAACAACTTGCAGTGGTAAACCCAAGCCAAATCAAACCAAAAGCAAACAATAATGACATCAAGAGTACAGACACAAGTTTTTCAGCATTTCTGTTCACATGACTTTCTGTTCCACAGAAAGACAGGGTGTCAGCTGGTGGTACCGCGTTGGAGGTTATCTACTGTGAAACACCATATCTTTTATGTGCTCTCTGGCATTTCTGTTTCACTCACTGTAAGTCATAGTGATTCAAATCCATTTGTTTTTACTATCCTTGCTTCGGCAACTTTAGTACCATTCAGTGCCCTATTAGCTATTGGCCTCTAACACAAACACAAACTTGCTATACCACAGTTCAACATGTTCATACTTTTTCCCAATAAACTTCCTACACGTTTCAAAATTTCACTCGAAACATTGAATTTTGGGAAATAGATCATTTGATATTTTATTTGGTGACCCTGTGGTCACTTATGCAAAGTTATAACAGGCTTATATCGACCTCTAACCTCATTTTAAGCCAGCTTCTGTGCTACCATGCGTGTTTTAAGCTCGTAAGTCTTGCTTGCTCTGCAGCAAAGCCATATTTCTGCAGATAGAGGTTTTGCTTAAACCAGAGTAATGAATACAGTCCCTACAAATCTTCCCTTTATCTAATAAAAATATATCCAGAAAAAAATAGATCACTGGAAAAGCTGGCTGTATCACTGAATTATAACTACTAGTTGTCTACAATCACATTCTTTTTATGGAATAACACATTAAAACAAAGCCGAATAAGTATAAAGGCCAGAAACTACTTTAAAAATCTATAATCAGCATCATAGGTAGTTATTTGGGCTGAAGTAGACTAGGAAGATGGTAAGTGACTGGTGGAAAAGTTGATACTAAAAGGCACCTTTTCCTCCCCACACCTGCACAGTACACTCAATGGTCAAAAGCTGTGTAGCTAATAACAGTGGGAGTTGACAGGATGGATTTTGCTTCTGTTTTTCCAGCGTATACTGTGTAATCTGAGGCAGACCTTAAAAATTGCCTTGCACGGTATAGCTCTATAAAACCCCCTGCATGGACTACAGCATTGACTAGCAGAGCTGTTCACAAAAAAAGGCCCTTTATTATTTCCAGGAACAGTTTGACTTTTTAATGAAACATCTAACACTTCTTTATTTTCAAGTTTACTCTAGAAAGTATTGGATTTTCTTTTTGTTTTTAGAAAAATCAATCAGTTCCATCAAAAATTTTTTAGTAAAAAAAAAGGAAAATCCTTTGAACAGGATTTTGGGGAAAGATACTCAGTTTTACTTGGTGCCTCTCATTCAATCTTTTTATTGCTAATACATAATTTGTGTTCCTAGCTGTAGACAAACATCTGCTGCATTTGCAGGCTAGCCATTTGCACGTATAACCACAAAATTATCCATCTTGTATCTTTAAAAGTAGATTTGCTACTTATAAAGCTTATATGACTATTTAAATAAATATTATATATAATGTATGTCGTATACAATATGTGATATATGATATGAATATAAATATAAGTAATAAGACTACGAAGTATTTATACTTAAATGCATATTTTTATATAGTATGTATTAAATGTATATACTACATATAGAAATACATGTTCCATTATTGTTTTGGTGGCAGTTGAAGAATTGATCTAAGACTGTCTAAAATTATGCTTTAAAACATTTTATCTGTATAAAGGCAGCCTGCATAGTCGTTTTGGTACCAGTAAGTAACTCATTGCTTTTTTAAGCACTTTGGAATGTCTTCAGTCTGACAGGCTCGATATAAAACCAAATTCAATTCAATTTAATTTTTAATATATCTGTATAAATCCCTGTGAGGTCCTATTATAATTCTTCCCTCCAGCATAAATTCTTCCTCCTCCTGAATAAAGTTTGCAGCTGTGTTACAAAGCCACAGGTTCTAAATAGTGTCTCATGGTACAGTTTTAAAGTCTCTGGGGTGACTGATTGTCCCTCTCTCCCAGCTGCAACACTGACATTATAAACGCTGACATTTCAGTGATAGACAAATATGCACAGATCAAAACACAAATATGGGGCATTTCCAGTTAGCCTGCTAAATCCCAATAAAAGAGATTTTCTTTATCTGGAGGCATAGTTATGGATTAGTAGGCTTTTAGCTCATGGAGTAGTGTTAAAGAGGGAATTTCACAAGGGGGGAAACTTACACTTTGCTGAAAACTTAGGTCTATTCCCCTTTCACATGCTTTGAATAATTTTCCTGGCTCCAATCTGTTTACCAATTATCACATAAAATTGTTGTTTAAACGCAAGTTTTCTTCAGCAGGGTTTTTATGCTAACTAAGTAGCACCTTATCAGCTAAGGAGCCCTCATTCTACTGCAGTGAGAACTCAAACTAAATGAGAGCTGGCACCTTCATTCTGGGAATGCTGTTAATCTAGCTTTGTACATAAATACAAACATTTGCTTAAAAAGCTTAGTGCTTTAAGGTCTTTCAAATGAAAAATGTCAATCATTATGACATATTATTAGAAGTATTTTTCTTTTATTTACAGCATACTTTGAAACAAATCATCCGCAGGTGTAAATCTGTCAGTGAAGTCAATGGAGCTATACTGATTTACAGTCCCTGATGATCTGGCCCTGTGATTTGAAATCGCTACTAGGAAAGAATAACCAGAGTGTCTGGGTTAAAAAGTAAGTGGATGGATTCTGTAATACTCACAACTGGTTGATACTTGCTCAAACTCAGATGGACTCTGCAAAAGTCTAAGAACACCTATACGTAATAAACGACTCTGTTGAAATAAACAGAAAAGACCTCTTGATTTTAACAGGATGTAAGAGGGTAGGACCTTATTCTGTATTTTTTTTTCCTTTTATTTGTGGGATTTGGACAACATCAGCAAAGGGACTGTCAAAGACTAAAGCAGAGATCTTACTGTATTTTTCTTTATACAGTGGAAGTGCTGAATATCTCAGGAGTTTTCACAGCAGCTTTGCGAGAAGTCAGATTATTCTGATAAGAAATATACTACCAAATTATTTTCCAAATCTCTTTTCAATATTGAGTCTTTTCAGAACCAATCTATGCTTACCTTACTCTCTCTCTCATCACTGATTAGAAGAATCTCTCTTTCAAGTTATGTCATAAACAAAGGAATAATCTCATGATTTTATCTACAACATACAAGTTCATAAGGTTTATTGCCTAGAGTAGAAGACTAGCAAATGGTAATTTTCATGAAGCTCAGAAAGTTCTTATCAGTCTCTGACCTTGAGAAGATTTCTGTTTTATTTGAAAGTTTTAAGTGTCTTTTAAGACGGTTTTCAATACTTTAGTCTCTCCCACTTAAGCTTCAAAAAAGATTAAGCAACAGAGTTGTTGTTCAGTCTTTCTTGAACTACAACAGCGTTATAAGTGTCAAAAGAAATGTTTTTATGTATGCAAGATATTATCTATCAAGCACATTAGAGCCTATCCCATTCAAGCACAAGTCGGAGAAAAATAGCTGCAGCCAGGTGGTTGTATTACTTATTCCAGTCAGTTAGTTACCTCACTTATTCCAGCAGAGAACTTATCCTTTGATTTTAAGGGATAAATTTTTTCCACAGGAGTTGCTTCAGTAAACAGACTAAACATTCAAAGCAGAAATGACAAAGCTAATGTCATTTGTCAGAATCAGGACTACAGTATTATTTGAGAGAAGATCGCCAATAATCAGCACTATGGATTGTAGTACATAATATTTATGTCTTGTGCTAAAAATGAAAAGAACGTTGTGACAAGATAAGAAATGGGGATACAGGAGGAAGAAGCGATATATTTAATGTGAAATAGCCAGAGGAAAACAAACATTTAAGAAGACATTTTTTCTGGGGGGATGTCCATGAGGGTAACTCCTAACTAATCTGTCATTATTTTAACTTTTCCTTTCTATTACTAATAAGATAACTGCACCAAAAATTTTGATCATAACATCACTGTTATGCTACAAATCTCACTTCTCCATTCTTACTCGTACTTGTTTGGAGTTGTTTTTTTTTTGTTGTGGTGGGTTGTTTTTTGTTTTTGTTTTGTTTTTTTTTCTTGTATCACTGACTGAATAACAAAATACTATTTGGCTAAGAAGTACAGGAAATCATTAAATCATTAAATCATTGCCATCAATTTATTTTGGAACAAGATGTAAATGTTCTTTCCTAGAGAACATTACCTTATCTTCTTCGGTCAAGCAACAAAGGCTTATAGCATGCCATCCACAAAGGCTAGACCTTCACAAGTATTTGTGTGTCACAGTGCCAAACCCCCAGCTGAAGCCTTAGCCCTGACAAGCACCCAAACCCCACTCAATGTAAAGGCAGTGTTAGGCACTTACAAAAGGATATTCACAAACTGGCTGAGTGGGAAGCTATCTAAGATGGCAAATGAGATGCTGAGAAAAGCAAACGTGCTTACACAGCTGATGTGATCATAGCTCTGTACCTACTTCTACACAGAACCCCCAGCTGCGAACCCATCCTAGAAACAGGCATCTAAGTCCCACGGGTGAAAATTAAGAAATTAATCCATTTCTCCACAATACCATGCAGCTGACTATTGGAGGACTTCCATGGCAGGAGGAAACCTGGATTTAAAGCTGTATCTTGCTGACCAGGAACAGGGATTATTTACATTTTCTCTGAGGG
Organism: Phoenicopterus ruber ruber; assembly: GCA_009819775.1. NCBI lineage: Eukaryota > Metazoa > Chordata > Aves > Phoenicopteriformes > Phoenicopteridae > Phoenicopterus > Phoenicopterus ruber. The sequence continues at coordinate 62,705,621 of CM020246.1, read as the reverse complement.
ACAATACTTCCACAGGATACTGGCTGCTGTAAGTCAAGTTTCCCTCACTCCTTCCCTTCTGAACTCTTGCATTTCGGAGATATTTTTCACAATTATCTATCATAGCAGGACCTTGAATCTTGGCTTCCAGCATCCTATTTGCATGCTCTTAACTTGTATGCTAGAGTTAATCTTCCTTCTTGGTGACCATAATGAGGCATCATTTTTGAAAGGAGAGAACCTTTGCCCAGTTTGGTCCTATCTGCCAACTAGCACAGGTTGCTTCTTGCACCTGTTTCCTTGCACAGCATACAGGAAGCTGGGATCCCTACTTTTGGTCTAACGTTTCTCCCAGTGAGCAGGGCAGTAGGCAACAGAGACAGAGGAAAGGAGCTGAGATCTTCACCCACAAGACACTGGTAAAAGTAACAGCATGCACAAAGGGAGTTGCAGAGTGAGACAGCCTAAAGTTAAGAGGTATTTTTACTTGCTTTGATTTAAAGTACTATGTTTGTGTCGCTTTTTGATTTGCAGTCTTTTTACTGCATGTGGCACTAGCTGCAATTCTGTCTCCAATGCTTCAGTACAAAGTAGGATTCAGATAAGCAGACGAAAGACATCAACATTTAGATTAATGAGTTAAGCTACAGACACTCTGGAGACACAATTACAGAACATGTTGGTTATATTTACACCCAATTGCAAGAAAACCAGACACCTTTTCTATCTCAGTATACAAACTGCAGTGCACAATCTACTACACGTAGATAGGACTCATAAAATAGATACAATGGCATAATCAGTGCCCAGGGTGCTGTCCATCAGCAGCTTTGTGTCAATAGGTGTGAATTGCCTGGGTTCTGCACTATATGGCCTCTTGCAAAGACGATTCTTGGGAAACATTTTTGGGGATAGAAATGTTAGAAATTTAATTTGATTTCAGAACCAAAAGGTAGTTATAGCACCCTGTAGATGGCTTTCTCCATTGGAGATGCACCCTGTTACAAATTGTTATTGCCATAAGTATTTGGGGTCCAGATTTATGAGTTGTTTCATGTTCATCTATTATGCTGCATAAAAGAGACATTGAAAACAGTGCTATAAAAAGTATATAAAAATAAAACAAAATATTCACAGCTAAAGTAATTCTAACCACTTTTTCAAGTAGAAAATTCTATCTTTAAAATAGGAATTCCTAAATGTCACTTCTGCCTCTCCAAAAGCCAGAAGATACTTGGAACTAACAAAGGTGGAAGGTTGTGTTGTTTTGGTTTTTGTTTGTTTTGACAGAACGCAAACAAAGCACAGGCATGTGCATGTTAGCCTAAACCTTTTTTCTTTACAAATAAGGCAGATTGCTTTAATGACATGTAAAATAACAGCCAGTCCAAATATGAAATATTTCCAAATGCCTTAAAACCTACATCTCACTACAAGAAAGACATTGAGGTGGTGAAGTGTGTCCAAGGAAGAGGAACGAAGCTGGTGAAGGGTCTAGAGAACAAGGCTTATGAGGAGCGGCTGAGGGAACGGGGGTTGTTTGTTGTTTAGATTGGATATTAGGAAAAACTTCTTCACTGAAAGAGGTTATCAAGCACTGGAACAGGCTGCCCAGGGAAGTGGTTGAGTCATCATCCCTGGAGGTATTTAAAAGACATGTAGATGTGGCACAAAGGGACATGGTTTAGTGGTGGACTTGGCAGTGTTAGGTTAAAGGTTGGACTCAATGGTCTTAAGGGTCCTTTCCAACCTAAATGATTCTATGATTCTATGATCTGGTGATTTTAACTTAATATCTAAAGATAGGAAAATGCTGAGTTACTAAGACAGTTTTAGATAAACTAATGGCAAAAGTAACCTCCATACAGCCTCTAAATTTATACTTAGCATTTTGACCGCAAGGAAGTTATGAGATTTATAAATCCCAGTCTTACATGCTTCAGAGGGGGGTTATATTCCTGACTGAGAATCTAATGGTTTGTTTCGGTGAACATCAGTTTATTTTTCCTCATCATAAATATTGACTTTGTCTTCCCCTTGTTCCACATTAATGTATTCCATCAATAAATAATGATATGCATCTCAACAGAAGTCAACATCTACTTATTACAATAGTTTTTCTAGTACCATAATAATCAGAAAGTCTTTTTAATCAGGATGGAAAACAAGATGATTACGGTTGTTCATAGGGCAATAAAAGGTTCTTTTTATTTCCTACTCTACTTTACCATGACTGTTGTTTGGAGTTTTTCTGGTGTAAGGCATGCAATAAAAAGGGACAAATCCTTTTCATAGTTCTTTGTTCAAAACTTCTCAGAACTGCTCCGTATAAGTATTAGCTGTACAAAGATGAAATCGGTGGAAAGGATGAGGAAAAGATTTGTGTCCATTCCTTCCAACATATAATAACTCACAATTTATTTATTTATTTATTTATGTATAGAACATTTTATCTAGTTTTCATCATTTCATTCATGTTGTAATACATATATGGAGTTTGGAAGAAAGCCCTCTGAAAAAAACAAAATTCAATTGTGTAATTCAGTGATCATGTGTAACATGTGGATCAGGAGGAAGCAACAGACTGGTATTTCAGGTTCCTATTAATTAAGGATAGATGCAGTCTGGCTACACTATTTCTAGATTGTAATCTGAGCTTTGAGCTATACGTGCTACCTGACACTGGAAAATATACTGGAATGAAAAAATCACCTCACAGAAGGGAAGTGGAATGGGATTGAAAAGATACAGGCAGTTAGTTGGCATGCTTAAATTGTTTTGTTTTCATCAGCATATAATTAAAGAGAATAGATCGTCTGCAAAATACTCAGTGTAATGCTACTGATGTGGAAAAACAAATACTGTAGCCCATATCACGACAAAAGTACCTAATGAAACCAATGTCATCATAAATAAGTTTAAGAACAGCTTTTTCCATTGAATTAGATAGGGACGAAAGGAAAGATAAACTTGAAATAGTGATTCTCTTGCTCTAAATGGTATTCATGAAAAGTACTTAAATTTTATCTTTTACTTTTTCACTATTCAGAAATGGAGCCTTTGTCTGTGTTTGGTATTCTACCACTTCCAGCTGATTGCTTTCCGAAACACTTAGGACACTTTTCTCCTGGCCTGCCGGATCAGACCCTCTTTTCGAGGACAGAAGCCTAGGTCAAATTTTTAGGACATAATCCTTTCTGTCTCCAGTGAGACACTGCTGTTTCAATTCAAATCTAACCAAGGAGTTTAGGTATACATACAGTCTAATTGCAAGAAGGTTTTAGTCCTTGTGGATGTTTTGTTCAGATAATGGCTTCAAATTGCAACAGGCAGCAGTCCAGGCTCTGTGGAAAACTTTATGCTGTATTTCAGTGGCTGGGAAGTTTATGTGTCACTGTCACTTCTGTATCTAAAAAGAAAAAAAAAAAGAAAAAAGAAAAAAAAACCCCTCACTAACAATAATTTTTACTTTAACAGAGAAAAAAGGGACACAAAAAGAACAGCACTTACTCATACAAATGGTTGGTTTAACACACACTGAACAAATTGATGCATAAATTGGCTATGATAAATGTTTGTGTTAAATGTGGTTATTTATTATGTGTTCCATTACATAAATTGGTTGCAGAATTATAACAAATGCTCTTTATTAATCTTACCTTCCCTGTGGCTGGAGAATGACTTGAGGCAATTATCTTCAGTGTGGAACTCAATTCCATTATTGTTGACAGGCAGAAGAGGCCAGGCAGCCTCCTAATCCTGCGCAGACAGCTCAAATCCTCCTGCTTCTGCTTTTTAGCATCCTGCATCTCATCTTGCCTTTCTGTGCTGACATGGTGTGCCACGGCGTCTCTTTCTACTACTGTTGCCTCTAGTTTGGGAATTCTTGAGAATGCAGATTCAAGATATAAGAAATAAAAGTGAAAACAACTTGATAGCTGTTCTTTTTACTATATATAAATTATAAGACAAATGAAGTTTGGCTTGATCTCAGCAGTTTCACCCCACATCGAGTGTGGCTGCACTTTCAGTTGACTTTTGCATCACTATTTCACTTGAAAATTACCTGTGAAAGTCCTGCACTGGAAGAAATCTGGACTGGAGGAGTGGGGTGCTGTGTGCTTAAACAATAAACCCTGCAAAACTTCTATTCCTATTTGCACCTTTTAGACAAGAATGAAGATAAGACCAAAATGCTATTTTAGATTACTAGATGTGTAAATAATGTCGTTGAAGATTTAATGGCCCTGCTTCTAACCTGTGCCAGGCTGACAGGGTGCAATTCCACTGGCAGGAATGAAAGAATTTCTGATTTATGCTTTGTGAGAAGAAAATGCAGTTCTGCAACTTTAACTTGGCCTAGAAGGGTGAGACTATCGCAAAGGCTCATGCCCGATCCTCATTTCACAAGCATAATGTAGACAAGCCTTTCTGGTGAGCTGCTGGCATAAGCTCCCCTACAACCTCCTCCTCGTTTTCTCCGAAGAGCTTATTAGAACAAGTTTCTTGAGCACTGCCATCAGCTCACAAAAGGGACTACTTGTCTGTTTTTCTCCACCGTGTACATCTTTTGCTGTTTTTCTGAGGTGAACAGGGTAGAATGACTATGAAGGCAGATTAATTGTACAATTGCTAGAGGGGAGAAGAGGAAACAGTTTAGGAAGATCTATGAAAAGAAGTGAAGAAAGCCGTAACTGAAAACTGACACACCTTTGATATATTTTTAAAATGCCCTTTCTAATATTGATATTATCCCTTTTGAGCTGTGTAGCTTTCCAGTGCAAGCATCATACAACCTCCATCTGCCTAAGGTAATGGGCTTCTGCTACTACCTTCTTCCAGATGCCAGCCTGAGAGAGATAATAAAAGGACACTCCGAGGTATTGTTCACACCAGTGCTGAAAACACAGCTAAGGGCTCCATGGCAAAAACTCCAGCAGCTGGAGACCTAGGCTCTGTGCATGTGGAATACCACTTAGGACAACCAGCCGTGTTGCGGCCGCAAGGGAGGTAACAGGATACATTTCCATGCAGCCAGGATGTAAGAATAGCAGTGCTTGGTACTTTTACCAAGCTGGCAACCGGCTTGTTTGACTGTGAATTTAAAAATCAAATGTCCTTTGACCCAGAAATAATGTGAGAAAGGAAATTAAACCCACACATTGGCTTAGAGCTGAGTAAAGTTTCACTTTCAGGGGATACAAAATCCCAATATATGACTAGAAAACTCAACAGACACCTCACACTTGCTTTTGCTTAGATGTATTTCTACTTTATATTATGGAAAGCTAGGAAAAAAAATAATGAAGAGGAAACTTTAGAGACCTGAATGCTAAGGAGTTTAACGTTTGAGTAGACAGCCTGGTGTACTCCTCTCTGACTCATTTTCTAACCTTTTCCTCATAAGTGTCATTGAAAATTAACAATTAAACATGCCCAGCAGTGCATTGTTTTGAAATTAATTGAATTTTTTTCAGGAGGGTAATGCCACATGGCTCTTGGTCTCTTGGCTTAAAGAAGGGGCAAGGATGCGTGATAGCAGCCCCCAAATACACTGGTTAGCACTTGATAGTGTCACTGCGTTCTCACACTTTTATTGCAAGGAGGCAACATAGGAACTTTAGTGTCAAAATAACCATGAATATCTCCAAACACTCTGCTATATTAGCATATCTGCCTGTTCCAGATGTCTGCAATTAATATCCTAAAATACTGAGTAAATTACCAGAGTTACCTTATGGTTGCTTCTCCAGACATACAGAATGGCATTTGTATTTTATGTAGTTGTAAAACTGCAGCACTTGCTAAAAGATCAATAAGTGCATAAATGTCAGAAAATGAAAGGAACTGATGAGAAACCAGAAGTTTTTTACAGATTCAAAGCAACGAGACATTTATATCAATCTTTTACCTAAGAGGTACAAGAGGCTGAAATGGAAGTGGTGCAAATACATGGGGAGTACCTATGGGAAGAGACAGGCTGTTTCAGGAGCCATCAGTTATAAGTCCCTTCTACGCATTCTTCTCCTCCCGCTTCTCCCACAGTCTCATTTCAGATACATTTTCTTTGGACTACAAAAGTTTCTGCAAGAATTTTCCTTTGGACCATCCCCGTTCCATGGGACAATTACCACTACCTTTTCATTTTACATGAGAGCGAGGGAAAAAAGAATACTGAGACTGCTAAAGAGGTGAAATGACAGGTACAAAATACATGATTTCATGTGACCATCCCCCATGATTAATACTTCAAAATTCACTTCTTGAGAAACTGAGTATCAGCAAAAGAACAATGCTGAACTACACCAGAGTCAGCTTTACAGGAGAATGGCCCAAAGAACAAGATGTCCTCATGCTAAGTAAGGCAGGTCTGAGAAGCCTGTTAATTTAATAGGATATAGAGATGGTGAAAAGGTGGTTTTACTAAAGAATTAGCTTTCAGCTTGTCTGTTCTTCAGCGCATTATAACTAACAACGCTGAAGAACTCTTTATTACGGAATGTTTAATTTCTTTACATTAAAAAGCATATATAATAAATTGCCCCATCTCAATAGATTTCACAGGACAAAAAAAAAGCTAAAATAAATCCTGTAAAAATAAATTTAAAAGTCCTGTCTAAAGGCATGATCACATGACCAAGTTACCTTGGGGTAAGCTGGAGTTTGAATTTAGAGTGTATCACTCATTCCACCAAGACCATTTGGAAACACGTTCACCCTGTGACAGGCAGAAGGTAGCTTATACCACTCAGGGAAACAAGGTCTACCCAGCTGAGCTTACTGCCAGGTTCAGGCCAATGGTAGTGCCTGGCTGAATGCTTCAATTAGAATGGATGCTGCACCTATCTTAAAATTAATAGGTTTTAATATTCATGATAGATTGAGGAAAGAAAAATCAAAGTCTAGCAGCTGCCAGATGTCCAATGTACACAGATGGATCCAGTGTGATACTAAAGAAAGGTACCACATGTACAGACTCTGACCTCACCATGGAGTTCCTTCAGCACCTATTTCCATGAGGCTTTGAAAGGAAATATCAGTTCCAATGTGTATAATAAAAACGGCAATACTGAAAAGTGGCACATGACCATAGGAATTTAGAGGTAATCAGTGAGCAATAAAAATCTGTCATGTGTTCCTCTAAAAGACTGTCCCCAAGCAGCAGACTATTACAAGACCACTTCTGTATATAAGAGATACAAATCAGAAATTTGTATTTTTAGAAATATAAAGCAAGAAATCTGAGCTATGTTTGGCTATTGTGAGATCTGGGTGAGTGATAAGATGTACACCTTTGTTTAAACAGGTGTATTTATTATGTATTTATCAGGATAAGGTATTATGTATTTATCAGGATAACCAGGAGCTTATCACTCCTGGTTCTTCTTTCATCAAATATCTCTGTTGTTTACCCAGTGCCTGTAATTTTCCCTTACTTTTATGCTGCTAGTTAAATTTCAAAAAAAAGGGCCCTTTTTTGTGTAGTCCGAAAGCTGGATCCAACAGATATACACACTCTGATCTTTGCCCCATGTAAGCTTAATTCAACCAATGGTCAATGGGTCTTCATGCAGAGAAGGGTGGGTGCCTGCCTGAGGAAGATAAGTTACTCTCAACATAAATTAACAAGAATTGAGAGTTAACAAGAATTAAATGCAACATATTTTTCAAAATACTACAGCTGATTCTCCCTTTATAGTGAAGAATACTCTGGCATTCATTCAGCCATTGTGCTCCTTTGTTCTGAGATTGCTTACCTCAAAAAAGGGGCACTTTAGCTACTGTCTACTCTGGAAAGAGGAAAATAATCACAGCTGAGGGCACTCCAGCCACAGATGTCCCGCTCTCTTCATGCAGGTAGTCCTCCTAAGCTGGAGGCCGAAGGCTGGCGCAGATTACTCCGGCTCTCAGTCAGCTGGAGAGCCCTGCCGGAGAGGGGGCATTCCTGGGGAAGAATTATGTCCACTTTATGCTCTCTGCAGCGCAAGAAAAGGCATCTGGGAAACCAGTTTGTTTCTCAGTTCCGTGCTGTTATTCCCAGTATTTTATGGTTTAGTTTTTATAAAACACATTTACTGAGCTTGTTATGTAAAAATAATGAATTCTCTGATATGCACTATTTCTGCCATGAGGGGAAGCAGGTACTGTTCTTAGGATTACTGGTATATCTTTCCAGTCCTCCAGAGAGAAGTATTAGTTCATAATTTAACTCCACTTTGTCAATATTACCCTAGAGCCTGCACTTGCACTTTAAATGGAACACTTTATCCTGCAGTGAAATGATGTTTTACTCATACCCAGGCAATTTCAGGGATATTTGGTGAGCCATATTCCGTGCTTTTAGTGGGATCACATAAAAGGATAAGTCTGCTGTATAAACTTGTGCTGTGTGCTCCCCAGTGCTGCTCTATATATTATTTTCCTGAAGTGCTCCTAGAAAAGAGAAAGCACATTTCCAGGCTTTAGAGAAAGTACACTAAACAGATCATTTTCTTTTACAAACAATCAATTTTGTAGCAGGCTTTGAGAGAAATTCAGCTTTAGCATCAGAGCAAAAAATTAACGTCAACTTTACAGAGAATTGTACTGGTCCTTTTTTGTCAGGATGCATTTGACCTAATAATGGCCATTAATTTCAAATTACTAAACACCTTTGTGACTTGATTTTTGGCCTGTACTACAAGAGAGTATTATGGTACATCAACAGCATTATGGTGAGAAAGCATCCACAAGCCTTCTTCATAAGCTGTTGAAGAATTTATAGAAATTTTAATTTCATAGAATGATTTTTCTATGATTTCAAAGTACAGAGGAAGCATTGAGAAGTTACAGAGAGCACAAATTTATGAAATACAAAACCCGAGGAAGACATAGGCACTTTTATGTTGCAGACAGCAAAACATAAGGGAGAAAAAAAAGGAAAATAAAACCAGGAGTTTTCAAAATTCAGGAATAAAAATACTTCACATGAGCATTTCTGTAAAAAAATCTTACATTTTATTAGGAAAATTTTCTGGTTGGTAATTTTTGATCAGCTCTTTTTAAATACACAAATGCTACAGTAAAGGAGTCATGTAAGTATATTTTTTAGTCGCAGTCTAATATATGCATAAAATTTACTCAAATACAAGTCAAAATCAAAAACATTAAGTCTGAAGCTGCATTCTTTCCATCCTCTGTTTTAAGCATGAGATCTTTCTAATTTATTTGAGGTATTTCCAAGGTATCTACTGCTGTGGTGTTTAAGTGCCAATATCTGATGTTTCCTTTTGCTGTAAATTGATTCTTTGTACGTTGTCAGATGTGTGAACCTTCCTACTGTGCATCTAAACACAACAAGAATGTGTGTGAAGGCTCATGGCTATCACAAGGAGCAGAAAATGGCCTTATTAAGTCTCAATCACTCTCAAAATGTAGAGGGCTAGAAAGCAAATCGGTGACTCTCTTTTTGCTCCTTAGTCTCTACGTGAAAATTAGATGGGGGACTTCTGCTCAGCCCTGAAAAAGCCCACACTGTCTAGATCAAATAAGAAAAGGCATGCTTTGCTTAGCTTTAACCTTGTGCTCATTTTTTTTTTCATTTTTGTTTTCCTTCTGGCTTCATTTTGTAAAGGCATTTTTTATTGCATCTTGAAACGTGGGGTTTTGGAAGGACCTGGCTTACCTGTGACTACATTTCAAGGAGGGCATTCCTTACTTTCAATTAGCCTTTTTAGGACTGATTTTGAAACGTTACCAGTATTGTGGTAGTTTTCCTATATAAAGCTAAGACAATACTCTGCACTCTTCAGTCATGGACAATAATTTTTTCTTCTCAGTGAAGGTAACATTTCAGGTTAACATGAAATTACAATCTCTGAGTATTACACTCAAGCTGAATTAATTCTGCTACCACTGTTAATGTCTGAAGTACAGTGGCAATTCTTAATTTTCAGGACTGAAAGACAGTTTTTTTGTATTTGCTACTGAATATGGAGTTAAGTGGTAAATATGGCTGATTCAATTTACTGGATGGTGTTTGAGCACCTGGTTATTACAAAACAGCTTTGTGGTCTGTAGTTTTACTAAGCAATGATTTAGACATGAGGAATTGTTAAAATAGTTTGTTGTTAGCAAAACTCCGTCAGGGTTAAGACACTATAAGCAACAATATTCTGTATACAATAAAAACAATGTTATGGTCACAATGAATATATTTGACATGATAAGCATTGTGAGTTTTTCCCAATATAAACTACATATACATATATATATATAAAAGCTTACGCTAAGCCTTTTTCTGGATAAATCTTTTTTTTTAAATGCAAAGATGGCTTGTTTTTCGTGCACTGAAACTTTAGGAACCTGAAGGCTAGACCAGACTATTTCTCACGTCCCACTCCTAGTAAATCAGCATTCGGGCCTCCATGATGCAAACTCACGTCTCTTAAGGCTCATTAGCAACAATTATTTCAGCTCATCCTTGGCTCCATGTGTTAGCCAGATATGTGAGAGACTAGGCAACAGAGTATTTAACATTGAGTTGAGGAGAACCTGTCACTGTTTAGTACAAATGGATCAGTCTCTTTAGGAGAAGCAATAATTGGCTGAGAGGGTATAAACTCACTCATTTTTATAGGATGCTTGACTTGACCAAAATCTTATGTTGAAATGGTAACAGTGGTCAAATGAAAGAATCTTTGTTTACAAAGAAACTTGAGTTTTGAAAATAATAAAACTGAGAAAAAAAGCTGAGACGTGCGAAGACCATGTCCTTTCATGAAAGCCACTCTTCTGTGGACAAACGAAGCAGAAAAGAATGGATGGGACATCACCCTTGACTTCAACTTTGTTAGCGATAATATTTTTCCTTTGTTTCCAGGCTCTGTACTGAGGTGAACTGGAATTCTTGCCTGAATATTCTGCAGTATTACATACCATAGAAAATAATTCGGTAGATTTCAGAAGTTTTCAACCATTCAGGGTATTACATTTCCAGAAGGTGAATTATAACACAACATGAAGGTTAAAAGAAGCAATGAAAGAAGGTGTCAGCAATGTCTTTTGTAACTCAGCTCTACCGGGGGACAGCTCAGTGGTCCACAACTAGCTGAACAGGTAAGCTCAGGTTTCTTCTATTCTGTTGCCACAGCAAGAAGTCGAGTTTATTGATTAGGATTCACTGGTGCACAAACAGAGGAAAAAGACGCTCTGACCCCCAGAAGTTTACAACCTCAATCCTACGTGTATGACCTGATGCTAGTCCATCTATTAGAAAACTTTCTGTGGATTTGGCTAGTATTATCAGTGACTCCAATAGAAAAAGTGTGTGTGTTTCTGCATCTTCCCTCATTTTTATTGCATTATAAACTTGATAAAGAGTTTTCCATTCATTTTTCTGATCTCAGGTGTGCTTCTGGATATGTAAACATCTGCATACGAATGAATATCTCTGGAAAAGTCCATGTACATATATCCATGAGCTGTTCCGAGTTTACATATTGACACATCTGTGGTTAAAAACTTTATCCTCACAGAAACTTAAAAAAGATTACACTAAACGATTATAATTTATCCTAGTGAATATCTATTTTCTCTGAAGCAAATAATTTGACCAACTTTTCCTTCTCTAATTTCTCTAAAGATACAAATTGTTATATTCAGTAAGTTAGAAAACATCAAAAATATTGGGAACCAGAAGATATTTAAAACTCAATAGAACACATTCCTGGAAAAGCAGAAGGACAGATTCCTGACTTGTCAGCTGCATGGAGGGTGTTAGTCATGCAGTCAGCTTTAAGTAGATATTCATTCAAATTTTCAACCCTAAAGGAGTATTGCCAGCCAGATGCCACATATCTCTGAGCAAGGGAATTGCTCATTTACATGGTAACATCAAAATTTAAAGAAAAAAAGTAGTCATTTTCGTATGCAATGCTCAATATCAACTTTGATTAAAATTGATCTCCATTTAAATTATTTAAATAAGGTAGCTCTTCTTTGATCATGAGTGCTCATTTCCAGAGTGAAGACTGTTCATTCCAGTCTTGATGCCCTAATTAAAGATGATAGCCTGAATTAGCATTCAGCTACTTACTATGTTTGTCACGTCTTAAGCAAAAATGTATCACTCCTCAAACCGCCCTGACCTCCCACCCCTAGAGCTGGGAATTCTCACAGAAGTACAGAAAAACAGTTCAACAGATCAACTAGAGATTATTTCTGCTTAAAGGCCGCAACATTTGCATGAAAAGCATCGGCAATGCCAGAACAGGGATTGCAATCTTTATTTTTAAAACCTGAAGTGCAAGAGCACAAGGACTTCCACAGCAGAACCAGCTGAGTTTAAGGACTATCCATTTGGTATGCAATGCTGGCAGTCAGTTTTCCTGGAAAGCTGCTTCAAGGGTTCAGCTGGAACTTGTTTTTTATATCCCACTGAGGCTTGTGTCACCTAATCCTGAGTGGCTAGCAGGCACGGGAAAAGATAGCCCTCTGTCGTACTCCTTGGCACTTAGTGCTGACTGAGTAACGCCTGGTCCCAGAAGTAAAATGAAAATGAGCAACAGTGGTAATGGTGCAGATAAAAGCCGCACTCAGCAGACACACAAAATATCATGGGAGAAGACCCAAGTGCAAGTACCAACTGCCACAAAATGGGACTTATTTCTGAAAATTTCTGATTTTGGAATACTTGCAATCAAAACATTTTCATTTAATGCAGTAGATTATCAACCTGTAATAAAAAAATTTGAAGGCAACTGCACTCTTCACAGAAACACGACTTATAAAAAATATACGAAAACATTAATTAAGACTTCCTGGTGATTGATTTCTGAATTTGTCTTACAGATAAAGGTATGAAGACAGACGTGTTGTCTCCCACTGATTAGTGAGTCCTCATGATCATCGTGGCAGAACGAGGTGTGGAGTTCACACTGTTAGTGCTTGCACTGTAACTATTGTGTAACGGACTGTTTTCTCCAATAGCCTCACTTTAGCAAGTTATGAAAGTACAAACTTCACAAAAGGAAATATAAAGTTCAAACAGTTCTAGAGTCCCAAATCTGAAAACAGAGGAAGAATGGGAATATTTCTCCTGCTGCTAGCTCATGAAAAGGAAAGATGGAGGAAGGTACTTATGCCTGACCTTGAACCACTTCCTCAGATAATGGGTATTCTTTAATTTCATGAGCTAAAGAAAAGAATTCTGTTCTCAGAAGGAAAGCCAGAAGGGTATTAAGCACTTTTTCCCGGCAGTGAAAAAGGAGGAATGATTGTCGTGCTGTGAAAAACTTGCTTTTCGTTTTCACTGAAAATAAACAGGGAAACAAAATGCCCTGTAGCTATTATCTAATCAATTAATTAAAAAAAATTAAAGGCATGTATTTGTGTTTGTTATATAAAGCCTCGTTATTAACAATGTATCGGCAGCTTTTTATTTTAATAACCACCACCACAAGATTCTTCTCCTGTTAAAATCTCTTAAGACAAAGGATTGAAAGTATTTATGATTTTTAGCTTTGTGTGAAGCAACCAGGATTAAATACTTTGAATATTATCCATCATATACACTACAGCTTTAATGTATCTGAAAAATAAATACAAAACTGTAACATGATTGTATATATATTGCCCCGGATTGCATAAGAGTCCAAACACTGAGCCATTAGTTCCATAGGGTAATGCTGAGTGTACATCCTCCCTGAGCTCCAGAAGTCTTTGGGGCGTGAGAGTCTAAATTCTATTTAGTCTCTTCTATAGACAGCAGAACAGCAGTCATGATGCCACAGGTAACAATATGTTCATTCCGATATCCAGGAAAAATACCAAATAAGAAATATGTTTGATTTAGAGTCAAGAAATGTAGAATGCAGAACATATTGTATGTAAATAAACTGTTCTGCCCCAGTTCCAATTCTACTGCAGCCCTGAATAAAATTGGATAATACCGCACATCATGTGAATCTTGTCAGAATTTGGCTTTGCAGAAGTGGGAGCAGAGGAGTACGGAAACCTTACTCCAGCTATCTTTTAGCTGTAGCACTGGAAAAGACTAACAGTAGCATGCATTCCTGATAGGAAATCCTTTATATTATACTAGTAATATTTCATCACACTGTATTAATGCTAATTTTACCAATCAAATTGCCAAGATGACTTCAATTGGCAGTTGTATTAGCAATTATTCATCAACTCTCATTAGCATTAGATATGAAAGCTACTGATGCAGCAAGACTTTAAAAATGTATTAGCAAAAAAGTAATTTTAGTATGTTCTTATGAAAGCTTGCTAATTTAATGCAGTGGGCTCATCCAGAAGAAATTTGGCAGAGGATATCAGAATTTTCCCAGCCCTGATACCATACCGAAATTCATGAAACCTAACAGTGAAAGAAGATATAGCACCTAATTAGAAGTTATTACAGCAGACAGATCGTATATGAATTGTATGCCATCTTTGATGTTTGGGAGCCCGGATGTGCTCTACCATGGCTATATTTATAGGTTTCATTTACTTCCCTGGCATTCACCCAGTAAGAGCAGTACTTAATTTAAGAGATTTCTTCCAGACAGGAGTGGCTTTATCCTGAAAGTTAGACTCCAGAACCTGCCCACAGAAAAGCACTGGATTCAGCTCTTCGGGCAATGTATCATTTTCAACAAATGCTACCCTGTTCTGGAATTTGCGCCCTGAGGAAACATAGATCCAAGAAATGCTATGTCACAACAACTTTACACCATAGTCACTACCCCATTGTTGATACTGATATCAGATGCTACCATCACCCAGATGAAGTCAAGCACTGTCTGTATACTAATGATTTTGAGTGCTGCAGTTCTTTTTTCCTTTGTAAATTCAAGATGCATTTATGGCTTACATTTAAAGTAAACCACTGACACTTGACAATTCCATTTCATTCCATTTTGTACCTTGGTTAAAATTGGACATTAAGGATATTTTGGTTTTTTCTGAGCTTTTTTCCTTAGAATATAGAGGATGGGTGTTGATATTTAATCCTTTCTGTAAGCTTTCTACAGGACTTCTAAAAATGAGATTTCCCCCCCACCCCCCCCTTATTTGCTATAACCTTGCAAGCTGAAATACTGAGCATGTAAACATATTTGAAGCATCTATAGGTCTGAATATTTTGGCTACTGAGATCTGAAGGGAAAAATAGAATTTGTATCACATACTCATTTCTCAAGAGAATTAAAAGAAGGAAATATGTAAAAAATCCTGGAGGATCAGTAGAAGCTAGAAGGTAATCTGTGAGAAGGATTGTCAAGAGGATTAAAAGGAAGAAGCTAGTAGCTAACCTGTCTGACTTAGGAACAGAGATAAAAGTTGTGCAACAACAGTTTAATATCTCCAGGTGGGACCCATTATTTCTCCACAACACATATTCATATTTCATATTTACAGTATGCCTTTCTGAGAAGAAAGTCAAGATCAGTGGAGTCTATTACATAAAAGGTTAAGTGTCTTGAGGAAACATCACAAAAGCTCCCAAATTATTTCCTGAAACAAAATCTTTGGAAACATGATATTATGAGTTCCTGTGCCATGTGTGGAGAACTGAAGTGACAGCCTCACTTCTCAGCACAGTGGAACATTCTGCTAGAGTGGTAGAGCTTGTCTGTGAAGGTTTTTCTTAAAGCCACTACTGTGCAACAAGCTTCCAGGGAAGGTAAGAATCACCACAAATTAAACCACCCTCTGTTCCCAGAGCAAAGCTGTTTTACCTTTCTTGCACTAGCATAAAAAACCAGCTCTGTGCAAACAACTTTTTTACAAAGCCAACAGCAAAAAACCATAATCCTGTGAGTGCCAAAGAGTGCAACTATCAAGTCTCAGAGGAGGAGGAGAAGAATAAATCACAAATTGCAGTACTGGGAATTCAGATAGATGCTTAGTAATGAGAAGAGTTGGGTGGGGTGGGATAGGGTAGGGTGGTATGTGGTAGGGTGGGTTGGGTTGCGTTGGTTTGGGCTGGGCTAGGTTGCAATAGAATAGAATAGAATAGAATAGAATAGAATAGAATAGAATAGAATAGAAGCAAAGTAAATCCCCTCAAAAGATAAGTGCAAGAACACTGCTGTGTATGTTTGCACTACTTAAAATTCTAGAGCATTAAAACATTAATACATCATTAAAATGCACCAGCTCTTCTCCATTTTTAATCCCTACCTACATATATCTGTGGCTGTTAATCCTTTATTAATCTTTCTGCATCAGTAGCTAAATGAAGAAGGAGAAAGGTACTTTTACTGTAGGTTCGTTCTTCCCTTTTATGGTCATGTTTAGCTGTGAGAAAATGGAGAATAGGATGACTTTTTATAATACAATATCCTAACTTCAATATCATAGAATCATAAAATCATAGAATCA
Organism: Phoenicopterus ruber ruber; assembly: GCA_009819775.1. Lineage (NCBI taxonomy): Eukaryota > Metazoa > Chordata > Aves > Phoenicopteriformes > Phoenicopteridae > Phoenicopterus > Phoenicopterus ruber. The sequence goes on along the minus strand of CM020246.1, from coordinate 62,689,271 downwards.
TAGAATTATTCTGGTTGCAAGAGACCTCCAAGATCATCGAGTCCAACCGTTAACCTATCACTACCAAGTCCACCACTAAATCATATCCCTTAGCACCACATCTAAACATCTTTTGAATACCTCCAGGGATGGGGACTCCACCATGTCACTGGGCAGCCTGTTCCAATGCCCGACAACCCTTTCGGTGAAGAAATTTTTATGAATGTCCAATCTAAACCTCTCCTGGCGCAGGGGGCCCCCTCAGGAGGCCATTTCCTCTTGTCCTGTTGTCTGTTACTAGGGAGAAGAGACCGACCCCCATCTCTCTACAACCTCCTTTCAGGTAGTTGTAGAGAGCAACAAGGTCTCCCCTCAGCCTCCTTTTCTCCAGGATAAACAACCCCAGTTCCCTCAGCCGCTCCTCATAGGACTTGTGCTCCAGACCCTTCACCAGCTTCGTTGCCGTCTCTGGACACGCTCCAGCACCTCAATGTCTGTCTTGTAGGGAGGGGCCCAAAACTGAACACAGTACTCGAGATGCGGCCTCACCAGGGCCAAGTACAGCGGGACAATCACTTCCCTAGTCCTGCTGGCCACACTATTTCTGATACAAGCCAGGATGCCGTTGGCCTTCTTGGCCACCGGGGCACACTGCTGGCTCATATTCAGCCGGCCGTCAACCAACACCCCCAGGTCCTTTTCCGCTGGGCAGCTTTCCAGCCACTCCCCCCCAAGCCTGTAGCATTGCCTGGGGTTGTTGTGACCCAAGTGCAGGACCTGGTACTTGGCCTTGTTGAATCTCATACAATTGGACTTGGCCCATTGATCCAGCCTGTCTGCTGGTGAAAATGACAAGCAATCCTCCTTGAGATTAAGGTATAAAACACCAACTGAGAGTTTACCAGATTTCTCCATAAATTCATTTTCCATTGGCTGCCCAGGTTTTGGCCTCTTTTTACACTATCAGAAAGACAGCCAGTGGACAGCAAAGGTAAAGCCAGCAGCACACAGGCAAACAGAAGTAAACAGCACTAGCTGACTTCAGCTAAATATCATATTCCTGTAATTTCACTGCAGTTCTCATTTCATTTCAAACCTGAACTCTTCATCTGAAGGTAGATCTATGGGGTGAATTTGGAATTAGCCTGTTTAAAGACCTAGACTTCTATTGAACATCAGTGTGGATTTATTAGCTTTGTTCAGGGAGAAACCATAACGTTTTATGTAACAGTATTTCTTTTTCCTGGGACAATGGTCCTTAACTGAATTAGTCAAAGCTACTAAGGGTGATGAAAAACGAAATCATAACATCAAAGCATATACCAACAGAAGTGCGTAGCCTTGCCTGGAGAGAGGGAGAGAGCGAATGTGAAAATTGATGGCTGGATTATACCTGGTTTTATCACTAGTCAGTGTGGTATCAGTGGGGAGAAAAAGATTCATAATCCTCATGTAAAAAGGACTGTTAGTACTCCTATCAAAACTCCTTCTAGCACTTGCTGGGTGATAAAACACAGAAGCAGGGTAGGATTGTAAAGGGGGCCATCCCTTGTCTCCAGTAGCTAGCAGAGCTGCCTGGGAGCTGAGAATGAAGCCTACTGCACAGCATCACTCTGCTCATTACAGAGTCTTCAGGGCCTCTCAGGACTTAAAGGGACTTATGAGAAAGATGGTGACAAATTCTTTAGCAGGGCCTGTAGCAATAGGACAAGGAGTAATGATTTTAAACTAAAGGAGGGTAGATTTAGACTAGATGTAAGGAAGAAATTTTTTACCATGAGGGTCATGAAACACTGGAACAGGTTGCCCAGAGAGGTGTTAGATGGCCCATCCCTGGAAGCATTCAAGGTCCAGTTGGACAGGGCTCTGAGGAACTTGATTTAGTGAAGGTGTCCCTGCTCGTTGCAGGGGGGTTGGACTAGATGACCTTTAAATGTCCCTTCCAATGCAAACTGTTCTATGATTCTATGGTTTCGTGATTCTATGACAATAGGATGCCTGACAAGATACATTATCTCCCTGAAATGGCTTGGTGCAGTGAGGCATCATATTGTCCTTTACTATTACAGATTATGCAATCTTGCTGTAAACTTGGGTATTTGGGAGACAAAACATTATTGCTCCACTTCATGCATTTGTAACAGGAAGACATGATCATATTTTAAAATGTGGCTACATTTTGTATATGACAAAATGTGAACTTTGTTAATGGCAGCATGTAACTACACTAGTGTGAACTTTGGCACCAAATTGCCACTAAGTTTCCATGCAGAGATGAATTTTTTCTTGAGACACTAAATTGGACGTATTTCAGATATAACTTCTTTGGGGATGTGTAGATGCTAAAACTCAGTATGTAGCTTGGAGAACCTCTTGTCATTGAACCCAGAAGAGAACACAGCATATTTCCAGATAAAATCTTCAAGGTGACATTCTGTTAATTCAAGGTTAATGTTAACCTGGAAATGCTTTCTTTTCATGCTACTTATTTAGGAATGGTAGGAAGTTATAACCCTTTTGATTTATGTCTTTTGTCTCTGCTCTCTCATATACCAATAAATGGTTCATTCTGCTTAAGCTAAACATAATTCTCTCAAACATAACTTTGAACACTGAGTTAAAGTTTGGCCAATATTCATGAAGGCTAATGAAACTTTGACATTGGAAAGAAGCAGAGCAAGGTGAGGCTAACTAAATGCACTCTCTGCAGAGAGTCTCTTTAGTCTTGGTGTGGAAGAAGGTGGCAGTGCAATAAGCACAAGGGAAGTAGGAAAGCATCCGACACTGTAGCCCAGTGAAAAGAGTAACAGAGGTACTTGTTCCTGTTCTAGGCAAAATCTTGCAGTCTTGTAACAAAATCTTGAGTAAATAGCAGCAGCACTGTGTGCCAGATGCCAGAAATCCAGTGCCTGGAGACTACCCAGATAAAGGGCAGAGGGTCAGCAATCTTTGTTCAGTTTTCACTGAATCCCGTGATTCATGTATGCCCTTCTGTTGAGTGCTTTGGCTTAATGGGAGTAGTCCAGTCCAGAGGCTGGTGTTCAAAACACTAGAGATTGAGAGATTCGGAGGTCAATTCCTTCCTTACCCTCCCACATGAAGATGACAGAGAGACAGGTTTCCTACCTGAGGGCTCTAGCTAGATTATTATAGAAAATCAGAAGAACCCAGCTTCCTCTTCCAGCTGTGAAAGTGGTGACGGCTGCTGTGCTCAGGGCCCAGAAGTCTGTGTATAACAGATTGTCCTGAATACTTTTAATAGATAAGGTACCTTTAGAGATTTTGAGGTCTCCTTGTTCTTTCTCCATGGAGAGGTGGGGTCCCATCTAATCAGTGGAACATTTCTGAGCCTGAGTAACTGGCCATCCTAAAGTAAATAGGGACACTGATTGATTTGAGGTATCTTGGGGCAGGAGGTACTCGAAAACAAGCAGACATACATGTGAACGCGGTTTCAATTCAGAATTTAGGCAGCTTGAGTCTTATTTGTTTGGGGTTTTTTTTGACAGGGGAAGTAAATGATTGAGTTGGTGTGAAGTTCCTGATACTTTGGAAGCTGCTACTCATCAACAGATATCTGGATGTTGTGTGTTAAAAAATAATAATGGGGCCAGAAAGCATGACATAAAAAATAGACATAAAAAATGGTGTTAAAGTTACCTATTATTTTCCCTGGCACAATATTGAAAGGCTCAGCTTTCACTTTAGCAAACTCAAAACTTTGATGAAACATGTACCAATTATCCCACATCACACATATTTTATAATAGCAATATCATTTAATTTAAATGTCATGAGATGATTATTCAGGCCCCATAAAGGACGGGAGCAATTTAGGTGTAGCTCAAATTTTGCAATATTGAAGAGGCATGACTATCCCATGCAAATTTACACTCATTTATGTATTATTGCTTCATTTTTGTGTAGCCCCAACAAGCAGTAATTACAAAATGTATGAACATCAAAATGAAAATGTATAATCATAAAATAGAAACAAATAGCAAGTATATCAAAATTTAGGACTTACAACCATGTGACAAATAAAAATTTGTCTAAAGGTCAACATTTCCTGTTGCTACAAAGTGTTTATCTATATACTATCTAACAAGTAAGCAAAAGGATCAAGTGTTTCTGGCCTATGCTTAAGAATTTCTCTTTGAAACGTAACTATTCACGAGAACTGTATTGGCTTTTTAGATATGAAGTGCTCAGACTTTCCATCCCCCTGTGAGATAATACTGCAGGTGTGTGATGTTTGGATGCTTTCATGATTCACAAGACAAAAGCAGCATATAAGAAGTCATCAATGGGGCAAAATAGTTGTCTACAAAGTTTACACTAAACAGTTATTTTAGTTTCTGTAGCCAGCAGGCAAGTGTTGTCTAATTGTATTGGGCTTGCATCTAATTGTATTGGGTTTGGTAGCTGGGGAGCTAGAGGGATGACTTCTGTGAGAAGTTGCTGGAAGCTTCCCCTACGTCCAATACAGCCAATGCCAGCCGGCTCCAAGACAGACCCACTGCTGGCCAAGGCTGAGCCCATCAGCAACAGTAATAGCACCTCTGTGATATGTTTAAGAAGGGGAAAAAAAAACTATGCAGCAGCAGCCAGAGACAGAAGTGAGAATATGTGAGAGCAAGAACTCTGCAGACACCAAGGTCAGTGAAGAAGGAGGGGGAGGAGGTGCTCCAGGTGCCAGCACAGAGATTCCCCTGCAGGCCGTGGTGAAGACCATGGTGAGGAAGGCTGTTCCCCTACAACCCATGGAGGTTAATGGGGGAGCAGATATCCACCTGCAGCCTGTGGAGGACCCCACACCGGAGCAGGTGGACACCCCTGAAGGAGGCTGTGACTCCATGGGAAACCCATGCTGGAGCAGGCTCCTGGCAGGACCTGTGGACCCATGGAGAGAGGAGCCTACGCTGGAGCAGGTTTGCTGGCAGGACGTGTGACCCCACGGGGGAATCCATGATGGAGCAGTTCATTCCTGAAGGACTGCAGCCTGTGGAAAGGACCCACGCTGGAGCAGTTATTGAAGAACTGCAGCCTGTGGGAAGGACTTACATTGGAGAAGTTTGTGGAGGACTGTCTGCCATCGGAGGGACCCCGCACTGGAGCAGGGGAAGAGTGTGAGGAGTCCTCCCCCTGCAGAGGAAGGACAGGCAGAGACAACGTGTGATGAACTGACCGCAACCCCCGTTCCCTGTACCCTTGCACTGCCTGGGGGGAGGAGGGAGAGAACTTGGGAGTAAAGTTGAGCCTGGGAAGAAGGGAGGGGTGGGGGGAAGGTGTTTTAAGATTTGTTTTTTGTTTCTCATTGTCCTACTCTGATTTGATTGGTAATACGTTAAATTAATTTTCCCCAAGTTGAGTCTGTTTTGCCCGTGATGGCAGTTGGTGAGTGATCTCCCTGTCCTTATCTCTACCCACGAGTCTTTCGTTATATTTTCTCTCCACTGTCCAGCTGAGGAGGGGAGTGACAGAGTGGCTTTGGTGGGCACCTGGCGTCCAGCCAGGGTCAACCCATCACACTAATCACCTGGAATGTGATCCAGTATGTGGTGAACCTGGCTTCAGCCAACAAATGAAGCCACAGTGGAATTACCCCAGTTTACAGTCTGTGATTAACCTTGAACTCTGATGAAACTCTGATAGTTTCCATGAAAGCAGGCTAAGCTTGTTCACCATTTGTAGAAAGAATGTGTATTTTTTATTGATTAAACCCAGAGGAAGAAACTTTATTGATCTGACAGTTTGCCTTTCAGCACAGTGACCCTCATTACCTTTGACTTCAGCTCTACTACCAAGCCAGCTGCTCAGGAAACTATTTCCGTGTTCACCTTCCAGCTGAATAACGCTGTCCAGTTAAAGGAAGGCTTCCTGACTTTCCTAGAGAAAACAGTATCCTTTGGGAATGATCTGCCTGCAAGTCTCATAACAGCAAACACCAAAGTTGGCTAATCCTTGTGCTTAGCCTTGTTATTTAGGATCATGCTACTGTAGCCATATGCACTAAAGTCCAGATATACGAAAGGACATAAGGCTTTATTGTTATTCCACTCCAATTGATTGACGAAGATAAGTAAGAATTACCTGAAAAAAAATGGCAGGCATACAAAGGTGGATGGCTAGCTCTCATTCCGTGATAAACACTGAAGAGTGGATTTGGTATACTCAACAGAGTATGATCTTGAAATTTAAAGACGGTTGTCCACTAAATGCTCCTCTCAGAGAATTCTGATTCCTGGACATTTATACGTTTGAATTTCAATGTGGAGTATTCAGCATGTTAAAACTGACAGAATTATGCAGGTTTTTTGAAGAGAGTTGTAATACATGTCGGAATAAAAATCTGAATAGTTTCCAGCATGATGCACAAGTTATGGTTTTAAATAAAAACAAAGAATTGATATTTTAATACAAAGTATTCCCTGTTGTGTTGTTGGTGCTGATCACTAGGACATATCACCAGCTGCCAGGATTGTCTTCAGAAAAATGTTACACACAAAGTGAAAAATGGCAAGGAACATGGACTGAAATTGTCTTAGTGGTGACTCTGCCATTAATGCAGTTGTGACTCAGCCTTTATGAAATGTTAAGTCTACAGTCAACTCCTTGTAGAATGAGTTTAGCTAAATGATATGGTTTCTATCACAAAGTAGTTTATACTTATCACTAAGATTGATATCTGCCCAACCCTCATACAGCAGAAAACAATTGGAAAAATAACTCTGTATCCAGGTTGCTAAGTATGAAATACTGCTTTGCAATGGGAAAAACATTCAGATACACTGTTAGCCAGACATAGTCCCTAATTTGAGTCCAAAGAGATTAAAGATGCAGGTTTACAAGAAACTAGGAGAGAGCATTTGGAGCATCACCTGGGACAATGTCAGAATTCTCCCTATGAGGAAACACAAACCAATTTCTGTCTTAGATGATTTTCAGCTGTTAAGAACACTTATGCACCTAAAGGCATCATCTGTGGGTAAAATAATCCCCGCTATATGAAGAACTAGCACAAGAGCTATTGATAGTGTCAGGCTTCGTTTGGTGAAAATGTAGACCTTTTGCTGTGCTTTGGGGTGAATTGCAGCAAGCTAGGGTAGCTTGCCAATATAAAGACATACAGTATTTTATTAAAAAATAATAACAAAAAAAGGACTTTGCTCATAGGGCCCTCAGGCTTGTGTTTTTCTCAGCAGTTTAAAACATACAGAAGAAAGTTATTAGCAAGCAACTGTTGCTTGCTTGGGCACGCTGTCAACCATATGTCTTGAGCCATTTTACAAGTAGTAGATAATAAGCACACTGAAACACATTACTTATTTTAAAACTAATATGTTTATTAAATAAGTTATGTAGGTGAAGAGAAGGGAGGTTATGCAATGTTATCTCCTCTAGAAGGTCCTGGTAGGAAGATCAGAAACCTCGGGATAGAAAGTTACTTACCTGATACTTGGAAAACACAGTACTGGATTATACTTTGCAAAACCACATTTTTGTTTTGAGTAAGTTTCCTGCACTTAGCAATCACATTCTCTCCCTGCATTCCCCTCTCTTGTCTAGTGCAACTGTAGAGCCAGTAATGGTGCGATTATTGGCTCTCCAGTTGTCATTTTCTATTGAATAAAGTAAACTAGGCTCCTAATTTAGCTTTTCAATAGAGAGTGAAAATTTCAAATGGTGATTGAGCCATGACCTGTTACAAAAAGATTCCTTACTCAATGTTTGAGCATTAAAAGCAGATGCAAGCACAGGCAATGCAACATTGAAGCTTTTATTCCCCAGCCCTGGGATACCATTCTCTAGCTAGTGATCTGTGAACCTGCTTTGCATTCCAGACCTGATATTTACCTCCACCGAAAAACTGTTACTCTTCACTTGCCTTCTGTCATATTTACACAAGATAGCAAAATTAAATATGATTATCATAACTTGCAAATATACTTCAGAGTCTATCATTACATTTATTTTTTGTTTTAATGTTACTAGATACATCTTAACTAGCTTGGAAACAAATTAATTTTCCTTTTTCCTTTAAAAGGATTGTTCTTTTATGCCTTACAGTGCCTGGTGTCTTATTTATACCTTGTAGACAACTTACATTACTAAACTAGTGGACAGGTTTCTTGTAACAAAAGACAATTCTTCTGATGCTGACTGACTTCATGATGTGGTATTTTGAAGGTCCAGTGTCAGCTTATTTACCCACTCCTTAATCACGTTCTTCTTTTGTCCTACTGATCAAATTTCATCAGATGTACATTACACCATGCTCCACCTCCAGGTGTTTTTTTTTCTTTTCCTATGTGCACAGGCCTACGTATGGCATTTGCAATATTATCATAGAATCATAAACTCATAGAATAGCCCAGGTTAGAAGGCAGCTCAAAAGATCATCTCATCCAGCTTTTCATGGGAAAGAGAGCCTAAACGAGATTATTTAGCACCCTGTCCAATCACACCTTGAAAACCTTCAGTGACAGGGACTCTACCCTATTGGAGGGTAGCTGTTCCATTGAACAATCATACCTTTGTTGGAGGAGGTTGTTCCATTGAATAATTGTTCTTACTGTAAAAAATTTCTTCCTTATATCAAGTTGAAACCTTTCTTGGTGCAACTTGTACCCATTGCCCCTTGTCTTCTCCATGTGGCTCCTTGTGAAAAGAGAGCCTCTGTTCTCTTTGCAGACGCCCCTTAAGTACTGGAATATTGTGATGAGTCCCCCCCTGAGCCTTCTCTTCTCCAGAAAGCAGAGACCTAACTGCTTCAGTCTTTCCTTGCAGGTCAGGTTCTCCAGCCCTTTGATCATCTTTGTGGCCCTCCTTTGGACCCTCTCCAGTCTCTCTGTGCTTGAATATTGAAATATTCTTGAATATTCATCCTCCGTGGCATTTGAATGTAGATGTGCTTATTTGATACATATAGTTTGCTATTATTCAACATATAGAATTAATCTGATCTTTAAACTATCAAGTTTTTAGTTTTCAGAGGCTTAGTTTGTTAGTTGTTACAGGCTTTGACTCTTGACTGATTCATTTTTCTTGATTATTTCTTTCATCATTGCTGACTGTGATAATTTTGGGACCACAGGCCACATCTTCACATCAAGCATTATGACAAGGCACACTAAGACCTTCAGTGGAACTGTATCTTAATTCAGGCATGACGGGTCATACATTTTATTTCCCTTTTGCAACTTCCTTCAGTAGCATTAGTGATTTTAACAGCCATCTCAGCTTTACTGTTAGACTGGTGCTGTCATCATGATGTAGTGACATAGCTGAATTCTGTTTTTCTTGTGTAGCTGAGTGGAAAGAGTAAGAACATTTCTAATAAGTTTATTACACAAGTAAAAAATGAAACTGCAGAGTAGCAACAGCATATGGCAAACATACGAAGCAAGTTCACTACATTCAAGAATATCTCTGCTTTTCTCCTTGCATCAGGATAATATCATCTGCAGTTTCTACTGCTCAGCACAACACTGAAATAACAAATGCGACACTCACCTTTCCATGAGAAAAAAATACAATCCACAAACTGAGAAAGTAAATTGCATAAATTCATTGCAGATATACTAGGTCCCCCTGCCTGGAAAGACATGGCTTGCAATATCAAACCTTTTCAAACCCTTCACCGATTTTTATGAGAGTATTTAGACCTGTGTTTATCTCCCATGAAGTGAACAAAAAGTAATCTACTGAAAAGAGTAGGCTAGCAGAGAAACTCTTACTTTTCTACAAACTACAAAAAATGTTGTGTAAAATCTCGTTTGCTGCTTGCATTACATTCCCATATGTATCACAGATGCCTATCAAGTCTTAGATCCAGGGTTGTGTTTAGTCAATGAACAGTAAATTGTTTTCTGGATGCAGCTTTCTGTTTCAGAGTTTCTCTTTTTTTTTGTTATAAATGACCATTCAGCAGCTTTTACACAGGATGCTGTCTTGTATTCTCAGATCATTCACAGAGTATGAGTTTACCTAGAAGTTTCAGGGGTGTGTCTAACTGGTCTGCAGCCTTTTTACCACCTTGTTTGTCACTGTCAATCTACATCCTGAACAGATTGTAGCCAGATTCTTCTCAGCCCTGGAGATTTGAAATTAGTGCACAACCTGAGTTGGCTGACATTTATTTTTGTGTTTCTCTTTGACTAAAAGCTCACTTTCCTGTGCAGTTTCCATACTTTGTATGTAGCACAATTTTGAGGTGGGGAAATCCTCTTTGTACATATACTTTTTTAAAAAAAAAATAAGTTAATATAAACCATAATGTGTAGTGACAGCATTTTAGGCTAATAACAGTAGCTTTTAAAGAGTGCTTGCTATTAGCTTATGGTCACTTTCTACTTGAAGAGTAGAAATATCTACCTTTAAGGAAACTATTGAACTGTTCAAAATATGAAAGTTGCAGCAAAACTTTCTTTATCGCCTTGAGTGTATTTTTGCCTCCACTGGCAATTGTGACAATAAGTAACAGTTACCACCTGTCCCTTCACTAGCAGAAAAGTACCCCTTTATTCATATATGTACCCCTTTATTCACATATGTAGCCCCCTGTTCATGTAACACCACACACAAAAAAGGAGAATGTTAGTCAGTACAGCCAATGGCTGAAAGATGTCAACATCTAACCATGCTAATCATGCTTATGCTCTAGCTTTCTTCAGTAGTCACCCAAAAGATTCACCCATATTTGAGATAGTTACGAGACATTATGACAGTTTACAAATCTAATGCTTCTTCTATGCATATATAACTGATCTAGCATCTTCAAGTGTAGCCAGCCTGTAGCTTTTAGAGTTCATGGCATAATCCACAGGAGGTCAGCAACTGCTGCATATATTGTAGTACCAATGATATTGTGATATATATATTGCAATTAATTCAGTTTTAAGAAGACCGATGAGACTATGAGTGAAACATACCATTATTTCTGCCATACTGTCTCCATATCCTTACTCCAGATGGTCATCAGTCAGACATCTAATCCATGTTACCCCTGTTAACATCGTTTTGATAATGTTATCAAACATTATCAAAATTCTTCCTTGCAAAAGGGATACTATGTAACATCCTCAGCCGTCTTTGTATCCACCCTGGTGCCTAAATGCAGTGAAGTAGTGGTTTCCTTACCATGTAGAAAGTGATGGTGTCTTTCCTTGACACCCGTAAGGACAACAAGTGGTTCTTAAACTTCAGGCATCTGGCAGTCAGTTGGCTTTGGCGCTTCATTAAGACACGCTCGAAGTTTCTTTGACATCTAAATAGTCACCAAGCTGCTGAACCAACTTTGGTTCTTTGGTTAGTACATGGGTACTTCAAAAGGAAGAGGCTTGTACTGAAATGACTGAGTTTGTCTACTTCTATGTGCAACAAATTTGAAAGATATTCTAGTTCTTAAAAAACATTTCAATTATACTTTGCCACAAGAATTGCAAAACATATTGCTGATATTTTTGGTTTTGTTGTGCTTATACACAAGCAAGTTTGCAGATGATCCAAAACTGGGAGGCTAGAGAAATGGGTTGACAGGAACCTGATGAAGTTCAACAAGGCAAAATACAAAGTCCTGCACCTGGGGAGTTAAAACCCCAGCCATCTGTACACGCCAGGGACCAACCAGGTGGAAAACAGCTTTGCACAGAAGGACAACCAACTTGAACATGAACCACCAACATGGCCTTGCAGCAAAGAAGGCTAGTGGTTTTCTGGGCTGCATTAGGGTGAATGTTGCCAGCAGGCCAAGGGGATTGATCCTTCCCCTCTACTGAGAACTGGCGAGGCCACACCTGGAGCACTGGTGACTAAGCATGGGCACAGGGTGCCCAAAGAGGTTGTGGAGTCTCTGTCCCTGGAGATATTCAAAAGCCAACCGAACATGGTCCTGGACAACCTGCTCTAGGTGGCCCTGCTTGACTAGAGGAGTTGGACAAGATGACTTCCAGAGGTCCCTCCCAACCATTCTGTCATTTTGTGGTATCATACGAATCATTTGCCCTAAGATTCTAAGAACTGATTACTAAGTTCTTGAATTCACTTGGCTTAGCTGAAAGCAGTGGATTTTGTGTTTCCAGTGCTAACCTAAATTCTTCTGCAACATTTCTGTTTAAACGTTGCACAATGGCTGTAAGACCATGCCATTATACAGCTTTAAGTTGGCTCTGCTTATATGAAAAGAAATTGAAGTTGCAAAGGCCAGATAAAATGTCTGTAGCAAATAACCTTGTACCCTTAGTAGCTACTTACCATTCAACATCCTAAATTCTGTATTTGTATTTAGTCCTCACCTGAGTTTTACAAATAATTTAGTTTCACATTTCTGCACTACATTTATGCTATAGACAGCCAAAATTTTGTCTTCTGAGTTACTGATTTGTTTTTCTTCTTGTTTTAGTATCTTCTTCTCTTTATTTTTCTTGGGATAATTGTTGAACACAATGTAATTTGTAGGATTTTTCCAATTACATTTTTCTCCATAGTGGACACAGGTCTTGATCTACTTTCTATTTCAGGGGAAGTTTAGGTTGGATATTAGCAAAAATTTCTTCACCGAAAATGTTCTTCACCAAAAGGGTTGTCAGGCACTGGAACAGGCTGCCCAGGGAAGTGGTGGAGTCACCATCCCTGGAGGTATTTAAAAGCCATGTAGATGTGGCACTTAGGGACATGGTTTAGTGGGACTTGGCAGCGTTAGGTTAATGGTTGGACTCAATGATCTTAAAGGTCTTTTCCAACCTAAATGATTCTATGATTCTATTTGTCTCTTTTGTCCTATGTTTGCACAGTTTCTTTTCCAGAGAGTTTTGTATGGGTTTCTTTCCCCTTTCACTTTCATGCTTTTTCTGTTCTATTTGGAGAGTTACTTGTGCCAGCTCTGCACTAACCACTAGTTTTAAAAGCTCTTTAGGTTTTGGCAAAGCTACTGTGGGCTCAGTGTTCACAGTCAAACTTCTGCACTCAGTTTCCCAATCATTTACATGCCATGTATTAGTTTGCTGCTAAGACTGAAAAACTTCAGGTCAATCACTCTGTGTAGTCTGGCAATGTATACCAGCTGATTATTTCACCAGACTCTTCATTACACTATGGTTTTGAAGCTTTTAAAGTGGTAAGCAGATTTTAAAAATCCACATGTCAAAATACTGCTGGAATATGTAGTAACTGATATCCATTTTCTCTAATAATATGAGTACTCTCAGTTTAAGGTTATGCTTTTTGTCCAACCCTTCTGATATTTCTTTAGTTTACCATGAAAAACCTACAAATGTTTAATTTCTAATTTGTGGCTTAAATTCTTATGTATCTGCTCAGAAGCAGGAATCTGGCAGATTGTCTGTAGGTCATTACTTGTTTTTGAAGTGGCTTTTTTTGTTTACATTTCACAAACTGGCAGAAGACAACTCATGTCTGACTTCTTGCTCAGTGCCAAAGCATAAAAAGAGTGAGTCAAAACAACTACAGTGTTCCTTTTTGGTCCCTCTGCCATATGAACTAATTTCTGGCCATTAATAAGATCTTCCCTTCCTCCTAAGAAAGTTGTTCATAGCACAGGTAGTCTCTCGGAGGATGAGTTTGTTTATTGACATATTTCCTTTCGAGACTTTTCCAATTTTGTCACTTTATATTTTCTATCCCCCTTTTGCTTTTCTCCTAGGAAACAAGGCTGGGAGTTGAAGCAGCAACATCCAGCAAGCACGTGCTTGAGCTACAAGGCAGTTCGGTTGTGAGGAGCACCGCGTGCTCTAGAAGGCTGTGATATGAAGAATCTGGAGCTACGCCTGCACAAGCAGGCAGCTGAGGTCGTGATCTCCAGCTTATTCACAGTATGCCTGCGAGCATGCCAAATGCGCTCTCACACTTGAGGTGTGAGCATCTGTTAAAACCAATTCACGCTGCTGTAGCCAGGCACCGGTATCAGAAGGCAGGCAGCAACTAGCTGCAGCTGACGGGTAGTAGCTTCTTAAACAGCTTCCCAGCTGATTCCAACTGTGAGTGCTGCTCCTTCTGCTCCTCTCCCTTTCAGTAAAAATTCAGACATGTTAACTTCAAATGAGCAGTATTTTGTGCTGCAAGTAACAGTGAAGCGCACAGCTTTGCTGCTGTTAATCGCCTCCCCTTAGCAGGGTACGGGACTGAGTACTTCCCTCCAAGTCAGTCCAAAACACTATGATTTTAAGCTGAATTGTTCATCTCTTCACAGAGGCCGAGGGGAGAAGGAGCACTCACATACCATTGGACCTGAGGGATGCCAGCTTCTGTGCCTCTCTTCCCTGGCAGGAGACACACAGAAGCACTGGTCTCACCTAGGACGTGACAGGTGAGAAGCTGAAGTTTCCAGCTTCAGCCAAGACCAGTGCTTGAATACATGGATGACCTTAAGCCAGTGGCTAAAATACTTTTTCCAACACTACTGTAAAGGGAAATAGAGGAGGAGCACTTGTAAAGTCAGGTCACCAGTCTTAGGTGGGAGCTGGCTGATCTTGCTTCTCACATTGAAGATACCAGTGTTATCTGAAAAGGAGTAGAAATGCTCACATAATCTGTTATTAACCCATTTGGACATTTACATCAATTAGACAAGAGTCCCTAGATCATTCCCTTTACCTTGAAATGGCAGGAATAAGAAGATCCATCTTGGGACCTACGCACAGCCCTAATTCCTACAGCAGTCTGTGTAAAACACTCTCAAATACAGCATTACCCTGCTGCCTTTGAGTGTTCTCCAATGTTGGGATGTTGAACTTCAAATGTGGCCTGACGTGGCCTGATGTGGCCAGGCAGACATGCCATGGATACTTGAAAATATTTGTATTGGAATATTTTTCAATATTTCCATCAAAATAATATTTGAATCACAGTGCAGCATCAAAATATTTTCTCATCCCACCTTCTCTGATCTTAAGAGACCACAAAGTTTTCTCCTAAATCCTGCCCTCCTGTGGTCAGATGAGGATCCTAGTAACTGAATTAATCTTTCTGCTTTTTTTTTTCCTTTGCTTAACTTTGATATATGTCTCTTTAATGTTTGTGTGTGAAGAGTTCCCAGGGCTGAAGAGGGCATCATCAGTGGCTGCAAGCTGAATTAAATAAAGGTACACGTTGCCCACACAGAACTGGGAGACACATCATAGTGAAAGGGCAAAAATTTGAAAGAACATTAGTTTCAACTTCCCCTTCCGCAATTGTCATGGAAATATTATCTTGAAATTCTTACAATCTCTCCCTCCTAGAACATAAGGGTATTTGGATGCAAGGCTTTTTGCTACCAGAAATCCTTAAGAACTGTATTTGCAACTGTACGAAGCCAAACGATAGCAACTTTTGTAATCACATTTTTCTAGTGGGGGAAAATACGGTGACGGTAAACTCCAGTCACGGGTAGCAGGGCCTGCTGCACATATTAATTGATGAAATTGTGATGACTGAGCAAATAAAAGATTAAATATACCTTTGTGCTGGTACTTAAACGTTAGGCCGATGGTGTCTGCTGACAAGAGAATAGACACTCTAGGCTGACTTAACCAATTACCACAGTCCCACATTCTGTGGCTGAACTTGCTGCAAGTGTGACAATCATGGCTTCAGAGGAGGAACACAAATTGGGGTCCCCATGGGCTGCAAGAGGCCATGAGGCACATTGAGTAAAAGAGAAATGTCTGACAGCACGCCAGAACTATTAGGAGCTACGCTAGGTTTTTCTCAGCAAGAAATCAGTCTCACACAGGAGAATTTTCGTACCTGAAGCTTTTATTGAGCCTTTTATCCTGCGCTGGCTCTGGCTGAATAATTATTATGGCTTTAGATTGCAAATAAAAAAAAATATATTTTTTCAGAAAATACAGGCTCATATGTTTTCTTTCTTTCTGTCAAAACATAAAAACTGTATTTATGCAAATTGGGGAAAAATAATAGACCTAATGGAATCATAAAGTCCATCTACTGGACCTTTCCCCTCCTTTGCACCTTGGGCATGTGGAAAACAAACCTATGAAATGTGTCTGGCAAAAGCCATGGAGCCCTTAGAAATTTTTTTTTATGCATTTTGCAGAATGCATGGTTAGTTTCTAATGCTCTTTACCTTAATTACAGTGTATGTTATAGTGGTCATTTTCAAGCAAAAATATTCATACACAAAGAACGAGCTGAATTCCAAAATCCTTTTGTAGACAAATTTTAAACCACTCTTACAATTGGCTGATCATTTTCAACTAGCTGATAAGTGTGCAATTTCTAGCTCAAAACATGTGACAAAATACCACAAATTCAGTCTAGTGCTTTTTAATTAAGGATGTTAAATTACTGACATGCTTTCCTCATCTGGTCTAGTCATTTGAACACGGTGGAGGAATTAGCTTACCAAAGTACCAAAAAAGCAAATAATATAAAATGTGAATTCCTAAAAATGTATGAGTCGAGTTTTCGTATTTTTCTTTTGGCTGTGTTGTCAGAAATATATTTTCAAGAACAGACTGCACCCCATATTAGTAGATTTTTAGATTTTACTACATAACATAACAGTCTTCACTCACACATAAATAGTTAATTCCCTAATGAGTTCTGCGGGTAATAGCTAGTTAGGCGATTTCCCAACAGACCTAAATGAGGTGTTAATAGCCAAGAGTTTCTCTCTTCTCGCCATACACAAAACAAAGGGCAAACCCAGCAGCAGGATGTGCAGATAGGCCAAGCAATAAGGGAGCTGCATGATTTAAAAAAGGATTACCATTAAGAAGGAGGAGATACTGAAATCCGAAGGGTATCCTAATCTGGATAAAGAGATATTAAAAATGACAGTCAGAGATATTGTGGAAGAACTTCAGTCTATCACTGTTCTAATTATTTTCTTATATCTAGAGGTAACTGAAGGCTTCTGAGCTGCTGCAAAAGAGGAAAAACCCAAGTCTTAATGTTTGCCTTACACGTTTCTTCGGATTCTAGCCATAACATCAGACAGCATGACTACAGCATGTCTCAGGGATGACACAGTTTCAGATGGGTGCTCAAGTTATTGCCGTAGTCACCTGTCTCAGCCTCCATACACAGACTATTGAGCCACTAATGACGGCTGAGGAACTGGAGAGAGTTGCGCTGCATCTTTTTAGCATGAAGCACCACTGGTTTCAATTTATGTTAAAACACTATCCTGTTAACTACAGTGCTTCAGGAACATCTGCACAAGCATCTCAGATGTCTGTCCCCTGCAGGTGGAAGGAACAGGTGGAGGCAATAGTTTCTGAGTTGTACCAAGCTATGCTGTTCTTGCTTGAGAGTCAGAGCCATGAGTGAAATGGTTTTCTCCCTTTCTGGTGTCACACCGTGGTACCGTTCAATGTGCATATATTTATTATTAGAAAAAGAATTATGAAGTTCTTATGTAGACAATTTGCATCTATTTACCTATACTACTAACTTCTATTTCATTAAAAATCGAGGATTTTTATTACTGAGCTAGTCGAGTACACACTTATATAAATGATTACAAGGGACACAACTATTCCTTTATATAATATTAATCATAACTAGTATATGATAGAAATACAAAAATGATAGGAGTTCGTAGTATAGATTAAGCAGGAGATGACATCCCTCTTTATGGTAAGATATCATTTTTGCAAAAAAAAATTATCAAACATTCTGAAGGGTTCATTGATGTTAAAACTCTCAGAATGAAGCGTAGAAAATGCAGGGATTAGACATCCTTAGGGCCGGTCAGTTACTAATCAAAATTACGTATCTCTGGCCCAAAAGAAAAAGCAGGAATATTTGTACTTCCACAAAGCTGAAGGAGTCACAAAGCTATAAAGGCTTCTCCACATTTTATGTAGGGGAATTAGCAAGTGCTGCTTCTGGCCTTTTCAAATCCCCCACTTCATTTGATTATCTCCTCTTCGTACCTTGAGGACATTCTCTGCTGTTAAAATTAGAAACTGAAGTGTTCTGAGAAGAGGAGCCAATGCCTTTCAATTGCAACTTGAAGGGATTGTGTGTTTGCTTATTCTGTGAAATACAATTTAGTTATAAGCAATGCTTCATGCACTTTAGTCAATGTTTTTTATGAGTTCTAAATGACCTTTCTAAATAAGTCTTCCCTTGCTTGTCCTTGTAGCCTCTAGGGGACACTGCTACACATCAGGGAAAAAACAGTTCAGAAAATGATGCAGTTTCAGCTGATCCATATTAGGTTTCTGATCACATGTGAGAAAAGCAGGGTTTTTTTCTCTCAGATTGCGTTGACCTTTGTGTGGTCTCGGTAGACTAGCACAGATCCCATAAAGGAGAACATGGCTCACGTGAGCAACATGAACAGACCAGGCTGAGTGGCTGCAACGACAAAGCGATGAACTACATACATCATGGGCTCTGATGCCAATTTCTTTTATTTCCATGAAGCTGCTTAATGAGATTTTTCATGCATAAAATTAATTTTTTCCCTATTATATCAGCCTCCAGCACTAAAGGATTTACTTACAATTTTGTCAGATTTTATTTATATTTGCAATAAAGGGGGTCAGAATCATAATGAATGCTTTCATTGATAATGATGGGAAACACAAAAGAACTAAGACAACTGCTGAGCCCACTTTTAGTTATGTTTAGAAAGTATTCATGAGAGACTACTTAAATAAACACATGGAAGTCCAGTCAGCCAAAGAAGTCATATTTCCAAGATACAGATTTTCAATGCCACCTAGTCAGCCACAGAGACATGAAAACAAAACTGTTAACAACCAGCTTTATTCATTATGCTCAAATATCACCTTTCTCATTCTCTTTGAAATGTACACTATTGTCCTCGACATGGCAATGGCAGGTGGCTGCTTTGGGCGGTTAAGCCAGTTACTCACATATGTTGTCCCCTTTCAGTCTGAAAGAGACCTAAAGGGAACCACTGCTGCTGCGACCAACTTGCTGTAAGTGGTATTGCCCCTCACACTGCAGCTGGCCAGCTGTTTCCTGCTTCCAGCCCAAAGGAATCTATGATTGCAGACCATGACTTTTTCAGACAAACAATAAATACTGAAAGGGTGTGCTTGTGAACATTAGGAAAAAATCATAAAGAAGGTTTTCGAGTCCTGTTAATTGGCATACAGTTAGAAAAATATTTTTTTCCCTGTCAACCAGAAAAATCCGTGAAACATTAGCACTGAGATATAAGAGATCCTAAAAAACAAGAAAGAAAGCGAACCTACAGGTTTCATAATACTGAGTGGCTTACAGTTCAAGTGCCTCCCTGAAGTTACAAAACCCAGCGGTGCTGGAGAGACTGCACACCAGAATGATCCTCATCAGAGTTTACAGCAGAAAAAGGATGCTCTGCCCCCTAACATGTTTTCCTAATACGGCCAACATATCCATGCTACCTTCATCAAAGCAGCACAATTAGCAATATGAGGGAGCGGGAAGGCAGGACAGCCTTCAGGCTGTTTTGTGGAAGGAAATGACAACAGGGCATGAAATTCAGCTGCACCCTGAGACCCTTCCCAGGTTTCACGGCTTTTGGCCAGGGAGGACCTGTCAGATCATCTTCTGTGGCAGCCATATCATGTGTTAGTTTGCCTCCTTGCCCTGAAAAATCTCCTGTTTTGTGGAAGTGATTGGTAGGGAAAAAAACCAAACACATTTGGTATTCTTCCAGACAAGGGCGCCAAAGGACTTTGATCAAATAAATTAATCTTTGTTTATTTCAGGCAAAGTAAAAACACCCACTTTGGTTGAAAGCCAGATGTCATAACTAGAAAGTTTATTTTAGGATCAGTGGATACAATCTGAGGTGCTTAAGATTAAGTACAGGCACATGATAGGTTTGCTTTCTTCCCTCCTCCCTTCTAGTTGCCATTTTAGTATAATTACTGGAGGCAATATGTGAAAAAGTGAAAGCATAAAATGATCTAAATGCTTTGAATTAGATACAGAGAACAGAGGAGGGGCAAGATCACATTCCACCTGCCTCCTCACAAGTACAGGTAGTGCAACAGCACCTGCACAGCATTGATGCTTCTTCTGCCCTCTCCTTTTTGTGGTCGTGATGGAAGATGTCCATGTGTTATGTCAAAGAACAGGGTACCCTGAGTACCACTGCTCATTCTCTTCGTCTCACACAGGACCCATTGTGTGCCTGCAGCTTTATTCCTGCTGCTCCACTAAAAGTAGGTGAATACATTTATGAATAAATTTCCTCAGAACTGAGAGACACTAGTACCCAAGAGCATGCACAACACCTGCTTTAAAAGGCTCATTTAGAGAAAATTGCAGCAAATTATTTCAAAAAGTAACAGATGATTTAAATAGATGGGATTTTCTGTGCTTATCTTTGTAGTTAGAATAGAAACAATAAAAATGAACCTTCTCCCAGGAATCCTGTTTCTGTGCAAATATGTTCAACAACCAATCCCCATGAAACAGAATTACTTGATAAACACATCTCCAGATTCACATGGAATAGTAACAATTATAAAATAAATCATTAGGCTCTTGAAGAATCCTTAAGAGCTACTCACCCATCTTTATGGTTATACTGTCCCATGATGCAAGCCAATTCAAATTATGCTGAATCAGGCCAATGATGACGGAAGAATCTAATGGCTGTATGAATAAGGTGATGTTTTTAAATATCAAATAAAAAAGTTAGCACTTTCCTGACAACCAAAATTCAGAAAGAAAAAAAAAAGTTCCAAACATCTACTGGACACAATCATGTGGTTCTCATGAAGACAAGTTTCCTAACGAAACTTGAAAAATTATGGTTGGAACAGGTTGTGTTTCTCAAGGGGAAAAAACCTCTACCCTGAATCACTGCTTCAGCTGCATGTGACCTTCCATAGGGACAGCAAGGAAATAAGCATTAACCTGCTGTGCATTCAGAATAAAACAAGCTCATGTGAAGACCAGGCTTGTCTGTCCCATTGCGTCAGAAGTAGCACACCTGCTCTGCAGCATGACATAAAGTTTATTCTTTGACATTTTTCAGCTACTCCACCTCAAACAGTGAGCCGGATTTTGGTCAACAGAGCTCTCATCTTTATAAAACCACTAGTCACAGTTGCCTAACCAAACCTGTCTCTCAATGACAGATACACCATCAAATATATTGCATTCTATGATATTACTTCAGTGCCGTGAGGAGGCTGATGTGATTTGCAGAGAGCATAAAGGAGAACTATGAAAACAGATAACATCTCAATAAAAATGTTTCCAGCTTTGTACTGAGCATTTCTTTTGTGATTGTAAAACTGTTTGATAAAATGTCATTAAATGAGATAATCAAAACAGAAATGTGAGGTTTCTGAATGTTATTGTGAATATTTTACAAGGACAGTGATATCCATTCAGCATGAAAAGCATGAGACGTAGGTCAGACACAGATTATAAATACATTAAAGAAAACCAGTTTAGAGATAAGACACAACTATGTCCTCTTCTAACAGTGAAATGAATAAGCTGGGATGACATTACCTTCTGGAGAACCATCCTATTCTGAAAGATGCACCAAGATTCTCCTTGACTGCTGCACTGCAGTTGTTCCCCATTGTTCTTCGTCAAGAAAGTCTCCTTTGTAGGGCATCTTGGTGGGAAAAGAACAGTTTCTGACGGATTTCATCCCTATTGGAATTCTCATTCCTAGCAGAGATGATGAAACCTGGAGCAATCTTACCCTTTTCCGTAACTTATATGTATGGAAGCACAGTGATTTATAAGAATAATGAATGTCTTCTCTTTTCTGTGCTGACAAATGTCTATGGCAGCAGCTTGTATACATTTATCTCTTATCAATGTTTTACACCCTAAAAGTAAAATGCTTCAGTGCCAAAATCACAGCAGACATCAGTGGTGGCTTCTGCAGAGAGATGTAGTTACTCAGCGGGAAAGTACAAGCTGGAGGGACTGAGCCACTAAGGCTAAGGATTTTGGACATGCAGCAGTGAAACTTGATGGAATCTCATTTCATTTGGACTAGGCCCAAGCCAAACACAGTATCCCTTGCTTGAGGGATTGACACACCTGGAAATATACTCTGCATATAAAATTGTTAATATAAGATGGTAAACATCTTGGTAAACATCTGGGAATACCTTTCAGGCACAAGGCCAGCTGTATAACCTTTGTCCCTCACTTGCTTGAGGAAAATGCTATGTTCTAAATATTAGATACCCAGAGGAGGAGGAAATTGCTTTCTGAAAAGGTCAATAAAATATACTAATAGATTGCTCCACACTGTTGGAGAGTTTATGCTTTGATCAGCATCAAAGTAAGTCAGCTGAAATGTAGAAAGAGCTCAAGAACTGGGAGTTTGGGGCATTTTTCCCTGTTTGTGTGTGTGAGCATGTACGGAAGATATATATCAGATATCCTGGAATCAGATCTATAGCAAATCAGGTGTAAAACACCCACTGACATGAACCTACATTAATACAAATTTTGCTAGTTACGCATGCAGAGCAGTGTCATCCAAAGTCACAGAAATACACACATTTAATAACATTTTCTAGCTAAAAAGGATTCATACTAAAGTTATTCCAAAATTGCTGTAATTTAAAAATTAAGCTATTATGTGTACATCCAAGTTAAATACTGACAGACCAGTACCTCCCACATGTAGACAGAACCTTCAGTTCAGCAGTAACTATTTCTATCTGCATAATGCTCATCTAAAGTAGAGATAACACAGTCTAGTGATGATATCATGCATCTGGAAAGCAGGACTCTGAAGACAATGAGGCAGATGGGACAACAGCTTTGTCTGATACCTTCAGTTGATTAAATTTCTTGGGCCACCTCCACCAAAGAGGTTTTTAAATTCTCTCATTGTTATCAAAACAGTATCACAGGTTTTCGGTTGCAAAGATGGACAGACTTATATTATCCAGCCTTCTACAAAACAGAAAGCAAAAGAGAAGACTGTGCACACTTTCTTCAGTCTCTAATACTGCAGGCAGCAAGGAAGAAACTGATGTGCAAACAACAAAGAACACTGCAGGGTGAGCCAGAAAGGCAAGCTGGTGTGCTGGACTCAGTGAAGTTAAGGTCTGGAGCAACCAAAGCTAATGAAGAGCTTTTCCAGATGCAAAGATCTTGCTAGAATAACTGAATTAAACTTTCCAAGGCTGAAGCCAAGTTATACAGAGAAGACAATGAAGAAACTTATCCCCAGAAATATTAGCTACTGGATTTTACTGTAACAAACAGTCCAGTTGCATACCACAGTTATTATAAAAGAGGAGATAAGGACATTAAGGGCACTTTATATGTCACAGAGGCACACCAAAACAACTCCACACAGCTAAACTCAAACAAACTTTTAATTCACAACTGAAACCAAACAACCCAAACTAACAAAACAACAAGGTAACCAAATGACACTCCGAGAACATTTAACAAGTTACAGGTTCGATATACCGGTCGGGATGTTATTACTGCACGGCAAAACACAAGAATGATGGTCCAGGGTGTGCACACACTCACTCACTCACAAAGGGGAAACTCTCACTCAAGGATATCCAGAAGACTAAGAGCGCTCACCAAAGGGGGGGGGTGTTCAGGTTCAGGTTCACTCAAGGATATATCCAGAAGAAATCACTCACCAGAAGATGGCGAGGGCACTCAATCCCGGGAAGTTTCCTTGGGTGACGTCTCAGCCCAAGGGGAGAGTTTCCCATCACAGGCCCGCTGCTCCGAGGAAAACCACTCAAAGAGGGCTTTCCGGCGGGGGCTCCTTTTATAACCTGGTCGCATCTGAGCTGTGGTCATTTATGGTCAGTGTTCCAGAAGCTTCTCTCAACCAAGGCACGCCATTGGTTGAGGGCCCTGTCTGCCCCCTGAGGGGTCCCAGTATGGTCAGAGGTCTAGAAGTTTCTCTCAGCTGAGGCCCGCCATTGGCTGGGAGCCCTACTGACCGGTCCAGGGGTCCCACCTCTCCCACTCCCACCACAGGGAGTGGGGGGTTGACACCTGAGCTGCGGTGCGTGAGTGACAGCTGCCATGGCAAGGCACTGGAGGTGCGGAAATGAAGCGTGAAAAGGAGCCATCGGCTGCCGCCCTGAAGGCCTCTGGCCCTGGCCCTGGTCAGGGCGAGTGTATCTGCCACATTATAACACTGGAATAAATTACGTTGAAATGAAATTTGAGTACACAAGGTCCTGGCTCTTACTGCACACCTCCTTTTGCTGGATTAGAAGCATGCGTCTGAAATACAAGCTCAGGGTATTAAATAATTATTTTCCCCATGATGTTGCATTTATACATTTACTTATTAATGTGTATGTGTGTATAAACTTCTAGAGTAACATTTAAGTATTATATATAGAATAAACACACTACATTTTGAGCTTTTACTGCATGCATAATAATGTGATACTTCAGTCATGATTTTTGCTCACATGTAATCAAAATCTCAGTGTTTCCCTAGCCAGGAACAGAGCAACTTCTTTCAACTTATGAATATTATAGTGCTGCTGTACCCTCTTTCACAGCTTTAGGAAGGCTACCAATAACAATGCTATATTTTCAGAGTCAAAGACTGTACTAATTTAGGAATGCGAGATGTCAGAATGCATGAATGAACAATGAAGAACCTGTTTTAATACCTAAGACTTCATTATCCTGTCGAAGTATGTATGACAGAATTATTGTGATAGAGAGAGATAAGATTTTAATAGTTAACTTTCAAAGTAAGACTAAAACATTCCATTCCTGAAGATAGTGACTAAAGATGAAGATGGATTTAAGTATTTTCTAACGAACTATCTTCGTTATATATTACACCAAAAAGTGTAACTTCTGCTACATGAAAATTCAATGCCCTTGTTATTACACTGGTCCTTTAATTTACTGACTGCTTCTTATAAAGAAATCAAGACATAGGAATTCAGTTTTTTATTGGCAAACGTGTGACTCCAATCAGATCTCGCTTTATCACCTCAAGCAAGAAAGTTGACGGGGTCAGAGGATGATGTTCACGAGTATAGTGTGAGCATAGTCAATATTCCCGGAAGTAGGGAATGATAAGAGAGGACTGCAAAGGTCATAAGTCTAAAATAAATAAATAAATCTAAGAATGACTACATTATATTTCTCCTGAATTATCACAACAATTCAGCTAAATAACAACATGAAGACAGAGAATAAATATTAACTACAGTCAGTCATTTATAGAATTATAAATTATAAGTAAATTTACTGACTGTACCAGTGGTACTTCACATTAATACTGAGGAGAGTGAGAGCAAAATTTGGTTTATGAAGATGTCCATCACCACAGCTAGAGAGCCAGTGTTAGGGCAGATCAAGGAAAACATGTTTCTGATTAAAAAAATGAAAGCCCAAACCATGTTAATTATATCAGATCTTGGACTATGGTGCTAAAGCCTATGAAATAAATCTATAGCATACAGAGTGGTAATAATTTGTTGCTGTATGCAGAGGCACAACTGCAAGTACCAAAGATTTCTCGTAACACACTTTTTTCCCATTTTCACACCCGACTATGAATCTTCTCAGCCTAACTGTGAAATACTCAAACAAAAACACGACTCTTTTGAAGTGAAATCAGTGAAGCCTCAATGGGATTGAGGAGTTTTCATGACACCCTTTTTTTCCTGCCTTTTCCTCTGTTAGTCCTTGCAAATACTTCAAAAATATTATCAGCCCACAGGAATACCCATTTTGATGCTCATACAGCCTTGGAAGACTTGGTAGCTCTCAACATATCTGCTCTCGGAAACTTTACTCCTTCCTAACATGTTTTCTAACATACAGCAGTTACCTCTTCATGATAAGTTTTTCTCATTTTTTTGCCCTGAATCGTTAGCTGGCTTCCTTCTGTGTCATGCCAGTAGACCTCTGAATGCTCCATTTCTTTAGGTCCTTATCCTATTTTTAAAAAAATGAGTGGCATGGATGCTTTTCTACCTGGTTTCCTCATCTCCTTTAGTTTCCCTCACCTAGAGTCTGCAAATAAGCCAAAACTAAAACATGTGAAATTGAAAGCAGAGATGCTCTAGGTGAGGAGCAACAAGGGTCATCTAGCTTCCAGTGTAAAGATGAAGAGAAAGGAAGCAGAAGCCTGAGAGAAATAAATAGGAGTCAGGAATTCTAATATATTTCTGAAATTTGGAAAATGAAAACCCCTCCATCCAATTTTTTCTACATACGTGAAGAATTTTCCTTCTACTGAACGAAACTCATCCCTTGAAAAAAGAAAATTAGTAAAGCTTTGTCATGGTCAGGAAAAAGATTTCCTATTTATAAATTATCTGTATATTCTCCTTCTCTTTTCTATGTTTTTAAATTCATTATTAATTCTCCTCTCCTTCCAGTTTCCAACATTTTTCTGTTCCATGTTATCCTCTCTACCCTGGAAATTTTTTTTGGTATTAAGAATTAGTATCTTAAAACAGCAGTTGTGAACACACACTGTGAAAGGGAATATATTTTCATAAAAACCCAGCTCAAAGTCATGGCACTCAGTGCACTGAGTAATGTTTCCTTTAAATTTAGCAAGTTGGAGTTATATAGCTAAAGCTTTTAGATGCACTGGAGCAGAAGGGAAAGGGTAAGCATCATCATCTTAATGAATCACACTAGGCACACCTTGCTGCCTGCCTAAACAGAGATGATTTTCAACAAACTGTAAGGTAAGGTTTAAATAAAAATGTGGAGGTGTTAAAAAAAAAATAATCTTTCATTTACTTTTAGCCAGGTAGTGCATACTTTACCAAAAAAACCAAGGCACAAGAATAAGGCAATCTGAAACAAATAGTCAAAAGATATGTTTTTAAAAATGGTCTTTTATTTTAGGGATGTTCTACTATGAAGAGAAAGTAAGACATTCGATATTTACTGGAGTCAAAGCATGGGGTTTCATTCTCCTGCTGAGAGCAGAATGCAAGCGACAAAGTGAAGTGCAAGAAAATTTGATCAGAATGGGAGTGCAGCCTTCACACACCTTGTCTGAGTGGCACCCTGACTGCAGTGGCAGTTGGTAATGTGTAGAGCAGCGGAGAAGTGGAGGGTTTCTGGGAATATCAAGTCCTGTAGAAGAAAGTAGCTACCTGGTTACAACAGCCATGAACTGCAGTACAAGGAACTAGGTGTCCAGGTCGTGGCAGCTATCAGGATGTTACAGTATGTGCTGATGACACTGCTGGAAGCCAGAGGTTACTGATCGTCCTGTTATGAATTTGTACACTGGATGCATGCTGCCCCTCCACAGGGACTGCTAAACACCATGGGCTTTCTGGCCTTTTTCCTTCACACTAGCCTCGTAAGTTTGAAAAGCTTATCTTTCTCAAATTCTCACATTTTAGTTTTGCGAAACTTTTTTTTTTAATAAGAGCACAGCCTTCCCAAAATGACACCATACAAATTCTCTCCCCCAAAGCACTGTCTTGCTCTCTCTGCTGAATACTCTGTATACAGTTAGTTTTCTGCAGCTTGCTTTCTCATGAGGTAAAATTCTGACAAAAAACTGGTAGCTGGTTCATCATGACTATAGGTTTAAGAAACATTATGCTTGAACACAAGAGTAAAACAGGAAGAAAAGCATCTACCTCACACTAATTTTAGCCTTTTTTCAAATATCATAAAAACAAGAGCGGATATTGTATTGGGTCTGGCTGAGATGGAGTTAATTTTCCCCATAGCAGCATGCATAGTGCTGTCCTTTGTGTTGGTAGCGAGAAAGGTGTTGATGACACACCAGTGTTTTGGCTACTGCTGGTCAGTGCTGGCACAGCATCAAGGCTTCTCTCCAACATTCCCCCCTCACCAGTGGGCTGGGGGTGGGCAAGATCTGGGGAGGGAACAGAGCCAAGACAGCTGGCCCAAACTGACCAAAGGGACATTCCATACCATACGATGTCTGCTCAGCAATAGAAGCTAAGAGAAAGGAGGGGAGGGAGGCATTTGTTATTACAATGTTTGTCTTCTGGAGCAACCGTTATGCGTAATGAAGCCCTACTCCCTGGGAAGTGGCTGGACATCACCTGCTGATGGGAAGTAGAAAATAAATCTTTTGTTTGCCTTTGCTTCCAAGCGTGGCCTTTGATTTTGCTTTTGCTTTGTTAAACTGCCTTTATCTTGACCCAGAGGTTTTTTCCATCTAATTTTCTCCTCGCCCTGTCCTGCTGAGGAGGTGAGTGACAGAGTGGCTTGGTGGGCGCCTGGCATCCAGGCAAGGTCAACCCACCACAGATATAAACTCTGTCCTGTCACCGATGACACAAGCACTGCTTATTCTCAGGGCAACACTTTTGCTCTGTAGCTCCAGTCCTTAGTACTCAGATCAACAACTCACAACAGCAGCAGTGTCTTTGCTAAAGTGAAACAGAATACCTACCAGTCTTTGTGTCTGTGACTTACGACAGCGATCCTCTCTCTTTCTCCAGTACAGGCAATGTCCTTACATGGATATTTATAGATAATATTGCATTACACCAGAAAATAACTGCACTAGATAAAGCAACTGAATAACGCACCCAATGCAATCATACTAAACAGCAAGACTCGGTTCAGTTTTATGTTAGTTTCCATTAGTACAAACCATGCTTGCAGCCCAGAAATTAAAAACTACCTAAAGAGAGGATGTGGAAACTTAAAGGCACAAACACATTTCAGCAAACGTCCTCTGCTTACCAGTGAAACAAGAGGATGCACTCATTCAATATATTTCCTGGAGAATTACAGGTTTTAAAAATTGCCTCTGGTGAGTGCTGCCCAGGTCAAGGTAGCTGACAATACATTTTTCTAGGATCGGTTCCTCCAGATGGGAAAGCATTGTCTGAGGCACTAAATTGAAACTCATATATTTTCACACCAACTTGGGATGAATTTGAATACAGGGTTGCAGTTTTTGTCTCAGTATCAAAGAATATAATTTCAGGTCTTCCTTGGCAAAATACAGAAAAAGTTATTAGCACTGAATTTCTCTCTCCTTACAGAGACCAGTCCACCAGATTGCTTAAAGAAAGAAAACAAAGATAATGGGAGTGAGCTGTTTGGATTGTCATTCTGCATCTAGTTCAAGTTTCTCCTGCTTGGATTTTCTTATTTAAATAACAACACATTAGCCATAGCCAAGGTTCCTCTCTCAGATTATACACTCTTAATTTCTTCCTGACAGAAGAACATGTCCTGAATGGTATCTCACTTTCTGAAGAGCTACCATGATTCGTTACTTTCCAGACCAGAGCTACCAGCAACAGACAAGATGCCTCTGAAGAATTCCAGGGACCTGTAGCACAGAGAGCAAGCTGAGAAACCCTGGCATCCAGTTACTGGTCCTTTCTGAAACAATGTAACAGAAAACAACATTACATGAAATTTAAAAGACAACAAACTGTCAGTGGCTGAAGGATGGATGTCCCGTGGAAAATTGAACAGCAATACACCAGTAAAAGGTTTAACTTTTCAAACATTTCATTGAATGTAGTGTTTTTTCCTAAACCTACTGAATAAGTTCTATTTTTGCCAAAGAACATCTTATTTTGATAATGTTGCCCTTACCGTCAAAATTACAATTGATACCAATTGATATCAGAAACTGTATTTCCATATCCAAGTTTTTTTTTTCTACTGTCACATTTATATTTGTTCTGGGCTAAAATAAATGGCTTGTACAAGCAAAACAGTTTCCTCCTGCACTCATGGCTACCTTTCAGGGTCATAACTGACCCTGCGGGTGGCTACTTGACTTTCACTGCAGTGTCTGTCTTAGCTTTGAATCTCAGTTGCAGAAGGAGCCATCAATCCCATCCTGATGTAACAGCAGCAATTACAGACAGCAATAGAGCTTTCCATGTCTCATCCTTCTCTACTTCAACCACCGAGAAATATTTGTGAGGAATGCATCTACAAAGATCTGGATACTTGGCTCTACAGTTGAAATTTATCTTCACAACCCTTACTTGCAACAGAGGCTCTGCCTTGGGAAAAAACACCTCTATAGCAGTTAGGCAGGCAAAAGAGCCTGAAAAAAATAGAGAAATGCAGGGGATGGCCAGATAGGCTTTTAGAGATAAGAGCTATGTGGTCAGTGACAAATAGCTGATGGAACAGAGAATTAATTACGTATTAGCAATGGAGCTGCTCTGTTGCTTCTGAGAAAAGATGGAGTTCTGCTGACAGGGCAGTAGAAAGGGCCTCTGCAGAACTTCTACTGTGTTCTTCATCATTGTCATCATAGTCCTGTAAAGGTTCACACCCTTCAAAATAACATCAGCATTAGTTCCTCCTCTCACGTACATCTCTGCTTACAACCTATCATAGCAAATCAGTCTAGATGTTTCAATTACACTCAGTGTCACTGTATCTCAAAATGCATTCTTATTTTTAATCCACTAGAGGATTTTGGGGAGGTTGTAACAATATCTGAAATTCTAACACTGTATTTTCAAACACAGTACATGTCATTGTGGTTAGCAAAAGATAAGAAATAAGTGTGAGATGTAGCAAAATATTTTTCAAATTTTTGCCTAATCTTGGTCTGGCTGATCAGGTGCTGTGCAAATTTTATGCCAAGGAAAAATATCCTACTCTACATCCTTTTTCCTAACAACTATGAACAGCCAAGGAATCTGACAAAAACCGCAGTTAATCTCTGATGAGTTCAGACTACTGAAAAGCTCATAATACCTTCTTTTCAACATGGAAGACATTTACACTGGAGGTAATAGTGGTGGTAAGAAGCGTGTAGCTGGCTTTTTTTGGTGCTTGTCTTTTTTATGGCAAATAAAATTTAAAAATTCACTACAGACTTTGGACAGCAATGGTTTAAAACAACAATTAAATGAGCTGGCATATTTATGAGACAGTCGGTGCTATCTTGTTGAGTAGAAGTTAACATTAGCATTCATACATACACAAAACCTAGAGAGGATAACATTAGCCTTCCAAATGATGCAGTGATTTTTATATGTAATGTCAAACTTAAATTGGTATTTCTTTTAACTGTCTCAATTGCATTAATAATGTAAGTTGTAATCTATCTGCATTCTTGGTTAGAACAGGACTATCTTGTTTATATAAAAATAAGTTATTTGAAACCTCCATATCCAAAATCTCAATGACCATCCACAGACACTTAATATAGTGTAAATGTTCTCAGTTATTTAAAAATATTTGGTTGTGTACTTATGTAATGTCCCTATGACACAAGGGGATCTGTTATACTGTATTTAAACTACCCTTATAACATCAAATGTTGTTTTTCAAAACCCGGGCTCATTTCTCAGCACAGCTTTCATTCTGCCTCCACAGAAATGAAAAACCAATGAAAGACTGACATTTGCCTGCTTAGCTTAAAAATTGAATGCCTATTAAATTAATCCAAATGGAAAATGGAAAATCCAGGCTGTAATATGCAAGTCAGTTTTATGTAACCAAAATTGAGTTAAATAATCTCAGCCACATCTTCTGATGTTCTGATGCAATCCTCTACCCCTACTTACTTAATATTTTGGGTGTTCCTAACAACAGGGCTGCCAGCATCGCAAGATTTTTCATCTTTTACTTCAGATTTCAACAAATGAGCTTGCCTCACACATTCATTCCCTGAAAGTTTCTTCCTGAGGTTAGTCTGAGTAGTAACAGCGCGTTTGCACAGAGTGTGAGCGTTAAAGGCTTATTTTTAGCGTGCAACGGAGCCTAACGTGGAGAAACCTGAGCAATTCACTGGGCAAAACGGGGCAATCAGTCCTAAAGCAAGCCTGCTTAGGCCAGCTTGGGGATCCCAGCAATGCTCAGGGCTGGCACATCATGAGACCACCAACTTATTTCATACAACTGTTGGACATCAGGTGATGGTAGTGATGCTGAGTCACCTGCTCATTAAATCTAAACTAAAAACCTGCAAAAGGTGTTTTTTTGCAATTGAAACTGATGTTATAGCATGTTTTACATGTTTATCCTGTACAGAACTGGGGAGAGGCTCAACCACTTCTAAAAGGGTCAGACACAGAGTTATCAGTGTGTTTGAGCAGGATCAGGAGTAGACCGGAAAACCAATCAACAAAACAAAATCTTTAATACCATGACTTGGATTTTCCATATTGAAAATATGGCCCAAAAAACTGTAGATTAGAAATATGTGAATGCAATTACTTATTACAGAAAAGAATATACAGTATCATAAACTGAAGGCTTACTGCTCTTCTCTCTGCAGTCATCACACAGTAACTACAACAGTTCTGAAACTTTGCCAAGAGTTATCTCTAATATAATACAATCTGCCAATGGAGTCAAATTAAATTTTAAGAAAAGATTAGTAGCAATACGTAACTAAGTCTTTTGTCTTGAGGACCGCACTTTACACCACAAGCTCTCACATCAGATCTCCTAGGGTAAAAGTGAGCTGTCTATAGGGATCTTAATTTAATTTTTTTCATTTATTTTTTGTTGAAGCCTCTAAAACCAACATCAACATAAGGCAGGAGCACTAAGTATAGTCAGATAAAAATAGACATCTTTCATTAGCAAATGAAACATACAATGAATGTAATAGTATTCATTTGACTGGATGTTCCATGGAAAATTCCTGTCACAACTTACACATCCATTAGTTGCAGACCCATGTACCACACTCAGATATGCCTGTACACTTTTAAAATATCTGCATGCATCAAACTCACAAGTAGTGAACAATAAAAAAAAAAAAAAAAGGACTTCTGGCTAAGGAACTGGATGGTGATTACATTGAAATGATTTAAATTCCTTTCCTTGCCATAGATTCAGATACATCAAAACTCATATAATATGCATGGATCTCACTTAGCTGTTTCCTTCTCACACTTCCTTGCAGCAGTATGTATGCTCCCTGTATTCTTCCCATAGCAGGGCAGCCTCTGTCTCTACCAGGATCCAACAGCACAGAGAAAGTGAGTGAAAGACCACAGATCCACCAGCCAGTTGAGTCTAGTACACAGGGACCCAGGACAGGAGGGAAGCTGTGGTACTGTGCTGCATCCAGCTATGTACATTTACCACTGGGGCCAGGGCTTAGAGAAGCTCTCATGGACCTGCATCCACCATCACATGTGCAGTGAATATGAGGCCACATCTTTGATAACACAGCTCACACATGCACGCTTGCCATACCTCTAAACACACCAGAAATTCATTCCCATTACAGAATCCAGCACATGAGACAAACTTTAAGATACTGACAAATTTACAGATTTTCTTTGACTAGTTAGGCAGCTCTCTCAGGTTAAAAAACGGTGCTTATAAAGCTTCTTTGCACCTCTCATTTATCAGTATTCTCTACTTATATTTACAGCTTTTGGTGAAAGGTAATAACCTCTGGAATCTGTACAGTGCTTGGTCCCTATTATAAAAAAAGTAATGGACACTACTATAACAGAAGTAAACAAGAACTGAGATTAGCTTATATGATACTTTCTCACCAAGAAATGCCATTTCTTTGTATAGATACACTTACTATAATTTTAAAATGTAGTAATAGAATTTTACTTTTTAAAATAACCCTTCGCACTTAGTATTGCAACAGCATAGCAATTATAACAAAGCAGCATAGCATCACATTACTGATAATAAAATTTTATTCATTACCTTTATTGTCATGTGTAGGAGGAATAACAAAATGCATGACATACAAAAAAGATTTTAAAAAATGCAAATTCAGGCGATCCAAAGTTGCTACTAATGGCAACTCTAATTTTATCAACTTATATAAATACATTAACATAATAAGATGTCACATGGTACAAGACAGGATGACACTGTGGCATTGTGCTAACACAGCCCAGTGCAATCATGCTGATTCACACCTGCTTAAAGCTGACATTTGCCAGACAGATGCAATTCTTCTCTCAACAACATTGCTTCAACACCATCCCCTCTCCTGTCTCCACCACTACTTGATACATGCCTAGCAACCTATATGACCCAGGAGAATGAAATGTGCTGTTCAGATACCCAATCGAATAACATTGCCAATCAGTAGAAAAGTATGTCAGAAAATACTCTGGGGAAAAAAAAAAAACAGTAATGCACTTCAAGTGCAAGAGAGAGACCTTACTATGTTGTAGCACTGTGAGGTATAAACTGCACAGGCAGCTCAAAGAGCTAGCATATGAAATTTAGGGGGCCTCCGCACACTTCCTCAGGACAGCAACACGAGAGGAGTAACGCCTTTGACTCCTAACACCGGTGACAGCAGCAACAAGGGTGTGCATTTGACCTGCCTGCATGACAAGGGAGGTTTAGATTGGATATTAGGAAAAATATCTTCACCGAAAGGGTTGTCAAGCACTGGAACAGGCTGCCCAGGGAAGTGGTGGAGTCACCATCCCTGGAGGTATTTAAAAGACATGTAGATGTGGCGCTTGGGGACATAGTTTAGCGGTGGAGTTGGCAGTGTCAGGTTACTGGTTGGACTTGATGATCTTAGCGGTTTTTCTAACCTAAATGATTCTGCGACTCTATAATTCTATGGCAACTGTACTCAGTAGCTTTTCCCAGCATGATTTAACATAACCTGTTATCGCTTCCAAGTCCTTTGAAGAGGAAGGAAGATGAGTTTGTGTGATGCAGCATCTGAGGCTGAATTTTTAATCAGTTGGAAAAAAGTACTGAGAAAGTCAGATAATACTTACACGAGGCCTGAAACATGCCACTCAGGTCATTGGAACTCCTCTTGGAGTAAAGATTCAAAGCCACATAAACAGTGGTAGCACGTTAGTCCACAGGTAATTTCACTCATTGTGTAAGAATCTCAATAATAACAACAAGAACAGAAACAATAATAATAAAAATGATAAGGAGGATATGAAAAACTAAGGTTTAGTAATTAAATACCTTGTACTTTCTGTTTGTAAAGAAGAAAAATTATAAACACTCTAATTTAGAAAAACGCTGCCTCAGTACTCATTTGTCAAATGGGTGACAACCTCAAGCTATTGTTCATACCGTGTGGAGTTTCCAATTTTTAGTTAATTATAAATAAATCAAGTTACCGTATGAGTCTTTACATGTACAAAGATACACTGAAATTGGACTTAAATCTCCTCTCAGTACAGCTAATGATAGTTATAATGACTATAGTTATTGAGATGTCAGCCTGATACTGTCCAGGTGACTGCTCTACATTTTAGTGATAAAACTGCTTTTTGTTACACGTACAGCACAGAATGGTATTAAATGACCTGCAACAAAAATAATGAGGAAATCACCTTAAAGAGGACGGGGGGCATTGCCTCCTGGTTAAAGCTGATAGAGCATGTCCTCCTGATGGAAGAAAGAAAAAGGTGTTACCAGGCATATTTTGGTGAGGGAGATACCACACTCTGAAGCACGTTATTATTCAAGTTATAATACACACAAATATTCCAGTGGTATGAGGTTTGCTGCATGCATCCGTGTTAAATGTTGTAGCAAGCCCATATTAATAAAATTTTCTCAAAGGCCAGGGAACTGAGAAGCAGGCTGGTGTTGAACAACTCCTTCCAACATAAGCAGTAATTGAAAGACTGGGTATTAGAATTAAATTAAACGTTATTCAAATAAACTCAAATGAAATGTTATTCAAATAAAACTGATTTCATATATTAAAAACATGAAAAGGAATTGTCAAATATTGGAATAAAAATACCACCAACAATGTATAAAACAAAAGCTTTGTTAACTCTGCTAACTGTGAACAATATTTGTATAGTACTAGTGAAATCCTAACACACTACTGACCTAAAGGAGAGAAATTTCAAAAGTTCACATTTCAGATCTTCAGATTCAAGTAATTGTGTAAAGACTTTATCTTCTAAAATGTTCAGTGAATTGTCCTTATACTTTTTAAAAAAAGGAAACTCCTTTGATAACAGAAAAAATATGATAATTTTGCGGTTACACTTCCTGCATGAAAGAGGAGAACCAGGGCAAGACTGTCCTGAACGTTACTTGCTATTTCACCTCTCTCTGTTCTATACACTCCAGTCCGATTGTAAGGTAATTTTCAGATGACTTAGGGATTACAAATACACTATTTGATGTTTTTCTTCAAGTGTCTCTTATCTGCAACACTCTGGGAACTCCCAAAATGCCCCTGCAACACCATGCTAAGCATTTGTTTAGGAGGAGCCTTTCTTCTTAAGAACTGAGACATCACTTTCTATTCAAGGAAGTGCATAGTGCTGTGAATGAGTCTCTGAGAAATCAGAAGTCATGATCTGAAGCCGTGTGCTTTTAACTGCTGCTGTCTTTCTTCATACTGTGCAAATTTCTCTGTCATGGTTGTGTGTCTCTCTCAATAGAGCCTATAGAGCCTACAGTAACTGAAGTAACCATAAATGCTACTGACTTTCATTGCCTAATGACATTGAAAAGCACACAGTTTTGGTACTGGCAACCATGCCTCCTTCTACTGTATAATGAAAATGTACCTGAAGCCACTAAAAGCAAGAAACTTACCATAGCAGGAAAGCAAGTAAATACAAAATAAATAATATTTTTCTTTAAACTAGAAAAGACTTTGCAGTTTCTATTCCTTTCATATTCTCTGTATTTGACATTTTTGCTCTTTCCCTTTCTTCTCTCCACCTAAGAAATGTCAGCAATTGTTCTGATGCACAAGCAAAGAGAACAAACAAGATTCCCAACATTTGTGACAAAACCTTACAAATGATCTTTTATCCTGCAAAATTTCATTTGTAGCTTATAGAGGGACCTCAGAACTTGAGCAGGATGATACATTTTATCATGGCAGGGAATAAGTATATCCTCAGAGCTTGCTGACATATTAGAACAAGCACTAGCTGTTTAAAATAATTTAACCAGCGTCTCTGATTTTGTTTTCTACGTACTACAAAATTAAAGAAATTGCTGGCATACCATTAAACTATTATTTGCAAAGAGATTTAAGCTCTGTTTTCAAGGTGATAAGCAATTGGGAAGTGATAACCAATCCTTGGCATCCTTTGCCTCCCATCTTTGTTCTCCAATAGAGAAAAGATGCTCTTTGT
The DNA here is from genome assembly GCA_009819775.1 of Phoenicopterus ruber ruber. NCBI lineage: Eukaryota > Metazoa > Chordata > Aves > Phoenicopteriformes > Phoenicopteridae > Phoenicopterus > Phoenicopterus ruber. The sequence goes on along the minus strand of CM020246.1, from coordinate 62,652,318 downwards.
AATGAGTTTTTTTCCCTCCTACCAGCCCTCAGTGGTATCCAGGGAAAACAGTAAATTAAAGGTTGTTCCTGTGAATTACTGAGCACTTACAACCTGGCTGAGGCAAAAAAGATTTATGCTATGAAACCATGGCTCTTTGTAGCTTGTCTTTACTGTATATATTGTCTGGCACAATAAGATATGTCTCTCAAGCTTTCTTTCTCTGTTAGATAGCCTATAAAGGTCAGAAAAGCTAAATCCCAACATAATGGCATGGAGAAATGTCTCTATTGCTCAGTGACTACTAGCTGGCTATAATAGCATCAGTTTAATAATACAAAATAAAATTACTTAGACCATAAAACCAACCTACTATGTTCCAACATGAAGCGAAGAAATAAGCTTCAAATTAGATTTTGTTTACTCTATGAGATAAACTAGTTTCATTTTGGATTGAGGTAAAGCAGTCAACCTTTGTCTAACTCCTGCCTTTTAAAGCTAGAAGGAATATGTCTGGCTGCAATGTAATTCCAATAATGAAATCTGCTGTATCAAACCAAGTATTTAATTCTGATGTGGATTGTATCATTGTGCTATATCATGTGGCATAAGCAGAAACATTAAACTATGAGATTACTCAGGCCTGAGTTTACAGTAATTATGCACTCCCTTGAAATCCATTTTGATAAGGACTTTTGTCTTTCCATGAAGACTGAAGGACTATTCATGCTTTTTAATAGTATAAAGTTAGAATAATATTGCTGAAGTCAAAAGAGACCATGCAAGTTGATGTGTGCCAGGACAGGGCCTTGGGACTGGCTCTCCCGTGCTGAGAGTCTTACACAACTAGTCATACCTGGTGCTATTGTACATCGTTATGTTTGAATGATAATATGCACTTTCCTCAAATGCGAATGATGACACAAGGTCTGAGGACGTCAGAATTATAACTCTACTTTTTCACAGAATATGTCACAGAAACTGATTTCTTGTTTAATGAACCTGGCGTCTGTGAGCTGAAATATACTACAAGTACGCATAAATGACATGCTGAAGTTGTTGGAGAACTCTTACCTAATTTTGGATGTGCTAATTGAAACAGAAGAGACTGTGAGGTATTTCAGCAGGACACGGTACCTTCGGCACAGCCCAGAGGTAATAGGGCCGTAATGCTTCTGGCATCCAAGCTAGTATCTTAGGATTAAACTAGATCGTGTTTGTAGACAAACTAGCTCATTCACAAGCAGCACATGTGTCTCCGTGTAACCTAAACTCTGAAGTTCAACTGTCTTGGGAGTACAAGGGGGGAAATTCTACCAAATTTTTTCTCTTTCTTCTTATACCAACAATTTTTGTCATCAATACTAAAATTGGGGGTGGGGTGTTAAACTCACAAGGATGTTTTGATAGCACACAAAAGTCCTTTTCTTCTTTTGTTGCTTGCTACTGCTTACAGCCCACATGCACACCTGATTTAATGATACTGCAAAGGTTGAATAGTTACATGCTTCACAAATGGCACATTAAACTATGGTTCGGGGGGAGAAATAACCTGAAACAAACTTTTCAGCAAATGCAAGAAAATAATCCCTCTTAGAATGAATCTTTAAACCCTATAGTAAAAGAAATATAAAATGGAGATAGGGATAGGTTTTGTGTCGTAAAAATCTATGTGCCATGCTAAATACTTAGATCAGGAATTGTATCACAAAGTCAACCCAAATTATGGCACCTACTCTGCTTTTGCTGAATGTCCTTAATTCAATGGAATTGAATTCTCAAGTTCCCAAGGAAGAAATAAGAATATCACACTATGCTGAGGATGTCACAAGTGGAAACAGAAACAGAAAGCCCTTCAGACACAAATGAGATAATATTACACAACTTTAAATTTGCTTCAGAAATTGAGTAGTAGAGTGTTTTGTTTCGTGATGGTTTTTTTTTTTAATAATTCCCATATAACAAGGGAAATGTCACTCGATGCCTCTTCTTTTATTAACAATCTGTGAAGATTATCAGAGGTGGGTATTATATTTTTGTATTGTACAGTGATCTAGCTCTTGCGAAGCATGGCTGCCTGCAGAATGAGTGCAAGTGATGAGCACTATTATAGAAGCATCTTGCAGGGGAGGGAAAAGCAAAACACTGGGAAAGCAATTTCCTGAAAATACTGTGCTCTTAGGCACAAACACACAGAACTGCAGACATCTGACAAGATTTACCTTGCTACTTTATGGTATGTATGGATACTTGTGGCACTACCAAAGGGTTTTCAGAAACCGGTATGAGCTATTCAGTTTCTTGTTTACTGTTGAAGATCACAAGCCTGATTTTAAATGAGTAGACAGAGAAGAAGCTACAAAAAACTAGCCAACAGTTATTATTCATACCACTGCTTGCAGTGTCAGTTCTGATTTCATTTGGTTTTACTCATGCTGGGTGGGCTTCAGTGACTTTACATGGAATCATGTCCGATTGACACTGGCCACAGTGAGAACAATGACAGGAACAAAGTCTTCCTATACCATCTATAATTATATGGTAACTTTGACCAAATCATTTTTTGAGAATACTGCACAGATACCACAGCATCCTTCTGATTCTAGATATATGCTTGGGTTTATTTCAGCAGAAAAAAAGATTCACGGAAGTCAAGACCAGAAAGGACACTGGACTGTACTTCTAGACTGGCCTCCCATATGTTACACATGTATCATCTGCAACATGACCCAAAACCTTATCTATGTTTTATTCCCCAGTAAAAACAAATCTGAAGTGTGTTCCAAGATGAGAACAGGAGAAACCAAGATGCCATTTATCTCTAAGGCCTCTACAAAGGTAGGGACATGATTAGGTGACACAGGCTGAGAGGACCTCAGGAGGAAAACCAAATCTATTATATTGTGGAGGCAAAAGGAAACCTTCAAGTCCCTACAACTCACCAGGCAGCAAACTTCAGACTATCCTCTACACTCTGTTGGCAGCCTCCTCAGTTCAGTATCCTATTTCCACGTGCAATAATTTTCAATGCTTCATAATATTCAAATTTCCTAACAATATAGCACTCGAGCAGACAGATTCTTGCCACTTGAAAAGTACATCAAGGAGCTGCAATACAAAAGAGGTGATAAATAGAAGTATTTTCTAACTCTGCATTGTTCCAGACTGGCTGCTTGACTGGAACGAGGCTTTTCATCTGCTCACTTTCAGATAGGTACTAGCTGTAAAGTCCATCGGGGTCCCAGACAGTCACAGAGGCTGAAAAGACCAATGGTAGTCATGTCATTTTCTGCTGAATGAAAGTCTACCCTAGAGTCATCCCAGGGCACAAACACCACCAGTGCCATAGCCAAGTAGACTTCTGTACTGTACTGTGATTGAAATTATCTGAAAAATCAACCCAGTAGCTGCCTGCTGGATTCCAACAGGTCATGGTGCTCCCTGCAGTAAAAAGTATACCCCATCAGTGCTTGCAACAGAGGTTTGCCTGCTCAGTTCTGCACCCAACCCAAGGCCCAAACTCCATTTATATGCCTACATAGTTATATGAATTTCTAAAATTTGTGTTTACCAAATCTTGAACTGTTGGAGGACTGAACACCTTACTAACAATTGGAATTTCCCAGCTGCGTCCAGAAAGGCAAGTGTGCTCAGATGGCTTACTCCGTAAGGACATAGGCAAAAGGAGCACATATATATATATATAATGGAAAGTTCTGTAGCTGTGGCTTTCTCCTAAAGCTAAAAGGCTTGATCTTTCCTATCACACATTTACATATTTTACCATTTTCAAGGCAAAGTATAACATATATCTCCCAGTAAAACATTTTCTTAGCAAGGGTTGAGGTCTCTAGTCTCCGCTTGATATCTGACATTTTTATTAAGAGACTCTGATGTACAGAAGAGGTTATAGAGTTCTACTACCATTTTGAGAGAAATCCTATATTGGATATGTATGTGTATGAAGACATTAGTGATGGTTGCTTTAGAAATGTGTGATAATAAAATAATAAAACAAAGCAATTCTGGCAGTGCCTTTTGGGGGAAATTTAATATCAAAGCTTGTGTGATGATATAAGGCACAAAGTTGAAAGGCTAGTGATTGTAATCACCTAAGAAGATTAAAAAACCACTATTGCACATAAAGGCACTACTGCTTAGAGTGCTATTGCTAATACAAAATTGAATTTTTAAGGAAAAACACTATTGACATGAGTATGAAATTGCTGACAGTCATTCAGAAAGCTCAAACAGCATACAGCTGTCTAAAATAATTTCATTGGAAGGGGACAGAGAAAATGATCTAATGAAGTCTTTTTCACCCCTAACTTCTATTATCTTGTATAAAAATATATTTACCTAGCTAAGGAAAGCAATTGTTTTCCACACATAGAATTCATTTTACAGCATAAACATATATTAAATGCTTCCCTGAATACAGTCCACATTTTCCATAAGTTATTTTCAACTGGAAACCTTCAGAATTTCCCTGATTCTTCTACCTCTGCCAGGGTTCTAAGTAACCTCATTAAAGGCATCTTTATTCCCAGATTCAAAAACATTTTGCAGGGTCATTTTTTGCCTTTGCCTTCAGAATTGCTCAGACTGAGACAGGTTTTCAAAATCTTTCCACAGGGGAGTTTTCCCCTAGATCCCATCATGAGGCTTCCATTCTCTTTCAAGCTCTAAGTAATGAATATTGCTCTGTACTGTCTCTTCAAGCAACATAAATCACAAAAGCAAGACACTAACATATCCAGGATGAGCACGGATTAGTCTGTTGCATGGTATTACATATTCTGTTTATGCTTTTATAAGAAAAAAAAAAGGTTTTTTTTAAATAAAATACATGGATTCCCCAAATGCTTACCTTTTTATAGAAGCAGTGACAAAATTTTGCATCTGTATCTGTTTAAACCCCAGAGATGTCTTCTACTAAAACCCTGGAATAACAAACGTATTTAATATAAAAGAAGCATTAATTTTTACTGCAGGTGTTGAAATGGTGAGTAGACCATGCATTAGCTACAAAACAAAGACATTCCCATTCATTGACAAATGTGAGCCAAAAATGAAATGGACCATGGGAGGTGGAGACATTGCTATATATATTTTGATCTGCAGCTAGATTGCTCGCTTAGGGTTAACACTAAAAGAAATCTTCAAGTGAGAGTAGCAAAACTGAAAATACAATGAATGGAAGGCCCTGACTGTAATGCTTATATTGTCACACTGCAATTTTGATAAGCCATGCTTTTATTCCCAGTAGAGAGCCTTTCTCAGAGTTCAGACCTTTTGAGCAACTGAGACCTTAAGGTACATTTCTCTAGTATTGATTCGACTGTACTAATTGTGCTTATGGCAATGTTGCCTACATCAGTCTGGGGTCTCCCTTTTCTTTCATTTTGGATGCTTGAAAATGCCTCCTGGCATCGCTGTTTGACATACCTTTACTGAAGCCGAGTTCTCCTTTTTTCTCCTCAAATGGACTGTGCTGAGCAAACAGACAGCTCTTTCTCTCACTCGCTTTCATGCAGTGATAGGAAGGCAGTCATACAAGATGACAGATTTAGTTTTATCTTCTGCTGACTGACAATATCAGATTTATAATTAACTCTATTTTTTCCACAGGGAAGGGAAAGAAATCATCTGAAGTCTTCTTTTCCTTATAGGGCAAACCCAATTAGCTTTAATCTAAAATTACAATAGGAAAAGAAAATGTTTTTCCCTTCAGTAATGATGGACTCGAAACAAGCATGCACTGGGTAATGCAGCTGGAGTGGCTGTGCATTTTGTTGGGTATTCTAAGAACGTCTTCCCCTGTCTTCAGTGTAGCAGGGAAAACTGAATGAAAGCGTAACTTTCCACAGTAACAAGCTGCTTTAAAGGGGCAAAAGACAGAGATGCCACTACACACATATTTGTAAAGACATCCACATATTCTGTCTATAAGGGAGGCTCCTCTAAACTTGCCTCCTTTTATATCTGGCTCTCTGTTTCAAGTTCTTTCTATTTCTGCTTTTCATCTGTTCATTTTAATCTTTCTATCCATTATTTAAGTAGTAAGAATTTGAAGGGCTGTGCATTGTGAATAGATATTGAAACATTTCAAAGCACAGCACTCAGCAGAGGGACATAGCTTTCTTAAAACAATTTATGATCAAAATATCTTACTAGCAAGAAAAGAGGAAAATACCTGTGAGTTAAAACAGAAAGCAAAGGATATACAAGCACTGCAACAGATGAGATACAGCATAGGAGAATTAAGGTTTGACTTTCCATAGTAATACTAGACTCTTCTAGGATGATGTGGTAAGGTGTAATAATGGTGAGGCAGTTGGCTCCTAAGTGACAACATCAGCTCAGGTCCATTTTAAGAAGCTCTACAAGCAAGGATAATCACCCCTAATATGACGCTGTATTCATATTCTTACCGTGCATCATGCTAATACTCAGATGGTCGAGCGCAGAAAGGAGACGTATTTTTCACAGGTGATTCCCACAGCTATTCTATCGGATTCTGACCCCAATATATGCAGAAAAATGTAGTATGCTCTCAAAAAATACTCTGGAAATCTCCTGAGGAGACTCTAGCGAACTTAAGAATCATATTGAGATTACCTTGATTTATTACATCAATTAGATTACCTGTGGAGTAGGACACTATCCACACTCCGTATAAAAACGTCATGATCTCACCCTTATAGGCTGAAAGTATTTGAATATGTTTGAAGAGGCTTCAGACAAGTATTTAAGTGTTTCACCAAATTCACAGGAAGCTATGAACCATTTGCAATTTGCATATCATTGGTAACTAGTTTTTATTTTATAACCCACACATCCATCCCTTGTTTCAGAGCTGCAGATGCTCCTCATTTAGCTCAAAACATTTTGTACGACATTTTCTAGATGATATGCCAAACGGAGAATCAAGGCCTACAAAAGGTACTCATAAAAGCATATTTCCCTCTGAGACTGAATGCAGCAATTTGCATTCAGCATAGAGCAAAAATATCTCCAAGGTCAAAAAGGGACTTCTTACACTTACACACTTCAGGTAGCCTGAAGTAAAAATGTTGGAGGGTGTGCAGAAGAGGGAATGACACAATGTCAATTACAGACACAAAGACAGAAATTAGAAAGTACTTAAGAATTTATTCTTCCCCAACAATAACCATATACCTGGGAATGTTTGAAGACAAGACCAATAAACTTTGTCATTAGTGCTAAACTAGCACTCTTTCATTATAGGAGAATCTATTTCATTATAAAGTAAAGAGTGCTTGCTCTTATATAAAGGATTATTCATGAAAAGCATGATTTGTGCTGTTGATAATACAGAGCACCTGTGTAGTACAATTGTTAAAGTACTTTTCAAAGGAGGCAAGATCTATTATTCTTGCTTTACAGCTCGAAAAAGAAATGATGTGCAGACAAATCTTGGCTTATATTTTCAGAATTTAATGCTAATTGTTGGTTCCTCCAGACCCTTGTTCAGCTGGAAGTCCTGCACCTCCTGCTCACTACTCTTTTACTTGCTTTACCTTTACTTCTGGGTTTGCTGACTGCAGGCTGACAATTAACACACTGTTTTAGCAATTTTTCTATTCCATCTGTTTACATTTGGTCTCGGTGCAGAAAAGATGGTCCAGCTGCTTCCATAGTACTCGGCAGACAAGGACGTGGTTCCTGATTCCACTGATCTCGTGCCTCAGGATCCCACCCAAGATGTATAAGAGGAGACAGCAGTGATGTTGTGCTTCGGTGTTATGTCCTGGCTCTGATTTGAGGTCAAATTTCCCTATGAGTCCCCCAAATGCTGTACTTATTCAAACTGCATATCTGCCCCTGTGAATTTAAAAAAAAAAACAACAACAAAAACCAAACAAGTGCTCACAGTCAAAGATCCCTGCAATATGGTCAGCTCAGTCACGGTGCTGATATCTTCCTTCCTGCTCTGGAAGAAAGAAATGCTCTTCAGCAGGTCAGGAAACCCTGATGAAACTGCCAATGGCCACTATGGTGGCACTCTCAGCTTTTAAAAGTTACCTTCTTTGCAAATGATTCTGTCATGTGTAAGGGGAATAGCTAGTGACACAATTTACCGCTATTCACTATTTTCTCTCCCCACTTTTTCCTTGAAATCCAAATGCATTTTCTCTAGATTGCATAGCATGAGTAGGTATACTCATCACATGCTCTTATATCATCCATATGGGGGAAGTTCTTCCTTGCTTAGAAAGGGAAGCACAATTTTTTTAATCAGAAAAATTTTGAAGTCATACAAGGCTGTATGAAACCAGTATACCCTGACTGCTTTAGGCAGCTTCTTGCAACCTGTAGGCTTTGAAGACATTAAAAAAAACCCAAAACACAAACTAGTAAAAAATCCTTCCAAGTCAAGTACTAGCTTTCCTGTTACTACACTTGACCCTTGTCATAGAGATGGCATAAGTCCAGTGGTGATTTTTGAGTCTCCTAAAGATGACACTATCACAAAGCCATAAATACATGGAACTGTTTTGTAGTAGAGAAAATAAGGCTTGGCACATAAAGATGCTAAGCATTACCATTGCTCCTATCAAACCCTTGGACATATTTGAGCATTTTAAATTATATCATCATAAACAATACTCTAACAATGAGACCGATGTCCTCTGATTTTCCTGGGTGTAAACACAGCTCCATGGAAGACAGAGAGCCAACTTTCTTTGGTGGTTTAAACTATCACGAGTGCACTGGACGCCAGCAGACTAATAGAATTATACCAGTTGAAAATCCGTCCCGATAAGTAATCTAACTTTGAAAGGAGAATTGGACATAAAGCTTAGTAAGCTCTTAGACAAGAAACTTTCTCAAGAGAGATTTAAGGAATTTTGGTCTCCCTGAAAGTAGGCAATGATACTTTTGTTTATCACGCCCCTCCTCCTTTTTTTTTTTTTTTTGAACCTGCAGATGAATACCAGCAACCAGCAATTTAATTCAGTAAGAAGTACGGTGATTTTTTTTTTTTTTTCCTCCAGAATAGCTGAAACAAGGGATATGAATACACTTATCTATGGATTATCTAAGAACCTAAGTAAGTATCAGAAGTGGGAATTTGGGTGCTAAGTAGCCCAGAAAAATCTGGATTTCTTGTCAGATCAAATAATTCAAAGCATACTTATTTCTACGTACTTGGCCAAAAAGACAGATTATAGAAAAATCAACACTTTTTTGATTATTTGTTTGAACAAGGGAACATGCTTACCCTCTTTTGTTTTCTCCCAAGCTGCCGGCTTTCCTGGTATAAACTGCAGAGAAAACATAATACTGGCCCTCACAGGAAAAAGTGAGCTACTCTTTGCAGTTTTTCTGACCCACCTTGTTTGTAAAACTCCACAGATTTATCTTGGACTGGCTGGTTCCAGATTTCTCATCATCCCCAAGGGGACTCTTTTCTAACAGTTCTGTGAACTGGGAGAAACAATTTAAGAGTTGCTGAAGAAGGCATTCCCAAATTTGTTTAAAGCCTCTGAAGTAAAAAAGCTGGAAACAAGCATATGGTTTTCAAAGCTTCTGGGCTGTACAAGGGGATGTTATCATGACTAGCCCAGATAAAATTGAGGGCGACTTGTTTCTAGGTTGCTATTTTTTGCCATACAGTCACTATCTTTCAACTTCCCGGGTTTCCTCTTGGAGGGATCAAATATGAGATCAGTTTCAAATCAAAGCAGAAAAAAAATCCAACCCAGTAATACAAAGGGCTTTATGTTATTAGCTTTATGTATAGATTTTTCCTCAAGATTACGCTCCTTCAAATATAGCTGTTAAAAGAGAGCTCAAGTGGCCAATGCCAATCTTTATCTGAGCTCTGCAAAACTGCTTTAACCTGGTTAAAGGGGCAAAAGACAGAGAGAGGCAGGTTAGGCAGGTTCATTCATACAAGCAAACTCTGCCAGAATCCACCTTTTTCTTGCTCTCCCTGTTTCAAAGCAGCTTTCAGCTCCTGCATCTGACAGTTTCTTTCTGCTTCCCGTCTTCTAACCCACCACCACTCAACTTTCTTTTTATTGCTTCTCTTTGTTATCATTCATTTCATCACACGCTTATCCCAAATTTACTTCCCCTGTGAAAACATGATCTCCAGTGACACTTTCATATACTTTACTTTAAAATCTGGGGGTTTCTAAGCTCAGAAATGCATTTGATAGATAACACTTATGAAATTGTTCTGTAACTGACATTTCATGGAGGGTAGTTCAGGTTGTCATTGGAAATTATCCAAAAAGTGAACATTCACTGTATTTGAAGAAAAGTTCTGTGGAAAAAAAGGGATTAAAAAATATTTTCCTTTTGGAAACATCTAAAAGTTTTGACTCAGAATTTTCAGACTGAAAGGACTTTTCCAGTGCCCCATATCCATTTCTTCTGCCATTGCTGAACTGGCCACATATGTTATTAATCTGCCACAAACATAGATGACCCCCCCCGCCCCGATTTTTCATCTCAGCAGATTTAGATAATTGTTGAAAGAAGAATATCTGCTTTAGTGGCAGAAATCTAAGAATCTTAGAAGGTTTCTATCAGTTTTTGTCCTGGTGGCTCTAAAACACATACTTGTTTTCTGTGATCTTATTGACAGCAAATTAAATGGTCAATGTAACTTATCAGTCAAAATGCAAACCTTCCCTGTTCAAATAAGTATGAGAGACCTTTCAAGACAGGTCTATCTGTCACATCAGCTGTGAATATAGGTGGATCAGTCTCTTTTTTAATAAGAGGGAAAAACTTTGGCTGTTATTTACTTTATATTTAGGTAACTAAGTGGCTAGATTTTCAAAATTCCTAAGTATCCTACCTTCACAAGGAACAAGATGATAAGAAACAGGGCATTTTATACCCCTCTTCTAAAAACCTTGTATTTTTTATTTTTAAAATTGCAAAGTTCACTTCTAAAAATTTCACAGTTAAGTATGACCCAGAGAAGAGTAAGCAAGCTGTTCAATTTGAGTCAGGGAAGGAAGAGAGATCTAAGGTAAGGAGAATCAAAAGATGTCTGTCATTTTACAGGCAAGTCATCAGCTTAAAAATACTGGGAATCTGTATCAGAGCTGTACATCAATCACTGCTAGATTATAGTTAGTCTGGCTGAGTACATGGCACGGTGTGGAGATAACCAGATTAGCTCAGAACAAGCTGCTCTGCATACCGGAGGCGTTAAGGTCACACTAGTTCAGCACTTCACTGTGGCTTTGGTAAAGTTAATTATATTCAGGAGAACATTCCACTAATGGGACTATTCATCTTCTGATATCACTTTGTTTGGAGCAAAGCCGGGTGTCTCTACAAGGAACCAAATATAGCTGTATGAGTATACTTCTGTGTAAACTTCTACAACGAGCAAAGACCTCCAGTCTCTGGCCTCCACAAAGAACTTAAGGCACAGGGTAAAGCAAGTGACAATGAACTGTCAATTAGACATGAATTCTTGTGCCTCTGGGCTAGTCTTGCATGAATAAGAGAAAACGGTGTGTAACTACAATGGCTTTTCAGAAATTCAGTAGAAAATAAGAGAGAAAAGCAAGCATTATACCAAGGGAAAAAATCAAGGAGAAATAGGAAACACATGCATATACACACACACACGCTCTGTGAAGCAGTTCAGTTATAAAGAAGTTCTATGTTTCTCTTTAACAGTGTCAGTATGAATTCAAAACACAAGAAATGGTATGTGAACTGCAGCACTAGGTGGGCTTGTGTCACAGTTTTGCTTTGATATTAATATTCTCAAAAAGCTTTAAACAATCCACTTGGTTGGAGGCAGCACAATTTTTCCCAGTCACTACTGTGAAGGACAGGTGATGTTTCCAATGCATTTTCACTTGTGCAACCCCAGCACCATGATTTCTTTCTGAATAAGATTTAAAGTAAATTCCAACTCCTGTGAAAGAAACCAGACTGGCAGCTCTGCAGAAGAGAGTGCCTGAGTTATACCTGGATTGCACACAGACTGGTAGTGCCAATTACGCCACACTGCCTCTCCTCGATGTGACTCAAACGTCAGGATCACAACTGTGGAAGCAGGCAGTGTCATCTCAAAGCTACAGCAAAAGCTAGTGTCTGCAATTTAAGATCAGGTAATATATTTGCAATTAGGCTTAGTTTTAAAAAACAGTAAGTGTCATTTACCTCTGGGACAAATTACTTCCTTGTATTTAAATATTTAGATCCACATAGAATGCTTTCATGGAGGAGATGTCTAACACACATTAGCTGCTGACAAACTTATTACAATTGTGCCATACATTAACTCTTATATGCATGCAGATTTCACGTTACTCTATGGAAAGAGAAGTACAGGCTTCATTATTTTTATTATCCATTGCCGTTACCTTTGTTACAATATAGTGACAATGAGGATGACTCTACCCTATATGTAAAATTTTTGTGGCATTATTAGGCAACTAATTATACTTTCATATTTTTTTCTTTGGTATACATTTGACCCTACCTTTTTATAAAACCATATTTTGTAAATATCTGTCTGCAGAAACAGTTACGTAGTTATGAATTTTCAGAGAAACCCATCACTGCACAAAAGTCACTGCCAACTACAAATAAGCTCTTTATAATGGTGCAGAATGCAGTACAATGCAGTACAGTAAACACTCCCAGTATCTGGGGAAAATCCTGACACATAAAAAGCAGTGTGTTTTGGTTTTTTGTTTTTTCTTGTTGTTTAAGGTCATCCCCCCAAAGAATTGCCTGCTGAAGAAATGGCACTGCTGCTGTCTTCCTTTCTTGAAGGCTCTGCTGGGAAAAGAGCAGCTACAAAGTAAATTGAGCTCTTGCAGGAGCCCTGCCACCAGAGGCTGCTGCAGGCAGCGCTAGACAGCCTGCGTTGTATTTCACTACCAAGGTAAACGCTGGTTTTAGCACACTGGACTTTGCAGCCACCACATTTCCATCCACTTTTCTGGCTGTAGCTGAATTCAATGCATATTATGCATATGAATTATGTTGTGCATAAGAGCTGAGCTCAGGTGCGTACTGGCCAACTGGGCTTTTGCCCTCCCAATCTCACCTGCATTAGAGCTGTCCATGGAAACTGGAGATGGAGCCTGCACGATGGCTCGGTACTTGCTGCCGTTCAGCTTCTGCAGAGTGCTCTGGAGGCTAGGCTAAGCTTGCCCTTGCCTGCATACAAACACTGTGAAAGTGCTCAGAGCTATGTATTGCTGAGAAGAAAGGCAGACTCCTCACCTCTCCTCCTCAGGCTGCTCTGCTGATATCCAGGTGTGCCTGGCCCCACAGCAGATTCAGCATTGCTAGGAGTTTGTGTCACGGTGGCCGTGCCACTATTTCACGGGCTAGTGGTAACACTGGGGCTGGTCATACTGCCAGCCATGATGTCTTTAACAGTCCGTTTATTTCCTTTCAGCCCTGAAATCTGTTAAAATATGTAGGTCAAATGACAATTACAGATGTAGTGATACAGTCCTTTTTTTTAAGCTCAGATAACGCTTTATGTATATATTATTGGTTGGAACTTAACCTTATTTTAAAACAATGCAGACTCTGTATTGCAGTATATTCTATAAACACAGCTAACGTGGAAGATTTCAGGGAAAAAAAAAATCTGAACCTCTCCTTACAGAAGCAGCTGATCTGTATTTCCTGTTGCATAGGTGACATATATATACTGCATAGGTGACACGATCCAGATGAATCACTGCATGTGTTAACATGCATTCAATCCTTTTGTTTAACAACTCAGCTGTTTCTGTATATCATACAGACTATTTTATAGCCTTTGAGCCATGAAGCACACAAATTACTGAGTGACTGCAGTGCTCCTTGCTGAGACACTAGACTGCTGGCTGACTGTAACTGTGTCAGACAGACAGCACCATTTCCTCTGAATTCCTTTAGGGGGTTCTCCAACAAAGGAAAATGGTTTTGAAGTTTTGCTTTTACCTGCTTGCTGCCAAGGAAACTCATAATAAAACCCATGCTGTTAACCCATGTTGGAGCTGAAGCCTGCAAGCTGTGAGCCAACAGTGTTTAAAAGCTGGATGAACTCTGCGGACTAAACTAAATATGCTCAAGTATATGCACACCTGCAATAGATTAACCATTTAAGGCTAATTACTCTATCAACTACCCCAGATCTTTTCCAAGCAAGACAGCTTAAAGTTATTTCTCCCTCAAAATCATTGTAATTGGTGTGTGCGCGTTCAAAGCTTGAGCTTTTAAGAAGACAACTTACCTAACATCACTAATTTTCAAACAAACAGAGGTGTCTATCTAGGCACCCACATTCCTCTTTTTTCTGAGTGTCTGTGACTCCTACCACAGTGTTACAGAAAGCATTCAGGCCAGCTGATATCAAAACATGCAGGCCCGTATTTTCAAAGGAATTCTGCCACAAACCCCCACAGGAGTTATGCGGACGGTTCTCTAAACTCCTAAAAATGTTTTTGTGATGTTTTTTCATACTTATGCTTCTACATTTATATATAAACACCTGATTGCAATTTGGTATTATTTTGGAAATAAGATTTTCTTTAATGTATTTTTTTTTTAAATACAAACTGCCAATAGTATCTGTAAATATATACTACAATCCAAACTCTTGCCTGACTTAAAAAAAAAACCAAAGGGAGCTGTGATCTAAATATAACTCTTTCTGCTTGTCTGTTTTGCAGCACTGATCTGTGATTTAGAGCTGCATGCCTGAAAACACAGAAGAGAACATAAACTACAACATTAAAAAACCAAAACACGGAAAACATATCTGAATTCCTTGTTACAGCTGTTCTCCCAACAGCAGTTTTCCTTTCCTCCTTTCACCCCTATGATCTGTCGTCATTTCTCACGGTACATGTCTAATTCACCTCAAATTACAGCCTCCAGAAAAAGCTGGTCAAGAATTTTCCAAGTGAACAGTTTTCACTGAAAAATGTAGAAACACTGAACCCAGAAGATTTCACAGAGGCAGTTCATTTTCAATAACCTTCCGCAAGACGCCTGCCTGCTTTCTGCCAGCTCAGCTGTCGGGCTGTGGGGGCATTTCTGGGTCCTTAGGGATGCAAAGAAGCCCAACCCAGCTCACAGCTGGGATCTCCAGGGAATCCAGGCTCCCAAAGTCAAGAAGCCCAGGAGCCTCCATCTCTGTCTAACTGAAGTGTTTAATTCAGATGACTGACTTTACAGAAGGGAGAAAGGAGTTTGCAGTCCTGAGAGCTCCCATTTGAGATGTCCCCTCAGGGATCGCCACCACCCCACCACACACTCCGATGGCAATTTATAGTTGTGGAGTCCCAGAAGCCACGTTCAGCCAAGGGTCTGCCAGCTCCTGAGACTGCTTTTCAGTGCAGGGGTTTCCCTGGGCATTTCTTTACGTGTTGCTCAGTCTTGTTTTCTGAAAAATCAAGCCAAAATTGTTCCTTTCTGTCGAAAATTCAAATTGTCTGTATTTTATCTGAGTCAGTATTAAAGCTTTCTTATGGCATTAGAATTTCCCTGGAGAGGGAAATCCCAAGCTTTGAAAAGCTATCCTCCAGAGATGGCAGAAGAGCTCTTCCATAAATCTGGCGTTCAGGGAATAAGATGTTACACCATGACAGGCACACGCAGGCTTCCTCATCTGAGTTGCAGCAGAAGTATTCTAAGTCACAACAATTCCCATACCTTACAAAGGGATGAATGTATCTCTCCAAACAGTCTTTCTCTGCTAGTACTGTCCCTAGACAGACACACCCACAGAGTCAATAGGGTGACCCCCCTTTATCATTCAACAGGCACATCGGAGTAGATGTAATCATAAGGCAAAACATCTTTCTCCTGTAAGCAAAGCTGCATGCAAATGCAGTAAATCCACGCATCTGGCAGAGGAGATATTTGTGTCTGCAGCCAAACGTCGGTACATTCAGATGGGAACGTGGATGTACAAAGAGATCAGATAACACTAATTCTTCAATTTGTTCATACAAATGCCATTTCTATAAAACAAATATTGGGGAACTTAATCACGTAGCAGGATCCACTACATCACCAATGAAAAGGTCCTGTAATACACATAAGCTATAAATCTTGCTCTTAGTGTTGTTCAGAATTTGGGAAACATAAGTTTCCTTTTAATTCTCTTGAAATCACATGCATACACACACACATTAAAATATATATGTATTTGATAGGTATGCCAACTTTAGGAAAACTGGGACATGTCCTTCCCATCTGGTTCACATTTTTCTGCACTGTGAATTCTTATTTCGTTGTTACAGAAGAGTTGGCACTAACTGAATCAATGGTTGTTCACAGAAAATAAGCAGTAAGTAGTGATGTTCAGAAAACAGAGCACTGAAACTTTTTAGAGCTAAAAAATGCCATTCAGCTCAGTTTCATTTTAAAATCTCTAGCATTTTAATGAAAATAATACCCAAAAGTCTTTTCTCATCTTTGAGGAAATCCCCAAATACTTGTGCCAACAAACAGTAAATACCAGAAAGTTTTTCTTTCAAAAAAGTGAATAGGAATTATACACTATTTTCCAGTCAGTTCTAACTCTAAACTCAGATGTGTAGCTGAGTAATCCAAATCTCAATGCCCAGTATATAAAGTTATTTTTACAGGTGACCAAACAGCAAGTGATTTTAAATGTAAAACTATATTTAAATTATTTTAACACGTAATTATATGATAATGATTCTATTCTACCTATTTCATATACAAGGCATAGTATGCTTCCAGTATTTATGCATAGGTAAGCAGTGCTCTGGGTAAGATATGAATAATGGAGGCATAGTCAGATGGTAATTCATCAGATCCTTCTGGCAGGTAATCTGATCATGTATGACAGCTATTGTTTGCACGGGTAACCACGACGACTGGGCCAGACTCCTTTCTCAGCAGTCCCAGTGGATGTCTAATGTGCTCCATTTATTTTTTTTAGGTAGATAAACTGCACAGTACATAGCACTATGCCTTTAGAAAATTGAAGGGACAGCATGGAAACAAGCTGCACTGCTACTGCTGCCCTTTCCTGGCTTTCTGGCAGCTGGGTAGCTTCTGGTCCTCTGGTAGAAGCTCCCATGAACGTTGTCTTTTTTCTCTTGACATGACATACTCTATTAAGGCCTTTTAAAGACTTCACCTAGGTCTTGTGCTACTTCTCTTCCCAAGCTTCAAAGGGAATTTCATTTTAAGGTCTAATGTTTTACTGAGAGATTATCTTAACAAAAGACTGATTAACTTATCACAGTAGAACTTCATCTACTGGCTCCTCTATTTTTAAATAGTAGGACAAGCAAAAAGGGAAAAAAATCCTCCAGTATGACTTTCTTGAATATGTTCAATGTCCTGCCACAAAATATTTCCAAATAGGGAATTCAATTCCCCTTCCTATTGTATTTGACGCTACATTGTTCAGTTACCCTCCAGAATCAAGGAATCTAACAATTTGAGAACAACATATACCAATCTAGTTCAGGATGTTGTCTTCAACAGTAGCCAACGGATGTCTAGAAAAGAGAACAATCACAAATCCGTTCTCCTAACACCCTAGAAAACCACAGTTAAGTCCTGTGTGAAATCTGTGAATATTAATAAGGAATTATTAATTTCCCTTTGAGAAACTTGTCCATTTTTCCCTTGAGCCCATATACTTTCAGCATCTAGAACATCCTGTGGAAATACTTTCCATAGATTAACTACACACTCTACAGAGAACCACCTCTTTCTGCCTATTTTAAATCTAATGCATGGTAAACTCACCTGATTTTGGCATGTTCTTGTGCTAGAGGGGACAAAAAATAAATAAAAGAAACTCCCCAAATCATAATGCATCTTTATTTCCCTCCATTCCACCTATGATTGATGGGTTTCTTTTAAAACATCCTTAGTTACCCTTTTCCATAGGGCAAAGGAAGATCCTTACTCAATTTTTTATCACTTCTCATACAGAAGCAATTCCATACCTTTGGGTATCCTGTAGTTTGTCTGTGTATCTCTTCTAATTTATTTTACCACTTCATAGAAGAGGGAACAAATACTGAAGAGAGTTTTCAAGGCACGGATGCGCTACAGCTTTATAAACTGATGTGACAATGATCTGCCTATTTTTTTCCTAGTAATTCCCTACACCACTGTTTGCCCTCCTCTGTTTATCAGTTGAAAACGTAATCTGCCATTTTATTATCCACTTCCTGCACAGATCTTCACAGTCAGCCTTTGTATTTACTCCACTGAATCATTTACTGTCAGCAGTAAACTTTGTCTCCGTCCTGCTCATCCCTTTTCCCTGGTCATTTATGGACAAAGTAGCCCCAATGCATACACTGTGGGACTCTACTGCCAGCCTTCCCCCTTTGAGAATACTGACCATTTATTCCAACTCTCTGCTTTCCATCTTCTAAGTCAGTTATTTAAAAATGTGATGGCCTTCGCCTTTATGCCACGATAGCTGAATTGCTCTAAGACCCTTTGAGAAGGGACCTTGTCAAATACCTTTTAGAAATCCCGAGCAGACCATATCAACCGCATGTCCCCTGTGTATGTGCTTACAATCTTCTTCAAAGAACTACAACAGTTTTTTCAAGGCAAAATCTGCTGAACTCTTCCTTAGTGTCTGTAATTTATTCATATGAACAATAGTTCCTTTTTCAGAAGAATGCCCAGCAATATTTTCATACAAGTAGTCTGTCATTACCATGATGTCTCCTGGAACCTCCCTCAAAAAACTGGCGTTGCATTAACCGTCTTCTAGTTCTGTGACACTAAGGCAGCTTTAAGCATGAGACTACATCTTACAGCCACTAGCTCAGTGTCCTGATTTAACCCCATCTGGCAACTAAGCACCACAGAGCGGCTCACTCATTCCCCACACCCCAAGTGGGATGGGGGAGAGAATTGGAAGAATAAAAGTGGAAAAACTTGTGGGTTGAGATAAGACAGTTTAATAGGTAAAGCAAAAGCCGCGTGTGCTCAAGCAAAGCAAAACAAGGAATTCATTCACGTCCTTCCCACGGGCATGCAGGTGTTCAGCCATCTCCAGGAAAGCAGGGCTCCATCATGCATAACGGTTACTTGGGAAGACAAACACCCGTAACTCCGAATGTCCTCTCCTTCCTTCTTCTTCCCCAAGCTTTATATGCCTGAGCACGATGTCATATGGATGGAATATCCCTTGATCAGTTGGGGTCACCTGTCCCAGCTGTGTCCTCTCCCAACTTCTTGCGCACCTCCAGTCTTCTCACTGGCAGGGCATGAGAAGCTGAAAAGTCCTTGACTTACTAAAAGCACTGCTTAGCAACAGCTAAAACATCAGTGTGTTATCAACACTATTCTCATCCTAAATCCAAACCACAGCACTATACCAGCTACTAGGAAGAAAATTAACTGTATCCCAGCTGAAACCAGGACACTCAGCTATTTGGGTTTTGAGCTCCCTTAAACTCTTAACAAATCTTCATTATTTTTTGCTACTTGTTTTGGGTGTTTTATTCTATGCTGTCTGTTACATCATTTCAGTTTGAAAACGTTTGATCTGCCAGTGCATCCTCCAAAAAAAAAGGGTTTTGGTGCAGGAACTAAGCTCTTTCAAGATGAAACAGGGGTGTAAAACATTCGTTTCACTTTTTGCTCTGGCTTGGTCTTTTCCTCTTATATTTTATCTGCCTTGGCCATACAGTGTCCTGGCTTGTTCCTGTTCCCAATGTGTTAAAAAAAGGATTTATTATTAGTTTTTGTGCTTTTTCTTCCCATTTATCCCCCCAAACCTTTTTTTTTTTTTTTTTTTCAGGGGGAGGCATACATTATTGTGACTGCTTCACTGCCTGAGTATAACTTCCTGAATAAAATCCCCCTGAGTCCAAGTATTTTGAAAGCTGTGCTGCTCACAAAAGCCTTTTGCCATTGGAAACACATAAAAGCACAAAACCAAATCACATGAACTTATCTTGATCAAAGTGTCGTTCTGGATTGCATTTTGAAAGGTTTTCAAACCAGTCCCACTTCATCAACATATGCACCTTCCTTGCAGTATCATTTGCATGTGATAGGTTTTGTGTGGGCAAAGTCAAACTGCATTGGCCTGCCAGTAACACTACTCAAGAAATGTGAATACAAGCAGGTTTCTAAACACCAAGGCACTACTTTTCAAAATTTTGGCCTACAGTGTCCTTTACCATTATTTGTCAGATCAGAGGCATAAGCAGCATTTAGGTATTTTGTTTCCTTCCCAGTCTGAAATGTCCTAAGCAATGGTTGAGTAAACCTTGCCAACTTACTAGTCATATGGCTTCTTCCATGGTGACATGCCAGTTAACCAACATGAAGAGATGTGTAACTGCAGTAGGACATGTCTGTTTAGTCAGTATTCTATAGCGAATATGTTTGCAACCAGTCAGAAACTACATCAGCCTCTTGAACCATTCAGCTTTCTCTCATCCGTATTGCCAGCTGCATGTGCTTTCAAAAACTCTTAACAGCCTTTTGTAGTGGGCAGAACACAGACGGTCTGCTTCACCAACTTTCTTTATATAACTTCACACTTCAGCTGCTTTACAACACATGGGCTGGATCCCAAAGGTACGACAGCAATTTCAAATGACAATAAAAGAACAAGAAAACCTCTCCGATGTTGTAGGTTTGTCGAGATGCTCAAACAAAACATGAAAGGCATCTTAGGGGCCAGACACATCAGCTGCAATCAGTGCAGGACGCTCACCAAATCTATCAAAATCCTGTGTTTCCCCTTCTGGCAGCCCCATGTACCTGTGAACGCATACACTACCTGTCTGTCAAATCCTGCAGTGTTCACTGGCTTCCATGAAGATAATAGTTATTTGCAGTCCTTTACATGTAGATTGTTGATCACTACTTGGTATTCAAATAAGTCTCAGAAAGCATGGCTTGTCTCTCCCAACTGCTGTTACTGTGTATGTTTCAATAGTCACAATATTAATCTACATGACTCAGTCATAGCCTGTGAGTCTGCTGAAAATAATAACACTTCACTTTTATCAGTTATGTCCCCAAGTTGCAGATGTGATGAATAAATTCTTAAATCATTCATTTCTAATTGTTTTCCGTCAGTACTTCTGTAGTCCCAATGCTGCCACTGAGGGCAGAATTCAGATGTTCTCATTCCTGCCACACACAGCCTTACTCTCCAAATCCTTCCAGCTTCCATTGGTCAGTGTAGAGAATAAAGGTGGAGCTAAAGATTTTAGAAACTGTTCTTTAGTTTGCTGAGAAAGAGGGAAAGAAAGGATAGGATTCAGATTTTGCACAGGAGCTGAGGTTTCCATTTGATCTACCCACCAGCAGAAATAAAAGTCATTCAGGTTCTCTTTTTGATAACACTTACTGCAAGAGTTTTAATTGCTCTGTATTGTGCCATTCACTCATTAACTATCTACTGATTGTTTAAGGCAACCCAAGGGACTACCAAGCACAATACATAACAGGTAAATGAAGCAGCTGTTCTTCTCATTCAAAATTGTGTGCCAAAACCAAAGGTGACAAAGTAGTCCTTATTAGCACTGAGGCCCTGATATTGCAAATTCTCCATGCACAGAAGTTGTCATAGATACCACAAATTCATGTGGGCAACTTGCAGAACTTATCAGGTAAAAAGCATCAGGGCAATGATATAGCTTCATCTCGCTGTTCTACTAGGGTGGCTACATGGTAGAAATATCCGGTCAGTACTGAGATGGAAAAATTCTCATGTCCCAGCTCAGAAATACAAAAAAAATTAATTTTTCACTTCTACACCCACCACCTTCTTTCAGCACCTTCATTTCTTCTAGTTGGAGAAAATTTAAGCTTAGCCTAGATAATTTAGGATTCATTGGATGTACATCTGAACAACCATTAAAATACCACTTCTTTCTAGATTGTAGACTGTCCTCATCTAACACAACCTGTGATGTGTAAAAGTCCACTGTTAAGTTTCTCAGGGAACTGTCATATGTGTTAGTTCCTCTGTGTCAGCAGGGTGACAAGAAGACTAAAAACACAGTATTGAGAAGGAGGCTTTTTTTATACTATCACCAAAAACCCCCTTGAATCTGTCATGTACAGCACAAATTTGTAATAAGGATGTGTTTTAAAATTGTGAGGTATAACATTATACAACAGTCTCCCTAACAATACATTTATGAAATTATTATACATGAACAATGATGTGAAATCATCAACAGCTAGGCTTACACGAAATAGGCTTCTCCAACCAAAGAAACATCTTAACTTAATATCATATAAGGAAGAAAAAATTCAAATGGTCTTTCTCAGAGGTGCGAAATTTGCTAGGACCACAGGACACAGACTGAAGGAAAGAGGTAGTCACGTAAAATAAAAACATCATTGCTCTTCAAGATGAATGTCCATGACTTGCAAAGCTTTTACTCTTGCACGTAGGACATATCTTTTGAACAGTCCCGTTACAGCCAGCAGGCTGTTCGTGGCAATATTTGGAGGAGCAGGCCCTAAATTCATTTAGAATAAGACTGTTTAGCTCACAGCAAGCTGTATGAAAAATTGCTTTTAAAATGCCTCAAATCCCCAAACATTTCATTTGTAGTGAATTTCCAGTTCACTGTGGTCATCACAGTAGCCCCAAGATTTCTATTCAATTAGTGAATGCTCTGTCAATTGTGAATTGATATTTGTCATTTAATAACTGTTTAATTGCATTTAAATTACATACTTGTATGAGATGTTTAAGTATTTAACATTAATAGGCTTGCAAAAAAATTGATTTTTTCAAATAGTTACTACCAAGCCCTTCGTCAAAACAAGTCACCCGTAGTAAAATAGGGGAATTAGCCAACTTCCTAGCACAGCTTCACCCCATTATACGACCCCAAGAAGACCGTGTATAAGTTGCTATAAGGCAACAGTGTGGTTGAAAGAAATCCATTTACTCATTCTGCTGTCGCTTTCAGAAACGAAAACACTAAGGAATGTTTAACCACAGGGGCCTCACACTTTTCATGGTGACAGCTCTGTGGCCCTTACTGAAGCAGTCTCTGCAGAGGTACAGAAGAAATTTCTAAAGGTTCAGCTACTGTGCTGGACCATTAAGCCTCTGAGGCACCAAGGAAAACACAAAAGGATTGTCAGTGTCAGGTCTGAGGCAGAAAAAAGCTTTGAAATATAAGAAGGGATAAAAAGAAAAGCCTGTACAGGTATGTCATCCCCGGTCAGATAAAAATACCAGCAGAAAGGATGATAAAGCTGGATTTGAAAAGCTGCTGTCTCTGGGAGAAACCCAACTCGTTTATTTTACTGGAAACCTGACACATTAGTTTGTTGCAACTTAAAGCCTTAAGAGCCTGCTATGGCTACAAGCTCAGCAATAAGAATAAGAAAAAAAATCAGAGAGTAGTAGTCTAAACAAGCTCACTGATTGCTGGTATATCAAAGAGAAGATGACATGTTTCACCCACGTTGCTTTTCAAAAGATAGCAAATTTTAATTTGTCCTAAAGGTGCCGTAGAGAATATATAGCCACAAATAAGTCAGTAATGAAGTGGTTTGATGTTTATTAGATACTTAAAGTTGTTCCTGGGGAATATTTGTAATAGAAATGTATTTTTGAAATGACAATGACATCTTTATCAAAGGAAAACAGTGTATCCAGGCAGATCCTGAATTCAGCTTAGCTTCCCCCCCGTATAATCACCAGTTGCAGCCTTGGTATGAAAGATAGAAGAATTAATACTTTTAGTTTTGTGACCTTATGATTTATCTGGGACAATTGTATATAAATATCCAGAGTTCCACATCCTCAATAAGCATTAGTTTTCC
This sequence comes from Phoenicopterus ruber ruber, assembly GCA_009819775.1. Classification (NCBI taxonomy): domain Eukaryota; kingdom Metazoa; phylum Chordata; class Aves; order Phoenicopteriformes; family Phoenicopteridae; genus Phoenicopterus; species Phoenicopterus ruber. The sequence continues at coordinate 62,628,540 of CM020246.1, read as the reverse complement.
CATTTTATAAACTGGTATATTTTGGGCTGTCTGTCTCTGTACAGTTAAGATCTATGTTGGAGCAAAATGAAAATTACGGTGAAAGGCTTTTCCTTGCTTAGCAGAAGTCCTAACTCTAACCAAAATGATTTTAGATAATAGTCCTTAGGAGAGGTACCAAACTTTGCACACTTGAGAGACAAGACAAACCAAATCAAAAGTTATAGATTGAATGTTGCTCTGCTTGAAGCATTGTAAATGGAGTTTGATGGTAATCTAAATGCGATGACAGGATTCTCTCTACTCTAAAGGCAGACTAAGACCAAAAAACAGTGGGTTTAGGGTACGTTGCACTATGATAGTTCTTACCCTGCATAAAAGCCATTGCAACAAATGTGATTAAAAGTAATTCTGAAGTTTCTGTAAGAGCATGGAATGTGAACTTTCTCCAGGGTCAATATATGGGGAGGGAAGGGAAAAGACAGAACAAGGAAAATCTTGGACAGTTAATCCTCTTTGATATGGAACAGTAATAGCTCTTGGCTTAATGGAGATTCACATACACAGGGAGAAAGAGATGGGCCTATGGACTAACTTCCTCCATCCTCCTACCCTTCCTCCTGCCTTCTACTTCCTTCTCCATCTCCAAAACTGGGCCTTGAAATCAAGTCCTTATCTATCTCCACTCATCTACTGTATGTCCCACTGCATAAACAAAGACCTCAACCTCCTGCACCCTCTTATTTCCCATTAGAAGCCCTGATGCCATTCCCTCATTTACCTTTACACATGAAGGCACTGCCACCTGAGGCATACTGTCTCTCACGACTCCCATGCTAGCTGCTGTGGTTCTCTTCTGCAGAGCTGAACTAGAAGCACAGGTTGGAGCACTGGCTGTGTCCCTCCAGATGCTCAAGGCACAGCAGAGCAACCTGAGGAGCTGAGAACACAGACAAACACTGAGAAAGGGGCCTCTAATCAGCTCATTGGTGTCAATTGCTTCTGCGTCTAGTGAGCCAGGGATGCAACTCCCCATAGGCAGAGCTAGGAGCTGCTGCCAGGATGTGTCCTTCTGAACTGTTTCTTTCTGATAAATTTCACCTTCTGTGAATGCAGCCTCTGATTCAACTTGGATTTGATTCTGGTAAGAACATTTAAAGAATGTTTTGTCTGGAATATTAAATAGAGAAGGATAATTTTCACTTAATTTAACTCTTGAGCACTAGACATCTGTACAGTCTAAATTAAACAAACCAAGGTATTCTTGTGCGTAAGTGTTAAATGAGTCTTATCTGATGTTCGCTACTTTTCATTAGTGAATTTATATTTGTACACTACTAATGTAAGAATCACCATGAGAGGATTTAATAAAGCACCTGTGTAAGTCCAAGGTGTTGATTGCAGGAATATGACAAAAATGACACACATGATCCACAGACACAGTGGATTGCCATCCAAAGTATAAAATGTTATCCACAGACAGAGACTCCTGGCTAAAAGATAAAGAAAAGGTTTATAAAGTGGAGGCATTCTGGAGTCTTTACATGCAAAGCATCGACATGATAAATCTGCTGGTAAGATGCACAGAATGGCTGAAGAACACTGTGGTGACTATAAAAAAAAAAAAAGCCCATAATGCTTTATTAACTGGCTGTCAGTAACTGAGCAAAAATCGTATCTTCATTGGGAAAAAAACCTCTTTTTGACTACAGTATGGAATGGAATGGAATGGAATGGAATGGAATGGAATGGAATGGAACGGAATAGAACAGAACAGAAAAGAACAGAATAGAATAGAATATTTTCAGTGGAAGGGACCTACATGATCATCTAGTCCAACTGCCTGACCAAAAGTTAATGAAATTATTAAGGGCATTGACCAAATGCCTCTTAAACATTGACAGGCATGGGGCATCAACCACCTCTCTAGGAGCTTGTTGCTGTGTTTGACTACTGTCTTGGTAAAGAAATGCTTCCTCATGTCAAGTCGGAACCTCCCCTGCTGCAGCTTTGAGCCATTCCCAGGCATCCTGTCACTGGATCCCAGGGAGAAGAGCTCAGCACCTCCCTCTCCACGTCCCCTCCTCAGGAAGCTGCAGAGAGCAATGAGGTCGCCCCTCAGCCTCCTTTTCTCCAAACTAGACAAGCCCAAAGTCCTCAGCTGCTCCTCACAGGCCATGCCTTCCAGCCCTTCCGCCAGCTTTGTTGCCCTCCTCTGGACGCATTCAAGGACCTTCACATTCTTTTTAAATTGTGAGGCCCAGAACTGCGCACAGTACTCAAGGTGAGGCTGCCACCAACACTAAATGCAGAGGGATAATCACTCTTTGACCGGCTGGCTACGCTGTGTTTGATGCACCCCGGGATGAGGTTTGCCCTCATGGCTGCCCAGGGCACACGCTTGCTGACTCCTACTGAGCCTGCTGTCGACCAGCACCCCCCAGATCCCTTCTGCAGGGCTGCTCTCAAGCTGCTCCTCTCACAATTTATACTTGTGTCTGGCATTACTCCATCCCAGGTGCAGAATCTGACACTTGAACTTGTTGAATTTCATCCCACTAAACATTGCCCAATGCTCCAATCTGTCTAGATCCCTCTGCAAGGCCTCTTGTCCCTCAAGACAGTCAACAGCACCTTCCAATTTAGTATCATCAGCAAACTTGCTAATGGTGCATTCAACTCCAATGATCCAGATCATTGATAAAAATATTAAACAGAATGAGCACTAGGATTGAGCCATGAGGAACACTGCTGGTGACTGGTCACCAGCCAGCAGCCAGAAATAGCCCCATTGAGCTCTGCCCTTCAGCCAGTTCTTCACCCAGCGTGCTGGTACCTGCTAATTTCACAGTTGGACAACTTGTACAGAAGGATGCCTGTGAGGGACAGAAACAAAGCCTTACTAAAATTAAAAAAAACTACATCCACTGACTTCCCTTCATCCACTAGGTGGGTGACCTCATCATAGAAGGATATGAAATTAGTTAAACAGGACTTTCTCTTTGTGAACCCGGTTGACTGTACCTGATGATTGCATTGCTCTTCAAATGCTTTCAGTAGTACCCAGTATGATCTTCTCCACAATTTTTCCAGGAACTGAGGTTAGACCTAACAGGTCTGTGGTATCCTGGGTCTTCCCTCTTGCCCTTCTTTGTAAATTGGAATAACATTGGCTTGCTTCCATTCAGCAGTAGAACAAGGACTTTAGCCTACTTTCTAGTAGTAGTTGTAAGGGTCTAACAACCCCTTGTTTATCCTGTTACCCTTATTTATTCTATTTTGAAAATATTTGACACTTAGCACTTTTTTTTTTCAGCTGAGGTCTGGTAAAGTAGCGAGAAAATGCATGGAAACAATAATCTAATACAATATTTTGCGGAGGATTGAAAGTCTACAAAATAAAACCACTTAGAATGTGTAGCACACTGTGTCTTGGAAATGTTTTTACAAACTTCAAGGAGTAATCTTCCAAAATCTCCCTGACATGTCTAAATTGCATTATTCCTGCCTCACCAATGGAAGGGTGAGTAACTGGCCAGTAAGCACTTTGATTAGTATTTATGAGTGTCTGACTCTCATTCCCTTACACAAATGAAGCTTTCTCTGCAGTAGTCTGCTGTAGGTATATCACTGAATGTGTACATGTAGTTGAAGTCTGTTCACTAAAAAGCTGTTGCTAATCTGGGATAGTTCTCTCTTTCTCTCTCTTTCTTTTAATTGAATTGCTCTCAGCTGACCATTGCAATCTAAAGTGCTAGCTCCTACCAGAGAACAGCAAAAGAAAAAAATATTTTTATAAAAAATTATGTGGACCTACCAGCAATGGCCATCATGTAATAAAGGCTAGTGTCTCTCACTCTATTCCTCTACTGAAACTTTCTATTTTGAGCTAGTTTATTGAAGCTTGTTTTGTAAAAGTTTCTAGGATATCCTCTCCTAGAAAAGGTTGGTAATGAATAGTTTGGCAACCTCCTAACACAGCAGCAGGTATTAAATGCGTAATTCTATATGACTTAAAGGCTTCATTAGGCCACCTTCAGTGGAGTTCTCTGAGTTTGAGATGTAATACCCTGAGTGAAGAAATGACTGAAGTTCACACTTAATTTCCTTTATTCTGGCTGAGACCCTTGCAAGCATGATTTGGAAAGGGTATAGTGGCTTGAAAGATACAGCCAGTTATGTTTAAAAGTAACAGAACTTTCTTTTTCTTCCCCAGTAGATTTCTAATAAAAAATCTTTACAGCAGTTAGAATGTGTGATAAAACTAGAATACTGTCTTCTAAGAAAACTGCTTCTTTTCATACATCATGCAACAGGAGATTCCCATGGGGAAACTACTAACTCTCTTGTGGGTGATTTTCAGTATTCACTTCACAGACTTAGACTGTCTAAAAACTGAATTTCTGCTTTTGAAAAATGCTAGATTTATAACCCTGGTGACTGACAGTTACTTGTGACAGAGCAGGCCATGGCCTGCTGCATGCAGCTTTTTAACACTGCCCTGGCAAAACACCTGGGTGGTTACTGGGAAAGGCCACGTAGGGGGTCAGCAAGTGCTGGTGTTGTTTGCTTACTTCTTGGTCTGCTTACTAAGGATGTTCAAAGAGTATTCATATCAGTGGTATTTATGTCAAACAATGTCAACCACATCAAAGACTAGATTCAAAGAGTTTCAATTTTCTTTAAACACTAATTCTGTAGCCAGAGGTTTTCTTTCAGATCGAGCTGCAGCGACATATGACATTACAACACTGTTACTTCTTACGATTCCATTCTTCTGAAGGTTACTGCCCAAAAAGCTCTGTCAACAGAGTAGTTTCTGTGAGTTTTTATCTGACTCAGGTCATATCAATCAAGTCACGTCAAACCTGTTAGATATTCTGATATACCTGCTGATATTGCAAGGAGCAGACTAAGAAACAGTCTATTAGCACAGCTGTGTGAACAAGAGGGGTAGTAACAAGCAGCTGGAGGGTAGTAGTATCTTAAACTGCTACAGATGTTTACAAAATGGACTTCTGTTCACAGTCCAGCAAATAGCTTAAGATTGAGTTCCTCACCACAGTTTTGGCAATCAAGATTTTTTAAAATCCTTTGCACTTACCTACATCAGGTTAGAGACCTAGAGAAAATTTCAGTGGCAAAAAGAGAAAGCAAATCCTGCTTGGAAAACATAGCAAGAATTAAATAGTGAATGACAAATAAAACAAACCTCCACAGTAACTTAGGTCTCTCTTGATTAACTCGGGTCCCAACATGCCAGTGCAAACAAGCAGCACAGAAATGTTTTTTTCATAGAATCATAGAATAGTTTGGGTTGGAATGGACTTTTAAAGGTCATCTAGTCCAACCCCCCTGCAATAAGCAGGGACGTCCTCAACTAGATCAGGTTGCCCAGAGCCCCATCCAGCCTGACCTTGAATGTTTCCAGGGATGGGGCATCTACCACCTCTCTGGGCAACCTGTTCCAGTGCTTCACCACCCTCATTGTGAAAAACTTCTTCTTTGTATCTAGTCTAAATCTCCCCTCTTTTAGTTTAAAACCATTACCCCTTGTTCTATCACAGCAGGCCCTGCTAAAAGTTTTTCCCCATCTTTCCTATAAGACCCCTTCAAGTACTGAAAGGCTGCCATAAGGTCTCCCTGGAGCCTTCTCTTCTCCAGGCTGAACAAGCCCAACTCTCTCAGCCTGTCTTCATAGGAGAGGTGCTCCAGCCCTCTGATCATTTTTGTGGCCTCCTCTGAACCCACTCCAGCAGGTCCATGTCCTTCCTGTGTTGGGGGCCCCAGAGCTGGACGCAGTACTCCAGGTGGGGTCTCACCAGAGCAGAGTAGAGGGGCAGAATCACCTCCCTTGAGCTCCTGGCCACACTTCTTTTGATGCAGCCCAGGATACGGTTGGCTTTCTGGGCTGTGAACACATTGTTGGCTCATGTCCAGCTTTTCATCCACCAGTACCCCCCAAGTCCTTCTCGGCAGGGTTGCTCTCAATCCCTTCATCCCACAGCCTGTATTGATACCGGGGGTTACTCCGACCCAGGTGCAGGACCTTGCACTTGTCCTTGTTGAACCTCATGAGGTTCACCCGGGCCCTCCTCTCAAGCTTGTCCAGGTCCCTCTGGATGGCATCCCGTCCCTCAGGCATGTCCACTGCACCACTCAGCTTGGTGTCGTCCGCAAACTTGCTGAGGGTGCACTTAATCCCACTGTCTATGTCATTGATGAAGATATTAAACAGTACTGGTCCCAATACAGACGCCTCAAATCACCTCCCTGTCCTCCATGTGCCTCAGCATAGCTTCTAGGAGGATCTGCTCCATGATCATGATCTTCCCAGGCACAGAGGTGAGGCTGAAAGGTCGGTAGTTCCCCAGGTCCTCCTTCCTACCCTTTTTAAAAATGGGTGCAATGTTTCCCTTTTTCCAGTCCCCAGGGACTTCACCTGACCACCACAACTTTTCAAATATCATGGAGAGTGGCTTGGCAACTACATCAGCCAATTCCTTCAGGACTCTGGGATGCATCTTGTCAGGTCCCATAGACTTATGTACGTTCAGGTTCCTCAGGTGGTCACGAAGCAGATCTTCTCTTACAGTGGGTGGGACTTTGCTTCCCCAGTCCCTGTCTTGTGGTCCATCCACTGGAGAGGTGTGGGAAGAGAGGCTGCCGGTGAAGACTGGGGCAAAAAAGTCATTGAGTACCTCAGCCTTCTCCTTGACCATTGATACCAGTTTGCCAGTCCTGCTCATCAGGGGGGGTATGCTTTCTTTGACTTTCCTTTTCTGGCTGACATACCTGTAGTAGCCCTTCTTGTTATTCTTTGCATCCCTTGCCAAGTTCAGCTCCAGCTGCGCCTTGGCCTTCCTGACCCCATCCCTACACAACTGGGCAGCGTCCCTATACTCTTCCCAGGATACCTGTCCCTGCTTCCACTGCCTGTGAATTTCCTTCCTGTCCTTTAGTTTGGTCAGTAGGTCTCAACTCAGACATGCTGGTCTCTTGCCTTCCTTGCACTATTTCTTACACCTGGGAATCGAGAGCTCTTGTGCTCTATGGAAAGTGTCCTTAAAGATCTGCCAGCTCTGTTCTGCTCCCTTGTCCCTGAGGGCAGTTTCCCAGGGGATCCTATTGACTAACTCCTTGAAGAGCTGGAATTTTGCTTTCCTAAAATTCAGGGTCCTGACTTTACCCTTCGCCTGACCCATATCCCTCAGGACTGTGAACTCCCCCAGCACATGATCACTGCAGCCCAGGCTGCCTCCAATCTTGACACCACTGATTAGCTCACTCACATTGGTGACCATCAGGTCCAGCATAGCATCCCCTCTGGTAGGGCTGTGTAATACCTGGCTTAAGAAGTTCTCCTCCATGCACTCCAGGAGTCTCCTGGATTGCCTGCAGCTCACTGTGCTGCTTTTCCAGCAGATGTTGGGGTGGTTGAAGTTTCCCAGCAGGACAAGAGCCTGCGAGCGGGGTGCCTTCTGTAGCTGGAGCAAGAAGGCTTCGTCAATAGGCTCCCCTTGGTCAGGTGGCCTGCAGTAGACCCCAGCCACAAGGTTCCCTTTGTTGCCTCAGTCTCTGATTCTTACCCATAAGCTTTCAACCTGCTCGTGGCTGTTCTTCAGAGACAGCTCCTCACACTCTAACCATTTCTTGATGTACAGGGCAATGCCTCCACCCCTCCTTCCTCGCCTGCCCCTTCTGAACAGCCTGTGGCTGTCGATAGCTGCACTCCAGTCATGGGATTTGTCCCACCAAGTTTCAGTAATGGTAACTAGGTCGTAGCCTTCTAGCAGCACGGTGGCTTCCAACTCCTCCTGTTTGTTGCCCATGCTGCGTGCATTAGTGTAGAGGCCCTTCAGCTGGGCTGTCGGCCATATCGCCTTCATGGAGGAACACCCCTTAATTCCTTTGAGGTCTTTCACTGGTGTTTCCCTGTTGGCTCCAATTACCTCAGGAGACCCTGGTTTGTCTCCATAAGTCTTCAATTGTGCTTCAGTGTAGCCAGCACATCTCAGAGCAACAGGCTGAGGGCCCTCGCTAGCACCCCATCCCTCTAACCTCGACCTGTCATCCCACAGCTTGTCATGGGCAAGCCTGATATTATCCCCCTCCCCCTTCAAGTCTAGTTTAAAGCTCTGTCAATGAGCCCTGCTAGCTTGTGGGCAAAGACCCTCTTCCCCCTTTGAGAAAGGTGAATCCCATCTGGTGCCAGCAGACCTCATGCCACGTAGGCCATCCCATTGTCGAAAAATCCAAAATTGTGGCAATGACACCAGACAGTAGACTGGGCCGTTCTGTTTCTGCCAGTGTCACTGCCTGCAACTGGAAGGAGGGAGGAAAAGATAACCTGCGCTCCAGATTCCCTTACGGACCGTCCCAAGGCCCTGAAGTCTCTTTTGATTGCCCTCGGACTACGCGTTGCAGCTGCATTGCCATCCACATGGAAGAGCAGTAATGGGTAATAGCCTGAGGGCCGTACCAGACTGGGAAGTTTCCTAGTGATGTCCTTAAACTGGATGCCAGGGAGGCAGCAGACCTCCGTAACAGGAGGGTCTGTCCGGCATATAGGACCCTCTGTTCCCCTCAGAAGGGAGTCACCTACAACTATAACCCTTCTTTTCTTCCTCGCAGAGGTGGTTGTGATATGAGGAGTAGGCTTTTCTAGCCTCGGCAACACCTCTGGTGTAGATGGATCATCATCCAGATCCTCCATTGGCTGGCCTTCCACATCCAGAGCCTCATATCTTTTGTATAGAGGCACCTGGGAAGTCAAGGTGGGCAAGGGAGGGGTACATCTGCCACCCCGGACGTGGACTTGCTTCCATTCCCTCCTTTCCTTTAAGCTACTGCATTTTGCCTGGTGGGGGGAGGATACAGGACCCCTTTGATCTTGGGTGTTTTCTAGTGGCTTTTCCTGTTTCTGTCTCAGGGAGGCCAGAGCATGGTTCCATCAGTCTATCTCTTGCTCAGAGTCCCGGGTGCTCCTTAACCTTTCTACTTCATCTCATAGCTCTGCCACCAGGCTGAGCAGATCGTCCACCTGGTCACACGTCACACAGCCACTCTCACTGCTGCCATCCATTGCCAGTGACAGGCTCTGGCATTCCCTGCAGCCCAAGACCTGCACGGCTGCGTGTTTTCTAGGGAGCTCCGTGTGGGTAGCCACGTACATTCCGGCGAGTGCAGAGGCCGTGGCTTTTTTCCAGGTGTACACCATACCCGGGCTCCTGCCGAGAGGGCGAGGACCACCAACTGAACTCACCTCCTGCACCATTAGAGTGACTATGCCCTCCCTGTGCACCCTCCCATGTGAACTGCCGCGCAAACTGCCGTGCCACGCCCTGACTGACGTGCCACGCCCTGTTTGCCTGCTCTGTTCACGGTGGTCCTGGTCGCTGGCGCTCCCCAGGCTGCTTTTTGCAGGCGTGGGGGTGGCTGCAATTGCTCTGGCAGCGCCCAGGCCTCCTCAGCATTTCCCCAAGAGCTGCTGGCTCCTGGCAGGTCTCCCCACTGCCCTGGTGGTTCCCTGCCTTGAGAAACCCCCTGTGCACCAAGATCTGCCTCTCCACTGCAGATCAGACCAGCTCCGGAGCAGGTCCCCTTAATGACTGACTATGCCTTCAACACTCCTCCCATGTTTGGTTTCTGTAGACAGCAAAATCTCAAGTGTCCCAGGACCAGGATTCTCTCCAATTCACTAAAAATTTCTACACAATTTTTTCTGGGCTGTATTAGTTGATCTAAATGTAGTAACATCACTTTAGAAGGTGAACTGAACACAGTGACCCTCGCCTACCCCAACAACCCCATGCAATGCTACAGGCTTGAGGAAGAGTAGCCAGAAAGCTGCCCGTACCTGGGACTGTTGGTCGACAGCCGGCTGAATATGAGCCAGCAGTGTGCTCAGGTGGCCAAGAAGGCCACTAGTATCCTGGCTTGTATCAGAAATAGTGTGGCCAGCAGGACTAGGGAAGTGATCGTCCCCCTGTACTGAGCACTGGTGAGGCCACACCTTGAGTACGGTGTTCAGTTTTGGGCCCCTCACTACAAGAAAGACATTGAGGTGCTGGAACGTGTCCAAAGAAGGGCAACGAAGCTGGTGAAGGGTCTAGAGCACAAGTCCTATGAGGAGCAGCTGAGGGAACTGGGGTTGTTTAGCCTGGAGAAAAGGAGGCTGAGGGGAGACCTTATCGCTCTCTACAGCTACCTGAAAGGAGGTTGTAGCGAGGTGGGGGTCGGTCTCTTCTCCCAAGTAGCAAGTGATAGGATGAGAAGAAATGGCCTCAAGTTGCACCAGGGGAGTTTTAGATTGGATATTTGGAAACATTTCTTCACCAAAAAGGTTATCAAGCACAGGTACAGGCTGCCCAGGGAAGTGGTTGAGTCACCATCCCTGGAGGTATTTAAAAGACGTGTAGATGTGGTGCTTAGGGACATGGTTTAGCGGTGGACTTGGCAGTGCTAGGTTAATGGTTGGACTTGATGATCTTAAAGGTCTTTTCCAACCTAAATGACTCCATGATTCTATGAGAGGCAAATGTACCTTCCACACTAGGTCTTCTGCATATGTACTCTAAATAGATAATTTAAGCAGATAAACTTTGCCTGTCCAAACTGCAGGACATGGCACTGAACAGTCTTGAGCACGCACCCCAGCGCGGTGAGCTCACCAAGCCACACTGCAGCTCCTTTTTAGCCTCCACATCGTAATTTCCTTTGCACAGAATTGGGGCATGGAAAGAGGAATTGTAACACAGGATCCAAGCACAGCCTGCATGCACATGTGAGTTTAGGAGCTGAGGTGACCTTGTCTCCTTGTTTGAAACGTGGCATTAGTGGTCATTCTTTTCTCTGTTCTCAAATAAACTAATAGAGAACTCCTTACTTTCTATATCTTCAGTTGCATGGGTTAAAAATAAATCTGTCAAGATTTCTCTGAACAATAGTAGATCCTAGAGTAAAATGAGTTGATTTGTTGGGTCATTTTACTCTTTATTTGTGAAAGTGTAGACAACCATGGAAGTAACTGAATCCTACCATAATAAGTATTCATCTGAATACCTAAACTATCTGTCTGTTGTGGTCTTGTTTGTAAAAGTTTCAGTCTACCAAAGAAAACCAAACAGTGTGATTTAGATGACTCACAACACAAGGTGAACAGTGAATACTAATTCCTATATATGTTGAACAATTCAGAGACTACATCTGAAAAGTATTAACTGATGGTATTTATTGGCCAATAGCTGTTACATTCACAGTAGCTGTGACTGATAAGTGAACAATTTAATGAACAAGAGTAAATAAGTATTATTCCAAATGAAGAGTTCAACCAGTTTCTTTTTTCTATTGAGTCAAGAAGATACCAGTTTATGACAATGGTCCCATAACAACGGCAAGTTTTTTATTACAATTTTATCCAAGTTAGAAACTCATTTCAGACATGGGAATTTTTGATATTTTGGTTAAGAACCTGTTCTTCAGGTAGAGTGCAAAATACTTGTCATTGTTAGCCAAAGACATATCTCAGCAGAAGAGGGAGGTGAACCCATATTGGCAAGGTACAGATCTGGTTTTCCTTTATCATATGTATTCCTTTATCATTTATACATAACCTTAAGTGAACATGAAAAAAAAAAGTACATAATTCTTCTCATTGAATGTCTACTTGGAAGGTATACTGAAAACAAGGTTTATAGAGGAAGAAAAAATGAAGCCAGGTTTACAGGCGACATCAGTAGGAATAACATGGTAACAAGGCTCTCGTGTAGGCACATATTTATAAGTATTTGTTTATTCAAGTTTTCTTTCCAAACTCTTTCGAAAAGCTGCTATAATGTCAGCCTTTTGGCAGACCCAGAAAAAGCAGTTAAAAATATCTTTACATTCAAGACACTGACCCATTATTGCAAAAGTACACGGAGTTGCTCAAAATAGCTGTTCAGATGGGCTGAATCTTCCAGACGAAATTCTGTGTTTCCATAGACTAGGAACCCCTGATGCAATCTGATGTCTATGGACACGTCTGTGACTTTTGCTGCACACTGTTGTTATGCATGTGCTTTTTTTCGTCATTATGAATTAAGGCAACTAGATGCATATAGCAACATACATTACAGCTGAAGTAAACTCAAAATGTCATAGCTGAATAGTCATAGCAATATCTTTTTCACAGTAAATATATAAATGAAACAATGCCAAGACAAAAACATTTCTGAAGACAGTATCTTGAAACCGCTAGAAAAATAATTCAGAGGTCTACCATCTGGAGTGAGTTCAAGGCATATGAAAAGCACTTGCCTGCTTAAAGCAAGGGTACTATTCTTAAGGTTTTGCCTCTACTGCGGAAGACAGCTTAGTTTCTCTGCCTCCCTTTCAGTTTTGACAATAGTTTTGGTAACTTTTGCTGCTGAGGGAGGAGCTGTAGTATGTAAAAAGTGCCAGAGTGCCTCTTCCTAACAGAGCCAGTGCTCTTCCCAGTGAACTCATTATGACAAACAAGCATTTAGTTTGCCATCTCCAGCATTCTTTGGTGATTAAAATGTAGTTTTGACCAGGAAGCTTTCAGGCTGGAACTGCCTTAGCACCTTTTTCTTCTTACACAGAACCACACCAGAAAAAAATCAATGCTCATTTTTACCTGCAAAAATTACTACTTGGCCCACCACTGATCAGGAAATGTCTTTGTTTGCGTTTTACTCTTAATAAAACTTTAATATGAAACACACTTTGTAGAAAGCCTGAAAGAGGACTCCTTTGTGTTCTGCAGTAGGGCAACCATATTTCACTACCAGACTGAGTAACTATTCAGAGAGCAAAAAGATTTGGGAAATCATGACTAACACCAAAAAGCTGAGGAAGGTTTCCATGATTATATTGGGCACAGGGGATAGGAAAAGACAAATCAAAAAAGGTTATCCCAAGAGATATTCCATTCCTTAAGATTTACAGAAAACAGGGATAGGTTTACAAAAAAAAAATGGGTTTAAGTCTGAAATTTGAATTGGAATGTAAAAGAAACTTCATACCACAGTTTTGTACCACACACATATAAAAAAATTGAATCAGACCGTAGGACTAAAAATACCTCAGCTTTGAACATTTTTCCCCCATTCTTATTAGAGTTGAAAGCATGCCCATTGATCTAGCAAGAGCAATTTGCTAATAATTAGACCAGCAAGGGAAGAATTGGGATTTTAACCAGGAGATGGGGGAGGAGGAGGTGCTTAAACTTCACAAGTCCCAGTTTAATACAGATGAAAGAGGAACAACTCATACCCTTCCTCACAGCAAAATACATACAATTACGCTAGTCACTATACCAAGTTACCGTACAAAGCCACAAATCCAAGGGTTTATAGATTCATATAGAGATTGAGATAGGAGATTATAGATAGCAATACTATTTGAGATAACCATAAAATATTTTTAATGCTTACTGATATAAGTAGAAGATCTCTGGTTCTCCCCATCATTTGCGAGTGAGTTTTTGCTTTTACCTCAGTGCACGTTACCAATGCTTGTAGCCAGATACCCCAGAAGTGGTAGTTTGCATTACAAAAGCTGACAGTAACTCAGAAATACACGATTTTAAATAATAATTACCTCTGAAAGTTTTTACACAAATGTTTGTGCATTCTAGCTTAATAAAACTTTTTAAAAGAAATAAAATAAGTGTGAAAGAATGTAGATTTTTATGAATAGTTAAGAAGGTAACTGTTCCTCTCGTCATCCTAGCTGTGAATGCTTATCAATCAATTCAAAAAAATATCAAAGGTATTCATTTTCTTATAAAATATGCATTGTTTTTTATTTTAAAAGAAAGAGAGAAATCAATTTTTTTGTTTGAAGGGCACATTAAAAATGTAAGCTCAAGAGCATGGGATACATTTCACAGAAGATTGCAACTGCTAACTTTTTTTTCTCATCTACCAGAAGAAATCAAATGAAACCAGTTCGCCTCTAGGGTTTTAAACATCATTACAATTCATCTTAATAATGAAGTTAAAATTAACTGAAAGAAGACAAAATTAAAAAAAAAAAATCCTCAACCAAAAGCCTTTCCCCTTGCCAACACATGAGTTTATTCAAGAAAAATGGATAAAAGTAATGCCTGCTATAGGTATATAAAATGAACAGTGAGATATCAAAAGCATAGGTGTCATTGGATTCAGGAAGTACAAGACTGCATATACATACTGCAGATACATTTGTAAAAGCAATAAATGTGTGTTTTCCAAACTAGACACAAAGCATACAAAATATAAGAACAAAGGTATGAAGATATGCTATAATTATACTGGTAATAGCACTCTGAAAATATATGGTTCCAATACAGCCTTTTTATTTATTTATCTGCAGAAGAATGAAAGCATGGTGCAGAGGTCAGTAAGGGCATCTGCTCTATCCAGGCCCCCCATAAATGCTTTAATGAGTTTGCTTGCATTCACTGACCTTGATCTTAAACTATGCTGAGAGCTTTCCATTCCTACAGTGTGCGGAAAGCACCTTACAGTATTAAGCCTGCTGTCTCCCATCTCCTCGGAATGTGCACTAAGCTTATTAGGAATGTTTTATATCACAAATTAAGTCCTTTAGGAAAAAAAAAAGGTTGTCATATTCCAGCTATGACAATGATGCTGACAATAACGGATAGTGCTGTAAAGCTGAACAAAAGGAGAGCACTGGTGGTTTCTACAGCTGTCAGGAAAGATCCCCATCTTACTATCTTTTTACCCTGTCTGACTGTCAATTTTAGTAACACTAAATCATTGTGCAGCCATTTTAAACATTCTGCATGCTTTAAACAGACCTGTGGAAAAAACAACCACGTGTTCGCTCCAGCTTGGTGAAGAGTGTAAACAGAAAGGAATCTGACCCTAGGAGGTATTTCCACTTGCCCTTTTGCCCTTGATGCCTAGAAGAAATCTTTTCAACAACAACAAAAACAGCATGGATGAAGGAAGGAGAAGGCTGAATTCGCCTGAGGGAAATTGCCCTCTGACAAGTTTCTTCACAGATTCTTTAAACCTAAAAGTTGCAGGGTAGCAAAGTGACTGAGTCAGCCACAGCTAAATCTGAAATTACAAACTCCAGAGAGAGCGGCATTATAGCTGAGATAACACCAGGAGCGGTCTCTGGAACTGCAGTACTCTTCCTACACCTCCTCCTCATTTTGTAGCATTGCTATATACATGCAGAAGCAACACAAAAACCTTGAGTTTAACCCCACTGGCAGAATGTAGACATCTACAAAGCTTTGCCGTTAGTCAATGCAAGTGCTTGTTTTGTTACCACCTCCTCACAGTCTGACTGATCCTGGAAACTGCTATTGCCGTTAAAGACTATGGCCAGTCTTCAGCATTCATTTGCCTGCTTCACACCTCTCCAAAACACAACCTTACCCTCTTTCAAGCCTCTTTGTAACACCAGTTCCTTTCACTATGCAGGAAAGATGACGCCTGTGTGGAACTCCTTGCTTCAGAATGGTTTGGATACCACAAGCTAACGTGTGTCCAGAAAGCAACCTGACAACTTTAGGGAAGAAAAATCCACCACGGACTATTAACAACATGACACCACTTCAGGAAGTTTCTGAGTTGAATTGCTGAAGATTAGTAGAGTATTCTGGGAAAGTATTTCTACATCTGTCCCTTATACTCTTCCCCATTCATAAGTGACCAGCTACTCTCCGAAACTGGATACCATGCTAGATGGACCCTTGATTTGACTGGGGCCAGTCGCTCTTCTTTTCACTTGTGATTTTTCAAACTGTTGCTTATTGCTACTGAAAAAAACCCAGAATTAAGTGAAGTGAAAACTTCATCTGCAAACTGTGCCCATAACTTACTACGTTCTATTTGTCCTCTCTGGCTAGTAGTTTATTCATAATACTGTCATGACTTCTGCTAAGACATTAAGCCCTTCACAACTTTAAGGTTTGCTTCAGTAATACATATGCCCAGCAGCTACAAGGATCCCAATCTTGTTTCCTCATCTAGGTGCTATTATAGTACAAACAAAAAGTACAACTGTATGATGCTTTTTTGTGTTCAGATGGGTGGATGTCTAATTTTTCTCTTCTGCATCCGCCTTGAAATTGAAAATAAAACTCCGAGAAACACAGATCACAGGTTTAGCCAGTTTCCGTCCTGAGAAGATAGGCAGGCTGTTATGGCTCTCTTTGAAACATCTTCTGCCCTTTTAGATTTTCTACTTGCTCACTGTACTTTTAAGACCTTTGTGGTTTCTTTCACAGAGGGAATACTTGGAACAGATCTGCAAATCCATGAAGTGTCCAAGAGTACAAAAAACTGCTGCAGTACAAAACCCCCTAATCTACCTTTTTTTTTAATTAAAATACGACTTTTCTTGACATTTCAAACTTTACAAAAGTAAACTGGAAATGTTTTGTTCTAATTAGCTTTTTCAAATTCTGTTTTTCCAATCCACATTGCCTACAGCAAAATACTACCTTGAAGATCTGAAGAGGCATAGCAGAGTAGGTATTGACTGAGCTGTTAGCCAGAAGAGTAGATCTCAGTGGACTGAGAGGTTGGACTTTGATGGAGCTGGCATAATGAATGGATATTTCCCTACAGCCCAGGCACTCATTTGCAGTAAATACCCAGCGTATTGGTGAGGTCTTTGCAACTGTTTGGCAGTATTGCAAGAGCAGGATCTGTCAGTAAATAGAGAAAAGAATGATAGACCTGGAACACAGTGTTGGTAGTGCTCATGCTAACAACAAACAAATGCCTCTTCATATTTGCTAATCCTTGCTAACTGGATCAGCATGATTCTGTCATACTTTACCACTAACTTCATACTTATATTTCAAGTACTGTGAAAGGAGTAAGAGTGGGAACACCTCATGACTGCAGAGAATTGTCATTTCAAACAAAAGGAGTACTTATCAATTTCATTCAGCTTTTCCCAGGCAGTTATGTGTGACAAAGAAAAAGACAGCAGTGTGTGGACCTCTTACATGATAACTAGTTTATTACCGTTAGCTACTTTGAAAAGGTGGAATGGAGCTTCTAAAATTATTATCAGAATAATTAATGACATAAATAAAACTAATGAGAAGTGATGCTGTTCTGGACATTTCAGAGACCCATAGTGATTTGTTAGGTTCAATGGCAGAACCCACACAGCGTTACTGTAATGATCAGTTCTTCTGGTACTAACAGATGTTTCGCTCATGTGGCAAAGTGACATACTCAAATCTTACAAGAAAACTGTATCCAGCATTATTCATCTGCAACCTATACAGTTCAATAAATAGAATAGAATAGAATAGAATAGAATAGAATAGAATAGAATGAAACCAAGTAATCAGCTAACCAACATTTTGACTTCAGTGGGATTTAGGTTTCCCCCCAGGCACTTAGAAGCAAAGAAGATGCTGATACAGGAAGGAAGCCATTCCTATATCATTACTGAAACCTGAACTCAGTATGACCCAATGTTATTTCTGAATATCTACTTACTGCTACACTTCTAAGCTCAGCAGAGCAGGGTATTCTGTTTGACTGGTATCTGGCTCAGCATGACAACAATTCTGACTTCAGCACGTAATTGCTATCCTAATATAAATATCCAATAAAAATAACATAAAAACATAGTTTAGCTTAGATTGTTTACTGTGCTGCCTAGGCGTAAAATGACCAGTGTTCTCTCTTCACCTTGCTAGTAAAAAATTTGCTAATGCATAACAATAATTAAGGGCCTGCTGAATGAAACAGCGCTGATTATTCAGAGAAAATTGACTTTGCTTGTTAATAAATCCAAAGAAAATACAAGCTCTGCTTTGTAGAACAACCATGATCTCAGAGGTTATACATTAAGACATTAGATACAGTGCAGTTCACCATCTTCCAAGAAGCAGTAGTAATCTTTTGTGTAACAGCAACAGTAACCACTGTGGCAGAGATGATTTGAATTTTTCTGTTTCAGACTTGAAAAGGGTTTGTGCACCTGAAAGCCGGTACGTTTTTCTGGATATATTGCTTTTTCTAATAAAAGATTTTTCCCTATAAGTCTTGCCTACCTTATAAGCCTCTATGATATTCACTAACATAACGCTATTCTTGTGAATTTTAATCTACTTTTCCAGTGCAAAATGTCAGGTTCATCACTACATAGTAAATAAGACAAAGGAAGGCAAAGTAAGGTAGCAAGAATGCGTCCCCATCTATATGTTATCTGGAGTCTTAAAGACAGCAGATATAGATGTATACATATTCATGTACATATATACAAAATATATATGATTTAACTCCTGAAATCCTGGATCCTATGGACATGAATGGGAAAACAGAATTCTTAACGGTTAATGGGGCCAAACACTTGAATCCAGTGAAGTATAAGACATTTTAAAGCTGAGGCTTTCCACTGCTCACTGATATATTTCTGTTATTGCAAACTGCCAGCAATTATGAAAAGCCTTTAGTGCACAATGTAATGATTGGTCATACAGAGGGAATTCTCTTTATTTTCTATTCTGCAGAGGGTAAAGCTGACATTAAAATCAACACCTCTGTCTTCAGTTGTTTAATCCCTTGACTTACATTTAGAAAATATAATAATATATCAGTACCAGAGAGGAGTAATAATGGTATTTAGTTTGCTACACACGAATGATTTCTGCATGTGCACAAAAGTCTGATGTGCTTTTGATTTTTCATTCATTGGTAGGAATTTTAGAGCTTTTCATCGCACCACTGGTTTCAATCTCAACAGAAACACAGAAATAAATTATCTGCCTTTAAACTCTGAGGTATTTGCAGGTGGAATACTACTTACGATTAACTTGGCATTGAGTGAACATTTAGGGATTTCTTCCCTGAATAAATTAAAGTATGTGATTGGTAGGTAAGTGAGAGAAAAAACATTCAAGTAAGCACAGGAACAGGAAGGAAAGTTCCAAAAGTCCCTAGAGTCCCTCCTCAGTCTACTCTAAGCATAAATTTTGAAAATGAAGAAGAAAAATGTATCAATGTCTACGAAAATATCAATTTGAGTGTAATATGGAAAATAGTAATTTGAATGGTAACCATATTGCTCTGTCCCCAAGTTATTTATGTCTTTCAAATAACGTTATGAAAAAAAATGAGTAACGTTACTTTCAGCAAATGCTTATTTTAGTTGCTAAACTGCTAACAGTAGTTTGTGAGATAATTGGGTTATTTTTCCTACAGGGAAATAAATACTTACTGCTTTATGTACTTTATATGGTTGAAAATCAATGATGTAACTTCAAGTGTGGGAGTTATTTACTGATTTAAATTCAATTTATCTTGTAAGTGGATTCCTTGTCTTTTTAAGTTAGTTAACAATTTGCTTAACAACTTACTTAAAGGGACCAAAATTTTGAAAAATAAACTTGTATGTATATAAGTTTTGGACAACTATATGAATTATTTTACTCTGTAAATAAAATTTGTGTGCAAATACATTGTTTCAATTGATCTAAATATAGCTCTTTAAGCATATTTATTATGTATGGTTCTTCCATTTAACATATGCATTTTAGAGTTGCATTCATTTTTTACTTCAGCTGTTGTTTTCCATTATCAAAAGTAGTCACTGGTGGTATTATATTCAGTAGAAGAAGGGATCTGAAAGATTTTATATTGACTTTCAAATTATATTGGCTTGAAACAGGTCTATACTTAGGCATATTCTTAAACTTCCATTTGAATTTACTTGCCATCTACAGGAGGAATGTACATGCAGAACATATTCCTGGATGAAGGATAAAGTATTATTCCTCTGTCTTTTGTTTTGCTTTGTTTTAACCTTATAGCAATAAAATCAGTTCATTACCTGAAGCTATTCTTCACAGCTCATTCTTCTGAAAATAAGTACCACAAATAATGAGTGTACTCTATTTAGAATTTTAGGCAGGAGAGGAGGGGTTTGCTTTGCTACGGTTCTGTTGGATTATGTCCTCAGGTATGTTGTTGAAAGTTAAATAATACATTGAGAGATGGAGAGTACTAAATAATGCAGGTTTGCAGGGTATGAGTTTTCTTATGCTAAGCAAGGGAATATTCTTTGAACAGAAAATTGTAACTGGAAGAAAAATATGTCCTTGTGCTAGAGAATTTTTTCATTTTAACTTCAGTCAATAAAAACAATTCATTAAGTTTCCAAATTAGCTATCATACATATATTCTAGACCACAAGTTCAGGCAACTGTTTGAAAACCTATGCATTATATATTATATATCAACATGTGAACAAACACAGGAAAAGAGAATATGTTATTTTGTGCCATAGTCAAGCTAAAAAACACTTATGGGAGAATTTACCTTCTTTACAAATTGATCAGATGACATCTGATTGCTTAAACATCCCTTGTTTAAGACATTTTCACTTTGCACTTTCCTGTGAATTTGGTGTCATATCTCAGGCCTAGTTTGTAACTCAGAAAAAATACAACATCTGGGCAGTTAACTCCAGTAATAATTTCTATATTCTTTATTTCCAAACAAACAAAAATATCAATATGGTAACTAAAATTTTTTTCCTTCTTTTTTCTTTTAGAGACATAGGAACTAGCAGTGGTAGCTCACTGAATCATTCTTATATTATTTCTTTGAACATAACACTTAGGAGCTCATCAGAGTGGACTCTCTATACCTGAGACTAGAGACTGTGCCCCTGTTTCAAGAGAGATGCGCTTCACAGTCCCAGTCTCTGTGTGTGTATCCTGGCTAGCTCGTGTCTGCAGAGCAAGTGTGCTCCATGGGGACCTCTTGGAGAGCACTGTGGCTGAGAAAAGAGGAGCAGTGCTCACCCAGCTGTTGTCCTGATAGGCAGCAAGGATGTGTCCGAGGACACACAAAGGGATCAAGACTGCTGAGCACACCTGCTTCAAAAGAGCTACAACACCTCTTTCAACAACAACAACAAAAAGTAAAAGGTGAATTGTGAGACAACATTAGCCAGCATAGTAGGCAGAATCTCAGGGAAACCATTTCTCTTCTACTGGGCAGGATTCAAAACAGCAGTTCTGATTTCATTCAGGTTTTCATAAAATTGTGACACCTTGTAATTCAGATGAGATTAAAATCCAGGAACTAGCGCTGAAACCCAGAAGGTGCTCTGCAGTGTTTGTAACATCCATATCAGTGAATAAAGCAGGGCCAGGGGTCCAAGTGCTGAGCCATGTTTATTCATACTCTTAACCCTTTAGGACTCTCCACAGCAGCATTTTGATGTGTGTCAGTTAGCATGTGATCAGATTCCTGGGCAGAGTTCAGGGACTAGGATGGGCCAGGGATCATTCCAACACAGACATAAGGCTCTGAAGAGGAGGAATTTGGCTTCTTTTTTTTTTTTTTTTTTGGTGTAAGCAGTGATTTGCAGCCTGATTTTGCGATCAGACAACAATCAGACAATGATCTTTTTGGTCTCTAGCAGCCCTTGAGTTGAATGCATCCACTCAGTGATGAGCTCCAGCTGTCTGGAGACCAGAAGCAGGGTCCTGCAGCACTCTGCTCAGTTGCCAGTGTCACACGTTAAGCTATTTAAAGATGCAGTCCGTGTTACCATGTCCCAGCTAACTACCAATACCAATATAATCTGAAGTTCAACATTACTGAAATACTGAGTCACTTTCTGCAAATGTTTGATTAACCTGTATGATGCCTCTCTGATATTCACAGCTGGGCTTCAAATTCTGCGTTTAAGCTTCTGATGACACTGATGATACTTCAACTAGACAAGATGTCTCTTCCAAGTTCTATCTTCTGTTTACACTTTGCACTTAATCGCTTAAAATTTTTAGGGTAACACCTGAATTTCAGTTATCTTTCTTCTATATTTTCCCATTCATCTGGCACACACTAATACTAAATATTTCATTCCCACATGCTTTGCTTTATTTCTAGGAAGCAAAGATTTTTTTAAACGTTTACCCAAATCAAGTGTCGTAACTTCTAGTCCGACACATAAAAATCTTCCCATTTAGTAATTCAGCAAACACACATTTCTAGACTATATGGTGTTGTTTGATAAGAGAGCAGGAAAGCAGCTATTTTCTGATTTAAAGATAGTTTATCTTCTTTTATGGTTTTCATGCCAGTTACAAAAAAAATGTCTTGGAAAATATTGTCTTCTCAGAGTACAGATTGTGGTAGGCAGATAAAGTATCTAAATATTATTGACCTCATAACTTTTTCTGTGTTCATCAGGGTCAATTAGCAAATTAATTCACATGGTAACGCATACATCACAAAGTTAAGCCTTAAACTTAAAAGCATTTTTTGTATGGCACTGACAAACTGTAGATAATTCTTGCCCATGCTGCTGCTGAACCCTCGAAGTGTCAAAAAACTTTCGCCAAAGAAAGGATTGCCAAAAATCAATATAATCTACTGGGCATGGACATGATAACTATTTCAAAGAATGTACTGGTGCACAAATGAGATCATTTATGCAGACTTCCTTTTTAGTCGTCTTTTTGCTCCCTACCCTCCTCTAAGCACAAGTCAAATTAAAAATGACACACACCTCAGGTATAATGCATTTCTTAGAGCACTAAATAAGTCAATTAATACAATAGAATAAGTGGACCTGAATGAATGATTTTTTTTTCCCCTGATAAATGATGTTCTATTTTTTATTCATTAATTATCCCAGATCAGATTAAAACAGCCAATATCAGCCATTTAACCATTCTTTTTTGGCTATTTCAAATCATGAAGCCTCTGAGAGGTTTGCATTAATATGCAGTACATATCATTTCTGTTTTTCTTATGCTGACTTGTATGTACTTACCTGTGTTTCAGATTAATCTTTAAATTATTCTATGCATGTCTGGTCACAAAGCGGTAATACCTGCCATTCAGTTACTCCGTATTTTAAGACAGGTGGGAGCTCTACTGCAACTGGCTAATATCTCTTTGAATTGTTTCTAAAACTTTTGGTGCTGCCTGCTCTGCTCTTTTACGCAGGTAGAAGCTGCTGGAATTCATTAAAGCCACACTGCAAGATAAACGTAGCCGCATCTTGCATGCTGGAGCATGCAGTTACTCGCTTTCCAGCGCATCTGCATGTCTCCTTCTTACTCATGGTGTTCAGACCAAAAGGCATATCAGATGTATGGCTTTGAATAGGGTTTCATGGACTGCTTCAAGATCACTGATGGTGCTGAACAGCTTGCCTGTTTTCTCTTGTGAAGAGAGCAAAGTGTTTCTAGGGAGAAACACTGTCTGTGGTAATGCTGCTATTGTCTCTGCCTAACGTTTTATCCCTGAAGTCACACATCTGATAGGACAAGTTACGCATTCATGGGTAATAGGAAATACATCTTAGCTGAGGAATAACTGATCAATGAAAAGTCACAGAGGTTTATTATTATTAGGTATACCTATTTATTTATTTATTTGTTTATTAGGTATACCTATATTATTTATATATTTATTTATTATTATTAGGTATAACTAAGCAGTTCTTACACTTTTTATGGCTCAAGATTGATAACTTTTATTACCATTTCAGATCACAGCACATGAGATTTTTCGCAAGAGTGTTGATTCATGAGTGTCTGCCTTCCAGGCTGGGATGCATGGACAAATGGAATGAACGTGAACTGGGTGTCACCCTACTGAGCAAGGAGGGCTTTCAGTGGCTGTTTACAGCCAGTATAGCTAGTAATGGACCCCAATCCTGACAGCTGCAACTACAGTTCTGTGGTTCTGAACAAACATGAACACAAGGGGTCCAGATGATCAAGCATCAAGTGCATGAGCAACCATCACGAGGTTGAGCACAGTTTTCAGAGAATGTAGTAGCTGACAGCTCACAGTTTGGTACTGGGGTAAGGAGGTTCATAGCAGCTCTCAGACTGCACACTGCTGGGAGCTCAGTTTTGTTCTGGTTTCGTAGAGATGGCAAAACACAGTCAGATTAAATGCATCAGGAGTCTCCTTGCTTCCCATGCTGACGGATAGCAACGAAGGACACAGAGGCAGCTGTTTTCTCTTAAAAAAGCTGTTTAGCCTGGAGGTAGCCTATGAAGAGCAGAGCAGCTGTTGGGTTGCCCTGGCGCACCGCCCTATAGTGTCAGGGCAGAGGCTATAAAATCAGCTGCTCATCCTGCCCATCCTGAGGTAAGCTGATTCCTCTCAGTCAGGTATGTAAGTATAGGCATGTATTACCCTGCTGTAAAGTAGTTCCTGACAAAGTCCTAAGAAAATCCACACAACAGCTACAAAATATTTGGATTTTTTAAAAAATAAGGTATTATACAACAGAGCATGTTATTTGTAGGCTTTTACCTGTCTTTGAAATCACACTGAGAACATGCTGTGAATCAGGCCATAAATTTAAAGGAGGATCATAAGCAGAAGGTAAAAAGCAGAGAGATGTTGAAAGTTAGTGTAGCATTTTTGCACACTGAGTGATACTGAACCCAACAGTTGCTTTTCAAATGGCAAGTTAATTGCTACAAAATACCCGCATTCTCCCATTATTCTTAGCACAAACCATCTACAGCATCACCCAGAGATTCAGTTAAAGCAGCTCAAGCTTGGCCTCTAGACTTCACTTTCTTTTTACTTGTTTCACTTATTGTCACTTTTTGACCTGTGAATGTTTCTGGTCCAGTCTTTGGTGGGCTTCTGCAGTTCCTCAGACCTTCTCTTGGTTATTTTTCTCAGTTGTTGAGGTACTGACATACCGGACCACTTCCACTACACAAATTGGTTCCCTGTTTCCACTTGATAGCAATTTCTGGATGCTATTTTGATCTTGGAGCTTTATGGACACGTTGCAAATTAATTTCCATGCCAGTTTTTCTTCATTCTCATTAGTATTCATTATTGTTTCTAAATTGGTTACTTTTGTTGTTTTTCTCATTAGTCTTTTGTGTCACTCTTTTCCTGATGGTATATTTTGCTTAGCTACATATTTTTTGGCTATTCATGTTATATGTCAAGTTAATGTAGCCAACATTTTGTTATTTGTGATGCCTGGCTTTTTATAAACATATATGTGGATCAACTGGTTTTATCTACCCTGATGAAAGCTTTCTAGTGCTTTCAGTTTCTTTTGAAGTTACACATCTTCAATTTGTCTATTTGTTTCTTTGCAGTCTCATGGTTTCTCCTAGACATTTTTGTGTACACTGATATCACATTCTTTCTTTCTCAGACAAATACAAGTTTGCCCAGTAAAGCTTCTTCTGAAAATTGCCCAAACTGACATGCACTTTTCACTATAAACTCTTCCTCAGATTAATTTCTTGTTTCTTCAAATGAAACTATAAGAAAAAATCTGTAGTGCGGCTGTGAAAGAACTTCCCACTAGGAGTAGAGCAGATAAAATCTAACTGGTTTTAAGATGGGTCTTGATTCAACTGCTGTTGGACAAATGCACCACTGTTGCCTACATCAGCAGTGGATTCAACCTCATGTCCCATTGTAACCCCCAGTAAGGGTTTAACACCAGCAGAGTTTCAAATAGTCATTAATTAATTGTTCATGCCCTAGATGTTTGACTCTCTAGTGAAATACATAATCCAAATGTGTTGGCAAGCTCTTGGTCTGGTACAATTTCTTACAGCACTTTAAGCTAGAACATTTGGGGATACTAATCAAGCTATTTGCTTTCTTCACTGACACTCCCAAAGAACTGTCTTTTCCCCTTCCTCTCTCCCCTCTGTTTTCCGCTCTCAAAGTCAGCTTCAAAATCTGGCCCAGACTCCATACAGCTTAATTTTGTCTGTGTAATCTATTCTTCTTACGCATTTTTATTTGCATTAAAAAACCCCAACCCAACAACAAAAACCCCAAATCAACACCCAAGTGATCCTACATTCTTAGAAAGAGCACTGGAATCAGGTGAGCTCATCTTTCTTTACTTCATTTCCCTGTTCTTCTTCACCTGCACACATCATCGCCTTGCTGGTATTTGGTCTGTCAGCTCATTTGGAGAGACAAACTTTTCTGTCTTCTATACAGCAGCTACTACATTTTGGGATACTGTTAAATGAGAAAGTCGTTAACTGATGACTCTGTAGTGTATAGTTTTCTCAGTTCTTTCCTTTGTGACAAAGCAGTAATTCTTCTAAAGGCAGGTTGTACTGTTGACATTTTCTCGAGAAAGACACAAAGATCTAGGAGGTGATCTGTGTAAACTATGATCAAACCTATTTTTTATGTCTACTTAAAGTCTTTGTTTGTATTATCATCCTTGGCTGTATCTCACCGATAGTCTTTCTCTCCCATGATGCAACTGGGCCAGGAGACAAGGTGAGTACATTTTATCTATGTTAGGGCAAAAGAAAACCCCAAACAAATGCAAAACCAAACAGCAGGGTAATCAAACCCCTAAACTTCCATCTGTTTTCTGTGAAAGACAGTGCAGAAATGTGAATGCTTAAAACTTCATTGCTTTTTACTTAGGCATATGCGTAAATAGGTCTAGAACATATTACTGATACATTAGTAAGAATAATGAAAAGAGGCCCAATTTCTCTAATATTTTATTGAAGAAGGTAGGGATTTTCCATAGGAAAAGTCTGCAAGATTTACCCTAAGAAAAGATATAACAAGATACTGTTAAATTGTCATGAGGTTTTCTGTTTTATTCCATGTTTGCCATTTCTCTCTAACTCAGTTAAGCTTCAGGGCCGATGAAGAGACTCATTTTAGATGCAGTGAAAGTCTTGGCACTGAGTTTATAGATTGTCTTCCTCAAAGGGTCCTCTTCCAAATCAGAATTTCAAATGGGTTCACATTAAAGACAGAATTCAAACTAGTGAGTTTTCCTGTAATTAACTGTGATAACACAGGGGATGTGCAATGCCCTTTAAAACAAAGCTGTAGGCTTGCAGCTGCCTTTCTGGGATGTACTACAGTTTAGTCATTGTAGTGTGCATTATGATTTAACAGACCAAGAAGCACTTTCAAAAGATTGACATGTGATGTGGCAAAATTCAGTCAAGCGAGCAAATATGTAACCAGCTCTTCTCAAGCTCTCTAAAAGCACCAGAAGCCACATTGCCATTACTAGAGTTTGGCTAAAAGGTTAGAAATTTTAATTTTGCTAGCCATGAGTGAGGTTTACAAAGAGATAGAAATAGTCAGTCAGCTTCCACTTAGTATTTCACAAACTGACGTCCTAAGGTACAAACCATAGCACTCTAATTATTGATTACAGGAAAATGCTTCCTTTGCCTCCCAGCTTCCACCTCCACTGCTTACAACAGATTGCCCTCAGCTTGTGCTTCAGTCTTATCAAATCCAAAAGCACTCCCTTCCTCTCTGACTTGTGATTCCCCATTCAGAATTAATAATAACTTGCAGGATGAACTTGCAATTAAACTGATAGGTGAACTTGTTTATTCCATCAAAGAAGCACACAGTTGTAACAATAAAATCTGCAAATACCATCCACAGGGAGAGCTAGAGTGTATGTTGAGAATTCATAAGATAATATAAGGAGTTCACACAATGCGTGTAGTGCTATTTAAGCCTAAGACATCCTAAGCATGAATCTTTAAGAGAAAAAAGTGTGTATGCTTTCCTGAACTCTGCAGAGGGAACATCACACGATGGGAGCAGGTTGGTAGCAGAACAAAAAGTATCAACAATAGATTGGCCATAACCCACTGCTCCGTGAATGCCAGGGGACAGCAGCAATGTCGGAATTGCCTTGAGGTTCTTGCCCTAATAATGAACTGTGGAATAAATTTCGCTCCTGCATTTTCCTCACGGGAGTACTTCACCCTCTCATGCTTTAGGAGGTTGAAAAGACGATGAGTGATAACGTCTGGTTACAATTTAGATTCACAGGTAACAAAGAGACACATAAACGAAAGCTAACCCCATTTTTTCTACCTCATTTTGATTGCAAACTTGATCATATGTAGTTGGAATTTCTAGGCACAAAACCCTGGGGAGGTCTGTGTTTTGTTGCATACATATGTATAGGATTACCAATATTGAGGCAATAATGCCTTCCTCAGAGGTCAGTCAAATGCATAGAAAAAACATCATGAGAATTGGCTACCTGAGACTCCCGAGGTAGTTTTTCTGACCTGAGATATTGTCAAAAGAGTCATTTTTCTCACTCACTGGGTTAGTGGCTTAAAAGAAGCAATGTTGAGGACTGCTCTGCCCACCTGTCAGTATGACTGTTTTTTTGAAATCGGGAGGATATCCTGCATCTTTAAGACAGCACTAGCCTTTGATCTGAAGTTAATATTGCTATGTGGAGTGAAAGAAAATAAAATTGAGGTAGATACTGTCTTGTTCAGGCATTCAATTCAGCAGAATATCTAAAATTAATTTTCCTCTTTATTTTATCTGTTTTATTCACTTCAGGTCCACAGTCACAAAAATACTTATAGGTAGATTTTCTTTTTTGTTTGTTTGCTTTTTTCTTTTTCTTTTGATTCCTATATACCCTTTTCAGTCCTTGACATACCGTTACAGTCATGATTACTTGCAACCACATGCATTTTTTTTTGCTCTGTTGCACAATTTTGTTTCATATTAAAAGAAAGGCATTCAGCAGAAACAATAAGAATGCAATTATGTATTTCCAATATTTATTTGAATAGCTTTATATCTTTTAATGACAATTTTTATAAAAATTGGACATGCGAATGGACAAAAAGTACTTACAGAGTAATGCAGTGGAATGAAGCAGTATTCTACCTTACAATATTTGGCAAGTTCATTATACAAAAAATACCTAAGGAAAGTTTACGTGAAATAAACTTTCCAAGACATTGTAAGTCGTACCTGCACCAGCTTAAACAAACATTTTTAAGGGAACCATAAAAATAGATTTCTGCCTCTTTCCACTTACAAACCTAGCAAAAATAACAATCCACATTTCTGTAAACCCTTCTTTGGCTTCAATTTATTACGTGACAAGTTTGTTTGTTTTAAATTGAAAATGAGAGAAATTGACAAAGCAAAGCATAAACAATAGAAAATGTTGCAATTCCAGATGAATAAGTGGACCAATTTTTTAAAGGGTCAGACAAACCATGAAATGCATTATCTGTTATCGTTCTAATATTTCTTATAATCTATCATTGTGACAAACACACAAGCTGTCTTCATTTTTCTGAACTGTGGACATTTTCTGCACCTAGTGAATTCTGGGACACAGCTGAGTCTGTGGAAACCGCAAGCACTGCAAAACATGTAATCAGATATTGATGTCGCAGAGAAGACCAGTAAAAATTTGCAAGAGATTCAATGACATTTAAAATATCTGAAAAGTGAAAACATCACTGGGAAAGATTTTAAATGAAGATAAACAGAACTGCTGTGGCTGCTCTAAGTGCAGAGACCTCTCAGCACAGGGGCCAGCCACACACCTGAAAAGATCCCTGTAACCCCCTTCTCCGGAGGGGCAGTGGGAGTCCCTGTGCCATCGCCAAGTCCACCAATTCTTTCACCTATCCTCAGGGCTGCAATTTGTGCTGACTGCTCTTTGGCTTGACTAGAATGTCAGATGCTCTTTCTCCATTCATGGTTTTTTACCCCTTCTGATCTTATTGATCTCCATATTATCAAGTCACTGTAGAAGAGATGGTGAAAAAGCACTAGTGGAAGAAACAGGATTTCTGCATGATGGAAGGGAACTAAGAAAGAATTTGGGAAAAGGTGACAATGGGACTTGAGATGGAAAGATTAAAAGGACAGAGAAAGGCAAAAAAAAGAATCTTTTCTCCTTCAACCTGTCAGACCTTTCATTCAATTCCTCACTCACCCAGCCTTCTTAACAGGATACTAAAATTTATCTTGCATGACACACCCAATTCATCACAATTTCTCCACAAGCTATTTGTTGTCTGCTATGACACTTGAGACTCCCATAGGAATAATTATTTCTCTTGTTCTTCACAGACATCTACATGCACAATGAAGACAATTTCACAAATGGTGGGAGTGAACATGGTATATGTGCATGCACGTGTTCATAAAAAATCTGTGCGCATGCATGCGCATGCACACATATGCATTCACTCCCTACTTTGGCAAATGTGTCTCCATTATTATTACTACATATCCCAATACCAATTTGCATTACAAAAACTTTCATAATTTCATAAAATGAAGCCAATGCTTTTCATAAATTGGTATCTAAAGTCTCCTGCCAAGAACTACTCTTAATTAAAAACTACACTAATGTGTTAAATATTTTGTCATAGTTCATAAATAGAGTTCCTAATTTTCCTTGATGATCTGTTTAATGGCTTGTGAGTTATTTGTCCTCTTATTAATAGTTTAATTCTCAAAAATCTGAAATCAAGTTTTTCTAAATCCATGAAAGCCATATTCATATGAAGTCTGACATTTCAGCTTGTTGCTTTTAAGTGTCTATGATCCAGGTATTCATAAGTATTTGAATGTCTAAAGATGTATCACAGTTTTCAAAAGTATCTAGATACATAAAGTACAATTGAAGAATAAGCTGTGAAGTAGGCAGCTACCATGCTTATGCACTTCTGTCAATCCTATTATGGTGATACTAAATGCTTTTGAAATTTAGCCTTGTAATGCTAAATTTAGTTTTTTAAAGAGGAATCTTCTGAAGGATAAGCACAACTGTAGTGCCTGTCCAGAGATCATGAATGTATAATTCATGATCTGGCAGCACTCATTTCTTGTCCAAAATAGATATTTTTAAATTTATTACTTTAAAAACAAAACAAAACAAAACAAAACAAAAAACCAAAACAAACCAAACAGCAGTCTTACAGATTAGGTTGCCTTTTCTTTCTTTATTACAAAAACACTCATCAACATGGTGTCGGACTGCTATGCAATAAGTGATTTACAAGCTACTAGCAGAACATTGGTATAAACAAGATAATAAGCATTTGACCTCCAAGGTCAATTTTTACAGTATTCACCTATTCTGAATAAAATCAGAATATTTTAATTAAACTATATGGCAATAATATCAATGGCTAAAGTAACTATAAGTTATTTGCAGTTGTGGTTTACAACTTAAAACAAGATTGATACTCTCTTGGCAAGTCTATTTTACACAGGCAGAGGGGTAAGCTTTGGCTAGTTTAGGCCATTTATTTCAAAGAAAGAGTTCATGGAAATATCTTGTCCTCTCCATTAATATTGTAAGGAGTCTTACAGTTCTTTCACCAAGAATGTTGGAAGAGAAGATCTGAAATACAGCAGGGTTATTCTTTTGTTTTAATGTCATTCTTTTTGCTTCCCCCTTTCCCTTTCTCTGCCAGAGGAAAAAAATCAATGTTAGTAATGTTTAAGAAATCTAGGGTGACAAATAGACCAGGGAGACTACTGAGGATTTTTCAAAGACTCTGTCAACAAACAGATGTTCAAGAACCCCATCTGAGCAGAAGATCTCCTGCTCTCCTCTGCCATAGTCTACCATGGTCCTAAGGGACTGTACCTCCTGTAAGCTCTCTATACCCCGCTGCCAGCATGCAAAAAGAAACAACTACATTTTAAATCAGAGCAAATGAGAGGCTTCTGCAGAGACCAACTGACTGGGGAAGCCAGAGATTGACCCCAGAGTGAGGAGATAAAGATTACGACCAAGAGCATTTGGGAACAGTAACATTTTGGGAGCTTGTGAAGGAAAAGTCTAAGATCAAAGTAGCAAGCAACGGCAGAAATGGGAGAAAACAGGAAAAGCAGTGAGTTAAAATGCTTGACTGGGAGAGAAAGAAATTAGTATGACAGGTCTCAAAGCAAAGAGACAGGATGAGAAGCTGGAAAGGACACGAAAACGAGAGTAGGGAAGAAGCACATGGAGTAGGAAAACAGGTTCAGCTGGGACGGGCAATAAGGGCTCATGCTCACTGAAGTACACTTTCCAGGATCTGATGGAAGAGTGTGTCCTGGAACAGACATCTATTACTATTGCCATGCTGTCAGTAATACTTGAGAAAAACATGGATAAATTACAAATGAAGATTCAAGTTGTGTTTCCCATCTCTCAGCTGTATAGTGTGATCAGGCTCTCTACAGCCTGCAAGGAGCACTAAGCATACATACTGCACTCCAGTATTCCACAGCTCTACTGACATGTCTTTCTGGAGACTGAACAGATTCTAATCCTGCTGATGTCTTATTTCTGTGTCATTATGAACTCAAGGAACAGGTTTTTGGACACTTATTTCCATTTTAGTTTTCTTAAAAAAACAAAAGACAGGTAGAACTATAAAACCAAAAAGAAGACGAGTAAAGAAGTGCCTTTAAAGAAACAGAAGGCAGAGGTAATGTGATCTCTGCAGACTTAACACATTTTTTTGTACTCTTGCATTACATACCGGTAACCTGCATCAGCACACAGATGGATCAGACCTGTTGCTGAATGCAAATGTATAATGAAAAAATCTGAGCTGTAGAGCACCAGTTTCTTCTGTTACAGAATTCAGATTGTGCTGCCATGAATGGGAAAGACTGGTTTCATAAAAACAGTGATAAGAAACTCAAAGATTAAAAATGTAGAAACAAAAAAAAAAAAGGAAAGTAAATAGCAAATGTACTTATGTGAGAAGATAAAGACGTGGGGGAAAAGTAGTGGCTGACATAACTTAAGAAAAGAGCAAGGAGCTTTTAAAGTATCCAAGAAATAAAGAAATACTATGAATATTTTAACAGAGGATATAATGAAATTGCAAATAATAATGCAGAAAAAATAGGACCAATACTTCTGCTCAGGATTTGGAAAGAAGGACAATGCTTTACTAACATCACTTTACAGGGATCCAATTAAATCTATTAATAACTAAGAGGAACATTAAAGATAATCTATTAGAATTATGTAGTTTTATGACAGGCCTGTGTAACTTTCACCCACACATTATTAGTAAGTTGGCTGAAGAATTTTCTGGACTTTTCTTAGCTAGTATTACATTAGCTAGCATATCAAAGACACTCTAGAGGATTCAGAAAATATTAAGAATAGTCCAATGGGAAATTGCGGGTAATTATGTCATACTAGGAAAAAACATAGAAAAGCTGAATGGAATTTGATGCCATCTAAGAGAAAAAAAAAAAGCTCTTGTAAATCAAATCACATTCAATCTTTGGTGAGATTAGAATTTTGGTTGGTGAATTTACTGCACAAATAG
Organism: Phoenicopterus ruber ruber; assembly: GCA_009819775.1. NCBI lineage: Eukaryota > Metazoa > Chordata > Aves > Phoenicopteriformes > Phoenicopteridae > Phoenicopterus > Phoenicopterus ruber. The sequence continues at coordinate 62,595,455 of CM020246.1, read as the reverse complement.
AACTTTTATGAGGCTTTTGACTCAGCATCTATTAGCCTTTAATTAACAAATTAACGACAAACACTACAACAAAGCATGTATTAAAAAGACTAATAATTAGATAATTGATTACATGTAAAAACATCTGGCAATAAAGAATTAATATTAAACAGGGGTTGTTTCTAGAGGTGAGTAGTGTAAACCCCCATATTTCTAAGTATGATTCAGAAGTATGTATTATATCAGTGCAGAAGAAGATGATGAAGGTTACACAAAACTAGTAGACAAGGGTAAAGCCAAGGAGACCAGCTCTGGAATTGACACATCATGCATTTTTTACAGAGAAACAAAAATTCCCTTCCTTCCCCACTCCCCACCCCCAAAACGCAGTACCTATCTACACAATGAGAAACTATTTCCTGATAGGAGTAAGCCTGAAAAAGAAATTCAGGGTCATTACAGACAAACAAATAAAAATTAGTTCCCAGTAAAAAACAGAGACAATGTGGGTTAATGCAAACCTTGAAGGAACAAGCAAGGAGGAGGAGTAATGAAAAGCAGTGGTGATTTTATGCCTCTAGATAGCACTGGTGAGATTCATGCTGGCAAACTGCCTCCTGTTCTGCATACTGCACACAGTTCATTTTTAAAATATCACCAAAAAAATTGGAGATGATATAGAAAAAAAGCTGCAAAATTATTCCAGGCTGCAGAAAATTCAGGTGAGTGAGGATTTAAAAATATCAGTCTGTTTATCTTATCAAAAAAAAGACTGGCAGGTAGCTTGATTGCAGTGCATAAGCACCCTCACAAGGAGCTAAAGAACTCTTTAATCTAGCAGGGAAAGACAGAAACCAATGGATAGAAAGGGAAGGCAGGCAAATTCAAAATACGAGTAAGATAAAAAATTTAACAGCGTAGGTGATTAACAGCTGGAACAAACTCCCAAAGGGAACGGTAGATTTTCCATTACTTGGTGCTCTCAAATCAAAGCTAGGCACCTTTCCAGAAAATGTACTTAGTCTGGAGTCACTGGAAGAAATATAATGTCCTGTAATATACAGGACATATGTGACTAGATGATCTAATGGTCTCTTCTGGCCTTAAAATCTGTCAATCAAAGGTAAGGCTGTAAAATATTGCCACATAAAATTGGATTTTAACCCTCCTTCTACCACACAGCATGCCTAGATAATGTTTGGCAAGTCACTTGATTCAAAATGTCTATAAACAGTTGCTGACAGTGTACTACTGTTTGGCACTTGGAGCCCCATCTTACCGTCTTGCATACCGATGCTTACTAGCACAACCAAAGTCAGTGAGAACAATGCAGAGAACTTAACCAGCGTGGCACAGATCACTATCTGAATATCAGCCTCTGGGAATTTCAAAGTAAGAGGTCTTAACTTTTTGTGCCTCTGCTCCCTACGTGTTAATGCCATTAAGAACATTTTCTCCTCGTCTAAATATAGTGAAAATAAACCAGTCTCCACAAACATTATCAATATCAAAGAAAAGCCTATGAGAAAACTCACGGAAAAGAATAGATACTTTTGTCATCATGGAAAAGTATAGATAGATTTCAGTGAGTAAGACATGGAAGTGTACATTACATAACGATAGTTTAATGACTAAAAAGTCTTTCAGTTAGTTTATAGATTATTTCATTCAATGAACAAGGCAAGGAATCTATGAATAGTGTACAGTTACAAAAGACTGTATTAAACTTACACCCAGATGCACCAAAAATGTGATGTTGCATCACTTCAGAGCATCTTTTTTATTTGCTAGGAATACAGCCCTATCGTTGGTGGATTTCACACTGCCCTGGTCATAACCGGTGAAGTGGCGTCTTCTCCAAATCTTCACAAATGATAAGAAAGTCAGAAAGACAGAAATATTAGATGGATCCAATTATGCTGTATGGGACAAAATGTGGTCTAACTACTCCCAAAATAGCAGCATAAATAGATAAAAATTACAGAAGTTTGGGCACCAGATGGTACAATAACATAGCATCTAATGACCTATCCACCTTGCAGTGTAGCTTGAGAAACCTCTGAGCCTCCCTGCTCAAGATTCTATAGCTCTGGGATACAAAGCAGTAGACAAGGACAAGGCTTGAGGGCCACCAGCTACCTCTCGTAATGCTATAAACTTCAAAGCAGGGAATAGAAATGTAAGCCCACTGCCACTGCTCTATCTGAACAGTAAGTAAGGTGGCAAGTTACCAGCTGCCCGTCTTTTGGATTTATTTCCTCTGCAAAACTTCAGATGACAGGCGAAATATCCATTTGTTGTGCTTCAGTTCTGGCCAGAATATTTTAGGGATCCACCTTAGCTTCCCAAAGAAGAGTGGATAGGATGCATGTACATGAACTAATACAGTTTTACAGCTCCAGCATGAGCTAATGGAGTAGTGGCTTCTAACCTGTTCAAACATGAATGTATGGCAAGTTCTAAAATGTTTCCTCAGCAATTGATATTGTCCGTTTTGTACACAGATAAACTCAGGCATGGAAAAGTTAACTGAATTACCTAGTCTTACATGGCAATGTAGGGGCAGACACAGGAATGCATTTACAGATTGTGCAAGTTTTCATCAAATGGTGTCGTGGTTTAACCCCAGCTGGCAACTAAGCACCATGCAGCCGCTTGCTCACTCCCCCTCCTGTGGAGAATTGGAAGGGTAAAAGTGAGAAAACTCATGGGTTGAGATAAAGACAGTTTAATAGGTAAAGCAAAAGCCACACACACAAGCAAAGCAAAACAAGGAATTCATTCACTACTTCCCATGGGCAGGCAGGTGTTCAGCCATCTCCAGGAAAGCAGGGCTCCATCACATGTAATGGTTACTTGGGAAGGCAAACGCCATCACTTCAAATGTCTCCTCCTTCCTTCTTCTTCCCCCAGCTTTATATGCTGAGCATGATGTCATATGGTAGGGAATATTGAGAGCAGCCCTGCCGAGAAGGACTTGGGGTACTGGTGGATGAAAGGCTGGACATGAGCCAACAATGTGCACCTGCAGCCCAGAAAGCCAACCGTATCCTGGGCTGCATCAAAAGAAGCGTGGCCAGGAGCTCAAGGGAGGTGATTCTGCCCCTCTACTCCACTCCGGTAAGACCCCACCTGCAGTACTGCATCCAGCTCTGGAGCCCTCAGCTCAGGAAGGACATGGACCTGCTGGGTCCAGAGGAGGGCCACAAAAGTGATCAGAGGGGTGGAGCACCTCTCCTATGAGGAAAGGCTGAAAGAGTTGGGGTTCACCCTGGAGAAGAGAAGGCTCCAGGGAGACCTCATTGCAACCTTTCACTACTTGAAGGGGGCTTATAGGAAAGGCAGGGACAAACTTTTTAGCAGGGCCTGTTGTGATAGGACAACGGGTAAAGGTTTTAAACTAAAAGGGGGGAGATATAGACTAAATATAAGGAAGAAGTTTTTCACAATGAGGGTGGTGAAGCACTGGAACACGTTGCCCAGAGAGGTGGTAGAAGCCCCATCGTGGAAACATTCAAGGTCAGGCTGGATGGGGCTCTGGCCAACCTGATCTAGTTGAGGATGTCCCTGCTTATTGCAGGAGGAGTTGGACTAGACCTTTAAAGGTCCCTTCCAACACAAACTGTTCTATGATTCTATGATCCCTTTGGTCAGTTGGGGTCAGCTGTCCCAGCTGTGTCCCCTCCCAACTTCTTGTGTATGCCCAGCCTGCTCACTAGTGGGGTGGGGGTGAGAAACAGAAAAGGCCTTGACTGTGTGTCAGCACTGCTCAGCAATAATGAAAACATCCCTGTGTTATCAACACTGTTTTCAGTACAAATTCAAAACGCAGCCCCATACTAGCTACTGTGAAGAAAATTAACTCTATCCTAGACAAAACCAGCATAAATGGTAAAGGCAGAGTTTAACTTTTACATAATTTTGGGACAAACTTAATCTGTTTGCATTTAAATCTAATGTTTACAGTTAAACTTAACGGTGTAAGGAATTGTCTATCCAGGAAAATTTAGCTTATGGCCTATGCAGATGTATCCTACCTGCCATATCCTCTGATATAGATATGAATTTAAAGTTCATTGTTTTAACTGAACTCTTACATAGATATCAGTAATATAATACAATTGCATTATTTTCAGTCAGCTACGACTTCTAAGTCTGCAGGTGGGTGAGATCCTTTACAGCTTTACATGAAGACAAATATTAAAGCTTCCAGCAGTATTCTCTAAAATCAATTCTGAAGTCATGGTAGTGTATCTTTGTCTATCCTCTTGCAAGTGAGTTTCATTACTGTCACTTTGTCTAGAAATCAGGTTATTAAGTGCCATCCTTACGGGGAAAACAAATAATCATTACTTTATTATTCAAAATTACCCTGTTTCTAATGCATATACGTGAATATTTTTGCTGAAATAGCAAATTGCATTTATGCAACATTATGACTGAGGCTGGGTCTGTTATTCAAAATCAGGTCTTCTAACAATCTTCTCTTCGAAAGGCAATGGTACACCTGGACAAGTAACCTAAGGATAGGCAAGGATTGTCCTGTACCCGCTTTTCAGAACAACCAGTCAAGTTATGGCAGGTACCCGTGTACAGACAACACAGGCTGTTTACCACATGCAGCAGAATTTGAGGGGTGGCTCCTACATGAGTGAGTTAAAGGAGAGAGGGTTGCAGCTCTATCCCTGATTAGAATAACAAAAACTTTTTACAAGTCTTGAATCAGGTGCAATCTCAGTGTTCAAACATCATCGGTTATATCACTAAACTTATTCTAAAGTGTGTGTGGGGGGTTCTGTTGGGGGGCGTTGACTGGGTTTTTTTGCTTTTGTAAACATGTATCACTGCTTTTTATGGCTTGAGAGTCTTACCTATGCTTTGATTGTAAAGTAGTGTTTGTGTGAAATGGGTCTAGTTGGCTATAAATATATCTTGACAAATTTTCTACAATCAACAGCATAATATCTTAAACATTTCTCACATCTTGGCAGGCTTTAAGAGAAGACTATGCCCATACTGGAGCTGATAGCCACCAGTTGTTTCCTCTGTTAATTTAGGTCTCTTCTAAAAGGTATTTTAACCTCATTTGTTACAATTAATTAAGTCTATTTGTTGATAATGATCATCCCAAGGCTCCTGATGCCAATACAGAAAATGTAGTATGAGTGAGGAATTCAGGCACCATGTGAGAGCTTAGAATAATAAAGCGTTCCCTTACACATTCAATTTATAGGAAAAGAAAATCTTGAGAAGGTTAGATGCATGTGTTTGGCTACACATTTCTACCACGTATAGCTTTGAACACATCTAAAATGCCTAAACAGTTATGTGTTTGGAAAGGCACAAGGTAAAATTAGTTTCATCTGTCATCTGGGTGCCACAGAAACTTCCCATCCACTTCCTTTTACCGATCCCCTCCTCCTATGTGTCCTATGCCAAATGGATACATACTCTGGTTTATCAATAAAAACTGCCTCAAATTAGTTATTCAGTCTCCTTTCGTCTTTTCAGAATACAACAAGCCAAGGCAGTACCAGCTAATCTCAATCACACTGCAATCTGCTCCCCTCTGTTGTAGCTTTTTCATTATTCCCTCTAAAGTGACCTTTTGTTTCTTTTGCTTCACACCAGGTGCCTTGTGCAAGGGCTTTAGCTATAAGAGGCATAAGCTGCAAGACGACAAGAATGCACTGTTTCAAAGCAAAATATTAATGACATTATGTAAGAGACTCACATGACCATTTTTCCCTAGCAACAGGGCGCACACCCTCCAACTATGCCTTCAGTGGCGGAGCCTGGCAAAGAACATTCGTACATACTGCATTTCCCATCTTTTTTCTAGCACTTAAGCATTGAACAACCTGGTCCCCCTTTGATAGCATTCTTCTGCCTCATTCATCTATAAAATGATATCATGCGGCAGAGTAAGAGACAGGAATCAAAATGGAAGTCCGAATAAAATAGGTGCCCCCAGTTTCCTGGTATTCTTTGTTTTTATTCTCATGGCAGATGCAGTTCAACAGTAGAAAGCGAAATCTCAGAAGAATAAGTCTTCTTAATAAGGGTGCAATGGTGATATTTTATATTAGGCAGCCACCAAGCACAGACATAGTGGGCTTTCTCAATATAAGTAACAGGCAGCACAAAAAACAAGGGAGATAATGAGCCCTAGTGTCCCGTCTTGCCTTTTTAGCTTGTTACAGTCATGATGTGATAAAACATACTCATGTGGGAATTAAACACATAATCTCGTTATAAGAAATAACATCTGGTTTGCCTTGTTCTCAGGTCCCAGAGGGTTAATTTGTTTGCTTTTGTTCAGAAATGGAAGAAAGACCTGCATTTGAAAAGGCAGCTGGAAAATGATCTTCTGGATAGTTACAAAAGTAGCAGCAGCGAGTAATCACTCAAAAACACGTATTTCTGAGACCTCAGTGTGCCTAGGTATCTCTATCTGCCAACAAGCATTGACAGGCTGCAAATGCACTTGGCTTGAGACCTCTCTCTAGAGAGCACAAGTCATCGTATGGTTCCTTCATATATATCAATCTTTATTCCTGAGTCCTTGGCCTGTTACATTGCATGCATAGCCCCACAGTAGTAAAGGCATGCCCCAGGGAACAGATTGTTCAGTGAAGGATATTAAAAAATCCCCAACTATTTCTGGAGATGCAAATTCTGTGTATATTACTAAAGCAAAGAGATTCAGTGAAAACAGAAATTTGAATTCAAAGACATGCCTGCAAGTGTCGCAATGCCAATACTGATACTGTAGACCTACATATAGGGAGCTGGTGAAGCGCAGAAGCAAACAGAGCTGTCAAATCACTTCCTGTTTTTAAAATAGTACATTTTGCTATTTTAATATCTAAAGATACATGAAAATGAAGATAAAAACACCCACTTACTGTACCTGAAACACATCACCTGCTTGTTCTGACAATCAACAATTTAATAAAGAGATTAAAAAAATCCCAAACCTGAACAAACTGTTCAGAGAAAGAAATACATTCAGCTATGTCTTAATAAGCTTCAGTTGTAGAAGTACTGCATTATTTACTTAACTATGTAGTTTCAAATGGTAGAGCAGGTCTGCCAGCCGTATGGGTAAATGCTCACCTGCTCATCTGTCCACTTGCAGGATACTGCAGAATTCAAATTTCTCCTCTCTCTTCTTTACTATGCTTGCGAAGCCATTAGTAAGCGAAATGGAGGCTCATAGGTTTTTTGCTATGTTGGTAGGATGTACCCGTACATTTCTACCTGCTTGCTCTGACTGAGGCAACACAAAAAATTACCTGAGTGTGAGTGTGACTGGGGATTTTTAGATTGTCTTGCTTACAGTCAGTGAAGTAACACTGCAGGAAAAAAACTGCAGATTTGGTGACAGCATCAGCCCTTCAAAATGAAACAATTTAGCTAATGTTTCTTAGTCAGGCTGGTAATTTTTAGGGTCCCAAATTTAAACTCTTCGGACCTTTCAGATACACTAAATAATGCATCTACTCAAAATGTCACACTTCATTCTGTCATAACTAAAAAGCTCCTGAAAATTCTGAACTTCGAGATCTGTACCTTCAAAATTGTTGCATTACCTCTGCATAGTCTTTCATTTCATGCTCTCAACTTAAAAATAGCAGCTTAAGTTCTGTTTCTCAAAGTGTGTAGCTTGAGACAAAGCTGCAGTACAAAAAGAATGTGTAAAAAAAAAAAAAAAAAAACCAAAACCAAAAAAGCACAAGAAGCTTCAAAGGTTAAAAAACCAAACCAGACCAAACCTAAAACAACAAACCTCCTCAAAACTCAAAAAACCCTGCTGATCCTTAACAATCAAGAGCATTGTTTGTGTCCACTGCAATATACCTGGTAGGCAGGAACTTACGCCTAAGAGCTGCCACGGATAAAGCCTTGGAAGGGACTGAGGCTGCCTAGGCTAAAGACTATCTTTTGCAGGTAAGTAATTAATCAGTTGTTGAACAGCAAAGAGGAAAAACTAAGCAAAGCTAAGAATAAAAATGATCAACTATGTGGAGCCACTGCCCAGCCCAGTATGCAATCAGGCTGAACAGGACACGGGCAGGTCACAGGCTGGGACAATCCCAGCCGTCAGCACTATCCTGATCCCCTTTAGGGTCATGTATGATATAGGGCTGAAAAATGAAAGCACAGTTACTGCGCCTGGTGTCTCAGTGTGGATGACTGCAAGGTGAGCAACAGTTACCTTGTCTTTTCAGTCATGGCAGCAGAAGCAAGGAGCATGGCCCCATACCAAGTTTAGAGTGAAAAGCAAACAGCTACAGCTGTTTTATATTAGCTTGCACCTAATAAAAAATGTGATGAGGCAGTCTTAGGGTATGCATGAGGCATGTGTCTGTCAGAGTACCATGAGTCCCTACAAAGGTGAGAGGCACGGGCAATTTGTGCACATGGACACTTTCTGGCCACAGCGTCATAGTGATTTGGCCAGTGTGTTGTACAACAGGTTGAGGTGTCTGTAGCAGAAATGTGATGCAGACCTAGAGACTACTAGTGTACTGCTAACAAAGATAGAACTATAACTGCATTTGTCTGAATTCAGCTATGCCAATACAGTCCTATATTGATTTTGCTGTAACATGAGCAAAAACCACAAGTATGAAGCTACACCGACTGTTTTTGCAATAACAGCAGATTAAATGAAGGCTATTCGCAGAATGGTGTGGATGTTGTCTGTGCTATCTACTTGTTGTAAAGTAAACAACCACATTAATTGTAAGCCATGCGACAAAGAGAAAGATGAGTGTGTAGTGGGGGATGATTGTATAAGGAAAAGAAATGTTTGCCAAATGGAAAATTGAAGATGTTGACAAAGTACATTCTGACTTTTTATTCTGAATAATAAAAATACAGGACTTTTAACATTTTGACAAAACTTCCTTTAAACAAAAAAAAGAAAAGGAAAAAAAGAAAAAAGAAAAAAGCAAGCTCATTCTTGGCATGCATATACACTTTCTTTGCTGCATTGAGTAAAGGATCACTTCCAAAGATGCTTTCCCACTTGCATGTGTGCCCCTTGCCTTTTCTAGCCCCTTGAACCATTTTCATGTGCAGTTCAGGTCAAATAAATGGCACACAGAGTTTGACTTTTAGATACGAACAAAAGCTATCCCCAGGACTATGCAGGAAGGAGAGTCAGAGCTCTAGATTAATGCAATGAAATTTCAGGACTTTCAGTATTTCTTTAGCAGGAAATAAAAAGCTTGCAAACAAACAGGAAGACTAGGCAACATATCTCTAAGGTATTATCCTAAAGAAAAAAAATAGATATTCCTGATCTCTTGTGTCTCATCTTCATTATGCCATTATTTCTGCTTTATTTCAGCTGGTCTTGATACAGTATCATATTGTCTGACATATTAACAATCACCTTTATTGCTGTACATGGGTTTTTCTTCCCTCCATACAGGGACTAAAACAATGTAATTATAGCTACAATCTCAGGAGCAAGCTAATTAAATATAAGCATCGTATTTTCACATGCATATCCATAAAAAAAAAAAAAAAGAAAAACACTACCATTTTTTCTGCTGTGAAAATCTTCATCTCCCTATAAATGCACATTTCTACACAAAAACTCAGTCCATCTTAGGAAAATCATATAAGAGCTCAAAAGGCCAAAATGGGGTAAAATTCCATAGATGGGATCAGCACAGCATGCTGTGCCCTGAATGGAAGCCCATACAGTACCTTATGATGTGGGGTTCCCAGCATCTGAAGGGATGTAAGTTTATCTATACTATCCTCTCTTTCCTTATAATGTTAGCTCCAATAAATGGCATTCTAAATGACAATTCACAGAGGGTGAGTGTCTTTCTTATTGGGACCACAAAAAGTCAGTGTAAAATTGGTGCAAAACACCTTCCTGCGAGCTTCCAGGGGAAGCTGCTTTTTCAGAATCTACGCCTTTAAGGCAACCAGCTACAGAGTTGAAGATGCCAGTGACTCCAGATCCCATAGCTCCCAGGCTGTCTTCTAGCGATGGACTCTACCCCAGCACCAGAAACTTAGGACTTTCATTGTTTTCACCAAAAATATTTTTTCTTCAGAATTTTGAACCCAAAACCACACACTTCTTACATTTAGTACCATTTTTTTGCTACAAGGCAGCTCAGTAAATTTATTCCATGACCATATGTTACTCCTTCTAAGAACAGTAGTTTCTTCCCCATATAAGCCTTCTAGCTTCCTCCTTACCAAGATCTCGATAAAACACAAAAATATCAAGATATGAATCTTTTCTCAAACATTGACAACCAAGACACAAATAAAGCTTTGAGAAAATCTTCTTTGTTTTGTTCTTCCCATTTCATGTGCTTATTTTTTTAACTCATCAGTTTTCTCATCTGCAAATGCTCTTCAATTCAGAGATTCCTTTAATAAGCCTCTTTTTCATGTTCCTCCAGTTATACATTCCATGATGCACATTTCTAATTCTTTTAAAATCCTAACTGTAGCTAGTTCTATCATGTGGATAATTTAGAAACTCAGAAACAGTTGAACTCTGACAATTTTTGATATCATTATAAATGCACTCCACATGAAAAGCAATCTTTCTGGTATAATTGCATTTTCTGAGTTACTCAAAGACACTTAGACGCATATGTATATTTGATGGATTTGAGGCTTTTAGGTCCATATGCTCAAAGACAAACAACATATGAGTTCAAGATGCATAGGCTGGTCTTCAAGTTGTTGATTAAATTCAGAAGGTTTTAGAAAAAGTATAGGAAGAGAAGCTTCTACCAGTTTCAGACACTATGTCCTGCTAGATGTCTACACTGGCTTATCTTATTGATAGACTTGTGTCCAGTTTTCTTTGCCATCTTTTGTGGTTTCCTGGATAGTTGAGCAAACATGCACACGCATATGTACGTAAAACCAGCAAATAGATGTAAAAATTATGATTGGAAGAGCTTACTTAGTTCTTTCTTGTTTCGCTGTTCCTCATAACGAAAAAGTAACATCATAGAATTTTTTAAGTGTATGTATCTGCTGTGTATGGAAAGAAACATTAGAGATATTAAGAAAACACAGCAGTTTTATGAAGAAGGCATGCTTGCTTGAAAACGTATAAACATCTTTACTCTTCCTGACCAGCAACAATCAGGCATTTGGTTGTGGGAAAGGAAATGATCAATTTACTGTCCAAAGAACTCAGTGTACCATAGGTGAGGGAAACAGATCAGTAGAATCATAGTCATCGACAGCTGTGTAGTGAAATTGTGACATGGAGGTATCCTGCTCAGAAATCCTTTAGACTGATGCAGTGAACTTGGCCAAAATTGTTACTTTTGAGAGTCTGCTTTCATGATATATCATAACTTTCCTAACTCTTAGGAAAGTTACTTGTTACCTGTTGAATTCTCTGGGTAAATTCAATTATTTTACTTGTTGATGAGATACAGTATTTCATACCTGCTATGATTTCTCCCATGGGTGCCTACTATGTGGTGATAGTTAAATGATTCTCACCGTTCTAGATAATGTTTGAAAAACACTCTAGGATTTTTGGAGATCATCTACATTTACTGAGTTGAACGACACTGTAGAGACTTAGCACACTGCATACGCTCATCTACTTCAGAGAACCAAAGTTAGTAAAATAAATGCTCTGTATCACTAGTGGGGAAATGCAGCACATTCCAAAAAGACGACGCAATGCAACTAGGTTATATGCTTAAAAGTAGTCAGCACTCTCCCATGTATTCACAGACACAATGTCATTCACAATGCATATTTTGTACAAAGAATAAAACCCCCTAAAAAAAGTGCCCCTCTAGTTGGTGCTCTCTTAAGAGTATATGTGGCAATATGAAGTGTATTTATTTATGGAATTCAGTCATCCACTTCGAGCAGAAGACAGCTGCAGTTTAAGTCTTATGATATACACCTGGTATTGCTGTCAAATATCTATGGCAAGGACCTCCCCCTTCAAGACATCTTTACTGGTATGAAAGCAGCAAGTGGGTAATTGACATGTTCTTGTAAGTGCTCTCCAGCTGCAGGCTCTTCAGGGGAGTCATACTGTTACGAATTAGCCATCCTCAGGTGGACATTCTATCACAGATGGGTTCGCCGTGGCAAGGATCTAAAGATAGTCTGCGTCCACAATACTCAAACAGGGAATCAGAGTAATAGGTAACTTCTGTATGATGTGTGCAAAGCATTTATTCAAAACGGAAGGAGGTTTGATTCATAAAATAACAGAGATAAATAGCAGGATTAGCTTTGACCCTTTTCCAGAGTGCTCCCTTCACACTAAACCTGTTGTGGTCTGTGATCAAAGAACTGAACTGATTTGTCCGTTGGGTTTCTGAAGGAAGTTAAAGGAGATAAATTTTCTAAGAAAGGAAAGACACTTCAGACTTGATTATGAATTTGGTTTTTTGTTGATCAAATGCTGTTCCACAGATATTAATTCTTCTCATTCATTAGATCAGTAATTGTTATTTGTCATACAATGTTACAGGTAACAACTGCAAACAAGATAATGCAAGCGCAATAGAATTGATTGAGTGCTTAATCATAAGCAATTTGTCTCAATATATTTGTATTGTACTCACGTTCATATCAGGCATAGAAAAAGAAAAAGTAAGTAAGGCTGAGCAAATTCAAAACAAGATTTCTGCAAGTCATCCCAACTTAATGACTCTGAATGAAGAGAAAGGATTCAATCATTTAATTATAGTTTGAATTCAAATTACCCATTTTGCAAGGTTCTGGTATCAACTATTTGTATTTAATACTTCAGCAATAATACTGTGACTGTATTTTTTTTAAGTCACTCAAAGAATATAGTCTTTTAAATCAATATGAGCCTCAGGAAAATAATCTATAAGTCTAGCTTGTACTGAGTATGGAACAGGTTTGTGTTCTACTTACATTTGGATTAGCTGGGAAGTTTTAAATCAGTGTGAAGTGAGTAGCTTAATCTTGAAGTCCTTCCTCAAGCAAAATTAGTAACAAACAAGGTGAAGATGTTGTTCAATTTGTAAATGAAGAAAGTTACAATATATTACAAACATAAGCTTACGGTGCAGCTATGCTCAGTTTTGCCTGGAAGGCAAGGTTTTGGAGAATTTTATGGATTAAAAGAATAAAGTATCTAATTCCTTGTATTTAGACCATATAATGCATGAGTAAACCCAGAATTGTCTGAGAATTTTTATGCATTTTTACTTTTATAATTTATGATCAAGGACTTTGAAAGAGGCCTTTGTTTAAAAAAATATTCCTTTGTTTAAAAAACAATTTGTTAAGATTTATACTTTGGTATGGAATTTGAAATTCACTATAATAAATTCTGTGAAAAAAAAAGGTAATTTCTGTAGAAGTACTTTGTGTTGAATTTTAATCCAAATCGGACAGTTATTTATCACCTGAATGCAGTAAATTGCCAAGTTCTAAGATAATGGACAATCACATGTAACAAGCATTTATCTTACTGGCATAAGGGCTCGCCCTAATGATGTCACATTACTGATAAAATTCTCTTTTGGTACAGATTTTCTGTAGAATTTAGGTCATAAACATGCAATATTCATTATAATTATTGTATATAAAAATTTTTCTTGTTGTTCTGATTTTCCTTTTTTCAAAATGATGACCGTATCTGGACTTTACAACAACTTTCAAGCTATGGATAAAGTTGTCTTTAATAACAAAGAGATCCATAGCAATAAGCAAACAGTTCAATGATCTCATCTCAGTCAAGGAAACTATCATGAGATGCTTCAGGAAAAAGGTGATTATCACAACCAGTTTGAACAAGCAGATTCTGTATAGCCTGCTAAATGACAATATAGTGGGTTTGTATGCTATAAATAAAGTAGGTAGGTCTGGCAGATACAAAAGAGAATTTCGATTAAGCTGTATAGGAAGTATACTTCCTATCTGACTATTGTAAAAAAAATCTGTTTGGTTTAGGGATTTAGTGATACGTAGGTGTGCAGGGCTGTTGTTCCTTCCAAATCTGTTTTCCCTTCCGTGATATGAAGCTGTTCATTTAAGAAGATACAGGCTAGCAGAGCCAAAGAATGTCTAAATAATGAGTATCTTCACAAACTACTCTGAAACTGGATTAGCACAGAATATATGCTGTACCTTTCATACTGTGATCGTGTTTATTTATTTAAATTTTACCATATGACAGCAGCAGAGACATTACAGAAATCCAGAGACTAGAACCCAGCTGTTTCTTCCCATCCTTTAAGCTCAATATAAATTATATTTGAAAAAGCCTAGCAATTACATTCATTCTAAAAGATACTAAATTATGCATGACAAAAAAATAAAGACATGCTATAAATAACAAATCAGTTTTATTACAACAATTCAGTTAGTATTTATAAGGCACCAAATATCTTCCAGGAGTAAGAGCTCAGCAAAAGCAAGGGCAGTTCCTTTATGACACCTGCTTTGCTGCATCCTCACAGAATTAGTCTGAGATAGATACTCAGACAACTAAACCTAAGAGAATCAGCTACAAATGGCCTTAGCAATCTTGCATTCTGTCAAGGGCAAGGGCCCCAAAATTTTAATTGCTTCTTTAAAAAATAAAAGCTGAATATCACCACAAAGATGAAATACACTGTATATCAAAGATTGGATGAGATCAGTTCCTATCTATAAAACCCTGACAAGCTTCAATTATCAAACTTTACATTGTAAAATGTCAAAATCCTTTGTAGCAGTAATTGCATACTCCACAGAGAAGGAAAACTACTGGCAATATAGTTTCCAGTTTTTCATCAAAATGGGCTTTGTCCTGTTTTACACAATTACAGTTTGGCTTAATATGTCCCAAAGAGCACCACTGAATTAACTTGTCGTAGAAATGACTTAGTATTTTTTTGTGCTGACTGCCCAGAAGATCTCCTACAAAACACAGTTGTCCAGGTTGGGCCAAAACTAGCTAAAATGTGGAAAAAACAATGCCAAGATGCAGCCTTATCAGAGATTCACATCAGAGACCTGGCTAGAGCTACTACAGGCATTGTGCTAACCTAAGTCTACCAGTCAAGATTCACAGCTCTTGGCAAACCAAAACAGGGCAAGAAAGCATGTAGAAACACGGTCATCTGTGCATGCCCTAGATAAAATAAGTTCATTCAAATTCTTTAATTTGATAATAGAAAACAAAATTACAGGTAATAACCTTTGTGAATGTGTCTGTCACAGAGAAGATACCTGAAAGTCTTCACTGTACGTTAGGAATGAATGACTGGAATACACCTCCTGGATCATCCAGTGTAGTACCCTAGTGTCACAAATACTTAGTTTGTGTTCTGCATTTTGAAAAAAGGTTTTTTTGGTCCATGGTGGAAGGGTGCTCTGGAACTGGAGGCATCTAATTACTGAGCAGCTTCATGTAATATCTAAAATTAATTCATAGCCTGCTTACCCCCTTTGTCTTTTAATATAAATAGTTACTAGGATTAAGTCTTTGATGTCCTGATATCCATACTCAGATATCAATAGGCTAAACAAAGTGAGCTCTTCTAAACACAAGAGAAAGAATTCCTACTACACCAGCCAGCCAAGGAACCTTCATCTACACCAGCCTAACTTTTATTTATTTGTTTTTTAATACAAGAAACAAGACCTGAACATGAAATCAAGAAAAACCTCTCACCCAAGCCCTGAACAACAGCATTAATATGTTAATACTTTTCTGTTTCCTAAGAATTCTTCTCCCATCATCTTACGATCATACTTGCTGTTTTCAAGGCTACTTCCTGCTGACAGTTCGCAGTTATTCTGTGATCAGTCAGGACATCTGGCTGCTTATTCACATTTTTCTTCCCCCCCCCCCCAATTGATGAAACTCTATTATATGGCAAAAGCTTCTGTTATGAACTCCCAACACAGGCATCAGTAAAGGGCCTTAGGCACTGTGATGTTCAGCACTGGAAAGCCTAATAGATATTCAGGTCAGGACTGGAATATACGAAACTGACTGGTAAACAAAAATTCTTACGTATGGCACAGGGGTGAATGAGGAGGCTGGTTCAGGAATGCAAACAGCCAACATGCTGAGCACTGGGACCCCAAAGAAATCCAAGAGGGAGTGTTAAAGATTGGTGCACATGTGAAATCTTGTTTCCTGCATGTGCTTATGTACCTACCTTGAGGCCACAATTGAGAGTCCAGGGAAAGAGGTGAAGATTAAATTTACTTACCTCACTTTGCCAAGCACATCCACATAGGATTTGAGGCCAAAGGAGTTCTTTGCATTTGCTTTCAAAGGAGAAGAAACTGTGGAGATTCCCACAGGAATCTTCTGTTGTGGAGGACTCATGACAACACCTGATTTTTTAGCAAAGTAAGCAGCCATGGTACAAAAGGGAAGGTCCATGGATAGACAAATAAAAAAAAAAAAAAAAAAAAAAAAAAAAGACAAGAAACAGAAACCCAATAAATAATTGGTTAACTGTTGAAATGGAGGGACATTACCAGTTCCACAGGTATATGTGGCTGTTCAACATTTTCATATGTGTCCTGAAAAAGTGGGTGAGCAATGGGGTGACAAAGTTTGCTGTCAGCCCTGTTATTCAGCTTCATAAGGATGAGGACTGATTGAGATGAACTGTATTCCACATGACCAAGGAATGTATCTAAAATGCTAAATGAGATTCAGTGTGACTAAATGTAAAACTAGGCAGGGGGTTGTGTGGGGGAAGACTTCCACATGTGAAGTTAGAATTGTTCTCAATTGTCCATTAACCCCAAGACCGTGCTCCTGAGTAGTATGATAAGCAGTTTGGTGGTCAGCAGAGATAAAATAAGAGAACAAACAAGGAATCAAACATCAAGAAAGGATTAGCAAATAAAGAAGAGAACATAATTACTTTGCTACATAAATCCGTGCTGCATATGAACCGTGATTACTATCTGCAGTTCTAGTTTCTTCATCTCAGAAAGGATACGGTAGAACTGGAAGGTACTTAAACTTCCTTGCTGCTTTAGCTAAAAGTATAAAAGAGTTTCCCTTTAAGCAACAGTCAAGCAGGCTAGGACTTTTTACAAAAATAGAGGACCTTGAGGGACTATGACAAAAATCTACAAAATCCTGAGTGGTAAAGAGAAGATGGATAGACACTGACAATAACTCAATCTGAGGTATCTGAATTGTAACATGAGAAGAAGCAGGCTGCTGGTTTTCTTCTGTTTATGGTACTTCATTCCCGAAGCAGGCAGGAGGTCAAACAGGTGAAAAGTCTATGTTTCTACCAGATGACTGGCACAGGTCAACAAGTGTCTTCAGCCATAGCAGGCAAAACTTTTTGTCCTTAATCTTTCAAAAGTGGTGCAGGGCACAGCACTGTGCTGCTGTGGTGGAGCACAATACAGTGGTACAGCTAGTGTGGGCCACAGGGGTATTCCAACGGGCTTGGTGTTCATTTATACAGACAACAGACTCTTGCCTTCAAAATACTCCCTTTGCCACCATTCAACAATAACTAAGGCATAATCAAGCTATTTTGGTGGAATGCACTATGGTAGTCGGAGCACTTGTACATACATAAAGGCAGAACGTAACTGGTAGTCCAGCACATTTAAAGTAACACAACATTAAGAACTGAGGATTGCAACGGGCCAATCAATGGTCGAAAAAAGTACCGAAGGGAGACTACTAGGAGAACAGTCTGTATGCAAACACAGTACATTAGTATTAGGCTGACAAAACAAATGAAAAATTAAATGTGTTATTGATTGCTTTCCAAGTAACAATGCCTCCATTTCCACAAAACAGCTTGCACAGTTCTGCTCCATAGAAAACTAAACCACACACTTAAATGCCAGCATTAAAAAGAAAGGAGATTATTCTAAGTAAAAATACAGTAAACTGATCAAGGAAGCATATGGAGAATAAACAAAAACTACAGAGCTTCCTGTGGTTTTATGAGCACAAGCTAAAATACAGCATTTTACCTGTTTTTCTCAAAGTAGGGGACAAGACGTTTAACTATATATAGCAGTGACTGAGCTCTGCATTCTACGGCACGACCCAGCAAAGGCTCACTCACACGCTGACATAAAAGGTGCATAGTTAAGAGGTATATGGTGTGGTGTCTCCATCAGCAAGGAAGGAACGAGTCTTAAATACAGCCACGTCCTGCTTCACAAAAGGCTTTTAAAAGCCATAGAGGTGGTTTAAAGCCAGCCTGCCACTCCACTGTCAGCCAAAATAAAACAGGTCAAGCATTATGTGTTCACAATTGCACAAACCAAGAACAAACATGCTATTCCATTCTGAACAAGCTGTAAGTGGTGTAGACATTGTGCTTCTAGGAAGAAATTACAGAAATGAGCCTCCCAGTCAAGCAATTAGATGTTGCTTCACAACTTTTTCATAAAATCATTAGGCTAACTGCTTGCATGCATTGAACCAGTGGGAAACTTGTACACGATAACAAAGCAAGTCAGAAGGAATACACAAATTCTGAATGAGCCTCACTAACCCTAAATATATCATCTTGAGAGAAGAAGAAAACTCTTTTCTGGTTTGCAAAGATTTCTTCTCCGCAAAATAGTCTCCTTGGACTCACTGATGAGGGATATACACACCCAATCCAGATGAGGTGAACTACAAAAATAAGTAATTTAAAGGTTAATCTAATAGGATAAGTGCTATCTTAGGATGAGTGGGTACCATTTTTTAGTCATTTGTGTCCTACACCACAGATCAAAGATTAAAAAGTTCACAAAGAAGAAGTTACATCATGCTTCTCAATAAAAGCACTGCTGAGTGTCCTGAGATGCTCAGAAGAAACACAAGAAAGAAGAAACACTCTTTCTGGAGAGTGAAAAAAGGAACGGATATCAACGATGCTTTGTGTAGAAGAGTAGGCATCAAAACACGTGAGAGTCAAAGTTAGCTTTCTTTTCTGCTTGTTCCCTGGCCATGTGGGAACGTGAGAAAGGCAGCAGGACAAGTACTTGTGTTGTCCCTTCAGTTACTCAAGGTGAGTAACTCATGTTTTGGGTTTTTTCAATGCCATGGTATTTATGGCTTTGAAAGGAGAGAAAGAGAAGAGAAAAGAAGAAAAGGAAAGTTAGAAATGTGACCTGGGGCAAAAAGTACTATGGAAACGAAAAGAAAGAGGCCTTTGTGAGAGGAATGAAGGAAAACAAAATGAGTGAAGGAGAAGAAAGTAAGTTAAAAAGACAGGCAAACTAAAAGGACAAGGACAATAAAGCTACTTTTAAGAGAATTACTGTGGCTAAAGTGCTACAATAAGCAAAAATAGGTATCTCCATTATCTCAGACAATAGAGGCTTATACTATTATTGCTGAAATGTTCCAGCTTTCATCTCTGTAGACAATTCTGTTATCTAGATTTGTGGCATGGCTATATTTGCACCTAATTTGGACAGAAAATGCATCTCTATAGGAAAAAATAAAGCAAGAATAAAAGACCCACTTAAGCCAATAAAAAAACCCCAGAGACTGGGAATTGCCTGCAATTAAAAAAAGAAAAAAAAGAGAAAAACTAGTGAAAATATATGAGAAAGTCATCCCCGGAGTCTACAAAGGTAAGCTGTTTTAAATGGCATATGCTTTGACTTTCACATTATAAAAATATACACAAAACATCAGACATTCCCCTGCTACTGCTATACGCGCATACTTATTTTAAAGTATTTCTGCACTCTGAGTAGCTATTTTATCTTTTGCTTGCTCTCCTGCAGCAGGAACATCATCTATTATTTCCTAATGGACAAAAACACATGAGCAGTCACAAGTAACATGCAGGCATATAGACGATCTGACAATTTGTTTAATTAAGGCTTCAGAAATTTCAGATCATTCTAAGAAGTTGTTTGACTGCCAGTTTGGATAAAGCCAGTAATGTGAGGGTTAAGCAATGCATTTAAAAGTGACGGGTGCTCAAACACTACTGAATTATAAGAAAAGGATTCTGGACGGCATTGACATGACACAAACACAAGCACTGTCAAACATGACAATAAATCACTTGTCACAGGAAAAGAGCAAGAAATGTTTAATGCAAGCAGATGCTTCTGTGATTGATATGCAGCCCTGATCTTCGGCAAGAAATACAGTGAATAGGAAACAACGTAAAGTTTGCTATCACCGAGGAAGAGAAAGCATATCCTGCAACTATGAAGGAAGCAATTAGACTATCTATTGCACACACATTTATGGATAGCAGCTCTCTACAAATACTGGCAGGATTAATGCTGTCTTTAGAATGACAGATCTGCTTCTCTTTTTTTCACAGTATGTGCAAGAAGGATTTCATTTAAATGTGAACATTGATTTTTGCCTTTTTTCCCTTCATTTTTAAAATGGCACATTAAAAAACACAGACAATAAATACGATAATTTAAAATAACATCTACATCAGGGAACAAGAGAAAATTCTTTTAAATGATTCAATGCTATCTCCTTTGATGCACATACAGCTTCTTTAGCTGTAGAAATATTTGAGCTATTTCTCTCCTCCTACCCTGTCACTTTACCTCATACTCATTTACAGTGTTGCTGGATAGTAGCTTAAGAAATTATTCAAACCAGAAAGCAAGCCTGCAATTTTCAGGCTAAATCCAGAAAGCCATTTGTCTACAGTACCAAAAAAAATAATAAAAGGAAAAAAGAAAAAAGTTAAGTACTGAGTTACTAAGTAAGATCCAGGTGCTTCAAATCTTTGTGGCTTTGGTCTTAACTGATTAGTAGCTTTGGTTGATCTGAAGCACAAAGAGGAAGCTGAGGAAGCCAGACTTTCCAGCCTAGAGAAGAATAATCTGAGGTCGATCTTACCAGCTAGCTAATAGGGTGTTACAGAGGTAGACTCTGCTCAGAGGCACACAGATGTCCTGGTTTAGGCCAGGATGGAGCTAGTTTTGTTTTCAGCAGCTCCTGTGTTTTGGCTTCAGTGTGAGAAGAACAGTGATAGCACACTGATGTTGCTGGTTGCTGCTGAACCACCAAGGACATTTTTGCTGTTTTCCAGGTTCTGCTCACGTGCAGATGCAAAACTTGGGAGGGGTAGAGACAGGATAGTTGATCCAAACTGGCCAAAGAGAGTATTCCATACCATAGATGTCATGCCCGATATAAACGAGGGTCAGTTGGGGGGGGCAGGAGATCTTTTAGGCTTTTGGATCTTTCAGGCTTTTGAGACCCTTAACTTGCCCTAATCGTTAGGCTTCCCTTCGGGTTGCTTTTTGTTTCCCTATTTTTACCTTTTTGGTTTTCGCTCGTTTGGCTGTTTGTTCCCTCGCCTGCTCTCTCTGGAACTTGCTGTTCTGGGATAGCTGGGGGGGATACCCCTGCTCCCTGCCTGCTGCTCGGGACGGACTGTATCGGTCGTCGGGTGGTGAGAAATTGTGTATTGTTTGTTTTATATATTCTATTATCCTTGTATATGTTATCATTATTATCATTATTAATATTTTTTTATATTTTTCCTTTGCTGTCCTGGTGAGCTGTTTTTATCTCAATCCGTGAGTTTTCCTTTCTCTCCGATTCTCCTCCCCACCCCAACAGGGAGGGGGGGAGTGAGCGAGCGACTGCGTGGTATTGGGTTACAATTTGGGGTTAAACCACAACAACAGACAAGAGGCGAAAGTTGCGATAATGTAAATGCCAATAAAGGGAAAAATCTTCCACAGAGAGCAGGTAAGTGCAGAGACATGTCGCTCAAAGAGGTTGTGGAACCTCCATTCTTGGATGCCTTTCAACATTCAGTTGGATAAGGCCTTGAACAACACACTCTAACTGGGAAGGTATCCCTGCTTTGCGTTGGCTAGATGCGACCTACAGATGTCCCCTCCAAACTAAATCATTTTATGATCCTAAATGAGTTTTTAAAACAGAACAGACTACTAAATCACATAAGGACTTTCAGGGGTTTTTTCCACATGTTTGTATAATGTATGACTATGAAGGCTCCTGGATCTTAACTTTGAATCCAGACAGATAAACATTACTAAAATAATGAAAAGAGTTTACTTATAATTCTACTTTTTCACAATCCTGGATTATCAACATGTCCAGACTCTAATCAATAGAAAATGAATGAGTCATGAGACTGGATGCTCTGCATCATCATTTAATTCTTTGAATTCAGCTCAACTCAGTGGTAATTCATAGATTCTTACCATGGGAAGGCTGCTTAGCAGCCTGAATAGAAATGAAGTAGCCACGCAGTTACCACACATCCATGCTATGTAAATATAGTTTCCTTGCTAGATTCAACACTCCCTCCTAAATCTCAATGAACATGAAATACTCTTGTTTAGAGATTGCCATTTCACCCCTTTGTTTAGTTGCACAAGGAAACCAGCCAAAATTTAAACCTTTCCTGCATTTTGTTGTGTGTTTTCAGTGAATAAAGAGAACATTCCAGCCTCTGGGGATATTGATCTATTCACAGGCACTAAATTCATTTTTTAAAAGACAGTATAAGAGCTTTTCCACACTGGATATCTATGCAAAGCTGTGAAAATCAAAGAAAATTAAATTTGAAGAGTAAAGTCTCTCTTGATACATGCATGGTGAACCACCAACTCAGATAGCCTTATTTATTCAGCAAGAGGAAAATAGATTCTATAATGGAAAAAAAAAAATCTGTTATAGCAAAGGTGGAGGAGGCAAGAATGTAATTAATTTTTATTAATACTAATGACTGAAGGAATGTGGGGTTTTGCAGAAGTCTAAGATATAAAGCTACAACACTAAATCATCACATTTTCTTAAAAAATTAGATATAAGTGGTCTTCTCAGTTAAACAAATATAAATTCAGAATACCCCTACTCAGTGATTTACTCCACTCTGCCAAATGATTTAACCTAGTGTAACCTTGATGTAAGATCAAAATCTGCCCCCTTGTTAAAATCAGGTATACATAAATCCAAATTTGATAAACCTCTTTCTAAATCTGCCAGAAATTTAAGTGACTTCCACAGATACTGGACTTAAGGTCAAGGTATATAACTATATCTCAAAGAAAGCATGTCAAACGAAGAGTTGTGAGTAATAAAAAATTAAGGTGTTTAACGTCAAGGTTTTTTTATATGGTTATAGTTTAAGCACAACTTCATGAAGAAATCCCAAATGTTTACATTTCTTGATTGCATGAAAAAAAAAACCAAAGCACCCTTTGATAAATTCTGTGGATTTCCTCTGACTGTAATTGAGAACAGGAGTCTATGGGGCAGCACATGTTCAAGTGGAGGTTTATTTGTCCTCCTCTTACTCACAAAGATGTTCAAGATGGAAACCAGCCAATGTGATACGGCATTCACAAACCTGGCTGAACCTGCAGTGTTGGCAGTCTGGAAATCAACATCATTTAGTACGTAATGTAAGCATTCTTGCTACAGAAGCAACAGACAAAATAAAATCCCAGATTGCCAATTTCACAGTGCTTTTAGGGTAGAAATTTACAGTATTGTGTTACTGCTGAAGCTGAAATGGTAAAATTCTATGACACACTTCAAGTTTAAATTGTTGTCTGGGTTCAGCTGGTACCATACGCCAAGCAACTCTATGAAAATATTTTAAGGTACGTCTATCAGAATAGGAATTGTATGTATTTATCAAAGCAAACATTTTGTACAGAGGTCACAATTTGAAAGTTCATTCCACCCTTGGAGAAGCCATCAGTTCCAGTGGTATCCACCTTTTAACTATGTGGAGTCTCTCTCAAATCTAGGGAAGCAACCAAAAGAGAATTAACTTTTTAAATGTAACCACTGTACATCAAATCAGTCACCTTTCAGTGAATTACAATGAGCGTACCAGCTATTGAATCAAAGTTATCACCTTGTAAATCATACCAGGATCAGGTCAATGTCAGATACACTGCATGGTTGAGTAGTTATTTCCCCCAGTAAATTAAAATCCTGATATCCTACAGCTACTAACATTTACAAAAGCAATTATATTCAGAACTGACCTGGTATAACTTGCTGGGAAAAATCCTGTTATGGCAGGTTTTTAGGTAGTTATTTTACTTTCTTTTAGAGGGAAGACAGCAAAAGCACTGGATTTTTCATATGTCCAATCTACTAATAGTTCTAACATGGTCATCATTCTGTATAGAGTGAATTACTAAGTAACAAATACTACACTCATATCTGGAAAGTCCTTTTGCTTTATGAAGTTTACTGTAAAATAAACAGATTAGTAGAAATGCATTTACTGAGTTTTAAAAAAGTATATTTGAGATTAGAAATATTAATTTAACATGATATAATGAAGTTGTTCAATCACACACAAGTAATCTCATACAATAACATTGCCATAATAGTCTTTGTAACAACTTTATAACTCATCAAGTTTTTATCACTGTATTTTCCAGATGGACAATTTAAAATACATAATCTGATTTATAATCCTACAATTCATAATATGTATACATTTTAAGTTGAGGTAGTATGATTTTTCAATTAATTGAAAGAATTTGAAAAGGTCAAAATATTCTAATATCATCCTTATTGAGAGAGTGTTATACTTCTTCACTTTGAAATTTCATATTTATTACATTTTTACTTGATATTGTGATTTCCCACATAAAAGTTAACTGGCTGACTCCAATTTATTTTACAAAAAACTGTTACAAAATTAAATGTTTTGTTCCAATTCAGAATGAAAACTAATATTAAAAATGTACTGTATTTTGAGAAATAAAACCTCTTCTTCCTGTGCAACTACTCAAGAGAAATGAGTTTGAAGTAGTATTCTCAGTACCTTCATTATAAATGTTTTTGGAATAAATAACATACACTGATTTATGTTTTATTTACCATAAAGCTTTTTTCTATAATACTTAGGTCAAATATTATAAGATGCTGCCCTCAGAAACTAGAGTTACTATATTATTCCATTCCACAAAATGTCAGAAACAACAGAGTAGAAATCAATTATTTCTTGTTGCACTACTAAAATATTGTACTTTCAAAGAAAAGAAAGTGGACGCTCCAAAATGGACACTCCAAAATGAAAATTCAAGTGACAAAGAACTGAGATGACAAAAAATCTGCAAGATTGACCCTTAGATTTTTTTTTTTTTCTTTTTTTTAGACAAAGAAATTTGAACTCTAAGGCTGAATGAAAAAACAGCAGTAAATATTGATGTATGACTTTTGGATGGAGACATGCGGGAAGGGACGGATTTCACAGAATCACAGAATCACAGAATCACAGAACCACAGAATGGTAGGGGTTGGAAGGGACCTCTGGAGATCATCTAGTCCAACCCCCCTGCCAGAGCAGGGTCACCCAGAGCAGGCTGCACAGGGCTGCGTCCAGGTGGGTTTTGAGCATCTCCAGAGAAGGAGACTCCACACACTCCCTGGGCAGCCTGTGCCAGGGCTCTGGCACCCTCCAATTTCAGCTAGAACAAGCCATTATTTTAACCATGATTTTCAATAAACTGAATTATGAGGTTGCTGGGAACTCTTTAGTGAATTCTATCTCCTCTAACATGGATGTGGCGTCCATGACAGTGAGAAAAGAACAATACTTTATGTAGATAACTTCCACATGTACCTTCCAATTATTCATACAGATAGTTTTGAAAGTGAAAGCACACAGTAAGAACGTTAAGAAAGGGGTCATTAAGAAAACAACTTCACAAACCATAGTGAGGTAATCCCGTGTCTTTCCAGACCACTAACCCTACAAATTGGGAATAGTTCCTTAAGTTATAAATTTTACATCCTGTGTTGAACTAACAGCATACGTTTCTGTTTAAAACCCATATAAGTGCAGCAGAAATGGTATTCAAGCTTACAGGTTAAAGAAACCACTGAGCCAGCATATGCTATTTCTGGGACATAGACTAAGTTGAAGCCTATACCGCTAGGCATGTCTATTAAGATGTTGAGATGATCACCTTTCAAACCCTTGCTAGAGGTTTTTCTGGTATGAGCAGGATGGGCTATGGGAAAAATACTCTGTTAAAGTTCTAAGCTAACCTTGAAGAGAAAAGTAGTATATACATTATATGATTATATATACATAATATATGTTTTACATATTAAAGTTATATTATGTATATCATAATATATAATTATTGTATATACTATATATAATATAGTATAATTATATATCATATACTTTATTAAAATATTTCAATGCAAAACAATATCAACTCAAATGAGTCCATCATGTAAGCCAAGAGAACACGTGATTCTATTAAAGGTATCATAATGTCTAACATCAGAAGATAATTATCGTTCCTTAGAAAATACTGCTAAATAATGATTCCACACCTGGATACTTGTTTGTGTTATGAGGTGAAACATCCTTTGATTTTTTATAAAATCAGTATTGAGGAAATGTTAAGTCTGAAGCCTCTGAAGTAATAGTAGACTGGCAGTCTGAAAGAGCTCGGGGATTTTCAAAGGACAGATTTATTGAAGCCAACCTCATATCCAAGGAAAACAGACCATATGATTTGTAATGCACAATTTATTTGACAAATTTTCCTATTTCTTTGTAAATTGCCCACTAACAAATGGCAATGTTCTCAGACATTCATTATTCAAAATTATTGGTGAACACTGTGAGCTAATAATTTCTGGTTAGCATATTGTTTAGAACACTTAATTTGTATTGTTTTGTTCATGAATATAGCAGATGTTATATTGTCTGTTTCCTAACAGAACAACTTATATCAATAATCATTACCTGTGTGAACTTTAAGTTGTGCATCTGAATGTTATATTCAACATAACAGCACTAATTGTGTAGACTGAAATATTACTGTTGTAATATTCACGTTCATTGTTTTAAGCTTTCCTTGAATATTTGTGCTAGTGAAGCTATGGTACTTCAGAAAAATACAGAAAAGAAAACTAAAAAAAAATGTTCTTACACATCCAGGATGACTTAACTGAAAATTAATATTCATCAAATATTGATCAGCAGTTTTGCAGCATGCACCACATTCCATATGCAAATCTGGAAACAGAAAGACTATTCTTTTCAAATTGGGAATCATTATCTGAGAAAGTGCAGCCTACGTCTCAAATAATAATGTACACATATATATATATTTTCCTCCACAGAAGTAAACAAGCATTAACATAAATTATTCTGGAGGTATAATCATATATTGAAAAATTAAAGTTTAATGAACATAGGAAAATTATATCCATGTTTCACTCAAGCATCTAAGGAAAAAATGAAAATATTCTCATTTATTAAGAAAGGAGCAGAATGTTACAAAGAACCTTTATTTACCACTGATGTATTTTCTGCTTTTTTTAAAAATCACTTTAGGAAAAAAAAAAGTTTAACTTTCTGGGAGGTAATCCAAAACACAATTTTTCTGAAGACTAGTTTCTCAGTACAGTTCTTTGCATTATATTTTTCTAAAATTTCTATCCTAATCACTACAATTCTTTAATCTAGATAAATGATTTTATTTACAAGTAGTTGGGTTTTTTATTAAAGCACTGCATAGATGGCTGGTATCTCTCATTATTTCTCAAAACTGGATGCAGAAGCAGATAAGGTGCAGAATTGTCTGTTATTTTTTTTTCCCACACAGCCCCTCAAAAACAATTGATATTTCAAAATTATTACTTCTTTTTAAAAACATCAAATGAAAATTTTTGATACATCAAACATTTAATCCCATTTCAATATGGAAACAAACGTTGATCGATCAGACCTTCATGAGCATCAAACATTTACATTTTCAGTCAACTCATATTGAAAAGATCCACAGCACAGGGACAGATACAGTGTTACTAATATGGGAGAACATGTGAATAGATAGAGCAAACCTAAGGTTAAAGTGATTAAATAATCCTATTTAAGTGATATACTAAGTCTGAACAAACCTAATAAAGAAGGAGATACAGTGCAAAGCATGAAAATGGGCTTGAGATCAGTCCAGATGTCTGTTTTGTTGGCCAATTTTGGCATTCATGTATTTTTTATGTTCATATATCATAAACACCGAAGGGTCAGTGCCTTTGAGTTTCCCATCATAAACAATTCAAACTAACCTTGTTAGGGTTCTGTATACTTTTAGATAATTTAGAAGAGTGTTTCTGTTCATAATTTAGAATCTCTGAGTGCCTCGTAATAAATAATTAATTATAAATGCTATTAAATTTCAGTATTTTTATTTTTTCACGCTGAAACTAGGACTGTATCTTATGCACCCAAGAACAACATTTCAATTTTCATATATTTGTACAAATATTACTGGATTCTAGGGACATAGCCAATAAAATCCATTTATAACTACTTCAGTTTTGACAAGTTTAACCACTGAAACCAAAAGTTTCTAAGCAGGTTGTCTACCTTCAGTCAAACAGTCTGAAAAATTTCAGGTTCCACTCTTGCTCAGAATGAAGCTAGCAACCAGGGTAGAGAGGACAGAAGAGAGAAAGACATACCAGAAAAATATGGTGCTGGAACTAACTAAGCAGAAACACAACCAAAAATGGCAGAAGAGGGGTAAGGAAGGGATGAGAAGGTGGGAGGGAACAAAAAAGGTGGTGGTGGGGGGAAGCTTGGAGAAAGATATTGAGACTGGAAGAGTTATTAGTTAAGTTTTTTCGTGTGAAGACCTATATGGAGAAAGCATAAAGTAGAAGATAGGGTCTACCAGACAGGAAAGAGCTGACTGGAATAAGAAGACACATAGCTGGCCTGAAGAGACAGCAAGGAGACAGACTGAAGCAGAAGCGGGGTCTGTGAGCATTAGGGAACCCTCTCCTCCTTTAACAGAGCTTCAGATGCTTGTTGCTCATCACTCTGTAGCTGTCAGCCCATATCTGTGACACCTACTAAAAACAAACAAATTTCATCACTCTTCAGTGCCAGTTTGCCCATGCAACGACTACCATTTCCACCAGTTATTTGCTTGACAACCGGCAATGGTACACACAGCAAATGTGTACACTCACTTTTGTACAGCACATGGACACTTTTATCTCCAGCACATAAGAAGAGTCACAGTGATAAACTCCTTCTTCCCTAGCCAAAACCATCATTAAGTAATTCTCCTCTCCTTATCTTTTCTGTTTCATACAAAAGTGAAAAATTTTTTTTAACATTTCATAATGAAAATTACCCCAAATGAAAAAAATAGTTGCAGAGGATCATTCCATGTATAATAGCTATACATATATGATATCATTGCTTTCTGCCTTGCATTTTTCTTGCCTTCTTAGAGAGCTGGAACAGGAATTGTCTATTGTTTTTCAGAAGGGTTTGCTCTTGGTTTAAGTATAACAGCAACAAACAGTTGACCCTCTACACATATATATGCTCATATACACACACAAACATTTTGTGTGCTTAGTTGTGGCAAACTTGTATGCAGTTGAACCACTTAATTTCATGTACAGTTTGCAAAGCCAGCCTTTATTTTTAAAAGTAGACACAATTTCAGGACCTTTGTGAAGGATCTTCATTGAAAATTAACAGTTCTGACTGCACAACTCTCAGCCATGTTCTCACGCATCATTTGGATGGCAGAATCCTGTGCTTTAATAGTTTTGTGGTTCCATGGAGCAGCAGACTCTGCATAAATGTTTTTTCAGTAGTAAGTAACTAGTATATATGACTGACCACATCACATGCAGAAGTTTGCTGACAAAAGATTTGTATGAGATGAGACCGTATCCCTTTTCCTTCAACACCCGTTAAATCACCAGCACCACCTGAGACCTCAAATCTTTGATGCTTTTGACCTCTAAGCACAGCAGGATAAATACAGCCTAAAATTACTGGCGTTTGCTCCGTTCATGACATGTTTCTCCTAAAACTGGTAAAATGGCTTCACGTTCAGCCATTTTCCTATAATCAGTGTTCCTACAGGGTCCTCTGGTCTACCTCCCCACAAACCAGGAAATTTAGCCTTAAACGAAGATTAGATTGGCACTGGATTCATGTCTTAATTGATCTGCATAAGGTAGTATGGCAAAGAACATACTGCTAATAGCAAGTATGCTATCAGTCAAGTGACAATATTGTAGAGTCTAGCGATGCCAATGAGCTGCAGCTCCCAAAAAATGTAGAAAAATACACATTACTCTCTCATGCTCATTTTAGTCTTGTAACATACTGATGATATATTTCTTAATGAGTTAACTAACCTAACCACAAACTAAGCAGGCCCTCCAGGCAGAGCTACTTCATGTGCCATGCCATGTAACTGTGAAAGCCAATTGAGATGCTTTGCGATCTGTATATCCTCTGACTTTGAGCTGCTTAATGCAGTCTTCCAACATTCATCACTTCACTATGAGCAGCCAAACCACAAAGACAATTTATATCTTTTCCGGACAAGCACCTCATCTTAGCTACCAGTTTAGTCACAATTAGATCTCAGCAGAGATAATCAGGCTTCTTGTTTTCCAAATATGAATATGTAGTGTGCCATTTCAAGTCCAAGTCTTCATAACACCGCTTGGCCTCAGCCTATACGGCATTGTTTTGCTCTGTCATTCCTGAAAACTCTGGGCATTCAGCCCCACAACAAGCCCAGCTGGCCATTATTTGGTAGCAGTTACACAAGTAAGAAAATGACGCCGTTAACTTGAGTGCAGGCTTTTGTTTGGTCAATTATTAGCTGAACAGGCTGGTACAGTTTTAATAAATATTGAAGTGATTAAAGTGTAAGAAAATTGGTATTTGCAATGACAAGATCAAATGGGTTGCAATAATAAATTAACAAAATTAGCAACTAACCTTATCAAAGAGCAGTTTCTCAACTAACTATAAGAATATTGGCATTTTTCCAGACTGACCTCAAATTAATGTTTAAAGGAGTGCATTTGCATAATACATTACATAGCACATACACAGAGTTACTAACAGCTTGCTGAAACCATCCTGTTTTCTCACTTAGGCAGAAGCAGAACAGCAGCTGCTTGCATACTAAGCTCCCTGCTCGGTACTCCCTTACGGCAGCTGGGTGCATGTAGGAAACCGATTTGACTTCCTCTAAAAGGCAGAGGTGGGGGTGACTTGTTGATTAATTCAGTTCATTTCCAGTTATATTTGTTTCAGTAAATGTGTATAAGCAATGACATTTGTGCACTTGATCTATTAAGTGATAACGGTATTGTAACGTGCATCTCATGTTGACTATTACCGTGATGCAATATACTGTATTCTGCAACATGAAGTACAGAAATGTTCTTCATGGGTGCAAAATGTGTAATTTATTGGTTTTATACCTCCCTGTTTTACCACCATATTTTCTTCATTTTCCTTGAATACTGTTGACAATTTCCTCTTTGCTCTTGAAATTTGTCCTTCATACATGCATTTGACACACAGTTTGCTACTGCTGGGCTCATTACCCCAGGCAGGGCCATGCTGGAGCCAGGCAGAAGCTGTAAGTGCAGCATCCACAGCTCCTCGCGTGCCCATCACCTAGGGACCTGCCACTTCAGAGCCATGCTAAGAACTAAAGAAACCCAAGAGACAAGTTGAGCGGCAAAATTTTCCTTCCCGAAAGGGCAGCAGCAAACTCCATACCTGTGGTATGAGTGAATCAGGGGTACACACCTGCACGGAGCAGCAAGTGGGGCTTCCCTATACCGCTCTCCTCCCTGTGGGTGGGTGGGCAGCACAGTGCCTTCCCAGGCTGTCCTCCGAAGTATGCACACTCACCAAGGCAGGATTTCACCCCATTCTGTGGGGAGTTTCTCAAAGCTCCAGAGCAGCCCAGTGCGTCCCAGGGTGGGATATTCACAGTCTGATTAGCCAAGAGGTGTTGAAAACATCCTACAACACTGCGGCAGCTCCTTCTACCAACCAAAGGGGGGGCGGGGGGAGGCATTATTAAAGGACAAAGTGTGTGTGCAAACAGGCAATCACAATTCACACGGAGACTTTTGTTAAGTCACACAACCAAGTATGCAGGGCGTGTTAGATTACAGGTGAAGTTTCTGCACAGAGCTAGTGCAATGCTACAATGAATATAAAGTAAGACACAGTTTAAACATATGATCATATACCATTTTTTTTCCCAGGGATCCCTGATTTATTCACTGCACAGGATGGATGGTACTTACTTCAAAAGCAGCTGTTCAATATTTTATTTTTCTCCTCATTTTTCTCATGTAGTTATAACATTATTCAAGCCCTGCTCTGAAGACAGAATTTTTAATTTCCCTTTGGGCTTCTTTAGGGCAATCAGCACTAAATACCTAAATTTCTGAGTGAGTGCATTTATTTATTTTTATGAGACCTTTGTATAGTGGTTAACTCTGTTTAGCAGACAAACCAATACCTCAGCTCCACAGGTGTTTAACTAGCCCAACCTGGTGCTGTCATGCTATGCTCCCCTCTAGCCCATGGCCACCCCTTCCTGCCTTCTGGCTACCTTCTCCTTCCGGTCCAAGTGTCCACGCAGGGGTCCTCCCTGATGACATGCTGTTGGCTGTGAAGAATCTGAGTGCAGCAGATTTACAGGCTTTCCCAGCAAGGAGCGGAAAACAAATTACGTTAACTTACTGAAAATCTCCTTTCTTCTGGCAGAAAACCTACACATCTAAGATGCAGTACCAGAACCAGTGCTCTCAGATAGGCTTCTTGTGGGTATAATAAAGCAGCTTCCTCAGAGCTGGAACATTAAGTAAAGTTGCTTTGCAGGTAGAAACACTTAAATGGACTTCCTAATAACCTGAAAGGTATAAACTAACCTGTGAAGCAGCTTTTAAAGTATACTAAAATGGCAAAAGGAATGGCCATTTCCAGGCGGGCCTGACAGATCCTGGCACTCTGGCATAATAAAGAAGATTAGACCCTTTGTAATGGCTTTGAAGGTTTTCCTATTCAAGACAGGAAAAGATCTAAATAGGAAATCTGAAGATGTGGTAAGAATTTGTTCCTCATTTGTGAGAAAGTGGCTGCCCGCTGTTTCTCACCTTTAAGTCACAACTAGATCCTCTTTAGTATTTAGTGAGAAGAGGTCAGCTTTCAGTTGTCTTTAGGGCCTTAAAGATGCCTCATCCTATTACTGCTTTAATTTCTCTCTGGGGAGTGCAGAGAGCTGGAATATTCTCGTGGTTATAACCCAGTCAACATTTCTCTCTTCGGCTCTTTCTGCAAACATCTCACAGGGCCAAAGCACAGCACAGATCCAGTTTAAACTGTGCTCCAGATCCCACTAGCACACCCCTATGTAACTACAGGCTCAATCTGATGAGCTTGTAAATGACTGTTTCTTTTCCTAAAAGGAGACATTTGTAAAACACTTGTTAAGATACATGTTGTATTCCCCTATAGGTATTAAAACACAGTTCCTTAAAAGCCTCCATGACTTGAACTTTACACATGGGAAGTCCTCATTAATTAACTAAGGTCAAGACAGTAATTGTAACTTAAAACTGTACTGGGCAGTTAAGGAGTGCTCATATATCCTGTGGCTTTTGAAGTTGAAAGGGGCTGTGCCTCCATTTTTATGAGATTTTGAATTCTTCAATGTTCTTGCCGTCCCCTCTGGCTTGACTCTGCTCACAAATGTAATAACTATGCTTTCGCTTCCATCATCTAAATCATAATGAAAATATTGACTAGTACATCACTCAGGACAGTCCCCAGCAGAATCCTGCTCAATACACCCTTTCATTTAGACAAACCATTGATAATTCTAGCAAGCTTCTGACCAGCCAGGAAATCCCATCTTTCAAACAAAGAACTGTAAACCATTTGACCATATGATTACTACAGTCATCACTTACTTTGCAGCGTTCTACTTCATACGACACAATACAAAATAATTTCCATCATTCTAGCAGCTGAAAGGAAGTTGCAAGTGTTCAGGACGAGAGAAGTAACATTTGACTTGTACACAGAGACAACACTAGCCAGAAGTGGTCGTAGTGTGCTATCTTGAGCTAGGCTGTTTCCCAGTGTGGAATTCAATACTACAGAGTAGGATTCCTCTGTTGCAAACTGGTGACTAATCTGCCAGTCTGTCTGGAAAAGTGGGTAGCATTGATCTGCAGCAAAAGTGCTGAATAGCATGTGGCTTTTCCTGTGATGCTGCTCAGAGCCTGGTGCATAGTGGTTTCATCTACTTTAAATTCATACTTTCAGAAAACCACAGCTGCCAAAATACTTCAAGTAGCTTACACAGATGCTTATTTTAACACAGTAATTCCCAAACCTAATTTTCAAGATAGCAGCATCAGTCCTGGAGAACTAGAGCCAGAGTACCTGGGTGTGCTCAGGCCAGGAAGAAGGAATGCGTGTCCATCCACTCCTCCCTGTTACATATACTCTTTCTTCCCCAAATTCACACCACCAGCTTTCCCCTAACCATCTCCTACACTCACCACAAACAGGCACTAGTCCTACCTCCTTGCTTTCCGACCCTGGCTCTGTCTCATCCTGCCTTGCCAGCCCACTTCTGAAACAGGTCCTGGAGACCTGTGGGCAGGGGAGCTGGCTGGTCCAGGGCTCAGGTAAGCACTTGCACTCAGGGAAACAGGCAGGAGCTGGTGCAAGGAGATTCTCAGTGCTGGTCTTGAGCTGCTCATCTGTGAGTCATGATTAAATCAGCAAGGAGTCTGTAGCCTAGTGATTGCTGAACACATGTAACTGCGACCATGGATCCAGGAAATACTTCTGCGCCAGTAATTGGGAGCTGCTGTCACAAGCCACCAAGACCATGACTTGAGTACATCTGCTATCCTGTGTTTATGCAAGGTGTGCAACAGAAGACTACCACCAGCCCAGCATGCACAGGGCTGGGCAGATGCTCAAAGAACTTTATTATACCGTTCCTGGTTTTTGCACTGGTTTAGTCCTGTAAAATCAGATGTAACTTCTTTCACTGCCTGTCCTGACACTCTGACCTGATTTCTCTTGCCTGTTTTGTTTGAACTATCTTTGTAGCAAGGACAGGTCCTTCAACGTGCTGCCACGGTGCCTTGCAAAATAGAACCCATGTCCTGTTGGGTCCTCAGGAGCTACATGCAGTAAATCCAGAAAACTCGTACCTGTGGTTTTAATTCAAATTGAGGTTTTCATCAAGAAAAACAAACAAAAACTGACTTCAAAATAGCTCTAGCCAATCTGCCAAAACAACAGAGAGTAAAATGTATTTACTCTAGTTTAGCTTTTAGTCCCTTCCTACATATCCCTGGATTAAGTCAACTAATACATTAAAACAGGTACATGAAAGACCATAGTCAAAGGTTGTTGTCATCTTTTCTTTTTTCAAAACAAAGATGAAAGATATGATTGAGAGTTTTCTTTCTGGAAAATAATGTTATAATAAACATTAGCTATACTTTTTTGATATACCACCTTTAATGAGAATTGTTCAAATGAAAAGCGTGTTTTGTTTGATTTGAGAAACCACCAGTGGAATAGGTTAAGTGTAATGTTTTTTCATGGTATGTTTTCCACTCTTTTTTCCCTCCACATGAAGAAAATCAAGTTGTCAAATATCTTAACCTGTAGTGGCTATTGAATTATTCTTCCGCATTTTTTTATGTTTGTGTGTGGTTAATCTCTATTTAAAGATCCACAATTCTGTCTTGTTAGTAGTAATAATGATAATGAATCTGTATCAGTAAGCATATTTCCATAGAGATTTACTACCATAGAGGAGGACAATGGTACTTAGGTCTTGGGTGGGGTTTTTTTAATTATATCACGAGATACTGAACAGTTGTTCAGGTAAGGGAAGAAGACTACATGGACAGTCAAACTGAGTTAAACCTAGCAAAGGAAATTAAAACAGATATTTCCCCCCTCCCCATTCCTATAATTAAAAAAAAAAAAAACAAAAACAAAAAGGGGGGAGAGAAGAGAGAGAATGCACAGACAGGTACAAAGTTTATAAGGTTTGAGGGCTTGCAGGGTCAGTGGCTTCAGAGCAGCCTCTATAGCGTGGCTGGCTGAAACTGATGCCGGAAACCTTGGAAGCCAGTCAATAAAGCTGATATTCTTTCTGGTTTTGTTACTATTAGTAAAATGACTAAAGTCAAGCGTGCTTTCTATTCATAGGAAATTGCAAGAAAAATGTAAGGGTATAAAGTAGGTATGGCTCCAAAAATGAATATTTTGCCTGAGTTTAAGAAACATAATAACTTTCAATGCATAAACAAAAGCAAAAATAAATTATTTGTTTTTTCACTAGGAGACAGGATATTTTTTATTCCAGAATTCTGCAAGAGCTGGGAAATGAAACCACACATCCAGCAGTGAGAATTTACAATGAATTTTTCATCCCAGAGAAAGGTACCATCAAACTGGAAACCAGAACATGGTTCAATAGAATATTAACACAGATTCAAAAAGGAAGAGTTATAAGGGAAATGAGTTGGGAAACCACATGGGCAAGAGTTTGGCCTCTGCAATAGTTAGGGCACAAATTAGTCTTTACTTGAAAAATTGTGGGTAAGTTGAAAATGGACTAAACATGCAACAGTGTTAGAAAGGCAGCTTGTGTCATCAAGCATTTTTCACAGATAAAAATAATTAGTATTCTGGACAAGAAAAATGCTCCAGGTCTCTTCTCTTTAGAA
This sequence comes from Phoenicopterus ruber ruber, assembly GCA_009819775.1. Taxonomy (NCBI): domain Eukaryota; kingdom Metazoa; phylum Chordata; class Aves; order Phoenicopteriformes; family Phoenicopteridae; genus Phoenicopterus; species Phoenicopterus ruber. Next base: position 62,558,938 of record CM020246.1, on the reverse strand, counting down.
TTCAGTGGAGGAGTTTGACACAATGCCATGTAGGATGTTATTAGTTCAAGTGGAAAAGGTGGGAATTACTACAAGAATAATAAAGGGATGAGGGTTTGCCTATAGGGAAGGTAACAAAACCAAAATGCATCCTGTAGGGATATGATTAGCGGACTCCCCAGAAGTTTTAGAAGCCAGCCTGGAGTGAATATTTTTGCTGATGGTCTTGGCACAATATACTGTTTTGTGCTTCTGAAACAAAGTTCGGAGACATTGTCAGTACAGAAGGGGAATCGAACATAGCTCAAAGACCAAGAAAAAGTACAGGTGTCTTTTTCTGTTGTACAACCGCCCACAGAATTCCAAACTCTCTTAAGGTTATTGCTGAACCTGCTAAGAACTTGCATAGACCTAATCACTCAGGGGCACAGGGGAGGAGGGACAGAGTTGTCAGAAATACTTAGAAATTGTATTTCAGAATACTGTTGATAGATTTTAAAATTTTTTTTAGTAAAGTCACAAACCAGACAATATATGCATTACTGTCCACTTTCAAAACAAAGATCAGCCATACGATTTTTCTACAGATTTTAGTGCAAACTCAAGATTAGTCCTTGAGGGACAAGAAATGAGCATGCCAGAAACATGAACCAATTTAAATTTCTTCACATCTACCACTGGAGATATTTGTATACCTCAGGCTAGAATGACAGAATGATCAGAAACATGACTCTGCAACTCTGATCTGGGTAGGTATTTAGAGTCATGTAAAATTAGGAGCATTACTATTTCCTTCCCTCCTTGTCACTGCAAATGCACTGGTTTAAACACACTCTTAATTACTTCTGTGCATGAAGAAGCAGAACAGAGGCACCTTTTCTGGTTCTAAAAAAGGTATAAAGAAAGGAGGTTATGATTAGATGATCTTGCCTTATATGATTTCCTTTCCGAATGTTGTCTTGTGTAATTCAGCTAGAAATTATGTTTACATACACACACACATTTCCAGGGTGAAAAGGTTCAGAAGACATCTGGAACTCTTGATGTGGTCATGCCTTAAAACACTAGGTTGCATACAGGAATCATCTGTCACCCCATTGCAGTGGGAGGATGTATTTCAGTATTTTTACCAATTTGTGATAGTATGTTCTATTTGTAAAGTTAGATCATAGAAACAGCTGTAAAATCTGCAGCTGATAGTTTTGAGATATGAATTTGACCTTATTATAGCTTAGACTATAGCAAAGACGAAATCAAATTTAGGAAAAAAAAAAAAAAAACTTACTATCGTTGGCCAAGCATGCAACGTTACATGGACTTCATTAATATAGATGTTCATAATTCTGCTGCTTCTTCTCTCATGCTGAGGATTTATTGTGAATTATTTTGGTTTAAAAATAAAATCATTCAAGTTACCCAAGAACAAAAAGACAAGGGAGCACACACTGGTTACTGCAGAAGTTAATAATGCTCCAGTAAAATAATTTATTTGAAAAATGTTTGTTGAGCCTTAATTGTTTCACATGAAGCATCACCATTTCCATTACCTTTCACCGAGTCCAAGGAGTCTTCTAAGGGAATTTACAGGAACTCCTTTCAGACTACTTGAAACTGGAGGTGTCAGGCTCTTACCTTTGGCTCGCAGGTAGCTGCGGTGGCAGGCCCATTCTGAAGCTGGGTATCTGGTAAGCTCTGATTCCCAGGCAGTGGAGAAGTCCCTGTCCCGCAGGACTCCAGCCAGGCCTCCCAGGTAGACTCCAGCAGCTTCGCAGGTAGATTTGCCTGGTAGGTGGCTCCAAGTCAAAGGCTGCAAACACATGAGGTTACCCAAACAGGAGAAGCAGTAGGAAGCTATTAATAACCCCAAACAGAGCCAAGGCACTCAGGCTCCTATCTGCAAGGTTGACACTAAGGATAGAAATCCTAGTGCAGTTTGTAGGGTCCCTGGCAGCAGAGCAGTCTGTACAGAGGGTGGATGGCTGCAAGCAATGCTGAGAATCCTGAAAAACAGCCAGTAAAGTTGATATTCCTTCTGGGTTTTTTGCTGCTAGTAAGCAGAGCAGCATCCAGGATGTTTTCAGTTCACTGGAAATTAAAGGAAAATATTTTGTGTTCATTTTGCATGGAAACACACAAGCAGTAACCACTACACAACCTGGAAGTCTTACTGCCATACTTGCTAGTTTTGGTTCAGCCTGTGACTGCTGCTGTTATAGGTTCAAAGAGGTGGATTTGAACATAACTGGGTGCTCTGAAAAGTACTGTGCCACCTTGTGTGCATCTAGATTAACACTCTCAGGAGTATTACACTGAAAGCACAGAAAGATCAAAACAAACTATAGATGTCACATGCAACTATATTCAGTTACCCAACATAAAAGTTCAGAACTGTACATGAACAAGAGGTACAGGAATAATTAGGTACTTGATACATTAGATACAGTTCTTAAAGCATTTTACATTTGCAAGTAGGCCATGCTGCCAGAATACATTCTGGTGGACAGGTGAGAAACACCTCCAAGCAAAATAGTCAGTCTGTTTAGTAGAGAGGAAAGAAGCCACTCTTGGATGCTATCTTACTTCTGAAAAACAACCAGCAAATCAAAAGCATCCCTCATTGCTAATACTAAATTTATATTAATGGAGTCTTAAATACAGATAACAGCAGTTTCTCTTCTGATTTTCTGATATTTGATCCTTATCCACTGCCAAGTGATCATTGATCAATAAAGACAAGATTGGTTTTTAGCAGAAATCAAACACTGAAATGGTTCTAGCTTTGGCACAAAAGACTTTCAGGTAAACTAGTTGCTTTATTGCTTGGTCACTATTTTCTATCAAGAAAGAAACAAGGCAGTTATTGGAGGAATTCCTTCATCAATAGTAAAACTCTCACTTATAGGAAATCAGCAGTGAGGAACATAAATGCAATTTGCTGGTCACAGTGTTCCTTATGTATCTCCTTAGTTTCAGTGAGGAGAAATTTTCCAGCCAGTGTATCTAAAATAGCCTAAGCCTTTACAGTAAGAGAGACAACCTTATTTGAGTCTCACATTCTCAAAGTATAGGCCTCTATGCCAGCAACACAGGACTTGTATAGTGCTTTTCTGTTGTGGTCTCTGTCACAGACGATCTGCCTCATCTCTCTACTTTTTTTTTCTCTGTTTGGATTTCCTTTCTCTATTTTTTTACTCATCACTTTCACTCCCCGCAGCTTGTACTCTCAGATATTCTTTAACTGGAATTTCAACTTTCTTTCAGCTCATACAGAGGAATTTGTACTCTATAGACAATTGTTTTCAGACTCACGACAAGGCGATTTAGTCCTCTGGGCCTCTGTTCACACAATTGTGTTTCTTGCTCTGTCATGCTATCAATTTTTTCCTTTGATAAGGCCTTTTAACAGCAGGTATATCTATATTGTTTAGTATGTTAGCTGTAAATAAAACACAAATCTATAAACACTACTGCCAAACTACCACACAGACCGTACTATATAACCTGTATTCTAACAATACAATAACCTCTGCCATTAGAGTTTGAATATATAACATAACAGTACAATGAACTCTGAAGGCTGGAAGGGATAAACATGAAATAGCCGCACTGTCATGTCCTAAACAGTAATGAAACATTGCCATTAACAGGCAGTCAGAAATATGCTTAAACAATGTGAGGAAAGTAGCCACTGTTTAGTTTGCATTCACAGTATTGAATAGTCTGCACTTAAATTACTACAAAGAAAAAAAAAAAGCACCCCAGAATTTCTGAGCATACCTGAAAGATTGTCTGTGAGAGAATGCTGGATAAAAAGTCAGACATGAAGAAAGGAGGTATTCTTCTCCTCCTTCTCACTTTGTTCTCAGCCACAACAAACATCCTGTATTTGATCTGCAATTTGTAAAGCTCCTTTGACATCTTGGTTGTGAATACGTGCTGTGAGTGTCACAGCTGCACTCAAGACACAAATTAACACCCTCAAGGTCAGGCAGCTGTGGAGACAACTCATATACTATCATTACTTACCTGTAGAGTAGCCCTCTTAAAAAATCTTTATTCTGCAGATAAAGTGTGTAAGCAAGTCATTTTAATTTCTTTTCCAATCTAGCATTTCTAATGCTACTTGCTACATTAGACTACAGCCTAAAACTGCCTCGATCAGTAAAGGATTTTTCAGTCACCCTGGCCATGCTTTGAACCAGGTCCCCAGGCTGAACAGCTGCAGAACTTAATCTAGCTTCCCAGTAATGAATTCATTCACCTCATTCATATGCAAGTCATGCATAAGTACCACAACTTTAAAGTAAGACCAAAACCAATCTTTTTAAATGGAGTGAATGTACAGTAGACTTAAACTGAAGAAGCTTGCATAGAATTCACAAAGGATTTTCTGTGTTAGTGAATAAGCCGCACACATTGCGGTTAGAAAAATTCCTTTCAGTGTTGCAATCTAATTCTCTTTCTCGCCTACAAAATGCTATCAGTCATTGCTGTCGCTTGGGCGGAGGGATGAACAGCTGACTTCCAACAGCACCCCAGCTTAAGGCTGGGGCCCTTTGAGGGGGCCTGTAGCGCAGCCATAGGTATAAGGACATCTTGCTTCTTTCCTACCCGCTGCACTTTAACCTGGATGTTAAAGCAGCAAATGAGCCCTTTATTGGGAGTCTCCCAAACGGTTGCCAGTGCATCCCAGCAACATCTGTCCAGCACAGTACATTTCAGCTGAGCAAACTGCCTTGTGGGTCACCTGGGTCTGGTCCAGCTCAGCCGGCATTACAAGGAGGGTCTCTGCAACAAGCTCATATGTCAGCATGTGCCAAGGTATACCTGGAGTGCCTTCAAGCCTAGAGTTTTCCTATTTTTTTGTTGGTAGGGAAGACAAAGTTGAAGGAATAATGGTTGGAAATAGGTAGGAAAATGATGCTACTATGGGCAGCCCGATGCTGACATTATGCACTTTATATTTGGCCTTCTTTCCTCTTTTTATTGCTGCTAGTTGTTTAGATTCAAAATAAATAATGTTGAAAAATTAATTACCTAAGTCCTAGATCATTCCTTTGCACCTCTCATAGATCCATAGCATGCTGAGTGGTATAGGGCACATCACTCTTTTACTTCGCCTTTATATTGGACTACATATGACTATTCTTAAAAGAGTGTATAAAAGCTTTGTGAAGAAAATTCAGAATGCCTTTGTCACTGTAGATGCTAATGCGTTAGGTGAGAGCAGAGTTTTTCTTTAAATGTCATTTTTTGAAGAGTAATAACTTCTTGACCTCTTTAGAATTTCATTCTGTAAATTGGGTTTTGTGCTTCGTGAAGACTCTTTTCTCCAGTCTTTATTTCACAGCCAAAGCTATCTACTTGAGAAAACCCTGAATTGAGGTCACCAGCAAGCCATACGAAAAATTGTACCTGTTTAGTCCATTACACGTGTGTAAGTGTTGCTCTGCTGCATGTTCCAAAAATGCTCTAACATGATATTGCTCAGTGACACATTTTTTTGTCTCAACAGTAGTACTTCACATATTTAAACAATTGTTTGAACAAATACTAAAATGGAAAGTCACTGTCATTCTGACGGGATGCAGCAATGTCTGGCTTTTGTTTGTCAGAAGTGCCACTGTTGCCAGGATACTCTGAGGGAAGATGTCAAAAGACAACAAACTGAAAGGACAGACTATCTGGACTATCCTGAAACCTGCCCCTTGCATACTAACAAATTTAGGGAGTGCTCCTTTTCTCACTGACTTCAACGAGAACAAAATTGGGTGGCTAGTTTCACTTAGGGACAAGCTGGAAAGGATCCCATGAGGCATTGTTAAATTTCTGACATCAAAGAGACAGAGAAGATAACATCTCTGCTTCCAATAGCTTTTACACTTTCTCTGGATGTAGCTAAATCACCCCTGCAAGAAGCTTATAAAAGTTGTTTGCCTTTTGAATGGATTCTGCTGTATGGTGTTTTCCTGAAGTGAGATCTCTAGAAAGTGTAGCTTTAAGACCTTCATAAATTGTGCAGATACTGATCAGGTTTGGTTGTTAGTACAGGATACAGTTTAGGCCCTGATTTTGTGCCCTCACTTCAGTGGGCAATATTATATTTTTGTATATATTGTGTAGTCAAGAGGCTACACAAGCCTCTCAAAGACCCAGTGGCTTAAAAGGGAAATTACCCAAATTCAGATTAGAAAGATGATAGAGATTTAACTGACAGCAGTGTAACTCCTACTACAGCTTTCATAAGGATATGTGTGGAACCACCTTTGCCCGAAAGAGGACCGCTGGATTTGTTTATCAAAGTGATACCCACAGCTCAGAGGCAGCCAGCTGTTCTTGTCGTTAGTGTTGGTGAATCACAGTATAAATTGGTGCTCCAGATGGCCTTTCTTGCAGCTGGCACACAGCAGGGACACAGATAGGACATGCCCAGCTGTGCTGCCATACCCAACGATCTATACTCAACTGGCCATACTGCAGATCCTCTTTCATTTTCTCTTTACCTACCCCTCATTTCCCCCATGCTGCTAAACCTCTCTATCTTCATCTGTTGCTCCCTCCCACACTCACACGAATACCCCCTTGCAAGCCACACAACAAACTTTCCCCTGCCCAGGTCTTGACTGCAGACCTCACACCTAGACCTGCCCCAGCTCCATACACAGCCCCCCAGCCCAGTCCTCACAGAGTCTGCAGCCACTGCACTTCCCTTCTCTGCCGGCACAGTCACATTTCATACTTGCTAAATAAGAAATGTTCACATTGCTTCTTCCCCTCCTCAGAAAAGGAGCCCCTACTTGCATGCACTGCCGCATGTACTCTCCCTGCTCTCTGATGAGGGCAACTGTTAGCAAAGGCAACAAAGAGCTATGTGTGCAGCAGGCTGTTTCTTGATAAGTTGGCTGCCCCTGCAGTCACCAGTGGTTACAGACCTGATTCACCACATCACTCCTGTGTGCTTGCATTATAAGGCTGTCAGCAGAATAACCTTGACATTTGTGCACCTCTGAAACAGACTGCAGGCTGAGAGAGCGCACGGTGAACATACTGGGTCAGCCCAGTCTCAGGCACTCAAGTGTTCTTCTTCTGCAGCTTATTTATGAGTAGTGAGCAGTCGACATCACACAGTGTTGTCAGTGTCATCAAAAGAGATTTCAGAAATAAATAGAATACAGATGTTACTAGACGATGCCCTTGAGATTGCACAGTTTCCTTGGTGGGAAGGCACCTTTCCTTGTTTTGATCATAATGAAGTATTCTTGTTTCAGACAGAATCCACAGGTTTCTTCATCTTCTGTGGAGAAAATATAGCCTGAGGTACAAGAGCTTATCACAGGCTAAGTAAAAATCGTTTAAGGCCACATGAAGTAAGCCAAAATACTGAAACCAGCATAATTACCAGGACTACCATGTTTTTATTCTGTGTTTCCTATGGCTAGTATAATAAAACAAGCCTATTTATTTGAATTCCCTTGAGAGAGACAGAATCAGTTGTTAAAGGTGCCAATAATTACCCTCTATTTAAATATAGCACTAGCATTCAAGAGAGTGATTCATTAGTACATATCTCTGATTCATCATAAAGCATAAACAATCACGCAACCAAAAACATAATGTTGTCATAAAGCTTCATCTAAACCTCATTGAAAACTGTGGAAAGATTCATTCTGCCCAGTGAACTTTCTGTCAGATTCTTTGTAATACAAAAATAGGGCTTTTTAGGCTTCCTACTATGTGTTATTCAAGCCTTCTTTGACAGTTTATTCAGTATGAAAAAACGACATTCACGATGTGAGAAAATAATGCAATGTTCACACTGTGGCCATTCATTAACATTTTTAAGAACACATTTCTTATATGAACAGTTAAAGATTTGGTGTCGCTTAATATGTGGGTTTGAGACATTCAGAATAGGTGTGAAAGCCTGTAAAGTACATTTGAAAGGCCCTCTTTTTCTCAGTCTTCATCAAAAATATAGTCCAGAGAAATGCAGAATTGTGTGTGTAAAATACAGACTGGAAGCTGTATAGTGGTGCATTTACAACCCAAATTGGAACTTCCCCTCATAAAGATTTCTGGGCTACCACGAAATTAAACCACCATACTATCCAGAGTCTTAAGTCAGTATTTGAAATGAATACTCTGTATACTCTTGCTGTTTGTGCGTAATGGCTGTGCAAAACAAGGGACTTTGCTTTGACTGCTGTGTCAATGAATTCAGTTTCTTCATACAGAGCTCCAAGGCTCCAGGCTGCTTATGAGTTGTAATTCTTTTTAGTAAAAGACTTAAATATTAGTGTATGACATGACCAAAATTACTTAAGATACTTTGGAGAGCTGCTACATTGACAGAAAACTATCTGAAGCTAAAATGCATGTGAAATTTAACTTACAAAATGTCAGTGTAACTTCCTATAAAAGAAGGAGCAGAATTACACTTTGAGCATCTGAAGTTTAAGATCCTGTCTTTTACAGGCTCAGCTATTATGATTGCTAGATGATTACTAGCCCATTGTAAATGTGAACATTCTCAGAAACTGTGATTGCAGGTAGCAAGATTTATTGTTATGGAAGGCCAAATTATCAAGATAACTGAGGAAAGGAGAGCTTTGAAATTAAGAATCTCAGATTGCTCCAAGGTTGCAAAAATAAATAACTCATAGTCCAGCCACCGCCCTGGAAGAGTTTTTGTGCCTCATTCTTGCAGCCCCAGCTATATTTAGAAATGAAAAATGGAAGGAAAACATTTTGTCTGTATAGGCCTAAAGGTATGCCTGTATCATGGAAAGCAGCATGTCACAAAAACTCCTGGGCAAATGTGGCATAATCTAGTTTCAGAAACAACTTGTGTAGTCCCTTCAGATCAAGACTCTTCCAAAGCTCATGAGCGCTGTGCTGTGCTATGTCAGGAGTCCATCACGCACTGAGCTGGCAGCTGTAGCCCCATACTCTGTACTAATGCCATTCATAGAGACACCCAAAAGGCATCCACTGCCTTAAAGCATCTACAGTTGAAGGTATAAAACCTGACTTCTACGCAAACATCATTCTGCCAATGCTTTCAAAGGCAAACAGTGTTATTACCATGCTCAATTTATAGTACATTTATTGTACAGTCAATTGATTACAATGACTCATGGCAAATAGTAAATAGGACATGATTGCAAAAATGGAGTACAAGGGAAAATGGGCACAATTAACAGAAAACGTATTTTATGTAACTTCCTATCTTAATTATTTTATTTTACCTTAGCAATTTACAGTGTGATGTCAGTACATCAATCTGAATATTGTGTACAGAACAGCCAACTCCAATTTCTTCTATACTCAGGAATGCTGAAGCCTATGCACCATGAAAAGGAGGGGGGGGGGGGGGGGGGAAGGGGGCAGGGAAAGAGGGAAAGTCAAAGCAACTCAGAAGAAAGGAAAATAGAACTCCTTAATTTAAACCCACACCTTGAAAGTAAAGCTTGGAAACTTATGTTTATACTGGATTCTAGAAAAATGTATTGTACAAAAAAATTTTAACAGAATTTGCTGGCTAAATGTGCAAGATGATAGTGTCAGATACCCTGCTATGATTTTCTTTCCCTGAATCCCCAAGGATACACTTTCATTTTCTAAATTCTCTATTAAAAATACCCCACAAAAACTTAAGTGACAGACTTCTGGAAACAAGAATTAAGCAGAAAGTGAGAAACTTAAGTTTTTGTTTTGTTTATCGTACATTATGGATCTTTGCATGCTTATAATCCAGACCAAGAAGAAATTTTATGTTGCATAAATACATGCCATTAAGCATCATGCTCCAAGCTAAACCCGAGAAAGATTAAAAAGCAATTGCAGAGTACATACTGCCACACTGGAAGAAGAACGATGACTTCAGCAGCATGGAACAAGGCATAAACTGCCTGGATGAGGATAGGGGAAGAGTGTTAAGCTTCCACAGATGCTGACTTTATAGCATTTTTTGAATACTTCTCAGAGGGTTATTTAAATACTCTCCACAGCTCACCCATGCTTCTCGCTAGTCTCTCACCATTTGCTCCACTTTTTTCTTTCATTTTTGATCCTTGCCGCTTTCAAAGCTCACAGTTCCTTTTCTCCCCTGAGTTCCAGTTTTCCTTTTCGAACATCAGCAGGTTCCAGACTCCACCTGCACACCTTCCTTTGCCCCTTCCTCATTGCCTGGGGTGGCACTGTCCCAAAACTGCATTTATTCCATCTGTACTTGCTGCCACCATATCCCTCCTCCATGCAATCCCCTTCTTTATTTCCTTCTTCCTTTCTACATGCTGCCCTGTACCCTTCTCTCTGAGTTTCTGGAGTGCATGCTCCATCTTTAACATGATTCCTAATTGCCGTTTGTGAGGAATTGAGACATTCATGAACTTTCAGCTTGCTCCTCTCTGCTACTGCCATTCCTGGATTCCTGTGTCACATACGCTGGCACGGAGATGACCTCAGTTTTCCTCATACAGAGAATAATTTAGGCACTGGGCTTCTTCATCTCTTTCCACACCCTGTCACCTCTGGCTTCGTAGATTCTCTCCTTTTTTTTGAGCAGCAGCCTCAAAGCCTCTTTCCTCCATTTGTTCTCATATCAAATGTACCTAGACATCAACTTGTTTTCTGGAGTTAAGCTCTTTGGTTTCCTGGATTTTTGTCTTTGGTGATAGTCTGTTAAACTCATCTATGATGACGTCAGCCTTCATGTCAATGATCAGTCCACCTCCTGCTCTGCACATTACCTCACCTTCACATTTTAATATAGTCAGGACTCTTAGTTCCACATCCCCCTCAAAAGCTATTATTTGATTACAGTCTTCACCAGGTGCTGCTTTAACTTAGCTGTCTTTTGCTGCATTGGTCGTTTCTAATCATCCGTCAGCCTTTTCCACAGTACCTACCAGTATTGCTTTTGTGCCCTGGCCTTTAGCATTTCTGTGACTTTCTGTCTTTCACCATCCATGACTTTTCTGTTCTCAGCCCATTCTTCCTGGGTTTTTTTCTTCAGTATGAGGACTGGGTCTCTCAATGCTTCACATTTCTCTGTCCACAACTCCTATTCATCTCTTGCCCGTTGGAAGATCCGTAGTACTAGTCATCACCTAACACCCTTCTTGTGCTCTGCTGTTGCCCTTGCCCTTGCTGTCGAAATCCTTTAACCAATGTAGCTTCCTCTACATCAGCTTCATTCCCTCCTCTGTTTCTCCTTAGCACTTCTCTTTATGGATGATGGGCAAGCTTCCTGAGCAAAATGGTAATGCACAGAGTGAATACAAAATAATATTGCTGAAAATCATCTTAAGAGGTGGAAATAAGTCAATATAACAAAGCATTCTTCCAACAATATCTGTCGGTAATATTATTGGCTCTTCAAGGCATGTCTGGCAATTGTTTTTAACTTTATCTTTTTCCAAGAAAGAAAACTTTTTTTAAAAAAAATTTTAACTTTACCTTTTTCCTGTGCAGGATATAGAAACAAAGGTTACAGGCAGACAGTTAACAAGCTTGTTGGATATGGGTGAAGGCTCACTACTAGTTGTTGGGTGATTTTTTATTATTTCCAATAGCACCTGAGTCTTGAAATAAATGTATTGTGAGACTTAGTTATCCCTTAAGAGAACATGGATCATTTTTCTTTCATTAACAATGGAGCTGGAATAGCACTGTTTTTATTTATATGCACATTTCCAGGCCTAAAAGCTTGTCCCTTTAAAATTGCTAGTATTGAATTCTGATCAGCCCTTGATGAAGAAAGAATTATGGATCAACAGCAACCCTGTTAACATCTGTGAGCAATGCATGTTAAAAAGAAACCTGAAAGTCTACCTCCAAAAGTAAGATGGGATGAATTGCACACTTCTTTTTAACCGTACAGTCTAAGTCAATAAAGAGGTAGACTGGATTATGCTTTGCAATACTGGAATCCCCATATGTATTGTAATGTGGAGCTGACCTCCCTAGAACGCTGAATGTGCTTTTGCAACAGGTCGCATGGTACTAACCTCTGCTTTGTAACAGAGTAGCAGTAACACTGGACCTGGATTTTATGAGTCCTTCCACATACCTGCTTCAGTATTTAACACACACTGCTTGACCAAGCATTTTTCACACAGTTAGTGTAGTCTAAACCTCAAAAGCTGAGACTCTATAAAGCATCGCAGTAACTGAAGACGGTCACTAGGTACAGTTACACAACTTGGTGAGATCACAACACAGTGTGAACTTACCTAGTTACAGGACTTTAACTTGGAATTATAGCCATATTATTGTTATATCATTTAACAGGTACCATGGAACAAACAAAACACGGGTGTTGTGAAATGTTTTCAAAACCCTCAGCCATGAATTCTGGATTTTACAACCAGAAAATTGTCTCAGTATTTTTACTGGAGAGAACCTAAAGCAACTTAGGTGCAGGGGGACCTCCGCCCTCTCAATTCTGCATTATCACTGGCTGCTGAATCTTTGAAAAAGCTTTGTCAGAATGACCAATGGGTCATTAATTGGAAGACAAGGCAAATGGTTGCAATAGTCTATGAAAGATCAAAGCAAACCAAAACACTGCATTTTGTTTGCTTCTGTTTCTCAATTACTGGTATAATAGAAATAGTGGCTGAATCTACTGTCCAGTCTCCTTACATGAGAAGTCAAGCATGCTAATGACTTTGAAGGAGAATTCTTGTAATCCCTATGTGTATGAGCAGGAGGAAAGCAAGTAATTCAGATGGAAAACATGGAAATGCTGAATGATCTGGCAAGTCTGCAGAATGGCTATGACTAGGTAGAAGAACCAAGTTCAACATGATAAACAGAGTCTGTTCTTCTGAAAATAAGTATAAAGGATGTTGTTTCTGCCCTTTTCATAACTACCATTTTGTGAATCATCTCAATTTTTTAGAGGAGGTGGATGTTCCCACGCACCTAAAACGGTATGTCTGTTTTAGACATAAGGGTTCCAATGACTGTCTAGACTTGAGTAATTGCTCACAAGAACAGATGTTTCAAATACCAGTCAGGTGATTATCTTCAAGTGTCTTATTTTGACATTGTTAGCAGAGGCATATGAATTCTCCATGTGTAGCTTTTGATATTTATCCTTGTAATTTTAAATGAGTTCTAATGTGATGTGTTTCTGAGATCTAATCAAGGACCAGTTTTGCTGATAAGCTTACTCTGGGTTCCCTTTCAAGATGGATACTGGGTATGCAGCCCCGTATCTGCTTTAGGTCCTGTCTGTCACTGAGTCTTCTGTGACTGGAGCTAAGGCTATGGCTTGATCACTGTTTGTTGAACTTTTTTAGCCTGTTTTTAAGGACTGCTTTGTAAAGCTTGCCAAGGCAATTATAGTGAAAGCTCAATTAAAAACTACAAGTGCATTAAGGTTTTTGGCACCATATAATGACTTTTGACAAACAGAATCTTAGCGATTACTTTTCAAACAGGAAGAATGCTGAATCTTATGGAGTGCTTTGTTTGAGAATGGTAATTATAACAATATCACCTGCTGGGTAACTTGCAGCAGTCAAGTTTATTAATTTCCATTACTTCTCCTGGAAGCTGAGTCCTTCTCTCATCTCAGAGAGGCACATCATTTTGTATTTTATTACAAATTTAATACGCATTTTGAAATATCTTCTGAAGACCTTTTATAAGAATATGCATTTTTTTGCATACAGAACATTTTCAGTTGATGTGTCTCAAAACACTGATAAACACTAAACAATTGAAACTCACAAAACTTAATAAATATGAACTTTTTGTTCTGCAGTAGAGGACAGTGATATAAAGAGAAGTTTGGTGACTTCTATAAGATTTCACAAAAATCCCAAACTTCAGTTCTCAGTCTCATTTTTGACTCTTTAACCATTCCCCCCAGTTGTGATTACTGTGCCATTTCACATGCTATCCACCTCTTTGATGATATTTTAATTTTCATCCTTCTGAAATATTGTATTACTAGCAGAAAACAATATACACTTGAGTATGTTGTTTAATATTTCTCAGTTCCTAGGAAGTCAATCCCTTAAAAATTGATATGTCAGAAAACAAAGAAGAACACAGAGAAAGATCAAGATACTAGAAAGCCTCCTGAGACAACTGAAAGGTCATCGTCATCATCATTTTGGAGAGATAAGCCACTCTTTTGGTTTCCTCACACTATTCTGCAAGAAACAGCCTCTTTACAGAACACACTGGCTCTCACAGATCTTCATTCACTCTGAAAAGGTCTCTTCCCCAGTCAAAACATGATCCAACTGTTCAGCTTTTTACACCAGAAAAGACTGTAAGTACCTCATTTCATGTCTGTAAAAGTGCGTAACTTTGCAGTGCTATACTGTCAAGGGTACAAATATTCAGTGTATTCTGCAGAAAAGTGTTGTCTCACTTTGACAAAGTCACTTCCAGTTCGGTATGGAAAACTGCTAATTTCCACATTCGTAAGAGACTTAAAGTTGATAAGGCATCAATTAAATGGTGATAACAAGTTTATACAGCACTAGACCATGAGACTTGTTCAGTTTATCAGCTTTCTTTTCCTCCTGAATTAGAATAAAAGATTCAAGTTCTACAGATGACGGTACCATTTCATTTATTCAGCAATAGAATAGACCATGCTTCCATGTAATTTACATGTAATAAAGTTTTTTCACACAAGAGAAGTCAGTTTCTGGTTCAACTAGTGATTAACACTATCTCTGAAAAGAAGAGGAAGAGCCTTATATGCACTTTCCAAATTTGCAGTGCCGCCCATGAGATGCAGATGTCCCTCATGGTAATTAGTTTATATCCTGAAGCAAGAAGCTTGATTACCCCTACGTAATTAACTATGGCTACAAACGTAATTAATGGCTTGAATGTTATCTAGCCTTTAAAAAAAAAAAAGAAAAAAGGCAACATTGTAAGCCAGTGATCTCCCCAGGATGATTATAGTGTACATATAGCATAGAATCATAGCATCATTTAGGTTGGAAAAGACCCGTAAGATCATCAAGTCCAACCTATCACTGCCAAGGCCACCACTAAACCATGTCCCTAAACACCACATCTACACATCTTTTGAATACCTCCAGGGATGGTGACTTAACCACTTCCCTGAGCAGCCTGTTCCAGCGCTTGATAACCCTTTCAGTGAAGAAATGTTTCTTAATATCCAGTCTAAACCTTCCCTGGTGCAACTTGAGGCCATTTGCTCTTGCCCTATCATTTGTGACTCAGGAGAAGAGACCAACCCCCACCTCGCTACAACCTCCTTTCAGGTAGCTGTAGAGAGCGTTAAGGTCTCCCTTCAGCCTCCTTTTCTCCAGGCTAAACAAGCCCAGTTCCCTCAGCTGCTCCTCATAGGACTTGTGCTCTAGACCCTTCACCAGCTTCGTTGCCCTTCTTTGGACACGCTCCAGCACCTCAATGTCTGTCTTGTAGTGAGGGGCCCAAAACTGAACACAGTATTGCAGGTGCGGCCTCACCAGGGCCAAGTACAGGGGGACGATCACCTCCCTACTCCTGCTGGCCAACTATTTCTGACACAAGCCTGGATGCCGTTGGCCTTCTTGGTCACCTGGGCACACTGCTGGCTCATATTCAGCTGGCTGTCAACCAACACCCCCAGGTCCTTTTCCGCCAGGCAGCTTTCCAGCCACTCCCCCCCAAGCCTGTAGTATTGCCTGGGGTTGTTGTGACCCAAGTGCAGGACCCGGCACTTGGCCTTGTTGAACCTCATACAATTGGCCTTACAATGGGTCTTACGCAGGTATCTACATATTGGACTCAAGCATACTAGGTAACAGACAATTTCTTCAGATTGCCGACTGCCATGACTTTTTAAATATCACGGGGAGTGGCTTTGCAACTACATCAGCCAATTCCCTCAAGACTCTAGGATGCATCTCGTCAGGTCCCATAGACTTACGTACGTTCAGGTTCCTCAGATGGTCTCAAATCTGATTTTGTCTTACAGTGAGAGGGACTTTGCTTCCCCAGTCCCTGTCTTGTGGTCCATCCACTGGAGAGGTGTGGAAAGAGAGGCTACCGGTGAAGACTGAGGCAAAAATGTCATTGAGTACCTCAGCCTTCTCCTCATCCGTTGATACCAGTTTGCCAGTCCTGCTCATCAGGGGGGGTATGCTTTCTTTGACTTTCCTTTTCTGGCTGACATACCTGTAGAAGCCCTTCTTGGTATTCTTCGCATCCCTTGCCAAGTTCAGCTCCAGCTGCACCTTGGCCTTCCTGACCCCATCCCTACACAATTGGGCAGCGTCCCTATACTCTTCCCAGGATACCTGTCCCTGCCTGTGAATTCCCTTCCTGCCCTTTAGTTTGGTCAGCAGGTCTCAACTCAGACATGCTGGTCTCTTGCCTTCCTTGCCTGATTTCTTACACCTGGGAATCGAGAGCTCTTGCACTCTATGGAAAGTGTCCTTAAAGATCTGCCAGCTCTGTTCTGCTCCCTTGTCCCTGAGGGCAGTTTCCCAGGGGATCCTATTGACTAACTCCTTGAAGAGCTGGAATTTTGCTTTCCTAAAATTCAGGGTCCTGACTTTACCCTTCGCCTGACCCATATCCCTCAGGACTGTGAAGTCCACCAGCACATGATCACTGCAGCCCAGGCTGCCTCCAATCTTGACACCACCAATTAGCTCACTCACATTGGTGACCATCAGGTCCAGCATAGCATCCCCTCTGGTAGGGCTGTGTATTACCTGGCTTAAGAAGTTCTCCTCCATGCACTCCAGGAGTCTCCTGGATTGCCTGCACCTCGCCATGCTGCTATTCCAGCAGATGTTGGGGTGGTTGAAGTTTCCCAGCAGGACGAGAGCCTGCAAGCGCGATGCCTCCTGTAGCTGGAGTAAGAAGGCTTCGTCAAAACATACGGAAGACAGGGAGGTAATTACAGACAGCCAACATGGCTTCACCGAGGGCAAATCGTGCCTGACTATTCTAGTTGCTTTCTATGATGGAGTGACTGCATCAGTGGACAAGGGAAGAGCTAGGGATGTCATATACCTGGACTTCTGTAAGGCCTTTGACATGGGCCGCCACAACATCCTTCTCTCTAAATTGGAGAGAGATGGGTTTGATGGGTGGGCTGCTAGATGGATAAGGCTGGATGGCCATGTCCAAAGAGTTACAGTCAGCAGTTGAGAAATCATATGAGAAATGGTTGAATTTTGAAGCTTTCTTTCAGGTAGGAACAGTATACTGACTGTAGATGCAGCTACTTGGTTTGTATTTTCTAACTTGATTTTAGTTTTCAAACAAAGCAAAAAAAAACAGAATAGCAAAGTTGCATGCTTTAGTTTAGCAAGGTTTCTTCTCTTCATCAGAGCTTGGTTTAATTCATCTGTCTTGATACTGCATATGAACCTAATTGATGTCATTAAAAACATTGCCTGTCAAAAAAAAAATCTCCCCTTGCCTCTAGGGACGGGGAGTGACTATCTACCCCTTTAAAAAGAAATTATTTGCTAATCTTTGATTGTAAATTACTGGAAAAAGTCCTCTGACTCAGCACCTTTAAAACAACATTCTTCTTAAAATATCATAAAATAACCAAAGTACATTCCTGCAATGCAAACGGAAGGTTGTTGTAGCCTAATATTGATGACAGTCTACTTCAATGAGCTACTGTGTAGCATGGAATTTAATGCTTTTTTTACACAAATACCTCAAGTAAATACGCTTAGATCTAGAATAAACAACGCTGAATTTTATTCTGCCTATAGCTTTCCAGCATTTCATAATTTTTGCTTCACTACCCTGAAGTAATTTCCAAAAAATTCAGAGCTTTAAAGATATGGTTAACTGCTTATCCTGGGCAAATTAAATTAAGCCTCTGGCATATGATGAAAAGTTTGTTTCACCTAATTGAGCATCTAATGAGTATGGATGAATTTAAGCTACTCATAGAAATTTTGCTTTTCAAAGCTTTCCTGATTAACATCCATTCAAATGGAGAAAGAAACACATTACATTTATATATACATAAGCTTTTGAAAGAAAGCTTAAAATAAGATTTCGATCCCTCCAGAAGGTTTCACCTAAAATTGTTGTGTCTTATATTGATAACTGTAACTATTACTGAAATACCCTGGCCCACTTTTCCTTGTACTCGTACAATTGCCTCTTCTTATTTCCCTGGGCTTTTCTGTACAATATTGTGTACATTCACTAAGAAGCTCTGCTCTTCAGAAGCTTTACTGTTACTCTGATCAAACTAGCATGTCATATTTTTCCCTCTAGAATACGCACCTGGAAACTAGATATAGCTTTCTTACCATCAAAATGTCAAGCAACCAGGGAAAGGGGTGGATAAAATTTTGGACTCTTTTGAGATTACTGAAAGCTTTATACCTTTGACCTTGCTCCATTTGATAGTATTCCTCTATGAATTCTTCATCTTAACAGTATTGCAAAAGCCTGAGATGGGCACTTTATTCTTTTTTACTCATTATTACACATCAATAAAGCTCTGGACTCTATCTTATCTTTTGGGTTAGGATAAAGGAAGAAATTCTTGTAAAGTAAAAAGTTAAAAATTTTTATCCTAGAAATCTTCTCATTTTGAGGAAACCCACAGGCTTTTAGACAAAGGATTTTAAATGAAGAGATTGTGTCCGAAGAAAGTTCACAGCCAGTTTTTCACACCACACAGCTTGGTCACAATCCCGTTACTGAGAGCTCATGTGGTTATCTACACTTGTTTCCTTCAATTCCACATTAAAAAAAAAAAAAAAAATCTCTTGTACAGCTGAAACCTGATTTGACCACATCTTTTTGAAGCTTGCACTGGCTTTTTTCCTTCAAAACATTTTGTTCTGCCTTCCCCTTCCTTTTAAATCACTACATTTTGTGATCCTACCTACATCCAGACCCTATTCCCTTCTTGCAATCACCCTACTGCTTTTGTTTGTTCAGGCTTTTCTTACTATTTCCTTTGTCTCGAACTCGGTGCTTTCATTTAATGCTTTTATACCACCATCCATTTATCCTATGCCTACACTGAAATTGAAGATGCGATTGAAGCACATGGAGGCATGCCCATGCTAGCCTTAATCTACCTGGTGGTGTTATGAGATTATTGCCTTCAGTGCAAACCTGCCAGAAATTTGAGTGAGCTACTCAAGACGCGACTCTCTTCACCCTGCAATCTATGACTCTACTGCTTCCCTACATTGCTTCCAAAATTGCCTCGTTTATAGCTAGCATGGATATATATCCCAAAGTGTGCCAGTGACCTTAATTCTGGCTGCATAGATTCATATATAGTGTATTTGTAACTCAGAGCAATGTGTGGCTTATTTCGTTGGGATGGTTACCAATATGATTTTGGGCACAGGAATATTTTCAGACAGAAGTGAAAATAATACCCTGCACAATATATATATATTTTTAGACAATTTAAAAGAAGTTATATTTGCTTTACTACAGAGCACCATTTTTTTTTCCTGTGGGACTAATGTAGGCTTTCACTTGACCTGGCCTGTTTAGTTATAGTAAAGTTCAAAAAACTCAACACTGTTCATCTAAGGCTAGAATAAAGCTTTCTTAGTCTTCCTCAGGACTTCCCATCCCTAAAGACCTTCATTTATCCTTTTACACAAATTATTCCATAACACTTTATGAATCTTTGTCCTTGTGTTAAACCAAATAATACTAAAAAATGAAAACACACCACCTTCTCCTCTCCAGCTTGCAACAAAGGCCAGAAATATACTTTCAGAGATGCTCATGCTAAAAAGTATAATGCTTTCTTTGGGGTCTCTCCCAAAGCAGCACCTTAGTCTGTGACAATTCAAGCTTATGGTTTTATTTTATTTTTACTAAACAAGTTAACCAGCATCATATTTGGACTTTTCTCTACTATATTACTCTTAAATGCCAGAAGGACTGCAGCTGCTCCCAAGTGCCTTATACCCTTTCTGATGTTTTCAATTAAAATATTTACAATAATAACATACCATGGGCTGGGAAGAATTTTCAGAGATGAAAATGGACTCCAAATGCAGTAGTTGGGAACCATTTATGTAAAGAATGTTTTCGCTCTCATTGATTTTAAGAACCCTTGTCAGCCTGTATAGACGGAAAAAAAAAATCATCTCCATTTTCTTTCAGGGGAAGGAATAGGGAAGGGTAAGAGTGCCGGTCTCCAAGTCCCCTGCTGGCAATAATAGTTTGAGATTTTTGTTCCATTTCTGGTAATGCTTGCCTCCCATAAAGACTTAAAGCCTTTTGTATTCAGAGAGTTCCTTTGCATTTATGATGCTTCATTTCTGTTCACTTGCCTCACACACAGACCAATGGTCTTCAGTTTTGAGCAGCAGTTTTCACACTGCTGAAAAGAGGATTATGCTAATATCCCCTCTGGAGTCATCTATAGACAACTGAAATTGTTCTTCCTGGTGTTGTTCCTGACCACTGCTGCTTACTCAATTAACTCCTTTAAATTCTTTTATTTTGTGTTAAGGTTTTCATTTAATGTCCACAGGACATCAGCCCAGAGTAGCATTCTCAGATTGCTGTGTTGAGCAGCTAGATTAGCCACACTTCTTATGAAGTGTGTTGTTCCAAGGGACCTTTGCTGGAGCAAAAGTATTACTGATGGCAACAACCGTACTCTGTGCTACTCCAAAGCTTTCTTCTTTTGCGAGTTATTTTTTGTCTCGGGTATGCTTTTTTATAGAATTACCTGTGTAATATCCATACCTGGTTTTGTTGTTAATATTAATAAGTACCACTTCTGGCAACACACTCTTTTGTACATCAGTGTCCAGCTTAAAGTCATTTCCTTTCAGGCTTTTATAGAGAATTTGACTGTGGTGTTATTGGCACCTTTGCCAATTTTGTGTGTATTATGCAAGCTCTTGCAAACTCTTGTAAAATGATGTAATTATGTTTCTTGCAACATTTATATGGGTGCTGGGCATTGTTTTGGCTCCTATATCCTCCTGAGCTGTTGTCAGAGCTCTCCAATTCTGAAGTCTGTCATTCTAAATTAGGTCCATTTGCATGAGATACCTCAGATTTGTTTATCTTTTTTTTTTTTTTTAACCACTCTTTTTTCTTTGGAGTGGTGCCCACATTTTGTGAGCTTCATTCTGATCTGGACTATTTCTGATGCCTGCCCAATTGCTTTGTCAAAAGTCAGACTGAGGTTTTGAGTTGTTCTTTCACTCCCTTTCTCCTCCCCCAATTCTTTTGTTCAAGACCTAATCAAGGTCTAGTCCTCTTTCTAGGGTACTGTTCATCTTTTAATTCTTAAATAAAGTCACCGTCTTTTTGTAGTTTCATTCCAAAGCCCTCAAAGATTTTACTTTTATGTGAAATGCAAAAATACTCCTCAAAATTTTTCAGTGATTTCGGCTAGCTTCCTGTTTGATTTAACTGCCTTGTCCATCTACTGTGTCAGACCTAGCCATTTGGTAGAAATACGGCAAGTTTCTTTCTATGTTTTGATGCTTGCAGATACAGAGTGCAGCATCAGTAAAATTTCTCCACCATCCCTCCATACATACATTTTTTGGTCATTGACCACTTCAGCCTTTCATTAAGGCAGTTTTCTTAGCTCCTTTTTAATTCTTTACCCTGTGGGATTCAGCAGCTGCCCAGTGCTTCTGGCACTTTATCCTCTGTTGGCTAAGCTTCATGTCTGAATCTAGGATGAAAAATTCTGCACTCAAACTGCCCCCAATTATGGATACAGCCCGTTCCCTCGCTGTGGTAGAAACTCCGTAACTTTGAAATGTGAAGGACAAGCTACCATCTTCAGGCTGTGATTCCCACCAGTGCTACACCTATCTCAGTGCTGTGCCCTAAAAGGCTCAGAAATTTCCCAGCCTTCTCCCCTGCTGGGTGCAGCATCTAAGTTTCTCACCTGGGACATGAGCAACCCACATAAGTCCATTAATGCAGAGAAAATGTGTCAGGGGAAAGACTCTGGCAGTACTCTGGACTTGCCTTTGATGACCATGTGTGGCCTGCAAATACTCTGATGAGCAACTACATTTCTAAGATTTCCCTCAGGTGAAGTAGTGAATGCTTGCACAGCATCACAGTGCTCAGTAGGTGCAGTCTTTCCAACCGGCTCATTCCCTCCCGCAAAGCAATGTAAACGTGAGACTGGAAGAGTTAGTCTCCATCTCCTTTGTCAGAAAGAATTCACAGAAAGAATATTTGATCACTTCAGGATTCTGGATTGCATTGAGCTAGTGCTTTATCATCTGTATTAGTAAATTTTCTTGTATCTTTTCATTTCTTCTAACACATTTCTCTGCATAGTCTCTTGTTCTTTGGGGTTGGATACCTAAAAAAACCAAATCACTTTTAAAAACCAAACGTGATTATATAAAAATAAAACCAAATTATCTACTTCATTCCAGACTGGGAATCCAGGGAAGATTCTCTCCTTTAAAAGCCACAAGACAAGTTTGTCTATAACTTCCAAATTATTGTTTAAATGTCAAGCTAAAATCAGTGAAATTTGATTGAGTATACCACAATATCTTTTAAAATCACACTTATTTTTGGAATTAGAAAAGTTTCTCTGCTAGAGGAACTGCTTTACAGAAAACAGCTAAAATTAGGTTCACATGTCCTTAGTGGGCAATATATCTGATCTTATAAAGTAGTCTAGTCTGTGAGAAGTACTTAGATTTTTCAGCAAATTTCTCTGTAAGAATCTAATAAAACTTTCTTTGTGCAAGCACACTATTTCGTGTAAAACATCTCCTCTTTAAAAAAAAATTTTCTACCTTCTTGCACAAAATACTGGTAAATTTTTTAAGAGTTAAGATTCTAATTTTAAAATTACATTCTATGAATTGGAGCAGAACCTAAAATGCTTTTCTGTTGAAACCTTAGAAGAAATTTTTGAATATGTGAATACATGGAATATAAATCTTAAAAAAAAAAAAAAAAAATAAATTGTTTCTTAGATGAATGAGTGCTGTAATAGTCAGAGCATCTGGTATAACATTTTACTGACCTCTATATGAAATACAGTTTGGCTAACCCTTAATCAAATTGATCATTCTTTCTGTAAACTAAGATGCAATCCATATAGCCTGAAAAGCCTCCTCTACATTCCTCCTACAAAATGTTCAGTTTAGATTTTGTCGGTGACTTGCACTCTAATTTGAAGACCTCAGTCTATGCACAGAAGAATCCCCCAGCTTTCTAGGTACTATTTTCAGCACAAACTGCATAACTACAAGCCAAATCTGAGAAGGCTGTGGCATGGCATTGCTTATAACTACATCTCTATGTATTTATACATATGTGCACACAGAGAGAGATTTTTTGTGTTTAGTTTCTAGAAGAAAGCCATTCATTATTCCATGAATTTCAGACTGGGACTTGTAGTTCTTTATTAAATGAATGACAAAAATGTGAATGATACTGAACAGAAACATTAATATAAAGACTAATCAGTTTCCTTTTTTGTATGACTTCCATTTCAAGGTCTTCCCTTCTTCAATTAGTCTCCATGAATTGATTGTTTAATGCATAACTAATCTTGAACTTGTTCTTCTCTTGCTGATGGGAAAATTAAAGTTAATTTTGTTGAAGTCATGGTGCTTATGTTGCACATTTATCAAATGGTGATATTTTCAAAATCCGTATGGCAGCTGTTCTGTTTCTCCTCAGCAGTACATGGAAGTCAATTTTATTTATAAATATGCAGACCTCTACCCTGCTTCCTGAAAATAAAAAAAAAAACCACAAACAAAAATTTTCTCCATCAATACAGAATTTTTCCCTCATGATGGTAGAAATTATGTTCCCATGTGCTCCATTACAACAGATTAAAACATAATATCACTTAGGTTGGAAGGTCTAAGCTGCTGGCAAAAAGGGATAGAAAACCAACAACAAAGGATTATTTCTCTACAGAAGGCACACAAAAAGAATAGACGTAAAGGTCTGTGATACGTTTGTTTGCTACAGCAGTTATATTTTAACCAAGTAAAACAATACCTGTGTCATACAATTACTTGAAATGAATCTGAACCTCACCTCCAGGCCTTTTGGGAGTACATGACCAAATTCACACTTTGTTAGTCCTCTATTTCAAACTTAACATTTTTCCAAGGGAATTTTGCTTTATAAAGCACTGGTGAGAACTATATTCTCATTTAGAATATAGCTGTAGCTTTTGCATTTACCTTCCACCAATTTTCAACAAATCTTTTGTAAAAGGGTTATCCAACACAAAACTCCTGTTAAGTCTCCTGGAGTTGTAAAGCAAAATGAATGGATACAGGTGAAAATAGTGATATAAAGAGTATCAAATCCTGACTACAAAACCAACTACACAGAGGCTGTGAATCTGTATCTGCAGCACAGATGTAGAGTGCTGACCATTTGTAGAGCTATAACATAGCTGCTATAAGACAGAGACTAAGAAATAGCATAAATTCAGACCTATTGCACTAATTTTGCAAGATTTGGGTTTTTTTCCCCCAGCTGTGCGCTATCCAAATCTCTTCAAGCCTGCTAGAGTCACGTTAGTCATTCGTACCATATTTTTTGCATGCACAGATGCCATGGGTTTGTTTCACTGGATGCAGTGGAGATGGAATCTGCCTCTCTCTCTCCTGTGCCAGCCTTGTTTTGTGCCCCAAGACACAGCAGAGCACCATGTGCCAGCAGGAGGATGGAAGAGATTCAGTTCTGTTCACTCAAGTTTACCCACAACATTATTCAAATGGTCTGAGCCTTGAGCTTTTAAATTCCCAATCCCTAATCTTGACTACATTGTGGCTAGCAGATCATTTCATCAACTATAATGAACTATGTTAAGTGAATTTCCTCTCATTTAAATAATAGGGGTGTGACATTTTTACTTTTCTGTGTTTTACTTTACTAGCTAGTTTTTTCTTAGCAATTACTAATGAGTCACATTAAGTTTAGCTAAATCGCTTGACATACATGCTCAAGTATCATAGGAGTCTTGTGACTTAGCATGCCACAAAAAAGCTTTTATCATCATTTGGAGACAGAAAAATAAATACAGGTATCTAAACATATATTATTAACGAAATTAAACAGCCTGAAAGTACACAACATTAGTGAGCATTGGGAATTCATATATGAACTTAAAAAAAGGTTAAGGAACTGCCTGAAAGGGAGATGATACGGAGCTCTGATGAGAGAAGAACTACTGGGCTGGAGAAAGGCAATTAGGGAGTTTTTCAAGTATTTGGTTTAGAACTGATAGTACTTAAATATTTTCATCAATGACCTTGGCAAACAGAGTAGGTGTATGCTAATGCAATGTGCCAGTGCCATGTATTTCTGTTTTATCAGGTCATGGCTACATTCCAGCTACAATATGAAAAAGGCCATATGGATTTCTTTTCGTTACATGATAAGCTGCTGCTGCCAAAGCAGTTTGGCTTTTGGCCCACTCTATGCCACTGTTCTTCCCAAGCCCCCTCACATGTGGAAAGGGAGCTGGACACAAACCTGATGACTGTTTTGGGGAGGCTGTTGAATATTCTGGGAAGGCTGCAGCCTCTTCCCTGTCATTCGCTTTCCCAAGGGCCTCTCGATGTCCTCGTCTTGACATGAGTAGGCATGTGTACGGCGTGAGTAAGTTCAGTTACTTGGTTATCCCTGGCTGCATACCAGACACACACCGAGTTAGGGAACGGGAGCATGCATGCATTCCAGGTCACATGGGAAGAAAGAGCATGGGCATCCTATCTTATGACCTACAGACAGGTTAGGGGAAGATGTTCATGCCAAGGCCAAGAATAGAGAAGAAATTCTGTGTTACAGTCTTAACTGCCTCTGTTGCCCAAAGTTACGTAAGTTAAGCTACCTAATAAGGCCTTCGGGAAAGCAAAATGTGAACTACCCAGATATCCTACTTAGGATGTTCTTGATGTATGAATGTTCCCTTGGAACAATACAACTTTTAGACTGTCTTTCTGTTGACTTTTTTTTTAGCACAAAGTGACTGTATAGGATACAGCTGAAGTTTCTATCAGAACAGCTTTTCTTTTGAGTCAGTCAACTTTCTATGTACACAGTTTAGTAAGGTTTTCCTTTTGTTGTAAGAGTCTGACAAAGAACAAGAACATGTGGGTCTGTCTTCAATAATGTGTTCTAAGGCTACGTACCTTTCATGTGCTTTTCAAGTATTCCAGCCTCGCAGAAAATGTAACTTTCTTCTTTCTGTTTTTAAACTCATAGGAGTTCAAACCTGGATGATCTCTGAAGACCCAAGAAAAACATATTTGTTAATTTGTCAGATTATTGTTTTCAAATTTACAATGAGTTTAAAATTATGAATAGTCAAAAACAGGAGGAAAAAAAGAGCCACTGCTTTTTCTTTCCCAACACATTTCTATACATAGACAAACCTTTCCTGTCAGGCTCTAAAGAATGTCAACAAACCTTGTTTCTCTGCATTTTGCAGGCATTTTATTTGCTTTACACTGAAGATTCTGAGGTATCTGGAGTCATACCTCTGTTCTGGAAACTATTCTGTGTACTTATGCCAAATAAT
This sequence comes from Phoenicopterus ruber ruber, assembly GCA_009819775.1. Taxonomy (NCBI): domain Eukaryota; kingdom Metazoa; phylum Chordata; class Aves; order Phoenicopteriformes; family Phoenicopteridae; genus Phoenicopterus; species Phoenicopterus ruber. Next base: position 62,532,441 of record CM020246.1, on the reverse strand, counting down.
GGGCAGTTGGGTGAGCTTGACTGACATGATACACTCCAAATACAGAAGTTGGTTACTCTGCACAACTTCTCTTAAGCTTTTGCCAACAAAATTAGACTATAATATCATCCTATATAATGTATGTAAAAAAGTGTATAACACCCTATTTCTAAGAAAGAGCAAAGTTTTCTCAGTGATTCACCTACTGAGTCATTAAAATACTGTTTAGTAGTGATGCAAAGAGGCTACACATACTTTTTATTTTTAGCTAAAAGGGAGGTAATGCTTATTTATAAATTTTAGTCTGTGTATCTGAATTGCACCTATTTTCCTACAACCACCATTTCAGTAGAATCTTACCTGAGAATTATTCTGCATAATTCTGCATAAATGGATGCCATTGACAAGAAGAGCCATAAAGTGGTCTAGGGAGATGAATACATGAAAAATATCTTGTGTAAGCAATTTTGCATAATACTTGCTAGATTGGCCAGATTTGGGGTGTATGTAGTGTAATAAACAGTGGTCAATATATTATTTTTAAGAAGGGAAGAACACTACTACAGGACCACTATAAAATAATCCTTACCCTGCTTTACTCTCCTGACTTCCAACAATTAGTGGTTCAGGGATTTTCAGAACTGCAGGTTGCACCTGGGGTCTTGTTTTTAACAGCTACTGAAAGACCTGTCTTTTCTGAACTTGTCTAACCTCTTTTTTAACCTGTTTACCCATCGGGTTTCTGCAAGTTATACTACTTCCTTTTTTTTTTTTTAAATCTGTTACTCAATAATTTCATTCTGTCTTAACTAGTTCTTAGAAGGTAAAAAGATAGTAAGTAATTTCCTATCTACTGTATCCATACACATCTATAGTTTCATAATTTTATAAATGCCTTTCAGTTTTACCATTTCATCATTTTTTATTCTGTGTTGAGGAGTCCCAGGTTTTTACTCTTTCCTCATATGAAAGCCACTCTAATCCCTGTTAGGCATCCATTACTTTTTCTAGTTCTACTATATCCTTTTAAAGATGAAATAATTAGAACTGCAGGCAATATTCACGACAGAGGCATACTGTCAATTTGTGCAAATTAACAACAGTATTTTCTGTTGTTTTTTCTTTTTTTTCCTCAACTCTCCTTCTAACAATAAAGCCTAATGTTCTGTTTTTCCTCTTGCCTGCCACTGAGCACTGGAGCCGACATTTTAAGAGTACACAGTCCCTCCTGGATCTCTTTCCTCAGTAACAGCTAATTTAGAGCCCGTCATTTGGTATATATATAGCTTCCCATACGCACTTACCCATTCTGAAATTCATCTCCCAGTCCAGTTGTCCTGTCTCAGGTATATATATTGCAATGCCTAATCCTGAATAGTAAGTGTGGTGCCACAAGAATATAAAAGCATAAGAATTCTAGAAATAACTTCAATAGGTATATATGTCCAAAATGAAAGACATGTTTCTGATTAAAGGTATTTACATGCCAATAGGGAAGATATGTTCAAGGGAAGATGGTAAAGTATAAAGTCCAGTAACATTCTTGCAAGGTTAGTTACAGGTCTGGACAAAGTGTTATAGCAATGCCAGAATTATTTCACAGAAAATATTCTAGTCTCAAAGACATCCAAAGACTATGAAAATATTAACAGGAATTTAATCTTCATGCAGGCCTGAAGCTACTGAAAGCAGAGAACATTCAAGTCAGAAAGATTTGATACAAAAGAAATATCGCCAAATCGGAAAAATGAGGGAAGGAAGTTTTCCACTATCCTTCACAACATGTGTTTCTTCTGATAATTTTTTTCAATCCAAGAAACACAGTATCTAGAATGAAAAGTGCTGTGAGAAGACATTTTTCTTTCTCTAATAGATAGCACATGCCCATTATATCACATTCATCTTACTATGGATAGGTGAAGAGATCTGGAAGGCCTGAAATAAAATTTGTAATTGACAAAACCCGCCTTTCTTTATGGACAGAAAATTAAGACAATTCAGAGAACTCCTTATGCCACAAAAGGTAGTTGAAGTGAAAATTAAAATCTTTCAAACAGATTAGAATCAGAAGAGATCAATTAAATCAAACTTTTACTTTGCATACACAGAAGTAAGGATATCATCATAGCAACCAATAAATTTGTATTCCCTCTGTTGGTCATGTGATGCAAATATTGACATGAATTATGTAGTAAGCCTTTGGGAAAACTAATGAATGTTTCATACGATAAATAAGGTATTGCCCTCTCTTTCCTTTCAAATCTTTTCCTCAGACTCATTACTATCTAGGTGCCTACAAAAACATTAGCAGATATATTTTGCTAGGTAATAGATCAATCATAGGCAAGTACTATTGCTTATTTATGAGTTTAAAAGGATGAACTCAAAAATAACCAGTCATGAATCTAACAGAAATAGAACTACCCTCTAATAATTTATTAATATGATTAATCTGGTACTGGGGTATTTTCTTTTTGAACATACAGGTTTAATCTAATGGCAAATAGGACAGAGATACAGATGTTGGAAGAAGCAGGAAAAAAGGAAAAAGAAATCAAAATAGCTTCTTCACATGTCATTAGCAATAAAGAGTTAAGAGAAAATCCTATGAAAGGACAAGGTTGATAATATAATAGATCAGAAAGATTACTGCCATTCTTTTTTGTTTTTTAAAGGAGAAAATGTTAGCTGCTCTGGTAGTTTTTGTAACAGACTAAAGTGTGCACAGGCACCTATTGGAACATCTGAAGATGACAAGCCTTCCAGGGAACAGGAGGATAGATGTATACACAACAGTCTCGCTTTAAAAGTCTTTATGCTTTGTTCTTACGATTAAAATAAACCATGCATTGTATTTGTATCCATTCATACACATTCGTGCTCTGGGTACAAGTGTGCTGACATTGTTAAGCAGTCTTTTACACTCTTATCCATCCTGGAGCAGTTCAAGTCTCCTGCTCTCATTTTCATTTTATACAGAAATATAAATGGATAGATCTCTCCCAGTCATTTCCTCTCAGTCCAAGAATCTGGAGTCAGGACTGTGAGGGAGAAAGACAGAAAGGTAGGTTATAAATGTACATATTGGAAACACCTCTAAAGAAAGAACAGTTATTCTTAAGTAAATTTTTTTTTTTTTTTTTACTTTAAGTGATGATCTCTGGATGTATTCACATTCGGGAAGATTCCCAAAATCTCCTGGGTAGACTAGCCATGGCTTACTGTTTTTAAAACACATTTGTTAGGAGTTATGGGTTGCTCTCAATCTCAAAAAAAACCTGTTATGTGGGGAGATTTTGTGGCAAAAAAATGGCACTTGTTCATGCTATCTAGAATCTCTTCAAAAGCTTGATCTTATTGTTGAGCTTATCTACTATAAGAGTCTGGTGCCAAGTATAAAACTGTGCAAAAAAAGTCAAGAAATGGCATCTAATTCAGGAAAACCTGAAGAAAGCAAAGAAAGTGTGGCCTCAGTTTTAATACTGATTACAGAGAGAGTTTCAAATAAGGAGAACTGGAGGATGTCACAGTGCAAAGGGGACAACTTTAAATTGTGCACACTATGTAGAATAAGGCAGGTCAGTCATCTAGGAAGCTAATACCAGGCTGATATGTATCAGCTCACTTTTGGGTGTTACTCATGCCCCAACAAGTCAGGATCAAAGCAACATTAGAGAATGCCACTTGAAGGGCTCATCCACCTTTTAGTGAATTAGAGAATTAACTTTTTCACCACAACTCAAGCAGACTATCAAATCAGACAACAAGAGTAAGTGATGAGCCCTAGGCATTTCTGGGTGAAACTGCTTCGGCACCAGAGATTAGCCATACTCTGTCACTTTTACCTATGGGGAAAAACCCAAATCACTAGCCTAATAGAAGGCAATTCTCAGGTAACTAAGAATTATCCATTATATATCTTAATATCCCATTATCAGTTTCTGTCATTATCCCAGACAAAGACATTCAGGAACCTGCAACACAAACATTTTTACTCCATTAGTTGGCTAGTCTACAGCCTTTTGGAACTGTGTAGCTTCCTAAATTGGATAGTTGGTAAATAAGTGCAAATCACAGCATTCTGTAACACACCAGCTAAAATTGCAGTAAACATAAAGGATAGCTGAGGGATGCTTGGGCTGCTGAAGAGCAGAGTCTTGTAGTAAATGACATACAGGTATAATACATGCATACATTTTTATTTTAGCTTACATTCATTTTCTAATGCATACGCTACTTACTATGCTCCTCCATCACCATCCTGCTGGCCAGCGCAAATTGTCATACAACAGAGTTTTTAATAATATCTCAATATTGAATAAAAACTTCCCTAAGAGTCATACATGAGGCTGCTATTTGCAACCCAGCTCACTTAATTTTTCGTATTTCATCATTTTCAACAGCCACAAGACAAAGTGAAGTGAGGGCATCCAGGTATTTGTATACATTTTTAAATCTTATATATTTTGAAACTTTGATCCTAGGAAAATATTCATGAGACAAGTATCTCTTTCAAATATTGATCTAGATGTAGGAAAATTTGCAAATTTGGATCTCCGACTTAGCCATTTGAGCCAAAATGCCTCCCACTGTTGTGCTGCATATGCATATTTTTTCACAACATTATCCCCCTTTCCCTCCAACTCTAGAGCAATCCTGTGTATTCCCAGCTAAGGAACAGATGTGGCTTGTCATCTACAACAGGCAATATTCTGACTTGCACTGATAAAAAATTAAAGCTCCGCTGTCTAACAGCTTAATATTAATAGATATTATTTACAAAGGCAATAAGAAAAAATACCAAGGTTAGCAATAGGTGTCAATAAACTTCTAGTTCTGGAGAGTCATAAGCTATTCTGCTTTTTAAAAGTGGGATATTCTAATAAAGAGAAGAGTAAATTGAGTCTCCAAAAGCATCAGTGCTTTCCAAATTCTGTATAGTTGGCCTTCTGGTACCAGGCAGGCTGACAGAACTGGAAGAGCTTTGTATACTGGAATAGGAGGCAGTATTTTTTTGATGTGTACAGGAGGAACCTTTCTTAAAATTCACAGTCTAACGTCCTTTCTCCTCACACCACTGGCTGACTGGAAATAAACTTCCTGAGAGTTAGCTGTAAGTGTGGCATTCCTGTTACCTTGTTTATCTTAGTATAGATTAACATCCACATAAGAATGTTTATTAGATTACTATTGCTGATTGTATCTAAAATGGCTTCTTTGTAAACTAAGATATATTCTGGATCTAATGTATAACAGGACGATTTGCCAGAAAGATACTCTTTTTTTACTAGAATGTATTCCTTGGGGAAGTGCTACATCAATTTTACAGTGTGATTTCCTTTAGTATTCATAAAGGAGATTAGCAGAATAAGGCTCACTGAAAAGCACACATTAGAAAAGCAGAGTGAATAACGAGAATCAAGTTTATGAGACAGTTTTTTTACCCCTACAGCCCTTAAACTTATGAGTGGCACATCCATGTCTGAACCCCTAGAAACTCCAGCAGGCATCTGAAGAGGAAATTCAAGACCGCTTATGTATTTCATGACCAGTTCAGATAGTCTTGTCAATCTCTAGCTAGAGAATCCTAGAATCACAAAGGACTGGTTGAAATAGCTCAACATTTACAATTTATACTCAATACTGTTTGATGTGAATAGCAAATTGGCAGAGCCCTCTGGAAAGTGACCTGAGGCTTCTCACAGAAAACACACAGTAGACGCCCTTTGGGATAAGGAAAAGCAGACATGCTCTCCCCAGGCCACTGGCATAACGACCTAACCCACAGCGCAATCTCCAGCACAGCTGCCAAAGTCAGCACGCGAGAAGTTTTAAATCGCATGCAGCAAAGTCAGCAACGGAAGGCTACGTCATCTTGAAAGAATGGGATCTGTGAGGGATAAAAAATGTGGTCTAAACTCAGAAGAAGCCAAGAACTCCTTCATGCTAAAGGGCAATACTGTCAGCATCTCATTTCTTTGAGAGGCAGCATGTTCCCATTCCACAGTTTGTAACAGCTTACATCAGACTTAATTTTGGAAAGAAAAATACAGCTAGCCATCCCAACATACCATTTTTCCAACACAGCAAATGACAGAGATGTTTCCAGAACACCGAATGGATGTGCAAAATGCTCCCAACTTTCTTTGAACCAGAACTGACTTGTTATAATGGAAGTGGCTATGTTCACACCACATAAGGCCTTTCTGGCTTTATTATTGCAAACTATGGCTTTTAGCTATATCTCTACAGCTAGGAAGTCAGATACAGCAATATTAAAGTGATTTGGAAGCTAGATTCTTCTATTTTTATTGGCTGTGAACAGAAGGTTAATGGTGTTGCCTTTATACTATGTATCCTCTCTGTGATCCAACAACTAACCTCCTGTTGTGATAGCTGCAAGCACTGCTTATTATTCTTAAGCTCTCAAACACTTTCTAGGATGTTTTATACCTAAATTAGGTGAGAATTTTTTACACAGGTGGTTTACTTTGTGCAACTTTCTCAGCAAAGTTCTGCCAAGTGATAATAAAAAGTTGGAAAACCAGGCATACAACTGCTTGTAGAATAACTGGTGAAGAGAAGGATGTGCATGTAGTCTGTGTCCGTGAGAATTACTGTTATTTGCTACTGAAAGGACTGTAATAGTGTTACATGTAGTGAATGGTACTATGCAGAAGACTCAGAGATTTTTGCCAATGAAATGTTCCACTACCTGCTAAGAGGCAGAGGACACTGAAGTAAAATCTCTTAAGCCCGTGAGGAAGAAATGGTGACACTTTTTGTCCTAAACTCACAATTGCATTTACAGCCTTGGAGTAAGTAGTGGGGGAATGATTGGAGACGTGTTTTTTTCAGATGAAGTGACAATGCCACTGCACTAGCTGGTTGCTTGTGCAGTTGAATACAAATGTTTAAATAGTGAACAATGGAGAAAGTGAGCTGGAATAGCAAAGCTCTCTGTGGTCTGAAGTGTCCACACTAGGACACTGACTTCAGTAGAGCTTCAGGAATGTAAATGACACTTTATTTTGGCCTGCTGGCTTCAGACACAAACCTCATTACATCCTAAATTACAGTGAAAACTATATCAAAATTCTCATATCCTCCACTGAATTGTATTACCCTTCTTAGAAATGCAGAGATGTATAGTCAGACAAGCTTGGCCATGCGTAGGCCTACATTTTAAGAAATTCTGCATTCACAACCTTTCCTCAATTGTATTTGAAGGCATACTTACAATCAAATATGTTTTCTTATCTTGTTTGTTGTTAGTCTTCTGTTAACCTTATCTTATCTTTCTTTATGTAAGGAATTTGGAGCAGGAAGAGCAAGCTGAGCATCAGGCTTGGAGACAGAAAGCAAACTCTTCCAAGCACAAAAGAGGGACCAAAGCCATTGTCATGGCAACAAGAATCAGACGTGAGTGCTCCTGTTGCCTATATTCTGGTAGATAGGTGAAAATAATCTATGTCTAAACTGGAGGTGCAGTATTTCTTGTTAATGATCGTATCTCTAAATTATAGATTAATTCATATAAATTGCAAGGAAAAAATATTCAGAGAAACAGATTTGTATATTAATTAATCTGAAAATACTACAATTTTCAAGAATGTGGAACAGTGTACAGGTATTACCTAAAAATCAAATCTTTCAAATATTTTCTTTTTTAAAAAAATCACCCATTCTGAACAGTTGTCTCTCAGCATTTTATGTTGAGAAAATATTCTGTTTTCCAAATAGTATGTCCTAAATAAAATTATTTCCTGAAATTCAAAATACAAACAAAATGTATGTATCTGCACACTGTAGTATATTAAACCATAGATTGAAAAAAGATCACTGTAATCACTTCACTAAATAATCTAACAGGTACATGATTTTTATCTGTGTTCTTCTCCTTTTTTATTTTAAAAGAGGTTTACATACATTTGAAAGGCTTTTGGAAGAGCACAGGTCCCACAATCTTGTACTATAATCCACCAATATTTGCAGAATACATTAAACACTTTCAAGCATTATGTGCTGAATATTTAACATGTTAAATAATCAGGAAGTATTAGAAAGTCTGAGAGTGTTTTAATTTAAAAGCTGGGACTCTTGAGTCATTCATTTCTTTGCTCGTGGGAGTTATACACAGTACTACATCAGGTTTAAAGGAAAGTTATCTTTTCTCCCGTTTTTAACATGACACAGTCTTACTAGCCTTCCATCCTGACTGTGCTAGTTCTATACTGTTGCCTAACATCAAATCTTTGGTTCCTCAGCAAGCCAGTGGGAAGTAGCTGCCAACTGAGCTCCCAAACCAGCAATCTACTTTCCAGAGCCTGAGCAGCACCTGCCTTCCTGGCACTGCTGCTTTGCCCTCCTCTGTCTGCCAAGGGTGGGAGTGCTGGCTTCCTCTTCAACCTCCTCTGTAGTGTTGGTCACTGTTGGCCATGCCTACCTCTGCACCTGTGTGTCACCTGGGAGAACATCGTGTGTTTGCAAGTGTGTTGGAATTCTTTGCTGGAGAAAGAAACCCCACAAGCAGTGATGTGAACCTGCATCATGACCTACTGGCTTTTCACCCACCAAATCTCACAGGAGCATTTTGCTTACAGCACCAGCCAACACGCCACCTATAAGGAATCTGGTGTTTTGGTGTAAATCAAAGCTCTAGCATTATGCAGTGATAGTGACTCTGCTTACTGCCCTGGGTGATGATCAGTGAAATGCTCCCGTGCTTTAATTAAATCAAGTACTGAATGAAAAACTGTGATTCTGTTCAGCTGCAAGAGGGAAACTGGGTTCACAGACAAAGAAAAAGTCATTGCAGCAACTTTCAGCCAGAGGCCATCCTTCTGTGATAGAAGGTACATACATACAATTAGTTAATATAGCCTATATTCTAGCATTGATCTTACAGTCTTCACTAACACTAAATTGTTATATCACAACCTCCAAAAATATCTCTTTTTGCTTTTTGGCTTTATATCCTGTTATATCCTTTTTCAGTATCTTTTTTTTTAGATATCCTTTTGGCTCAAAGACTGCTGTGTCCAATCTGTTTGATTTCTTGATGTGAGATGATATTCCAAAAGATACAGTTGAGCCTCAGAAGATTTACCTCCCTGTAAGCACCCGTGTATAAGCATGAGAGGGGGCTGTGCAGGGAATGCTTCAGTGCACCTGAGAGCAGACTGCTCTGAGTCACTCTGCAGAAGATCTATGTACCCTCCCTGAGAGCAGAGAACCAAGAGGGACACTAGCCTCCTGTGGCTAAAGTTTGCCTTTCCACGCTGGTCTGTATGGTTGCTGCCACGGAGTATCCTCCTGCATGAAACTAATGAATGCTTTTAATATATGACAAAGTCTACCTCAAACATGTCAAAACACATCCTCTGCCTTATGCACTGGTCTCTTATATCATAGAGAGACGTGTCCAAGGTCTCAGTTATAATTTTCAAGATTCCTGTGACTTCAAACAGCATATCTGAATAAATTATTTCCATGTCAATAAGATGATCATAAGAAATGTAGAATGTCAATCAAGATGAAACATTCAAACACCTGATGGAGGCTAGACCAAGCTCATTCTGCCTTCAGCCACTAGTGTAAGCCATTAGTGTAAACCTGAAGAATGCTGTGTTTTTCCAAAATCTACTTTTTCTATCTTTTATGTTTTAATTCCCAGGCACAAAGTTTTTACAGCATTTCCGTAGCTAAAACCTCAAAACTGAGGATTTTACATTGCCCTTATGATAGAAAACTCCTTAATCAGACTTTTGTAAAGAAATTTAGGTAAACCCTTGAGACCTACATTCAGCTTATGCATTGTTTTGCTACACAGGTCAGAATAGTTATAGGATCTCTCCCTTTTTCAGATATGGGCTTGTATTGTTTATTCTTCTCAGAGTGAAACAAATCAAATAATACCCACATTTTTAAAGGGCTTCTCCATTTGGCTTGTCAGAAGTTATCGTCACATTTTCTCTACTCAAACTAAAACGATTGTGAGTCTGAGTTGGCAGGATCCATACACTGTCCAAATGACAGAAATCCATTTGCGCTTTCCAAGATCTCCAAACAAGAGTTTTGTAGGGTTCTCTCTGATGCCCAGCTATGAGAAATGCTGCTGTGTGCCAACCAGATTGTTACTAACTGTTGTTGAGCAACCAGATGCTGTACACTGATCTCATCTTTATAGCATCAGCTTACGAAAGAGTTCATGTCAATCCCCACTGTCTCCTCCAAATCCTACAGAAGACCGCATGATTCCCAAGATAGTATGAATTTTTAGATTCCAAATATCTCAGCTTGCCAAAGCACTATAGGTTCATGTTTCTCCCTTGGTCTGTAATAAATCCAAAAATGTGCATTCACTATGAACTGTTCTTTCTATTTGTTAAGTTTCAGACCTCTTATACAATTCAAAGTCCCAGATATGTTAACAGCAATGATGTACTTTGTTGCTCTCCCAGTGAGCTAGTCTTGGCTAGATGCTTGCTTGGTCCCATTTTATGCGTGTTTTCCACTGCCAAATTTCCTTTTTCCCCAGATAAATTCTCTCTTACCTTGACTGAAGTTTTTAGAACTGCAGAATGTCCAACAGTTTAAAATAACGACATAATCTTAAAACCTTCCTCTTCCTGGCATAAGCAGTGAGGCCATGCTCTCTGATCATCAGCTGGTTTTCCTGTCTCCTGTAGAGTACTTAAACTTTGAAATCCAAGCATTCTCTCTGTGCTCAGGAACAATTTATCATGGACTTGAAGGTGAACTGTATTTCTAGGATGGATCCTTGCCTGTTGATTTTCCAGTTCCATAAATCTACTTAACTGTCTCTTTACCTTAAAAAATCTGCTGTCTTTGAGTGCAAGCCTGTTATCCTATACCCATTTCCCAGCAGTGGAAATGGGAATATTTATATTATTTCCTTTAATCATTAGGCTACAGACATAAATCTCATCTTCCAGAGCAAACCAATTCGTTTCCACAGTAAATTTATTGTTATTTTCCTGAAGGGTAGTGATACAACAAGGACTGAATTCAAAATTAATATAACAGAATTTCAGATTTGCTGATTAGCAAGTGGTTACTTGTCCATTAGATTAGACCAACGATCTCTGCAGTAACTGCAGACTTTCTCCCATAGCAGTAGTGACACAAACAGTGAGGAAAATATCTATATGCTTGATTCTTTCAACAAGTTCTTAACATAGATTTTAGGGTTTTTTGTAATGTGGATATCAGCTTTGCAAGAATTCTGTGTTCTCAAACCTGTGTCCAATGTGAAAGACAATATAGGTAGATGAGTGTATGAACAGCCATCATAACTTTCCCAACTTTGACTACTAGAGTATAAATTGGTGTTTCTTATGTAACTCATAGAAGAGTTCTGAAAAACTGGGAAATCACAAGCAGATGATGTATAATAGGAGCAAAGTCCAACAAAACTCCTTCCATGTATGCCCGTCTGGGAAATTATCCAGTTTTGAGCATTCTCAGTTCTGGTTTTGCCTGTGGAAATTTCTTTTTATTGATTGTGTGGCTAAAATAAATTAATCTCTTTTGAAATAATTCACATTTCTTCACATTTGTTCATATCGACAGTCTTGTGTTTTCACAGGCCCATTGAAACTATATCGATTCTTGCTCAAAGATTGGAATGCATACCAAGATACTATCTTTCAGCAAACAAGCAATAGCCTTCAAACATGGTTTGAGGCATTATGTAAGACAAGAGTAATCACTTTGTATTATCACAGCTCTGGCATTACCACAAAAAAGTTTTTCCTTTGCCCTTTAGATTAGTTTCCATTTGCCAGTGCCTACTTTTAAAGCCAAGTGTAGAATACCAAATTAAACCTAACACCAGTGCCAAGTTACTGTGCATCAATGCCAACCGATAAAAATCCTTCTCATCTGTTTCCAGCTTGGTCCAAATGTAAGGTGGCATTGAATTGGTGATTGCCCTCACTTTCAGAGGAACTGTAAACTCCTACCCTGACCACCCACAGTTCCACACCTCCCATCACAACACAGCCAGTATCTTTCCAACCCAGTTACTCTGCGACCTGCATATCCGAAATGCTACCTGTCACCATAGTCACAAGGCTTTGGGCGCCTAATGACTTAGACAGTGCCAGTGTGAAAGCAGTGTGCCTAGAAAGCCCAGTGAAACCCATATTTTGAGCACAGCTTGCAATATAAAAATGAACTGGAATTGTAGAGACCTTATATTGTGGAATTCTAGAAATCATGACAGAGATTATATGACATTCCCAGAGACTGGATGAAATATATGTGTGTTGGGGGTGGTTGTGTTTTTTTCTTTGTGTTTTTAACTAAAACATGGGGAAGATGACAAGGACTGCTGGAAGACTCCTTACAGATTTTAACAAAGCCCTGAGGAATGAGATCTCAATGCTGCTTTTTTTTTTGGCTACTGATGTTTACTTAGGTGGTGCCTGTTTCACACTTACCCCTATACAAGACTCTTATTAGGTGAGTGACGTGTAGACTTTTTTTTTTCCTTGGATTTAGAAGACTGCTCTTGAATCCTAGCTTGGAAAAGCTTTTTCGTTCTCCGCACTTAAATGTATGTCATCATCAAGGAAGGAATCTGCATTTGCTTTTTCCTCTTGGCTAGCACGTACATGATTCACTGTTTCATATTTTGCATATTAAAAATAAAAAACCCTACCACCTGGTTACTAGATAACAAAAACATTCAGAAAAAGAACAGAGATCCATTTCTGATCCATACTTGCAGGAGCTTTAACTGCTAAAATCTCCCAAAGTACAGGTTTCACATTTCAGCTACTCCTCATGTATTCCGTACTGGAAAGCTACTAATCGTCCACAAATCATGAGTTTCACATAGACCCTATCTTTAAAGATGAACCTCCACAAACTCAATTTGTAAGGCACTTTTCCTAGCAGCAATTACACATTTATTAGCTATATTAAAACCCAACTCAACCCAATTATTAGCATCTTGGCTCATATCCCAACTTTTGATGAATGAAAATTAGCAACTCATTTTGTCTACTTGGGGACAAATTAGGTGAATAGGTTGTGGATCTCTGTGCCAAAACCATTTGAATAAGTTTGCCTGACAGTTACATTTGAGCTTTCACAGTTTCTTTCTCATGTCTACTAGCCAAGCCAGTAGAGTTCATTTACCAAGATAAAAGCAAAAACAATGGGACTGATTTTGGCACTGTCAAAATAGACTATTTCCTTTTGGTGTGTAAACCTTAATTCTTTATCTGAGTGAAGGACTTTGACTAGCACACTCCATTCAGAATTGACATGTTTGTAACAGCTATATTCAATCTTTTGACACAATTGCTATCTGAATTGCTTCCGTTAAACTCGTATTGTTTAATTTATTTTAGCTTGGAATGGGTCACTGTTTTAAATAATTCAAAACATATGGAACAAAGGCGATACTTCTTTTCACTGTCACAAGTATTAAACAAAGAGTTTTGTGAACAAAGGTCGTCTTCTGTTTGCAAAGCTGTTTCTCTCAGTACACTGCTGCAAGTGATTCAGACAGCATGGCTTGCTTAGGATGTATTTCGTCTCCATCAGGCATTTTAAACTGCAAGTCCAAATTCATCTTTAAACTTGCCAATTCCCATTTTTTTCCTGGAAAAGTTCAGTGCTGCACAGTGAACCAGGAAATACATTTCTGGTAAAGGTTGTTCCTTCTCTCAGTTTTCAGCTATCATCTTTGGCCTCACATTTTCAAACATGCATCTGGATCTTGTACAAGTTCTGGTTGTCTAATGAAGTCTTCCTTCCCCTTCACAGGAACAGGCCATGCAGCACCACAGAACGACTGCATGGTTGAGGTTGGCAGGGACCTCTGAAGGTCATCTGGCAGAAACCCCTGCTCAAGCAGGGCCTCCTAGAGCCAGTTGCCCAGGACCATGGCCTGACAGTTTTTGAGTATTGCTGAGGATGGAGATTGCACAACCTTTACGGGCAATCTGTTCCAGTGCTTAGCCACCCTCACACTGAAAAAGTGCTTCCTGATGTACAGGAAGAACCACTTGTGTTTTAGTTTGTGCCCAATGCCTCTTGTGCTGCCACTGGGCACCACTGAGAAGAGCCTGGCTCTGTCTTCTTTACACCCTCCCTTCAGATACTTATATATATTGATAAGATCCCCCCTGAGCCATCTCTTCTCCAGGCTGAACTGTTCCAGCTCCTTCAGACCCTCGTTATATGAGAGAAGCTCCAGTCTCTAGCAGAACAGAACTACATGATGTCATTACCAGGCCTTTTTTTTTTTTTTTCTTGCTCTTTTTCACATCTATTGCTTTGGCCAGCATGCTGAATTAAGCCAAATAAGTCACCAAGTAATTTTCTCAAACATATAAGACTTTTGCATGAATTGGATTGGGGTAATTTGCTTTCTCCTCCTCAAGTCTTTGTGGACCTTGAGAAGAACTGCTGTAAAATGTACAGTATTGCTGATAGCATTTAACTGGTATCATCAAAAAAATGACCTTCCCTGTCATCTGGAACTGCTCATTTTCTTTCATCAGAGCATTTTACTGCTGAAGTCTTTGAAGCTCTTTTCTGTTATTAAATTCAAAGCTGGCCAAAACTTTAATATCCTCTATTTTCCAGACAATTTCTGATCTAGCACAATTGGGTTGCTGATTTTCTCTTTAATGTGACTTGACTGTCCGGTTGTTTTATGGCTGAGTTTTTCAATACACCTAAATCTTTTTTTCTAACGAAGACTTCACCTGTGCTTACAGGTCATTTTTCTGTCTTTCCTGGAAACCCTCCAGTTGTCACTGTTTCAAAAAGAGCCTAACTACTTTCACTGTCTTAAAAGATGGCAGAACCTAGCAGTTTCAGATATTTTGCCTAGAACAATATGTGTATAATACATATCATAGAAGTTTGCTCACAATATGCATTATTGCTCACTTTTTGCAGTACTACAAGACAGCTGCTATGCAGAAAAGTATTTGGAATTGACGTGAAGCTAATATTTACTGAAAAATTGAGAACTTGCAAATGATTTTGATTTCACTGTTTTCATTAAGTTCTTCCAGTATAAAGTCTATGGTTTAAAGAGATTTGAGTTCTAAAGAGAAAGCTGTAAAAAGCCTAATGTCTTCAGAATGAATTGAGTTGCATCCCATTCTTACTGAGATTTGTACACACAAGTTACTTGAACTAGAGATTTCTTTTTTTTAAACTAGTGTATCTACAGGGTTGTGCCTACCTGCTTCTGAAAAATAGAGAGTTAGGAAACATCCAACATAGAACTCGAAGAGAAAGCAGCCCAAACCACAGAAATTATAGATTTTGATGGTCACTTATATGAACAGGTTGATCTTAGAGAGTCCCTGGTAGTCAAAGCCATAACAGTGGGCATTATCAAAAAGCCTCTGATTTAGTAGGTTAGTCTCTCATATACAAGATTAGCAAATGTGACACCCGTCTACAAGGAGGGCCAGAAGGAGGATCTGGGGAACTATAGGCCTGTCAGTCTGACCTTGGTGCTGAGCAAGGTTATAGAGCAGGTCATCTTGAGTGCCATCACGTGACATGTATGGGACAACCAGGTGATCAGGCCCAGTCAGCATGGGTTTATGAAAGGCAGGTCCTGCTTGAGTAACCTGGTCTCCTTCTATGACAAGGTGACCCACTTAATGGATGATCGAAAGGCTGTGGATGTTGTCTACCTGGGATTAAGTAAAGCTTTTGACACCGTTTCCCACAGCATCCTCCTGGAGAAACTGGCTGCTCATGGCTTGGATGGGCATACTCTGTGCTGCATAAAAAACTGGCTGGATGGCCAGGCCCAATGAGTTGTGGTGAATGGAGTTAAATCCAGTTGGTGGCCGGTCACACATGGTGTTCCCCAGGGCTCAGTACTGGGGCCAGTTCTGTTTAATGTCTTTATCAATGATCTAGACGAGGGGATCGAGTGCACTCTTGGCAAGTTTGCAGACGACACCAAGTTGGGTGGGAGTGTTGATCTGCTTGAGGGTAGAAAGGTGCTACAGAGGGATCTGGACAAGCTGGATCGATGGGCTGAGGCCAATTGATTGAGGTTCAACAAGGCCAAGTGCCGGGTCCTGCACTTGGGTCACAGCAACCCCAGGCAACGCTACAGGCTTGGGGGAGAGTGGCTGGAAAGCTGCCTGGTGGAAAAGAACCTGGGGGTGTTGGTTGACGGCTGGCTGAATATGAGCCAGCAGTGTGCCCAGGTGGCCAAGAAGGCCAATGGCATCCTGGCCTGTATCAGAAATAGTGTGGCCAGCGGGACTAGGGAAGTGATTGTCCCCCTGTACTTGGCCCTGGTGAGGCCGCACCTCGAGTACTGTGTTCAGTTTTGGGCCCCTCCCTACAAGAAAGACATTGAGGTGCTGGAGTGTGTCCAAAGAAGGGCAACGAAGCTGGTGAAGGGTCTAGAGCACAAGTCCTATGAGGAGCAGCTGAGGGAAGTGGGATTGTTTAGTCTGGAGAAAAGGAGGCTGAGGGGAGACCTTCTCGCTCCCTACAGCTACCTGAAAGGAGGTTGTAGAGAGATGGGGGTCGGTCTCTTCTCCCTAGTAACAGACAACAGGACAAGAGGAAATGGCCTCAAATTGCACCAGGGGAGGTTTAGATTGGAGATTAGGAAGCATTTCTTCACCAAAAGGGTTATCAGGCACTGGAACAGGCTGCCCAGGGAAGCGGTTCAGTCGCCATCCCTGGAGGTATTTAAAAGACGTGTAGATGTGGCACTTAAGGACATGGTTTAGTGGTGAACTTGGCAGTGCTAGGTTAATGGTTGGACTCGATGATCTTAAAGGTATCTTCCAACCTAAACAATTCTATGATTCTATTATTGCCTGATCAAGACATCAATTAATTCTGAGCATATTCAGGACTTCTGGAAGATAGGTTACAGGTAAACTTGGAGATGACTGACAGGTCCTGAAATGGAGATGGTGTTACATCACGCTACCTATGCAGAGCATTGACAGAGCAGAGTTTGTCAGCACTCCCCCATCTCTCTTGATGAGCATCAGGAATTTCTGGATTCTTGATCACACACAATTCCAGCTCACTAATGTATAAATTTCCTTTGGAAACTGGGGAAAGAAATGAAGGAAGAGAAAAAGGGATAATGGCACCCAAGTCTGTTCAAGTGGATTTTCAGAGAGAAAAATGTGTGTTCCTGAAGAGCAGGCTAGTAATGTGAGGCAGTTGTGGCAAGTAAATAGGGCTTGTGCTGCATTCACATGCTCATTGATGTAGATTAAAACCCTGTAATACTTGAAGAGCTGACTGAGCGCTCACATCCAGCACATCTCATGCTTTGGCTGACACCACAGGCAGTCTGACTCCAGAAAGCTCTGTAGGATGCACTGGGCAGAGCTGGAAGGCTGTGTACATGCTGGAGCCTACAAATGCCTACACATTTAGCTGGCATGCTAAGGAAGTTATTCCTTTTGTACTACTTTCTCCTAAGTTAGAGACAGAAATAAAAATAGACTAGATATCTGAGGAGACCACACATTACTTGGCAGGTCATGATTTGAGAGAAACAGAGGCACGTGCATTCCTGTATGGTGGATGTGTGTGATGCACAGGGAGTGGTGGTGGTGGTAAAGCAGGACAGACTCTGCCGGGATTGAAGTCTCCAGTTTAGTCATACCGATAATACGAATGATTTTATAGGCTGTCAGTCAAAGAGTGTCCCTTTAACAGGCACTGTATAGCAGCAAGAATGTTATAGTGAGAACCTGAAGCTCTGAAATGTACGATTAACAATATCTCTGTCTTTACAGTTAAATAGCACAAGTTTACATACATGATGGAATTTTTTTATTTAATTATTTTCTCGTTACCCTCAGTGTTATTAAATATTTACCTAAAGGAAGGAGAGTAATGTAAATAAGCATTATTGCTACTACGTAGAAATTCTGGCAGACAAAAGCTAGTGAAGCAGTATGGACTTTAAATATCTATTAGTTCATAAAATCTGTATATTAAAAGATTGACAGGCCCACAATTTAATATTATAATTTACAGAAATGTTTGGAGACAGAGAAACTTTGTAGCAGTAAGAACACTCTCTGAAAATCCAAATAGTTCTTCAATGAATTGAGCTTATTCTAGATAATGTATTTAATTTTTTGTACATTCCCTCTTTTAGGAGACAAAATGAATACCTTTGGTGGATTTTTGTTGCTGCAAATTCTTAATATTATGACAGAGTAGTTATCCTAAAATATATAGGGCAATAAATTGAATCTCTGTTTTATATTTCATCATACATACAACTCATCACAAGTCAGATTACCTGTTAAATCTGAGCAATGTATTTAGTGTGAATATCAGTAAAGATGTGTGGAGAGATCTAGCACCTGTTATTTGAAAACATGATGGACAGGTATACATCAAATATAGCTAATTTAATTTCAAAAAGTAAAAGATGGCTTTACTGGTAACCGGAATTAGTGGAATATGTTCTGTCCAGATGGTCATGCTGATATTAATGGATTCCAGAGTAGCATGACCTTAAAAAGGTGAAGGGGTGCTTTAAATTGGACCCATACCCACTGTTGCCACTGCAGTTATATGTTATATACTTTTATTTTTTATCTTGAAACATCAACTTTAAAATTTTGGGGATTTACACAGTACGTTTATATGTATACTTTTATATTTATAGCTAAGACTATCCAGTCCAGCATCAAATAGCTTCAGGCACTGGCTGAAATTTATACTAATTGTCTTTGCAACTCATTATGCTCAAGCTCCATCAGCACTTCAGGAAGCAAACCTGAAAAGCATTTATGTCATATGTAATTACAGCATATTATATTAGCATTCTATTATTTTCTTAAAAGTGTTCAGTCTAATTACAGTTGAACTGTTATTTTGATTTTATTTTCTAATGGCGTGTTTGTTAATTTAATTTACAAGAACAGCTTCCATTCCACTACTCTCAAATGCTTAAAAGAGAAATGGGATTAATTCAAGGAAAAAAAAAATTCTAGAATTTTACACCTTCTACTATTTTCTACTAAGTCAGTGCCAGGTTTCCTTTGTGAAATAAGATCTACCCATTCCCTTCCCACACTGCAATCACACGTTTACATCTCTGAAGTTAGCATCTATCATCTTCTGTTTGTCAACTGTGAAATAGATTGCATCTTTCATCAGGAGTTCATCTCACTACAGATAATTGTCATTCCCAAAAGCTACCAATATATCAACCTTCTCAAAGAAGGCATACTGCTTGTTTGTCTTTTTTTTTTTTAAAAATTAGCTATGGCGAAGGCATTAATGACACTGACCACGTCTCACAATAACATTATCTTTTATTAGAGATCTTATTTTACATATCCCCATAAGATATAAAACCTTCCAAGAGAAAATATCAAAAACCTTCAGTTGAAGTCAGTTTGTTTCAGACAATATGAGCAAGTAAACCAAAGAAATTTAAGATAAAGGAATGTAAAAAAAAAAATTCAGCACAGGTACACAACTCTGGCATGGAAAATAATTACAAGGTTTTAAACCATTTCTTACACAGCATTGTCTGTAAAACTATACTGGAAGGTAAGGATGCTTGGTTCTCTTAACCAGTAGTTATAAACCCAGCAGCTATAAAAATAGAAAAAAAGAAAATAATACGATTAAATTAGATGGCCAATGCACAGAAAAAACAAGAACTTAATTGAAATATCCAATATGACAAAAATATAGCGTAAGAATTCATTAAGGGTTGTTGGGAAAAAACCCAACCAACCAACAAAACCATCGACAGCCACATTCTGAACCAATTAAAGCAAAATGTATTATCAGACTTTGACTGGAGTTCTGACTTAGTTAAGGATTTCAGGAAAGGATCCCAAACTGAAGGCTGTTCTGTTGTTACACAAAAAATGCAAAATAAAGGAACAAAGATTAAATCTGCTGGTTAAGGAAGTTTCAGGCATCATGATTGTACAGCTGATGACAAAACAAAAGATCAAATGCTATACGAATCATCTTTTGGAAGCAATTCCAACAGGCAAAATACTTTAAAACTTTATTGCATCAAAATTTTACTTTCCTGCCTAACAAAACTGAAATAGTATTTGGAAAGCTCTCTTGCACAGAACACATGAAAGTCTCTGAAGCATTTTAATTCTGAAGATGCAACAAAACAAATGTTATGAGAAATTTCTGCTGGCAAGGCTACCAAGCTTTGAGTTCCAACAAAAAATAGTATTTTCAAATACTACAGCTAAGAAAAGTTACAGTACATGTTTATTGCATGAAAACATCCATTTATTGGATCCATCTGATTCTTCCATTTGTGGTTAGTGGTTCTTGTATTCTTGATATAACTTGCACCGGATCCTACTAAGTATCCCATTAATTACAAAACACACAGTAGACTGAATTAAGTAGGGAAATCTACACAATCTCAATGGAGATCCAACCTGTGACAATGCATGAAATCAAAGTTTCACTTTCATTTTCTTTTGAGATAGCCTGTAGCTACATGATATAATTTGATACACTGTGGAACAACAATGATGAAATTAAATACATCAGGCAATATTAGAGTTAGAAAATAGCACATCTTTTTACCAGTTATGATGACTTTTCATGCATTAGTATTAAAGATAAGCAATGATGTATGTAAAAGTAAAGCGTAAGCAAGAGATGGAAGAAAGAGTTATGAAGACAAATGAAGACTAGGAAATGGGATCATACTCAAGTGCATGTTTATATATATTAACTGTAAACAGCAGCTCTACATAGGGAAATATTTTTCACACTTGAATGGCTTCAGCACTAAATATGAATTACTTAATATGTGAAAACAAAGATAAAAAGTAAGAATCCATTCTTCAGTAATGTGAACTGGCAATGTAAGTGAGGTTGCAAGTTTGAAAAATGTTGTTTAAAATATAGGCACGTGATTCTGAATTAACAGGTCACCACAGTCTGTGACATGCAAGCACATGTTTTGATGGGTTTGCAAACTATGTCTTGCTTACTATCAACTCTCTGCATCAAGTTGCAATTTCCTTGAAAGCAGCTGAATTTAGATTTTACAGTAATTCTTTTTTTTGTCTGTGTTTCATGTTATGACATCATTTTAATACATTCAGATAGTCAAAATGTTCAGAATAAGATAGCACAAACTTGGTGCAGGAGGACATAGATCAGAGTGTGGCCAGCATTGTCAAATAGGAGATACACAGCTTAAGTATTATATAAACTACCTTTCCCCAAAAAACATTAACATAGACACCAAAATTGTAACAAGACGTATCAAAAAATAAGGCACATTTATCTTGATATGGTAATCTTGAAATAGAAAACTCATTTCAGAGAACATCGGTATCTAAATGAGTTTTATAAAAAATCTTGTATTCATGATAATTATGGACATTTCTCACCATACATGATAATGGAATAATTGCACATATCCCAGTGTGTCAAGTAACAAAATGGGAGTTTTATTAAACATTTCCATTGCAAAATTATTTTGTAGGTTCATGTTTTCCTATTTACATAACTCAGGCGAATGGTAGAAGTATTAAAATCTACCATCACTTATCACAAGTACTGCAGGCTTTCATTTTACCACAATTAATAATCCCCTTTGTGTTGAATAAATTGAAATTAATTGTGGAATAAATTGATATTATTGTCATTTATATAAATGATTGTAAATATTTGGACATTAGCTACTACACAAGAACATTTTATTCCGTTTTATTTCCAAGCTGCATCAGGACTTTCTGCACTGAATTATTTGTACATAAATTCATCAAGGATCAGCAAAGCAGGCTGTTTAAAATCCAATCCCCTCTTTATGAAAATTAAAACACCAGAAACATCATTAGTTAGCATTCAACCTGAGATTTAATCTGTTGAGAGGTTAACATCCTTAGAAATTTCTTCACTTGTTGCATTAACTTATACTGATGTTGCTATTTTATGAAAAAAACCAAACCCAAAACCAACTTAAAACAAAAAAGTTGCTTGCAACATGGCTTTTCACTGTGTTGGTCAAAAAAATTATAGAATGCATGTTTTTCTCACAGTATCCAGAAGCTGGAATAATAATAATGTGCTTCTTATTGCACGTGAAACTTAGAGGAGCTATAATTGCAGATTCCTCTTCTCTATCGGAGTATTAAAGCCAGATTTCATCTTAGCCGAATCCGGAACGTATTTATCTCCATAGAACTCATATTTATTTCACTTATATTTCTGGCATCCGGAGGTGAATGCATCAAAGACAAAGATGCAGGCGTAAGACTTTCCACTCTGAATTTGTTAAAGAGTTTATGCACCTTTATCTGGAAAAAGAAAGAAACAAATATATTTAGAAAACACAGTATATATCTCAAAATTGACTTTAACCTAATCTCTAACAACGATCCAAATGATACATCTCCTTACAGGTATCAGCACAGCAATTCTTACACCAAAGATTATGAATATTTTTAAGTACCATGTCTCAAATCCTATACACTAAATTAGATCTTTTTAGGCAGTGTTCACTTGCTACCTTTCAAAGCAAGTAAGTTAAACCAATATATTAAAAGCCTAACCAGAAATACTCGGATTAAAACTCTTCTTGTTTCTAAACAAAACAACACTTACTATTCTCCTTAAAGAAAATCTCAAACCTATTTTAAAATTTGGTTACAAAATTTCTACAGACTCATAACCATCCAGTCCATCTGTAACCCTCAAAGTTGTATAATTTATATTTTATAATTTTATGTATCACATCAATTCTATAGCAATTGCAAAACACTCAGATATTTGCAATAGCGTAGGTCATGTAAGTGAGCATGGGTAGACAAACGACATGCTATAATAAGCAACAGTTTTCAAAGTAACAGTCAAATAATTTGTGGATACGTTAATAATATTCAAAAGATACACTTCAGAATATGTAATTTGACTCTTTTTACTTAGTAGCATTCTAAAACATTATTAAAAAATTGAGAAATACTGATCTGTGTTATATGAAAACAACATCTACAGGAAGTTAATGAGATTAAAATTGACCTAGAAGTTTACTTGTTGATGCTTACGTGGTCATTCCCACACACCAGCAGATCCATATCTTTATTAAATGGAAAGCAGCTTTCAAGATAAACTTAACTATTATCCTGAAAGTATAACTCTTGAGAAATAACTACCTAGACTTCACCTATAATTTGACTTAAATATCAGTGTTTCTGCAATACTTGTAAGGTAAGCTACCCATAAAATGTCAGTATACCTTTCCCTGAGTAGTGGAACACAGCAGACCCATGTCTCTGTTTGAAAATCTACAGTCAAATCCCTTTCTGTGAAGAATCAGAGCAGCTTCATCAGACGGCTCAATATCTACCTACAAATAAACAAAAAGTTACTCAGAAAGTAGCAGCGCTAGAAAGACATTTTAGGACCTCATAAAATTATCATTACATTACAGTGACAGAGCCACTTATGTCTTAAATAATGTTCAGCCTAGATTGAAGTCATGTTTCTTTTAATGTTTGTAAGACTAAACATAGAAAGAACTAAGCAGCAAAGAGAGTTTAGGTATACAAAGTACTACAGAATATAAATGTAAGTTGTTAACCAAGGAGTTCAAAGTTCAATAGATGCACATGTACAGACTCAGAATTTAAGTGTAGCTATCATAGTTGCATTAATTGGCTTCCCAGAAAAATTATATGGCAAAACTGAAAACAAACTAGAAATCATATACTAATTACAATAACCAGCTTTAAATACTCATTGTGACTATGTTCCATCAAGCTTTCATTTTGCAAAGCTGCCCTCTAAAATCTAACTCAGCTTAAGGTGTACATGAAACTGTACACTAAAATACAAATATTAAATAAATTTTATCTTTATAGATAAGACATACAGTGCTATTCAGCCTCAATAGGCATCAAAGTGTAATCCAAGAGTAACCCACAATCTCAACTTCCTAGTTTGGATCAAATCACTAAAATCACTTAGGACAAATGGTCACAAGGATAGTATACAAATGCCTGAAATCAGAATCTTGTTTTGATATGTACTTTAGAAAACAAAGTCATATCCTAGAACTGGCTGGGAAACTTCAATTTACACAAAAACTTCATTTTTTTTTCTTTTAAACTAAGATGTATAAACCCACTCTTGTACCGCAAGAAAAATGGAATAGAAATTCTTCACGTTATAGATGCATGTGCATGCAAGCTATCTTCACACCACACGAGTGGCACATCACAAGATGCCCTTCATGCTGCAAGCTGTTTGCTGTATCCCTACACTCACCTTAGTCATTTATTTTCTATGATACATTTATTTGGTTTTTGTTGTTGTTTTACATTCTTCAGCTCTTCATCTTATTACATATATAATAAGGGCATAGAAAAAGATGGTTCTATCCGCAGCCAGGTCAGTTCTTCGGGCTATTTTTCTCTAATTTATTTCTGGTTTATTTGTTTTTGTATTGGTGCTTTTTCCCAAAACTCTCTCCCATGAGTTAGGTTCATTTCTGGTACTTCAGTTAGTATCTATTGCCTTGGAGAAACCTATGCCAACAAGCGTTAGGCACTTTGTGATGCTTTAGCTCTTGAAGGTGTAACAAACGAAAGAGGTCTTAATCTAACGGACTTCAGATTCAAACCAATTTTCTCCTAATAAAGGAGACCTTGGAAGGGCTTAAAACCGCTTCTTTGAAACCCAGCATGACACAGCTTCGTAGTGCGACGAATTCATAGTATTAAGTACTCATTCAGATAATAAAAAATGATAAACTGATAATGTTAGTGTTTTCTAAGTAAGTTCCTCAATTCAAATAGTAAAAATTTACTCAGCAGTATTTGGAATTGAAATGAGATACTTTGCAGTAAAACATTGACTGGTAAAAACTTTGCATGGTTTACAAATCATGAATAAAACTCAGTTTGAGAAGAGTTTCATGAACAACATTAGCTTATAACCACCTAAAAATCAGTTTTTTAATGAATGGCGTCTACAGTCAGCATATTCAAACAATTTTGCAGTACTTAATATTATTGATGGTTGAAAAAGTTCTTATCCTGTTTATTGGAACAGTGGTAACGCTTTCTACATTAAGGTAATAATGATGATGTGACAAAATTATTTTCTGTCTCCAACTAAGAAATACGTGACTTGGTTTTCACTGTCACTGATGTGACAGTGTTGCACTTAAAAGTAGACATTTTTATGCACACAAAATAATAAACATCAGATTAGTGAAATATTAAAATTCATACTGCAAAAGCCTGACTTCCTATGGGGTAAATTGATGTTAAAAATGACAAGCCAGTAATGGGTATCAACACTTTCTCTATTACAGTGGAATTATCTTGTAGTAATCTGCATAACAAATGCATTTATATATTTTAAATGATGGCATGAATATTTCATCTCTTAAGTTTTTAAAATTAAATATTATCTTAATTAAGATTCAAAAGATTTAAAACAGAAAGGTAATAAAACAATTAATGACACCTTCAGGAAAAGAGTTTTGGTAAGTATAAACATCTATGATATCGTAGTCAACCTTTTAGAATTCCCAGGACTTTATCATGCACATAGCATCCATGTGTAATAAATTAAGCTGTTCTAACGTATTATCAAAGTAGGTGTAAAACTGAGTAAGTTGCCACAGCCTCTCCATCTACTTTAACTCACCTCTTCTTATATCATCTCTAGGTAAATTAGATTAAGCATATGCAAGCCTAAGGAATGTCTGAGCAAGGATGAACCTTATTTACAACAAACACACCTTCTGAACACGACCATGCTAACTGCATGAAAACCTGTAACAAATGTCTCAATTTTCAACAAACAACAATATCCTTAAACTTGTAAAGCTTCACAGCATTGTTATATGACAAAAATTCCCTAACTACTGTACCATCAAATCTCTGACTGCCTTTCTTGGAAGAGCTGCCAAAGTTTTATTTGATTTCGATCTCTGCAAAATATAATGTGGTTCTCACATCAGGCTTCTAGATGGAAAAAAAAATTTGCTAGGCTTTCTCATAAGCAGTATCCCAGAGCAATGCTGCTAAAATTCTGATCAGAAAGAAAAATGATTCAAACACTTTTTAATCTGATCACTGTAAACTAACAGACATGCATTGAAAAGTTTAAGCAACATGACAAAAATATGTATCTATATTTAGTATAAAGGCACAAATGTACTCAGTTTTTAAATCTTGAGGCCTAGTCTATTTACAGTAGGTAAAATTTGTGCCAAACAACTTAAAAACTGGAGCTTTATTAAAAAATTCTTTACATTTCATATTCCTAAGGCATTGGACTCTTCCATGACAAGATCACGTATCTTCTAACAATAGCAATATTCTTCCCACTGAGAGGAGCAGAGTTTAAAGGGAAACTAGGAATTCCCTTACATTTTTTCTCATTTATGCTTTAATGCATTTTCATGCATTCTGATTTCTACCTTAAATCCTAATAGTACTTTTTTTTAATTTGGAACCCTTTTATGCGAAATTGTAATGATATAATTTCTTGAAAATCAACTTCAACAGCTAAAGCAGTGGAGAAGTAGTCTACATTTCTAGAAAAAACTTCATTGCATCCATTAGCCAGAATCATGACACTTCTCATTCAAATTCTTGGAAGACAGAGCAAGGAAGCAGAAACTGAGGAGAGATTTAAAAAGGCCATTTTGGGATGCAAGAAATTATTTTCAAGGCATAGTACCACTTCTGCTGCGGGGAAGAACTGTTCTGTACCTATAACGATAGCGCTCCTATCCTATGACTACTGATAACTTTCACTTTGAAGTGCATAAAGTAATGCTGCAAGCTCAAGAGCTGTCAATCAAGTAATTATTGAAATGTACAGCTGTGGACATGGAAGAGATCATAGGCTCAAACAATCTTATACTACCTGGGATAGTGAGACCAGTATAGCCCAGGTAAAATCATAGACTTCACCTATGAGTAGTAACATCTAACTGAAAAAAGCAGACACAGAGCCAGCCTTCCATTTCACAGGTTTCATGGCCACATGATACAAACAAGGGCAGGAAGTTTAGGCCTCAAAAAGGGAGAGGCAGCATGTTCATGAAGGTCTGCCCTGAACTTGACATGTTGAAGCAAATAGGTGTTGCTGAGCTGGCTGAGGTAAATGAAAAGATTTTACAGTGAAGTGTGGAACATACACTTCACATGAAGATTTAATTCAATACCAAGCTTCCTCCTAAATCTTCAAGGCATAAGACCTGCAGAATCAAGAGCTATTCCACTTTGAAACTCCAAATAAGAAACAGTCACGGCTGAAAAAGTGTACATGAGATTGAACTACTAACAGAGAAAGTGTGAGAAAGTAAACTGATTCTTTAAGTTTTACAGTAAGGATTAAGACTGAAAATGAAGAACTAGGATAAAACAGTAGCTAATGGCAAGTTTTGCAGATATTCTGAATATAATCTGAGGTTATTACAGATGAGCAGTTCTACCTCAGTCACCACGGACACTCTAAGGGAGAAGGGACAGCAAGTCTAAGTATCTAAGTATGGCAGAATTAAAAAGGGATTTCATCTATGGTAACAGCACTGGTGAGTGATACTGCAATGCAGCATGAAGTTAATATACCCACACTTTAAAAGGTGTTGAAAAACTGAAAAGAATTGATACAAGAGCTGGTGGAAGAAGGATGCACAAACAGTTCTACTACTACAGTTCATCAAACAGAAAATTGAAATACAGTGGTTACAATTCTGTAACTTCCTTTGCAAGGAAAAAAAATACTGAGTACAGAACAGGTTTTTTGTTTGGGTTTTTTTGGTGGTGGGTTTGTTTTGGGGGTTTTTGTGGTTTTTTTGTTGGTTTTGTGGGGGGTTTTTGTGTTTGTTGTTTTTTTTTTTTTTTTGTAATCCTACCAGAGAACAGTTTCACAGGAACCAAGGATTGTAAGCTGATGTTAGAATAATTAAAATAGGTTTTCTATTTAAGCTTAAAAATATTTTAACAATTTATTCCTATGGATGTTAAGATGTGGTAGATTTTCTTTAGGTCTTTCAAATGCAATCAGATGTGTTTAAAAATATATGCTTTATTAAAAACACAAATTATGTATTCAGAACAAAGTCTAACGATGTTAAATTTAATTCTTCCTAATATAGAAGAGGACAAAATACACAAACCCTTCTGCTCTCAAACTTTGGGAATGCATTGGAATGTGCCCACTCCAGAGAAAAATAATGCATTATGCATATTATTATGTTGTGAAAAAACAATTCCTGTATTTCACATTAGTCAGACATGAGTCTTTGTTAATTCTGCAAGAACTAGAAACTAGTCATCACGCTGCAGTTTATCATATCGTATAAAAAAAACACCCACAAATTACTTTCCTAGAATAAAATATTTGATTAGACTGTATTAATAAGCTATGTCATATGTTTGCTCATGAAAATAGTTTGACCTTACCTTTGATTGGATTGTCCTCAGATTGACTATGTGCATGTCACAAGGCATGGATGACATGAGTGGAGAAAAAATATTTAGCATCTCTGGGATACCTGAATCTGCATATGTTGCCATTGGAATTACAGGATGATTTAAGAAAGAAGAAGTCATATGGCTAAGAAGTGAGGGAAAACTGACTGCTGCCTTCTCTTCATTCTGTAAAATACAAGAGAAAATATTTGTAAAATCAAGTTAATATACCATCATGTCTAAATTTTGAAATCCACTTACTTTATATATGATTCCATTAATTTAATAGAAAATTTTAATTTATAGACTGTCCATTTAATTACTTTTGGAAACTTCCGATCATCCACTAATTCACTTCTAGTACTAGGTATACTTCCTGTTTTTACAAATCATTAGTATATCTTTCAAAGTGATCATTAGATGACACCTCATTTTACACCATTCCTCAGTTTTCTGTGTTAGCCCTTGATGTGTAAACAATGTAGTTTAGAGAAAGAAACTAGCTACTCCTTTAGCAAGTTGCTCCTATCTATTTAGTATCTACTTGAATACTGACAGCCGGCTAGTCTTTTGCAGGCTTCCTTTTCTGCACAAATTTTCTGTCCTGTATTTCTTATCTACTTCCTTCAGATTCATGTAACTTGTATTCTACATCCCTCTTTCTTTTTAAATCTAACTTCTTAAAACTGTTTTCTGCAAGAAATTGCAACCAGCATCTTTGTCTTGGTCTGCAACGCAAAAGATTTCTTCCAGCAGTTTTATTCCAACATCATGCCAGCAGGAACTGAAAGGACTCTCTCCCAAGATTTTACAAGTTTTGTACTTTCCCAGGTTTTGTATTTGCAGTACTTTTACATGGCTGCAGAAGCTGTGTTACAAACCTGAGATGACAAAGTCCTACATATTCACAACAGCTAGTTAAAGGTCCCTAGAAGCCAGAAAAGAAAACAAAGGAACTTTAAAAAGGTAACTTCTGTTTTAGAATGTCAGTGAAGATAAGGCAGAAATAGGTGAAAACTTATTTTGCTCTTATTTTTCCTTTTTCCTTGCATATTTAATCAGATAAATCCCTGCTTGTTTACAGTTAAACAGGTGATTTTTAGTGAAAAGTTTGCAGAAAGTTTACTGAAAACATAGTATCTTAAGTGTTGATATCTTAAATTTGTATTTTATGATAGGCTGAAAACACAGAAATAAAAAATAAATGGGAGATACTTAAAGCAAAGGGGAGGATTATTTATCAGCTTATAATGGACAACCGTAACAGTAATTCCTGTTTTGGGGGTGCGTATGCATGTATGCATATTTATTTATACCTCTGCAGTAGCATTAAATACATCTGACAGTGTAGCAATTGAAAATATGCCAGAGCTGAATTAATGCAAGATGATAATTTCTGTTTTATTCTTGGTGCTTTTTTAGCAGTGACTAACACTGTTTGCATCTTTGGTAGCTACTAAGCATTGAGGCTGGTATTTTTATAGATCTATTATGACCCCCAAATTACTTTCAAAAAATGGTAATAGTTGATAGTTGTAGAGGATTGCTCTTCCATGCACCTCACTACATTTATTTACATTGAATTCCATCTGCCACTTTACCGCATGCTTAATCAGTCTTGAGTCTTCCAATTCCTCAGTTAGCCTTTTTTTTTTTTTTTTTTTTAATTACCTCGAATAGTTCAGCATCACTGGCAAGCTTCCTTGTTACAATTTTCTTCTTTTCCAATTAAAGTATGAGCAAGTACATCTAAAGCTAAAAGTGTTCAGTTTAAGTGACTGCATGCATACTCTACCCACAGGGAAAATGTGCATATACATGTTCTTTCAAAGAAGAATTCACTGTTTTGCTCCAAAAGGAACACCATTCAGTCTGTTGCCATAGATGTGCTAAAGTCAGTCAAAACATATTATTGTCAGTTGTCTTACTATTATTCAATCATTTTTTTTTCTGTAAAATAAGTCAATTGCTTACCTCTGAGAACTTAGACAAAGGTCTCCTAGAATATCTTACAAATTACACATGAATCAGTCAAATAATTTATTCATCCTGTTATAATATTTAAAACGAAAGATGTATCAAGAGCCCTTGCAACTGGTTCCTAGTTCTAGGCATGTTACCTGAGAATGAGCAGAAGACAAAACTACTGTCCAGCAACAGTTATTTCAGATCAGTTTTTCATATGCATTTTTAAACAATGGGCATTCATACTCAAAGCATTTGAGATCAGAGGGAAAGGGGGTTTTACAAACACTGTGAAGACAATGCTATCACAGAAGATCTGGAAGGGACACTTCAAATCCCACTCCCCCCTAGGTACATCATAGTCATGAAAGGATTGGAGTACATCTTTCCCCTCTCAATCTAGCGATCCAAAATTTACACAGGATTCTGAAGAAAGAGAGAGATGAGAAGGGTTGGTGTGTACAGACAATGCATTTGGAAGAATAGTTACTCTATACGCACATTCACTATGTGGGCGGCTTTCAGCAGTACCCTGCTGATGCTAAGTCAGAAGACATAGTCCCAGAGTCTCCATCTAATTAAAGTACTGCTCTCTCAAAAGTGGCATTATTTCCTCAAGTTCAATGACAGTGTTTAGCACTCAAAGTGTGAATGGAGCTCCACTGGCAGCCTTACAAACATTACGTACTGGCAAGATTCTGACAAATGCGACTGATATAGCTGAGTGCTGGCTTAATGAGCTCTAATCAAAGCAAATATTGCCTTTTTTAACTACCTTGCAGCACATTGATATACAGTTATCCAATTGGAAACTGTCTGTGTTGAAATACTACCCCTTGAATGACTGTGCAATAGATGTAAACAAATCCTCATATAAGATCTTTCCTTGGCATCAATAGTAAGGTGAGTAATTCTAAACTTTTAGTTTTGAGGAAAAGCAAACAAACCAACCACACTCCAGTATAACCTCAGGTTACAATTCGCAACAAGCTCTAAGAATGGCCTCATCTATAAGAAGTGCCCTTGTATCAGAAATGAGCTATTTTAATCGATAAATAGAGGATGGAACAGATTAAGAAAAGACTCAAAGGGTTTTCTGGTAAGAATTTAAATTGAGGAACTGAGGTCCTTAATTAGAGGGGAAAAACACTAATTAGACGCTTCAGAAATCATTTAGAAATTGAATGGAAAAAAGAAATGGAAAATACTGTAGAGAAGAAAGTAAAGCTGAAACAGTTGATAATTGGACTTCAGTTGAGCTAACAGAGAAACAATTAACTTTTCAACACAGACAAGTAGTCTAAAATTTCCCATACAGAAGTAGGGAAAGGAAACTGAGGCAGACAAAGTATCAAATCACACCCATGCACACACACACACGGCCAGCCATACAAGTGAGCAGAGAGCAGCACCTTTACCAGCAACCACATAAACACAGAGCACTTGGGTAACATGAGCAGAACAGACAATCCAGACCTGATTGTGCCTTCCAGTTGATCAGGTTTGAAGTTCACTAGCCAAAGACCCTCACTTTCTTGATTCACAAGTATACTCAACAGCCACTGATCCCTCAAAAAAGCAGCGTGGACTTTAAGTCTGTCTGATATCCAGGCCTGGACCTTAGGCTGCTTAACCATTCACCAGCTCAGACTTCACATCCTTCAGGTGCTGGCCCCTACCTGTCAGCTTGAAGTTTGCTAGCAGTTTACATGCACACACAGAAAATACAGGTCTTGCCAGCACCTGGCAATCAGTTGCACTGGTCCTTCAGTCCCATGGTCAGTCTCTCTCCAATAGCTGACACACAGACCGCTTATTCTACTTGCTTCCTAGTCTTATCTGAAGTTGGCTAATGGCTCGCACAGATTCAGAAAAGGTTGTGCACTCACACAGAAACCAGATTTAATAAGAATACAGAATAGGCTGTGGTGATCAAGCACTGGACTTGATCAGACCCTTTTATGCCTATTTTACCCCTGTTTTCCCCACTTGTTCCTCCTCAATCGTCCTCATTCCCCTCCTATGTCCCTTCCACTGAACATCCCATAAACAAGTCTTTTTTTTTTTTTTTTAAAAAAAAACAAGTTCAAAATTCTCTCCTTCCTTCAAATCCTGTAAGACCTGGATCCCTTTAGGCAATAATGCCCTTAGTCTGCCTAAAGTGATTTCTGCTGAGTTGTCTTGTTGGGTTTCAAACCAGGAACAATATAATCTTCTTCCTTTCGTGGTCTCAGGAGCAGCTAGTTCAGCGTGCTCCATTCCTCCCTGGTTCGGTTCCTTCGCTTCCCCCACCTACTGCTGTTCCTTCGATGAATGTCAGGTCCTTGTATTTAATTTAGTTAGTCTTTAATCAGATGCTATAATAGCAATCATGTTCTATAACAGATCATTTGGAGAACAGCTGCTCGCTGGTCTACAGAAGAGTGCAGATGGCAAAGAGAGTAACTAGTCACTATGACCATAAGCACACCACCATAATTACCGAGGTTGACAAATATGCAGCCATCAGTACAGCTGGATGAAAGAAATCACAAAAGCAGATAGACAGCATGACATGCTTTTCTCAGCAATAAAAGTATTTCATACTTTAGTTACAGCCTCTCCCATCAGTTTTATTTCTTCTCTTCTAATTCTTCTTACAGTGTTTATATTGTACAATAACAGTGCAGGAGGAAGGAGGAGGGACTTAATAGTTAAATAAATAACCCATGCTAGAGTTGTGGAAGGGACATGGTGCTAATTTTGTTTCCTGTTGACTGAGAAGAGCTTATCCTGTCCTTGATGATGGCAGAACACAGTGATCAGAAATTTTCTGGAGTTCTTTGATGAGGAAGGAGGCCATCAAACTGATGATAAAGACAGAAACTACACAGTATCTCCTCATTTTTGTCCTCCAGAGAGGCTATCTGCATTGGAAGTCTCCTGCTCATGTGAAGTTCCTGCTGCTGATGGAAACCGATTGTTCCATGTGCAAGGAGATTATCCCTTGGGAGTACAAGAAGAAGCTGGACTTGCAGCCTTTCTCCTTCCTTTAAGAAGGATTCTGCCCTACCACTAGATCTTGCAGCAGGAATGAGTAGGTCTTCCTAGAAATGGTGATACAGAAAGGTTTCAATTTAATACCTGAAACTGCACCAGCTCAGATAAGCTCAGAAAAGACCTTAAAAGAGGTCTACCGTCCTGCTTTGGTGAATTATATATGGGCTAAAAGTGGAGAGACCAGGCTTGAATACTATGCATAGAATCACAGAATGGTTTGGGTTCAAAGTGACCTTAAAGATCATCTAGTTCCAAACCCCCTGCCATGGGCAAGGACACCTTCCACTAGACCGCGTTGCTCAAAGCCCCATCCAGCCTGGCCTTGAACACTTCCAGGGATGGGGCACCCACGACTTCTCTGGGCAACCTGTGCCAGTGCCTCACCACCCTCAGAGGGAAGAATTTCTTCCTTATACCTAATCAAACTCTACCCTTTTTCAGCTTAAAGCCATTATCCCTTGTCCTATCACTACATGCCCTTGTAAAAAGGCGCTCTCCAGCTTTCTTGTAGGCCCCCTTTTAGTACTGGAAAGCTGCTAGAAGGTCCCCCTGAAGCCTTCTCTTCTCCAGGCTGAAGAAGCCCAGCTCTCTCAGCCTTTCTTCATAGGAGAGCTGCTCCAGCCCTCTGATCATCTTCGTGGCCCTCCTCTGGACTCACTCCAACAGGTCCACGTCCTTCCTGTGTTGGGGGCCCCAGAGCTGAACACAGTACTCCAGGTGGGGTGTCACAAGAGTGGAGTAGAGGCGCAGAGTCACCTCCCTCGACCTGCTGGCCACACTTCTTTTGACGCAGCCCAGGATAAGGTTGGCTTTCTGGGCTGCAAGCGCATATTGCTGGGTCATGTTGAGCTTCTCATCAACTAGCACTCCCAAGTCCTTCTCCTCAGGGCTGCTCTCAATCCATTCTCTGCCCAGCCTGTGTTTGTGCTTGGGATTGCCCCAACCCAGGTGCAGGACCTTGCACTTGGCCTTGAACTTCATCAGGTTCACATGGGCCCACCTCTCAAGTCTGTCAAGGTCCCTCTGGATGGCATCCCTCCCCTCCAGCATGTCGACCACACCACACAGCTTGGTGTCATCAGCAAACTTGCTGAGGGTGCACTCAATCCCACTGTCCATGTCGCCGATAAAGATTTTAAACAGCGCTAGTCCCAATACCGACCCCTGAGGAACGCCACTCATCACTGGTCTCCACTTGGACATCGAGCTGTTGACCACAATACGTTGAGTGCGACCATCCAGCCAATTCCTTATCCATTGAGTGGTCCATTTGTCAAATCCATGTGTCTCCAATTCAGGGACAAGGATGTCGGGTGGGACAGTGTCAAATGCTTTGCACAAGTCCAGGAAGGTACTACTACATACTACTGAAGTAAAACACTTTCTTTCTAAATAGAGCTGGCAGACAGGTACGCACAACTGAAGACAAATAAAAACAACCAAAGGAAAGTAATTCACTGTAGAGATGTACACACATACACAAAAAACCCCCACAAAAGAGACATAGCTGTAAGTCCAGAAATCAGAGGAAGGTAGTTCTCGGTACTACCTACTTCACCATGAGCCAGCTACAACAAGTGGCTGCTGCCCTGTTGCAGGATGAGAACATTAATTCCCTACAGCTTTGGACAGTATCACATGAATGGAGTTTGGAGACAAATTTGTCTTTATTTAGAACCTTTCTGCCACACATCTTCGTCACAGTGTCAAGAAAAAACAGTATCTGAAAGAAATTAAGCTGTAAGGTGCCCTGGCATAAAAATGAGGACAGTGCTGGCCTGAAAGCAGATAGTATTTGTAGATAAATAAGAGACAGAAACACTGTTCTTGAGCAGCAGGCACAAACTTCCAGCATAAGAAATACAGTAGTATATCCAGCATCTATACAGTAGTAGCAGTAATAATAATTTAAATGTAGTTTTTTAAGCAAAGCTGTAAAGAACTAACACATACGTGAAACTCTCTTCAAATGAAACAAGAAATAAGTGTACTTCCCTGACTAAACATATGTGGCAAAGCTCTAAAGATGACGCATTGTGTTCTGTGTGAGAGAGAGGGAGGGAAATGTCTGTCTTTTTTTTCCTTCTGTGGCCACCATAAAACCCCAAAACTTTAGAGTTCAAGATTTTGTATATATTTGACGAGTTCGCTATGGTAGTCATAACTAAAAATGATATTAGAACATCTGTGGTTGCCACACATGGGCTTGAAAATGCTTCTAAATGGTAGTAGTTAAGCCAATGTTGAGTTAATGCTTGTTTGCAACATCAAGTTAATTATGGTTGTTAGGGTATGGTTACACATAGCAAAGCAATGCACAGTATAGTACATAGCTACTACGTGAAATGTACATATGCATTACAAATATGCACACCAAGTAAGTGGAAAATACAACTCAATAATCAGACAGAAATGGCTATATCACCAAGCATATATTTTCAGAGAAAGTGGATACTGACAGACATCTAATAAGAAAAAAAGAGTAGTTTTATGTGGTGGAAGAAAAGGAGTTTGATTATCGGACTGCCACATATTTGTGATATTATTAACTGCCTGTATCATTGTTTCTCTCAACAACCTCCCCAAACCCATAGCAGCTATTTGAGCCATTGAATCCTGGCTCTCTGCTTGAGACTAGGCTATAAATCCAGTTATATAAATTGAGCAAGTCAAGGCAAAGTATGAAATAGGAATCCAAAGAAGAAAGTGTGTGCCTGGAATGCCATCTTTTCTCCAGCTATGTCATTGATGAAATAAAGATATTACCACTTCCTATAAATCCAATTTCATTTATATTCTTATATTAATATAACACACTAAGGCCCAGAAAGTAAAAAGGTCTCAACGCTTATTTTTAACAAAATTTATGATAAATGTAAAATAAAGAGTCTATATTTTCAAAAATAAAGAAACATTTACTCCTTTGACAAGCAAGTATTGATAATTGTACTCAGTTTCATTCTCAGCTAAATAATAATCCCTTCAATTTAAAAATGAAATGCATTCAGTTCTTGCTTAACAATCCGAGGAAGAAGAAGAAAGAATATTAGGAGAGAAGTCAAAAAGATACGCAGAGCCAAAAAATGCTTGCAAGGACAAAATGAAAATATAAGCAGAATTAGTTACATCTAGTAGGAGGAGAAAAAGATGTATATAGAAATTGTACGAAAACCCAGTGACAACATCAACAGAGGTCTGAGGGACACTGTTGTCAATAAATCAGGTGAGTATAATGTAAAGTGAAATGAGATTTGCCCAGCTCTTACTACATATGTAGCTTACTTAATGGACAATACTGTCATTCTGAATACACCTTTTGTAATTTCTAGCTTAGGGGGAAAAAAATAAATAAAAAAACATCAGCAAAACAAATCAACCTGAAGCCTTTTGCACAAAGGCAGTATCAGCATGAGTATTTACTACTGGCTAGATGAGCTAGAATTCAAGAGCCAAAAACCAGGCAACATTAGGACTAGGGATTTAGTAGAATACAGGCTACCTGAGCATGCTAGCAATTATTAAGAATTCTACCTACCCACTAAACAGGTCAATCTTACACTTCAGGACATTCATGTGGTTTGACTCTGCCATTAAAATATTCTGACAGTGTGGGGTTGGAGAAGGAAAAAAGTATTTCAGAGATGTAAATTAAAAGAAAGTTTTGGTTGATATTGTCATAACCAAAAAACTCCATAGTAATTACACCAAAGTGATGTACATTTACTTTAATTAATTTTAGAGAATTGCACATCCTACACTTCACACACTCTCCTTTTATAGGGAAGTTTCCCAAAAAGCAGAAAAAATCCTGTTCTTCAGACCTGTTTACGAGAAAAGACAGAATGAAGTATTTTGGAATGTGCTTTAGGAAAAGCTTGTAATGGCAAAGATGCCAAGTGATCAAAACTCTCTCCTGTAGCTTCCACGGTTCCTCAAGTCAATAACAAAATAGGGCTTGACAACAAAGTTAGGGTTACTGTATGAGTCACGCTGCAGCTGATTACATACATAAACTGCATATAATTTCTTCATAATTTTTCTGACAGAGCTATTTTTAAACTATTATAACTACCTTCTGAGTAACAATGCCCTAAAAAAATATGTTTGTACATTTAACAAAACAGAAAGAAGGGGGACTACTACCCTTCCTTACTTTAACACATCTGAAAAAGTTACATCAATCAGAAAACATTACCAATGTTCAGATAAATTTTGAAAAACAAAATGCTAGAACACTCTTAATATAGCAAAGGGGAATTCCAGATATAACACCAGAAAGAATGTTTCCTTAAAACTTCTTGCTTGGCTCCTGGGAGTTGTGCACACCGTATCAGCTGGGCCAACAGCACCTCTTTGACTGTGCCTGCTCCCCACAGCTTTGACCCCCCTTCTTTTCAAGTCCCTGAAAGAGCGTGTAAGAACCAACTGCCCTTGAAAGCTTACCCTGCAGCTATTTGAAACCATTATAAGCTCAGCAGGAAGGGTCGGGGGCAAGGGAAGGTAGATGCTGTAACAAAGGTGCCCAATACAGCTCAAAGATTTTTGATCATAGCTGGTAACTGTCCCTTCTCCTTTGAAAGATTCTCAGCAACTTGAACAGAAGCTTTCAAAAATGGAGGAAAGGAACAGGATTTTAGTAAGAAAAGGGAAATACATTGTTACTCTACTGAGCTGATGTCTGACTGGTATCTGAAACAAACTGGTAAATGTATGCAAAGACACATGTAAATGTTTCACTAACCAGATAATCCCAGAGTTGTTTAGGCTGCCTTTGTTCTAACTGAGGTAACCTCAAACTATTTTCCAAAGGAGTGTTTTGGTTTGAAGCAGCAGTGCCATTCTGAAATTAAACTTATGGCCAACCCCACTTAACCAGGCACTGTGCTCGTTTGCAGAGGAGTCTCAGTGTGCACGGACTAGTTTTCTTTTAGAAGGAAGTAACCGAGAAGCTCCCCTGGAGGTATGCACCAAACATGCTCTAACCCTTCACATCTCCATGACTAATCCTTTGGACAGTTTTTTAAGTCTGTTTTGACAGACTTGCTTTGAGCAGGGACTGGACTAGAAGACTTCCAGAGATACCTTTTTAGTGAGTTATTTTGTGGTTCTATGGAAAATACCAAAACCGCACAGTGTCAATGCAATCACCATGGCACTAAATGATTCGATCTGCTCCTGTTGTTTCAAATTATTTGCTAATGTAAACATAGATTTCCACGTCCAATAATTCTTACTTACCAGCTTCACATTCTAATTTAATACAACCTAAATTACCCTGGGTACTAAAGAAGTTTTCTGTGGCAGTATAGGTCTCTCTGCAAGTTTCTTCTTGAGAAGGTAGATTAACCCGTGCAATGCTCATTGCTGTCAAAGCTAGGCTGCTGCAGAACTGAAGTTAGCTTCTTTCAAGTTAGCTCAGATATTTGCACACCACACTGATAAATGCAGTTAATATGATGCCTGTGTTATACAGGATAAGGAATTAGAAAATCATAATGACATGTACAACCTGAAAAAAACCACTGTCAATCATTAAGTGTTGGAAATTATCTTTAAGCTTGATATTATCATCCTCTCACAGTGGTTAATGATATCCATTATAAACCAGAATTAATTCCAATTTATCTGCATATTCATTAGCAGCTCAGTATACAACCTCTCATCTTTAGCTGTATGATTCTAAAATATACTCGGTGCTGTCATGATTCTACTACTGCCTCAGTATGAAGATGTACTAATTTTCTTCTTCTTAACAATGATACGAAAAAAAGCAAAGAGAGAAAATGCAAAGAACAGAAAGAAAGTTGAAGAGTTATTCAAAAGACTAATACAGAAAACGGTGAACTGAGATGATCTGTGCAAGTAAAAAACCACACCCTTACAACAAAATGGCACCAGCTTTCCCCGAATCATAATGAAGTGAGACGGTTTATACGTCTGGCATCTAAGTATTCCCACTTAAATCTTATTTCCTAAGAAAATTAAATTTGTCAGATGTTTTGTCTTTCCACTCATCCATCTGAAACAATTTGTCAACCTTTTTCTAGATTCAGTTAACTTTGTTAAGAAGCAGAAGTCTTGCTTATTAGCAATTTTTTAAAAGATTCCTCAATAAAAAAAGAAAAAAAAAAAAGAAAGAAAAAAGAAAGAAAAGAATCCTATAACAGTACCCCAGTAATGTGTTGAAGTGTGAGTGAGAAAGCAGACACTGCAGGTATTTGTGTGAGGAACAGTGAAAGATTACGTCTTTACGATGATAATATGCAAGCAAGCTGACGCAACTCCCTTGGAAGTTATGTTTCCTTAGTTCTACTGCTCACAGAATAATTTCTTTACTGATTTCACTGCTGCTGCAACAGAAATAAAAGTTTAGATCTTAATTAGTGAGAAAAATCCAGACAGTGAATCCTACCACATCTGTTCCATGTCTTCTTTCCAGCAGAAGTCGGAAGATATTAGCTGTAATCTTGTTATCTTGGACACCTTGTCCAAGGCCACGGTTGTCATCCTGCATAAGTCGGCGATCCATGATCACTTCCAACTGACCTGAAAGAGCAATACAAGGATTATACTGGTAACAAGAATACGTAAAGCTTCCATTAAACACAAGAAAAATACCCTGAAATATAACTTAGAAAGAACCGCAATTTTTCTCTTGCATATGGAAGAGTAATAGCAGATCAATATCGTTAAGACTGATTATGAAAACAGTTAATACCTTTGGACTTTGGCTGTTCATAACCTTTCAAAAAATTTTCACAAGCCTTTGAGCAGACGGTCCTGCAAATTTTTGACATAACAATCTAAACAGAAGTTTAGCACGAAAAGTTATTACTGTTAACTATTATTTGTAACAAAGATACTTGGCACATCTAGCAGCAAAGAGAAGAATCACCCCAAGTAGCTGCAGCTGTATGGAGAGACCTTCTGTAGAGGAACTGTCTTCATTTACACTCTCTAAAAGAGTGGACCTCCCAAATATGTTTTTTCCTTTTTTTTGTTTTACAATTGGAGGCAGAAGGAAGAGCAGGTAGGCGATATGAGTATATAAATATTCACAACCACTCCTTCTTGTAAGGGTATTTTCACTTGTGGGAGTAGGAAAGAATTTTGCACTAGATGAACACCAAGTATGAAGTTCTGAGTTTATACTGAACTGTAGCATTGCCACTCAGAATAGCTCTTTTAAGCATGATGTTAAATCATAAATAGCCTTATGGAAGATGAAGTTCATATCTTTTCAAGTTTCTATCTCCAGAGAGAAACCTGTTCAAGGCATGTAATTAAGGCTGTTATGGTTTTTGCACACTGAATCTTCAAACAAGTGTACTTGTTTCCTGAATAAAACTGGAAGAGTGAAGTACTTGTTACCTAAATAAGAAAAGCACAATTTAAGCTACTAGAAAAGGCTGCTTAGTAAGGCAGTCTCTTTTATACTTCCTCAGTGTTCTACAAATACTTATCCAATTTTCCTAAATACTTGTTCTTCCCTTCCCTCAAGTAAAACCAGATTTTGTGTATCCAGGACAGAAGTCATCTGGCAATGAGTAAGAAACAGACCATTTTGAAGCTAGAATTGTGCCTGAAATGGATGGTCTTTGTGGATCACTGTACGAACATGGGCTGACAGACAGGTATGGTAAGTTTCTGAAAAAAGCTAGAACCACAGTAAGGAGGACAGACCTATGATAAACTTCTGTCAAAGTTTCCAAACAAAACTTAGAAGATCTAGATCTGAAACTACCTAACCACATTTCCAACATCCTTTAAGAAGCTAGGATAATGAAGGTTGACAAAATAAAGCTTTGTATTCTTAAGGTGATTGTGAACAGCAAATACAAACAAAATGATCAGTGCTGCTAAAGTCAGAGATAAAAACCATTTCAAAAGTGGGTCAAAGATTAAAAAAGATTGTTTTAGGGAAATTTCTGGCTTAAAAATGGTATAAGTGTATTGCATGAGGCTTCAGGACATAAAAGATTCCCACTACCCCATTAATTATCCGTCACACTACAGGCAAGTCCATATCTAAACGACAATGGTGCATCCCATCTATCTGGAGGTCTTCCCTAGGGCATGGAGGATAATCCACCAAGTAGTAAGTTAGAGTAGAACTGGATGGAATTTACAAGGTGCACGATGTTCAGGATCTAACATTAAAAAATGATTATGCATCCAATCCCACAAATGGGAAGAGAGATGGAAATTAGGAATAAAGTTGTGGCATATATACCTTACAGTTTTTGATCAAGTCTCTCAGAAGCTGATGTTGAAGACTGATGACAATACAGCGAGAAATCCTACTCCATGCTGCTGAGATCATCTAACAGCATGAGAGTCAACTAACTGCTCCATAGCAAGGATCCTGTCTCTAATCCAAGAATGAGAAGTGAGAAATAATCAGCTGTTCATATAAATCTCAGATGGTGGGTTACGCCTTGAGAGACACAATCTCAGACACACAGCCACACAGCTACTGAAGGCGCCTGCCTAAACTGTCATGTTTTTGAATTTTCTTCCAGGATCCCTTTGAGATCCTGAAGGGCCTTCAAAAGAAGTGTCATGAGGCATATGACTTTCAGCAGCCGCAGAACCTTTAGCTTCATTTTTATTCTGTCTTAAGGAGTCCAACATGCCTCAGGACAAAGGTAGTAAATACAATTGTTTCATGAAATATTACCTAATGATAACAAGTCAGATGAATACATTCTCCTAATTTTTTTTAGTGGGTGCAGAGTAAATATTTGATGTGCCTAACTATCTCTTACCCTTGAGTGACATAATAGAGTTTTCCAAAGAGTGACATAGTTAAGAAATTAATGCCATGACCAGGTATAGGATATATATTTTGCTCTTTTATTTAACTGGAGTAGGGGAAAAGCCTCTAATGTCCTCTGACTAGGCTGAAACCAATGCTTACAGAAAGCCAGTTTCTCCTTGATACTTAACTGCAAAATGTCAAACAGAGCTAGCCTTAACTGCAAAATGTCAAACAGAGCTAGCCTTAACTTCTCTAACTTGAAGACAGAGAGTGAGGGTCTCTGTGGACTTAGATGTTGTGTTATTCTGTGATGAAGAGATTAGGAGTGTTAAAGAACAAATACAGACACTATTACAAGGTAACAGAGCCTCTGCACACTAATTTAGTCTCCAACACCTATATAATGAGTCCCTACAAACATTTGGTGATGTCAAATTCATTCACAAGATTAAGCCAAAGGGAATTTGGTTTCTAGCAATGGAAGGCATAAGAAAACGCATTTTGGGTCTTGTATCGGGTGGTCTTGGAACAAAAGGCTGATATTTTCCACTATGGCTTTATTAAAGCATTGGACTATAGGCCAGTGTTAACTCTTTGCCCTAAAATGAATTAGGTTTGCTAATACTGCCATCAATCTGGTACAGTATTCACCTTTTGTCAGAACAGACATTAATATGATATTTTTCTGAAAAGAAACTGGGAAGTAGGTTTCGGTATAGTTTCTGATGAGCTTTTTTTATTCTAAGTATTCATTCCATTGTTTCACAATATATTACAGCAAGGAATTATACATCTTAAATTATGAATTATATACCTTATTTTGCCCACCACTTGCTAGCTTTGTTTGAATGCCTCCTCATTCTGG
This sequence comes from Phoenicopterus ruber ruber, assembly GCA_009819775.1. Taxonomy (NCBI): domain Eukaryota; kingdom Metazoa; phylum Chordata; class Aves; order Phoenicopteriformes; family Phoenicopteridae; genus Phoenicopterus; species Phoenicopterus ruber. The sequence continues at coordinate 62,489,366 of CM020246.1, read as the reverse complement.
TAGCAGTATAGACTGAACAACTGACCTCTGTTTCCATCCCTACAGGCCATTCATCATACCCTTCTCTACTGTGAGGGACAAGACTCTGTCCGTTTTGGAATTCTTAATATGAATTGATTTTTCGTGTCAACATATTCATTAGCTCTTTCAAAGTACTCCATGAAATTTGTGAGGTATGATTTTGCTTCAGAAGTAATATGTGGATTGTTACCCAGGGTCATTTTTATCCTTTATTTCACTAATTCTAGTCTTGAAAAAGGTTCTACTGTTTTCCTTGACAGGGATGTTAGGCTATACTGCATATACCCTAAGACTAGTGCTTTCTACCCTAAAGCAAACAAACAAATCAAAAAATAAGATGGATAATGTGATGCTGATCATAAGCCCTCTGCTACCAGAGCAGTACAAAAGAGAACAAACCACTTAGTATTGCTGTTTCATCCTTGAGTTCCATCAGAGTTCTTGGGTGAAAAATACCTGGTTCTGACAATTTATTGCTCATTTTGTTGTTTTCGTAATCTCTTTCCTCTGTCTGTAGTTTGAGACAGATCTTCCATTGAAGATGACAAGATCTCACGTGGGAATCACCTCTACCTCCTCTCTTACGGACATATTCTAAAACTTGTCAGAGTTGGAGAAATGTATTTTCTTTCTTCAGATGCTAGTAAGTATGGTAATCTCTGAACTAACTATTTCAGACAATCATGAAGGATAGGCCTTTATAATATCTATCATCTTATACTTACCATTTTTCAAGCTTGCAACACCTAGAGACTGAGCTGAATGAAGTGTCAAACGAACGCCAACATCTTGGATATAAGCCATTGTAGTCATAGGATAGATATTTGCTTGAAGAGGCAATTTGCTCATCGTCAGTCTGGGCTGGATCTGCAGTATGAACACGAACTTCAATAAAATACATTCTTTTTATGCATTTAAATTTCAAAGACCTTTTCAGACATTTATCCCATGTGCTTTTAGAAGCACTGATTGACAACTGGCACCAAAGCATTCACTCAACTGTATTATTTAGCTTTTTGGAGATTTGTGGCTAAAATTACCACTTTGGAAATGATAACTTCAATGTACTTTTAGATCAAAGAATATTTAAAAAAACCTGAAAGATTCATCAAGGGAACCTACAAAAAAAGGAATAATCACAGTTATAGAATGAGAGAAAATTTTTCCTCCTCTAGAGAGCAAGCAGATTCAAGGTAGCAGGCAAGGAATTGTTGGTTTATAATGGGAACTTATTAAAGTGCTAGTGGAATTCTTGAATGGTACATGACAAATGAGTAGTAGTATTAAAATTATTTTCATGTTTAAATATTCACTTTACTGTCTCCAGTAAAATGCAGTACCACACACTAACTGGAAAAACAGTAGTCTCTTACTCAGCAGGTATGGTTTTCAATCATAGAATCCCAGGCGGGAAGGGACCTCAAGGATCATCTGGTTGGTCCAACCTTTCTTGGCAAAAACATTGTCTAGACAAGATGGCCCAGCACCCTGTCCAGCTGAATCATAAAAGTATCCAAAGCTGGGGAATCCATCATTTCCCTGGTGAGATTATTCCAATGGCTGATGGTTCTTATTGCAAAAAATTTTCCTCTTGTGTCCAATCAGAATCTAGCGAGGAGTAACTTGTACCCATTACCCCTTGTCTTTTCCATGTGACTCCCTGTAAAAAGGGAGTCTCCATCTTCTTTGTAGTGACCCTTTAGATACTGGAACATGGTGATAAGGCCTCCCCTAAGCCTTCTTTTCTCAAGGCTGAACAAACCCAGTTCTCTCAGCCTTTTCTCATATGGCAGGCTTCCCAGTCCTTTGATCATCTTTGTGGCCCTTCTCTGGACCCTCTCCAGCCTGTCTATATCATTTTTGTATAGCAAGGACCAAAGCTGAACACAGTATTCCAGGTGTGGCCTGACAAGTGCTGAGCAGAGTGGTATAACGACTTCTTTCTCTCTGCTGGTGATGCCCTTGTTGATGCAACCCAGCATCCTGTTTGCCGCCTTTGCCGCATTTGCAAAACTATCTTTAGCAGGGAAGGAAGGTAAGGAAAAGAAAGTTTTCTTTCTTTTGTGTGTGCTGCGGAGGCCAAGTTAAGAAAGTAGTCACACTATATTTCATCAGATGCGTTACCAATAGAACAAGTTATTACACTCCAAAAATACATCACTTATTTCCACCACAGCAGCAAGCAGTTGTTCTCTAGGTCTGAGTTGCTGGACCTTATAAACATCTAGTGTTGTGCTACCCAAAGGGCTCTAATTAAATAGACAAAGCAGAGGGGAAAAAAGGCATGCAGATATACGAGCAACTACATGGTGGCTTGTCATAACTTGCTGTATAACAATTCTTATGTTAAAAAGGATATAAAGGAATATTTAACAAACTCCTTGAAAGAAAACAGTTGCTACTTCATCTGGTCTAAATCAAATTTTGTAACGGATACATTTTAAAGCTTTTCTCCTTTTAAATGATTAATGGAGTTTAACATGAGAGGTTGATTAATATGACTCAAACTCTTTACAATCAGAAGTATTAAGACAGTTAAAAACTGAGACCCTAGGCTTTTATAATTAATAGACAATAATTACCTGATATCCATTAAGATCACTATAGAATCTATTTTGACTGTTTATGTCAGATGAAATTCTCATTGCAAGCTCACGATTATATTCTCCTCTAATATCCACAATATTGGAAACTTCAAGCGACTGTCCTTCCAAACCTACATGAAAAAGATGCATTTAAAATCTGTCAATTTTTAAAAGCGATTGCCACATATATAAGAATGACTATGGTCCCAGAACACAGTGATCTAGTTTTCCCCTGCTAGTTTTCCTTTTCTGTTATATCTAACCAGATATTTGAAGCCAGTTCAGTTATGTACCAAATAATATCACAGTACTTCTAATTCAGTTTTCATCGAACAGACAGTCTGAAACTTCCACTGAAGTAGAACAGAAGCAATTCATGGTAAGAACCAATGTGGGTTCCAGTAAATCAGTAGGAAACAGCACACAACTGTTAAGTGCTGTCTTTAGCAGCAGGTAATATGCTGGAGCAAGACCTAGCCGTTCACCTCTCCCCTTGACGCTTTTGCAGCTGTCGCCATTCACAGACAAGAATGAAGTCAGCAGCTTCTTGACAGCAACTGTTCCACTAAGCAGAAAACCGGTCAGCTGTTTTAACGAAAACAGGGAGACTCTTCCTTAAGGACAGTGAATTAAGAAACTGCACACTGATATGACCACAAGTGGGACACAAGCCTCTGTTGACAGGGAAAAGATGCTTATTTATTAAAAGAAGGATTAAATATCTGAAAATGCAGTCAGATGTTCAGTGAGATTTTTTCCTACAGTGCCTCGCACTGAAAATTAAATACTTTTAATAATAACCCGACCTTCTCAAACAGTTCAAGACACAGTTTGGGCTGGAATCACACCATCATTCAGCATGACCACTTCTACCCTTTCCGTAGTCTAATGGGACTAACAATTGTGAAAAGAATTCTGCTAAGCAGAACAGAGATATGAAACTTTTCTTTGTAGTGACATGAAATTACATTGTGCTTGTCTGACAGATTGTAAACAGAAGATGGTAGAAAGTGAGGGACTGATTAACCAACTTAGTCCTTTAAAGCTTGAAGACAGTATTTAAAAATCTTAGATACTAAATACTGATATTTTTTCAACAGTTCACAAGACCCAGAGGCACGCTCATCAGTTTGGGCTCCTGAACTGTAGAATCTTTTGCAGAAGGACAAAGTATCTTTGAATAAAATTCCTAGATTCCTAAGCACATGGACAGAGGTTAGTACAACCTCTTATTCCTTCTACACATAGAGTTTTCAAATTTTTTTAGTAATTCTCTTCTTTGAGAGCACGTTGGAATGGTTTCCTTAAGAAGGTCTTTACTTTGTCAAATTCTAAAACTAACACTCTGAACCTTTACACAATGGAATGCTGAAAGTGTCCACCTGCTTCAATTTTTATGCTATTATTTAGCATGTATATTGCACTCAGGGTTGTGATTTTGTAACCTGGAATTTTGTCACCGGATTTAGTCTGGAAAAAGTGGATCTATACACTCCACTTTAGACGTTCTTAGTCGTAGATTTTCCAACTATTTTTGAAGTAGGACTATTAAAGCACAAATACATTGAACAAAAATACAATATTTTAGTTTACAGTTTCAAAATGACCAGACCATGAATTACTCTTAGCTCTTTTCTACTGCATAATTTCAGTTAATACAAAAATACAATTATGAAGATAATGAAACATAAGAAGCTTCTGATAAAAAGATTAACAAAATCATGCTGATATCAAAACCAGACGCCGATAGAAGCAGGAAAAGTTAAAAATCACTCATTGGTCAATTACTGAACAGAGTTGTCAAGCCAGCGTATTTTCTGCTCAAAATCAACAGAATTCTAAAGCCAAAACTGGAAAAAGCAGTGCTTTACCAAAATTGCTGAAGAAGCTGTAGGACTCGGAACTACTGTGCAATAGTTGGATTAACCATGCGATCAGGCTTTCCACCCCCTGGCAAGCAGGTAGGTTACAACAGGAGTATCAGGTCTTTATTAAAAAGAAAATGCATGTATACACATTCACATACTTATTTCTCTCCACATGCTTTGTTACTACACATATCTAGTAAGACTTCAAAATACCTTCTTTTAATTGAAATAATGCTATATAAATAACTTCCCTTACAAAGCCCAGGAAACAGACCTCAGCAAAACAGTGATGCAAAGTCATCAATTTTTAAACTTTGAAAAGGCCATTTCATATGAAGAAATTAAAATAAAAACATACCATAAAAGTAAACAGGGAAAAGATATAAAATAATTGCATCATTTTTCCTTGTAAGAGCTGGGAACATGGTACAGGACTTCACCATGATGACTAGATAGGTAATAGCGTAAGTATTGAAACAGTGTGATGAATTAAAAATTGTCAAAAAAAGAGAAAAAAACTAGATAGTGCACTCAAAATGAAAGATAAACTTATGTGTTAGGAATTGGCAAGCAACTGATTTTCACTGATAACTCATTTTCTGAGAACTGTGAAACGGAAGTATAATGCTTCTGGCAGGCACTCAGTAACAAATTAAAGAAAATGGAGTCTTACAAAGAAATCCATTTTAAAAAAGCAAACAACCTCACCCTAACCAAAAGAGAGACTTTTCAGTTTTTTTCCAGGCTTTTTCCCTCCCCTTCACTACAGTAAACATCCTTCTTATAAGTTTCCTCCCTTCTAAGAAGATTAATTTACTGAAACTCACACAGCAAAGTAACTTTTTTTTCCACATTTTTGGTAACCGGGTACATCTTGACTTCAAGGTACCTTTTTTTCATCTAAGCCCATTTTACGTATTGGTCACGTAAAACCAAAAAATATAATCTTGAATATAAACATGTTTCCTCAGAATCTTCAACAATAAATTACTATACAACATCTTGGTTTGTATTCATAAGGAATGTGATCTAGATTTTGATCTAGAATTACTGTATCCGTCAAGCTGGCAACTGAACTCTGATCAGTATGTGGCATAAGGGCAAATACATTTTTCACTGGCCAACTTAATCATCAAGTTTGGAAGGGTACAGAATTTCCAAAGTTACTGTTTTACTAGAATTTTCTTGGAAATCAGTAGTTGAACAGTAGAGAAACAAAAAATGAAAGCCTTACTGAAGGAAAAGCAAGCAAAACTGATATGATAGTTACGTCCTAAGAGTCAATAAGCCAGTGTTCAGTGCCGGTGCCTCTCAACAGACACAGCCAGTTCTCTCACAAGCTCTTATAAGCAGATAAAGGACATAAAGAGGAAGCTCACAGGTAACTAAAGCATGCCTACAGTTGTGGAGTAAGCCAGACTTCACTATTAATGTCACTAAGAAATAACTTCACATTCTTTGCCACTTTAGAAAAGATATTGTTGTACCTCCATCAATAAGTTTGAAGCTATGAAAAAACTACGTTTTTACATCATCTCTAAGATATTTCTAAATTTTTTTTTCTCATTTTCATAATTTACAGCTACCTACAAGCATTCAGATGACCCAGTAAAGTTCAGGACCCCCTTGTAGGTAATTTATACTATAGAGTTTCCTAATACTGAGAGGTATCTGCAACAAATCTGTTGAGTTTAAGCATGCCAGCTTAATGACTAGCATGACGCTCAGAAAGGGATCACGGTGCACTAGACCCAGTAAAGACTTCAGTCTGACGTATTCTACATTAGTTCAGAAGTTCATTTAAACATTAAAAAGACAGGTAGGGTCCAAGACTGTAGTGATGAAAAATAACTGCCGAGAGAGACAGAATTTCACAACTCTTACCCTGGACTTTATACAGTCGCATGGTATGTGTCACGTGGTGGAAAAAACACACAACTTCTGAGAAAATCCTTCCATGAGCAACTCTTACGGTAGGTGGATCTGTAAAAATATAAGGCTACAAGAAGAAAATAGAAAGTTAGCATAATTATTTTGAAAGTTTTGCATAAAAGTAGTGTCAATAAATCAAAGTATTTAATAAATATTAAATAGTATTTTAATTTTTTTAAACTGTCCTATATCTAAGTCTAGCCTAAAAAATGAAAATTAAAAAATTACTCCCAGTCTGAAATTCAGCAACTTCTCTTCAGAGCCTCACTTTTTTCTTTAGCTACAATTATGACAACCCTCATTACATATCTCACAGGTATTTTATGAGGATTAATGGATACAAGGCCTACAGACAAACACAGTAATGTATTAATATTGCAAACATCTGGATTGAGCTTTTTTGCTAGCAAAATTATACTTGCTAACCAGTAATCAAATACTGTAGTTTCATAATCTGTGGCAGATGGTTTAACCGTGTGTTTGGTTTGCTCACAGTTTACTGTATCAGTGGTACATACTGCATGAGGAGAGCTGCCTCTACACTGTCTTGTGGATTAGTTTGCATATCCTTTTGAAAGTGAAAGGGGAAGCTTTTTCTTCATCAAAAGCAGCTATGGTTGCCAAGGGAGCCCCCTGGAATGCAGGGTAGAGCTGGGAACCATTAAGAAATTTCAAGAGGGACATTGGCTTCTTACTAATGTCTCTCAAAGATGAGCAGAAATTTTGCATATCCATAGTCAAATCAAAGAGATGAAGAAAATTATTTTTCCATGTAGTCACAGTATTTTGAGTGTTGGCTAAGCACACAATTACTTTTTTTTAAAACAGTTGATCCCAAACTGTATACATTGTATAAAAATACATGGATGGCTACAAAGGTAAAAATGAGTTAAATATTAAACATGTACAAAGCTAGGAATGAAAATACAACACATGCAACTATTGCTATAGGGCAACAGCAATAAATAAAGACTTCACTCAAAAAACCCAATAAAATACTTGGAAAACATGTTATTCAAAGGGATCTAAGCAGAAAGCTCTTAAGAGGGTGGCTGTCATCCTCCTGTATGTACTAGTGTCATAAGAAGGACAGAGCATGCTTTTTCTTCTCAAGCAAGGAAACCAAAGATCAAATGTATCTTGAGGAAAAGAAGAAATTAAGATTACATACTTTGTATGACAAAACACGTCAGAGAAGAACAAGTACAAGTACATAGCGTCCAATCTTCTTCTTTGAGCATGTAACTATATCACAGAATCACAGAATGGCAGGGGTTGGAAGGGACCTCTGGAGATCATCTAGTCCAACCCCCCTGCCAGAGCAGGGTCACCTAGAGCAGGCTGCACAGGACTGCGTCCAGGCAGGGTTTGAATATCTCCAGAGAAGGAGACTCCACAACCTCCCTGGGCAGCCTGTGCCAGGGCTCTGTCACCCTCACAGTGAAGAAGTTTTTCCTCATGTTCAGGCAGAACTTCCTGTGTTCCAGTTTGTGCCTGTTGCCCCTTGTCCTGTCATTGGGCACCACAGAAAAGAGTCTGGCCCCATCCTCTTAACACCTGCCCTTGAGATATTTATAAGCATTCATGAGGTCCCCTCTCAGTCTTCTCTTCCTCAGGCTGAACAGCCCCAGCTCCCTCAGCCTTTCCCTGTAGGAGAGATGCTCCGGTCCCTTAATCATCTTCATGGCCCTCCACTGGACTCTCTCCAGTAGTTCCTCGTCCCTCTTGAACTGGGGAGCCCAGAAATGGACGCAGTACTCTGGATGGGGCCTCACTAGGGCAGAGTAGAGGGGGAGGATAACCTCCCTCAACCTGCTGGCCACAATCTTCTTAATGCACCCCAGGATGCCGTTGGCCTTCCTGGCCGCAAGGGCACATTGCTGGCTCATGGTGAATTTGTCACCTACCAGGACTCCCAGGTCCTTCTCCGCAGAGCTGCTTTCCAGGAGGTCAACCCCTAACCTGTACCGGTGCATGGGGTTGTTTCTCCCCAGGTGCAGGACCCTGCACTTGCCCGTGTTGAACCTCATGAGGTTCCTCTCCACCCAACGCTATGTATATTCATAGAGAAGATTTCAAGAAGTATTGTATAAAAGAAGAAAGAGGACTTTCAAAGACTAAAAGCCTGCCTTTGTATTCACATATTTATTCTTAAAGCTTCAGACAGAACACTGTTTAATAAAAGCTTTGCCAGAGCTCCAACAGGCAACTCTGCAAATAGCAACTACAGGAATACTTTGTACAGCAGTTTGGCAGAGGAATCATAGTTGCTTACACTTCAGTAAGATGGGTTGTTTTAGGGAGATGGGGATTTTTCTACTGATCATTTTACAGCAATGTTTTATCCAGTTAATGAGTACAAAAACCCAAATGACGAAACAGTCTTTTGGACTTCTTAACAGTTGACATAAAAAAATGATGGGATACTTCCAAAGGGTCTCATCTTGTCAATAAGACAGACAAGTGTTATCTATTATGCAAAATCCATTTGCTAGCTGAGAAATACAGGAGGAAGATGGTATTAGGAGGGCATGGAAGCCAGGTGAATTAATATGATGGAGTAAAGAAAAATTGAAGACCAGATCTTAGGTTAGAATTTGAGCTGGCTTTTGGGTTCTCTTATTTCTATGAAAAACTGGCAAGATCAGTAAATGTAGACTGAATCTTCCCATTTCTTCTGGCAGAAGAGATCACTATCTATCTGCTTATCTATCACACAAAAGTAGAGAAGACAAACTCATTTAACCTGTGATTACATGCTCGTAGAAGTATATGTTTAGATTAAAATCCCATGGAGCAACTGGATTACTGACATGAAGGTGGAATAACCAAACCCTTCAAAATCCTACCTGCAGGGGAAGGTAACATGAAGATCTTCAGGTTAGCAATGAAGGACTGAAACAGCAGCTAAAGGAAAATGAACTGAGAAACCTGAGGTCTTCAGGCCAAGCAAATACCCTTGCCAATCGGTACCTAGAATACTACTTACACGAACGGTAGCCTGCGAAATACATTCTGTTAGCAAAGTAACACTTATCTTATGGGCTTATTTCTGTTGTTTGTAAGAACATTTCTCACTAGGGCTCTCACTGGAGCTATCCAGGACCAAACCAGCAAAATGGAGAGATGCTGGATGAGTGACAAAGGAATGCAAAAGGCTGTGCATGTATTCAAAAAAAGAAAAAATTACTTGAAGTAATTTTTTTTAAAACAAGCAAAAAAATACTTGGAGGAACTCTGTTCCATCTAGGTTGTTAGTAAGAAACATGACAGTGACATTGACAACAACTACCAATATATGTTGTTCCTATACAAGTAGAAAGCTGAAATGAGATGCGTTTAACAGCTCTCAGATTCTGGGATATTGCCACAAATACTAAGTTCCCACACCAGAGTCTCCAAGCTGCACATGTAGCCAGATCAGCTCCCCAGCTGATGATAAAGACAACCATACTTACCATTCTGAACTATATGGAAAGATGAGGTGATAGGGAAGAAAAGGAATTAAGTGTCATTTTGCAGATATTATCTGAAACTAATGATTTTTTTTTAAATCATAATTTATGATTCCACTAGCACTTGCATTGAGAGAAATCTATCAAAACCAGTTTGCAAGCCTCTAATTCAAACACAGTGCAGGCAAAAGGTACAAATGAGGAAGGAGAGTTACAAAGGCACATGCTATCATGTGTTTTTGGGGGTTAGACAAGCTCTTTCTTATACAAAGAGTGGAGATATGATGTATACTCAAGTTCTCAAGGATACCTATTGCTTCCTGATTGTTGAGCAAACAGGAAAAATGAAGAAAAAATATGGTTCTGAGAGAACAGGGAAGCCTCCTAATTCATATTTAGTGCCTAGAAAAGCACTAATCCTAGAAGGTGGGGTTTTTTAATAGTCATCTGGAGACATACTGAGTTCAGAATCTATAAAGAGATAATTGACCAAGTTTGCCACACTGAAAACATTTCAATTAATCAGGCTTTTAAGCAGGAAAATATCTTTATGCATTGAATGTGCAATTATTCTAGTATCATTGTAAAGATCCTTGGTGAGATGCACAGAGGCCTGTGAAATGATCCTGGTCCTGGCCCTGAAACATACTTTTGAGGTGAAAGTCTGACTAAGATGCAGAAATAGGCCTCTTACTACTCAGACACAAACCACTTTCCTTTCTAAGTGGAAGGAACAAACAATGATAGAGCTATTTGCAAAACTGACAGGACATGCCCTAGTCTGAATTCACTATTTGCTTTGAGTGGGAGCTTGGACTAACTGACCTTCCAGCATGAAGGATTCTATGATTACTCAGACCTTAAATTAGGACTAAAAATATTTGGGTCTCATATCCAGTGGTAGTCTCAAGACTCCACTTCCTAAACATTTAAAATGAATAGTCACTGTAAAATCTGTTCCACTTAGATCCACTGGAATGAGTTCCACTGTACAAAATTCAGCCACCTGCTGTGGCAGGTTTTGTTGAGCCTGGAAAGTGGTATTTTCAGAAACAGGATAACAGAACTATGGGTCAAAGGGTCCAGAAACCATTTTTCAGTACTTATATTCAAGAGAAATATGACAACCTCCCCTTGAGGGAAGGGGGGGGGAAGCAAGGTAGAAATTTTAAGGGAGACTACTTGGAGCAAAATAATATCCCACAGCTCCCTAGGATATCTGAAAACACTTGGCATCAAATCAGGTGGCAAAGTGCCAAGGGGTGGTGATAACTGGAGAGATGCCTTCACTTAAACGGTTTACTGGCTTGCGTAGAAGATGGCATGGCATATTGCAGCCTGAAGGCATGAAGCAAGGGCAACAAGCCTTTCCCCTTGTAGTCAAGTGAAGCACTACTAACCATCTTAGTGTGGCCTAGAAATTTCTGGCAGTGCAGCACACTGTTGGTGTGGAAGTCAAACTATGCCCAGAGGAAAGTTTTCCAACACAGACTGAATTGCTCTTGATATGCCCAAGATTTTAAAAAAGAACTCAAGACAAAGCCTTCAAGAAAAGTTGCTTCTCAATAGCAGACTACCTTTCATTTGTCAGGGTCTGAGATTTGTCTGGGCTTGGGGCGGGGGGGGAACAAATACTACGAGCTCTTGAGAACGGTGTTTTAAGAATTACGTGGCAGAAGAGAGATGGTTGTCATTTCAATGCTTTTGTCTCCAAAACCAAGCCCATCAATATGTAAGGCAGTTTTTTAGATGATAGATATGATGCTTGAGGAAAATACATAGCACCAAAGAAAGAACAGACACTTCAAAGGCTAACAATTCTTGAGTATTGTGAGCATCCTCCAGGTAATGGTGCCTGCTTACTTGTCTTTTCCTGTTGTCAGGCACACAAAAGCAGGGGAAGCATTCAAAGTAAGGATACTATGGTTGAACGAGGAGCCTCTGCCTTTTTGACAGGGAAGATCTGAAGATGGATACAGCAGGATACTCTAAATGGATAGTCTCTCTCCTTTTGGGCAGTGGAACATCCCAATCCCACTTAAAAAACGCGGAAAGATACTGTTATGTTTTCCTTAGGTTTGAAGGCTAAGCATTTAGATAACTCAGATATGTGTTCTTCTCTGCGAAGTAGAGGCAACAGGTAATCCTGACAGATTAAAAAAGGACCTGCCATGAAAAAAGTTTCTTGAAGGTAGCAGCAGCAGCTGCAGCTATACAAGTCAGAGATCATCATCAGTAAAGGAAGCTTAACCATGGAGACAAAGTGTGAAGAGGAAAAAAGGGAAAACAGCTCTAGCACTAGAGATCCTGCAGGATAAAATAAAATAAAATAAAATAAAATCTCTTTTCTTATATATTCTGTTAGTACATAAGTACTTAAAGCAACTAGTACATACATGTGTGCATAGACACAGCTGCCTGAGGGAGAATCACAATTTCCCAGTCTGGGTCTATCAAAAAAGTCCACTTTGATTCTGAAAAATTGATTTGTAAAACAAGAAAATGAACCACTCACATTGATCCCACAAACACTTAGCACCTGACTCTTTGGAAAAAACTGCTTTGTTCTATTCCCAATTGATACTGAAACATGGCTAGTAAGTAGGTCATCACATATTGACTTGAGTACAGAAGAAAATATAGGCATTTAACTCTTTGAAAGTTTATTGAATACTGTTTTTTTCCCTCCCAGATCTAACAGATTTACGTAGTTGGCCATCGTTCACAAAATCACAAGAGATACAAACATTTTTTCCATTCATAGGCAGGATGCTTTTGTTCATATTTGTTGTGAGGTCCAAGGAAGCCCGTTCCCTCCAAACCTTGATAACATTGTCAATTAGTTAAGCAGCAGTGACGTTTTAAAAAATTGAGATACTGCCTGTCTTCTTCCCTGGTACCTTGCTTTTGTTCTATTTTGCAGAAAATACAAAGACATGATAGGAGCACTGCCTTATCTCTAGAGCTGCAGTGTGGAGCCTCTGCTCTGTGTCATTGTCCTGCACATCGCACTGGTGTCCTGACCTGAGGCTGCCACTGAACTACTTTCACACTTAAGAGAGAGCAGGGACAGAATCATCCACCGTCAAGATCCTATGCCACAGCCCCAGAGACTGTTCTTACTAGGGGCTGTGTAACTGCACCATGGCAATGTTTGCCACGGTGTCGTAGAGCCTTAAATCCAGCTATTCTTTCCAGAGCAGTGACAAAGTGTTATCAGTGTTCAGTGTACCTTCTGTTTAATACTGTGTAAATCACTGTCATTAACCCAGGTCTCTGCTGATGTCCAACTTAATGCTGGTACTAGAAGCTTACCACTTCTTAGCAAGCATGCACCCTTTGCAGTACTCTAGGCTGGTTTTAGGTCAGCCATAAAGATGATTAATCCAAGGAACCTCTTGAAAGATTCAGATCCGTGTACATTCTAGTACACAGATCATCGTCTGCAGAAAACATGACATCCACTCATAACAGCCTACTGATGACCAGAGCTGCACTGTACATATCAAGTGTTCTGAACCAACACGGCTTTATGTCATGGTCTGCAAGCCTAGCAAGTTACAGCACCAAGTTTCCAAAATTAAACTGGCAGAAAAGTCCAAGATCAAAAAGGGTGTAGAAGTACTATAGTAAAACGGATGATTAAACTAGATGAAGAAAAATAATTTCCAAGTACTGCAGAACTGAAAAGAAAGGAACCAAAAGACTTATCAGGTGACAGAACAACCAGGTAACAAAGGCAAAGAAAACATGTAACCGTACTCACACCAGAGGAAAATGGCCCAACATCAAATTCAATTATTCTTTGCAAATTCTGCAGTAATACATAGGGTGAAGGGGATAGGAAAAAAAACATCTAGACAAAAATCAAGAAAACTGCCTGTAATCTATCCTATCGCCACTCCACACAAGGACTTAGAAAATGTTAGTCAATTCACCTCACACCGAGAGCCCTGAACAGATGGCATTTCTTTTAAGACAGAAATCATTAGTTCAAACTGTTTTAGAAACTATTACAGACTTACATTGTTATTCCCAGTGGGAAAACCTAATTAATGTTATTAAAATGCAAGCCAAATGAGACTTACAATATATTAATGAAGTAGAATTTTTAGAATTATCATGATTTCATTTTTATTGTATCAAAAGTTACAAAAGCTGAACACACCACCCTTTTAAATGTTAACTAAAAATGTACTTTAATTTCATTTTTCATAAAAGTTCAATATGTACCTTATTTTCTAACTGTGCTTGCAGGCACATGACAGACTTTTTCTGTTCAAACGGTAACATTTTGCTCTCTAGATTTGTCCAGATTATTTTTATATAGCAAATAATTCAAAAATGTAGTTAAAATTATATAACTGTTAGATTTAGCGATTATTGTTTTTATAAGCAAAAGACAAAGTCGCATCTAAGATAAAATTATTTAAAGTGCAACCATGCAGCTGATGAAAGGTAAAAATTAAAACACATATGTGATATTGTTCAGGTATTCACAGATCTAAACCACTGACGTAAGAATAAGTGAACCCTGTTGAACATAACTGATGCAAACAAGTATGGGACTAAACATACTGAATGGTTTAAAACTGCCAACTCACAGACCTCAAAACATGTGCTTCCAGGAGAGACTGCTAAAAGGAAACTGTTCTGTCCACTTCCAGACTGATTCAGACATATCACAACAACAACAACAAAAAGTAGAATGATTAGCCTTGCTTTTTTCCTGAAGTGGTAAACATAGAACTCCCTGTTTGCCTTATGCATGTAACTTAAGTTTCCCCAGGAGAAACCAGGTAGAAAAAATATGATGCCAACTAGATAGCTTCTTAAAGGTGTTCATTATTTCATCATTTGCTTTCTGAAATGCACCTTTTGAGTTCCAAAAGTGGTACAGTAGATTCTGTATGGTAATTAAGTCAGTGTAAGAACACTGTCATTTCTGAATTTCCAATTTGAAAACTAATGAGTATGCCGTTGCTCTCCAATAATTACGCAGCTAAAAATACTGATAACCCTAGACAACTAAATCAGAACAGTTCCTTGCTACTCTGTCTTTGCATTCATCAATTGGGACTCAGTACCTTAATTACTACATTAAACTATATATGCTAATATCAGCTAAAAAAGTACTACACTCTGAACTGGAAGCTCCTCTTTCACAATAAAGAAACCTTAAGAATCAGAAAAGTGAAGAAATGCAGAAATGAATCAGTATGTCCTACACATTTTCACCACAGAAAGTGAAAGTGAACTTATTTTGTTGATAGTGAATGGTCACATCTCACTGGATTTCCTGCAAGGGTAGTATCTTATTTTTTTGGTGAATCATAAATATTCTGTATATTTTTACACATTCAAATTAATGCTGTGCTTTTACCCAAATCTAGGGTTATGAAATATGAAGTTCTGCCAATCATTTCAGTAACTGATGTCATTATTTCTAGCCACGTAGCTGTATTTCAGTGTTTGGGAAAACTAGCTCTTCCAATCTGTATTTGCAGAATACGTCAAGTTACTTCAAGATTAGAATCTCTCTGCAAATGGAAGATTTACCTTGGCATCTCCATCTGGTAAGAAGAGATAAGCTCCACTTTTATCCCGATTACTTGTAGTTCCGTACCAAGCAAACTCCACCTTCATTTGATGATTTTTACCATCTTCTTTGGTATTTATTTTCTAAGGACAGAGAATCATGTTTGAAATAGTTGACACATTTAGGTTTCCACGAATAAGAATAGAAGTTCTTAAAAAAGTAAAACATAGTGTTTTGAAATATAATGCAACACACCTCCAGTAATCCAGACATTCCAGAAAACCACAGTTTCATGTAAGAATTTTCTAAGATTATATTATCCACAGAATTCTCCATCTCTTTTATCTTGAAAAGTCTGTCTGACTTATCCTGTCTACTATTCCTCATGTATATACTATAGTCTGCTAAAACTGCTTCCGAACTCTGAACCTCCAAAAGCTGGTAAACTCCAAGGCCCAGAGGTGGTAGATGCGCCACGAAAGAGATCTGTTGGGAGCAAGGAAGAAGTCATTATTAAAAACATCAAAGTATCAGCTTGTTATACTAAATTTATGCTCAGAGTAACTCATTTTGCTTCAATAATTTTAGGATGGCTGAATTTTTCCCATATTCCATAAATTAAAATGAAATTACAAATGACATTCCAAAATTAATAGCTGAAGCATGTTAAGAAGAATTAGCAAACAAAAATGTCAGCATCGCTATTTTGCTTAGCATCAAGATCACTGTTATATCAATGCAATAATGATTGTGAATCTTGTTAAAAAAGAATGTTAGCTGTGATGTGCAGCTCTGAGCATATTTGCTGTGCATTAAAGATGCGTGTGTAGCGTATCAAGTGTGCACAGACCCTACTTATCACTTAAGTTGCATTTAAAAATTCACAAATTTAAATAGGAAAATACAAGGCAACTGTCTCATTTTTAGTCTCTGGTTATTTAGGAGCTATAAAGTAATCTGCACAGAAGAGTAATATACAAGGTAGGTCTCCAAAGCAATTTGCTTAGAACTTGAGGTACAGATATGTAATTTTATTTCTTCTTCTTCAGGCAATTAATAGTTTTAATTATTGTACTGCTTTTGGTTGGATAGAGTTAAATTTCTTCGTAGTAGCTCATATGGTGCTATGTTTTGATATCAACGATGTTGATAACACATGGATGTTTTAGCTATCACTGAGCACTGCTTATGCAGCATCGGGGCCTTTTCTGCTCCTCACCCCCCCCCCCCCCCCCCACCAGTGAGGAGGCTGGGGGTGCACAAGAAGTTGGGGGGGGACGCAGCCGGGACAGCTGACCCCAGCTGACCAAAAGGATATTCCATACCATATGGCATTGTGCTCAGCAATAAACACTGGGAGAAGGAGGAGGAAGGGGGGACATTCAGAGTGATGGTGTTTGTCTTCCCAAGTAACCATTACGCGTGATGGAGCCCTGCTTTCGTGGAGATGGCTGAACACCTGCCTGCCCGTGGGAAGGAGTGAATGAATTCCTTGTTTTGCTTTGCTTGTGTGTGCGGCTCTTGCTTTACCTATTAAACTGTCTTTATCTCAACCCACGAGTTTTCTCACTGTTACCCTTCCAGTTCACTCCCCCATCTCACTAGAGGCAGTGAGTGAGCAGCTGTGTGGGGCTGAGCTGCTTACTGGGGTTAACCCACAACAATTATCAATAATTATCCCTTTGGAGGACAACTGAGACACACTTATTGAATTATCTTTGCAGGAGTGTTATCCTGAAACAAGTTCAGCTTGGCTCCCAAGTCAAAAGGAATCAGACTAAGAATGTAAGCCTGAAAGTAAAAAAATAGAGCTTGAACAGTACTATTATATCACTAAGAATTTAACAAAATACAGTTTCTGAAGTGTGATCATTGAGGACAATATTCTGTAATAATGTATGATTCAAAAATTCTCAGAAACTTTAAAACCAAAACCAAGAGGTGGACTCAAAGTTGCCTGTCTAGCTTGGGTACAAGAGTAATGGAGATTACTATCCAGCCTCTATATCGGGAAGAAAAAAAAAAAAAAAAAAAATCAGAATCTCGCTGCTTAAGCCATTGCACTTACACAGCTTTCCAGCTGGAGTGCTTCAGCACATACAGACTGTGTGACTGTGTGTATGGACTATCACTTGAAGGAAAAAGCAGCTTTAAAAAGTTGGTGGAAGAGACACACATCCAATATTTTCTGTTCACGCAGCTGAAACTGACCCTTTAAGTGTAATACACCATATCACAAAAGTTTAAAAACTTATCAGTTTAAGAAACATTAATGCTAAATATTTGTTTCTTTTTTTCCTTAAAATGACTCAATTAATGGCATTATTTGTAGAAGACAGAATTCCCAATATTTGAAGTATGCTTTCCATTTTCTTCAACTATGAAGCTACAATATCTGTCAAAAAAATACTTTAATGCTTTTTACTTAAAGTAGCATACCTGATATGCTTCATGTGATACTGTAGTTGCTCCATCCCAAACAGCACTAATCTGGACAGTAACAGGTTTTCCCAAAGGAGATAATAATTTAACTCTGGGTGAATTCACATTGACTGAAACCACTGAAAAACGTTCTTGTTCCGTAGGATTATATATCAAAAGGTACCTGCAAAAACATATTTGCCAAATTATCTTTTGGCAAACAAGCTTCCTCCTTCAGGTTTAATATTACTGCACATAAATTTTACATACAGAGTATTGAAACAATGTTAGAACAACAGGTACATACCACAACAAATAAATATGCAAAACATAACCAGGAAACAATGGATATTTAACATCAATTCTTGGCAGATCTTCTTTTCTTAACGCTATTATTTTTCCAAGTAATTTTGAAAATACCTTACAATAAAAATACATCAATTTCCCATCTTAACTACTGAAGAATTGCTATTAACAGTTGCAAGCATAATTGAGATATTTAAGGGTATTTTAAACATATTTTTCAGGCAGAACTATTAAATTCCTATCCATAGTTGCTTTCCCTTTAACATAATTTAGAAGCAATGAAGTAATGAACAAAACTTGCTGTACAAACATGTATCTGATAGATATTCTTTAAAGCAACTGGTTTCTCTCTGCTACAAGGGAAAGTTCAAAATTATTTAAACTATAATTTACCAAAATTCCCTATGGAAATTGTCTGCATATATATAGAAATCTTTTTATTAGGTACATATGGAATAACTAATTTTTATGTAATCTTATGCCTGTTCTTCCATTTGAACACAGATTATGTTACTAACCAAAAGAATCAGCCCTGAAACTGAACAACTTTTTTAGCCTACGTATTTTTTTTTTATTACAGGTTCATATGGTATAGAAAAATAAAATCATACTAGAACATTTGTGCCTTGCGCATCTGTAAGACTATCATTGCACTTCTTATCTTTTCATTGCCAAGCTCAAAGAATGCACTATTTACAACTGTTCCCTGAAGTTTCCCTCTGTTCATTTCATCCTTTAAAAAAAATTGTCTTTAACAATGAAAAATGTTCTTGACAAAATTTCTAATAACTTCTTAGATACACAGCAGAATCAATATTCCATCTTCAACCTCCTTGACCCTTCCCACTGTAAAACAGTTTACTTCTTCGTGAAATCTTATCTTTCATCAGTTTCCATGATATCCACTTCTTACTTATCAAATCACTCCTTCAGCATTTCTTCTAAGTAGATTCTCCTCATTCTCTGCTCCATTTCTATGCAGATTCCTCGGGGTTTTGTCAGCGGTTTTCTTCCTTTTCCTTTCACTTCTTAACATTCAAATTCAATTACCAGCTTCACAGATGAAACAGCTTCATCTAGAACTGTCTCCTTCCACCCAAACTAGAAATCTCATTCTGTCACTCAGGTCTTTAACTTAAACAGCACCTGTAGCTTGAACCTCTTTCCATAACCTCACATTATGACTGTAAGTCTTCCAGGTTCCTTACCCATACCATTTAGATGTTCTGTGCCCCATTATTCACTAGCCTGGCACTACAGTACAACTAAGGTCCTGCTAACAAATTACTTACATAGCTAAACTTTTTAATCTTTTCTCTTCTCTTTTCCAACATTAGCTCTAAACAGACTGAAAGTAGCCCTCCTCTACACAAACGCCAGAGGAGAGCGAGATCTTCCTGGCACCATAAAGTCTGGCAGGCACTGGACAAAACTGCTGAGATGATACTTCGGAAATAAGGAAACAGCAAAATTTCACGGCTGGGAAGCAGCAGCAAACTTCTTAGAGTTAATAAGGAAGTACAAATTTAACTTCTTCTTCTGAGAGAGGGGACTTGAACACAATTTCAGTGTAAAGTCAGAGAGACTAAGTTAATCCATCACTAAACTATGAATGCAATAGAGACACACAAGGAAAATTCTTCCTTCTCCATACTGCTGAAAAATCTCACCTACCTGTTTCCATCCTGCCCTTTGATTTTTTTTTTTTTGCAGCACCTCTCTAATTTTAACAAATGCAGTTTTGCTCTACAGATACTCAGAATCCTTATGAACACTAACCAGGCTACCATTTTTCCCTTACCTTTTCATTGGCTCCCTCTTTTTCCTGCATCAAACTTAGGCTGTTCATCTTCAATTTCATAGCCCTTCACTCCTACCCCTATTACCTCACAATCAGTAGGAAGGGCCAACTCCAACTTTTCATTAGCTGAATAAAATAAAACCAGAGGCTGTATCAGCTTTTTCTATCAAGAACCTTTGGATTACCTGCCATACGTAGAATGAGCTTCCCATAAAAATAATTTTCCTTTTAACTCCTTAGATGAAGATTCCTGTGCTGAAGTATTGTTAAATCATGACTTCTGTGCATAACAACTATTTTCCTTGCATATTTGTGCATCTAACTGTGGTCAGCTGACGTCTAGGACAACCAAAAGAACTTTGGGATGCTCTTTTTTGCCCCACTTCATGTTGAAGACACCTGGATCACTAGACAACACAATAGTTAACCGTATTCTTGGTCAACTTTTGGAGTTTTGAAGAACTTGTGCAAGACTTTGTGAGAACCTCCCCTAGACTTGGGTAGGTCATTTTACACTTTTGCTTAACTGAAGATGTCTTCCTTTGGGTAAGATTTTAATTTAAACGTTAACAAAATTTTTTTACAACAGTTGTGGAATCAAAACCAAACTAAACCACCACTGCTCTCAGTCTAGACCCCTTAAAAAGTAGGAAGACAAAAAAATAAAATTAGCAAAATACTTTTTTAAGAACTCCTCATATGCTGTGAAAGAAGAGTGTAAGAACTGTGTCAGAAACAATACAGATCTAAGAGACGATCCAACACTAAAGCTCAGAATAAATCATCATTCTCATCCATCAACAGAACATTACAAAAATCTTTTATTTATTCTTCCTATAGAGTGGAGTTTCTCAATTCTTATGCCTCCAAATAAAATGCTAGCTTATGCATATAATTCATTTCTAGTATATGCTATACATACTCATTAATTTTAAATTATCTGCCATAAGAACATATTGATGTAAAAGTATTTCCAGAAACTTTGTTCACCTTCCCATTGATATAAACATGTTTCACAACTTTAATTAGTCACATGACAAACTCACCCATGATGAAAGACCTTAGGAACTGCCATATTACCATTATTTTTGACCAGACTATAGTTTTTTTTATATTTGGATAAAACAAAGCTCTTGTTGTACCAAGGTACATATGTTTTACACCTTCTTGAATCAATGTATTATAAGTGCATTATGTGTATGTAGAGTAATAAGGCAGTCAGACGAAGCTAGTAATGACAGGCCAGATTTTCAGCAGTTGAAATGCAGGAATTTTGCCTAGATGCTAGTACTTTGTTTTCAAATTTTATTTCAGCAGGACTGAAGTATTCATACTCAGAAGATATAACTCTTGTGCATATACAAAAGCACTGACTAATGTAATTAAATCACATTACTTCTGAAGTACCATTCAACTCCCACTCTTAAATAACATCCCACTATAACTATTTTAAATTCTATATGAAACAAGAACTACACTTCACTTAAGCTATATCATTACAAAGAATGTCATCCATAAATGTAGAGTACAACTGCTTAATGTATTCTGGTTACATTACACAGAGAAGCAACTTGACAATATTTAAAAGGTTTTCTCTTCCAGGTTTTAAGGCAAAACCATGAATATTACTGTCTTTCAGAAGCAGCAAGCAATTATTTTCCTTTCACTATTCAGATCACTGGTCTTGGCAACAGCACCAAGAAAACTACAGATGCTCATATCTTTTGTCCAAATAAGGGGGGGTGGGGGTGGGGGGTCTTTAACACCTACTGCTAAAATTCAGATGAAAAATTTTACCCAAAATATTTTACTTTACAAACACTATTATGGCCAAGTGCCAGACATCATTTCTTCCATTTATTCAACAAATCAAACAATTCTGAAACTATTTTAACATAAACTGTATTGGAACAAAAGCAAATCAGAACTTTCTACAGATAAAACCATGGCAAATTTACTCACACAGAGACCACTTATTCCATCTGTGCACTGGGAGCAGAAGTAAACTGCTCTTAGCCCCTCAAAAAATGAGAAACAGGTGCAGATTTGAGCTCTTAATCCTAAATTGGATGCTTTTCTGATGTGCAAGCATGTGCAATTTCAGAAAAGCAAATCCTGCCACCTACTTCTCAGACACTTTTGGAAAGATATACCTTGATTTTTTTTTTACCCCATATTTTTCTGGGTCTCTGAAACCCAGAACCAGAACCCTGAACCCAGACCTTTTCTTCATGTAAGCATGGTCATTTTCCCTATATAACCTACCATATGCCATTAATAAACCCTTCTATTAAACATGTACATTCAAGCATCAAAGAATATTTTGACTAGTCTTTCCTGTAGTAAAGATTTAGCTTGCTATGGAACATTTTCAGCCAGAGGTGAAAAAAGCCACCCTCCATTCTTATTTCAAATACTTTCTTTATTAAATTATCAAGAAAACATGTAAACCAGTGTGACTATATTCACAGGCAAAATGTGAATAAAGCTGATTCAGATCTCTAACAACTTTAATATCGGTCTCCCAGAAGAATGCTATTGCAAATTTTGTTTCTTAAACTGAAAAGTTACAGTATTTCAGACCACTGTTCTTTTTGTTTCACTCATGTGCATAAAGATATGGGCATACATGTATATTGATACATACACACATTTACTGGTAACACCTGCAACACAATTACCATTTTCTTTTAAAGTTCATTTAATGCTGCTTTCACAAGTGATGCATTCAACTAATGTGAGAAACCAGAACTCATTACTAGTAAATGTCAGAGGATCATCAGTGACAAAGGATTACTCAGAAGACCACCTCTTCAGGACACTTGGACTCACGACAGCTTAGGACAATTGCTTTCATTGCTCGGTGGAGGATCTTTATTCAAGTTTGCATTAAGAACCAATTCCTTGAGGCACTCTAGCTCAGACTGACAAATTTTGCTAGAATCTCTCTGACAAATCTTCACAGACAGATTAGAGCACTTCCCACTATAACTCATCAGAACCAGCTCTCTGGGCACATATGCACAATTTCAATGCAAAGTTACACGAACAGCACCTTAGAAGCTTGTTAGCTTCTTTCCCTCTTCCGTTATAGAGGCTAAGCTAAAAAACAGCTAAGTGGTGAAAAAAAGGAAAACTGTTACAAGTACATCCAAAATTGAGAAAAGACAGAAGCCACAAAGCCAAATGATATACTATATCAACGTTCTTCCACTGAAGAATGAAAAAGAGTAAACAGAAGCACATACGTTCTCCTGAAATGTCAAGGCAGGGGGGAATGAAAGGGAGGGAAAAATCATGAATACACATTAAAATGCTTTAAGCTCTAAAGAAAAAGGATTGAAGTAACTTTACATATGTTCAAAATCTCCAGAAATACTGGGGGGTGAGAAATCAGAATTCAATATTCTGAGATCTTAACAGTCAATGGACATTGATGGACTAAGATTTTAGAATTCTAAACAAAACCGATATTTTCTAAACAAAGTCATCTCACTGGGACAATACAACAATAAAAACTCTCCAGACACCAAATAGCAGGCCAGGAGAGAATCGGAACTGTTCCACATCTGAAAATATGCAAGAAAAAATTACTTTGAAAGATGTGAGAATAGTCAGTAGATAGTAACATTGTTTAATTAGTAAACACTGATGTGTATGAGGTGGAAACGAACTGTGGATTAGTATTTAAACTGCATAAAGCACCGCTTGCCACAGTAGCTGCCAAAATATTAAAAAAACCCCCTGAATTATGTAACTTCTGCCACCACCACCCCCCCCCACCCGCCCGCCCCCCAAAAATGCCCGAGAAAGCCAGAATCCTAAAAAATTGACATTACACAGGCCCAGGGCAGTCCACGTCTTTGGAGATGGTGGTAAATGGAACAAAGAGAACCAAGACCATCTCCTTAAAACAGGTATTTATCTGTACATTGCAAACATGTATGACCTCCCCTGAGGAAAAGGCTTCTGTGATTCTTGCATTGAAGCCCATGAAAACACATATTAGACACTTATTTTCCTCATTTTTTAAATACAGAATAAAACTAAAAATAACAGGGCCACAAAAGTTACTCTCATATGATTTAAAAAGCTCTCTCCTTGCTTTAGAGGGCCATGGAAAAAAAAACTTTGAACATAACCTGATCATACTAATTCCTTTTTCTCAAGAAGAAAGATTCTGCTGAATATTTACTCAAAACATTAGGTTAAAAAAAAGTTGTATCAAGTTACTTAGTTCTGTTCAAAGCTCTTATGGTCTCTCACATAAAAGTCAAGGCCTCCTTAGCCAAAAGTATGATTATAGGGACATTTTAAGCACAGGTCTCCTCATCCACTTTTTTCCGTATCTGGTAAAGTTTGCATGCATTTCTGCTACGAATTACTAAAGATGGAAAGAGTCTACAAAATAATTGTTCTGAAAATAAATGCCATATAAATGCCATGTATACAACTTGAAGTGTCCTTTAATCAACTTCACTTTTTTTAAAAAAGAGATTCAGGATATCATCTGGTCATGCTGCTCCTCTGGTTCTTCAAAAATTAAACATTTTCTAGTATCTCAAGCCATGTTCTTAATATTCCTTCAGGAACAAGACTAAATCAAAAGCCAACTGTGCAGGCTCATGATCATGACACTCTCTTTCACAGAAGATTAATGCTTTTTTCTACAACTCTTCTATCAGTTACTAAATTAAACTTTAGAAATGATATGTTTCAGAGCATTTCAAGACACCTTTCAGTCCTATTCAAAATTTATTTAGCAAGAAAGTTAGGCAACAGAGAAAGTTCTGGACAAAGTCATTCAAAATCTCATGCATGAAAATCATGTGACCAATCCAGCTTCTGATTCAAGTCTGATTCATGCTTGTTTTAAAGAAAATTTGACTCTGCAGGTATTTTTTAAAGCCATCCTCATTTCCCCCTCTGCCACATGAATACTTATTTCTGAAATGTAAGAAGTTTTCCTGATTTCATCCAAATTACACTTTTTCTAATACATGTTATTCAAAACACTGAACTCTAAGCCTCTGTGTATCTTGAACTATTACCAATGACATTTGGCTCACAACTTTCTTTTAATAGTGGCAAACACTACCAAAAAATAAGGAAACAAAGAATGTGAAAATCAATTTGTCAGTTAATTTTGAGTTAACAAGTCCATAAGGCCCTGGGGAATTATTTAACGTATTTTTGGAGAGATATGCATGGATACTTGTCCAATAACCCAAATATAATTTTCTTCCTAGTTCATATTCAGAAAGGAAGCAAAACCAGTAATACCCATAAGATGGCATAATTCTGCATCAGGTTGGGTTTGTTCGTTTTTTTTTTTCCTCAGAAGGGAAAATACACTTCCATGTCAAACCATACCAACTAATTTACAGAAATCTGATGTGAGGGATTTAGGATATTTCTTTTGTAACTGTAACTAGATACATATACATACATATACTATACATGCTGCATATACAGAGGTGGGAGGGTAGAGGCAGAGGGAAAATCCAGAATTTTCCAGTATTAGGAAATACCTAAAAAACCTTTGCACTCCTATAGAGAACTGATCTGTTGCTACTGATGTAAGTAGTTATTACTCTACTCAACACTTCTCACATCATCAGAAACCTACCTACCCACAGTAAAAAAAAAAAAAACCCAATTAAACGTATTACACTGCAAACATTTAATGTGTAAAACTTAAAATACCCAGCACTCAAACAGCTCTTTCACCAAAAGCGATACAGAAACATTCTTCCTTTTATAGCAGATCTGCAAGTGCCAAAATAAGATTTGTCAGAGGAAAAAAAACCTATTTATCCCAAACAGGAAATTCCTTTTGCCTGCATGACAAATTGAGCATAAATTGCTGTGCTTCTGCATTAGGGACAGCAGTTGTAAGCAGAGCTGTTCTCTCATTAGAGCAACTAGTTCTCATACAAACATCAGGTAACACTTCAGGTCACTGGAAGGTCTTGTATGCCTTAAACCAGTTCACTTTTCTCGTTTATTCCAGTTGGTCAAATAAAAGACAGTATGTACAAAACAGACTAGTCTATAATCTTAAACCATGCTGGTTAGTGCAATATATGCTGTTCTGCTGTGCCTTTCAATACTAAATTCAAGAGAAAAAAGGCACATCTAGTTATCATAAAAAAACAGCTAGAAGGTTGCTGTAGTTTGACCTCTTAACCAGAATGAGAATTCAGTAGAACAACCTTTGATACTGCAATCACTATTCTTCAAAGTGTCCAAAACTGTTTATATTGTTCTGCAGCTCAAGCACCCATTTTGCTAATATACAATTAAATTTTTAATTACTTTACATTAAACAACATTTCTTCCAATTATATCTTCCTTTTTTTCCACTGCAAGTGTAATACAACTGATTCTCTTTGTAACAAATCTGTATGTATTTATAGATTTATGTTACTCATTATCAGCCTTGTCAAACTAAACAGATGATACTCTTTCAACATCTCTTTGGTCACTTTCTTCAACTTAGTACTCTTGTTTTCCTGTTAAGCGTTCTCAAAGTCTCATCTCGAAGTATGTTTTCTAAAAGTAGATACCATATTTTTGATGAAGCCTTCATCACTGAGTGTAGCACACTATTGCAGCTGTATTTTACACAGAACATTTCCATTTAAATCATCCAAAAAGCAGAACTGCCTCTGACACCATACAAGTAACTGTCTCAGTCTGATTTTCTGTAATGCCTAGTCTTTTTCTGCTTCACTAATGTCTATTTGGTTAGTCCCCACATTATTTTTCCATGTGGTGTGTAATACTTCCACTTGGCTGCTTCATTTCGTTCTTTGACTACAAAATATTGGCTCCAGTTTACTAAGACAGTTTTAAATTCAAATCCTATATAGAGTGTTTGTTCCCAGTATCGCTTCAATTTTTATACTCTATTTACATTCTACTCTATTAGCACGACTGATACAAATAGAAAACAATTTGTGATTTTATGATCTGAACTAAAAGAATTTCTTGCTTGTTTTTGGCCTCACTTTGCACAAAAAACTCCACCCTACTCAGATGAATACCCAAGGATGTAAGTTAAATAACATGTGATATCCAATATTTATCAATGAACTGGGCTAGGCAACCAGCAAGTCTGTCTATTAACCGAGTGAAGGTAGCATTGGTTAAACTGCATTTACAAACTGCCTAGAAATTAAAAGAAAGTGTGGAATGAAAACATGATGTCAAGTCTGCTTTTTTGCTTTCCAGTTTTAAAGAAAAGGTATCAGATCTACTTCAATATTCCTGTTTGGGTCACTGTTTGTTTTTTTTTAAATTTACTCTGCGCATTATGAGAATGAACTTTCACAAAAAGCTATACCAGCTTAAGCTCAGAGCGCCAAATGAAACTGCAGTGAAAGTGTGCTTTAAACTGCATCAATACCCCTAATTATATTACAACACTTTGTTTCAATAATTGCTACATTTTTAATGTACACCTCCTCTGAGATACAGTAGATGCTGAAACCATTAGCATTCATAACTATACAATCCTAGACATTTAATTAAATAGAAAAGTCCTTTGTGAGGAAACCCTTACGATTAAAGAGCTGCAGTCTCAGATATACTGTCACACGTGAACATGAAATTTGGGGCAGTGGGAATGTGGGTGGTTTAATAAAAATTCAAGTTAAGCAAACCGTTCTCCTCTATATAGTCATAGAAAAGCAAGTACTCCCCAAAACGAGATTCCAATACCTTCCCAAGGGGCTTTTCATTAAGTGGATAAAGTCTAAGGAGATTTTTCAGCTTACTTAACTGGATAAGATAAATAATGCTAATATGGTCCTCTGCATCACATCCAGCTAAGCTTTTTGTAAATTTAAGAACCCGAATTTGGGACTATCCATACTGTCACAGATGTAACAACAACAACAAAAAAATCAATTTACAGGTAAGCAGGAGCTTTTATAATCCAATTAAACTGTTAATTATAGAGTAGAATATTAATCTTGAATATATATAATCAAATATTATCATATATGAGCAAACATTAAGATTGTTGCCTCTTCCTAAATAGGACATCTTTTCCAGTTTATGAAAAAAATCCTGCAGAAGAATTAGTAGGAAGCTAATCTCAACTTGAAACTACAAGTACACAATATAAATTTGTGTTGCTTTCATAAGGTATAAAAACAAAGGTGTAAACAGAACCTATTATCCATAGATAAGCTTTTCATGATAAAATGAAACTGGTGACATCAAGAAATAAAAGAGAGATACTATCAATAAATAAGTAAATTCACAGGAATTCAGAGTTTCAACTAACAAACTAGAATTATGCTATGATTAGAACAGCATTTGAAGAGGAAGTTAAATGCTTAGTTTAGAAATAGAGCTGTAATGTTAACATTACACATTCTTTCTAAAAGCAGTAATAGCTGATAGTTCTGATTAACATACGAATAATTAAAAACAATGATACTGTGCTTAAAAAAAAAGGTTCCATTATCTTAGCTTGACATTTCAGAATTCTGAATCACTCCAGGAATGCCCTTCCTAATGACAAGTCCAAAGTCAAACTTTAGATTCGTTAATAAAGCTGAGAGAACTCACACACGCACATTCCTATCAATTCTCTTTTTATAACTCTACAGATGTATCTTTATAACACCCATTGCTCATGCAAAAGGCAGAGAATTAGGCAGATGATAGGCATGTATTCCATCCCTCTACTCTCACAGGAAACAGGACCTTTGCGCGGTTTTCTCAAGAACAAACCATGGAACACCCTCAAGAAAACAGTATTTATGATAAACACACACAACAGCACAGCAAGAACTATAAATTTTGAGAACACAAAAACCCAACATCAACCTAAGACAAGACTTTTAAAATGTTATGTACCTACTACATATGCCAGATACACATACTTCCTATGATTTGGATGGATTCTAGTGGCACACATATCCTAATCTGGAGCACATAACTACTCTCCAATTAAGGATAAAAGGATTAAGTCCAAAGGCACTATTTTAAATTTTTCTTTTACCACAAAGTTGTGAGGTGTTCTGAAGTCCAAGATGGGCTTGAAGCCCCCTGACTTTTTCAGGATCAGGAAGTACCTTCACTAAAATCCTTTCCTTGTTCCTCTTGTAGTGCAGGCTTTATAAATCTGCATTTAGAAGGGAAAAAAAATCTGGTTCAGAAGAGCAGAACGACTTTAAGTATGCCATATCACTTCAGTCTGTGCCTTGAGAGCCTTGAACTAGCTACAGTATTGCCTCAAAGCAACTCCAGTAAAAAGGCTGAAGGGGCCAGTGCCTGGAAAAAAAAGAAATAATACACAAATATACTAATATACTGAAAATGTGTATCTTCTACTTCCAAAACTGCTTCAACAAGTACATGCATACATGCAGATATTTCAGTTGTATTCACCTCTTTACTAGCATATTCCTTCATGATGATCACTTTGTTTTTTGAAAAACAAACCCAGGGTTTTTTTCCTCTCCCTAAAGTATCTTTAGTTCATCTATTCTTTCTGCATTTCATATGACACTTCCATTACAAACAGTGTTTTCAGAGGAACCGAGAAATTTCTTGTAACATCCAATTGTGGGATTTTTCATTTTAATGTTGTAACTTTTTATAGCAACTGAAGCAACAAATACCTTCACAATCTGATTGCACTGGTACTGCAAACCCCAACAAACCGTTGTAATTCTGTGCATTGAACCAAAAATCCTAAATTTGTGCAGTTTTGAGAAACTGCAAAGATTCTACAAACACTACAAACTCTATCAATTTATTTACTGGTTTAATTTTGCAACTGTAATTTCAAAGACAGTCAGTAAACAAAAAATATTTAGAATAGATCATCATTGGTTTATCAACCAATAAGACAGACCAAAACCTGAATAGGTCTGATTTATAAGAATTTTTATGCACTGAAAAACATTAATGATTAGAAGTTTGAAATTTAACAACTTTTAGAAAAATTTGAATTCAGAAGCATGACAGTCAAAACCAAGTTTTGAAAAATAAAGATTAATTCCACAGAAAGCTTTGGAGTGCAGTTAATTGCAAATCTAAGCTGCTTTTTTCTTCTTAATAATTAAAATTTATAATAACAAAAAATGAACCACAGTTCAGTTTTAAAGAGCTATCTCTTACATCAAAACAGACATTCATCCCTTAGGTTATTTTTTGTTTTGTTTTCAGAGTTCCCAGGTAAACTTTTAGTGAAATGTCAACTGCCAGTGCAGGGAGTCAGTTCTGAGATAAGCCTCAATGTGGTGTAATTAACACAAGAAGTAGAAAACTCACACAGTGTAAGTGGAAATCTCTGAAAAACTGCTGTGACCTTACAGAAAGAGTGGGAATTAAGAGATTAAGGCACTGTGAACTCTTCCACACCTCTCACTTCCCCTCTCATTAGACACTGTCAATGCAGAATTTGCCAGTTTTGGTCGTAACGGTAGTTGCACAGCTAACTTCCACCTATAAAGCAGAATGAATGTATCCTGCTTTTGGATTTGTTCATTCTGAAGTCACCACTTCTGCCAGAATGATTTTTAACTGATGTTTCAGCATTCAGATGCCTGAGTTACTCTGTGCCAGCCAAGCATTTCATTACCTTTGCAACAGCTCTTCCATCATGAAAATCAAGAGGGAGAATGCTTTTTAAATACCCATTCAGTTTAGTCAAAATGACCTTGAGTCTACTACAGATGGAACATGTTCATGGCAGTTACAGGTCACCTGAAATTGGTCAGGTAGCTGAACATTGAGATTAACACTTAAAGTAATTTTTAAGACAA
This sequence comes from Phoenicopterus ruber ruber, assembly GCA_009819775.1. NCBI lineage: Eukaryota > Metazoa > Chordata > Aves > Phoenicopteriformes > Phoenicopteridae > Phoenicopterus > Phoenicopterus ruber. Next base: position 62,458,648 of record CM020246.1, on the reverse strand, counting down.
TCATTAGGCTGTATCCAGCCTAAGCAGCCAGGGTATTGGAAACTAAAAGTGCAGCTCTTCACATATAATTTCAAAGCGTTTTCTAATTTTTTAACTACTTGCACTGTGCTGAGAATACAAGAGCTTAATTAAGTGTTGTTTCTTAACAGAAGAAGAGAGTCTTGAGGCTTGATTGAATGACCATTCATCCTGTCCACCTCCCTTGAAGTTACTAATACAGAGGTCTCACTTTAACAAAAACAAAACAAGGTTGTGTATATTGCTATCACTATTTCATCCAATAAAAAACTAAAACTGTTGGTTTGGTTTTGGTTGGTTGGGTTTTTTTCCCCCTCCTGGGGAACAAGTGTGCTTATTAATAATGTATGAACTACCACAAATATTTTTGGCTTCATTTTAAATGTTACTGTATTCTTTCTTGTTTTCTTTAAACATTTTTTCCCCTCATTGACAATTGAAAATACCCTTGTTTCAATTGTCTTTTTTTTTAAACTGTGTTGGTATATAACTAGAAATACATATGCCTCAGAACTCATGCAAGCATAAAAGGTAATTAAAAAGTGTATTATTAAAATATCAAATACCGTCAGAGCATCCTCTCCTTGTAACTACATTGGACAACTGTTTAGATTGATTGTACCAACATGGGCAACACAGGTCAAAAAAACCCAACAAAAAAACCCACTGCCAAAGTTAAAGTTGCCAAATGAGAATATTAAAACATTACCTCAATCCAGTCACCTTTAAGCTCAGAAAGATACAGTTCCTTTGGTGTGAAGCTTTAGTCAATTGCTTCACATCATGAGGACAGTTTTCCCTTTTGGCATATCACACCACAAAGTTTCCTTCCCAGGTAAGTTACCCTTGCTGTCATCTTCCAACCAAATATAGTAACATACACACTGTTCTGCCAGAAATTTTTGACCTTTGTACGTTATTCTTTATCATACTTTAAACTTAATAACATAGCTTCAGTTTCTACATTGTAGTGCTGTGTTGAGAAAGCAGTGGGCGCACTTGCCAAGTGAATTTTTGAAAAGGTAACCAACTTGCAAGATCTTAAAGGTAAATCAGAATTTTCTTTCTCAAAAAAGATCACAAATTTTGGACTTAACAGGATGAACACAACTTATGCCAAAACCTGCTCACAGATATTGAAGTAAGGATAATAGCCCAGATTATTTTGTATCTTCTATTTGGAAAAATGAATCTTTCTTTTACAAGGTGGATGTCACTAAACTGCTTGGTGCTTTGACGGATCTTTGAAGAAATCATTGATTACAGTGTATCCTACTCAGAATTAATCCCCTAGGCAACCTGAATATTTCAGCTAGTGGAAAATGTGTCTGCTAAGCTATTAAACTAGCCTGATAAGAAGGATATCATACCATTCCTCTATGATTAGCTGACAAAAAGTAATTTGTGGGTGAATTATAAGTATTGTTGGTTTAGCACTAAAAATAATCCTAAATCAATGATTTTTAAAAATCTTTCAGTATCGTAGTATCTTCAGTTCAGATGGGATGCCTTACACCATGCTTGTAGTGTGCAATGGAACTCAGTACTAAAACTCCCCAGCCAGCTACATGATGGTTCCGAAGTGAGGAAAAAAAAAAGGGGGGGGGGGGCGGGGCATGATTGATAGTGTTAGGTCTCATTCACTCCTAGGTTCACCATGTTGTGCCAAACAATACTACGACAAAACTCAAGTTGGTACAGCCAGCCAATTCAGTTATTTGGTCATGTATCACATTTCCGTGCAATGCTGTCTCCAGGAAACACTGTAGATAGAAATAGCAGGACATCTTGCCACTCACACTGTCGACATACCCATCAACAGCCAACAGTTTAAACTGGATGGCCAGAGGTTCAAACCCACACCCCGCCCTTGAGTCCAGCGAGGGCAAGCCTTTTGCCATTTGGGAAGTATGACCTCTGGCAGACTATTCCCAAGAAGCAGCAGTTATATCAAAGGACAGGGCTCTCACAGAAGTATGATGCAACATCCAATTTACCAGCACACTCATGGGCTTTGTCTCCAAGACATCCTGCAGTAATTGTTAATTTCGGAACAAGACAAAAGTAGTTCCGTATCTAGTTGAGTATTATCTTGTGAAAGCTTTGCTTTTCAGCTGGAAGTAACAATTTAAAAAAAAAAACATGTAAGTTCATTTATCAGTTAAAAGGGGTTTAGTGTAATTAAATACGCCACAAATTCAGTACTCAAAAGCCTGATCATAAGACCACTTAGTTGTTCTAAGGTGGCAGAGTCACAGTAATATTTAAAATACTCTATACACCTATTTCATTGAAATTAACACATGACTTTTTTTATAAAACTACGAATTCATAAAAAGATGGCAACAGAGTACTACAGAGAAGAGATGCGGGGGGGGGGGGGGGCGGGGAATGATACCAAATGTATTAAAAGTGGTACCTACTTAGAAACAGTTTGAAAGATACTTCTCAACTACACAACAATCTGGATCTACTTCATACTAGAACAATGAGTACTGAAAGATAGGGGTTTTTTTTCCTCTTTTCTTTTTTTCCATGTAATCAAGTTGTACTAGCTCTCCTGTACAGTCTGTCTGATCAGATTTCACTACCGACTACAACTTTCACAAGCAGTGAAGAGGACACTTTACTAAAAAAACATCAGAAAGGAAGACTGGATGAAAGAGGCAAAAGCATACTACCAACTACTTTTCTGTTGAAAAGCAGGTTAGATTCGAAATTGACAGTATCAACTCCATAAAATAAGAAAAAAATAGGAGAATGATTGAGTAAGTAATCAGCTTTAAAAACCCATTATCTTAGGAGCTTCCTGTCAGTAGTGTTCCTCTAAATTTATAGGTGATATAAAACAAAATTTTATAAGAATAATCAATTTACAATACAGTTATTTTTAAAAATCTTGACATGGAAATGCAAAACTACAAAAAGCAAAATATTCAGTCAATTAAAGCAAAATAACATCTTGCCAGTTACATTGACTTAATTTCTATCCCACCTAATGGTGTATTAGAACATATTAACAGAAAGAAATCTAGAGATTTCATGCCACAGGCATGAACAATAAAGACTATTATGAATAGAGCATAAACAAGTAAAAGTTTTGATGAGAATTGGTATTTTCAACCTGCTGATGCCTCAAAATTTGAAATGAAAAAAATCCGTTTCTGTCTTAGAAGCTTCAAACTCTGAATTTTAAGCACAGTAATCCTTAATGATAAATGTATCAAGTTGAATTTAAGAATCTACTGAAATTAACATTTCAAATCTTCATTGGCTACCTAGAAAACTCAGACGCACAGTGATAATATTCATAGTCACTTTAACCAAAAGTTACTGTCTCAGTTTACATACCACTTTTCACAATGGCAGTAAGCTAGCGGAGATTCAGACTACAACCAGAGATAAAGTTAGAAGCCTAGAAAGACTAATCTCAATTTTATAAGAGAAAATAATTGAACATACAGATATTCAAATGAAAATTTTAACAACAAAGGAAACGAAGTAATGTGCACTTAAACATTGCTTTGAAAGTGTTTCCAAATAGGAAGTCATTACAAAAAACAGGTTTTCAGGCAGCGACATCAATATTCGCTTGTAATCTTTTTCCTCCCCTCCCCCCTCACATTTTTTTCCTCTTTATTCTATCTCCCATAATTCTGATTACACAGTCTTTGGAAAATGAAATGCATCTTATATGACTGTATGGTATCTTCACAATACCAGACACGTTAAAATTAGCAATTATCTACCAATGTTATCTTCTTAGTAAGTTAAGACAAGTTTAGAGAACAGCAGCAAAAGGCCGCTAGGATAATATTCATTTTAAAATAAAAAAGCTTGACATGTATATCTACTTAATGTACAACTAAGACGAAAAAAAAAAAAAAAAGAGCAAATGCCTGTAATGCATAAACACCAAAAAGGGAAAAAACTTACTTAGCATACTATGCAGAGAAATAAGTGGAACAGTGGGTGCAAAGAAAAGGTATATCAGGGGATGGAAGGGGCATGGGGGAAATTTCAACAGCTAACCTAGGCAAGGAAAGCAAAAGCATTAAATCTATCCTCAAATGGCAAAAAAAGTCTACATTACAACTTGCTTCCACCCAAGTGTTTATATACAATATATACAATCCTCTCCCAGTGAAGATATCTGAGGGGATATTTTGAAAAAGTTAAAAGATTTTAGTTAAATAAATAGCTAGGCACCTCAGTTTTTGGCCATTTTGCACAAGTTTAAGATAATCTATTAGCACCTATTTAGCACTTCAATAAGAGAATAAAACTCCTATTTAAAAAAAAATAGTATGTACGTCTACATGACTGCTCTAGAGACAAGCTTATATTAAAACTACATATGCACACACATTACATACATTAACTTTAGAGGACTGAAGACAGCTTCCCCCAAAAGCTGACAAGGACCAAACTTTACTCATTTTTTCAAAGAATCTGATTAGGACTTTATAATAGCTGCAGTTAGTCTGCTGATTAATCTGACACCTTCATGAATTAGGCAAGTACGTTTTATTAGTTGCCACTTGCTAGAACTAGAGAAATTAAATACTAACATCAGCAAAAATAACATTCACTACTTTTTAAATGATCTTAAATCTTCTGTTCTGTAAGCAAAAACCTTGTATTACTTGATTTACACACACAGCAGCTCTCATATCCATACGTCTTATTCACTTTCTAATGAATGTTTAAGTTATTTCAGATTGGATACTGAATGTCTATGGGGCTATCAGGATGTCAGTTTCAACTGAATACTCTAGAACTATATAAAGTAGTAAGCCCTCTTAATACAATGGAAAATTGGACGTAAGAGAAAACAGTGTCCTAGTTTATCTTCTACTTGAATTTTAAAGACAATCCAGCATTTATATATTGTGATTTTTAGGCCTTATAAAAACTAAGGTTTTGCTCACAGTGTTAATTGAGCCAGCTGTAATTATGTTTAATTCGAATTTTCTGCTGCTGCTCTCAAGCATAATTTATTAAGGATTACAATGCTGTAAAAGCACATAGTAAACAGACTACTTAACTTGCTGCAGCTGAATTAGTGGTATGTGAGAAACTTCTACAGTTTTGAAGTGCTGTGTCCTCTTTCAACTAGACATAATAGTATTAGCATAATATGCCAGACTACCTTTTTACCTTTTTTAATTGTTTGGGTTTTTTTTTAATTTTACCTTTATTTTGAGTGAAAGTTAAAAAAATGAAATGGCATAAAAACCTACTAGGTAGTGAAAACACATACGTTGCTAAAAGAATCTTAGTGTCTAAGTAATATGTAAATTACTTACCTTGGTTGCGATGTCAGCTTTATAACTGTCTTGCGTGGCAAAGAATCTTGGGAAGACTGAACATCATCCTGCAAGAGAACATCTTTGAATTTGCTTTTGAATACACTTAAATATATAATATGTGAGCTTTGTCTATTATATGAACTTTATGAAATAAAAAACCATGCTAGGAACACCATAAACAGAAGCCTATTTTAGCACATTACACAGGACGATGAACCACAGAAGTTTATAAACTAAGTACTTCAGATTGACAAAAAGGCTCACTTCAACCAACTCATTGAGAAACCTTTGCTTCCATTAAATGACTCTTATTAGATACTACTATCAAATTGTCACCCCCATGTTTTCATTTTTGCACAGAAGACATCATAATTGCCAACTTCCTCCAAATTTTGCAAATACTTATCATATATTTTTATTAACTTTCTCTTGCTATAAATTTACTCTCTGTTACCCTACACTCCTGTATATTTATCACGAGGATTTAAAGTTTAGTCTTCTGTCAGATCTTGTTGTTACCTTATATTGTACATTAAAAAAATTCAAATAACTTCCTTGGGGGGGTGTGTATGATTTTTATGTGATATAAACTACTTGAAGAATTGTTTCACAATATTGAGGGATTCTTCTTTTTCACTAGTTTCTCTCTTTTCTTAAATACAATATTCTCAGTTATCAGCTGAGAAAACCATGATGCTTTTCTGTATAACTAATAATTAAGAATAGCAGAAACACAGTGCACACAATGTCATTCCAGAATCCTTCCATCAAGTCTCATTCCAAACTTTTTTTGCCAACCTTTTTTCTTGCTTCAAGAAGGGCAATTTTCCCCTGGTTGTATCTACTGTCTACTGGAATGCTGCTACAGTTTCTTGCTCTGTTCCTTTGACCATGTCTTTTTTCCTTCCTCACCCCTCAAAGACAACAGTCATTTTTAATCTTAAAGTCTTCATCATCTGTCTTTCTCAAGTCTCTCAGCATTCATTTTGAATTCCCATCTCTGAGCAATTCCTGATGTCAGCTTCCATCAGCCACCAAAATACCATGATGGTATTTCAAAACAAGTGCCTTTGAACTTTCTACTTGCTCAAGGTTTGCAAAAGATTTTTTGTAAATAGCCTGAATTTCTCCCATTAGCATTCTACAAATCCCAGATTAAAAACCTTTTGTCATGGTAACCAAAGTACTGTGGGAATATTAGGTTTATAATATGCCGCAGTTACTGTATATCATACAGATAAATCATAAGCTACTTCTGTGATCACCTTCTTTTCTGTTTTATATAGACACAATAAATTCATTGAAAGAAGAACTAACTTTTTCGTTTCTGCTTTCACGTTGGTAATAGTGGGTTTGACTTAGTATGCTCCTAGGCAATATACAGTTTAAACAGCAAATAGTACTTCTACAATCCAGTAGTATTAATCCAGACTCATAAAGAACAGGAACAATGAAAGTTTAGAAAAATGTAACATCACAACCTCCTCCAATACAATTCAGAGCAGAAGTGAAAACTTCATTCCAGGAACGACTTGAAAATGCTCTTACTTTATGAAGGTGCACATTCATTTTGTCAGCCTTTCCAACCAGGAGAAAAATTACATATTTGTGGCACATATCCACATAGCACACACTCACAGGCACATATATGCAGCATGCACATATATATTAGTATCAAAGTCATATAATGTATAAAAAACTATTTTAACTTTTTTTTTAAAATATATATGACTGGAGGAGTAATTCAAGGTATGACACATCTGGCACATCTAAGCCAGTAGAATATATGTCATGTTAGTTATGTTAGAAGTGTGAGGTAATCATATAATAAAGACTGTCTTAATCCTGCTGTGTTTATGCACAAAGAAATTAAAGCATCTCGTTTCCTCTCTATTCCAGGTGTATGGACTTAGGTAGACTTCCTAAGACTACCTAGCTATCACAGCAGAGAGCTTTTGTTCAGAAAGTGAAGAAACTAAGAATCTTGAAAGGAAACAATTTTAGCAAGTGTGTTTCTTCATGGTGCCCTTCACTGTAAAATGGGTCTCAATATGGTATGTGGGGGTCTGTTGCTGACTATATCATTGGTAGATTCCTGTTTTGAATCACTTCAGCTAAGGAAAAAAGCACAAGGTCTTGTCTAGACCAGGTCTTGCACAGTCAGCTCAGGCTTATGTTCAGGATGGAAATTTTCCTCTTCCTACATTTGTTAAGTAATAAGCAAAGTCAAATTACAGGACTGCATACTTGTTACAGATTCATTTATCATGTGCATATCACTGAAGTCACCAACAAATTTATGCCCACAAGAAAATTAGAACACCTGGTTTTCCTATGTGATCCACAAAGTGGAACCAAATAAGCCCATTTACTTTAGATGTGTGGGGTTTTTTCAGCATTAACTTCTGAAGTTTTCACTTTTTACTTTCCAATATCTTCAATTAATATGAACAGTGATAAGTAGCAGATTTTTGAACAGGTAGTAGCAGCAAATTTCATTCTGACTTTTCCCAGGCCACTCAAACTGTATTGAGAATACATAGTTCACATTTTATTTTTGGAGAACATCAAGAAAGATAGCTCACCATCTTCAGGAATGGAGTTGATACATCATAATTATAAGCACCTTTATCCTTTAGGATAAGAATATGAGCAGAGTCAATTATCACTTTCTTCAAGTTCAATATTGAATGGAAAAGCCTGTTAAAAATTTTAAAGTCTTAGTTAGTTTTCAATTGTTTTTATTCAACGTGATAACATCAAAATTTAAAAAGATTAAAGAACTCAAAAGTATGAGTTACAGAAAAATAAATGTAATTTCTAATATCCATATAGCATGAAATTAAGAACAGCTAGTTGCAATGGGTGACCAGATTGCAAAACGCAGAAATATTCTGAATTTCATTACATTCCTACCTTACATACTGAAAATGAGGTACGTCTCCACCCTATGGTTATGCTACAAAACATATACCCTCAAGATACCAAGTACTTTTCAAAATGCTAATCTTAGGGAAGTTTGTGGTTTATATGTTTGATTTCCAGTATGAATAGTGGAGACAAGCCTGAAACGATGGTCACAAAGTCAAGATTGCTTTTCAGCAGGATTAGAAAAACAATCGATCAGAAACACAAAAATTTAAATTATTACCATTATTTCCATTGCTTCAACTAACACAAGGTTTACACATCCTTAAATACCCAGCACTGTGTAATTTTATTTGCAAAGTGAAAAAAGCTTTTATTTTACTCTCCCATAACCAAGTGCATTGCACACATTTATACCTTGATTATACCTACGCTTTAATAGATAAAAATTTAACAAATTTATGGAATTTAAAAATACTTGTCATGAATGCAGTAGTTTAAACCAAGAAAGAGTATTTTAGAGGCATTTAAAAGAGCAACTTATTTATTGGACATGCTCTACCATCAACTGTCTACCATCATCTACCTCAGATTTACTAGTGTTTAATATTCCAATATGTAGCAATTTTCTGAACAAATGCATAAAGCATATATCTACATATATAGACATATATATCTCATACACTCTTCTTCAAAAAAATTCTATGTAGTAGTAGAATAATTTGTCAATACTGAGAAAGCAACTACCCACCAGATATAATCGTAATAAACAAAACAGACAAATTAAGTAGAAGATTGGCAAAATGAAAAAGATTTCCCATGTTGAAGAAGGGCAGGTTACAGAGGGTGTAGGATTTTCCAAAGAATATAGGCTTAAATTAGCATGTCTGTTGGTCATTGCTTAGCACAGGCAGTTAAAAAATGTTCTCCTATACAATAGTTACTGCAGAGAATAGCCCTTTTATTAAAGAACTCTCGCTATCGTGTCTACCTAGCTTCTTTTGAAACCTCAGAAATTTTGTTTGGACATCAAATTCTTACTTCAGATGATTAAAATCATATTTCATAAATGATGACTATGGGTAATCAACTCCACCTGTCTTGTAGAGCACCACTACACTTTCAGCACTGAGTATGTTGCTAGCTATAGCAAATCTGTATCTCTGAAATAACTACTTCTGTTTTAAAAAAAGCAAAAGGAAATTAAAATTTAAGTTTATATATTTATAATAAATTACCTAGTGCCATAATCCACAACTACCCAATCTTTAGATGTTCCTGTAATAGCATCATGATGCTGAAAGAGTCCAAGGTTCCTCCTAGCTTCTGTCAGTAATTTATAGTTATCCACTGAAGGAAATACACTCATCTTCTCAGATTTACTGGACTGTACCAAAGCCAAGGAGTAGAGGATTTCAGCTGCCCTGGAATTGCAGAAAAGAATCAAGTATTTATGTAGGTTTAAAAGGCAAAAAGTAACACACATTTTACCCGAAGAAATAAACTGATGTTTTTACATTTTTCCTCATGTCTAGTTCTGCGAGTTCTTTAAACCTTAATCTTGTACTTTTTAGCCTGTTTCTAGCTTCAAACAGTTAAAAACCACTGCTGCATTTCATCATCAACTAGTTTTACAGCTTGTAAGCTTCCTGCAAGGCTTCAGTGATGGAAAATAGAGCTTTAAAATAAAAATATACCAGTACAAAGTAACATACTATTTTCACAAATACGTGAGGTATACAGATCTGATCTTAAAATGATACAGTAAGGATAGACTGCCTTACAGGAGACATACAATTCCCATTTCAAAAAGCAACTTATTAAACAAATAAAATTATCTTAAAGAAATATATTAATTTGTACACTCTATATAATATTTATTCTGCCATTTGTACTTTAAGCAAACTAAATTCTCCTAAAGATTTAGGCAGTTCATGCACCTGCTCACTAAACATTCACCTGAACAGTGAGAACACTGGATTCAAAAACCCCTTAGACTGAACAGAATGCAGAGCCCTTCTCTCCTATTTCTTATGCAAAAGCCTAGCACTAAAATGCTACCACTAGGTTCTCACTTGCTTTATAAGAATCTAAATTTATTGTACAAAAAAACCCCTATAACTGCAGTCATTATGAACGTCTAACAAGGATGACTGTAGAAATTCTGGGAAACCATCTGTTAACTTTTTTTCCTATCTCCTTTTCCTAAAATGTAACAGTTCTGTTTTTGTAGGTCTGAAACGTGTCAGACTCCTTTTCAAACTTTATTGGAGCTTAATGGTTTCTCAAGCGTTTGAAGAAACCAAGAAGATACAGGTTAATGTTATAAAAAGCAAAGAAAGCAAAATAGCATATGTTCTTGAAAAAATGTAAAACTAACTTCCAAGCATGCAAATGAAAAAAAAAATTTTAAAAAAGGAAAATATGTTGACTTTTACATTTACCCAAGCTGTCAGTGAGTGCATGTGTTCAAATTAAAACTAGGTACAACAACAAATTTTAAAATCATTCTCAGCTTGGGTTTTCAGTCTGTGCATTGATATTAACTGTTAACAAGAAAACTACCTTTGGATTCAGTTTGGTCTCTTCGTCTTTATACATCACATAGGTGACAATTATGTAAAAACTGCAAGTAGCATGTGTCAAACTAAACTGAAAGCTACACTGTACATATAACAGCTCAATTCATTTTCATATTGTCAGTATTTGAGGAATAGGATGAGACTTTGCTCTTACAGGTAAGATAACTGCTCAGAAGCTACACACATAATCAAAGTGTTCAAAATTGTAATTCCTTTTTGTTATTACTAGTGCACTTAAGTTTAATGACTGTGATTTTATGTTGCTTAGTGCAAATTCCTACATCTATGCATTCCTCTACTTTGTTCTATTACAGCTTAATTTGAAAGGAAAACAAGTACATTGTAGTTAAAAAGGCACCAGATGTACATTCATCTACTGGATCAACCCCGTCTGAAAGTGTTTTACCTTGTTTTAAAAATTTGACTTAGCCACTAAACATTGACCCAGCTGTAGCTATGAAGTAGAGAACACGAAAAATTGTAGTCCTCAAAATACAGGTTAGGATTTCCCTCCCCACAATCCACATCTTTTTTTTTTTTTAAATAGGGAAGTCTATTTTTTATAAACAAGGTAACAATCTTAAAAGCAAAAGAAATAGCATCAAAATGAAGCTGTAGAGTAAATACATTTTCAGTTCATACTGCTTCCAGAATTTCACTTTAAATCCATTTTGTCTATAAGGAACACTTGGAACTCTTTTGCCTTTCAGAAAACTGACTGATTCTGTTCTACAGATCCATTCAGTACATCAGTCTCTCAGACGCAGAATTTTCCTTTCAAGTCTCAATATTATTCTAAACATTAGAACAGTTCAATGGTCAAAGATGAAAGACACTCAGATGTGAAACCACAAGAAACATTATATTAGAGAACACTTGAACTTATAAGTAAGCATTTACCTCTCTCTAATATCTTTCCATAAAAGCTGTATAAAACCTTAGTTTTCTCACCTCTATTTCAAACTATTGCAGATTACCTAAAGTAATTACCACAGATTATCCACTTTGTTGTAATTTGTCACTGTATCTCTGCCTGATGGGACACTGCAAATAGACCAAAATTTGCTTCACTTAGTGCTTAAAGCCTACACTAAGTTACCTTTAGGTCCACTCTATAGGTATAGAATCATAGAATCGTTTAGGTTGGAAGAGACCTTTAAGATCATTGAGTCCTATCACTGCCAAATCCACCACTAAACCATGTCCCTAAGCTCTGCATCTACACATCTTTTAAATACCTCCAGGGATGGTGACTCAACCACTTCCCTGGGCAGCCTGTTCCAATGATTGACAACCCTTTCAGTGAAGAAATGTTTCCTAATATCCAATCTAAACCTCCCCTGGTGCAAGTTGAGGCCGCTTCCTCTTGTCCTATCCCTTGTTACTTGGGAGACCAACCCCCACCTCACTACAACCTCCTTTCAGGTAGTTGTAGAGAGCTATAAGGTCTCCCCTCAGCCTCCTTTTCTCTAGACTAAACATCCCCAGTTCCCTCAGCCGCTCCTCATAGGACTTGTGTTCTAGACCCTTCACCAGCTTTGTTGCTCTTCTCTGGACACACTCCAGCACCTCAATGTCTTTCTTGGAGGAAGGGGCCCAGAACTGAACACAGTACTCGAGGTGCGGCCTCACCAGTGCCCAGTACAGGGAGATGATCACTTCCCTACTCCTGCTGGCCACACTATTTCTGATATAGGCCAGGATGCTGTTGGCCTTCTTGGCCACCTGGGCACACTGCTGGCTCATATTCAGGCGGCCATCAACCAACACCCCCAGGTCCTTTTCCACCAGGCAGCTTTCCAGCCACTCCTCCCCAAGCCTGTAGCATTGCATGGGGTAACCTAAATAAATAATAAATATTTTTTCCAAGAATTTCTGAACTCTCAAGTGGTAGTCTTTTCTATCCTTCCGTACAGTTAGAAGTATCACTGCGGCTCTTGTCCTGCTTCTGAATTACTTCAACAATCTTTTTTGCAGACTTACCACAATTTTTCCCTGCTTATATCTGTAAAGAATAAAATCAGAGAATGGTTTCCTAACTTGCCCCCTATTATGCTGTTGTTCTTTGCATCTTTCAATTATTACATTAAACAAACTTCTAGTCACTGATTTCATCACTCTTCAAACTACTTCAATCCATCCATCTCTCCCTTAAGATTAAAAAATCAATTGTCTCAAATCAGCAAATGATTGCCATCTCCATTACCAAATCCTTAAACTTTCATGAACTCTCTTTAATGTACAAACCCAAAACTTCTTTAAAAACAGGAAATACCCAAACAAACAACTCTTTTCTTGCTTAAATGCCAGTCATCATAGCAGGTCCTGAGGTTGAACACTGTTTCCTGGCTATTAAGTAGCCATAAAGTACTTCTTAATCCTGGTACTACTGGAACTTAAAAGCATTCATCCTTGGTAAAGAATACACACACAGACATTTATCTCCTGTTCATGGTCCATTCCCCCACATATTTATACACACAAATATATATAAATCAAAAATGAAAGATAAAACCCCTAATTCTGCTGTTCTCACAGCTAATATGCCATCCTTGAAGATTCTCCAGGTCTCTGAAAGCAAAACTGCCAAAAAACCTGATATTAAACTGACAAGAACACATCTATACATTTTTTTCTTACATGTTATTCAGAGAGGATAATGAAGGATGAAAAACTTCCCAGGTACATTTTTAGAAACGTGCTTTGTTTTAATTCGTAAGATTGAAGGTTTAGTTTTCACAGAATCACAGAATGGCAGGGGTTGGAAGGGACCTCTGGAGATCATCTAGTCCAACCCCCCTGCCAGAGCAGGGTCACCTAGAGCAGGCTGCACAGGGCTGTGTCCAGGCGGGTTTTGAATATCTCCAGAGACGGAGACTCCACACCCTCCCTGGGCAGCCTGTGCCAGGGCTCTGTCACCCTCACAGTAAAGAAGTTTTTCTGCATATTTGGACAGAACTTCCTGTGTTCCAGTTTGTGCCCGTTCCCCCTTGTTCTGTTGCTGGGCATCACTGAAAAGAGTCTGGCCCCATGCTCTTGATACCAGCCCTTGAGATATTTATAAGCATTGATGAGGTCAGGTTTTCTTCCAGAGATTCTTTACCTGTAAGTCTAGCACCTTTTTCAGAAGTTAAAAGCAACTGAAATTCTTACATGAAGGAATCTTTTAACAGTGTAAAGCTGTAAATACTACAAATAAAGTTGGAAGCAATTCATGCAAAGTCTTCTGCAACATAAGCAATAAAAAACAGAAAAATGACACTTAAAAATTTTAGGTGTAAACACACTTAAAAATTTTGAGAAAACAGGCTATGAAAAAGCTAAAAGAAAATTAAATGCTTGGTGCATTTTAACAAACAGAAAGGAATTTAGGCAGAAGTATGAAAAACAATTAAGTAGGGAATTCAATTTTTAAGGACATCATCTGTTCTGTTTTCTATATATCTTGTCTTTTCCAATAGCAGTATTAAACAAGGTTGTTTTCACTGAAAAATCAAAGATTCTTATGATAAACAAGCTAATGAGAACAGAGCTAATTAGTATTTATAATGTCGATACAGTAAGTAAAAACTAAAGTGCTTCTAAGAAAATCATATCTCTAGTGATGACTGATAGTCTATTTGTAAACTATTTCTGAATAGCTGTCAAACTTCCTAATTACTGTTAGCCTTAACAAATGTCCTCTCTGTAATCTTCTAACATCCTTGGTTTTGTACAGAAGTTAAGCAAACACTTGTAACATTCCAAAGTTCTGATTAAAACACTGCAGAAGTCACTCTTCTGATAACTTCTCCTTACTATATTATTTTTACATTCCTCTGCCAAAGGGATCCTCACTTTGCTTTTTGTCATTCCTCTCAGCTTTGGTCTTATTTTTCTTCTCCTTCCTGAGTCTTTGGCTTCTTTCCTCCCTGCTTTCCCATTTGTGAAACATTTCTCCTTGCTGGTCAATGCAATGCCTTCAAAGTTATGTTACATCGTCTCTTCCCTAACACCTTTTTATTCTCAGGCCTTGATCTCACTTCTCCTTACACATTTCTTAGTCTTTCTATTGCTTTCATTTCTTCTTCGTTAATTTTCCTGATTTCCTCAGGTCTCTTACTCTCTATTCTTAGAGTGCAGAGAGCAGGCTGGCAAAAGCCACTTTCATTACAAGAAAAACATACTACACATCACAGAGTATGTGTCCCAAGTTTGTGAAGCCTCCTACCGGAGTAAAAACTTGATTCCTTGGAAAAAGGAAAACAAATTCTGCTAGATATGGAGGTTTCTCTTCTGAAAGGTACTTGCATCTGCCTCCAAAATGCTACTTTCCACACCACTCTTGCTCCCTCCACTACTGCAGCAGCCATTACAACACAAAAACCCACACCTGTAAGAAATCCTTAAGGAAGGATTTCTCAGCATTACAGAAGTTCTTCTCTAGCACAAAAAGGTCTGAACAGCATATAGAAGCACTACAGTAAGTGTATTTTAAAGTGTCCTTTGACTAAGGATCCTTGGAAGAATAATCTTTTAGAAACAGAATTTCCAAGTTCTGGACACAGATGAAATGTCCAGGGTTTACATCATATGCATCTGTCCCAGATTTCTTTCTGGAGCCTTAAAATACAGTTAAATTGTTTTACAATGTGTCTTTTCTACAGCTGTTACAAGGGAGAACCACTTAAATACTCCACTACCAAAATTTAGCAATAATTTTTTTCTGTAAAGAAGATGCAAACACTTTTCAGCCGAGCAGTACGTTACAATCTGAAATCACTTGGCACACAATATTCCTGACTACTTCTCAACTGCCTCTAACTACCCTCGTAAAATTCACACCTTTATTTCTCTCTAAAAGAGTTCACAGTATAGCCATGATGATAGATTGATCTGACAGCTACCCAAATCCGATATGAAATAAAAAGCATACTACTTGCTACTTTTCATGGAATCAGGACTTGCTGATCACTTGAATAGTATTTTAGAACAACCAGAAAAAATATCGTTGTATTTCTGTGAATTTACTAAAACAACAGATACACCAACTAATCTTTGTAACAAGAACTACATTTGGGGGCCACTTAGGCCATCGTTATTGTAAGTAAACTTAAACTGTGCATTTCAAAATCACTTTTCCATCTGTCCAACAGATGTAGAGTACTTATACATTTATGTCTCCCGTGTGCCAAGACATATGTTATGAATTTACTGGATGGCAGTATTTACCGTAAGTAGGATTCCAGGACTCTATCCAGTCGTTTATAGAAGGGTCGCGATGTAAAGTATCCACTCCAGTAATGATGATCTCTGTCTGCATAGGTGAAGAAGTCTCCACTTAAAACGGGGAAAAATGAATTGCTGCTCTTTTCACCCAAATTGCTTTCTTTGCGCAGAGCTTCAAAGTAATCTGATAAAGTTCCAAACTGGGCCTGAATAAAAATTAAAATCACTGTAACATAGTTCTATTTTCTTTATTTAGACATATGAAGAGAATGAATACACTTAGTTTCACATACATTTCAGAAATATGCCAGTCTTTCAGTAGAATTATAGCAGAAATCCTATCCTAAAGAGCTATAAAGTTTCCCTGCACACTTTTCAGACAAGCTGAATAGCTCTTCCAAAAGCATTTCAACTTCATTTCAACTCAGTACGGGAAAGACATGGACCTGTTGGAGCGGGTCCAGAGGAGGGCCACAAAAATGGTCAGAGGGATGGAGCACCTCTCCTATGAGGACAGGCTGAGAGAGCTGGGCTTGTTCAGCCTGGAGAACAGAAGGCTCCAGGGAGACCTTACTGTGGCCTTTCAATACTTAAACGGGGCTTGTAAGAAAGATGGGGACAGACTTATTAGTAGGGCCTGTGGCAATAGGACAAGAGGTAACGGTTTTAAACTAAATGTGAACTCTTCCTTTTTATAATCTAGGTTCTTAGGAAGCTGAGCTTGACCTCTTACTTGCCTGTGGAGTCACAGTCCACTGGGGAAAGTGCAGCAGACTGTGAAAGTTCTCCACCCCATCTCATATTTCCAAGGATAAATGACATCAATTTAAAAAAACCCAAAAGACACAAAACCAAAACCAAACAAAAACACCAAACAACAAACAAGCAAAAAAATCACCCCAAAAACAGAAAGAGAAAGAAAAAAAACTTAAATAAATAAATAAATAAAAAAGAAAAGGAGACATGTTTCAGTGCCAACAGTGCTCCAGATGATCAAAGTACCCTAGGTATGAAGTGGCTGAATCAGAGGATTGCATATCTTTTTGTCCGGGTATTAAGAACCAGAAAAAGGATTGGATACTTCTATGAGGGCCCCAAGGGCTGGTGTGATTCCCAAGGCATCCTTGCCAACATTCCAGGTGGGCAACCCAGAGCTAATGAAATAGAGTCCTAGAGTCCTTGACAATGGGCTGAGCAGAACCTTTCAGATGAGGATCTTTCCAATGCCTCAGGACAGGGAGTGGTCCTTGAAGAATGACCTCAGAGCTAAAGCCTTCAGGTTTTGCCCCAGGGGAGAAATCATCCAGCCCAGGTTAGTAGGAATGAAGACTACAGAAAGTATACTGGTGTTAGTATCCATAGAATAACTACCTGCACACTATATCCATTTTTGAGAGGAGTAAAGCTGGTGATAGCAGGAAGCTTTAGATTTAAAAGATGGGGTTTAGATTTGAAAGAGTACTCTCCAGGTCTCTCTCCTTCCACTAAGACATGGCAAGCATTCACGTACATCATGTCACCCACATCCCATACGAAACAGATGCAAAATCTCAGACAAACTGTGATCCCAAGAGATCATCTTTCTCATGCAGAACACAAGTCCAGAAGTCAGCAGGAAGAACTAACACACTACAGGTACTACTCAAGTCTACAGTTGGAGGAATGGAGTAAGGCCTCAGAAAAGGGGAGGAAAAAAAGATGCATACACAAACAATACACAAAAGAGACCAGACCAGCTTTAAAAAGCCTAAATGTGAAAGCAGCAATAGTGCTCTCTCACAGGATACTCAAGAAAAAACAAGGTTGCCGTCCCCTGTTTCTTATTCCCATGACAAAAGATTACAAAAAAATGTCCGAGTACAGAGAGCATCTATAGTACAAGAAGTCTTTGAAGTACTCAGCTTACACATTAGAATGTATGAATGTGTATATTAACACTGAAACATAACTAATGATTTAAAGTGATATCTCATCTGATAATTGTGTTAGTATATTCACTCCTTTTGTAGCCAGGTCAATCTCTTAGATTTTACTGTATTCAACAACACGTGCCAGCAATGGCGCCTTTTAGGATTGTTTGTTTGTTTGTTTTGGGACATAAAACCAAGAGGACGCAAGCAAAGCAATAAAATTTGCTTGAACTTCTAATAAGAAAATATAATAGTTTCAAATAACAAAGCCTGCAAGCCTTAAATAACAATGCCTGAAGCCTGTGAAAACAACAGTACTAAGAAAACAATCAAATTTAATAGCTGTTCTCTAAAATAATCTAGTTTGGATACTATTTAAAGTTTTCAAGCCGATATTATTAATAGCAAATTTTTTGTTTTGGAGAGAAAAGGAGGTGGTAAAGGTAAAAAATGTAATCTGCCAACGCAAATCAATCTGCTGTTGAATAATACATAAAGCTCCACAGTTTAAAAAAGAAAAAACCCAAACCACAGCTTTTTTCCCATGAAGAATCTGAAAATACTGAGAAATATTGTTTTCTCTACAAACCAGAAAAAGTGTTGTATTTACCTTAACATGCCACTCAGGATGAGAATTCATATAATCAAACAGCTTCTGGTAATTCTGGTACTGCTGATCCCATTCTGAGCTCTCAGCATAGCGGAAATCATCCCCTAGTGGAGCCAACAGAACTTTAGTACGGAAAAGCTTTGACTTCTTTCTGTATTGATCTAAAATCATCCAAGCCCTTGAGGGGGGGAGGGGAAAAAAAAAAAAGGCAATTTAGCAAACAGAAGAATAAAGGTCAGCATTTGACAAAACAATTCTTAGGTATCAAGTTGTGCATTACGGTGACCCTAAACAAGACATACAAAGCTCTGCTATTCCATTTTGTAACAAAAAACTGGATGCAATTCCCCCCACCGGGACACCACATTCAACCTACTATTGTTGCAAACACTATGCTAATTAAATCCTCCAACAAGCTTATCAAGCTCCATCTCAAACAGTAGGTCAGTCTGCATCAATTTGTTCCTGTGCCAAAACTAACCTTCAGTTTAAATTATGTTTACCTGCTTTATATTTAGATAACAATCCTAATCCTCTCCAGCCCTTATTTACAATAATAAGCAAGCTCTTCTCATCCCCTCTGGTAAATCCCTTGGATACTTTGCTTCATATCTTCATGTCCTTGACAGAAAAACTGCCCATAAATAAATCTTTGAAGAACTCTAGCCTTAAAAAAAAAAAAAAATCTGGAGGAAGTTCACTACTAACAATCACTGTTCCCCCTTCAGCCAGCTTCTTACCTGTCTTAGATCCAGCTCTCTTAAGGTTTAAGCACATGTCCTGAAAAATTAAACCCACTTCTTTTGTGCTTATGGCCTTTAAAAAAACCCAAACAAAAACCCCACACATGCACACACAGAAAAAAGGCAGTAAAATTATCCTTTGGCACCTACTAACTCTTTGAAAGGTAAAATATCAGTTCTGTCATTAAGCAGCAATGTATTAAAAGTTACAAGTCTGATGTCTGGGTTACTGAAAAGGTCCACTTCCCCCCCTCCCTCTCCCAACCACAATCACTATCAAAATCTTGGGGTGCTTATCCTCTCTAGTTAAAGTTATGGAAATAATTTTAGTAGGGAGTATAAACCATAGTAACATATTTAAGAAAACAGGAATACAAATGACAAAGTTTTAAAGATAAAATAGCAGCAAAATCCAGATTCCAGTGAGCTTTTTGTTTCTACCAGTCTTAATAGATGGTCTACTGAAATCTACCTTCAACTCATACTCTCAAAAATTTGTTATATAAACATTTATGTGAGAATTGAAACCAGTCCAAAATATTTTAAACGTGTATGTCTTTTATCAGCAAGTCAGGGTTTATTTGTTTATCAGATTAGAAAAGTATTGAATAAACACAAGGTCTGACTATATTCTGGAGGGAGAAAGGGGGCACAACATCTTTAGTTGCTGAGACTAGAATAGACCCAACTAGTGGCTTCCCCCCCTCTCTGTCTATAGTTTGATTTATAGTTCAGATTACCAAGTATTTATGCTTGAAGCAATATTTTCCATGACTTTCAACAGGTTGCTGATTTAAACAAAGACTTCCTCTCCACACAACTAACAGAACAATTGGCACAACACATGACTTTGTAATTCTACCCTCTAAGAAGCCAGTCTAACTCATATTTTCCACAGACAGCCTACGGTTGGAAACATACTTTATTTTAGAGCCTCTTGAAAAATACAGGACTTTAGGAAAGGTTGCAGTTAACAGGATATCTGACTTTGACATCTCTCTTCAAAGTCCTCCTCTAGTTTCTTTCCAAATCTACTGCAAAATCCATCAGTGTTGCCATTCTCCCTTTCTTCAAAGTACTCATAACTGTAGGATTATTAGGTATTTTTAAGGGGGCAGCAGGATCTTCCTCCATTGCAAACCAGTTTCAATTGCAAAAACACCAAAGAAAAATTAGATGTCTCAAATCAGGTATATCCTCTGAAGTTTCTCTCAAATAACTTCCTAAATCACTATTTCATACAGGAGTGAGAAAGAGTTAGCAGAAAGACCCAGACAGAATTTGCTGAAGATGAAAAATACTTCTAGAGAAAAAAAAAAAAAAAAAGAACAAAACGAACAAAAACCCCACCAACACCCCACCCCCAACCCCCCCCCCAGATTCCACTGTGTCTCACCAATGCTTTTCCCTTCTGGTTGCCCAGCAAGACAGTATTAGATACATTTTGATATATGTTTAACCTGTCTACCTGAATAAAAATTTGAAAAACAAAAGAGATCAGTCATGATAAACTTTTTGTAGCACCATAATTATGGATATAGCATATCAGCAGCAACTCCCATTTTAGTGGCTTTAAAAAGAAAACAAAACCAAAGTTTTGGTTTTATAAAATCAAAAGTTCTTGGAATTGTACACAAGATGCATTACGTAGTTCTCAATATTCAGAGTAACCCTAACTGCACTCTTAGTTGGCAACACTGAAGGATATCAACATTGTCAATAACAGCGTCAAGAATATTTTTCAGCTCTCTTTGGGAAGCTTTCAGATTATCATTGAATGCTTAAGACCTTTCACAAATGAAGAAAGCCCCTTCATATCACAACTGTGTTCTTTTAACACAAAAATTCCAAGTTTTTGGCTAAAACATATCAAAATAATTGACATGGCTAGTTTTGCCCCTTCCTATGTCAAAGGAGGAGGAGCAGTAGTCACCCAGAGTCTGTGAGAATCACAAGAAATTTTGCAGCAGCTATAGCAAGTCCTATGTGCAAGGTTTGTCAGTGGTCATGGCTTCGCAGTCCCTACTACTTCAGGGCATACAGCACATGAAGCATTAGGGACCCACTCTTTGCTCAATTATCTCAACTAGAAAATAAAACCATTTGGTGGATTGGCAGTTTTTTTATTCAGGTAATTTTGTGGAGGAGATGGCTATGCACACAGAATGAGTACTTCCTAAGAGGGTGATCTCAGATTCTTGAGGTTGGCAATCGCAAACATTAACCACCAATGCCACATCAGCAATGTAATTCTGAACGCTAGTTGCATGTTGTGCAATGTGACCAACCATAAAGAGAAAAAAGCTGAAGGGTAAAATTGGGCTCTTGAACAGTAGGAGGTGAAGGGGAAAGTCCATTTTCTACTCCTCCTCTGCAGCACGTAACTTGCAGTGCAGATTCTTTTCTATTTCCATGCATGGGAGAGAGACATACACCAAAACAAGCTATGCTTCCTCTAACAAAACAACTCATTTCCATTCAAGGAAAAAACCCAACAGCTGGTTTTTCTTGCTAGTGTGAAAAGCTAGAACTTAGCATTCAAACATATGGATAAGGATGCAGCTGCAAAATAGGGCAAGTGTAACAGCAATCTTTATAACCTAAGCTGTTATGAAGTGCAATTAAACAAGAGCAGGCTTTCAATTAGGCTTCTGTTTCATTTCTTCCTACCAAATCACAACTAAAGCGGCAAGGCAATGATAAATCCAACAGCTACTAGCCTTAAGTATCTCTTCAGTATATATGCATGGACATAATAGTATTGAAATCAAAAGCAACAGTCCCAGCTGAATATTCAAGGTCTGTGTTTTATCAATTTTGTTGCAGCTTTAGCATTAAAGAAAGGTCGGCGATCTAAACCTTGCCTCTAAATTAATCAAGTGCATATCAAATACTTTTTTCAGATCAATGTAGTGTAGGTCTCCTGTATTTTTCCAGTCTTAAAAAACAAAGCAATCAGAGATGAGAGATAGATTAATTAGTGTGCTACAAACCTTTAACCTTGGAAAGCTTATGATGTAAAGATAGATTTTCCAATTACTTCTGGATCTCATACATCTCCTCGTCATAACAACTGTAAAACTCATGTTGTTACAGAGGTCAGATCAGAGAAGTTTCTAGTTGCCTACAATATTCCAACATTTTCTTTTTTGTAAAATATGAATAGTGTTTTTAGCATTCTCTAGCAAAACCCTACTTCCTATGTTTTAGTGGATTTATTTGAAACTACAAAGTATGCAGTAGTTTCTACTACAAAGTCTCAAAGTATGGTTCCCATGTTCCTTCCAGTGTTACAAACGCAAATAATCCAGGCTCCCAACTCAAAGACCCTATGTTAGTTTTACTTTTCCCCTAGGTATTATCTACCATAGTGCTGTTTCAACTCCCTGTTAGGCATCAAAACTGTTTTTATCTACCAAAAGCTGATGCAAAAGATGAAGTTTCAGAGACCATATTGAGATGATCATATCTTCAACTTGATCATACGTTCACTATATACCTGCCCCATTTCTTTTATTCTTTCTTTTTATATGACATGATGAAAGAATCATTTCTTCTACAAGGTCTAATCCTGATTGTTATGCAAAGGTTGCATCTTTGAAGTGTAGGGATAAATTAAGATCTAATTAAAAACCAAAAACCTTAAAAAGCATTCCGAGCAGGCTCTCTACATTATACTTACAGCACATATGTTTCAGGTATTTGTTAAACAAACTGTAACTCTTCTACAAATATTGGTCTCAGCTAACTGGGATACATATTCAAGATTTTTCTTTGTACAACTTTGATTTAAAGACACACGAGCTTTCCTTCACATTTGATAAACACTGGGTGTGTCATAATGATTCTTCTATTAGCTTTACTGTTCTCCTGTCACCTTCAGCTTTCATTTTTCTACTTTTAAAGAAAATTACTTTTTCCTATCATCATTCCAATTTCTACCTTAAAATACAACAATTGTGATGTATTCTGTTTTATTTTGGTTTTATCTTTGATAAAATTTTGTAATTGAATTTTACTGACAAAGTGAAGTTTTCAGGATGCTCGGCAAAATTTATACTCAGAAAAAGGACATGCAGACTTGGCATGTAGATAACCAATGTATCATCATCACATCGTTACTTCAAAACTTCAGCATCAAGACTAAAAACAAAAAGTCGCCCTTCTAGCCTTAATACATTTGTTATACTCAGCAATTTGCAACAATTGTAAACACCTACATAAATTTCTAACTCTTGAACTTGGGGATGGTTTGTAGGCCTGAAGAAAGTAACAGGACCGCAGAATACTATCTTTTTCTGGATAAACCTTTAGCAGTTCTATCTTCCCTTTCTCTCCCCCCCCCCCCCCCCCCCTTTTTTCCCCCCTTGTTTTTCCCCCTCTCTCCAAACATTGGGAAGTAGTTTTGCAAAATGGTAAAACTTGATTCTTATCCATGGCAAAACTACTCAGTGTTTCTATTTGAAAAATAAAATTGAGGTTAATCTGATTCCCCCACCCCGGATGTGTAAGACATAGGACTCAGATTCATTTAAAATGTCCACTTCAGGAAACCTAGGCCACAGATTGCCAAGTTTTGCATGGATATACCATGGAATACATCTCACCGTTTGCAGTTATAGAATACTACACCATGCTGTCCCTGAAGTCTTCCACTGGTAGGAGATAGATCACTGTCTATTCATAAAATTCGTGAAAACTACAGCAAACTAGTAACACGAGTATAACCAAACAGATGACTAAGTTCTGCCTAGCATTTAGAGATAGTAATAGACATGTATTGTGAATAGAAAAGAAAAAAATTAATGCATCTTCCTTAATTATAACCTATCTTCAAATTTCACTGTCAATTATGTTCTGAAGTTATGAGCAAACACTAGGTTAAGTAATAGGTATTATTTTCCTACAAGTTTATTTTAAGAACTATATACATTCACCAAGCTATGCTAGATACCATCTTTGACCAGCACAAATTTTTTTTTTAAGTTATTCCCTTGCAGAATACGTAAAAACTGTACCTGTGTTGAACATTTCCAGCATGAATGGCTTCTGGTGGAACTCTCCATGGGCAGCTTACTCTTCCTCCAGGAAGACGTTTGAAATCAAACTGGCAGCAGATTTTCGGATCTGGACCACAAGTATGAGGAACATCATAGCTATAGAAAGGCATCATATGACAAAGGATATCTGTACTGGATCCCAGATCTGGAATTAAATAGATAGAGCACACCTTTAAAATAAACTCTCTCAGATTTGCCAAAACTAAATCAGTTCCATGTTCTTAATCCAAGAATGGTATTAAAAACATCAGATCAAGACAATTCCTTGCTTTGAATATCCATACCAGGACTCTACCTTTGTAAGCACCTTACATGTAAAGAGGCTAAAAACAGATACAAGAAAGATTGGAGTGTTCCAATCAAACACCAGTTGATTGGGAAAGACAGGAACAAAATGTTAGGGTTTTTTTTACCCAGATAAATCTCATTATTTCCAGAGTTTTAGAGGTGAACAAAACACATCTTTTATACTTTGAGTGAATCAGTGTGTTGTGTCCCCCCCCCCCTCCCCCAACCAACCAAAAACCAGCACAAACTCAAAACCCAAAAAAAACCCCAAACCAAAACTCAACCACTGTGCTGTCATTACCTCATTAGCACAACACCTGAATTGGTTGGCTTTAGCAATATCTTCGTTTCTTGAACACATAACTTCAAAACTTTGATACGATTGTACATACTTGTAGATAGATTCTGTGTGCTTGTACATAGAATTACATAAAATTCTGTGCACTTCTGAGACCACCTTTGCAATCCTAACTTTTCCATTTAGTCAGTCCATTCTCTAAAGTTTAACCCACCAGGAGCAGAGATCTACACACATTTTGTCAAGTGTCAAAAGAAGGTCTTTCAAAATTTAACTTCAAAAAAAACCCTGAAGTTGTCATAGAACTTAACAGAACCTTAAGTTCACTCATCTGGTAAAACCCCTAAATGCTGATTACCTGTTTCCAGCACTAACTACTTAAGGTAATTTTATGCTGAAAAAAGGGATGAATGCTGTAGATGTGCCACAGAATCTGGCTCTTAAGTAAGTCAACAATACATCTGAAAATACTCTTTAAAACCTTTACAGCGTAAGTCTTCACAGTTCCAATCCAGACCTTTTGTTTAAAAACTCCTATTTTACTACTACTTACTTATTACTAAAAAGGTAATATTCCATAAATATATGCATTTACTTTTCAACTACAGTTCTCTTTGTCTCAGGTACCACGTCTACATATTATGCCAGATGAGCATGCAGTTATCTTTGATATGTGATCTGCTTTGAAAAGCCTTCTTTTGAAGCCCAAACACTAGACCATATCATACATGTGTTTTATATATGCAACTATTTAGGAAAAAGGCCCGTCAATTAAGTATTCTGTACACTGAGTGGCATATATCAACATTCAAAGAAAAATCTCTGAATTGTCAGTATCTGACAACTTCTTTCACAGTGGTATGTTTTCCTCAAGTTTACTTGTGCAGCAGACTCCTTTCTCTGAATACCCTCCTTCCTATAATTTCCAATTAAAAACACAGAGGAACTAAAAAGCTTCAAAATCACCACCACCTTTCAATAGTAAGTACTAAATACGTTTGTTTGACCCTGTATTGATAAAGCAGTGACATATTAGCTTACTTTAAAAAACAAAGACCAAAACCTCAACTACATACATTCATTATACAGCTTATTGGACT
The DNA here is from genome assembly GCA_009819775.1 of Phoenicopterus ruber ruber. Taxonomy (NCBI): domain Eukaryota; kingdom Metazoa; phylum Chordata; class Aves; order Phoenicopteriformes; family Phoenicopteridae; genus Phoenicopterus; species Phoenicopterus ruber. The sequence goes on along the minus strand of CM020246.1, from coordinate 62,432,651 downwards.
GCTGGTACAGTACAAAGCAAAACAAAATATTCATGTAGAAAAGTACATTCATTTGCGGACACATCAGTTTGCTAAGGTATAATCACTACCTAACCTAGGAAAACTTTCATACTCTATATCATGTAAATAATATCAAAAAAGCAATTATATTTATTCTAAGAATAAAGTTTAGATGAGAACTTCATTGCAAATTAAAATGGTGAAATGTTTTTAGTCAATTTTTCTGACTAAAGATAACCTACAAATTTCAAGTCCACAGAAAGCTACTGTAACTAATGACACTAATTTGTCACACCAGCTGAGGAAAACTGGTTGCTTGAAAGTTTTTTCCTTAGTAAGAACATAAACAAGACAGATCTCTCCATCTTCAAATATTCACTTTTGGCCTTTTTTTTTTTTCCCCTCTCCAAGAGAAATGTTCTTTCTCCTCTACTTTATTTCCACATAGTAGGAGTAGGAAGAAGAAAACAAGTAAGTGAGAAACGGAAACAGAATATTCCACCCCATTTACTTTTTTTTATATATACTTCTAAGGAATGTGGGAGAAGGGAAATAAGAGAATGTAAAAGCACAAATGAAAGTGAAGAAACAGGACGATCAGAGGAACAATGGCAATAATACAGCTTTTATATTTAACGCCTTTCCTAACACACAGGTACTCGTATTCCCTTTTTGTTATTAAAAAACACACCCTGGAACTTAACCTAGAAGACAGACTTCTTTTTTTTTTAAACAGAACTGCAAGTCTAAAATTTTCAAGTCTAGACTAACTTCTCTAAACAACCTGTTCTGTAAAGAATTCCATAGTACTTATACAAGTTCTCTCCATATTTTACCTGTGTAAATTGACAAAATAAATTGACATACAGGAAAAACACATACCCCAGTTCTGTCTCCAAAAAAATTCTAGTGTCTTCTGTGTTGCAAAATGTTTTTTAACTGAGTAATGAACTCGCTGTATAAGCATATTGGAAAATCCTGTGCGTTTAAGAAGGTAGGCCATTGTTGGTGAATGCCCAAAAGGATCAATTGCCCAACCAGACTTTGGCTTTACTCCTGTTGACAAAAGAAAAGAGTAAAAAGGGAAGAAAGTTTTACTTTTCACTCAAAGAAAGCTATACCAATATAATTCAAATCAGACCACTAAAGATAAAATTTCCAAGAAGATAAACTAAAACATACAGCTGAGTATTAAGCCTCCTGCAGAACACACCCTGGAATTAACAAGCTAGAATTAAACAGGTAAATAATTAAGAAAAAAAAAAAACCATGTCTTAGAGGCAAGGCATTCTGTCTAACTACATAAAACCCCCGAGATTAGTACTCTACGTTGTTACACTATTTCAATTGTGTCTCAAACATCTTCAAATGCAATAATAATGAAATACATCTCCTTTTTCACTTTACATAGTTTACAGATGTTATAATTGGAAAGGAAAGCTGAAAGAAAATGAATGGATGGAGATGGATTGATGTCGTAGCTTGTTGAATTTTCACTGTAATTTAAATAATGTTAACCTTTGTTGGCTTTGGAACTAACTTTTCTTTTGATTTATTTGATTGGCAAGCATTAGAATCATATTGATTAATACTGTCTTTTCACTGAACTTCATACTAGCAAATAAAGAAGCTATATCTAAATCTTGTTTAACTGATTCTTCAACATGGTTCCTTAGGCACATTTTTACTGTCTTACCAAAAAAACAGTAGGGAATGCATTACCCTTTTATTAGGCCTTCCCTCTCCCCATCTCTTAATTATGTCAAGCTGTGTTTATGGAAATTGCAATCTAAGAAAAACGTAGCGAAACAGCTTTTCAAAATAATTTCAGTTAATTGGATGAAGTAATGTTAACTTATTATTAAAATCACTGTACAAATATTTGCTACATAAAAAAGGTTATGTCTACTTATGGAACATTATCTCTACTTACAGAATTAAACCAAAAAAAACCCTCCCAAAATGACCGAAACATTTCAGCTAATGTTACTGCAGTCAGTAATTCCTCAAAGTTCCAAAAGTGAATGAGTCAGCCTTTTTTTTTTTAAATATGAACAATTCTAACATTACAATGGGTGTAGGTCTTATAACTACTACTGCTACAACAACTACTACTAAATTTCATGTTTACTTTATTGTAAGCCTTACATAAGAGAATCTAATGAATACACAGCCTGCAAAATAGATCCAAACATGTGAAAGGAATATCAATTTTTAAGTCATTTTAAAGCCTTTGTCATGACTTTCAAAAGACAGAAATGGCAATCAGAAACGGTTTGTGATACCAGAGACATGTGATCTACAATTCAGCATGATCTAGTGTTATATTTTATCATGCTTACATACTATGCACATCTTTCATTGATCAAGACAAAACGTTATGACATAAAATTGTTTACACTTCATCCAGGAACTTCTATCTGCAAACAGTAATTGCAAATACTAGACTCAATCCTATAGCTTCCAGTAAGTTGTCTGATTTAACGTTTCAGGAAAGCAGAATAAAGAGAGCCTTCTAAGCACCTCAGAAATACAAAAAAGCATTTTCTAATTGACTTCCTGTATTAATACAGCTAAATTTTAGATCAAGCTACATACCAAGGTTCTTTTCTAGCCATTGATGTCCTTCTATCAGTTGGTCAATTAAAGCAAAATAATGAGGAGAGGCTTCATCAGGCATGACCCATCCTCCTGTTACTATTTCAAATTGTCCATCTTTTATTAACCTGAAAAATACGTAAATTTTGTTCAGAATCTTGCATATGAAAATACACTCTTAAAACTCAATTTCTGAATACCCAATAGGTATTTACCAGGGACACGATGCCAAAATCTAAATTGCTTGTGCTACTTCTGCCACTGGACTACGTTTCTTTAATCAAACAGGGAACGAATGAATAGATGAACAGTGAAATTTTTAATGCCTCTGTGCAACGAAAACTACCAGCTCTACTGCATGTGCCATAATATTTGATTTTTTTAAAAATCAGGAAGAAGGGTATTTTCTGCATAGATTACAAAAATAAAAGTGTATGTGCCACAGTACTGAAGGCCAATTGAGCAAGATGCCTAGACATTGCGCATTTCAAGCACTACCAATATCTTCCCATCTTTGATCTACCGTTCTTTTATTGTTTTAGAGAGCTGATAGAGCCTCAAAGTTTACTATATCTATAAAGGCTTCAGACATCTCACTCATTAAAATGCCTTCTTGAAACACATCACAGGATGATCCGGTCTCTCTAGTAAGATGTTAGTGAATATAATGATGATGATTCCAGCATCAGGTGGTCCCTACAGTTAAATAATGTAATTTCAGCACTTATATTGTACACTAACATATAAATGTTTAATGAATTCAAGAAATAAATACAGTAAACTTATCAAAACTTAGTCACATTATAGATAATACCTATAAGAGTAATGAAAAACATACAGCAAAAATAATCTCCAGTGCAGCTTCTAAGTCTTACAGCAGTTTAACCACTACCAGATTCCCCTGAAGAAAGGACACAGTTCCCTAGTGACTATCATTTACTGTTTTATTGTGTTCCAAGGGATCTTTTTAATCTCAAAAAAACAACAGCTGTGCTACAATAATCATGCATTGTACATAAATTTTTAAATAGATAGTTTTCTGTGTCATTCCCAAGATTTCCAGCATTACCTAACCTTTGCAGCTGTGAGGCTCTCATAGCCTTAATGTATACTGCAATCCATGCATCTTGAAGGGGGGCATGAGAAGGAGGGCATCACAGAGATGAGCTAAGAACTGTTGGATCCTGTCTTAAAGCGAAGTAAAAAAACACAAACAAAAAAACCCCACCTTTTTGACTCCAAACTAGACCCTTACTTCAGGTTTATCCAAGCAGCATGCTTTCTTGTCTCAATGTCTAGGCAAACCTTTTACTTCTGTATTACGTTTTGACTTGTGATTTTAAAAATAATTAAGAAGAACAAGAGTATAGAGTATGTACTACTTTACCATTTAAGCAGCTGCATGTTTATAAAATACACGTATTTAAAAACAACAACAAAAAAATCTCATTTCATAATTGTGTTACAACTGAAGAAAAAATTACCATATATAAATAGCTAATATGAAAGATTATTTTTATTCCATTGCCAATACTTCAATATGACTTCAAACAAAGTTTATAATCACAACTCCATTACAATTTGAATGACATCTTCATGGTTGTACAGGGAAACTTTTAGTCAATTTCCTCAGCAACTCAGTAAATTGGCTTCACTTCTTTAAATGGAGTTTTATTTTGTAACTGGAAAAAAAAAAACTAACCAAGCCCAAAAAATCAGAACCTGAGTAGTCGATTATTCTAGCAATTCTGCATCGCAACAAGTGAAATCTCAAGTTTACAGTGTAGTCAAATACCAATAGTTCTCAGAACATGCCACATGGAAGATAAGAAATAGTTCAGTGTTCAAACCTTTTAACAGCATCCTTTTTTTGGCTATCTATTCCATCCCACCATTTTGAAAAGTAAGAAATCTCAGACCACATAAATTTCCTTCGGTTGTCTTCTTGCAGTTTTATAACCATATTATTTAATATATGTTGTGTCTGATCTCTGAAGTAATCATCAAAAGTCTTCAGCCAACCTAAGAAAAAGAAAACATGAAATTTAAGTTGCTTTCAACAGCCTTAGAGACCTGCCTTCTTCCCAATCCCTACAAAAAGTTAAGTGAAGCTTTTTCTTAGAAAGCTGAACTTTACATGCTGTGGACAGTCTGAAGTGCTAAACTCTCCAGGATTATTTTTACAAAGTTGAGGTATTTTATTTCCTAAAAGTATAAATATATAGAATATTAGGCTTTCTACTTTGATCAACAGAACATACAGATTTAAAAAATTGTGGATTTTTTTTTTTAGTTTAAGCACAAATTAAGTAGTTGAAAAGGAAGATGTACATATTTGCAAATTGATCTTCCTTGATAACTTCCACTAGGTTTCCTCATCTCTCCCATCAGGAGGACTTTAGCATCTACTAACAGATCATCTTCCCAGCCCAATCCCTGTTCCCAACACACACACTCCTAACACCGCCTAATCTTTCCCTCAATGTCTTATCTCTTCTTTCAAGTCATAAAGCACTCCATCACCCTATTTATGTAAAATAACTGAACAAAAATCCTTACTAGCAGCATCTTATACTTACAGCTTGAGGAGAAAATTAAGAGCCACGTATCCCACAAACTTTGAGGGTAAAAAAATAAAATGGGGGCAAATGAAGCAGCAGTAAGCCCTGCAGCACATGTTCAGCATCATTTATGAATGAGGGATTTGTTAGTAATGAGTTAGAAAAGAAATATGTTGTAGCTGCATCCCTCATTAGAAAAGATATCAGAGAGATGCAAAGCAAAGGAAAAAACAACTTTAACACATATTCAGACCTCACAGTGCAGAGCCTTCTGTGAAATTCTTTAACCTCTCCCTAAAATCTTGCATGAGAAAGTACATGCATCTTTGTTCCCAGAACCTGGAAAGGATATGTTCTTTCTGCAACTATAATTGGAAAAAAGAAGCAGATAAGCCTGTCTACTTAATACACAAGTGGCATATTCCTGCTCTTCACACCAGCTCTTGTCATGTATGAGCATTTTCATACAAGTGCTTCCAAAAAGGACTCAGAAGTTGAGTTTAAGGAAGGATCCTATAAAACAGTGACTACTGAAGAATGCAAGAGATGTTACAAATTGGTCCTAAAGCATGCATTCACATTTTAAGATTTTGTGAAAGCTTCCACACAATGTGAAGATCGTACTCCAGACAAATATGATCCTAGTGATTCCACTCTGATTTACCAGTTCTGTTCCGCAAAGACACTGCTATTCTAGCACAATGCCAGTCTGCTTATAAGTAGATACAGTATTAGGCTGTTCTGGAATGAGATAATATTGTTTCAAGGCAGTTATATAAATGCAGAAAACTTTAGTATTAAAAAAATCATTTTTAAGTCTCATTAAAGAAAACCACTTTATTATTGAATAAAGTCTGAATATTAACTCAGAAAAGATATATTCTACTTTATTTTAATGATAAAAAATAAATGACGTTCATCTTAGGTAGAAAGGAAGAGCTAATGTAATTTGACAATATGCACATTCTTTTCCAGTTCACATCAAATGGTTAATTATATTTCAAATAAAGCATCTTGTAATTAGGAATAACCACTGGACACTGGTGCACTCTTACCTTGGTTGCACTCTCACTTTGTAAAGGTCAAATTTTAATAAAGTATTCAAAAACAAACAAAAACATCACAAATTTCCAAAAACCTCTTTTTTTTACTTTGCAAATGAGGAAATAAAAACTATAACACCCCACAGGAAAAGTGCTAGCTCAATATCTTTTTCTTTTTTTTTTTTTTTTTAAACAGATGTTTAGCATCTAGAAGCATCGTCACCTCTAATATAACTTTCTGCACAGATAAAACAGTAGGGTCTAATCCAATCTATCTTAAAGGGGAAAAATAAATTTTGTCAAAACAGTTAATATGAGGGCTTAAAATCTAAACTTAAAACATACTTTCTTTAGAGGCATGGAAATAGCTTAATACAAAATAGTACATTACTATCACACAATAGTTTCATGAAGACTGAAAACTAAAGCAATGAATAAGCTGCATTTATTTATTTATTTTCCTTTTGTGCTGTTTTTAATCAAAATTTGTTGTGATCTCTGCCTATTTCAGTAAGCGGGTTTTTTTAATGGAAACTTTAACTCAAAGAATTGAGATCACATGACCAATTAATCTTATTCATTGATCATTTACTTTTCAACAAATCAAAGAAATATTTTACTAATATTTACATTAAAAAGATCCACACGTAGGAGACTACAAATTTATAGCTTTTTACCAGGAATTTCTTCTGCAAGAGATAATATTATATCACACACAACTAATGGAGAATGAACTAAAACCATACTATGTTTTTCCTATACAGAAATATATCACAATAATAAACTGTTTTAGCATATTTTTATATTGCAGCAGTAAAAGCAAACTTACACTGAATTAGTCATCTTAAACATTCTTGAAAAACTTAATAAACCAACCTAAATAAAGAAGCACACAGCTAAATGACAAAACAGCTGGCATAAGAATACATTATGATGTAGGAAGAGCAATGTTATGATTAGAGGTTGTTTTATTTTAATATATTCAGTTTATTAAGCTATAGAGGAAGGGTATAACATAGGTGACACACTGAATCTTCAGAAAGTCCTAGGAAATATTTACAAGTATTCACAGAATTAGTTGCAAGCCAACAAAGTCCTCTGAAATTTAATTACCATGCACCTGGCATCTTGCACTTAAAGATATTTATTTCTAAACAGAATAGAATAGAATATTTTCAGTTGGAAGGGACCTACAACAATCATCTAGTCTAACTGCATGACCATTTCAGGGCTGACCAAAAGTCAAAGCATGTTATTAAGGGCATTGTCCAAATGCCTCTTAAACACTGACAGGCTTGGGGCATTGGCCACCTCTCTAGGAAGCCTGTTCCAGTGTTTCACCACACTCTTGGTAAAGAAATGCTTCCTAATGTCAAGTCGGAACTTCCCCTGCTGCAGCTTTGAGCCATTCCCAGGCATCCTGTCACTGGATCCCAGGGAGAAGAGCTCAGCACCTCCCTCTCCACGTCCCCTCCCTCAGGAAGCTGCAGAGAGCAATGAGGTCACCCCTCAGCCTCCAAACTAGACAAACCCAAAGTCCTCGGCTGCTCCTCACAGGCCATGCCTTCCAGCCCTTCCACCAGCTTTGTTACCCTCCTCTGGACGCATTCAAGGACCTTCACATTCTTTTTAAATTGTGGGGCCCAGAACTGCACACAGTACTCAAGGTGAGGCCGCACCAACACTAAATGCAGAGGGATAATCACCTCTTTTGACCGGCTGGCTGTGCTGTGTTTGATGCACCCCGGGATGCGGTTTGCCCTCATGGCTGCTGGGGCACACGCTGCTGACTCCTATTGAGCCTCCTGCCGACCAGCACCCCCAGATCCCTTTCTGCAGGGCTGCTGTCAAGCTGCTGCTCTCACAATTTATACTTGTGTCCAGAGTTACTCTGTCGCAGGTGCGGAATCTGGCATTTGCTCTTCTTAAATTTCATGCCATTGATAGCTCTTAACCCCATGACTTACAGAGGCTGTCCAACTTTACATGGAGCCATAAAGATTTTAAAAAGTTATCAAAACCTGAACAGAACAATGAATAAATTAATTTACAGTTGCTAGCTATAAGTCTACTACTAAAGACTACCACATTAAATTTATTATTTCACATCTCAGTCCCTAATATCACGTAAGAATCAAGAACAACTCAAGTTGTTCCCAAGTTGAAAGAAAAGGTTTACCAGTGTATTTGGATTAGGAAGTTTTTAATAAAAATACAGTTTACGCATGGAAAACATGCAATAGTTTAAAGCTGGAATTACCAGAACTAAATATGCTAATATCAGCAAAATAACACTTGATAAAGGTCCTTATGTAGATTTAAGCCAACAATATAAAAATGTAAACAAGAAAAAAAAATACTTTCTTTAATGTCATTATGCTAGTCTTTACTCAATAACTATGCAGGACTTTGCCAGCTACTTTCACTTTCTGCTAGTACCCGTGATAGCAACAGAGGGTACACATTGTTAAGCTGCTTGCCTTTTGTGTGCCTCACTCATGTTTGTTATCAAAAGTGTGGAAACTTGATTTCCCTCCTCCTCCCTGAAGACTTATCAACATCACACAGTTGTCCATTTTTTCACTTTTTTTCCCCACTTCCTTAATGTAAATTTTCTTGGGTCAACAGCAGACTCCAAGAATCACGTCCAAATGTCAATGCAATCCATTACTATGCAAAAAATCCTGAAGCATTTCATTAACTGATTTGCCACTATTCCTGTCTACACTTCCCAGTCCAATTTCCTTCTTGAAGCTCTATCAGCTCCTCACACCAGAGAAAGGTATTCTTGTGTCTTAACACACTTAAGACACAGTTGTAGAGATATAGGCAAAGTTTCAGGACAAAATCAGAACAGAAGTTGACAAATCAGCTTTATCCAAAAAGTAATCTAATTAAGCAAAAGCACTTTACAATTTGATCATTACAAGAATCACAAATCAACTTTGAAAACATGAAATCATTACTACCAAGAGTGGTTGAGCACTGCTTACATGTATCTGCAAGGCTAGGGTTTTTTTTGACAACGTTTATATTTCTTTTGTCTTTTGGCTTAAAATTAACTGTTGAAATGAAACAAAAAAAAGACTTTTCAATTGCTTACTACCATAAATCACCCTCCAACATTTAAGAAGAAACATGTCCTTAAAAAAAATCTATTTTAATGAAGCGGCAGATCTAGTGAATGTCTGGAATACTATCCCTTGTTAGATTAATGCATTCTTTGAGGGCAGTTTGCATCTCTGATTTACTTTACAGTAGATCATAATCAATTTCACTGGGTCTAAAATTCACACATCAGTGCTGCCTCTTGCATCCTAAGAAGCTTGAGTAATTTATTAATTTTATGGCAGAATCAAATAAAACCATTAAATTTCAGCTAGCATTATACAGCTTTCCAGAAAATCAAAGCAATCTCTTCGCAATAAAATCAGTGGAACTTCAGTTCTTGGATTTTTAAAATGTACACCTGAGTTAGTCAAAAACATAATTTTTTTCACAGTTATGCTTAATTCTCAACTAACTAGTTCCTGGAAGAAGATACAATTAAGTAACCATTTTGATAGCTAAGGAAGTAAAAAAGAATCATAAGCTGAAAGAGGATGTCTTAGTTCTTAATTACATCCATGCTCCACATAACATATGACGCCACAATCGATAAAGTTTTTCTTAAAAACAATTCAAAAAAATGGACATGTAGCCATGAATTCTTATTAGTGCTTTGGAGAACTTAAGCATGGTATATGTGTTTAACTGATCATACACAGGCACACGATAATGACAATAATGCAAATACTACATATAAATCCAAAAGCTAAGTTTTAATTTACATTTTAGTAAGTACGAGTACACATGGAAAGAACTTAGCATCAGATCATTTCTAGATCCAACAATAAAAAAAAATCCCTTAAGGTATAGAATATATGCATCAATTGTTTAATTTAGAAATCTTGCATCATCATTCTATGTTGTGTATTTGCTCTATTTGGTTTCGACAAGTTAATATTTTACAGGTGTTTTTAACATAAAACTTTACTGCTAATCTCACCAAAAAGAAGTATCTTTTCAATAAAGACGAACAGTTCATTGGCCAAGACTGTGAAAGACGACTTCAGAAACATGATGTGTGTCAGGTAAGGCTATCTCAAAATTAAAACTAAAAACAGTCTAACATGGTTTTTCATTTTTCTATTTGGCATAATATAAACCAGAATAAGACAGAAAGCCACCTGGAACATCCCTGTGTTGAAGCTTTCATTCTGGTTCAGAAGATAAATACATGAGCCCCTTGTTCCTCAAAAATATTCTCTGAATTAAAGTCACTTAGGTAGGAGCAGAGACACAAATATCAAAAAGGTGCAACAACTTTTCCAATGGCATACTTTAACTTGTAAAAGATCTCTGCTCAATGGACCACAAGAATCATTCCATATTTATCACATTTAATTTCATAAGCATAGCTAAAAACTCAAATGATTGCACATTTCACCAAAAGAAAAATCTGTCATGAACCATAAATACTTCAAAAATTATAATTAGACTTCTTATGTGTTTGGCTTAGAAACAGGGCTTGCATTGTGTGTTTTGTATATATCAAATCTGGTGCCCTCATAACTAAGATGGGAAGAAAATTTATATTGAGCAGGAAGTAAAAAGTTTGCTCTCTGTAACAGTCCTATCAATTTTCAGTGGAACTGCCCTGAATTCCCCCCCAACAAAGGAAAGAGAAAAAAACTCTCTCCCTAAAAGTCCTCTACCACCTCATATACAACCACAGAAATATTGAGAAGTGAGGTAGGAATAAAACTCAGATATCTGTAATTCAGCATGTCAAGAAAAATTTGTGAGCTGCCCAGTTTCCCATTCTATTCCTAGATCTCATCTTCCTCTACAATAGAAAAATGAGGTGTTCACCATTCACTCTATATTTTATAGTCTTTACATAGCCTTCATAGTTCTTTCTTTTCAGAAAACATTATACACTGTTGCTGTTTACAAGAAGGAAAACAAGTTCTAGGCAAACAGTGGTGACTGTGGGGTTTTTTTATCTTCCTATTAAAACACAACATGAATATATCAATCAGTGAACTTTCAATTTACAGTCTGAAACTTTTAAAGGTAAAGTTTTCAGATGTCATTCAACTAGCATTTTTTTCTTTTCTGCTTCAGCTTTATACTAATCTGTTCTTATATTTTGGTGGGTCACACAACAGTCTAAATAATCTGTGTTCCAAACTTGTCAGGCAAACTAAGAAGAAGTCACCTGAAAACCACATCCAGATCTGGTCAACAGAAAACAAACCTGTAACTCCATGGTGTATTAAGAGCATCAAACTTTTATTCTTAAATTTTCTTTTATCTTAACACTGGAATTAACTTCATAGGGCTACACAGATTTCCACCTGAGAAATGGAGACTGTCTTAAATAATAAAGAGGGGTTAATGTGAGTGCTAGTAAGGTAAAGTTACCAATATTATAGATAATTAATGAAGTGTTAAAAAGTAGTATTTAGACCTGACATAGGTGTACATACACTTCCACACACATGTTTACTTAAGTAGAAATTGGGAGTGGGCGGGCAGAGGGGCGAGGGAAAATCTGTTTTAATCTCTTTCAATTCCATTTAAGTGCTGCTTGTACTAGATCTGCAACAACCACATTCAGCAATAGAATGCTGCTATCTGATACACACATATATTACAAAGCTCACAAGTCTCAATTCTTACATAATTTAACGAGAAGACATTACCAAAATCATTACTGCCAACAGAGCAATAAATGCTAGAGGTGTTTTTGAACATCATCTTTCAAGTCCAGTTGTGCTGGTTGACGATATCACTGTCCCTGAGCAGGGTTCCCCTCTCTGGAGTTCAGCTGCCTAATCCACTTCAGGCAGTCATATGAAACTGCTGTTGAAGCACATGAGCGCTAACATAAAGGCTTTGCCAGCACAGCAGGTTACACAATCGCTCCTTAATCCGCTCCAGAAAGAAATGCCACCCATCTGTGATGACTATAGACTCACACAACATAGTTATTTGTAAATTGAACATTTCTCCATGGCTTAAGATTAATCTGCACTGGGTGAGTCCCCCAAAATCAGACATGCTATTAAGGTGCTCAAATCTTCATCAACTGCCAGCAACTAAAAGATAATCATGCCTGCCACTGATCAAAAGTGTGAAGGGGACCCATTCTCATGCCTGATTTCCCAATACAGATAAATACATTAGCTACTGAAGGGAGAAGCATAGAGATCCCAAGTTTGTCAGTCCTGGTTGAATTCACATGGAAGCAGTTAACCCAGACTTAGCAGAATTTAGCAACACCAAGTGTTTTAGAGCATCAGCACATAAGTCATCCCCCAAAACAGAACTTGGAACCTACGACCACCTCTTTCCCTATGGATTCTGTTTCAAGGCAGTTTCTTTGTCTTTGAGCTACAGATTCTCACTAGCATAACTGATTATGTGAAAAGCTAAAGAGAAAGTAGCCTCAGATGAGAAAACATAAAATGTAATGAAAAGTTAAAGCTTCTGCAGCTAATATAGTTACATCTTTACTGACCCCATTTCTTGGTAAATATTTTCATGTACATTGTTACACTACAGGTTCATTATGCCTTAAGCTTTTTTGCCAGAAGGCATTTCCTTTGCACCATGCCTCTTAATCCTCTGTGGGAAAGGAATAATGTAACCATTAGCTATACAACAGATTTCAGATCTCTCTTACAGATAAATTTTCCTTCTTTCAAGTGCTTATTACTATGCAGTTTCATACTGTAGGCAATTCCACAGAACCATCTTTACCAAAAGCAGTACCAAGTCAGGAGATTTCTATGATAACACTCTTTGTAAGTGCAAACAATAACCAGTCTCACATGATCACCTTTGGTGATGGAACGGGTTACATTTACCAGGATTATATCTCAGTTTAACTCTACTTGATATCAACTGAGGAGCCTGAACAAGCTGGTAGATATTTAGATGCTACGCATGAGGAGATGCAGATTTCTTGATTTCAGTTGCTGCTGATGAAAGGACAGATATAATTTCATAGTAAAGGCACAAAGAACTTAGGTATTAAGGAAGATGACTTTAGAAACCAAAACTGGACACCAGTAAGAAAGTCAGCTATCAAAAGCGAATGACAACACCATTAAGACTTCAGGCAAGTCTTTGGGAATAACCTATGCAGGAAAAAAGTTGCAATAGAAAGAAGAGAGACAGCTCTCAACTTCACAGAATTCTTCAAACCTTATTATTGAAGATGCAGCCACAGAGAGGATTTCTTTCAGAGAGCTGGAAGAACACGTACCTTACTATAGATTTAATGAGTGACTCTCTCCAAGATACATATCCGAATGCTAGTGAAAAATCTCTATCTGAAGCTAAGTTCATTATGGCCCACACATGTTTGGAAGAGGGCCAGAACAGTGCTGGGAAGGGCAAAATAGAATCAGATTAAACTTCATTAAATGGAGTTCTCAAGTGTACCAAGAGACATCATTCAGATGTAAAATTAAGGTATACACAGACACATCACAAACAGACTTCCTGGGTAAGTAGAAAACACCTACTGGGAAAGTACAGGAAATTCCATGATTGGTAACACAAAAAGTTAAACAGGAAAAGGTGTTGGCGAGGCTACGTCTGGCTGTAGAGCAGTATCTATGCCTTATTGGTCTTAGAAGTTTAATAATTCTGGTGACTCAAAAACTTTTTTTGGAGGGGGTGGGAGGGCAGGGGGTTTTGGTTGGGTTTTTTTGTTCGTTTTTTTGGTGGTCTGGTTGGTTTTAATTTGGGGCTTCTGGTTTTTTGTTGTTTTGTGGTTGGGGGGGTGTTTGGGGTTTTTTGTTTGTTCGGATTTTTGGGGGGTGGGTTTTTTGGTTGGGTTTTTTGTTGTTTGGTTGGGTTTTTTAAACACAGATCAAGAACCCAAATCTGACAGAGGAGAATGCCATACATAGAGAGAAATTGCCCATTTCTCTGGACCTGGAGAAAACCCTTGTTACCCTCTGACAGAAGGGTCATATTTCAAGCATCATTGCAAATATACAGTGAGGCTCAAGGCATTTCTCATTGAGTGAGCTTAGTAACTTGCCATCCTAATTTGGAGGCTAATAAGAGATGTGTCCTTCTTCCCAACAATTCCACTGTTTTGAGGACCCTTCTCATGGGAGCAATACAGAGTTATTTAGTCTGCTAGTCCCAAAAGACACATATCTAAAAATTTGGAGGCTCTGACAAAGCCTCCTCCAGAATAACCTGATGTTGATAGCCTTTGCTATTGGCCAGATGAGCCAACAGCAGCCTCAAGACTGTATGCCTTGCTTGGCATGTAGTGAGGGAGAATGTAATTTGTAGTGACAGGTGTTAGTATCTACCAAAATAATCTTGATGTGAAAAGAGGTCCAGTAACTTCAATACTCAAATTCCTTAGAATATGAGGACTCGGTGAGCCACTTTTGGTAAGCAGAACTGGTGCTACAGGATGAACCAAGCACTAGATTAAGGCACCCAACACCAAAGTTTGTCAGACACAAAAGGTGTTGGCTATGAAAATCTAGCACAGCTGCTTGCCTGATTACAGGAGGCAAGACAGGAATCTAGATGTGAAGAAGAAAGTAGAAGGTTGGAGGTCAGAAAGCTACAGGTTAGTTCCAAAGAGTCCTTCCAGAATGGCAACAGAATGGTCAGTTCTGCATGCAATACTGACAAGACAGACCAGGCACCACAGAGGAAATCAGCCCAATATATTCTAGTTTGGAAGACAGTTACAGAAGGAATGTAAATAAAATCAAAATAAAATAAATTTAAAAAAAAAAAAGAAGATAAAACCAAAGTTACTACAACCTGTAGAAAAAGAACCAGAGGCTGTCTTAAAAAAAAAACCCTGTTCTTTCATGGGACCCATACGGATAGTCAAAACTAGCTTCCTTTAGAGAAAGGGGCAGAGGTCTATCTCTAACAGCAGTGCCAAAAGATCTGAAACATCTTGGATGAGCCATTATGAAATGACAGTATTTTTGATAAATTCTAGAGTAGGAAGGGGAGAGAAGCTACCATTTTGATATATCAACCTAGACAGAGTCATGAAACAGCAAGCTTAGCACCAGAATTAGAAGGGATCTACTGGTTAGGTTTCGAAAAGTCTACCAAAACAAACAGTCTGAAAGTTAATACCAAGGACTTAAAAAAAAGTCTCCTCTACTGATCTACTGCAAAGGGGACAGGGAATGTGAAGCTTAAAAATGCAGGCTCTTAGCCTCCACTAACAGAATGCATCTGAAAAAAAAAAAAAAAAAGTCAGTACCAGAACACCGAGCCCCTACCAAACCTCATGACTTGAATGCACACAGGCAAAATTTTATGCAAAGCTCTTCTCAGCTTCCCTCAGGGCTTTTCCCTGCAGCTCCCAAGCCTCATGCTCCTGTAGAGCTACCTCAGCCTGCACTGTGCAGAGGGTCTTTGTTCAATCCAGCTAAAATCATCTCAGAAGGACAGATGTGACACCAGGCAACTGGCCTCTAGCAGGATGCCAACCGTGCTCCTGCAATTAGGATATGATCCTACTAGCTTCAGCAGAAAGAAGGGAGAGAGGTAAACTCCATACCCCATTCCAATAAGAACCAAGAGAATTAGAAGTTCTGTACATTCCTTTAGGATGGCTTCAGATTCATTAAATGGCTGTACAGAGTGTGGCTTCTCTCTGGGAATGTTTTCAGGAGAACAACAACCACAGAGGAAATAAATGGACACAGGTTTAAAGAGTTCTACTAAAGGGCAGGTGAAAGTTTATACTGTGATTATTTTCCCTGAATATTTTTACTATATCCATACTTTGTTATTTTAGCTGTCATAACTGGACAATACAGTCCCTCCAAATTCTAGTGTTCATTTTCTTTGAAAACACTAGATACATGCAAATAAAAGTCACTTATTTTCAAAATACTGTATCTTACTTCACTCAAATCCACAGTACTTCAAACAACAAGTTAAATTGTTAGAGATACACACAAGTATAAAATCACTGAAATTGTGGCTTTCCACAATAACAAGCAGCTTCACCAGCTTCTCATGGTCAGTGTACATGTACCAGGAGTATACTACAGCAGTATAATTCACTGCTTTTTGGTGTATTTTACAGTCATTTCAAAATAAAGTGACACTTCCACATTTTATTTATTACACAGTAAACATCCACTTGGGAAGAAGTAGTGAAATTATGCAAGCATACCTAGGTTTCAGTTTAAATCCAGAATGTATATTATCCCACTGTAGTTTGGGGGCAGGGGTGTGCACAAAACAGTAAAGAAAGTGTTACAGTCAAAAACCTTAGATTTGCCATTGTCACATCTTCCAAAAAGTGCATCTCTTTAGCACAGCCTGAGGGTTAAATATCTAGGACAGTCCAAAAAGTCAAAATAAGACCAGGCCATATTTAATGCAGCAATGAATAAACTGACTGGGTTACCACCAGGATGAACACAGAAATCCATATTACCTTCCAATATCAACACTGAAGTTCTACTCCAGTTAATAAATAAGTACAGGTACAACTTTTATCATAACAGTTGTCACATGAAGTCAATGGCACTTATTATACATCTTGAATTATACATCTGCTTAACTGCCTTGCTAGATTTAAACCTAACATATTAAGTAGTATGCTTCAAAAAAACCCGAATCTTAACAGAAATGGCAATGTATTTCTTAATTCAGAAGCCTCTAGATACCCAAACCAATACAGTTAAAACCTTACCTGGGTCATTATGTGAGTGAGGCACGACAAAAACTTGAAGTGGTTCACCGTCCCATTCATTTTCATCGTATGTAATATCGAATCCTTGTTTCCACACGCCACCATCTGGATTATCGAAAGGAAGAATGTCATAGACATCCAACATCTAAAAAAAAGGTAAAAGGAATATAAAACATGAATTCACAAAAACAGTTCTGCTATTAAAAACCAAAGCTGTTTTCATAAAAAATGGATCACCTTGTTCATTACACAGGGAGAGACAAAGTGTCAAATGAATAGAAAACTGACAAATGAGAGCAAGTTTCAAGTCAGACTAGGACACCCAAGACACAGCTGGCAGGAAGTGGAGCATTTGGTAGGCCTTCTTCTGAGGAAACTGAAATTGATTAGATAAAGGGTAGGAATAAGAGCTGTAAGTCACAAAAATTATAACAGCTCACAATAGCATTGGGGCAGGAGGGTAGGGAGAGAATTATACAGAAGAGCACAATACACTGAATAAGGGAATGACAAAGACGAAGAGGACAAAGTAAGCAAGCAGTAAGAAGAGACGACAACACGAGAGAGATCGAGGCAAAAGTCAAACTCACAAAAGGGAACTGAAAAACTATCAAGAAAAAATGTTCAGAACTATAGTGAACTGCTGTAACAAAGCTCATTATATATTTACTGTTGCCCAGTACACTAATTTTACAAAGAAGGACATATTTCATTTGTTAATGCAAGTAAGAAGGTTACAGGTTATTAAAGCAACTCGAGTTACTTTAACAAGTTCCTATGAAATTCAGGTACCACCAGATAGCTTCAAAGAGAATCTTCTAATGTGAGTTTAGACTAAAGTGACCATATCCAATTTTGCCTTTTTATTTTTTTTTTTTAATGCTCTGGTCTGCTTTCAGGAAAGAACGTAAACTTGGTGAACATGAATTATCATCTGAACAAGCCTTTTACTGGTGCTATAGTTTAAAGAACTTAAACTAAACTTTAGTTTAGTTCTAACTCCCTGTTAGAATACAATTGTACACCAGACAAACTTTCTTCAGCAAACATTTCCCTTCCACGAAAATAGCCTACAGGAGTCATTTACTACATGAACAGGAGTTAAAGCTTTTCAGTGATGAGCTAGTTTCTGTCCTGCTAGGAAACTTGAGAAAAATACAGACATCTGAAACAAACATCTGACTAAAGAAGTTAAGGCCTTGTGACGGGTTGACCTTGGCAGGCTGCCAAACCCCACTACCCCTCCTCAACAGGACGGGGGAGAAAGAAGATTAAAAGCTCATGGGTCAAGATAAAGACAGGGAGATCAAAAATTACCATTACCAATTACCTTCACAAACAAAACAGACCCAACTTGGGGAACATTAAATTAATTTATTGCCAATTAAAATAGAGCTGGATAGTGAGAAACAAAACTAAAACACCTCCTCCCCACCCCTCTTCTAGCCCAGTTCAACTTCCCTCCTTCGTTCCAAACACTTCTATGTCCACCTGCCCCAACTGGTGCAGGGGTTTAGGGGTTGCAGTCAGCCCATAATGGTTCCCTTTCGGTCACCCCTCCCTCCTCACACTTTTTGCCTGCTTCAGCACAGGGTCCCTTCCACAAGCTACAGTCCTTTATGAACTGCGCCAGCATGGGATCCTCTGCACAGGCTACAGTCCTTCAGGAGCTCCTCCAGTGTGGATCCCTCACAGGCCACAGTTCCTTCTGAAAATATCCAGCATGGGGTCCTCCATAGGCTGCAGGGAAATACTTGCTCCATGGTGGTCTCCCCCACCTGCTCTACTAGCTGGAGCACCTTCTCCCCTTCCTTCTTCAATGACCTTGGTGTTCACAAGGTTGCATCTCCCACCTTTTTCCTTATACCTCACTGCCATGTAGCATTTTCCCCCTTCTTAAAACACATCCTCCCAGAGGTGCCACCACCCTTGCTGATGGAGGGCTTGGCTGTATCCTGAGATGGTCTGCTTTGGAGCTGACTGAAACAGTTGTGCCCAGCACAAACCATAGACACCACCCCTAGAGCCCCCCGCTGCCAACACCAGGGCACCTGCACCCAGTATATTCCACCCTTACCTCTGTGAAACACATATTTAAGAACAGTCAATAAAACATACATTCATCACACACTCTTCACAAACTTCACTTATGTCTACACAAAAAAATTCCCACACCAAAATCAAAATGACATAACACCACTACAAAAAATGGAAAATTTACACACACGATAAAACGCCACCCCTTGTCCCTTCACCTCATTACAACAACAAAAGAATCCCCACAGTTATTTCACTCTGTCAATGTCCAATCCAAGTTTTGGCCATGACCATTCCCAATTACCATCCTGATCTCTCATTCCTCAAGCCCCAGGTTGGGTGCCAAAAAGAACTGCAGGGGGTTGACCCTGGCTGGGTTGGTGTCTGGCAGCCAGCCAAGGTCAAACCACCACAGGCCTTTAGCTTAAGATACAAAGAGGAGCAAGTAATGTTAGGTGAGAATAAAAGCCACTGTAATCCTAGAACTAGCAGAGCCTCAGTTTGTAGGCCTACAATGCCCATATACTAGATATCTATGGCCTGTATGAGATGATCTTGTCACGTCACTGCTCCACCAGGGTTACTTCCACCTTTGCACAATATTGCTTAATGGAAAATACAGGTGCAATACTAGCAGATACATGCATTCTGTATGGCCAGCGTGAAGGGACCAAGTAAGGGTTACATACATATCAACCCAAATAAGGGTTGACATTACATGTACAAATGTAATATCACATTTTCTTGCTTTTCTAAAATTTGATTTTGAGGAACTATAATTCTTCTGTGAAATGAAACCTTCTGAAGAAAATTAAGTGCATACTCTGTAAATTTGCCAGTTACCAATGAGTGACCTTAAGACTGACAAACTTTTTTGAAATTTCAACCACAAAAACATTTTTGTTTAAAAAGCAACAATTCATGGAATTGTCCACATTCCTATGAGTTTTTCTCATGATGGAGCCTGAATTTCACAAGCAACTTTCTGCAGTCTCCAAGATACCAATTGTTACAGTCTATAACATACATAATTTTTTCCCTAACATCTAATACCTTACAGTTATCTCAAACCATTCTCCCATGATTATGAGCTCAAGAGCTGGAAACTGCAATTCAGGAAATAGATCTTGGAATCTTAATCAACAGTTATTTGAAATAACTGGCTCAATGACCTGACCCATCATCTAGAGAGGTTTGCTGCCTGCCAGAGGCCCAGATCCAGGATGTCATAGAGGAACTGTCAAAGCTTGTCCAACTCGCTGGCTACCACCCCTTGTTGTTCTTCCATGTGGGCACCAATGATACTGCCAGGGGCAACCTGGACTGCATCAAAAGTGTCTACAGAACTCTGGGGGTAGTAACCAAGGCCATGGAGGCCCAGGTGGTGTCCTCTTCAATCCCGCCAGTGAGGGGTAGGGGTGTGAGAGGAGGACACGAATAGTACAGGTCAATAATTGACTGTGGAGCTGGTGTCGGCAACAGGTTTTGGAGTTCTATGACTATGGGACTCTATTTGCAGATCAGTGTCTGCTTAGGAGAGATGAGATCCAACTCACTAAGTGTGGCAAAGGTATCTTTGCTAGTGTCCTGGTTGCGGCTGGGATAGGGTTAATTTTCACCAGAAGCTGGCCGGGGTCTATTCTATACCATGTGACCGTCACGCTCACTATTTAGAGGGGGGTGACTGGCGGGGCGGGGATCGCTGCTCGGAGCGGGCTGGGCGTCGGGCTGCGGGCGGAGCGACCGCAGCGACCTGTCCGGGAAGCACCGCTAAGTACACGCTGTTGTTGTCATTGTTGGGGTTTCTCGCTTGTTTTGTTCTCTTTCCCTTTGTTGTTTGGTTAAACTGTTGTTGTTGTTAACCCACGAGTTTTTGCTTTTCTTCGTCCCAATTCTCTCCCCGTCCCACCGGGAGGGGGGGGGTGAGCGAGCGACCGCGTGGCTCAGCCTCCGGCTGGGGCTAAACCACGACAGCTAGGAGGATGGCTGACCTGTTAAGGAGAGCCTTTAACTAGGAAGAAAGGGAGAGGGAGAGTTACCAGCAGCCCTGTGAGGGAGTGATGGACAGGAGTGATGTGACATGAAAGGATTTAAAAAAAAAAAAAAAAAAAAAAACAAACCAAAAAAACAACAAAACAGGGCTTAAGCAGGGTCACTTCCAGCGTTTCCATGTAAGCAAGGAAGTGCCTACAGGCAATTAGAGAAATCCCCAAAACCCTTTCTGGGAAATCAGCATGACAGCATGCCTCTCTGAAGTACAATCATGCACACACCATGGGGAATAAACATGACGAGTCAGAGATCTGTGTGTGGTTGCAAGCCTATGATCCTGTCAGGATCATGGAAACATGGTGGGATGACTCCAATGACTGTAAAGTTGCAATGGAGAGATACAAGCTCTTGAGGAAAGACAGGCCAGGATGACAAGGAGAAAGAGTTGGCCTCTATGTGAGACAGCAGCTGGTGTGCATGGAGCTCCGCCTGGGGATGGATGAGAAGCCAACTGAGAGCTTATGGGCAAGGACTAATAAGCAGACCAGCATGGGTGCCATTGTAGTGGATGTCTACTATAGTCCACCTAACCAGGAATAACAAGCGGATGAGGCCCTCCAACAGACAGATAGGAGCAGCCTCACATTTGCAGGACCTGGTCCTCATGGGGAACTTCAACCACTCTGTTATGTGCTGGAGGGACAACAGAGTAGGGCATAAACAATCCAGGAGGGTCCTGGAGTGCATCAATGACAAATTCCTGACCCAAGTGATAGAGGAGCCAGTAAGGAGAGGTGCTCTGCTGGACCTCTTACTTGCCAACAATGAGGGGCTTGTTAGGGCTGTGAAAGTCAAAGGCAGTCTTGGCTGCAGTGACCGTGAGATGGCAGAATTCAGGACCCTGAGAGTAGAGAGGAGGGCAAAAGCAAGATCACATCACTGGACTTCAAGAAAGTAGACTTTGGCCTCTTTGCTTGGCAGAGTCCCACAGGATAAGACCCTGGAGGGAAAAGTGGCCCAAGAGAACTGGTTAATATTCAAGGATCACCTCATCCAAGTTCACGTTCAGGAAGTGAGTAGGAAGTCAGGCAAAAATGCCAGGAGGCCTGCATGAATGACAAAGAACTCCTGGCAAAATTCAAACAAAAAGGAAGCATACAGAGGGTGGAAGCAGAAACAGGTAATGTGAGATGAATACAGAAAGACTGTCCGAGCATCCAGGGATGAAATTAGGAAAACTAAAGCCCAAACGGAATTGAATCTGGCCAAGGATGTCAAAGGCAACAAGAAGGGCTTCTATAAGTACATAGGTGACAAAAGGAAGGCTAGAGCCTGCTGCTGAATGAGACAGGGGGCCTGGTGACGTACGACATGGAAAAGGCTGAGGTACTGAATGCCTTCTTTGCCTCAGTCCTAACTAGCAAGACCAGCCTTCAGGAATCCCAGGCCCCAGAGGCCACGGAAAAGTCTGGAGCAAGGAAGACGTGCCCTTGATGGAAAAGCATCAGGTCAGGGAATGGACATAAACAAGTCCATGCACCCTGGTGGGATGCACCCATAAGTACTGAGGGAGCTGGCTGATGTCACTGCAAGGCCACTCTCAAGAACCTTTGAACGATCATGGTGATTAGGAGAAGTACTCAAGGACTGGAGAAAAGCAATGTCACTCCTATCTTCAAGGAGGACCCAGGAAACTACAGGCTTATCAGCCTCACCTTGACCCCGGGAAGGTGATGGAACAGCTCATCCTGGAAACCATTTCCAGGCACATGAAGCACAAGAAGTCAATAGCAATAGTCAGCCTGGATTCACCAAAGGCAAGTCATGCTTGACTAACTTGAGAAACTTGTATGATGAAATAACTGGCCTGGTAGATGAGGGAAGAGCAGTGGATACTGTCTACCTTGACTTCTGTAAGGCTTTCAGCACTGCCTCCTGTAAGATCCTCATAGAAAAGCTGTTGATGTAGGGGCTGGATAAGCAGACAGTGAAATGGACCAAAAAATCAGCTGAACAGCCAGGCCCAGAGGGTGGTGCTCAGTGGCATGAAGTCTAGTTGGAAGCCAACGACCAGGGGTGTACCCAGGGGTCAATACTGGGTCCAATCCTGTTTAACATCTTTATGAATAGATTTGAATGATGGGGCGGAGCACACCCTCAACAAATTTGTAGATAACACCAAATTGGGAGGAGTGGCTGATACACCAGAGGGTCATGCTGCCATCCAGAGGGATCTTGACAGGCTGTAGAAATGGGCCAACAGGAACCTCATGCAGTTCAACACGTGGAAGTGCAAAGTCCTGCACCTGTGGAGGAACAATGCCAGGCACCAGTACAGGCTTGGGGCTTCCCACCTGGAAAGCAGCTTGGAAGAAAATGTCCTGAGAGTCCTGGTGGATGCCAAATTGAACACAAGACAGTAATGTGCCCTTGCAGCAAAGGCGGCCAATGGCATCCTGGGCTGCATTAAGGAGGAGTGTTGACAGCAGGTCAAGTGAGGTGATCCTTCCCCATACTCAGCACTGGTGAGGCCACACCTGGAGTAACATGCCAGTTCTGGGCTCCGCAGTACAAGAGAGACATGGATACACTGGAGAGAGTCCAGCAAAGGGCCACGAAGATGATGAAGTGACTGGAGCAGCTCTCCTATGAGGAAAGGCTGAGGGAGCTGGAACTGTTTAGCCCAGAGAAGGCTTGGGGGGGATCTTATCAATGTGTACAAATACCTGAAGGGAGAGTGCAAACGAGGAGCCAAGTTGTTTTCAGTGGTGCCCAGTGAAAAGACAAGAGGCAATGGGCACAAACTAAAAACACAGGAGGTTCCTCCTGCACATCAGGAAACGCTTTTTCCTCTGTGAGGGTGACTGAGCCCTGCCTGGCACAGGTTACCCAGAGAGGTTGTGGAGTCTCCCTCCCTCCTTGGAGATATTCAAAAGCCATCTGGACATGGTCCTGGACAACTGGCTCTAGGTGGCCCTGCTTGAGCAGAGGGTTGGACCAGATGACCTCCAGAGGTCCCTGCCAACCTCAACCATTCAGTCATTCTGTGATTTGAATGTTAATCAGAAGCTGTTAAAAAAAAGCCAAGAAAAAACATTAGGACTCAAAAACTTCCACTAGAACAAACTGAAGCCAGATCAGGCTGAAATCACCATACTTATGCCAAGACATCCAGAAGACAGATGTTAAGTCATTTTTATCTTTCATATAACACTATCCTCAGTAAGAATTGTGCAAAGGATTAATTACAAATTACATCATCACTTGACCAGGTTACATGACTGCAAGTGAAGAATAAGTTCCAAGTACCTAGTCAGTATGAAGAAAAAAAAAAATTAAAAACTAGTATTTCCTGAACACAATTTGATTTCATTTCTAAGTATAAAATATTGATATAGTAAGCAAGGACTTTGTAAAAACAGTAGACAAATAGAAATTCAAAAAAGATGCTGCCTGTCTTCATTATGGCTGCTTTAGAAGACAGTCATGTTGTTACAAGCTTTTCAATTAAAACACTTGAAAACTTACCAGTTGTCTTTTTTACTACGTGGGCTTATTCTTTCTCTATACTGAGAGACTCAAACTGCTGAAGTAACTAACGCAAGTCTTGGGCAAACATCACAACATTTACCCCAGTGAACACTGAACTACTGCACAGAAGAAAAAGCATAGTTTGTGCCTCTTCAGACCACCTTTTTAAAGAGTGATTCATGCCTCATTTTTAAAAGGAGCAACATTACTAAGCACAATGTTAGATGCTTCAGTAGTTGAAAGGGACAAGAGAGGAAACACCTCACCGTATTAGTTAAAAGACCTTCCAGCTCAGCATGATGGCTGTTGAGAATTCTATCTTCTTTGAGCACAAATTCCAGACACTTCTTGAACTACTGACCTAAAAAAGTGTCAGGTCATAACCATATTTAATCCAGAGTTCTTCATTTTGTTGGTTTTATCACATAGCTCCATTTTTGTCTTTTGGAAAAAAGTACACATTAGTCTTCTGTTTAATTTGAACTACATGAATTCTCAAGTCAGTGTTATTTTCAGTGGCCAGCTCTGTTACAATTTCCTACCTAGTCACAAACATCACAAGTAACAAAGTATACAATTTCTAGATTTACAATTCCTCCATGGAAAAAATCCTTTCGCTATCCTATCCAAGAATCTTGGGGGTCTCATATTATTAGTAACTTGTTTTGTCCAACTTATGCAAAGAAAATACATCTCTCTGAGTAGCAAGTCCTGGTAATATTTCGCAGTGAAGTGTCATAAAGGCTTTTAATCCATATTTGAATCCATTCTCATAATGGTTTCTCCATTACGGGAGACTATAATGAACTCCCATCATTTATTCAGTGAAGCCTCTTTTGCCTTCATTCTCTAAAGTGATTTTTATCCAAACACTATGTCTCACCTATATTAGCTCTTCTTTCTAGTCTCTTATTTCATTCTCATACATCCACTTAAGAGACAAACATGGAAAAAGTAAGGTCCAAATCTGTAGGTTTAAGTTAATGTTTATGAACAGCAGGTAATTAACACTTACAAGCTGTTTTAGAATTTAAAATAAAATTTAAAAAAACCCCAATGCTCCAAATAATCTACTCAGAATTTCTCAGTCCTTATAAAAAAAATCTAGAAGAAAATAAATTAACTGAGCTTGCAGAATACATCAGGCTTGGCAAAGTATTAAGTAGTAAAACCATATTCAAAACCAGTAATTTAGATCAGTTTGTTAACATAATGTTACAGGAATTCTGCTAAAGTCAAGGTCTTAGATTCCCTAACTGAAATGCGGGTCAGACTCGCAGGATGAGAAACTGTGTACAGAAGCAGTATTAAAGTGACTTAAGGATGACAGCAGATAACCTGCTGAATACAAGGTACTAATGCAATGACACCAAGAACATTAGAGCCCTCCCTCCCTGTGTAAGTCAAGGAAAGAAAGTGTGAGTAGGGAACGGTATTAAGACTCTTCCTTGCTATACTTGTGACTTAAGTACATGCATATAGCCTTGAAAGTAAAGAAAATTTTCAAAAAGCAGTTTAGCTACTACAGCCTACTATTAGGTAGGTAGGTACGTTAGTTGATAGTAGGTACGTGTTCTGATGTTCTGCAAATGTGAAGCAAAACATGACAACAGTTTAAGAAAACATGTTTTACTTTCCATTCATAACAGGTTAACATGTCCCAGAATTTAAGCCAACACATTTTACCTCAAAATTCACAATTCACATTTACTATAACTTATTTCTAATGCACCTAAAAAAGCACATCACTTAATACGGTAACAGACTGTAGAAGGAATAACCTGCTAACAATCCAGTAACTTGAAAACATGTAATCACAGTTCCACGTGCTTTATCTTCCTGCACAGAAGTCTTAAGGTATATTAGAAACATGAACAGTCAGATATTGCCTTTAAAAAAACTACTTTCTCTGTAAAAGACATACTAAGGTGGTACCTATCCCTGAAGAGCTTAAAGGCATTATGAATGATACATCAGAAGTTATAATTGTTCTAATATGTGTACTTATTCATCTTAAGCCCACTGTCTTTCTCCTGCAATAGAAATACTTTCACTTCTAGAATGAGAAAGCTGGACTTCAAAATTTAATCTTTGCTTTAGAGTACTATGAATATTTATAGTACTCCCACAAGACTCCCAAAAACAGTACAGATCACAAACTTCACACAGTATTCTCAGCGCTCCTGAAACACTCCATTAAAACTGAATATATAAGAGTCCATGAACTCACAAGCATCACCAGAAAGCAAAATAAATTCAACTTGAAGTGTTTGACTTTAAAAACTTCAACTTCCCCCATTCACGCCAACCAGTCAACATGGTATATGTTCCTCCTTTCTGATCAAAGTGCCTATACAAACTGGAGACAGACAAGAATGCTGAAATACAGAAACGGCATTCAAAAGGGAACACAGTACCTGAGAAGATTTTGAATTATTAGTTCTTGAACATTCTTTGCCTCCCCCTCAAGACCCATCTACACATATACTCCTAAAATGTAGAACCTGTTTAAATCAAGACTATCCACTATTTCCAGTTTATTTGTCATCAATTTTAGAACAATTTGGGGAAACTGAAAGAGAGTCTCAAGTAAATACTTTCCAAAGAACTTCTGAGAGTACTGGACAATAATCTGAGTATAATCACTGGGTTTTGTTTGGGGTTTTTTTAAAGAACTTTTAAGTACTCTGAAACGTTGATTCTTCATAATCACTATTCAATTTCTAGACAGTTTAAAAAGGTAAAAAGGAACAGTTTCACAATATCTGTTAAACACAACAGTCACTTGAACAATTCTATCACGTCTTAGATTAGGAGGTTAGTACCAAGCTTTTACCAGTAATTAGGCATTTGCAGAATCAAAAGGTAATGACAGCTAGGACTCCAGCAGAATAAGAGAGAAAGACATCCTGCTTACCTGTACACCTGAACCATGGCTTCCACTTTTTGAAGCAAACAAACAATCCTCGGAATCAACTGCAAGCAAAACTGAAGCAGAAGGAAAAAGCTCAGAGACAGATCCTTGACTGAAGTTTATAGCCTCTGGATTTTTTTGACCATCCTTTACCGATTCGCTCAGATTGATCACAGAATCTCGTATGTTTGAAATAATCTCATTATTTTCTGCCAACAGGCGTTCTAAATGATCGATTTTTTCTTGCAATATTGAAAGTTGGCCCTGTAAAAACAAAAAAGTAAAGTTTAATTATTTCTCAGACCAATCCTTGACAGAATTTAAAACAAAAATGTAAATTTCACAATAGTATATGATCACATAAAAAAATCAAATAACTCTTGATTCTATATTTTATGTAAAGACAAACTAATAAGAAATTGAACCAACACATGAAACCTTCTCCTTTCAGAATAAGGGAAAAGACCAAAAGTTACATTTTCCGCTATGAACTTGAATTCTCAGCACAAGATTTAATCAGTGATACAAAGACATTCTTAAAAGGTCACACTGTTTCAGGTACCAATTACGCCAACTTCTGCTTTTTTCATGTCTATCATAGATTTGCAAAAAATCTGATCTTTTCATTTATTATCACATCAGAACATCAAAGGAAAAGCCATTTTTTTTTAGAAGGCAGTCACATCAGGATGGGATTAACAAGATGTATACATTTTAGGTTTTTCCTGTACATGTAAAATAATATTTCAATAAATACTGAGTCTCTCATTTTCAGTGAAATTTAGAGAGAAATTAACAAAAGCACTCCATATGGGTAAAAGATCCCTTAACAACTTGATCATAGTAATAATCTGTATAATTGGACCATTACAAACATCCTGATAATCCTGTAAAAGACAGCTCAAACTGACAGCACTTTCACTCAGAAGGTCATATTCTGCTGCCAAACAACAGGATTTTGTAGATGATTTTAGTGTGCACCACAAGAGGAAGGATAGAGGATAACATCGGTGTGAATTGAAAGAAGTCAACATATCTCCCAAAGTAACTTGGAAGGAGAGACAGATACCACAAAGCAATTTAATAGCATCTAATCACTGTATTGTTGGAATACAGGAATGAGCATAGCAGAACAAGATACCTAGAAATGCTACCTCCCTCTCATGTACTAGCCACTCCTTCCAAATTGATTTGAGGCATGCTTTTTTCCCAGGCATGAATGCGTTGGCTTTTATAGAATCACAAGAGGCCAGATTATTTAACATGTTTTTAGGGATAATTCCTCTTAACAGTAATTTTTTTCTTTCCTTGGACTGACCTCGGCCTAACAATAATAAGAAAACATAGAGAACAAAAAGCCAGTCACTTCCTATTATTAAAGTTGTGGTCAGACCCCAAAATATACAATGTATGATTAAGTTTTTTTCAAGAAGCTATAATTACAACAAAACCCTCTGCAGATTCAGGCATTTACATTTTACCCATTATATTCAACACAAATAACATTGATTCAGTAGACAGCTACTCTGCGACCTATGATTTTAATGACAAGTAAAACTTTTTCCTAGCACCAGTGCCTTATTTTCTAAGTAACATAGAATAATATTACAAACAAATTCTGTACATGACACTTTTTTTCCCTTTGACAATAATTTACTTGAGGTCTTTGCATTTTCCTTTTAAGGGACAAATTGCCTTCCTCAAATGCCAAGTTAATTGCAACTTCTGTAGTTTGGCTGTAGTTCGCAAAGGATTAAGCATCCTTTCTAAATTGTAATGTGCACTTTCTTTTAAATTCTATTCACTTTGAGAAGTCTGCAGGAATTAAAAAACCACCCCTTACCAAGAGATAACAATTAGCCTTTTGGGTTCTACTAAATCATCATTCCTATAATTCTATCTTTACGGAAGTTCTTTGTAATTCTGCAGAAGATGCATTTCAGTATTTTTTAACCTCTTGGTAAGTTTATCCCCTCATTTTGTGGGCTGTGTAAAGTGCTGACCCACTGCTTTGTTTTTTTTTTTTCTTAGATTGATACATCCTGAAAACAGTAATAGGTTTTAAAAATGCAACACAGGCAAACAGCTATTGCTTCCCAAAAGACAAAAAAATATTTTGACAAGAGATCCAGAATAAGCTAATTGAGAATTAGGGCCAACATCCTAGAATCTGAATATTTAAAGACAAATACTAGAAACTTATAAAATAGATGAACTGAAAATAACAGGAAATCAATATGCAGATGATGGGATACTGGAAAGAAAAAAAACTGTAGTCCCATGCCCCCTGGTGGCACAAAAGAAACAACCAAGACTGAAATCTTTCAAAGGCTACATTAAAGATAGTGTGTACACATTTCTGTGTAAAATCAGTATTTTCCCTTTCAAGGTCTATGACATTTTAAAAGAAAGAAAGGTTTCTGTACTGTGAAAACTAATAGCCTATTATGCCACTCAGTCTAAAAATAACATATATAAAATAATACTGATTGGGGCTTTACAGGCTGCTCAACATAGCCTCTGATCTTTAGATTCCTAAGAATCTAAAGAATAGCTGTCATCTATACAAATTATTAACTGCTTCACTGCACATGACTATAGGTCACCAAAGTTACCAAGTGTGTAAGCAGCTAAAATGCTGTTCACACTCTCCCACCACTATACACGCTGCCTCTACAACTGTAAAATCAGACAACTGTTTAAAATTTGTATTCTCATTCACGTGTGTTCTAGAAATATTTTACCTCTTCCTACAAGAAAAGAGTTTTATATTGCTTAGCAATAGCCTGTCAACTACCTGGTCATAGATTACACCACCAATCTGCCTTATGTCATCTAGCCAAGTACAGTCTCTCCAGCACTGGCCAATAACAGACACAGAAAAAAAAAAAAAAAAAAGGAAAAACAAAACACACACAACACATTAAAAAAAACACCAAATACATGTTTAGACTGATCCTTCCATTGGCATATACTGCCAACCTCTAGCAATCAGACACAAACTTCCAACTTGGAGATCACATCATATTTCATATCTCTAAAATGGACCTTTCATTTAAGTTATACTTTAAACCTTCAAATATCTACAATAACAAGTTCTACCATTTTACTGTTTGTTATGTGAAAAAACACTTTTCTTTGTAAACTAAGTTCCCTGCTTTCTGTGTCGCAAGAAATGGTAATTTGTTCCCTGATCATCTTCAAACAACAATGATTTCATATGTTGCTACATACTTCCATCAATAATTTATTTTTAAGGTGGAGGGTTCAAGCCTACCTAGGAGTCTGAAGAGCAGTGATTTTTAGAAGTATGTTGAAGTATGTGACTTTAACTTTGGAGGTAGATATTCTATTATTTGGAGAAAGAAATCCTTACAAAGACCTCCCGTTGTAGAATTTAACAGAGGACATTGACAAAGACAGTCCTGCTTTCTTTTATGAAGACTAGAGATGCAGCATCTCTCCTACGAGGAAAGGCTGAGGGAGCTGGGGCTGTTCAGCCTGAGGAAGAGAAGACTGAGAGGGGACCTCATGAATGCTTATCAACATCTCAAGGGAGGGTGTCAAGAGGATGGGGCCAGACTCTTCAGTGGTGCCCAGTGACAGGACAAGGGGCAACAGGCACAAACTGGAACACAGGAAGTTCTGTCCAAATATGCAGAAAAACTTCTTTAATGTGAGGGTGACAGAGCCCTGGCACAGGCTGCCCAGGGAGGGTGTGGAGTCTCCTTCTCTGGAGATATTCAAACCCTGCCTGGACACAGTCCTGTGCAGCCTGCTCTAGGTGACCCTGCTCTGGCAGGGGGGTTGGACTAGATGATCTCCAGAGGTCCCTTCCAACCCCTACCGTTCTGTGATTCTGTGATCACACCTCTCTTCTAAAGCATTTAAACATGTCATGTACTAACTCAACTTGAATGCAAAACATGAAATAAAAAGCTACAGTTAAGAACATGTAACTATGACCTCATGCAGTATGTAGCTATGACCTCATGCAGTACCCAAGTTAAAACTGACAGGCAATCAAATCTTTTGAGATTTTAAAAACATTTTCAATTTCTGTTGTGAAATGCATCAGACATGAGAGTTAACTTTAAGAAACGGTGTCACAAACTAGAAATGGATCCAAGTTTTCATTCAGTATGAAAACAGTTAATGTCAGGAAACCATTCTCAAGTTGAAAATCTCACATGGATCCAAATTTTGCAAAAGCTAGGTCTATTTGCATTGCACGTTCACCTTTTCTCCTTACTCATTTTAAATAGGTAGGAGTAGACAATGCCTAGAACATAGTGTTCAATAGTAAAATTATTTTAAAACATGAGCTAAACATGGAAAATATTGCATTGTCTTCAAGACAATGAAATTAACATATGAAAATAAATGAAATTCAGTTTCAACAATTTTAGAGGAAGGCAACCAACTTACACTGCCCAACTTCAAATATCAAGACCAAACAGTACAAAACAGTGAAGTTACTCTAAAAATGTTTCATCTTATTGATTGCTAGTAACAGATGTTGATTTACTAGTAAAACAGACTAGAAGCATGCTACAGGGGGCATTAAATAGGTCTAATTAAAAAATAAAAATGACACAGGACCTCTCCGTTACTAAAAAGGTACTCTAACAGTATTTTGTTTTAAACTAAGTTTGAAAATTTTCCACACATTTGGGGGTAAGTGGGGGGGAATATTTTTTTTTTTAGTCTGAGCAGAGATGCACCAATTTTACCTTAACCAATTCTGCCTGAAATTTTGTAATCTACATGGCTTTGTAGATATGGAATAGCAAAATTTGGCTAGCTGCACAATTCATAAATGTCAGCAGACTTACCCCAAGTTTACAGCATCAAGGCTTCTCAGAAAAGAAGCAATCCTAATCCAAGACTTTGAGCCCTGCCTAGCTGCACAGAAAATTGGAGGTATGGTGTCTGGATAAGTATGTTTTAGTCCAAGTGAACATCATTAAAGGATGCTCTGTTAATCTACATTCTTGTTTTAACATAAGGAAATGCAATGTAAAGTTATGTGAATCACCTAGCCCATACAACCAGTTAACAAGTTTGTAACAACTTTGGTATAAACTTCTTTCTTTCATTTCTCTCTGCCTTTATATATTGATAAGATGGTGCAAATAAAGATTTTATTAAAAAGCAAAAAAGGCAACCCTGCTGTTACTCCACAGCAAAGCAACTATTTCTGCAAGAAGTGCAAAGTGCCAACAAATCCAACAGCACCGAAAGTAGGTACAGCTGCATTGGTAGAAGAATGGCATCATGTGAGCAGCGCATCTGTTCACCACCCCCATGGCTACATAGAGTTGGTCTGAACCAACGAAACCTTACCACGTGAGGACAGCACAGATCAGCACACCCTCCTCCCATTTGGAACAAAAACTGTCCATACCTGCTAGCTGCACTAAGCAACCTGCTGCTTCCACCACATGAACTAGCTACGTAAACAGTTCCTTATGCTTCAGCCAGTCTGAACCCTTCAGCAGTTTTCATGCCCCAAATACTCCAAAGCAGCCTGCTTTCCCACTGCCCTCTGCTTGTCCTTCTCTGTTTGCTTCTGACACTGGTCTGATCCATAGCAAGGAGGGAAGTCCTGCAGCACAATGAAAGATCAAGCTGCTTTATTCTGGGGAAATGGAGAATGGACAGTTTCGCTCACCTAAACATTGTACGTTGCAGAAAGGATGTTTGTTGCAACTTTCATTTCCTCAGTGAATATTCACTCCTTCTCTAAATGCAGTCGCTTTCAACAGGCCACTAACAATCATTTCATCAGGAAAAAGACAGTTAGTTCAAATGATTAAAGTGGAAATATGGCCGGCCCACAGATGAGGAAAGCTGATGGAAACAGGCATGCAGAGGAGAAATCCACAGTAGAGGCTTCTGAGGTTAGGTCAGCTGGAACTTGATTATTTGTATCCAGACTCAGCCAGCAACCACCAAGCACTTGGTTCAAAACCAGCCAGAGCCCATTCTCCCTCTCACCCACATGAACAAGCAGGAGACCACAAAGGAGCTGACAGCGTCCTGCCTAAGAGGCTCTGGTGCACCGATCAGCTGTGGTGAAGAAAGCACAGTACCACAATGAACAGAGTTCTCCAGGGGATGTGGAATTCAAGTCAAGATCATTGCCTAAACAGATTTACTGCAGTAAGCAGTGAGGAAAACGGACTTAAAAAGTCTCATTTTCCGGCTGCACTGAAAGGCAGTCATCTCAATTTTCTGCACCAGTCTTGTCAATAACTATTTCCAGGTACATCTTCACAAATCACATACTAACTTCACTAAAATCTTGTTATAAACCTCTGATCAGACGCCAGCATATCAAGATGGTAAGACCAGAAA
Organism: Phoenicopterus ruber ruber; assembly: GCA_009819775.1. NCBI lineage: Eukaryota > Metazoa > Chordata > Aves > Phoenicopteriformes > Phoenicopteridae > Phoenicopterus > Phoenicopterus ruber. The sequence goes on along the minus strand of CM020246.1, from coordinate 62,398,850 downwards.
GCATTCTCCGTTCACTATTAGAGCACTGTACAGTGAACAGAACATACTAAATGTAGAATTAAATGGCCACCCTGTACAGAAAAAAAGCAAGCAGGTAAAAGTTAAAAATGCAACCTGATGTAGCATCAAAGCTTAATATTTGAACACACTGTTTCAGCATGTATTCACATTGCAAGGCTGGACACAGAACAAAAAAACCATGTATACAATGCATCGGTCAAAAGGACAAGTCAAGGTTTAAAGCCTTTATTAATCTGGGCAGAAGGCTTATGTGCATTTGTGATGATGAAAATTACATAAATAACCTTGTTAATAATTTCCTACCTTTAAAGTACCATTCAAAACAAGCTCACTTTACAAAGGCATTGAAACTCTTCTGAATTAACTGAACTACAAAACAAGCCTGCTCTCTTAAAAAATGAGAAAGTTCTACTACAAAGATGCAGCAGCCTGACAAATAGATTCTAAGAAGCTGGTGGACGTCCACATTCTGTTTTACCAGAGGCCGCAATAACAGGAGTGTTTAACGTACTATTATCCTAGACTTAAGTTTCATGGAATTTACAGAGATTAAAAAAGGCATGCTGTTAGGTACTAATTTGACACCATCATCAGTGATCTGAAGACAAGAAGAAAGAAAAGGGAGATAGAGACAAATCTAGAAATATTCCCGGTTTAAAGTCAATTAATCTGAAAAATGTTCACTGCTACTCTGGCTGATATGTTTCAGGTTCATTTCCATTTTCATTCCCCTCCCTGCCCTATATTGAATCTTTATTTAAATGGCTAGCAGTACAAAACTGAAGCACAGCTTACCTGGCATTAACAGTACGAGCATTTTAATAATGTTTCTTTTTATTTGAACAAGTCAAAACTTAGAACAACAAAACCATGTGTCAGACAAAGAAAGGACAAGTAAGAGCAAACTAGGAAACCTTCTCTCTCCATTTAGTTTATACAGTTTAAGTTAGGCATTTACTCTAGGTAGCAGAAGGAAGTGCTCATCTATAGGTAGTGTTACTACTTTTCTGAAAAATACATTTCTCTCAACATTTTGCACCAGATTTAAAGACTGTATTTGAAGGAGACTATTAGCTTCTGCTTGACTGCTGCTTAGCCAAAACTTTACACAAAATGTGCAAGCAGTGAAGACAAATATGCTTTGTGAACATTACAAGTACAAAGAATTGTTACTGACCTGCAATTATGTTCACAAAGATGGCCCCTCCTCCTTTACAATGTACTAGAAGGTCAGCAGAAGAAATTCTAAATTTTCATTATCTTACACTCAAGATCGTTCCCATGACACTCAAATGCTTTTAGATTGTGAACTCACTAAGTGGTGTTAATAAGGCTTTGTTTGTTTGTTTTTTAAACAAGTCAACATTTTTCAAAACCAGGAAAATGATGATTCCTTCTGTGGATTTCTTCACTCAACATTCAATCTTCTCTGACGTGAAACTCATAAGAATGCTACTAAAAGTCACTATGCCCACAATTTTTCAGCACTCAGAAGTCAGAAAATGACAACTTCAAAATTATGTACAACTTTAATTGCCACGATTCACATTTTAGAGTAAAACAAGCATTTCCTAAACACCTGATCATGCCGCTTCCAATACTTCCGCACACAGAAGTCCTGTTCCTTGTTATACAACATAGGTCTGAAAGCTCCCAAACAAGCTCATAAAAATACTTCTATTACTAAGAACATGCAGTGACAAAACGTGTGTATTTATAGTTCATGTAAAGCCATTGATTTTAGCTACTTCACTACGGCAAGGCACCTAGCAAAACTAGCTGGAAAAGGTGTTTATAGTCTATCAGGAGCTATTGCAAAACAGGAAGCATACAGACTGGCCGACACTGGAGGGAGTTGAGGTTTTCACTGCGCAGAATTGGGGCACGGTAACTACCAAGCATGAGCTGATACGCTGTAGTTACAGCTGCCTAATGGAGACTCAGGGCTGGCTGAAGGTAGTGCTTCCTGACAGCAGGGGAAGTACTACCTCAGCAGTACTCCAGAGTAAAGTTCACAAGGCGCCTTTGTTCAACACAGATTCAGAGAACTGATGGTTCTTCTGCCATTATTTGGTCCTAAATTCCTACTATTACTGCTCCACCCTACTGTGATTCATATTTTGGCCAGCTGGTACTATTATCAAATTATTGGCAAGCTCAGATGAAATAACACTCCATACTGCAACAATCGCTGCTTGCACCATTTGTGCAGAAGTATTTGATGCATTGTGTGGATGCCTTGAAAGCATGAATCCAGTAAAGAAGCTTTAGCAGTACCACCAACAGCCAGGCCACTTAATGCTTTGCTGGAAGGACACTGGAAACAAAAGAACAACCCAGCTGCTTTCAGAGGAACTGTACTTGATCACGTCTGTTCAATGCAATGCCACTATTGAGCCCATAAAAGCAGTTAACACACGTGAGAAGATCACAGTCGGTTTCAAATAATGGTGGTCAAAGGCAGGAGGGGGAAGAAAACAGAGGTGGGAAAGAGAGAGATCTTGTTCAAATAACAATTGTTTAGAAAAAAAGAAAACAGTAAGGATGGAAGTTGCTGTATGTTTGTGCTTTGCCTTTTAATAAAGTTTAAGGGAAAGACCAAAGACAAAAAGTAGCAATCACTTGGTGCCATTCCAGTTATCAACAGGGATCATGGCAGACTTGAGGTTTAAAAATGTATTTCCAGAAACAACCTTGCACACAATGGGGAGATACATCCCATAAAGGCAAAGCAAGCTGATGAAAATGGTTAGAGGAAAAAGCTCATGTCCATCACCTATCAGGTAGTGACAGAGGATGCTGCATTGTATTGCTGTTTTGCCTTGCTCAGGCATAAAATTCACTAAAAATGAACTTTCATGTGAAGACTACACAAAGGCCATATATTTCTGAAGCAAGATACTCTTACAAACAAATGCTCCACTTAATTTTTTTTTCCAATTGGATTTTTAGGGTGTCCCATGCATGCTTAGTTGTGAATCTAGCAAAATTCAGAATCAAAAGAAATATTCCACAAGCTTCCGTAAACGAAAAGCTTTTATGGATCTGTTTATAAGTCAAGGTAAATTTAGTCGAGAAAACAAGCCATGTTAGGCTAATGATTTTTTTCTATTTGGGTCCAAAATACAGAATAGATTAATATGGGCTTATCAGTATTTGGTATTCATCTGCATACAGTAACACAAGTTCTTCAAGATAAGCTGCTTATGAACTTACTCCACTTTAGACTAGATTTGAATGTAGTTTTCATTTAGTAGTTATGAATTTAGACCACAAATCATTTGCACCTAACACTCGCTGCACAAGAGATGGCACAGGACTAACCACCACTCTGAAGCTCCCGCCACTGTACAGTCACACAAGCTTTCTCAGAGAATTCTGCGTTATTATTACAGACAAAAACAATATACTCAACCATTTTTCCACTATATTCCACTAGAAGACTCTTCCACAATGACCTGTACTGACAACTGCTACAGTAATAACCTAAAAATGCACCTAAGGCTATTCCTCCACCTCGAGCTCGTCCCCGCGCAATGGTGTAACATTGTTCCTACCCTGAGACAGGACACTAGGACACACCGTATCCTGAGACAGGAGCATCCTATGGCTGGGAACAGGCTCAGAGAGAAAGAGCTTGTGATATGGCCACCGTAAGAATAATATACATCTGACAACCAGGCAGGATCCATAAAGATACATGCAGGAATTACAGAGGAGAGGCCAGTAAGTCTTGATCTCCACATACTACAGGTACCTAATCTTCCCAAATTTAACAGGGACTTTCAGTTCTATGGCAACATACAGATCTTCTGATACTATGATTTAAAAGCACCACCAATGATGACAAGGCTATAAATCACCTTAGCTCAAGGTCTATTATAGTTGCCACGATGCCACCTTACCATGGATAGGTGTGGATAACACTCACTGTAAAACTGACTACTGATGCCAGCTTTTGCAAACCCAACACCTGAAAAGACACAATGTCACCACTGCCTCCCAAGCCTCACTACAGGTGCTGTTTAGCACAGCAGCGAAAGGCATTTGCAAGTATTTGGTCAGAGAATATGTAAAGGCATCTGCCTATGGATATTCACCCATCTCAGGAGACCTTGTCCAAAAATTATTTCTGCAAGACATTTCTGTTGACATCCTGGATCAACTACCTGAACTCTCAAACTGGAAAGCAAGCTCCAGAAGGACAACCCTTGGCTACACTGGCAGGTACGTCTGAAAGCAGACAGGTTCACAAGGCCGAGTCTGATGCAAACTACCCCAAGACGAGGCAAAGAGAAGGCACCTTGTCTGGAAGAAAAAGTGGAAATGAAAGTGGAGCAGCAATTCTAATCATTTATTTTACCACTGGCATTAGGCACCATGACACTTCAGGTGACTGCAGACCAACAGGCACTGCCAGGATTAGAGTTGGAGTTTTTCAAATGGCAGAAATTAAATAAAAATCCTAGATAGACAAATGCTCATAAGCTAAACATGAGACTGCTTCCAGAGGTACCCACTGCTCTCCTCTGAGCTTAGTGTAAGCCACGTAAGTCAGGAAGAAGAAACTAATCAATATGCAACTTTCAGGACACAAAAGGTGGTGTATGTTGCTACCAGAACTGCACAGAGGAACAGCAAAGCTGAAAAATCAGCACATGGTCAGAACAGAAAAAGGTATGAAGTGACTCAATCCAATAATTTGTGAAAAAAAGTCTCAATTCCTTTTTCTAAGCAAAAAAGTTCTGACCTTTGTCATCATGAAAGAGAATGCCTTCTTAAATCTACAGGCAGACTATCTACTGCTGCCATAGCTTTTCACAAACAAAAGCAGCTTGAAGTTTTTACATCTGTGGCTAGTTTCACTTACAGTACGTTGAGGTCTGGCAATGCTGCAGTGACACAAACAACTTTTTGTCAGCTGAGGTAGGATTAAAGCTGTTCCTTTCAAATATTTTTGGTGGCTTCTATTCCACTCTTCATCTTCTGCATTTACTTTAAACTGATGTGTTATAGGGCTCTGAAAGCATTTGCTAGGTGTCAGAGGTTTCCCAGTTGTAACAAAGTGAAAAATGTCTACCCTATGGATAGCAAAAGGAAATGACAAAATCCAATCAATTTCATCTGTAACTTCCTCAAAGGATAATGCACTAAGAAAGGAAAAGGTAACTGTTCACCCAAAGGAAGGACGAAAACAATGATAAGCAAAGGATTCTCCAGTGAGAGTCAGCAGCCTCAAAGAAATTCAGATATGGAAAAGGCAAAAAGAGCAAACACTGACAGACTGTTCTAGAAGACCGAGGGGAGGGAGGAGGACGGAAGGAGAAATGTTTGTTTCTAGCTGACTAGATCACATAGAAGGAAGAGGTGTAACAACAGATTAAGGTACTAAACCCTTGGTCACAAGAGATAAGACCATGTTACGCTGCAGACCAGCGTAACACTGTAGGACACAGACAGGAATTCAACTGCAAGACACTGACAATGGAAGACAAAACATGACTAATAAATCTTCCCTGTTCACTCAGGTATTTCAAATGAAAATCTAACATTTAAAAAAAAAAAAAATCACCCATGTACAAACTTTCCTGTTCTATTCTTTATCTGGATTAAATTCAACTGGTGGTATACAGACACATGAAGTGATTTTCTAATATAAGATACTAACCATACCACCAAAGTAGCTGTTACAACTGTCACACATGGCATTACTCTCCCGCTAAAGCTATATATTGAACAGACACAGCTGCTGTAGCCAGCCTTGTCTTGCTTTCTTCTCCTAAGCTTCTTTCCCATTCTCTTAGTTCCTGCAAAAAATAGTGGCTGACCTCTGAACTGTAACTTGAAAGAATAAAGGCAGAACAGATCTGCACTCTTTCTTTACATTTAAGTCAAGGTTTTTATCTTTACTGTTAATAAAATGGTATCAACTATTATCTTTGCATTAAATGAAAAATTAGAGATTCTAACAGAGATAATTGTTACTTTTTAAATAAGCCTTTTGAGTTCTTCTATTCACTTGAAGCCTTGCTGTTGTACAAAAAAACACTTTCATTTGTTTTATTTCCCAAAAAATTAAATACAGTGCAAGCATAAATAAGCTATAACTTTACTTTCTATAATTTTTTTGGTCTACTGCTGTAAGAAAACAAAGCTATTTATACACAGTAGTGTTCTGCCATTCCGCACAGCATACCATGTGCTCTCTGAAATACTTTTTTGTTGTCATGGTTAAACATTCCTTATTAGAACACTACCATGATACACAGCTTTTAAATTTCTCTCCCGCACAGACAACAAGGGAAAGTGAGGAACTAAAGAACTCCTTCGTTTAACCATGTGGTGCAGCCAAGTATCAGCCTGTTACGGCTCCAAAGCAAGGCTTAGCGAAAAGGAAAGCAGTAACATAAAGTCAGCGTTTCTCTAAATCTACCTGTTGATGCCATAGCTTAGTTCTCAGCCTTCCCTGTCAGCTCCCACCCGTCCTCAGCACTGGTTTCCACAGTGCAGAGTAAGCCCTGCACCCCCCTTCCGCTGCCGGCCCCGGTCCCGAGGAGGGCGGCCGGCCGGTGAAGCCGCAGCACGGCCGCCAGCCCGTCCCGCCCGGGGCGAGCCCCCCGCCAGCCGCCCCTCCGCGCCGCCCCCTTGCCGGGCGGTGGGCTGCGACCGCCTCCTCCCCGCAGCCCCGCGCCCCGGGCCGGGCCGTGCCGGCAGCAGCGCCGCCCAGAGGCGGCACCGCTCGTCCCCCGCCCCAACGGCCCGGCAGCCGCCGCACCTCGCCGCCGCCCCGGCCGGCCCGGAGGGGGCGAGCCGCGCCGCCGCGCCTCGGCGCTCCGGCACCCCCGGCGGGGAGAGAGGAGGGGGCCCGGTGGCGGCACGGCCGCCCTCCCCTCCACCTCGCCCCGCGGCCCGGGCGCTCGCTCGCCCACCCGCCGCGCCCCGGCCGCCGCCCCGCTCACCTTGGGGAAGGTGCCCTCCCGCCGGGGGCTCTTCGGGTGGTCGAAGTGGCCGCGGTCCAGCATCAGGTAGAGGGAGAAGATCACCACGCAGAAGACCGCGCTGCCGAACACCGTGAACTGCCGGCTCAGCTTCATCTCCGCGGCCGCTCGGTCGGCCCCGCCGCCGCGCTCCTCCCGCCGCAGCCGGCGCTCCCGGGCCCCTCTCGCCGCCCCGCGCTCGGAGGGCAAAGTTCTCCCGCCGCGGCGGGCAGCGGGGACCCCAGGCGCCGCCGCCCCCGGCGCGGGGCAGCCCCAAGTCTTCTCCGGAGAAGTGCGAGAAGTTGCCCCCCCCCCTCCGCGCCCGCTGCGCCGGGGCGGAGAGCCCTGCCGAAAGCGCGCCGCCTCGGCGAGAAGCGAGCCCAGAGTTTCCGGGAGCGGATCGGGTTCCCGTGCAGGCTAGCGCCCAGCGGGGAAGTGGCGGCGGCAGCGCTGCGGGGCCAACCGAGCGGCGCTGCTCTCCCTTCCTCCTCCTCCGGCCGCCTCACCAGCCGCTCCGCTCCTCCTCGTTGCCGGCAAGCGGCGCCGGAGTCTGGCACCTCCTCCCCCGCCCGGCGGCCAGAGCGCTGCCGCCGCCGAAGCACCGCGGGCCGCCGCGCACACGCTCCGCGCCGAAAGATCCCCCGCCCGCCAGCGCCGGCCGCCGCCGGAGCGCCGCGCTCCGCCCCCACGCGCCCGGACGGGTGGGCGGTGCCGCGCGCGTGTCACGGGAGCGGCACCGCCCCCACCGGCCCGCACCGCCCCACCGCCGCGGGGGGAGCGCGCGCGGCGGCCGTTGGGGACGCCCCTGCCCTTCGGCGCGCGGCGGCGGGGGGGAGCCGCGGCCGCCGCCGCTTCCTCCCAGTGGCTGGGCCGCCGTGAGGGGGAGGACCTCCACTCCCCCCGCTTCGGCGCAGCAAGGCCGGCCCTGAGCTGGCTCCCACCGGGCGGTGCGGGGACGGCTGCCCCGCGGCGGCGGCCGCTCGCTGGCGCCGCGTAACGGTCTCCCCGCGCCCGCCGCCGCCCCGTCGGCAGGCGGTGTGTGGCAGCCTCCGCCGTGGGAAGTGAGGAGGCTGGAGGGGGAAGTGAGAGGGCTGCCTCGGGCCTCCGCCGTCCTTCCCGGGCCTTGCCGTTCCCCGCTGCGGAGCGGGGAACTGCGGCCGGCGAGAGGAGCGTGAGGTGTGGGGTGACCTCCGGCACCGAACGAGCCCTGGCACCCCCGCAATCTTTAGCAAAGACCCGTCACGCCTTTCCGTGCGAGTCCTGTTTCTCTGCTAACAGCATTAGACACGCTTGTGGGCCACTGTCAAGCTCGAGCTTCGGTCAGGCCTTTCTACGTCTGAATAAGTAGCAAGCTTCGTGAAGTCACTGCGTGTGCCCGTAGGAATGGGTCACAGCTGTAACAGGCTGGTCAAAGGACTGCTGTTCAGATTGCCTCACTCCTCCATTGCAGCGTTTAGCTCCTTCTAATTTTCACAGATTTAATCTGCTCAGGTTTGAAAATGTTCATGCCTCATGTCTGCTTCTGACCAATATTTTGGGGAAGTGCTTATTTAAGATGCATTGGCTGCCATTGAGAACTAGGCACATGCTGAAAACATCTTTTACTGCTCTGTGTGTGCTTCTTTTTTTGAGGACTGTCATTGAGACGTATCCCTACAACTAGAAGTCAGGGTGTGTGTGTTAGCATTACTAGTTTCTTTTCCCATGAAAATCCCCCCAAAGTTGTTAAGACTGTAATAACACACAAAAATTTGGCCAGTAAAGTTCAGTAGACTTTTGCAGGAGCTGAGAAGCTTAAATCTTTGCTACGTTTTTCCATGTTTGGAGCTTGTTCCAGTATCTTCCAGAACCTCCTTGAGGGCTCGATTATTCATAACTTCTCCCTCTCTTTCTCCCGCTGGACAAAAAGTTAAAGTGTTTGACTCTGGCTTTGAAAGGCGGTACAGGACTCTTGCATTTACTGGGTGTGGACACTATGAGCTACTGTGGTGGGAATTGCTGACAGCAGAGAAGCTGGTGCATTATTGTGCATACTGACTGCACTTAAGTTTGCGAAGACTGATTTTTTTAATGCAGGGGAGTGAGAAAGAGAGGCTGAAGAGAAAAACAGCTGAGCAGTGGGGACAATACAGGGAAAAACCTGGGGAAGGACAAAAAGATGTGGACTAGTGTAGGCATGGAAGGGGACTGACAACCAGGGAAAGCTAGGAATAAGAGCTGAAGCAGGTTAGGGGAAAGAATGACAGTGGAGGGGCACAACGCTCGGTGTCAGGCAAAATAGAGGAAAGATGCAGATGGGTCTCCTACAGAACCTGGAATAAAACCGAGGAGTTTTGAAACCTGACATTACTGTGCTGTCCAGCAAAAAGCTGTAAACACAAGGATCTTACCTTCTCACATTGGCTCTATTCCCCCTCTAGTGGCAGATTCCCACAGAAAATACAGTGCTTCTTATTCCATTTGTTGTTTTGTTAGTGGAGTTCAGATACCTTTGTGAATCCAAAAATCCAGCTTTGCCATGATCTACATAAGATGTCATTTCCAATTTTCTTTTTCTTAAGGAGGAAACTGTATTTAAATCTACAGTAAACTAACACTAAGATTACAAAAAATGGCCTCAAGATTTGGGATATGTATTATTAAGGTTGACTCTGAAGCCTTTGTTCATCTTGTGCATGATCAGATAGATACTCTTTTTCCTCTTTTTTTCATGGAATATTTAGTTGATTCATTGAACAGGGTAAGGGGGTGCGTAGAGGGAAAAACCAGGACTGTGAGCAAACTATTCCTCTGTAGACCTTCTGTTTCACTTGCTAAAAAAGTCAGAAAATGATTGATGAATGAGACGTGAGTAGTGCAGAGAGACAGCAGTGGTCAGGTGGCTAAGAGAACAAATGTTGCCACAGACAATCGGACCCTGTTCTCCTCTCCGTTAGAGGGTTTCTGAGTGATACTCAGTCACGCAAACTGAAATACCTACAGAAAGCTGGTAAGGATTCTTTGCTTTCTGGGTTCCTTCTCAAGACATACATGATCTAAATTGCAGAAATATGCAGAACTCACATTTGCAGCTGAGGCCAATGAAAGCAATGAGCTTAGACCTTTCCTCACAAGGATCTTTTACAGATAAAACTGTAATGCTTGTAATAAACTGTGATTTCTTAGAACATCATTAAACTGTAAGGAAATTAAATGTTCTGCTGTCAGTTCACTGTTTCGATGGTGTATATAGAGTAAGATGAGAGGTCACAACTTATTACAGTAAAACTATTTTGAATCGTAACAGTTTCAGTGACACCAGTCTGAATAAACCAGGGGCCAAGTAGAAAGTAGTATCTGCTCTTATACTTTAAACCTGTATCATAATGTGTATTTGTTTGAGGGGGCAAATGCAGGTTGCTTTAAAACTGTGTCATAATGTATATATGGACCAGTTCAGTTTTTCTGGGCAACACGGTGACATGTTGTTTTCTCTGTGTTTGATTTTGCAACTCTTCCTATTTTTGTGGTCTGAGATTTTTGTTAGATGACACTTAAGATTAGATATCATTACCTGTTTAGATACATGCTCTATTCTGTGTTGTTAGATACACTGTAGTATTCTAATGTTTAATAGCTGATAAATAAGAATATATCTTCTGTAGAATGAGGGACTCTGCTAATGTGGTCTAAGACTGAAACTTTTAGTCTAGCATCAATAAATCTGGTATGGGTGGTGTCAAAGACAAGAACTACGACATTTCCAGTTCTGGTTTGGGTTTTTTTTTTCTTTCACACATAATGTGAAATTGATATCAGTTCTATGCAGTATTAAAACCTATGCAGAGCTCCTAGAGATGTAGTGCTAGGCCCAAAAAATTCTTCTCAAGTAGAACTCAGGTTCCTTTGTTAGTTGCCTGAATTATGATACAGAGGGGATAAGGAGCGGTGTTAGCCTCAGAAATAAGGCTGAAAAACCTGGAGCTGTTCAAAGAGCTCTCCTGGGCAGTCAACAGGAAACACTGAGGACAGTCGTTTGTGTAAAACCTAGCGCTTTCCCAGGATTTAGGCATATTAGTAGGAGACTGGAAGTATATATTTTCATCCACTTGGACTCTGTAATTTTGAATTTTCTCTTGAATATACATGTTCATAGTTTATTTTTCAAAGATAAACTGGTGATGCTGACCACTTTTATAAGCTAGCCCTGTTTACTTAAAGCTTTATATACATATATATCTGCATCTGAAGCTATAAATAAATACATACTATAATAATATTTTATACGTGTGTGTAGTCCACATATTATGTCAATATTATCTATGTGTACATACACACACATTTTGTGTGTCAAAACATTTCAGTACTGGCAAGAATACACTGTTTGAACCTTGGTCTCCTTTTCTCATGCCAGTAACCTGTGTGCTAGGCTACAGTACAGAAGGTGGACGTAGTAATGCTTCCAACATCTTTTGTTTTGTTTTGTTTTAATTATGTCTCAAGAATTGCATTTTGTGAAGGATGCAATCTTCTTACTTTATCTTCAGAATTATGCCTGTGTTTTTTCTACCCGTTTAGGGTCAGATGGGAAGCTGGGTACTGAGGTTGGGACAAACGTATGCAGAAGTGCAGGACCAGAGCTGTAGTTATATGAAGAAGTTTCATCTTAAATACAGATATGTCTTAAGCCATAGGCAGCTGCTAAGTGGATTTTTTTTAGATCTCAGTTTTGGATTTGGGCACTTAAAGTTTGTCTAATCCCTTCCTTAGATGCCAAATTCTTTTTCTGGATCTAGCCTCTAGTAGCAAACAGAGGAAACTAGTTTTTCAATAGTTATTTTCTTACTGACAAGGCTGATGGTATCTAAATTACATTTTCCACTGCAGACTATGGAAACCTTATCTCTGGCTGTTAAGAAACTGTACAGTCAAGTAAACTCCATACCTGAAGGGATCTACCATCCAAACAAGAAAGAAAATATTAAAATATTATACAGGTATAACTTCTATAACTTTCTTAACTGCATGCTAACTCGTAAGAGTGGATAAAGGTATAATTATTGTTGTTAATAGTATTGTTAAAAAATCTGTGAAAGTACTTACTGACAAAAGTTTGTTTCCGCACCAAGTCAATGAATATTAAATCATGAGATTAAGAGACGGTATGTCTATTTTAAAATATATATATATAACTTCTATAACTAAAATATATATACCTTTAGTCCTTAGAGACAAATTACTTTGGTCAGGGTATTGTAAGTGTATCATCATGATATAAACGCATTGTCATTGGATTGGACAACAGGTGATCAATAGTTCCTTATTTGAAAACTGTAACTAGCCCCAGAAATTTTGTAGGAACATAGGAATTTGGCAAACTGTGCATTTCATCTTCAAGAAACTGATTTTTCTCATTTGCTTCTTGAATCAAATGCTTATACATTAACATCCATTCTTTTTAGCAAGAGTTGCAGTATAAGAAAAGGAGACAGTTTCTTAAATCCATGACATATTGTGTTTGATGGGTAGTTATATTTCTGAGTATGTTAGAGAGGGCTAGAACATTTTTAGTTTGCCTAAGATATTTCTTATTGGAAATGGAACTCAGTGTTATTGTTATACATTCAAAACCAGTTGTGATTGTTTAGAAATTTTTATTTCTTCTGAGGTTCCCTTGTACACTAAGCTTTTCGTGAGTGTTTTTTAATAATACAGAAACAACTGAGGTAATAGCAGCATGATACTATAATGGGAAGAACCTGCAAGGCATAATAATTCTGGATGCTACATTTTGATGTACAGATACAAGTGCGTAAGTGAGAAGAATTCACCTTTATCATAATCTGTCCTCAAGACTTGAGATCCTTCCTGCCCTTCCTTGCTTTTTCCTACCAATGTTAAGCATCTGTATTCTTAGGATTTAGATTTAGTACAAATGGTCATAGGGAGGGACAATTCTTAGTTTCATTTTCTTAAGAAACTTAGCTTGTCTGAACATACATGCCTTTTTCCTTTCCGACTTCAGTAACTTTTCAACCTGTGGATGCAGTAAGCTGCATTTGACAAAGATGGAATCTTTAAAACACTTAATTTCCCAGACATATTTGAGAAGTGGTGGCTGGGATACAGTAGGTGACAAAGCTACACAGATACTGACTGTACAAGAACACGTTGCTCAGAACATGCACAGCTTATACTGCCTTTGCCCATAAGGTCACTGAAAGGCATAGGGAGAAAATGAAGGCACCGTGGGGGAAAAGGGTAGCTAAAGCATTGTGTGAAAGAAGAAAAGAAGTGAGTGAACTGGAAATATTGTAGGGAAGAAATGCAGGAAAAGAAGAGGGAACATGGAGGGAAAGCAAGATTATTGTGATCGGACAGGTTTAGTATTTTAGATACAGTTACAGAAAACTGTAATCCATTAGTTGTTCATAGAATAACTTGATCGAGTTAGAATTATTGCAAGCTTCCTTTTCTCTTTTCTGTTTCTTTCCCCTTTCCTGTTCACTCTCCTTCCTCTTCCCCTTCCCCTTTTTAAACCAACAAGGTCTCACATTCCTGCCAGGCTATTTTTATTTGATGTTCCCTCAATGTCAGATCAATCACTTTCATTTAAATACAAATGAAAAATCAACCAGGAAACAGTTTAGTGGTGCCTCATTGCCTACTATTAGTATCATGTAAAGGTACTTGCCAGTTTTTGCATTTATTGAAGGTGTAAGGCTTCAGACTGCAAAAATCAGTCAACTTTCCAAGCAGTCAGGTCATTCTTCTCTAAAATATTAGTAACTAGTAAAGGAAAATAAGGCATTGCTTTCACCTCCATTGAATCTCTTTGCTTGTTTTTGGTATATAACTTTTAAACATTGTATTTGATTACTTGATTGAGTCAAGGACCATAATCATGTAAATTTTAAGTAAATCATTAGTATGTGTATATATAGATAGATAGATATATTTAAACGCTAATGGCTTTAGAATTAGACTGCATTGGCCTAGTATAGATCTTGAAACAGTATATAACGGAGTGGAGCATCAGGCAATTAACAAAGCCTCTTGTATTTTCTGAAGTGAATTGCTGCAGAGAGTTGATTTTTATAAGATAGTTGTATATCTCTGCTTTTTTTATTCCCTTACATACAGAACTTGCCTCCAGCTGCCTTTAGAGTGCATGGTTTTAAATATATGTTTACAGTTTCTGTCTATATTTAGCAATATATTATTTAGAGAGGAAAAAATAGTGTGGTACTTCTTTGTTGAAATCAGAATGTTGAAACTCTATCTATGCAGAAAGTTAACGTAGAACCTGACAATCGATTACTTCTGTTCTGTTATCCTGATAGGCTAAGTAGTTCAATCATTATATTAATCTATTATAGATTCCACTAAACTGCAAAAGCATAGAATAAACTGATGCTAAAGGCATGTCCATTAAGATTCATGACTCTCCGTCAAACCCATGGAAGACTTTTTGTTTGTCTACAAACAACAGTGCTGACCATTCTTACAGGTCAAATTAGAACTATGTGATCACTCTCAGTGGGTGCTGTTTGACACCCTTTTCCAAGCTTTTTCATGAACCACATGTCTTAACCTGTATAAAGGACGTTTGTCTTGAGCACTGAATTCATTTTCCCTAATGGATGGACAGTTTGCCCACTAACTGTAACAAAGCCCTTGTCTTCTGGAGAACCTTGAACTGAACAGTCCTGCCTTAATCCTAGATGGGCTGAGTCAAAACAGCTGGATTCTAGGGCGCAGATAGCTTCACAACAAATGTTAATTTAATGAGCATGGCACGACAAAATTTAAAAAGTTACCTTCAAAGATCTGAAAGTAAGCAGTGACAAGCCACATGTCTTTAAGTCTGGCTGAACGTGTGTAAACCCACATGAAAGCTTACTGAAGTTCTTACAGAATAATAATATGCCATTCTATAACAAGGAATACTCTAATCAAAAAAATAACAAATCTTAAATAACAAAAAAAAATGTTGTTGGACAAGCCTATTCATTCATGATGAATCTAGTCATTACACAGTGTATCAATGTATTTTTACAAAGCAAAAGAACGCCTTCTTTCTTTGCTGAATGCTATTGGATATCTGGTCTTTATTTGTGTACTCAGTCATGTCTTTAATTATATGGACATTCTCTAAAAAACAGAATAAAAACACAACAAAAAATGAACAATGTATCTGCTATACTGTGGTGGGTTGACACTGGCTGGACGCCAAGTGCCCGCCCAAGCTGCTCTGTCACTCCCCTCCTCAGCTGGACAGGGGAGAGAAAATATAACAAAAGGCTTATGGGTCAAGATAAGGACAGGGAGATCACTCACCAATTACCATCACGGGCAAAACAGACTCAGCTTGGGGAAATTAATTTCATTTATCACCAATCAAATCAGAGTAGGATAATGAGAAGTAAACCCCAAATCTTAAAACACCTTCCCCCCACCCGTCCCTTCTTCCCAGGCTCAACTTTACTCCCGTGTTCTCTACCTCCTCCTCCCCAGAGGTGCAGGGGTACAGGGAATGGGGGTTGCGGTCAGTTCATCACACGTTGTCTCTGCTACTCCTTCCTCTGCAGGGGGAGGACTCCTCACACTCTTCCCCCGCTCCAGCGTGGGGTCCCTCCCACAGGACACAGTCCCCCACGGACTTCTCCAACATGAGTCCTTCCCACGGGCTACAGTTCTTCATGAACTGATCCAGCGTGGGTCCTTTCCACAGGCTGCAGTCCTTCAGGAACAGACTGCTCCAGCATGGGTCCCCTGCGGGATCACGAGTCCTGCCAGCAAACCTGCTCCAGCGTGGGCTCCTCTCTCCACAGGTTCACAGGTCCTGCCCGGAGCCTGCTCCAGCACTGGTTTCCCATGGAGTCACAACCTCCTTCGGGCATCTGCCTGCTCCGGCGTGGGGTCCTCCACAGGCTGCAGGTGGATATCTGCTCCACTGTGGACCTCCATGGGCTGCAGGCGGACAGCCTGCCTCACCATGGTCTTCACCACAGGCTGCAAGGGAATCTCTGTTCCGGCACCAGGAGCACCTCCTCCCCCTCCTTCTTCACTGACCTTGGTGTCTGCAGAGCTGTTGCACTCACATCTCACTCCTCTCTTCAGCTGTTGTTCCAGTTGCACAGCAGTTTTTTCCCCATTCTTTATGTTACCCCAGGGGCGCTACCACCGTTGCTGATGGGCTCGGCCTTGGCCAGCAGCGGGTCCGTCTTGGTGCTGGCTGGCATTGGCTCTATCGGACATAGGAGAAGCTTCTTGCAGCTTCTCACAGAAGCCACCCTGTACTCCCCCGCTACCAAAACCTTGCCACACAAACCCAATACATATACATATATTTTATTATCAAAATAAAAGCTGATTCTTTCAGTATTCAACACAAAGAAAAGATGGAGCACAGAGAGAGAAGCCTTTATTGTAAACAATGCAGCACTGACTTTAAGAGTAAAGCATAGGCTGAGCTAAGGAAAGAATATCTGAAGATTGTACAACAGAACTTTCGGGGATGTCTTCCAGTGTCATTCAGTTCTCAAGAAAAATAGTGATCAGAGCTATTATGTAATACTGGGGTTACATCTCCGAAACAGAAATAGTCAGTTTTCTGCATCTCCAAGTATCCTAAATGTACTAAATACCATCTCTAGAAAGCATAACAGGAAGTCAGTATTCAATGAAAGATAAAGAATATAGTATTATCCTGATTGTTCTCAGAACTATCCACAACTGGGAAACTGTTCTGGGAACTGCAAATCTTTAAGTGCAAACATAGTTTAAAGTGAATAAAGCAACAACTAATGGGTGGAGATGAAGTTCTGCATTAGCAACATCAAAGTACAAAGCAATGTCTCAGATATGTTGTAAGAAGTCACATAGAAATATCATTTTAGATTTTTAATTAACTAATATTTAATGAATATTAAAAAGCAAACAGTAACAAAAATGTTCATCAGAGCAGCAAATGTTAAAAAGGCCAGTTACAAGTGTAAAATTAGTACCATCTACTTCAGAAAGTCTGTTTTATCATCGGAAGCGTAGTACAGAAATAAATGTAAACCAAGCTAGCTTCCATTTTCCTGTGATGTATTTGTTTAAAATACAATCTTGACCATCTGACTTAGCCCCTAAAGTACAAAAAAATGGGTGAAATGTCAGTCATCTATATTCACAGAATCACAGAATCACAGAACGGTAGGGGTTGGAAGGGACCTCTGGAGATCGTCTAGTCCAACCCCCCTGCCAGAGCAGGGTCACCTAGAGCAGGCTGCACAGGACTGCGTCCAGGCGGGTTTTGAGCATCTCCAGAGAAGGAGACTCCACACCCTCCCTGGGCAGCCTGTGCCAGTGCTGTACCTGCTGTACCCTCCCAGTAAAGAATTTTTTCCTCATGAAAATGAGGAAGTATTGTACAGGTTAGGGGCTGACCTCCTGGAAAGCAGCTCTGCGGAGAAGGACCTGGGAGTCCTGGTAGGTGACAAATTCACCACAAGCCAGCAATGTGCCCTTGTGGCCAGGAAGGCCAACGGCATGCTGGGGTGCATTAGGAAGAACGTGGCCAGCAGGTCCAGGGACGTTCTCCTCCCTCTCCACTCTGCCTGCATGAGGCCCCATCTGGAGTACTGTGCCCAGTTCTGGGCTCCCCAGTTCAAGAAAGATGAGGAACTACTGGAGAGAGTCCAGCGGAGGGCTACAAAGATGATTAAGGGACTGGAGCATCTCTCCTACAGGGAAAGGCTGAGGGAGCTGGGGCTGTTCAGCCTGAGGAAGAGAAGACTGAGAGGGGACCTCATCAACGCCTATAAATATTTCAACGGCAGGTGTCAGGAGGATGGGGCCAGACTCTTCTCAGTGGTGCCCAGCGACAGGACAAGGGGCAACGGGCACAAACTGGAACACAGGAAGTTCCGCCTGAACATGCGGAAAAACTTCTTCACTGTGAGGGTGACAGAGCCCTGGCACAGGCTGCCCAGGGAGGGTGTGGAGTCTCCTTCTCTGGAGATATTCAAACCCCGCCTGGACGCAGTCCTGTGCAGCCTGCTCTAGGTGACCCTACTCTGGCAGGGGGGTTGGACTAGATGATCTCCAGAGGTGCCTTCCAACCCCTACCATTCTGTGATTCTGTGATTAGAGACATGTTTCATTCTTTTTGAGCTTTTACCTGTGGCAAAAAGCTAATTATTATGGAATGTCACTAATGCTCTTTTGCGTGTTTTGAATCCACAAGTTTTAAACCAAGTGCTGTGAGAAAGAAGCTGAGCACGTCCACAACTTTCACATTATGAAATAATGGCCTAAGTAGCCAGGATGGTCCAGAAGTACATTTGGTAGTGAGTATTTTCCTATGCTTTGGACTAATGCCTTGGAGCATATGCGAGTATATGGGAATGTGTTATGTCGTGGCCCACCTTGATAGAAAATAACTGTTCATTTCTACGGAAGTTCTAGATTTTTATTTGAAGAGATAATTCACTGTAACTTCAAATGCAAACATCCCTAAGAATATGTCAGGTGTTTCTAATGTTTGGTATACAATCTAATTAAATCACAGCATCTATTTACAAATTTACTTTCCTTGGAATAATGTTGACAATATAGAACAAAGTTTGCATATATCTATTGTTGCTTACTGCCTATTGAAAACAAAGCTTCAAAATCGCAGGAACAAAGTATGGTGTATTTTCAGATGATATTCTGGTTCTTATTTTTTTCTTTTGATCTCTTTTCAATTAAACTGAAATGTACATCGTAAAAAGAGTATTACAAATCAACCTCACCTTTTGAGAAATTCCTTTTTCTCTTGGTTGAGGCAGTTGAATATAGGCAAGAAGGTTGTGAAAAATTGTCCTTAAAGTGTGAGGCTGTGTACAAAGCAACCAAAAAATCATGTAGGCAGCCCAACTCTAAAAAGCCCATACATTATTAAAAGAAGAAGACAAACAAAAAGTGACAAAAAGTAACAAACATCACAGGAGTACAGATTTCACTAGTTACATTTCCTCAGACTAAACTAACCCTTGTTGGATTCCTAAATTTCCCTAAAAAAACCCTAAAACAGCTACCTTTTGTGCTTCCTGCACAACTGTACTAAAGATTAATTCTAGCTGAACAAACCTAAGAATATTACACTAACCAAAGGGGTGGACAGCATGTCTCCACCTGCCCCAGCACCCCCTGCGGAGGGGGAGTGCCGTCGACAGTGCCTGGCTGCAGCGCTGGGCTGTCTGGGGTTGAAGGACGTAGTGGCAGCCATAACACTGCTTAGCTGGTTGAGATTTCAACAGAAACTTTTGCAGTAAATGTGTGTGTGCATTTGTGTGTGCAGTATAAAGCAGTGGACACTTAACAAACAGTAATGCAGAAAAAAATGAACATTAACAAGATGAGAATATTGTTATAGATTGGAAAACAGAAAGAATGCGCATTACCCTGTCAAGTACCTTGCAACTGCCTCCCACCAGCCCATCTTTGTGTTTAGACTGATTTGCCACATACCCAACTCTGTCGACAAAGAGAAAAGATGGGCTACTAAGGGCTAATGGGCAGCAATACCCCTGTGCAAGAGCTCTGTAGGATGTTGAAGGGTTAATTTATAAAAAAAAAAAAAGGGAAAAAAACGAGTTTTTTACATGCTGTAACATGTTGTAACAAGCTTATATGACCCTTGCAGTACATGACCTACATTGTAGGGAGGCACAATACTTGGTTGCATTATTGCACTACTTCATGACACAATTTAGAAAGAAAAACAAAGAAAGATTTTAGCACTATTTATACAGTTCTGGTGAGGATGACCCCACAATTCCTGCGGGAGACACACAAAGGAAGAATTTTGTAACATCGTGTCCTACAGTTACAGCATTTTAGAGTTTTAGTTTGAAAGCAAAATGGGAAAGGTAGGAGGGAAAAGAGAGGCTGTTCTGTTGGCAGCAGAACAAATAAGACTTAGTTTCCTAAAATTTTGCTCCTTCTTCTTTCATTCACTGTAATTCAGTAAAGGATAAGCACCATTTTCCACAATGGTGGCATTTATTAGCCTATCTTTCCCTTAGAAAAGGGATAGGCTTTTATGTTTAAATAGGAGTTAAGCTAACTGTGAAACATCTCCATCAGAAGGGCATTAATCAGATGTCTGTCTTATACCTGATTGTCCATTTTTATTACTTCTGTAAGACCATAATATCTTTTTTATCATTGTTTTTCTGTAATATTTGATTGACCTTTGCTAGTGCGTTTAGAAGTTACAGAAAAGAGTGGATATATGAGCTTCTTATTACAGAATTTTATTTTTACTTGTTCAATAAGGAACAGTGCTGAGATTTTTGTGAAAATATTGTTTTCTGTTAGGTAAAGATTTAATAGTGAGTGTAGTGCCCTCCACCACCACAGCATAGAAGAGTGGAAACAAGTCCTAATAGAAACGTATGCTATCAAGCACTGCAACTGTCCTCAACTCCAGTGGTCCTCAGACAGTTCATTATCAAATGGCATTCAACAGGAATCACTAAGTAGTTACGATAACATCCTGACATTGTATCTTGGCTTTTCTGTTGGTCATGTTGCATTTCTTCAGTCAATGATTAATTAGCTCCTTAGCTTTTTCATCTCTTTCTTTCTGCTGTGAGGAAAAATATGTGAATGATGGGGAGGAAATTACTTCCCAATCTCCTCTCTACTGGAGGCAACAGGGAGAGGATTGACTTCTATAGCTTTTTCTTCATGGCTGGCTAACTGCATCACAAGCAATCACATGCTTGTCAATAGGACCATGTCTGCTCCATGACCACATTGCCAATGTGAGCAAGATACAAGACTCAGTTGGCACTCTCTGTGGTGATGACAAGTAATACAGGTGTCTGATCTGCATATAGAAATTCACACTGTATCATTTTATTTTTGCATTTGTACGAACTGGATTTAATTTGCCTGCTCATGCTTATCATCATAGAAGGAAACCATTCAAGTCAACAAATGTCACTTCATGAAAGTCACGTGCTGCAGGTATGAGTTTCTGTCTATGTAATTATTAGGGCCAAGGTCTACTTTTCAGAAGGGAAATCAGTTTTGAGGAGTCTGTGTTGATTTTGTGGTTCATAACTTCGTTAATTTTATTGCTAGAAGGCAATAGCAGAAATTGCGAAGCTTGCTTAAGGGACAGAGAAAATGGAGATGCAAAAGCTTGCCCTTTAGAGTAGTGAAAGGAACAACTGAAAAGGAGTATATGAGCATGCATATATAGATCAGGTACAAGATCTCTACAAAAACTGGGACCTCAACAATAGGTGGGACCACTTAGTGACAGAAACTTAAAGTGATCAAGCATGGGCTCAGCACTTTTCCATGAAGAAAAATAAATTAAGGCATTTTTATGAGGAGCTTGCTGAGTGCTTTAATGACAGTATGCTCATACAAGAGGACCAGTAATGGTCTTGAAGACACTGCTCAGTGTATACTGGCAAACGAGACTTCAGATCAGACAAGTGCTATAAAGTTCTAGTTGGTGCAGTGGTTCTAGTGTTTCATGCCTGCTGTGCTTTCAGGAAACATAAAAAACCCTTGCTGCCCTTCAGATGAAGCTTTATTTTGATGTGTGTCAACTGGGTAAGAAATAATTTAACTATATGCCAATAGTGAGAGAATGTACCTTCAACAAGTTTTACACCACTTACAAGCTTGAATAATACTTTGGAAGGGATTGATGGTTTGTGATAGAATTGCAGGTAACCATTAAGAGAATATTCACACTTATGCATTTATATTGTACAGCAAAAACACTGAGGCTGAATTATGGTGTTCCATGGAGTATTTTTGTGCTTCCAGTTACACCAAAATTGTGTGTATTATGAACTGTGGCTAGTGCTTTGTATTTGACGTGCAACTTATAGATGCCTTACAAACTAAAAACTCCTATCTCTTTGCCATTGATGAAATTCTTTGATGCCAAGAAAGTGGACATGTAACATAATGAAAGTACATGGTAATGTAATTTTCTAAATCATAATGACAATATAAATCATTAACATATTTTTTCTCTTCTTAGCATGTTTTTTTTAGATATAAATTACATAGCAGACCATTTATTAATGTGAGTATTTTGTAGTACATAGAATGTAGAGGTAATCTTGGAATTTAACTTTGGTTTTAAATCAAGATCCTTATTAGGATTTAAAGTAGATTTAAACTGTGACTTCAGTTACATAAACACTAAACTAGAACGTAAACATTTGAAAACTGCTCTGTAGTTAGAAAATCAAGTGACATTAGTTTCTGGTTTTAGAAACCATAAATGATCTGCCACTATCATTTACTTAATAATAAAGCAGTAGTCTTCCAGGAGGGAGTTGTGGCATTTGCTGAATCTTTTTCAAATTTAGGATGAAGGACAGTGGTGAATCTGGAATGATAATGAATTAGTGGTTTTGAAGTTCTTAACCACCTGGCAGGAAGAACCTCTCTTCTTATTGTCATCAAGAAAGAGTTGTTAGGGATACTGCCTCAAAAAAGTTTCTTAGATGAGAAAGTATAGCTTTATTCCAGAATTGCTTTCATGGTTAAGCTGAGGCAGCAAATCTTTGGCTAGATAATATGTTTCTTGACAGAACAATTCTCTTTCCCTGTTTTTTAAGATATCCTGCTTTTTTTGTGTGTATTTTATTTCTACCAGTGCTAATGCTAACCAATACATTAACTGATATTTAAGGGCTAGCCTTTCCACCTTTACATGATTTCAAAATGTAATTAAAGTTTACTGATAATTAAAGTTTACTGAATCACAGCTCAGACAGGGTGGGAAGCCAGGCCTTTAATGGTGCAGTTTAAGTTTACCTAAGTTGTCACTAATGCTAACAGAGTCAGTCTTACTCTTTGCCCCATTCCTGAATTCACATCACCTGTCTTGTGCTGCAGCATTAGAGATCATGATGGTGCAGAGTCGGTGCAATCAGGCAATCAATGAAGCTGATACCTAAGGAAACAAAAAATAATTTGTTTGGAGCCAGGTGGGTTCCTGAATCCAACTGTCCCTTTGATTGCAGAAATACTTCTGCTGGCATAAGCAAGAGAACATGGGTGTGTATTGGTTTGAGCTGAATCTTAAACAACACCTTTAATTGTAAAGCAGTTTAACTGGCTAACAAAGATAAATTTACTTACATTTTTAACCCAGGGATGCAGTGATCTGAATTTGGGGTGTGTCTATATTGCGTGAAACAGTCAAACATGCAAGACTGAAATTCATTACTGGGTTCTGGATTTGTTTGGTTGCTAGTGACTAATGAAAAGCTATCAATAATTCTGTTCTTCTGATGTATCCTGCCTCTGCAGAGCTAAGATACTCTCTAGGCAGCTTAAGCCTTTTGGGACAACTTTTCCAGGGCCAAAGAAGAAAACAATGTGAATTTTGAATTCAGACTGTCATAATGGATGAACATAGCATTATATTTCTGGAGTTGTATTATTTCTTTGAAAGAAATACAATATATTGGAAAGCATCCAGAATATGCTGAAGGAAGCTGAGTATCATATTGGACGACAGAATTGTTCTGATCACGCAGGATTTTTGCATTTATGCAGTTCAGAAATCATTTGCCTAACTGTCCAAAAAGTACAGAACTTTTAGTGAAACTGAGTGAAACTAGATAATCTATCTTAAAGGAGCCTGAGTTCTGGAATGGAATTAATTAATCAAAACACATTTGAAAACTACAAAATTCTGGTAGAAGAAACAGAAACAGATTATTTCTCTTTTCACCTAGCAGTTGAAAGCACAGTTCCTAACCTTGGCCCTGGGCCAGGTGTCTGAAAAGATATGTACAGTATTTGTTCTGAAACTATCCAACTTGCAATAAAAAGAGACAAATCTGACATCTTAGGAAAACTTCTCTTTTGTCACTGTTTTCAGAGTGATGTCAATAAAAGAGTAAAATTCTGAAATTGTATTACTGCTACCTGTTGTCAGGGACTAGATAAACCTTAACAGAATTGGGTGCATGGAGCAGTCACCTTTAATTTGTTGAATAAAATAAGCTATTAAACTCTATGGAAAAAAAAAAAGAAAAAGAAAAAGCTGAACAATACTAACAGGTCAAAACACAGCCTTAAGTAGCATCTGCAAGTCTTTGCAGAGCCTTCTGCTACCTTACTTAGGCTCCATTTAGTACCCAAATGAATAAACAGCCACCAAAATATTGGTCTTTCTTCAAAGGAAGAAAAAAAATTAAAAGAGAAAACTTTGTGCCAGATTTGACTACAGGTGGTATAGAGCAGTGACCAAAGCAATTTTCAATTGTTTGATTACTCCCAAGTTCTGAAAAATGACTGTGCATGCCTTGTAAATAAATAGAAGTTAGTAGATTCCATCATCTTCTCTTCTTGATTTCTTTTTTATAATGGAAGGCTTTGATGTGATGCAAAATCTAGACAAATAAAGCAGAGGTCATGTTACTTTTGTACTATTTTCTAACTGAAACATTATTTTTCATTTAACAACAGTTCAGGAATAGATGTATTTTTAGTCTTGTCAAATAAAATTATTCTTCAGGTACAGAAAGAATTTCACATGCATCTAGAAATATTTAAATATATATTTGTAAGTGTTAGCAAAGATAAGATACAGTCAGCAAAAGAATGTGTACTGCAATAACTGTGGCAATTAGAAAGCTATGCATTCAAATACAGTTAGAATATCTTTACAATTACATTTTTTTAATGTTGATAATGGCAAGTGCAGGAGAAGGGGGATATTTTAGGGAATATCAACAAGTTGAAAAACAAAATCTGAATAGATAAGAAGATTATCGGCAGTTTTTTAAGATCATTATTTTGTTATTACTGTGTGGGTTTTTTCTGCGTCACGGTTGGTCTGGGCCCTCTTTGCCCAGTAAGACCAAATGTCACAGTTATGTTACATTTCTGCAGTGAATTATTTTAAATGTGTAATCTTACAGCTTGTCTATGATTAAAACAAAACAAAACCAAACCAACTATTTACCCGTCACAGTTGGCACACTTGCTCAAAGTCTCAGCAGAATTACAGGTTATGGAATCCAAATGATATTTCCTAGTATTACCATCCACCTGGTCATTACTACAAAGATTTATCAATGACACTCAGCTTCTTTTAGCACAATCTGTCTGTCTGCATACAGTTCTCTAAATAATTCTCGTGCATTTGCCAGTGAATATAAACCTGTTTCTCAAACAAAATAAGAGCTCTGTTAGTATATTTGCATTTATGCAGTGCCTCAGCAGAGAAAGAGTGATATCGCAGTTTAAACAGTTCTCCCCCAGAAAGCTAACAATGCAGATATTCCTGCAGAAGAAACTTCATTGGTCCAATGTTGTAATTCTGCTTCACGGGGAAAAGCGTGGTTGAAAGCCTGGCTGTCAAATCCCAGCACAGCTTTCTGGGAATGATGCCTGCTCCACCTCACTTATATGCTGTTATGTGCTTTAGGAAAAATCACCTATTGCCTTAAAACATTGATATGCACATATTGGATCAGCAATAGTGTGGATTTTTTGTTGAAATGGGAGGCAGGGAAGCCCAGAGGTACAGCAGGACAGAGTCTATGCCAGCTAAAGAGAAATGAAATGCAACAGATTCACAAAGATTAAGGAGCAAAAATATAAGCCTGAATATTTCTATTGAGATATGCTTTTTTAGGTATTCATCACTGACATGTTAAATATTGGAATTCTGGTACCTTCCTATTAGTAATAATGGACAGCGATCTGATCTGAACTGAGAGATGTCCTTAAAATGGTGCCTGTGGGAGAGAATGTTAAAGCTGTAAATGCAAATGATGTTGAGAGCAAGAGTTAAATGCTTGGAAACGTCTCTGGATACAGTAAAAAAGGAATTTGAGTAGATATGATGCAGAAGTGGCTGCTTCATGAATATAGACAGCTTATTTTCTCCAAAATCCTTTCTCCACCTTCTTCTTAAAATGATAGCTGTATGTACTTTCTTGTTTGAACTTGGACATTTATTTTCATTATAACATGGTGCTTGATAGCAGTCAAAAATGAGACATATTCTGCGGAGATGTTTGCTAAGTAGTTATGTTATGTTACACTATAAAACTGAGTAGGAAAGACTGATCTTTAGTACTCAAAGAGATCTTGCATCTTTCAGCGCAAAAGACGTAAGTCAAGAGTGCACTATTGATCAAAATACCAGCAGGCTTACAGCACGGCAGCCACTTGACAATACAGAAAAAAATTACTTCTGTCCGGCTAATGTAAAACCCTTCATCAGGTTTTCAGTCTTCTTAGAAGTATACCTATCATCTAACTCTGGCAGACAATAATAAGAACTGCGATGAATAAACTTACTGTCAGTTGCAATTATGCTCTGCACGGACTATTAAACAGCAGGCAGCATTCTGGCAGAAGCCAGTCTCCTACATCTTGATAACCTGACCAAACTGTGTAAGAAATAAAGGCTGGCCATTAAGCCTAAATGACAGATACGTCTCCACGCTAGTTCCACTGTTGCTGTATTACTCAGTACGCTACTTTGCGCTGGGACCATAAACACAGCAGCCCCCTTGCTGGGGCCCTGCTGGGGCTCCCAGCTGTCCAGTTGCGATGCTGCACAGGTCTGCCTTCAGCTGTTTTCATGTCTGTCTCACGAGCTGTCTCAGGACCTGCCTTGCAGTATTAAACTGGTAGGATTACTGGCACCTAAACTGGGTGCTGGGCATGCTCCTGTGGTTTGGCTTTTACTTCTTGACCTTGGTGTTTTGTGATTACAGTCCTTACGTCCTTGTATTAGCCTAGTCAGAGCAATTGCTATGACAGCCCATGCCTTGGTTATGATCTTTTAACATCTACTGCATACACTGAGAATCTTGCATATTAATACTTCCACTTTTTAAGTAATATTTTCTAGACAATTCTAGTTCAAGAAAAAAATGCATTTTCTTTGTCATGAGGCACACACAGATGTCAAAATTTTCCAAAGCAATCACTCCTTTTCATATTGTACGATTTCACATTCTGTCAAACCATCCTTTTAAAGCTTACCTTGGCCACATAGCAAAACACTGGTATATCTCAGATTGCTTGAAGTCAGCAGGCAAATTGAACATCTTGCCATCAGCCTTGGGGCTAGAATGCCCTCTGGGCCTCACAAACGTTATGAAATGCAATCATGCTGCAATAGCATGAGGGATATTTTCTGTAATAATGACTGTCCTAGGCGTAAGGCATTTTTAACCTTCCTTCTGTCTCCCAAAGATACATGCCACAACCTGCACTGAGTCAGGTGATAGTTAAATCTTACTCTGAAAATGCTGATTGTCTTTCCTGATGCTGTCGTTCTGCAAATAGAAAAGTACCTCCCACCCTCTCAATATATATGAGATAGTTCCACTGATCAATACAACATTCATGTTACTAGCAGCAAGACATGTTAAGAAAGATAAATGGCACTAAAAAGAATGGAAACAAGGATTTCTTGAAATTTTGCCCAAGTACTCTGACAGATTTTGTGGAGCTGTGCTATACATTATACCAACTCTAAAATACAGAGAAAAGAGAACCCACAGGATACTGCATCACATGCTCTCCTACAAGACACAAGGAGACCCTCATCCAAAGCCATATATCTTTTGCTATAGTCATTTTCTACCATGGCTTGATGAATCTGGGAAAGGCAGCCAGCTCTGATTGCACAATATCAGAAGAACTATACTGGCTTCACTGTGTCTGCTGGTAAAACCTCCCACACAGTAGCCAAGCATTTCTTAGACTAAAGTGTATTATCCAAGTAACATTGGAAAATGAACCTCTCTGGGAAAAAAGAATATGATTCTTCAATATTCTTTCCACTTTTCACCAGCATTAAAAACCAGTTGACAGAAAGGAAAACATGGGACTGTTAGGATATTGATAAATTTCCTTCATTTTTTTCATTTGTTTTGCAACATTCATTCTGGGAGCATGACAGTTAAATCATACTATCTCATGAACCTAAACAGGTGAGTTTACCTTGGTTAAAATCTTTCTGTTAAAAGCAAACTTATTTATCTACTTACTCAGTACCTGTCCTGCTTTCAGCTGGGATGGAGCTAATTTTCTTCCCAGTAGCTACTGTGTTTTGGATTTAGTATGGGATTTGGTATGTGAAGAATGTTTATAATACACTGAAGTTATTAGTTGGTGCTAAGAGACCAAGGACTTTTTTCAGCTTCCCAAGTTTTGCTCATGTGCAGGTGCAAAAAGCCAGGAGGGGTATAGCCAGTATTGTTGGCCCAAACCAGGCAAAGGAAGTATTCCATACCATAGACGTCATGCCCAGTATATAAGTGGGAGTCAGCCCGTGGGCTGGATGCTCTTTGTTTCGTTCGTGCCTTCATTTGTTTGTCTGTTCATTCCCTCGGTCTCTCTTTCTGGAACTTGTGGTTCCGAGATCGCTGCTGGGGAAATCGCTGTTCCGAGATCACTCTCGGTTTCACTTCCCGATCACTGCTCGGGACGGGCTGTATCAGTTGTTGGGTGGTGGGAAATAGTACATCATTCGTTTTGTATATTCTACTATCATTATATTCTATTATCATTATTAATATATACTATAGTTATTATTGTCTTTTTCTTTGCTGTCCTGGTGAACTTCTTTATCTCAAACCATGAGTTTTCCTTTCTTTCTGATTCTCCTCCCCACCCCACTGGGAAGGGAGGGCAGTGAGCGAGCAGCTGCCTGGTATTTGGTTGCTGGGGTTAAACCACAACAATGCCTAAGGAAGTTTGCATTAGCATAACTATCTTTCTAAAAGGTTGGTGTTTTGAATCAGCAAGAGTGTCATTTGAGGAAATTGATATAGTAAGAAAGAATGTTCTCGTATTTAAGGTTTGGAGAGGCTGTAGAAACAGAGGACTGCCTCACATTTGTGTTCAGAGACTAACCACAACCCAGCATGCCTGTACCTCCACTGCAGCTGAATAATTCACTATTGATATTAAACTTTTGTACCTGTGAATTCTGAAAACTAAGCTGTGCTTCAAAAGGTCAGCAGAAATGGCACTGTCTTGCAATTGAGACTTTTGGATGTTATCCAGATGCACTAACTTTATAACATGATAAATAGTATCTTGGCATACTGCATTGACCTGTGTTACTTCTGTATGTTTTCTAGCTCGTGCTTAATGAATTGCCTTTATCTTGCCCATCTGTTTTCCTTTTTGTTCAGTTATCAAGTACCATTTACCAAGAGAGTAGATAATAAAGAAAGGCCCATTCAATACTCTCTAAATAAGCTAGACTTCCACAGACTGAGAGGTGAAAGAGAGGTGTAGCCATCCATCAGATTTCATAGGTCTGAACTGAATAATACAGGTGTTTGAGTAGCTGATCCACTGAACACAGAAAACTGCTACTTGCCTCCTGTTTTGATCTTGTCCACTGAATCATGAAATGAAAACAAGAAAGGATTTAGCTGTGGCTTTCTTTAAAATATATTCTTGCTAGACCCATTCCTAGAGTCCTTTTGCATACCAGTCCTACGAGGATGCGATCAGCAACTTG
This sequence comes from Phoenicopterus ruber ruber, assembly GCA_009819775.1. Taxonomy (NCBI): domain Eukaryota; kingdom Metazoa; phylum Chordata; class Aves; order Phoenicopteriformes; family Phoenicopteridae; genus Phoenicopterus; species Phoenicopterus ruber. The sequence goes on along the minus strand of CM020246.1, from coordinate 62,369,336 downwards.
CTCTTGCAGATCTCTTACAGAAATTAGCATAACAAAGGACAAAATAAAATGTTCTGAATTTTTTTCCCCTCTCAGAAGTCAGTTCTGTCAAACATCTTCGTTACCACATGTTTTTTCCAGGGTCTGATTCAAAATCCAAACACGAGCATGAGAATTTTTCAGAGGAAATTTTTTCAGACCTTTATTCCATTTGTTGCCTGTCTTCTCTCTTTAGTTGTGCCCTACTTTAGCACTAAACAAGCTATGAGTTACATAGGCCAAGTCAGACATCTATCATGTATATAATAAGAGTTTCAGTTCTGGTTAGGCATATTCTTTCGTAATAGGAAAGAGAAGTGCTGTTTAAAGCTAGTGGAAGAATCATGGAACAGCGCTTATTGAACAATAAGAGATACATACAATTAGGATAGACCCAATTAGAAGTGCATGAACGGTGATGCTTAACACTTTCTTATTCCTATTAGTGGCTTAACCTAGTTTCTGCAGGGTATAACAAAAGCAATAGTCGTTAAACCTATAGTTGTCATAAATGTTACAATACTATGAAATGTGGACAAGACAACAAAATACACTTAAACCTTTCTTAAACCCTAACCTTACCAAAACATGAGTATATCCTAGAAGTTATTAAAAATTGATTAGGCTTATGATCTGACTCTCTCAAGTACAAGGCTTCCTATTCAGTTGAGGAAAAAAGGGTCTGCAGGAGGGAAGGTTCCTTGGAGAGGCAGAATGCCTCTTCCCTGGAGGTTGGGTGCCTCTCCATCCAGAACCCTGTGCTCTGATTTAGCGTTTGTTTTATTTATGCTTTGTGCTTACTTCTTCCCCATTTATGTGCAGATCTCATTCTAAATCTGTGAATTTCAGATTATTTTAAAATAGCCTGAGTTAATCCACTCTGTATTTTCATAAATGTAATAGCAATCTAAAGTATGCTGAAATAACGCATTAGTGTGAGGCTCTTGTATTACTAGCCTTCAGTTTATTCACAGAGCTGTTTCATATCCCTTGATACCATTCAGTATCAAATTGGGTTTATCTTGCCTTTTCCCCTGGACATGTCCAGTATCTTTAGGAACATTTCCCAGAAGCTGGATGCCATAGTCTATGGTAATAAAATTTTATTATTTTTTCTGGCACAGATTTGGCATATTTCTAGTAATACACTTTCTAAATAATTCACTGGCATAATTCAGCAACTTCCAGGGAATGTTTCCTTTCAGTATTCCAGATGAGACTGTACCATTTTGTTATTTTTGATGTACACTGTCTTCTGTCCCCCACATTCTTTCTATCATTTCACACCATGCAGGCTGTGCTTTAGCAGCTTGGTATTTATAGTCCACTGCAAAGCAGTCACTTTCACAAAGACAGATATGTCAAGAGCTGTAGATCATGGAAGGACATGGGAAGATAGGTCCTTTGTATTCCTGAGAAGCTAGGCCATTAATAAATGTTTACTGGGCAGTTTCCAGATGAGTGGAAGCTGTGGAGTTTCAGAGCATGCACAGACATACTAAAGAAACTCAAGATGGCCTGTGTCCAGGTCCAGGGTCAGGACTGTACACCCATCACAGCTCAGCGTAAGTGTCTGCACTGAGCTGTGCTGAACTGAATCTTCAGAGGGAGGTACTGCAGAGTCTCCCAAGTGATAAGCACGGCCTGGAAATCAAAGCACTGCACTTTAGGAGTCTCTTCTCCTACTCCAAGGTACCACCTTCCAGTGAGATCACATCACCAATGCGTGGAGGAACTGTTGCTGCCATGATTGCTAGTACCATCAGACCCAGTGGTGAATTCCAGTCCAGGGGCTCCTCTGATCCATGAAAACTGTGTCTTCAGAAGTGAGAGTCTGAGAGCTCTTCTGCTCATTGCCTCCCACAGCAACTGCAGCAGACAGAAGCACCAGCTGCCGAAAGATACCTCCTTTAGCTGCCAGCTAGACCACACTGCAGGGTCCTGCCACCCCATCTCACCTGGTGCAGTTAAAGTAAACACAACCAGGCATACTTGTCTACCAAACAAGAATGACCCTGGCAAGCATTTTTATGTGGCTATGTGTGTGCACACTTACTAAATGATCCAGTCCTCCTCTGCTCTGCCTCCTCCCAACAGAGGACATGGTGGCACTCTTGGAAGGTGACACTGGATACTCCATCCATAGCACAAGATCCTTCTCTTGCATGCATTTCTGAGAGCAACACAGAGCTGACACATTAAAAAAAAAAGAATTGATCTGATTTATATGGCATGTGGAGATGTATGCAGCGCAACTGTTTTCTCTTACTGTGACCCCTTTTCATTGTTCAAGCCATTTTTCTTAGCCCAGGCTCAAGGCTACTACAAACAAAACCAGCAGTTTTCTCAGCTTTCATCTCCTCATCCCAGAGCTGCTTCCCACATCCCCAACATCTGCCCCATCTTCCAGACAGACAGCCTTATCCATGCCTGGTGATGCCTGTGGCTGCCAAACATGCCAGCAAGATAGGGTCCATGCCTGACCCAGTATTGTGGAGCAACATGGTCACTATGTAGCTCCTCAGCTAGGGCAGGGCTGGATGCATGAGAAGTAGACACACACATCCCAGGAAGGACTTCTTCCAGTAATTGCAATTAAGGCTGCCCTTGGATCCTAGTCTTGTAGTAGAACGTGCCACCCTGGCACCCCACCACTTGGGTGAGGTGTGTTGGCATGTTTTTGCAGTCTCACTGGTAAGGCAACAACAGGAGCAGCCTACAACAATTGGAGCAACCCAGCCACAGCTGCGTTCGCGCACCCCACCATATCACTCACTCCTGGATCCAGATGGGCAGCAGCATGGCAGGTGCTGCCTACCCTCTGCAGATCTGTGCGATGCTGAGCAACAGCCACGTGCTGTGTGGTAGCTTCAGGCAGGCTGCATGATGCAAAATGCGGCTAATAAGCTTGCATACCTAGGCTCTTTTGAAAACCATGTTCTGCTTTGCAGCCATCCTCTAGCAGCACCAGTTAGAAGCTTGAGTCACTGACCGTACAAGGCAGTCTCAGCACATGAGCACAGGGAGCCTCTCACCGCTCCAGTCATCCTTCCTCTACTCCCTTTGCCCATGCCTCTCTGCCTCTCTTCCTACAGCCTTGGCAGCAGCCTATACGCAAGAGGCACATGTCAATCAAAAAGCATGGCCCAGAATAGTTCCTGTGCTGGGAAATACTCGGATCTTCTTGGACCACGCCATCCTTACACTGACCTTATTAGGGTCAGTGCTGCTGCATGTTTCTGAGGGATGTGATACAAATGGGCCTTTGCCATCAAGTATTGCAAGTGTAAGAAGACCAGGCTTAGTGTGCAGCAGCTGATGGGCCTAATCATGCTACAACTATTCCATCCAAAATTGCTCATTCTTCACTATTGAAGTTTTATCATTTGTAATTTGACGATTATATTATTTTTATGCCATTTTTCCTTTATTTTCTGGTTTAAATTAGCATATATTTTGTTTGAACATTTGTTTCTGAAATAAAAGAAAATAAAAATTACAGATATTTATTTAAATCTTATGGTAAAATAACTTTTAAGGAAGTATAAAATTGAAAATGGGTAAAATGAGTCACCTCAAAATGAACAGGCAATAGGACAAGACGAAATGGCCTCAAATTGTGCCAGGGGAGGTTTAGGTTGGATATTAGGAAACATTTCTTCACCGAAAGGGTTGTCAAGCATTGGAAGAGGCCGCCCAGGGAGGTGGTTGAGTCACCATCCCTGGAGGTATTTAAAAGATGTGTAGATGTGGTGCTTAGGGACATGGTTTAGTGGTGGGCTTGGCAGTGATAGGTTAATGGTTGGACTCGATGATCTTAAAGGTCTTTTCCAACCTAAACAACTCTATGATTCTATGAACATCCACTGGAATTAAACTTTCTATTTCACCAGCCAAATAAGTTATTGGTTTTCAAATTCGAGAAGCATATCTGCTAATTGTTTTTATTTACTGTTATTTTATCATTATTTTGTGGGAAAGTAGCACCAAACATTCAATTTGAATTCTTCCAATTTTATACTAAACCTTGCACTATCCCTTGGAAAAGTATGTAATTTTTTTATTTTAAAAGTGCTTTGAGTTTCAAAATTGCTCTCTGATCTGCTTCCTTTTTTAATGCTGCTAATGAATCTGTAAAGGTACTTTCTCAACAGTGTTCTCCACATTTCCTTGAAAATATGAAGCTGTCAATGCATTAAGGTCCAACAGTTACGTCTTGATGCATTCTGGACTGAACCCACTTGCAGATCCAGTCTATACACATTTGCCTATTTGTCTTACTTTCATAGACAATTCATCAGGCCCACTCCTAGATATCCAAAACTTGTGATAGATCACCATTTCATAAGTCTGGATGGTTTAGTTAAGTTGTGCATTCAGGCAAAATCTTAAGTTATAAAAGAAGACTTTACCTGGATTTACATGACTGTAAACACCTGCCACAACAAATCTGTGTTCTGATCTCCTATGTCCATCTAATAAATATCAATGTGCATGATAAAGCTAATCGAACTGAAATGTATCCTGAGCATGGCAGATGAAAAACCCTGCAAAAATTCACGCTTTGCCTCTCCCTTATTGCTTCTTTCTCTTTATGTCTGTCCCTGCTGCAAATTCTTCCGTCTCCACTGGCCGCATGGATAGTACCAGGCTGCTCCCTGGGGGCTGGGGGATGCTCCCCCCGGGGCAGGCAGGGAGCAGGGCAGGCCATAGGGTCAGCCGGGGGCAGCCCCAGCCCAGGGCATCAGGCACCTCCCTGGGCACAGAAACTCCCGCAGTTTCAGGCAGACTGCTTGGGCTATAAATGTTACTCTCCACTCGGAGGATGAAAAGCAATTTTCATGAATTTTCTGCATGAAGCAGCAGAGTTAAAAGCTTTGCGTGCTCCTGTCCTACAGAGTTACAGCCAATTCCCTTAGTTAGAGCAGGTGTGCTGGGTCAGTTATTTTCAGGATCGGGTCAAAGCACGCACTAGCACTATACACATTCACCAAAAGCCACTCGCCTCCAGTTTGCTGTCCAGCATCAGAAACCTGACAGCGAAAATGTGGCAGTTACATTCTTACTTACCTTTATCACTAACTTTTGAAGCAGCTAAATACATGAATTAAATCTCTGTGAGAATTTGAATGCACTTCAGGTGTAGTATCAGTTAGGAAATGGGACTTGCTTGGATTTTATATAATGTATTTTTAAACCTTTTTTAGACTTATCTACTACTCATTATGTTTTACAGCAGGGAGGAAGCGATAGCTAGCAGTAAACTCTTTTGATCTTGGCCAAACAAATGGAAATTCCCATGGAATGGCATGAAGGATAGAGCCGCCTGACCACACAAACACAAAGATACACAAAGAAAACACAAAGATAACAAAGAAAAACTCTCTTGGATTTTTTCTTTTTTCTTTTAGAAAAGAGTCATTTGGTTTTGCTCCTGTATTTCTCCAAAGAATCATTCATTTTCTTCCTTGGCTATTTTTAACACATTTCACTGCCTTTAAATAAACTAAAATATTCTAGAATGTTTTCCATTAACACTAGAAGCAAATAAAAATACTTATTTTATTTTATTGGTTTAATTGAAATATGGCAGGGGTGAATTCAGATTATTTAAAATGATTAATGACATCTACTATTTTTAAGTTTTGGCCCAGTTATAAACTAAAAGCAGAAGGACTTGAAGTCATTGTTTTAATAAAGCTGAGCTTGTATTTCTATTTATTCAAATCCCTGTCACTCTTCCAATTAAATTAAGAAGTACTGACTAACATAAAACATTTCTCGTCTTTAAAAATATCCAAGTTAGACAATATTAAAATATTTTCTTGGATGAGTAGCTAGGAGATATGAAGGACAGACTGAGCGTTTCTTTCACAGATGGAAAGAAATGGATCAGCTGCTTTGTTTTACTTGACAATATAAATATGACTCGTAAGCAGCCCAGCAGGAACACTAATACTTGACCCCATTGTGCTAGAAAAGGTCTATTTTTTTGTGAGGAAGTGCAACATTGCTATGTATTCTCTGAGGTTGTGCAACACCCGTTTCATTTGTTGCACACAGACTCTTGCACAGCGAAGCTGGAGAAGGGGCTGGGAGAGCAGTTATCTTCTATGGCCCGGGGCAATGAAACGAGTTTCCACGGGCAGCAGTGTCTCCGTACCCCGCTCCTGGCTGCAGGCTTCCTCCTCCACACCCGCCTTCTGCCAGCTCTGGCACTCATCAGCCTTGTGCGATGCCAATTCGGTTACCTAAACTGAGAGAAAACAAACCTAACAGTGAACCTGCCAGGCTGGTGAGGTGAAGCAGTCTGGGAGAGGGGCCAGAGCCCAAACAAGGCACGGAGGGAAAGCCTGTGGCTGGGAGAAAGGACATGGGATGCAAGGGCAGGAGGAGGCAGAGGAAGCAGGATTTCCTCCTCTTAAATCGTTTTGAGCATCTTGTGTAATTTCACCCTGGGACACAGAACACTGGCTGCATGGCAGCAGCATTTCTTCATGTTTGTTAAACAAATGAGTTATCCTCAGACCTTCTTTGTCATTGAAAGGTACACATATAAATCAAATATTCTTTAATAGGTCATTTGTAGTTGACACAGGTGCTTATCTTGTGAATGGCAAAGTGAGACCTGGTTCATGACTAGGGCTCCTAAGAGTTACAATATAAATAATAAGAATTGCTGGGCATGGTGGATTTCTTTTACCTCACTGCGAAACATACAGCTTGCAGAATCAGGAGTGGCTCAGAAATTGTGATAGGCAACCTAGAAATATTCCTTCCTTTTGCTAGATCAAGCTATTTAATCATCTTTGAAGGATCAAGCCCTTTATGCTGGTTTGAGAGCAAACCAATCTCTTGGTGCTGCTGGAAGAGATTGCACAGTTTCAAATGAATCTGGAAATTGCTTCAATCGGTAAAAGAAAACAAAAAATGGATAACTAAGCTCTTAGACCTGATGTTTTCTGGTCATACATAGCCTTCAGCCTCATTTGTGAAAGATGATTTTGACCCATGTTCCTCATTTGTTTTCAGAAGAACTGAAGAGACTTGAAAGTAAGCATGCAAAATAGCAAATGTACAGTCTTAATTACCATCAATCTCTCCTAAATTGTCTGTTTGTTCCAAATCCTGAACCTTGTATTATTTTAGGCCAAAGAAACTATGAGTGTTACTAGTGCCCTGTTTCATTATCTTAACACTTCTCCGTGCTAATCTGAATGAGCTACTTTATCAGCCTCTAAGCCTAATCCAATCTGATCATTTTCAAATGGTTAGCTCTCTCCTTTATTTACTGGTCTGGCCCAATTTAGCTTTATCAGCAAATTTAGGTACATTTGAAATTTCGTGCTCTCTCAAGGTCATTTATGTCCACAAAGAAACCTGCAATAAAAGAATATTAATGAGATAGAATAAAAGCAATGAAATTCATTTACAGCTGAAATGTACCTTGTATGTCCTACAAAACAGAAGTACAATACAGTACTTTATAAAGCTGCTCAGGGGGTACCTTGTGGTGGTTAATTTAAAAAGGCATATGGTACATTTCAGTCTTGTTTGTGATTTTCCTTCCTCTTATTGCTTTCTCTCACGACCTTTAACCTATCCTTAGTAAACCAATAGTAAATTAATGTCCTTTCTTGGCTGATTTTGAAGTAAGAATGCCTCTGGAAAGCCATCTTTTCGTAACAGAATGACATTGGGAGAACCCGATTATATAACTTTTGTATAATGGCATCAAAAGCTTCAATTTTCAAAAAAATTACTGTATGCACCTCCTCAATACAGTTCTTTTCTTTTTCCTGCGTGGTAGACCTGAGAGGGAAAAGGAGTGGAAATTGGCCAAGCTGCAGGGAGAAAAGGTCAAAATGAAAGGACACTCAGGGAGATAAATGTTATTAAAGATGGATATCTTTGCCTACTCCATGGTGTGTCACCATGTGCAGGGAGCATCTTGAATAATGGATCCCAAATTGAGCCACGTTTCTATGGAAAAATAAAGTTTCTAGGCAGGGGACAGATGTCCAGAGAAACAGCTGTAACATTTCACTCCTGAAGTGACTGGCCTGTTTGGGCTGTAGATGTCTTATTTGGTGTAAGCTCTTTAGAAAGAAAAAAGTGTTTGTGTGTTGAAAAATTCTTCACTGAGAATAAAAAAGTGTTTCTGTGTTGAAAAATTCTTCACTGAGAATAAATTTTGCCCCTAAATATCTGCTTTTAAAAGTAGCCTTTTACAGAATTTCTTTTAGAACAGATGTCAAAAAAGCCCATGAATTTAACTGTTCAGCTTTTAACTCTTTGAATTTTTTATCTTTTTTTTTATACAGTGAAAATAAAGTTCTAAACATATTGCTTCTTGCTTAACACATATTCCGGCTGAATATGAGCCAGCAGTGTGCCCAGGTGGCCAAGAAGGCCAACGGCATCCTGGCCTGTATCAGAAATAGTGTGGCCAGCAGGAGTAGGGAGGTGATTGTCCCCCTGTACTCGGCCCTGGTGAGGCCGCACCTCGAGTACTGTGTTCAGTTTTGGGCCCCTCACTACAAGAAAGACATTGAGGTGCTGGAGCGTGTCCAGAGACGGGCAACGAGGCTGGTGAAGGGTCTGGAACACAAGTCCTATGAGGAGCGGCTGAGGGAACTGGGGATGTTTAGCCTGGAGAAAAGGAGGCTGAGGGGAGACCTTATTGCTCTCTACAACTACCTGAAAGGAGGTTGTAGAGAGATGGGGGTCGGTCTCTTCTCCCTAGTAACAGACAACAAAACAAGAGGAAATGGCCTCAAGTTGCGCCAGGGGAAGTTTAGATTGGACATTCGTAAAAACTTCTTTACCGAAAGGGTTGTCAGGCATTGGAACAGGCTGCCCAGGGAGGTGGTGGAGTCCCCATCTCTGGGGGTATTCAAAAGGCGTTTAGATGAGGCCCTAAGGGATATGATTTAGTGGGGGACTTGGTAGTGATAGGTTAATGGTTGGACCCGATGATCTTGGAGGTCTCTTCCAACCAGAACAATTCTATGATTCTATGATTCTATCTTTTTCCAAATTATTTCCATGAAGCCTTACTTGCTTGCTGGGTGCTGTATATGACTGCATTCCCTCTCTTTTCCCTCTGGCTGCCCACGAGCATGGGGGACCGGGCTGGGCGAAGGGGGTTTTCTGCAGAGCTCTGCTGCCGTCCTGCTCGGTGGCCTCCAGCAGCTCACTCCGCTTCTCCTCAGTTATGGTTTCCCCCCGAGCCACCACAGGGGTAATTGCCCTCACTATAAAGTGTCCTGAGATCAACCGGTGAGTTACACGAGCGTTGGGTATTCTTGTCGGAAGGAAGAAATCAGAGCGAATCATTCACGCTTACGGCATCTCCCAGTCCTGAACTGTTTGTTTCACATCGCTGGCACGCGGTGGGTGCACCTGCGAGCGCTCTGCTCCCCATTTCCCTCCCGCAGACACGGCTGCGCAGCCCCCCGGCAGCCTTGGGGCAGGCTCTGCGCCCCCTTGCAGGTCGGGCAACCCCCGCCCCGTGCTCGGCGCGCTCAGAGTCCAGCCCGCCCTCAGAAGTGCTTTTCAGACACACAGGGGAAAACTACCACAGCTCTGCTGCCTGCCTGAACCGCGACTCTGGTCTGGTGGACAACCTGAAAGTTGCTGTCCAAAGATGTTGTGGACCTCTCTTTCACTGAGCATCATCTCTTTAATTCAATTTGTTCTACCTTTCTGTGTTGCGTTCTGATTTTTCTTGAATATGATGCTGTTCTTAAGTACGGAGTCAAATGCTTTAATGAAATATGGATAGACTTTGTTTCACTAAATCAGCAAGATAATTAAAGAATATAAGCGCAACAGTGAGACATCTTTCTTTCCCCTTCAGGAATTCATAATGAATGTTCATTAATAAATTACAGCCTAGTGGTACATGAACAGATGTGCCTATGCGAACTATTACATCTGCAAAGAATATAATCATACTCTGCACAGATCTCAAAATCTGCATTAGTACCTTCTTGTTCAGGTCTGAAGCTTTCTGTATGTTGGGTCTTTAGACTGTGTGATTTTTTCTATTATTTTCCAAATAACTGTAATCAAGTCCACAGGCTTGTAGTTTAGTTGGTTTTCATGATTTTAATTAACCAGCCCACCTACAGGTCTTTGTAATGGACCATTTCACTGTAGTCCAGCTTGCACTCGGGGAGTCTCCAGTGCTATAAAACTTCCCAATTACTTCTCTTTGCTTTTTCCTAAAATTAAGGTCACAGTGCACACAAATACATGCAGTTGCCTCCACAGAATAATAGAAAACTGGGAATGATGATTTGACTTGATTTTCCCTTCTCTCTGGAGGGTGCACAGAGGAGAGGATTTAAGCCTTTAAGTTCAGGAGATACAAAAACCCCTGAATTAGCTGTTTGAGTACAAAAATAACAAACAAAATTATTTAAGTCAGTTGGTGTGTGCATATGCTACAGCCCTCGTTCCTAAATGGCGCTTAGCTAATCCTAAAGAAGTAACATTAGAAAATAGAAGCAATCATTTGCTAATGTGAAGTTTGAACCCGTGTACTACTTTATGATGGTGAACTATAGTTTTTACATTTTTTCTAAAATCCAAAACAATCTTAAATTAGTTTTCCTAAGCATTACAGCTCTCTTTTCAGGAAATGAAGGTGGGGGTTTTTAATTATTATTTTTGTATTTTTTATATATTTTTAAAATGGGTCTAATTCTGTTCCTTTTTTCCATTCTGCAGTTGAATCCTAAACTACACAAGTAATTGCCATGTTTTAAAAGAAATAAATAAATGAACGCATTCATTGTCAGAATAAATCTTTGTACATCTTTGCCACTAAAATGATGCTAGTACTTTTTTTAAGTCAAATAATTTTTAAATTCAAATGACCTTACGTCCCAGGACATTTTTAAGTTTGTATTTACAATGTTTCTATTATTGCACAGAAGTAGCATGAAAAGCAGTAAGGGGCTGTCATGGTTTAAAGACAGCAGCCAAGCCAGCAACCAAGTACCACACAGCTGCTCACTCACTCCCCCCCGGTGGGATGAGGGAGAGAATCAGAAGAGTAAAAGTGGGAAAACTCATGGGTTGAGATAAAGACAGTTTAATAGGGAAAGCAAAAGCCGCGCATGCAAGCAAAGCAAAACAAGGAATTCACTCACCACTTCCCACGGGCAGGCAGGTGTTCAGCCACCTCCAGGAAAGCAGGGCTCCATCACACATAACGGTTACTTGGGACGACAAACGCCATCACTCTGAACGTCCCCCCTTTCTCCTTCTTTCCCCAGCTTTTATTACTGAGGATGAAGCTATATGGTGTGGGATATCCCTTTGGTCAGTTGGGGTCAGCTGTCCCAGCCGTGTCCCCTCCCAACTTCTTGTGCCCCCTCATCCTGCTCACTGGTAGGGTGGGGTGAGGAGCAGAAAAGGCCTTGGCTCTGTGTCAGCACTGCTCAGCAGTAACAAAAACATCTCTGCACTATCAACACTGTTTTCAGTACAAATCCAAAACATAGCTACTATGAAGAAAATTAACTCTATCCCAGCCAAAACCAGCACAGGGACTTAAATTTTGCAGATGTTCCTCTGCAAAAGTATACTCCAGATATTAGCACTGCATAGCACAGGTCTCAGATAGTAGGAAAATATCTGCCTCTGTTTCTTACCCTTTGTCCTCTCATACACTAAAGAATATCTGATATTCTTATTTTAATTCAACAACTGTTGCTTCAAGATAGTCACTAAATAGATGTGCAATAAACATTAACCTATGCAACACTTTTCTTCTGTACTCTCCAGTAACTCAAATTATTCATATTGATTTTTTAAATTATTCAGCTTGTTCTTATGTGCAGTAATTTGTTGAATCAATTTAGGTTTAATTTCCTATTACAGTCCCATAAATCTTCTATGTGCTGCTTTGCCTAGTGATATTGACTCTGTGCAAACAATTCAGGGGCTTTAGACGTTTTTCAATATTCATCACTTTAAACATGATTAAAATTTTTCCCTCAGATCCTTATTTCTGAGACCTGAAATTTAGGCAATAACCTATTTAGGGCTCAGAATATTTCTTTCATTTCAAATATTGATGCAGCTGATTCAGGCACCTCGAACAAGTGAGAGAGCATGGGACTCATTGTTCTCAGTATATGCATGGCACGCTTCTGTTGTTCTTGCATACTCAATTTCCCCTCACTAGAAAAATACTGAGAAAGCCATTTTTTGAATCCTTTTAATTGTACAGTTGAATACTGTTAATCTTTCATCTTGATGTATTACAAAAAGAAGGGAGAGAACATTTTAATCCCCAAATACAATCTATTCCCTGAATTTCAGGCAGTTGGCTATTCCCCAGAAAGTCCACACGTTTCTCCTTTAGTTGGATGTCGCTGCCCTGTGCAAAGCTCTACCAGGACAGAAGTATCATCCTTTGTAGAGTCATAAGAGCTGCAAGGATCAGATTTGTGGATTCCGCCTGTCGATAGCTGTAGTCTATAGGTGCTGGCTGCACATAGGCACCTGCTTGTTACATGTAGAGACAGTTGTGGGAATGCCTGAAGTTTGACCACATCACCGTGTGCATGTACAGGAAGAGACATTAAACTACCAGAGCAAACTGTACTGCCTAAATCATCTTCTCTAAGAAGACCATGAGCTAAATGGCAGCCTTTTGTAGGTGGAATCCATCCCACGATTTACAATAGCTAATTCCTTCTCCTTCCTCCACCAAGCCTGAGCGAGGGCCCCTATATGCTTCAGTGCATGAAGTGAGAAAGCAGGAGTGCATTCAGTCTGACCAGGATTGATTCTGCTTGGCTACAGCTTGCCAATCATCTGAACCTTTAATTTGTTTTTTCATAAGTTCTTATTTTTCCTCTACTGCTTCCTTTGCAGAGCATGGAATATCAGTGATCTTAAGTAGCTGTGTATGAATTCTCCAGAAAAAAACTATGATCTTTTGAAAAGTTGAATACTGCTTCTGACTTCACAGACCTGCAAAAATCTAATCGGTGGTTTTGATGGCTCAAGGAAGATGAGACTTTTCCCTAATTGTGTCTTGAGTTTGACTGCTAGGTAAAGATGAGCACTGATTGAAGCCTATAAAGAATTCATAAATTTATTAAGAAAAGGATCATTATAAGCTTATTCTTTGGTTCTTCTTTTTCTAATTGAGCATTTAAAATTCTCTAAGTGCTGTGTAAACAGTAGGCAAGTGATCTTCATATACTGCACTTCTCTGAACTCTATAGCCCCACTTTATGGATACAGAAACTCAGAAGTCCTATCCATGTGATGACAGGGATTTTTGATACAGGTTTTTTTAATTTGCATTTTTAAAAACAACAAAGATTTAATTCCAACCATAAGTACATCTAAGCACTACAGATTTTTCTAACCCTTTTGAACTCAGGAGATTTTTGTTCTGCACAATATTGTGTTGAAGTAAGTTCATGTTTTATGAAGGAGGACTTCCAAACATTCATTCTGTATATGTGAAAACCGAACATATATTCTGACCTTTAGTTTTCTACCTTTTAACTGTATGCGATGCCAACTTCTTGTTTTATGACAGATTGCTTTCTTTAAGTGCTGGTGGTGCCAGAACTTCGGTATCCCTGTGGATCTTGGTTTCTTCAGAGAACCCCAGTGTTGTGTGAGGTGTGACTTCTCTTTGCAAAGTTGGGTTGACTCTTCCTCAATGTGTTGGATACATCCATGTGCCAATTAATTTGATTCTTTAAAAACATTTCTGCTCATTTGTCCCATACGGGTAACGCAGTTCAGGTCTATGGCTCCCCAAGTCTCTGCTGGAATCTTTTAAAAAGTTAGCATCACATTAACTACTTTCCAGTCCTCTGTTACACAGGCAGTTTTAAGTAGGATGTTACACTGCATGGCTGGCAATTCCTAGTGTCCCTATGGAACCTGATGGGTCAACACTATCCGGTCCTAGCAATCCGTTATGGTTTGTTTTAGTCCATTTTATCAATATATTCTGTAATCTCGTCTACTAGCCTCTGCCTATCACTAGTTTTGCACGTTTCTCAAGTTGTTTTTTGACCTATCTTTTGTTCCTGTCCTGAACTTACAAGAACTCGTGATTCTTTCTATTTTGTGCATTTCAGTACATCATTCCTCTGCTGTTCAGGCACGCAGGCTTTCTTATGGGATTCCTAAAGTTTGGGGTTTTTTTGTGAGAAGTGGTAAATGTTTGCTCTGTGCCTTCATTAGGGTGGTTTTTAACTGTTTGTGTCACTTACAAAGATTTTTTTTGTCTATCCTCTCTTAACAAATCTCATTTTTGTGCAACTTTGAAATAAACATAAGATTTTTTGCCTTTGTAGATCCTGCAAAGAATATCAAGTGCCAGTACTGTGTGATCACTGTGACTTTGTACGGTAACATTATGAACAAGGTGTTGCATTCAGGACCAGCTGAGGTGTTGCTTCTCCTATTGAGGTTCCCTGTCTAACTAACTGCTCCACAAAGCAGTCGTTTATGGTATCTAAGGATTTAGTCTCAGCTTCGTGACCTGGTAGGACATCTGTTCAAACTACATGGGGGTAATTGCAGTCTCCCATTACCATTGTGTTTCCTTGCCCTCTCAGCCTCTTTGCTGTCATTCAGGACGTCAGTCACCTATCAATCAAGCTTATTGTCATGTCCTTATTTCCACTCTGGGCAGGTTTATCAGGACCTATGAGATGGATTGATGCCACGTTGTTGGCTGCAGGGTTGATTGCCCAGCCACCGCTTAACAGGGGCTGTCAGTAGGCGTTTTCACAGTACTGCTTATTGTTGTCAGAAATACTGCTTTGAGAAGAAAATGACCTGATAAAGGAGAGGGTATGCAGCGTGGAACAGGAGTAACTTTTCTACTCAGACTGTCAAGGAGGTGCCGTGCTGCTGTCCATGCGGTATTTCAATTGAGCGTGTACTCTTGAGACTGTTATTTTAAAAAGCACATCTGGTGACTCTCCCTCTTGTATACTGGTTTTGGTTTAGTAGTTTCATATGATTAACTTGCTTGTTTTATATATATTGCCCACATATACCACGTGGTATTGTTTGAATTAAAATCTAGTCGTTGAATTTTTGTTTATGTGTGTAAACTGTACCTCAGATTTTGCCTGCATACACTGACTGAAGTCATGACTGATCATAGAAAATAAAAAGGCTGAAAATAAGCCTAAATTAAATATACTTAATGCCTGATGCAAAATAAGCGTGAAACAATTTCTCTAACTCAATTAAATTTTAATATTTTTTTTTGCACTGAAATTCAACTACACTAAATAGAAATTTGAGTGACAACTTAGTCTTCTTCCCTGTACCTGCTATATTTTGAAGCGTGAACAACATTCATTAATAAAAATATCTGATTAACAATACCCAGCAAATATATAATAAAAATATCTGATTAACAATACCCATCAAGTATACAGCTTTCATTGCTAGGCACAGATACAGATATAGCTACAGACATAGATACAGACATAGATAAAAGGACATAGATATAGATATAGATATGCATATAGATATCATAAAGAGTAAAATCTAGTATTTTTATTTCTTAAAAATTACTAATAAGATCTTCAACTACTAGTGATATTACTAACTAGATACCATAGCCTTAGGTACAAGCCATGTACACAGGTGTGTTCATATTTACACTTCAAATCAGTTCTAAGGATGGTAAATTGGTCAAGGAACTGAACAATATTATTTATATCAGTATCTCAGCTTAGGACTCCATACTTTGTTTCTGTTTGGGAAACACACATGGGTCTTTCTGTGATTCTTTCATGATTTTTTTTAATTTTATGGGAGCAGGTGCATGCTTTATAGCCAATTTTTAACTAGAGACATGAAAAATTGATTTCTTAGTAAATAATCTTGACTCACTTTTGAATGACTGTACATGAATAATTTTCACATCTAGAATTGCCTTTACTTGTTTTTAAGCATTCTTTATATGGGCATTATGCTGAAGTATTCAGATCTTTTTAATTTTATAAATTAAAGACAAAGTATTTGAGAGTAGAAGTGTTTACTATAAAAAAAATGAACTATAAGATAAAATGTAACATAAAAATAAATTTCCATACAAAATTGGAAACAAAACTGTTGAACCATATTGCATCTATGCAAAATCTATTTTCTTTAATGCAGAAAATTTCTCCAGAAAACTGAAAAAGTGAAAGCAAATAAAATCAAATGAAAGACTAAGATAAAACCCATAATGATTGTGGACATGTTGTCTTATCCACTGTCTTTACAGGGAGAATGTATTTGTTGTATTTGTTTCTGAATACATAAAAGGTGTTACATTGCAATATAAAGCCATCATCTACTTTTCAGTTTTGATTTTTAATGTGTTAAGGTTTTGAAACTTAGAACAGAAATAATGTAGTAATCCTGTGAAATCAATGTGCCTTTCTTATGTTTTATGTCATACTTCATATTTGCTACAACAATTTATTATTTCAGCAATCCTTTGTAAAAAGTAAAATCACATAAGCCATTATTTTGTAGTTGAGATTGTAATCCCCATTGCTATATTTCTCAACTGAACGTACAGATTTAATTAAATTAAAGCACTTGTTCATCAGCTTGTCCACCTAAATATCCATTTGGTATTTAAACATTAATTTAAAGTA
Source organism: Phoenicopterus ruber ruber (assembly GCA_009819775.1). NCBI lineage: Eukaryota > Metazoa > Chordata > Aves > Phoenicopteriformes > Phoenicopteridae > Phoenicopterus > Phoenicopterus ruber. The sequence goes on along the minus strand of CM020246.1, from coordinate 62,352,654 downwards.
ATGTTATGGATAACTGGACTTGTGTCAGTGTGATTTAAGGACTGCCTGTACTGCTGTCTCAGTTAGACTTATCTAGAATAATGTGCTTTATAACAGCTTTTTGTGTTGTACTAAGAGTCTACTGCACACGTAATGGCAACACAATCAAATGTGTAACATATTGATAATGAACACTCACAGCTAAGAGCACTGCATAGCTAAAACATCCTGACTAATCAGATACCCAAGGGACATGACACAGTGGAGAATTAAGCAAGTAATGAAAATACCAACAAGTCCTCTGGGCACTAAAAGAAAAGGGCAAATAGAAACAAGTGCTTCTTTGATGCATTTTGTAGCCAAACTAATGAAATCTACATGGCTGTATGAAGAATCAGATGACAATTTGGGTGGGTGGTGCATTTTTAATGTAACCAGAGTTTAAAATTTAAATCAGTACTTGTCTTCCTTTGGAGTTTGTAACCTTTGACTAAAGAGAAAAAAGTAAATGGGAAAATATCCAAGAGCGTCAGTGACACAGAATTTGCATCATGATCTTCAGCATGTTTAAGAAAATTTAAAAATATTTTCCTGTCTTCTCTTTGCTCTACAGAGGAGTTCTGTGAGAATATCCATAAATAAATATTATTTAAACATTTTTAAATCCATATGTGAGGTAGATGTAAATAAGTGTCAAATGGAGAGGTTACGCAAAATGTAGGGGTGGACATTAAAATGAGAGGAATGACAAGATGTAATTGCTATCATCGCTCATAACATGGTATCACAGATGTAGGTTAAAACAGCTGTGCTTTGCTTCTGCTCAGTTACACATCAACCATTGTAAACCAGTATGCTTGAAGTAAATGTTATGGGTTAACACCATACCTTAACTACAGTGAAGATTTTTAATGGGTCTCTAGCCCAGTAAAGAAATAGCTAGCTGAAGGCAAAGTGCCCAAATAGCACACAGTTAATAATAACGTACAGTACATTTCCTCAGAGAAAATAAATGTATACTGCAACACATAGTCACTTAATCAACACAGGAGAAAAGTAAACCATCTCTGAAAAGCCATCTGAGATCAAATTTCCACCAGTATTTTCACCTTACTGTGAAATGGACGGGGAAGTTGGAAAGGGTCTTGTGCCACACTGCCTGACACCTGTGCTATAGGCATTTCGGAGGGGGTTTACTTCAGATTAGCGCTGGTCTGAGTGCCTGATAGCCACGGCACTACCAAAGCGTCTCCCCTGGGCTGCCTTTCTGGTTTACCGTCAAATGAAAGAAGCGTGTGCCCTCCGGGAACTGTGACCCAGAGGATGTGGGGATGAGCAAGAGGTTCACTCAAAAGTGCACACCTGACCCAAACCAAAATGCTCATGCAGGTGTATCTACTGGGAACGGACTGCAGAGGGTATGTGCCGGACTGGGGATGTGAAGAGCCCAGCCTCTGTGTTTTCCAGAGCTGTTCTGGGAATTGCTACATCTCCAAATGTCTCCACTTAACCAGAGCCTGTGGTATTTGTATTACTTCCCTTCTCAGTCATTCCTTGGAAAATGTCTGCTTCTCTTTAGTCCCACATCTGAGTAATTACTTGTACCTGAAATGCATCCAGCTCTTACCTCTGAGCAACATATGCCTGACATGGGTAATTCCTGGAGAGGCTGGTGGCCAGCATGCTGAGTGTCTGCACAAACAACCTCTATTAAAAAATCTGCCCCTTGGTGTACTCCATTCACATTCTTCTGTAAGTCGTTAGCCACTGCAAGCTGAAAAATTGCATCTTTGCTGAGTAGAAGTCAGGACAACGCGTTTGCCCTGAGGGAAGGCTAAGACCTAGCTTGCTGCCTGGAATGAAAAGCACATCCAAGGTGAGTTTAATTCTGACAAATGCAACCATAAGCTGCTTTGATGGGATCCGATCAACTTGCAAGTGGGAAAGTTCAGTAGACTGCTTACAACAGTAGAGAAAAATAACCTCTGAATTTTCCGTAGAGTAGGATGAAATATTTTGTGAATATCTGTAATACCGACAGAGAACCTAGCCTTCTTTTGAAGAGCTGGATCGAGCTGTCAGCCAAAATGTAAGTCATCTTAATAAACAGCAAAAAGTTTGACTGAAATGAACAACAAAGGCAAAAAGGAAAAGAAGAGCAAGAAACGGCGAAATTTCATCATTGCTCAACGTCTTTTCAACTGTTTGCCAAAGTGACACAGACAGAAAAAGAGCAGGAGTTGGTAACAGATCCGAGTGACCCTGTACGTCTGACCTTTTCCTCACTCTGCTTAGGAGTTCAATTCTGAAAGCAGAAAACATCTTCGATGTGTGCCTAGTCCAGGAGACAAACCTTCTTCTTTGAGCACTTATTGGTCCCCATATTTGTAATGGCAAGAGCAGAACCTGGCAAGAAAAGAAGCAGGGTGGAGGAACTTAAATCATTTTAATCATAATTTAAATCAGTACGCAGGAAATCTTGCTTTAATGAACCTTATTATCTTATTTTTCATAAGTAATTTTTAGTTACTTTCACAAAGGAAGGTTGATTCTCATTAGCTGGTAAAACCGTTGTACAGCTTGTTTATGGCTAATACAGAATTTACAGTAAGTATGATATTTTTTGCTTTCTGGAAGGATCTGTAATATTTGTGTAAGCAACTATACAATTTAACATAGATTTTATCTACATTTAAGTGTTTTGTTTTATTATTAGAAAGTCATTCTCCTCTACTTTCCTGATATAGAGTATTTAACTTTTCTTTGTTTATGTCTGTCTCTGTAGAAATTATAGAAATGTAGAAAATGAGATGGAGTTTAAAAAAAACATAAAGCAATATTTTAAATTATTTTATTCATGATTGGAAAGACATCTTTAAATAATCTAAGTAACATAACATAGACATCTAATGTCCCAATAGTTTTCATTTTGAACTGATGTAATGAAAACAAATTATTATATACAGTTAGTGGCATGAAGGAATTAATATTGACATGAAGTTTTTTAAAACTAGCAAGTCCTATCTTTTCGCACTTTAATCATGTAGGTGAGAAAAGTGAAAAAGAAAAAAAGTCTATCTACTTCTTAAATTCACCGTACCTTTCATAATTGTGGAACTAGTCTTTGGGCTGAACTATATGAATAAATTAAAATGAGAGAAGTATTTTCTCAGCATCATCAGAAGAAGCTGTTGATAACGGGAAAACTCTGGGTCTGTATACATATTATGTGTCTCTCTGTTTAGGTACAGTGGAAAGGATTTTTACCTGGTGTCTTGTTTGTTTCTAATTTCAGAAATAGCTTTCTATCTTACCCTTTTCTGTTAAACCAATCTATGCCAAATCCTGCAAACAGATTTAAGTATATTGGAAACCTGGATTATTCAACAGCATAGAGGTCTGTTTTCCCCCTGTTCTGAAAATTTAGAGATATTCCTATTGATGTTACAGAAAATGATGGCTGGTATGCCATCAGGAATGTTATATTATAAAGCAGAATACGTTCTCCATCATGCCCTTTTTACTCTAATATTGTGTATCTACCTGAAAGCCTGCAAGATGGTGATACTGTAAAATGATTTTCTGTTCCCATATGTTTTACTTTAATAAGAACTGCAGACCACCTGGTTTAACTAGTTAATTTTAGAGACAACCAGGGAATATATAGCTGTGGCTATAGCATATAGAAAGGTGCATTAAAATGAATTATGTATTTTAAAGCCATAATAAATGAAGTAGCAAAGAAAATGATACAGGAAGTTGACCAGAGGCCCAGACCCCAAGCTCTACTACAGTATTTGTGCAAGATGCAGCTTTGGTAAAGTGTTCCTGCAGCTGATTGCAACCCGTTTATTATTTTAAATGCATAGTGATATGATTACTTTGACTAGCACTTACTTTGCTACGTTACTAATGTAATGTGTCCTCATACAGTCCAAAGATCAGTTGCAAAGTTCAGTAGCCAATCTCCATGGCCAGCTTCCAAACTACTGTAGTAACTCTCTTATCTGTGGGAACAGCTGATATAATACAGCAGTTTTTCATTGCAAGGTGGGTTCTACTCTCCTCTGCCAGAAACTGAAAGCCGATACAGTCATCTGCAAATGTCTTCTTGAGTCGCTGTTTCTCCAAAAAGTAAAAAGATATATTCTGTGAATTTAGTTTGACAATGACAAGAAAGCAATCAGAAGAAGTCAATGTGGATTTACCAAGGAAAAATTGAGCTTGGTCAGCCTGACTGCTTTCTACAATGAAATGACTGACTATGTGGATGAGGGGAGGGATGTAAATGTGAAATAGCTTGAATTTAGTAAGACTTTTGATTCTGCTTTCCACAGCATTCTCATTTGGAAGCTGAGTTGAGATAGGCAGGACAAACAGACTGTTAGGCGGACTGAAAATTGGCTGGACAACCAGAATCACAGGCAAGTAATCAATAGCTTGACATCTGGCTGGAATACCTACTTAGCCAGGCGTCTGTACTGAGGTCTGTATTGTTCAATAGCTTCATCAGTGACCTAGGTGACAAGACAGAACACATCAGCAGCAAATCTGCGGACAATGCTAAATCATAGGGAGTGGCTGGCACATCCAACAGCAGTGCTTCAGTCCAGAAGGACCCTGAGAAACTTAAGGATTGGACCAACAAGGTATTGGTTCTGCCACAAGAAGGGCAAAGATCTGTACCTGGGACAGAATAACCCCTTTCATCAACCGAGACTGGTAACCACCTGGCTGAGCATTAGCCCTGGGGGGTTACGGCAGAGTATGTGCCAACAGCACACCTCAATCACAAAAGCAGAGAAATGTAGCCACACCCTGGAAGAGCCTGATCCACCAGATGAAGTTCTCTTGTTCCATGTGGCTAAGGTGAGGCTGCACCTAGAATATGGTGTCCAGTTTTGGGCCCCCTGTTCAAGGTGGATGTTGAGAAACTGAAAGGAATCCACTGGGGCTACCCAGATGGATAATGGCATACAGCATGTGACATAGCAGTAGAGAGAACTGGGCTTGTTTAGTCTGGCAAAGAGGAGGTTGAGAGGCAATTCAGTACCTTCCTACAACTACCTGAACAGGTGTTGCAAAGCTGACAGAACCAAATTCTTCTCTGTAGAAGCAGAAGGGAAAACAAGGGGCAGCAGACACTAGTTTCAACTTGGAAGTTTAGACTGAACATGAAGATTAACTTCTTCAGCGGGAGAGCAGTGCAGCACTGGAAGGGGTACTGGTATCCAGAGAGACTGTGGAAAGCCCAGCAAAACTCAGCTGCACAAAGTTACAGCTGGCCCAGTTCTTGTGTTGCAATAGTCCTGCTTCAAGCAGGAGAGGTTCCTTCCAACCAACATTTCTGTGAGTCTGTGACTCCTCCAAACTCTGCTTTCTGCAGTAGGTTCATCTGATGATGCAGATGGATAAAATCCTCTTCATTTATCTTTTTTTTTTTTTTTTCTTTTTTTATGTGCCAGGCTGGTAGGGACTATTACAGTTTTCAGTTTGTTTTCCATGAAATTTTTCAAACCAAAAATCTTAGGTGGTTGAAGATGAAACAATTGGAAGTACCAGACCAGTTACTATAGCTAATATCACAGAATTAAAAATTGCAAAACCTCAGGCAAAACAAGGAGAACTCTGAAAAAAACAAAACAAAAAACCAACCAAACAACCCACCAAAACCACCAAACCCAAACATTTGTAATCCTTGGCACAGGGTTTTATTTGGAAGAGCTAATGTATGCCCAATAATATCCTTGGCACAGGCTTTTATTTGAAAGAGCTAATGAATACCCGATAATATACTTGTGAAATATAAAAATGCAGTTGGATAAAGGGTTAGCTAGGTGTGTATGCAAAACCTTGGCCGCAGTGGTGGGAAGAAGGTTGTGTAATTTGTAATTAGCTAAAGTAATTTGGAATTGATCTGAAATTCACAGCTTTAATCGCTGTATAGAAGAGAAATTCAGTCACGCTGGATTGATGGCATTGTGACACTTGAAAGATATTGAGTTGCTTTATTCATAATGCAGATAAAGCCAAGACTTATCCTTCTGAAAACAAAATGGTGTCTGAATACACAGTGATTATCTATTGAAAAAACGAACTCTCCAGACAATTAATGTATTTTTCAAAAATATTTTATACCGTTTAAGAGACTTTAGTGTAAACTATTAAAGTCCTAACATATGATATTTGTAAAAAACTGTAGAATACCACAGTGTTCAGGGGCTTACATGATAAAATACATAAGTTCTGTTCCAGTAAGTTCTATTTTTCAGATCATAGAAAAACTGCAAAGAAAATCCTGTTGAGGGAAAACTGCAGTGGATGCTAAGAAAAGGAAAGCTCTCGGTTTCTAATTCTGACCTTATTAATCAACTGTGCACTGGAGCTGCACAGTGCACTGGCATTCATACATAATGAGAAATGGGGAAATCATTCTCGGCAGACACATGGCACAGGGAATGCTGGACTATTTTAAAAGCTCACTAATGAGGATCAGGGACTTTCAAGTCCCCTTGCAGAGTTGCTATTCTCCTTTGTTTAATTGTGCCAGTTAAGGAGTACGCTGTACTTCCTTCCTCAGCTATCGTTTTACAAAGGCATGGGTAAATCTAGCTGAAGCAGTTCCTAATTTGGCCCATCTCACTGTTCTGTGCTCTTGAACTGAGCGTGCAAGTGACGAATCCTGCTTTATCTTGACTAGCATTTGTACCTGCGTGCTCAGCATTCAGTAAATCTGGAGGAATAAGTGAGCATCAAAAGATACACTCCTTTGATGATATTTTCAGGAACCAATCTGGACAGATTCATGGATTTTTCTTTCAAGGCATCAGCTGTCTCAGCATAAAATCATGTAATGTGTTGCATGCTACTTTTATATGGGAAAATGTTAATTGCTGCCATCAGTCACAGAGCTGGATGTAGCTTACAGGTAGATTGAATTTAGGCAGAAAGAGAAAAAATGCCTTTTTATGTAGTGATAACCACTAGGTCACATGGGAAACCTGACGAGATGTACAGCATGTGATTGGGAATGCTTGGGGAGAATTACAGCCAAAGGAATTCAGGCAGTAGTGTTCCAGGTGGAGCTGCAGCTGTTGCAAGCTGAAGCAGCATAAAACTCAGTCTTGCATGATGTCACAATGTTATTCTACATACCATTAAATTATCAATATAAAGATAAGCTCCCACCTAGAAACTACTAAAACCTCCCCTTCTTAGAGATATTGATTGCCCGAGCGTGCGTAAGCGTGAGACAGGAAACAAAAGCAAGCATGAAAGAAAGATTGCGGAGATGGACTTTTTCTTGTGTGGATGTTTGCCTGTACTATGTTCAGGGAAAGGAGGTTTTAGGTACATTCAATATAAACAAAAAGATAACATCAAAGAAATACCTGATTTGCATAATTGATTTTCCTTCTAGGGCAACATTTAAAGAGAATCAAACAAATTACACATACTAAAAGACAAACACACGCTAAACAAATCTTTAGAAGTCAATAAAGTAGATGTTTAAAATACTAGTTAATGAGTTTCTAATCACGGTAGATCTCAGAGTTGATATTCTTCCCAGATACGCACCTCTCTTTAAAAGTAAGAAACAATTATGTTGCACGCACTTAAGAGGACATCTGATACTCAGTGGCTATGCATGCTATTACTTTGTTGCCTTACCGGTTATCAGTTTGACATACATGTTATACATAAGGCCATTTTGAATATCTACCTATCAGCACTTAGTATTTAGTTTTCAATTTCCCTAGAGTGTTGCCTACTCACAAAATGATTATTTAAAAGCCAGTATTCTAAAAATAGATAGCATGTTAGCACTCATCAGACCATAGGAATAACAACAGCAACTAAGAACCTATTTCCCAGATACAGCAGAAATAAGACCATGTTATTTTATTTTTATAGACAGAAAAGCCTATCCTAATGATGACTAACTGGTTCCATCTAAGTTTTGTTATTTTTTGACATGTAGCTAGTTTTGGCTAAATGAAAGGATGCAAAAATAATAGATAAACACTTGGGCTTTAAGTGTTATTTAAAATTTTGTGAAGTTTTATAGAAGAACTGGTTTTGTATGTATATATACACATACAAACATATATAAATTCGACAGTATAAAGTTGGCCTAAAGTTAGGATCCACATTCATCTAGAATTATTAGTCCAGTCAAGTAACAGGGCCATGTCAAATTCTGACTACATCAATTATTGCAGTATTATCTTTACAAATATTTGTAGCAGTAATGCTCTACATTTTACAATTTAGTTAAAATGTAGTAAATCTAAAATTTCAGAAAACCTGAAAGTATGTTGTAAAAAAACAACACCTATGCCAGTAATTCCTCTGTGTCACTACCAATGCTAGTGCAGTGGGTTGACCAGACCCGGTACAGCTAGGGACGTAGGAACAGCCCTTTCCAGAGCGTGATCTACATAAACCACTGGTGCTAAAATGATCCCAGATAAGAGTTCCCAATAAAGGAATAGTGCTGACTGATTATTATCTCATATATATGCATAATGATGAAGTAATAGTAGTAACAAAGTTAATCTTTTGCTCAAGATGATACAAAAAATCATAATTGTGCATATGTACATAGTATATAGGCACCAGGTAAATAGCTTTAAAATACTTTTTAAAAAGAATATCAGAATGGCTGGAAGATCATGATATGAGAACTAATGAACCCAATACTGGCAGGAGATTCTTTCAGTAATCTATTGCAACCACAGAAGTGTGTTAAAAACAATAAAAAAGAAGCCAGGTAATGTAATTAATTTTTTTCAAGTAAATTAACAAAGTCTCTCACAAGCAGATATTAAAGAAAGTCAGGAGGTAAAAGACAAATTACTGCCTTGGGCAAAAGTAGGAAGGAAACAGATAAGCAAAAGATACAAAATGGTACACTTTCTCATGACAGAAAGATAAAAGCAGATCTATATTAAGTCCTGGTGTTGTTTAGTATATAGAGAGCAAGGTAACTATGTTGTTTAGGTATGTCAGAAAAAAAAAACAACAACAAACAAAACAACAAACACAAGGAATTTCACAGGGACTCATGGAGTGGACTGGAAATGACGGAGGGAAATCAGCAATGATAAATGCAGCAGTAATGCACACTGAAGGGGAAAAATTGGCTACTTGTACATATTACGTCTAAATTAAGTGTACTGACTCACAGGGACATGGGCATTAATCTGGACAGCACTACAATGAGAAGCTGCAGGTAGAGGAATGAAAAGATACAAAGAAATATGAGAAGTGGTAATAAGGAAAACTACAGAGAAATCTTCTGCTAAAAAGATTGGGCAGATGCTTACTTGGAACACTGCTGGTAAATCAAAAAAAATGAAATCATTTACTGTAAGCAGATTGATAACAGGAAACAAGAAACTTTTATTTAATCAAGGTCTGCATTTGTACTTTCAGTAATTTTCCTGAATAGTTGTTCATTCTCATTGACTTATATAAACATTAAAACATGGAACCTTCACACTTGTTTACTTGCTTTCTTTGCTGAAAATTACAACACTTTATATCTATAATTATTTAACTAAATAGCTCATAGGTATTTGTTCAGATTACTATTTTTTTTCTTTTCATTAGTTTAGAAAGTGTTCAACAATTCATCTATGTTTATTACATTTTCATGTTCTTTATAATTGCCTTTTTTTTTTAATTACATTCAGACATTTTATTCTAAGTTTAGGCCAAACTGTATTTGGATTGAAATAGGAATTCAATTGAAATGTAACAAGAAGTATTTTAAATTAGTCTAAGAAAAGCCAGTGGAAATGGATACATTTTTAAAAACAGAAGATTGATAAAGGAGCAATAACTGGAAAAAGGTAAATGTTAAACACATCTTCAGAAAGGCAAGTGGGAGAACCTGGGAAAGTACAGGATAGTCAAATTCACCTTAGCAGATGAGTGTCTTTATGTGGCAGTTCCTCCTGGAAACCATTTTCAAGCACGGGAAGGACAGAAAGGTTATTGGGCACAGCCAGTGTGGATTTATGAAGGGGAATTTGTGTTTTACCAACCTGGCTGGCTCCTGTGATGAAATGGCCAGTGCTATGTAAGGATGTCATTTATCTTGACTTTCTATACAGTCTCCTGTAGTATTTTGCTAGCCAAACTGTAGGCTGGGAGGGCCAAAAGGAAGATCAACAAAGAAACATGCTAAGCTTTACACTTAGTATGTAATAGCCCAAGGCAACAGAACACGCAGGGAACTGACTGGCTACGGCGCAGAAAAGGAGCTGGAGGTCCTGGTGGGCAAATTGAACAGGAGTCAGCGGTGTGCCCTTGTGGCCAGAGCACGGCCACCCGTCCTGTAGTCCCTGTTTTTCATTCATCATCTGGGAGTAGAAAACCACAATTCTGGCTTCTTCAGTTTCCAGCCTTTTGAAGAACTGCTTTCAATGGAAAACAAAACAAAACAAAACAAAGCAAAACAAAACAAAACAAAAGAAGCATTTACTCTGAAGTAGTTCACTACAGCTAAAGTATTGGCAAAGCATTTTCTACACATAAGGATTCAAAAAGATTTGATTTTTATACCCACATTTGCTGCACTGGAAATACTGAAAATAATATAGGTGCACTAATATATTGCACTAGGATTTATTTGTAAAGTTTGAGCTGACTTAAAAAATTAAATGTTTCCCAACTTTCTGATTCTGTGTATAGTTATGCAGCCTTTAATTTTCATATCTGAGGAAGGTCATAGATGTGGCACATAACCTGATTTATTAAAATAAATTGTCAAGGTTATAGTAGTTTTAGGCCTTAACGTAAGATTATCATATTTTTGCATTTAATTCTGATTCTTTTAAAAATGTATTCATTTAATTTAAATGAACACAATGGTAGTTATTTAGTCTACTTTCAGTGCATTTAATATTAAACAGGATATTGCAAAATTAGAGGGGATTCACCAGAGGGGGGAGAACGATTCATACAATTGCATTCATACCTATGCAAAAACTCTGATTTGAAGACAAATATAAATTATTTCTCTACAAGGAGGGGAGGTGTGGTAACAAGGTGCTCAGAAGTCTTCCCTGCTCCTGCCTTCATTTCCTCCTATGAAAAGGAGTGTCTGATGCTCTCCTCCCTTCTCTTGTCCACCAGTTTTGTCCGTGCATCCATTGTTAGCTGTGCTCCTGCCATTTTCCGTACTCTGCTGTCATGACAGGGGGACACTCTGAGTCTTCCTCAGTACAGAGATACCGTATATTTTGTAGTTTCCCTGTCTCCATTAGACTTTTTATCTTGTACCCAGTCTCACATGCCTTTCAGGACCAGTCATCAGTTATCCAGTCACTCTGAGCTTTGTATATGTCTTTGTCCTGCTGTGTGAAACTTGTGACCCAGACTCATAAGACTTAGATTTAGAAGTCAATTCTAATCATTTATTTAAGTAACCTATCACAGCGACCATCAAGAGGAATATGATGAAATGAGTTTATGGTATCGGTTGCAAGATTTCCCAGGCTGAATCAGAAGAAAATGGTATTCAGTTCAGTGCCTTCTTGTTGTGAGACTGACACAAAACACAGTCAATCACCCGGTCTTGACCACTAGAACAGCTGTTTTGTTACTGCTTTGTTCTAACAAATACCTTGGTGATCTTAGCTAAAGTGTAAGAGTTATTTGTATTTCCTTTGAAATATTAAGTCTGTACCTCTTGTCATATATCCATATTGTAGGAAAAGCCCATTCTGAGACTAAAGACTGGATGAAAGTGTTCAGGATTTGCTAGAGCATCTTACTCTCAGCTAATGTTCGTCTTTAATCAGGAAGCTTTAAATCATATTAACTATACTTGTGATCTCTGCAACCGTTTTTCCATCATCATCCAACTGTGAAGGAAAGGATGAGAGTGACAAGCAGTCAGTAGTCACATTGTCTGTTTCAGGCTGCATTTTAAATTATATATAAATTAAAGAAATCTTGTTAGCAATTATATAATTCATTACACTGCTTGTTCAGTTCTTTTTTGTCTTAACAGTGTCATGTTTGACTCAACCACAATGATAGGCAATGTTTTCCTGTTAGCCATATGAGTGATTAAGAACTGCAGTTCAGACATCTCATACTGTCTCCAAGACTGGCAATCACTAGGTATTTCAATGCAAAAGAGCCTTCTACTGAGCCAATGTGAGATAAATTACCTCTTTGAAGGTTTCATCCTAATGTTTCATAGACAGATACTAGTTTAAACCTCAAAGACAGAGATTTTTTTCACCTTTCCAATGTTTGTTAGCAACATTTTTATAACTGTTCTGTAGACTTGATATGTGTAGAAAAGTCCAAAACTTCTGTGTATCTTTCACATCTTACAGCACTGAGTCCTACCCCCTCATTACAGCATGTTCTCACAGCACTGTGCACCACAGTATCGTTGTATCACTGCTGTTGACGTATCTGCCACCTTATTTTGATGCAAGGTCTACAGCTTGCAATACCACACTGCATGAATACTCACCTTTGAATTGTTTCATGAGGCATAATGGTTGGTTCCCTTTGCTTCTTCATACTTTGTAAGTTCGCATTTCCCATCCTAGAATGGAGAAGATATGCAGAGAAAGAGAGTAACGCCAAGGAATAGAGGAAAATGCAGAATATTAAAAAGGTCACAACAGTATGGCACACTATTTTAATTCATAGAATGTGAGACAGTCTAAATGCTTCCTGACACCTCATTCTAATGACAAATACTGTAATAAGAAACATAAATGGCACAAATTATTCCATTCACTTGACAAAGATTATGAAAGCAGGAAGAGGTGCAAAATTAATCAGTTCTTTTTGTATAATTGTATTCATGTAGTGGTCTTTAGCCATATTATTTAGAATGACTAAATAACAGATCTAACTTAGCCATTAACTATAATAAAAGAAAATGGGGAGAGATTTTCCTTAAATTGATTATTCCATTTTTTAAATAAAAATCATTAAGGAACTGGATTACTGTTAAATCATTTTCTGTTCATTTCAGTATAACTTTTTCTGGCATAGTGTGTTGTATTAACTTCCTTCTTTCCAGGAAAGGCTCCAGTGGAGCAAGAATCACATTTAACTCTAGAGGACAAAATTGATCAGAATTTATTAATAGGTTTCTTACTGTGCCTGCTAGTATGCTGCTGGATTGTTCTTTGGTATCGTAAATATGCTAGAGAGAGTATTTTTATTTGTTCCTGATCATGTTTTATCCAGTTTTGAAGACTGCATAGAGCAAGATTTTTTGTTAATAACAATGCTGTTTTCAATGAAATCCATTTGTCAGAATGGGAACTTTGCTAGCACAGCATACAGCAAGCAGAGAGCGTGTGCTCTTTCAAGCAGCCCCACTAGAGTAGCTGCTGGCACTGAACTGATTAAGAGCTCCTTAACAGTGCAGCTGAGGCTTACCATGGGCTTACCACAGCCACCTCTTTGACCTTGTTACCTGGCGCTCAGGTGCTCCAGGCGCTCATGCCTGTACTGTTTGGCCAGCTATATTCCGTGAAGAACATGCAGAGCTCTGGGTGTCCTTGGGCCTCCCTTCACACACCATAAAAGGGGAAGGTTACCTGTGCCTGAAATTACAGCATGCAACAGTTTTGAGAGGTGTGTGCGGGCTCAGTGAACATTTAAAAGCCATAAGGCTGCTACATCTCCAGAACTGCCAACACTTGAGTGATGGAAGTATCTTGTAGAGCTCTACAGAGCTGCATCTGGTACCTGCTTCTGTACCATTTCTATCCAGTGATAATGGATGCCTCCACTTTAGGATAGTGAACTTACATATGTCAGTTCTAGACTCAAAGAAAGACATGTATCTACCCCAAAAAATTTCACTTAACTTTTGACTCCTAGAGCTAAGAAATATTTGGTAGATTGAGTTTTGCAGCACTGAGAGGACAGATACGGGTGACAGTTTACTGTCCTCCTACTTGTGTCTTCACCCTCTTCTCTGCACACTATGCAAGGCAGATGAGACCAAAATAAAAAGGAGCCATGAAAGAGTCAAACATCTTATCTGTTGTTGAGTATAACCAGGATAAAAGGAAGAGGGGACACAAAGCCCTTTCATCTTGCTAGTTGAATTTTTAGAGGCTTGGGTCCAGAATGCACATGGGTCCCAGGCTTATGATCTTTTCCCCAGTCATATACTCCTTTTTTACATGTTTCTCAGGCTGAGGAACAAGGATCACTCTCCTTAATTCTTCTATCAGTAAGCAGTTTTTTAAAAACAGTGTTCCCCCCTCTCATTTTATACTGTAAGGACAGGCACAAGGCTTTCCACCCTGACTGCTACAGTTTTTACTCATTTTGTCTTACGAGCCATAGCACAAGCATGGCAAGGCTGTGGCTATTAATGCATTGATGTCTCTCACACCAGGGCTAATACGATAAATAGTGGAGTGAGGTTGCTGGGTGTTCCACATCCTTCTTTATTGCAAATAGCGAGCAAGGAAGAGCTGCTAATGTTTCTCACAGGGATTCCCTGGGACACAGGTACATATCCTGTCCAACTACCATCCTTAGTGGAGCAAGGGCCACTTGGGACCCATGAAGAATCACGGAATAACAAAATAATTCAGGCTGGAAGGGAGTTCAGGAGACCTCCAGTCCAACCTCCTGCTCACAGCAGGGTCAGCTGTGAGGTCAGACCAGGTTGCTCAGGGCTTCATCCAGTTGGGTCTTGAAAAATCTTGGATCTTGAAAACGAGCATAGAGACTGCACAACCTCTCTGGTCAACCTGTGCCACTGCCTGACTGTCCTCATGGCGAAAAAGTTTTTTTCCTTTTATCCAGTTTGAACCTCTGTTGTTGCCATTTGTGTCCATTGTCTCTTATCCTCCTGCCACACACTGTTGTGAAGATCCTGGTTCCATCTTCTGAATAATCTCTTCATAAGTATTGGTTGGGTTTTGGTCCCCCCCAAAACCTTCTCTTCTTGAGGCTGAACAAGCTTGTTTTCACTGCAGTTGATCAATATCTTTCTTCCATTTGGAGCCCCATAACTGGATGCAGTACCAGCTGGTCTCAAGAGTGCTGAGTAGAGGGGGATATCGACTTCCCTCCATCTACTGACTGTGCTCCTGTCGATACAGCCCAATATGCCAATGGCCTGTATTGCTGCATGGGGTTCTTCCTTCCCAGCTGCAGGACTTTGCATTGAATTGTTGAATTTCATGAGGTTCCTGCTGGGCATTTCCTCCAGTCTGTATAGGTCTCCATTCAACGGCAGCTTTGCAATTCTATCTGTCTCCTCAACTCTCCAGATTGTAGGGTACAAAACTCATACAGCTGGGGAAGCTGGCCATTTTTACTACTGCAAATAACAGTGCTTTAAAGAGAAGCTCGTAACTCATGTGCTTTTCCACTTGATGAGGACTCATAAACTTGTTCAGAACACAGCATCCCCCCTACAGAATTGCATAAATTCTCCCGGCTCCTCTACACACATGACATGGAACCCAGTAAGTCATATTTTTATTAATCTGCACGCATTGCAATTTGGTCAATAAAATAAACCTTCTCCTCATTTGTCAGTAAGGATTTAATATCAAGCACTTTGCACTACCATAACCTTATAAAACTACAAGCTAGAATGTGAGCATGGGGAGTAGACATACATTGTTTAATGGTTATTTATATGAAGGATCTCATATAAATCAGTGAAAGTATTCATGTAATTAAAGAGATTACAATCTAGTTCTGGAATGCTGTTATATATGCAAAATATTGCACACAAATTTTAAGGGTATGTTACAAGTACTAAGGACGTAATGAGATCTAAACTGTAATCATCCATTCTGTTATACTTTGAGATTATTTTGACACAGAATGCTTAGTTTTGTTTATTTTGCGAATTCATGTAATTCCAATTTGACAAATTGAGTCTTTTGAAATGGATAGGCTGGATTCCAGTATGGATTTCAAGTATGTTGCAAAGGAATCCACAATAGTTTCAGGAAAGTGAACATGTAAATATGCATATACATTCAAAAACACTACTTCACCACAGTCGGGAAAACCCAAACACACTGTTTTGAAAAGAAAATCCACATACCAAAAAGCAAAGACATGCAAGATCCGTGAAGCACCAGTACCAATGTTCTAGATACAAAAAATAAATAAAACAAACAAATTGTAATCACCTTTCTTCGAAATGGGTGCTACACAAAATAATGTATAAATCTTTCATCTCTTCCTCTTCCTCCTGTTCCTCCCGAATCTCCATCATCAGGGCGTCAGACCTCACTGTAGCTCCTTCATCACTCAATCTCCAGAGCAGAGGCCAGGTCAGCTCCTCCAACTCTGAAAGTCCTGTTCTTTAAGAGCTATAGCTCCCACCTTGACCACTGATGGTGTTTCTCCTTCTCTTCTAACACTCAATTCTCCTGAGTTTTAAGGATTCTTTTTTCATTATTTACCCTCGCAAGCCTTAAAAACTCTTCTTGCTATGCTGCTGCCCATTTCTGCGTTTTTTTGCCCCTCTGTTATTACAGCAGCAGTGCAATGCATGCAGTTTCATCACTGCCTGGGCCCTTAACACCTGACCAGCACTGACACGAATCGTTCTGCGTGTTAAGTGTGATGTGTTACAACAACCAGCTCAGCCCCAGCAAACTCTGACCCTTTGGTCAGCAGAGTCACTGGAGCGGTGACTAAAGACTGTGCATGCAGCTCGAGAGAGAGCTCTATGTTCACCTCTTACTCTCTTTTCTTAGAGAAGAAAAGGACCACAAAAGTTACTGGAAGGACAAGCGAGCTGACCTGGTGCCTCTGTGGAGCTAAGGAGAAGGAGTAAGAGGAATGTCAGCATTTGCTGCCTGACAGCCTTCAGCCAGATCTCCTCTGGTATTATCAGCCAGTACAGCGCAGACTGCACCAGTCAGCAAAGACAGAACACATGAAAATTAGATATACTGAGAATCTAGATGAAAAATAGCAATACTATTTCTGTTTTCCTAATCTACAAGAATTTCTCAGACTTCTTTGTGCAGATTACAGCTGTGATTGTGCCCCTCTTCTGCTCCCCCTTTCTTCTTCCTCCATCCTAAATGCTTGAACACAATTGCTTTGAGAACAACTGTCCTTTGTTATCACAGGGCTACATCGGTATTTCAATAGTTTCTGTCTTAATCCACCCAAGATATAAATCCCTAAATTTAAAGAGTTCGTAATATTGAAGCCAGATCCTTCTTCTTCAGAGAATAGTGGTGTACTACAGGGGACTTCCAGTCTCTACCACAACAAAGGCAAGTTTCCCCTTCTTATTTACAAAATTTCCCCTTAGGTTTCCTCCATCCTGGCCCTGTCAATTGAGAGCCATCTACTTCTACTTCCCTTGTCTTGGTGTCCTCTTGGCTGTCCCACGACTACGCAGAACTATTCTTTCCTTTGTGATTTGTCACGTATTGGCAGTTTTGCCCTCTGCCACTTTCCCTTACTTAATCTCTCCCTCACCTCTCTGTTCATATTCAAGTAATATGGACCATACTCACCTTCTCCATTTTTTTTTGCTTCCTCCTGACACTAATATGACTCTATTGACTCAGTTACAAAATACTTACCTCTCCCTTTTATATTTTAACTTTCATTTCTTTCTAATCTATCACACCACTTTGTTGTCACTTTCTGCATGCACCAGACACTGTTGTCAGTTCTGCAAGGTTTTATCTTGCTATTACTCTTGTCTTTCAGAAGCATTTTATGAAATTTTGTATGAATGTCATTATACAAAAATAAATTGAATTGTTACATTTTGTCATTCATGCCTGAGTGAATGTGTCTTATGGAAAAAAACATATCTGAATTTCAAAGTCTTCACAGGATTAGGATTTTCAGGGGTTTTAAATGACATATTTTAAGCATTACCCATAGTGGAGGAACTAAAAAATGTGGCTAAAGGAATTACATATGTGTATAAAGTAACCCAGTACACAGAAATAACAGAAAATAAACTAACAATAATCCAAATTAGTGAGAATTATTATTATAGCGAATTAATGGGGGGGAAAAATGATGACAGTGAGTCATACAAACCTTATTTTTTATCAATTGCTCCAGCAACTACTTAGCTCCATAGTATTATAAAACATTACACAACAGCGCTAAGCAAATGGGTGTGCTCATGGCTCTCTTGCACTTATACTAAAAGAATGGAAAGGTATGCACTGCATAACAATGCATGTACAATAAACCAAAAGACAGACAATCATAGGCAAATTTGGATGTCTAAAGAAAAACAGATGTTCCGTGGGATAACAGGAGAGATACAACTTCAGACATGTAGTATAAAAAGACCAAGACTGCCACAAACAGGAAGTCAGATGAGGATGCAGAAATGGCATACTTATAAGCAATAATAACAATCCTTGAAAATTATTATTCATGTGAGAAAGACCTGTTTCAAAATGGGAAATTCTGCTATATTCTATTTTTAAAATACTGTGATGCAATGAACAAAAAAACCACCTCGAGATGATATTATGGTTCACACCCTTGTCTCCGGAGGTGGGAAAACAAATGAAATGGCAACACAGCTCTCCAGAGGCAGAACGATGGCGGGCTGAAATCTGGTGCTCTCACAGTTGCTCTCTCACATCAGGTGCTGCAGAGCATGTGCTTTATGGGATATGTCAATTGAAAAGCTTCAAGTCTCCTCAGTAAAATCACCCTGCCTTCTACAGCAAATTTTAATGAAGATTTCCTTCACACATGGGAGATTCTTCTCTTGACTGCTTTAAGGGTCTCTCTGTGTCATATGTTGCAGCTCCATAAACTTTCTATGGATCTGGAAGGAAAAGAAACACGTGTGTTCATTTGAAATAATCTATAAAAAGCAAGTATCATAGCTGTAGGTTTGGCAATGGTGGAATTCATGACTCACCTTTTGTTATTGTCTCTTTCTTTGGAAAGGGACATTGTAAATACATACTTCACTACCCTATCCCTTCAGCACCCTGCCTCTCTCACCAGAGGGATGTGGTTCTTCTTCCATACTAGAGCCAAGCAGCTCAAAAAGATTGATTCAATGTTTTTGATAAGAATCAGAATGCAATTGTGTTGCATTGTTCTCAGAACATTTCTCATTAATGGCTAGACCATATCATTTTATTTCTTCCCTTCTGTCTCCCCACCACCACCAACAGAAACCGTAGCTGAGTAAGAGTTTCTAGCTCTTTACTAAGGACTGTAGCAAAGGACAAGAACACCTGAAGCAGAAAGACTTCTTCCCTGCCAGCACCAGAACCACAAAAGTCATAGGACTGGCTTATAAGAAGCGGAGTTTGCATTTTGTCATTTGCAAAGTTACAACTCACACTTTTTCTTTTTGTTTTTAACAAAGTTTTGCATCAAAGAAAGAATGACAAGACCACACATGTAATATTCTTTCAGTGTGGAGTCTATCACTATTCAATAAGGAGGAAATATAAATATAGCTTCAAATTAAAAAAATATTCCCAAGAGGGCTTAGAATTTCAGGGAAGCAGATACCATCATTATCCCCAAATTTTTATTATGCCAACATGTTAATGGCTAACGTCTCATCATAAGATACTTATCATCATCAGTTAGTGTGTTATGGAGATACCTGCATAATATACTCCATATTAAGCAGTCGATTATAGGGAGCTGCTACAGGAAGGAGTTTGTATATATGCCTAACTGGAGCTTACAACTTACTGATTTTTTTAGAATGATTCATACTGTAGTTTTGGAGTCTAGGCTTTATACAACATACCTGTTCGGAAACTGTAATAAGCTGCCTTTGAGATACAATATAATAGCTTTTTCATTTTTAAACAGCTTCAGAAAAGATTTCCTGAGTACTAAATGCTTCATTTAGTAGGGCAGAATTTACTCTTTGACTGAAATGACCAGTTGCTCTAATGTACTTTTCAACTGATGCATAACAGTGAAAGAAAACAAGCAAAACAACTGTAAATGATCAAAAAGAAATATGTTTATGTAAGATATCATTATGTAACTACCTGTTTTCTCTGTAATAGCAAGCCAAATACCATAGGCCATCTGCATGCATAAAATATTTCCACCTACATGGCATGAGGCTTTGATAGTCCTTTGCGGACTCCTTTTTGGTTTGAAATGTAAATATGATCTAACTGCTGTGCTTTCAATTTAATTTCAGTGGGTCTTTTGTCCTGAGCAATTTGAGTTCACTGTCATTTCTTCTAAGTAAACACCTTGAAAGAAAATTGCTCTTTTAGGATCACAAATATCCCAAACATGCGAGTTACAGCTTTTGTATGCTCCAGCTGTTTTCTAGATGAATCATGATAAGACTTGAGACTATTCTTAGCATAATTTCTTGTAAAAGTCCACTAGAAAAGTACCCCAGAAGGTGGTATGCTGCTCGGCAACGAATTCCACGCAGAAATGTAACAATGGAGATGTCCCTCTTTGTGTAGAAAGTATGTTCTTCACAAACCTAGCTTTAGCCTTCGTAGGAGACAATTGCACTTTCCATTACAGTGAGAGCAAGACAGAGATACCTGGTGAGACGCAATAACCCTTTCAAGTCACAGAGTGCAAACATTAAGTATTTTATGCATGCCTGGTTTCTCTTCACTGGTTAATAAAAGACGCAGTTGGTACACTAGCTACTATTTAAGTGTAGGAATGCATAAATTTTGAGATGTGGAAGTCCTCAGACTTTCATCGGAACAGTTTCACCATTTTCTTCAGTCTTCATCTCTGCTATGGAATTGACTGTCAAGTATTTCTTGTTCCCTTTGTGCCTGGTGGAGTTTCTCTGTTAACAGAATTGCTTCATGTAGTGCATGTTGTTTACATTTTCTGAATATATTCAGTACTTTTCTTGATCTAAACAATGGAAGTGGTTACAGCCACTGAGCTGATAGTTACTTTCTAACAGATAGTTTCATCAGATTACTGTACACCAGTGCAGTGTTGCAGTAGCCCAGATGTGAAATCTGCAAGGGGCCATGCTTGTAAGAATCAGTCCTAGCCTGATTCAGAAATGAAAGAAAAAAACATGGAAACATTTTTCCTGATCCAAGAGATTGTAAAAATCTGTTTCACAAAGCCTGTCTCTTAGCTATGTTTCCTTTGACATTATTTGAGTTCCAGTAGGACACATGAAAGGTGTATAAAAAGAAAAAGGATTTAACCATATTCTTGAAAGTGCTGTCATCCGTTATGTCCATCATATGGAGATGACAGCCCTCATGCTATCTCCATAGGACTGAAGGGTCTTTAGACATATCAGTAGGAACACACTGGGCAGACATAACCTTAATCCTAAAGCCAGTCCCTCTATCTCCAGCAGCACTTATTCTTCTTTCCCTTTTTGGCAGAACTACAAGGTTAATTTTAAAGAGCCACTGTACTGTATCCTGTAATCATGAGAAATTTCCACAAAAAAGACGAGTAGAAAGTGGAGAGTTCAGCAACCTCTAAATGTATGTTTCTATGGGAAAAGATTTTTGTTTCTGAAATAATACTAAAGAATCAATTTTCAGAAGGTAGACGTCTGGATACATATGTCAAAATTAGACAAGAATTATAGCCCTGAACACACAAATCTATACCCACCTAGTAGGCACTTGAACACAAATGCCTACCTAGCGTGTGACATCTTCAGTTACTTATTTTGCAACAACCGTTGTTCCTGTGCTTTTGTGTATACATCTTTTGTTGACAGACTTCAAGACTGACCAACACTTTTAATCATAGTTCTACCTGACAGTTAAGAACGGTTTATTTCTGTTATCTGTGCAAGAATAGGAACAACAATCGCTTCCTGGCCATCTTCTTATCTTATCAAAAGCCAAAAGCATAGTTTTAATATGTGTTTACAATTTCTGCAACATTAGTATCATTTCAGCCAATTTATGAAAGCAGATCAGGGATTGAAATCTTTATATCATTTTAATAGTAATTTTTATAATCTTAAAAAAAAATTTACTTGCATTCCTATTTTTGATCATAGTATGCTCAGACCAGTGGTTCTCTTCACAATGAGTAGTACCTTAATGCACAAGCAGCTCTAGTGACTTTAGTGAGGCTTCCCGTCCAATGTAGCTCAGTGCAGCAAAGCAAAAATGTCACAGGCTTGTACTATGCCTACAGTCATTAATTCATGATGCAGGCTTCTGAAAGTAATTGTAAACAAATAAAAGTAATCCCTCGTAGTAGCTAACATCAGGAAAATGTTTCCAAAAGTATAATTATGTATCTAAAAGTATGGAGTAAGGAAACGGGGACATTTTGGAAGAGTTTCAGCAGTCAGTGGCATACATCCAACTGGACTCTGGTGTTTTAGATCCAGTCTTCTGAATGAGACTAGAAAGAAATCACCAGTAGAAAGCTTCCTCTCACATAGCTCTCACTAAGCTTGTCAAAAGGACACGGCCTCTACGAGACGTGACCATACATGCAGTTTTGAGGAAGACTATGGAAGTGTGACAGTGCAACGAGGGATGGAGGTCTATTATTGCCTTTTCTTGCAGTGATTTAAGTTAAAACTGTCTTCAGCAAGTCTAACTTTCCCCAAATTGAGGTGAAATGGAGTAATTAGCTGCAGCTGCTTCCCTGAAGAGCTATGTGCTGTCTGTGCTGAGGCAAGTTCAAACGGACTATGAGAACATAAAATGAGAGCAGTCATAATGAATCAGACCAAGTATCCTGTCTATTTAACCCAGTCTCTTGTCTCAAAGCTACATCCTAGACTCAGATGTCTAGGGATAACACAAGAACAGGGCAACCATGCAGTGATAACTCCCAGGAAGAGGTCCCCGCTCCCAGTGCTTTGCAGGTCAGGAAGACAGGACCTTCCAGGGCATGAGGTGCTCTTCTCATGCAGCAGCAAGCACTTGACATGTAGGAAGTAAAGGCAAATTTATCCAAATTTAACATAATTAAACAGCACTCCTGAACTGACTTTCAATAATTTTTATAAAATAACATAAAAACTAACACATGGCATCTTTCCACCTATGAAGAAAAGCTTTGTGTCCTGCAGATTTTCTTTTACATAAGATGTATATCCTCAGGTAGCCATCAGTGCTGAAAGACTCTGAGCTTTAAAATCGCCGGAAAGAGTCTCTAGACTGTAAGCTGAGGGTAAATCATAGCTTTAGATACACGAGGTCATATTCACCTCCAGCGTTATGTTCTTGAAATCCCATGGATTAATTTAGCACAGACTTAGTGTGATTTTTAGAAAAGTTCACCCAGAGAGCAATTGCTTCATGTTGGATGACATATTTAAGTCCTTTATTGTTTCTGACAAATCACTTTGCTGCCAAAGCATTTGAAAAGTTCACAGCTCTCCTGTCTCCAAGGTGCAGTATATTTATCATTCAATCCTTCACTGGACTTCAAGATATAAAAGTTTTTCAGGGTCATGTTCTAAAATATGATTATAAAATTATTCAGGTTCTAAAAAGCTTATAAGGTTATTTCTGAAGTTATTTTTCAGTGTCTTTTCTGTAAACTAGAAGTACATAATTTGATTAGGCAAATATCTGAATCAAGACTCAGAAGTCTTATGCGACATTACTGTTGACAGAGCAGCCAAAACACTTGAGTGTGAATGGGCACTGCAGACCTATATATACATTTGTGCATCTCTATTACTCTCTGTATGCACACATATACATATGCATTCATAGACATATATAAACATGCATAGCTATGCATCTATATGCATACATATATTAGTATTGGAAATACTTGCCAGCATTTTTATAAAAAATTTGTTTAAACTATTTCTGTCATTAACTGACCTATTAAAAAGAAATGACAAAAGGCCCTGGCTGATTATCATCCAAGATTCATGCAGCCATATTTCCCTCAGTTTTTATGAGCTCTCAAGAAATATGTTTTATAGAATACGTAAGTATAAATATACATGCACAGCTGGATGTTTCATATCTTTATTAAAATAGTGTGTGATCTTCCCCTAAAGCAAGTTACTTTTCTATCAGCATATCAGAAGCTAAGGAGGAAAAACGAAGCCATATTGTAAAAATTTTTTTAACTTCAGATATACTTATTAGTCTTGTCTTCTTTCCAATCAGATTTGAAAATTGTTACAAGCAAGCTTAATTACCTTTGCAATAAAAGTGATTAATTTTCTTCAGAGACTTAACCATAGCGATTCAAAATACCATTGTGAATTTACAGCATATAACAATCACTGAGACTCATGCTGCAAATGTTACTAGGGCTATTCAAAGAATAGTGTAAATAAATGACTTAGTGACTAATGGAGAACTGTCTAACACAAAGTAGTTTTCATCCTTCATTGGACATATTTCTAATATCATAGGATACAAATACAATAGCAGAAAAGGAAAAAAAGCACACTGTAGCATTTTTTATTATGCTTGAAAAATATTTTTATACAAACAGAAAACACCTAAATGATTAAATAATCTCTTCAGAAAATACGAAAATCAGACACTTCCATGGCTGATTATATCCAGTATTCATGCGTTGTTGGCTGCTCTACTTTTCATAGTCTATAAGAAAAAAGTTGTTTTATAGAATTCAAACATGTGAGGATGTTCTAATGACCCAAGTAATCCTTGTAGACACAGTCGTGTATGTGCGTGCACATGCACACACACGCGTGCGCACACAGAGCATCACTTTCCTCCCCCCCTCCGTGCTCCCCACCACCTGCCCACACCAGCAAGGAACTTGTTCCATGGACATTGATGCTAACAAATCAGTGTAGGGAGTAGTTATTATCCAATTGCCAGGAATTCATTACTCATAACTGCAAGGTTTTCTATCTACCGGAAAGAAAATTGGTTATGTCACAGGCAGAGACTATCACTGGTAGGGAGTTAGCCTTGAGGAATTGTAGGATGTTAAAAATGTGTCGTTCGTCATTGCAGCAATGTTGTCAGTCTGCAGTACATTCACGTCACCTTTATCACCCAGAATCCATACCGTTTATCCGTTCACACCATACAATGGCTGACAAGTCTTGCAGGTCCCACTGTTTGAGAATATGGCACTTTTCCACAGGGTGCTTCAGAAGCTCCAGTATTTGTGTAATAGGACTAATAGTAGCTTTGGCTACGAGCCTAAACAATAATGCATATTGATCAATCAGTCACGCAATGTTACTGTCTTCTCTTCCTCCTTATGCCCAAAGCTTTTAAAACTATCCAGGTTTTTCACTGAGAGCGAGCATGCATACTCAGAAAAAAAAAAAAATATGAACTGTTTAGTGTAGTTTCCACCATATGTCAGAAGAGGAGGGGAGAGGGAGACAGGAAGGGGGGGCAGGGGGAGGAAAGCAGAGAAGAGAAGGGGAAGGAAAAGAGTAAATATTTTCGTGGAAATTACAGGTGCAGTCCTGAACTTCTACACTATTTCCTCTCTTCCCCTCTGTAAACGGAAGGAGAATCAAAAGCTTTCTGCAGATGAGGTGTATCCTGGGGAAAGAGAATGGGAGTGTAGGACAGGAAGGCTCAGGGCAGCTGGAGAAGAGGGATAGAGAGATCAGGGGTGGGGGTGGGAAAACAGCAATGCTGCATGCAGGGCTTCTGGAATGGGGCTGCGCAGCAGCGAGACAGTAATGTATCATTCACTCAAAATAATACAAATACATAATAAATAAATAATACACTATAAATGGATAATAAATAATAGCATGGCAAATACCTATAGATGCTTACCAATACAGCCTTTGAATAAGTGTAAAAACAGTGTTGGTTTTTGGTTTTCATGCACTTTGAGTGTTTTGTCACATAAAGTTAGACCTTGAATCAGATTCTTGTGGCAGATTTTCTAAAAAAAGCTCATGGGAAGTTTCCATAGTGTGCTCATGTTTGCTCAGGCAGCTACTAGATTTACTAGATTTGCATGTGCAAATATTTGAGTTTTGTGCACATTCATGGAAAAGTAGTCATACAGTCTGATATTAAACTACAGTAGAGAACGGGAACTCCTAGCCAACAGGCTTTCAGTGTGCCGTTAAGTGTACTGCTGTTCAGACTATGATTAACAGAAGAAAATAAAAAGGAACTTAGGTTTTAGCAGAAACTGTTGCCCTCAAATAAGAAATAAGAGAAGTGAAGGACATGACAGAAGACTTCTGCTTTCCTTTTAATTATTATAGAATTAAAATGTTGTGTAGTAAGTGCTTCCAGGAATAGACCAATAGAACAGGACTTTCCACTAAGAAGTGAAAAGAAAAAACTGTGGCCATGACTTTCTGTAGTTTGTAACTGGAGCAATCACTCGTGTAATGAGCTACTCTTACAGAAAACATGCCTATCTTGTTGGCTATTAAATACAAGAGCCCTGAAGAGTTACAGAATGTATCTAGCTACCATGAGGAGGCCACATTTAAATCTATTTCCTTTTTGAACTTTTAGTTCTTGTCTAACAGTAAAACTGTATCAAGATGTTTATTACTGCGGTTGGGCTTGGTTTGGGTTTTTTTGTTTGTTTCGGTTTTGGTTTTGTTTTTGTTTTAAAATATGTTCCCATGAAGTGCAGGCTTTGTAATACTGTATTTTTAAAAATAATTAGGTTACTATCTTTTGCATTACACAGGTCTCTTAAAAACATAAGCTATGTACAAATAATACTGTGTTGACCAACCACATGTGAGACCTCCGTGTTTTATAACGGATGTGTGACTGATAAACATAAAAATCTGTTTGCAGCGGTTTATCTCTGGGTTACATGGCCAAATGGCTTTATGATTCTCATGTTGACCAATTTTTAGGAATGTGTCTCCAAACAAAGTAAGTTGACAGGCTCCTGCTGCCCATGAAAATATTAATGTCCCTGTAATTTTTTTAAGCTTTTTCATCTGTCAGTCTAGATAGTGTCTGCCCAGTGATTGACTGCCGTTAGATACAGCAATAATTCTACAAACAAACAGTGCAGGTGTCCATCTGTGTCTTACAGGCACAGTACTCATAATTCAGCAAGTGCACTTGAATGACTTTTAAAGTCCCTGTGGACCAGAATGAGAAAAGGATTGCTGGGAGAGGTTACACCCCATATTATACTACCTGATACTGTTGGAAAAAAGCAGGCTATATCAGACATGCAATCCATTCTTCAAGTCTAAAAGGGAAACAACAGGTTTCTCTTCAGGCTGGGAACAATTGCTATGACTTTAAATGAAATTTTTCAACCAGTTATAAAACCAGAAGAAAAAAAAAAAAAGAAGAAGAAGAGGGGAAAAAAAGGAGCTTGCTTACATAAAAGAGCAAAGCTTATTATTAACAGGGGAAAAGGTGTGATGGCCATTAGCACTTGAAGACAAGGGGAGAGAGAGTTCTTTGTTAGCAGGGCCCTGATAAGGGTGAGTAATTAGCTGGTGATGGCTTTGGGGAGAAATTCTAATGCATCATAAAACCAGGGGCTCTACTGAGTTGGTAATTTTCAGTCCAATAAAATTAGAGTATTTTATTTTCTAGGCTATATTGACTCACTGGGTTCAGCACACTGTTACAGTTCAGTGGCCCAGGACAAAAGTGTATTCCAGTACTATACTTTCTTTCCAACTTGTGGGGAATAAATTACTGTTGAACTTTCCCTCATGAAGCAGATTGTCTTCTGCAGTCACATCCAGTGAGCTGTTTTCCTTGGGTAACAGGTAACCAGAGCTTTTCCCACACCTACCTCTTTCTTTTCTCTGCACCCATGATGTCGGTTCAGATGGAAATTTTTCAACAAACAATCCCACTGTTTTCCTCTCAGGACCATCACCGAAATCCGACCTAGTCCTTATTGAGCAAAGAAGTGAGTAAGAGGAGTGAAGACTTTACTTTGTTAAGTGTCTCAGAGTACATGTAGATCAGCTTGCTTATCTGTGCTCTCCTCAGTCATGTATATTATCACCATAATCATCACTGTTTGTTCATATATTTTGGATTCACTGCCACTGACAGCCATCCACACAGAAAATGCTCAAATTCAGTGGCAATTTCTCTTTTTTAATTTGGTTTACACCATTTTCAGTCAAAGTTGCAAAGTTTTCTAATTAGCACTTATGCCCTTCAGAGTGGGTGACATGGGTAGCTCTTGCTTTTTATTGTCCCCACAGCTCACATCGTTACTTGAACAACCATTTAAAGCAAGTTTTCATGATGTTTTTGCAGGAGGGTAGACAATAGAGTGAATAAATAAAATTTCTTGAATAAATAAAAGAAGTTGGGATGAACTCCTTAACAACACTGCATACGAGTCCTATTTCTGCAAAGCTGCCTTCTTGGCAAAGGACTTAAACACATTTAAATCCTACTGGCTTCAGTGACAGCTGAGTACATGTTTAAGTGTTTTGTTGGTGGCTGGCCACCATATTCTGTATCTCGTAGAATCTAGCTTCTAGACAGATCTACTGCGTGAGAGAGGGGGTGGGGGTGGGTATTAAAATACAGGATATTGGCACCCATAACATTGTTTTTTCCAGATACAAAGAAGAAAAATTCAAGAATTACACTTTTGAAAGTGAATGCTAAACTTCAAAAGTTTATAGGAAACTTTGAAAATTGGTTTCTCATATTACCACTATGAGATAGCAGTGGTAGGAAAAAATAATTATTGATCTTTTAAAATGGTATATCACCAGATGTCCTTTCTCAACTATTCAGTATCCATATGGCAGTCTTTCTTAAGTGTAAGTGTATTTGCCCATATACAAAAGCAATCTCCTTAGATATTCTGGGCTATCAAAACATGACAGAAAAATGAATGTGCCCTTTTCTGTGCTCTCCTCCCTTTAAATCTGCCTTCTCAAAATAGCAGATACTTCCAACTGTATATTCATGGACTGGCTTTGCAAGTTAATTACCAGTGTTCTGGATCATTGTAAATGAAACCTAAAGGCCAGTCCAATCTACTGAGTTGCAAGGGGAGTCATTTATTTTATAATGTGTGACTTATCTAAATATACTGTGTAATTACAGAAAGTTTTCTGATGCAATTTAGTTTCAGCTGGCTCTGTATTTGATGAAAAAACTTACATAATGATGAAGTACATTAAATATATGTATGTAATTTGCAAAACTTCAAAAGAAGAAGGAATATTTTGTGTGAAGATAATGATACCCACTACAATCATATTACACTCAGGAACATGAAAGGAATACTAGATTAAAAATGCATTACCACATATGTATATACATTTCATTGAATACATAAAAGCAAAGAAAAGCAGTGCAAGTTTTGATATATATTCTTGCTGTGATGACTATTTAGCCATAACTCAAATGAATCTGTAGCTCTTGCCTACAGATGACCTGGTCCAGACTGTTCTTTGTACAGTCCATATTCTGCAGTCCAATGCAATTCTTTTAGTTGATTTATTTTCAGTTGTGTTCACAGATGGAGGCAGAAGCTGATCCCCTGACTTTGAACAGTTTGATGTTCATTTGAAACGTGAGAAAAAGCTAGTGGTGCCGTGATAAGGCCAAGACAAGATTTTAAAACGCTGACAGGCAGCTTTTCTGACTCACTGGGAAGCCTGCAGAGCCAGCACAGAGACTATGCAACACGACACTTAGTCTTAACTGTGCTTTCACCTCAAGTTGGCAAGCAATGCAAGATTAAGCAGAGCAAGTGGAATCCAAAAAGAAGAACACATAGGTAATTATGCAAAGGCAAATCTCACTCAGCAGTGGTAACACTGCTGTCCTCCAGAGATTGCTGCTTCACCATTGTATACATAAAGGACTCAAAATAAATAGCCATTCTCCAGGAACTTGCAGGCCGAAGACAGCACGCAATGCATTGTACAAACTCACAATCGAGGCAATGACTAAGGCACCTACTCAAAAGTATCTCCCCAAAAATGTCTGCTGTAATAGCTCTCACAAATACTCCAAAAAAAGAGATATTCCAAAATATGGAGCAGTGTTGAGCCAGTGATTACTGGCTTCTGCCACCTAATCGCAATGTGCAGCTGCACAGAATAATAGTGAAATTAATTTGAAGTTTATCCACGCAATAACAATGTTTCCTGGAAAATGTATGCATATTGCTTCAGATCAAATATGTGAACAACTGGTCAGTCTCCAAACAGGCAAGTTTTACAGCAGCAGTAACAACTGTTTATACAAAGACAGCCTTAACCTCTGATAAAATATAATGTCTTCTTTCAAAGGACAGGCCTACACTGATATATTCGGTTGAACAAGGTAGAGAGGCTATGGCAGCAGTGACTAAAGCAATAAAGATCAATAAATGTGACAGTACAATTCAGAAATGAATGTGATTTTCTGGTAGAACAAAATGGTTTGCAATAGGCTCTATAAAATGTAATTGAAAGTTCTGTATATGCCTACATTAGGGGCTTAATTCTTTGGAAAACAGTATAGTTACTCTAAATGGCAATTCATGTTTCAAAGGTGCTTAAATTAATAATTGTTCAGTTCTGATTATATGAAAATTCATACTATATTTCAGAAAATTTAAGAAGTAATGAGTGTTGGTTTAAGAGAAACAGAAAGTAACAGACAGTGTTGTGGAAATCCTCATTACAGGTTAGATTGTGCGCTGGTTTGAAAGCACATGTCAGTACACATTGATTACATACAAGTTGATTTTTCTATTGTTATTAAATACACTTACTCCCACAACATTTACTCCTGCTACTCTACAACTAGTACTACCACTGATGATAATAATACAAGATGGAGAAGCACAGTTTCATTTAAGCAAACAATTTTCTGTTTTCTGTCATCGTGCTTCTGTCATTCTGGCAATTTACCCAAAGGAATAGCATAGCTAATTGATCCCATCACAATCCAAAGACCTAGTACCCTCTAAGCTTAATTGTATGTATTAGTACAGCAGAGAGCAGAAATCCTTTATTTGAAGTGTTGACTTTTGAGAATCTGAAGGCAGAATAAGGGCTGACAAATAATGAAAATTGCTCAAAAATCATTAGGTGTTATTATGAATGGAAATCTATTCCATCTATTGCAATGAACTGGCCATATGCAGCCTTATTTTAAATAAGATAATCGTCACACAAACAGTGAATCCAGAAAGCATGCTCTTTGTGCTATTCCTACTGTCAGAGAATTTAACAAGTGGGAACTCAAAGTGAGAAAGGAGGTGATGAAAGCATTAGTTAAAATTATGTTATTTAAATAAGGAATGAGGCTAGTTCTCTTGTGTACGGATAAAGTGCGGGAGGACATAAAAAACAAGCCAGGCGGGCATGAAGCCGCCCGCCCGCCTGGACCTCTAACGGGGGCCAGAAGCAGGCAGCTAGAGCAGGGCGCAAGAGCCGAGCCACGCAGGGGTATTTCGCCGGAGGGTCCGCAGGCGCTGCCTGCCCCCGCCCAGGGTCGGCAGCAGCACCCCTCTGTTCAGCAGCCTCCGGAGGACTTCGTGCCGCAGAGCGCGAGACAGAAAGCACTGCAGAAAATGCCTCAGAGGCAGGAGGTGTCTGCACAAAGAAATTGCTTCTAGTGTATTTGCTTTATTTTACTAGAAAGAGAAGATTACAGACTAGGGCTTGGATTTGTCAATCCAATGTCTGGAAAGCACGTAGAGCTTTATTCTCAAACTGTGAACAGGCTTGCACGCATTTTGTAGAATGGTTTCTCCCTTTTGTACTTGCTAGGAACAAACTCCTGGTCAGCGTTGGTGAGGACAGTGAATATTATATTATACCTTGCTGAGGTGCTCAGAGTCCTAGACATCTTTACCAAGTGTCAGAAGACCAAGCGTTTGTTCACAGATTCTCACAGGTCTTATCATTTACCCTTGCATAATGATACTCGCATAATGGTCCTAATCCTAGTTAATAGGGCATACCTGCTGAGATCACTAATGCAGCATCTCAATGGTAATTCAATTTAAAAGGAAGCTTTTGTAGGGTGTCTGCAGTATACAATTTAATTATATTAAGATTAGTTTACCGTCAGCCTCACTGATAGTACTGATAGTCTGGCTATGTCGGCCTTATGTTTGAATATCTATTTCATTTAACTTGTAGGCTCAGGCCAAAATAATCAGGAACTTTCTAGATAAATTCCAGGCTCCCAGCAGAAGAATGGTCAATATGTCTATTTGATAGCATAGTTCAAGGGAAATGCAGGGGAGTGAAGTTTGTCTGCTTTAAATCTGGACAATACAGAATTTACTTAATTTTCATCTGTACAAAGGGTATGATTTACTGTTGTACTACTGCTCTCTGACACAGCATTATAACCAGGCTATTACACTGGTAGCTTCACACTCTTTCTTCATTCCTGTTGGACAGCATTCTGCTCTAAAAACACATGCCTCTCATAGGTGTGAGGGAGAAAAGGTTTGCAGGAGGGAAGAAGAAACCCCCTTACTGCTAGTAACGCAGCCAAATAAAAGCTGGTTTAGCTGCTTGGCCCAGGAATGGAGGACAGAATCCAGTTAATGTTATGCATGAACATCTTGAACGGCACATAGGACAACATGGGACAGACAACACACTGATCGGGGTACCACCCAGAGCTGGTCTACAGGGTTTGCTGAGGTCACCAAAGCAAATGCAATCCTGTCCTTTGGAGATACCACCTTCTGCTAGGATCAGTTCCCGAGGAGGCCAAGAGTCCCCCTCTATAAAAGCTCTTAGTAGGGCTCTCTTCTTTTCTAAGCATGGCCTCAGGAAGAGCAGAGTATGTTTACCCTAGGCATTCACCCATGACAATATATGGGGCATGATAAAAACCATGTTGGCAGAAAACACCTGAAGCCATGCTGCCATCTAAGTCCTCCAACTACCTACTTCACAAGATGGCACATGTCCTCTCTTGTTTTCTGCTGCACAATTACACAATTTCAGCAGCTTTCCCATTCACCTATTCTTCTAACCACAGTAGGTTATACACAGCAAACTCTTAAGAAAGGCATAAAATGTGTGTTTATATCCTTTGAGGGGGAGAACAGAACTGAATATGAAAACAGAAGGAAACACAGTAGCTTATTTCAAAACAAAACGAGTGCTCTGAGGACTTGTCCTGGATCGGTCTGTAAAGGGCAGCACCAGGTACGTCACCTTTAGTTTCATCAAGGACCAGGCAGCAAGGTAGGATCACCTTTCAAAATCCTCGTTGTTGATCAAGATACTTACACCCCCACTCACATTAAGTCCCACTTTAGGTGTATAAATCTGCCACAGGGCTCTGGTATCTCGGTTCATCAGCCAATGCTGCAAAGGGGTTAAATGGATCAGTGACTTTTATTGGTCACACAGAACCTGCTCACAGCGCACTTTTGTGGAAACCTTCAAGAACGAGTGATTCATTTCCGAGTTTCATCATATGGGGCTTTGTTGGCCTGGGGGAACTATATACATTGTCAATGCTAGGGTGAATTTTGTTAATGGCACAGGAGCACAAGGCCGTGAGTTAGATAAAGCAACTGTTCAGCTGGAAAAGCTTATGAAAAAATACTAGTCTCTAGGCTCAGGCAAATAATTTGAAGAAATATACAGCCGAGAAAGATGGAGACTTTGCTGAAGGTGCAGACATTGTAATTTGAGGTTAATACATTTCCCAAGAGTTTTAGAGAGTAATTCTGACATTACAGAAGTTTTCAAGCTGTTAACATAATACAATATTTATAAGGTATCTGAAATGTTTTAAAATGGGTGTTTGGGAACCTTGATGATTTAATATATTTGATAATGATAGTGCAGTAATTACAAATGATTTTATTTCCACTGCAGATTATGAATGATCAAGACCTAGAACGAAATGCAATTTTACAGAATTCAAAAGGAAAAAGGAGCTATATCCAACCTGCATTATTTCTCCTTCAGATCCTTTAAGACTAGACTCTAGTGCCTTGTGGGCACTAGAATGGAATTACTAAAATATTGTACTTTTTAAAATATATTTTCCTGAATGTCTCAGAAGCAAGTTATAAAAGAAATTTGGAAACTTATCTAAAGCAGCAAAACCAAGCTGTAAAGTGTTGGGCTTAAAACTACTGCTTTGTGAAAAGCACGGTCTGAAAAGCTGATCCTGGTCAAGGCTTCCTTAAATCAGCAACTGCCTAAAACAGATAAAACAACCACTTTATTGAATAGGCAGTAGAAGGAGGGAAAAAATTTCTCTGTTATTGCATGCATGCAATTGTGTGATGTCAACCATGTATGTTGTCCTGGTTTAGGCCAGGACGGAGCTGGTTTTGCATTCAGGAGCTCCTGTGTTTTGGATTTAGTGTGAGAAGAATGGTGATAGCACACTGATGTTGTTGGTTGCTGCTGAACGACCAAGGACATTTTGCAGTTTCCCAGGTTTTGCTGATGTGCAGGTGCAAAAACTGGGAGGGGTAGAGCCAGAATAGTTGATCCAAACTGGCCAAAGAGAGTATTCCGTACCATAGATGGCATGCCTGGTATAAGTGAGGGTCGGCTGGTGGGTCCCTTCCCTTAAGCTTCCCTTCTGGTTGCTTTTTGTTCCCTTTTTCCTTTTTTAATTCGTTTGGACCTTTTCAGTCATTCGTTTGGCTGTTTGTTCCCTCGTCTGCTCTCTCTGGAACTTGCTGTTCTGGGATAGCTGGGGGGGATACCCCTGCTCCCTGCCTGCTGCTCGGGACGGGCTGTATCGGTCGTTGGGTGGTGAGAAATTGTGCACTGTTTGTTTTATATATTCTATTATCCTTATATATATTATTATTATTATCATCACTATTAATATATTTTTATATTTTTCCTTTGCTGTCCTGGTGAACTGCTTTTATCTCAACCCGTGAGTTTTCCTTTCTCTCCAATTCTCCTCCCCACCCCAGTGAGGAAGGGGCAGAGGGAGTGAGCGGCTGCGTGGTATTCTGTTACCATCTGGGGTTAAACCACGACATATGTAAATAAAATCATAAAAGTAAAGCAAAATATGGTTTTGCAATAATCATTGAGGTCTTGCAAAAATACTGAGAAACAGATTAAATCCATGTTTCCAGTAGATGTTCAGGTGCTTTTGTAAAATTAACATTATATATAAACACAAATCAGTGTTTAAGTGCCAGATGGTTAATGAAGGCCAGCCAGGCAACTTCCATAATTCACGATAATGAGTATGGTAATGAGTCTGCATTATAAACTGAACAGCCGAGTGATACATAGTGCCTACTTGAAGTAACAAAGCATTTGGAGTGTTTGATATTAGCAAAAAATGTTGCATTTCCGCAAAAAAAGACAGGGAACGTAAGTGATAGATGTGGTTAAGTTGAATGAAAGGATCCTCAAAGTTTGTTGCAAAAATTATAAATAAATTTAATCTCCATTAATAGCAAGCAACTAGAATTAAAATGAAGTGACAGAAATTTAAACATGAAATTAGTTCCACTAATGCGTCCAATAATGAACAGCTTTTCCATTCCAGCATTTTCTGTTTTCACTGGCTTTGCTAGCAGCAACACAGACTCCCACTGCTTTTTTGGGGCTTCATTCTTATGTAAGTTAGGTTTGGTAAAACCACGATAGCAGTACATCTAGTACTTGTCTGTGATAATGGATTGATGTAATGATCTATTTGCATGTGCAGTTACAAGATGATACCTGCAGATTAGTCCTACACTCCAAACAAACCATTTCCACTGTGGCCTCTGTATAGTTGCACTTTTTAAAAGAAATCAAGGTTGAATTCTTTTCTCCATTATTGACAGAGACCAGTCTGGATCATAGATCGCGTCTCAAATACTTAGCAGATGGCTGGGTAAAAGGTGATGCTAAGATGCAGTTATGGAGTAAGAAAAGCAAAGTCCTGTGGTTCTACCTGAAAGCTGATGACTTGTGAAGGTGGTTCCACTTCTGCCATTCACGGCTGGTCTCTGGTAGGAACTCTATACTCTGCAGCTGTCAAAATGCTGTTCCCTTTCCTTAGACACAGGTCTTTGTCCTCAGACCATGCCTAAACAGCTGCTTTTATCTTTGCAGCAGATGCCTTCACCTTGACCCTTTTTGTCTTCAGGCAGCCTTTTAGCCTTCTGAAGTGCTCATGTGATCTGACACATCTGTTTTGCTGTTTCTTCAGAGTAACCTTCAGAGTAGCAAAACTGCGATAAAACAAAGGCTTCCTCTTTCTTTCCTCATTGTCTTCAGGATTTGAACATCTGTTTTACCAATACTCACGTCTTCATTTTCTGGCTAACTGTTCATGCGAGGTACCTCTTTAAGAAGAGATAAATCACAAGATGCTGGCATTTTTATCAGTCTACATCAATATGTTAATAAACATAGGCTCAGCACATCTATATTGCTACCAGTTCTAACATCATTATTTTTAAAGCATTTATTCATGGAATAGCTAAAAAAAGTTAGAATTTGATTTAAAAAAAATCTGGACAAAGTCTTCTATTTGAGCCATAGAAATGGGGACTTCAGTGTAAAATTTTCACTGGATTCAGTAACCCTTTTAGCACTGATTGAAATTCTTACTTTTTCACCAAAATTCTTGCCCTACATCATCTTGATCTCTTAAAGCCATGAAAGTTTCTGTAATTAATCAGCTCATCATTTTCATACCAACAACTTGTAAACTTTCAGGGTCTATTCGGTCACTTCCTTCCACCCTGTACAGCCATCATTCAGCTGGAGCGTGCTGATTTTTCTGGAGTCTGCCAATTTTTCTGCAGTCTGGGCTGGTGAGAAATATGCTTGACACCATTTTACTAGGAGTCAGTTTGGAAATGAAACTGCTGTTGAAAACAGACTAGTGGCACTCTGCTTCTTCCAACAGCTCTGTAATCTGCCTCCTTTTACTATTCTACATCCTCCTTCTTACCCTTCTGTCTTGTCAAACAGATGCCATGACGCTGCATTGTCAATAGAAAGCAGTTTAAAGGATGCCCATGTAAAAATACTACATTTCTGCAAAGTGGGTGCTCTCAGAATGAGAGTTCAATGTTCCCTTTGGATTCCTTTCACAGAAGGGTATCAGGGTGCAAAGATTTGCTTTCTTAGCCTTACGCCTAAGATTAGACCCCTAGACAAAACCCCGCTTGTTTTAAAGAGGTGTCAAAGCAAAAACAGTGGAACGATGGGCTTTATGCAACACATTTGCTTTAGCCATACTGTTCTTCCATTTCCTTCTTCCCTTTCATTATTATTATTAGGCACTTCAGGAGCCCGTTTTTCTATCTGCCTCATTAATCCTTTTCTTGTATTTCATATCCTATTTCAGTCATTTCTGTACATTATTGTATGCTGTTTGTATTGGCTTGTTCTGCACAGCATGCCTTCCATTACCCAGTTTGTTTTCCTTTTGTTTCAAGCCATGTGGTTTCCCTGGATTCCTTTCTGGATGTTGGTTGCTTTGTTGTTTCTCAGCATTTCTACATGAGTCATTTCATTTTGGCTTTTGATTCTGTTGTTCAGGTTTGGTATATATTTTAGATGTATTATATCACAAAATGCTCATAATTCTACTTTAAAACTCATGACTGCCATTATGATATTAATTGATTTACTTTTAATCTAGATGTACCAAGGATATTTTGAATATTACTAATATGAATTCAAGCATGATTTGATGGGGAAAGGATGTTATTGTGCCGGTGTTATTAACAGACTTTGAAAATGTTTTTTCGATATCTTCCATACACAAACAATTTAAATAGGGTAAATCAAATTCGATGACTGTAAGATTTCTGTGTAAGCTAAAGAAAAATACTAATCTTCTGTGGGAGGAATAATGATTGGTTACTATTAAGACATAAACCTCTGGGACAAACCTGAGAGATGTTTTAAAATCCTGGCAGTAACAATCTCCAAGATTTCAACAGCTGCCTAAGAAAAGGGTCAAATAAGAAGGATAACACATTACTGACTGAAATAATAGTCTGAAAGTACCTTCAGACAGAAATCTTTATCATAAATACTGGGGGGCTGGCTTTGCTTTCTTCCTTTACTGTACATCTGTCATTCTAACTTCCTCTCTCTTGCTTTTTCTCACTCTTCTTTTCTTCCCCTCCCCCTCTCCTTTTTCTCCTGAACATTTTTCTTTCTCTCATTTCACTTCTCTGTATTGATTGTTATCAGACTCTTTATACTTCACATGTCTTTTATCTCATTTTGGTTTTACTACAAGGAGAAACCAAAAATGAATACATTCTACAAGCATGGGTATGTAAGACCACATCTTGAATCCATGTTTTCAGAACAGGACCACTCAAATTCGTAGTATTATGAACTATGTTCAGCATAATTTTTCTTCCACGTTGTTTTTTGAATTACCAGAATATGTCTGTGCTGTTTTCTGGTATACATGCATTTTTCCATTTAAATGGAACGATAATCTGTTGCGTTCTCATTCTAATATAGGAATATATACAACTGCCCTGTACTGGGCACTGGTGACGCCGCACCTCGAGTACTGTGTTCAGCTTTGGGCCCCCTCACTACAGAAAGACATTGAAGTGCTGAAGCGTGTCCAGAGAAGGGCAACGAAGCTGGTGAAGGGTCTAGAGCACAAGTCCTATGAGGAGCGGCTGAGGGAACTGGGGTTGTTTAGCCTGGAGAAAAGGAGGCTGAGGGGAGACCTTATTGCTCTCTACAACTACCTGAAAGGAGGTTGTAGAGAGATGGGGGTCAGACTCTTCTCCCTAGTAACAGACGACAGAACAAGAGGAAATGGCCTCAAGTTGCGCCAGGGGAGGTTTAGATTGGGTATTCGTAAAAATTTCTTCACCGAAAGGGTTGTTGGGCATTGGAACAGGCTGCCCAGGGAAGTGGTGGAGTCCCCATCCCTGGAGGTATTCAAAAGACATTTAGATGAGGCCCTAAGGGATATGATTTAGTGGGGGACTTGGTAATGCTAGGTTAATGGTTGGACCTGATGATCTTGGAGGTCTCTTCCAACCAGAACGATTCTATGATTCTATGATTCTATTCTATGAACTACAACTACAACTACTACTACTACTACTAAAGCTTTTGTCTAATACATTTGATATATGCAGTATATGATACTTTATGAAATATAAGACATAAAATTTTAAATAAATACAATTTACCTCATGGAATACAATATTAATGGTGCTGCTACTGTTGTTACTATGTTTGTGTAATGAACTTCGGGGTCCTGGTAATGCTGAGCTCTGTATAGATATACAGCAAAGAAACGGCCTTTGTTTTGAAGAATTTGTAATATATTAATTTCATTCAGGTATACATATTCCAGTATAAAGTTACATGAAGTTTATATACTCAAGATGATTTATAAATAAATAATGTCCATGTTGAATGACTCCAGAAATATAATTTTAAAAGGGAAATTCAATGGGATTTAGTCTCTCTAAATGGAATTTTGGTCTCTCAATGGGATTTAGGCTCCTTGAAATTCAAGCTTTGTGATTATAAAATCATATTTTATTAAATGTCTCACAGTTATGAATCTAAAATGAGTTGTCATTATTGCTTTCCAGTGTTATTTGTATAATCAACTTGCTTCATTTGAGGGAAGTCAGGGATTAGCCATTTCTTCTTTAATGCCTTCCTGAATATTCTGACACACTTTGATTGAACACGCACGATTTTTCTTTACCTTCCAGGGATTTTTGCTCAGACCTGTGTCTGTGAGAAGGGGATAGGAGATCAGTACAACTGTCTCATAAAGACACATATTTTTTGAAGAGCATTAATTACTGTATATATCATTTAAAACATTTAAAATTAATTGTGAAGGACAGGGGAAAATTAAAAATGGATTCAGAATACAGAGACTTTCTTATGTGTGATTTGTGAAGGAGGAAAGCAGGAAAAAAAGATTGTTTTCTGTCTTATAATGATTAGATAAAAAGCAAGAATAATTACCAGCTCAGTGGGTAGGCTGGTACAAAGGAAGAAACACTCATCAAGCAGTTGTTTTTTCAGCTTCGGCAGATTGCGCACATAAACACACACACACACATCCCCCTTGGTGAGTTTTGCTATCCTGTAAAATCTAATGAATTATTTTCATGGCACATTTTGATGCATACTGTTCCATATGATCGGTTGATGTCATTTCAGTTTTTATATTGTCTAAGACTTAACTAATGGCTGCAATTCAAATTAAGGATAACAAGGTAAGTATGGAAATGATGAGTGCATTTTCCCAAGTCTTTCCAAATTAAGCTTGTTACCAGCATGAAATACAATGATGACTCTATGAATAATTTTTAATAATCTTGAGTATAAAATGTAGACCAATCTGGATAAACTCTAGTGAAATAAAGCTTCTGTTTCCCCACTTGGTATTCTGGAGTTTGTTCACATAAGAGATTACTTCTTTTATCAACTATTTATTCAAGTAAATTTCAGAGTAGACCTAGGAGTTCTGTAAATCTGGTAAACACATCAATATTAAACAGTATGCTATTTTATCCGAAATTGCTTGATGTACCTCACATTCTTTGTCAAAATGCTCCGAAGGGTATCATACACATTGCTCACAGGAAGAGGACCTTCGGAAATCCAGGTTACAGAACTCCAGAGTTGGTACCCTAGACAGGAATGACCAGACCAACACAGACCAACACAAAAGACCAAATACTGAACTAGGCTTGTCAAGTCAGATAGTTCAATGGCTACAGTTTAACTCATTAATGTATGTTTGTTGGGAGTCAAATTCTCCCACAAGCGTAGCACAGACTTCTGAGTCTGAATCCACCAAAATACTAAGTTTCCTGTCTCCCGTAACAGCATAGTTTCCAAGGTTTCAACTGGCTATAATTCTTGTTTATGTAGCACGTATCATTAGTTTTAAGATAAGGACAGGACATTTACAGAAATTAACAATGGAAATATATCAGCAAGTACTGGAGAGGAGGAACAAGATTTAAAAAGTATCCATCTCCTAGTTGTTTTCTCCTAGCAATAGGCATGGGGGCTGCAGATTCAAGGGTTTCTGTCAGGAGAGAAGAAAACACTTGCTGAAATTCATGGTGCACATCACCCTGGTACCAAAGCATGCTTAGAAGATGTTCGCCCCCCATTTTCTGTTCCCTGTCAGTTAAACCAATGCTTTATTCTCCTTAGAGTACTGGGTGCAATATAAACCAAAGACTGCACATGCTCTTTTTTCTTTTTTTTTTTTTTTTTTTAAGCTCCATAAAATCTTTCACATCCTGTAATGACTCAAGGAACAACACTATTTGCTCACTAAACTCTATGGTCTAACACACAGTTAATAGACTGTCCATGCCTCTTCCAATGAAAGATCAAAGTGATGTACCTAATTCCTTTCTCATTGGTACCAATTTTAAACCCATCATGGGAGTATTACATGACATTTTACTGCTATTCTAGTTTGTCCTTCTCAGTGATGCATACCCTGCACTTGGATTTAAACAGATCTTAAAAGTTAGAAACACCCAGACACAGTATTTGTTACAGGGAAACATGCATCAGCTGAATTGTTACAAGACACTAATTTTTGTAAAAATAAAGGGTCTGTATGGTAGGGAAAAGAGATGGGTGCAAAGCATAAGACAGTAATCCTCAAGCAGATGAGGAAAGTAAAAGATTTTCCCAAAACAGAAAGTGTAATTTGTCTTCTATCGAC
Organism: Phoenicopterus ruber ruber; assembly: GCA_009819775.1. Classification (NCBI taxonomy): domain Eukaryota; kingdom Metazoa; phylum Chordata; class Aves; order Phoenicopteriformes; family Phoenicopteridae; genus Phoenicopterus; species Phoenicopterus ruber. The sequence continues at coordinate 62,311,156 of CM020246.1, read as the reverse complement.
TCACCTCATCTATGCAAATTTGCAATGTGTTCTGCAACCAGTAAATGTGGTCACAGTAAAGATGGATGTTCCATATACGGGAAAGGCAATGCTTATCCAGATGCTGCAAAGCTATCTTAATTTGTGGCTCCTTTAGACCAAGAACAAAGCAGATTGCCTGCAACCATAGCTACTAGTTCAAATGTCAAACTTCTCTCTTAAATGTACTACGGAGGCGGCAGCAGCTGACAGGCAATCCAAGTGTAGAGAATAAGTGGATAATGGAAATTCCAGGAGAGATCCCTTGCAACAATTGAGGAAAGCCAAAGGTGAAAAGAAATGCTAGTCACTTGGGTGTGAATGTTTGTGAATATTGCTGTTACGTTCCACTCCGAGCAGTGCAAATTCAGTATCGTTTCTGTTGTCTTCCTGTTCCCCTGCCAGAACACGCAATTCTTTTTCTTTTTTTTGCCTTTATTACTGGAAATGCAGACTACAGCAACAACATCAAGTGAAAATCTGACCCACTCAGCAAAAAATGAGAAACGTAGCCCGGGATTCTCAGTTACTGCCTTGCGTCTAAACGCACAGAAATTCTACTATCTACCCAGGTAAAGCAGAAAGCTGTAAGGCTCCTTCACTTACAGTGATCCTGTATGAACACAGTCCTTCAAAAGTCAGCACCAGCGCCTAGCGGGCTTACTGGGCCAGGTGACAAAAAGGTAATTTTGAATAGGTTTAACTTTTGCTCTGTTTTATACTGCTCTTGGATGGGATAATACTGATGGAGAGAACTGAGCCTCCCATTGCCTTGGAAGGTCATTCCTATTTCTACAACTCACCTTTGAGGAAGCAAGTGAAGATTTATTTACTTTTTCTTTTTACATAAGAGAAGCCAGACAAGAGAGCAGAGGAAAATTCCAGAGAGAAGTCCTGCTGTGAAGCATAGGGGTAGGACAGAACAGTTCAACTAGAGCGCATCTTTTTTTTTAAACGAAGTTCCTTCTTTAATGTGAGTTTTAACGATTGTCACACTGACAGCTGGGGTGCTGAATAAGCTTGTTTGGGATATGAGCTAGTATTTGCATGTGTATGTGCTTATGTGTAATTTACATGGATTTTTTTGAAATACATCACAATTTGCATCACTTTTTCTAAAGTGCTCGCAATATACCAGATGGAATAATTTTGTTTCTTTTCTGAAGAATTATTTTAAAACAAAATCCAGTGCAGTGCTTTATTTATAACTACTTATAAAGAGAAAAGAAAGAAGCAAGACATGAAGGAACTACATGAATTACTATTTTATTTTGTCAGAGTTCTCAGATGACATTTGACCTCTGTGAACAGTTCGTGCTTATCTTCCTTCTGGACTAAAAAACTCCTTTTTTTCCATATCCCAGGTTGCATTATAACAAAGTCAAATGTCCTTTATATGCATTAAAATTTGAAATGGTCCTTTTTCACTGGAACTGCAATTCTCTGACAGTAGTATCAATTGCTTCTAAAGAAAACACAAGTACTCCTGCAGCAAATGGCATAAGAAGAAAAAATATAGTTTAAGAAAAATCTCCTTTAAATAAGAGAATGGTTTGGTGCACCATAGTCCACTTTAAACAGTCTTCTTGAAGGGAAAGTTAATGATACGAAGTTTGGCTTTAGCCACCTTGTTTCAGACACCCAAGCTGGCTCATACAAAGCTGTCAGGGCACCTCTGTAACACCTTACAGCAACCTGGGCCGGGGCAACCCCCGGTATCGATACAGGCTGGGGGATGAAGGGATTGAGAGCAGCCCTGCTGAGAAGGACTTGGGGGTACTGGTGGATGAAAAGCTGGACATGAGCCAGCAATGTGCACTTGCAGCCCAGAAGGCCATCTGTACCCTGGGCTGCACCAAAAGCAGAGTGGCCAGCAGGTCGAGGGAGGGGACTCTGCCCCTCTACTCTGCTCTGGTGAGACCCCACCTGGAGTCCTGCGTCCAGCTCTGGGGTCCTCAGCACAGGAAAGGCACGGACCTGTTGGAGCAGGTCCAAAGGAGGGCCACGAAGATGATCAGAGGGCTGGAGCACCTCTCCTATAAGGAAAGGCTGAGAGAGTTGGGGTTGTTCAGCCTGGAGAAGAGAATGCTCCGGGAAGACCTTACTGCGGCCTTTCAGTACTGAAAGGGGGCTTATAAGAAAGATGGGGAAAAACTTTTTAGCAGGGCCTGTTGCGACAGGACATGAGATCATGGCTTTAAACTGAAGGAGAGTAGATTCAGACTAGATATAAGGAAGAAATTTTTCACAATGAGGGTGGTGAAACACTGGCACAGGTTGCCCAGAGAGGTGGTAGATGCCCCATCCCTGGAAACATTCAAGGCCAGGCTGGATGGGGCTCTGGGCAACCTGATCTAGTTGAAGATGCCCCTGGTCATTGCGGAGGGGTTGGACTAGATGACCTTTAAAGGTCCCTTCCAACCCAAACCATTCTATGATTCTATGATTCTGTAAGTATACCTTAGCTTTGCCTCAAAGTTTATATGACCTTTCAAATATAGCAAGGTTATAAAGTCAGTTTGTTTACTGACATTAAAAAAAAAAATCATTCCTTTTCAACACATTCAATTTGGTTACATATCATAAACATTTGAAAACTGTACTTCATAACCTATATATAAGCTGATGGGTCTGACTAGATGGCATAACAAAAGAAATATCATTTGAGAGACAAACCATTCACTCTCCAAGTTTCATTCCTATAGATTTTTGGAGTATGCTGATTAGATGACAGACTGGTATGATAGACACACACAAATAAAATTAACAAAGAAATCTCCCACCTTAGGGCACCATCTGATCTTCCTGCAACTCTGTGTGAAAGTAGTCAAAAGGCTAAATTTCAAGTGTTATTACCCTTTCCCCCATATCTTCTGAAGGCCTAAATAGTGCATGCGCACCTCTGCACAGACCTTTCTGTCACATAGCTAAAATGATGACAGTACTCCATGTGTTTTATAGATTCTTTTGGCTAGGTTCTACATATTTTGAGCTTTGCATAATCTTCATGAAAACCAAAAGGAAATAATCCTTTTCAAACTATTTTGCAAGGCTATCCTGAGAAAAGGAATGCAATTACTTAAAATTGCTCTAAAAACTTTTTTGAAAGCTAGCAACATTGTAAAGTATGGTATTACCCAGCTCCTTTGCTTGATTAAACTAAAACTTTCCAAAATAATTTTTTCTTTTATTAGAAATGTGACCTATGAATCGTCATACAATTAAGATTTACAGAAGATCAGGGACAACGTAAAGTTTGCATTTGTCGTAGGTTTAAAAACATTACCATCGTATTTCTGGTAAACATACCTGTTTTGCACATGGTCCTTAAAATTTTGTAGTAATTCCCTGCAGTGAAATCAGTGAAAACAGTGCTGAGTTACAAGGACATCGCTATTTACAGATACAAACACCAAACCCAAGATACTCCTTTCCAGCAACAAATTGTAGATAATGCTTTTTTCATCACTTCTCTCTCCTTAGTCTCTACCTATATTGCAAGCACAACTTATTTAAGAAACCAAATATGAAGTCCTGAAACAAGTCCCATTAAAAACTCTCACAATATTAAAAGATGTAATGTTCACTTTGCAGAAATGATGCCAACAGCAACAGCTGTAAAAATCTATCATTCCTCATGTTTTGGTGAAGCTGAGAATATGGATAGCTATTAGCTTGAGTGTCATGCCACTATTCCTGGGTACAGAAGTATTATTCAGAGGGAATTAACTGTAACTATACCAGTAGGAGGGTATTTGCATGATGAAAGGAGTACAGATGTAAGAAAAGACTTTTTAATGTTTTGGGAACCAAGAATTTGTTAGACCAAATCTGCAGCAAAACATGTGCAAGAACTGCTGCTGGTGTGCTTGCTTTCAGAGGCAGCACTGCATCTAAGATTAGGATACCATGTAGCACAAAATATCACCAAAATATAGGAAAAGCATAACTTACAGTGCTATTTTATTTTAAACAGTATTCTTGTAAAGTGGTTTTCCCTTTTCCAGGAAGGCCATTCTGTTTCATTTTGTTCCTCACTAAAATGCTCAGAAAATAACTTACCCTTGAAGGATCTCTGTGGAAAAACTTGCTATGTTACCCTAAGCAGACAGAGTCCTAGTTGGAATATTTGGTCAAGAGAACCGGAGACTAAACACCCATGAGATTAGGAACAAATTGTTAAGCTCTAAGGACAGCACTCTGTGGCGTTCTTGACTCTTCATAACTCCTACCCATTTTGTCCCTTACTGATAGCAGTAATTCGCAGACTGTAAAGTATGACCTTTGGAATGGTGTCAGTGCTGGGCACCATAGCCGCTACCTGGCCCCCACTCCCGCTAACAAGACCAGACAGCTTTTAGAAGATGTGGATGGTATGGAAGAGCTTTGATAACTATGAAATAAACAGAGTACAGCGCAGAGCCATCTGTCAGCCACTTTGGTAAACCGTTCCTCAGCCACAAAGCCCTAGCTGCTTTGCCTCTCTCTCTGTTTATCATCTGTAAGGAGAAAACACTCCACACTGAGTATAGTAATGAAAGTCAGTATAAGGCATATATTGCAGAAATTATATAAAAATATAATTTAGTGAATAAATTATTCTATCAGATAGAATTGAGGGAGAAAGAGCAATTACTGGCACTGACATGGGAAAAGGAGATATGGCATACAATGCAGTTTGAAAGAAGGTGGGAAGTTAGCAAGATACAGATGGCAGGAAACACAGAGAAGAAAACGTTGACATTAACGGCATGTACAGTCTGCAAAGGAAAAAAGAAAGGAAGCAGAAAAAAAAAAAAAGGAAGTGATGGTGGAGAGACAAGTTAGGGGCTATATCCGAGAGGTAAACTGCAGAAAATCTGTATACATTTTTAAAAGAAAGAGGTGGTCTTGAACTGGATTCTTAACGGGCTGAGGAGTCATTTCAAGGTGATCTGTTTCTATTCTTAGTCTGAGTGGTAAGATTGGCTGCAGAGTTCTGCAGGTAAGAAGATGACAGAGGAGTTATAAGGACAACAGAAGGGAATTAAAGGGAATGTAAAGACAAACAGGCTGGAAGACTTCAACACTGTTGGGCAGTGCACTCAAACAGAAATATGTGCTGTCAGTGGGAAAAGAAGCATAGTTTGGGATCCAGGATGCCACTGCTCTGAGAGAAGTCAAAGACAAGTAAGCAGGCAACAGTGTCCTCAGAATCCTCCTTACTGCTGTAATACAGCATCTTTAGCATCTTCTGGTCTTATTTCCAAATGAAGCCAGCATGCCAGCAGCAGAAACCAAACAAATTTTGCCAGCTACCCACACCACCTGCTAATTGCAAATGTGGCCTGTAACTGTGAGAATGACCATTAATCAGATTGCAGTATTATTTAACAACTTCTGGATTTAACAGCCTATCTCTAGTTCAAAAATATATTTTGAGCATTGAAACAGAGTGGCAGAGTCTCTGAATTTTCTAAAGTAATACCTAACACTAGTGTACACATTTCTATTTTACACAGTAGCCTCCACACTTCTAAATACAGATGTTTTCCCCATATGCTTGCATCCTGCTAAGTCAAATACTTTGGAGTACCCACAAGTCAGTAAGTCAGAAAGCTGGAATAAGTATTCACTGGTCTAATAAAGAGTTAAAGTCCTACTGACACACAAATGATTTCTAGCCCTCTCTCACTTCTTCGAAGATTGAAGTTGTGTTGTTGCTTTAATGACATTTACTCAGCTGAAGAATTACATACAAACTTTGCTCTGCATTAAAAAAACACCAGACAAAAATATTTTTGAAATAAAATCCTCATCAGTCTTTCTAAAACAGTCTTTCTCCCTTCATGGATACACCACATACTTATTTCCAGCTTCCTAGTTTACAGACTTCTCAGCATATTAACTTTTTGGCCTGTCAGCCATATGTCTGTTGACCTTGTGGACTGTAGCCTTTATGGGTTTTAACCGTATGTCCGGCTCCCACAGCAACTGCAGTGGTGGATTATCACAAAGGCCTTAGACATAGGGAGTGACATCACGTACTATTGTTACTGCCTTTGCTAGCTCAGCAGTACACACATCCATACCGCCAAACACTTCATGGACTTCCTCTCCATGTTGCATTCCAGTTGTTGCAGATATGACCCATATGATAGTCACAGAATTATCCACACGCTTAGTTCTTCAACAGCAGTTCTAATTCTGATATAAACTGCTTGTGTTAGATATTTCTGTGGCACACTAAGAGCTGTAATCTGTATGTGTAATCCTCTTTATGTTGTGACGTAGCACGAGTCAGCTGTCTGATACTGTATTCCTATCCTCTCTGGGCAAAAAAAGGCTGCTAAATCACTGTAGTGTCATGAAGTTACAGCATATTAAGCTGTTTGTACCATAATGCTTTGGATAAATATGGATTATATTTCCCAAATCCTACCTTTGAAGAAATTAAAAGTGGTAAACAAGCATATCAAAAATAATCATCATACCACGGCAACAAGTTTACAGAAATGCTGCCAGAGCCTCCCCACACCTTTCACTGCTTTTCTGCTGGTGTATAAAGTGTCCCTGGACACCATGTCCTTCGAAGGTGAAGCCCAGGAGCAGAACTTTCTTCGTTATTTTTCCTGGCATTGTATCAGAACCAGTACTTCCAAAAACACAACAGGGATTGTATTATAGCAAGGGAAAATTTCACTTCTGCAAGGAGGAAACGATGCAGTTTACAAATTGACAGCTCCTTATAAAAGAAAGTGAAATCCTTTTATTTATAAATACCCGAGTACTTCAGAGTTCCTGAATCTTATCCTCTTTCTCTCTTCTCTTTCCTACTAACAACAGTTCTGCATCTTTTGGAGAGCCTCCTTTAGTAAACGCTGCTGGTACCAAACGCGCTGCGCTGCCGGGCACCGGGGTTTTCCTGCCTGCTGCTGGAGGGGTGCGGGTTCCGCAGGCCCCCGCCGGGCACCCCCGCCCCGGCCCGGCCCGGCGCACCGGCCGCCAGCTGCGCGCACAACATGGCGCCCCCCCCCCCCCCCCCCCGCCGCCGGTGCTGGGGAGCGCTTCAGGGCTTTGCGGCGAGGCCAGCCCGCCAGGGGTTCTTCCCGCCGCGCTGGCCGGAGTGAGGATGAGTTTGTCCCCCTCTCTCACAGACGGCAGCGGCAGGCCCGGGCAACCCCGCCCGCCCCCACTCCGCGGTGCCCCCGGCGCCCACGCCCCCGGCGCTGCCGCTGGGCCCCCCGCAACGGCCGCCGCCGCCCGCCAACGGCCGCCGCCGCCCCGCGGGGGGCTGCTGGGTGCGCGCGCTCCGGCGCACAGCAGCGGCGCGGCGCCACCTGCCGGCCGGCCGGCGGCGCCGGGTCGGGGGCGCGGGGGAGCCGAGGGCAGGCGGGGCCCCGCCGCTCCGCTCGCTCGGTAAGTTCATTCGCTACAGACGTAAAGCTGCCGTCTGCGTGCCCGGGGCAGGCTTTTCCCTTCCTCACCGAACGTCCCTCGCGAGGTGAAACACGTCCCCACGGCAGCCCGGGCCTTGGCGCCCGAGCTTGGCCGCCTCGCCTGCCCAGCGCCAAGGCTGCCCGTCCCCGTGCCGTGCTCTGGCGGCTCTCGGGGGCCGCGGTTGCAGGAGTACTCGACAGGACGGAGCTCGGAGGGGAAGAAGCAGCCTTGAAAATGGCTGCAATGCAAGGTTGAGGCACCGAAGCTGGCTGTAAATTCGCCTGCTCAGGTGCTGGCTACAGTCATGGCAGGTGGGAGCTCAGCAGGGGTCGGGTCACCTTCTCCCACGACCTACAGCTCTACCCACCGGTCACCCTCACGAAGCTGGATCCTTGTTCAAACGCTGTCCAGATGCCGTGGTTTTCTGCTGGAGCTCAAGATGTCGGCTGTTTTACGTTGGCTACAGCTGCCTACTCTGCAAATTGATTTCGGAGGCAGTCAGCTGATGTTGCCCCCACACCTCTGCAGCTCAAGTCCTAAGACCTGGATCTGCTACTGAGCATCTTCATCTTTGACCAAAACCTCCCAGTTTTGTCTCATTTAATAGCTGGATGCTTTGGAGCATCGTGATAACTCGTGGGCTGTGTGAGATACTTAGAGTTATCTTTTAGTATTAGCTTTCCGTCTTGTAAATGGCAGGGGTAAAGTGCATCTGGAGACTCTGCTGGAAACCCTGACATAGCTGGCTAACAGGCCCGTTAGACAGCAGTGCAATTCACCCCTTGATCCTCTGCAGGTCTACGCTCTCAGCAATCGGGGATAGTCTTTCGCCATAATAATTGGCTGCAGTTTGAACTGAAGTCCGCAGGAGGCTAGCCGACCATTAGTGACAAGCTGTAGGAATACACCGCATACTGAATTCTTTGAAAAATATCCTTCCATTTCTAAAACTTTTCATTGAGCGTATGTGGCCAGTTGCCAGCCAATGTTCTTCTCTTGTACTGTGAGAATTCTCTTCACAGAATGGTAGGGGTTGGAAGGGACCTTTGGAGATCATCTAGTCCAAACTACTCTTCACCTGGCTGAGTACCTTTACACTGTGAGCTCTTCAGGGTTGGGACAAACACTTATATTTTGAGTTGTCTGAAAAAATAGAAAACATAAAGCAGATAATAATAGATAATAAGTATTCACGTTGTGAATAAGTATTCACATTGTGCTATGATGTCTGCATATTCATACAGGCTAAGGAAGTGTTCCAGGTCTGTAAATGTTTGCAGGTCAGAGATGCTTGAAAATTATCTCTGTTTCAAAAATACCAGTTTTTCAAAATGAAAACCTCCACAGAAATGTCTCCATTTGGGAAAAAAATCATTTAGAAATTAATAGATAAGGTGATGGTTTCAAAAGGTGAAACTGTCAAATTTCATTTTGGAAAGCAGCTTTTAATTTTTTTCTGTTTTAAAAGCATATAGTATCATTTTTAAATTTTGTATAATAAAAACCCTAAAAGTTGGAAATACGCATTCATTGCAAACCATTCAGAATCTTCACTCACTTGCTTTTTTTTAGCTGTGTAAGGTATTGCTGAAAGGACTTGCAGAGAGTTTTTGCAGGCAGAGTAGATCACCAGAGTTTCTTTCAGGAATTCCTGCTCAAGTGAATGACACTCCAAATTTAATTGTTGAGATCTGCAAATGTTGTGTGATACATTATTTTATTTTATTCTATTCTAACTCTCTTTGTAATAGTGGGCTTTATTTTTCTACGTTCACCTTGAACAATGAGCTTCTAAAATCTGTAAATTATCTACATATAATAATGTTGCAATATTTTCCATGGTTTATTTTAACATAAGAGATAAGACTTGGGAAATTCTGCAAGACAGCCTTCTGTGTGATTTGTTGTTTAGTTTCTCCCTAGAGCCTTTTTCTGAAGGCAGATAGCCAGACTAGTACCACCATATTTATTTTCTATTGTCATTTACGTATGGACAGTAGTATTGGATCTCATTCCTTAAAGTTATCTCTGGGGCACACAGGACTGAATGCTGTCTCTTCAAATCTGTCCTGTTGTGCAGCTGCTTAATCAGAGCTGACTGGTAGCCTTTCGATTCCTGTACACATGGTAGGTGGAAAATATCTGAACTTACATGCTTGTAAAGGTAGAATGGTTGTTGGTAGACTTTTCTCCTTTGAAATTATACGAGATGCAGCTGCAGTGAAACATTCTTTCGCTGTTTATTTTCTGGATGATACGTTATTGTTATTGGGAAAGCCAAGACATTTTATTTGAAAGTGTACAGAAACAGTAAAAAAAAAGATAGAGAAAGTTGAGCATAATTTTGCACGTTACAGCAATTGTTTGAAGTGAGATAACTGTGTTTTGTATCCTTATTAACTGGCTTAGTTTGAATAAGCAATCTGACTGGCCAGGGAAGATTATGAACTCAATAAAGAAAATTCAGACTGTGTATATATTCCACTTTCTTTGCCAGGAAACAAATTAGCTTGAAGCATGTAATAGAATAAACAAAATAGACTTGGCTTTCACAGTATGATCTGCAAGGGTTGCAGAAGTTACGCAGAACTTTCAGATCCTGTCAATGATCTCCTGATGTTTTACACATAAAAGATATGAACACAGCCAGCAGTTTCTGGAGGATAGAGAAGTATCTAGCAATCAATAGTATAGTAGATTATCAACAAATATAACAAGGTGGCTTGATTGAGAGTAGGTCAATATGTATATCCAGTTTAATATTTTCAAGTTGTCCTACACAATGACTGTATAAAAATCAATCACTTTTTTCTCCAAGATTTAGCAAAATTGCCATCTGGTTTGCTAGTTACATCAATAAAATCTTACAGGTGCTGTTACTGAAACAGAATAAAGATAAGTAGCAAGATAATTCCTATAATAACTACTAGACAGATTCTGGTTGGTGAAAAATCAATTTCTAGCAAATGAATTACACCATCCTATTTAATTTGGAAAGTTTACATTCTGAATTTTCAGCCCAACTGTTAATTATGTTGTTTGTATCATTTTTAAATCAGTTGTTCTATGAAGAGAAGAACTGACGGGCCTGGTCTCCTGCGGATGAAAGAACTGATGCTGAACAAACACGGGAGTTATCCCACGTGGGGTGGACTGTGCTGCTGTTTTCACAGTGAAGTCTGTCCTACTCACTACCTTTGAACCACGTAGAAGCTGAAAAAACTCTGAGGCAGACAGACAAATAATCAGATTAATTAGGAAACCAAACTGCACATATGACATATTTAACCATGGAATTTGAATATTTTAACTTTCTAATAGGTAGGTGGCATCAATTTTTGGATCAGTTAACTTCTTGATGAAGCTATGTCTGAGAACTGTCTGATTTTACCCTATTTATAAACTAGTTTTCATTATAACAATATTTGCCTTTCTCAGACTTATTTTAATTAGAAGGATAAAAACTTATGTTTCCAAAAGAAGTGCAGACTTTGTCTGTAACTTCAGCCAGAGTATCCAGCACATCTCTGCTATGCAGTGTTAAGGAGGGAGGACCCTGTGGTATTTTCTGTGCAGCAATGTTACCAGCATTAGGCAGTTGTCCTAGTTTCGCTAGGGTGGGACAAGCAGAGGCTACATGATTACAGGATGGATATCTATAGGGAGACATCTAAATTCCTCCCTTAGCCGTTCACATGAAGACTCGCTATAGCACTACCTGCACAGAACAACTTGTAAAGATTCAGACAGTCTTGAGTTTGAGAAAAACTGCACACTAAAAGGTATGAGAGACCAGAATCTATTAAATGGAAGCTACCTATTTTGGTGGTGAAGGGACTGACACGCCTATCTTAAGCCTATTGGAAAATCTTAACCGCAGTATCTACAGGTAAGATCACCATTGGTGTAATTACCATCTAAAATAAGCTTATCCCCCTTTGTTAAGCCAGGACCTATTTTGGTACATATGATTGTGGACATACTTCAAAAAATTCTTTACAGTACCCAGATTCAGTAAGGAAAAAAATGCTGAAGTGGTGAAAAACAGATTCAAAGCCCTACAGAGTAGTGTCACTGTAGTGGCTAGGGATTCTTTAACTTCAGTAGCTGAAGATGGAAAAAAGCTCAGTTTGCTCTGTCAAGAAAAAAAAAGTTAAAAATCAACCCTGTGTTGACACAAATATATACATCCTCATAAAAAGCAGGCAGTTTTCAAAATAATAGTTTTTTGTAGTAATTGCCAAACAACTATTACATACAAGGGTTTGAAAGACATGCTTGCAGCACCTACGCAACTCATACAGTTTTTTCCCATTTTAGGATCAAGTCTTCACCCATAGCACCAAATAAATGAAAGAGTGCCTTTACAGCATTAGATCTGCCTTCTCTCAAGTCAGATTTTTCATTATTTCAAGAAGGGGAAAGGAGTGTCTTGAGCAGTTGTGTATTCAAGGGTGTCAATAAAAAGGCTGAAAGAATCATTTGGAACTTGGAAAAAAATACAATAGCTCAAACTTTACTGTCAGTTGCACAAATACAACTCCCAGGATGATACTGTCTTTGCCAGAAATGCAGTCAGAACTCAAAATGCATCAACGTTGTCTATTCTTGAACATGCATCTCTGCACCTGAAAGCAGAATTTGGTTCAATACTTATAACTACATCTGCCACATCACCAATAGGCTAAGACAAACTCCCCTTCCATGATGGTTTAAGCTAAAATGCCAGGCTGTGGGCTGGGGATCCTGAGACACAGGCGCATTTTCCATTACGACTGCTCAAGAAAGGTAATCTTTATCTTCTCAGAGCTTAGGAATGGTAATCTTTATCTTCTCAGAGCAGCAGAAATCCTTGCACTGTGCAAATTCAGAAGGCACTTTTATTGAGCTTTTGAGGAGCTTTCCAAAACTTTAGCTCTTTCTCCTTTAGTTTAATCATTACCATGATACCAAGAAGGATAACACAGCAGACCTCTTAACTTATTGGCTCCTAACAGATTAAATTCATTACTTATCTCTAAATCTTTGAGATCCCTCTCTCAAGAAACAATTGCCAGCCTTAAACTCCAAAATTGTTTCTTTTTGCCAAAACTGTGCATCAGGGTGCAGTGAGGCCTGGCTGCTCTGCAAAGGAACGTGAGCTGGGCGCCGAGTGTGACAGCAAGTCAGATGGGAGCAGTGGCCTCGCTGACAGCGTTGCAGGGGTCAAGATGAGGGCCAGAGATGATGATCACGGTCACAGTCCGGCGATGCCCCAGCAAGGCCATAGTGCTGGGGCAGGTGCAAGGTTGAGCTGGGAAGCCCAGCCGGACGTCCAGGACTAGGGGCAGACCAGCTGCTGCACAGCTGCAGTGCCAGTGGTAAATCCACAGCTGGAAACAGCCGCCGGGGGAAAACAGGGGCAAGTCCTTGCTTCCAGCTTTCTTCACTGCACCAGTGAATGAGCCCACCTTGGACTCAGCCAGCTGAACTCCTTCACTCTGCCAAATAAACACCAGAAGGGGCTCACGCTCACAGCCGTGACAAAGTGGACTTTGTGCCAAAATTTGGAGATGCAACACGAGTATGGAGACACACACACTGTACTTCAATCAGCTCCAGAGAACACTGACAGAATTAATTCAGCTACTCTGGGCTTTGGTATCAAAAATATTTTGTAATTCTATGCTGAAGAGCAAAAATTAACCATTTTAGAACAATTGTTAGGCCTTTCCAATTAAGCTGGTAGGCTTACTATAAATGGCCAAAAGTGCACACTGTTGAAACTAGTGACCGAAACATTCTTCTATATATTTAAAAGCTCATCCTAGTATCACTTCAATCTTTTGAGCTAACATAATCCATCATTGTGACAGTATCCATTTCTCTTGGTGTGCTTACAGGAGGTAGTGTCACCATTTTACTGTGTTACAATATCACACTGACACACCTGAGAAATGCGGTAGAGGGGATCATTCTTGCCCAGTTACAAGCTTTTATCTCGCTCTTTTTGTTGGATCTCGCATGCCTAGTTTTAAAGTGTGTTGCATGCCTAGCATGTAGCAAGTTCAAAGCGACAGCTGCAACTGCTACAGTAGATGAGAGTAAGAGTAAAAGCAATTAGTTGTCTTTTAACATTTTTTTCTTTTTTTCAGGACAGAAAAAGTTGACTGCTTCTGTTTAAACATGCTGTAATTTAGGAAGGAGGTACAGGGAGGGATTTCCATCACCACAAGTGTAAGAAATACAAGAATCTAGGGAGCTACCAGCCTTTGACTTGTTTGTGCATAGGCCTTCATGAATCTGAGTGCTTTCCTGACAAAGAATGTTTTCCTGACTAAAGCCCTTCGAATTTTAATCCTAGTATGTGCTGCGTTGATGAATAAACAGGAATTATGTTTGTATATTGATTAGGAGAGCCTCAGGTCTGTAGCTATAACTAGCACAGTACCTGTTTGCGTAGTAGCTTTTTGTGGAATTTCATGGGGCTTGGAGGGGTGTTTTGTTTGTTTTTTTTTTTTTAATACAGAGCTGTTCGCTAGGATCTAAACTTTGATTCAGCATATCACTGCTAAATGAATTAAACTAATCAGACACCTTGCTAGGAATTTAAGTTATAAATTGTTTTTATTTAGAGAGTACTTCAGGACGTAGAAAGATTGCACGCAGTACTTTGTTCATGCATTATAGCCTGTGTACATCTTGGCAGATTATTATGAGATATAAATACATGTAGAGTGTATTCAGTCTCTTTCACAAAACTTTAATTTGTTTTGGTTGCCCTGGGAATTTTTTGGTAGTTAGGATTTCATTTACTACTCTGAGTTATCCTGCAGAGCTCAGTTTTTGCTAACGCATAACAAGAGGTATTTTAGGAGCCCTGGGCAATCGGAACATGGCTGAATCACTAATACATAGTCTACAGGTGATGTAAGTTCCCATCTAGCATAACCCTGGAACAGGCTTCCTGGAGAGGTGGCCGATGCCCCAAGCCTGTCAGTGTTTAAGAGGCATTTGGACAATGCCCTTAATAACATGCTTTAACTTTTGGTCAGCCCTGAAGTGGTCAGGCAGTTGGACCAGATGGTTGTTGTAGGTCCCTTCCAACTGAAATATTCTGTTCTGTTCTGTTCTGTTCTATTCTATTCTAAGTAATCGCAATATAAAAGATACATTTATTAATTAGTTAGTAATTGCTATGAATAACAATGACATCTTACCAATAAAGCAACCATTTAAATATTGTTATTCTTTAATAACTGGTTTAATTATTCAGCCCAATTTCAGACTATATGAGCAATTTTTTTATATCTTATAGTTGTGTTTTAGCATCTGAGTAGATTATCTAGACAATGTGACCTAGAATAAAATCATATTCCATTTGCTACCTTTTTTGTTTTATTTTGGTTTTGATGTAAAAAGGTCTGAAATAGTAGAAATCTTGTTTAAAAGCACAGTAGGCTGGGTCCTAGTGCTACGCAAAGAACCGTAAATAATGTCAGCTGTAAGAAAGAGAAATTACTTTTATTAAGCTGGTTTAGAATCTTTGCTTATTTGCAGTACTATTTCATTGATTTTAATAGAGAAAGAAATGTTTTGTTACATAGAAATTGCCATACTGAATCAAGCCAAAACTTAAATCTTTTAAAATCTTCTTTGCAATAGTGGCAGGAATCAAAGGACCTTGGGGAAGCACTCTGAAATACAAGGGTAGGGAATAACCCAGTCATGCTGAAATCATGTTCTTAATCAATTAAAAATACTTTAAAATCTCAAATTCTGAACACGGATTTGTAATCCCTCTTTCCATAATTGTTGGTATGCATTTGTTATTCATACTATTGTAAACCTAAATGTTGACATGGTCTATATAAACTGCGAAGTTTATATAGATATCTTGTATATCTTGTATAGTATCTTGTATCCTGCTAAACACTTGTTCTTAATGATAGTTACAAATAATATTACTTATAAGTAATGCTACCTTGCAGAAATACCCCTTGGCTAATTTTACAATGTGTCAGCAAAATTATTTTAACTGATTTAAAATTTTCTGGCTTTATTTTATTAAACTAAATGTTTTCTTGTTCTTGTGTGGCAGGTGAATTTTAGTATGATGGGATTATATTAACATTATCTCTGTTTTGAACTGGAACACATCATGGTTTCCTGAATTTATAGCCACCCAAATTTTGGGAATGGGAGGTTTAATTTGCAGTTGTGTGTTATTGGTGTTTTTACAACTTGTTGTGGTGTAATTTCAGAGTTTTGGGGGTGCATCTGAGTAACTGTTCTTGAACAAATCACTTGTAAAGTATATATACTATAATTCTCATGCCTCTAAGAAATACTTGATCTGCTGTGCAAATCTCATTTGTTCAGAAATATCCAGAAATAACCAAACATACAATATTCCTAACATACAACAGTGACTCCAGTTGAAACTACCATTGATGCACACTGTACCAATACCAAACATCTGAAAAAAAAAAAATTCTTGAAAACCACTGGACAAAATTTCGGGACAGAGAATGCGATTTTTCCAAGAAAATACATAGGCATGTCAGTTTATGGTTTGCAACAGAATTTTGTTACAGGAATCATTGTATTGTTTTTCATGTCTGCCTTTCAGTACTCTGTCATAGTTTTCTTTGAATTCCTCTGTGAGGGAGGATGAACTTGATCATCATAAAATTCCTCTCGTTATAAAACCTAATAATCTGGAGTTGGAAAAAGAGGTGACACTCCTTGAAACAGTAGTGTTCTGTATGTTCTTACTAGGCGCAGCTACAGTTTGGCTTCCTGAGAAAAAAAAGCTTGGTCTGAATACTATCAAGTTTAAAAACATTACAAAATTCTAAACACTCATATGCAGCTCACATGAAAAATCTTTATTTGTTTATTTAGTCTTCTGAATACAATATGAATGATAGCATGGATGCATCACTGATATGGAGGTGTCTTATGCAACCATGTAAAATTCATTCAAAAGAAACTGTTAGACTTCATGGACTTTTGGATTATGTCTTTACTGGAGTATAATCATCAATCAGCAAAGCAAGTCTCGAGGAAGAATTCACCCTTGGTCCCCAGCTGAGGATACAAACTCAAGATGTTTGCATAGTAGTAGTATTCTTCTATTTAGACTGACATTTTCTGCCAAAGCGTTTTGTATTTCCATGGAGTGATGGGTTGATGCACCATGAAAAGTATTCACAGAGGCTAATTTCAACCTTTGGTGCCTAATTTCTCCTGTTCCTTTTATGCCAATATGTGGGTGTGTGGGGTGGATTCCCTAAGAGACTGATTTTCAACATGAGCCTAACTTGAAGAGCTGTATCCTCTGCTGCTGAGGGATTTAAGCTCTGCTGATTGTAGAGGTAGTCTGCAAACGCTAGCCTACCTCGATCTTTCTGAATAACTCACATCATTGCCTCAAAGTATCCGAGTTTGGCTTGTCTGTCCATCAGTCTGTCTGCATACATGCCTATCAGCACTCCTTCCTAATGGTTTTCAATCATTAGCTGTTTTTAGCCAAAATTTGACAACTGCAATACTTAGATTTCTGTAAGTTCTGCAAAAATTAGCAGCTGTGTACAGAAGAAAGCAAAGTCAGCACTTCTGTTGAGCATGAACTGTACAGTTAGCCATTTACGTGGTTTCCTGGCTAGCAGTCAGCATGCACGTACTGGCTAAGCTATTAGCACATAGAAAGCTAGCAACCAGCCACAGGATGCCCTGTTGCTTGTCTTGCTTAAAATGGAGGAAATGTGGAAGGGCAGAATGGCCAAGGAGCAAGAACTGAACTGATAATGTAAGAGAGGAGGGGATGACCGGGGATTCTTGTTGAGTGGCAGCAGAAATATGGGATGCATTTATAGAAATCACATTTCATTAGGTCCAGTGTTCATTTGTTTTCTTCTTTGGGGATGAAGTTTGTTCTCAATCTTGATTGTCATGTTTCAACAAGTAGATATTGGTGTTTGTAAATGATTCATTCCTAACTATTATGTGTACCCAACATGCTAATACTGGATGACTAAAAAACTTTTGTTGTAGATGGAAGCAGGCTAGGATACCATCACCTAATACTTTTTTTTAAAATTATTTTTTCCAAGAACTAACTCTGTTTATTATTGGAACAGAGTATAGGGATACTTGTGTTGACAAGAGTGTCGAACAACGTAAGTGTATGCTAGCTGAAATATTCCACACAAAGTTGGTAAAGAGAGGTTACCCTGAGGAATGAACTAACCATATTAATAAAAATCAATATTCAAACTTCATAAAAATAGTAGTTGAGAACAGGTGAAGCTTCATCACTGTAGACAATGTGCAGCACGTCTTCTCTGGCCTTGTTTTTGTATGGCATAGTCAGTGCTCTGTCTCCATCCCAAATGCCAGGCGCTTCTCCTCCCGCTTTCTGTATGCACAGAACATAGCACAGCTCTTCTCGTGTGAGGCCATTATTTTTCTTCTTTTTCCTTGCTCTTTGTTTCCTCTGTGAAGTATATATCTTCTCGCTTATCTCCCTCTTTAGTACAATGTATATCGCCCAATGTTGTGGGTAAATCTCTCTGTCCTGCCGCCACCCTTTCCCGCCTTTCCGCAGTAAGACGTGAAATTGCCTTACGCCTGCCTCTGAATAGTAGAATCTCCTTCTACTTTCAGATAAAAGTGGCTGGCCCAGAGCTGAACTCACTCTGCGTGATTAAATGACTGATTAAAAGGCTAACAGTAATTTATTCGGTAACAGACAACAAATAAAGGCTGGAAACACGAAATCCGGGCAGGCACACGGCTCCAGGTGAGCAGCTCGGTGGTGGGGATGAGGCTTGCTGGCCGCCACGGCGTCCCTGCCGCGGCTGCCTCAGGACCGGCGAGGCCCTGTCACCTCGCCCGGCTCGGGAATGGCCGCGGGAGCTCACCTCACTCGGTATGGCCGCGGCGCGCCGCCGGCCTCCGGAGGCTGTAGCTACATAACCTCCGCCCCCGCCGGGCACCCTCCGGGCGGCAGCCGGGCCGCACGACCCGCAGGAGGGGGCAGGTTCTGCCGGCCGAGGGCTGGGGGGAGCAGGAGCGCCCGCCGGGCCGGACCACCGGGTCCCGCTCCCCACCGAGGCACCGCCCCCGCCCCGCCCCGCCCCGCCCCTCTCTGGGTGGCAGGGGCGAGCCAGCTGCCTCGGTTCCCGCCCCCCCGGCCAGGATTGGTCACTGAATCTTCACCCTGGCCAAATATTGGCCGCCGCTGGTGGCTGGAAAGCGGCAGGATTGGCTGTAGTGGCGGACGCGGGTAGGAAGGCGGTGGCTGCGGGGAGGCGGGTGAGCCGGGCTCGGGAGGGGTGAGTGCAGGCCCCCGTGGGAGCCGGCCGGGCCCGGCGGCTGCGGGTCGAGCCCGGGCTAGCCTCGGCTCAAGCTCGGGGCTCTGCGTGCGGCCTCCGGCTGGGAGGGAGGGAGGGAGGGAGGGCGGGCGGTAGTGGAGCCAGGCAGGGACGCGCTGCGGCCGTCGTCAGCCCCCGGGGCAGTCGGTTGGGCCGCGGAGTGGCGGCCTCCCCTCAGGGACGGGCTTGCGAGGCGCGGCCCGGCCCGGCGCGGGGGCAGCCCTGGTGGTACTGTGGCCGAGGACACTGGCCGCAGCCAGTAGGCCGAGGGAGAGGCCGAGAGGGCACCGTAGCCGGCTCTGTCCAGTGCAGCGGGCTGTGGCGGCCCGACGCGTGCCTGTGCGTGAGGGGCCGAGGCGGTCGGGGTGCGGGGAAGCCGGCGGGGCACGCAGCTACAGACCAGGCATGGGCAGGCCTTCAGTTCAAAGTGGAGTTTTTTGAGTTTTGGTTTTGTGTGTCGTGTCCCCCCGTCCCGTCCCCGTCCCCCCCCCCCCCCCCCCCGTTGTGACGGTGACTTAGTCTGAGGCTGGAAGGGGGGGCCTGCTGCGTGGTGCTGAGGCTGGAGAGCCGTCGGCGGTGGTGGGTGTGGGCTCCCTGTCCTGCACAGCAAGCCTCTGAGAGCAGCCCTCCCAGCTGGACGGGTTGAGTTCTTACTGCGCTACCTCAGAGAAAATAAATACAAATGGGTGTGAGCAGGCTCACTTATAAAGTAAGGCACTCGGCCTTGCTTCAGCTGAGTTACAAAGCACTTGCACTACCTGTTTGCTGGGGGAGAGGTGGTCTGAGATGGCTGTGAACAGAACCACCCCCAAATTCAGGGACAGAAGGAATGTGTCTTGGGCCCAGAATCCAGAGGAGATTTGTTAAGGTGCATCAGCTAAAAGCATGCATTTTCTTACACATGAGCAAATGCATTAATTTGTAGTTACACTGCGCAGGATGGGTTTTGCACCTGGATGAGATCCTTCTTGAGCGTGTTTCCTGTGTGTACTTTGATGTTGCACCTTTAGTAGCTTCACTTGAACTGCTTGTCTTCAGCTGAGCGGACTGCAGTGGAACTGAGTTCTCTCAGAATACTGTGCTCTGCAAACATGTTTCACTGGATACGGCTGGTGAAGGAGCAGTTTTTGTGAAGACTATATATCAGTTACATAGCATGGTGCACAAAAGTATAAAAAGGTCTAAAAAGTTAGTATTATAGCTGTGGTGCTGAGGACTTTAAAGGATGTGTTTGAAAACTTAGACTGCATTTAAGTCCTCTTTCTATGCTCTGATATGTTCAGATACTTCATTCTGTTGGTGTGGTTCTTGATTTGCACTTGTCTGTGTACACAGTTAAGCGCTTTAGAGGAATGATTTTTGATTAAAATTCTGTTTCACTGTGTCTAGAAAAAACAAATTACGTCCTGTAGCAATAAAGAGTGCTGTCAGACTGTTACTGTTCTCTGTTAATGCACAAATCATGAAGAATATGTACTTTATAGATGCAAATTTCATTTAGGAGAAGTATGCATATTTAAATTTGTGTAAGCAAATATATGTAATAAAATAAGTTCATTTGCAGCTGAGTCAGACTTGCACAGAATTGATTTCCTGCTCTTTCTCACCCATTAAAGAAAGGAAAATGTCGCGAAAAAGTTGTTCAGAAAAATCATTATTTTGAAGTTGTATTAAAGTGCAAGATCAGGAAAACTCTGTGAAATAGGCCTGTCTTCTTATTTCCTTTGCCAACTCTGTGAATTGTAATGCAGTGTAGGTAGTGTGCAAAAGTTCTTGACTGATCAAAGCCTCATCAAAATAAGACATACTTATGAATTATCACCTTGTGAAGTTAGCTGCTGCCATGAAGATGTTTCCTTCTGCAAAAGCAGTTTAGCATAGCAAATGAAAAATACTGATAGGATGTATTGGATTAATTCAGCAAATGCTGTTATGGGTATTTGTAGCAAAAAGTTAAGCTGGCATTGCTACCATTTTTACAGAGTAGTCTCCTTTGTGGTCTGTAGTACTTGTTGAGTTGTGTTTGTTTTGATTCTTGGTCTCTTAGAAGGCTTCAATAAAACAAAAAGTATTACTGTGCTCTACAGCAGTAGAGGCCAGAACCCCATTGTATTGATACATTTGTAAGGCAGACAGTCCCTGGCTTGTAGTTTCCAGTGTAAGTAGTGTTTGTTTGGCATCTGAGGTAATTGGAGTTGTGGGGGTAATTGAAGTTGCGAGCATAAAATTTACAGTTCAATGAAGGTTTATCCTAGTATTTCTGAATAATGTTTTGAACAAACAAAGTATGGGGAGCAAATTTGTTCTAATTCATTTATTCACTGATATGTTAATGATCCCCCTGCATTTTCATGGATAGGGCTGTAAGTCTGATAGTCCACTGCAGAGTCATAATGAAGCTTCAGCAGTCTTTTATCTGTATGTTTAGTAGTGTATTTGGACAGGTCCCAAAGGTCTACTTTGCATTCATTTCAGTTGGCAAGTGTATTTAAAAACTTCAGTTAATACCTTGAAACAATGTTCGAGTTACAGAAACAACTTTGAATGTGGGATAAATATGGGTAAACCCAAACCACTGGAGGAGAGGAATCCTAGCTAACCTTAGTGTTCTGTTCAGACAGTCCATGGAGAAATGATATTTTGTATGTCCTTAAAATACACACTAACCTGATCTTAGGATAGTACTTTCCATCAGTGTTTGGAACTTCAGCTTCTGTGGTTTTGATAGCCTGAACTTGAATGAAACACGCCTCATGATGTTTGTCACAGGAATATCCTGAAGTGCTTGGAGTAATGCTGTACACATCTAATATAGCGGCACCTATTTGAGTTGTCAAAGTATAAAATATAGCAGGTCGTGTGAGAACCTTGGTTCTCTTATAGGCCACACCTGGCTGGCTGTTTTTGTGGTATTTGTGGAGCAGGGCTGTAACTTCTATGGGAAACTGAGGTAATTGAGGTAAATGAGCTTTTAGGAATGAGTGGAAAGCTCTGCAAGGATGATGGAATGGATGGCCATGTAAATTGCTAAATGCTTGTGTGTCACAGTGAGAAAGTATTTAGAAATTCTGCTGCCAATGGTGTTAATTATTCTGAATAGTTTTAAAACAGCTTTTCAAATTTGGTTAATGTTAAGTGTGATGTTTTGATACTAGTCCCTTATACAGCATTTCAGGTAACTAAATATGTGACTATGGAAGCAGAGAGAATTCCTGCTGGCACGTATGTGTGTGCCCTTTCATATGTGCTTGCAATTATTAAAACATGACTTAAAGGTTTGCGGTTGTTGAGATGCTAAAATCCCCTGTGGTTTTTATGTATTGCTGCAACATTGGCAGTGTATCTCTGCTAGGTGCTAAGCAGGGAAAAGAAAATCCAAGGTGTTAACTGATTTGAGTAGGAAATTATGCAACTGGTTGATACTATAGAAAAGTAGAATACAGAGAAATGTTCTGATCCTGAGAGTGGATTGCGGATGATTGCTCGGGACATTAGTGATAACCAGTTAT
This sequence comes from Phoenicopterus ruber ruber, assembly GCA_009819775.1. NCBI lineage: Eukaryota > Metazoa > Chordata > Aves > Phoenicopteriformes > Phoenicopteridae > Phoenicopterus > Phoenicopterus ruber. Next base: position 62,288,850 of record CM020246.1, on the reverse strand, counting down.
ACCAAAATGTCCTACCCCATCAGCTTAGTGTCAGAGGTGAAACTTTGAAACAATCAAGAGAGAAGTTTCCATAACCCACATTATTTTAAAACAATAGCAAAACCGTCCTTCTGTTTTAGTGGCTTTATAGTCAACTTTACATCTTAAATAGGTGTATCTTCATCACATGTTTGGTGAACAAGGTATTTGTAGCTTGGTGACAGCTTGAAAAAAATTGTAGTGTAAGATTTTGAGCAGTTCTGGGAGTAAGGAATTTGCAACAATATTTTTGAGGCCTAAAAATTGGCTCCTAGGTAATCTGTAATATGTTTCCAAGATAGTAATAGGGTGCTTTAAGTGAAAAGTGGTTGTTTTTAAAAGGAGATGACAAAAATAACCAAGTATTTGCACAACACCCAGTACAATTGGTGCAATTTCATACAACATATCAATTGTGTAACCTTTTAGAGATTTTTTTAAAAAGAAAAAAATGTGTAATAGGGAAGTTGATTAGTAGACAAGTTGTGATTTATCTTCTAAGTTATGTGAAAGCAAGTGAATAGTGCTTGAGAGCCATGTTGTAGGTTGTATCTTACTGTAGACACCAGGGGTTTGGAAAAAAAAGCTCACAGATTTTTCCCTCCACCCTAACATAGTTATGTACAGTTATGATTCCAGCCCTGGGAGCAGAATAAATATCTGAAATTCTGGAGGGCTAGTTTAGGGAAATGATTGTGCAGCTGGCAGGGATCTCAGTTATCATGTCAGGCCTTTCCTCTCTCCGAACCTTTCCTCACAGTGATTCTTACACTAGATGTTTGTTTGAAACTCTTTCTCTGGGCTGCATTGCTGGTTGATATTCTTCAGCCTCCCCAGGCAATCTGTTTAAGTGATAGGATATTCCTACTGGTAGAAACATTTCCCTTGTGTTGTTTCCATGTGTTGTTTCCAAGTGTCAGGGAAATCTTCCTTCCTGCCTTTTGAGAATGATCTTTTTTGTGGTATGGTACTTAAAACTATGCAGAGTGTTAGGTCCGATTTTTAATATTGTGGATTAGGATTGAAGGGTTACTTTTCCTGTCTTGTAGCCTTCCCTCTAACACAGCTCCGTATGTTGCTGTTTGCCAAAACAGAGGGAAGTATTGGCCTGTGTGTAACTTCGTCTGCTATAATCTTCCCCTGCCTTTTTGCTTAGCTGCACGTTGCCACTTATTCCCCCTTCAGTAATTTGCTCAGTTGTTTATTCCTGCCTGACAATATCCTGTGCTTCTCTTTTTGAGAATGATCTTACTTTCTTCACAGATATATTGGAATCACTTCACATTCTGTTTTTAAATTTTAAGTCTTGAAGGCCCAACTGACTTCAGGTGAGCTGAGTCATTCCAAAAAATGACTTTCACCACTTCTGGTAGTGGGTAAGGATTCATGACATGTTTTGGCTTAACTTTAATAAAGACAGGTAAAATGTGTAAGATGAAAGCCAACAAGGCAAAATCACATCTTTGGGCCTGATAGTTTGCTGAATTGTATCTCCATCATGTAAGTTTCAAGCACCTGAACTTCCACCTTGGGATTGTCTTGTCATCTCTTGTTTGCTGTGTTTATCAGGGAGAACAGAAGTGACTGTTCTGACTTATTCAAGTATGTTGAGGTCATCTGCGCTGACAAAAGTAAAAGTGAACATTAAACTATAGAAAAGTTTTGGCATTTTGTTTAGTACTGGTTTCTCTTTGCTGTCTTTCAGCTCTGGAGAGATGCTTCCTCCTATAGAAAGGTTGTAATTGGAACTGAAATAGAAATGCAAAATGTGAAAGTCATAGGCAAAGGAAAAAGAGAGGACAGATTGGGGGGGTGGAGTGGTACTTTTTTAAGTGGATGAGTAATTTGAGCGGGAGGGAGAAAAGGAGACAGACTATCAGTACACCTTTTATTAAAATAAGGACTGAATTTCTGGATATCTTCTGAAAAGCAGTAGGTAAAAATTACTACTTCCATGCCCTTAGTTTAGTACACATATTTAGAGTAAGAAAACTTGTGATGTTGGGGAAGGAGAGATATGAAGTTTCAGCTGATGATTAGCAGCCTGTAATAGTGTTCTGTATTAACAGAACACATCGCTACAGGGGCTACTGGCAAAGTTAGGCTTTTCATTCTTAAAGCTGTAACGCTAACTTTATAAGGGAGGGTGGGACTTGTTCTTAATTGGTTAGTACATGACACATACACTGTCCTTATCTTTAAAAGCTTTTAGTGCTTCAGTTACTTAATCTTCCTTCTCTCTTGAGATTTAATGTGGAATTTCTGCTGAAGCTATTCATCAGGATAAAAACTGGAAAAGTAATTATTGTGGTAAGCCAGAGCTGGCAGTTGGTAGGACAGATTTGCATGTCCTACCAAAGACAGGGTTGAGTCAAAGTCAAGGAAGAAGAAATTGATGCATTCAAACTATTTACAGTTTTGTGTAAGAAAGTAAAGAGCTCGGCAAAAATCGGAGCAAGTCAGTGCAAATAAACTGAGAATAATGCAGAAGTTGAGTATAATGTTGGAGCAGCTAGGTGGTCAGAGGACAGTGAAAAATCAGTGCTGGAATGGTTTCAGATCAGTGCGCAGTGAAGAGCGGGCCTGTGGCTCAGGGATGCAGGGGCTTCAGCAGTGGAGGTTGCATAGAGGTTCCTGCCTCAAGCTGCTTGCATCTGGCTCAGTTCTACTGCCTCAGCTGTGCTAATGAGCTGAGCTTTAAAAAAACAAAGACAGCATTAGACCCTCAAAGAAGGGATTTGGTAAAGCTGAGTAAGTTCATGCAGTCCAATTTACAGCTTGACAGCCAACTGTTGTAACCACAGCTGAAGCTGCATGAGAGCAAGCCAGCCTAACCCTGTCTCCTTGGCTGAAGTGAACAGATGGCAGACATCTGTGTAGAGGGATTCTGTGCACCCATGTTGGGCAGAAGAGCCTGGATGAAGGAATAGGAACCATGCAGGATCTTGAACTCTGGGAGAATGTCTAAGGATAGAAAGGAACTGTATCAATATGGTGGTTCGTAGCAGCTTACCCATTCAGACACATCTACATGTCTGGTGGCTGGGCTCCACTTGTAAAAGCAGTTCTGGACTTGAAGCAATTTTGTGTCTGTCTTTCTTCATGACTTCAGTAAATACTAATTGCCCTGTAAATATACCTAATGCATTTAATTCAGAGCAACCATTTAGACTTTCCTGCATATACTTGAATTCACTATTGTTTGTATAGTGCCAGCACCTGTTCCCTTTAAAGTCCAGCAAAATTTTTCATAACTTGGATGGGGGGGGCGGTGAGGGCAGTACAGAGCAGAGAATGAGCAAACTGTCTTAAAAGTGTCAGTACCTAATGTTGGTACTGTGTATGCTTAGTGTCGTAACACTGCCTTGTATTGCTATTTTACTGTTGCTAGCATTGATTCTGCTTATGTCAAAATTGATAGGGTCAGGCCAGTAGTGTAAATATAAGCATGTTGACACCAAGAGTGCATGCACACTTTTAAGTTATGACTTTAGTTTGGAGTGACGTAACAAGTAAGTGTGAGGAGCTCAGTGGTGTGTTTGAAGTTCACAAAATAGAAATTTTCTGGGAGTAATATTTCCATTAGCTCTCTATGTGGTGTTAAATGCAGAATTATTTTTGTCATTAAAGTGGACAAGGTGACAATAAGCATTTCCTTTATTCACAGAGGTATTCAGATATCTTTAATTGCCTATGCTGTATTTCCAAAGTTAGGCCCAGAGTGGAAAAAATACCTGATTCGTGTTTGCTGAAAGTATCCTTTGCACTATTGAGATTCCAGAGATCTAAACTGGTCAATCTGCTTGAAGGTGGAGCCAGCTGCTGTTTCAGTCATTAACAAAATAATCAGTTTCTGTAATCTGAGAGGTAAAGAAAAAGTTTTATTTTCATTTAAAGTGAGTTTAGTGGTAAGCCAGCCTGCCATCTTATTGAACTTGGACCACAGGCTACTTTCAGCCTTAGGCAAAGAGAAGGAATTATACTAAGTAAAAATGTTGACTTAGTGGAATCTATCGCTCCAAGGAGAGTGCAAAATGACTTGGAAGGTTAATGAAAAGACAATAAGTAATGCCTGAAAAATAAATCCCTGAAGCATATTCCATTTTTCAGTGTACATGTAGCTGAGCTGATACTGCTTATGGAAATAATCACTACTGTGTTCTCAAATATACTAGTGAGCAGCCTAAACTCACTGCTAAACCAGAGACTTTGAAGAAGGAACTTTTGGATGAATAAATCTAATCCTTTAGAAAAATGTGTAGGCTTTGCCTGTGATATGGTATACTGGTTTTGGCTGAGATAGAGTTAAATTTCTTCATAGGAGCTTGTATGGGGCTATGTCTAGGATTTTTTGCTGAAAACAGTGTTGGTAATACATGGATATTTTCATTATTTCTGAGCAGTACTTACACAGAGCCAAGACTTTCACTGCTTCTCACACCACCCCACCAGTGAGCAGGCTGGGGGTGCACAAGAAGTTAGGAGGGGACACAGCTGGGACAGCAGACCCCAACTGGCCAAAGGGATATTCCATACCATATGAAATCATGCTCGGTAATAAAACTGGTGGGGAGAAAGGAGGTTGGCCAGGCTGCCATTACTTTGGAACTGTCTAGGCGTTGGTGGGTTGCTGGTGAGCAATTAGGGATTTTTTGCATCACTTCCCTTGCTTTTGTTTCTTTTCCTCTTTATTGTTTTCTTTTTTCCTTTTAAAAAAATATATTAAACTGACTTTATCTCAGCCCATGAGTTTTCTCACTTTTACCCTTCTGACTCTCTCCCCCATCCCACTGAGTGGGGGAGTGAGTGAGTGGCTCTGTGGTGCTTAGCTATCTGCTGGGGTTAGACTATGACATACGGCTTTCTGAGGTTCAGATAAATCCCAGACAGGGAAGGTAAGCTCTAACTGAATATTCATTGTTTTGAGTGGTAATTTGCCAGTGTATGTAGTTTGAAGCTTGTGAGCATAATGAAACATTTGAAGAATTGCAGTGTTAATCTGTCCATAGTGGCAAGAGAGGGCAATTGTGACAGTAATATGTTGTTTTAAATTATTGAAGTATTCCTCTCCCTTTTGGGGATTATTCCGTGCTGTTCTTCTCTTAACTGAAACGGAGTAATCTCTCCACTGTCCTGAGCAGTGGTGCTTAGAAAACTGAAAATTGTGCATTCTAATTCAAATTTCTTTTTAATTCATCTGCACTTGGAAGCTTTCAATACCTGCAGGAAAGAAAGAGATGTAGAACATTGGTTACAGATAAAGAATATTGGATAATACAGTTGTCATGGTTTAACCCTAGCTGGCAACCAAATACCAGGCAGCCACTTGTTTACTCCTCCCACCCCTCCCCAGTGGGCTGGGGAGGAGAATTGGAGAGAAAGGAAAACTCATGGGTTGAGATGAAGACAGTTGACTAGGACAGCAAAGAAAAAGAATATTCATATTAATAATGATGATAAGAAAATGTAATTATAATAGAATATACAAAATGAACAATGCACAATTTCTCACTGCCCAACGACCCAGTGACTGATCTGGCCTGTCCTGAGCGGCGATCATGGAGTGAAACTGGGAGTGATCTCAGAATGATCCCAAGCAGCGATCTTGGAACCATGATTTCCCAAGCAGCAATCTCGGAACCGCAAGGTCCAGAGAGAGCGAGGGAACAAACAGCTGAATGAATGAAAAGATGCCTGATCCACCAGCCAACCCCCACTTATACTGGGCATGATGTCTGTGATATGGAATACTTTCTTTGGCCAGTTTGGGTCAACTATACTGGCTATATCCCTCCCAGCTTTTTGCACCTGCACATTAGCAAAACCTGGGAAGCTGAAAAAGTCCTTGGTCGCTTAGCAGCAACCAACAACATCAGCGTATTATCAACATTCTTCATATACTTAATCCAAAACACAGTAGCTACTGGGAATAAAATCAGCTTCATCCCAGCCGAAACCAGGACAACAATTTAAAAATAATGTGACTATTTTTACCTGCAACTTTTATCAAAGTTGATCAGGGATATGCTTTCATTATGATTCAGAATTAGGTAAGAGAGAAGGTGTAAAGACTGTCAGTTGGTTTTAAGTTTCACCTGTTTGACAGCCAAATGCATTCATATACTTCTGGAAGTAAATGCAGATTTGTTTAAGACTGTAACCTAGAAAGCAGTAATTGTGTCAGTGTTACATGCATTCTCTTTTCAAACCTTGAATGTGAGATCCTGTTCTTGTGTTGTGGAAGAAAATGGTTTCTGTAATTCATAGATGTAAAAGAAAAAAGAGCAGCTGAGTAGGATAAAGCAGGTTTGTTTTTCCTTCTATGTCAAGTGTTGGTGAGATTGAGACCAGAATATGCATACAAGTGTTTTAAGAATGCTTGGAAAAATCTGAAGAAGAGCAGAAAAAGTTAGTTATTAAAAGATTGAAAAAAATATTTCTTAGAGAGATATTTGAAGCTCACTTTACATGTCTTAAAAAAAAAAAAAGCTAGTTAAATACCTTCTGCAGCAGAAAATGATGACCCTCCCTTTCCCCTCTTTGGGATGAAAAAGACTTGGGACTGCTTCCTCACCCTGGCTTCCCCCACCACCAGCTTCCCCCTCTCCCCATGCCACACAGTCCTGATCTTGTTTTCCCCCTGTGAGGTATATAATAGGCTTAGAAGGTGACTATATGTGTGAATGAATGATACCAAGGAAATAAAATTGAGTGTAATAGGGTGAAAACAAGATCCAGGTAAATTTGATGGAACACTTAACTGAAAATGCCCTTGTGAGGTTTCTAGGGTTATGGGATTTTTTTTTTCAGTGGAAGTTACGAAACTTAGTTCCCTTCTCCTTAAACTACAAAAATTGCTAGGTATGTAAGGGAAGGTTCTCAGAATTTCGGCTCTTGGAAGAAAGGCACAATTTTGTTCAGATGTTCAGAACTGCTTTAGATAAACTGTGATTTCTTTAATTTATATTTTTTTTTTCTGTTGCTTGTATGGGCTACACTGCTCCAACAAAGAGGTGCCATCCAAGTAGGTCACAGCAGTTCTGGGAGTCATGAATAAGACTAGCCTGCCTGCCTCTGTGGCAGTCGACATCGTGCTGTTCCAGAGTTAGGTGTATGCCAGAATCGGTGTCTTACATCTGCATGGGTGGTGGTGATTTGAGTAGTGTTGTAGGTCTAGGTCATGCACTCCTTGATCCCAGAAAGCTGCTTCTCTTGTTTCTAGTGTGCATGATGTGAGGGAGTCAAGAGGATAGGGGAGAACAAAAGGTAATGGAGAGAAAAGGGAGGTGTCTGGGTTTCAGTGAGTGAGCACTAGGATCCTGTTGGAGGACTTGGCATGTAACTGAGCAGGAAACTCCAGTGGTCCTAAATCTGGCTCTGTAAATTAGAATGGTTTGAGATTTATATGTAGGATTGTGGTCAAGGGGATGGATCATTTCTGAACGCTCAAGTTAGTGCTACGTTGTGAACACATGTATGCATGCATCTACAGTTAACCTTGAACATTGTGTTACTTCTGGAAAAACAGTGGGGTTTTTGTGGGAGAGGACAAGTTGGTTATGCAAGTCAGACGGATTTGGTCTAGATTCTGAGGCTTTCTATGTTACAGCCTGTAGTTTGCTGGCTCTAGGGAGTGCAGTATTTGTAGAAGTAAAGAGTAAGCATGCTGCTTTGCATCGGTGATTGAGGCAGTGCCTGGGAAAGGCTGGACCTACCTGTTTATGCACTGTGCATTTTAGGAGACACTCTCCCCTGGTTTTTAGTTCAGCTCTGGTAATCTAAAATGCTTTTCTGCTTTGACACCTGATACTGATCCTTTGAGGAATTCAGGTGACTGTAGTACCCTTTTGAAAGGACGGAGGGGTGTGTTATAAACATCTTTAGCCCAAGAAGTGAATAACTAGCCTGTTTCCCCTACCTCGGTTATTTAGTCACTGGTGTGTTGCATCTCTAAGACTGGTCAGTTTTGTAGAACAGTGTCTTGTCAGCAGGTATTGGGTGTGCTTTGAACAGGCCTACTAAACTGGGCTTCTGAAAGAAGATAGAGCAATACCCATGTTTAAAGTTGGGTTAGCCTGGAAGAAGGATCTGAGAGAGGATATTATATGTCTCAGGAACTTGATTGCCTGAAGGGTTTTTTTGTAAATTGGTCTTGGAATTCAGAGGCCTAAATGCTGCCCTTTTTAGGCATGTTGGCTAACAAACGGATGGCTCCTTCTCTTATTTTGAGATATTTTGTATCTGGTTAGAAGTTAACCTCTACTGTAAACCAGATGTGACATCCAAACTTTCAGTAAACCGTATAAACTTTCACTATGTTGATCCAATAAATCTTTCCCAGGTCATAAGAATAACTGCATGATGTATCTTTTAAGAACAATTGAATACAAGATGAGATATTCTTTATGTGAGAGAATTATGTGGAACAAAAAATGTAGTGCATTGCACCCAGCTTTAAAGATTTTGCATGCTGTGAACATCAATTTTAAAAAATAAAACATTTGCATTCAGAGTTTGACTCTTGAGTGGACATCTGATTTTGAACAATACTGGTGTTTTAGAGAACAAACTAAAATTAAGAATTAGGCAGTTATGTTGTATTTTTACCTTTTTTGTTTCAACCACTTGTATTACCATGTTTGAGGGCAGATTTCTCTGTTGCTGTGCTGATTTACTAATCTAACTTGGATTCTGCTCTGCAAGTTTGGATGTGACTGCTTGTTGTCAGCTCCCCCGGCAGTCTGCTAACCAGCCATGTTATAATCAGTGGAGATTTAAGAATTGTCAGAGCTTGCTTGAATAAAAATGACTTGCTGGTTGACTTAGTAAGGATATTAACCGGCTGACTAATTAAGAAAATTAATTGTCAGTCCCCTTTTTCTTGCATTAGTTGCAGAGACTTTTTCTGGCAAAGATGGCAGAGTTTTCACCTTTTTAAGGATTGCAGGAGTAGCATAGTTAATAAAAAATTGACTGTTTTAGCTTCTGTTGTTTAATGTGGGATGGGCAGGTTTGGACAAATACCTGAGAATATTTTCTAAGGAATATTATATGTAATCAAACTATAGAGCTTCATAGAAAAATGAGTAAAAAAGCCTCTGATACCTGCTAATTTTTTCTGCCAAGGTTCAACAAAGTTGTATCCCAAATCTGTAGAAATAAGCAGTATCACCATATTGCAGGTAGTGATGGACATGTTTGGACTTCTGCAGTGTTCACGGAACTGGGCTATGGTTGGAGAGATTTCATGAGTGGAAAGAAGACATGACTAGAATTACATGTTTTAAGGGAGATTTAGAGCCATAGGTACAATGTGGTGAGTTACAGCACAACACTTTTGTAGCAATTGGTTCCTTAGAATTGGCTAAAGATAACAAAGTGAAGCTGACAACATTAGATATAAGACTCTTCATGTTATAATTTGCTTAAATATTGCAATTTTAAGCAATTGTAAATATTTGTCTTTTAATTTTAAGCACTGCAAGTATCTTCACAGTTGCTGTCAGTTCAGCTGGGGATGAAACAGTAATATTTTACACTCTTGTGGCAGGTGTTTTATTGTGAGTGTAATTTTGTTTGGTTCACTCCAACCTTATTTTTTTTGCATGTCAGGCTGAAAGAAAGCGATTACTTTTCTTTTCCTGGAACTTGCATTTTTTCTGAGGCCCTGAATCTTTCACCGTCATTGTACTACTCCTGTTTCTGTCTGTCTTTTTTGGTTGTTTTGGGGTTTTTTTTTTTTTGGGGGGGGGGGGGTGTTTTTGGTTTTGTCTGGTTTTGTTTTGTATTTTTTTCTTCTGTGGGGAAGGTCAGGCAGAAAGTATCTGGTTTTTTTCCACAGAAATTTGACTAAAGTGCAGATTGCTAGGAAATGTTTTCAGAATTGCCATGCTGGCAATTGTAGACCAAATTCTTGTAGGACATTATGTGTCTGAACCTGTTAAGACTAGCTTCTACTAGAAGCTGTAGTTTGCAATAGGTAACTTTCTTCTATTTGCTTCTTCATTAAAGCTTTTAAGGGATCATGTGATTTCTGAGAGTGCAGCCCCAAGAAAAGGTTTCATTTTTTTCCTTGCATTTTATTTTTCATGGTTTGTTAGGTAGACAGCAACAGAGTTAGTTTCCTGTATGTCAGTCCTAGCAAAATGACAACTTCAACAGTGATGCTAGTTTAAAAAACAAACAAAGAAAAAAACCTGCTTGGACTCTTCGATAGTTGGTACATGTGTGCAGTTGAATCTTTTAGGCAGTCCACATACTGCAACTACCAGCCTTACTAGTGGCTATTCTACTTGAAGCTGCATAAAATAACTGCTAATAAATGGTGTCTTTGCATATAGGTATTCTCTTTTTAAGGGTAGTGAAGAGTTTGGTTTCACAGCCAGGAAAGAAAAAAGCTTTCTTACTTTTCTGAAGTTCAGAAAACTGTGTTAATGGTTGCAAACTTTATCTTCCTGGACATGTCTCCTTTTCAGTTTGAGTTTCAAGAACAGAAAAGCTACTTTGTTAATTCCATATCTAGCAAAGATTGAAAGTGACTTAGAGGTACATGAAAAAGCCACTGAACATCTGAAATACTGAACTTCTAATTGCATTTGTACAAGCAATGGTCTTTGGACGTGAACCCTTGTGTTAGATTATTATTGGCTGATACTACTACTATATTAAAATCTCTCTTCATTACAATATTGGCAGCTTTCCTCCACTGTTTTTCAAGTTTCCTTGTACTACTTATCCCATGTTTTTGTGGTAAAGCATTAAGATCCATTAATACGGAGTGCTGCTGTAATAATAGGAGCCATATGTGGGCAATTGCCTTGTATGGCCATGCCTGAACATACTGCTTAGTGTAAGAATAAAGCCTTCTCCCTGGGAATCGTGACTTTTGTTTTAGAAGGTGTGATTTGATTAATTGTACTTTTCCCATCACAGAGATAAGCTAGCTAGGGCTGGCTAAATTGTGCTGCGTTACCTGAAGGATTTTCCATTATAGTGCTTGCAAATGTTTTTTGCAGGTTGACATATGTGTTGTGTCAGAGCTATGTGCAGAAGTATATCACCTTCAAAAAAAGTCACGTGATTTTAAAATTTTGTTATAAAGTCTGTTATTTAGTACAACCATGTTAAGTTGGGAGCAAGATCAGTGTTTGTTAATATTTAGTGTAGATCAAAATTGTTACGTGCTTTCATAACATATGTGCCCAGAGCCCTTTAGGTTCTTGATAATTGTATTGCTAGTGAAGTTCAAGATTTTAGCGAAATGGGAAATTTCTTGCTAAAAAAATTACATGAAAGTGTTGGGGAAGAGGGAAATTATAAAGACGTATTGTTGTCTAATGAGTGTCTCTATCTTTTTCTTTCCCTCATAATCTCGTGCAGCAATGGGTCAAGAAGCTGGCAAACCTGCCTGGCCCAAACCAGCAGGAGGATATCAGACTATTACAGGTAGAAGATACAGAAGAAGACATGCCTCCGTTGGTTTTAGACCATCTTTGAGTAGCCAAGGCAGAGATGAACTTCAACACAATGAAGACTGTGAACAATTAGAATTGGAGGATGTTCAGAAAGAGAATTCTTTATGTATGTGCAATTCTTTGTGTATTTGCCATTTAATTGCAAACTGGGATGCTTGGGGCTGGAGGAAGAAGGCGCACAGAGAAATGTGAAGGGAAGAGAGTAGCCACTTAAATAACGTGTAAAGTACATTTCATGTGGCTTTATAGAATGAAACTTAGCATGAAGGTAAATTGAAGTATAGTCTGTCTTAGGCTGTTTAATTTTGCCTGAAGAAGAGGATTCCTGAATGAGTTAGTGCATTCTAACCAAATAGATAACCGTAACATTGTATAATTCAAATTATTTTGTCTTCAAATCAAATTACAAATTACAGTTGGAAGAGAATACCTATTCTAACCTTCTGTTTGGAACTAGGCTGTGAAATATTTGACATATTGTGGACCAGGTTGTTCTGTCTTTGTCAACCTTAGTGTAGTTACAGTGGAAATTAGTTTAAGCCTATAAAACATCTTTAAAGGTTCTCTTTTTATTAGTTTATACCAGTCAGACCACTTCCCTTTCTTGTTTAATGAATATTGAAAATTAGTATTTCCAAAATGTCTTCTATGACTTTAGCATCTGAATAATAATTTCATAGAGAAATACAAAACAGCTTGTTGGATTAGAAACATAGTCCCATCTCCTTGACTGTATGTGGTTTTCTGCTAAAAAAAAGTTTGATATAGCCTGAGCTCTTCCAAAGTGCCAGGTTCTGCACTTGGCTCACAACAACCCCAGGCAATGCTACAGGCTTGGGGAGGAGTGGCTGCTGCCCAGTGGAAAAGGACCTAGAGGTGTTGGTTGACAGCTGGCTGAATATGAGACAGCAGTGTGCTCAGGTGGCCAAGAAGGCCACTAGTATCTTGGCTTGTATCAGAAATCATGTGGCCAGCAGGACTAGGGAAGTGATCGTCCCCCTGTACTGGGCACTGGTGAGGCCGCACCTCGAGTACTGTGTCCAGTTTTGGGCCCCTCACTACAAGAAAGACATTGAGGTGCTGGAGCGTGTCCAAAGACGGGCAACGAAGCTGGTGAAGGGTCTAGAGCACAAGTCCTATGAGGAGCGGCTGAGGGAACTGGGGTTGTTTAGTCTGGAGAAAAGGAGGCTGAGGGGAGACCTTATCGCTCTCTACAGTTACCTGAAAGGAGGTTGTAGAGAGTTGGGGGTTGGTCTCTTCTCTCATGTAACAAGTGGTAGGATGAGAGGAAATGGCCTCAAGTTGTGCCAGGGGAGGTTTAGATTGGATGTTAGGAAAAATATCTTCACCAAAAGGATTATCAAGCGCTGGAACAGGTTGCCCAGGGAACTGGTTGAGTCACCATCCCTGGAGGTATTTAAAAGATGTGGAGATATGGCACTTAGGGACATGGTTTAGTGGTGGACTTGGTAGTGTTAGGTTTATGGTTGGAGTTGATGATCTTAAGGGTCTTTTCCAACCTAAATGATTCTATGATTCTATAAAGTAGCATTTTTTCCCCTTCCTTTATAGACCACTCTAACTGTTTTCTCCTTCTGATTTTCTTTTTTTATAATAGCATATTGCTAATTTAACTTTGTCATATGCCATTGTTCTTGGAGGCTGCTAGGTGATGTTGGAGTGGTTTTCATTTTTTGTAATTTGAACATTTTTGCAGTTGTCTATACTCCATACATTTTCATCTAGTTAAAGGTTTATTTCCTGTAAGGCAGTGTTGACCCTTGTGGTCTCTCTATAATGCTACCACCTTTCTTGTTTCAGTTACTCAGAAATGAGCATGCTATTACTTTAGGGGTCATAAGAAATATGCAGTTTAGAGTGTATTACCTCCTTGTTCTTAATAGAATTGCTTTGTATATAAATTCTAAGAGTGACTCATTTTCTAGATTAAGTTTAATAACAAAATGTCTTCCCTTTTACATTTATTGGGGATTTTTTTGTATTATGACTTTTCAAATTTATTTGAGAAGTGTTTTGGATTGATTTATTTCCCTTCCCTCAGCTGGGTTACACATTTCCCCAGTTGATACTTATTTTTTGCTGGGTAGGTGTTACCTAAAATATGCTGCATATTTCCTTGCTTAATTGGTTTGACATCTTCTATACATTTAAGCAACTGTGGAAGATGGGTAGAAGGAGATATCCTTGGAAATATTAAAAACCTGACTGGACTTGGTCCTTGGTAACCTACTATAGGTGACTGCTTGAACAAGAGGGGTGGACTGGATCTCCAGAGGGACCTGCCTACCAACTTCAGCTGTTAGCAATTTTGTAAAGGAGCTTCAAGATTATAATTAGATAAAATGTAATGTTACAGTATGGCTTCCTGCAAGCCATACTCCTAGTGCTGAGAGGCACAGCTTTCATAAGAGTTCAGTGCTATGAGTTCACCAGCCTAGGCATGGATTAGCTATTTAGATGAGATTCCTTTTCCTTTTTTTAACCCTGGAACATTCATTTTATGTGGTTTCCTACATCTACTTGTTTTTTAAAATAACGTGCTAGGGAATCCCTTCAATTAACCATGCATGTGGGTTTTTGTTTGTTTGTTTTCTTGTCCTGTAGTTAAGTTTCCAAATCTTGACTTAAAATTAAGTACTCTCATCGAGTTATGCAAGCCATTGTATGTTCAAAGGTAGTTAGGACTATTGCCTTGGTTAGGAGTTTACAAATGACTTGAGCTAAGCATTGATTTTGTAGTAGCAGCAGTCTACATGTTTTTACCTTCTTTAACTCTTGCTTCTGGGTTTGATTGTCCCTTTCTGCAAGAGGTGTTCAAGTGTAATACAACCAAACTGAATTTGTGATGATGGTAACTACTAACTAATTCCACATTCATCCCTGCTATTATTTTCTTCTTATGAGGAGTTGCACTCACAGCTGCATGTACAAAATATAGTGCTATTAATATGTAATTTATAGTAGCAATAAATGGCTTTATCTGAGTGTGGCAGGAGGCACAATTTAGGCAGTTAATGAATGGATAGTCCATTTCTTAACTTATGGCAAGAAATGTTGCAGCTTTTTTAATCTTCTAGTGTTTTTTCAGATTTCCTGTTCTCATCTTAAAATTCCCTTTTATATAAACAGTGTAAAAATGCTGCTTATGAACATGTTCCTTTAATACTTGGTTTCTTCTGTCACAGGTTGAGCTGAAATTGTATCATTTAAGTCTATTTCTATATGCTTAGTTTATATAAATGAGAATGTAAATATATTAGTGAAGAATGACTGCATCTCTGGTAAATGTTTCTCTTTATCAAATTACACTGCAGTCCTAGTGAACTATCCTTTCTTTTTCATGAGCAGTTGTTGTAATATGATAATATTTCTGGGTTTTTTGTGATTATTCCAATGTGTTTTTTCTTACAACTTTCTGTGAAGGTTCCAGTCCATTGGTTCAAGTTTCTTCTGGTTTATCAGATGGGTGTTTCTTAGAAAATATTGGAACTGGAGAACCCATTTGCCAAAGTGTATTGAGCCAAACTTTGGAAGCAAACACATCACCATTTTCTTTGTTCTCTTACGGTCTGGAAGGCAACCAAATCTCAGGGAACTTTATGAATCCGTATGAAAATTCTGAGGACCTTGCAGAATATCAGTCTGGAGGGCATAATGATTTGAATGGTCAAAATGGAATTGCTTTTGTAAACATTGACTCTTATGAGCCAGATAGCAGTGATGGAGAGGAAGATGATGCTCAAGACAAATTTTCTTTGGCAAGAGAAGAAGCAGGTGTATTTCAGGAAACACTAGATAACATGGTTTCTGAGTTAGTAAGAGACTCTACGCCTTTTACTGACTTACAGTCCCGACTGTCTGCTTTCAACCACAGCGTTTCTAGAGAATGTTGTGAAGAAGCAGGACCAATGCCTTTGAGATATTTTAGCATAGATTCAGACTTGGCGTGTTCACACAACAGGACATTTAAATCTTCTGCTGAAGATCAAGCTGTACTGAGAAGTAACCTGAGTGGTGCCAGTTATGAAACACAGCAGACAAAAAACATAGTGGATGTTGGAATCAGAACCCCTATAGCAATTGCTAATGAATTAAATGTCAATGATGGAAAGACTGACCAAGGAAATTCACCTGAGCTAGTAGTAAGACCTAAAATAAGAAAACAAAATACTGCAAACCAGTTGGAGAGAGAGGAGCTTCTCCCTAGTGATGATGAAGGTGGTTCCTGGTGGAGAACTGAAATTGCTGAAGTCCAGCAAGGCTGTGCTGAGTGTGCCTTGAGGAACAGCAAAGAGACGAGTTCTAGTATGTTCTTTGACTCAAGAGAGTATGAAGGTCACCAAAAGAACATGGAAATAGACCTAAGGAAAAATGCAGCAGCTCAAGAACAAAAAAATGGTCTAGACGATCGCACTTTTTGGGCTGAGTTTGAAGACTGCAGCAGACACTTCTCAGTGTCCCACAGAGATGAAGACAGGTAACACTTCATTTTTTTTTAATCTGTGTTAGTATTGAATCTTTTGTATAAATAATGTGCAAATCTGAATAATTTGTTAGCAAATGGGACAAACTCAAGCAATTTCAGAATATGATCAGGTAACAAGATGCCAGCTTTTCCTTTCAGTTCTCTTTCACCCTTCAAGTCCATCTAAAGAAATGGTAATGTACATTCTTCTGGTAATGTAAAAAGCCTTTCTTTATGTTTAGGGTCAAAGTATCTTATCACTAAGGAAGATTAAATCTCTATTTTTAATTTATTTTTACTGAATGGATGGAGATAGAGAGGGAGAACCTTGTTCAGCATGGTTTTTGGCAAATTACAAGTCTTTGAAGGTTCCCTTCAAGACTTATTTTCAGAATTTGTTCTTTTTGCCATCAAATCTCAATATTCTGCACGGCAGTGTATGTATGTTCTTGTCTCCAGACTTTTGAAAGAAATTCTTCCTTGTCATATCTGAAGAAAAACTTGATAGGATTGCTTAGAATCCCCTTTTAAATGAAAGTTCTTTAGACCAGTGTTTCCAAAGTGACTATTAATGAATGCAGTTTCAGATCTACAAATGGCTCCAACCTGGACCCAAAATGGCTCCAATCTGGAGCAGTATTCAGGCTCCCCCTGACTTGGGCTCTTTACCTGGAAGACAGACTAATTTGGATAAACCTTATGTTGATTAACTTTTACTCGTATAATGCTGATTAAGAACTTTTTACTGTGAATTGAAGTTATGTAACTGAGCTATTTGAGGGTAAAAAATTTCTTCTGTTCATTTATGGTAAATGCAGTAGTGTTTGTGATGGCTCTTGTTTGAATTTTTTCCTATTTTTCTTCTAGTTTGCTTTTTTCTTGTTGATTCTGTTCTCACTGCATTCTTTACAAGATGTCTTCTGGATGTTGATGTGACTTTTCTGTGTGTGCTTGCCATTACGCTTCATAAACTAACCTGCTTAGATTGTGTTTCCACTGTTTTTGTGGAGAGAACAGCATGAAAATTAATCTGCATAAACTCTTGTCCTTAAAATATTGCAGAGTCCCAATTATGAGAGAAAAAAATCCTTAAGGCATTGTAAAATGGGGCAGTAGACTTAATTTTGTTTTTTCTTATTAAAGATATAGGTGGACTTGCAAATGAATCCTTTCCTTCCTTGTAAGGTTTACTTTTTGAAACTTCTTGTTACTGCATAATCTTTTATTTTCCACTTCTGAAATGCAGCTACTAGAAGATTAAAATGCAATGGAGGAAGTGGACTATATTTTACAATTATAGCATTGGCTTCCATGATGTGAAGTGATGGATTGTTGCAGCATGACAAAAAGAAATACAGATTGCTTCTCTGAAAGTGACTATGTTTGTCACGATGGCAATAACTGAATCACTAAACAGGAAGCATATGTGTTTAACTTAAAAAAACCCATAATTTGTGTTCTAAACCCTCAGAAGACTTATCTTTATGAAGTAAATTGTCAATGATTACTCTGTACAAAGGGATAATATGCTTTTCCACTCTCAAAAGGTAAAGTTTTATGTTTAAAGGGTTAAACCATATTGCATGCTTAAATATACATATATAGCTGCATAAAAAGCAGAATTGACATGTGTGTCAAACTACATCCTGCAAGTCAACTTTCACTTATTTGCAATCCAGGGAGAAATTCACCTGGCGGCTGCAGCCTGGGCCTTCACCTCACACTTTTGCTTCAAGGAAGTGCCCAGCTATTATGGTGTTAGCATGTAGAAGCTGTGTGAGATGGAGAAAGTCTTGCATATTTGTTAAAACCACATATGCTCTAAGTTGGAAGGGTCATGGTAGGTTGCCACAGGGCAGGGGTGGTGGGATGAGGATCATATCTGTTAGCTCCCTCCATTTAGTTTTGGGTTGTATGGCAAGTACAGGCCAGTTCCGCCAGGGGAGAGACTATTCTCAGAAAATCCATGTGCAAATGCTAAGTTAATGTGTTATAGACTCGTCACTTGCCAAAAGCATAACTTGCTAATGCTTAAGTGACATTCTGCATCTCCGCAGAACTGGGCACAGTTAAATCTTAAGTTTTGAAATATACACATTCAATGCTCTTCCTTTGTTCAGTATTGATGACTTTAAGCATATCCACTTTTCTGTTTTGAATTAGTGTTTGTGTATAAACTTTAAAGAGAACAAATTTGACTAACAACATAGGAATATTATTATAAACTGTGTTGGAAATCATTCCTGGATTGTAAAATAGAGAAAACTAAAATAAGAGATTTGAATATTTGGGCTAGTCTTACAGTATGCTTAGATAACCTTTAAAAAACAAAACAAAGCAAAAGGTTCTAAAACTTTAGTATTCAACTTCAGTTGGTGCAATATGAGATGCATTAGACTGCATATCAGAATTTCTTAACGGATATGTTTTCTGTTGTAAAGTAATCCTTTTAAATAGCCCAAAGTTAATAAATATTCTCATTTCCATCACTTTCCCTAGTTGTCAAAATTGTGATAGAAAAATATATTCTTGCTTCAGAATAAAATATTTCCATATAATTTATGTCTTGATCTTCTTTATTCTTGTAGAACTTGCAGTGTATAATGTGCAGTTTTTCAAAAGTACTTGTAATTCATTAAATAGGAAGCTTTATTGGCATGTGCTTGCAATATTAGATAGAAGGAGGGTTTCTTTAAAGTGAGATTGTAGGTGCCAAGATAACATTGATACACATAGACATAGTGGGTTTAGCAGATTGAAAACTGAGCTGCAGGTGTTGTGGATTGCTGTGTAAGATATGCTCTGTTAAGCATGTTTGCTGTTCACATATTTATTAGTTTTCTGTAACTTTTTGAAGTGACATAGCTAGTTGACTATACTTTGAATTTTGGTAGATGTCAACTGTCACTGTTAGTATTGAGTGAACCTTTAGTTTGCTGTTAGTATTGAGTGGCATTACTAAAGGTAGCAGTAGATAAGGCTCATCCTTCTTGGGATTCTGCTAACACCACTATTTTGTGTAAGCTGCCCACAACTTGTTTACTGCCCTTTTCTATGTGATGGCTGAGCAAATTCTCTTTAAAAAACTCCCTGCCATTCATCTGTTGGGGCTAGTGAGTTATATAATTTGCAGTAAGTCATCCATTGTGTCTTTGTATGATTAAAAAAAGGACCATTGTATATGGCATAGAGGTTATGCGAGCTTTTACCTTAAGTTTTGTTTGGCTGAGAGGTAAGGCTGACATTGTTTATTGTTAAGCAAGCATTGGTGTTCTCGGTGTCACTGCTGCTGTTTTCTTTTTGTGTGTTTGGAGAAAGATGTGTATAGTGGGTCTGGGTTTATATTCCTGAGTTGTTTCATGTACTCTGCAAATGTGGAGGCGGAAAACCAAAACATTTTTGCAAAGTGGGATGGGCAGAATTCTTTTAGGAACTGATTTTTTAATCAGCTCTTTGTGTATACTTGCCTTAATACATCTATAAATAGTACAAAATGAATTTCTTCTAGAAAAAAGTCTGTATTGAGAGCAATGTTCATAGAAAAGTAGGAAGTCACAGAATATTTATGTCTTTTTCTCCCAAAGCGGTGTTTAAATTCACTCCCTGTTTCCTTGTTTAAATTGCAGCTCAGAATGCAGTGATGGAGAATGGTCTGCAGCTGTGCCTACCTATTTTACTGCTACAGAAAAAGACCAGTCCTCAAGTGATGAGAGCTGGGAGACTGTCCCAGGCAGAGAGGAACGTGAGCCTGAAGTGCAGAGCAGCAGCAGTGGTATAGAAGAGGAGAACACAGACTTCTGTTTCCAAGGAGGGTATGGTTTTATTTTATTAGCTAACTTCCTGTAAACTCTGACATCAGCAATAACACGGTATCCACATGACACTGCACTGAATAACATCAGTTCTAAAACTAGTTACTAGCAATAATCATTTGCCTACATCAAAATAATCTGAGTAGTTGTATGTATTTCAAATCAGGGAAAAAATGGCATGTCATGCAAACAATTCTGTTTCATGAAAAATACAGAAATAATGAGGGCATTGATGTGTAGTATCAATAGGGATAATAGGTTGGATATACTGACTTAAAAAAAGCCAGATTAGGCAAGTTAATTGTAAAGATATATGTTACATACACATCTTCTGATACTGCTTAGTACTCCTTGCGAAGTGTTTATCTTTTTGCTTTATTGCTTCTCATATTCCACTGCTGCTCTTTATTTGTGCAGCCCTATCAGTGATTAAAGTAAACTTGAACTACTTGCTTGCTGAGAATGTACTTGTTTTCCAGTCATTCAGTATTTTATAAAATGTATCTGCCTTTGTTGCAAGGCAAAACTTGTAGCTATAAATAGCAAAGGAATTTTTTTTCTAAGCATCTAATATTGACTTTATATTCTTATTTTGGGGCTTTAAAAAGTAACAAGCCATGCCCACATGTTCTTTCAGCTTCTTCCATTCTTTGGTAGATAGTACCTATAACCAAGCAGTCCAAATCACTGTTACTGCTTTTTTAGTATTGCTGTCTCTTGAGGTTTGGAGAACTAGTGTGGCTTTATGAAAACATTACTAAAACTCATCTGTTTCAGAACAGCAAGAGTGGAGCTGTATACTCTTTAGCTTGCTTTCATGTGAACAGCCTGAAAATCTAACATGATTCCTGTTTATTTGCCCTTTGATAAGGAAAGTGGGACTTGCAGCCCTGTGGCTCTAAACATCCAGGTGACTTGTGCTCCTCTAGAAAATCTAGGAATGAGAGGAGTCTTTCTCCTTATGCAAATAGCTTCTTTTGCAAACAGTATCTCTGCATTCAGGCCAAGCTTCCCCATGAAGGCTGTTTCTTTCTTTTTAGTGGCTTTAGGAACTTGCAGATGAATAAGAAAATCTTTTGTACCAAATTTACTAGCCCTGGCAGGGATACTGCTTGTACTAGGGAAAATGCAAGGCAAGCTACTTACTGTACTGCTGGCCTTGAGCATTAGATAAATAATTTTACCATAGAATCCTGGGTGTTACTAGATTCTGAGTCTGGAGCTGATACCACTGGGAGTTTCTTGGTTTTTACAGCAAGTGCTAAATTCCTAATCTGTCACTCTGCAGTCTGGGAAACCTGCATCTTTAGCCCTTGTAATATGTGTAGCTTTTGTTGCTTGCCTGTGTTTGTAAATTCTCCTGGCTTTTTAGTTTTAGCTTTTCATTTATTTATTTGAAGGGAACAGACATTATTGGAAGAAGGAGAGATTCCTTGGTTACAGTACCGGGAAGAAGTAGAAAGCAGCAGTGATGAGGAAGATGATCCAGTTAGTGATTTTGTATATCCTGGATTCTTCCTGTTGGATGGAAATAATAATCTTGAGGATGACTCCAGTGTGAGTGAAGACCTGGATGTGGAATGGAGGTATGCCTTTGATAGTTTTCTGCATTAATTTCAGAGGTTTGGTAGTTTCTGTTTTGCTTTCCAAGTAGAAGTCAAAAATACTCATGGCTATCAGTATGCACTTGCTTCAAAGGCTGATAATCTGAGTTTTAAGGCTTAAGGTACTTCAAGTGCTATGTGTCTTCTAATGAGAGAAAAAGGATGTAGATTTGCTAAATCAAGCTGTGATCTGAGAAAATTCTGGTGCACTACCTATTCAAGGGATGGGTGTGCTTTTTCAATTAATTTTCAAGATGGTAAGTATAGTGGAAGTATAACAAAAGTAAAGCAATATGAACGTAATCAGCATTCAAGTCAGTGCTATTCTATAACTGGTCTTTTCCTCGCTTACAACTGGTGTAAGTTAGATGTTATAAGCCTATTTTATTTCTCTTTGAAATGCCATGTGCTTACCTAATATTATAATTTTGAATGCTTCACTCAATTTTCTGTTATTAGATTACCAAAGAATATTGCAATATATTTATTACAAAAGTTCTGCAAATACCAGGAAGACAGTGATTGGAGCCACTTGCACAGCCTAATCCTAGAATAGTATAATGCATTTCTTTTAAAGTAAGAGTGAGCTAGACAGAATGCTTTCCAGTGAGAAACTTAATGCTTGCTCTCGTCTGCTTATTAAAAATATTATAAACTACAGCATAGACATACCAAAACCACCAGAATTTTCTCCTTGCAAAGTGATATTGTGAAAAAGCACAACAGACTAATGCATGAGAGTCCAAGCTAGAAGGTAAGGCCCATGTTCTTACAGTGCCAGGCAGCAAGCTAGCAGAGGAATTGTAGGATGTGGACAAAAACTGTTTAAGTGTTGGAGGTTAGCTTTGGTAAGCTTCCTAATTACTTAAAATAGGAAGGAAGATGCTTCTCTAATAGTCTGTTAAGTTTTGTCTGAGCATATGAAGATCTGTACACAATTTTGCTTGTGCCCCTTTTAAGGTTTGATCTCTGAATGTTGAAAACAGAACTCAAAGCAGCTGCCAAGCTATGAACTATGACACATGATGTAATCAAAATCTGAATGCTAGTTGTAAAACAAGCTTAATAGCATACATAGAAATTTATTAGCTGAACTGTATGCCCTTTTACTCTGGAGTAGTCAACAGTAAAAGCTCCAATCATGTTCTTCTGAAGTCTGTATTGTCTTGAGTGTACCACTGTACTGAAAGCAGGTGGAGGGGGCTGCGTGGCAGCCTCTGTGAGGAGAAGACAGGCCTGCTCTGTGTGCGATACAGCTGGTTCCAGACCCACTGTAGGGTGGTACCTCTGGGAAAGTATTTAAGAAAGGGTAAAAAATGCTGTGCACTGGAGTGTGAGAGGAGTGAGGGTGATGTGAGAGAAACAGCCCTGCAGACACCAAGGTCAGAGAAGGGGGAGGAGGTGCTCCTGATGCTGGAGGAAAGATTCCCCTGCAGCCCCTGGAGAAGACCACAGTGGAGCAGGTAGGTATTTGCTGAAGGAACTGTGTCTGTGGAGAGCTCATGCTGGAGCAGTCAGTGAAGGACTCCAGCTTGCAGGAAAGATCCACGCAGGAGCAGGTTTATCCTGAAGGACTGTAGCCTGTGGAAGGGACCCCACATTGAAGCAGAACAGTGTAAGGAGGAAGGAGTAGCAGAGAGGAACTAACATGGACTCACTGCAACCCCCATTCCCTGTCCCTCTGCCCTACATGGGGTAGGAGGACATAGTCAGGAATGAAGGAGTGAAGTTGAGCCCGGGAAGAAAGGGAGGGCTAAGAGGAAGGTGGGTTAGTTTTTGTCTTTATTTCTCACCATCCAAATCTATTTTTATTGGCAATAAATCCATACAATCATAGAACAGCCTAGGTTGGAAGGGACCTCAAAAGATCATCTGGTTCAACTTTCAGTTAAATTAAGGTTCCCCCTTAACTTGAGTCTGTTTTGCCTGTGATGGTGATTCGTGAGTGATCTCCCTGTCTTTATCTCGACCCATGAGCTTTTAGTCTTATTTACATGCCCATCCAATTGAGGTGGGGGAGTGAGAGAGCAGCTGAGTGGTCATTGACATAGTCCCCCACAACATCCTTTTCTCTAGATTGGAGAGATATGGATTTGATGGGTGGATGAGGAATTGGTTGGATGGTTGCATCCAGAGGGTAGTGGTCAATGGCTCAATGTCAAGATGGAGATTGGTGACAAGTGGTGTCCCTCAGGGGTCCATATTGAGACCAGTACTCTTTAATGTCTTCATCAATGACAGACCGTGGGATTGAGTGCACCCTCAGCAAGTTTGCGGACGACACCAAGCTGAGTAGTGCAGCGGACATGCCTGAGGGACGGGATGCCATCCAGAGGGACCTGGACAAGCTCAAGAAGTGGGCCCAGGCAAACCTCATGAGGTGCAACAAGGACAAATGCAGGGTCCTGCACCTGGGTCAGAGCAACCCCTGGTATCAATACAGGCTGTGGGATGAAGGGATTGAGAGCAGCCCTGCTGAGAAGGACTTGGGGGTACTGGTGGATAAAAGCTGGACATGAGCCAGCAATGTGCACTCGCAGCCCGGAAAGCTAACTGTATCCTGGGCTGCATCAAAAGAAGTGTGGTCAGCACGTCGAGGGAGGTGATTCTGCCCCTCTACTCCGCTCTGGTGAGACCCCACCTGCAGTACTGCATCCAGCTCTGGGGCCCTCAGCACAAGAGACATAGATCTGCTGGAGCAGGTCCAGAGGAGGTCCTCAAAAATGATCAAAGGGGTGGAGCAGCTCTCCTATGAAGACAGGCTGAGACAGTTGGAGTTCTTCAGCCTGGAGAAGAGAAGGCTGCAGGGAGACCTTATTGCAGCTTATCAATACTTCAAGGGGGCCTATAAGAAAGATGGGGAAAAACTTTTTAGCAGGGCCTGCTGTGGTAGGACAAGGGGTAACGGTTTTAAACTGAAAGAGGGGAGATATAGGCTAGACTTAAGGAAGAAATTTTTTACCATGAGTGTGGTGAAGCACTGGAACAGGTTGCCCAGAGAGGTGGTAGAAGCCCCATCCCTGGAAACATTCAAGGTCAGGTTGGATGGGGCTCTGGGCACCCTGATCTAGTTGAAGATGTCCGTGCTCATTGCAGGGGGCTTGGACTAGATGACCTTTAAAGGTCCCTTCCAACCCAAACCGTTCTGATTCTATGATCTGGCAGCCAGCCAAGGTCAACCCAACACAGCCACCTCATAAGTGTATGCACACAGTTGTTAACAATAATGTGCAGTAATTTGATGTACCCAGCCCTCATGTTGTTACTATTTACTTTGAAATTAATATCATGTTTTCTAACTCATGTTTTTCAGACTACTTGATGAGTTTGGTGATGGCCTAGGACTTGCTCAAGCCATTCCCTATATGGATCCTCAGTTTCTCACATTTATGGCACTAGAGGGACGCTTACAACAAGCTATGGAGGTATTAAAATATTCTTGGTGGTATTATATCAGTGATGATGTGACATAAGTTTATTATTGAATCCCTTTTCAGCATAATCTTAAAATCATGAGAATCGGGAAAAAAATTACTTTCCTGTTTTTAGCTTGAACTTTCAGGTCTGCAAGCTTGAAAATAAACATTGGAAGTTCTTTTAAACAATGCAGAGCAAGAAGTCATTGATCAGTGCTACTCCTTTTAGAATATGTATGTGTTTCCTCTTAAAGGAAAAAAGATGCTGACTTCTATCAGTATAAATATATGCCATTTAAATTGTTCTAAAGAATGTTGCCAAATTCCCTACATAACAAAGGAAAGTTCACACCTGGATATGTGCCTATGAATTTTCCCAGCTTTTTTTATTTTCAAGAGTACAATTGGGTGTCTTGTATCTTTATTCTTCAGTAGAAGACTTTTCTGTGTTTGACTGTCTTGACTCCTTATGTTTTAAATTAAAAAGCAAACAAACAAAAAAAACCCAAACCAACAACAACAAAAAGCAAACAACCCAAAAGCAAGAAAGCCTTTCATCTTTACCTTCTTCTAATCCCATTTTATGTATCTATATACTGGATAAACCAGAGCATTTGTTGTCAAGAACCAGCACAGTTACGATCTTTTTCTGTGTTACATGATGTTGGTCACTGTCAGAGTGAATATGGAGCTAGCTGAAATCCAGTTTGATGCAATGCGACAATTCTTGCACTGCCAGAAGTCTCCCCTGCAGGGTATTTGTCAAAATAAGAGTTAAGTGATGTGTAGACATATGGTGTTACAACAATTAAATTGAATGTTTTGTGTGTGACATAAGTTTAGGGGCAGCAAGGGCCAGTTTGACTACTAGCTCTTAGTTAAAAGGGGTGAACAGGGCAGACCATATGTCATACTGTGCTTGCAGACAAAATACCAAGGATGCTTTAAAATGTTTTCTAAAGCTGACAGTCAGTGCAACAATCATAGATAATTTTTTCCATGGATATGTGCAAAATCAATTTTGTAAATAAACTTCCCGGGGATTTTCCAAGGAGGTGGAAGGGTTGTTCCCTGAAGCTGGCAGTCATCCAATTTTCAGGTATTGTGCATCCTGTAAGGTATATGGGAGGTCAGCATTACTCATGATCAAGTACCACAGGGTCTTCTCCAGCTGTGTAGGATCTTGTTAGCATTACACATCTGGAGACACTTCAGAACTGCTTATTAATGTGTAGGAGGTCTGTTGATACCCTTATTATAAAAGCAGTATTTTGAAGCTTTACAGAGAAAATGCCTTGTCTCTTTCATAGCTGCTGGTTTTCACTACATCAAAAAAGACAGAACTACAGAAGCAGTTTACCTCCTCCTTTGTACCAAAGCAAGAGGATCTGTATAGAGAGGGGAAACTAATCCTATATTTTCTTTTTTTTAATCTATATGTTAACACTTGAAGAGGAGACTGAGGTTGTTATGACTCTTGAGTTTTTCTTTCTCATCAGTGTGTAACAACATTTCCCTAGTTACTCTGTCAGAAGAAATGTCCGCACTCTTGTCAGACTGACCTGTAAAAGCAATCCTAGGTGGCTATGTGCATGGCTGGCTGAGAAGATACTGTAATTACGTTAGTGTCACCAGGAATGGAGTGTCATTGAACACATTTGGCAAGCAGGTAGATGACTACAAAGGTAGTTATTCTCTGGTACCTGTGGTACAGGTCACTGTGGATGTTGAACAAGAGGGAAAGCCAATTCTCTTAAATAGTATTTGTACTTGAAATTAGCACTTAGGTGTCTGAAACTTTATGGCGGGCATAGAAGTCTGGCATAATTGGAATTAGTCAGCAGGAAATGGTAACTGAGTAATAAAAGGAACAGCTGTATTGACTGTGACTAAATAGACAACACAGGCTTTGAGTAAGAATTCTGAATATTTCCTCCAAATCTCAAGCAGAATATATAGAGCACCTCTCTTTCCAGTGTGAAAATCATAACTAAAATTGTTCAGAAAATAAGAGCAAGGATTACTCAAAACTGTTCAACATTTCTCTTGGGCAATATTGCAAGTACTTCTGGAAGTTGAGAGAAAGTGAGCGAAAAAGGCTCTGTAATGTCTGTCTATCCAGAATTAATTTTAAGTGTTTGAGATCCTATCTTTTAATGACCACAGCAAGATGTAGACAGGATCAGGATATAATGTTTTCTGCTTTCTAGAACGTAAGACTTTCAAATGGCTAGTCCAGTGTAATCTCTTAATAAAATATGGTGTGACCCTGTCCCTGACTGGATTAACATAGTCTAGAAACTTGTGTTCCTGGAAGGATGTTCAGAACAGCCCTTAAACACAACTTTCCTGGTTGTCAGACAATTCTAGATGAAGATGTGGAAGTGTGTTCCACAAATTTAAAAATGTAAAATCTTTCATTGAAATAGTAAATATCTCTTAGTGTCACAAAGCCTTTTCTTCATCTTTGGTACTGTAGTCACAGTGCTTGCTCAGATATCCAAAATGTGGTGTACAGCATTTTCAGGGGAAAAAAAAAATGTAAAAAAATAACTTCTTTTGTGATACAGACCAAACTGAACTAACTTTTCAAGCTTGGCTAAGAGATCGCTGAAAATGTCTTTGCTTTCTGCTAGAAAACGCAATTTCTGATTTTTCCATTTATACAGTGTAAAGAGTGTTTGTAATATGACATTTTTGTTCTGTAGTTTGTTGCAACTGTATATATTTCTCAAGTAAGGAGTTAGAGGTAACTGAGGGGTATCTTAGTAACTAAGGTCAAGGTGATCAGGCTTGAGCTCTTCGAGGGAAGTGAGAATTGCAGCTAGTTTTCTGTAGTCTTCATGATTGGTATTTTATGCTCCTCATCCCTTTCCCCAAGAGTTTCATCTGTTTGTTGACATAGTTCATCTTTGGGGATCAGGACTTGTTCTGGTTTTGCTAGACACTTTTCTGCAGGATGATTAGATTCCAGTTTCACTACATACCTTTCCTGCTTTTTCTACAGCTTTTGTTCTCGCCTTCCAGATCTTACTGTTTGCATGTGTGTATTCTGTCTCTGTTTAAACAACTATACCGTAAGCTCGTTTGCCATTTTGCAGTTATGTATTATCTATATATTTATACTCAGTTTTCTAACAGGCTACTTGTTGCCAGTTATGCTATTTTACTATTGCTTAGACCTGGTTTTAGAGCAAACAGCTATTACTTAAATCTTGCTTAATCTAATTCTACCTTATGGGTGCAACATACCTCTGCTCTTGCTTCAAGTTTAAAAATTAACCCATCTGCTTCCCAGTAATAAGTATTTTTGCACCAGAGGTTTTGTAATGGAGAAGTCTGAGCTTTGACTAGCTTTAAGTATTGTTCTGATTTGATGAACAGATTGAGTTGAGTGTAATTATAACATCATTAATAACCTGTCTAATGACTGTGACTTTATTCAGCCTGTTACTGATTTACTTACTCCACCTCAAGTTTCCCAAAATTCTCTTGTCTAAAATAGTAGATTCATTAACCAGATCTGTTTCACCTGTAACATAATTTATTACAAAATCTGTTACAGCTCAGAAAATTTTCCAAAAATTTCTCTATCCAGCAAACTAATTTACTATAGCTATGAAATGCTTCAAAGGGATGTGAAATGATAATGCATCTAAAATTCAAGTGTATCTTAATTGGGAAGGGGGGGGAGAGATCTATCCAATTAATTGTGACATTTGGAAGGGAGAAATAGTGAATATATTAAATTTATCTTTTTAAAAAAGCTATATTCTATAAGACTCTGGGATCCTAAAATGTAGTAACCTGTATGTGTGATTTATTTTTTTTACTTCCATTTGTTTTAAAGAAATTACTTTGCTGGGAGTGTTTGGTTTACTTCATTAGCAGTATAGAACAGGTTGGGTGTCTCTGCAGCATCAGTGACTTCATTTATGAATATTTCCTGTGCTGATTCACACATGTGAGGAGCTCAGACCACTGTAGGCTGTAGCACTCCTGGTTTTAGCAGTGTCCTGCATTTGGTTTATGGTACGTGGAGCGGTAAGCAGTTGCATAAGTAATAAGAGGAAGGAGATAAAGGTATCTTTGAAGTTACAAAGGTAACTTATGAAAGTTGTAAAATGGACACTCTTTTGCTCTGCTTTGGTTTTGAAGATGCAGTTTTAAGTGTCAGTCATTGTGAGACTTTCTGTCTGTGATGTTTCTTTTGCATGGATTTCAAAAGCAAACAGTACAATGCTTTTGTAAATTGTTTTCTATTTGAGAGTACTAATACTGGATGTAGACACAGATGTGACACATGGGTAATACTGCATCTTTCTGTCTGCCTGGGATCTTACCTAATTTTTCCAGCTGTAGTAGTTAATCTAATTAAGCATAATATTTTTACCTACAAATTATTCTCAGACTGTTACAGCTGTAGCAAAATACCGTTACAAAAAATAAAATCACCTTAATGTTAGTAAGGCAGTATTGTCTGCTGTAGCAGAATTGAGTGTTTTTAAGCTGTTAAATTGGAGGAGTGTACCTGTTTTGCAGGTAGACTTGTGTACTGCACTAGGGATAACTGTCCCAGGATTTCCTTTAAATTAGCAGATTTCTAGATGAGAATACATGGCAGTAGGAGATGTAAATATTTGTTAGCTCATGCTGATCTCTCTGCTGCCATAAACATTTGACTGTAGGTGTAAACCTGCTATTTTAGATCTATGGTGAGATAATTGCCTGAGCTACCTTGCCACTGTGATAAAAGTGCAGGCATGTTTTGAGGCTGCAGCTCTAGTAGATTTCTCTAAAGTTCAAGAGGAAAGACTACTGAAGATGTTTGTTTATAATCCAATGTTTCTCTAGTATATTTTTGGGTTTTTTATTTGTGTACCCCAACATTACAAAAATATCAGGTTATTGCAAACTTCTGACCAAGGGAGTTTTGTGGCCATTAGAATAAACTATTTTCATGCTGATTAGAGCAGTAAGTAGTTGTCTTGAATGAACTAGTCACACCCTTCAAGTACATTTCTTAGCAAATATAGCCAGTCTGAGTTCTGCATTGCATTTTCTTCTACTGAGGATCCTTTCAGTGTCTTATGGGGTTGAATGTATGATGTAAATGTCAAATGTGCCTGCTGTTGCATAAGTGTCTTGGATTTTGTATGGTGGAAAACTTGTTTCAAACAAGATGACTTGAGAGCACTGTGTCTGTCTTAAGTCATTATACAGAAGAGAAACATCTATGTGGATGCTGAGGTTTTGGGGTTTTTTTCAGAAAAAGCTTATATTGGTAGCGTAGCTGAGGTACTTAATATTTTTGTTTGTACCTGTCATGGTTTAACCCCATCCAGCAACTAAGCACCACACAGCCACTTGCTCACCCTCCTCCCTTCAGTGGGATGGGGAAGAGAATCAGGAAAAAAAAGTAAAACTCATGGGTTGAGATAAAGACAGTTTTAATAGGGCAGCAAAGGAAGAGAAAGTAACAATAATGACAAAAGAGTATACAAAACAAGTGATGCACATTGCAATTGCTCACCACCCACTGACCGATGCCCAGCTAGTCCCCAAGCAGTGATCCCCGCCACCCCCCTGGCCAACTCTCCCCAGCTTTATATGCTGATCATGGTGTCATATGGTATGGAATATGCCTCTGGCCAGCCTGGGTCAGCTGTCCTGGCTGTGCCCCCTCCCAGCATCTTGTGCACCTCCCTGCTGGCAGGGCATGGGAAGATGAAAAGTCCTTGACTTAGTGTAAGCACTACTTAGCAACAACTAAAACATCAGTGTGCTATCAACATTATTCTCATCCTAAATCCAAACCACAGCACTCTGCCAGCTGCTAGGAAGAAAATTAATGCTAGCCCAGCTGAAACTAGGACAGTACCTGAGCAATTCAATAGCTGAAGCTACAAGACACATTAATGAGGCTTTTATTTTCAGAAAGCAAAATGTAATGACAGTTTTGTATTAGCAAGCTTTATTACATTATCAACTTGCTGCCTTTTCTGAAACTTTATAAAATGAACAAATGTGCATTAAAATGATGTAATGGTTAGTCTGATAGACATAACTTCCATTTAAGAAAGTAATACTATTAGAATTGGATTTCTTTTCTTACTTATTTGTTTTTATATGG
Source organism: Phoenicopterus ruber ruber (assembly GCA_009819775.1). Taxonomy (NCBI): domain Eukaryota; kingdom Metazoa; phylum Chordata; class Aves; order Phoenicopteriformes; family Phoenicopteridae; genus Phoenicopterus; species Phoenicopterus ruber. Next base: position 62,257,907 of record CM020246.1, on the reverse strand, counting down.
AATGTTACATTTGTGACTAAACTTGGTCTCTGCTCACCCTTTTCAGACTGCTCTGGCACATTTGGAGTCTCTTGGATTTGATGTTGAACAGGCTTATCCACCAGCTACTAAAGAAACCATAGATTGTCTGCCACAGATTATCATCACAGATGACCACAATGGTATGGAAAAATAATTAAGAATTAATTTCCACAAAGCTTCTAAGAAAAATTTAGCTTTCTGTAATACCACAGATGCAGTATTTAAACATACTGTGCAGCTGGCAATGCTGTTCTAAGAACTTTTGAATCGTGAATCAGACTGAATATAACTTTGGTCAGTTTGGAAAACTAATCTTTACTGGAGTAAGTGTGATTGTATTTAGTAATCATGAGTGATACTGTTGATAATATATGTATTTGAATTTCAGCTCCTCTTAGATGTAAAACAAGATGATGATAATAATGCTTTTTCTTCATCATGGGTGTAGGTCAAGAGCAGTGTTGTACTATCTGTTGCAGTGAATATGTGAAAGATGAAATCATAACAGAGCTACCCTGTCATCATTTGTTTCACAAACCTTGTGTAACTCTTTGGTTACAGAAAGTAAGTACTACAGGATTGGTGGGGGGTTTGTGGGTTTTTTTGCATATTCGCATTCTTCTGGGAGGAACAGTTTGTAACTCTTTGAAGATGTGGGATGAAATACCAAGAAATAACTGGCTGTTAATTTTATGCATTATGGAGCCAAATTTTAGTGCAAGTGAGGAAAGTAATATATATTTGTACTCACCTGAAGGGCAATTGCTTGAGTAGAGGGGGTATTTTTGTGTGGAAAAACATGGTCTGCTTTCAGTAAGAAAGACGGACATGGATGAGTTATAACTTGTTTTGATATGAGAAAAGCTTTCTTTACTGTACTCATACTTTGAAGTAAAGAAGATGGCTTGGTTTTCTCTGAGAAGAGCAAAGGACCTGATCTGTATTTCCAGAGTGTCAGGCCCATTTATGGTGACAGCTAACGTTGGCAGGAGAAATACTGGAATGCTTGTAGATTAATTTAAAAAATTTACCTTTGGTAAATCTATATTGTATTAGATTTCATTTTCATAATTGGTTTCCTTCCAAATGTCTTAAAGGTTTACATCATATTGAGGCTAGACTAAAAGAACTGTAATGAGTGGGTATTTTTTTCCTTGCACTTGCGCTCTGCTTTATGCACAGTGTTGAATCTGGACTTGCTAGCTCTCAGTGAGCCTACAGTGTAACATCTCATTTCCTCAAGAGGTACCAGAGGAAGATTAATTGATTCAGACTAGGGAGATCAGATCAGAACTCTTCTGGCATGGGTGGTTGGTGGGTTTGTATTTTTTTCCCTTGATAGTGTTGATTACCACGTTGATATTGCTTATGTTATATGTCTTTCCTTTTTCTGCTGTCATAGTAAAATGTTCTTGCTGAAATGGACAAAATACTTCCTGTTAGATTTGGGCTGTACCTATTTATTTTTAATCCCTGCCTCAAAAAAAAAAAAAATCCCACCTGTAAAATCAATTCTTTGAAGAAGACCTTGCAGAGAGCCTGATGTGTCTGCTGTGTAACTGATGTAAAAGCAAAACAAAGCTTTCTTCTGAGATTTTTAGCTGTCTCTTAGCTCCAGGTAGCCATCCAGTCAACTTTGACTTTGAGACAGTGCTGTTGTGAAGACATTAAATACTTCATAAATAATAACCTTTAGCTTTTCAATAAATTGAATGCAAACTGTGCAAATAACCTGGTGTTTTTCTCTTTTTTTGTAGTCGGGAACCTGCCCAGTTTGTCGTCATGTGCTTGCACCTGTGATTCCTGAAGCAGCTGCTGCCAACATTTCCTTTCTATCTGATCATGATTCAGCATCTTCTGTTCACAGTGCTACAGGAACTTCAAACTAGGGTCTGAAATTAAATCTTTGCCACCAAAATAAAAAATGTAAATTTTGCCTGTTTAATTACAATGTGAAAACAATAATGTATAGAATATTATATGTAAAATACTATTTATATTATATATTTTCATTTAGAAAGAGGGTGCAAGACTTTCTAAACTCTTTAGGTTTACAATAATAGCTTAAATTTTCAAACTGTAAGTTAGAAGAACGTGCAGCCTTTTTTCTTAGCAGAATGTTGTTGGTAACTGTAATGTCTAAAGCTTGTATTATGATAAACTTTCCAAAAAGATAATTAATGTGGCACTTTGTTCAAGTTATTGCAACTGCAGTGCAGTTGCATCTTATTAAAGTTATGCTTATAATCTGTTCAACAAAAACAAATAATTCAGTTATATTATGTAAAAGTTAGCGCCACTGGGTGACTTTGTAATTGATCTCTCATATTTGCATCAAATGTGAAGATGTTCTGTGATGCCAGAAGTGGTAGAATTTGATGTCATTGGAAACAAATTGCATAATGGAACCATTTCTTACCAGTTTATTCCATAATAAACTTCTTTCATAATGTCAGAAGTGCTATTAAATTGCTGCTGTCTTTTTTTTATAAATGCTAGCACCATTTTTAAGCCTGTGTCCTGAATGAGTGTATGGACTATGGAACTTCAACATTTGAAATTCTTAGTTTCTAAGAAACTGCATATATAAGCTGGGCAGCCGGTTCCTTCAATTTGTGTTTAAATTCCATTCTGCTAATTAGGTCTCCTGCACTCTGTCCTGCATGCATGCTCTCTCTCAAGATATATTTATTTTTATATACATATATCAGGGCTGGGGTTGCTTTCTAGTGCAGATAAAGGTAAAATAGTTTTGGCTCTTGGAGTCTTAAGTCTGAAAAATGTGGTAGAAACTTCACATACTTAATTGAAAAATACATTTGAATGCTTGGCTGTTAGGATAATTGTATTTCAGAAATTTAAAAGTTAGTAATGTTTCTGATATTCACACTGATTGTAGTGGGTTATGCTACACTTAGTATTTTAAAGGAGAAAAGACTGGTCTCTCAAATGTATTTCTATAAATAATACTCTAATATATGCAAAAACTTTAAGGGACATGGAGTTAATCATTACAGGACAGAGTTAATATATGGATGTGTATTTGTGTACTAATGGCTGCACAAAAACCTTTCTGTGGCCATTGGATAGACACACAATTCCTAAAATGTTGGTGTATGAGAATAATATACAAGGGTTCTAATCAAACCCTCTTAAAACAGTTACAGATTTTTCCAGTAACTTTGAAATTAAGCTCTTGGAGAAGTGATTGATTAAAAATTAATAATCTTACAGTAGCTTGCTGACTGCTCAGGTATGATTATGGCTGCCATCATAGTATCTAATTTCTTTACAAATATTAATATATTCTTTTATTAGCAGTAGAAGATAGTATGTTTGAGGGACATACCAAGTTGTGTGACGTACTTTGCAGTGTAACTTGTGGACTGCAGCAGAATGAAGAATTGGTGGTGGTTGCCATGAGTCTGCTCCTGAGGTTTTCAGTTATGTAATTCCAAAACTTAATGTATAAGGAAACCAAAACAATAAGATACTGGTGAAAAGTGGCAGATGTGTAGCTGCTTGCAGGTTTATTTTCCTGTATTAAAACTTTATATTTGCTGAAGTAGGCACCAGTAGGATTTGGGGAAGTATGATGAGGAGCATAAATTTCTAGGTATACTCACTGCAGAATTCATATGAATCCAAGAAGTGCTATAATCTTTCACATCTGTTACAAACTAGTGGTTGATCCATGGCTACCAACTACCTCAGATGATAAAATAGTAATGCAGCCCTTAAAGCTCATCTAAGGCGTGTGTGGGATGTATGTAGATTTAAGAGAAAGTGGAAATGAAGACATCTGTATTGCATGCAGGGGAAAAAACCCACCAGAATGAGGGACTTAGTTGTATCAAAATTGTTCTTTGTTAAGGCCTGTCAGTAGCTCCCCCTGCAGCAAATGTTACAGGTATTTTACCCAGCCTGTACTTTGTTTCTCTCTGGAACAGCACAATATGTTGACCTTCATTTAATCTCTTAAGCACAGTGTTTTATAAAGAGAATTACTTTAACTTCTGTGGCAAGATTTGGAAATCCTCTTGCTAGAAGCTTTTGATTCCAGACTTAACCAGCAGTGTCAAGAGCTAAGCTAGAAGCTTTTCCTTCTTTTGTTATCTGTTGCTGGCCTCAGTTCTGACTTCTTCCTACTTCTGAACAGCTGTCTAAAAGAAGAGTGTTCATGTTCTCTTTTTTCCTTTTTTTTAATGTGAATGTAGAGGTCTTATTTGCAGATTTTTCTGAGCTCCTCATCTGAGGAAATAGCAGATGAAAGGTCTTTCTAATGAGGTGTCTGAAAAAGCATAGGCTAGGTCATACTCAAAAGATTACCAGTTGTCCTGGTTTCGGCTGGGATAGAGTTAATTTTCTTCCTAGCAGCTGGCAGAGTGCTGTGGTTTGGATTTAGGGTGAGAATAATGTTGACAACACACTGATGTTTTAGTTGTTGCTAAGTAGCGCTTACATTAAGTCAAGGACTTTTCATCTTCCCATGCCCTGCCAGCAGGGAGGTGCACAAGAAACTGGGAGGGGGCACAGCCAGGACAGCTGACCCAGGCTGGCCAAAGGGATATTCCATACCATATGATGTCATGCTCAGTGTATAAACTGGGGGGTGTTGGCCAGGCTGGTGCGGTTGCTGCTTGGGGACAGGCTGGGCATTGGTCAGCAGATGGTCAGCAATTGCATTGTGCATCACTTGTTTTGTATATTCTGTTATTGTTATTATTTTCTCTTCCTTTGCTGTCCTACTAAATTGTCTGTATCTCAACCCATGAGTCTTGTCTTTTTTCCATTCTCTTCCCTATCCCACTGGGGGGGGCTGGGGGAGTGAGTGAGTGAGTGGCTGCATGGTACTCAGTTGCCAGCTGAGATTAAACCATGATACCAGTAAAAGTGTTTAACACAAAATAGAAAGCAAAAAACCCCAAACCTTTGGATCGTGTCCAATTGTTTGTTGTGATTATTTGTTATGACTTCATTTACCAAAAAAAATTGCTGTGCAGATACCGTGGTTCCTGCTTTACATATAAAATTGTTTGGTTAAAATGGGCAGGGACACCTTCCACTAGACCAGGTTGCTCAAAGCCCCGTCCAGCTTGGCCTTGAATACTTCCAGGGATGGGCATCCACATCTTCTCTGGGCAAGCTGTTCCAGTTCACCAACCTTACAGTAAAGAATTTCTTCCTACTATCTAATCTAAAATGTCATCTGCCAGTTCCTTCAGGATCCTCAGATGCATCTCATCAGGTCCCATGGACTTGTGCACCTTCAGGTTACTTAGATAGTCTCAAACCTGATCTTCTCCTGCAGTGGGCAGTTCTTCATTCTCCTAGTGCCTGGCCTTGCCTTGCCTTCTGTGGCTTAGGCAGTGTGGCTAGAGCACTTCCTGGTGAAGATGGAGGCAAAAACGTGGTTGAGTACCTCAGCCTCCTCCATATCAGTTGTAGCCAGGTCTCCTGTTTTGCTCATCAGGGGCAGGGGGGGAGGGGGCACACAGTTTCCTTCATCTTCCTTTGTTGTCCTATATACATGAAGAAACCTTTTCTGTTATTTTTTTATATCCCCAGCTGAGTTCAGCTCCAGCTGTGCTTTGGCTTTCCTGATCCCCTCTCTGCACTCCCGGGCCGTATCCCTATAATCCCCCCAGGATGTGTATCCCTGCCTACACTGCCTATGCATTTTGGTTTTGTGTTTTAATTTGGCTAAGAGGTCTTCACTTACCCAAGCTGGCCTTCTGCCCGACTTCTTGCATGTTGGGATTTGAGAGCTCTTGCACCCTAAGAAACATGTCTCTAAATTCTCCCAGTTCTCATGTGCTCCTTTGCCTCTGAGGGCAGTTTCCCAAGGGATCCTGTGCACTAGCACCCTGAACAGCTGAAAGTTTGCCCTTCTGAGGTTTAGGGTCCTGACTCTACTTTTTACCTGTCCTGTACGCCTCAAGATTGAGAATTCCACCAGGGCATAATTGCTGCAGCCCAGGCTACCTCCAGTCTTGACCTCTCTGATAAATTCTTCTGGATTAGTGAACAACAGGTCCAGCAGTGCCTCTCCTCTGGTCGGTCTCTCCATCACCGGCACTAGGAAGTTGTCCTCAACGCGCTCTGATAGTTACCTGGACTGCTCACAGTTCGCTATGCTGCTTTTCCAGCAGATGTCCATGTGGTTGAAGTCTCCTATCAGGATCAGGGCCTGCGAGTGTGATGCTTCCTGCAGTTGAAGAAAGAACTCTTCTTCAACCTCCTCTCTTTGATCAGCTGGCCTATAGTAGACACCAGCCACAAAGTTTCCTTTGTTGGCTTGGTCTCTAATTTTCACCCATAAGCTCTTGACTTGCACATTGCTGTTCTTCAAAGATAGCTCTGCAACCAGTCTCACTTTTGGCATAGAGGGCAACTCCCCCACCTCTCCTTCCTTGCCTGTCCCTTCTGAATAGTTTATAGCCATCAATCACAGCACTCCAATTGTCAGGTCATAATTACGTCTCATCTTCTGGAAAGAGATTGGTACCAGCTGGATTCTCATCTGGATTTTTAATCTCTTGTATGAGGTCAAGGTGCAATCACAAATCTGGGAGCCTTTTGAGTCTGTTAAGCCAACAGCACTCAGGATCACCCGTGGCCTCCGTGTTTGCTTTAAATATTTAATCCATTTCACTGTTGCCTCTGCCAAGACATGGAACAACCTGTTGGGTCTGAAGTAGCTTAAGTTAATTCATCAGTTTATTTCTTCACATGCTTCTTCAGTCATTTTTGGTCTTGGTTTGGAGGGGAAGTATTCAGTTGAAACTCTTGCTGCAGGCAGTTTTTCATTTGCCTGAGCTCACCAGTTATGACTATTTCAGAACTCTGCACCAGAACTGATTGTGCTTACGCTTGGCACTTAGTGCACTATTAGCTCTGGTGCCTGTTTGACAGCCTCAGAGCCTCAGCATGTGGTGCTGCTTTGGCCCTAGCATTTCCCTTGCATTTTCATCCTCTACATCTAGAGTAAATCTGTCACTTGCTTTGTGTGTGGTATCATTTCCCCTCAAAATACAATTTTAGTGCATCAGTGTTCTGACTTAGCTTTCCAGGCTTGAATTCGTTTATCATCACATTGACATTTTACACTGTGAGAAATTATGTGCTTAATATCTGATGAGACTCAACCACCAAAAAATAAAAAAAAAAAGGAAAAAAAGCAAACAACCAAAACAAAACACAAAAAACCCCACACTCCAAACAAAACCCTTCTCAACCTAGAACCTAGTAGCTACAGCATGCAAAAAGCTAACAATCTCCTTCCATTTTGAACAAACAGACCATTTCTGCTCTGAGCACACTGAAAATACTTTCTTTGTGTTGCTTTTAACCTGTTCACTTGAATTTAATTGAGAGATAGATGATGAAACTTTGTAGGGATAGCCTTTAGGATGAATTACTTAATCTGTTACTATTTCCAAGATACTACTTTTTTGGTGCCTTTTTAAAGATACAAAAACTCCCTTATTCTTCAGTTTGGATAAAGAATTGCAAAGTTGCATTGTGCAAAAATTGGGTGTTGCAACAACAGAATTCTTCTGAACATGAAGATACAGTGTGTTGTAGTAGTTTTTGAGGTCTTTTCCCTACAGAGATGGTTTTAAATTGAACTAATGATAATGAAATACTGTCTCATGGGAGCAGGGAACTGGTTATAACTTGTTGACATGATGATACTATTTGATATTTGTGCTCTGTTTGTTTTGCAAAGCACAGTATTTTCTTAATTTCTCTCCCCCCCCCCCCCCCTTTTTTTTTGGTGGCACTAGCAGGGCCTACCGAGTGATCCTTGTAACTCCACTTTTTTCTGCATTTTTTTGACAGACCTGCCCTGGTTGGGAATTACTGCTTTAAATTTGAATCCTGAAAACTGTATTAATACTTCAATGACACTGCTTGTTTTTCTGCATAAATACTTTGATATACGCTCACAAAATTTAATTTGTTGTTACTTGAACAGAATATGAATACAAAATGGTGCTTGCTGGGGCTGACAGCATTTGTCCAATACATGGCTTCCTCGGGTCATTGTAAGTTCACAGGCATTTTTGTCACGGTGTCAAAATGTGTTGAGGGAGGAAGAAAAAGACAGAACTCTGAGGAATGGACAGATGTGTGAGATGACAAGCAGAACAGGGAATTTGAGGGTGCTGCCAGTCGGAGGCGGGAAGGGGGTGTCTTTTACAGGTCTCCTGCTACCCCCTTCTGCAAATCTCTTCCACCAGCTTCCAGTCTTGCTCCGGGACCAGCAGATGCCCCTTCCTTCCCTGGTACAACAGCAGCCCACGAGTACAGCTGCTTCTGTTCGTTTCCCTTGGCAGTGACCCTGCTTTCCTTCTTTTGGCCAGTCAGCTGCTAGAAGTAGGAAAAAGAGAGGCAAAGGCTGTGGGCTCTAGTCTAGAACCTGGGACACTGGTGGAGGTGAGTGGCCAGGGCAAAGTTCCAGAGCTCGTCCTGTGTTGCTGGAGGCAGGAGCAGTGAGGGCTTTCAGGGGGGTGGATCGCCTTCGTACCGTCTCCAGCCACGCTCTTCTGCAGGCAGATGCTAGGGAGGTTGCTCCAGCTGCACTCTGCCGGGCCTCAACGTGAGCAGAGCAGGTGAGCTGCCTCGCTTTGCCGATGCATGAGCTAGCCGTAGCAGGGTAGCTGGGTAATCACGAAACCAATTCTGGCAAAGACTTCATTCCAGACTTTCAATGACATAGAACAGTAATGGCTTGCTTGCTTAATAGGAAGCTCATCAGATTTTGTGGAAATGTGTATGTCACCATTTAAGTAAAAAGATAATTCAAATACTACATTTAATTCATATTAATCACTGGAAACAGTTCGGCATCTTACAGATGGAATTATAATTTATAAGTTTTTAGTTGTTAAAGATCAAGGAGATTTATTTATACTGTAACCTCCCAATAAGACACAACTATTGCCGCTGAATGAAGTATACTACTATTGTTGGTTGACTTGTTCTTGCTCAGAAAGCCAAGATGACGACTAAAACAAACAAAAACAAGTTCCCTCTTCGATTGCCTGGCTGCTCTTTCACCTTGAAAATATTTTTTTTTTTTTCCCTCTTCCTTTCCTGTTGAGGCAGATGTAATGAGGTGTTGTGGAAAACTGAGGCTATACAAAGAGAGCCTTCTTTAAACTGAGGCTTGATTGATTATGGAGGGGCATTCAGTTAGTGAATTGTAGAACAGCTGGCAAATACTAGTGCATAAAGGTCCCTGTCGTGTTATACAGGAGACAAACGGGCTGACTATCATCTCTGTGTAGCCTTTAGGTGTATGTACCTGATATCAAAGGTTAAACCAGTGTTCAGGAGTCCTGAAGTGCCCCTGACTGTTGCTACCTTGTCATTGAAATCTTGTCCAAACTAACCAAAACAAAATTTGGTACTTATCACAACCAAGGGAGCACAAGGCTTCAACATGAGCTCCTGTCACATTCCTCACATACAGTGTAATAAAATAATAAAAAAGAAAGTTCTCTTCCCTGGGTCTGACAGCGAAACCTGTCAGTTGATTTTAGCTGGAGAGAGAGGAGGATGTTTTGGTGAGAAAATGATATATTTGGTATGGGTGTAATTTCAATATACACTCCCAAAGTATATTTCCAGTTGCATTATCTTTTGCTTCGAACTTGCAATGACATGAATCCTGAAAAGGCCCATTGTGTTTTAGTGAATTTAAGACTACTGCCGTAAGTGATGCATTTTAAAGCAGCAACATTAGGGTTACACTTATTCTTTCATAAAACAAATGTATGCAGCTGTAGGAATCCTGTTCCACATTCTCCTTTTAATAGGGCAGTCTCTCCATGGTGATGGAGTAACTTTGTGAGCGCATCTGAATTGCTACTGTAAATGTAGCGCTTGTTGCTATAGGTATCCTGTTCTGAAAAATGTCAAAGATGGGAAAAAAACCCAACCCCGGCTCAGTAATTTGAGTTTTGTTTTATCTGCGTGTTTCTGCAGTCCATGCTCTTTCCCCTGTATTTTGTGTTGCTGAGTGCTTTAGGATATTCAACACGTAAAAAAAAAGATAGGAAAATATGTTGGTCATGTGCGGTCCTTTAGTCAGTGTGGTGCGCACAGACAACTAAGATGCATAATTATTTAGGCAAGAGAAAGAATTTCACTATGTGGAGAATAAGCCTTTATTCTTTATAGGCTAATAAGCAAAATCTATATTTACAGGTCTTTGTTGTCCTAAAATTCCACATAATTGTGATTTTTTTTCAGTGTTAAACCTCTCCATAGATAAACAATTACCTTGCTCTGAGCCATATATATAAATAATGATAGACAAAAAAACTAATGATGGTTATTAATGAATAAGTATGAGGGTTTAATAATGTCTGGGGGCCAAAATGTAAAGGGCATGATTTTCATTTATACCAGAGTCGCTTTGCCCTCCTGAGGTGTAGGAACAGGCTTTCAAGAAGAAATAGAGGAGAATTAGGTAACAAAAAGGAAGGATAGTGTAAACAGGATTATAGTCCGATGTTTCTTCAACAATGTTTAAACCACAGTTAAAACAAGCCCTTTTTTTCAGTTGTGAAGCATAATTGTCTTCAGCTTTCCAGACAGGAGCCTTTGAAAAGACCTCAAGGAAGTCAATTAAAATTAATATGGTGGGGAGAGTTATATTTTCCAAGTCAGGTTAGGTATTTTATGTCAGATTTTCTAATTGAAAAGAAGCAAAGGCTACAATTTTAGTGTTGTAACAGTGGCGGTACTGATTAATAATAGCTAGGACCTGGTGGTTCTTTGATAGCTTTGCAATAGGAAAACCTGCTGAAATAAAAATTATAAGTTGAAGTATTTCTTTATTGTATGTTGAGTACCATGACCTGCTAATGTGGAAGATCATCTCTGTCAATGGGTAGAAGAGCTTCCCTGTGTGAGTGGAATTCCCTCCTCTTAACTAAAAACAGAAATACACAAAACACTTTTCTAACGCTGCTTTAATGCAGCAGTAGGAAGATGTCAGCTGCAGAAACACTGACACAGATTTGAAAATGCTGTTTGCATATTCCAGCCCATTTGGTAATAGCTGAATCCTATTGTAAGGTGGTAAATTTCGATTTGCTAGTCAAGGAAGATGTTGTTATTAGCAATACCATAAACAGACTCCTCTTAAGCTATTGTAGTGAAATGCATTGGAGCCTGTGTAGAACCAGTTCTGTACATATATATGCCTTTATCTTCTTTATTGCTTTACATGCCTGAATCACAAGCCATGTAAAAAAGGAGAAATTTTTGCTTTAAAGATAAAGAAGGGGGTTTAGTCCTCATTGTTTATGTTAAAGCTATGTTAGTCTGTGAGATTGTCAGGCCTTTTTTCTGACAGTGTGAAAGATAACTAAATGGACCAACCCAGAGCAACTATAAAATCACACACAAAAATAGCAGAGCCTGAGTAAAGAGGTTGCTACTGAATGGTGGGACATGAATGAATAGCACATTTAAACAGAGAAGCGATGAAAAAGAACAGGCAATCTTCAGCAGTGTTTGTTGATGGCATGGTAGCCACCTTCAGTTCTCTTTCTCCCTGTTAGACAGCAAGTATCTTGCTTGGAGCCTTTTTAACAACTTTCAAATTCACTAGTTTTTTTAACTTTTGGTGAAGAAATGCCCTTTAGATCCTTTCACTTCATGCAGTTTTCTTCTGAAAGTGGAAAGCGGGAAGAGGAGAAACGGGAGCAAAGTGTGGTCTTTTCAGTGAATCTAAGCGACCTACCTTACCAGCCAAGAACGAATCCAGTTGTGAATAAGGGGGGAGGAAGCCAAAAGAGGACCGTGTGGCACAATCGTGCTTTTGGCAGCCCTGTCCCACAGCAGAAAGCATGCAAGCTCCCCAGGCACTGCTGTCTGGCCCACAGCACTCTCCTGGCTCTTCGGGAAAGGTGGAGCCTGATCGCTACAACATATTCAAAACTCTCTGGGTCTAAATCTTACATGAGCTGTGAGACAGTTTTCGTTCTGACTGAGAGGAATAACTTGCATGTGTTTGGTGTTGAGGACACAGAAAGGATGCCTATGTGCCCTGTGGGACATTAAATGTAATCTAGTACTGTGTTCGTAAAGTACACATCACCTGCAGAAGGGTCTCTGTCTTGAGATAGCACAGCTCCTTCAGGCTGTTTTACTGTATATTCTCCTGCTCTGACTTGGTTAGCATATCTAATCAAACGAAAGAAGCATAATTTCAGTTGTTGAAAAATTATTTTCTGTTCTGTTACTGAAAACAGTTTGATGAATGACAGTAAACACAGGCATATTATTACTAGTATAGTCAGTGCATGTTAGTGGGAAAGTGTCTCAAGATAATATTTTCTCCTTCCATACGTTATGGAGGGAAGGTATCTCTCTGTGTGCATAATTCAAGCACAGAGCATCCAGAGCAACTCCTGGATATTTCATTTTCAGAATTAACAGATATTCAAATAGTAACTTATATTTCTGAACAACTTTAAATTATTTTGTCTGCCTTTTGGGGTTTGTACTTGGGATGCTAGTATCTTTAGCAAGTGTTCATCTTCTGTCCTTTGTTATGCATGACATCACACATCTGAGGCAGATGACTGTATTCTTTCCCATCCACCCTCTGCATTTTGAAGTTATCATCAAGGTAGTATAATCAGTTAACTTGCATTAACATTCTGGTTGCCTTGTTATGCTGCGGTTTGGAGCAGGCTGGAGAGGGCCAGCTAGTCCCAACTCCTCTACAGTACCAGAAGAACAGATGCATTCAGGGAACATACTGCAATGCAGGGTAGCAGCTTGTCAAAAAGATTTTAGACATTATTTCCTAAAGGAAAAAAAAGGGAGCATGTCAGTACTGATCATTTCCAGGCTTCCATAGTTTTTGCTGCATAATTTCAACACTCACTGGATAATCATCTGAATACTAAGAGATAATACCACAGGTCTAGATTTAAGAACAATATCTGAATTAAGTTTTTCTCACATAATAACTTGCTTTCAAAACTGACATCACACCTATGTACAACACACAGTGGAATTTCTAGTTTGTATGAAAGCTCAGGAGATAAGTTAGAAATCCTTTCAGGATTTGCATTATCCAAGTGAAAAATCAAATCAATTAATATTGAAGAACTTCTTAAAACATTGTGATCTGTTGTTACATCACGTTAACAAAAAACCCCATATGTAAATATGTAAATATATGTAAATATGTATATATTTATATTGACTACAATTAGAACTGAAATCATGCCGCTTTTAGCTATCATTCTTATTAACAAATACTATTTATGACTTCCTGTATCACACAAATTAATCTTTGATGAAGATCTAAATCTGCAAAATTCTTACCACTCTTTCGATGCATAAAATTCAAGTATCTTTGCAATCCCCGAATGGAAAAGGCCATTGCTGTTATATGACACACATACTCATTCAGAGGAAAATTACTTTTTTTTTTTTTTTTCTGAGATGGAGCAATGAGAGGAAAAAAGTTGCTGCACCTTTGTTTCCTTAAATCAGTGAGTCTCTTATCCTCTGTATGTATGACAAATTGACATATGAGGTGATGACTAATTTTGCAAAACATCAGCGTATGACTTAGAAAGGCAAAACTTGCTGAAAGATGTTGTGAAAGTTCAGTTTGAAATCCTAAAATACATATTCATTGCAAAGACACTTATATGCCTGCAAGCATTTGCATTCTTTTCTCTGCTACTTAAAAAACTAATGAAGGGAGGATAGTGTTAGATGTTCGAGTGTTAGCCTTCCAGCCTTTAAATGTCTTCATTGTGGGCTTATTATGTTTTCTTAACCATGACCACTGGCATTATTAGCTTTTTTCTGAGAATCTATCTAATATAACTGGGTAGTGATTTATAGTTCAAAGTGGGGAAGCAGGAGGAGATTAAAGGCTGTCCCTCAGTAACAAAGTACAGACTGCAGTGTGGAAGGGAAAAAGAAAAGCTTGGTAATTTTCCAGAAATTAAAATAACAATGTCACTACCAGTTTTGTGGCTCCTTTTCAGGCAATATTCCCATTGAAGTCAGTGAACTAAAGTCATATAAAATATAGTTAAATTTTTCTTCACAGAAGTATTATTCAATGCAGAAGCATATCAGTTATAAAAGCATTTATTTGCCACTAATTCAAGGCATATGGCATTTGTTTTCTTTAGCTACTCATAAAATTTTAGATTGTGGCTCTTATAATTTTGACCTGGTAAATTCTAGAACACTTGATAAAGCATTAGGGATCATTGTAAGCAGTACTTTCAGGAAAGAAAAACATTTCATCTCCTAAATGCTTATATAAACTAGTGTAGGATTACACAAAGCATTATGCAATAACTGTGCAGCAAGAATGGATGGACTATGGGAGGCTGAAATGCCTGCAAAATAAACGTTTACATAAAAATGGGCAGTCTTTGCTTGCCAGCTGTCTCTGCATTATCAGATCACAGAGTAGCAGAGTCATCTCGGCAGTTTTCAGGAAGGATGTGAAGGAGGACAAGGCAGAGGCTTTATGGAGTTTGACGGGCAGCATTGCAGAGGCACTATTATACAAGAAGACATCTTGGTGCTGGAGACAGAAGTCTTGCTGGCACTTCACACTAGCGCACTTTACACGTATTTGCTGCTTGCTTTACTCGTATTTTGCTGTCTTGCAAAATATTTGATTTCAAAAGTCACACTGTTTTAATTCTTAAGTCTGTTGTGGTTTAAGTCATACTGTTTTAAGGAGAGCTGCCTGAGTTGGGACTTCTGGCTTAGTCCCCCTAGCATATATCTTCTCTTTGGTATCTGGAAGCAGATGGTTTGTGCACAAAGATTCTCAAAGGTGGCCTTTATTGCTGCATGTAGCCACCAGGAACGTAGTGTGCATCATTATGGGATAATACGCTCTAACAGGTAATCACAATATACTGCTTTTGTACTGTCCAAACCATGCCCTGAATGTGTTTGAGAATCACCGGACTGTCATTTATGTGAGGAGACAAGGAAGGATTTATGGAGCACAGTGTGGGAGACCATAAGATCATGGGTGCAGCCATACGATCATAATCCACGAGGAGGATATTCACCAAGGTCTTTGCAGCTCTTCTGCCCATGCTGCCCCTTTGCTGAGTGCGGCCTGTGCAACAGCACTGCAGGTTCAGTTGGAGATGGCTCATGTGGAGCAACAGGGATTTGCCTTATTCCCAAATGGATAGAAGGAAGAAGAAGATTTTGCTCCTTGATGCTCAAAAAAGGATTTGAGCCAACAGCCAGTTTTGTGACTTCCAACAAAGAACATTTCTGCCCTTCCAAGAGCCAAAAAAGCCAAAAAAGTTGGTTTTGTCTCAGTGCTATGTTGTAATATCTGGAAGGATGCATAAACCATATTGTTTTGAAAGTCATTAAATAGACGGATTAGTATTTAGATTTGTATTTAAAAACTGATGCAATTCTGTGATGGCTGTGTGGACAATGTAATTTTCAGAATAACTAAATGCAATCTATTATATTTTTACAAGTGCCAGTAAGTCACAGCATCTGCTTGCACTATTACTAATATACAGAGTGCATCTGTGCATGTATGTACACAGGACAAAAGAGTAAAATGTTAACAGTAAGATGAGAGAGCAGTGGAGACAGATAGCTCATTCACTTAAATATATACTTTTGTCAACTTCGGTAGAATAAATAATAAACTTTCGTTATTAATTTTATATATGTTTGTGTATGACATCCCTTAGAATATCTGCATTTTTTTAACCGACTTTAGTCTCAAATTTTTTTTCACCAGTGCGTATATTAAATTTTATATTTTAAATGAAAAATGAGTACAGTACAATTTCAGACAGCAACTGTTTTATTTGTACTAAAATCCCAAGATACAGTAGACTTATGAGTTCTTGTTTAAACTTTTATGGCTAGAATGTATACCTAAGTGTCAGTCTACATGAATGCACTTGTAAATTGTATATGTAAATACTTAATTGACAATTAGAACATATGTGGAATAACTTCATCTTGCTGTATTTTTTACATGTGTTTTACATATGTATTTATTCCACAATGCTGTCACTTCCATATTTGTCACAAGGGGCTCTATTCATTTGAGTAGCAGTAAGATCCTGAAACCGAAGTTTATAGCGGACAGAGGGAAAAATCAGGTATTGTCTTGATTTCCCTACTTATTAGGTAATTTTTTCTATGTATTCTCTTTAATACCAGGACTAATAATAGGCAATAATTGCATTGGGTGTCAGACAACCTGCTTTTGCCTGGTCGTTCTGCCTCTGAAGTAAGGATAATGGCTGCCAGCTGTACATGTCTCAAAGACTAGATTAGTCATAGAGAATTTGGATTTTTCCTCTAAAGAAGGTGACTTCGCCAATAAGCTTTAATGTATTTTAATTTATATGATTTACCAAGTCATCTAAATTAAGTAGCAAAATCAAATTCCAGTTCTCATGAATCTCTGAAAGAATTACCGTCTGTGATTTGCATTTCTGTCAGCAAACGGTAACCACGTAGCAGCAAACATGCAACCATGGGTAACACCTGTGAAACCTGGTCTTCAAGAGATTTCAAAACCTCAGGCATATGCACAACCTTTGACAAGCTGCTTTTACAATCTGCTGGAAACTCGGTGTAATAGTTCCACAGTTTGCCTACAAAGCCAGCGAAAAAAACCCACTGCTGCACTGAATTAAACAACAGGCATCAGAAATTAGTGCTGAATCCCCGTCTGGCAAACATGCAATGGCCACAGGCCACATCATCACAATTCATAAACATTTATGAAACACAGCATCATCAGGAATCGAAAGAAACTGAGAAAACTCTTTCAAAATTGTTTTGCATATGAAAATTAGCATTTTTAGACACAATGATGTAACATGAAAACATTTGGGGGCAGTTGCATTTTCCTGCATGATAAACTTCGAAAGGAAGTTTCTATTATCTGTTTTACTATCAGAGTAACAGAATAAGTTATGACAGCAAAACCAAAAGGTCCTTACTAACACTTTGGCACTGATACATTCTAACTTTTTTTATACTTTGACTGAGAAAAATGTAGTTCATAACAAATGTGTGATAAAGCATGAATTTAGCATTTGCTTGAAACAAGAATATAATTGCATTTGAATGTAGGAAACTACAAGCTTGAATTTGTTCTGTGCGGTTCTGGCATGTTGATTACAGCATTAAGAATGGAAATATAAGAGACCTACTTGGTAATGAGTTTTGTTACACAGTACTGAGTAATATTGTTTGGTTTTGGTTTTAAATCTTGCTGTCAAACAGCGTATTCATAGAAACAGTCCATGGGGTCGATGTGTGGTTAGGTTCGCCTGCTCCTCAGTGCTCACGCCGTAGTTTATGCCTTAGCGTGCATTGCTGTTTGACCTGGTGAATCTTCTTTCCACCCTAAGGATCATTCTTGCTTGGAGGAACTAGCAGTCCATACCTCCCTTTTAGCCCTCCCTTGCATTAGGATTGCTCACAACAATGGGATTTTTCCATCTCCACTCTAATGTATTCCAGCTCTTTCATAACTCAGTTTGGACTAAATTAATCTCCTGTTAACTTTGAATTTATGGGCTTTTAGAGCAGGATTTACCCTGGGCTAGTGTTTGTAAATTTGATCTGCATAGACACCGGTTCTTCTTTTTTTTCTTTTTTTCCAGCTAAACAGCTTGATTCAATTTCATACTGCTCTAGCTGATGTACGCCGGGCTGAGAGCTAGTTGCAGCGGTCAGCTGCTGTCTGACAGTTTGATCCTATTCCAGGTTACAACATAGGGGGAGCTCCTTTTTTTCTCTTTTGCACCATTGGCAATGTCGTGTATGTGAACACTGTGTCCAAGAGTGATAAATGACATGGCTTCAGCTGTTGATACATGAACTATTTTCACTTGCCAGTTTTTGTAGTCATTTTAGACATAACAGAATGGAAATGTTTTAAGGAATTCTGACATAAGAAAATCTGCGAAGTATGTAGCAAGTACTTTACAAATTCACATACAGTTAAATATTCACTGTTTCGTTAAGTCAGGGGTATAACACAAGTTATTTGATATAAGCTCCTTTCTCCTAGGTCTGGGAGAGCACATAACCCTTTCCTGCTCTCCCTGTTGTCTGGGACCAAATGATTCATCCTCTGTTTCATTCTCATTTGTATCACTGAAGTACTGACTGGTTAATTGGGTCTGCATTTACGGAAATACTATACCGCAAGTATCACCTCGTAAGAGTGCCAAAAGAGAAGAAACATCAATTCCTTCTTCCTCCCTGTTGCAAATCACATTCATCACTACTTCAAAGTAGCCTGAAGAGCAGGGATGCTGCACTGCTGCATAGTGACGCAAACTGAAGTCCTTGGCACCTCTTTAGCTCAAAATAATTTTCAGCTATGTTTTCCTGGGCAAATCTCATAATCTTTATCTTCACAGCCATAAAATGAGACTAATGAGGCTTACTTTAACGTATAAAGCACATGTTGGTCCTATAGGACTTATAGTAGACTACACCAGCATTTCTACAAGACACGACAGGTCATGTTCATCTAGAGTTTCACACAAACAAACAATCAGAAAGGCTTCTTTTTACAGATAGATGATATTCTGTTAATGACTTTTGAGATCTGTGCCTAACATTATGACAAATCATGTCATTTGTTCCTGAAAGTCATTTTGAACTCAGTATCATTCCTTTTTTCTTTTTTTTTTTAAATTTCTGAATACTTTCTTTTCTAGCAGAAGCCTCATATCTATTTTCCCCCTAATTACTTTAGAACAAGATCATTTCAGAGGCATACATTTACAGATGCATAAATTAATTCTTCAGAGCATTAACCTCTGCAACATTATCTTTAAGTCTCACCTAAAAGAGAACCACCACTCTGGGAAGGGGGTGGGAAGAGAAACCAGGGTTTTCTCTCTGTCGTTTTCTGGTTCTTTGACATTTTTATTCTTTAGTGCTTAAAAAAACCCTCAAGCTTAGCTTTCTGGTACCAATTTATGTATTAGCAAGAGGAATTCCTTGAACAAATGGACTTTCGTATGGATGGTTTTTGTAACAATGAGCAGAAAAATTCATAAAGGACCAGGTCTCTTACTGTTTGCTGGTTTAAAACTGACTGTGGAGGTTCCTAAGTTGGACAGATGGCCTCTCCATAGGCTCCCTGTGAGTTCAGTGGAGAGAGAGAAGCTGCTCCCAAAGCCTCTTGGGGAGCTGCTCTCCCTCTCCACTGCTTCCCTAGGTTAGCCTAGCCTAGAGCAGCTTCATCTAGACATTGAAATGAGGTGCCTGTCTACAGTGTCGGACCAGGGTGAGATGGGGAAAGTGCTGTCCTCCAGCTGTGCATCTCTCAGGGTTATCAGGAATGTGCACATTTTGGGTGCTCTCTACTTTGTTTTTGTAAAGGTGTTTTGATACGTGCCCCTGCTGGTGCCTGTTATTATTCTGTATGAAGATAATGTAACACCAGCCAGAACAAAAACTGAAGAATGTGTCACTGTAAGTTGTGCACTTAAAATAGCTTTAAAACCAAAATATTCTTCTGTTTGGGCCTTGTTTT
The DNA here is from genome assembly GCA_009819775.1 of Phoenicopterus ruber ruber. NCBI lineage: Eukaryota > Metazoa > Chordata > Aves > Phoenicopteriformes > Phoenicopteridae > Phoenicopterus > Phoenicopterus ruber. The sequence continues at coordinate 62,238,304 of CM020246.1, read as the reverse complement.
GCTGTAAGCCTGTTTTCCCACTTTTTTTTTTTCAGAAAAGGAAATTTGAGATTACAAGTGGTGGTGGAATCTTGCCCAGAGCTGAACATAGTTACAGGGTGCTTAAGCCCAGGTTCATGAAGATGTCCTTCTTTTATCTATTGCTCAATACAAAAATTCAATAGCTTGTTTAAAAGTCGGTTGTCCTTTCTGCATCCATGGATTTTTACCTCCGCCATTCACCTTCTCCTGACATCCCAAAGAAAAGTGAAAGGCTGTGGCAGTGATTGCTAGGAGGAAATACCAAGAAGGGTAGGGGGGGAAAAATATCTCACAATAAACTGCAGTACAATTTCTACTTGGTATGAGGCAATTTAGAAGCAGTTCATGGAATCTGAAAAACATGATTGGATACAAATTCATCCCATGCACTGGTATGTGTTTCCAAATGTTGCATCCAGTGAGAGATCTATGTGTATATATAATGATTCACGGTGATATGTATCAAATATAACTGTAATCTTTAACAAATACATACTCTTTTCTCATGTTATTATTTTGCATATGACTGTAACGTTCTGTTCATTGCACCTATGCCCATTTTTTACTGCTTATATGTGGAAGTGCTTTCCCACATAAAATGAAATAATATTTTTTTTTTTTAAATAGAGTGCACATGAAAATACAAGATTTTTATTATTTGCTTACTGCAACTTTGTTGTTGCCATTGGTCTGGTTAATCTTAAAAAATAATTTAGATAAATTGTTCTTATATTTGTAATGAAATGAAAAAAAAGGAACCAAATTCAGCCATGCATTAACTGTATTGATTTCAGTCTGCTCATCCTTTGTTTGTTTTGGCATATTATGTCCAGGCAATGCACTGTGTATTTATGTACTAGATGAATAAGTCTCTGCAGGTGTAGAAGAGAGATCATACTGTCCTTATCAGAAACATCCCTGTGCTCAGCAACATCAAGAAAAAGAAGAAATCGTTGTGATGAAAAGTGTAAAACGTTTTTGCTGCAGGCAATGAAAACGAAAGATAGACAGCACATACCTATTGCACCACTTGTAAAAGTGGCAGAAAGTTAAATGCTTTCTATTAACCCTTTGGTTATTATCATGTTTCTGAACACTCAGACATGTATGAGGGGAAAGTATTTTTTGAGAGCAGAAGTGATCTCTCAGGAAAAATGGAAAACCTAAGACAGTGGGAACCTGGGTATATTATTTGTCTTTCACTGCCCTCTAACCTTCCCATCTTTCCACTATGCTGTACAGTGCCACGATTGTCAATATTTCCTTATAAGGTCCCTGAAAATGCATCCTGGATTTGAAAAGTAGGTATTATTAGTTTTGGGTGGATATAGTATATTTTTTTCAGAAATACTAGAGAGGAGCAAAATATAATCCTCATATTAATCCTTATATAAAATATATTAACTTCAGCTGTGAATAAGTGGACAGTCATTGGACCAGCACTGCCATAAAGGCAGAGAGGAAAGCATTGCTTTAATCTGTTGTTTTGGCAACCACTGGACTATCTATTTATTATTTGGGATTTTTTTCCAATCAAGTACTGATTTCTTCCTCCACTCTTCCCATGTTGTGCTTAGTCATAAGATTTTTGGGGCATCTCCTGTTTTCTCAGCTTTTCCTCTGCTGTTCAAGTATCTCTTTTTATTTCCCCAACAGCTGTTTTTCCCTGAAACATTTCCCTCCATCCGGCTTGCAGAAGAGCTGCCCCTTTAGCATGTCCCAGGGGAGGCAGAGAGCAGAGGGTCGAGTGCAGGTGCCCAGGGCGTGCTGCAGCCCCCCGTGCCCGTCTGTCCCCCTCGCTTCTGCTCCCGGCTGCTCACGGACAGATGTGAAGCAGAAAGGAGAAGCACAGGCAATGCTGCCGGTACCAGCAGCAACTCCAGGGTTTTTACCCAAACGGAGGAGTCTGCAGGCCTTGTTAGGTTTCTGGGAATGGGTTGGTTGGACAGGCGACTCTTTAAATTTTTCTTACTCTGAACATAATGAAAATAATGTTGTAACGGTGGTGTTTCAGTGGAATGTGAAATCACTTTGCAGTAAGAGACTTCTACATTTATACGTCAAATCAAATAGCTCAATCCACTGAGTGGTAGCCGTATTTCAGTTAGCAGAGTTTTTATGAAAAAAATACGGTTAAGATTGCTCTTCCCGTGAAAATCCCTAGCCGGGAGGTGGGTGAGGAAGCCAGACCCCTTCAGCTTAGAAAAGGGCTTCTGTGGAGCTGCAGGAGCAGGGGTGGTGCAGGCCAGGCATGGCGATGAGCTACTTGCCACCTCCCCCAGCCCGAGAGCCAGTGAGCAGCGAGTGGCACCGACAAAAAGTCACCTTCAAAGCTAATAAAAGGAGGCAATTCCTCGTGCCACAAGCAGCAGCTTAATCCTTGCCAGGGGACCTTGTGGCTGCATGCGGCTGCAGCATGAGGCCCAGCTTATGCCTGCCTTTAATCAGCTTGTTTGTGGTTCCTTGTCATGTCAGATGCTTTTCGCCGTTCCCCTCCGGGATGCTGGGTTCCCTCCCAGGCGGAGAGCGGTGGCCTCACTGCCAGCCACTGCCTCCCAGAGAGCAGCGTCCGGATGTTGGGCGCGGAGGTGCCTACTCATCAGGCAGTTCTTTTGACTCTGAAGTGAAGAAAAGGGGGAAAAAAGCAAAGAAAAAAAAATTCAGGAACAAAAATGCAGAGAGATGTCTTAGATAAAAATCCAGGCAGCTTTAATTATTGCTGTATTTATTTTTTAATAATTTATTTATTAATGGTCTTGCTCATTAAAGCACTGATCTGCCGAGCACAGCTCCCCTCTCAGTGCCAGGCACCTGGCAGGGGGCTGCCGGGGGAGGGCTGCAGGTTGGAACGTGTCCTGGTGAGATGGAGCTAATTTTCTTCTCAGTACAGAGACTCTTGTACCGAGGCCCTCAACAACAGCAAACCCCAGGAAACTTCTGGGAAATGATTTCATAGAATCATAGAATGATTTCAGTTAGAACGGACCTTTAAAGGTCATCTAGTCCAACCCCCCTGCAATGAGCAGGGGCATCCTCAACTAGATCACGTTGCTCAAAGCCCCGTCCAGCCTGAGTTTGGATGTTTCCAGGGATGGGGCATCTACCACCTCGCTGGGCAACCTGTGCCAGTGTTTCACCACCCTCATTGTGAAACACTTCTTCCTTATGTCTAGTCTGAATCTACCCTCCTTCAGTTTAAAACCATTACCCCTTGTGCTATCGCAACAGGCCCTGCTAAAAAGTTTTTCCCATCTTTCTTTTAGGTCCCGTATAAGTACTGAAAGGCCGCAATAAGGTCTCCCTGCGGCCTTCTCTTCTCCAGGCTGAACAACCCCAACTCTCTCAGCCTGTCTTCATAGGAGAGCTGCTCCAGTTCTCTCATCATTTTTGTGGCCTCCTCTGGACCTGCTCCAACAGGTCCATGTCTTTCCTGTGCTGAGGGCCCCAGAGCTGGATGCAGGACTCCAGGTGGGGTCTCACCAGAGCGGAGTAGAGGGGCAGAATCACCTCCCTCGACCTGCTGGCCACGCTGCTTTTGATGCAGCCCAGGATACGGTTGGCTTTCTGGGCTGCGAGCACACATTATCGGCTCATGTCCGGCTTTTCATCCACCAGTACCCCCAAGTCCTTCTCAGCAGGGCTGCTCTCAATCCCTTCATCCCACAGCCTGTATTGATACCGGGGGTTACTCTGACCCAGGTGCAGGACCCTGCATTTGTCCTTGTTGCACCTCATGAGGTTTGCCTGGGCCCACTTCTTGAGCTTGTCCAGGTCCCTCTGGATGGCATCCCGTCCCTCAGGCATGTCAGCTGCACCAGCTTGGTGTCATCCGCAAACTTGCTGAGGGTGCACTCGATCCCACTGTCAATGTAATTAATGAAGATATTAAACAGTACTGGTCCCAGTATGGACCCCTGAGGGACACCACTTGTCACCAATCTCCATCTGGACGTTGTGACCATCCAACCAATTCCTCATCCACTGAATAGTCCACTGATCAAATCCATATCTCTCCAGTTTAGAGAGAAGGGTGTTGTGGGGAATCCTGTGAAAGGCCTTACAGAAGTCCAGATGGATGGCATCTATAGCTCTTCCCTTGTCCATTGATGTAGTCAGGCAAGACTCGCCCTTGGTGAAGCTCTGCTGGCTGTCTCCAATCACCTCCTTATCCTCCATATGCCTTAGAATAGCTTCTAGGAGGCTCTGCTCCATGATCTTCCCAGGCAGAGGTGAGGCTGACAAGTTGGTAGTTGCCAGGGTCCTCCTTTCTACCCTTTTTAAAAATGGGTGCAATATTTCCCTTTTTCTAGCCACTGGGGACTTCACCTGACTGCTGTGTTTTCAAATATCATGGAGAATGGCTTGGCAACTTCATCAGCCAATTCCTTCAGGACTCTGGGATGCATCTTGTCAGGTCCCATAGACTTATGTATGTTCAGGTTCCTCAGTTGGTCTCAAATCTGATTTTGTCTTACAGTGGGAGGGACTTTGCTCCCTCAGTCCCTGCCTTGAGGTCCATCCACTCAAGAGGTCTGGGAAGAGAGATTGCCAGTGAAGACCGACGCAAAAATTTGTTGACTACCTCAGCCTTTTCCTTGGCTGTTGTTACCAGTTTGCCAGTCATGTTCATCGGGAGGGGCCACATTTTTTTTTGATCTTCCTTTTATGGCTGAGATGCCTATAAAAGCCCTTCTTATTATTTCTTGCATCCCTTGCCAAGTACAGCTCCTTGGCCTTCCTGACGCCATCCCTACACAATCGGGCAACATCCCTATACACTTCCCAGGATACCTGTCCCTGCTTCCGCTGCCTGTGCATTTCCTTCCTGCCCTTTAGTTTGACCAGCAGGTCTCGACTCAGTCACGCTGATCTCTTGCCTTCCTTGCCTGATTTCTTACACCTGGGGATTGAGAGCTCTTGCGCTCTATGGAAAGCCTCCTTAAAGATCTGCCAGCTCTGTTCTGCTCCTTTGTCCCCGAGGGCAGTTTCCCAGGGCATCCCATTGACTAATTCCTTGAACAACTGGAATTTTGCTTTCCTAAAATTCAGAGTCCTGGCTTTACTCTCTGCCAGATCCCTCAGGACTGCGAACTCCACCAGTATGTGGTCACTGCAGCCCAGGCTGCCTCCAATCTTGATGTCACTGATGAGCTCGCTTACGTTGGTGACCATCAGGTCCAGCATAGCATCCCCTCTGGTAGGGCTGTCTATTACCTGGCTTAAGAAGTTCTCCTCAATGCACTCCAGGAGTCTCCTGGATTGCCTACAGCTTGCTGTGCTACTTTTCCAGCACATATCAAGGTGGCTGAAGTTCCTCAGCAGGACGAGAGCCTGCGAGTGCGGTGCCTCCTGTAGCTGGAGTAAACTCCAACCACAGGGTTCACTTTGTTGGCTCAGTCTCTAATTCTTACCTATAAGCTTTCAACCTGCTTATGGCTATTCTTCAGAGACAGCTCTTCACAATCTATCCATTTCTTGACATAGAGGGCAACGCCTCCACCCCTCCTTTAGAGGAACACACCTTAATTCCTTTGAAGTATTTCACTGGTGTTTCCCTGTTGGCTCCTATTGCCTCAGGAGCACCTGGCTCATTTCTGTAAGACTTCAAGTGTGCTCCAGTGTACTCAACATGTCACAGAGCAACAGGCTGAGGGCCCTCGCTAGCACCCTGTCCCTCTAATCTTGGTGTGTCATCCCATGGCTTGTTAGGGGTAAGCCTGACGTTATCCCCTTCCCCCTTCAAGTCTAGTTTAAAGCTCTGTCAATTGGCCTTACTAGCTCATAAGCAAAGACCCTCTTCCCTCTTTGAGAAAGGTGAATCCCATCTGACGCGAGCAGGCCTGGCACCATGTAGACCATCCCATTATTGAAAAACAGAATTCTGGTTGTGATGGAGCCATGTATTAACAGACTGAGTCTGTCTGTTTCTTCCAATAGTGCTGACTGCAACTGGAAGGATAGAGGTGAAAACTCCCTGTGCTTCAGATTCCCTTACCAACCATCCCAAAGTCCTGAAGTCTGTTCTGATTGCCCTTGGACTATGTGTTGTGGCTCCATCGCCACTGACATGGAATAGCAATAATGGGTAATAGTCTGAGGGCTGTACCAGGCTAGGAAGTTTCCTGGTGACGTCCTTAACTTGGGCCTCAGGGAGGCAGCAGACCTCCCTCAGAGGAGAGTCTGTCTGGCATATTGGATCCTCTGTTCCCCTCAGAAGGGAGTCACCTACAACTATAACCAATCTTTTCTTCTTCATGGAGGTGGTTGTGATATGGGGGAGGCAGGCCTTTCCACATCATCAATTGACTGACCTTCCACATCCAGAGCCTCATACCTGTTGTATAGAGGCACCTGAGAAGGTGAGGTAGACAGGAAGGGGAGTTTGCTTGCCGCCTTGAGCATAGGCTTGCCTGGATTCACTCCTTTCCTTTAAGTTACTGCCTTCTGCCTGGTGGGAGGTGGATACAGGATCCCCTTGATCTTGGTTTTTTTTCCAGTAGATGTCCCTGTTTCTGTCTCAGGGAGGGCAGAGCATGGTTCCACCAGTCTGTCTCTTGCTCAGCCTCCCTGATGGTCCTTAACCTTTCTAATTCCTCTCGTAGCTCTGCCACCAGGCTGAGCAGATCAACTACTTGATCACACCTCACACAGCTGTTCTTGCTACTGCCAGCTCCTGGAAACTGGGAGTAGAATACAGCAGCAACAACAAAAACAGCCATACCTGAAAACAGTGACAAAAGACATCATGCAGCACAGGAGGACTTCTCCCTGTTGTGGTCATCACTCCTCCGACCTCAATGCTCAGTACTGCGTCTCAACAGCTTATTAACAGAAAATCGTTAGCAGACAAGGTCTTATAGGGCAAGTTACAGCACAAACCACCTAGAACCATGATAAAGACTTCGAAATATATCAATGGGCCACAAATGAAGTCTTGTCATTGATCCCTTCCCCAACACATGCACACACACACACACATATATAAACACATGTCAGCATTACTGGGTCTTGTATTGAAATGATAAAATGCTATGTTTTTCTTTCTTTAAGATGAAAGTTCAAGTGACTTGCTGAGTTCAGGAGGTTTCAGGTCATTAAATAAGTATCAAATACTCTGCTTTTAAAAAACAAAACAAATCTAGGAACCCTGGCACGCTTTTTTTGACCTTTTTTTGTTTGTTTGTTTGTTTGTTTTCATTACAGTTTCTTAATGGGTGCTGGAAAATAAATTCTTTTCCCCTTTCAATACCGAAGTTGCTACTTAATGCTACTGTCTGGCAATAATTTAACTTAAAAAAACACCCAAAAACCTTTCTGCTGTAATTCCAAAGACTTTAACATGTTCATTTAATCTCCAAAGACAGAAAGAGTGATTACTGTTAGGAAAAAAAAAGTGCATTCCTATTTTAATTAAAAAGATGCTGTGTTTGTGCTGGAAATTACTGCAACAGTTTGGATTAAATGTGTAATTAATTTCTTTAATGAAACTTATAAAAAATCTGTGTTATTAATGTGAGTACCTAAAAAAGTAGGAAAATGTGGGGTTTTTTGTTCTAAAACTTTGTTGAGGGCTAAAACATGTTTTGTCTCCCATATTACTTATGGTTGTTTTCAGTATGTAATTCACAGGTGCTGTAACATGAGTTCTACAAAAGAGCTTCCTCTTAATCTCATGCCACCACCAGCTGGGAATTTCTACTTATTTTCTTTTTAAACTTTCTCTCTCAGCGGACATTAGCTCTTGTCATTGGTTTTTCCTTTCAAGGAGACACTTTGGCAAAATATCCGGCATAACATCTGAAGTTTTGAGACACTGCTTAAAAAAGCACTGTTTGCTTGAGACACTGTTTGCTTAAAAAGCTATCCAAGCCGTATGGTCTAGAGATGGTTTAGTGGTAAGCTCTGCAGAGGTAGCCCCACTGGGCCTCTGAGGAGTGCTCAGGAATGACAGCTCTTCTGCCTCATAAATCAAACTCCTTAGCAGCCACTGCAGTTCATTTCCCCCCACATGAGAGTCTTCAGTCTGAAGTTGCTCTGTGCAATGACATGAACTGTCTGACAAACCTGGACTCTGACCCAGATGGTGTCTGTGTCCCTGCAGTAATGAATCCGGCGCGTGTCACCTCAGCTCTTTTCTTGTCTGCCTACCTCATTGCTCTTGCCAATAACCTACCTCAGCCCTGGGTGTTTGGCAGCTCTCACTACTCCACTGGACATGTGCAAATTCCAGAGAAGCATCCTCTGTGCAAGAGGGGGTGAGGGAAAAATCTGTGCTGCACGTACGACAGGTCCAGCACAGCATGGGACGCACTACATTTCTTGCTGTCAACTTGAAAACTATCGACAGGTACATCCTTACTTATCAATTGCAAACCCTGATACAAAAGCTCACTTGCTTTTGTTTTATCAGTGGTTAGCACACTGTGGAAAGGCCAGTGGGATACAATAATCCATTAGCAAAGTGCATTTCTGAGATACTGTCATTCCAGTTTTAAACAGAGGAGAACTGAGTCACGGGAGAAACCGTTTCCCCAAACCCATACACTGAATTTTGACAGAATCAGAATTAAAATATGCTGGTCTTCATCCTCTGCTGCCTTGCATCTGCATCTTTTCTTCTTTCTGCACTGCTGTAGATTCGTGTTTCTCGCTGTTCTGGTGTTCTTTGTCCCAAAGGTGCAAAACTGTGTTTTGTCCCTTCTTCACTTATTACCTCTCCTTCCTCCAGGTCCCTCATCTCCCACCTTGGATCAATTGACTCATTCCCTTTTCCAGAGTTTAGCACAATTAAAAGTATTATTGCACAGCTCCCTGTATATTTTGGGCTGAAATTGTGACTTATTATTAATGGCACATCTGAATTGACAGAGGAAACCAAAATACTTGACAAGCTGAAGTAAGGTGATGATTAACTTTTAAATGGATCTCCATTTCATCCTCTCCAGACTGTCAAAGACACCAGGGAGTCTAGCTAGATCATATTTTTCCTACATTTTCTTTTCCGACTTGGAGGTACTCTTGTTCAAAAGCTTTTGGCCTGCTTTGTGGCTTTTTATTTTTTCTTTTTTCTATTTTTAAAAAGCAAAAAGCCAGTGATATCCCTTAAAGGATAGTTTGGATCTCTTGACCAGGTATTGAAAAGGTTGTAATGCAAAATGCTGGCTTTTACACCCCATCCTCTCTATAATGCTTTCTGGTAATGGCAGTCCTAGGTGGCACAGAATAAACCTGCAACCCCAGAAGCATATTACCTAAGGACTTTTAACTTCAGAAGAGTGCAATTGCTGTAATATTGAGGGCTAGTGTGATGTGCCTTGTGTTCAAAACTTGTGTGGGACTGATCAGCCTCCCTATGGCTTATTCCACTAATGTATAAGCCATCTGCCACAGTGACAGCACCCCCTTTTTTGGGGATAGTCATGCTGACATTGGTGCAGCTACTTACCAAGGAAATTTGTGGAGTTTCTTAAATATTATTTGGGTTTGTATGAGGAATGGAAACAGAAGCTGATCCTTGCATATGTTAGAGGTATGATTGAATCCTACCATGCAATGAACAATCCTGCTATCTTTGTCTCACTTCTTCTTCTCCACCCCACCCCAAAACAAAGCCTTCACCAAAGTGACCCAAACTTGGGCCTTGGTGACAAATGTTACTGTCTCTACTATATGCAGCTCATGTTGCAGTAGAAGCTTTTCTTTTTGTCTATTTACCAGCACACTTACTGCATAGGTTTAAGTCCTGCTACATACAGATACGTTTCACTGATCCAAAGTATACTTCAGCTGGACCCATAAGAAACTATAGGTTTAGTTCTTTGTCTACAGAGGTTGTTTTTCAAGCAAAATGACAATAATCCCCTCATACAGTGGAATCTTTGTTTTACCCAGCATTCCAGTCACCATGAAACCTTATCAAAATGTTCATTGATTGAAGTTAAACTGCACCCTAGCAGCTATGAAGCTATCAGTCATTGCAGGCTGCCTAGGGGTGATGTTTAGCACAGAAATCCTTCTGTACAGCCTCCCTGTGCAGTGATCTCCAGCAGACCACCCGTTTGCTTGACTAATGATGGAATAGGCTTCATTTGAGGATAAGTTGACAAAAGCAATTTTTAAGAGGCAAGAAAATGAGCAATTGAGTCATTTGATGCAGCAAGTTCCTAAACTGATGTAGCAAACCCTAGGCTACAAATAGTACCTGAAATCCTAATTCAACACTTCAGACATGTGTCATTGGATGATGTAAATGCAGCAAAGAGGCTGTTTTGCTGTTCCTTTACAATCTAGGATCAATGGAAAACAAAAGCAGAGGACATCCATCACAGAGAAACTGGTAATACTTTATGAGGAGGAGGAAAAATTGTGCAGGAATATTTCTGTAAACATCTTGTGCAGCACAGCTGTCACATATCTGGATCAAATAATGGTATAAAGAGACAACGTGAAAGAACATCTGTATTCACTAACTTGATCTTGCCCTCAGACAAATGAGTGTTCGTATATCACCTGTCTTAGCCATACCTCCTAAATATGGAACTACAGCTTTTAAAACAGGATATTGGCCTCTAACGGGTACATGATGCTGCCCTTCCTTAATGCTTTTGTCCTGCTGTAACAGTAGTTGCGCTGATGTAGCTAGAGCAAGGGACAGCAAAGATGTAGGACAGCAAAGATCCATAGAAACAGTGCTACGCGTCCTTCCAAGGTACAGCTGTACTTCAAAGAGGTACTATGGACATTGAAAAGGTGGTATCACAATATTAAGCAGACATAATATTTATTACGGGATAAAGTTAAGAGGGTGTGCTTCTGGACATGCACTTTACCTCTTCCAGTCTTCTAACCTTCCCTGGCTCCTCTTGGTTTAGGGCTCTGCTGCACCCAAAACAGGAACCTCTTTTCCCAGGTGAGCCAGTGGGATACTGTCCTGGTTTCGGCCAGGATGGAGCTGATTTTCTTCCCAGTAGCTACTGTGTTTTGGATTTAGTATGAGATTTGGTATGTGAAGAATGTTAATAATACACTGATGTTATTAGTTGCTGCTAAGCGATCAAGGATGTCTTCTGGCTTCCCAGGTTTTGCTATGAGCAAGTGCAAAAATATGGGAGGGATATAGCGAGTAAAGTTGACCCAAACTGGCTAAAGAGAGTATTCCATACCATAGACATCATGCCTGGTATAAGTGGGGGTCAGCCGGTGGGCCGGGGGCCTTTTGTTTGTTTGGGCTTTCGTTTGTTCATTCGGCTGTTTGTTCCCACACTTGCTCCCTCTGGAACTTGCAGTTCTGAGGTCACTGCTGGGGAAACTGCTGTTCGTTCTGAGATAGCTCTCAGTTTCACTCCATGATTGCTGCTCAGGACGGGCTATATCGGTCATTGGGTCGTCGGGTGGTGAGGAATTGTGCATCATTAGTTTTGTATATTCTATTATTGTTATATTTTATCATTATTATTATTATTAATATAGAATACTTTTTTTTTTCTTTGCTGTCCTGGTGAACTGTTTTTATCTCAACCCATGAGTTTTCCTTTCTTTCTGGTTCTCCTCCCTAGCCCACTGCGGAAGGGGGCAATGAGCAAGCTGCTGTGTGGCATTTGGTTGCCAGCTGGGGCTAAACCATGACAGATACGATGCTTTTCGATCTTTCTTCTTATTTAACACTTTAAAATCTTGTTCCTAAATCCTCCATAGAAGTGCTCATTGAGTTGCAGAGCTAAAATTTAAGCTGGCTATAAATATAGTTGGATTGCCTCTTCTTACACAGGAAACAATCAGCAGAGAAATTTGTTTGTAATCAGAACTTGTGCTGCAGTTGGGAGGACATGTGCCCCTTGATTAATTTTGTAAAAGACAGGCAATGGGTTTGACCTGGGTGCTCCTGTATATTTCTGGGGAAGAATTGCTACATTTGTCTGCAATGTATAGCAGCTATGTCCAGAATAAGGGATGCTTTAGCTTTCAGGGAGGGATGAAGGTTGTTTTTGGAATACTGTATACAAGGAATTGTACCTCTGATTCCTTTGTTTTGTTTTGTTTTGTTTTCAAGCAAGCAGCATTTTACTTAAGACATGCTTTTTTTCTCTACAAATCTGTTCTGTCCCTGTTGGAAAGTGGAATGTGGAAATCCATGGCCAGAAAAGAGAATGTGGAAGATAACTGGCAAGTAGCTTTGTCAACCACAATGCAAAAAACTTGCTGAGCAAAATATTTTCATTGCTAATTTGCAAAAGTGAGGAGGTGAGAACTGAAACGTTCCAGATAGCCTGAGCTGCTCCCTCCTGAGGATGCTGCAGGAGCAGGGAGAGGTGAATCACACTTTGAAAAACATGTTGTGGGCTATGGAGAAAAGTTGGAAATGATTCCACAATAGCAGGGGATGTTTTTCCCTGGTTCAAATACAGAAAAAACAATATCACCTGCTTTATTCCTTCTTCACATAAAATACACTTTTAGTAGATCAGTAAGATTGTAGTTTAACATTGATTTCAAGCCTTTGCTTCCTGGAAGTACTTTCTCATGTTCTTACAAGGATCATCCCAAAGAACTAACCAAGATTGCACGAAATTTATTTCAGCCTACTTATATTATGAATTTGACAACGTTTTATGTATGCAGCTTGCTTTATTTCTTTTCCCGTGTGGAATATTGGTTTCTTCCTATTTCAATACCTAGTGCTAATGTCCCACTATTCTGGACATTGTATGTACGCATGTAGATGTAACCTTCTTAATGAGAATGTAGGCAGTGATGGAGCAAACAAGCTGTTGAGGGTCCCAGGCAGGACACTGAGGTGGGAGAAGTTAATGTAAAAAGTGTAAGAGCGTGCAAGTTGCAAGTTATATTCTGTAACAATGGTAAGTCTACCATTCACTTTTAAGTGCATCACTGCTACTTACCGGGCGTGGAGAACATCTTATGTCACGTCTAATAATGAACTTCAGCTGATCAAGTGTGTTTTGTTTTGTTTTGTTTTTTCCTTTTGAATTTCATCTACCACTCTGCAGGACTTGTTGATCTCTCTCCTCGGTTACTCAAACATTTCTCAAGGACCTATTGGCTTGAAATGTTCTCTGCTTTCTTCCTGCCTAAAAGTGTCTCACAGTCTTTCCTGGAAATCCATAGCAACAAAACTGTTTAATTTGATGGTTCCTGCTGGAGTTTTTGTGCCCCTGTGTCAAGCACTGGACACCTTTGACATTCGGTGGGGATGTTCAGTTCAGCAGTGACTAACTTTGCCCCGTGTTACTGTAGCTGGACTGCAAGTTTTACCTGTGTCAATCAGCTAACTGTGCTAGAGCAGTTATACCTGCATAACAGTGACTACAGTGCAGTTTTTGTCCCTCTTTTCCCACCTGATTTTAGGTGGTTATTTGCCCCTCCTTTTCTTTTCCTCCCTCTTTGAACTTTCATTTTTCTTCTGCCCTCCCTTTTTTACTTGCCCTGCCTTCCACCTTCCCCTTGCTCTCTCCTTGACTAGACTTAATGTCTGTAATGAGAGAGACATCACTTTTTTCCCTGAGAAAGCAGATAAGGGGATTTGGTACTATAGAAAAGGGGTTGTACATTGGTTTGCATCTGCTGCCTTGTTCTGCATATACACCGTTCTCCTCTTCCCAACGGCAGTGAGCAAATCCACAACTGTGGTACCACCTTTCCCCGCCGCTGTGTGGGCATAAGGGGGCTGATATGGGGATCTGTCTTCTGTGACTCCCAAATCACACGGGAACACTTTCTTCACTGTGCCCAGAACAAGACCGTAAGAGCAGGAATGTGGCTTACACTGGAGAGGCAAGTGACAGATCTCTTAGGGTAGGCTCTTATTTGGTTTCTGCTTTCTTTTCCCTCCCAACAGAAGTGCAGAAATGTTAGCCCTTTCAACCCCAAGCAGAAAAAAAGCAATTAAAAGCTGTGAATCTAATTATTGTCTTGAATTAGTGTGAGTTTCCGCAGGGGACAAAACTAACCTGGCAGGAATTGGGATTATATGATTTACATAGGACAAAACCATTGTTGCTTTCAGTTTTGGAGAAGCTTGCCTTTCTAGAGTACGTGTGTTTCTGAAATGTTGTGTATTGACACTCTGATAAATCAGCAGTGACTTATAATACTTTGCACCTTGAAAGGCGGCATTTTATGCTAGAACACTTGAATACTTTTTCTGTTTTCTAAAAGTTGCTTGTCCATTGTGGCCATAAATATAGGCTGAGCAGAAGCTGGATGAATAGAATTATTTAATGCATTCCAGTAATTTGTATTTTACAATGCAAGAAACTAGAATTTCTCACATTCTTTTCCCTCTCTGTCTTGCTCATTTTGGCTGTCATATCACCTCTTGCATGCTGCAGCAAAAGTCCAAGAAAAAACAGTGCTCCACATTTGTCAGCCAGAGTCTTTGACAGTTCAATGGTCTGTAGATGTTGCTGTTACAGACTGTTTCAGAAGGACCTTTAGGTGTAGCTGGGAAACATGATTGTGCAGAGCAGTAGAGTTCAGGGGAGGTTTCATTTGTCTCAGTGCTTTTGAAGTGCTGCATACATTTATAGCAAACCTTCTGGAGGCTTTTGCATGTTTCATCCTTTTCTTCTTTCAAAAACTAGATGTTCTGTCAAAAACTGGACGGTAGCTGTTACCAAGTGTGCATATTGCAGTAATGCAGCACCCTAAAATACCACTCTGTTTTGCTGTACGAGTCGTGTGTAATGAGGAGGAAGAAGACTGGTTGGTAAGGAAGAAACATGGCAGACAAAAGAGTCACTTTTTCTCTCTTTAGTACAAAGCATTGCTCCAATTTTCTCACTGGGCAACAGTTACCCTTTGGAAGTAACAGAGGTCTTGCCCCGAACCTTCAAGAATTCCATTTCAATGGGTCTGAAAAGTTTTTTTGTGTATAAGATCTGTCTTAATCTGTTGTTACATGAGGTGTCTGAAATCATATAAAATAATTCTGTTTTCAAAAAAATATACAATGTAAAAGGAAAAAGGTCAGTTGTTGGAACACAAAAGAATTAAGCAAGACCACTGACCCGCTGCTTTCACCAGCTTGCTCTTCTGTGTCCATGTAACCTGTAGAAGGGGGAGCGGCTGGACGGCTGTTCCGCTGGGCTTGCAGGAGGAGACGCCTCAGTCCCGCTGTGAAGGACAGCGGGGAAGGGCCTGCCCTCTGTCCTGTCCACTGCCGTAGCTCCGATGGTGCAGAGCTGGCATAGCTTTCAGGGAGCAGATGTTCCAGATATCAGAAGCCATTTATTCCTACAGCCTGCGTAATGTGTATATTGCAGAAATATATTACCTACGTGGGAGCTTTAACTACTGTTCTCTGCGATTCTTGATTGGCGGTTTAATGATGCTGGCTCAAACCCCGGTGAAGGAAACTGGCCAGGGGTGGAGGTGAGGAACTTTCTCAGAGGAAAGGCAATACTAGCACAAAAATAAAGGAGGATGAATTGGGGAATAGCTAGGAAGCACCTTCTAATCAGAGCAGCAAGCTCAGAGACAAATTTCCAAGACAAATAGTGAGGTGTTTAAGATCATTTATTTTTTTAAGACAGATCTTGATCAGTTTATGAACAAAACTAATGTTTCATGTATGTGGGAACTGAAAGTCAGAGTCAAGAGGGCCCTGAATTTGTTATTCTTCTCTGTGCTTTCAGTGCAAAGATTCTAAGATTGATGTGTCCTTTTAAAATTCCTGAACTGTGCACATAATAATATTTTGTTGGAGGGGATTGTTACAGTTTATATTTGGATTTGATTATAGTGCAGGTGTATGTTTTACGATGGTCTTGATGGATATATCCTAATTGTACAGGACTTTAAACCATGAGCATAAGGACATGACAATTTTCATAATGAATACACTAAACACTATAAGCAGTGTTTAAACAAATACTCAAAAAGAATTTTAATACTTTATCCATGGTAGCACTATCATAAGAGGAGGGATGAAAGAGAGAACACACTTACTGTGGTTTGGGTGTTGCTTTGTATTTTAATGTGGTTTTCTCAGAAGTCCCCATCTAGTCTCAGAAGTGTAAATTTGCTTTTTCAATTTAGTTGTGTGGGATCTGAGACCTTTTGAACAGTGCTGAAGCAAGGGATGGTTCTGAAATTTAGCACTTGCTGATGGTATCCTTATCCATTTTAAAAAATTATATTTAAAACTTCCGTGTCTTTGGGTACCTGTCCAAAAGTGCAGCATGGATATGGGAAGGAAGGGGTTTCCTGCTTGCAAGGAAAGTGGTTTCTGGTAGGTGCCAGGGCATACAGGTGGGATGCATGAGGAGTTACAAGGGTAGTGACAAATCAACTGCCTTGAAGGGTCCTTGCCAAATTAGAGCCCTGGCTTTCCTGGGCTCTGAAAGGCACCTGCAATGTACTTGCCAGGCTTGAAACCTGAGCCTGAAGGCAACAGAAGCATTGAAATAACTTGACCATCAACAGCCAGGCCAATTCCAGTGACAGCAAGGGACAGTCAAAGGGACCCGGAGATAAGAGACCACTCAGTTACTTTACTCTTGCAGTCACCAGATATACTGTGCTTGAATACTCTGCCTGATTCAAAGCAGATTTGTAGTGTAAATGAGCCCTCCTCGATCCTCCTGACCTCAGCTGCTTTGTCGGCTCCAGCGGCAGCGAGAGACACCAACTGAGAGGCAGCCTGGGTAGGAGTCCCTGCGAATGGCACCGCTTTCGCCTGAACCGGCTTGGTGACAGCACCCTTTGAGGACCCACCTGAAGCCTCCTTAATTCCTGGATGCTGCTGCATTTGACAGTGGTACAAAATTTATCCTTTCCTAAATTCAAAAGCAATTAAACTGTAATGGCATTTTTTGTGGAAGAGTTGTGTCTTTAGCTTGCAGCATCAGAGAATGAACGTTGTTTCAGGGTGGGAACTAGCCCACATTTGAACTAGACCATATGGATTTAATGGTGACACAGAAGCGATAACAGAGTGGCACCTTCCCCCCCCCCGACTTTTTTTAATGCATCTCTGAACCAGAGCTGACTAAGAAACTCGAATGAAGTGCTTTCCTCAGATAAAGTTTGATTTTCATGAACAAGAAATTAAAAAGAGACAAGATGCAGAGGACACTTAAAGTAAAACTTCTTTCTGGTTAAGGTTTCTTTTTTGCAAGTGTTTTGCTGCTCTTTGAAGCCCCATTTTACTGCAGCTGAAATTGGACATCTGTAAAATCTGTTCCCACAAGTTTTACGAATGGGTGAGGGGTATGCGATGAAGAGCAATGGATGAAGCCAGGAGACCACCAGGAGACCAGGCTGCCACTTCATTGCTCTTAGCCCGGGTGGCCCTGATGGGCCAGAGCTGGCTGCCTGCTAAGCCTGCCTGCCCTGCAGGCTGACCTCTCCTCAAGTGCCCTGGGCAGCCCTTGGACAGGCGTCTGACGAGCCAGGGCTGAGCCATCCTGCCTGGGGCAACCCCAGCTAAAGGCTCTGCCATCGGTTGCTTTGATTTGGTGTGCGCTGCTGGTCCAGTGGCATCTCTGGTTGGTTGGATCCTGCTACTAACAGTGCTGTTCATGCCTAGCTTCATTAAGGCAGGAAGAATGAATTTACAGGGAAGATAATATTATTTATTTTTAAAAAACCCTTCATATTGTTGCACGTTTTTTCTGCCATTCATGTTCGGTGTCACTGAAGCACAGTCCAATCATCTGAGCTTGATTTAAAATGTTATCATTTGGACAGGAGGGTATTAAAGGAGCTCTGTCTCCTCTTGCTCACCTCTATTAATAATTTGCTCTATGCCTTTTTTTAAAACTGGATATGGAGCAAGATGACAGCCATGCTCTGTGTGAGTGGGATTTCTCTCAAACAGAAATAATAAGCTGTCACAGGGCTCAAGCACTGTAGCAGAGACCGAAAGAGGAGTTTCAGGAAAAAATGCGTATGAAATAAACAAACTTGGAGATTGAAGTGAAATCTTTTTCTGAAAGAAGCAGTGCCCGTGTTTTGGGAAGGAAGAATAGACAAAAAATGTTGCATTTGAAGATTTGAATAATATTTTCTACTGAGCATTCATGTATTTTTTGTAGCACTAGGACAAGTGAGGAGGCAGTTGAGATGGGGAAGATTTATGGAAGCAGGGTGGGATATCAATGCAACGTTGCACGGCAGCTTCCAGACTTGTTCGGTTGCAGGCTTTGAGAAGGGCTGAGCTTCAGGGGGCTGTGCTCTGGCGCTGATACCCCCACCCCGTCTACCCTCATGAAACTTAATTGCCTTCCTTTTCAGCTCCAGTAGTCACTGAGCTCACAGATAGCAATGAAAAGCCTTCAATATATTGCCTACTACGTAATCAATAACAAGAAAATTCAACCTGCACGCAGTGACAAGGGGGAAGGAAAGAGTTATGGGAAGGGAAGGAAAGGTAATGGCTGTAACACCCCTGGCCTCCTGTCTCTCCTGGCTGTGCTTGCCTACAGGATGCCCACAGAAGAAAAATGCCTGATTGGATAATGTTTGCACAGAAACCAACTGTAAATCCCTTGGGCAGCACAGTTAGGATGGGGTTTGTCAAGTGCATCTCTTGTGATTGTAGTTCTAATGAGAGCTCTACTGACGTGTTTTTCATCTAGAAAAATCTACATTGTCTTGTATTCGCCCTCTATTTGAAGACTGACACTGAGGATTGCACTGAATTGTGGAATAATCTTTGCTAATCCATAAGTAATACATGCTGACTTTACTTGACAGTTGTTCTATTTCTTACCAAAAAACATTTACATTTTTATGAGGAAAAATAAAGAAACTATTAGTAAAGACTACAGCTCAATACAGAGTTTCACTGTCATTTCTCTGCTTTATTTTCTCTCACAATCATGTGAGACTGGTGCCTTAAAAAAAACCACCTGTGTGCATAGTATCCCACCAGATAGCTCTCAGTAACACAAAAGTTTAATTGCTCCTTGCAACTTGTTAGACCTCTTGCTGATTAGGGAGGAGAAATTAGGTGGTGGATACAGGCAGACTTCTGAGGAGAAGACCTAGATATTAACAAAAGCATCAAGATGCCATCTTGAAGAGTTGGGGTGCTGGTCCTTATTGCAATGCTCTGTTTTCTCATGTTGTTGGAATATGTTCCCCTGGCTTTCACCACAAACATTTGCTCCAGAGCCATCTATATCCTTTGACACAGGTAGTATGGCATACCACCCATCAAAGGCAGCAGAGGACAGGTGACCTCCTGCATGCGCAGGCAAGGTAGTCAGTTTTTCCTGGGTGCTTAATTATGAGCTTCTTGATGCGCTTAGTGTAAAATGGGTCTGCTGCCCTGTAGGGCAAGATGCCACGTGTGGGTTTTCCTCCCCTCTGCCCTGCTGCCCCTGTAACACAGACCAGCTGTGCAGGTGGAAATTGGGTTTGAGCAGCAGCTCTTACAACGCATCCCGCGGCTCGCAGTCCTGTGCTCCCGTGTGGCACTCAGCTCACTTGTGCACTGTAGATTATTTACCCTACCAGCCCTTTTTCTTTAAAGCTGTATTTGTGCCTGAGCTGCCTGTCTATAGGCTGTTTCATTTACTCGTAAAAGCAAAGCTATATTTTAAAACTCTTCAAACCTTTGAAAGTTGGTGGCTGTTTTTTGCTCCTCAGAATGTGCATAGATGGGCAAATAAACAACTGTAAGCATGTAATGGGTCCTTCTTCAAAACAAGTAAAAGCAGTAGATATCTCAAATGTCTGAAAAATTAACATCTTTTTAGCTTTAGTTTTGTGTGAGTAGTTGCATTTACACAGTTGGAAAAGAATATGGGGGGCTACAAACTTTTGTTCATGACACCAACTGCTGTCAGAGAGAATAATGAAAGGGCAGCTATTTTCACATCTTACTGGGAAGGTAAGGCTGGTGTTACTTTTCAGGTTCCACACAATGCCTCTTACTAGCTTGCACTAGTTTGATCCCTAAATAAGTATTAAGAACTAGTGCTGGCTATTCAGCCTCCTCGTTAAAGAGAGGAATAAAAACCACACAGGAAACCATTTTGATCGGGAGGACTAGCCAGGCACCTGTCCCCAGGTATCCCTAGCCATTAGAATAATTCTGTCCTTTCTTCTGAGGGCTCGATCTTCTCTCTCCAGCTCGACAAAGTCCTGGCTTTCCTAGCGAGCCGTTCCCTTTGGCAGTGCTGCCACAGCGGAGTCGCTGTGACGTGACCTGATCCGAATGGCGCAGCACGTCAGTCTCCTGTAATTTTTCCACTTGACATGCTGCAGTGTACTGTCTATTCTCAGAAACAACAGCAAAAGAATAAGACTTGGAAATGTGTTTTCTGAAATACAAATTGGTCTCCCTTGGGACAACAACCTTGCTTTCTAAAGGGAGGATGCAAGTAGCTGTCTGCTTGCTGCATATGGAGTGTCAGTGCCATGTAAGTACCATAATGCCCTCCTCAATCCTAGATTATGGATCATTTCTCCAGAGGCTCAGCAAAAAACACAGCAAGAACACGCTCATACCTAATGAGGCTGTGGTATTATTTTTGAGGGAAAGCAAGCTTCCCACATGAAGAAAAATCTTTAAGCTTTAGCAACAGATTGGTTTTTGTCTACAGCTCCCTTTAAAACTGTATTTTAAGACCAATTACTTAGTAGGCATGCAATGAGCTTGTTTAGAAATTTAGAAACAAAGTACCTCATGACATTTTTGTGAAGTCTAGATGTTAAAAAATGGGGAGGTGATCTGAGAATAGAAGACAAGCACAGCTGAATAATCAAGAAGCAGAATGCAGAAGTGAAGGGGCTACCCGCTGCGATGAGCACCTCTGTGTTACCCTCAGTACAATGAGGCAAATGAGATCCAAGCATTGCCTTGAATGTGCAGAACTGATCTCTGGTGCCTTCTGAGAGGAGCAACTGCTAAACCCCATGTTCCATTCCCATGTTCCTTGTCTTCGTACCTAGGGCAACAAGAGGAAGAGAAGGGATGCTCAGAGCTAAAAGGCAGGTGCTTTTACCCCCTTTTGGCTGTGCCGTTGGGGATGGCTGCCAGCTGGAGGGCAGTGTTGCAGTGATGGTCATCACCAGCTTGGGAACTGCCACTAGAACATCTGCTGTGCCTTCTTGGGGTTACAGGCGTAGGTATGTCTGCAGCAGAAAGCTCTGTTTCCCAGCAGGGTTTTGCCAGCTTTTGGCAACAGCCGGGACCCTTAACCACATCACCAGATGGCTGCTCAAGTGCTGGGGAGACCTGAACAAGGCAGTGTTATTCCACACGGTGTGGCCACCTATGGCCTCAGTGCTGGAAACAGAACTAGGTCAAGATCTCTGCATGGTCTTCTTTGGCTTATATGCGGATGTGATGCTCCAGGTCTTCCCTGACTTTATCACATCCCATGTAGTGAAAAGAGGGAAGTCACAATATGAACAGTGATGTAACAGGGCTGTCGGGTGCTGTGTTTAATTTTGCATCTCTCTAGCATCAGAAGCTTGAAGTGCCCCAAAGAGTGGTTGTGTGTTAAAACCTGTGCAGAGAGGATTATTGGTGTTTTGCTGAACTCATTAAAAAGTGCAGGGACACAGCAGGCCTACAGCAATGTCATGAGGCTTGGGGCTGTCTGCTGAATTCCACACAGAGCATGAAGCCTAGCAGTTTTTCTATATGCTCCCACAGGTACACTTTTTCTCCTGTCTTACGTTGTTGCTGAATATACTCTACACAGCCTCCATCACTCTTGCCACAGCTCTCTCCTAAATGAAACCAATATGATCAGAAAAAACAAAACCCACAGACGTCTTTGTGCCAGCTCTAAGCAATGATGCTGCTCTTGTTCCCTTCCTGCTGTCTTCCAAGCACATCTGGTAATAAGAAATCGAAAAGTAAATGTCAGTGGAAACTGATCAGGCACACCTAGGAACCTCAGGAAAGGCTTCCTGGCATTTGGTGGGGGAAGGACAACATTTCCTAGGGGAAGGAGGAGGGCAGCTGAAGTGAGATTTATTCAGAAGCTGTGTTGTCAGAAGAAAATGTACATCTGAGAGTGAATGTGCCCCTGCGAAGAGGGTGGGTGCTTGGTCTTGTGGTTTTCACATTTTCTTCCTTTCCTTTCTGCTTGCTTTCTCTGCTTTGTGAGGAACCTCAAGAAATGTAGGCATGACATGCCTGCCCATTTGAAGCATTACAGTACCCTATCTGACCTCAAAAGACCTCTCACAGTGCGGCTTTTGCTGGCAGCTATATAATGGATGGGTTATTCTCAATGGGAATATGAGAGTCACAAATCATTTCCACACAGAGACCTGAGAAATCACATTATAGACTCAAAGGCCAGTGGAAAGTGAACAAAATGCCCTTGAGCCGGAGCAAACTTTTGTCCTGGATCACAAAGATCACTAAGTTTGAGAGAAATAGACGTGCCATTGGAATTTGTTTTTCTGCTCCTGCAGTGAAATACTTTTGTTCGATATAAAAATAAATACGTGCCATTTTGCTGAGATTATCAATTTGTTGGGCCAGTAAAGGATGAAGTCCAAGGCTAGAGCCTTGGACTTACTCTTACGGCATCACCACTGAAGGCTCCACAGGGTCTGGGCAGACTGACATGCACAAGCTGCTTCTGACTCGGGCGCCTGGCCATGGCCCATGTCTGGGAGCCACCTCCCAGACATGCTGTCTCTGTTGTTGCTTGGGCATGGGTACCGCGTGTAAAAGTTGGGTACATTAAGCGGCAACCAGGCATTAGTTCGTCTTTTAACATGTGAAAGAAATGAGACTTACTCTAAACAGTTTCTAAGAGGAACGCCAATCTTCTTCTTAATGTAGAGTATATGCAATTCATTATTCATTTTGGTGAAAGGCACAGTGCACCTTGCTGTGCAGGCCAGCTGCTCATTTATAAAATTGATTACACATTCTCTAAAGCCATCTCTAGGGAGTAGCTAAATTGCATCCATCGCCGCCAAAGATTTTGATATCCCTGTGGCTGAAGAATATTAATAATAACCAAGAATAAAAGAAAGACAGGCTATGTTCTGATTTTTGATGTTTGTCAATTTTTTCTTGCCTCAGAAAGTATTAGGGAAATGTGTTTCTGGCATGTAAGCTGTTGTTAACCTCACAGCAGGAGCACCCCAAGATGTCTTGGAGAGTCAAAGCTACTTTTATTGTGAAAGAAGGTAATAATTACGCCGCTTTAAATTTTTTCACCATAATCATCAGGTGCTTGGTTCAAGTAGTAAAATATTGGCTCTTCAATTCTGTTGCTTCAGTCTGACTTCACCATCAGCCCTGTGAAGTGTAAAGTGGAGTCCGAGGGGAAGGACCGTTCACCTTGCCCTGTGTAAGGCACCTCTGTTTAGGTGTGAAGTCCCGGGGGAGGGGGAGATGCTGCAGGCAGGGCTGAGGGCAGCGGGCAGCACCCCACCCTGAGCTGCGTCGGAAGCCACCGAGCTGCCCATCTCGGGGTGCCAGGGGGTCATACGGGGTGCAGCGGCATCCTCCCCCACCTGGCTGTGGCTGCAGCTTTTGAGCTGAGTGTGCACGTTGCCTTTCTCTGGCAAAAAGAGGCTGGAAGGGAGATGGGAGGAGAAGGGCTCCTGCCCCCCTGGCAGTGCTGTGAGCACCTCTGGTGCAGACCAGGCTCCCAGCCCCTCGGCTTTAAGAGATGGATGGTGTGTTTGCAGGTAACCACCAGGGCGTAAAATGCCTTACGGATTGGTGGTGGTAACACCGTGTGAAAGGCAAGATCCAGTAGTCTAGAGTTCTCTCCATAGTATCGAATAGCTGGGCATAAAACTGCCTGAACTTTGGCTTTTCTGCAAACCCATGGCAGAATTTTTTCTGAAACATGTCTTTAATGAACTGTTCTCCCTCCCCCCAATAAAAGCCCTGTAAACCAGTGCAGATGAACATCAGACTGCAAAGCAGATGATACTGCTTTACAAGTGGATCATGAAGAAACTGCAGAGAAATTAAAAGGCTGCACAGATTTTCCCATTTCCTGGTTTTAAATTCACTTAAATCTTGTATTTCACAGTGATCTTGCAATAAGAGGAGTTCCAGCAATAAACCTAATAATCCCTGAATGACAGTGTGACATATGTTGTTTATGCTTTCCGAAGTCATCTATAGTCTCTGGCTTTCAGGAACTGCTTTCAGGTGGTGCCTTTCAGCTCGGAGGAGAGCAGGACAGACGCGCGGAAGGATGCAGGATGCTGGGCGGGAGCCCCCAGGGTCCACGCAGTGGTATGCAGGCTGCTGATGGCTATAGACATCGGTTGTCGGAGGGGCAGGTCGAGCCCTGCCGGGGGAAGGTTGGGTGCTGCCGCCATGCTGGCCCAGTGTCTCGCACACATTTCTGGATGAAGCCCATCTGAGAGCCCCAAAACAGGGCTTGATGCTTTCCCCAGTTCAGTAGCCACAGCTGGAATTGAGTCTGCAGGGAGTGACGATTTACTTTGTCCACAAGGCCTCGGTAAAGCTTCCCTTGCGGCCGTGGAGGCTGAGAAAGCCAAAGCCACAGCTGCCGGGCATGGACTTTTCTCCCTACCTGCCGCCTCTTGTTGTGAAAATAAAAGCTTCACAGGGCCAGAGGAGGGAAGTGCTTGTGTCTGGGCCTCCAAAGAGGAATTTCGGTGCTTGCAGGAGGACTGATTAACCTTGAGGCCCGGTGAGTGCCCCAGGAATGTTTAGCATTTGTGTGTTTTACTCCAATGGCTGTTTAATGTAAACACCTATGGGATGCTTACACTGGGACAGCAGCTGGCACTGCCCTTAAGCCTCCACCCCATCTGAGGAAACACCCTGCCCGTCTGCTTCTTTCAACCAGCGCGTCTGCAGCTCTTCTACAACACAGAAACATTTCAGATTCATGGGGCTGGAGGGTGAAAGTATGATTGCTGTTGCAAACTCCACCCTAAGGCATTTCATGTGCCCTGCCTCATATTTAAAATGTCTCCGTGTGCCCTGTATTGAAGGCCTGGCAACCGGAGGCTGGCATACCCTTTTGAAGGGACCGACTTCCCAAAAAATAAAAGAAGGGGAGGGCGGATATCAACAGCTCTGTTCCTGCCTGGATTAGCTTAGCGTATTTTAGAAGATCAAACAGTTTCAAAGGCTCCTTGCCTGGACATTTTTTTTTTTAATTAAGTCTGTCGCGTGGTTACAAGGAGAAGGTTGTTGTGCCATACCCAGCCCCTGCTCTGCAGGCTTTTTACGAACAAGTGTAATTGGTGGGGATGGGAACTGGTGAGTTTTGGGGGTGTCTGTGGGTAACTTTCCACTGCTCAGCTCACTCAGGAAACCTCATAATTGGTCACCATAATATGTTGAACACTTGTCAGAAAAATGGATTTGTTGTCTGAGGAGTCTCATATAAATGTCTGTATGAAGAGAAAATCTGATAGGATCAAAAGACAGGTGCTTAGACACAAGTTCAATGGGGATTATTTTCTGTCCTGGAATGCAAGGCAAACCTATTTTCCTGTAAAGGAAAAGTGGAGATGAAACATGCTAGCTTGTACCAATAACAACTGAAACTCTTTGTTCAAGACTATTAAAAGCATCACTTGTATCTGAAATTTCAGCTACTGTAGGAAAAGGCAACCATGGCTGACAGCCTCTTCAAAGCTGGCCAAGTGCTTCCAATAGCAGGGTTTTTTTTATAGTTTTCCTCCTTAAACATTATTGCTGTTTAAAAAAACCCCCATCCTAAGCTTGACAGAGCTGCTGTGTCTGAGGGAGAGCTGGCTGAAGTAGATATCAAGCAGGAATCCTGCTATATACATCACAACAAGAAAGCAAAATTGTCTTTCTCTTACGGTGCTATAAGAAACCCTGCCAGGACAGCAGTGTCACAGAGGACTGACTGAGAAGCTCTACTATTTTTAAAAACAAAAAGAGGTTTTGGGGTTGGGCCTGTTGCTGCTGATCCAAGTATGCCTGAAGCGCGTGGGTCGCCTGTTTGCGATGAAGTACTCTTAAATGTCTTCTAACTGGATGTAATGGAAGTGCTCGCTGTCCTCCCCATTTGCTGTCAATGCCAAGTGAGGGCTTTTTACTCGGGAGAGGAGGCAGGCATTGCCCTGCTCAGAAGAGGGCCTTTGGACGGTGCACTTGCTGTGACTTACAATGAAAGAGCTGCTCTAAAAACGCACCGACTTCCAAAATGAGCACACTGAAAATATTCCTCACCTCTTACCCTGGGCTTCATGCTGGCTTGATTTGAAGCTCAGTGAACACTCCTGTGTGAAAAAAGCTGTGATTTTTGAGTCTTGGAGACTTTGTTTCTGAATGTCCACAGCTGGGGAGAGATGCTGGCGGCCCCAGAGTGTGGGAGACCCAGCCCTCAGCCTAAAATCAGGGCAAGTTTCATAAGGGAAAAGCCAGGAGCTGGCTAGTGGGCGACACTGGGCCATGCACGTGGCAGCAGGAGAGAGAAGTCGTGTCCCCGGCTGTGTTTGGGATGAGGCTTACTCAGGAGGTGTGCTCTGAAGGCGCCTCTGGGGTTAGCCCTGAAGGTGAGAGATACAGGGACACGTCTCATCTCAGAAGCACTGGGAGGGCCTGGAAATGCAAACCTCGATGGCTTGCTGTACCTCCACCAGTGGAAAATCTGCATGCAGTACACTGGGTAAGGCCGGATGCAACGACCGAATCTGCAAATTTGGATTTATATAAAAACCAGCTTACTTCTGCTTCAAATGCAAAATCAACCACTGACTCTTTTAAGTGAGGGAGCAGTTTGGTTTCAGTCCCTCTGTCAAGTAAAATTTAGTCTTTGCATATAGTTTACACTATAACCAAGCCATATACGGGTAAAAACTTGGAATTGCCCCATTTGTATCACTTGTTGATTGATTTTTTTTTTGCACCTGCTTTTCTGCGAATAGCCCTATTTTTATGCTGTGCAGCTGATTGAGAGACTGACTTTCTGTCTTTCCCTAGACTTCAAGTGGACTTGACCACCCAGGTCCCAGCCCCTGGGTCCAGTCCACCTGAAGTCTGGTGAAAGACAGGAAGTCAAAGTATCTCTCAATAAATCAGCTGCATAGCCGCAAAAATGACCCCTAGTCAGGCCCAGACATTAGAAACCTGACCCTCTGGGTCTGTAACTATGAGTGAAATGGAAACTACCTATCTAGCTCCATCATATTACAAGGTGCTCTCATTATATCCAGCTATATCTTGGTCACTGCATTTTTTTTGTTTCAAACTCAGCATTATAAAGTATTGGAAAGGATTTTTGAAACCACAGGGCTGTAAGTTTAGATGAGCAAGGGTCTTCAGGAGTCAAAATTTTTACGTAAAGGCTTAGTATGTGTTGGTCTAACTTTACAGTGGCTGTGACTTCTAATGTGTTAGCGTTAACAGGATGAGCATTCATAGCTGCTGATTGCACAGACTAAATTTTTGCAATTGGATTATCCTACTTACCCTTCTCTGTGCCTTCTCTTTAGTGAATTACACTTAGCAAAGTAAGCTTTTAAGAGAGGAAGTAGAAAAATATTTCAATATACTCCAGCTGTTGCTAATGCAATCTCATTTTTCCTTCATCTGTCTGTGAACTAATACATCATGAGTTGAAAATGTGTGTTGAAGATGTATGCTTCTTTCCATTACAGCATGGTCAAACGCCAGTCTGTTCTTTTGAGGTTTCAGAACGAGCTAGTAGTTTGATTTTACTCTTCCCTGACTTCTGTGTGCAGAATATTAGGTCATTGAAAGCTGTGGGAGCTTAGTTATTAGAAAATTAGGGCACAGTGTCTCGTTATTCTGTATTCTCAACACAGAGCTATTTCTTTAGTCCAGATGCATTTCTGCAGACTGTTTCGCAGCAGTGCTTTTAGTGTGGCAGACTTGCAAGGAACTGAGGGGGATGGAGGGGAGATGAATACTGATAAAACTGCATTAAAGAAGAGCTCTGTGTGTTGCAGCGTCAGTGGTGTGTACACATGTCATCGACTTGTGTTTTCTCTGTGGTTATCGGTATCATGTCCTTTGAGGTGAAAAGTGTACAGCTGCAATTCAGAACTTATCAGTGATGTTACTGTATTTTTGCATTTCTTATGACTAGAGCATGACTTGAAGGACGACTGAAATCTAGCTGCAGAGTAGCCTCAGTGAATGCGTGTGATGGAGACCAGACAGTCTTTCAAACCGTTTTCATATCAGAAACTTGTAATTCTGGCACTGCTGGAACTTCATACTCAAGCGACCTGTGATTGTCCTCGGGCTCCACGCTGAGCAAATGCGACTTATTACAGGTTTCATCAGACCTATATGGTTTTGGGTGGGTAGATCGACCAAATATGGGAATACTTGGCTTTCGAGCCCTCTATGGTGCTTGGCCCGACTTAAGCTCCCAGAGTGTGGAGGTGGTGGAGACTTAGGGACCCAGGAGCAACACTGATGGAACGCAGCAGACCGAGTGTGCTGCTGAATTGAGTATGCTGGAAAGGAAAAAATCCACTCCCCAAAACAACGCTCCCCCTCCCTGCTCTTCCACTAACTCCCCAAATCCCTTACATCAGGCTGAAGGCAGGCACATACTTCTGCTTGGAGTGCTCAGCTGTGAGCCTCTTCTGTGTCTCTGAGCAAGATTAATGTCTCTCCCTCATTTAACAAAAACAGTATTTTTGCCAAACTTCAAGGGAGGTTTTGTACCCGAGTATCAAAACATCTTTGCATGTGCAGTATTTGGATCCAAAAGGCAGGGAGGTATGTCTGCCACTTGCAGAGAAAAAGAACTGATCTATCTTTGACATGCAAACATCGAGTGATTAGAAAAAAAAAAAATCAGATGGACGCAAGCACTGCTATCCAGTATCAACACTTCGGTGCCCAAGTATCTCCTGTGAGGAGTTTTGCGCGTTGTACAGTACCTGCAGGGTTAGGGCTCACAAGTCAGCTAGGCAGGAAAAGTCCCAAGTGGAAAATGGGAACTGAAATGTGAAATGAGGTGTCATGGTCATGGTGGAATTGGGGTGTACGTTCTCCTGCATGGGACCATTTTCCTCCTGCAGACTGTTAGGTTTGTCAAGGGAAGATGTGCCTGCATGGTTAAATTGGGCATCTGAAGAACATGGAAATGCCGTGATCTGCCATTTAAAGTGGTCCTTAGGTGCCTAATGTCCTTTGGGATCTTCTGAGATGTCTTACCAACTTAATCTTTTAAACTCCAAGTCCTTTAAAGCTACTTCTAAACTGTAAAAAATGTAGGGCTGTACAAAGGCCCTGATCACCTTGAAGGCTCCTTTCTTTAACCTCATTCCTAATTAACTGCTGTGACACTTCAAATGAGGAAATTTGATGACCCTGTGCTGCTCAATGTTTGGCAGTAGCAGGTTTTCAAACAACATGTTTTTATTATTTGGAGGCCAGGCATCACTGAGCAGAACAGATTTAGTTGCAGTAACCTTTTCTAAAATTATCCTGCTAATAAATTAGTCTCTCAGCAGAATTGTACCAGAGCTATGTGCAATCCCACGCTGTGTCCTCTTCTGTTTCAGCACATACTGGTAAATTCAGGGGATGAGTTTGGGACTTGTATCTCTCCCATTCATGATTATTTGGAGACAGTGGGGAAAACTACCTCAAAGAGTTTGCAAGAGGGAGCAATAGTATTCAAAAAAAAAAAAAAAAAAAAAAAAAATTACTCCAAAACTAGGTACCTCAGTCCCACTTATGAACCAGTGCCACAAATTTGCTTCTTTGATAACTCCTTCAGTCAGGCACCCAAGTCTTACAAATGGCAGTGCTGTGCCAGCATGCAGTGTGCTTAATAATGCTGCGTAAGGGTGTAGGTACACAAACCCTGCCTTTCTATGCGTTGTTGGGTGTTTAAACAAAGCGCATCTGCAGGGAGCATAAGGCTGTGGAAGAAGTTCTTTCAATGGGGCATTCATACTTTACATTAGCCACGCGATCTCAAAAGATTAGTTTAAAATTTTTTAAGGCTTAATAATTCTGATTTTTTACCTCAGTCATAATTTTGGTATCACAGTCTTTATATTAAGAAGGGATTATGGAAATCAAAGAAATGGCATCAAAGTGTGGTGAAAATGGCGTTTATTAACGGAGATTGGTTTCACTCACAGTAAAACATAAAGTAGCTTTAAAGAATCTGCTTTAAAATGCAAGTTGTATTTAGAATGTAATACGATTTTTTCTATTATAAAGGGAACAGAGCACTAGATCACGTAAAAGAAAGTATAAAGCTTGGATATGCCTTTAGATTGCTGCGTTGCTCTTAACTGGAAATGGTTGTAGATTTTGCTTTGCTGTTGGGGTGCAGAATATGCATGTTTGCTTTTCAGTGCCGAGCTTCTCAACACAATTATGGCTTGAAGAGAAACGCATGGTGTGACATCCTCAAAACTGCAGAGCTCCAGCCCTGAAGTTCTCAGTCTGTTTCAACATGCCCTTTCCCTTCTTCCCACTAGCTTATTCCTTCTTTTAATACCTTCTGATATACAAAAGGTAAACAAAAGTGAGAGGCAAACTGTGAGTGAGGATCACACATATTAACTCCAGAAATTGCCAAAAAAATTCAAATAAAATTGATTTTTTTTGTGAAATGGAGTATTTTGAATTGTAGCTATTCCCAAGAGCAATGTTACTAGGGTTGATCTTCCACTTGATTACAGAAGCAAGTGAATAATCACAACCTGTAAATACCAAATAAAATGAGACAGCTTGATACAAATATTTTACATTTATTGGAAGAGTACAGTAAAAAGGGGACTGCAGACTCATTAGTGGTAACTGGTCCATAAGAAAAGACAAAGGACTATTCAAAAAAGGTCTGCAGTTTACAAGAATACTGAAATTCTGTTTTGTAACAGCCTAGGAAAATAAAAAGTTAGCTGGAGTTCAAAAGTGTAACTTTAAAGTACATAAAAACTTGGCAAATAAATAAAGTTAAAACGCAGATCTATTTAAAATTATAAAGGACAGACAACTGGCAACTGTATTACATAGTTATCATTTTCAGACTTGCTTAAAAGCCAGATAAACTCACAAACGTTGTTTCCTTTTTTTTTTTACATGTGTACTTTTGGGAAGAAGCACCCATTTCCAGTGTTATGTATTATCGATCTGTTTCACAAATATATTATTTTTAAACAACAAAGAGTACAAAAGGTGCTTTACCTGATATTAAACTTGCTGGTGCATACTTTGGCACAAAATTGAATAGAAATCTAAACACGTTTGCAAACGGTATCTGTGCCCCACTCAAGGTTACTGGTGTCAGAAGTCTCGCGCGCGCTAGCAGGTCAGCGAACCAACCTTCCCTCCTTCCCCAACACCCTTCCTCTGTCTCCAGCTGCCTACAATTATACAAAGGAAAAGTAACACATGCAACTGAAAAAACAGCAGTCCTACCAATCTTAGTCCAAGTTCCACCTCTGGAAGTCATCTGAACATGCATATAACTACACACTCCTTTAACAGAAGGGACAAGACAGGTGTTTATTGCTGGCTTTCAGTCCTCAAAATGTCTTTGTAGGAGTCTGCCTGCCTTTTGTGTCCTGTGTGATGAGCCTATATCATGAGTTTTTTCCTATTACATGTTTTTAGCATTTTAGTGAAAATCGGGTGGAAAGCTTGGTGGAAAAAACAAGTTAACTTCTCAGTTACAGGTAATGATACAATTAACAGCGGAAACAGATACATTTCTTCTACTTACTCCATCTATTGAAGACTTTGAATCTGTGACATGACCAAGCAGCAGATAAAAGGAAGGAAGGAAAATAATGCAGAGAATCCCCATTGTATATCACATTTCTGCATTTCACGACAAAGAAAAAAAAGTCACTATTACTCCTTAAGCACTACAACTTCAGGTGATTTAAGGAAATAGCCACCATCAGAGATACAGCAAACTTCCAGTCTCCCCTGGATTTATTAGTGACTCGTAGCGAGCATAGGCAGATTATAGAGAGGGGCCATGCAGACTGCAAGACCTTCTCTATGGCATCCCGGCTGCATCCACGCTACGTATCAGAATCGCTGACAGCACCTGAACTGGCTACTTGAACTCAGCAGTTCCCCTCCCTGATAAACGAGAGAGGAAGGAAGGTAAAGTTCTACCTTCCCATTCAGTTCAAGTCAAATACAAATATTACTATTGTAGAGATATCTTGAGCAAGGAATACTGCTGTTCAAACTGTGCAACAGATTTTAATTGAAACAATTACTTTAGTGATATTTAAAATGCATTAAGCCATATCAACTCAGACACCTAGTGAAAGATCAGTTCCCTGTAGACTTTTACTGACTTAGCAATGCTTATCTTCTGAAGTTGGAAGTCTCAGCACTTCATGGTGGTTGTGGGGGTATAATTACCACCACAAGTAAATGTTATATGATGTACAGAAGTCAAATTTCTAAAAGCAAAACGGATTACAATAATGAAAATTAACACTATTTGGAAAGGTCTGTTAAGAAGGAAGTTTACAATGAAGCTTAGTTGGAATTAAGTCACTGCTGTTAATTTTAAAGATATTGTTTGGATCTGGTCTGACAGAAAAATCATTCCTTCTTCAAGGAGCATATTTAGCTTTATATTGTTGCCTAGTAGAAGCAGGATGCTCTGTATTGTAAACTAGGCAGTCAGGAATGTTGTTTTTCTGATGTCTTTTATGATGTGGACAATTCACAATATATTAAGGGTTTCTCACCTGATTAAAAATGTGATTTGAACAATGTGTTTTGCTTTGATTCATAGTTAGTTCAATTTTCATACAAACACATTGCCACAGGTATCAAGGTATAACGTCACTACAATATTTTTAAGTCAAACAAAAGCAGGGATATATTTGAACTTTTCTGTCGCAAGAGTAACTTTTTTGAAGTAAAAGAAAGGGCACCATCTGTGGTACACAGAGCCATCAGAATTAGTAAATGTTTGGGAGATGAAACAGGCCAGATTATTACAGCAGAGCTCAGCTAGAACTGTAAGCTTACTGCTGTTCTTTTTAAAGAGCAGAAAGATTCTTTAATAATTGAAGCAAAAGATCAGAGTGAAGTAGTTTACATATCAGTAATCCAAGGATTTTGTACTACTCCTGCATTTAACAATTATGGAATTCTTTATAAGTTGAGAAAGACTGAGCTGACTGCATATAAAGACAGTAGTGTGGATCTTTCTTTTTTTAGTGGTGGAAACTTCTGGCTCATAGTTTCAACGTGTAATCTAGAAGGAATCACTGACCAATCTGATTTTTCTTTTAAAAAGCATAATACCTTAAATTGATGAAGGGTTTCATTGGAGAAGCATGTGCTGTCTCTCTTACCGTACTCACAAAACTTAAAACTTATGTACTTATCTATAAATATTTGTAGTTCTAAAACTAGATGACAGTTCCAAACAGTAGCAATTTAGGAACACTTTTTTCCAAGCCTTCTTTGCTAGTAGCAATGTCATTCCTAGGTTATCTTACTGGTTCACAGGTCATATTTATCTATAAACACAAAGCCAGCTACTGCAAGTTTTATTTACAAAGCATTCAATTCTGGGAGGATAGAGGAAGAAAGAATGTAGTTCATGGCTCTTCTATGTTTTCACTATGACCTCAGTCAACTATATTTGAGGGCTTTATTTATCCATTTTTTTTGTCAGTATGTCTGACAGTCTTTAGAGAAGTCATACATAATCTGAGATCTATAAATGAACCACTCTCTCATAGCTATAATCTGAAACAGCTGCAAAATAACAATGCAAGTAGCTAGCAATCTAATTAGGCCTTCATCTCACAAAAAAAACCCCAAACCATCTGAAAACTCTAATTTAAGTCCTGCCTAGATGGTGTCTGAGAAAATGGTGTTCTAAAACAGCTAATAATACACAACTTCCTGAAAATGAAACAACACAGAGTTAACACCCAAGGTAGTCCAGGTAGAATTTTAAGTCAAGGACACAGAGGGACGTAACAGGGACATAAGGGTAACTTATAGTTATTGGCGGAGGTAGCATTCCCTTGGAGAGAACAGGAAAAATCTCTCTGAACCTTCCTGATTAGTAGTAAGGCTGAAATACAGAAATTGCTTTTGCTTATTTGACAGAGAACCAAAACCAAGTAGGCTTCTAGAGTCAAAGGTGTGAAATTTTGGGGGATTAGCTGCTGATTTAAAGACAATGTCTACCTTCCAGCTCCCGTTCTATCTGGTGCTTATTGTAATGAACACAATGATTCTGATAACCGAATGTGGAAGTTAAGGAAAATGTGGGAGCTACCAGGCAGAACGTGCTGTACTTTTCAATGAGAGAGTCTTCCCTTTGTTAGTCTGAAAGCAAAGTTGGGTGTTAATAATGCACTAATATGCAATGCTGAAAAGTATGTAAGAGCTGGAAATCACAGGTGCATTATCCGTTTCAGGAAAGAACCTGTGGCAGTACTTGAGAGACTATTCAGAATGTGACAAGTGAAAGGATTCTTCTATTTCAACTTGGAGCTTTCAGCTTTTTAAGCTTTTTTTTTTTTTTTTTTTTTAAGACAGGAAAGCTATCCTGGGGGAATTCTAGTACAAGATTACAAGTAATACTCTTTACTGAAGTTATTCTTAAAGAAGCTTGATAGGTTTCTGAGGCTGATGCATTTTTCTTGTAAGTTGTTACTGATGATTGTTAAAGGACTCCTTTTTTTACAGTAAATCTGCAGATGGAAACTAGAAGAAAACATTTTTAATAGAGTTGATGTTCCAAATTTACCAGATCACTCTTAAAAACTCATGGTTGTTTGGAACTTCAGGAATACTGGACTTCCCTGTACTTTTTAATTACTAATTAAAGTCTTGTATTCCTGAAAGTGAAGGACTGCATGAATATGAGTCTAAGAAGAAAAAATTATGTACCTTGGTTGGTAGTAGGGGTATTCTTCCCTCTGTATTTTTCCCTTCACATATCCTGACTTGCCTAGCAAGAATGCTTCCAACGACATCACGTTGTTTTGTGCTTGAGGAAAAAAAAAAAAATTGGTGAACTTTTCTTTTAATAGCAAACTATTTTATGCTCAGTCATAAAAATGTTACAAATCCCAGTGCACTGGCATAACAAACATTTCTATTGCCTACAAACAGGACAGCTGTTATAGAAAGTGGATTTTCTCAATTAGCCTCTTTCTTTTGATTCCCTCTTTATAATGAGTTACCATTACTCGTGACAACCAGCCACTTTCAGAACTACTGCTCTTGAATATCATGTTTGATGACACGATTTACACACTAACCCATCTCTTCAAATATTTCACTGTTTCAAGCGCGTCAGTGGCACTGCCATTTAGAGGACATGACAGCAAGAATAATGGAAACAGGGCTAGTAGTTAATCACTATTGCTAACATTTGTGCAACAGCACATCTTGGAAAATTTGGGGAGGGCAAGACATTTTTAAATGTCTCAGAGTTGGTTACTCTGTAACCTCAGGAAAATGTTTTTTTCCTTAGTATCTTTACAATGGGTGCAAAAGGGATAATAAGAGTTATAAGAGAGAACAAATGGATAACTTCATAGTCAGTTTTAGTGATGTGCTTGTAGGATTTGAGTAAGCATAACAGGTGGCCAAAGACATGGATGAAAAAATACTTAAGATGAATAACCTAACCTCTCCTTAACCAGTTTTTTGTTTCTCATCAATAAAACCAGGCTTACTTTACAAACTGCAGTTCTTAGCGATAGCTTTCTGGTGATGCATGTTCCAATAAGAACTTCCAATAAAAATACTGGGCAACTCTGCAAAAAGGCAGATTTTTGTTAAGAAGAAATGCAATATAACTGTAGTTGTTTAATGAAAAACTAGTTCATTGGTTTCATTAGAAACTAATGTACATTTCAAAGAGAATGTCTTGGTGGGATGCTGACTTTACAAGATCACACTTTGCTGAAGCAAGGTTTGTTTTCAGACAAGACACTTTTCACTATTTTACTTTCCATAAAATTGAAATGGTTAGGAATCCTCATGATTTCACTGATGACTGAACTCTGAAGCTAACATATGTGCTTAATTTATACCGAAAACAAACTAAGTATGCATTTTTTGCCCTCAAAACAATCTTTCTTAAAATGATGAACGCAATTCCTTGGAAAAAGGTGAAAATAACAGATAAGCTGTTGAATTCCATCTCACGTTAACAGGCTGAGGTATTTCTACCTGACCCTTAACAGTATTCAGAGTTTCTCCTATTTAACAGTGTAAAAACCTCAGGATTCCCTCAGGATCCCCCTGGTTGGGACATTGCTGGTGAAAGAACCTACCTGAAACACTACCTTTGCAAAAGAGACTGAGTCTTAACTTTTTTGTAAGTTCTCTAGGATAAGCACAGTATATGAGCCAAATGACCAGTATCTGGCTAACCTATGAATAATGCAAGATTAAGTCATCAGAAGCCCATAGATATGGCGGCTTTGGTTCTTGAATACCATGTCTTTCTTTTAAATTTCATTCTATGGCAGTTTTGTTTGTGAACTCCCCTGTGAGAAGTTTAGAAAAACTTAAAAACAGTATCTATAGGTATGGATTCCACTTCCTAAATTGTATAATTGCAATAATTACAAGTGAGACATGATGAACAAGTTCTGCCACAAACTGCCAAATTAATGATAAGAAAACAGTTTAAATAATTGAAGAGATGTGTAGCTGTGCTTAAATTTATTCTGTACCTATAAACTCATTCCAGTATTCTCCTAAAGAGTTATTATTTTTTAACTGAACTGATGCCTACTTCAGGAATAATAATAAATTTTCTTGCTGCGGTAGAAATCCCATGTTTTAAAAAGTCTTTAAATTTAAACAGAAGTGTGATAGGAATTACAAATGTTAACTATTTCAGAATAAAATATGAGTACAATTTTTATGTTTATGTGAGAGTCCGGATGGTGACCGCTTAATTTAAGACAAATAAAACAGTATTTTATTTTATAAAAATAAAACTATTTCTTTGCTGTCAAGAGGGCATACAGCAAAGAAACAGTTCATCTCTTTCATAGAAGAAGAATATTAACTCTCCAGAGAAGCTATGAATGCTGATAGAGGAGACACAGAGGAGACACTGTTATACTTACTTGCAGACTTTAGTGATGCATACGTAAGGACCTGCCATTGGATGTATCTTGGATTTTTCCAAATGATTGTGGAACATTCCTTAAATCTTAGTACACTTGTATTTGCATTAGCATACTAGCAAATTAAGGCACAAACTCTGTGTACTACTTAGAAGCATATAAACTAACAAGAATATTTCCCATTGCTCTTGAAAAATATCTTTGGGCTACTTAGAAGTACAGAACTAAGTAAATATATCCAGTATGCTTATAAGGAAGTTTAAATTTATGCCACGACGTTTTTGAAGCACTATACCTTCATGGGTATGTATATGCTTCTTTAGCTCCAAGAAAAAAAATCACTTAAGAAATGCAAGAAGCACTCACCATTCCTTACACTTGGATGCAGACAGTTCTACCCCAAATGCAGGTGACGTGCTCCAGCAGCATCATTCATTGTTTTATTTGGGCACTAACTCCAATGTCACAGACAAACTCTCCTAGACTACACATATTTTGGTCACACATAGCCCTTAAACATTACCACTCAGTACTACTATAAATACACTTTAGAGAGCAAAAATGTTGTGGACAATAGAAAAGTCACCTGAACACAAATAAAAATGTAATGTAGCTACTGACTTCACTACATCTCAATCCTATTGTAACAATAAAATATAGGGCTAATTAACATTCCAGATGCTGTGTTACTTACAGTCCCTGCTTCTTACTTGCATTAGCAGCAACTGACATCCCTTGATCCAAAAAATTTTAGTTAACTAGAAAAATTTTAAGCACCTTAACTCTGGAACTCAGACCAGGGTACTGTAACTTATTCCTATTTCAATGTAGGGCCCTGGAAAATAATTCCAGCTGCAAAGAGGACCCAGAGCCAGAGTAACAAACTGCGCCTTTCCTCTCTCCCCTACCTAGTAAGTCTTCATTCTTTCTGGTGGATTTTTTTTTTCATATATGCAAAATTTTTATTCCTGGTGGCATTTAAAACCTGCCTATCCCCAGTCTTTTGAAATCTGATTGCAATGATTTAAAAAAGTTAGAAGGTTAGTATTTCTACTCTGCCTTGCTCAGCCTGTCAGAGGCTTTAAACATACTTCTTTATTCTGGTTTCTTGAACAATTTCCTTATGCCTTACAGAAGTAGTATTTTCCTTTGGACACTATGCATGGAATGTACTTTTGCTTAGCATAAACTTTCACGTGCTCCAGCTGCATTCTGAGAATTATTACCAATTTAAGGAAAAAAATCAGGATCAAAAGCAAATCTAGCAATTCACATTCTTTAACTCCTCTAAGATCAGTGATATTTGTTATCTGCTGCTATCATTAGTAAACCTCCTTCTGTTGGCCTACTGCTTTTATGTATTCTTTTGAAAGCAGATGATTTGCAGTATTTCTTAACATGTGTAGTCAAGACTTGATATTGGGTTTTTTGTTTCTTAAGTAAACATAAGTCATTGTAAAGGAGATGTATTACTGAATTCTGATGGCTTTGTAGGAAGAAAAGGCATGGCTTAAGTAAATCACATCAAAAGTCAGAAGAATTTACTACAGTATGGTAAGAAATGCACAAGTAAATTTTCTACAGAAGAAAATTCTGGATTTCACTGTTCAGTAAGCACATTTGCATCCAGAATCTAACTGACCTTCATCCTTAAAACAAAGTATCACTTAAAAATAGCAGTTGCAGAAAGAATTTTAAAAATATAAAAGTTTCTAGTTGAAATACTTGTCAAAACTGTCTTCAGTTTTAAGGCCAACTTGTATGACAGTCACCACATTAGAGTGCTGCTGGTGTTGACATATGGGACAGGGATAGCAGAGTGTGAACACAGCTTAAAGTAGAAAACCTCTGAAAAATGTCACTAGCAGTTACTTGCTGTAAAATAGATAGAAGCCACAGTCCCTTAAATCTATAGTATGTGCTTTTCTATTTACATGTAACCTAAATGACAATATTACTGTGACTGGATATATAGCATTTCGCAGTATATGTCTTTAATGCAGGTGTAGACATCATTCAAGATGGTACACATGTATATAAAAAAGTTAATTTCAAAGTAACCCTAGAAGAATATTGCAAATAATGTTGTATAAAGGCATAGTGTTTGAGGGGAAGAAATTACTTCACTGGAAAATAAAGTCCCACACATTGAGTTTGGCACTTGTTTATCACTATGTCACTTTCTTTTTGATTGAAGACAGCTCTTTCTGAATCTCACTGAATTTTGGCCGGTTTTCTGGTTTGTAGTCCCAGCACTTCTGCATTATTTTATATATTTCTTCTGGACATTTTTGCGGTGCTGACATTCGGTAGCCTAGTACACAAAAAAAAAGGGGAAAATGTTTAGCATTGAAACTGATGCATATTGACAAATCTAAAAAGAAACAGGCGAAGTTCAAGATCATTGCATTAAAAAAGATCTTCAGGGTAATATGAGGAAAGTCTTCAATATATAACCTATACAAGATAGATAATTATTAAACTAATCAAAGCTCAGGTACCGATGACATTTAAGTTGGGCATGGTAAATTGTCAGTATGCTTCTCATCCCTAAGGGCAGTAACCTGCATAGATTTGTTGCCTGCATCTTAGGAAGCAGCTACCCTCTAGGTTTTAATTGTGTTCCCTTTTTTCCTTCCACTGAGGAAATCAGTAATAAACATTAAGATGGGAGTAAATTTCTTTGCTCTTTTCAAAATGGATCAACTTTTATTCGCATGCCTCTTCCCTTTTTTTAATCCTTAAGAAGTTCCCTTCCTAGTTGCACTTTATCCATTTATTTTTCCTCCCTCCTGTTTTCTTAACTTACTTTTATATTTTCCCATCATCTAAACTCTCTTACTCTTCTGGTTTGCTTAGAT
Organism: Phoenicopterus ruber ruber; assembly: GCA_009819775.1. NCBI lineage: Eukaryota > Metazoa > Chordata > Aves > Phoenicopteriformes > Phoenicopteridae > Phoenicopterus > Phoenicopterus ruber. The sequence continues at coordinate 62,198,405 of CM020246.1, read as the reverse complement.
AGGCAGTGGCCTTCCACACTTCTGTGCTGCCACCAACTGAAGGAGGTCTCTGATTTGGTGATGAGATGGAGAATGAACAATCAGTTAAGAAAATTAGCAGCTAATCATTCAGAAGCCACAGATAAGTGGCTGTTCCAGCATATCATTCACACCCTGGACCAAAGAGATGTACTCAAAGCAATGAAGGCAACTTCCCAATGAGCAGGAAGCTGTGCAAAAATGCCAGGATGACTGCATGGATGAACATGCAGGAGCACCTGGACAAATTCAAACACCAAAATACTTAATGTGGGAGGAATACAGAACATTGTCCGAGCATCCAGGGATGAAGTTAGGAAAGCTAAAGCCCAAATGGGATTGAATCTGGCAAGGGATGTCAAAGCCAACAAGAAGGGCTTCTTTAAGTACGTAGGTGACAAAACAAAGGCTAGGGAAAACGAGGGCCCACTGCTGAATGAGGCAGGGCACCTGGTGACATAGGACATGGAAAAGGCTGAGGTACTGAATGTCGTCTTTGCCTCAGTCCTAACTAGCCAGACTGGCCTTCAGGAATCCCAGGCCCCAGAGACCAGGAGGAAAGTCTGGAGCAAGAAAGACGTACGCCTGGTGGAAGAGGATCAGGTCAGGGAATACTTAAGTAAACTGGACTTACATAAGTCCATGGGCCCTGATGGGATGCACCCATGAGTGCTGAGGGAGCTGGCTGATGTCTCTGCAAGGCAGCTTTCAATAATCTTTCATCCATCATGGTGACTGGGCGAAGTGCCTGAAGACTGGAGTAAGGCAAATGTCACTCCTGTCTTCAGGAGGACCCAGGGAACAGCAGGCCAGTCAGCCTCACCTTGATCCCTGGGAAAGTGATGGAGCAGCTAATCCTGGAAACCATTTCCAGGGACATGAAGGACAAGAAAGTCATGAGGAGTAGTCAGCATCTATTCACTAAGGGCAAGTCATGCTTGCCCAACCTGATCACCTTCTGTGATGAAATGACTGTCTTAGATGAGGGGACTTCAGTAAGGCTTTTAACGCTGTCTCCCATACGATCCTCTTGCAGAAACTGTTGAATTATGGGCTGGATGAGCAGACAGTGAGGTGGATTGAAAGCTGCCTGAACGGCGAGTTCCAGAGCGAGGTTATCAGTGGCACAAACTCTAGATGGAGGCCAGTAACTACTGGTGTACCCCAGGGGTCAACACTGGGTTCAGTCTCATTAATGAGCTGGATGATGGGGCAGAGTGCACTCTCAGCGAGTTTGCAGATGACACCAAACTAGGAGGAGGGTCCGATATGCCAGAGGGTCATGGTGCCATCCAGAGGGACCTGGACAGGCAGGAGAAATGGGCCGACGAACCTCATGAAGTTCAACAAGGGGAAGTGCAAAGTCCTGCACCTGGGGAGGAACAATCCCAGGCACCAGTACAGGCTGGGGGCTGCCCAGGTGGAAAGCAGCTTGGCAGAAAGGGACCTGGGGGTCCTGGTGGATACCAAGGGTTGAACGTGCATCAGTAATTGCCACGTCCATGCGGCAAAGAAGGCCAATGGTATCCTACATTAAAAGAAGTGTTGCCAGCAGGTCGAGGGAGTTATCAGTCCCCTCTGTTCAGCACTGGTGAGGCCGCACCTGGAGTACTGTCTAGTGCTGGGCTCCCCAGTACAAGAGAGAATTGGACACACTGGAGAGAACGCCTTGAAGGGTGACAAAGATGATGAAGGGACTGGAGCAGCTCTCACATGAGGAAAGGTTCAGAGAGTTTGGACTGTTCAGCCTGGAGAAGAGAAGGCTCAGGGGGATCTTATCGATGTATATAAATACCTGCAGGGAGGGTGCAAAGAGGACAGAGCCAGGCTCTTCTCAGTGTTGCCCAGTGACAGGACCAGAGGCAATGGGCACACACTGAAACACAGGAGGTTCCCTCTGAACATCTGGAAACACTTTTTCACTGTGAGGGTGACCAAGCCCCGGCACAGGTTGCACAGGGAGGTGGTGGAGTCTCCCTCCTTGTAAGTATTCAAAAGCCATCTGGGGTCCTGGGCAAATGGCTCTAGGTGGCCCTGCTTGAGCAGGGGGGTTGGACCAGGTGACATCCAGAGGTCCCTGCAGACCTCAGCCATTCTGTGACTCTGTGATTCTATGAACTGTTTACCACTTCTAGCTCTCTGAGCAAATGACAGGCAGTGGACAGCAAAGGGAGGTGGCACATAGGACTCTACAGCTAAATGACCACCTGAGAAACCTGAACACACATAAGTCCTCATGAGGTGCGTCCCAGAGTCTTGAGGGAATTGGCTGATGTAGTCGCCAAGCCACTCTCCATGATATTTGAAAAGTCATGGCAGTCGGATGAAGTCCCTGGGGACTGGAAAAAGGGAAACATTGCACCCATTTTTAAAAAGGGTAGGAAGGAGGACCTTGGGAAATGCCGACCTGTCAGCGTAACCTCTGTGCCTGGGAAGATGATGGAGCAGATCTGCCTAGAAGCTATGCTGAGGCACATGGAGGACAGGAAGGTGACTGGAGACAGCCAGCATGGCTTCACCAAGGGCAAGTCCTGTCTGACCAACCTCGTGGCCTTCTACGATGGAGCGACTACATCAGTCCACAAGGGAAGAGCTACAGATGTCATCTATCTGGACTTCTGTAAGGCCTTTGACACGGTCCGCCACAACTTCCTTCTCTCTAAATTGGAGAGAGATGGATTTGATGGGTGGACTATTCAGTAGATGAGGAGTTGGTTGGATGGCTGCATCCAGAGGGTAGTGGTCAATGGCTCAGCATCCAGATGGAGATCGGTGACAAGTGGTGTCCCTCAGGGGTCCATACTGGGACCAGTACTGTTTAATATCTTCATTAATTACATTGACAGTGGGATCGAGTGCACCCTCAGCAAGTTTGCGGATGACACCAATCTGAGTGATGTGGTTGACACACCTGAGGTACAGGATGCCATCCAGAGGGACCTGGACAAGCTCGAGAAGTGGGCCCACGTGAACATCATGAGGTTCAACAAGGACAAGTGCAAGGTCCTGCACCTCGGTCAGAGCAACCCCCGCTATCAATACAGGCTGGGGGATGAAGGGATTGAGAGCAACCCTGCCGAGAAGGACTTGGGGGTACTGGTGGAGGAAAAGCTGGACATGAGCCAGCAATGTGCGCTCACAGCCCAGAAAGCCAACCGTATCCTGGGCTGCATCAAAAGCAGCGTGGCCAGCAGGTCGAGGGAGGTGATTCTGCCCCTCTACTCCGCTCTGGTGAGACCCCATCTGGAGTACTGCATCCAGCTCCGGGGTCCTCAGCACCGGAAAGACATGAACCCGCTGGATTGGGTCCAGAGGAGGCCCCAAAAATGATGAGAGGGCTGGAACACCTCTCCTATGAAGACAGGCTGAGAGAGCTGGGCTTGTTCAGCCTGGAGAAGGCTCTGAGGAGATCTTATTGCGGCTTTTAAATACTTAAAGGGGGCCTATAAGAAAGATGGGGAAAAACTTTTTAGCAGGGCTTGCTGTGATAGGACAAGGGGTAATGGTTTTAAACTAAAAGGGGGGAGATATAGACTAGACACAAGGAAGAAATTTTTTCACAATGAGGGTGGTGAAACACTGGCCCAGGTTGCCCAGAGAGGTGGTAGAAGCCCCATCCCTGGAAACATTCAAGGTCAGGCTGGACAGGTTTCTGAGCACCCTGATCTAGTTGAAGATGTCCCTGGTTATTGCAGGGGGGTTGGACTAGATGGCCTTTAAAGGTCCCTTCCAACCCAAACTATTCTATGTTTCTATGAAATGCAGCTCTGTGACCCCAAACTTACTGCACAGGTCTCTGCATCTATCTTTCTAAAGCAGAGTATAAATGACTTTGGCCTCATAGAGCAGGTAAATCTGAGAAATATTTTTCCTTTGTTATACTGCATGCATCTGCTCTAGGTGCTGGATTAATGCATGTAACTTCAAAGGAGAACAGCGGGGCTCTAGGACACTTACAGACAAGGTAATATGAAAAATCCTTTCCTTCACAAAGTTTCCCCTAGAAACTAATTCTTCAAAACAGTGACAGCAGCAACTACTTTTTATCCTTAAAGTGAAGTGATTCTATACAGTTATTTAGAATTGAAATTGTCCTGGTTTAAAGCAAGCATTCAAGTGACTAAATTCACTGAAGGCTCTTACTGATTCAGTAATTGAGATAGATAAGATCAGGAAGAGAACCTGGAGCGTCTTAGCTGACTATCCTAACAGCAGAGCTATTATATGCTGAAAACCAAGAAAACAGCCTGATAAAAGAAATGACAATTCCATTAAAAAAAAATGAAAATGTATTGCTGATGGGCCAATAGGATTATTTTCCCCACAGTATAAACAGCTGAAAAAGCATAAACGTACTTCTAAATCTTTGAATTTTATCAATTTCAAGAGATTATTATTCTCAATGGATTAAACCAGAATCTCAGTACTTAGGTAGTAAGACTTGTTTTTACAAACACTCCTCAGCTCTGGAAAACATTGGATTTTTTGATTTGGTCTTTTAAGGACAAACTTTGATGGTCATCTACAGTGCTTATAACAAACAGTGGCAATCTGTACAAATCAGCAAACTATTTGTTGGGGTTTTTTTAAAAATCATTTAGCAGTTTTACTAGCTTAGAACCTGTTTATGAATTACACAGTAGTACTATGTAGAGGAGGAACAGTTCTGAAATGCCACTAAAGATGATGAAAATAAATCAAAGTCCTGAAATCCTGCTCACAGTTATTTGCTACTTTAAATAAAAGCCTTCTGATTATTTTGTAAAAGAGAAATCTGGCTTTCAATGCTCAAGCAGCTTACCATTCTCCACCATAATTGCTAATTTTTTGTCTGAAATGCTTTAATAGAGAAGATGGAATGATACAGATTTTTTCTTCTGGCAGTTTAGAATATTTATACCTGCATTAGCATAACCTTAAATAATTCATTCTGGCCAAGCCTCTACTTTGCACAGCAGTAAATCCCTCCTCTCCATCTCACCTTTTAGTTCTGCAACAATGAAAGTCACCATGCTATAAGTCTTTGGTCCTTTAAGTCACTGGTCAGTATATTCCTTTTTTCAAGAAGCCTATATATCACATTACTCCTCCCAGAAAGCTAGATTCAACAATTAAAAAATCCTATAATATTTTTGCTGAAGTTGCTGGATAACCTGTATGTTATTTCTTTGCTATTTTATACTGTATGTACTACATCCTTACGGATCTATACAGCATTTCTTTGACTCCCTATGAATAACTACCTTTCTCGACTTGTTCTCGTGCTTGTTGGTTGGTCATTCCAGGATATGGACACACTCCTAAACTGAAGGTCTCCCACAAAAGGATTCCAAAGCTCCATACATCACTCTCAGATGTGTATCTCCCTAAGAAAAGGAGAAAAAACCCCATATCTTAACGTACAGAGAAATTAATGTTTCAGATAATTACGACCCCAAATTTTCTTTAAAGGTAAAGTGTTACATCAGCAAGATTTAAGCAGAACAAAGCTGTAGCTACTAATAATACATTCCACAGATATCACAGTCTCTTGTATTTCAAATGATAAACAAATTATCTTAAAGGTCAATAGCTAGGAATAATATAAGCTAGCTTAAAGTTCTACAATTTGACAGACATTACCATGTCAGTTATTTTTCATGCAAGTTAATAATTTCTTTTTCTTAATGTACAAAAATATTTTTTTCTTTTAGTATAAAAGGACAGAAAAATACCATTTCCCCCTCCCCCCCTTGTTTAGAATCACTTCCAATTCAAAAGATATACTTTTTAAAAAATTACCTTTCCCAGTTCCCTAATATAGCATGGCAATGAGTATTCTGAGAGGAGCTACCATTGACATAGTTTGTAACTGCAAAGAGGACCTGGCTTTCACTCTTTGAGAAACTGTTCTCTGAAAATGAAAGTACAGTTGCCTCAACTTGTTTAATTTGGACCCTGAAGAACTGACGCACTCAATCAGTTAAAGAAAAAGAAAAAAAAAATCTGGCCTGCTGGTTCCATTATCTTCAACTATGCTTCAGAGAGAGAAAAATAGATAACTGATAGATAACTGAATTCCAAACCTCTTTGTCTAATGAAAGCTTTGTATTATGGGAGAAGGAGAGATCTTGAAGCAGATATTTTGTATTGTTCCTGATGGGTTCACAATAAGAAGGATGGATTAACATCAGAAAGTTAAGACTCCTAGCCCTTTGCAGCAGGATCTATGAAAATGTTACCTTAAAAATTCATTTTCAACATTAATCATTTTTCATGACTTTTTCTTTGTTCCATACTATTTCATTGTATATATGTGTCTCTATTCTTTAAAATACACATATGCTTGTGAATGTATTGTTTGTTCATCTCTAATCATTAAACAAACCAAACTAAGACACTTCTGACTAGAAAAAAGGAAAATACATGTAAATTATAGCGACAGTTGGTGATATGACAACCGTTCTGACGTCAGAAAGTTCATTTTACTGTTAAACTAAGTATCACTTCCAGCTGCAATACATTAGCTTGTGTGCCTCGTAGATGGCAATTATGGACATTCACTATGCTCTTTGTATTAAGATTAGTTTTCTTGTCTATGTATCAACTCTCTTCAGAGTTTGGCATCCAGTAATTTAACACTTTTCACATAAATCATTCAGTAGATACAAGATAGGTGATTAGTTTGTTTTAAAGAATGTACTGCACAGTTAATTATGTTTTCCACTATTACATTATCTGGGCAAAAAAAAAGCCTGTTCATTCACAAAAAAAAACCCCTCCACACAGTAATTTATTAACATGACAAACAACTCAAAATGTTGTACTGGAAAAACAGACATATTATTTTCATTCTGAGAGAACAGGAAGCAGAAATACCCTACACTTGACCTAAATATGTAATTTTAGGAGCTTTTCAAACATTTTTTTTTCTACTTGCTGGAAGTGATGGAATCATATCGCGCCAAGCAAAAATAATGATATGGAATGGCACTGAACAGCACCCACTGAACCAAAGGTTCAATCTCCCACAAGCTCCAGCAGCATCAGGATTTCGCTTATGACTTCAGGCACAACTCCCTAACCACTCCATTTGCCCTAATCTGGTTTCTAGACTTCACAACTTGTGTTTTTTTCACTTAAAATCTTTTTGTGACTGCTATTATTTTGTCATACGCAGTGAATCCAGAAGTGACTAAAAAATGAACTTTTACATAGTTTCTTAAGCACTGTATCGTTCATATAATGGCCAAATGACCCTATTTCTCATTTTCTTCCAATCCTTAAATCTTGCCGTTAAGAACCAACATGGAGACTGGTTGCCAACTAGTTTTGAAATATTGCAGATTTAGTTATATTTCACTCTGATATCCTTAAATACCTTCAGCCTTACCTACACAAATTAATGTAATACTTAAGACCGTATTATTAGGATGGTAAATGGTAAAACACAAACCAATTATTTTTACTTACTTCTTTCAAGGGAGTGGAAAAAATGATCCTTCAAAAACACAGAGAAACCTTCTACGACATTTTGAAAGTTGAATATTAGACTGCTGAACACATTAACAAATGTTTAAGAGAGCTTATTTTCCAAACACTACCAAAAATCTCTTAAAGCTGCTTGAGTATGTATGCATTTTAGGAAACACAAAATAAGCAGATGTTAATCAACTATCCTCTCCTCTCCTGTACTATGCAGAAAAAAAGACTCAAAAGTACAAAGCGAAGGTGCTGTCACAAGAGCCTGCTTCCTGCTTAATGTAGTCCAGTGGACTGCATACAGCTATGAAGGACAGGTTTCCATTGTATCTCAAATGAACTGTAAGCATTTCTAAAATAACAACAACAAAACAAATTCAAGGCACCTTTTATAGTGGAACAAATACCCAAAATAGAAAAGTGTGTTCCCCAGTGAATGCTAGCAACACTAATACCTCTTAGAACAATTGATAATACAGGATCAATTACTGTAACAAAATTTATTATTAGCTTTCCACAGGGAAGATCTGCTTTAGTGTGTTATGGCATTAACTCCTACAAAAGTGCTATTGAAAGGAAGTATTTTGCTATCAATCATCAGTCACAAACTTATGATTTTCAATGCATGATTAAAAAAAAAAAAGCTTTAAGAGATGGCAGAAATATTTGTAGGTACTTCAAATGAAGAATTTAAAACAATTTTTTTCTAAGTACTCAACTAAAGAACTGGTTGAGAGAACTACATCTAAAATGTGGCATTGTTCATTTAATGTTCTGCTTCTTCACACAGTCCACTTTACTTAGAACAACTTATTTTTCTAGTTTCATATATGCTAAAAAGCTAAATACAGCAGCTTCTGTTTCTGTTCTGGAACTATTAGCCATGTAGTATGGACCACTGCCCTCCATCAGAAATAATGGATTTTTTTTCCCAAGATAACAGGTTAGCAGGTAAAGAAAATGCACATAAAGAAAAGCCGCAGTTAAAAAAAACATAAATCAGTGACTGTACTTTTCTCCAATGAAATGATTTACCTAACAGAGTGTTCTAGTATGTTAATACTTTCTACCGTTTTCAAAGAAGTGCTAGAACAAGCACTGCCATAAAACTGCAGAACTTACCATTCGTTTTGCTTCCGATTATGATTTAGATGACTGACTAGGTAGTCTACTAGAATGAGTCAGCAACATAACCAAAGCATTATTTTATTGCTGCATAATAGCAATTTTGATGTTGCTGCCTTATTCTTTTTGAAGGCAAAACAGTATTTTATACATAACTTAAATAAGACTGAAATATTAAAATTACTTTAAACATTATTGATTTGAACTGGGCACTAGGAATATGTATATATACTCAAATATTGCCCACGGTGTAGTCTTGGTGCTCCTTACTTTACTCCCCCCCCCCCCCCCCCCCCCCCCCCCCCGAAGATACAGGTATGTCCTTACCATAGTTGAGAGCTTCTGGAGCAGTCCACTTGATAGGAATCTGCTTTAGGCCTGACGATGAGTACACGCCATCATCCTCTTGCCGGGACATTCCAAAATCGCTTATTTTCAAAATGTTGCTTTCACCTACCAAGCAGTTCCTTGCAGCCAGGTCTCTAAGTTAGAACAAGAAACAAAATCCCATATTTTTACACATTTGAAAGTACTTGAAGCCATTCAAAATGGCTGAGCTCCTCAGCCCAGATGGTAGCACCTCTTGGAAAACATATTTAAGAAAGGGTAAAAACCGCTGCACAGCAGTTGTAGAAAAGAGGAGTGAGGGAGCTAAAAAAAAAGTGTAAAAAATAATCCTGTGAAGGTCGGTGAAGAAGTAGGGGGAGGAGGTTCTGGAGACGCTGGAGGTGCTCCAGGTGCCGGAGCAGAGATTCCCCTGCAGCCCTTGGAAGGACCCACGCTGGAGCAGTTCATGAAAGACTGTATCCCCTGGGAAGGACCCATGCTGGAGCAGAGGAACAGTGTGAGGAAGAAGGAGCAGCAGAGAGGAGCTGTTATGGACTGACCTCAACCCCCGCTCCCCATTCCCTTGTGCCCCTCAGCAGGGGGAGGTGGAGGAGTCAGGAATGAAGGCGTGAAGGTGAGCCTTGGAAGAAGGGAGGGGTGGGGGAAAGATGTTTCAGTTTTAGTCTTTATTTCTCACCATCCAGCTCTATTTTAATTGGCAATAAATTAATGTTCCCCAAGTCAACTCTGTTTTGCTGTGACGGTAATTGGTGAGTTATCTCCCTGTCTTCATCTTGACCTACAAGCTTTTCCGTCTTATTTTCTCCCCTATTTTGTTGACGGGGGGAAGTGAGAGAGCAGCTGGGTGGGCGTCTGGCAACCACCACAACTGCCTCTGAGGTCACAGAAATAAACCTGTAGATTAACAAATCAGATTTTACGCAAAATGAAACAGAAGCACCCTGAAACATGTTCCCATAATTATGAAAGACAGTCAGAAAACAGAACTGGCTCCATCTTCTCTCTGCCCATCTTATCTTAGCATTACAGTTTCCATTAAAAATAAAAAGCTACTCAGTATTACAGGGAAAGGAATTTTGGCTCAGTGATGGATGAGAAGCTCAGAAAATCAACAGCCTTCCTTTCCCTCCCTCCATCTCAAACATGTTTTTTTAGATTAGGTGACAGCCTGTAGTAACACCTGATAAAAGACCTACTGTGGCTTCTCTACAGCATACATTTGGAATAATAATACATGCTAATAATATATTATTAACATACTATATGTATATTACATTTCATTGGTTCACAATGTATTAAAATACTACATAATAAAATACATATTATTATGTTAATATATGTTCCTATGTTAATGTAATAAAATACAGGAAATTTTTGAAGGGAGAAAAATGTTAAGCAACTGAATTAAATCTATAACATTGGGAACATCATGGGCAAAGTATTTTTAAACTAAATTTACAATGTTTGTTTTCAGCTTAAATAGCTAATATACTCACAAATGGCTTGTCTTACGTGAATATTCCAGAATAACTACATTAGCGTTAATGTTTTGCATTGGAGCTGTAGCATAGTTTTGAAGTGAATCCCTTGAGCACTTAATGCACATTCATTGGCTTTGAAGAATGATTTTGGTGCATGCAAACTAGATTACTCTTAGAAGAAACTAACCTAGAACTCTGCCCATAGTGTGCAACAAATTTGTTTCTACAGCTAATGCGGAAAGAAAGGTCTGAACCAATGACAAACAGCTTCAAATGCTAAGCATGGTGGGGACATTCACGACAAAAGACTGAACTATATTTAGTCTAAAGTAGAAGTCTTGAGCCATATATAAGGATGTTAAAGCTCGTATATCTACAACTAGTTCTATCAACTGAGCCATACCGATATTGCACTACATTATTTGATATGTAGACAGAGCCTGTGTTTGAGCGTAAATACTTAAGAATTTTAACATATTTGACTGACACAACTTTTCTGCCACTAAGAACATTTATGGCTCTTGAGCTTGACGCTACAGTGATACAAATGCAGTTGTTCTTGCAGTTAGAGAAGATGGACCACTTAAAAACAAGTCTGAAGCCACAGTCTCCAGCTGAAGATATGCACAAATGTATAAAACAGCTCAATATGCACTATGTTACATAGTTTGATGTTGGCATGTGGTATTGTTTGATGAAAATAAGAGAGCTGCAAAACAAAATCAAATTGTTATTGCTCATACTCAAGTCTGTAAAAAGTATCACCGTGAAACCTCAAGAATTTATGGCTTAGGTTCCAATCTTAGTCATTAGGTTTTTTATTGTTTTACTCAATATAGTCTAGATTTTGTGACAGATGCACATAAGGAGTGGAAAAAGTAATGAGGTTGTATCTCAAAGAAAATTTACAGAGCTAATTAAAATCACGGGCATCTTCCTACCTGAGTCTGACCTAGCATTTAAACACGTTCTGAGTCAGATTAAGAAAAAGCTAAATACTGAGCTGTCTTAGGTTTATTCTTCATACGTAAGTCTGATTATTGGGGAAAATATATCGTAAACAGTACACATGATGCTTGTACACAACGATTACACTCAGTTGACATAATTTTTGTCTGTTTTGTGTGTGAGAGTTTTCTTCTTCTTTCAGAGTCATCTAGAGGAAGTGTTTTTCATCATTACTGAAAATTTACAAAAACACTACCATGAAAACCAAATGGGTATTTGAGAAAGTAAGTAAAGATTGTGATACTATGTTCAGGATATACCTAAATTAACACTAGATCTTCTGAAAGACCACAGACACACACAGTCTTTGCTTCATGAAACAGCAGTTTTCAAGCTGTCTATTAGCTGGCAGTGGGTCGCAGAATGATACTATTGAAGCTGCCATGCTACACGCAAGTGCCAAGGGAGGAATCATGGGCCAGTGGCTAGCTAATGGCCCACACCTTGTGTGGGCGGACACAACTGTTAAGTCCGCCATAAATCTTCCCAGGCAAACTGCTTCTTTCTTTTTGTCTCAGTTTGTACTGAATAGAGAAGCATTTCCATTGCCATCTTCCACAGAGTATCAATAAAATTTTATGAAATAGTGAGTGCCAAGCTATTAACAATAAGATAGAAAAGGTTGCATTATGATAAAACTTAACTTACTAATAAAGCTACAAATAGCAAAGTAAATGTAGTAGCGCTGGTTATGAGTCTCACAGTATTAATACCTTTTCCTGCTTTTAGCTAAAACTCCCACATTTTTTAAGCTATAATACTATGCATTACTTTTAATACATCATTGTGTTAATAAAGCCTTTTGAGCACTTAATACGTTTACTTCTGACTTAAGGAAATTTGCTTTTTTAGTTTCTCATGTGTAAGGTAGGCTCTTTCTCTCACTTATTTAGAAAACACTTTAGATGTGAACTTTTCTTTCCCTTTTTCCTTCATTTTAGTCATAGTCTTTTTACAGGACTTTTGTAATCCCCCTCTTAGGCATTTAGTTTTCTTTTCACAATTCTGGTGAGGAGTTGGTTCTTGGAGTACATGGAAACCAACGATGTTTAGCAGATCCAGTGATATTTAAAATCATGCTAAATCGTGCCAAAAGTTCCATTACTTTGCACTTTTAATAAATTGCCATTCAGTGGGGTGAAATAGTATGAGTACAATTTTATTCTCAGTGCTCCACCACCAGCCACTTGACATTCTGCAGTTACATCCACTGTACATGTATTTTTCAGGTTCTTTTTTTCACTGTTCTCTTACTTGTAATTTCTTCACAACGTCTATTTGACTAACATTTATTATTTCATTCCTCAGGCTTATATATGTCCTGAAAGTTAGAGTATCTTGTTGGCATTTCTGCTGTCATTTTACGTACGTTTCATATCCTCAGTGACTTGTTGCTGAATTTTCCAAATTTACTTATATGTATTTGCATGCTTAAAAGCATTTTTAAAAACATTGTTACACTGAAGGCTATAGCTACATCAACCTTTTTTTTTTACTTTTTTTTTATTCTGAGGGTTTGGTTAAGATTTTTCAGTATTTTTCAAACAATTTCTTCACTGTTTCCCCTCGTGTCTGACAGCCTCCTTTAAAAGGATGTTCATATTTTTCAGTCTATATACAAGAGAAAATTACCAAAAATGCATTTTGTTCACTGTGATTTATTCCAGCATTTATAGCCAGAATCAGAAAAAATGGCATCAGAAAGTATTACTTCCATTGCTTTAAATTAATAACTAACTGCTTTCATTTTCTTCCAGTTTCCAGGATTCTAATTCATTTCAATTTGCTACAGATAAAAGGAAAGAGCTCTAGTATAACAGTGTTAAGGGGCTTATAAAAAACCTTTACGTCTTAACCTTCCATATGAAATACACACAATGGGGTTTCATTCAAGTATGTATGACAGATGACTTGAGTGAGGGAAAACAAGAAACTGTAAATATATAGGGCTGATGACCGCAAACAACTAAGAGGAGTCAATATTACAGATAACTTCAGTGTTACATATTTGTAGTAAATCATGACACTTTCTAGATAGCCTTTTTTAAAAAAAACCCAAATCAACTATGTTCTACTTATCTTCTTTTCCCTTAAAAATCAAGTATGTTCTATTTGTTTTCTCTTCCTTCTCCTTAACATTCCCTAAAGCCAACATCCTGAAGAAATACAGATATAATTGATGGAATTAGGTGTCTCTCTCGGCTTGAGGCATTGTTTTTTTTCTCATGCAGCATTTGCTATTGTTGCAGTAATTCCATAAAATCAGTATTCACCTTCAACACAGAAAAGAAGAAAATATTCCTTATTTCACATTGTGAAAGCTGTACAATTGGGCACAAATTACACTGAGCTGCTACAGAACAAGTTCATTAGTTAAAGAAAAGTTGATTCTCATTATTTAATACCAAGATTATGTAAGTTCCTAGTGCTAGTAGAAACAAAGTACCTTCCCCCCAACTACTAAGGAATAAAAATTAATATGTAAATTGGAAATTTCATTTTTAAGCACTGCTGTGCACTCCCTATAAACACAAATAGGACATTGACTAGGAATCACCAATATGGGTTGAATACACTGAAACTGCAAGACACTCTTATACCCCCTCCCCCTTCCTTCCACCATCCCAAAAGAGCTACACAACAAGTAATACCTAGTATTTCAATGGAATTCCATCAATTAAAGCAAATCTAAACAAGAGAGTAAACTCCTCATTACTAAACCAGCAGGACAGATTGCCTCACTGAACTAATTAGCCATTTTATATCCCCTCCCTGGATCTGCAGTTAAAACACTCTTAGGTGATAAAAGCAAGTAATTAATTAGTGAACAGGATCAGTTTATCTCCTCTGCACATGCAATTCAACAAAAATAGTCTATTACCTGATCAAAAAAGAAGGGGCAGCAGGTCTACAGGTGAAACTGTTCTTTTTTTCATGGACTATAAGACACTACCTCTCCTTCAAACACCTGCGGTAATTTCCAGTGGTGTCTAAATCAAAACATACCTATTTCAGAACTTTCTTGATACGCATATGCTGCTACTTTTGCTGTATGTGGAGAACACAGCAAATAGTATGTGCCCAATAACAGACTGGGAAAATATTAGAGGGTCAGAAGCACATCCTTCCATGCATTCTATGTTGTCTTCCCCCTTTACACTTTGTTCTACTTATTTCTTCATATTATTTTAGCTATCACATTACGAATGCTAATGGAGCAATATTAACTACAATGCTAATCACTTCTCTCAGTTCCTCATATAATGCAAGTCCACCTTCATCTTCACAGATGAACAGTGCTAGGAAACCAGAGAAAGTCCAAGTAAGATGCAGTAGTAATTTCTCAATAATGTCAGGCATTCTGCTTCCTATTCGTAGTTTTGGAAATTGCTCAGTTCTTCTCAACTATAAAATGAGTAAATTTTCCCACTCACAGCATTAGTGACATTCAATTACACTCTCGAAAGAACTTTGCGATTTTCAGATGAAGGACTTAAAAATTTTGCAAAAAAAACTCAAAAGAAAAAAAGTAACCAAACAAACACCAACTAATTGTATTCAGTAGCTGAACACAAGCACAAAAACTTGCTTGTGTATAAAAATGCGTTTTTTCCACAGAACCTTTATTTCTTCCACCTGTAAGAGTAAAATATACCCTACATTCCAGAAACAGTCTGCATTGCACTGCTCACTCTCATTGTTATGATAGTAAAAGCTATCATATAAAATGATTTATAGCAACTTGGTGAACAT
This sequence comes from Phoenicopterus ruber ruber, assembly GCA_009819775.1. NCBI lineage: Eukaryota > Metazoa > Chordata > Aves > Phoenicopteriformes > Phoenicopteridae > Phoenicopterus > Phoenicopterus ruber. Next base: position 62,183,211 of record CM020246.1, on the reverse strand, counting down.
ATTCCTGTGAACTAAGGTTAGTAAGATCACATTAATCAAAACGCAAACTTCAAGTAATACAGGCCAAAGAAAAAAAGAAGAAAATATAAAAGCCCAATAAAGCTTAAGCATCTAAATTACTTTAATACACTGTAACATGGTCTAACTAAAAATTGGTTGGTAAGCTGGTAAACAAAGAATCTATTAATACATGTCAGATTTCTCCAAAATAACAAAACTGTATTCAAATACAAAATGTGCTCCTTAGATACTGGGATGAGTTGCTAAGTGTTTTTAAAAATGCTGCAAGGATAAACACACTGTTGAGGATCACAGTGTTTTTAATTCAAAATTCCAAACATCTATCTTTCCAAACATTATTACTGCCATCCTCACCCTCAAAAAATGTACTTGGTAACTGTTATGCTCCTGATTTTCTCTAAGTGCTTTGCTCAATACGTGATAGATTGTAGCATGGGTCACAGTAGTAGATGATAGAAAGCTACAGCATCCCATTCAGAACTGCAGTGTGGGATGTATTTGGTTCACAAGGACAAAGCATGTTGCTTCCTCTGTTGAGGACTGCACAGTTTAGTAAGGCAACCACTGCTTGCAGTGAACTTAACCCTCAGTCCTACTCCACAAAACTTCAGGCTATTTACATTCCTACAGCTACATTTTTTGAACAAGTGACAGCTGTCCTGGACTGTAGCAACACAGTAAGAAGAAACTTCTTAATGAACTGCTGTACAGAAAAATATATTCACATTTTCTGTACCACAGTTCATTACTGCAAATGCCTTCATACGCATAGTTGAAAATAAAATTAAGTTATAAAGTCAGATAAAAAGTTTACTTATTGTACAGTCATTTCTGATGAACAAGTATAGTATGAGAATCAGCAGATCATATTCATTTTTATAGTCTGCAAAATGGTCAGTTACTAATGGATAAACACACAACTACATTAAGGCATACTTTGAGGTAGGTACAAATATTTGGCATACTAAGTTAGATACATTATTTAATTATTTTTGTAGAGGAGTAGCAGTACTGACTTTAGGACTTCGAACAGAATACTTTACGTTTCAGAGTCAAACTGTTTTATTTCTTGACCATGACAGAGAACACTCATACCTCAAAGGGCATAAAGTGTCCCTTTGGAGGTACAAAACTGAAGCATAAATGCTATGTAATTGGTGGATGAAAAACTGGACATGAGCCAATAATGTGCGCTCACAGCCCAGAAGGCCAACTATATCCTGGGCTGCACCAAAAGCAGCGTGGCCAGCAGGTCGAGGGAGGCGATTCTTCCCCTCTACTCTGCTCTGGTGAGACCCCACCTGGAGTACTGCGTCCAGCTCTGGGGTCCTCAGCACAAGAAAGACTTGGACCTGTTGGAGCGAGTCCAGAGGAGGCCACAAAAATGATCAGAGGGCTGGAGCAGCTCTCCTATGAAGACAGGCTGAGAGAGCTGGGCTTGTTCAGCCTGGAGAAGAGAAGGCTCTGGGGAGACCTTATTGCAGCTTTTCAGTACTTAAAGGGGGATTATAGGAAAGATGGGGAAAAACTTTTTAGCAGGGCCTGCTGTGATAGGACAAGGGGTAATGGTTTTAAACTAAAAGAGATTTAGACTAGACCTAAGGAAGAAGTTTTTCACAATGAGGGTGGTGAAACACTGGCCCAGGTTGCCCAGAGAGGTGGTAGATGCCCCATCCCTGGAAATATCCAAGGTCAGGCTGGACGGGGCTCTGGGCAACCTGATCTAGTTGAGGATGTCCCTGCTTAATGCAGGGGGGTTGGACTAGATGACCTTTAAAAGGTCCCTTCCAATCCACACTATTCTATGACTCTATGATTCTATATATGATTCCGTAATGTTATCACTTCTCACAGTTGTAGTTCTGGTTTCCTAACATGTGGTGTTTGGTATAAAGAAGTCTAGTTCTTAGAGTCAAATAACTGCATTAAGTATGAATCTCAATCTTCATTAAAAAGAAACTGTTTAAGATGGATCACTGTGAAGAAGAGACTGGAAATGAGTTTGGAAATGAAAGAGGAATAAAAAGAAATCCAAGCTTCCTATTTTCTGAATGTTTTGCATTTTTAAGTGATGCAGGGTTTTTTTCAAAAACCCAGATTGGTAATTCTACATGGAAAAGAGTTGAGCTGATGCAGACTCCTGCTCTGAAGAGTGACAAGGTCACTCCCGCCTCTTGGAGCCTTCTCACCTGCCTGCTCTGGGTACATTTTTACTAGGAAGAAACCCAGGTTGCTGCCACACATTATATGGCACTTGTCACCTACAGAAGTAATGGAGGAAAATTAAGCAATTGTAAACTTATTGTTTGCAGCCCAGAGATGGCTCAAGGAACTATACAGATCTATTAACACATTATAAAACTTTTATCATCTTGGAGTTTTATTCAGGTAAGTTACTATGTGTCCTCCATTTTCCTAGTAGGACAGGGTTTCTCTACCAGCTATTTTAAAAGAGAGAAAGATGGGCATAGTAGACAATGAGCAGTTCCTGAAAAGAATCAAAGCAGTAGACTATGGAGATGGAAATGAAGCAATAAATCGATACATCATCTATTCCTCCCACCTTTTTCCTATTTCTGAGGTTTTCTTCACAATGTCTGCTTCTGGGACAGAAACATTCCTATCAGCAGTGTCTAAATGTTCTTCATCTGCATGGTTTCTCAACTTTTTTAAAACTTAATAGTTATTGTCCGTATTTTTCTGAACAATTATTTTGATGAAAACCGCATCATAGTCATTTTAGTCTACAACAGTCTTCTTTGCATTGATGTACCTGTAGATTTTTATAACCCATTTTTCCTGTGCACTGCTGATTACATGTAATGTGCTGAGCAAAATGTGAGATTTAGGAATGTCTAATGGTTTTTTTTTCCCCTTCTACTTCATTTATATCTTGAAATAAAGATTTGCAATTCAACTTCTTTTGAGGGCCTATTTATTTCACTTGTTTGGCAGGAAAGCTTACCTTATCATTGTCCAACGTGAATAACTTAACAGAGTACATTACTACTCCCTGCAATTTTATACTAATACTCAACCTTCTATTGGTAGCTGTTTTTTCCTTTCTAAAGTTATGGGAATCAAAGACTTACATAGCATACATTTTATAGCCATGAGAAAGCCCTGTACAAATTAAGTCTGTACAACTGCACAGTAACCTATCTAGCCTCCTCACTTCTCATAAAGTAATGGTTTACACCATGACAGCGAACTCCAGGAAAAAAAAATCACGAAAGGCAATCCTAGTGATAGTCTTAATGAAAACTAAGGGTCTGGATAGTCCTAGGACTGATGACAAGTAACTTTCTGGAAATTCTACAATATTAGGGCAGCTGGAAAGTGGAAAACACCTTCCAGAAATCGCCATCGACATGACACAGGCAGGAATAATACTATTGCTGGATCCCATGCAACCACTCCTATGCTCTTGAAGTTTTTTGATAGAAACACTACAGAATATAAGAAGCACAAATATGGATACATTTATGATATGCATAAGATTTTTAAAATTCCTTAAAAATCTCTTTGATATTCAACTGAATTATAGGGGAAATTAAGTGTCCAAAAAGTAATTATCCAAGATGGATAATTATGCAAGATGGACTAGAACTTAAGTTTACATTTTGTGCTTGAGAAAGTTGCAATGGACTTAATTCACAATCACAGATACCTTCCATTTTCAAAATCAGCCATACAAGTAGACTGTACTATTCAGAGTAAGGCAAATACCATTTTCAAGCAAAAATTTCCAAAAGTACTCTATCATTCACAGAAGCAACTAAAATGAAACACAACAACAGAGCATATGATTGAACTAATAAGTGTATTTTTTGTGATAATATCATGGTGTTATTCAACCTGTGTGATGACACAATCCTTCCTACAATAACTGCCCTTGCCCTTTTATACAAGAAGGACACCTCAATTTAGTTCATAATTCTGAATTTAGTTCTGAATTAATCTCTTTCTTATTCTATTCTATTCTATTCTATTCTATTCTATTCTATTCTATTCTATACCATAATGTCAAAATATCATTGATTTCTCTGTACAGAGGCATTAAATATTGGTTTAACTTGTTTACACACTTGATAACCTCTGAAGAGGCAGACCAGGTACGGTCAAAGATCATATTCACTTGTCCATTATACATCAGTTGATAGAAAAGCTTGCATGTTGAATTTAAGAAAATGTCTAAAGCGGGGTAGCTTCTAGTGCTGACTTCCTGATGATTAAGTTTTTTAGAAATTAAATTTCTCATTTTATTAAACAAAGCCATTTTCTAGTGTTAATATCATTATGTATTGTATTAAGTTTAAAAAACAGTTGAAGATTTGTAATGAAAAGCAGAGCATGAGAAGTAGACAAAAAACACTGCAAGTGCCCAAGGAGTCAAGAAATTCATAAGCATAATTATAGTACAGGTTAGTCTTTTCCGCCTTTTTCATTAGAATAAAATGAACTAGCACACAACAGTATAGTATTTGCAGGGCTTTTCAGGTCTCAGTGAAAAAGGAAATATTTTAAAATCTTTCTCTCTCTTCTCAGGTTAGAATTAAGTACTTACAGCTGGTGCATATCAAAGTTCAGCTGAGGCAGGAAACAAGTTTAGCCACTACTGCTTTTTCAACAGCTAACACCAACAATGTTGTACTCTGGAATAGTTCAAGTTAGCTCTAAATGCATTCCTATCACTTAAATCTCCTTCTGCTCCTACCAGCAGACAGGCATGGATTAAGATTTCAAAAGTAACAGACGAGTATGGACTAAAGTTTATGGTTTTTTAGTAGATAAAGTATTATATAGGCACCAGATCTCAAGACACTTTATCTAATGAAGTTAAAAAATGAAAAGCTAATAATCTGGGTACAAAGAAAGGAAGCGTCCAGCATAACTAAGGTACAAGAGACAAACTCCTTGTTTAAGCATTTGTAAGCTTACTCATCATACCGATCACCAAAATCCTGCCCAGAAATTACTCCAAAAGCAAGGCACCTTTTGAATCAAGTATTTTTACTTATTCTGCCATCCTAACTCCTATACATAGTTTTTCAAAAGTGGGACTTGGCCCTTATTTCATTGATCTATTTTTATTTCCCAGGACCCAGGAGACTTGATGAACTATCTGACATGCAGCTTTGCCAGGCGCTTTTTCTGTCAGGCTTGAGCGACTCAGCTTAAATTTGTGAACAGCAAAATACTGTAACAGTGATTCAACAATTCTTACAGCTCCATGTACCTTGATGATCTCGCTCAATCTTCCAAATCAGTTAACATGCCAATAAGGCTTTCTTCACTGCCTGCTGCCTTGCATAAGGGATTTCAAAATAGCCTTTGACAAAGCGTAAGTCCCTATTTCAATCAATACTTACAGTGATATAAAAATGTTTCATCAAAGCATATTCATGCACTATAATTCTGCCAAACAAGACAGAAAGAGGCTGAGAACTACAGAGCAATGACAAAAAGTGAGAAAATATAACATGCACTTAGCTTACTGTATGTTTTATTTTACTCATTCTCAGCAACTGTGATTCCTTTAAGATGCATTAAATTTGTTCAGAATCTTTTTATGCGCAGTACCTATTGGAACTGAATTTACCTTCAAACTGAGCTGTACATGCAAAACTCCATCTAAGTTTCTCGCAGCTCTATAAGAAAAATGTCTTGATTCTCAAAGAAAGATCAACAATAAGCTGGAAAACAGCATTTTCTTCGTTACTTGATATGTAGAACTATATGCCATCTATGACCATGCAGAAGTAATATATTCTCTAAACCACAATGTTTTTCAGTTGCATAAACCTTAAAACTAACTTCTTTCATGAAGGCACACTAAAACCCATTCTGCATTCTTCCTTCATCTGTTTTTCACTATGTACACAGACAAACACCTATGCTGAATGTAATACTTCAGTGACAGAACTACAGCAATGTGAAGCTCGGAGGCACTTCTGAAAAACCTCCTGAGGCACTGAGAAGAACTACATTGGAGTATGGTATATCACCACTAGTACTATCTGAAAAAAACAGTGAATAAACATTTTGTCAAATCCACAAAACAGGTGTAACCTAGTATGCATACATAAATACATATATGTGTGTATAAAAACTAGAAAAGGGAAATATATTTATTTTCCTCGGGAAGGCAATTTGGGAATTTATTATTCATTACCATTGACATACAGCCTAAGAATTTTTTATTAAAATGAAAGTAGTTTCCTGTCTGAGACAACGGGGGTACATTCCTCTTTGGAATGTCAAGAATCAGTATCAGGAAGCCAATAAAATACTGAATCAATGTGTTATATCTTAGTACAACATATATTTCCTTTTCTAGAAACACTAATTAGAATTTTCTGCTATAAGAAATAAACCAGGAAAAGTTCTACACCCTAAAGAAAAGAAAACAGTGTACATGAAAGCATAGAATCATAGAATCATAGAATTGTTTTGGTTGGAAGAGACCTCCAAGATCATTGGGTCCAACCATTAACCTGTCACTACCAAGTCCCCCACTAAATCATATCCCTCAGGGCCTCGTCTAAACGTCTTTTGAATACCCCCAGAGATGGGGCTTTACTAAACCAACACTGACACACGCGCTTACCCTCTGGTCAATGACCTATGCTTAAAGAAGAACCCCACACCTCATTTCTGATGTGACTGGCGTTTAGCTGACTGCATTCTTCCTCTCCTCCCCGATCCGTCGTCTTCTGCTTTTGTCTTATCCTATCATCTAATTCATTGTTTATCATCTACCATTAATGCCTCCTTTACCTACTGCAAAAATTAAATCCTGCAGTCCATCTTTCTTTTTCATGCAGATTATCAAAAACATAGTTCAAAAATTCTGTGGAAACACCACCAGTAGTATAGTCAGCCACAAACACGGTTTGTGTCTCCTGGTTGTGAAGTATTTGGTATCTGATGGTATCTGACAAGGGAGAGTCTGAACCTTCTGAGCAGATTTAATGTGAAACTTTGAACTTCAAAATACAGTAAATGGAGAAGAATTACTGCTGTAGCTTCATGGCAATGACTACAACAACTTGTTAAATAACACGTACTGAAATGTAGCAAAAGCAGTCATTATCATCTAAGGCCCTACTTCTTTTCCAGTTGAATTCAATGACAATTTTTCTGTTGATTTCAGTATGGCAAGTTGTATTTAATGCACTTAGGTAAACACACAACACTGGTTTTGCAATGTCTACTGCACTTAGACTTCACTCTGTGGGATCAGTTCATTTTTCACTACAATTTAATAGTAAAATTCTTACTTCAAAGATGGCAAGCAAACCACTATTTTATTTTAAATAACCAGATAGCCATTGATAACAGCAAACTAATTTACTTCTAATTCATGGAATAAAAGTTCATCTGGCTGTAAAAAGTTGTAGTTTTTAATTTACTATTGAATTCCAGCGGGAGGTTGGGACCCTTGGTGGAATGATGATTTCCCTTGATATCTCTTGATACTTTCAGATTCATACCTTACCATTGCCTCCTTCTTCTTCTTCTTCTTCTTCTTCTTATTATTATTATAGCTACAATGTTCTCCAAAATTCACTTTTAAATCCATTCAAAAAACACTGTTTAAGGAATAGATAGATAGATACTTCAAGAAAGTGGGTAATGGAGCTATTCCTGAAAGAGTATGTAAATACTTACATTGTTCAACATTAGGTTGTATTTTTCCTCTCTGGAAGACATTACAGAATTTTGAAGTTATTTGCAAATTATGTCTTTTCCTACTCAAAGAAACTGGTCTACACAAACTAGCAAAATCTGGAGAAACACGTCTGATGGCATACTGGAACTTCTTGTTCTACCTCTTAAAAGTTCAATAGTAAGTGACAGAAATTAAAATTATTGTTGAGAGCAATGAAAGCTAAGAAAAGGTGGAACTGTTAAAAATGAATCCCCTGAAACTGAAATGAAGATAGGAGGTAGGAATGTCTAGATGTTGTATATGATAGCAACCTAATTAGTGCTGCACACATATCAAAAGTATAATACTCTCTTTTCTATACTTCTGCATAAAGTATATAGGTATGTCCTTTGACAATAGTTCCAGAATACACGATTTTATCGACCTTGTATAACCCAAGACAGAAACTCACAGACTGTGAACTTAAGGCTTGTTATTTCTCTAAACAGTAGATGTCACTAAACTTTTTACATTTACCATAGAAAGTAATTACATTTCATCCACTATTCTCCATTGCAACAGGACTAGGAGAGTAGAGAGAATATTATTTATATTATGTAGGAAAGCTATATGACTTTATGATCACCACAATAGCTTTCACAAATGCTAATCGTATGTTAATTTAATCTTAGTTTCAATATCCTGTACTCTCATTTTTTACTTTTCACGTCTTAATTAGAGAGAGCCCGTAGCTCTCATGTAGTGAGTAGATTTATTACTCTAAAAAGATGTTATTCAAATGATTTTGTCTGAATAATACTTGTAAATTCCTAATATTTATCAACAAGAAAGTGGTATTTCAGTTAAATAAAAACAACCCTAACACAATACCATAACACTCAAAATGCTACAGCTTGTTAAATAGAATAAGGGAGTCTAAGAAAATTTGCTTACATTTCTTTCAATCCCATTTGCTTTATTTCTAACAAAGCTTACTCATTTTTAAGAGGGAATTTTCTGTATCAGGGATCTCTCATGACAAAAATATACACTGACTCAACTACACAAAGGCAAAAAAATAAATATTTTTCATAATATGCATCTTCTGTAACAAGAAAAAAATCTAAACCTCCTCTGAAATTTCTTACAAATTATAACCTAAGAATTTCTTCTGATTTCTTACAATAAATATCATCTTTTCAATAATTAGCTTTTGACAAAGCTTTTCTCCCCACTGTCTATCAAACACTAAGTTTTCTAATGCAAGAACTTTATTTCGGTTTCATACACAACAAGAACAGCTATCTCACAAGAATAAAATAGATACACTTCTAAAAGAACAGATCAAGTAACTATATGCATCATGTACAATATTTTACTACAGTGTCTCACAGTATTCTGAAGATATACTTTGTGTTGTCCTTTTGGACCCTCTGATGAGCCTTGGGACCTAAACATGAGTTCAGCATGGCAGAAAGACCAGACCATTACCTGAGATTTCCAGGAACAGAATCATTGTCACTCACTCAAACATGTAAGAGCAGAAATACCAGCTAGCTAGTAGAACAGTTGAGCTTTACCTATTCTGTAACAAGAATAAACAATATTTCCTTCCTAACAAATTTTCCTTCTGCAAATTTTTTTTCTCATTCACATCTCAGCAAATTATGCAGTAAAACCTGGAAGGGTAGGGACAATGGAAAGGAAAAGTATGAAATCTCAGAATGAGAAGCCCATGACCATCAGAAAGTAAAGGAACTTTAAAAAGTAAGTTTAGGCTCATTTTCTCACAAAATATTCTCCTAAAAATGGCACATTTCCTTCCTGCTATATTTGTATACAGTGTATTCTCCTAAGCAAGGATTTCTCATGTCTTTCGTTCATGATGCCAAATGATCTTCCCATTCTGTCTGCCTAGGAACCCAGCTCCATGCTCAGCCTCACTCCTCCTACAAATGACTGGGCAAATGCCTGGAGCGTTATCATCATCTCCCATATGTAAACTACTCCTGCAGACCCCTCCCCTCAAATATTCTGATTATAGAGCTTTTATCTCAGTGATTTTCAGTCACGTTATCATTCAGGAATTGAGGTCCTTGAATGAGGAAAGCTGACCATTTCATTAGAACAAGGATGTGGATTATATGGATGTAATCCTCCAAAATCAGTTAATACTGCAAAATATTCTATTTACAATTGAACCTGGATACCATGCTAATACTTATGTTATTAATTCAATATTATAATTCTTATTTTCATTAATCATACCAAGTTACATTGGGTAAATTTTGGTCTGGCAGTGTGCCCATGAATGCACTGAATGGAAAACCAAGCTATGACCTGCTCCCCCCATCACTGAGTTAGTGTCATGAACTATCAAGAAAACAAGAGTAGGTTTTGGGAGTATAAAAAAAAGGTGTTTTCAGCTACAGATACTACCTCTACAAAGTCATTCATTTCAATGCAGACCAGTTCAGAAAGAGCAAAATGGTGTTCCCAGTTAAACGGTATATAGTAACTTCCACCCAATATAAATCTAGTGAGTGTCATTTCCACTTTCCACATGGCAAACAATGTATTATGTTTTCTTTAACGAAAAGACAGAGTAGAGAGTCTAAGAAACTCAGTGGCCATGGGAGCCCTGAAAGCTAAGGAAATCTTTGGCAGGACAGGACAAGACATCAGTTGGGGTGGGCTGGCAGAGGCGGTCTGAATGGAAACCTTGTTCTCCTCCCATGCCCCATCAAAGGATTGCATTCACCAGGGCTGCTCTATGAGTTTCTTTCAGAAGCACAAGATCTGCAAGTGTTAAATTTAAGGTCTCAGGTGACATATAAGTTATACATAAATACAGGAAACACTCATGGTTCCTTAAAAATATGATACAAAGAGTCAGTTGATCAGCATGAAGAAGTTACCTTCTAATGGTAAATCTAACCTCTAATTGCTAACTGAAAGATGAGATGTACCAAAACAGAAAGCAAAAGTGGAACCTATTATACACTTCTAGCTATTGAGAAAAATAATAGATGTGCAGCTTCTCCTGTGTTAGCAGTTATTGATGAATTCTATCACCATATATATTTTTATTACAATAGTTTATTGTCAACGTGGACATTGCATTTTTTTTACAATAACTAGGTCTACAAAGTAATTATGCAACAACATCCCAAACAATTTATCTATTACTATCTTTAGTTTAACTCTTCGTGGCATTTTAAATCATGATCCCCTAGGAAAAGTGACACACTGAAATCTCAGAGGTCTGAAATAATTGGGATATTTTCCCCATTTTAATGGGAACACATAAAGGATGATATTCAAGCACAAGCTGAATAAGGAGCACTAGGGAAAGTTTATCGTAAAATGAAATACCAAGCTCATTGAAACCTTTAACAGACACGTCAAAACATTAATATAAAGAACTGTATTTGGCTGATCATACTAGATTACCCCTGATGCCATTCAGCTGATATATAGACTGCGTATTGGCTAGATATAAGATGAAACCTAAAGGAAATTTCAACTAAATAAGATGAAATGTTATAACTGTCTTATCAAAAGAAAATTCAATCACGGAAAGAAAAAATTCTCTTTCTTTATTTCATATGAAGAAACTTCAATTTGCCATTCCAAACTGAGAAACAGCAGAATCTAATATCCTATACCAAACTGGCCTCTGGGAACTATTAATTATTAATATTAGCCTCAGAACAACCACAGTTAAACAACAACTTTCTTTCGCACTTGTGTTAATAGATGCCTTGACAATTTAATATTTAAAAAGAAGAGTAGCAAATGGTAGAGATAATTGGTGCTGGAAATTCCCAATAGCAAACAAAATCTGCCCTAATAGCAGCTGAATAATGTGGGTTGTTTTTTTTTTTTAAATAAAAAAGACACCAGAACTTCCAGTTCTATCATTAATGTGCCAATCATTAAGTTAATATAATCATATGTGTAGTCTAATGCTTATTTACATAACACAGTAACACCAAAAAGCCACAATTCAAGTATCTATTTCCTACAAACTGTGATCACTGACTCCTCTGGTAACAGGACTGCATCGAGCATAATTCAGGAATATATGAAAGATAGTATGGTCTTATTGAGATAAGATGATATGTTGAGATTTACAGTAAACAAAAATGTATTCAGACATTTCTTATACCATAGTCTGACCATCCAAATCCATGCATCTGTTACTCTAATTACAAACCTTCTGCAGCTGTAGCAAAGCTAAATCTGAGATAGCTAATTTGCTTTTAATAGAGGTTGGGGTGAATTTCAAATAAAACACACAAGGGGAAACAGTATCAACCTGTACAACAAATACACAGAGTCCGCAAGGAAAAATTGTATTCCTCTCCCCTTTTAAATCTTTTGTTATTTAGCCATGCCAGAATTCAATAGCTTACGGAAACAGATAATAGATTAGAAAAAAGCTCACTTTTTGTTCAGAAGCAGCTCTTCATCATAGTTCACATCCATTTACATTACAGTATACTTAGAATTCAATAATCTCTCTAATTTATTATAATGAGTTTAAAGTATACAATATTCATAATATTTAATTTAATGGGTTTGGATACTTGTTTCCCCTGTTTTTTTCTGTAATACTTTCAGATCAGAATCATACAAGCTCATTAACGAAAAAAATAATCATGTTGCTCAAATAAGATTTCAGACAACCAGAAGTACTAATTCAGAACTGATTGAACTTTAATTGTAAATGGATTTCTCTAGGATCAAACCACATTTACCAATGTGACAGTGGAGACGACTGTATATTGCAGAAAAAAACCCCTTGAAAACCCTTGAAAATCTACTTTTAAAAGCTGAAACCTGGTATATAATACTCTAATCTATTCCTATATGGCAAGCAGAGTGAAATGTAGCGGTGTTCACCTGTCTCTCCTCCTAGATGACAGCAGCTAAACAGCACTGTATTAGTTATTTTAGGGTTGGAAATACCACATTTTGAAGAAACATAGCAGTGTGAAAACTATGAAAAATAATTTCCTGGGGCAGTTGAAAGCACTGACACATCTGTATTGATAAATGTTATGGTCCAGAATGCAGTTTTAACGGCCACTGATGAAAAAAGGATCTTGTGCAGACCCACTACCTCAACAGCATCGCACCCTTGGAGAGCAGAGACAGGCTGAAGACTCCAAGCGCTTTGGTACAGCATTAGCAGAGTGTCAGCAAACACTGCAGTCCTTAGATGAATGCAGCATTCCCTTCTGCATTAGAAGCAGAATGCCAAGCAGCATGGCGAGGGGAGCAGTGCCATTTGGCAACAGTCAACACTTCCTTAATTTGCTTAGCAACAACTAGGATTCCCAAGACCTCCTCTTTGAACTTATGTTTTTAGCAAAGAGTTAGCAGACAGATCCTCAGCTACCTGCAACAGAACTGGGAAAAGGAGGGCTTCTGCAATATTCCTATATACTTGCAATCTGGGTCATTTGTCCAAATAAATGCTATGCATTTGTAATGGTTCTTCCATTAGTACCTCTTATGACCAATAGACCAAATAAAAAATAATCAATAACCTGTGTAAAACTCGCAATGCTATAATTGCACAGTATCTTTATAATGTAATAAAGTCAGTGGAAATACTGGTTTTAGTGGAAAAAAGCTTACTAGTTAAGAGGCAACATGGAAGGTTGCATAAAGCACACCCGTATTAAGAAATATGGCACTGTAATGTGCCAATCAAATTCAAAGTTTGACTAAAAATTATTTTATAGATATTACAGAATAAATTCTGGGGGCTTTTTCTTTTACACTAACAACATACATATACAAAGTGGCCTACAGAAAGTAACAGTTCTTCATTAAAGTTCTCGTTTGTCGCTTTAACTTTAAATAGAATGGAAAAATTTCTAATATTCATATTGTAAAAACCATGATTTGAAACATTCTTTTATATAAAGCAGAGACATCATCTTATAAATAAGGCTTGAAATTATGATTATTCATTACATTTATGTGGTGTTTCAACTGTACTACTGACAATAATTCTCTGAAAGACTTATTCGTTGAAGCATGATCAACTATTATTATTAACACAACAGCACAAAATTTTTTGATTCAGTAATAAATGATTAAATATTTTCTATGAAAGAAAGCTATAGAAATGGAATCTTGCACCATCTCTTAATTTTATACATGCAGTTCTGAATGAATTATAAAAAGCTAATTAATAATGGCAAATTAGTGCTTGCACAATAAACCTTGAAGAGTCCATCTAGTTTATAGAAAGGCAAACTCATTCCATCAAAATGTAGTCTTTCTTCGTAAGTCATCACCAGCATAGAAAATTACAGAAACTACCATAAGGGTCTGGGTATTGCAATTGCTCAGAAAGAAATGCAGTATTCAAAGAAACACATGCTCAAGGAGAACAAGCTACTTTGGAACAGAACCAAAGCAGCCATTCCACTGAGCACTGAATTGCTTGGAGCCAGCCGAAAGGAGGCACAGACAAGTATTTAGCTCCTGTCTTCCATGGGATTTAGGTAGGGAAATCAAGCAGGCAGGTTCTTTCCTCCCCTTAGGAAGGAGTCCTTCTCAGCTCTGGAGCTAAACCATCACTCTCCTGCTCCCAGGAGACTTGAATCACTACTGACACACTAAACTGAACAGCACCTATGCTAAATGGAATAGGATCACTTTTCGTCCTTTTTGTGGTAGCTGAACTATTGTCCCAGGAAGAAATGGAAGATTCACAGGAAAGGAAAGACTAACTTAACTATTTAGTATAGTTCTTCTGGCATTTATGGTTATGAAAGAGTTCTGACACCTCTTTCCAAAATTCTTTACGTTAGCAGTTACCAGACTGAACATGAAAAAAAGTTCTGGGAGCAGAGTAGATCATGTAAACTAGATTAGTAACAGGGAAGCAAGTATTTTCCTAGTAATTTATATGTAATTATTATAAATGGTACATATCTAACGAAAACTTTAGAAACCCAGAATTAACATCAACAGAGCCAGGATTTCATAGCATGAAGCTAAACTAGCCACTTTTATTTTCATGTGGAGTTTGTAATTGCTAGAAAACTGAGGCAAAAAGAAGCAGTAGTAATATGACTAAAAATGGAAGAACTGGACCACAGAACACTATCATCTTACCAACAAACACATCGTCTTTTATTCAGAATATGGGAGCCTTCCAGAACATAACTGCATTGACTGAAAGGAAAACTTGACTAAGGAATACACCTTGAACACCTTGAATGCAGTTAGTCCATATCTTCTCTCATGGATAGTGCATATATTGAAAATAAGTAATTCGAATCGAATACCAACTTTATGCTACATTTGGCAGATACATAGTTGAAGGCTACTGCTGGTAACTTTAGTGTAAAACTGACATTGGGAATGTTTATTAATTGATCACTTTTAAGATTCTAACTTTTATAATAGCTCTCTGTTAATAACGCATCTTCAAATTTGTTTAATCACATAATGGTTTGGGTTGGAAGGAACCTTCAAAGATCATCTAGTCCAACGCCCTTGCCATGTGCAGGAACATCTTTCACAAGATCAGGTTGCCCAAAGCCCCGTCCAACCTGGCCTAGAACACTTCCAAAGATGGGGCATCCACAACTTCCCTGGGCAACTTGTCCACGGTCTCACCACCCTCACTGTAAAAAATTTCTTCTTTATGTTCAATATAAACCTCTTTCAGTTTAAAACTGTTGCCCCTCATCATGTTTCTACCTGTCACTACGTGTAAAAAGTTTTTGTCCGTCTTTCTTATAAGCCCCCTTATATAGTGAAAGGCCACAATGAGGTCTCTCCAGAGCATTCTCTTCTGGAGATGCAGTACTCCAGGTGGGGTCTCACCAGAGTGGAGTAGAGGGGCAGAATCACCTCCCTCGACCTGCTGGCCACGCTGCTTGTGATGCAGCCCAGGATATGGTTGGCCTTCTGGGCTGCAAGCGCACATTGCTGGCTCATGTCCAGCTTTTCATCCACCAGTACCCCAAGCCCTTCTCTGCAAGTCTGTTCTCAATCTCTTCATCCCCCAGCCTTACTGATAGTGGGCATGGCCCCGACACGTGTGCAGGACCCTGCACTTGGCCTTGTTGAACTTCATGAGGTTCACATTAAATTACTTAGAAAAATAAACTGGTTCTTAATGTATTTGTAAAAGCTCATTTCTTCTTTTCAAAAGAAAAGAAGACCACCCATAAACGCTCATTGAACCGACTGAAATTATCACATCTCCATCCTTATCTTGTGTTTCTAATTAACAGAACAAATGGAACTATCATAACAATAGCATATGGTAAAAATGAAAAGCAAGAAACAATTCTTCAACCTCATGTTAATTAAATGGAGATGAAATGACTACACTCTTCTGTATATGTTCAACCACTCTTTTTATTTCTTTTAGTAACATCTCTTCATGCGGCTTTTTTTTTTCCTTTAAGCCCACTCATTTCTGCTCTTTAAACAGAACAAGAGAGCAAAGAACAAGTGATATCTGGACACCAGAGGAGATGAAAATGCAGATCAAATAATCATTCATGTGCATTAAGCATTCTAAGTCTGACAAATTTTAACTTTGTATTTGCACGTACTGGAACACCATAGCAGACACAAAAATACAGAACAAAGAGCAGATTAGTTGTTGCACTAGCCCCAGTACTGAAAGGCTAAGTCAAAGTATGACTCAAATAGTAATTTCAGAAAGCCAGTACAGATTTAGGTAGAATTTTAAAATATAAAGGCTAAGTATAGCTAGTGCATCTACAACTGAAAAGTGGCATTAAAAATAATTTTAATAAACTGCTGAGCAGCCTTTAACTTCACATCAACAGCAAGTCAAATGCACATGGTACTAAATTATGGTCACCTTAACTACTAAAAAACCATGTGAGGATTCTGAACAAATCTTTAAAACAACAAATAGAATACTGCAGAAGAACAACAGCAGGAACAACAACCTGCATGATAGAAACTATTTCTCATTATATATTACCGATCATTCTTAAGTAATGGTAATCAAAGTCTATGGACTTTTAAACAAAATAAAAACCATTTCGCTGCTTAGTCCATTTGCTCTCTAGTTAATTTTCTTACCTCTTTTTTTACCTGAGAACCACCTTAAGTTGATGAAGTTTCTGACAAAAAAGAACAAGTTTATTGTTCTTTCAAAAAATTACTATTCTTTTTACATAGCGCTAAATCTTCTTCTTACTGTGAATTAAATTGTTCCATTCCAATCTACATGCTCTCAACATTAAATTTACCCATGACTAATTTGTCTTACCTGACCTAAAAAGGAGGGAACAAGGGCTCCTAAATTCCTTGTACAGACCATGCAGTCACATAGCTTGGGTATGGAGGGGCTGAACCTCCAAAGGAGTTCTGAGTCCTGAACACCTAAGAGCTTGCTTATAAAGCACTAGACAGTTTGACAGTTTGACTTTTCCCCGTCATTTCCTTGTTTAGTGTATTTGCAGCACAGCACCAAGAGCGTTGCACCCACTAGTATGCAACAGGTTCAAAGTAGCCAGCAAGCAACAGATGCTCTGTGCTTCTGTGGCAGGCAGGGTTTCTAGACAAATGTATCTCCAGCCATCCCCTGGGGTGCCCACAAATCCTGGATAAATGCTCAAACTCCTCAAACGGGGAACAGACCTAGACAAATTTTATGTATGCTAATCCTACTAAAATGCAGTTTGGCCTTTGGTAAAACACGTTTTAAAACTTCATGAGCTACATTCCTAGAGTAAGCATTTGCCAATTAACCTGTATTAGTAACTCAAAAAAACCCCAATCAGAAGTGCCTCTGTTATTACTGCTAAAACCACTAAACTTGGTTGATTGTTGTCCTGATTCAGAAATTTTCGTAACATTTACCTATCAAATTCAGAAGAATTAGCTCATAAATATAGTGAGCATATATTATGGCCAACCACTTAAAACTGACAATAATCTTGAATATCCCAGAAAATAAGATAGGTAGAATAATACTGGAAATGCATATTTTGATTTATTAACCTGTGTGTTTCATAAAAGTAAGGAGTTTTCCTGAAGATACTGTTTGCTTGCTTGGTTGCACTTTAAAACTGTAGTTTTTTTCAGGACAGGTTTACTAAAAATTTTGTTTCTGCCTTTAAGGAAAGTGGTATCTCTCTCTGATAATCTCCTGTGACAACCTGTGATAATAATAAACAAATTTTGTGAAGATTTTGAAAGTTAAAAAGTAAACAGGGGGAAAGAAATTTTTCCCTACTTGTACCATAGTATGTGTAACCCAGGCTGTGTGCATTGGTAAATCCATGGCACTAACAAAACAGATTAGATTACAGCTCTTTTTCCTGACTTGACATCTATATGACTCATTTGTATTCAGCTTTCTAACTGAAACAATGAAACAATGAAATCTTCATATGGTAAGACATTGCTACATATATCTTCTCTCTGAAATATATTCTCTGAATCACTATCAGCTTTGTACACATACCTTAAGAATAGCTGTTCCTATTCACTGGTAACCACCAGTGTGTCTTTCAGAGATACACTGAAGCTACGTTGCCATCTATAGTAATTAGAACGGTACTAATCCACATAGATGAGCAGGGATATCCTTTATCCAGAGTTAAAAAAAAAGAAAAACAAGAGGTAGGGATAGCACTTCTCCAGAAATAATTGTTTCTAAAATTATTTATATTTTGCAAGCATCACACTATCATTTAATGAATAAATACCGTACTCTTTCTCAGTAATTGCAATTACCAACTAAGACATTACACAATACAGTTCTAATAAATTTTAGTTATTCAGCTATTACTTTTCCCCTTGGTTTTATTTTCTAAGAACACAAGAGTTCTAAACAGGCACTTCTGATTTAACATTGATTTGACAGTTACAGAAATTATTAAGCACTAGAGCATTTATGAGGCTAGTGTAAATCACTAATGCTATTACTTGCTCTGATTTTTATGCCGTTATTTTCTTGGCAAACAGAGCCAGGCTGAAACACATTCCATCAGGACAGAATGCTGGGACTTTAATCCTATTTTTCCCCACGGTGCTTACAATACTTTTCTGGGATTTCCCAAAACGAATATTCTATAGTTTTATATCCTGAGTTAGGTTTTTTTTCTTCCAGTGTTTCTTACATATCATGATCTTGCAGAAGTGTTTCAATTAACTTGTGTTTCAGAATAATTTTCCCAGTTTTGGAAACAGTGTAAGATTCCTATTCTATTTAAGCTTCCTTAAATCAAGTCGAACAGAAAAAAAGAGCAAAAAATACATAAATGACACCTACAATAATAATGGAAGATTTTATAAATAGGTTTTGAGCTTACTCGCGTTGGAAGAATGTTTTTAAAGACAAATCTACTTCTTGACCTGCAAGATTGCAACTGAACAATTCACTGTTGACAAACCTCTTGAAGACTTGAGAGAAGAAAAAAAATCTTGAAGATTGAGAAATGCCCCTCAGGTCTCCAGTAACAGCACTCATCAGAACAGTGCTAAATATGAAATGGGCTGATTATGTAAGTGAAGTGGCACACAGTTCACCTACAAATGTTCTCCAACACAAAGTGGAAGTCATCAATATTACAAATGGAAACTTCTTCTGTAAAGTGGATTATCATCATGTTTATGTCTCATATTTCAGCCATATCATTGTAGCAGGGTATATACTGTGATATTCTGAGAGAAAAATAGGTGGAAATTAAGTACATTCCCTTTGATACAAACTAAGTATAAGCAGCTCCACAGCAGAGTCAAACTGGAGAAGAAACAGAAAAAAGGAATGGTAGGAACAGAAATAAGGTACCCCAAGAGCACAATGCCAGATAATCTTCCATATTTCAGAGAAGCAGTCCAGGAAATTAGTATTTTAATCTACAGAACTCTAGTTTTTCTCCCTTTATTATCTGAGAAACCAGTGGATTTTTCTGAAACATACTTCAAACGTAACTTCTTTGTTGGCCATGCAAGTATCTGTAAATTTCAGACAGGATATAAGCCTCGCAGATTGGTTTTTGCCATGATTTATTTGCACATGAATTATGCTCCTTATAATGCAAATTAGTACGGTGAAAAATCATTATTAACTTATATTAATAGCAACAAACTATACAGATCAAATAATGTAGTACTTATTTTTACCCAAATGAACAGAACAGTTTTGACTTAGACAAGCAATAATGACTTCCATTCAGAAAATCAGAAAATGTATCTTTTTTTTTTAAATTGTAGGGATCACTCCTGTTGATACTAAGCACCATATACACTTAAACAGCTAGCATTTCCAATAATCAAAATTACAATAGTAAGAAAAAAAATATTTTCCTTACCTATGTATACAATTTTTAGATTCGAGATATGCCATACCAGAAGCAGCATCTAATGAAAATTTCACCAACTGTTTGGTTTTTAGCTCATCCTTCTTTTTTCTTAAAAAGGACAGGAAATCACCTCCTAGAAATACAGACAGACGGTCAGTGAGACACAATAGACAGGATACTCACATTTAGTATTCTCTCTTTAGGGGTGCAAGACCAAATAAATGCAGCTATTAGCTGTTCTCTTCAGCTTTTAGCTGAGGTTAGCCTAAGAAAAAGGAATGAACTCACCTTTCAAAATGCAGTTTCCCTAACTTCCCTTAAATACCAGGTGCTTAAAAGTGAAAGCTGCACAGCATGTTTTTGACATACCCAAAATCTTCAACAGTGTACATTAAATACATTTATGTGAAAATTGTCGACAAAAACAATTGATAATTTGTGATAAATATACTTCTCTAATCACAGAACAGTTGCTCTAGGGGCTTATAAAAATTGTGAATAACAAGGTTAGTTCCTATTAGTTACATGAGAGTAACTGATTTTTAATTGATCATTTGCAATGGTGTTTCTCAAATTCTACACTGATGTGTTTGGAGGGGTTAGAAAGTGGTTTACTTCTTGGGGAATGTTAACCACATATTTGACACCGGCAGTAGAAGGTGAACAACTTCTACTGTGACTTCACAGTCTTCTGCCTTGGAGGAACAAAGTTGCTGTCCCCTTGTCTGCAGAGGGGAAGGGGTCAGCATGAAGGATTTCCAAAAGGGAATTTATGTTTGCAAAAAAAGTTTCTGAAAAACTGATTTAGAACAAAGATAAGCAGGGGACACATTATACAAACACTACAATGCCATGTTCTGATTGATACAACTGTACGAAAGATTTCTTTCTAAGATATATTTTATTGT
The DNA here is from genome assembly GCA_009819775.1 of Phoenicopterus ruber ruber. Taxonomy (NCBI): domain Eukaryota; kingdom Metazoa; phylum Chordata; class Aves; order Phoenicopteriformes; family Phoenicopteridae; genus Phoenicopterus; species Phoenicopterus ruber. The sequence goes on along the minus strand of CM020246.1, from coordinate 62,162,293 downwards.
TCCAGGCAAAGATAAAAAAATCATCGTGGAGCTTTCTACATCATACTATTTATTTGCTAGAGTGTAGCCAGCCATTGCTCTGGTCTTTGTTTCTTTTCACTTTGCACTGAATTGACTATAGAGATTCTCTCTTGCAAATAATGCATTATTACACAATTTTATATACTGGCTTTCTTAGCAATGTGAAAAGACACTATATATTAAAAGTTTCATATGGGATTTTCTTAGGAGGCCATTTCTGTTTATATTTCATACTGTAAGAAATAAGAGAATATTAAAGAAAAAAGTCTGCTGTTATGAATTGTAACTGCATTGCCCTTCAAATATTAAGTTGGAGTAATTCTAAAATGGATTAGCGCCTTAATTGCCAACTGCTTTGTTTATTCATTTTGCCTGGGATCAGGTTTCTTTTAGTACAAATGATCTGGATATGATGGCTTTATAGGCTATGCCTTAATGAAAACTCCCAGAAAATGAACACCTGATAAACTACAGATAAAAACCACTGTTTCCATTTTGCTTGATTCCTTTTTTTGTAAACACAGTAATACTACAAGGAAACCAGAAAACACTCTATTTTCACAGAATCATATAATAGTTGAGGTTGGCAGGGACTTCTGGAGGTCATCTGGTCCAACCCTCTGCTCAAGCAGGGCCACCTGCAGCCAGTTGCCCAAGACTATTTCCAGATGGCTTTTGAATATCTCCAAGGAGGGAAACTCCACCACCTCTCTGGGCAACCTGTGCCAGTGCTCGGTCACCCTCACAGCAAAAAAGTGTTTCCAGATGTTCAGGAGGAACCTCCTGTGTTTCAGTGTGTGCCCATTGCCTCTGGTCCTGTCAGTGGGCACCACTGAGAAGAGCCTGGCTCTGTCCTCTTTGCACCCTCCCTGCAGGTATTTATATACATCGATAAGATCCCCCTGAGCCTTCTCTTCTCCAGGCTGAACAGTCCCAGCTCTCTCAGCTTTTCCTCATAGGAGAGATGCTCCCGGCCCTTCAGCGTCTTTGTGGCCCTTCACGGGACTCTTTCCAGTGTGTCCATGTCTCTCTCATACTGGGGAGCCCAGCACTGGACACAGTACTCCAGGTGTGGCCTCACCAGTGCTGAGTAGAGGGGAAGGATCACCTCTCTCAATCTGCTGGCAACACTTCTAATGTAACCCAGGATACCATTCACCTTCTTTGCAGCAAGAATACATTGCTGGTGCATGTTCAACGCTTGGTGCCCCTGAGGACCCCCAGGTCATTTTCTGCCAAGCTGTTTTCCAGCTGGGCAGTCCCAAGGCTGTACTGGTGCCTGGGGTTGTTTCTCCCCAGGTGCAGGACTTTGCACTTCTCCTTGTTGAACTGCATAAAGTTCCTGTCAGCCCATTTCTCCAGCCTGTCCAGGTCCCTCTGGATGGCAGCATGACCCTCTGGAGTATCAGCACCTCCTCCCAGTTTGGTGTTAGCAAACTTGCTGAGGGTGCACTCTGTCCCATCATCTAGCTCATTAATGAAGTTGTGAAACAGTATTAGACCCAGTATTAATCGCTGGGGTACATCGCTAGTTGCTGACCTCCAATTTTCTTAATGCTCTGATTCCAATTAAACAGGTGAATAAAATTATCTGATACATTCTTTCTTCAGTGACAAAGTTCTGGCAATTTTTAAAAATCAGTGCACATAACAGCAAAACACAATCTGTTTAAAGCATATACGGTCTGTTGTCAATTTGTAAGAGTAACACAGTGGTTGTATAATCCACGTAATCCAAAATTATGGATCATCTAGGTATTTAAAATTAGACTGCCAGAACACATTGTTAAAGTGCAAGGATGAAAGCAAAGCTGAGTGATCTTTTTTCCTCACAACGGAGTAATGCTCCTGTGTTGGGCCAATGAGAACCCCTCAGGTGAGCAAGCCAATGTTGCATCCTGGGTATACCAATAGTGCTGCTAGCATGCACGGAGCTCACAATGCCCTTTACTCCCAGGGTGGGTAACACACAGATGGAAAATCAAGAGCTGACTGGATGTCCTTGACTCCAAAGCCAATTTGAAATACCCTCTGTTTTACAAAAGATTTACACACATTACACGTCTGAAGTCTGACAGGGTGCATCTTGGGATACTGAATTTTAAATTCTAACGAAATCTTAAAAGAACAGAATACTATTGCAAACTGGACTGGGTAACAGTCACCTTTCCTTTAATCTGAGAGGTTACTGAAGTAGTTTGGTAACTGGCAGAAAGTAGGTATTGCCACAGAGAAAGAAGATAAACACTGCAATAAACACTGCATTGAAGTATGTGTCATTTCTTAAACATATAAACAGCGTTATTCTGGTTACCATAGACAGTTAACAATAATTTTTAGGTAATTCTCTCCTCCAACGCATACAAACAAGTTGATGAAAATTATTTTGTTTATATACTGAGAACTCACTGCTCTGTACATAGGTATCATCTTTTAATTAGTAAGTATGATTACATGCCCTTATGACTGTGAGAGTCTTCCAATCCTGACAAATTGTGGCATTACTTGAATGAGACAGTAAATCAAGGAAGCTTACAGAAAAAACATATAAGACCATCCTAAAAAACCCCTACCCTCAATCAACCAATGTTCCGATATTGAAGATTGAGAATATCTAACAACTTACTGCAGGAAGAATTGAAAAGACAGATAAGCTCAGTTTGATATACTAAAAAAAAAAAAAAAGATGCCTTCTCACACAGCCATACTAAAAATGAAGGAACAAGTCCTAAGTGAGAAAGGTCTATTTATAAAAAGTGTTATATGAACATCAGTGTGAGTCTAAATTCATATTCCTCGTAATTTGTATAAATTCTTTGTACAAATGAGTTACTGCTCTCCACAATCAACAGTAAAAAATCTGTTCTCAAATAACAAGCTACTAAAGATAACAAGGTACCAAAAGAAAAGCTAACCATATCCATTAAGAAATTTTGAAATAATACGTGTTACAAATTTGTTTCTAATATGCTCAGGCAATCAAATTAAGATCCTAATTTTCATCAGTTAGTTTCTGAACAGGATTAAAAGATACTCAGTTCCTTACATCAAAATATGTCAAACTCACAGAGCACAAGCTTGTAACTACCCAATGGAATCATACCATCAGGAAGTAATTTACACTTGCTAATTTTCAGGGTTTGGCATGTACTGTATGAACTTCTAGAGTTTTGAGCAAAACCAGCACAGTATACCTTGAGCTGTATACAGTGTATTTTATGCCTATCATCAAAACACAGTTTTAATAACATTATCTTAATCTGTCTCAGAGTCTCAACAGTGAAAAAAAGTCAGCAAAGTTATGTTTTTGCTAGCAGTTCTGCTTTCTTGTATCTGTCCTTGCACAGAGATGACGACAAAAATGTCTCTTAAATACTCTGTTCACTACTGATTTGAAAGCAATGTTAGTTGCAGACAAAATAAAAGAGCAAAGTGATATACATCTCATTCCGTACAAGATATGTCATTTTAGGTTAAATCTGATTATCCTTATCATTGTGATACCAACATAGGATGAAGTGTCTGCCCTTTAACTAACAGAATTACTCTTTCTAGTAATTTCTGACTTTTACTGTCTACTGGGGCAAATGTTCTAGCTATTCATCTTCACAGGAAAGCATTCATATGAATACTTTCTGAGGTAAGAGGATTTCACTACAAAACCTTCAGCATAGAACTGTGGCTACGTATTATCTTCATGTGCTTCTTAAAACAAGTTTAAATATAAAAAGCCCTAATTCACTATTTGCAGCACATAGTGTCAAAACATTATCTCCAATATAATAGCTGTTGATAAAAATGAAATAAACAGACCAATTAGGCTATGAAACAACTGAAACAAAACTAGATGACTACATAATAGTAAGTAATGCTTTCTCTTATATGTGAAATTTCCATCGTATTCTACACAGCTACCTGTTATTCCAGTTAATGGCACCCATTTGCCAACCCGATAGAGTCTCCAGAGAGGTGTGCTGCTTACCAGGGGCTCCTATCTGGGATGTCACCGAGAGACTACCGAGCCTCGTACAGTCCACTGACTGTTGTCCTGCTGTTTCACGTGGCAGTGACACAGGCAGGAGCAGTCTGAGGAGCATATGGAAGGATTACAGAGCCCTGGGAGCGGCGGTAAGGGACTCTGGAGCACAGGTAGTTTTTTCATCAATCCTCCTGGTCAAAGGGAAGGGGTTTGAAAGGGCCAGTGGAATCTGGCGAATCAACAAATGGTTACAGGACTGGTGCCACAGCCAGGGGTTCGGCTACTTAGGCCATGGGACTCACTTTGAGAAACCTGGTCTGCTGGGGGCTGATGGGGTCCATCTGTCAGAGAAGGAGAAGAGCATCTTCGGTCAAAGGCTTGCCAAGCTGGGGAAGAGGGCTTTAAACTAAAGTTGCTGGGGGAGGGGAACCTCAATCCATCCCACTCCTACCAGTTTGATGCCAGTGCCAGCAAGGGATGCCCAGAGCCTGGAGAAGGATCACGGGTCAGCAGGAGAGCACCTGAAGAGCAGCACAAAGGAATTCCAGCCACTCCAGCCAGTTACTCAGCTTTACTGGGGGCCCAACTTAAATGCCTCTATGCAAACACACGTAGCGCGGGGAATAAACAAGCCCCTGAAGGGCTATGATCTTATTGGCATCACAGAGACGTGGTGGGATGGTGCCTCTGACTGGAGTGCTAGAATGGAAGGATACAGGCGGGAGAGATGAGGAGGGGGCATCACCCTCTATGTCAATGACCAGCTGGAGTGCATGGAGCTCTGCCTGGGGTTGGATGAGGAGCTGACCGAGAGCTTATGGGTCAGGATTAAAGGGAGGGCAGGGACAGGTGACATTATAGTGTGGGTCTGCTACCAGCCACCCGACTAGGAAGACCAAGCAAATGAGGCCCTCTATAGACAGACAGGAGCAGCCTCACATTCACAAGCCCTGGTCCTCATGGGGGACTTCAACCACCCCGATATCTGTTGGAGGGACAGCACAGCAGGGTATAAGCGATCCAGGAGGTTCCTGGAATGCATTGATGATGACGTCCTTCTCCAAGTGACAGAGGAGCCAATGAGGAGAGGTGCTATGCTGGACCTTGTTCTCACCAAGAAGTAGGGGCTGGTGGGCAATGTGAAGCTCAAGGGCAGCCTTGGCTGCAGTGAACATGAAATGGTGAAGTTCAAGATCCTTAGGGCAGCAAGGAGGGTGCACAGCAAGCTCATTACCCAGGACTTCAGGAGAGCAGCCTCTTCAGGGATCTGCTTGGTAGAGTCCCATGGGACAAAGCCCTGGAGGGAAGAGAGGTCCAAGAAAGCTGGTTAATACTCAAGGATCACCTCCTCCAAGCTCAGGAGCGATGCATCCCAACAAAGAGGAAGTCAGGCAAAAGCGCAAGGAGGCCTGCATGGATGAACAAGGAGCTCCTGCACAAACTCCAACACAAAAAGGAAGCCTTTAGAGGGGGGAAGCAAATTCAGGTAGCCTGGGAGGAATACAGAGAAATTATCTGAGCAGCAAGGGATCAGGTTAGGAAAGCTAAACCCCTGATCAAATGAAATCTGGTCAGGGACATCAAGGGCAACAAGAAAAGCTTCTATAGGTACATCAGTGATAAAAGGAAGACTAGGGAAAATATGGGCCCTCTCCAGAAGGAAACAGGAGACCTGGCTACCTCGGATATGGAGAAGGCTGAGGTACTCAAGGACTTTTTTGCCTCAGCCTTCACTGGCAAGTGCTCTAGCCACACTGCCCAACTTGCAGAAGGCAAGGGCAGGCACTGGGAGAATGAAGAACTACCCACTGTAGGAGAAGATCATGTTCGAGACCATCTAAGGAACCTGAAGGTGCACAAGTCCATGGAACCTGATGAGATGCATCCGCAGGTCCTCAGGGAACTGGCGGATGAAGTTGCTAAGCCACTATCCATCATGTGTGAGAAGTCGTGGCAGTCCAGTGAAGTTCCCAGTGACTGGAAAAGGGGAAACATTGCGCCCATTTTTAAAAAGGGAAAAAAAAGGAAGACCTGCGGAACTACAGGCCAGTCAGTCTCACCTCTGTGCCTGGCAAGATCATGGAGCAGATCCTCCTGGAAACTATGCCAAGACACACGGAAAAACAGGAGGTGATTGGTGACAGCCAGCATGGCTTCGCTAAGGGCAAATCGTGCTTCACAAATTTGGTGGCCTTCTACCATGGTGTTACAGTGTTGGTAGATAAGGGAAGAGCAAATGACGTCATCTCCCTGGACTCGTGCAAAGCATTTGACACTGTCACGCACGACATCATTGTCTCTAAATTGGAGAGACATGGATTTGACAGATGGACCACTCAGTGGATACGGAATTGGCTGGATGGTTGCACTCGAAGAGTTGTGGTCATTGGCTCGATGTTCAAGTGGAGACCAGCGACGAGTGGCGTTCCTCAGGGGTCAGTATTGGGACCAGCGCCGCTTAACGTATTTGTTGTGGACGTGGACAGTGGGATTGAGTGCACCCTCAGCAAGTTTGCTGATGACACCAAGCTGTGTGGTGTGGTCAACACGCTGGAGGGAAGGGATGCCATCCAGAGGGACCTTGACAGACTTGAGAGGTGGGCCCATGTGAACCTCATGAAGTTCAACAAGGCCAAGTGCAAGGTCCTGCACATGGATCAGGGTGATCCCAAGCACACATACAGGCTGGGCGGAGAATGAATTGAGAGCTGCTCTGAGGACAAGGACTTGGGGCTGTTGGTTGATGAGAAGCTGGACATGACCTGGCAGTGTGTGCTTGCAGCCCAGAAAGCCAACCGGATCCTGGGCTGCATCGAAAGAAGCGTGACCAGCAGGTCGAGGAAGGTGATTCTGCCCCTCTACTCCACTTTCATGAGACCCCACCTAGAGTCCTGCATTCAGCTCTGGGGCCCCCAACACAAGAAGGACATGGACCTGTTGGAGTGAGTCCAGAGGAGGGTCACGAAGATGATCAGAGGGCTCTCCTATGAAGACTGGCTGAGAGATGTGGGGTTCTTCAGCCTGGACAAGAGAAGGCTCTGGGGAGACCTTCTAGCAGCTTTCCAGGGCCTACAAGAAAGTTGGAGAGGGCCTTTTTACAAGGGCATGTAGTGACAGGACAAGGGGTAATGGCTGTAAACTGAAAGAGAGTAGATTATATTAGATCTAAGGCAGCAATTCTTCCCTCTGAGGGTGGTGAGGCACTGGCACAGGTTGCCCAGAGAAGTTGTGGATGCCCCCTTCCTTGAAGTGTTCAAAGCCAGGTTATATGGGGCTTTAAGCAACCTCTTCTAGTGGAAGGCGTCCCTGTTCAAGGCAGGGGGGTTGGACTAGACGATCTTAAAAGGTCCCTTCGAACCCAAACCATTCTATGATTCTATGAACATTACCAGGAAATGAGGTTTGCTCCAACCACTCTAAGTACTACAGAAGTAATTAGACCATTACAGTATTATCACCAAGTAGATATTGACTGCCTGTTTTTGGTTTACAGGAGGACAAATAACAGTACTGCAGTGTCTGCCTAATATGACAGAATTATTTTACTAAGTAGATGACAAAATGTAGTACATAAGCAGAAGCTCCATGATAGCAGCGTGCTATAATTGGATTCCTGAAAACAGCCCTTCATGCATTTCACTGTGAATGTGAACTATTTCTCATTATATGCAGAAATTTTAAGAGAGTAAAAATACCACATATCAGCATCTCCTAGTGTTGACCATACTTTACAGCATAAACTTTATGCTGTATGTTAAGTAGTATTTTATAGCAATATAACAGTTCACTTAAGAGCGCACACAAAAGTAAGCTAATGTTTTGCAAGAGAAAAAAAAACTATGTGATCTATGAGAAGAAATCAAAATACAAAAAAAAGCAATGAAATATTTTAAATCAGTTTACAAAATATTTAATTATGGCAATCTCTGACTTTAATGGCATTTATAATCAACTATGAGTACATACTTCAGTGTTCTCCTGAGCTGGTGCCCAAAATGGTACCCACCTACTTGTTCTAGGCACTCTTGGCATTATTCTGGTAACAGTATTGACACTGAACATAATTAAAATATAGCTTTGAAATTATGGTTGGAAATCTCACACTTATTGATATCTATATATATAGACATACATTATTTATATGTTATATCTTTATATAGTATCACACCATTTTAACAATAAGTAATAATTATACCAATATTAATAAATGTGTTATCATAATAGCAATTATTAAGAATGATATGGAATTATATATATTATTATTTACACATAAGTTTTAATGAAGTGGGATAATTTCCTTTATTAAACAGCCTTGTTAAGTAGCAGTTTGTTTAAAGGGTCCACTTTATTCTTGTTACATTTATACACACACCAATCATGCAGATGCAGCGTGCTTCTGGCCATACCACTTAATGGTCACCTAACACAAAGGAGCTCCATGATTCAATATTTGTAATTGCTCTATAAACTATTTTAATATTATTGAAATGACCTTTATCTGCACCTGTAAGTATTTATAAATTTGAGGATTCATATGGTCAGTCTTTTGAAAATTTAGAAGAAAATTAGAAAGAAATTCAGAGTTTCTTTACTGTCTAGTATCTTAATCCCATATACATTATCAACAAAACAAACCCAAACACAGCTACTTAAAACTGAATTTGAAATAGTAAATATGCATCTGTAGCAATTCTATAAGATAGTTTTTTAAGAAAGTAAGCAGTTATTTGACAAACTATTAAAAATGCAAGGATTTAGAAATGCTGAAGCGCTCATTTTCCTTAAAATAGTGTGCCTTCACTTTTCAACTTATGGATCATTTATGTGTAATGCAGTGCTTTCACTTTTTTTTTTTAAATTTTACATAAGTAGTAACAGAAACTGTAATTAAACCCAAGGTTTTTCAACTGCCTACAGAGTACTATTGCGAAATCCAGTTAAAACTTCATTTTTCCAGTGAAGCAAAGCAAATAAAAGTTGCTATAATCATGCAAAGGTTTGCCATAGTAATGTTAACAATGGTAGTAATGAAGTATGAGTGGAAATGCATGCATGTGAAAACAAAAGATGAAAACCAAGAGTTAAAAGAATGGCATGCATGGAGAGCCAAGGACATGATTAGCAGCAACAAACAAGGTAAACACAGAGAAGATGTTGTTTGCACCAGGACTGCGATGCGGGTAACTTTTTAGCAGAAGACCTGTGATAAGATCACAATGGAGATGACTCACTAGCACAAAATAATGACACTACAATAAAAAGATGATGAGAAGGTTACAACACATTATATGTGCTATTTCACTTCCTTTTAATGGGATGACAGACTATAGACATACAATATTCAAAATGAGGAAAACACCAACAATGGTCAGCAACCTTGCCTTAGATTTACAGTGGATCAAATAAGCTAGAGTGTGAAGCCAATGATCCTACCACATTAACTACTTATTCCCAAATGGCATAAAAGCCTGTCCAAAATCAAGTCTGTCATCATCTGTCAAGAAGAAACCAGAAATCACAGGGAGACATCAATAGCCAGCATCCCTTGTCCTCTGTGCTGCACAAAACAATCCTGCCCACAGTACTTGGACTCTGTATTTTGGTATTGTGGCTATGAGGATATAAGACTATGAATGGGTAGATACAACCTGCTTCAGAAATTAACTACAAGGAAAATCATCTCCCCCCAGGAAGTCTTCCACTGAGTTTTGTTTCATTAATTCCTATAATTGGACTATGCTTAAAAAACAATAATCACCAGCCTTGAAAAGGATTCCAGATTAGAAAGTTGTGATAGCCCATGTGAAACAGAACATACATGAAGAACAGGGCGTTTTTAATCTAAAGAAAAATAATGAACATTTTTTAAATGCAGACACATTAAATAATAGATATTTTTACTTAAAAGTTGTTCTAAGTAAAGCAAAAATAATAATATGAAGGAATACCAACAAATAAAACTAAATAAGTGAGATGCATACAGAAGTTCTTGCAGCTACCAAAGAAGTTTGCTGATTTTTTATGTTCGGTTGTTTTTATTCTGTTTTCAAGCAGATTTTCTAGTTTCATCTACTTGTTGATTTATTTTTGTACAATCTTGAGACAAAATATAGTATCATCAAAGCCTAAAATATTCTAAAAGATAAGAATCAAACTCTAGTCTCAAATGTTACAATAAAAGCAGACTGTATAGTAGGGCTTTGGTCTTGTTTTATCAAATAGAGAACCTCTGAGCCAAAAGGAATTTTTAATCACTACCACCTACACCCCAACAAAGGATTCTGACTGTTCCTCCTCTTCTCTTAATATCCTCACAGCTGGAAATCATGAATTGAATAGGAAGGCAGAGGCACATGGGAGTGTACAAGACTAAGAAGAAGGGAAGGGAGGAAGAAGAAATGGGGTCCGTATGTGTGCATGTGTACTAGAAGAGGTCTGGGGGGGAGAGGGTGAATTTGGACATATATATGGAGAGAAGGAATCCATGGGAGGGTGTCTGGTTCATAGGGTGACATGCCCAGCAAGAGAGAAGGTGGCAGAGGCAGAAGCACAGCAGGTTGCAGAGAAGCAGAGACAAATAAAAATGGAAGCTGGAAGCTTAGCTGGGTGCAGGGGTCATATTTGTGTGAAGAGAAACTGTAGGGTAGACAGAAGGTGGCTTTAGCAACAGCTGGATATTGAGCCAGATAACTTATTTAACTAGAAAGAAAAAGAAGAATTGAATGGAAAACAAAGCCAGACATTCACCTTCACTGTTAAAAATCTGCACCTTATTGCTAATTTGAATTTTTCTAGAATTTAACCATTTTCTTTTGTTGCATTGACTTTTGACAGCGTGCAGTAAAGATTCAGGATGTGACAGCAAGATAGGACACAGATCTGAAATCTGCTGGCAAAAGTCAGCTACTGAGGATGCACAATACAACCAATGGGGCAGATCATGCAAAACTTTATCTAAGTTTTAAGGGATCTCAAAAGAGAAGCAATTGGAAAAAACCCCGAATGATCTCTATAGAGATCTCACTGCCTCCAGAAGCAGGTAATAGAAAAAACCACCACCACATAAAGCAGAAAACACAGCAGCTGAATCACATAACGTGAAACCAAAAGTTAACGTTTTTTTCAGCATCGATCAGCATTCCAGGCCTGTGTATGAAGTCACCTGCACCTGAGAGACAGCAGGGCTAACCTTAGGCTCAGGTAAGCCATAGAGTACACATACTTCAGCTACTCTTAGCATCAGCTCTTCTTTATTCAAGATGATAATTCATTTAGCAGAAAAGCCCAGATAATACGGATATTGTACATCATATCAACAAATAAATTATGCATACCTCAGCCTCAGCCCTGAGACTTTTGTTATAAATGGGCTTGTTGGCATCAGTGCAACTAACAGCAGAAATACATGGAGTCGGCTGTGATTTGGTGCTATACTCTAAAGTATCACTAAATACAGAAAATAAGAGTAATTCCACAAATGTCAGTTAAGATTTAGTAGGTTGTACCAGCTCTACCTCAGCACCAGCTATAATGGATCTGTAGGTATTTCTCCACTCTATGCCATGTAGCCCTCTTTTCCAACAAAGGTCAAAAAGAGGGCCTGATAGGTCAGGCAGAATACTGGGCTTTATTTGCAAATGCTCCTGACCTAAAACACCCTGCGGAAGTAAAAAGTGCAGTAACATACAGAAAGTAGCAACGGAGCCACCATAATTTCAGAAAAGATGGAGTGAGTAAGCCAAGCTGGACCAAAGCCAACTGTAGGTAAGATAGCATGAACAGGGTGCAGAGGTAACCCCAGACCTTGGGATAAGAATGGCTTATCAGATCCTGTTACAGGCACCACAGAAATGGCTTTGCTCTTTCTGAACGTGCCTAGGAGCCAGTGTAGCTGAAATCAAGCAGTGCTGCACCTGAGCTAATAAAACCTGTCACCTCTTAATTGTTTCTGCATCAATGGCATAGGCAATTTGCATCCCAAATGACTCAGTACAAATCTGAACAGGTTACCTTATCCAGTTGCAAAAATGGATGTTACGACCTTGCTGAACTCCACCTGGAAGGCTAGGTACATATGTCTAGATATAAGCTGAACATACATAGTTGAAACCTAATTCAGACAGCCTTACCATACTATTAGATTACTGGATGTTTTCATAGCTGTTTATATGTACAAGCATAGCTTAACCTGTTTCCACCTGCAAGTGTTCAGCAAATCTACCCTAATGTATGTCAGCATGAGCCTAAATAAAACAAGGAACACAAACTCCGTGTCCAGTTAAGTAGGGGTTCCTTTTTTTGCAACCACATATCCATTATGAAATAGGAATTCCACAGTGGTATCAGGAATGCAACTAGTATTCCAGAGAAATGTCTATAATGCATTTAGTATTAGAGTGAAAAATGTCCAGAAATGCCCACTGGGGAGGGGGTGTGGGAAACACACTCAGAGCAGATCACTGATAGAACAGACTGAATAAGGCCTATGGCCACAGAATGGATTTGGAGATGAGAAACAGCTCTTGGAAAACTGTTCAGAACTGTATGAGGTAAGGATCTGGTACAGAAAGGAGATCTAGTTTTCATAATATCATTATACACAACATACTCATAATATATTATATTATCATAATATATATGCTAGAGGAAGCTAAATTAAGATTCAACAGACAAGCCAGATTCTTGAATTGCCTATTTTTGAATGCCTGACTTAGCAAAAAGAAAATTCTTTCAAAATATTTCTGGGTATGTAATTTTAACATTTTTAAAATTTAATGCTTATCAATATCTCAAGGGCGGGTGTCAAGAGGACGGGGCCAGACTCTTTTCAGTGGTGCCCAACGACAGGACAAGGGGCAACAGGCACAAACTGGAACACAGGAAGTTCTGCCTGAACATGAGGAAAAACTTCTTCACTGTGAGGGTGACAGAGCCCTGGCACAGGCTGCCCAGGGAGGGTGTGGAGTCTCCTTCTCTGGAGATACTCAAAACCTGTCTGGACGCAGTCCTGTGCAGCCTGCTCTGGGTGAACCCGTTCCAGCAGGGTGGTTGGACTAGATGATATCCAGAGGTCCCTTCCAACCTTTACCATTCTGTGACTCTGATTCTGTGATTCTAAAAATGTTTAAATATATAAAAACCTGAAACAAAGTAGGCTATCAGCTTGTGATTAAACAGTTCAACAGCTAAAAGGAGTAGGTCACAAAAAATGTGACTACAAGCTTCCTTCTACTCCCTTGAATCAACTGTTGGAACACACAGAAGATGTTTGCATCTACTGTCACTTAGATAAATCCTTCCAGAGAGAGCTGGTGCAGGCGTGATGATGGTGCTTATCCCAACAGCTTGGGCAGACTCTTTTTGCTGGAGGGACAGAGGCACCTTTGAAGGTTCTACAAGATAAACTGCTGAAATAGTTGCATGAAGTGGTAACTGCACCACAGGACTATACATGTATCTTCAAAATGCCCCACTCTAGAACACACAATTCATGAACATGCAAAGTTCCCACATCTAAATTAAACTCTCCTTTCAGGGCAAGCTAAAATTCAAGTAAATTGAAAAGAGCATAAAGAACGAGAAGAAAGAATTTTGTGGCTTGGGATTGCTTTTTGCATCTTACAGATTAAATTTGATTTTGATTTGGTTTTCCCCTAAACCTAGGAAGAGAAAAAAACATTCCAAGTTTAAAGGGACTCCTGCAAATTGTTTTTGATTTCATGGGAGATTGCATGATAAATTAAGAGCAGAAGAAAATACAGTTCAGTGATCCTGAGTGTTTCAGTGAATTAAAATCTCTTATTCTCAAAGCAGAAATACCATAATAAGATCCATGATCACTAAGAGAGAAGTTGGGACCAGGAAGACAATAGTGAGGAAGGGTAAAAGAAAAGGGTATTCTAGTTTCTTCTTTTCCTGTCTTTTTCCATGAAAAGATGCTGAGTTCACTCTAAAAGGAGAAAAGAACAGGGAGCAGGTTTTCTCAAACTCTTCACCATTTTCCTGATAATCTTCTCTACACCCCATCAAAATCCAGCATCCATTTGTCTCAGGTTATCAGTCTGGACTCTAGCCAGCTTACAGATAATGCTAGCCGTATTCCAGGCAGTCTCTCTGATCATCATCTAAATTTGCTAAAAATGAGCTGTTATGAAAACTCCTTATGCCCTGTGTGGCCTTAAGAGACGCTGGCAAATTGTGCTTTTCCTGCTCTGAATACCAAAGCAACTCCTCATAATTACTTCCCTTTCTTCAGTTTTAAGGTCAACAACACAGGATAAAGCACAAAAAACCCACTGGGAAAACAGGCACAGAGCAAAGAAAAATGAATAAATTAACCTGGAAAATATGAGTAAAATTCTCAGTTTTTTAGATTGATGTGGCATCACAGAAAAGTTACGTACTTTCTTACACAGTACTGTAAACCATACTTTTACACAAAGTTCTGCTCTTCCTTATATTGGAAATCATCCCTAAATGCTTATCTACATTAGAAAATTCCTGTTGTGAAGGCTACAGACTGCATTCACAGTCTCAAATATGCAGCAATGCTCACCAAACAATTTTAGGACTAGTATCCCACCTTTACTACATTACTTTTCAGTCATGTTAGTCAAGTCCATATGACAATACAAACTCATGGCTCTATATTAACATCAAGTGTTTGGCAAACCTCAACGTATGGGGTTTCTTTTCCCAAAATTCACTAGCAATTCTCACTTTAAATTCTTCTGTCTTTCTTAGGATAAACTGATATTTAAAATGTATCACAACAGATTATTAAAAAGTTACTGTATTAAGTTATGAAATAATGCAATATTCATATTTTTAGATCAGAAGATGTCAGAAAAAAACTCCATCAAATACCATGTTTGCAACAAATCTTATCAAAACATCTGAGCTGACATTCCATTGTAAAGTAATAAGAAAAAAAGGAAGAATATTACAAAGAAAATAACTTATCGCAACCTATATGATTACCAGAGTTCTTCATAATACTAACAGGTTCCAACAGCCTAATTTTTCTAAGCAGAATTTTTGAAAGGTATGAAAATCTTGGAGAGTATACATCAACTTAAGAGTTGTACTCTGCTTTTCCTGGAGCTGATCTGAATAATTTCTACTCCTTCAACGCAGGATTTAAAATTCACTGCATGATACTGCAATTACAGTAAGATTTATTTCACTGTATTGTAAGATAAAATATGCCTTTTTGGCATGGAGTTCTCATTAGCTACATGCTAACACAGCATCTGAAATCTGCTCTTGGGCAGTGGAGACAGAAGAAGAAACTGGCAGCCAAATACTGGTTTTCTCTATTCAGTAGCCTCAATGGAGCCATAATCAGCAGGGAGACTTTACCCATTGTAGTCTCTCCAGGTATTGCTACAAGGTAAAGCTCAAGGTCATGAACCAAGTTTACGGGCTCCTTATCTGTGTAACAGCTTACTATTAAAACACAGTCCTCCACTGGATGCATCCCACTTACTGTGCATATGCTGTGCAGATGATCAGCAAATGCTCAACAAATTAGATGGTGTGGCTAACGGAGCAGAGAACTCTACAAGAAATTACACTGATTCTGGATCTCACATCATGCACTTTCTGGCTCAACACATCACACCACATGCTCAGGGAGCTGAGATTACTTGAGTCTCTGTATCTAGAAACCAGCACATCTGACTTACCACGTGAGTGCAAAGAGCATGCGCATATATGTTGTTCAAGCCCATCCTACATTAAGAGTTCTAATAGAATGTGAAGAGTAGAAGCTAGCAATATGAAATCAGAAAATACGAGCAAAGGTAAGCAAACAGCAGAAGAGAAACCAAAGCCCAACTTCTATTAGGAACACAAAATGCATGCAAAAAAATCAGCATGTAAATGCATGGGTGTTGCGCTCCTCAAATTTTCTTTCTTTTGAACAGCCTTAATATTTTCAAACTGGTAACTACCAGTCACAGCGAACGAGCCATCACTACCAAACAAGAAGGGGAAATCTCTATGAGAAGTTCTCCATTAAAAAAATGTTGTAATACAAAGACCATTTCCAAATACAGATGTTTTCTCAGTTCTTAGTCTACTAAAAAATTCACAGAAAAAAACTATGTCACTGTAAAATTCAGGTTAATTTTATTACACAGTAGTTGAGAAGCCACACAGCAACTTCAGCATTGGGCCCTTGTAAGGATCTGGGCAGTAGCTCCTTTCAGTTAATATTTCAATGTCATTTAGGTAAAAAAGAACAAAATTAATTATTTGCAAGAGGGCTTTGAAGGCTATTACAAATATACCCATTATGCAATCACAAATCAACATTTTAAAACCATCTGCTTTGCTAAATTGATTTTTCACAGCAGCTAGCTAGCATAACTTAAGCCTGCAAATAAGATTTTTCTATAGATCTCTGTTAACTTACAAATATATAAAAGTTTTACAAGAAAAAATATTAAGGACTCATGGACTCCATTTCAATGGCTATCTTGGCAATTTTGGGAAGGGGAGGGGAGGAGAGGGAGAACAATTTGCTCAGGATTTCAAAAATCATTAATTTTATTTTTCGGTAACTCTCATCGTGAATTCCTGAATGGCCGTTTTAATGTCACATCTCTTCTATACATGTAACTTTCCATTTATATATGAAGGACACTGTTGCTGCTACATGCATTTTAGCTTCTGTTTATATATGACAGGGAATATTTTAATTAGTTTATTTTTTTATCAATTAGAACAATAGCTTTTAGAAAGCAGTAATAAATCTAAATTATACAATAAATAAATACTGTCCTACACAAAATAGAAGCACATACCTCCCAAATAATGCTCTTCAGAATACTAATTGGGAGTTTCTTATTAGTAGGTAGCCACCACAGCTTACTGAGATTTTTATCTATGGTATGTGTGTCACAAAGAATATAAAGCAGTTCTCAGAATATGCTCTTCTGTATTCATAGAAACTATTAATTGTAAATCTTTACTTGGGCAACAGTACCAGTTGCTTACCTGGAAAACAGGAGAACTCAGCTCTTTAAAATATATTCCAGTAGCTTTTTTCCTATATTAAAATGCATATTGCGCAATGTATGTTCTTTAAAAGGTAAGAAAGAAGTTTATCGTGTGATGGTCATTGGGCATATTTTATTAGACAACTGTAAAACATATCTTTTTAAAAATATTTGTTATGATCTCTGATCCCTGAGAAGAAATTGTCTTTCACCAGTTTACTGAGTCTCTTAACTTGATATAAGAATCATGCGCAGCTTAATTTTTAAAAATCATTAAGACTCTTACTCATATGTTTTCAATCTAGTGGATAAAGCATCCTAAGTCCATGTCATCATCAATGGCACTATCATAAAAATATGGTTACAGTAACAAAAAACCCCAAGTTCTGTCTTTTCAGGCCTTCTGCTTTCTCAATTTAAAGGACTTTTTTTCACTAGATGTTGTCTGAGAAGCTAGAAGGACTAGAGTAACCTCATCCCAATCAAATCTGGAAAAAGATGCCACATTCTGCTTACAGCATGTTCCTGCCCTTCCCATCTGTAGAGTTTCCCGCAGAAAGACCTGCAGGACAAGACTGAGAAGAAGAGAGACCTGGCCCCTAACAACTCAGCCAATTAGGATGTATTTTTCCACATATGCATCCCTTAAAGAGAAATTATATAATACACATACGCATTATGACAGAGCATTGGAACAGGCTGCCCAGGGAGGTCGTGGAGTCTCCTTCTCTGGAGATATTCAAAACCTGCCTGGACGCAGCCCTGTGCAGCCTGCTCTAGGTGACCCTGCTCTGGCATGGGGGTTGGACTAGATGATCTCCAGAGGTCCCTTCCCACCCCCACCATTCTGTGAATCTGTGATTACATTAAGATATTTCTCTTATTTCTTGACAGATGGTGGATTGCAAAAAAGGTAGCCAAGTCTTTCTGTACTGGAGTAATCTATGATGGATTGACACTGGGTGGACATATACAGTGAGATCAGTATGACCAACAGCAAGTCAGTGAAGAGTAAAATGATGGTTCTGCTGCTACCTTATTTATTATTTCAGTTAAACCTTGCTACATCACCCATCTTGAAATTTCTTTATCAATGTGATTCTTACTTTAGGACACGTCACTTGTTATGTTAATACATACACCAAGAAAAGGGAACTATCTACAAAAGATAATTGTTTTTGACAACTTGCTTTATTTCTCTGTTATCTGTTGGCAACATCTGGATTATTTTTGCATGTAACAATGGATGCACAGATGCTTAAATATGCATCTAACACCTCCTCTATTGTTTTCACTGATGACTTTATCCAGATGCATACTTTTTAATCCCATGTACATTTGCAACAAAGGCAAAAGATTTCTCTGCAGAGACATTTTATGACAGAATCACTAACAGAGTAACACCTCTCTACATAAAGTCTTAAGTTTCAAAATACATTTTTAATACCTGAACAAATTAAAAATCTGAATTGAAATCTAAATCTGGAATGAAAAGCAGAACTAGCCGCTACTGAGCCATGCCACAGCAGTCTCAAAAGATACAGTTAAGTGTATAGCCTACATGTATTTGGGATATAAAAACAGTAGAAAAAGCGCAAACATTAAACAGAACTCAGAAAACACAGGATAAATTCCACATGTTATGGAGATGTTTCTAATTTTTTCCTCAGGGAAAAAACTGTCATACATTTATTAATTACACACCTTCTCAGCCATGCATTTACAGAATACAAGTCTAAGCAAAACCACACCATTCTTAGTTATTGAAAAGAATGTCAAGAGTTAAACTGCTTAAACACCTTCAAGCATAAATATGTTTAAGGCAAAACACAGACAAAGCAGATACTGAGAAAGTTAAGCGTTGAGTGCAAGTCAACAAACCTATCACTATTCTGTTCTTCAAAGGGCAGCATTAAATACCAAATCTGAGCACTAATTATTATTTTAGGTAATCTCATCAAACTTGCCATTAGAAAACAGAAAACCAGTAACATTAGAAACACTGCTTCTCTGAACTGATCTAAGTAAGTGCTTTGTTTTTCCTCTGCCAACTTCTTCAGAGTTGGCATCCTTATTGTTTCTAGCTGATTTGGTCAGTCTCATGGTCTGCTAGCCAAGCTGTAAAAGTATATGGAAAAGTGTGATGCCTTGGACATAGTACAGTGTTTATGAGGGCAAGCAAGCACAGAAGCCAGTCAGAGGACTTACAGACCAGCAAAACAGGATATGAATTTATTAAGTTTCTTGCAAATTCAAAGCCAGAAGACAGAAGAATTTTTGGATAGACTTGACTGCAAAATAGGCAAGAGAATGAGAGAAAGGTTCTCACTAATTCCTCCTCAAATTGTATGTTTCAACAACTTGTCCTAGGTTCTGAAAAACTTGAACCAGAATGATAAAGGTGTTAAAAGATCAGGATTTATTTTTATCTTCAGAGATGTCTGGAGAAGCTGATTACCAAAGTATGCCTTAAAACCCAGGACACTGCTTTTAGTCTCCATTTTAACAAACTTAATCACATGTACAAATATAATAATCTAATATAACCTAATTGAATAAAAGCAGAAAATTCCAATAGGTCAAAGCTTTCATCAGTGCTCTTGTACTAAAGCCAGTACTCAAGAATTATAAACAATCTAAGTCTTCATGAATGAAACGGTTCTTAAAACAGCTTGCTGTATAATTTTGAAGACAAATCTAGTGATACATAAAGCAAATACAGTGTTGCATATTAAGCAGTACTAGAGGCTACCAAACCCACACATTTTCCAGCTGCTGAGAAAATCAACAAAGAGGTAAAATTGCCCAAAAGCTGTTATCATCCCAACAATTTGAAATTCTCTCCAGCCATTGCTGAATAGCATGAATTCAAGATTCCAAAAATAAATCAAGAGCAACCCATAAACTAAACAACATATTTTGGCAAAGAAAAAAACTCTTATATTACCAAAGATGATCCAAATCTGATTTATTAAAATTGAAACATTACCCAGCCATGAAGTTTCTTTAAATACAAGCATCTTAACATTCACTATATAACTCTATTGTTAAAGGAAGTACCATGTAGTATCTTGTCAGGAGGAAAATGAAGACAGAACTTTCAGCAAATTCTGTTGTCTTGAATAGTTACAGAAAAACTCACAACAGGTTTGTGGAGCTCACTCCACTCCAAAGCTAGTAGAACCCACTATTTCCAAAGATTTGCACCACAGGGGACTTTTGAGATAAGTCGTAAGAATGCAGATAAAGACAAATAGAAGGCAATACATTTTATATTATGGAAATAATACCTATGAAAATATGTTGCAAGAAAAAGGAAAAAAATTACCTGGAACAAGTTCCATAACAATATAAATAGGTTGTCGTTGTGTGCAAACTCCAATAAGCTTTACAATGTTAGGATGATCATACTGTTTGAGTATTCTGCAAAACACACAGTAAGTTTATTATATTAATAAACGATTGTACAAACTGATTAAATATTATAAGAAAATATCTTAAACTCTTAATGTTATTTTAATGGAACATGTCTACTGTTATCATAAAGAAAAAAATCAATGTAACAGATCAGTCATCATTCTGTTCGAAATGGGGCATACTGATTCACTAATAAATCAATATTGAACACTATGTAATTCTTATTGTAATTTTACCATTTATCTACATAACATTTGTCTATATAACTGAAAAATGGCCTGACAGGTTTGCAGTTTCTCAAGAACCCTTGTAATTAAATAACATTTCCGTGATCAACCAGAAGCAGAGCTACATCAAAAAAAGCATGCACAGCATGCCCCTACATTTCCCTGCTGCACTTTTCAAATGCACACTCATTCCAATTTTACTTCAAGAGATTAATACAGTAAGAGATTAATACCGTAAGTTTTAGAAGAATATAAGAGCAGCAATTTTAATTTTGGGAATTAAACAAAAACATTTACATCTTCTTACACAATACTTTAATAAGAACATTTGCAGCCTAAAACAGCACGCTATGATTTATAAGTGAAATGAAGGGCAAGGAAAAATTCTACAGAGACCTTGTAACTTAAATATTTCTTC
Source organism: Phoenicopterus ruber ruber (assembly GCA_009819775.1). Classification (NCBI taxonomy): domain Eukaryota; kingdom Metazoa; phylum Chordata; class Aves; order Phoenicopteriformes; family Phoenicopteridae; genus Phoenicopterus; species Phoenicopterus ruber. The sequence continues at coordinate 62,141,227 of CM020246.1, read as the reverse complement.
TACTACTGGTTGACTCAAAGCACCTCTTCTTTTTCCCTTTTTTTCCTAGGATCAAAAGTAAAATACTAACCTATCTGGTACACGCAGATTTAGTAAGAAATAACAGATTTCATTTTTTTTCCAACTAACGCTGCTCCATTAGTGGCAGGCTGCTTAACAAATGAAACATCTCTGCAGTTGGCAAGTTATGAGCTGTTTAAAATTATTCAATAGATACAGTGGCTGATCTTCATTCTCTAAATGTAGATAGTATCTTTTGCTTTTCCATAATTATCATACTAGTTTGGGAGTAAAAATGGAAACATATGAAGCTTCATAGCATAAAGGAGCAAGCTAATTCAAACAATTGTGAAATTATCTTAAATACACCTCTTCTCTTAAATATACCTCTACCCTGAGGCCTCAGAACCTAGCTATCTACATCAGCCTGTATTCAGAATACTTAGCATATTGTGGCATGATTGTAAGTTGAAAAATAAGTATGCAATCACATGTCCCCTGACACAGCATAATATACCTGTACTGGAGTGAACTCGTCTTACAAAGAGAAAATTACTAAATGGGTCTATATGGTAACCTAGCCACATTTGATCAGCTCTCTTAGTCATGCGTGTAAGGTAGGATTTATGACCGGTATAATCACATTTAAATTAACAGCATCTTCCAGTCGTCTTATCCTAATCCTCATGGCACATCTCAGAAGAAGTTCTAAATGAAAGCACTTACAACAACAAAATTCTATTTTATAGGCATAGCTTGCTTTGCTGAAGAGGTAGTTTCAGCAAGTGCAGATGCTACTGCATTCATACGTTAAAAATGCCTATGTTTAGTTACCAGGGCAACAGTTGTGGAATGTATTGAGGGAGAGAAAAAAAGGAGAAAGTTTGACTACTGCTTCTTTGAATTTTTCCGAAGATCAGATTTGGTAAATCCATCTAGTAATAAAACTTGAAAAAAAACCCCACAACAAGTATATATTTCAATTAAATTTACAGAACCTACCTGGCTTCTGAGAGAAATTTTATTTTCAATTCCTGAGGAAGATCTTCTTTACAAGTTTTTACAGCAACCGGAGTTTTATCCTTTAATGTTCCCTTATACACCTCACCAAAATTACCCTGAAATCAGAAAAAAAAAAAAAAAAATCATGCTAAGTAAACAAATCTTCACAAATCTCCAGAAAAATGATGCAGACAGCTAATGTAACTGTTATGGAACTTTGAAATGTGTATATGAAGCCAAATGAGGTCTTCTCCCAGTATCTGCCCCTAACACAATGCAGTTCACACAGACATAGTACACCTATTATATGGACACAGCATATGAGTTCTACTTTGACCTTCTTGGAAAGAAAAAAAAATACATTAATCATTTAATTACAATTTTCTCGTAAAACCTCCTAGAAACAGACACTGATAGTAGTACATTTTTTTTCTTCTTACTCTTGCACTCTTTCATTGTATTTTATCAAGTTTTTAACTTGCAGTCTGTAAGAAACCAAAAGATGATCTGTGAAACTACAAAACACATTGAAATAATGTAAAAAAATGTAAAAAAAAAATCGCACATATACAAGAAAGAAAAAATGCAAAATAAGAAAAATCAAAACACTGAATATTAATTTTGATCATAAATTAAAACCACTGCAAAAAAAAAGTATTGTTGTGCCTGCCCTGAAAAAGTTACGTGATCCACAATTTTTTTAAAAGCTAAGCTCAACACTGGTCTATAAAGGCAAGTACGTAAGGCCTCACATTTGGACAAGACTTTAGAAAGTAGCTCCTTTTACAATCAGATTTTTTAGGTCTTCAACAACATATCCCCAGGGTAAGCTGTTTATTTTTTCAGCTTTCATAGAAGAAAACTGAAATAATAAAGACCACAGAATAATCTCCATCAGATGTATTTTTGACTCAGATAAAAACAAAAGGAAAATTAATTAGGACACAATTTGAAGGAAGAAGGAAATCGTGGGGTATATAACAAAACACTGGTATCAATGAAAAATAGCAAGAGAAGAAAAAAACCTGAAAACTGAAGATCTCATACTTTTTTGTTAGGTTTTGTATTTCCCAAAGAATAAATACAACTCAATTTTAAATCTATGTCTGACAAATTTCCACATGAATTCCACTTCTATGTCCTGGTATCTGGGGCTGCATGTGACTTCCAAAACCAGGAAAACTCTGCTGGAAATGTCTTCCTTTATTCCTGAGTGATGAAGATTTCATTACATCATGCATTTGAATACAGTATTGCCAAAGGCAGAAGATAGAAAAGGGAAAGAAGAAGCTCACAGAAGGAAAATAGTAGTGTGCTTCTAGTAACAAGGGAAGAAATTTAGGCCTAAACATGGGTTTCCAGTATTATTTTCTGTACCCTAGGATAAGGAAGATATAGCTGGCAAGCAAGGCATAGAATCTATGACAGCAATCTGCCTTTCTAAAATAGCACTTCTAGACGCCAGGACACTGGCCTCTGATATCTAAAATGGCATGAGGTGCCCAAAGGTGAGAAGCTGAGTCACTCCCAACACACTCTTCCTCTAGCCTTCTGGTCAGAAGTATTTAACGGTGAAAGCTGAACCCACCTTAAGGACTACTTAAGTATAGAAAATGCTTTTTTGCTTTGTTTAAAATATTTAATTATTATTATATATATGATTTTTTAATATAATGTGTTCCTTTCATATAACTTCCATTTTGTGGGGTATTACAGAATTCATACTGAGTAAATAAACAGACCATTCACTCCTGAGGTGAAGGAAAATCTTCATCTTTTCTCAAGTTTGCATCCTCTTATGCATTAAGCTTTCAAGATTTTCCTCCTCATCTTATCCAGGCCACTCAAGACTTTCTAGACCCTCAGATTTCTCACTTCCATGGTGAATGGCTGTAGGTTATTTAACATCTTCTCATAAGGATGGTGATGGTCCCATCATTCTTATCTTTTTAGAGATGGATGCATAACAGATTTATACTGTGTTCCGAGAAAGTTTTTATCCTGTTCTGTATTTTTTTACAGAACATATCCTTCTATAATCACTTTTAAGCAGAGTTGTCTTTATTGAATGTTAAAAATGCTTTGTGCCAAAAAACATGCAATACACATGTAAAATCAGTTTACTAAATTAATCAATTTTCAGATTGCTTTAACTGTCTTTACTCATCAAGACTAATTAATATTTATTTTTTAGCAAGACAAAGCTTTTTTAATGCCTGAAACATCTTTATTTTTCTCCCTTGATACTATTCTGTTTAAGAATGTGAAGCTGTCACAGTACCTGTATTTTATGCAGACACAGCTCTGTCTAATGGTAGATAGTACTTCCTGTCATCTTACGCAGCCGAAGAGATTTTATCCTGCGTAAAACAATTTTCTGACAGTATTTAATTCCCCCATTTCTTGAACAGTCTATCAATTCTTTTAGTGCGTATCATAGTAAGAAGGTAATTACTGCTTTCATTTGTCTCCACCTCATTTAAGCCTATTTTTCAGTTTTTGGGAAATCTTCTGGAACATTGTGTCCAGAGTGGCACTCCCAACTGTCTTTGTAGGTGCAAAGGTGCTAAAAATGTAAGTGAGGCACGGGCCCTACCTGATTTTAAAGACTTAAAGCTCCTAAGCAGAATTTGTGACATAAACTACACTATAGAAGAATTAATTTAATACATACATGATTGTGAAGTTATCTAACATTCAAGAAATCATACAAAAGCAACGAACATTTGTTTTAACAAATATTGATTTAATCATCTCGTTACATCAAATTTTATACATAAATACATAGATTTTATACATAAATACATAAATATAAATCTATTTATACATGTTTTTATTTCTACTTTGCAACATTTTTTGTAAGCCTCCACAAAGTAAAACAGCCACATCATGCTTTATAGAAATCTAGTTAGCTTAAAAGCCTTCCAAAATAGAAAAATATATATGCTAGCTAAACACTTTCAGCACACACCTTATATCATTTACCAGTAAATGTGATTTACATTTATTTAAAGCACAATGCTGTCTTGTGTATTGAAGTAAAAGAATTGATATAAAAATTGCATACCACAATAATTTAAAAGATAAGGCAAATAGGAAATGTATAGGCTTAATGATGAATATATACTTATTTAAATGTTATTTAGTTCACTTAATTACTTACTTTGCCCAGTAATTCTCCCAGTGTGACATCTTCATGATTGAGAACCCACTTCTTATCCTATGGAAAGAAAAGGAAAGAAGAATTTTCAGTCTGTGCAAATATGTAAGATACAGTTTCTGTAAGATACACGCCAGTAGAAATGGAGCTAAAGAAGCATTATATTCAGACTGCTCAATGAAAATCATGCCAGGAAGTTTTAAATCTAAGTGTTTATAAAACAGAGTTTAGAAAACTTGCTATGCAATAAAATATTGGAATATACCATATAGCAAATTTCTATCAGAAGATTAAGTCTACAACATGACGGTATGTATACAGATAGAGCACTATGCAAATTTTCACACAAACTCTGGAAATTATATCTAGCACCCTGTTTTTAACAATCACCTGAGTCAAAATCGGATAAGAAAACTTCATTTTAGTATACGAAATAACTTATTGCTAGATCAAAACAACATTTTTCTCCTCAGTGTACATGAAAAAGAACCGATTTTTCTACTTATTAACAAGACACATTTGCATCTCATGTAATATTTCTTAGTTTGAAATATTACAGGCAACTACTTGAAAAGACAACATAACAAATGCCAGTTAAAGCATCTGTTCAGTGTTGATGACCAACACTGCAAATACTCTGCAACAGCCTAAAGACATATAAAAAATAATTATAAACTTGCTGCTACACAGACATATTTAATAAATACTTAGCTAAAATGTTACAGTAGGATATTTTAAGTCTAACCCATATTTACTATTTTTCCATTTTATTTCTCTGTTAGCACCTCATCTACTTATCACCTCACAAACACTATTACTGCTCCTCATGTTAGTGGTAAGGCCCTACGCATTTTTCATTACTAATGAAAAAGGCAGATATCTAAACAAGCGTATACCAGCTCATTAAATCATTTCTCATTAAAGCTCACAGAAAATCAAGCCAAAGATGCTGGCTTTGAAATACACCTAATATTTGAGATTACCAAGTTTTCTGGACCATGGAGGACCTGTGGTGATCATGACTGGAAGACTGTCATACATCAGTGTGTTAGTGATCCACGCAACAGCTAAGCGGAGTGAGCCCAGGGCTGTGCTGTGCTGCACCACCTCCCTTGGCCGCAGGCTGAACTCAGCCACCACATTGTAACAGAGCCCACAGGCAGAGCCCATGGGGTACCAGCGATTATGCCACCTGCGTGGCCTTGCTTTTATCCACAAGTCCTCCAAGAAGTTCTCATGTGGACATCCTTTCTCTTTGCCAGTAGAAACAATGAACAGAGTTCTTTCCTTGTAAGAATGTCCTGATATAGCTTGAATGACCAAAATGTGAGAATCTCTGCTACAGGCAGGGACTGCCCAGCATGCTGCATGTGGATAAGTGGCCCATTCATTGCTACACCACCCGCAGCTCCCACCATCTAAAGGGATGCAAGATTTTCTATATCATTCCCTCCTTACAGGGTTGGCTCTAATAGACAGTATTTTAAATGATACCTTACAGAATCTGAGTACCTTCCTTACTGGGATCATAACAGCACTTCCTGGTGCAAAACGGGATCTTTCCAATGTGTATAAATACCTGATGGCAGGGAATGAAGAAAAGGGAGCCAGGCTCTTCTCAGTGGTGCTCACAGTGACAGAACAAGAGCCAATGGGCACAAATTAGAAAACAGGAAATTAGTTCCGAACATGAGGAAACATGTTTTCAGTGTGAGGGTCAAACACCAGAACATGTCACCCAGAGAGATTTCAGAGTCTTCATCTGTGGAGACATTCAAAGCCCAACTGGACACAGTCCTGGGAAACCCACAGTAGTTGAACCGGCCTGAGTAGAGATGTTGGACTAGAGAATCTCGAGAATACCCTTCCAACCTAAACGAGACTGTGATTCAAAGACAGAGAAAAACTTCCTGTATGTAAATAGACCATAGAATCACACAATCATTTGGGTTGGAAGGGACCTTTAAAGATCATCTAGTTCAACCCCCCTGCCATCTTTCATCTTTCACTAGATCAGGTTGCTCAAAGCCCCATCCAGCTTGACCTTGAACAATTCCAATGATGGGGCACCCACAACTTCTTTGGGCAACCTCCTGCAGGGCTCACCACCCTCATCGTAAAAAATGTCTTCCTTGTATCCAATCTAAACCTACTCTAAATCAGTTTAAAACCATTTCTCCTTGTCCCGTCCTTGTTCTGGTCATTTTTGTGGCCCTCCTCTGGACCCACTCTAACAGGTTCATGTCTGTCTTGTACTGAGGACCCCAGAGCTGGACACAGTACTCCAGATGGGGTCTCACCAGAGTGGAGTAGAGGGGGAGAATCACTTCCCTCACCCTGCTGGCCACAATTCTTTTGATCCAGCCCAGGATACAGTTGGCTTTCTGGGCTGCAAACACACATTGCTGGTTCATGTCCAATTTTTCATCCATTGGGATCCCCAAGTTGTTCGCCTCAGGGCTGTTCACAATCCCTTCATCCCCCAGTCCATCTTGCTAGTGGGCATTGCCCCAACGCAGGTGCAGGACCTTGCACTTGCCCTTGCTGACCTTCATGAGGTTCACATGGGCCTTCTCCTTAAGCCTGTCAAGGTCCCTCTAGATGGCATACCTTCCCTCTAGTGTATCAACTGCACTACTCAGCTTGGTGTCATCTGCAAACTTGCTGAGGGTGCACTCAATCCCACCGTCTATGTCATTAATAGCAAAATTGAACACTACCAGTCCCAGTACAGACCCCCTGAGGGACACCACTTGTTACTGATGTCCATTTGGACATTGAGCCCTTGACTATAACTCTTTGGACGCAGCCATCCAGCCAATTCTTTATCCATTAAATAGTCCATCCATCAAACCCATCTTTCTCCAATTTAGCAACAAGAATGTTGTGCAGGGAATTTGCTCTCTTGTGATACAAGCAACTTGCCTGTAATATGCTAGATCAAGCCATGTTATCTGCCAGGTATTACATAAAAAAATTTTCTGCCAAAGCCTGAATCCTAAACTGCCTTTAACACATTTTCAAATTTAAAAGAAAAGGTAGAATGTATAATTATTTTTTTTTTTAGTTATTAGTGAGATAGATAACCAAAAAGGGACATTTTGACTCCCTAGGTAAGAAAGCCATTTTAAAAATCACATACATATCTCTCGGCTGCCATGGCTGAATTCTAGGTCACTAGTACAGAACACTGAGTACAACCTGAGTACAAAGCTTCATGAATGACCTTTTTGTAACATCTTGAGATCATCTTAAGAGAAGGTGAAAAATATATATATTTTTTTTTTTTCAAACTGTTAAAATTCTTCTTCCCCTTCAGATGGGGGCTAAATCTTTAACAAAATGCTCCCTACAGGCAGCACTGTGAATCAGCACTATTTCCTTTGACCTACACAACCAGCAAAGTCTGCTGTCAACTCCTAAGGCAGGTGGAGGCTTGTACTGACTTATGTCTCCCTCTTTTTGCAAGGAGAAAACCATTCAGTAGGTAATCCAGAGATGTTCTGGGTAACTGAAAGAATGCAAGGCGTACAGAAGAATTATGCTGCACAGTGCTCTTTGCTGGGAAGGTGGCTACTCATTACTATCCTCCACATTTTCTGACTGACATGAACTCAGCAGAGAAAAAAAAGGGAAGGGATCATTGCTATTGCGATTTCTATGCTTTTTTCCTTATGTATAAAGTCACAAAATCACATAAACTATTGCTCCTGTAAGCTGTGCTCAGTGCACTTTCTAGAGACTCTGTGAATGCCTCTATTCACTCAAACTTCCAGCACGCAGCTCCTGTCAGCCCCAGCATAAAAATTCCTGTACCACACCACCATGCTGTGTGACGCGATCCACGCTTTGCCATTGGGTGGGGCAATGGGAGACTTGCGAGGAAATTCTCAATAACCATCAATTGATTTTTCTCCTATAGACAAGATCCTTGATTAAAACTACTGCCTCACTGATCAGACATCATTAGTAATGTATTTCCTTCATCTCCTCCTTTTGATTTTGCTAAAAATCATAAATATTCTGTTCACTGAAGATTTTCTAGGTATTTTTTGCTGATTGGATGCCTCATTCAGAAGCTGTTACACTACAAAAAGACACAAAGTGCCATCAAACTGCACACTTTACCAGTAAAACTCAAGTTTAAGAAAACAATTTGCAAAGAAAGCTGAAAAGAAAAAACCCACAAAAATTACTCCTTGGAGGTATTAACATAATGATTTTTAACATTGAAATAAGTACTGTAAAAGCCAAAAAGTTATAGAATTAAAATTTAATGTATTTTTTACAGATTAATTCCAAGGATTCAGTACTTCAGTGAATGACTTTTTGAAAATATTGACAACATGGCATTTCAAAGGCTTGTTTATGAAAAAAAAATCTGATGCATAATCCTTCAGAGGACTAATTAAAGAAAATGGCACCATAAACTGGAATCAAATGATCTGTTGAAGGTTTTGTTGTCACTGTATCAGTGCATTAATCACTACCTGTACTTTTCCTTTTATGAAAACTTTCAGTCATTTATTATACCAGTGTAATCCATCCAATACATTATCATGGTTCTGCCAGAATTTTCACAATCAAAGGATTATTCAAAGTTTGATTAGCTTTGTTACTGAAGTTCTCATTGTTGGTTTAGAAAAGAAATCTTTATTGATAAGCATATGCAAACTGTGCTGCCCTGTTAGTATCAGTTTCAAAAGGTATCAATAAGTAAATAGTCATCCCAATGGTACACAAATTGAGAGTTTGCTGCTTATGAGAGCTTTCTATGAATGGAAATCTTTAATTACTTTTGTAGGTATACAAACTAAGTCTTAAATTTAGGAGATTCATCATGTGTCACTTCTGTGGCTACGTGGCAGAGCCAGCAGAATGAAAGGGACTCAGATGCTGCTTCAACAATCCTTTCTGCTTCTATCTGGAACCTTTTCAAAACTGCTTCCTCACTACTCATCAGGCACCACCGGCACAGACATCAAAAGCAGACAGCTAAAGAAAACAATACAACCCTTGGCATATTGCACTCTTTTTGATCACACTTATCATTCACTGAGTCATTTAACTTGTGTATTTACAATGGAACCTGACACCAGGAATATTTGCCAGATAATCCATGTGAGATCAGCACAAGATACATACTGTAATGCAATTAACAGAACAGAAACTGTAATCCAGAACTCCTATCTATCCAATTTCTCTCCCCTCACACATAAGCTTTTCTGTTACGTTCCTCCCTCCTGGTTTCTCTCTCTCAGGTTTAGTGAAAGCCTTAAGGACTATAAAAACAGTAATTTTTTTCCCACTAGGAAGTATCAAAATACAACTCTCCTCCCCTCCTTCCTCTGCCTCTTATATAGCCTTCACTTTGTGTGAGTGTTATCACTGAGCTTCCGGATAAAAAGATGGCAGCCTTCATACCTCATCCTAGTCCTCTATTTAAAAAGTAAACTAATTCACTTGAGATTACTTTTTGAAAGAGGAGAAAAAGTTTGGGTGCTGCAGGACACATTTAACACTGTAAACCCTATGCAGAGAGAAGTGCCTAGACCCTAGCACTAGCTATACCTGTAATTTTCTCCTAAGACTGTAATTTCCTCCTAAGGTACGTGACTCCTCATGCACTGAGAAGAGAGGCTGGAAACCTAAGTCAGGGCTTTGTATACTGTGATGGTAATGAAGCACTTCCAACTATGGTCCCTAAGTCCATCTGTGAATTCAACTCTGAACCTGCAGATGGTCCCTCTGTCCCACCGCACTAGTCAAGTTGAAGAAAGCATTTCAAGTAGAAATATGAAGTTAAAAAAGGCTGGAGCTTCACATGTATTACAGTTTTATCTAGTATCTTAAGGCACTTGTGGAGCGATATAACCCTTGTTAAACTGCACCAAAGCAGCTTCTTCAGCAGACAGGAAGAAAGAATCTAACAGAAGAGATGCTGTCACCTACATCATACCAGTGTACAATTCTGGCATCAAAAAAGAAACAAACCCTATTTTCTAATTTGCAATATGTTAGATATCCATTTAAATACTGTATCTAAACAAAGTGTCACTGGTTCAGATAATTACCTTTCATTAATAAACTATAAGAAGAGCACTGCAAGGTGGACAGTAACAAGGATAAATAAGACTGTTTCTACTGCAAGTACGATGTCTCATTAATTCTGTTCAAATTCCACTGAGCTGAGTATGTCACCATTCGATATTTTTGGATAGCTGCCAATAATTAAATAAATCAATTAAGCACACAAAGGTATGGATGCATATTAGCATACTGTAAACAAAAGTTAAAAATAAAGTCATGTCTTTTTTCCACATGATCATAAACTTCATGATCTTCTGTAAGTACCTGATTCTGATTGTGAATAGACAGTATTTCTCCAGTTGTTAAACGCTATTACTCTACAGATTAATCACGTGTGAGAAAGATACTGAAAGTTACAAAAGAAATGTGACAGCAAAATGGGAAATAAAAGAATAATCTTTAGTGTAGATTACATAAACAGGCACTGTAATGCCCATCAGTTCAAGTCACAAAAATTTTCATTTCAATAGGAATACAGAAAAACTGTCTGAGCAGCAAGGGATCAGGTTAGGAAAGCTAAACGCCTGATCAAATGAAATCTGGTCAGGGACATCAAGGGCAACAAGAAAAGCTTCTATAGGTACATTGTGCTAAAGGAAGACAAGACAAGGGAAAATGTGGGCCCTCTCCAGAAGGAAACAGGAGACCTGGCTACCTCGGATATGGAGAAGGCTGAGGTACTCAAGGACTTTTTTGCCTCAGCCTTCACTGGCAAGTGCTCTAGCCACACTGCCCAACTTGCAGAAGGCAAGGGCAGGCACTGGGAGAATCAAGGAACCACCCACTGTAGGAGAATATCATGTTCGAGACCATCTAAGGAACCTGAAGGTGCACAAGTCCATGGAACCTGATGAGATGCATCCGCAGGTCCTCAGGGAACTGGCGGATGAAGTTGCTAAGCCACTATCCATCATGTGTGAGAAGTCGTGGCAGTCCAGTGAAGTTCCCAGTGACTGGAAAAGGGGAAACATTGCGCCCATTTTTAAAAAGGGAAAAAAAAGGAAGACCTGCGGAACTACAGGCCAGTCAGTCTCACCTCTGTGCCTGGCAAGATCATGGAGCAGATCCTCCTGGAAACTATGCCAAGACACATGGAAAATAAGGAGGTGATTGGTGACAGCCAGCATGGCTTCGCAAGGGCAAATCGTGCTTCACAAATTTGGTGGCCTTCTACCATGGTGTTACAGTGTTGGTAGATAAGGGAAGAGCAAATGACGTCATCTCCCTGGACTCGTGCAAAGCATTTGACACTGTCACGCACGACATCATTGTCTCTAAATTGGAGAGACATGGATTTGACAGATGGACCACTCAGTGGATATGGAATTGGCTGGATGGTTGCACTCGAAGAGTTGTGGTCATTGGCTCGATGTTCAAGTGGAGACCAGCGACGAGTGGCGTTCCTCAGGGGTCAGTATTGGGACCAGCGCCGCTTAACGTATTTGTTGTGGACGTGGACAGTGGGATTGAGTGCACCCTCAGCAAGTTTGCTGATGACACCAAGCTGTGTGGTGTGGTCGACACGCTGGAGGGAAGGGATGCCATCCAGAGGGACCTTGACAGACTTGAGAGGTGGGCCCATGTGAACCTCATGAAGTTCAACAAGGCCAAGTGCAAGGTCCTGCACATGGATCAGGGCGATCCCAAGCACACATACAGGCTGGGCGGAGAATGAATTGAGAGCTGCTCTGAGGACAAGGACTTGGGGCTGTTGGTTGATGAGAAGCTGGACATGACCTGGCAGTGTGTGCTTGCAGCCCAGAAAGCCAACCGGATCCTGGGCTGCATCGAAAGAAGCGTGACCAGCAGGTCGAGGAAGGTGATTCTGCCCCTCTACTCCACTTTCATGAGACCCCACCTGGAGTCCTGCATTCAGCTCTGGGGCCCCCAACACAAGAAGGACATGGACCTGTTGGAGTGAGTCCAGAGGAAGGCCACGAAGATGATCAGAGGGCTCTCCTATGAAGACTGGCTGAGAGATGTGGGGTTCTTCAGCCTGCAGAAGACAAGGCTCCAGGGAGACCTTCTAGCAGCTTTCCAGTACCTAAAGGGGGCCTAACAAGAAAGCTGGAGAGGGCCTTTTTACAAGGGCATGTAGTGACAGGACAAGGGGTAATGGCTGTAAACTGAAAGAGGGTAGAATTAGATTAGATCTAAGGCAGCAATTCTTCCCTCTGAGGGTGGTGAGGCACGGGCACAGGTTGCCCAGAGAAGCTGTGGGTGCCCCATCCCTGGAAGTGTTCAAGGCCAGATGTTCAAGGCTAGATAATCTTTAAAGGTCCCTTCCAAACCAAACTGTTCTACGATGCTATATAGTTGCTTCTAAATCAAATACAGCAAATCCACCACATTTCCCTATCTAATCATAATCTAATCTGAAGGAAGGAGGAGGACAGAACTCTTGAGACTATTAATGCCATTACTATTCCCTCCAGAAGGAATCTGCTTATGATGTAGCCCTCTTCTTGTAACACCACGATAAATCTCTCTTTACCTTGTACCTATTCAGATTTTTCTGTTGTTACTCCTGGACCACAGAATATAAAAGTACTTTAGCCAAATCCAGTTACAGAAATTAGCACTTGAGCACACTTATTTGTTATCTTAATGATATACCTTATTTCCAAATGCAATTACTTAAGAAATCCATAAACTTTACCACATTCTACTTTATTTATGTCCTCTGGTTTCCCCCAGGAGAGGAAACTGAATTACATGAATGCCATACTTCTAAGCCAAGCACAGTAACTGACTCGGCTCAGCTCAGATAGATCTTCAGTGCCTCTTGAGAGATAACTGTTTATAAGACACGAGGAGCTACTTGGCAAAAGCATGCTTTTGAGATTCTCTATGGAAGAATACCAGGGAAAGGACAGGATATCTAAAGGATAGGAAGAAACCACCTCAAGGTGGACACTTCTTTGGAAGAAAGTAAAAGACGAGCAAGAAGCCTACTGAGACCGCTCTGGTTAGTACACAGTTGTTTGCACAGCAAGCAAAGGGGTCCCTTGTTCTGTGGCTGGGAAGGACACTACTGTCTTCTGAAGCCACATCCTCCCACCTATTTTGTTCAATGGTGTTACCATTCCCTGTTTATTCTTTGTCCTTAGTTACTCAGCAGCCAGAGCAACAGTGTGTACTGAGGGCTGACTGTTCCCTGGGTCTGAGCAGCTGTGTAGGACCCCTAGCCAGCAGGGCTGAGGCTTACCAGCCAGGACCCCTCCCCACTACCCTGAGCGGGGGAACAGGGCAGGCCAGGGGGACAGCCCTAAGTTCAGATCAGCCACGTCCGTGGTGATAAAGCAGGTCTGGGGTCAAGCTGGGAAGTCAGCCTGTGGGCTGGAGTCAGGGTGAAGGCTAGTGAGGGGGACCAGTGTCAGACACAGCCCCATGACCAGTGGGCAGGTTCGGTGACAAGGCAGTGCCGGGGTCAGTCCAGAAGCTGGCCGGGGCTCAGGGTCCAGGACCAGATGAACGGGGCACGTGGCCAGGCACAGGCAGGGCTGTGAGGCAGCAGGAGCTGGGGCTCGGGTGGGGCTGAGCAGTGGAGCCTCAGCCGAAAGCAGCTCCCATGGGACAGCGTTCGGCCCTGCCTGGAGGCCTCACCCCAAAGGGGTGACGCCTCCAGCTGAAGGCTGGAAGGAGCAGCCCTCAGCTGCATTATCGTATGTTGGTCCTGAGCCCTGGCCAGGAGTGAGGATCCTCTCAGGGCCTTTACTGAGCTCCCTGTTTACTAATAACGTTTGGAGTCCTGTCACTGTGTCTAATCTTTGGAGATACTGCTAGATCTGTTGGCCGGACACTGAGAAACAAGTTGTCAACTAGGCAATTCACACAGTGAAGAACTTGGTCAGCCTCAACACCGCCATTCCCCAATGGTCAGGTACTAGCTAGCCGTCATCATACTGAAGGTTTATATAAACAACAGTTTTGCAGTGAGTACCTTTCCAGACTTTCTGAAGCTATCCAGGATACTTGTTTGTTTTCAACAAAGATAAGCATTTTCAAAGAAAGTTATTTCAAGAGCTAACTGTAACTCACAAAAAATACCCCCAAACAAACCAGTAATTAAAAAAATAAAACCTTCAACTGTGAAAAAGAATACTTCAAAAATAATCAGAAATTTCTCTTTTTATTTGTAAAATAAAGTATTCTGGTTATGAGAAGATGTTAGTAAGTTTCATGGTTCCCTGTACCATGGTAAGTTTCAAGCCTTGAGCAATCAGCAGGGAATCAGTTGTGCATTGGTCCTTTCTTCAGTGGAGATGCAGGTACCGGAGTTGTGTGCAAGGCCACTGAGGCCACAGTATGAACAGCAGATGGTCGCTGTACAAGAAGCAGTCTCATTTTTATTCTTCTGAGCTACGAGACTGAAATGTTATTACTATTACCCTAAATTTCTTCCAAACATGTAAGCTCAAGTCTGAAGAGCAGTTTTCTTCCTGCCTATCTCCCTTCATTAGCAGAAACCACATCAAGGAAATCACAAATTATTATGCCAGGAAGAAAGCTTACAAATTAGTTGCAGTAAATTATAACAGCTTTCAATAAAATGGAAAACATAACCCAGAAAGAACACTTAGTGTTCAAATTCTCCTAGCATTATTTTTCTATAATTTTCAGTAACAATTTCAATCATGAAGAACTCTAAAATGGTGCTTTTTCAAATTAACAACCAGCAGTAAGGCAATTACATACTAAACATTTTAAAAACAGACCTTTTGGGAACTAGATATGAATTTATGAGCCTCAGCTTAAATGCTTGGTTTTAAAAATCTTACCATTTCTAATAGGAGAGAGAAAAAGGGATAAAAAGAAAATGCCACCTGTGCTTGTATTCAGTTTCAGAGTACCATCAAACAAAAACAAGATTCTTACACAGACTCTAAAGCAAGATTTGTAAAAGAGGAATAGTGAATAAATTTTGATCAGGTTCCATCACAGTGCAAATAAATAAGACTTCTATGTTATCATCACTGCTATTTACTTATCTCATGACCTCTGTCATATTATGTACTCTAGCTAGTTCAGATCACATTAAAATCATAAAGCTAGATGCCGTCATACTAATGAAGGCATGATCTATAGCAAATTCTGCCACCGCTTTTCATCTTAACACTAGATGTAATGAAAGCAAAAAAGGCTAAAAACCTCTAGAAATTGGAAACCTTAGTTGATTTAGGGAAGACCAAAATGACTCAATCTAAAGCAAAACATATTGCTTTAAGAGAACTGAAAACCTAAGACTTCCCAACCTAAGAATCTATCTGAACACAACATGAGAAATTTACCAGAAGCCTAAATATCTCTTCCCCTTTCCCCCACCTCAGTAAATTCTTCATTAACTTTCCTCTAAAAAAACCATAAAGTAGAGGAATATTGTCAGCATCTCATGAGTGTGGTGCATAAACATGCATTACGCCTGTTTCTTCATGTTGTAAGCAGAAAAAATGCATTCAGAAAAATATTTTGGAAAGCAGTATTTGCTCTCCTGCTTCCAAATTAAATAAAAAAAAATCAATAGTATGAATTAGTGCAGCTAAATACAATTTTTCCACAACAAAAAAAATGGAGAGCCAATCTTTCATTTTCAGTATTAAGGACAATTCGAGCAAGATGCTTTTTAAGGGCTAAGAAAATTATAATCACAGACAATTTTTCATCACATGGCTATTCAAATATCATTTATCAGAACTTGATGAACCATAGGAAAAAAAGAAAGAAAGTAACAGTTGTGTATATGTGGATAGGGCCTATCAATGTGGAACTGAGAAATGATCTTCTCAGAGAAGTACTATTTTTGACACCACCTATGACAGTAGATCTAATGTGCATATCAATTTCATGAATCATAAACTATGTGTTTCAAGTCCTTCAGATCAAGTACAGAAAAAAAGCTAGCTAGTGGAAAAGATTTTTCATAAGAACAAGTGAGTTTTACAAGAGGGGTTTTGAAAAACCCCACTGACAACTTCTTTAAAATTGTTTCAGAATAAAGATTCATGAGCTGTAAAAATTGTTATAGAAGCTGTTTTGCATTATTATCAGCACTGTATTAAGCCACACTGATGAAAGTCGATGTGAGCTGTAAAACAGAATAATAGTGCAGATAGGTTTACCCTCCTTGGAAAAAGTACTATTTCATCTGACTTGTTACCGTTCCATAAAAAACCACTGTGAAGTTCAACCTTTCCACTAAACTAAATTCTAAATGGCCACAAACCAAGAGGGTAGAAGTGAGATTTGCAAAAGCTACTACGCAGCGTATAAGATGCAGAAATGACCTCGGATTAACTGCACATCTTTTCTTTGAGCATTCTCTCTCGAAGATCAGTAAACAAAACGACTGTAGAAGTCAACATACAAAACCAGTTTTCTTCACTTTTTTTTGAAGGATGTGCAGTATTTCCTTAAGTTTATATTCTCTTATTCATCAAAGGACTAGAAAGATGTTGAGGATCTTTCAGAAAAAATACAGTAAATAAAGAAAAATAAAAGAGGAAAAAAACGTGAGAAGGAACAGGCCATAGAATGTGAAATCCTTAAGGACAGGAAAAGGAAAGTCAAGTTTATGTCAAAACCATTATATTTCAAACACATTAAGGAAACTTACAGCATTCCTCTCCACTTAATCTACTAAATTCAGCTCCCAAACCAAAGTACTCTGAATTACCTGTTAGCCAAATATATGCAAATAGAGAAATTATCTGTCCTTTATTAGATATGCCCTCCAAAACAGTGACAGTCTTCTGTATGCTCAAAGGCAAACAAAACTGTGTGATAACGTAGTTTTTCATTTAAACATTCTGTATGATTTAAAGAGAGGAATGCAAAGCACAGTCATATTATGCATGCATAAAAAAATACACTCAAATGGTCAAAATAGGCTAAAATATTTTCACGTATGCACAAACACATTTTTACTTCCACCCATGTGCATGAAGAGGTATGTACAGCCGGAGTTGGGGGACTACATATGTACATAAAAATGTCCAAGAGAGTCTCCTTGAACTGTGTAAGGTACTTAGCCACATACTTAGTTCCACCCTAACTTAACTTCAAAACATCCAGCTGTTTCCATTTAGATGGTTTCTTTTCCCCAGGAGATAAAACATTTAAATCTTTCTTTCGGCAACGTCCACGCACTACAGTATACTCTCTGCAAGACTGTTCCTTATGTATCCAACAGTCCTTCCAAAATAATTTCTAAATTATAATGGTTAGTATGCAATACCTTTCAAAGAGCTGCAGTTCCACATTAGAGCTTCCACCAAATCACTATTTTGTTCAAAACAAAAACCGAAGACCCTTCATTCTATCCCCTCCTAGCCACATCTGCTCATCTTGCATTGGCTTTCATAATCTTCAGATAACATGTTAAAACCACTGAAATAGGATTAACCCAGCAAAATGTAAAATAAACTGTTACATCAGCTTAATTTGTGACTGGGAAAGAGCAGGAAAAAGGCAAAGCCACATAGAAAGGAAAAGGGAGTGAGAACACACACTTCTCCCACATATACACACCTTTGTGGCACCAGCAACCTGTTTATTTGACTCAGCTATAACATGAAACTGCAGCCTTAATTTATGAGATTTTTTCAATGTGAATATCGATAAGCTCTGCCTGCATTCCATGCAAGACAGATAATGGCTCTGAATCTGAAGTCATACAATATTACGTAAATGCCAATAGTTTAACTGAAGCACGTTGCATTAAGTTTTTTGCATCAGATACACATCGCGCTTTAACAAGATACTCCTAGCTTCTCACATACCACTAACTCATTATTCAGAATAGCAAAAGCACTGGGAAATCTCTGATGGCAGAAAAAAAGTCAGTCAATGAAGGACACACAAAGCAAAGTGGCACAGACACACCAAGTGGCTTCACTAAATATTAGCAGCTTCTATTATTACTTGTGTACTCTTCTGAATACCATATTCAGCAACTATTTTTTTCTCCTGTATTAATGACTTTAGCTTGACAAAATTTTCATATGTGGTCTATAGTAATCTATTCTTTGTTGCACCTTACTGTATCTTTTGTATCTTTTTCTAAAACTCAAAAGTCGGAGAATTAATTATGCAGTGTCCTCCTCAATGTGTCAGAACTCCTTTTGAACAAACAGGCCTATAATTAAGCAAACAAATTTACTATTCATACTTTTTAATTTAAAACATGAACATAGTTAGGTAAGGGAAAAACATCTATGTCTACCACTTAACTTCTTTACCTTGCTTTTGTTAGTAGAAAAATACTGTAACTCTACAAGTTTTTCTGCCAGTCATTCTGTAAAACACTCTAACTTAGAAAGAATCGCCCCTTTTCACTTCATTCATTTGTAGAAAAGAAATCCATTGAAAGCAGTGTTTCAACTTTCACAAGCACCTCACCTTCACAGACATCTAGTCCTTCAATGTGACTTCACAGAATCATAGAATGGTTGAGGTCTGCAAGGACCTCTGGAGGTCATCTGGTCCAACCCTCTGCTCAAGCAGGGCCACCTGCAGCCAGTTGCCCAAGACTATTTCCAGATGGCTTTTGAATATCTCCAAGGAGGGAGACTTCTCAACCTCTCTGGGCAACCTGTGCCAGTGCTCGGTCACCCTCACAGCAAAAAAGTGTTTCCAGATGTTCAGAATGAATCTCCTGTGTTTCAGTGTGTACCCATTGCCTCTGGTCCTGTCACTGGGCACCACTGAGAAGAGCCTGGCTCTGTCCTCTTTGCACTCTCCCTTCAGGTATTTGTACACATTGATAAGATCCCCCTGAGCCTTCTCTGCTCCAGTCTGAACAGTCCCAGCTCTCTCAGCCTTTCCTCATATGAGAGATGCTCCAGGCCCTTCAACATCTTGGTGGCCCTTTGTGGGACTCTTTCCAATATGTCCATGTCTGTCTTGCACTGGTAAAACCAGCACTGGACACAGTACTCCAGGTGTGGCCTCACCAGTGCTGAGTACAGGGGAAGGATCACCTCCCTTGGCTTGCTGGCAGTACTTTGTTTAGTGCTGCCCATGATTCTGCCTTCTTTCCTGCAAGGGCATGTTGCTGGTGCATGTTCAACTTGGTGTCCACCAGGACCCTGTCCTGGTTTTGGCTGGGATAGAGTTAGTTTTCTTCCCAGTAGCTGGTATAGTGCTGTGGTTTGGATTCAGAATGAGAATAATGTTGACAACACACTGATGTTTTAGTTGTTGCTAAGTAGCACTTAATTCTAAGTCAAGGACTTTTCAGCTTCCCACGCCCTACCAGCAAGGAGGTGCACAAGAAGCTGGGAGGGGGCACAGCCAGGACAGCTGACCCAGACTGGCCAAAGGGATATGATGCCATGCTCAGTATATAAACTGGAGGGAGTTGGCCAGGGAGGGATCGCTGCTCAGGGATGGGCTGGGCATTGGTCAGCAGGTAGGTAAGCAATTGCATCATGCATCACTTGTTCTGCATATTCTCTTTATTATCATTATCATTATTATCATTATTATTATTGTCTTTTCCTTTGCTATCCTATTAAACTGTCTTTATCTCAACCACAAGGGGTTTTTCTTCAATTCTCTTCCCCATCCCATGGCTGGGGGGGGGGGGGGGGGGGGGGGGAGTGAGCAGCTGTGTGGTGCTTGGTTGCCAGCTGGGGTTAAACCATGACAGAACCCCAGGGCCCCCCACAGCTGAAATGTCAGAAGACAATGGACTTCACCAAACAAGTTTAATTCTTTTGTGCCTTGACCTTTTAAAATAATATATCTCTCTGATGAACTGCCAAGAAACTTAAGTGCAAGCAATCGTTAAAGAGTAATTGCATTTTTGGCGGCAACTACAAGATAGCTCCTGGAGATCCACATACATCTGTAACAAGCCCTACGCCATTGTAGGTACTTATGCAAGAGTTTGTTTTGTTTGATGAACAGTAGCTATTTATTTAGGAATTCAAGAGTTATTTCCAACTGAACTGCTCACTTTGAAATCACTTGCAGTATACAAATAAGCACTATATGAACAAAAATGTTTATGGGTAGATTTTCTGGGGGGTCTCCCATCCTTATATTACTTGCAGCTTACTTTTTGGTCTATTGAAGAGTCCAGCAACCAAAGGCTGGGAAAGAACACTGAAGAAAGGAAAGCATATGTACCCGCTATACCCTGAGCAAAGAACATGGGGAAGGTGAGATGCACACACACTATGTACAGAAGGCTAAGACAAAAAAGCCCAAGATGTCAACCATTTGAGGAACCTTATGCACACACAATGGACATACACTGACAAGAGCCGCAGTTACTAGTAAATAATTTCTTCCAGGATCAGATACAGTAACCTTCAACTTCCAAAATTTCTTAAACCTGTTTCTTTAAAACAGACTCTTAAAATCTATGGTAACATATGCACATTCTAGCATATACATATTGTAATCAGAATAGTTGTGATAAGAATAAACTGTGCTTCTAGAGGTCTTTGTTGGAGGACTCCTAAAGTATTTTACATACATCCATGACCTGCTCCACTTACTGAAGTATACTGTAGGTAGGAACCCAACTCAAGGGAGTCTTCTACCAAAAATGACCCGCCCTGTGCCAAAAACCAATGTGCACTAGAGGTTGATGTGTAATGCACACCCTTAAACTCCTGTTCTTTAACTACAAAGCCTGTCCTGCAGTTTGTAGTATCCAATAAATAAAACATACACACATACAAACATATAAAGAAATCAATCTGTTCTTTAAAGTCCTGTTGGAAAATGAAGCCCAAAACAAAATGAACCATTAAAAATGAATACAAAATTACTGCTGTGACATGTCAATACAGAATCAATTCTTTTTATAATGTTTTCCACATTTACACAAGATCCTTCCACGTCTGGAGTGGTTAATAACAGGACACACTCCTTCATTTTAACACTCAGCTTCAACATGACCTACTTTCACTCTCCATACTTAAAGCTTAACATTAGGCTGCCCATTATGGAGTCAAATAAACATACACAGTACACATAGAGAAAACACCTTCCAACCTTCACATACACTGCTAAATATATTTTGATCACTATTATGTTTATTTTATTAGTAAGCTTTAGATGTGTTTATTCTCAGTGGTCCGTATATGAAATCTAACTCAATAGCAAGGATGCTTAAAAGACAAGACTTAAGTCCACTGCCCTTCTACACACAGCTGCACACACATACACACAAACACAAAAGTGAAAACTACATATTCATGAGGTTTCCTTCCATGTATGTGAACAGAGAAGACAGTCTGCATCTACAGAAGACAATGACATGCTAAAGGCCAGTGGTACATATTTGCCAGCAACTCCACGGAAGGCGTAGGTACACTAAAGTTTGCAGCTAGAGAAAGAACAGACATCTATTCTTTTATTCTCTCCTACCCAGGAAATCCACAGGAAAAAAAAGTTCGCTGTGATGCCATCACTTTCCATGTCAAGTTTCTTGGAAAGGACTTTGATGGGAATCCATGAACCACATGCACTATCCTATCATTCCATATGAACTCATGTGCTGGCCCCAAAGCACTGCAGGATCTTTTTATGTTAGGGTCATCTTCCTGAGATGAAATGTATTTGCTCTGAATAACGCATTCTCTTTGTGATACGGATACTGCAATTGCTGGTCCAATTTATATCTAGCATTTTTAGTTTGCAAGCCATGTAACTATCATTATGTTACTATTCCAGTATATACTGGTGGAAACCTCAGGTGCTTCTGAGAATCTGTGAAGATATATGTATGTAAACCACTACAAATTCCAAAGGAGCCACCTACTATAGCAAACACATGATTCGCTGCAATCACATGAAGCTCCACAGAAACTAACCAACATTCATATAGGAAGGAAGGAAGCATTTAATACCGAAATAGCTCAGTTTTAACAATGTCAACCTAAGCACTAATTTAGTACAAGAAACAATTTTACCAGCTCTAACGGCAGGAAAAACAACTGTTCAGCACTATTCCTCTGCCCAGGTAGAAACATGACAATGACACATTGCTTAAGCATCTGGCAGGTTTTGATGTTACACACATGGTAAGCTACTTCAACATAAATATTTACTTATTGATAAAACCTATACAAAATTACATTCCTGATTAACAAGAAAAAAACTCCAGACCATAAATCTGCATTTAAAATTTGCAGCTAAATTAAGACTTCTTTTCTTTTAGTAAGTTTAAGTACCTACACAATGTCATATACAAAGATGAAGGCATCTGGTACCAAAAAAGAATAGATCAGAAAGGCAAATACTTAATGACAAAACAACCTGAAAAAATGAAATGGAATCAAAACCCATGTTATATTCCTTACTACTACCTTTGCCAACAATCCTGTGTTTTTCTGGTATCTTCTGGTCATGTTATAAAAGGAAAACAAAAGCAAAAAGCCTAGCTTGCATACTATGTATGTCTTCAGCAGATTTGTAGAAAGAATCTGTCCCTATTAATCATTTCTTCATCATCAGAACGCGAAACGTTTCTTGGCCATGCTTTTGAGCCTCTAAATAAAAAGTTGTTTCAAAACTCTAACGAATAACATCTCTTCTTTCTCCCAGAATAATTTGCACAATATGGACAATGTGTGCGTAGACCATATGCTATTGTTCACCTGTGGTAAACACATATAAAGATAACACACCAATTATCTTATTTTTCTTAGAGAGAGGAAAAATGCTCTATGAATTTCTGTTGCAGTATAATTGTAGAAGAAGTGACAGTCAATCTCATGACTATGTTAAAATTTACAGTAGCTTTGACTTGTAAGTCACGGATAACCAATAGAGATCCACTCTCTACAACATTTCACTCCTTTTTAACATTTTGTTCCACTTAAACTGGTGGAGGCTAAAATAGTTGGAGGCAATCACAAGCTACTTCACAGTACCTCATTGTGTGTAACTATAATTCTACAAAGGTATTTAAGAGCACAGACTGTGATTCTTACTCTTAATCTATGCTGTGTTTTTTGACCTGTGAGAGCCTATGTCCAAAGTAAGGTTTCATACTTGTCAACCACATCCTATGAAAATATTGTAAACTCAAAACATTACTTGTATTAAAGCCACACTGACTGCGCTAGCAAAAACAACAAGAAGAATACAATTAGAGGCCTAGATGAAGTTTGTAATTCACAATTTTATAAAAATGATTATTATAGAATATTGGAATTCCAAATCCGGGGAAGCAGTCAGAATCCATATAAAAATAAGGATGTTACTTCTGCAGAAAAGCAATTTACTCCTGCAATCCTAACCAATTCTAATAAAATTTTATTATTCTGCTATATTAATGTCTGACTATAAAGCTTCTGATAAAGACACTGAAAAGCCATAGTGCAAAGCCTCAATTTTAACAAGTGTTCCATAAAGGTGTGACTTAAACCCAGAATACTACAGAACACAGTCAGTCCTTTGATTTTCACATGTATATACAAAATGTTAGCAATAAAATCTGGTATACTCAAATAATCTTTGCTCAATGATGCTTTGAAGTAGTTTATTCTCCTAGTTACCAGTTTTTGTCGAAAAATCCTTCCTCTGAAATCTTCCATTTAATACTTTTTTTCCCCCTCCTAACAACATACTTTTTTATTTTGTAGTAAGAATGGCTTACTTCTGTCTCCTGCTTCATAAATTTTGGTTCTTTTTCCTACTGTGTCAGTTATGTTTGAGATAATTCCTTTTGCTCAATTTGCACCCCACACAGCAATATGGCACTCTTTAATTTTTTATATGAATGTATAGAAACCAGGAATGCACATGCAGCCAAGGTGCCCATTTAGTATTTCTAGGACAGAGATTTTTCTGTAAGAGATTGCTCAAAAATGACACTTTGTTTGCTAAAATGGAATTCATATACTTGACAAAATACACTTTTTTCTAGGTTTGAGCATAAGCTAATGCTTACCCCCTTTAAGAGTGTTATCTTCCACTTTTATTCTAAATCTGACCATGGAAAGAAATAACATAAAGACAAGACTGTGTCAAGACTGAACCAGAAACATTCATTAGAGCAGATTTTTAATGCCATGGCCTTTAGAAAAAAGCTACAGAAAACTTTGATCACTGGATATAAAACAACCTTTGTTACTCTGTTCAGGTAGCCTTATGTGCCTCCATTATTACAACATATTTTTAAGAGATTTTTTGAGGAAAAAATCCCCTAAATTTCAAAAGTAGTCAAGATATCTGAAATTATACAGAAATTTGGTTTAGTACTTTGTTAGCACAAAGAGAAAATTACTCTCCTTTTTCCATTTTCTCATTAGGATGCAATGCCTTGACAAGTACAGGCCACCATTATGGAAGATGTATTCCTTTTGTTAGCTGACAGAAATATTGCAACCCTCTCTGCTAGAAAAACCTTAAAAGCAAATCCTGTAACATCTCTAAATTCTGAGGAAATAGGAACATAACTGAAATGCATCTCTAATATTAAGATATGAAACTCTGTTATCAAATATCAATAGCTGCAGGCTTTTCTTCAGATTCCAGAATCAAACTAAAGAACCTACTGAAAATCTGCCTAAATTCTCCTATTATACTAAAAAAATACTGCCAATTTCCCTGACATATGAATCGCAGGCATTCTGCATGATCATAATAATACTGGATGGCAAATAAGTGGCAAAAGATTCATTTCATGCTCATGCAATAAACACAGTAATTTTCTATAAGTACATCTTTTACGTATTGTAAAGCCTCACTTCTCATTGTGGATTTGATTTCCTTAAAGAAAATAAAAGATATATCTTAACATTTAAAAATGCATGTATCAGACTTTAATCATGCTCATGAGAATTACACCTTTGGGCCAAAAATCAACACACAGAGACCATGACCACCAGGTGCTTCTCGGCATTCCTACAAACTTGGCCACATGTGTGGGTACCATGCAGGTAATTCCACAGTTGGATCCTCTTTGGAGATACAAACCTAGCCTAGGTAAAATTGTGATAAGTGAATTGTTCACTGCTATAGCCTGCTTCTTCCTTTCAGCTGAGATTTCTGCTCCTGAAGAGCTGTCTTAAGGTCAAAGAAATGCAAGATGATCTTCCCATAAGGCAGCACCATTACTGCAGTTGTTTCCATTTTCAGCACCTTAATTCTTTCCTGTCACAAGATGAGAATCTCTAATTGAGTGACAGGACTACTTTGTGATAAACTTGAAAGTCTCCTTGCTAAGTCTTTTTGCTTCTCTCCAACTTCTCTCAGCAGGCCTAAGAAGGCTTGCCTGAAAGTGAGGCTATTCAGCAACCTCCTTCAATTCCTCCATGTTAGCCTTGTTGGCCTGAGAAAAACACACTACCTGCATCACGAGCACACATGTTGTCTACAACAGTGAACTTCAGCTTGGTTTTGCAAAATAAAGCAAAATCAAACAAAACACTTGCAAAAAGAACCAACACTAAGGGGAGCCAAAACCCAGGAAAACAAGTTTTGGTTTGCTTTGCATGGATTAAGTGTGTGTTAACTAATTCCTCAAGGAGACAGTCTTAGTTCTGCGATACTACCAAGAAGCTGAAACATGAAGCAGATAGATTGTTTATGCCTTCTGTCTTCGAAAGCTGAGCTCAAAGACTTCTAAATACAAACTACAGCTCAAATTGGTTCAGTGACTGAAAAATTAGGGTCATGTCAGATTTTTATGAGTGCATTTTCATGAAAAGAATCTCTCTACTTTTATGTTCTCACTTAAATTTATATTTCTGCATTATTTCTTTCCATGTCTAACTCATTAACATACTCATATCTTGCAAGACAGCATCAGGTTCACACGGAATTCTCAAATCGTTTGCAAACTTATTCATCAACATTAAAGCCACCACTACGAAATACATCTTTTTTTTTTTTTTTAACACTTTTCATTCATCTTACTCAACACTATTCATGGTACATTACTTTCCCGCATGCAGAAAATGTTTAAGGCCATATCACAGGCTTCTTTGTCACATCAAAATAGATCCAGAATTTTTAAACGAAAGTTACTGGCAACGAATAAATAGCCTAACTCATCTGACAAAGCAGCAGTTAATATTTTTTCATGAGGTCAGAATTTGAAGTTACTACAGAAGATCCAAAGACTAGGACTGCATTAGCACTAGTGAAATAGTAGCAGATCTCCAGAATGAAACAGTTGGTGCTGAGAACCTGAAACATACATCTGGGGGCAAAAACATTATTTCAGACTAGATGTCTCTTGGTTCTGAACTCCCTCCCATCAGCAGTTGTGCATTTTCCTATTTTGTTGCAGCTGAAAGGAGTAAAGTTTGAATCCTCAGAGACTGTTCAATGATGGAAGCATAGCATCTTAAATGGCACTGGGCAGATTTGCTTCAAAGGTGTATTTCTGATCCAAGCGAACACATTAATGTAGATATACCCAAATAAAAATGGTATTCCTTACTTCTTTGATGATTCTCTTTTCTAGTTGTCAAACTGAAGCATATCCACAACTTAATATAGATTTCTTAAACATAAAAAATGTATTTCAGAAAATTTAAAAACCTCCACAACATGAGGCCAAATATGACAGAAAGTTAAAATATACTAAATACGGTTAAAATAGCATTTCTACAAATAAAGTCATAGAATCATAGAATGGTTTGGGTTGGAAGGGACCTTTAAAGACCATCTAGTTCCAAACCCCCTGCCATGGGCAGAGACACCTTCCACTAGACCAGGTTGCTCAAGGTCCCATCCAACCTGGCCTTGAACACTTCCAGGGATGGGGCATTGACAATTTCTTCTTGAAGCTGTGCCAGTGTCTCTCCATCCTCAGAGGGAAGAATTTCTTCCTTCTATCTAATCTAAATCTACCCTCTTTCAGTTTACAGCCATTACCCCTTGCCCTATCACTACATGCCCTTGTAAAAAGGCCCTCTCCAGCTTTCTTGGAGGCCCCCTCTAGAGGTACTGGCAGGCTGCTAGAAGGTCTCCCTGGAGCCTTGTCTTCTGCAGGCTGAAGAACCCCACATCTCTCAGCCAGTCTTCATAGGAGAGCTGCTCTAGCCCTCTGATCATCTTCGTGGCCTTCCTCTGGACTCACTCCAACAGGTCCATGTCCTTCTTGTGTTGGGGGCCCCACAGATGAATGCTGAATACAGGTGGGGTCGCACGAAAGCAGAATCACCTCCCTCAACCTGCCGGTCACGCTTCTTTCGATGCAGCCCAGGATCCAGTTGGCTTTCTGGGCTGCAAGCACACACTGCCAGGTCATGTCCAGCTTCTCATCAACCAACAGCCCCAAGTCCTTGTCCTCAGAGCAGCTCTCAACTCATTCTCCGCCCAGCCTGTATGTGTGCTTGGGATCGCCCTGATCCATGTGCAGGACCTTGCACTTGGCCTTGTTGTACTTCATGAGGTTCACATGGGCCCACCTCTCAAGTCAGTCAAGGTCCCTCTGGATGGCATCCCTTCCCTCCAGCGTGTCGACCACACCACACAGCTTGGTGTCATCAGCAAACTTGATGAGGGTGCATTCAATCCCACTGTCCATATTGCCAAAAAAAGATGTTAAATAGCACCGGTCCCAATACTGACCCCTGAGGTACACCACTCGTCACTGGTCTCTACTTGGACATTGAGCCATTGACCACAACTCTTGGAGCGCAACCATCCAGCCAATTCCTTATCCACTGAGTGGTCCATCTGTCAATTCCATGTCTCTCCAATTTAGAGACAAGGACGTCGTGCGCAACAGCATCAAATGCTTTGCACAAGTCCAAGCAGATAATGCCAGTTGCTCTTCACTTATTTACCAACACTGTGACCCCATCATAGAAGGCCACTAAATTTGTGAGGCATGATTTGCCCTTAGTGAATCCATGTTAGCTGTCCTTGAGTCCTTGAGTACCTCAGCCTTCTCCATATCCTGGGTAGCCAGGTCTCCTGTTTCCTTCCACAGAGGGCTCACATTTTCCCTGGTCTTTCTTTTATCACTGATGTACCTATACAAGCTTTTCTTGTTGCCCTTGACATCCCCAGCCAGATTTAATTCTATCAGGGATTTAGCTTTCCTAACCTGATCCCTTGCTGCTCGGATAATTTCTCTGTATTCCTCCCAGGCTACCTGTCCTTGCTTCCCCCCTCTGTAGGCTTCCTTTTTGTATCAGAGTTTGTCCAGGAGCTCCTTGTTCATCCATGCAGGCCTCCTTGCGCTTTTGCCTGACTTCCTCTTTGTTGGTATACATCGCTCCTGAGCTTGGAAGAGGAGATCCTTGAATATTAACCAGCTTTTATGGGCCCCTCTTCCTTCTAGGGTTTTATCCCATGGGACTCTACCAAGCAGATCCCTGAAAAGGCCAAAGTCTGCTCTCCTGAAGTTGGGCCCCCGATGAAGCTGAGTTACTGGCTAGAGTGGCTGGAATTCCTTTGTGCTGCTCTTCAGGTGCTCTCCTGCTGACCTGTGATCCTTCTCCAGGCTCTGGGCATCCCTTGCTGGCACTGGCATCAAGCTGGTAGGAGTGGGATGGATTGAGGTTCCCCTCCCCCAGCAACTTTAGTTTAAAGCCCTCTTCCCCAGCTTGGCAAGCCTTTGACCGAAGATGCTCTTCTCCTTCTCTGACAGATGGACCCCATCAGCCCCCCGTAGACCAGGTTCCTCAAAGTGAGTCCCATGGCCTAAGTAGCCGAACCCCTGGCTGTGGCACCAGTCCTGTAACCATTTGTTACCAGCTTTGACTGGCCCTTTCAAGTCCTTGGGTATGCACTGAGGTTACTCAGGGGCTTTATGTACCAGTCATTCCATCAATAATAAATTGAAGACCATAATGCACATTTTTTCTAAAAGATTATAAATAAATATGAAAGAATTTTCCATTAGAGAAATCACTTGCAGATATCTTTTTAATAGCCTTAGTTTTTCTAATTTAAATTCTATTATTACAGTATCATTAAAATTCCAAGCAGGCAGATTTGGTCTACATGAAATGGGACATCGGA
Organism: Phoenicopterus ruber ruber; assembly: GCA_009819775.1. NCBI lineage: Eukaryota > Metazoa > Chordata > Aves > Phoenicopteriformes > Phoenicopteridae > Phoenicopterus > Phoenicopterus ruber. The sequence goes on along the minus strand of CM020246.1, from coordinate 62,112,027 downwards.
CAGGCCTTTTGTGACACAATTAAGAGTGTTCCTTTCAAGGGCAACGTCACAGAAGGTGAATGCTAATTTTACTAATATGGTAAAGGAGGATGAATGGCTGTGGGAAGGAAGGAAAGCAAAAACAAACTACGTAGCATAATTTTTTTTCTGTGAAGTTCTCTGTCATATTTAACTTTCACTTTCTAAATAGGTTATTACAGGGACAGCAATTTGCATAAAAAGTTTAAAGATCGCACGAAACGTCAAAGACGGCTCTGCAGCTATAATACAAACAAAGACAAAACAGTCTTTGCAGATGTCAAATGAATTTTAAGGACATGATCAAAGATATTCTGATAATAGCACATGATGCATAAAATACCCCCAACACTAGGTGTCAGCGTGCATACGCCATTTCTGAAAATAACTTAAAATGCCTCCACTTCCCCATATGAAAATCAGAGCTCCATGCAAAGTAAAAAGAAAAGCTCACAACACACTTTTTCTTAGTTCTGAAATACTTTTTTCCAACAGCTAGTTTTTATCAGATGGGAGAACTAAAATCAGCATAAAATCATAGCTTAGACCGAAAGGTATCACAAAAAAACCCAGCTTAAATATCTTTTAAAATAGCTGCTCTAAAGCAATTTAAATCATCTAGCTAACACCCTTTTCAATACTGTCTTTCTTAGTTCAAATTGCTGGTCATGAAGCACTAAGTACAATTCACATTGGTTTTAGTTTACACAAAGTGTAAGTAGCTATCAGACACTCAGATTGTATTTCATAAATTCTTGAAAGCCTACATACAATATATGTAATACATACGTTTAAAAAAGCCTATACAATAAAATTTCCTGTCACCCAATACTCCTCTTAGCACTAACAGTATTACCATGGACATCCTTTCCATTACTTCACGTAACCTATCAGAATGAAAGTTGAAAAGTTCATCAACCCTAAAGCAAATATTCTTGAATATTAAGACTGACGCACACTAGCACAAAGTCAGTCATATGATGAAATAAATGGAGACTATGTGATTGGATTTTATGGATAGATGCTGATTACTTGCAGCACTTTGGGAAACCTGAGTAGGCAAAGTACTTTTTCACTGCAGCTCAAATCAACTACCAGCTCGTCATAAAACTAGCATGATGCTAGAGGAAATACTAATATTTCCACTAATTTTAGTTAATACTCAAGTCAACAAGTCCAGAGAGGAGTGGGCCTGCTTCATTTTCCCCCTGAAAACAAGAAAAAACTAAAACCTGATTTTGCACCCAGGGACAGTAGAAAAGATTAAAAAGTCTGTCTTAAAAATTGTCCTCCATCACTTTGTAAGGAGGTTATGATACATCTGAATGTAATGGTAGTGCTATGGATTCAAGTCCTGGGAAGACCCACCATGCAGTCATACATGTCTGCAGGGTTATTGTCAAGGGATTTAGATTATCCCTATGTGCATTTACACCTCAAAGACCATGAGATCACGTACAGTAATGGAGAAATGATCAGGAAAGTAATTTTGGACCGTATTTCTTCCATAGTATAGGTACTAGAAAAATTATTTGACTATACATAGTTACACAAATCTATGTCTAAATTAAAACTTAACTCTTTAAAAAAAATGATAGCAAAATGAAACAAAGATGTCAGGAGTACGGAACTCCCTGTCTTCAAAGTCCATTCAAACAGAGAATGAAGAGGAGAGGTTTTCCAAATGATATTTTCCTGTTTAACCATAACAGAGAATAACTAAGAATAAGTTCTGTTATCATTTAGTATGTAGTAACATACTGCACCATAGTTTTACATTTGCTAAAACAGGGTTGCTCTCACAGTATGCACATTATACAAAGGCAGAAAAAAAGCCAGGAAACAGAAAGAGCACTGAACATCTAAAATAAATAGGGTATTATAAAAGACAAAAATTTGCAAGCAGATATAACAAGATTTCGAGTCTGACAGCCCTTTATTTTTAGCTTAAACAGTTTGTATCAAAATACAATTATTCACACATCAAAAATAATGTCCTATACTTCCTCATATGTTCTACAATGAATTTAAGCAGTATTTTATGTTCAATAAAGTGTCAATTTGGTAATCAGCAAGACTTTAACCTAGAATGTGTATTTACAAAGCCCTATTCTTTAAATTTTAAAATTATATAAAATAGGCAAGCATAGATAAGTGTAAAAAAAGTCATGTTAATTTTCAGAAAGGGAATATGCTGTAATTTCTTAGGATTATCAGCATAAAAGAACTAGGACCTTGGAGTAGGAAACTAACTCCGAAATATAAATCGTTATGCTTCCTAAAATTTTGTAGAACACAGAAGGTGCTTTACACATGCTTGAAACTAGTTTTTTTTTAAAAAATCAGTTAACAAATGGCTTACTCATAGTTAAAATGCAAAGATTTAAGTGGAAAAGAGTCAGCTTATGAATGAAATATCAACTAAGTAGATACTAACCACAAAACTACTGAAAGAAGCCAAGGAGACTGACACTTCCTGAACAGTGATATAGCATAATATCTCCATCCCTTTCATTTCCCTCCTGAAAGACTTTCTGCAATAGCTTACTGATTAAAAAGGGAATTTTTATTTCAAATTTGCAATGATGCTGGAATGACAGTACCTTTTCCCATGTCTAACTTATTTCTGAGACATAAAATAGAGGCAAAACGAAGCTGACATAACTCTTCCAAATTTCATGAGAACTCTACCACTTAGAGAACACCGTATTATCAGAAAATTCTCTTCATCACAAATTTTTTTATGGGCAATGAGCTACTACTTTCAATTACTTAGTAACAAAAACCAACCAGAGAAGGTTGAAGAAGCTCAGAAAAAGAGTCACAAAACGAGTAAGAATGAAAACTTTTCTGAGAAGTTGCATATGAACATATTTTAAGTAACAATACAACCCCCCCCAAATCCTTTTCAGTTAAGTAAAGTTCTTGGAATGTATGCATTACCTTAACAACAGGATTCAGCAGAACAACACCTGATTTCTTTGTAATAACTTGCTTTGTTGTGTAATGATGTTCTATGAGCTGAGGAATAGTTGGAAACCCAGTTCCTTCAAAACGATACTGATTCTGTATGGAGGTAAAAGGAAATAATTGTTTCTCTACAAGCAGTATTTCGAACAAGAAACTGCAAAAGCGCATCACCAAGCTTCCCTCACTAGTAACAAAACAAAGAATGTTCACTTTTACAGAATTAGATTTCTTTCCTGATCGGTTTAATAGCATTTCTACTGAATTAAATGGAATGATAGTCAGGAAGATGATAAATTAATAAATGCAAAATTACTGCATCACTCATTTCAGGCAACATGATAAAATAACTATTTATTTAAACCTTTAACTGAAAGAGATAGGACAGTTAAACTTAAAACTCTGATGGAGTGAAATAAAAATACTCTAAACCAGAAAAAACACCAACTTCCTAACTACTTTACGTTCTAAGAATTACGAAGAACAAACTAAAAAGTAACATCTGATAACAGACTAAACAGGAGATAAGTAACACTATCTTACTCAGATCTTACTGCATTTACAATGTTTGATAAAATTAATAAATCCCTGGCACAGCGTATAAGACGCATGATTGGTCTTTAATAAGGAGTATATACTAGAAGAGTCTACAGCAGCGAAAAACAAACGCAGGTCCTGCATATAATTCATAAAGAAGTTGGGTAAGACAAAATTCCTCCCTCCCTCACCTCATGAAATTATTTCTTTTTATATACATAATTGAACACAATGGAAACAATTAAATGTCTTAGTATTTTCTTAGAAGCACTTAAGATTTTCTTAGGAAAGGCTGCTATGACATACCATTCTTTCAGGTGTTAAAGGGAAAAAATGTATTTTCATTGCTTATCTTTGCCCATACAGTTGATGAGGAAAAAAATATTAAAGAAGTGTTTATTTCATCCTCCTGAATGTCTTGTATCATACACTGCAGCTGACTGGGAAACAGGATAGTCTTCTGCCTATACAAGACTCAGCATCTACAGTTAGAGACCTCTTCCCACAAGAGAGGAACTGCCATAAACCAGCCTGACAATGGCAACAATAAACAAGTACTGCAATTAAAAAGCCTCAAAGTACAGACGGTGATTTAAGTTCATTTACATAACTGGGCAATACCACTAGCATGCAGACTTTTTTCTTTCTAGCCCCCAGGGTTAAATTCCTCGCACTATGTGTTACAAGTTTCTCTTCCTTAGGGGTTAAAGCATTAACTTCCTGAAACGTATTATTGCTGTTACTAAAGACAGCTTGGTCATGTCCCCTATTTTTAACATTCCTGGTTCTCTATCATAAAAATGGTTTCATAGTCTGAATACTTTTTGTTGTTTATTTTGTTGTTTAACTTCATTCACTTATTAAATAGTAACTCAGCTTTGATTGACCAGTAACACTAGCTCCCGTTCCTTTCAAATAAGCTCCTTCGTATTTCTGTGCTGATGATCCGAAAAACCTGATGTCCTAAGAATCTCCCTAGCACAATAACCAGTACTGCCTATTACTTCCTCATCCCAGACCCAGCCGCGCACCCTTCTGCTGCCATCTATGTAAGACCTTCAGGGCAGACAGTGTTCTTTGATTCTATGTATCTACACACAGGATCCTGACCATTATTAAGACCGCTAACAAACAACAATTTGAAAATAGCACAGCCTCAGATAACCAGTAGTGAAAAATAACAGTAGCCTTGAATGACAGCAATGAATTCTGATGCTTAAAGCTGAACCATGAACTCATTTATCACACACACAGTTTTACTAAGATTAGCCTTTAAAATAATGGTAAAACCAGAGAGAGAACACTTATGCAATTAAAGGACCACTGTTAAAACAGGTATATGATCCACTCTGCCCTTCACTGTTTGATTCAGAAGAAAATTTGTACTGCAAGCTTGGTCTCCATATGGGGACCTGTCAGTGATCCAAGACTGTGATTCAACCAGTCACAGAGACCTGATTCCACATTGTTCATACCAATGTAAACAAACAAACAAATCCCTTGCACTAAACTCTCCTCAAACTTCCCTACCAAAACGTTCACGAACACAATCCCTCTAGTTATATGACCATAACACTCCTACTGTCTACTAACTCCTTTTTAGAGCTTAATAAGATTTTTCTCTTTTTACAATTAATGCTTTTTTCACAATAAATGCAGAAAATTCACTCCACAGGAGTGCATAAGGAGTCCTGAATTTCTTTAAGAAAAAAACTTTTAACTTCCATGATTGTCAAGAAAATCTGCCACAAATGAATCCCAAGAGCAGATGAACATAATGGCCTATTACTAAATGTACAAGCAGACAGATGTAGTGACCTGACAATGTTTGGACTGTCCAAGCTGTGCAATATTAAACAGTCTTACATTTCAAATGTAATTCCTAAGAGAAAGTAGTGAAATTATGGAAATAAAGATAAATTTTAATTTGGTTTTTTTTGTGGAAAAAACAATACAAAAAAGAGACAGCTTACAGGTAGGGGTGGCCTCAAAGTAATACTTATAAAAAAACCCCTCTGTTTTAACTGACTTGAAAGTCCAATCTACATTTTTTGAAGATCTACTTCCCACATACAATGATTTACACAAAACTATTTCAGCCACATCAAGTATATAATGTGCGTTTATTTCTAATGGCTCGGGATCAGAGAGCTCCAAGCACCTTGTAAGACTCTGTGTGTCTAGGTACAGGTAATTCTATTGCTCTTATTTTCTCATTCAGCACTCTGACACATCAAAATACTTCAAGGTCATAAAATCAAAATAAAATAAACACTGACTTTGTGTAAAGGTTCACTTCTACAAGGAAAACTGTAGGTGAAAATTTATGAAAGCTCCAGCTGGACAAGTGTCCATAATCATTGATCCTACAGAAGCCTTCCAACTTCTACAAAGTTTGAAAAATATCGCTGCCTTTCATTAAAAAGAAATAAACCAGGTAGACAATATTGACTACCCCCAGGCACGCTGCATCAGCTGGGGATTTAGATGAGGAAATTCCCTCAGTGTAAACATCGTTATGTGACTAAATGAATGTGGTTTTCTGTATATGGGAGATTTTATTACAAGAGACTGAAATATGTTTTGGCAGCATTACTAAATAAAAACTGAGAATGATTTGCTGCTATGTCATACTTAAAGAAGAATTTCTAGTAATGTTATGAGAACTGTCATATTTTGAATGAGTTTGAAATTCTGAAAGGTAAAAATACATACATTAAAAAAACAGGTAATGCATTAAGAAGAATAAAAAGAAATACATTGGATAAAGGCATATGAAAATTAACATACTGTTTAAAATGACCAATTTTTCCTAAGTTAGAGCAACAAGGGGATCAATTCTGGTCCTTAGAAGCATATACGCTGTGCAACATTCACAAGCATTTCTGTTATACTGAACAAAACAATATCCTTTTGGCTAAAAAGAACATAAGCATCTCTAGTACAGCAGTGACTCCAATTCCCAGCTGTTTAGGAATAAACACAGATTATTTTCTTCTCCATGAATGTTTCCATTTTTCAGGAATATTCAATGGAATATTTACAGGCCGAATTAAAAGTAGTCTAATTAAAACCAACTATGAAAATCGTTTTAAAAATAAATAAATGTACATGCATAAATTAGTAGTAACATGTTCTGGATTTCAAAACATTTGCAGAAATATCTTGGCTTTTCAATATAAGATAAAAGATGTCAAATAACCTCAGACTTCATATTTTTCTTTTGTTTCCCAAAATCACCTTTTCCCTTGATTTCAGCACTGACGGAAATATTTACAACAGCTTTCATATTTTCATATAAAGGCTAAAGCCATTTGCCATAGTAAATTATGCAGATCCTAAATTGTTTAGCTGAGATTATAAACTTCCTAACATTGAATATTCAGTACTATATCAGAGACGTACATCAGCATATTGTATGATAAAGTGTCTCCGTTGTCCATCTGAAAACACAGAAAGGACATATTCACCAGGTTTCCCGTGGCTCTCTCGCACCAAGAAGTCTCCTTGCTGTTTTAACAGCTCCTGGGCTTCTATTCTTGGAATTGCACCATGATACCAGTCTTGCTCAGCCAATGGTTTCTCAGTGGTTGATATTACATCAAAGAACTTGGGAAAAATATTGAAGAAAAATGTTACTATAACAGTACATTTTTAGACTTTACTTTTACATGAAAAGCACGATAAACAACAATAATTTCTATTTTTGTGTCTAAATTATATATTTCTACTAACAAACACAATCAAGGCTCTTACATTTACACAAAAGGCATACTGATCACCTTCTTTTTAGTACCTAAAAAATTAATATATAAAAAGCAGTAGTTTATGGAAATGTTCATAAAACCATGTAATATTTTTCACTTGGCCTGCTATTTTTCCTAAGGCATACCGACCAACTCTTTCTCACACATTCTGACATGCTATTAACAACAATTCAAAATGAACCATTTCTTTATCCAGACAGAAACTTCTCAGACATAAAAATGTAAGAAATTGATTTATATAAAGCATTTGAATTGGATAAATTGTTTTCACAGAATTTATCAATTGCATCCCAAATCAATTAATAGCTCCATGAGGTATTCTTCCTAGCATTTACACTGTAGCACAGAATATACACCTGGGTGTACTGTGCTTATGAACTTTAGCATAGAGTTTCTGAAGGCACAAAGATGATAAATTATTTTCACTGGCTATAAATGTAAGATAATGAGTTTTAACCTACAATTTCACATATTAATTTTAAGAAGCTTACATTGTTTAAGAAAACACTGAGGAAAACTTCATATTTTGTTCAATGACCACTTCAGATTTCTTTATTATGGCTAGACAGACAAGCCCTTACTTAAGCTGTATGTCATTCAAAATCGTTAGTGCCAGAGCTCATAGAAATTCTCACTGCCAGAGTGGTAAAGCTCTGAAAAAAATAACACAGTGCGTACTGTATCATGAGTTGAACAGATATGTGAGTGTGTCCCAGGCAAGCCTGCTGAACTGCATTTTAGGTAACAGCACGAAGACCCACACCTCAATTAAGCATGATCAAATAGATACAAACAAAGCATACGATTCTGAATTAACCTCTTCTGCTGCTCTGCCCTGATAAAAACCAGGTTTTTCTTCATATCATCAAGGATGATATGACATTTTCCCTATGGGGATGGGGAAAAAGAACGCTGCATGAAAGGGAAAAATTTGACATTGTGCATCTACGGGCATGGTGGAGGCGATCTGCATATTTAAGGTCTTCCTGGGGAGTTATTTAGGTTAAGATGACTTACCTAGCCAAAAAAACACTAGGAATAATCTCAGACTCTCAGAGTGGGAGTGAGTTGATCCAAGAAAGGGAATCTACTCAGAACTTCTTGTTTCCAAGTATCTGTAATTCTTTAGCACTTTCACAGTAAAGCTTCTGGTATAAAAAATGCCTTTGTCTGCAGGTTCCTGGCTGCCTTTCTAAGTTATACCTCAAAAGGTCTAGTTTAGTCCACAATCCTGATGGAAAACTGGAAAACATATTTAAGAGCCTGACAGAGCCTCATATTCTCAGACATTGACACTGGGATCTAGAGCCCTGGGCCGTGTCAGAGATAATTTCAGACAGGAGATTTGAGGCCAGCACTGTAACCAATACACTCATCACTAGAAAGAGTGAGTATGCTCTATTACAGATTTTGCTCTATTACAGAGTCAGAGCTAGGAAGAACTATGTAAGAAATAACAACAGCTTGAACAGAAAGTGCACAGTCAGAGTTTTTAGGAGAAAAAGATGTACTCCAAGGTACTGTGTTTATCAGCATAGTAGTGAACTACTAAAAGCCCGATATTGTTTGGCCAAGAAGGCATTTCAATTTCAACAACAGTTAAACACCTATCAGATCAGGGCTGCCTGCCACTGTTCAATGACACTAAATCATTCTCTTTCAGAAGTTCCTAAAAGAAAAAATAAGCTTTCAAAATGTTAGACAATGTTATTTACTTGAACATTTATTGTTCAAAGACACGAGGTTTGACTTGCCAGAAAACTCAGACCTCTGCTATGCTATCAAGAAATGTCCAAGGGTTCAGAGTAGCAAATCCTTTGCCACAGAAACACATTTCTACTCGAGAGGAAACGTTTCTAAGGATAAAAGGGCAGTTCAGGGTCAATAAGCTAGTTCGTGGTCTTCACAAAGGAAGGTTAAAAAAAAATTAAAAATCCGACATGCAACTCATTTTATAGCTTACTGAAGAGGAAGCCACCAGATAGTAACACCTGCATATGTTCAAACTGGGTCAAGTCTGAGACACTGTTCAGACAATCATGATCACATCCCAGAATTAAACATCTTAAAAGCCTTTATGACAGAGAAAGACCTTATGGAAGAACAACAGAGCATTTTAGACATTGCTAACTATGGTGTTGTTTATGACACTAACATCAATCTTCTCTCTTCTTTTAAATTTGGTTAAATTAATATTTATTACTTCAGAAGGAAACAATGAAAATTCCACAAGGTATCCTCTGCTGATGGTCTTCTACCTTACATTACCCTTAGTTTTTGTCATATATTATGGGGCAATCATAATCAAGGTGGTTTTTCTGATGAAACAAGCAGTAATTACTCATGTTTTGAGTGTTATTAAAATTGCATTATTTATATGAACAAGTCTTCTGACTCCAACGTATTTTCTGTATGATACAATATTCACCCTGACTGAAAACATAGCTGAAAGCCCAGATAGAACAGTACAAATACAAGGTATATAATCATCTTAATATTGATTTCAACACAGTTTACACCACTTAGTGCTAATGTAGTACTGCATTTTATAGTTAGAATTAAATGGTTTAAATACTAGAAAGGTTAGTCTTTAAGGAAGATAGAGAAAAAAAGCTACCTGCACAAAAATTAAATTCCCATCTCTTTTCTTTAAAGTCTATTGAGTTTAAATATCAGTAGGCAACTTAACATGACTAATTAGATACCTGAAAGAATAAGTTTGCATTCTAGGCCTCAATGTTTTACAATTTCACTTGGGAGATGAGATCTCTTGCTCATCTGTAGGTACATACTTACAGAAGCACTTAGCGATTCAACAGCTTAAATGAAGAAATATTTTTCTAAATTTTTGTTGTTAATTTCACTGGAAGCTAAAAATAAACAATTAACAAAATCACACAGAAGGAAAGGAACTCACATTGTTAAATTTCTGCTCTCCCTCCCAGCTGCTCCTTTTTTTTGCGTTTTCTTTTTCCTTCAAGATTTCTGCTTATTGCCATATTTCACTCGTGGGTTTATTGCAGGGGCAGGGGGGGTTGGGGGTGTGTGCCCTTATATACTTCATCATGCTCCTCATGGACCTAGTACTGTCCTCTTTCTTTACTTATTCTGAGCCCCCTTCTCCATCCCTATTTAACAATCCATTGAAACAGCAGTTTTTCTCCAACAGTAAAATGAAACAGTCCCAAGTTGCTACCCTTATTCAAGAGAAAAACTGAGCAAACAGCAGTGTATTATTTCTAACTCCAAAAAATGAGATATTATTCCTGTGCTTATGCTGCCAATGAAGAGAAAATAATAATGGGAATGATATTTTATTAAACTAATAGCTTACTCAGTACTGTATTTTCACATATATTCTGAGCTGAAACTTTGCGTACTTCCTTATTTTCAATCTTTAAGCAAACAAAACATTTTGTCAAGACATTTTTTCTCTCTTAGTGTAAAAGAGGGGCACAGACATAGGTGAGAAAGTAAAGCAATAAATTTAGGTTGATCATTTGAGACAATTCCCTATGGAATATCCTGCCTTTAGCCTCAGTGTACCTAGCTCATTCCCACATGCTAATATACCAGATGAAACCAATGTTAATTCCACCTGTTATCCTATAAACAATAAAAAAGTTATCCTATAAACAGTAACAGATGTCTGTGCCAAGCTCAAATGCCTCAGTGGCAAAAAAATAGGCGGAAGCTGGCATTCATGATGTAATTCATTCAGACTCTTCATTCAGTTCATTCATAGCACTGCATTACAGGTACATGAAAGTTGCCCCCTTTGTTGTGTTTTCTTTCCTCATTTGATTAAAGTTATGTCTCTTGCTATTATAGAAAATGGGCTTACATTTTGTCCAACAGAAGCCACCTTAATCCCTAACCTTGCTGTTTTCTCTTCAAACTATACTTTTTCCCTATATTACCCTTTACCTTCCCATTCTGAGAACTTGTAAATCATTTAAGTGCCAACACAGAAGTAACACGTAAACTCCTGACTGCTTTTGGAAGTACACAGTTTCTCTACAATGTTCTTCAGATAACACACAAAAAAATTGTTTTCTCTAATTACACACAAAATTCAGCTTCTCCCACCAATTAAATACAGGACAGTGTTTTTAGAATAGCACTACATCTAAACCAAGATATACCTCCACTTTTAAAGTTTCAATATATGTAAAACACATGATATGAAAATAGGTAGTTAACATCACATTTTTAGACTATACTCTATCAGAGGATCAGTACCAGTCCTCTTCCTACTCTGCTTTGAGATACTTTTTTCTATTAGTCTATTTAAAAAAATAACAAATTCTTTTATGTATGTTATTATTATTTTATAATATACATTCAATCATCACTTTGTATACTTTGTTGATGGATAATGAGTTTTAAGTACCAGTTTATACATTTAGCAATAGGCACGGTTACGTAATTCTCAGCAGGAAAAATCTGAGCAGCTAACCACATTAAGAGCTAAGTACCAATTCGTGACAAAATTTTAGTTGTATATGCATGGTTAGCTTTTCTAACACACAAGAAATCACTAAATCAAAATACAAAGCAAAACTGAAAATTGATTGGTTTACACATTCTGACTTTGAAGCTCATTTAAGTGATAGGTAATCAAGAGCACACTTTTTACTCAGATTTTACTTTCTGCTTCAAATGCCCCAATTCTGATCTTACTTCTCCCAGACATATTTCAAGGTTTCAGCAATCCTACCTACCGTATATCTACACCTAGGTTTACACCAACATCCATGGAATTAATACTGATATAGATTGGAACGAAAATCAAAATGAGGGACATAGGTTATTTAGAATGACACTTTAATTAAAGCCAATGAAAATTTTGACATTGACTTCCCCTGATTTCATCTTAAATGTTTTATCTTGATCCTCTTCTTGAAATTTTTTCTCTTCCAATTTTTCTCTGAAGTAGTTTCAGGTAGTATTTTTATTTTTAAAAAGAATCATAACAAGTTGTATAACACATACAAATAGAGAAAGTTGAAGGCTATGTCTCACCAACACAAAGAACAGAGATCACAGCAATATACATTTTAATTTGCTTTTATTATGAAATGTTGCATTTTTACATCAATTAGAAGTTTTATAAACCAAAGATCACGATAATGTGGAGATTTTGTTTATCTCTAGGGATATTTTAATATTTTAGCAGGGTTTTTGCTATTACTTTTCAAATATGTCATGTAACTTTCTCATTTTTCACAGGAGAAGCCTTCCTGTCCTAATATTATCTCATTATCATATTTATTATTCCATTCCTTTATCATTATATACAGTTTTCCTATGTATCCACATGTATATACACATATACGTATACATATCTATGCAATTGTAACCTCTTTCACACATTTTGAATATTGTTTAGATTAAATAAAGTTTACCGGGTCCTTTAATGTAATCCTGCAGCATAAAATAGAAGGTCCATTCATTCTAAAGTTTTCTGGAAAACGCTATTTTGAGCTAAAGTTTCAGGTGACAAGATCACAATTAAAAGCCAGTTTTAAAAAGTTTTAAAAGTTCTGCCCAACTTTTTTTCGGTTGTGTTTTTTTGGGTTGGTTCGGTTTGGGTTTGGTTTTTATGTGGTTTTTTTGTTGTAAGGGTTGGGACAATCACATGTTCCACTTCAGAAAAAAACAGAAGGAAGGTCTGCAAGTAAAATCTGACACCTCCCTAAGTAGATGCTCAAGTATTCTAACTAGCCTTGCAAGCTTCTATATGAAAACAAACAGAGGTAATAAAAAAAAAAAAGAAGAAAGTTTCTCCATCCATTAGGGAACCTGAACAAAAGCCAGCTAGAAGTAAGAGATACTCAACAACCATTTTTAGTGGAGATTGAAGGTGTATAATACCTAATTACTTAAACAGTACCAGTTATTGAGGAAGAAGAAGTAGTAGTAGTAGTAGTAGTAATAGTAGTAGTAGTAATAATAATAATAATAATATGCTTATACACTGGTGCTTTTATAACAAATACGGGGAATATAATTATTGCAACAACAGGTAAAACATGCGTGACCATCTGACCTACTACAGAATATCATAACATACTGCATTTATTGTAAATCAGACTCACTGGGAAGAGTACTTTTAAAAGTATAGCACCAGCCTGGGAGCTGCAAAGAACATACAAATTCTCTTTTCTCCCTGAAGTACAAGTTGTTCTGACATACTATTATGCCACGATATCATCATGTCTGCTGATCAATCAGAACAGTGTTTTTATAACATTAAAATAACGTAATTTTTGTCCATGTAGATGGTCCATGTCCATGATGCTTCAGAAAAAACATCCTACTTAAACTGTGAAAATAACAGAATGCAATACAACACTACATCACTGATACTACTTACCGATGACGAGCCCAACATGGATTTTGGAGATCTTATAATTCCAGCTATGGAATGACGTATAGTGTCAAATCTTGAAACTTTGTCCTTCTTGTCCTAGGAGAAAAAGCAGTATCTCCAGTGAAAATGAGCAAATCTGTATGATAATTGAATTACTGGAGAACGTGGAATGTAGACTCCTGGATTTTATTTAAATAAAGACAGGGGCTGAGACTCCACTAACACAAGCCAGTAAGTGTCAACGTCAGTGGGATTAAGCTCAATTTAACTCATATCAATTTAACTGCTGACTAATTCTACAATTCCTGAAATATACTGCACAATTATTTTAAGTATCACTATTGTTAACTATAAAGAGAACTGAAATTCTTTTGTATCCTAAAAACAAAGGACCTAATTCCCAGTTCTCCTGAAATACCTATTTTTTAAAAGGACAATGATTTAAAACCATATAATAAAAAAAAGCCCACATAGTAAAACTCAAAAATACATATGTACATTATCCTTATTTAATATATGTGGGTTTTTTTTTTTCCTTTTATTAACATGTTCTTCTCTAACAATACACTACTTGTAAGTATTAGTACCAATTAGTGCAAGTTATAGGATCCATTTTCTTCTGGCACTATCATAAACCATAGGTGCAGCCACTGTCTGGATTTTAAATTCTGTAAGAAGAGGGCTTTAATTGGAACAGTGAAACAGCCTTTAAGCATCTCTAGTTCAGCATAAGTCAATGTGAATTCCAAGGTGCTCATAATTTGGCTTAGTCCAAAGACTATATATTTCTTGACCTCTGACTTACCATCAGCTCTCACAATTAATATCAAGGACTCTTTCAAAAAACACAAAAAAGTATTTTTCACACTGACAAACTTGTTTATTGTTTGTAAATCACCATCAGAAACAGCCATGATATTTTAATGAGTATGTGCAAAGTAATTAAACCCGAAGTAGAGAGACCACACATTAACGACCTCATTCTGATTAGCTATAGGTTACTTAAACTGTAAGAAACTGATAATGGAGACAGACTACAACTGTTTGGTAGTGTTACAAAGAAAAATTGCTTCCAAGTTTTGGATGTACACACTTGACTGAAGAAACTGAAAATCTGATAATGTAATAAATGCAGCTTCAGTTTATTCCAGGACTTCTGAATGAGCAACAAAATCTGTTCATTCTATATACAGAACATACCAATGTTTGAAAATGACTCCCAAATACAATTTAGTTTACAGGATATAGGTTAAACATTGTCTTAGTAAAATAAACTTATTTATTTAATAGCAAAATTCTGCTATGTGCCTTAATTTGTCTGCTGTGAAAAAAAGAGTGCAAAAACCAGTCAAGTAGTCAAAACACTAATAGGGAGTTTATTAGTCACTAAAATACTTGTTAACTATGTGCCCACTTATTCATCAATAACATTTTTATTCCTTTTATCAGACTAATGCCAACTAATTTTCTTACAATAAACAACTCTGTGCTGAGTCCTGATTTTTATTTTTATAATACTGATGAATTAAACTGGTTACACCAAAAAAAAAAAAAAATCTCATTAACAATAGAGGGACACAGAATCTAATTTTGGTTTCACGCTGAGTGTGGAATGATCCACTCATTTCACACATCTCTTCAGAAGTGAGCCATGAGATTTAACTGCAATTAAAAGTATACTTCTTATATGACAGGAAAAAATCAGTTACCAAAAGATGCATGAATTCCACCACAGTTCCCCTAAACAAACTCAGGAGTTTTCTTTCTATTTTACACTAATAGTGTGCTTATCTAATGACAACATCAAACTACAAGTAAGGTTCCACATTCACCAGTCTCTCCTTATCGAAAAATGTTTTTAACAAGATGGTTTTTTGACTTAGAAAGTTTTTTGACCAGAAAGACTCATGGACTGGGCCCCACCAGACTTTGATAAGCACCACCAAATGATATATAGAGGCTAATAGTCACATTAAACAGAATGAGCACTAAAATGCAGATTTAAGGGATAAACTTTGGCTTTGTTCAAAATGTAGCGCATGTCCTGTTCAAACTGCAATACATTTATAAACACTGTCTAGTATTTCCATAGCACTCTTCCTCTGACACACTGAAACTACTCTGTATCTTATAGCAATGAAGACTCATAATTTGTCTGCACAGCAGGCATTATCAAACACATGACAAACACAACTGTAGCCTGTACTGAGTTTATTTCTCTGATTTAAGTATTTTTAGGACAACCTGAATAAAACTGAAGAGTAGCAACAGTGGTCTTCTACTGATTTTTTTTTTTTTGCCATTGCTCAGCCACCTTAGAAGGATCCATTAGATCTTGCAGGAAACCAGTTTTCACTGAGAACAGTATATTCACCAGTGTGAAGAGATCTTTTATGCATATTAGGTATAAATTTTTTCCTAAACTAGTGTAAGAATACAACGCAGAACAGCCCATCTACTTTTACATAAATATATATATATATATATATATATGCACAGTCTTCTTAGTTAAGTCAGGGTGTTATTTTAAGTCTGCTTTCCAAAATAAAAGGAAATACACATCAGAGTTGTCCTTCAGTGACCTCCACCCTAGTCACATTAAATTTTGAATCTTTCAGCCAAGGCCCTCACAATTTAGCACAGGATTTAGTAGATGAAAGGATTATCTCAGGATATTAGGTATTTAAAATTTCTGAAGGAAGCTAACAGAGAGCAGAGACTCTGTATCCTCAGGAAGAAAAGTTCATTGTAATTCCACACAATACTCATTCCAACAAACATCAGACATCTGACCAGCCAGCACAACTGTGCTGGCTATGTAGTCAACACATAAGCGTCAGAGAAACTTGTAAGACTAACAAATTTGACTAACAAACTTGAGAAGGACACCGGAAAAGAATTAGGATTTCTGCATCAGGGATGCTGTAGAGGGCATTACGGAGTACTATGCTTGCTAGCATACGCAATGCAGCTCCTAAAACATATTAGCTGATTCAGTTTCATTTTGCTTTAAATGAATCCTTTCAGAGATATTAGCAAAATGGTAGCATAATTTGTCACTTCCTTTATTTTATACTACACCAATTTCATTAAAAAGAAAACTAATCTGTGGGCCATAATATTTTATGCAATGACTGAATTACTGCAGAATAAATTATAGTTTACCATTAAGAAGCTAGATATGTATGAAAATATATACTGTCATTAGAGAACATTTTTAATCTATTTCTTTGACCGTGTTTAAACGTACCTGTGGCATGAGAGCACATCATACAAGGAATTATGAAAAATGCATTGATTGGTATTTCCTTTTTAGGACTAGCCATATTTCTAATCACACTCCAGAGTGATTCATTAAAATGAATCTCCACCAGACTTGGGACTGGCACTTAGAATAGGTCATGAATTTTCTAGCCATTGGACAGGTAGACCTAACAAAACTGCTGAAATCCAACTACTTACCCTGGAATGATGCAAGACTGATGAACTTCTATATAGAATACAAACAGCTGTTTTATGGGTGGGACTTCTTGTCACTATCCTCTTTGGTAAATAATGCAAAACACTCCTGCTTTTATTTCCAAATAACATAGAAAGGATTTACTAAGACAAATAACTCTTGTATTGAGAAACTGATTGATAGCAGCTACTTGTAACCATCAGATTAGAATGCTCTGTCATATTTCAAAAGCAATTGGTTTTGGATGCAGCAGCGTTACAATTCTCCTGCCACAAAACAAGGAATGCTGAAACCCTGTTCCCAGTTGTATACACCTCAGCCAGCCTTTTCGTTTCAGTTCTCTTTTTTGTTCTTAATAGTCAAAACAGTTACCTCAGCTCTTTTAAAGAGATGTCACAGCAGAAGACAACCACTCTGGCACTCTTAATTTTACTTCCCATTTTTCTCTTCTGACAAGATACAGAGAGGAAAAATAAAGCATAAGAACCCAAAAAGAAGCACAGGATTCAGGCCAGTTGAAAAACATAAGTGAAGCATTTCCCATCTTGCTTGAGGATTTCCTTAGGTGCATCTTTATATACAATATACAGAAAGTCGAGCTTCTGCATTTTGCATGTTCACTTTTGGGGATCTTGTGCAACTTGAAAATCCAGAAAAATGGCTGTATCTTGGACGTTATTATAAAAGAAAAATAATCTATACTCTTTTTAGAAAAGCAAGGAAGTAAGAAGCTGGAGAGAGATCTAAGATAAACATAAAACAGAATTAATGCTTCTGAGGGACAGGCAAATAGTAACACTATCTCTACTGTTCAAAAGGTAGGTAATTAGCAAAAAGAGGGACAACGGACAATGCAGCATATATTGAATATTGCTAAAAACACTAGCCAGACATGTACATATAGGTGATATAAATAGGCCAATACTTAATATTATTCCATTCAAGAAAGACCGCCTAATGAGTCAGATACAAACCATCAGCATGAATACAGAAGTTGAATGTGGGCTTGCAAATTAAATTAGAGAACCTTCACAGGAAAGTTAGAGGAAATATGAGGAGGACTCTCCAACTGAAAGTGAAAACACCCTCAGAAGAAAAGTAGATTTCAATTAGAAGAACTGGTACAGGTTAGGGGTAGACCTCCTGGAAAGCAGCTCTGTGGAGAAGGACCTGGGAGTCCTGGTAGATGACAAATTCACCATGAGCCAGCAATGTGCCCTTGTGGCTAGGAAGGCCAACGGCATCCTGGGGGGCATTAAGAAGAGTGTGGCCAGCAGGTTGAGGGAGGTTCTCCTCCCTCTCTACTCTGCCCTAGGGAGGCCCCATCTGGAGTCCTGTGTCCAGTTCTGGGCTCCCCAGTTCAAGAAAGACGAGGAACTACTGGAAAGAGTCCAGTGGAGGGCTACAAAGATGATGAGGGGACTGAAGCATCTCTCCTGTGGGGAAAGGCTGAGGGAGCTGGGGCTGAGGAATAGAAGACTGAGAGGGGATCTCATTAATGCTTATAAATATCTCAAGGGCAGGTGTCAAGAGGATGGGGCCAGACTCTTTTCAGTGGTGCCCAACGACAGGACAAGGGGCAACGGGCACAAACTGGAACACAGGAAGTTCTGCCTGAACATGAGGAAAAACTTCTTCACTGTGAGGGTGACAGAGCACTGGCACACGCTGCCCAGGGAGGGTGTGGAGTCTCCTTTTCTGGAGATCTTCAAAACTCGCCTGGACGCAGTCCTGTGCAGCCTGTTCTAGGTGACCCTGCTCTGGCAGGGGGGTTGGACTAGATGATCTCCAGAGGTCCCTTCCAACCCCTACCGTTCTGTGATTCTGTGACTCTGTGATAATCAGTGATACGTAAAAGATGAGCATGATAGTACTGTTTCTGAGATTTGGCTAGGGAACTGGTCCTCAGAGATTTTGATGAAAACAATTTCAGTACAGTACAAGAGCTCTAAGATAAAACCAGAAAGGAGGAATACCTGGTAGTTACTGCACATGAAATGTTCAATGAACTTACAGATAAAAAAGACATACCAGACAGTATCTGCCAAAGCAATTAAGACGCTCTCCTTTTTCTAAAGCGAATGGTAGCTTCATTTCTGGTTTGAAGATACGATTTTCCTGATGAAAAAGGTGCCAGAACAACATTCATTTTAAGGCTTCAAATTCAGATAACAGGGAGAACAAGCAAAATTTTTGCTTTTAGAAGGCTATAGATGTCTGGTATGAGAATGGAATTTTGTGATTTATAAGCAAGAATTCTTCAAAGAAGCTTTAGAGAAAATAATTTTCTGAAAATGATCCTCTGCATTAGTCACTTCAGCAGTAGAGATTAAAAGTTACTTAGGAGAAGCCCCCAAAACCTGTAATAAACTTAGACTATGGCAGTAACTCTCGCCTGCCTATTGATGAGTGTATATACTAACCACAAAATCTTTGTGTGTCTGTTTTATAGGTATTAGCCCATACTAAAGGAGAATGATGCATATTAAAACCTGAACATATAGTAGAACATGCCTGATGTCCAGAAGTCTATGATTTGACTTCAGAAATAAGACTAATCTCATACCTCAAAAGGCTTCTCTTTTTTTTTTTCTCATCCATGACAGAACTGGGTATCTCAGAAAGACCACATATAGAAAACCAGATAAAGAATTGTGCTATCTTTACCAAACAAAACAGGGTATTTTAAACTATGAACATGGCACTCACACATGGAATGAGTTGCTGGCTGAATATGAGCTGATTATTTGAGCTGAGCAGATCATCTATCTTCGGAGCACCTTCCCAGGAATTATAATATGCATTTTCTCAGTCTGCTACTGTAGATATCTAGAATTGGGAGTACCACTGTGCAGAGCCATGAAGATGTAACACAGAGTTATTAAAAATTAAAACATTCAAAGCTGATTAAAAATATCTCAAGTACACAGTGAAACCAATTAAACAACATAGCTATTCAAAAATCATTTTTTGATAAGGTAACATTTTCTGGTTCAAACACAAGTAACACCTTCCAAAGCAGCAGAAATGATGCATAACTGACATACACATATTGTAAAACACTGCACTGGATGTAAATTAACATTCCACCTTCTGAATTGCAGGGGGTAGCCTGAAAAAGAAGACTTACTGGTGTGAAATTTAAGAACAGCTGTATTTTCTCAGACCAAAGACACATTCCAGGCTATGCCAGTGGCCTAACAGCCTGCAGGAATAGGAGAATGATAATTCTTCAGAGTATATCTTTGTCCTCTGAAGATCTGTGGTATAAGATCTGCCTTAGTAGTGCAAGATGTGATGTTTCTACATGTAACAGTCATGGAAAGACTTTCCTTCCACAAATTTTTTCAGCTGCTTTCTGAATCTATATAAACTATTACAACCCACTGCTGTAGCAACCAGTTGCAAAACTTAATTACATGTTTTTGAAGAACACGTTTGTCTGCTTGCTTTGAATCATCTGCCTATCGTGGTTATTTGATGACCCCTACTTCTTGCTTCTGAGGAGACAGCAAACAACCATTATTCTTTATTCACTTTCTCCACGTCATGCAACACCCAACACATTGTATACATCTTTATCATATTCCTCTTCAGTCCATTTTTTCAAGTCTGAAAAGCCCAATCTACTTATTCACTAATTCTACAGAAGCTCCTCCACATATCTGAGCGTTATTTTGCCATTCTGAATTCTCCTACATCAATTTTGTAATTTAGGGAGCTGAAAATAAATGTGGATACATGGAGCCAGACTCTTCTAGATGGTACACAGTAAAAGGACAAGCAGCAACAGACAATTTGCATCGAGAAAAATTCCAGTTAGATACTGAAAAAAAGATTCACAATGAGGACGGTGATCAAATACTGAAACAGGTTGCCCAGACAGATTTCTGTCACTGGAGCTGCTAGAACCTCAACTGCAACAAGGCATTGTGCAGCCTGATATAACATCAAAAATGACCCTGCTCTGAGCAAGAAGCGGGACCAGATGGCGTCCCTGAGATCTCTTCCAATTTAAATTATTCTGCAGTTCTGTGGCATTTGGGAAGCAGGTACACATCAATCTATACTGTGATGTAATGTTAACTTCTCTATTCTCTGTTCCTTTCCTGAAAATTTCTACCATTTTTTTGGTTTTGATCACTAAGCAAATAGTGATCTGATATCTTCTGGAACATTGAGACCTTTTTTTCAGTGGTAACTCAGAGTTCATTACTGGTATACGCGAAATCAAGCACTGTTACTGCAATCTGGTCTGCAGGAATGTAATTACACAATATGACACTAATAGTAAAAAAAAAAAAGACTGTTAGAAATAATATGTATAATTTATAACAAGTCAAGGAATTCACTCAACTTACTATCAAAAAATATTTCCTTTATTTCCAAGTACAGTTTTCTGCTCTTGTGATTACTTATATGCATATGATTACTTATACACGAGAATCTTGAAGGTGCAACACAGGCTAGAAAGTAATTTTTTTTTGCTCAGGGAAACAGTAACAAGAAAGAGCATTAAACAAGAGATTAGTGAACTATTTGGAGAAAAAAAAACTGAAAGCCTTTGGCAGATTTCACTTAGGAAAGACTCAGATTTCAGCAAACACTCCGTGTAAATAAATAAATTTTTAAAGAAGGAGCAGGAATACTATGATTGACCTTTGCTTTCTTTTTGAATGACTATCTATCAGAACAGAATGTACAGTTAAGTTGTCTGCACTATGTTTTCTTTCTTAATTAAGACTTTCAGAGGACCAATTTTTCAAGCTACGTATGAAATGTCAGGGAAATGTTACCTGCATCTTTGAAATGATTAGTAAATCTTCCAAACACACAAATATGTATTAGAGGTCTTTAAGCAAGTAGAGTACCTCTTAATGGGGGCTAGCAATAATGTTTCCAGAGACATGGTACATTTTAATTATTATCTACTAAACAATCTTTTTATTTTTAAAAAAGATAGGATTTTGATTTCACCTAATTATCATCAAGAATGTCAACCGTGCACCAGAGAAGATGACGACTAAATGTACCGCACCTAAGCTGAGGCACTGAGATCCTGTCCAGTAGCTATTTTTGTGGAAGGAAAAAGTAGCCAGACAAAGGCTTTTGCAAGGTAGATAGAGAGGTCTCTGAAATTCAGTAAGGAATTCCTGCTTTGCTTAATGAATGTATCTGTACATCACTAAATCCTAATACATCTCCATCCACTGACTGCATAACGATGCCAAATAAAGGAGAATTGATTTCAATAAAGGCAATTTAACAAAACAATTCAGACTTCTGAAAGCTTACGGTCAAATTTAGAGTGAACACATATTTTTGAAAAATTAAGTTTAAATGCCATTACCTTATGTAACCGGGGAAACACGTAACAGGGAAAAATGAAGGCTTTTGTCCTACAAAAATTTCAGGCTGGTATGTCAATGTTCGGATATGAATTGTTTCACTGATCTCAAGAGCACTGTTATTAATCAATAATGCTATTATTAACTTAATGTACAAATATTTTATTAATTCTTACACTATCACTTTACTAGTTTCAAGTAATGAAAAATGATCAAATTTCAGTCTGTACAGCACTTGCTATAGCTTGAAAGGGAAGTATCTGGTCATAACATGACCCTTCTCCTTGTTTGCCATTGCCACATCACAGTAAGAGATGTCCAAATATACACACAAGGCCTCTCTTGCTATAATTCTGTGTAAGCTCAGGAAGTTGCAACAGGAGAACATAAAACAGAGTACACTGAGCGCTCCTAGTTGTACTGCAGTACCTAATGTTCACAAAAGCAAGAAAACCTACATCTTCTCACATCCTCTGGCAGCTCACCAACCAAAACAACATGATGATGAACTTGCTGCTGGTCAAAGTCACCATCTGCCAGGACAACATCTTGCTCAACATTCAGGCTGTGCTGCTGCTCAAGAAAATCCAAGAATCGCAACAAGCCAAAGAGCAGTGAATGAACTGCTGCCACTGTTCCAGGCAAGAAGTCACAAAACAACCTGAAGCACAGTCAAGAATGGATGCAAGGTGAGAGTACACAAATGGAATGGGAATGTATTACATTTCTTCAAATACTCCCCCTGTTTCCAAACATTTTCATCTTCCTAAGCCAGATATAATTTTTTGCCTAGAAACTAGCATTAATGGTTTGGCAGTTACATATACTAACAACATCAGAATAAGTAATCAGTGAATCAGTGAGATTTCATGAATGTGACTTGAAATCTCAAGAATATAACCATAAATTTAAAAACAACATAAAGGTCAAAATATGTTAGAGAAAAAATGTTAAGAGATCACAAAACATGCAAAGCAAACCAACTGTGAGGAAATTTTATATTTGCATCATCTAAACTTTACAGTTTGCCAGATGGCTATGAAAAGCACATGCTTTATTAGCTAGAAATACAAATGCATCCACAAATCATTTAAAGTTAGCAACTCTTAGGAGTATTTTTGACACAAAGAGGCTAATTTTATTCTGTACTTTATTAGTGTATACATCCAGTTGAAATAGTTTCAGGTGTGTACGACCCAAATTCTACAGAAGAACAGAGAAATACAATAATGCTAGAACTGCTGCCCCAGAGTTGTAATCAAGATCAGCACTATAGCTGTCATTCAAAGAGGTGAAGTCTTCAATGTGAAATATGTTTTAAAACTGATTATATACATGCATACACCACACACAGAGATTGATCTTGCCATCCTCCTTTCAAGTCAAAAAACAAAAACCAAAACCTGAGCTAGAAAGAAAATTCTTGATAAGGTAATGGAAGAAATGGATTTCTTTTAAATACACACATGTTATGCTGCATTACTAGCATTGGAACAGGCTGCCCAGGGAGGTGGTGGAGTCCCCATCTCTGGGGGTATTCAAAAGGCGTTTAGATGAGGCCCTAAGGGATATGATTTAGTGGGGGACTTGGTAGTGATACGTTAATGGTTGGACCCGATGATCTTGGAGGTCTCTTCCAACCAGAACAATTCTATGATTCTATTCTATGATTCTATGATTCTATTTGGAAAACTTCATCTCTATTCAACTAAATTGTGATAAAACATCAACTGATCACTTTTCCTCCATCAAAGATGGACTTTAGTGTAGAAAATAAATTCTATGTCCTGACGTTTTCACACAGCCATTTTTCCACAAAAAGTATAAAGGTAGACAGTGGTTTTGGCATTTGTTAACAAATGACAATATTCCATAATAGCACTTCCTCAGTTGAATGGTAAAGTTTTAGGTAGCCAGTAGATGGCTTAACTTTTAAAAAAGTTAGCATCTAACCTTTCAAACTGATATTACTTAAGGATTAATAGAACTTCATTACAACCACTGACCTAATAAAAAGAGGTAGTCTTCCCTGCAAATGTTCAAGAGAGCCATCAAAACAGGGCAATTTTAACAGAGCAAAAATTTGGTGAAAGAGAGTTATATGGGCTAATAATACAAAGCCACAGGTGAAGAACCTCTAGGCTACATTTCGCATGAGGTATGAACAATTTTACAGTGCAGGTGGCTGAAGTACCAAACTATGCATACAGTGCACCACACAATGAACTCAGGAGATTAAGGAGATATACATACAACTTCCAGGCACTTTTATGCGAGGATCCGGAATGCTGAACATAAAAACTGTTGCACAAAATGGCCAAACCCCCTCAATTCCTAATAGTCTCTGCAACGGTCAGCAGCTGAAGTAAGAAAACAATGAAGATCACCCACAGCTACCACAAACATGTTGGTGAATCCCTGGAGAGCAGTGTACATACCAAAGAATGCCACCTGGAACTGGAAATTATCTTTACTAACCACAAACTTAAAGTAACAGTAATAAGCTTGCCAGAAATCTATGTATACTTACATACTCTGCAGACTGAGAAAGACAAACCATTCTCCTTTTCTCATTACTAGCAAAAACCTGTGTTCTGGTTATTTTAAACCTCAAAAATTCCAGATAGGAAGCCAAGCCACATTTCAGCAAGGCACAAAGCATTAACTGTGTTCAATCCTTTATTTCTGATCTGCCCAGGCAAAGCTCCTCTGCTCCCACTGACTACAATGGCATCAGTATCCTGACGAAACATGACCTCACATAGCAAATCTGTCTGGCAATTTGCAGGGAGGGTGTTAGAAGGCAGCAAAGAGAAAAATTACAGCTATGAGCTACAAGCAGGTGAATTATTGCTGCCATGGAGGCTAGTCAAAAGACGTTCCAGAAAAATACAGGGAACACAGAGCAAAAGTAAGGAGTCAATGAGAAGGACAGCTTGGGGGTTTCTTCCTAGAGATACTGAAAACAAACTTTCATGTTTCCTCAACTGAAGCAAAGGGTCCCTCCAAAAGGAGATTTTCTAAGGAGGACGGCATCTCTTTAGAGTTCAGCATTTTGTATCCAAAGCGGAATAAATTGATAGACAAATGAAGCAACTAACTGGATGCTGTACCAGCTGCATAAAGCGAAATCTGAAGCTACGGGAGCAAGTAGTCTGTACATCAGCCAACAAAGCATAGCACTGTGCCACCCAGGGGTTATGCAGCCCAAAAGATATCCAAATGCAGTATTGATAAACATAGCATGAACTGAATAAAGCATGCTGTTAGTGACTGTGCTTAGTATATACATCAATTACTTTAATTACAACACATTACTCAGTAACAGAAGACATAGTCTTTCCAGATCTCATGAAATATATATTCAAAAAGCTGTAGTTTGGATTTGGTTGCTTTTTAGTCACAGATACACATAGTAATTCCTGCCAAAGAAATGTGTTTGACAAATCTAGTGGTGAAGTCCAGACTTTAGGCATTTAAGCCCAAGAAAGTCTGGTCCCTGGAAAAGGATTAGAGGCATTGAAGCAGCTATACCCTGAAGTGCCAACAGCTGCTAGGGGAACAGTGGCCACAAGTCAACATGTAAGGAAGGAACAGAAAACAAGAACATCCTCTCTATATAGCATGACCTTAAAACCCACAAGTAACCGTAAGTCCTTCCAGGGTTCACAAGACACCAAGAACTAAATATTCAATAGCTGCAGACTCCCAGGCTGTAGGTAGGGACTTGCAACCCAACTTTAGCAGAGGTCCATGCCAACCTACCGAAGACAGTACTCCATCGGGGGGAGGGAACCCCACAGTTTTCCCCTAACCTCAAAGGAAGTTCCTAGAGGACCATGAAGAATCTGGTCTCCCCAGCCACCCACTTCATGAATTCACCAAAGGTGCGTTGTCTGTAAGTTTATAATCATACTGTTCTGATCGGTTTAAGGCAACATTTGTTGGATTGTTCTCCACACCACTATGCAAAAACTGGCACCTACCAATGAAGATCCCTCTTACGACTCATTGGCTGGCTCTAATTGACTCATTGACTGACTTTAATGAAGCCACCCTGGCAAATGCTACGTCAAGCAACGTGAAATAGCATTACACGTGTTATGTGATCTGACAGGATGTACAGCCTTTTTCTTCCCTCAATAAATAGCATTATTAAATATGGTCTGGCAATTGTATCCTGTTTTGAAAACCATATTGTGAGAGGATGCATTTGTTTTATCACAGTAAAACAAAGCTTCACAGAGTTAACCCCAAACAGCTTCAGTCAGATCGAACACAACACGTTATTATCCAGATCCACATTTACATTAGCTATATTAGAGACTAAAACTGATTCTTTCATAACCAGAAAGACTTTGTAGTACAACTAGATTCAAATTTGATCAGATATTTCTGTTTGACAGCTAGCACAATCAGAATGTGATGTTTGCTTTTGGTTTTCACAGATCCCTGCATCAGTTTACTAACAAAATCAGCTTGCATATTAGTAGATAAAATGACAGAGCAACTTTGTGACAGCTGCAACACACAATGTTAGCAGCACATCTGAGGTAGGCTTAATGAGTAATCTTTGTAGGGTGCCCATGTAAAATGAAGCTTTTATTTCTATAAATAATATATACTGGCGTAACTACTGGAAATATACCAGTATCTTTGTTCAGAACAGGTATGCATAATACACAAATACCCACTACTTTTTCAAATAAGGGAAATAGCAAACCAACATAGTGTTAGATGTTTTTACACATTAAGTAAACACCGCCACAAATATCTGCCAATTTAAACAGCAGAAGAAAAACAATGCAAACCCAATAAATAGGCAGTGTTCAAATTCTACTCTGAGTAAAGCCTATGGTCCACTGAACTCATGTCATACCTCAGATCACAGCGGTATACGTCAAACACGAACAAGACTATTCTGAAAACACAGACATCAAGGAGGAAAGACTCTGTGCAAGTCTCAGTAATGGTACCAGACAGTAACAGATCTCAATCCTATTCAAGGTGAAGTTCATAAATCGTATCTAACACAATGAGCCAAAATAAATTAGGTAACATTTCTCCTGCAGAATTACAAAAAGACTTTGAATTGTTATGCTCAGTGGTCAACAGGAGTCTTTCACATGTTTCAGTCATTACTCATTAAAAGGGGACTGTCTAACCAGTCTCTCTTCACAGTTCATCAGTAGTACCTATTAGGCATCCTCAAGCTACTTGTCAAATCAAAGACCAGCCTTCTCTGTTACAGAAGAAACTTCTTGTGCTCCCCGGCAAAAAAAACCCAGTAATTTCTACAGATTATGGGTATAGTTATATATGACTCAATGTGTTAACTTACTTAATAAGTATATTGAAGACAGTAACTGAGATGATACTTCAGTCATCTTGCTTGAAAATCCTTATTTCCTCACGAATTTTCATCATATATTATAAAGCTACATTTCATTATCACACTGTACCTCAGACACTTCAATGTCAAAGTCAAATTGTAGATACAATGATCCATATAAAGCGTGTTAATTTACAAATGATATATATAAATCAGATTGAACGGATCAACCACACAAAAGCAGCAAACACCTGAAGCGGACCAAAACCCTCTAATACACAGCCACAGCTTTGGATACTACCAAACTGGCTCTCAGTAGAGCTCTCCTGACAACCACATTAGTGACCTTAAAGAGGATGTTAACCCAACAATAACAGTCTTAGAAGAAAAGAGCCACATTTTTCAAAAAGCTATTTCATTGCCCCATACTTGAAGACAAATCATCCCTCCATTAATGGCACCTATGCAGTTGTCACATATTACTGTAGCCTGGAACTTGCATCAATGATCACTAAACAAGCACAGTTACACTGTAACGAGATCCTATTAGGTGGGAAATGCTCACAATTCCCACCTGAAGGTTTGTCTTTTTGTCGCCCCCATAGAGGTAACAACATCTCCCCTTTATGCTATAATAGCAGCTAACTTTTACAGCAAACTAGTTAACACAAGAAAACTGAATTTATACCAGCTGTTCTGAACCTTCATTTTCCTTGAGGATTGGGGCTTCTCTTTCAGACTAATAAAAGACTTGTGTACCTAAAAGTTTCCTTTTTTTTTAACCCAGAAGTTACTTTTTAACTTTTTTTTAGCAGAACTCTCTAAATATATCTTCCCTTGCTTCAAAATAATACAAAATTCACATCCTGTTTTACTACAATGGTATATGGTCACCTCAGTGTAATGCCTGCTCAGTCACATGAGCTTCTCCTGTATTGTGACATTCTCTGCTCACCCAGAATGAATTCAGTATAACAATTAACAAGTTCAACTGCTCCAGAGAACTGCTAGCACAGAAGATGAAAACTTCAGGTTATCACAATACAGAAATTGTCAAGACTGTCAAGCACCTCATTTTAGCCCCACCCCAATATAGTCAAGTTTCCATTTCTCTCCCTCCTCTCTACAGTTCTTTGTTTTCATTTTTATCACAGTCACTAAGAAAATGCTAAATACAGGTTTCCAGAATGAGATAATTTCAGTTATGTTAGCCATTGTGAAAGTCCACATTGTCACAAAGTTTTGGTAAAACTAGGTAAATTTAATTTAAAAGGAGAATGACAGAAATTTATATTACATATAAACCCAAACACTGAGTGACTTTATTTCATCTTAGTACTTGAAGCCAAGATCTGGAAATAAAACAAGTAATTCTGAGGCATATCAAAACCAAACATTTGCAGATACAGCTCCTAATTCTTTAAATTCTCAGGCTATATCACTTGTATGCTGTATTTTTCTTGATTATACTATTTATGCTTTGATTTAGCACCCAATGCATCACTGTGACAACATGTGTTGAAAATGGCAAAGCCACAGTCTCATGGAAATTTTCTCTCTCATGGAGTTATACTAACGCTGACAACCTGTAAAACAGCACATGCATCTTTAAATTGTCAAGTTGGCTCCATTTTCTCATCCTCTCATTCAACTACTCTACAGAGCAACAAATTAAAGCAGTTATTTCATTCAGCAAGCAAGTAAGCCTCCATCAGAATATTAATGTCAGGGTCCTGAGGGCACCAATAGGCTTCAGTGGCCCTGACCAGCCTGACTTGGAGATTCACACTACGCCTGCCCATGTGCCCACCAGCCCCATTTCAGCTCAGCCCTGGGTACCATGTCCTGGCCTGAGCTGTATCACAGGCACCCATCTCCAGCTTTGTCTCTGGCCCTGCCTCCTGGATGGATCCTTCATACGCATGTTGTAAGCTTTCTCCAGTCCTGTGTTTGGTCCTGTGCCCTGGACAGACTTTGAACCCATGTTATAGCCTTGTCTTCAGCCCTGTCTCTGACCCCTTTTCCTTTTGCTCCTGACTGGACTGGACTCCTAGATGGACTCTGAACCTGATTCATGTTTTAGCAGATGTCTTTTATTAAAGGCATTGAGTGAGACTAAGGAAAACTTAGAGGCATACAAGTGATTCTTAGCTACTCTATCCTTAATTTGGGTTTTTTTGTTTCTTTTTTTGAGTTGTACAGATCTATAACCTAGTTTCCTGACAAGAACTCTTGCTTTCTGTAATTAAGATGCTTGGAAAAAAAAAACAAGATGAAAAAAATTACTTTGCTTGCAGAAAAATTCTGCAGTAACTTCCAGAAAACAAACCGGCTTTTGACCCACATAATCTTACAGATCAGGAATGTTATTTGATTAAAAATAGAAGTAATTCATCAGAGTCCAACAGTACTCCAAAAGTAAAGGCCTTCAATAATTTTTCAAGAATGACACATTTCCACGCATCTTGGCTGTGATAGTCCAAGCTTACTTTCTTCTTAGAATGAGGACAATAGTTTCAGAAACTCCTGGATATCTACTATTATCTTCACACAAATGTCATTGCCTTTCTCACACTACCCTAACACAACAGCCAAATAAAGATAAGTTTCTTGTGGCCTGTTTCTGTACCTCCCTAAAAAGAAATTGAGATAAGTAATCCTGGAATTTTTTTACTAGATTACAGTGACTATCACATCTCACAGGGGACTTTAGCTTTCCCTACTGTTAAAGACTTTTTTGAGTCAAGAACTTCAAAGCGTCTGTTGGAAAGTGGGCTTCACCTCTTTGGATATTAATATCTAGTATTCTTTATGGCGTAGGTTATCCAAGAAATCTACATGGGACTGGCAGACACGAGTCACAGCTTGATGTCAGGCAGGATACCTTAAGCAATCTAAAAATGGCATTAATGTTGATGTTCAGGCACCTGGATCCCAAATTGACCAGAAATGTTTTGCATCTGTCTTACTGCAGGATGACTCAAAGAAAAAAAATCCAGTGATACCTGAAACATGCTATTTCATTTACCCCACTGTTAAAGATGACCAATGGTAAAAAACAAAAAGGACAACAACAAAATGATCTGGTCTGTATCTTAAGGGTAGTGCTCTGAAAAATGGATTAGACTGCCATTCTGGTTTCTCAGTCTGTAATAGGTAAGAGCTTCCCCACATGGCAGAAAAGAGCAGAAGCCACAAAGCAAACCATAAAATCATACGTGTCAAATCTGGCGATAAACCACCAGTGGCACTAGATTAAAATGATAAATTCTAATTCCAAGAAATATTTTATAGTAGATTTTAAGACTTTTAGAAGCATAATAATTGCCTTTAAGAACAAGGGTATTTTTAACCAGCCACTTAAAAAAGAAAAAAAAAGGAGAGAGATGATTTAAAGCAGCCAAATTCTATCACATTATTTCCTGTGTGTTGCCCAGAGGCTATGAGAAGTTAATAATCACACTAATTTGGTCCCATCGCTGTGAAAAAGATGCAAGAAGTCAATGGTGGTAATTCTGGCAGGGAATTACTACTTTCCCCCCAGCACACAGAGAAACATTCCAACACATACCGAAACATACGCTGGATACCAGAATGTGATTTCTGTTCAAAGGGAAACTTCTGAGTGAAGCTCTCCTAATTCACAGAGAAGATTTTGACTGAAATAAGAAATCCCCAGCGGGTATGCAATGCTGCAACACTACTATGATGAAGCCTTCTTCCTCAAGGAAAATTGAAAGCTCTTGAGATTTTTTTGGCAGTTCAAGAAAAGTATATGTACTTATCTCAAGTACATACACTCTCCTTCATACGGAGAGGGTAAACTAATTCTGCACTTAAAATATTCGAGAGCTTTGTTTACTCTGAACGAGCCACCTCCCTCAATTCCTCCCAAAGTTCGCTCACACTTCTAATTTTGCCTTTCCCCAAGACTAGGTTATTGCTCAACACTTTTTGATAGATAATATGCTAACTTTAAGAAATACATAATTTCTAAGCCTTAGTGTATGATACTGTCAGGTTAATCTTTTACTTCAGACGTTTCTAGGTATGTTCACTGGAAGGAGGCTTGACAGCTCCATTGACCTCCCATCTTGTAAATTCTGGACCAGTCAGTAATACCCACAAGGGACAAAGTATGACTGAGTTTATCTGTCTGTTACCTTAGTATCTCCTTTTGGATTGTTCTTCCTCTGATGTATGTCCGTCAAGCAAGTAGGATTTACAAAGAGAAGAAACAGAAGCTAGAACATACTCACTCCGAGAGCAACAGGAACAGAGTTCATCCTCCACACTTCCTAGAAGCATCTGACATCTGGAGCATTTTTGCTCCATGTTAAGTTCTGGCTGTAAGTCAGAAACCCAGGTCCCAGCCAGCAAGCTTGGAAAGAGGCCCAAAGCAAAGATCACTTAGTTGAACTTCAGCTGTCCAGGCATCCAACAAATACAACTGTTTATTTCCAAGTCTTTTATGAATTAATAGGCACAATTTCTACAACATGACTGCACTGGCAGCGTTTCCTCTGCTGAGACAAAAATAAGAGAAAGGATAAGGATACCAACGCTGCACAGACTTACTTTGGCCCTGTTTCTATTGACAAGAAACTTAAAATCTTGGAATAGCACAGTGGAAGTCTACAAGATTTATAAATATATAAATCAAATGACTGCGAAGGGCTCCCGTACCGCCTCCTAATACATGCCCTCATACAATCTTAGTTTTATATAAATGTCATGAGCCACAAAGTAGTAGAGAATTACTTACATGGACAGATAAACAAGGGAGATGTTTGGCAATGCATTACAAAGTGTAGGAATGCCTCAATTCTTCTGAGTCGATAAGAAAAAAACCCCAACTTTATCCCTACCACCAAGCTTTCTGCTACTGCTGCAATGGGCTCTCACAGAAGCTAATCATTTCCCTGCATCTGTTTGAAAATAAAGATCCTATATAGCCTGAGACAGTACAGGAAAAGGAGACCCCCTAGACTGTGGGTACATCTCTCAGCAGATTATGTTTCAAGGCCTTATGATACATCATCTAAAATGCATTTAATGAAGCATCTTTAATCACATAACCGATTCCCGTAAGTGCTCTTTCATAACTGACTTTAAAAAATTCAAAATGTGCAAATTGATTAAATTTGTCCATTACAATTTTAGGGAGAATCCTGAAAACATTTGCCTCAAACCCAAACATGCAGAGGAAGACTCTAAGACTACTGGTTTGTTGATCACACTATTAGAAGGAGCACTGAGTCATGGATTCTAGAAAGCAGAGATGAAAATATAAAGCATTCACATTAAGAAAATAAAAAGGTACTTTTAGAATAATTTACAAATAATGTAACTAGCACTTTAGCACTGTTTCATGCATTTAATATTTTGTCTTCCATAACCACTGAGAACTTTTTTTTTATATACCACAATCTTCACCAAAAGCTGGCTTATCTTACTTCTAAAGCAATCGCTGAGAACAGGATCCCTGGAGCCTTTTAAAAAAGAATGACAAATAGTAAAGCCAATTAGCTCTGCAGTGGACTTTTATATTTTTTTCCTTTCGGATAATTGTGCTACAACAGACAAAACTGGAATTCAGAAATCTAAAATCTCTTACCAATACCCATTTTCTGTTACCCCACTGTGTACAGTTTTAAGCATGGCACTCTCCTGGAATGGCGCATTAGATCCATCCCACTGGCTGTATCATAGTATCATGATGTTTCAGCTTCCTTCTGCCCTGTGTACCTTTCATGAGTTCATGTTACCAGAGACATTACAGTCTCCTTCCTGACTCATCTGCACTCCAGAGCCTTCCATCCTGACAACCAAGCTGGACTAGAAGTCCTTTAAGGAGCGAATGGAGAAAGAACAGTGACTTTGTACTGTTGCTCCATGGGCACTATAGCTGCACAGCTCTTTTAGTTGGCTTACATGGTGTTGAAGACCATGCCTTAGGGTCTTTCTACATTACAGTTGTATTTTATTATTTGCAAAAAGACCTAAAAAAAATCAGAAGAAAACCAAAACACCATTTCAGATTATTTAGATGTTAGATAGATGAGAACACACATTTTTTCCTCCACAGTTCTGTGTCTCTTATGCCTTTCTTAAACTTATATAATGATGAAAAATTTTGATTATTCAGTCATAACTAGTCTTCTGGCACTGAGCTCCACCTGCTGACAAGTCTTTCAAGTATTGCAGAGCCTGCATACCAAGTCTCAGTTTTGTCAATGGTTCCAATATTATGCTGCAGTACGTAAAATAAAACTATATGAAACATTTCTATAGTGAGAAAATCATATAGTTTTAAATACATATTCTTAAAAATAACGAGTTTGCACCTTTATAATATTTGTTTTTACCATGTAAGGAAAAAGAAGAAGACATATTAAAGTAGCATACAGATTTCACTGTATAATTGCTAAACAAAATGAATTACTATTTTATATTAACTAAATCTGTTGCCAGGCTTAAGCACTCCCTGAAGATTTCCTATTCTGTAACAATTTCTAAGTCAATACTGATGCTGTAGTTTTAAAGTCTTACTATGAAATGCAAACCACCATCATTGTACTTAATTACCTGAGTAAATGTTTAATGGGCAATTCAATATTCCAAATATTTCTGATGTTTTTATTTCTAATCAGATAATTAGACATATAAAAGTTTTGTTGTTGTTGTTTTCTTTGTTTCAATTATGGTGGATTACTGCCATGCTCTGTTGATCATATTACAGCAAGAATAGTATATGTATCTTAGGACAAATGACAGGCCATACATCCATTAACTGAACATCTAAACACTGAAAAGTTAGTTCAAGCTTCCAGTTACTGGTTAGTTTTTGTAAAGTGACAATATATAACAATTTGGACACTACAACATCTTGGCAAAAACACGAGCTGTTCACAAGGAATAACCAGCTTTATCTTAGTATCTATCTCCTTACTTTAAGTATAGAAGAAAAAGTTACCTATGATTCTCCCAATTACATAGTGCATAGTATCATAACTGCGTAACTCTAAGGGGCCCAAAGACATTATTTTAAACTTGTAGCACCTTTCAGTATTAAAATAGCTCTGTCTTGCATGGTTATCTCAGTAGAAAGGTATAACTGCTAGAAACAAGAAAATGTGTTTTATTTTTCCACATACGATGCCAAAATTGTTAAATGTAATGTTCAGGAATGGCCAAAAATAGAAATTTTTTAACTCCTTGCTATGCTATCATGATTGAACAAAACAGAATCATCCAGCAATTTCCTTTTTTCCTAAAATATGTACATGAATACCAATACACAGCTAACATTCTACAAACAATAAAATATATTGACCAAACCAAACCATATTGAAGACCCTAACAAAATATGAAACTTCCTACAGTTAACAGAGGCAAAAAAGAACAAGGAAACAAAGGAAGTTATAACACACACAACACATAACACTGTCTATAAAAACACATTAAACAGCATTTCAGAATTTTGTTCCTTGTTAGTATTGTTGTACTGTTACCTAACGTAAGAGATGAAAAACAAAACAATCTGCGAACTATTCCACTATGAAATTGGCTGTATTTATATGATACCATATAAATACTTAAAGAAACATGAAACTTTACAAAGTTGTTTTGTATATCATATTTTTGATTTTCAATTACCAAAAAAAATCCACTTGTGACTGAATACATGAAAATTTACTTCATATGCACACTCACAACACAAGTCAATTATGATTTTGTCATTCTTAGGAAAAGAATTTGTAAAACAAGTGTTTATGATGAATTTCTGAAGAGGAATAAATAACCACATTCAAATGTAGTATCAGACAACATTTATACGAACTGCTTTTAGATAAAGAGAAGAAACCTAAATGGATTTATAGCTGGAGAAACAACAATACTCTTGAATGATACCAGGATGAGCAATCAGCAGCAAGAATATTTCATGGCTGATCATTTAGCAGCTGTATAATTTTAAGGAGTTTTACTAAAAAAAAATCCCATTATAAAAATCACCAGGATGCTTATTTATACAAACAGCCCATCAGTGCATTATTTTTTCATCTTGAGATACAGTCAAGACTGCCCTCTCAATTTGAAAAAAGTTTAATTTAGACTGCAGTTGTATCTACAGCTTTTTAGTCAATTTCACTAGCACAGGATATCAACTTAATAGTTAAATAAAACTTAAGTGGTATTTGCCTGTCTTAAATAACCTACTCAAGGGAAATCACCCAGCACTTAAGTCATATTCTGTTATTTTTCATGGTCCATACAATTTATAGGACTAAATACTCTGAAGCCAAAATAGCGACATTTTCCTTACTCTTGGCACATTTAACATACGCAAAAATGTATTTCTTGCATCACTCCAGAAATCTCAGTATGTACCTCCTCCAGCCAAAAAAAAAAAAAAAAAAAAAAAAAAAATCATAGATAACTTAGATAACTTTTATTCCAAAAAAATTAAAATATCAGAATTCTTCATTGTGTATTGCACATATATGCAAGGATTACTTTCTCCCACTCATTGAAACAGAGATTTGGATACCAGAAGACAGACTTTAGTAATCTTGAACTGAAGTGGAAGAATACCATTCTCTTGATTAGACTCATCATCTCAATGAACCCTTACAGACAATATTCACTAGCACTACTACAGGATATTACATGAAATAACTAACAAGGTAGCCTACCCCAAAAAGAATCCAAGCCTCCTAATCTTTCACAGTTGTTATTCTGATCCTTTCTTTCTCCTTCTCCCTCTTTCTGTGCTTTATCAATTCATTCTAGATCATGACAAGCATACAAACTTTGTAAAATAATGTCTTGTACCAGTGAAAATGGCAACCACCTGCTAGTCCCTTGTAAATATTAAACAGTAGTAGTGGAAGCAAGAGAATATTGGTAATTAAGTATAACTGTAGAATGGGAATGGAAGAAAAAACAAACTTGGTTCCACAAATAGAGAAAACAAGAGCATTCCTCTCAGATAGAACCATTTCATTATCATTTCATTGAGCTACTACTCTGTGGGCCAAAAGAAACAGCCAACTAAAACTCTAAAGAAAACAAGTCACAAGCATCTTGTATATGTCAATCCTAGTCCACAAAAGCAAACACTACTGCTTGTCCCTTTAGTAAACAGGTAATGTTTGTTTGCTTTTTCATGTGGCCTACTATCTCTATACATAGCTGTATATAATTGAGAAAAGGAAGTCACACAAAATATTAGCAAAGTACTTATTTAAATTGCATGGGGTCTCATCAAACCACAAAAAAATCCTTTTGATTAAGAGCATGTAAACATTTAAAAATAAGTTGCAAAGAAGCCAGTGTTTGTTTCTGTTAAAAGAAAAGAGTAATTACAGTACATAAAATTCATTTCTCAATTACACGAGTGCACTGATTCCAACAGCTTTTACTGTTAGTTTTCTATCTACAACTGTGCATGTATTTCTTCAACACAGCCAATGAAATTACCAATATCTACTCAGTCATGTTTACTAAATGTATTTAAGGATTTACACTTTTGATTATAAAACAGTCTAATAAGAATCTAAGCATTAAGTATACAGAAGACCAAACCAAGTCCACAGACATACAGAGGGTGTTACAAGTTATCGCAACTTAAAATAATCACACAGTTGAACTGTTTTTCTAAACAAGTCTCCACAAATGCAAAGTGAAGTTTATTCACTTCAGTCATCCCTGTGAATATCTTGGGACTCTGATCCCAGGACTAAAGTACAATAGCAAGACTGCACAATTCAGTAAAACAGATGTAAAACTTACCATAGAAGTCACTGATCTGGCATCTTCTTCATAATTCACTACAGGTGGTGGCTCTTTCCCATCATTCTCTTGAACCTTTTGTTCCAGTAGTTCTTTCTGGGCTGCAAATTTTGCCTCAGAGCATCTTAATTGCTGAACTGTTTGCTTAAGTTCTTCCAGCGCTTGCTTTTGGCTCAGCAAGAGTACAATACTGCAGAGAAAAATAACAAACAGCTTAAAAATATACATGATTTAAAATACATACTTTGTTTCATAAAACCTAAAAAAAAAAAAAGCATGAAAATTCCTCAACAGAATTATTTGTTCAAAGGTATAATTCTAGAAGGCAGCAATTCTAGAACGTTTTTAAAGCCAAAAGACAATGTAAGCAAACACCTACTTTGCCATTCTCTTTTCTCAATCTATCACAAAAATCATGTAGTAATAAATATAGACAAAACTATTTTCATCCATTTTTGATTGAATTTACGAACACTAGGGTTCCCCATCCTTTAGAGAAGAAATACATCTTTAGATTATGATCTCCAGTGATGACAAATCTGCTGCAATCCACACAGTTGTTGTAATAATAATTTGCACTACTAAACTCACCTTACATCCAGTATAAATTCATCTGGCATCAAGTTAGAAATACCTGTTGTCTCTTCGGGACTGAAAGCTCCTCTACTGCATAAGTATTTCTGGACTGCAGTCTAACATTCTTCTTATGAAGCTAAATAAATTGAACTCTATGAGGAGCCAAAAGAAATTTTTCTTGTCTTCTGCATGTTTTTATCGCTCTTCTCTGAATACCCCTCATACCCTTGAATACTCCAAGACAGACATAATTCAATCATTATTGAAGAACAAGCAGACCACTTAGAACATCTACAGGTATCTAGATGACTCAATTATCCCCAAGAACTGCTAAAAGCAAAGATGGACAGAAGCTGCCTAAAAGACAGAACCATCCACACTACAATACAGACACCCTTAAAAGCACTCAACTGAAGCCCAACAACATGTGGTCTATGAAGAGATGCAGTGTTCTCACAGTCTGCAAGAACAGATGAAGGAGGCAGAGGTACCAGATGTATGAAGAATGAGGATCGTATAAAGAAAAATCACAGTATTCTGTCATTCTGTATCTTCAGGATAATCCCTGGAAGACAGTTCCTCCTGCAAACCCTACCCTTGGAGAAAAAAAGAAATTTAAAAGTCATTGATATTGAGATTGTTCCTTCACAAACTGATGCTGAGCCAAATGACTATTCAAACAGGTTCCAAAGTGATAAGGGAACCATCTATCATAAAATCCTCATTGGCAGGAAAAGATAAAAATCATATCCCTATAGATGAGCATTGTACTAAGTCACCAAAGAACAGAACTCTGTACAATCAGCAGAATGATCACTCACGTAAAAAGGGTAAGTATGATGTACGAAGACACAATTAGAGGACCTGAAACTGAGGTTTGGCATGAGACTGCACACATTTAAAAGCATCACATAAAGAAACAAACAATTATCCTGGCATTATCCTCAAGATAATGGTCTTTCATCTGGTCCTCATTATGAGAGAAAAAAGAGATCACCCTGTGAAAATGATGGCCTTCCACCATCAGCAGGGCTTTGGTGAATACACATTGGCTAGAATGACAACATCCCAAACACTGTATGGTTTCAAGTCATCATGATCTGGAGATAACAAGACATACACTGCAAGTTAAAAGTCATACTATTCTCTTTCCTGACCTGTGGCAAGATGGATTATCGTCTAATTGGTTTGCCCAAATGCAACACAGAATGCTCCCTATTCCATTTATGCACGAGGAATTAGAACCTATAAAATTATTTGCCTATGGCCTGTATGAGTGCAAACTTTATAGTCCTTGTGGCTAGCAAGAGCTGCTAGTGACCTCACAGCGTGAGATCTTGTGTGAAGAATCCTTGCAAGACTAGAACAAGACAACAGGTTGGGAAGTGGTAAAAAGATTAACTGAATCAAAACCCAAATATTCAATATGTTATCATGTCAGAAGGGCAGATAGTATGCTTGACATACACATATATAAATAAAATACAATTAAAACACCCTCTGTGTTGCAAGTGATATGTGATTTGAAGGCAGAAAGGGATATCGGTGCCAGGATAATAGTACCAATACAGCTAAAATTGAGGAAGAACACAAAATCAGAGGCCTGGAGATACACTTCTGCACATACCCTAATGAGAAGTGCAGTACGTGCAAAGATCAATTTGTAGTGTTGCCAGAATTAGACATTGAGAAACGCTTTCAAGTCCCAACTCAGACTGCCACTGCAAAGTCAGTAAACAACTCAGAACTTGTGGTACTGAAGCTGTGTCAGAAAGA
Organism: Phoenicopterus ruber ruber; assembly: GCA_009819775.1. Classification (NCBI taxonomy): domain Eukaryota; kingdom Metazoa; phylum Chordata; class Aves; order Phoenicopteriformes; family Phoenicopteridae; genus Phoenicopterus; species Phoenicopterus ruber. Next base: position 62,072,075 of record CM020246.1, on the reverse strand, counting down.
AGCAGGGAGACAGCTAAGTCCAAACTGGTTCAACTGAAGAGACAGAAAACATGATTTTGCAGACTTTTACCACCATTTTGCCCACATAAAGCAGACAAGGAGATTTCCTCAGCACTGAAGGGTGAAGCTCAGCACCTTGGGTGAGGCTCAACAATAACATAGGGTCTAGAGCTCTTGCATTTGGAGTGGACCTCCTCACTTTCTTTGCTGACAATAGACTTACATTGCACCAACAGAATGACCTCTGACTCAAGAGGCAAGCTTTTGTTTATTGCTCAACTACCTTTACCTTTCACCTTGCCTTGCAGCACTGAGGCCAATACCATATGCTATGATAGCATTCAAGAACATGTAACAGTTGGACAAGATCTTCTAGGGACCATAAGTATGTGCAAAAACATCCTGATCACTCTGCACTGCAGTTAAAAGGTGAAAATGAGGTCTGCTGGAGGAAGGCATGACCCATGACAAATCAGAACTGGCGTGATTTCAGGGAAACTTTTATCTTACAACTAGAAATCTGAGCCAAATTTCATCCCTTTTAATAAGACCTACAGGTACTGGTGCAGTCTGAACTGAAATCATCTCCTCAACACCCCAGACATCTGCTATAGGATCAGTCAAAGGAGCCTACCCACAGCAAGAAACATAGGGATGGTCTGCACTATTTTCAGAGAGAGATAACTGATAAAAAAACCAATACTGAGGGGAAAGAAAAAAAAGCCCACCATCAAGCTCATCTAGTTCAAACACAGTTTATCCTTTAAGTAACATGCAGCAAGGAAGGTAGGTCAAGAACCAAAAAACTGAAAAATATATGAGTACATGTGAACTTCACCAAAGAAAGAACAGGAAAGTATCTAACCAAAACACTGATATCATATATATACACAAAGTTTTAGATATGAATGGAATACTATCCAATGTATCAAGTGACAAGATGCTTTCAACAAAGAGCTTAAAGACTTCCTCAGTGAACGAAGACAGGATTACCTGAGGACTTGCATTGCAATTCACTGGTACTGTAAACTAATACTTATGAACAAGTTAGTAAGGTTATGACTGATTGCAACAAGAATCAGAAAAACATCACTACAGACAGAAGATTTCTTTATCTGTTGTATTAACTTCAGTTTAGACTGGGATGTGAATATTTTTTCTAACCAGAGTTAGGAAAAAACCTAAAGATCTTGCCCAAGAATGATTCTTTATAATAATGCTTTATTTATGGCACCGTAAAACACTCATTAATCCCTCGTCTTCATTATTTACTATGCAGTACTACAGAGTATCAGATCTACATTCAGTTTTGTAAAGAAAACACAAGAAAGAATGAACTTAACTTGATGAGTTCCAAACACATTATTGCATAAGAAAGAGTACATGTCTTGCACGAGTCTGAAAAAGTCTTTCACAAAATTATATCTACACAATGAACTTGGTCAAACAGAGAGGCAATCTGAACTGACTTCTCTTCTTCCATCAAGCTGAAGTTACAATACTAACCAAAGGTCCAGTTCTTGAGCCATTCCAACACTATGACAATTATATTAAACTAATGGACCTGCTCAGTTCTCCAATGAATTAGGATCTGTAGTGGGTAAGGGTCATTTTAGAGATGGGAAACTAACTTGTTGTTTTTCACAATAATCACTTCACACAAAAGCAGAGCAAGGTTAGTGGAGGTTATTTCTTATTTAAATCTTAAGAATTGCATTACAGACACTTTTCTCTCAAATTAGTACATTTTGAAATTTCATTGCGACTTACTCAGACTTCTTTTCACAAGTCTTAGAGGATTCTTCTATTTTTTTCTCCAGTTCCAACACTAGTTCCTCTTTGCTCAAAAGGGTTTGCTGTGTCTGAATCAGTTCTTCTATTACTGTTTTTAACCTGTAAGACACAGATTTCAGAAACCTACATTGTGAATACACAAACTGTACATATTTGGGAACATTGTATCTTTTTTTCCTGAAGATGAAAAGGAGTATTACTCTTTAAATTATCTTACTCAGTGCTTGGTGACCTTTTTTTGTGGATATACCTTTATACTGTATTATTAACTCATATTATTACAGAAGCTACACTAGCTTCTGTATACATACAAGGTTACAGAATGATCTGCTGCCTGCAGGCTCTCCTACAAAGAATTTTTCTTCCAGAATGTGTCATGAGTTCTGTGAATTAATGCCTTTCTAATATATTGCTAATTTATGAGAAGCTTTATGAAAGATGAAAGCCTTCCAGCTCCTGAAGTGTATGTTAAATAAATAAAGAGTGATCTGTACATTTTTCTCTACAATTAACTTCTTTGAAGCCACACAATCTTTGGTAACGGTTAATTCAAATGAAAGATAAAACTTGCACAAGAACACTCAGTACTAACAGAGAATGGTTATTGCTAACCATTACTGACACTTTGCAATTATGCTGGCAAACATTCCAATAACCAAAAAGTCACCAAATGTACAATAACATTTTCACTCTGAACAATGCAGATAAATGGCTCACATAATGATGACTTCTAAAATGCATATCAAAATATATATGTTGACTTCAAGCAATTGTTAAGCCAGGAGAATAATTTTTTAAAAATAAATAAATAAGTACGTACACCTCATTTCCTTCTTGGCGTTCATCTATCCATCTTTAACTATCTTACTCTGCTTCCCCTGTTATTTTCAAGCCCAATTTCAATAAAAAAGTTATTGAAGTAAAGAGTGGAACAAAGGCAAAATATATATAGCACTTACCACTGCACTGATCTATTGCCCAAAACCAGTCCACATTGGGAAGTGGAACAGAAAGTCAACTGAAAGTAATTTACATGCACACCTGATATCTAGGAGCCACGTTCCGTGTCCATATACACCAAATTGAATTATTTGATGCTAAACGTTGAATTAGTTCTCTCTTCTCCTGATATATTTTACACAATGTTGATTAAATATATTCTTTATTCAGACAGTCTTGGATCTTATCTTGGAAGACTTAAATTACTATAAAAAGGCCACATAGTGAACAATAAAAGTTTATTTCCCAAATGAACAAGCATCTGCACGTGTTTATTTTGAGATAAGGGAAATACTTAAAACATTTTTCTCAAAGTAATAGCCCCACAGGTCCCTTTTTAATAAACATTTTTGTTGTTTTTAGGCTATCACAATCTGTATGCTGAACTTCTCAGAAATGACAATTTTCTTACACTGGATATCCAATTTAATATCAACTAACTTTTTTCTTTTAATACCTTGCTAAAAAAGTAATTAGCAATTTTGCAACTGCAGATACTGCTTTTTGATCAGCTTTCTAATCAAAATTTTAATCAACATTGTATTGGCTTAACAATTGATTTACAGGAAGCAGATGTTGCATCTAATGATCAAGCTTCAATACTGAAGAAATTAAGTCAAATTAATAAGATTGTTCATCACTGGAAGGTATGAGTGTATACATGCAGAAACAACATATTAAAATATTTTACCATTTCAGAAATATCAGATTTTATATTGCAGCATCAGATTGAAATAGAAAGTTGATGTAGTTCTCCCTGAAACTTCTGAGATACTTTAGGATGTTTGTATTTATCTTAGAGAAAACAAATCAAAGCAACCACATACACACAAAACTAACTTGTCTCCTTGTATTCAAGCTCTATTTTTTGTTTTAAACAATAATTTTCATTCAAACTGGCTAGAACTGACATCTCTGCATCTGCCTTGTATCATCTTGGTTGTGGTTTGTCAAAGGAAGTTTCTTGTGGCCTTGTATTTGCCTCCTGGATAAAATCAGTTTACAAAAGGGTTTTTATTACCAACCAGTTAGTCACTATAATCCTTATTAGCCTTAACAACCACACAATCCTAAATTGTCAGGTTTCAATGGCAGGACAATACATAAAATGAGACCAAAAAAAATCTAGAAAGCAGACATCTTCAAAGTAGATTCTGGCTACCTGGAAAGCTGCCTTTCATATTTCTTTAGTCATTAGTACCATTCTGCCTCAAATATAAATCAAAATAAATGCTTGTGCTTACTGAACTTATATCTCAGAAGATTTTTTTTTAAATTAATTTGGATATTAATTCATATGCTCACCGATCAACACTTACTACATTCTGGTTCCCTCCTCTCAATTTTTAATGCATGCATCTTCAAAGCATAAACTTTTATTCTGTTACACTTTTCAGAATATCTCAATATTAGTCAGTGACAGTTATCAACATTTATCAGGAGACATCATACCTCTCTCATTACTTAGAAAGGTTACCTAGTCAACACTGACTTTTAACTACGTCTCTCTGTCAAAACTTTATTCATAAATGCAAACTTACCTAAAACTCTAAGTGAGCCACTTTTCTTATCATGTTTCCTTAAAATATATTTTATGAAAACCTTTAAACAGTAGTATATGTAAAGCTGTCATTTTTTGCCTCACATACTCAATAAAACAATTGATTCAACCAAAAATTTTTGACTGCAAATCAATATACATCTCTGAATCTCTTAAAAAACTGTGAAATAAATCCACTATTTGTACTGGATTTGTTATATTTGGTAGATACTGAAGGTAGTTCTCCTCTGCAGAAGCATAATGATGTCGTATTTTGAAGATCCAAGGCCATGGTCTCAATACTAAAGATCAACAGTCAAATTGCTTCAGCACATACAGAATGGATTTTTAAAAAGTCATCATCTATGGATAAATGATGCAATACACTTGCAATATCTTACTTGCGAATTTCTAGTCAGTAAGTTGATGCAAATACCTGTGGGGTGTTTTTTGGCTGTAGTGGTTTTAAAGTAAGACTATAACAAAATACATCTAAAACGCAGTTAACAAGGTATGTGAGCAAAGGCAGTTACAGAGAACTAAGAAGCTCGAACAGGAAGGGTTCTCATCTGCACTAAAAAGCAATTAAAAAAAAGGACAAAGAGGATAAGAATAAACAGTTTTTACAGTGCCAGGAGTTAGCGGAGCTTCACAAAAATCTGCACTGCTTAATATGTTCGTAATAATCCAAATAAAAGGACAGTTTAAAAAGTGACAAAGAATGCTGACTGTACAATGTTATTTGAGGTAGGGGGAAAGGACTGAACGTGAAGAATACAAAAGTATTATTCTGGATCTTATGGTACTCAATAACTGGACTGTCATTTAGAAGATTAATTTCAATGCCTATTGAAATAGGCAAATATACAGAGGGAAAAACAATCAAAAGCTTTATTTATGTAGTGAATGGCTCTAAGCTGACCGTTACCACTCAGAAATGAGATCTTGGAATTAGAGCAGATGATTCCATGAAAACACTGGCTTAATACACTGCAGTGGTCAGAAAAACAAACAAAACAATTCTCTAGGATTTGTTAAAAACAAAGCAGAACAAGAATATAGGAAACCTCAGTATGTCTCTCTCTAAACTATGCATCCGGATTACCTGCGCAATTCTGGTCATTAATCTCAAAAACAATACAGTAACCTTGAAAACATTCAAATAAAGATGACAAGCTCGATAAAGGATATGAGTAAGTTTTGTGAAAGGACAGACTAAAGCTAAAGATGGCTCTGATAAAGAGGTTACAGAGTAGGAGTATGACAGAGGTTTACAATACCAGAAGTGGAAAAGAGTAGATTGTTCCTATTCTTTTCCAAAACAAGAGCTTAAGACCCATAAAATGAAAGTAAGAAGTAGCAGGTTCACATAATACGAAGTTAATCTCTGGAATTTCTTGACCAAAAATTCTGTGGACAACAGATACTTGTACATACTGAAACTGACTGGACAAATTCACAACAGAAAAATACCTCTAAGGCTATTATAAACTACCTCTAAGGCTATTACAAACAAGTTATACTTCTGTCTCAAAACATTTCTGAGCTGAAAATTATGGGAGGCTGAGAGATCATTCTGAGGAAATAGCATTGCACAATCATTCTGTTCTTGTTCTCCTCCCTAGACTTTTCCCTGTTGGCTAATGTAAAAGAGAAGAAAGCTGTTTAGGTGAATCTTTGGTCTGACCTAATATAGTCAAGCTTTTTTGCTCAAAGTCCTAAATCTATACCAGAAAGTGAATACCTTAAAGACAGCAACACTTAAAAGAGCTATTTGATTCCTGTTCCAAAAACAGTATCACACCATAAAATTTCTCTCTCAAATTCATAAAAGAATTTAAACTGGGTGAATATAAGATTTGTAACAGGACACACTGGAAATTGTATTGAAAATGTAAATATATAGGCAAATACGCAGACACACATTTATAAACACAAATATGCATTTCATCAGAATCATTTACTAGAAAAGCAGCATTTCATCTCTTTCACTTAGACATGCTAATGTCTTATTTCTAAACAATGGCATACAGAAGACAAACCAAACAAAAAGTTATTTCTCTTTTTGAGCTATGGAAGGCAGAATCTTTGAAAAATTGTAATACTTTATTGAAAAGTGAGATTCAGTATATATATTTTTCCTGTAACTGTGCTGAAGTACATCTAGATGTACAACATCTACATAGTTTAAGTAGGAATAATATTAATTTAGTAATGATGTAGAATATATTATAAACAGAAACATGTTTAAAGGGAAGGGTGGGGCTTTAATTATCAAGGGATGCTTTCATAAGAAAGATGAAGCTGCTTCAGGACTAAGGATGAGTCTGACAAAGGAGACTGAAACTTCATATTAAAAAGGTTATTTCAATACCTATTTAGGAATAAATTTATAAAAAGTAATCAGATTGCATAGGAAAAAAGAGAGGATGACTAATGACCTTGAAAAGGAGTTAATAAAATCCAGAGATTCTGTCATGTTGAGAAAACACAGGGATCAGAACAATCTGAAAACACTGCAATGTGTTTATGTTTGAAATACCTCACTGCTATTAGGACTCACTATGATTTTGGCTTTCATAAAAACCTACAAGAAATAAGGATCACAGTTTGATTAAGCAGATTAAAATTTTTAAAAAACTTAAAAACAAACCTCACAACACACCATTGATACCTTATTTGGATCAGTTATGCTTTCTAAATGAAAAAAACTTCAAGTCAGTCAAACATGGACTGAAATACAGCAGAGACAAAACAAACATCACCAACCAATGAAATTCTGAATTTTCCATTTTAAATTGCTATGACCAATATAAAAAAAAAATAAATGTACAGTTAATAGTTGCAATCTCACAAGTGACTGCATCAGACCATTTTATGTCAAAAGTTGAGGCTGATAATATAATAAGAACATAATAACCACAGCTGGAGATTTGTTCCCCCGTAACAAATGATTAAAGGTGCAGTTGGTAAAAGTGATGAAAAGATTTACCTTGGCAACATATTCACAAAAGACATAGAGAGGTAGTTTATCACCCTGAATAGCTAAAAGCTCCATGAAACGCAATACAACAGCTACATCTGTGTTAGTAAATTAATGTATGTTAAATGTTATAATACTGAACAAGAATTTCCTTCAGAAAATGAAAGCAAACACTTATAAAACAAGTGAAATAAATATATTCATGAAAATTTTCTGCATGGCAATTTAAATTACTGACTACATGACTGTACTCAGTGGTTACATCAAACGATTTCAGTATTCTTCCTGGAGTACTGAACGAGGAAACACTTTTGGGAAGATGAATCAGTATGCTCCCAAGGAGGATTCATGATGGATTTGGGACATTTCAAGAATTAACTGGCAAGGAGAGGAACATATATTGAAAGTGCTGGCAAATTTGGGGGGGGACTGGAGAGAAGTATTTTGTGCAAAGGAACAATAAAACAAGCATGGGAAATGGTCTCTAGTGTGAAAATATTATTTTTAGAAACTGGGCCTTAAAAATGAGGATATAGCTATGCAATGATCTGAGTAAGCCTAGATACAACGTATAACAACACTTCCAAAGGATGAAAGGTTTGTAAAGAAAGACTTACGTGACTTGTAAACTTTCTGCTGTTAGATTATTCCACATGATTTCATTAGCTTGAAGGTTTTCATTTTCTTCTAATAAAGACGTATCAAACTCTATTTCTTGTTCAACAACTTCTGATGACCTGATTTAGTAAATAAATGTTGTATTTTCAAAATTAACATGTATCTTTGAGTAGATCATAAAGCCAATCATTATGTTTTGAATTATTTTAATAACCAGAATGTACTTAAAATTACATATGAAATAAAAGAAAAGGTAGCAACTGGATATATATTCTTTTCCCTTTGAATAAAGAACATAGTCTCAAAATCATACCAGATAATAAAACGTCATACAATTCTTTGAATCAAGATCACAGCATAACCAAGGTTCTCAAGGGGTATCAATGTGAATGGGTCCACTCTTAACCTGCACGTGACAATTATCAATTCGCACTTAACAAAAAAAAATACAATGCAAGAAGTCTTAGGACTATTTCTGCATATACTAATACAGAGTAACAGTTCAATAAATGGCAAATACTGTTTATTTTTAAAGTAAAAAACTTTCTTGCATTATCTGCATACTCCGTGGTCTCGGACACTGCTCAACCTGCAAGAACTGCAGAGTACACAGAGGTACCTAAAGTTCACTTTAAACTAGAATTTGGACAATAAGAGAAATAAAGCAGAGAAACTTAGTTTAGCCCGGAATGCAAACTGCATCCAAATACACAGTAAATTAGCTCACACTGAATCTGGACTGTCATGTACTCTGCTGTCAGTACTGAAGTTAATATTTTACACATGTAATAATGGTAACTGGAATTTTGTTTTCTTAGACCCAGTCAAAGAGATGGATGGTTAAAGAAACAGTCAGGTTAAAAACCTGACTTTCAGCCAGTTTTCTGTACATGCAAGTAGAACAATTTTCAAACTAGGATAACTCTTTAAAAGTAACAATGTAAAAGGAACCAAACAGAAACAAATTCAACTCTGATCACTTAAGCAGTGTTGCAGTTTAATGCAGGGTTTTCTCAAGAAGAAACATGAACATTCACACCAAGATGAAAATACATACCTGTGAGTATCTATGAAGTCATTATACTCAGAGTTAGGGTCTATCTGTTCAACCGAGGTCTGGATCTCTTTATGGACATTCACAATCTCTTCTGTTACAAGACTGGTGATCTGGCTATACTCATCCAAGATTCCTTTTCTAGAGAGGAAAAAAAATTCTAGTGTATAACATGGCACTGAAGGCATAGACGGCATTGAGGATGCTTCAAACTTTCAATTTGCTGTTGCTACAAACTCTTGTTGCAACTGGCTAAAAATGGAGAAAATAAGACAATATATTACTCAAAGAAGTAACAGATCAACTGTGGCCTTTTCTTTACAGACTGGCTATGAGTGAGAAGCCTCTAAGACCATGCTCCTTGTTTTGATTTCAGTGCACCTACATACAGGGTAGCTAAACTAAAAACTGTAGAGATTACAAGGAAAAGGAATGTATACAGCTCATTGATGACACTCTTCTTCACAAAGGACTTACCATGCTTGTAATAACCTACACTAAAGCTTTTCAAGTTCTGACTCACAAAATAAATATATTCTGGCATAAGGCAAAACAAATCATAAAATAGTGTGCATTTCCTTTAAAAACTGGTTTTCTTTATTGTTATAACAATCTTCTTTCATATATTTATTTTATGATTTGTCATTCAGACAAAAATAAGCATTAAAAAAAGGTAGCATATATTTACAAGAAGAAACAAAATCAAGCAAGAAGTTCCTGTAAGAAAGTACAAGCCACCCAGCCTTGTCTTTACCTGCTTCTGAGAGTGGGAAAAAACAAATGAATAGGGAACGGTAAAAGAATAGGTGATATTGTGCCACTACTCTTAATAGCATCGAGACACACATCCTCAGAAGACCCTCCTATTCTCTTTAAGCTTTCCATAAAAGAACCCTCATAATAATTTCCTATTTCATTTTTATCTTTGACAAACTTGCTAGTTTGCCAGGCTCTGAAGCATGGCGAGCTTTCTTAAAATACTGATGAATTTTGGCCAGCCTAGAGGAACATGGAGAGAAAAAAGGATCAACAGATTTTTCCTGGATAAGATCTCAAGTTACGTTTACTCTGTAAAGAAAGTTATGTGATTGGATTTTTTCAATACTTTTTCTGAGGAGAAAACAGACAAGAGAAGGCTTTAAATCTTGCCTTGCCTGTGAACAACATGTGTGAAAATGTTCCAGAAAGTAGCTCAAAGAGTGTGACGAAAAGATAGGCGAATGTCAACTACAGCAATGCCTTATTGAAGAGAAAGTGAATCTATGTCAAAAAAAAAAAACAAAAAACATTAGCAATGTTAATCTACACTTCTTCAAGTTTACTGAACTAATTCATCTGCAAAATCAGAATTACTGAGGAAGTGTGTTTCACACAGATGGCCACACCAAGCTCTGCACCTGAAATCATGACCTCTTTTTGTACGAGATAGTAGAAAGGAGTTATTTTCCAATACATACAGATCTCACAAAAAATGTCTATGTAGTGACAAATACATTTTTTTACAGATTCTTACTCCAGACATAGCAAAGGTGAGTGGGTTCAATAGGTTCTTGTTCCATCATAAAATTCTTCAGTGAATTATCATACCTCACGATTCTGAAAGATCACCTTAATTACAGCGCACAAATTTAACTGTAGCCTTTTGCTGTGATTTTACATACAAAATTGAGATAAAAAGGACTTTGCAGAGACAACTACAAGGTCTATTTCATTTCAATACCTGCACCAGAATCAAAGGAATTAATATGATACTGCATAGGGCAGTTAATGGCATCTGCACCACGTAAGCATGTAAAGCATGAAGTCCCCAGCTCTCCCTCACTTCCTATGTGCTGAAGTCAAGATAGACTTCAGAGAAGGTAAGAAAATGAGTTAAAGAAGAGTGCCTCACATGTAAATGAACAATACCTACAAGAAAAAAGTAACTGTCCTTTCTTTTAGCCTAAGTGATTTAAATAACACCCCAGAAAAAGGCCTACAGAACAGATTCCCTAACCAACTCCCATTCTTCAGGAAAAACAAAGAGGCAGCATGGTGGTTACAAACCAGAAAAGAGGACTTAAGAGTCCTCATTGTCTATTCTCCGAGATTATCAGTTTGCACATCTTCTGTAATAATGCAAAAAATGATCTTTCAGGAAAATGGTGATTGTATTTTTAAGGTTGGATTCCTTACAGTGAGATCAAGTTTATATGATCCTGTTACTTCTCCCACACATATGAGTAACCATGAATCTGCCTGGCCCTCCTCCACAATGACTTTCAAGACAGTTGGCCAGTTTAAACCAAATTTGTTGCCGGTGGAATTTCATAAAAATAAGACTACCAGAGAGACAACAAACTTGCAGTAGTATACCAGCTGAAGGACAAAGCATGAGCTCAGCTACAAACACTGCAGTTAATCTGTAAGATTTTGAAGTTTTATGAGAAGACGGTGTCTTGATAGAATGTTTATGTAACCACTCAAAACTACTGTCTGCATTATTTGGATAGACTTTTCTATGCACAATTATCGCCAATTGAAAGATGAAAACATCTTTTTTAATTATCCCTTGATATACAATTAATTAATCACAGTTTATTATTTTCAAATAATCCTATAAATTAATTAGAAAACTATACATATAAAATTCTGCAAGTTAAAAATATATAAGAATACATCTTACAGGGCTTTAATCATTTCTTCTTGCATCTTCTGTAGTGAATCAAGTAACAGAGGAAGCGTAGTATCGTAATACTGGTGCTGATGTAACTGTGCTCCTTTCAGTGCCAACACATACTGATTATGCAACATATGAAGCTTCATAGTGGCTTTATCACACCGATCTTTGGCCTTCTCAGTCTCCTTCCCTAAGAGAAAACAAAAAAAGAAAAATGCACATGGTGATTTAAAAGTATACAAACTTGTAGATTACACAAATCTAGTAGATTTATGATAAGTTTGCACTTTTTTCTACAGTAGTGTTTTCAAGGTACTTCTCTGAAGAAGGTAAAATTTGTCTGTTTTCAGTCATTCGTAAGACCCAATGCCTTGGTTTTCTAATTAAAAGACTAACTAAGAAAATATATTCTGTATATTCTTTGAGCAGAAATGTGAGAATTTTTGTCTAAAAGTATATGAAAACCACTATCTACCCAGGTATAAAACCAATGTAACTATGAAGAATAAAGAACAAAACTCATACACATGACTATCACAAAGCTAATCTTTTATGTGCCTCAGAGCAAATAAATATTTTTTAATAAAGAAAGAGATGTCCTACTAGGTCAGATCCATGATTCATTAAAATCTGTCATTTATTGTAAGTAAAAATTCTATTGCTACATATCATCTCAATAAAGCAATGGTGCAGTCTACATATGAGTAGCTGAACTCTCACACTATTACTCCTGTCCAAAATGGGCAGCTTCTCTGCTAAAACTTAGCATTTCCTTATCAGCTCTTACTCATATCCTTGTTATCTTCTTGATATTTATGAATTGTCTCATTACTTTTTTCAGGAACTAAAGGCATTTTAAATGAATCCTGTATCTGCAATTATCAAATGCAGATTCACAATTACGTGCACAGATGAACATACACTAACTAAACTAATCTCATTCAGATTGCTACATTTCTTATAATCTTAAAATAATTTAAGTAATAAAAAAGATTGTATTTTAACTTTTCTACCACCTATCACAAAGTAGTTGAGAAAGAAGAAAAAGGAAGCATTCACAGCTAAGTGGCAGAACAGAGGCTTGAGAGGAGACCTTGAAAAGCCGAAACTGTGTCATATGAGGAATACACAAAGGATTGTGAACTCTAGTAGATTAAAATACGGAAACACATTAAAGCATGTCAAAAAAAAAGTTGAGGGAAAAACTTGTAAAACAGTAAGAAATCCTCTTTCATGGATTTCGTCTCCTTCTCACTGGAGTCAGTAAGCTTGTCACAAAATGTAAAGGACAGTCACTATATAAAAGCAGCTGGTCGGTAAAAAAAAAGAATTTGTTTTGCATCTGTGTTCACTATGAAAGACCTTCAGAGATTTCCAGGCTGAAATGTCTCTTTATGGAAGAGTCAATGAATCTCTCTTCTGAGAATGAAATAAGAAGAAATTACGAGGACTGGATGGTGTTTAGCTTTGGAACTTTAAAGGAACTTGAGAAAGTTTTAGCTGAAATGTTATGATTGGTTCTTACAGGAGGAAGTAGGCACTCAATGGAGTGCCCCAGGAATATCAGTTGGGTCCTGATACATGAGGTGATAACGATGAAGATGCTGTCTGAAGGAAGCAAACAAGGGAACTAAATGTGAAGAACTGGGAAAAAATGTTAAGATGTACTGATCAAATTACAAAATGATAAGTTATAGTGCGAATATTTATCAAGATGCATGTGGGGAAAACACTATTCAACCTTAGTAATCTGTTGTAAGCTTACTGAATGCACTCCGGAATGAGATCTTTGGGTTAGTACAGAACGATCGATGGAAATGTTAAGTCAGTATTCAGCAGCCATCGGACAAGATGTTATTTAGCAAAGGACTAGACAGCATCATTATGCCACTAGTTAAATCCACATAAAACAGTATGCAGTTCTTTCACCTCACAGAGGACATACTTGAAATGAAAAAGGTTTATGGAAGGACTTCAAGCATCAGAAAGGTAGGAAACACAAGGAGTCCAGAAGGAATGACTAAAATGAGGATCCTGAAGCACCAAGAGACTGAGGAGCAACATGTGAGAGGGGACACACAGTTAACAGACCTTCCCAATCTCTTTCAATGTAGCGACTGTAAGGCATTATATGGAAATAGTATGTACTTTGTTAAAAACAAAGGACATTCTTCTTCAACTAGCATGTAGATAACCTATGCAATCTTTTGGTCAAAGTTATTGTAAGCACGAAAAACACACGGTTTAATAGTGAATGGACATGTATACACAAAAAAAGTCCTGAAGAGCTACTAAGAGAGACAGCACTTCTGACTCTGGAACTCCCTACGTAACAAACTACTGTGAAGTTGAGACAGCTGTCTATCTGTTTGTCCCCTCATATGGCTCTCTAGACACCTCGCCACTGTCAGCTACATTTTAAACACAGAGTAATAAAAATTACCTTAAAAGGATATTATGTCTGTCATTTAATTGAAAACAATCTAACTGCTGACCTAATTTTGTATGTGGAAGGAACAGATTTCTTACACTATAGTTTAGCTAAATGAACAAAGTTACTCTACACAACAAAAGACAAAACACATCTCCAGAGCTGTCACCAGAGAAGTATTTTTTATTTAGGTATGAATGAAACAATCCACTTAAAAAATTTCTGTAAAACTGTTTTGGAGAGACAACAATCTCAACTCTCCCTAAAACTTTTGCTGGAGATAATGGGCTTTGTCTTTGGCAAACAATCAAAACTCATGTTTCATGGGAAGAGTGTAATTTTTTTATTTTCCCAAAACATAAAAACATTGAACTATTTATTTCTAAATTAAATATAGATCATTTGGAGGAAAAAAAAAATCCAACACATCATGCCCAGAATAACATCCCAGAAGTCAGATACCACCAAACACATTCATGTCTGACACCAGTGTACCAATATAATGGGATGGTATACAATCCCATTTTCACATCTGCCTTGAGGACTAATTCCTTCCCTATATACATTATTCCTCAGCAGAACACCTCAACTAAATTCAGTATAAATCAAAGTGTCATACACACTTAGTTTCTAAATACAGTAGGCTACAGCGTCAACCTGGTCATCTGCAGACCAAGACATATACACTATCAGGGCTTTCTGGAGAATGAGAGGCATGTGAACATGGGGCAATAATGGAAGGTGACTGAAGAGGGTTTGGAGGGGAAGAGGTCAAGTAGTAGTTACAGTATAGGGACTGGATGAAAGAGGAGAGGACAAGGCAGCTGGAAGTCAGAGCTGGAAGCACTAAGTTTTGCTTGCCCTGGCCCATTCCCTTGGGAGATACACTGGCCAGGGAAACAGGAAGAGGGAGACAAGGTGGTAGCAGAGGGAGAAATGCTGGATTATTTCTTGGGTTTATTGTATTTTTGGCCACTCCTACTCAAGCATGCTCTAGATTACATAATCCAAAATGATCTCCATATGTCATTGTTTAAGAGCTTTAAACATACAACTTGTTTGTGTACATCTTTAAAATGCATTCCCTATCAGCTTTCAGCTCACCAAAAATCAGCATATGTCAAATTATACCATGTACCATCAGTACAGGCTTCTGACCTACGAACCACAACAAATAGCCTTCAAGAGTTAAACTAAACTAAAAATTTACACTAAAAATGATCACAACCACATAACTAGAGACTTACCAATACTATCTCTCTTTCAGAAACCTCATTAATGGCTAAACTATCCCATTTTCCCATCTGTCTTGAGGACTAAATTCCTCTGGTATACATTATTCCTCAGCAGAACACCTCAACTAATTGCAAAATAAATCAAATTATCATATACTCTCAACTTTTAAATATAGCCTTTGGACCTATAATTAATACAAGAAACATAGCTACAGTATTATTTCCATATTGTAATTTATTTTTTAAAGCAGCAAAATGCAGTGAGGCAGAGTACACAGTTGTTCTACGTGTCAATTAGCACAGAGGAAAACATCCGATTTTCTTTATCTGTATAATGAATTGCATAAATAGATGTAATTATAATTCTACTGCCATCAGTTGTTGACAAAACTGTTTCATGTTTATAGAAACTGACTGTGTATACAATATGTCATGCTACAAACAGTATCATGAAGCTTGCAAAATTCAATTATGAAAGTTTGACATTTGCAAAGAAAAGGCTGGCATTCTTTTTAAAACATTCTAGAGCATCAAGTATTTCAATTTCTAATAAAAATTCTTTTCAGGTTTTACTACATACAGTACAACAGAGCCATCCAGAAAAAACGTTTTAGGCTATTTTCTATTAAAAAGGCAGATTTGCTGTTCCAAAGTTCTTACAATCATAAGTATTTGTCTCTCGTAGCCTAATGTTCACCTAGAATGGAAGAACAGAAACTAGACAGGACAACCATCTGAGACCAACTGAGAAAAATTTCAGCTTATAGGGTTCATCTTTTTTAAAATAAGCATCGATGTACAGTGCAAATGCCTCAAAGAAACTGACTTTCAGAAAATAAATATTGCAAATGCAGAAAATTTTCATACATATTTTGGATTAAAAAGAAATAATTATACTGAAGAGCTCAGGTTTTTACTCCCTTACAACTTTTTCCAGTTGGTCGAAAATTGTAAGTCAAGGCTCATATTCCCTTATATGTTCACTACATTTAGTAATCACTGATTTCAATAAAATTTAACACTTGTGAGGTCTTCAAATTTGCATTATAGATTTTGATGTTTTATTCAAACAGCAATTCTGACTCTCTGGAAAACAGTGTGAAGCACCCACTAATTCGCACAGGACAAGGACCCACCTCCTGAAGGTTACCTGCAGTGTGACATTTAAGACTCAAGTCAAGACTTGGTATAAGCTTAGCTGTTCAGATTTCAAATCCAGCTTCATGATAGCATAGGTTATACTAATGACTGAGGCTTACATCTACTGTTGCTGTTTCTGCACAGAAAATTCCAGTTAAGTTGCTTTAGTTACAGCTTTTCAGCTAAACAGTATGGGCAAGTAAATGCCCAAAAGACAAAATGATTTTCTTAAAGATCTATCCTTTTCAAAGAGAAACAGCATACAGTGAAAATCTCAGGTTTGACTAATATGAAATACAGAGCTTTCCCCTCGAAATCAAAAGCTCAAACAGAAACGTTTTGGATTGGTTAACTACAGATAGATGTCACTAAGAATTCCAAAACTGAATGCATTAAGAAATTATTTCTTTACATTGTAGATCAGCTGCTAGCAAAAAAGCTCTACAGTGTACTTCAATGGACACATGCTACCATAAGCCCTGAACTTCTGTTCCATTGCAAATGTAACAAATCAGCCTTTCAGCTCGGACAAAACCCTGTACCAGTGACATCCCACTCTACAGAAAGACTCTATTTTTTCCTCTCAGTGTTGCTTTGCAACAATGGTAAGAAAAACCGTCTAGAAGACCTCCTGGAAGTATCAGTTATTAAGCTGTTTGTTCTTAAGTTTGCTTTGTTTGTATTTGATTTGTTCCTTTGGGACCTTTGAGGACAGGAAAGGAGAAAAAAATTCTAAATAATAAAAACTTGAGAAGACACAGAACGCTAAAAATTTGTCAATGTCTAAGCATGTATCATACTTGAGATGCTCTCTCAATTTTTTGCATCTTTAAGTGTTTGCTCTTAAAAAACAATAAATATCATAATTGCTTTTTGAGGAGGCATAATTGAAAAACTAAATAGTTTGTGAAAACAACATAAATCTGTCAGAGTTAGGCACATTCTGGAATGTCTACAATTTGAAAGTATTTCTTGTCCGGTTTTCATAAATCTCAGAAAAAGTCTGTCTGGAGTCCAATGTTATGGTATGTCAAGAAGGACTGCCCCTTGCTTCTCACTCTTGGGAACTTCAGTGATACCGATAGGTATGACCTTCAGCCATCCAGAAGTGATGACAAAGTGTTCATAAAAGAGGCAATGGAGATCATTGCAAAGGCTTAGCGCACAACAGATGAATTAACTTTATGGATTTATAGCTCCTGGCATTGAAATGTGACCTTTGGCTTCAGTGTAGAGTGAATGCTGTCCCATGAAAAACACTAATGAAGATAACACCCATCCAACACGGGGGAATATCATTTTATTACACAAGACCAGTTTTTGACAATGAATTTAATTTAGTTTCAAAAGCAGGCAGAGACACACCTGACATGACAATAGAGGGTTATATATTCCCAATAGAAACGCAGTGAGAAGCCTCAAATATGCTAGATGTGTGGAAACAGAAAAGCAGCAGAATTACAGGACAAACAAAACAAAAATTAGAAGGCTAATCTGAAGGTCTACACATAAGTCATAGAGGGGAAAAAAATCTTTACACAGAAATAAAACTATGCCTAACAATCCCAGAGAAACTTGCAGGACAAGAACATATGTCAAGAATTCACATAAATGCCTCTGTAGTTCAGGAAGTGCAAAAAGGAAATCCACCCAAATTTCTGGGTATGGGTAAACATAGGGAAAAACAGCAGAGGTAATGTTATAATAAATGTGGGTACCAATGATACTGCCAGGGGAAACCTGGACAGGATCAAAAATGATCTCAGAGGTCTGGGGCAGCTGTCAAGGGCATGGAGGCCCAGGTGGTGTCCCCTTCAATCCTGCCAGTGAGGGGAAAGGGTGTGAGGCAGGCACTGACAATACAGGCCAGTAAGTAGCTGCGGAGCTGATGTTGGCAACAGGGTTTTGGGTTCTACAACCATGGGATCCTGTTTGCAGACCACAGTGTGCTTGGGAGATAGGAAGCACCTTACTAAGCAGGGTAAAACTATTTTTGCCAAGAGGATGGCTGACCTCATTAGGAGAGCTTTAAACTAGGAATGACAGGGGAGGGAGAGGATGACCCACAGTCCTGAGGGAGCAATGGATGAGACTGCTGAGCAAAGGGCATGGAGTGGTGTGATGGGAAGGGATCACAAAGTCAACAAAATGGGGCTTGAGTGGGGTCACCTCCAGCACCTGCATGTGGGCAAGGAGGTTCCTACAAGGCACCACTGTGGAAAAATCCCCTGAAATCCTCTCCAGGAACTCAACATACTGGGGTGCATGCTTAAGTGATTGTATACTACTGCACACAGCATGGGGAATAAACATGACGAGTTAAGAGATCTGTGTGCGGTTGCAGAGCTATGATCTTGTTGGGATCATGGGGGTGTGGTGGGATGGCTCCCATGACTGGCATGTTGCAATGGAGAGATACAGCCTCTTGGAGAAAGACAGGCCAGGAAGATGAAGAGAGGGAGTTGCCCTTTATGTGACAGAGCAGTTGGAGTACATGGAGCTCTGCCTGGGGATGGATGAGGAGCTGACAGAGAGCTTACAGGTTAGGATTAAAGACAGGACAGGCAAGGTCCCAGGAAAAGCCAAGAAGCTTGGCTTCCGAGTTGTTGTAATTTTCTTTATCATAGCCTCACTAGACTATTACAGCATTTCATTTCAGAAAACTTTTAAAATGGAAAAAAAAAAAGAGGAGATTATCAGGGCTTTTGCTTTTTTTTTTTCTTTTTTCTTTTTTTTTTTTCTTTTTTCTTTTTTTTTTTTCTTTTTTCTTTTTTTTTTTTTGAATGAAGCAACAATTCTCCTCTGAGAAAATATGCAAATCTTCAGTGTATAGTAATGTTTCGGACAGAAACTGACTGTGTCCAGTTCTGGGCTCTCCAGTTCAAGAAAGACGAGGAAGTACTAGAGAGAGCCCAGCGGAGGGCTACAAAGATGATTAAGGGACTGGAGCATCTCTCCTACAGGGAAAGGCTGAGGGAGCTGGGGCTGTTCAGCCTGAGGAAGAGAAGACTGAGAGGGGATCTCATCAATGCTTATAAATATTTCAAGGGCAGGTGTCAAGAGGATGGGGCCAGACTCTTTTCAGTGCTGCCCAATGACAGGACAAGGGGCAACGGGCACAAACTGGAACACAGGAAGTTCTGCCTGAACATGAGGAAAAACTTCTTCACTGTGAGGGTGACAGAGCACTGGCACAGGCTGCCCAGGGAGGGTGTGGAGTCTCCTTCTCTGGAGAGATTCAAACCCCGCCTGGACACAGCCCTGTGCAGCCTGCTCTGGGTGACCCTGTTCTGGCAGGGGGGTTGGACTACATGATCTCCAGAGGTCCCTTCCAACCCCTACCATTCTGTGATTCTGTGAAAAAAAAAACAACATTTCTTCTTTGGTTTGCTTTAGAACCTTTTGTTTTTGTAAATATCAGCACTAAAGTATAAAGCTGTCAATGCATATAGTGATCTACTAGACATTTCCCAATGTTTATGACAGAAGTTTTTCAAATAATTTCACAGGACTGCATTTATCTTTTCATCTACATATTTTTCAGCATTTTCAATAACAGAGGTAATTTGTGAATATTTTGCTGTCTCCACATTTGTTTATCAATAACAAACCTCCCATATAGTCATATCCTTATTTATTTCAACTCTGGAGACACACATTTTCACAGAGCATTATTTCATTGTGCCTGGAAAAGAGTATTCCTTATATTATTTGTTTGCATTATTCTACTCATGAATGAGATGCCCAAGGCTTTCAAATAGGTCATCTTCTAACACTATTTCTTTTAAAGCAATAAAATATTTTTACATTAAAGAATCCTAAAGCTTGACTTAAATATGCTTCCACAGACTGGTAAGTGGAAGGAATACTAGTGGGACCCCAGTATGACCTTTCTCGTAAGTGAATTTTGGTAAGGACTAAGCACTTCTAAAATTAAAGCAAATAATTTTAAAACCTAAATATGACACAAAAAAAGACTACCCTTACAGTGACATATCAAGCCAATGTAACTATGTATATACAGGGTAATTGATTCCCAATACTGAAGAATATGTTACACATTTACAGTGAATTCTTGAGAAAAATATGTTGTCCCTTGCTTTTGGAGGCAATCCTCTAATTTATCCATTTCTTCTATTAAGCATTTCCTCACAGTTTATTCAATTTCCCAAGTCTTCATCACTGAATAGGAAAGATACAGCTTGTAGAACTTGCTTTATAATCGATTATTCTGTATTACTCATTTAACTGATTTTAGGACCTTCCTGACCCAAGTTATCTGCTTAAAGTCAGTATTTCATATAATGCTAGGCACATCTAAATACCATAGGTGATTATGAAAATTATTTCCTCATTCAATAGTTCTTATTGATCTCAAGAAAACTACCAGTGACATGACTTTGAAGCATTCTGTTTCCCATGCTGTGCCTGGCTTCACTTTCCCAAGACTCGACTAGACTAGAGTATTTCAGTTGAAAGGAGCCTACAACGATCATCTAGTCCAACTGCCTGACCAATTCAGGGCTGATCAAAAGTTAAAGCATGTTATTAAGGGCATTGTCCCAATGCCTCTTAAACACTGACAGGCTTGGGGCATCGGCCACCTCTCTAGGAAGCCTGTTCCTGTGTTTGACCACCCTCTCGATAAAGAAATGCTTCCTAATGTCCCGTCTGAACTTCTGCTGGTGCAGCTTTGAGCCGTTCCCAGGCACCCTGTCACTGGATCCCAGGGAGAAGAGATCAGCGCCTCCCTCTCCACGTCCCCTCCTCAGGAAGCTGCAGAGAGCAATGAGGTCGCCCCTCAACCTCCTTTTCGCCTAACTAGACAAACCCAGTGTCCTTAGCCTCTTCTCACAGGACATGCCTTCCAGCCCTTCCACCAGCTTTGTTGCCCTCCTCTGGACACATTCAAGGACCTTCACATCCTTCTTAAATTGTGGGGCCCAGAACTGCGCACATTACTCAAGGTGAGGCCGCACCAACACCAAATACAGAGGGATAATCACCTCTTTTGACCGGCTGGCTGTGCTGTGTTTGATGCACCCCGGGATGCGGTTTGCCCTCATGGCTGCCGGGGCACACGCTGCTGACTCCTATTGAGCCTCCTGCCGACCAGCACCCCCAGATCCCTTTCTGCAGGGCTGCTCTCCAGCCACTCCTCTCCCAATTTATACTTGTGTCTAGAAGTCAGGAGACTTCAGAAATAATTTATACTGATCTACAAAGTACTTTTTGTGCAAACTGCTGCAACTAAACTAGGATGGCTTTGACTGTTAGTTCTGTCTCAGGAAACAAACTCGGAAATTTAGTAAGTGACCAGCCTTATCATCACTCTCCAAACAAACGGATGCAAATGCAGTGCTCTTAATTAACATGGGTTTCACAAGACCAAAATCGCAAAGACAGACAGAAAGAAGACAGGATCTTGGCTTTTAATCTCTACGGTCTTTTCTCCCTTTATGTCTTGCAAGAGGCTTACATGAATGTGTTTCTTCAACAAATAAAATCACCCACTCCCTCCTCCACGCAACTTATTTCTGAGAAGAGGATAAGAAGTTTTTCCCAAACCTTATTTAACAAATTAATGACTGCAAATAACAAGTAGTTTTCTAGTGGGAAAAAACTATTTGTATATACTTACAGATTTCAAATTTACAGAATACCAGACCTAAACTTCTGTGTTAAGAATTAGTTCAATAAAGTTATCTGCTTATGTTAATATAAAAAAATAACATAGTATAAAAATAGCAAAAATTAAAGTACAATCTTTTGAACTGCTGTCAGATGTTTGAGCTAATAAGCACCACTAGTACATTCTTTCAGACCTACGAGTGCTCGTCTGTGAGGACCGAAGAGAGCACATCGTGTGGCTGTATGTCCATGTTGAGTGGAAACAATATGCCCAAGCTGGTCCCACACTCCACAAGAAGTCACCAAGATCTCTTGGCTCTGCACTCCCCAGAGTTTCCTGCTCTAGAAGCTTTATTTTACACACAAGAAACAACCCTAGCCCTTGCGAGCACTGGTATCTATGAGTTGAAATGCTTACAACAGGGTATTTGAAATCCAGCCAGCCTGCTGATGTCTGTGAGTAAGACAGACCAGTTCAGCCACTGTCATTTGTTTTGCCTTAACAATGTGAGAGTTTCAGTCAAAAATAAACTCAAAAAACACCCTACAAGGAGTTTCTCTGATCTCAGTAACAACTAAAGGCAAGACATACCACCAGGAAATGTAGTAGTATAATCACAGTTTTACAGGCATCTCAGAATGAATGCAACAGCCACCTAATAAAAGTATTTTCTGGCCACTCAGCTATTACAAAGAATAGTAGGACACTAATTTGATTTAATGAAAGCTTTTTCAACAGCTTCCTTATTTATCATAGATATAGCTTATGCCGTCGTGCAACTTCAGTATGTACCACAGAAGTCACATCGGTTCTGAAGTATTAAATCACAGTAGTTGCAGGGATCAGAAAACATTCTTCCAGCAGATGCAATGTTGTATAACGTGTTAGGTGTACTGTTAATATTTCCAGTCTCCTCTAAATCACAACATTGTCAGGGAACACAAGCCATCCTAGGGAAATCTGGTACAATATTTTTTTACGCTGCTCTAGCAGCATAAAATGAAATGATAAAATTAAATACTTAGATTCAATATATTTTTCCTTTACTGTTTACTTCAGATCCATTCTGTCATATAAGAATGTTGCAACATAGTTTATACATTCAATTAGTAATTAAATAGTAACAAGAATACAATAAATAGCTGTAACAGATGTATTTACATGAAAATTGTATATTTTGCTAAAGATTATACTGTACTAAAATCCAGTATGAAACTCCCAAAGCTACGCTGGCTCTATTCCAGCTTGCAATATTAACTGATATTAATGATGGATGAGTAACTATTTCACATTTAAACACCAAAATCAGCTACAAAAATAGATGCTATATTGTTAAGAATTAATGCTTTTCATTATTTTTTTTAAATGTAAGGAGAAGAGTAAATTAATGCTTACGATTTCATGTACCCATTGTTCCCTTATTTAAGTTTTTTTAATATAGCAGTAAGTAGCGTTTAATCAAAAAAATCAAGGATGAAAATATTAGAAACACATACAGACACACTCTGAACTACACTTAATAAAGATGCACAATTCTGCAGAAATAAAAATAATTGTGGAAATAGCAAACTTAAGTTGAAGCAGTTACTGATCCAATCAAATGAGATTCAAACTGTAAAGAGATACCACACGATATCTACAACTGTCCTACAGTTTCCATTTTGTGTTATTTACCCATTATTCATGAAAATTTTTTAGAAGCTTTGTGACTTTGTTAGCCAAACAATGTCTTTATCGTTTGGCATAAATTTTGTTTTGATGTCTTTTCCTGCAGCAGCAACATCAACACGCCACACTCTATTTACCTTGTTACTCAGCATCACTGATGTCAACACAGCACTGTAGGCTCAGAGTTGTACACAATCTGTGAGTGTTATTTTGGACCACTGTTGTAAGTTTACACCATTTTTTCTCAGTATCACACATCCAAAAGATTTCAGAGTGCTGTCTATTTCAATATGGAAAAACAATCTAATAAGTTTTTACTTTATCTTTTGCTCCAATGACCCCAGCATGCCCTATGACCCCAACATGCCCTAATGCTTTAATTCTGCAAAGGAACATGCTGTCCCAGTACATTCTTTTTTAACAGAGCTTTCCAATCCAGAAGAGACTATTGGAAGCAATCTGTCCATAGTCCCAGTTGCTAAAGTATGCCTCATTAGAGAGGCAATGAACTAGGTCAGCTTGCTGACTTTATCCCCTCTCAGCTTGCTTTCTCTAATCACACATTAAAAAAAAAGAATTAAGGACTGAAAAAAAAGTAAAAAACTATCAACCAGCTGAGTAACACCAACCAGACTGCCTGACATGTGGGATCTCCATGCCCAAGACCAACCAACCAGGCTGCATTTGTGATTCACATGGTAATCACTGGTCCAGAAAGGAGCAGCAACACATGACTAAATGGAGTAAGGGCTAGAATAAACAAGATAAATCAGTGACTTCTGATTGTGACAGCATGCAGACACTGGTGGCCACAACAGGGCAGTGCAATCCAGCCAAAGGACCAAGCAGTAGCCAAGGCTCAGTGGTGCACCCCCTGCAACACAACTGTCCCACTGCTTTCCTGATGTCCAAGCAGAAGCAGTGCTAGCAGAGGGTTCCCCAGAACAGCTCCTGAGCCAGCATCTCAGACACTCACCTTTCTCCACATCTGGAGAGCACAAAGCCTTCCATAATGAAGTTCCTGGACCCTTCAGAAAGCAGTTCCCCTTTCCTCACTGATTCCCACCAGCTGCCTTCCCATTGCCCTAACACAAACAAAAGCTGTAACTAAACAGTATCATTATTCAGTGTTTAACCCTTATTTCTATTACTCTTTCCACAGGTCCTCTTGGTGTTTTCAGCAAAAAGTGAAAACAGCTGTAAACCTGCACTAGGGCATCAACACGTTGATTCAAAGTGACTGTCCTGTTAGCTGGTGGAAAGTACGACATACACTAATTCAAGCTTACCTGAGAATACTTTGTGACTGCAGAAAAACATAAAAACAACTACTACTGCAGAAGATCACTTTTCACTGTTCATAAACTTTGCCAGGCTTTGCCCTTTTCAGTTAATATCCTCTACTGTGTATGTTTTGCCCAGAATTTAGTATGTTTTAACACATCAACCAGAAAACAAGGAAACAATTCTCTTCCCGAACTAGAGAACAACTTGTACCTCTTTCACTAGCAGCTCTAGTAAACTTAGTCTCTCACCAGAAGATGGCTTTGCTATTCCAAAACAAAACAAAACAAGAAGTCACTAAATTTCAAAATCACTGCACTTGCAAAACAGAGAAACTTCTAAGTCATTTCTTTGTGTGACTTACATTCTTTTCATGTTGACCAGCTTGTACAGGTACTGCACAAATTTACAGGTAATTCAGCATGCACAAGCCCAGGGGCAAAGACAAAGTAGTATGTCCTAAGGAGTAGTTGTCCCCTTCTGCTCCAGAAAGGCGGGGCCAGGCACTGTGATGGAGACTTGGTTTGCCAGAGGAAGAGAGTCTGTTGAGAACAGCATTTTACAGAAGTGCACCTGGACTGCTTCTTTTAACACATTACTTGCAAGAGCTGGTGTCCAAAGATTTTCTTTTTTTTGTTTAACAAAATGTTTCTCAGCTTATTTCCAATACTTGGTTATGCCCTCCCACTGTTCTGGTAGGCGCTGTTCCTTCCCTTGTTTTCAATAATTCTTGAAATCCTGAAAAACTGACCCAGTCTGTATATTAACAAAAGTTGTACTTCCTAATAGTGCATAATTTGAATAAGCACTAGTTACTGAACTAATACCTGGAATAATGAAGCATTACAACTTTAAGACTTCCCTAACTTGTTCACTTCATGAACCAGTTTGACAACTTGAGGGCTCAGAAACCCTATGAAAATACCATGGCTTAAAAAAAATTCAAACTACTCAGCTGACCTGCAGTTGATATACAACTGTAGTAATTCACCAACTACACAAATATTTGTACACAAGAACATGGCCCAGGGTGCGACAGGGGAGAAGCAATCCTGCAATTTTGGGGAGAAAAATCTGCAACATTTTTCTGGAGGTCAGTTTTTGTTAAAACAGATTTACACTAAGATGTCAGGGAAAATGAAATTAAGTACAAATTGTAATAAGACAAATACTAAATGGAAGCCTGAAAGAGAAGGTCAAGGAAAACCACAGGAGAAATAAGTTTCTTAAAAACAGCTTGTGTTTGCTGTCTATCTAAAGAAATATTAATTCCGTTAATCAGAACCACATCAAAACATCACAGCTGCTGACAGCCAAAACACTCTTTGATTTCAATGGGAAAGTTTGGTTCTTCAGGAATGGAGAATGATCAGAGCCATAACAGGAAGACAGGATAAAAAGAACATAAGATCACAGCACCCTATTATATTTTCCATGTTACATACTGTATGTTCCCATGTTAAGTAGTTACTTGGGGATAAACCAAGTAACCAAATTAAAGTTATGTGTAGAAAACAGCTAGGGAACTGGACGAAATGAACAACTGACGAAATGAACAATGTAGTTACATTTTTAAGTGAATATGAACATCAGTAAAAGAACAAAAAAAAAGCTGAAGCTAAACAGTGCTAAGTATAACTTCTCTTATACCATGTTATTTTGCCATTGGTCACATAGCAGCTACAGCTTCAAATTTCAGACAAATTTGGAAAGAAACAGTCTTTCTCTCAGCACTGATAGCTACTATGTTGCACTGCGAATTATAGTACAATAGAACCAAGAACAATAACTGTCATTTTAGGCAGTCATACAAAAACTTGAGGATTGATCTTGGAATTATATTTATATACTGCCATCCAATTAATTTTCTCTAAAGAAAGAAAGAAAAAAATTTTAGAAAGGCGCGTAAGAACAATTATTAACAAGGTATCTCAATACGTCATAGAACAAAGGCTCTGCTAATCATTAGCACAATTCAACAGGCATCAAAATCCATGCAGTTTAGACACATCATTCCCCAAAAATCTTTAAAATATCTCAGTGTGCAAACGAATTCTTTTTCTCTTCTGCTTAAGGTTGACAAAGGACAGATCCATTATGCTGCCAAGAACTGATGCTGATGCCACTGCAGCAACCATAATAGGTCACAGGATGCAAGTAGGCTGCAGCTACAGTATAGATGAGACAGAGTTGCAACCCGCTTACCATTATTAACAGTTCATATGGGCAATTTCACATTTCAAATACATCCACTGAAGGAATAATAGAAGAACTTAAAAGGATTACCATTTATATTAAAACAAGGGCTATGCTTTATTTTCTGATTTTTAAAAAGAGTACCACCAAGTACACATGATGACAATTAGCCTGTCTTACTTAAGATACTAAATGAGCTTTTATATTGTAATCCAGTTGCTCAAAATAAAAACATTACCCTGTTTCACTGTAAGAGTTTTAGTAGGTTTGAAAAAAGCACTAATAGACAAAATTAACACAAGTCAGTCATACCTTTTGCCACAGCTTCTTTATACTTTTCTTTGGCAGAATTTACTTCTTTTATGAGTTGTCTATAGCTAGATTTTAGTTTCTCTAGTTCTGTCTTTGTGACCTTTAAGAAAACAGAAATATAAAAAGTATTAAAAATACTTATCCTCAACATATTAGAAAAACTCACAGCATTAGTGAAAGAGAATGAACAGGATTTATTTTCCAAAATAAGGATGTTACCACTTTTCATTGGCTTGAGATAACCTTAACAGAATATTACATGGTGTAACAAAATCAAAATCAATAAATGCGTGGAGTGATTAAGAGGCCTGAAACAGAGATCCCCATCCGCATCAGTGTCATGAAAAATATGTTTAGGAAATCCAGCTAATCATAAACACTATTCCATTTCAATGACAAGGAAAAAAAGGCACCAAAAAGATGCTCAGTAAATCATACTGGATGAAACAGTTCTATGTATAGGAAGGAAATCCTTTAGCATGTAAAAAAAAAAGCATGATAGAAGAATTGCAGATATTACAGTTCATACAAATGGCTTAGAAACAGCAACTGTCCATGAACCAATCTATCTGTTGTAAGACTTAAATCCCTAAAAAGGAAAAGAACACCCCCCCACCCCACCCCCCAAAAAAAAACACACACAAAAAAACCCAACCAAACAACAAAACCTACAATGGAACACAGCACTAAGGAATCTTTTTTGCAGTGGAAGCAGCTCCACCGAACATGACATTTTTGGTCAAAAAATTAAAATAAAGTTATCTCTTCTATACCCAACTTTCATTCACTGTGTGACAAAATTAGTGCACTGTTCAGAAATAATCACAAATCATGAACTTGCAAACAAAAGCTAATAACAAACCAGCCACTATAATATTAAAAAGATGACATATATAGGAAAGTAAAAACTCTGACAAAAAGAAAAATAAACTTACAATGGGAAATAGGGGGAGAGGAAATTAATTTAATGGAAGTGCTCCCCTCACTGAATGTGCAGAAATGGAAGTCCATTCTACAGAAAAACTGTTCCTCTTGCAGCTGGCATGAAGAAGGCTGGAGTTCACAATTCTCCCTTTTTTCATAAGGCAAGGCCCAGATACCACTACTTGCACCCTCAAGAACAACATCTGGAAACTTAATGGAATTCCTCAAAGAGCCAACAAGGTGTTATCTAGAGTTTCTATTTCTGGGCCAGCTGTGCAAAGATCTAATTTAAAGGTAGGAACTTTCCTCCACATCAATCCCATATTCTCATCTTACATTTCTACACACTGTAATTTATACTCACAACTGTTGTTATTTATAGACTAATAGAGGTGATACAGGAGGACATAACCTTATGACAAACCTGTATTATAAAGACATCATGAGAAATGGAGAAAAAGATGAAATTAGGAAGTAGTGAACACAAGACATAAATAACAAGGAACTGCTTCTCTTACAGAAAACTGGGGAAAAAAAGGTAGGCCACTAGTATTAAGGAATCCTTTTAATAATTGCAAAATACATTTTACTGATTCTTAGACTGTGTTCTTCCAACAGACAAAAACAAAACTGAGAGCACCGCTGTCCCCAAATAACACTTAAAGAACTAAGATGGTCAAGGATTATCTTAAACCCAGTTTTTATATCAAAGTCTTGCCCACCTAACTAGCACAGTACTTTTTTTCCTTAGGTTTCATGAACAAATTAAAAATATCCACTATCTTAATGGGAATTGGAATAAGTCTACAAGATACAAGTTCTACTACGTTTGTGTAAAACACATGGTATTTCACTGTCTTTAAGAATTTTATCAAAAAGATTCCTCACCATAGAGGTGTCAAGAATAAGAAAGGATGATACATAAGCATTTCACCTAAAGGAAAACACATTTTTTTGCCAGCTTATACTAAACATATGAACTGCACAGACACTGATCTTCACAAGGTTTAGATAGTGTCCTGGGAAATAATAATTATTTTGCTTCTATGTGTAACAAAAGCAGAAATAACACCACAGAATGTGAGAAGTATTTTCAGTTTCTGGGAACCATTCTGTAAGTGCTCCAGTGACACAAAACCTTTGAACAAACAATGTCAGCTAACAATGAAAGAACATATATCTAAACAGAATGCTATTCAAATGCTTCTTAGGAAAATCAGGAAGGGGAAAAAAAAAACAAACAACAAAGTAAGCTTATTCATCAGGATGCAAAATATTTGCATGGCCACGCAGCCCATAATTAATTAAAAACAATATGGTTTGTAATTAATCATTTGAGGAGTGCTTAATACGCACTGTATTTTTTTGAAAAAGCGTTATTTTAAAAGACAGTTTTATTATAGATTTCATTAGTTAACTTATTAACAGAAAAAAAACATGTTTTGCACAGTCTCTTTTAAAAGTATATCTGAACTTCCACCAGTCATGTTTCATTTAGCCTCTCTTTCTTATGTTTGTTTCTTTCTTTTTTCGTTTCTCCAATTCTCTATATATTTAACCTCTATTATTTCTAACATATGCTACCAGTTTTTCCTCTTCTTCCATCCTGACTATTTTCAGATGCACCAATCCATAAGTGGCTGTAAGTGATTATTTGGCTTGGAAATTTTATCAGATAAGACAGCCTACTGACCATGCATCAAAAAAGATGTACTCCCCATAGTCAATACCTGGGGAAGATGCCAACATCCTAGCATATTATAGAAGCAGCCCTATTAGAGCCAACATGTTTAACCTAATATATGTTTAAAGTTCTTCTCATAAGCAGCCCAAGAATCTTTTACTCATCAGTCCATGACATTTGTACTGTACTACTCAGATGTTGCATTTTAATTACACTATTCCAAATCTCAAATTATCTTCTGAAAGAAAGAAGAAGCAGGGCTTTTCCTTCTCTCAGTAGACCTTTCAGACTATCAATCTGATTTTTGACATTTGCAATTAAACTTCCCCCAAAGCACCTGAATGAAACTGTGATTTCTGTCAGCTTTACTGACTAGATA
Organism: Phoenicopterus ruber ruber; assembly: GCA_009819775.1. Lineage (NCBI taxonomy): Eukaryota > Metazoa > Chordata > Aves > Phoenicopteriformes > Phoenicopteridae > Phoenicopterus > Phoenicopterus ruber. Next base: position 62,041,543 of record CM020246.1, on the reverse strand, counting down.
CAGTGCTTTCAACATAAGTAGGACAACTGATATGTAACAGAAAAGGCCCTGAAGAGCTCCATCTGCAGCCTTAATGTTTGGTTTACACTTGATTTGTATTTTAGAATAGGGACTAGAATCTTGTCCCCACCCAAAACAGTCTGGACTGTCAAGAGCATTCATTAACAAAAGTTTTCAGTGCCGTGGTCCCAGGGATATCTGGAGTGGAATGAGAACAGGAAGAGAGACGGAATAGAGACGCATCGCTGAGAATCATCCTCTACTGGAACAAGAGCATTTCCAGTGCTATCTGTCCATAGAAATGCATATAAAAGAAAGTTTTCTATCTCTGCCTTGTCAGCTAGCAGGGGAGAGAAAACGTGGAGGAAATAACTAAAATTTAAACTAGGCATTCTACATATCACAAATCACTACTTTTACCATAGCACAAACAAAAACAGGAACTAAAAAAATCCACTCTCAATATATTATTTTTTAAAAATACAAAACTATAATAAATTTATAAAGCACAGTTGAATAAAATACCTTGTACATCTCTGCTTCAATTTGTTGATGAACACCTACGTAACTCTTCTTAACTTGCTGCTTATCTTTGATCATCATTGTGAGCCTATGCAAAGGCCCAGAATTAAGATCTTCTGCATGTCTCTTCATTATTTTGCTCAGCTGTTCTGTTTGCTGTACCACGAGCAACCAAGACTACGAAAACAAGTCAGAACAGAAAAGCACTTACTTATTATTCTGTCTTACAAATAACCAAACAATGAACATGAACTGTGACAAAAGATGCATCACTGTTTAAAACAATTCAGTAAAAAAAGAATTTTAAACTTACCCAAATGTACCTGAAATCTTCTAAAATAAAGTTCTTCCTGCTATGGCAAAATCATGCCTCGAACTTGCTTATAAAATCATAAAAAAGCACCAGAGACAAAAATACAAGATTGTATGTTCACCCTTCAGCACTGTCCTAGTACTTCTGAACACCAACAAAAGCTTTACAGCCTTTTTTGGAATACATCCCCGACACTCCTGACAAGCATGTTCCCATGTCCTTTGTTCTCCTGTTTCCCAGTCACAGTTACTCTGTTCAAGCTGACTTCTCTGCCCTTGTCTAAATACCTCACAGTAATACGCATTTGAGCAGTTACTGTTTAAGAGTATACCATTCGTCAGCTGCTTCACATAACTGACAGCATCAGCATCAGGTCACCCGTATCAAAGCATAAGGTGCTAACAAGTTAAGAGACACAAGCAGTTACTCGTCTGTCATAGTAACCCAACATCTTTCTGTACCCTTACTTTAATAACTTCCTTGGCCGTTCTGTCAGTTTTCAGGACAGCTTAATGTGCTGTGTGTGGCTCTGAATTTTGACTAAGAACTGTAAGGTGAACAGGGAGACTTCCAATACACCAGATACAAACACGAAATTAAAGTTCAATTCAAATAAAATCATTTGTTACCCTAAAGATGCCGTGTCACACTTTGTTGATGGGAAAAGTATTGGATTCCTTAGAGGTAACCCCCTGACATTGAATGCTATGCTATATCTAAAATTTCAGAACGGCTACATGCCATACAATTATCAGGTTTTGAAGGCAGATAGTATGCTAGTTTTACTAGCATTTATCTTACTAAAGACAGAAATCCACCTTAGATCATCAAAACTTAGAAAATTAATTTGTTTGGTAGCTTCGGGGTTTCCTTACATCTCATATATAAACATATATACACAGTATTTCCATCTCTACATAACAATGCTGCAATGCAAACTGAATTCTAGAGAAAGAAACAAAAGACAGTTAACTCCTGTATATGTTAAACCATCTTTAACATTTTCTTTAGCTCAGAAACATCCCACAGACTGGCATAGAGCTATCTCAGGCTGCTTAAAGTGTGTTGTGGTCACGGCCTAAAGCTTCCCAGCTATGGCTGAAAACTGTTTCACCTCTCCATTACAGAACACTTTCCAAATGACATCAGAAGCCATACTGCAAAGCTGCATAGGATAAAAACATCATTAAACATCTGTCTGAGAGGAGGGGGGTCTTGTGGTTGTAGAAGAGTTCGTAAGAGCACTCTCAGAGGTGAAAATGTAGTCAGAGTTCTCCATTTTCTCTAAGACTGATTTATTACTGATGAGACAAGTACTGTTTCAATCAACCCTGAAAATCACAGCAAAAGCATTTTTCAACAGGATAAGTACTCTAAAGAAATACTTAGCTTACAATTCACCAAATGAACCTGAGTAAGTCAGAAACATATCAAAAACTTCCTTTTCCATTTAAAAAATCATTTCTGTTCTTTACATCCCTCTTTCCATACTGAGAAAACATCAGTTAAACAGGATTTTTGTGTTTTGTATGATTATATTTTATTATTTTAAAATAGGAAAAGCTAAAGTGAAAAGCTATACTTGAGGAAAGGCTTCAAAAATTGAGATTTATATGGGACAGAAAAGCAGCTGGGTGGGGATAGCAGAAAAGGCAAAGCATTTCCTTTCACAGAAAATAACCACAATCCATCAAAAGCAATAAAATATAATATTGTTTGGTTTAACAGTATTTTTTAGACATATATGCACACAAAAGAGCTGCTGGGAATCACTTAAAAATACTGCTTTTCAGCATTAGCAGTTGCTGCCACTATGCCTTCCAGCAAGTTTGCTTCCTCTGCATGAAAAAACCATACGACAGATTTTCCTAAACACTATTTCTCTCAAAGTGCTCACTCTTGCTGTACACTTAAAAACAAAACAAAACAAATTTAAAAGATTAGACAGCTTAGTATTTGGTTTTGATAACACAAAATACCAAAAATTTAATATACAGATATTTTAAATCTTAGGAGATGTAAGATACTAGATTTATGTCCCATAATACTTGGGTCATACTTTGATTCTGTAAAATGTCAGGAAGAGAGAAAAAGTATCATGAAATAGTAAAGTAAATTACAATGAGGTGAGTAAAGTAATAATTCAGACATTTTAACTGCCAAAACCAATAAGACAATGTGTCACTACACAACTTTAAAATCCAAGGTGACAGTGAAATTTCAAGGCAAGACCATACAAAAGATCTGCCAGTAGCATACGAATATTTTTGCTGCTATATACAGATGTAGAGATAAGGGATGGGGCTTGAGAGAAAAATGGCACCTCCTTAAGAGGGGGGAAAAAAAAAAAGAAAAAAGGAACAAAAATAAACCTGAGAAAACAACTTGAGTGCCTATGTCCAGAACAAGATTTCAAAATGTGACCCACGTGCCTCTCTTCAACCCAAAAAGAACATGGCTTAAGTCATATCGTCAGCTTTTTAAAATTTATTTGCTCAAAGGAAGTGCCCATGTCACTGACATGAACCATCCATCCTAGACTGAACTAGCCACGTGAAGGTTAAGGGTTGCTTGTACCTTATAATGCTAAATATTCTGATGCCAACACTCCTTTACTGTTCTAGCCCTAATCCACTCTCTTTCATCGCCTAAAAGAAATGCAAGACAGTTTAGCTAGCACATAAGAGCAATTCTAGTGGGGCAGCAATAGCAAGAACTATTAGTCATATCACCAATAATTCTATACAAAACTTTGGCATCCAAGACTAGAAAGCTTGAAGAAAACACCTGACTTCCGCCATTCTTAGGCTAATGACAATGCTTTAATGTTTATTTACCAAAATCATCACAACTTAAATAGCAAAATCTGTAACAAATTGTGTGTAAGAAACTAATTGGGTGAAAAGTATTTCAAAAACACACAGATGAAAAAAAAAAGGTAGTACGTCAGTTCACAAGACAAGAATTATTGTGGGGGAGGGAAGCAATAACAGAATTTGTTACAAAGAAACACTGTGCTGTGCTACTTTAGGGGCAGCTGAAGCAGGCTAGCTATAGCAGCGCAGCATTCAAGTCACATACACCACCGCTTTAATCCAGTATAAATCTAGATTGCTGCACAGGACCAGTCACATTCCTAACACTACGCCATAGCTAGTGTTGAAGCAGCCACCCCATAAGCCCACTACATAAAAACTGCTTTGTCTAACATTTAACTTGACCCAATAAAGGTGTTTTCCTGCAGAGAAGAGATCAGGATTCATGCCAGACTGAAGGGACTGTGTAACCACTGCTACAGCAGAAGGGCCAATAATTGAATAAGCCATTAAAACAGAATAGTTTTGTCTAGTCAGGAAGGAGTTCAAGTCAGCAGTAAAGCTTACAAACAGGTAAAATAGGAATGTTTGCTTCATCAGTACCTTTACTGGACTTGCTCTAAAACTGAAAATTAATAATTTCAGGGAAGGACAGCCTTACCTTTATAAAAAGTCAACACAGTTATTTTAAATTGGATACAAAATAACTTCACAATTATGAGAAACATCCTGAATTAGTGTTTTGTTTTTACAACACATGCTGCAGTGTGAATAACAGCTAGAATGCTAGGCCTTGCCTTGGTTTCCTGGCATTTTTCTATTTCTGTCACAAATTCTATATAACATAAACAATAGTTCCTATTTAACTGTCTTAAAAGAAAAGGTTACTATAGTATACTTTATTTTCAAAACACTAAACAAAGTAGTAGGCTCAACCCAGGAACCTAAAATACTGAATTGCAGAATTCAGGATCGATTCTAGTTCAGTTATTATTTTCAAAGTAAGACTGGAGCTCAACTTCTACATATTCCACTGAGGAACTAAAGGGAGTCCAGTTTAAATACTTTGGCAACATTAACTCCAAAGAAGCTGAATAAACAGGAATCCAAGTCAAACTAAAACAAGCAAAAATAAATCCAGCACTGTTATTTCCAAGGATATTCCAAATTCAAAATACTTCAGTCTTACCTTGGAGACATTGCTGATATAATCCAATTGACAAGTGCTCTCTTTATCTACTTGATTACAAAGATTCTGTAAAGTGGAGGCATATTCCTTATCACTTTTTACTCTCATTACCATAAATTTCTTCACCGTTTCCAGTAGTCGTAGTTCCCAGTCTTGCAGTTTTAATAAAGCATCATGAGAATACTTCAGGTCACCTCCAAACCCCATTTTTTAAGGCACTATAAACCGCACAGGGGAAAATACAGGCTCTTCACCACATCTGAAAGCAAAACAAGATTCATGAGACACGTCTCGAAAGAAAAACTTCTAGTGTGACAAAGAGCAGCTATTAACATCTAAACTCTGAAATAACTTAACTGTAAGATTAACCACACGTATATACCTCTGCAAAATAAACCAAAAGGAGGGTCAGAGCACTGTTTTGAACACCCACCTGCGACTGCAAGAGATCTCAGCCCCAGAACTGTCCTCCAGTTTCCATCTGCAAAATGTACCTCCCTAACACAAAAGCATTTAAAGACCAATCCACATGTTTAATCAATTAAGTACAGCTGACAGTATCTCCAGACAAGAACTGCCAAATACACTGTTCCACTCCTGGTGACCCAAAACATTTGTTTCTGGTGTTTACTGTTCTAAGCACACAGAAAAATCCAAATAAAACATCAGCTTTCAGGCACTGCATCTGTGACAAATGGTTAACTAGTTGGAGGCTAGTTCGCTCCTAAACACTGTGTTAGCAGGCCATTAAATTTGCAGATTCAATCTCCCAAAAATCACAAAATATCCCAAACCAGGTTTCCCATGCAACTGTCCATTGCTCCCCTGGGATGCACATTAGGTCAGGGTCCTTAAGTTCACACAATTTTCCCCTAAGGTAGTCCAGTCTGTACCAAATCGACATTATGTGATAAACAGATAAGAAATGCTGCCTTATGAAATCCTATAACACAACTGCAAGTCAAACACACCTGTTTGAGCTAGCTCTAAAACACCTGCATCTGATACTGATAAACATGCAGCCACATCATACAAGACTGGAAGCCACACGAGTCATCTCCACAGACTTGCACTTTGTAAATGGGGGTTGACGCTCTTGTCTGTGTATACACCAAAAACCTATTCCTATACTAATCAGCTTGAAACTACGTAAGATAAACTTACATAAACTGCAATTATAGCTCTGGACTGCACTGCAGACACAGCCTGTGTACTGCTTATTCACTAATTTCTGCACTTCAGCCAAATCTTAGCTCTATTGAACACAGAAGTACCAATTTCTTCATAGGCTTTAAATTGCCACTTAAATTAGCAGAGTGTTTTACAAACATTAACAGATTTATCTTCCTAGCAGCCCATGGGGTGAAGCAGGACTAATAATCTTATTTTACACCGAGAACTGAGACACATAAACTAATGTCAACATTGTACCAGCTAATACTGGTATGTACAAGGCTTAAAGACAGACTCTTCAGAGTGCCTAGCATTTTTAGCATACTAAGTATCCAGAAAAAAAAGATGTTACTGGCTTCAGTTACCACACAAAATTTCAGAAGATTTTGCAAATCAGAACCTAGAGCGATCTCCAGGGTAGCCTGACTCCCAGGACCGTTCCTGTCTTCCTGCAGTTCCCTGCCTCCATTAGCTCTCCCAGTACGTTACGGAAATAAGCCTCGTCCACTACATGTTTATTCTCAGAACACAAACCATGTTATGTAATGAAAGAAACAAAGATCCTATAAAGAAAGTAAGAATAGTGCCATGTTACTATGCATCTACGCAATAGAGAGAAGTCAAGGTTGTATGAGTAACCTTAAATCTATCGCAAGCTTTCATATGCTCTTTAATTTGAAGCTGTGTATTTTAGTCAGAATTCTTGCTGATGGCTAGAAGCTCAGTCACAAAGAGCAACAGTAAATAATTCATGCTGGCTGTATTTATAAAGGATGGACTATGTCATTATTAGTTGTATTAATGACAATATTTTCACAGTTAAAATTAAGAATAGTCTTGCAAAACCACTAATATTTTAGTAAGATGAGCAAAAGAAAAAAATCTTAAAGCACCTACTTATTAACATAACTGGAGCTGCACCTGTGATTTTTCAACACCCTTTAGACCTATATCCACTTCTGTGACCAAGCTCATTTCCCTCCTAGTACATTTTAGCACATTACCTAAATATCCTAACACAGAAGAGATGGGAACTGAACCTCAGGATGAAGTCTGGGCTTGTGCTATGAGTAAAGTGCTGGCTTCCTTGCTTTTACTCTGTCTTTTACTGAGAGGCAGGAAGGCAAGGGAGGGAGGAAATATCCTCAGCATATGATATTTCAGTCTACTTATACTGACTCAGTGTGGAAGCAAAGATCACAAAAATCAATAGAACAGAAGATCCAACATCTCACTCCAGCCTGATAAGCCTCCCTTCACTAAGTAGTAATTAGATTTTTTCCAATTACACTATTAGATGGCTGGCTACATAGACAAAAATTGTACACATACTGGATTCTGGTCTTTGTTTTAAATTATGCCATTCACTGTGACAGAAGCAGCACAGCAAAAATTCATTTAGCAAAAGTGGTAAAATTCTGATTCAGTAAGACTAACATGCATAAAGTCTCAGAGCTGATAATTCCCAACTAGGTAAACCAGCCTCCGTATGCCTTCCTTGTAAATTAAGAAAATGTTCAAACAACACATTCAGCAAAACTCAAATGCTCCAATATTGTGGAGGTAAAGAAGTGGTGAACAAGTATGCAAGACCTAAGCCACTTAACTGTCAATAAGCTAAAAACCAACACTTTTAATTAAAACCACTTTTAATTTTCTAACACTTTTAACACTTTTTAACACTTTTAAACAACTGAAAACAGTACAGATCACATAGTCACTTACTTGAAGTCAAAACTGCAAGAATTACCATACACATGAATAGACATGCTGTATGCAATCTGTATTTCAAATACTCTTAAAAAGCACAAGCGCATTTCAAAAGGCCAATGAGACAGTATCTGGCACCAATACAACAGGTATTCTTCCAAGTTTGGTATCTCCCTGCTTAGTGTGCACAGATGAGTTGACAGCTGCCCTACAGGGTCAGACCAATAGAACAGAACATTTCAGTTGGAAGGGACCTACAACAATCATCTGGGCACAATGATCCATTTAGATCAGCATTCTGTTTTCAACCATGGCACCAGGAGATGCTGTTTAAGGACAGCGAACAAGCTAGGCTGCTGTTTGTGGTGTGATCCCTCTTGTGCTTCCCCATGTTCACAGCTACTGGATTATGGAAGAAATACTAATAGTGCCATTTTTTGCTTTATCATACAACATTACAATGTCCACACTGAACATGTAAAACAAACATAGATTCCCACCCAGATTTTGCAATGACAAACTACTGGCAAAAATGAGAAGTGCAACAAAATCTGAACCCAGAAAAGATTTACTGTGGAACCAGTAGAAGATACAGGGAGTTTGAGACACAAACATACTTTCTACTTCAATGTTGAAAAGATGAAAATACAGTGTGAAAGATATTCTGAAAAAAAAAAAAACTTTGTCAAAAAAATGTGGGAGAACATTTTATCTTAAAGGGAAAAAACAGAGATGGCATCACGTTTTAAAGCAGGTAGATGGAGAACTTTTGACAACGAACACATGATATGCTAAATTCATACAGAAAAAAACCTTCAGGAATTGCTTTCTCTTACTGTGAAGAGATCTTTCCTACTTCTGGCAGATACCCATGAGGTTTATCTTTTTTTCCACACATGAACAATGCTTGCATAATATGACATGACAAGCTTTGGTAAGCTTTAACAGTTGGATTACGTCTCAGAGCCAATTCCAAGAAAGTAAGACTTACTTTCTTTTTAGAGTCACTCTCAAAATAACAAACTCATCATTGACAGGAAGTAAACACTCAATGTACATTTAATAATATACTATGAATGAGCAACCAGACCTTCAACAGTTCCAAAATTTAAACATAGTTACTGAAGACAGTTTATGACTTGTCTCGACCACTGCCAGCACCACAGCAGGGCAGTCAGATTCCAATTGAACCAATGTTAAATTTTGTCAGCGTGACAGTGAGAAACTTCAATGACAGTCACATAATCTTTCAATACCGTAACACTCCCCTCAGCAAATAAAGCCAATATTCCAGCATTAGTAGTCTTCCTGCATTCCAGCAACAACTCTGAAGAAAGTAGTTTTCATAGCCAATCTACATTTAAAGACTGCAATCTGTCCCTGACACGAGAGTGGCCATACCACGTCAGGTCAAAGGTCTTGTGTGTCTGACAACGACCGAAATCAAATGAGCAGGGGGGAACAGAGCACGTATATAGCAATACTTTCCCAGGATGCTCTCCTACCCTTAGAACACCTGGTGCCTTCTGTCATATATTGCCATGAAATATAGCCAAGACTGTGATTGCTAATCTTAAAACAATGACGGATCCACATGCATCAGTTGGAATTTATGGTTTCATAATATCAATGACAAGGTAGGCAACTGATAAACCACAAAGCACCACCACCACAAGCACACCTGGCCACCAGTTAAATTCAGAACAGGAATGCACTGCACACATCTGGCCCCTCCAGAAGGAGGAATATGGAATGGACGTGGTATGCAGAGAGCACCACCCTCACTCTTGATCTCCTGTCAACTCCCTTGCTCCTAAATCTGCATGGGCTCCAAATCACTTAGCAAGGCTTACATTTTGCAGACCCCTTCTAGAAACATCAAGAATACTGCAAAATCAGAAAAGCAGTATGACTTGTATTCAGGAGACAAATCCTCAAATTCAAGGCTTCTGTACTGATTTAAAAGCAATTTTATAACAGGTGATCAATTTGTTAGACAGTCCATCTCAACTTCTGAATGTGAGGCTTACAGTAGTTATATTCCACTAAAACAATGAAATAAACCATTCTTAGCCTTCCATCCACACGTTAAATAAAAATTAGACTATTAAACAATTGACATTTCTGTTAGTGCAGGATCTACTCCTGGAATGTACAAGAACACGAAACATAAAACACATGCTTTACCCTACCATTTGTTTACACTAACCACATATTCAGAATATTGTCGATACATGCATTTTATGTGAAATCTATGGAACATGAACTACCTGAATTAATGCTTCCATAGAGCTCTTGCCATCAATAAACAGCCAAAGCGGTAATCTAAAGCTAGCCTGATTGTTTCAAAACTGGTCTGAAATATTAGTCCAGGCAAAGCAAAATAGGCAGCTTATTTTCAGGAAGGCTTTTCTGCAAAACATAGCTCACATACCTTAAAAAATTTTCCTCAAGAAACGATCCTTAGTACACTTCTCTTTATGTTAGCAGATACTTCTGATTTTCACTTTCTGAAATATACTTTTCTTTTCTGGGGACTCTGTGAAGGAAGAACAGATCAAACTTTTTTTTTTATTATTTCAGCACTTTAAAATAAATTGTAAAACTTAAACTTAGCTAAGTTGCTCTGTGTTTTCAGATTATTACCAAAAGACAGATTTTTTTAAAAAAAGAGACAGTTCAAGAAAACCAAAAGAGCAGACTTCTTAAATGACTGCAAGTAGTAGTATGCTATCACTTCATACACACAGTTTTGAGGGAAGAAATAATTTTGTCTCTACATATGTAACCAAGATTTTTTTTTTTTAAGTTCTTGGAATTTCTTAAGACACAGTGTATTGTAGCTAGAAAATCAGATCATTTCATTTATTTCTGAACTTTGCCCTTGATAAAACAAAAAGGAAGCCCATTTAGAAGGAAAATGAAAGCACGGAAGACTAAAATTCATTATATGAAAGACAAACTCAGTAGCAGTATTTCCACTAGACTGTAAGAAAAGAAGTGGCAATATGAGAAAGGGACCAATCAAGACACAGAAATTTCTTATATGGCTCTAATTACTGCAATATCTAGAATAGCAAGAGGTCAGAAAGTTAAGACAACTGCAGCACTAAAATTTCAAGCTCTGTGGACTGCGATCTAGGTGAAGCAAACTGCAACAGAAGGCTGGATCTTTTGAGGTTTTATATTAAAAAAAAGTATATAAAATATTAAAAATAATAAGAAACAGGCTTTGTATACAGATTACAAGTGCAAGGTATACTGCATAAGCTACATCTGGACCAATATGTTAAGTGTTCACTCACTATCTTGTACCAAAATGTCTCATCTAAAGTTAAATCTTAGATGAGACATGCAATATTGGTTTAGCAATGCCCTTGTAAGAAAAGACACATTAAGCAAAACTGAAAGACAGACACAGTGTGTAAGGGTAAAGAAAAGAGAACTATTTTGCAGATCTCCATTATTTAAAACAAAGCACTGATCACGGACACTTTCATAAAATCTTACGAAGGGATAGTTTTAGTTCATATCCAAGCAGACATTATTTAGTATTACTTTCTGGTTACTTAGTGACATTCGAGAAACAAAGTGCTGCCTCATAAAAATACAAAACTTTCATTCTCCATGACCAAAAATAGAAAAGACTGTAAGTGATGCTTACATTCAGTCACTCCAAAGAAACAGCAACTATGCAAGCAGATACGAATGGAGAAAAAAAATGCAGCAGGCTAGAAGCATTACAAAATTCACCACATTTTTAATAACAGATACAAAAATACTTGTCGCAAAGTTGCAAAGCCAAAGAGAAAGTCCTCACCAGCAAAAAAATTACAAGCAAGAACAAAACATTATAGTAAATTTGGCTCCAGTCCTCCCATCACAAATACAAACCAGTTGGAAACACCATAGTATCACTGGACAGGACCACTATTTTTTACCCCTTTCCTGCTTCAAATGGGACTCATGAAAGTAAAACATATGCTACCACCAGCACCTGGGCACATTCAGATTTCAAGCAGATGTTAAAGAACTGCACGTGGTAAAACAAACCCCTTTGGAAAATTCCATTTATTAAATGAAACAACAGATTGGAGCCACTTAAACACAGACAGGCTGTATCTTTGGCTCTCTGCACACAGACAAAAAGCACACCTTTTTTTTTTTAAAGAACTACTCTATCACATGTGTTAGAATGGAGAATTTTGTTTGTCAATATGAAAATAAAATGCAAACCCAACTTTTCTTCAGAATTACAATTACCACAGACTTTTTATCTATTTGCATATTTTCATCTGCATACAGGACATTAGTAGAATTTAAAACCAGTAATAGAAGTCCAATACAGGTCTACTTGACAGGTGTATACTAGCTAGTACATAGAAGTATAATAAAAACTTCTCAGTGTAAGAGGGCAGCCACCTGTTAAGAGAGCAATAAAATGTTACAAAATTCCTGTTGCTATCTCTGAGCTCAAACATAGTAGAATCTGATAGTTACAGACAGCTTGCTACCTCAATGCAATAGATCACTAGGTAACAAAGATATAAAAGAAAATTAAAAGAAGATAAGGATAGAGCAGGAAACCTCGATGATCTGTTGTTTTCTGAAGTTACTGCCGAGACAGTCAAAGCCAATCCCACACCAGATCCTCTTTAGACTGGGGATATATAAGGCATTCTCTCAAAATGAAGCATCAGAGGAGCATTTAAAAATATCAAATTAATAGTTAGAATTCACCAGAGCCAGATACTATTAAGCTGAAGTGATAAGGCCTCAAATATGAAATTGCCCAACTATTAATTCTGCAAAAACTTAGGCTTAAGTTGACCTAAGTAAAGAGGAATGGAGAGTGGAAAATATATCATTTTTTTCAGAGCTTGACAAGACAATCAGGAGAAGCATAACAAAGACAGTCTGACTTCCATACTGGGCAAGGTGGTTAAAATCATACTGAAGAATCTGTAGACTGGAATAATAGGGAGGAAAAAAACAATGCAGCTTTTGTAGACGAAAGTCATGCTTCGCAACTTGAAGAATTATTTAAAGGAATCACGGATCCTGGGGATAAAGGTGTTGGAAGTAGCAGTGAACAGAAGACTTCTAAAAAGTTTCTGCTGATGTCTCTCATAGGAAGCTGTTACAGAAGTGAAGACCTTGCAGGGTAAGATTTAAGAGACAAAGATTCACAGGGGAAAGAGTCAGAAGTCTCACCAAAGTTCTGCCCCAGTTCAGAATGGTCACCTGCATATCTGTCATTTCACGTATCATCTGTGCCTAAGTTTGTAAATTACACAAAATTATTATGAGCAATCAAAACTGATACATCATTTAAGAATTTGCAGAACCACCCCAGAATACTGAGCAACAAGCATATAAAACAGCAGATGAAGTCACGTGTCAGTAAATGCAATGTAACACACTGGGAGAGAGAACTCTAGGTTATTTAATGCCACTACCAGAAAAAGGTCTAGTAGTCTCTGAACATACATCTTCAAAAACATTTCTTCAGTGCTTTGAAGTGGTCAGGTTAGGAACCATCCAGAATATCAGACTTTTTTTTAACAAAAGGAAGAGAGAACATAACGTAGTCTTATGCTGCTGATACATCCGTGGTGTTCCTATACCTTCAAATTATTCTAGTTCCTGAAGAACCTAAAGCACCAAAAAAGTGTAGGTAATCTTGATCAGAGTATGGAGCAGCTTCTACACAAAGAAAGTAAAGAGAATTTTTTAGTTCACAAAACAGATAAGTATGACGGGGTGTCAGATCAAAGCACCAAAAAAAAAAAAATCATGATAGCACAAAGTGACATGGTATGTCAAGAGGCCTGAAGTGTTTCCCAGAAGAACATGGGAACATCAAATGAAATTTTAAAAAGTTGCTCTTATACTTCTTTGGCTAGTAAATAATTAAATGAGAGAATTCAATGCCTAAAGACATTTTTGAGACCAAGAAACAAACATTATTATAAAAATTCATGGAAAAAACAGATCTGTTGAACAGCAGAACTTCCATCTCAAGATGTCTCTAAACTGCAAAAGCAGGACAGGAACTATTACTCCACATTTGTGTGCACAGCTCCTTCTTATCTGACAGTGGCAAGTACTGAGCTAGATGGACTTCACTCGATCGTGTACAAACATCCTCGCGTAGTGCACTCTCACTCTATTACCCCTGCAGCTGTATGAAGATCACAGTTTTCCCCTAGCAGCTCTTGCGGTTGTGATCTTATTAAAAATACATGCAAATAAGAAGCAGTGAGCTCCATCAAAGAATAGGATTTACACTTTCAGTAGTACAAAAAAAACCCAAAACAAAACAAAAAACACAAACACCAGATAAAAGCCCAGAAAACAACTCTCAGACCCTCTGCCTAGAATTAGAAGACACACTTCCTTTTTGGAATATACAAAGTTTTCATTTACTTGTTGGAATTCTTTTCACATGTGCAAATGGTAGTAATAGACGCGATGGAAGTAAGTCACTAACAATCACGTAAGTGTAAGGCTTATAATCTAAAGACACCATTTAATTCTTTCCTCTTCCACCAAAGAACCACATATACTTACCTATGGCAGAAAGATTTTTGTCAAGATTTGATCTTCTCAGGCTATCTGATTTAGTATTTCCCTGCCCTTAGCATGAGGAAAAAGTTTCTCAATGACCAAATTTCACCTTCCCCACGTCATGACTGAGGAATAGAGAGAAGAGACTAGCCACTTCCTTGCAAACAGAATAGCCTATTTTTTGACTAAGCAATTCTAAGTCTTTCAGTCTTTCAATTTAAATAATTTTCTAGACCACTGTTGTCCTCTGAACATCCTTCAATTGGTCTCCCTCTCACTTACGAGTCCAGAAACTAAAACAGTGGGGTACTGTAGGACCCATCAACTCTGAGAAGAGCAGAGAGATTGCTTCAAATTACTTTTGAGCTCCTGTCTCAGCGTTTTAACCTCTTCCCAACAGCATGACACTGGGTCCTTCTTAGTTTGTGACCCAAAAATTCCAGGTCCTTTTCCAGAGAACTGCACCTTACCCTGTTTCTTCCCCCATCATGTACCCATGCAGTCCAGCCTACAGACAGTATGTTGCTTTTGTGCTCACTGACACCCTTTGTTCCAGATGACGTCTCCCATTTGCCAAGATTATTCTAAATAGTACTCTCATTCTCCACCACACCTGCAGTTGTTCCCAGCTCCCCATGGCCTCAAAACTTCCTCAGCATGCCCTTCATTTTATCATCTCAGGCCTCCTGTGAAAAACGTGCAATGGGAAGAGCTGCCATTTGGTAATGAACCATGCGGCAAGTGCTCTGTAGGCGCAGTTACTCAACCAGTTTTGCTTCAATCCCGTAGAAGTTTCTACCTCACAGTCACAGGTAAATAGCAAGGCAGATGGTGGAGACTGAATCTCACCAGGCAGAAGAGTACAAGAAGGTGAAGGCAGCTACAGGTTAGGAAGAGCAAAGCTAGGCTGGCTGCCACAAGTCACACTCTGCCACCATGCCTCAGGACTCAGTGCTGTGCTCTTGTTAACTCTGAAAAAGGCAGTGCCACATATAAAATAACAGACACACGCATATCTTGCTTTCAAAGGGTAAATGCACCTAATTTCTTGTTACCTTCCACATGCTTACAAGTAAAGAAAGTGTTCCTTCCTGTATTTTTCCAGGAATTAAGCCTTCCTTAAATTAAGTTCCAGACTGCAAGGAAAGCCGAAGAAAAGCATGGCCTCAATAGAGAGTACCTGACCAACAAGTTTTCACTGAACTCTCAATTCTGCAGTGGTGCAACATTCATCTCCACACTAGATCTTAACTGAAAAAGAGATTGAGCAAGAATGAGGCTGATAAAAATGACTCTCATGTGGCAGGCACCGCACTCCAGTATCTCCAACCTTGTTACAAGTTCTACCGGCTAAAGGACAGGACTCTTCTAGAATTAAAGAACCATACAATGCTAAAATGACTGAAAGTTGGCCACAAATTGAAAAAACCTAAATACACAAATCAGTGACTCAGGCTCATTTTAAAGTGTATATTATATAGTGTATTAAAGAAACTTCTGAACAAACAAGAGCAACAAAAGACAACTAATGTATTGCATTTTCAAGAGATTTCTTGTCTTAGATGAATAGTGAAGATGTGAACAACTGCTAGGAAAAGTGGCAGCAAGAGTCAACACTGAAATTAAAAAGTAACTGTAGTAACCTTGTTGACTAATGAGTTAGTCTATGCACAGTTAACTTATTTCTTTGCTGATTTCTTTCTTTCAATTAGATGCCGACTTCTCCAGTTCAAAGGTAGGAAGCAGTCTTCCTTATTTGGAAAAAAACCCAAACCTCTAAAGGTAACATTTCATATCTTGATATCCATCTGCCTTGACATAAATACATGGCAAGTCAGAATGAACACACACATGTAAAAAAAATTCCAAATGCAAACCCTCACTCCTGAGGCCATCTACTGAAGTATCTCTTCAGGGAAGACAGAGGAGGGAAGAATACTGACACAGTACTGCAGGTCTCTCATCATCACAAAACACCATAAAAGACTCCTCCTTGGAAAGATTTCAGGTCCCAATACTCTTCTAGCTGCTGCCATTGCACGTTTCAACTTAGAAATCCAGAATACTGCTAGAAGCTTCTTCCAGAAGCACTGTATTACCTCTTGAGATTTAAGGACGGCCCTAGAAAAACTGAAATCCACAGGATGTGAAATACTTCTAGAAGTCTAGAGGCAGTTTAATTTCTCCCTATGGCCCAACATCAGCCAGAATTTCTCGCTGCAGCCAAAACAATTAGATTAAAAATCTGCCATTAGTCCGTAATATATGACAATACTGGTCTCCTCAGGAGAAACATAATCTAGTTCCAAGTATTTATCGCTCTTTGAAAAGAAATTCAAAGAGCAATCAGGGTGTTGCTGCTTCTTTCCTCCTTCATTAAACTAATTACATCCTTCTGGTTCATTAAACCCACTGCTTAGTAAACTCACTGTTCATTCAGTCTTTTTGAGGTCACTTATCTCCTTGGCACCATTGTATCACATTTAATGTAGTTCGATTACGCAGTATTCTGTACAGAAAACCAACCCACAAGGAACACAAATCCACGAGGAAGAGGGTCCTGTCCCTTCCCAACAGCTGATATTCCAAACCGTTACACTGCAGGAAATACAACATATCATGCAGTTTAGTGAAAGGTGTTGCCTCAAGTCTGTTTGCTGTTACTGAGCTGAATGACTTTTCCTTCGCGTGCTCTGTATCCTAAAAGATACTCACTGTGATAACTTTCTCTGTTAAATGGGATACAGTTACTCTCACTACACAGGTAGAGTCACCAGAAAGACAGATGACTGAACTATGCATTTGCACCTTCTTAAACACTTGAAGTGTATAGCAAATTTTAATACATACATTTTACAAATATATGCCAGGGCAAACTTTTCAAGATGCATGAATAAACTTACCCTATCTTTTTAGATCCAGCCAGTTTTGTTTGGGCATTGTCAGCCTTCCCGTTATAAAGAACACTCCTTCCGAAGGGTATTATTCTCATTTGAAAATGTATAAATGGATCAAGCTTTCATTAATGGATGTTATAATAAACAGTTAAAAGTTGTGGATGCTTAACCTCCCAGGTCTCTGGAAAAATGGTACTGAAGTGCACATGAGCAAAAAAATGTATGCTTGGACTCTTCACATGGAAATCTATTTGCATACATAAGATTCAGCATAACTGATCTTTATTGCAACAGATTTTTTTTTAGCCCCAGTCTTTCATTCTGCATATCAAAAGTATTCGTTCCAGGAACAATACCAAGCAGCTAACTTTTCATTTACAAGGTCAATGTTCTTTAGGATGTAACACCATTCACGGATATTCTTCAGAAAATAAAAATTTTAGGGACAATAATAATGTTTGTATTGTAGGCAAGGGTATTTAGGTCCCTCAGAATTCTTGCTTTACTGTACTCTGAGACAGTTGAAGGGAATTTGACTGACTACATCTTTAAACCTGAAATCCCAATTTAATCTGAGAAAAAATTGTGTAGAGGGAAACAAGCCATCCTACTGTCATAGTCAAATCTTAACAACTATCTTCTTAACCACAGCTTTGGAAATGGCAGCTCCCACTCACTGAAAGCAGACTAACCACATCCACACTGCAAATCCCTACATCTCCACTAGGCTCCCCCAGTCTGGCTGGGGGGACTTTGGTGATGAAATAGCACAAGAGACTACCGCATCACAGCCCATCAGAATGATGTTTTAGCAGCATGATATGCAGGGTATGCGCTGCATGCTTTGTGGGAACATGAAGCCTTAGGTTTGAGGACACAAGGCATACAGGGATAGGATACCTCTAGGAGACTGTTCTGCATAGGATGCAAATCAGCTGCAGTGTGCATCCATATTGTGGCTGGAGCAGAGCCTGGAGAAAACAATCCTGTCACCTGTGGGCAGATTTCCTTTCAGAGGGCACCAGCTGGCTCCAGAAAAGCAGAGTTAGAAAGCATGCAGCATGGAAAACTAAGTGGCTGTGGAGGAAGACAAGGATTGAATCAAACTGAGATTTTGACCTCAATAGGATGTGTGTAATTACCTCCTCATATAAAAAAGACTCATTTAGACAAATTACATGATCTAGATGCCAATTAAATCTGTTAAAATAGTAGCTTCAGATTTACTTAACACATTCACCGATGACAGATTTCCCACTCCAATTTCAACATTCACCTAATCCAAAAGGCAGAACTGAGTATTAAAAGGCCTTCCTCTGTCTTTGTTACAGACCTTTAACTCTTCACAATTCTTTGCTTTTTTGGCTGCGCACTTCAACTGCTAACATTTTTCTGTATTTGGCAAATCAGGCATTTCCTTTTATCTGGTGAACTTCAGTTATTGCATCTGATGAACTTGTAAACAACCATATTATGGAAATTATGGAAAAGATATTCTCCTTGGGAGAAAACACAACATTCACAGCATCAACATACAACAAATATACCCATACCAACAATAAACAAGTGTGTGTTTTTCTGATTCCATGCTTTATCTCTTTTAATCAGTAAAAAGGTGCTCTCAAGTTGTATGATTTTCCTTAAAATCGGCTGCAAAAGCATTTCTCACAATATTTTGCTGAAGGGATAGCACAATTGCTTCAAAATACCATTATGTACAGTGTTTAAGCTGTCACATTTTTAAAACTTAGCCACTTCACTTGACTGCACTCCTTATCTGGAAATCCTGAACTTACTTGGGATACAAATACTGTGGGGTACTATTTTATATTCATGAACATTTCAAAGCAGAAACACAACTAGGAAGTCAGATGCTATCTGAAAGAAACCCAAAACATTAAAGAAAGCTTTTGCATAATTCACAAAAGCTGTACTTTAACAGATACAGTAACAGTACACTAAACAGATTTTAACAAACTTACACAATTTAATAGCAGATACGACAAGCTTCAGGTATTCAAAGATTAAGAAGGTTAATCCTAAAACCCTACTCTTAATTGTTTACAGGTTCACTAAGAGTGAACTTTGTGGTTTACTAGCCCAGCAACTAACAAGCTCCACCAGCTGAGCCATTATTAATATGTTATTTGTCTGAGCATTACAGAACCAAATATTCAATAAAATTATTCCTGCCTTTATTAAAATACCATTAAATCTATGCCCTTTCCCACTCCAGTCTGTTTTGTACTGAGAAAAACAACTTATTACTGCCATTCTCAGTTCGAACAGCAAACATAAATGTGATGATGTAAGTTACAATACACTGTCAGTGTATGGAAAAAGATTTTTGCAATTTTTCTAAAGCAAAAGGTTAGACATAAACAGAGTTGAAGAAAAGCAGCAAAACTGACAAATCAAGTACTGAAATTAAGAGATTCACAAATTGAGGATAAAAACCTAAATGCCGCCCTCTTTGGAATATGCATTATGTGATCATGTAACTACTTCCACAGTGCTATTCTCCATAAATGCCTGACTCATTTATTACAGAGGATAGAGCGCTCTGGGGATGATTCAGCATTCTGTCAGAGGGGCTCATCTTCACGACTCTATCACGCTCACTGCTATAATTGTATGTCTCCCAGTTTCTAAACAGGCAATTTCAGGGAACAAAGGGCTCATGATTAATGCACTTTAGCACTATTCTAGATTCTGTTTCTGCCTCTGGCAAAGAGTGCTTACATAATACGCAACAATTCACAAACTTTTCACAGGTTGCTTCTACTTAAAAGGTAATTGATTTTTCATTAGGTCTTAATTATGGTAATTTATTTTGATGCTTAAGCTTAATTTCTTAATGTCTTAATGTCTCAGCTCCTCATGTTAAAATAAATCGCTTCCAAAACCATAACGTGAAAAAAAGGTTGTGAGATTCTAAAATCAAATTATGACAATTACAAGAGAGGTTTCAAAAGGACTGTCTTCAGTCCAAGATTTGAATACGATATAAAAAAAATGCCTAATACGTGATAAACTATTAAGTAGTTATTCCTTAAGTATTTTCATTACTAGCACTTAATAAGACTGGGTTCCAAATGGACTACAGTATTGTGTAAGTAATATCGTAAAGCATACCTACAGGACAGATTAAGAGAACACATGCAATGTTTTTATTTCTCCCTTAACAGTTGAAAGTTTCATGTGATCGTCTTAATAGAGAGCTACATCACAGAAATGTCTCACAGTACACAACTACTGCTGTTACTCCACGTTCGCCCTATCAACAACATAAGGGCAAGATATAGCCCAAGCAGTAACTCTCCCCTCAGCAGAAAATAAGAGTAACCATATCAGAAAGCCTAACGAAATATCCCCGCTGATCAAGGTGCAAGTTCACAGCGTAGACAAGATTAAGCAGCCAGAGCTGTATTCTAACAAGCCAACTAATACATTTCAAAGATCAGGAATTCTGATAAACCTGTACAACTGGCCAGAAAACAGTCACTGAACCACAGTACAGTTATGAGTATGGAGAGTTTGTCTCTACACATTGCTATGACACTCATCTGTGTGTCATAAGCTGGTTAGTAAAAAGCTCAGATGTGGGAAAGAAAGTTTGAAATTACATGTGGTTAAACTATTTGGCATTTTTCCTCTAGTGTAGAAAGGCAGCAACGCAAAGGAAGCTGGTGACTATAGAGCAAATGGTAATCTGACATCCAAAGTAGAATGATGTTATGAAGTACAATTCACTCCCTTAGATTAATAACAGCATTAAGTCTTAATTTATTGGGGATTTATTTTTGTCATCATCAGGGAAACACACAGGACTGAAAAAATCCCTATTACTTCGGACTCATTACACTCAAAACCAACCTGAACTCTGCATTTAAACTTGCAGGAGGAATTGGGAAAGATTACAGTCATGTTCTCACATATGATTTCATGCTACGAGATGATAAGAATCAAAATCCTCCATCCCATGAAGCTGTCCTAAAAGAAAAAAAAAAAAAAAAAGAAAAAAACCCGAACAAACACACACAAAAAAGCCATTTCAGAAGCACCCTTGCTGCTTCTTAAGAACCATTTCCAAAACTTCTTATGCACGGTACACAACCACACACGTAGCTTTTAAAAAGAAAAGTAACTGTCTTCTCTCAAACCCCAGAAACAAAGCTACAACTTCCACTGATTCACTACCAAAAAGTTTCCAAAATAAATCTTTCCAAAGAAATGCTACAGTTACCTAATGCAAATGTTATACAGCAGAAACTTGCTGCATATTTATATGCACAGTATTTTAAACCCTTTAACTCCCTAATAAAATGGTGAATACTCAACAATCCAAGGCTATTGTATAATAAACCTCTCCACTAAGTCTTCAAAATTCATTTTTATAAGGCAAATACATCAACACTGTAATTAAGACAGCACTAAGTGGACAATTTTATCTTAAGATAGGAGCACATATGCAGTTTACTTCCTGCTGGAATGAACTGAGGCTTTCCTGTCTTCTCTTGCTGCTCCTCCTCCCCCCCAAGCAAAAGAATCCCCTTTCCTTTTCCTAGACCCACTTCCCACACACTGCAAAAAAATCCTCCCTGTGAAGTGATGACCTCATGCTGCTAGCCCATCTCCTTGTATGGAGCAACTCCGGGCTTGCTGCCAGCTTTCTCCGCCTTCAGGCTGACACGGCAACATACCTTCCTTCACCCCGCTGCTTCCCAGCTAAACGCACATCGCGAAGCGGCAGCAAGCGGAGGGGGCAAGCTGGGCAGGAAGAGGGGGTGTCCGCAAGGACAAAGAGCAGAGCGCCAGACGCCTGCCCCAGACTCGCGTCTGGCACAAACCTACTTCGTATCACCACAGCACCTCTCCTCTCCATTGCATGAAGAGCTAAACTGAACCTGAATGTCTCTAAGCATTGGAAAGAACATCCTACATTACCTAACTGCAGTGCAATCCCGCGTAGCTGAATCTTGCTTCCCCGTGTTAAATCTCTTTATTCCAGTGAAGCAGATGTTACCTCTCCCCCTGTCTTAACACAGATTTGTCTTATCCTCCTTCGTATCACTCTACTTTAAAATCCTCATGCCTCTTCTTTGGCCTGTCTGTACTTTCAAGTGTCTCCTCAGAATGTTTTCTACATGATCGCTTTATACACTGACAATCCAAATACCAGCTGAAGAAGAACCTTCCTTTGAAAGATTAAGTTGTGACATGAAGTTGTAGGATAGCAGGAAAGGGTCTTGGTCATGGTTAACAAAGCTTTTGCTCAGTTAAAAAGTAACCTTGCACATACAAGATTTAATCTTCTCCTTCAAAGAAATACCCCCAAAGCTTAACTCTTCTGGGGTTAACAATCCACACTTGTATATTTTAAAGTTGTAACAGTACTGACAATTTGCTTCACCATATTAAAAAGGAATTTATAAAATGAGAGAACATACATTTGTCTCATCAACAATACTCATTACTGTAACTCAACCTACATGTCCATCATTTGCAATTTGCTTTGACTGTGAGCAGATTAGAAGCATGAACATCCCACATCCTTGAGTCTTCCAAAGACCAGCACACACATGTAGTAAACTGTACCAGTCATCTCTTTATTATATATTAGTAGGTACAATTAATTGAAAATAATATCCAGTAAATTCTTTTGGTCAAAAAGTTTCAGATGTCACCCAGGTTTTTCGAAGTTGCATTACAATACAGCAGAGCATCAAAGTCACTTTGTGCAGATTTGTTACAAAGTGGGGAAAAGTTACGTCCACCATTGGAAAGCACTGCTGCTTTCTTGCAAACAGAAGACAAGCTGGCTTTTTTAAAAGTGTAACAAAACCCTAGGTGTTCACACAGGATGTGTCACTTCCAAGGGTGTATGCTCATGTAAATTCAAACAAAACAGAGATATACTCCAACAGGAAAAGGAGTCTTTAATGCCCTTCTCTGTATTTCACTCACAAATACCAAATACGTGAGCATTTAGGACTCCCACAGATACCAAACACACAAAGCATAAAAACACACATGAACAAAAAACAGGGCAGTGGCACTAAGGCTGCCCTATCTACGCAGGGCTCTAAATCTAATGTGTAAGTTAAGAGAGTCGCTAAGTTGTACAGCATTGTCACGGGGGTGAGGGGGGTGGAGACCAAAACCAGGGGCGTTGCATTTATTTGAGGAGGGGGCCACACATCACAGAGTTCCAAGCGGTGGCTGGCGCGTCCTCCCGTTATCCGCAGCAGCTACAGCCCGGCCAGCGTGCCATGGCGCAGCCAGAGCACAGGAGGGGAACAGACATACCGGGCACCGGCGGGGACAGGCGCCGCAGGAACCGGATTGAGTCAGCCCTTTTCCTCCCGTCGCCCCTAGCCCGGACCCCGCCGGCCCGGGGGCCCGCCCCGACCCCGCACAGGGCCCCGCGCCCCCGGCCCGACGGCAGCCCCGGGGGCGGGGATCCGCACCCGCCGCGCTGCCTGCCCCGCCGGGGCGGAGCCGCCGCCGGGCGAGAGGCGCCCCTGACGTCTCCTCGCGCCACCGCCGCGAGAAGCGACCGGATGCCGCCACCACCGCCCCCTCAGAGCAAAGCGCGAGAGGCGCCGGTGCCCGCCCCACCCCGCCCCGCCCCGCTCGCCCGCAGGTAAATCCCCGCGCGGGGCCTACCCGCCCCCCTGCACCGGCTGCCTGCTGGGAGGGGGGGGCAGGACACGGCAAGGGGTGGGACGGCCGCCCCCTGGCCCGGGCGCCGGTCCCAGGGCGCGGGCACCAGCAGCGGCGCCGCCGCGCCGCGCACGGCACCTACCTACCTGACAAGCCGAGCGCCTCCGCCACCGCGGGCGTCACGGCCCCACCAGCGCCACGTGACCGGCGCGAGCCAATCACCGCCAGGTTCCCCCTCCCTTCCAGCCAATCCGGGAGCTCCCCGCCTCCTAGTGACGCGCTGCAGCTGGCGGCCAGTCAGCGAGGGAAGATACGCCACCACTGCCGCCTCCCGGCTCGGAGAGACGGCGCGATTGGAAGGGAGCCGTGGCGCTCCGTGGGGGCGGGGCTGCCCCGCCCCGCTCCGCCTCCGGCGCGCGGGGCGTCCGTTTCCCAGCAACGGTTTTCATCACAACTTCTTGTTTTAAGAGACACGCCTAGAAATACCTTAGGGTTAGTGGAGAATGGGCACAGAAGATTAGATTCAAGCTTTAATAACTAGTAAGGAATATTTACATAATTGCAACACTATGATACAATGTACAGTAAAGTATTTGTATAATTTCTGTGCTGTTTATTACTTGATCATGGAAATGTAGGTGTGAACATAAATCTATGAGACTAAAAGATGGCAAATCCTGAGAAAATAACTCCCAGACATTGCAGTTTATGGACAGATAGACAAGAGTCTGATGTTTTGTTACCTCACCAACTCAGCGTGAGGAACAGGTAATGAGATGCCGAAAAGAAGGGGGGGGGGGGGGGAGGGGGGAAGGAAAACAAGCAAAAAAAGGGGGGGGGGGGGGGGAAGAACAAAAACAAAGAAAAAAGAGGTATTATTGTGACACTAACTTAACAGGTTTAGGGAAACTTCAAGAATATTAAAGTGTTGTATATTGTCTTTATTGTCTTTTGTAACAGATTGTGTTTAAAGCTAATGAAAAATCCCATTTAATTAAGTAGTAATAACACACTCTGATACCACAATGCATTTCATACATACAGAAGAACAGAAGAACTCCATAACAGGTTAGATTTAGATTTACAGGCAAATATCCTTTCTCAAGGGGTTGCCAGTCGCTGATATTTAGGAAGGAGTCTAAGAAACAGGATATGGGCAGAGCAATCATATTCCACTCCACAGCTTTTTAAGCTAGAATTTGCTTTTAGATCAGCGTGCTTAAAAAGCACTAGTGAAACTTCGCAATGTGCAGTCTTCTACCTCTGTTTAATCCATTTATGCTTTTTTATTCCAAAACATCATATAGAAATAATATCCTTTATTTACCTGTTTATCAAATGAGAAAGAATTACTTTCTTTTGTACCTCATCCATATGCACTTTGAGGCAAGTTGAGACCTATATACAGTTAGAAGCAAGTTTGCATAATACTACATGCACAATGGAGAAAAAAGTCAAAAGCTATTCAATTGTAGTAGAAAGTGTGGTTTTAAGATGTAATTTACATTTGGATACTTTTCAACAATGTTATATTTGGGATTAAAATCTTAATTTAGATGCAAATACTGAACTCAGTATAAGAAATCATCAAGGACAGGGGTTTGTGGCAAATGCAGGTGCAAATGGCCTGATTCAGTCTTGGTTCAGCAATATTCAAACATAACGTATTTTATTGGGCAGGTATCTTGTCAGTCAAGCTACTCACATGCCTAAAGAAGATTTTTTATTATTATGTCTATGGTTTGGTAATTTAGCTGGCCTTGAGACCCTTGAACCTGATGAAAACTGGTAGACAATGGTATGAGGGTAGAAAAATCTCTCTTCATTAGTTTTCTGATTAGAATTTTTTAAACTTTACTGAAGAACCTGCTTGACTTTTGGGGAAAAAAGGAGTCCTTGTTCTTTTTTGTAGTAAGTTTTTTTTCCAAAGCTTTCAGATATTTGTTAAATAAAGATGAAAAAAAGGTAGGCCTATACTGTACTCACTGCAGTATAGTGTAGACATATGCAAACTATTTTGAAAATCAAATTGTTAACTTTATTTAGAAAGTGCAATTATTAGTTGAATATGAAAAGCTTTAAAAGCTTATTAGCTCTTGCAATTAAAAGTGAAATTAACAACTTTATTTCTACCAGGCTGCAGATGCTAATCCTTTTCTCTCTTCCCTATCCCAGTCTTCTAGTTCCACACACTTTCCTCCACTCAGTCCCGTAAGTGATTTCCTCTGCCCCATTCCTACCTGGCCTGACCCAGGGCCCACTCTCTAACTCCAGAAGCAGAGAGGCTGAGTCCTAAAAAGTATCCAAAGGAGAGAAAAAGGATTAGGAAAATGAAGGTGCTTTTGCTTCAGCCCGTTCTGATCAGTATATCCCTGGACATACTTTCTTCCAGCCTCTCCTCTTTGGTCCTACATGTTAAATCCTACACATTAAATCTAGAGCTTCATGCTAAACCAAAACTGATGGACATCAGTACTCTAAACCTGCTGGTTTGGACAACAGTGTCATTGAAGCATTGTTTCAGACCTTATTGCAAAATTGCCTCCCAAGAAATTCAGCAAGCACCTGGACACGTGCTGAGTTCTGTGGTGCAACACCTCAACACCTACCAGGCAGAGCACTTCATGGCTCAACTAGCGGAAACAATAGCAGCTGTCTAGTAAAAATACATGAAAAATCCAGTTTAGTATCCTGGGTCTGTCTTCTCACATGACTCATATTCTGTAAGCTCATGCTTTAATTTCTGCTGGCTTCCTAACTACCAGAGAATTTTCAGTCTTTCTGTCATAATCTATTTGCACACCATTGTGACCCTAGAAATACCACAGGATTTGTTCCTTACATATGAAAACTCTTGTCCTATTTGGTTAAGCTCTAGGTTTCAAGAATCCTTTTCTTTTTGTTCTTCTGTTTGCTGCAACTCTTCTGGTACACTGCCAGTCTATAATTCAGTCAGCACATTTTCATAATTTTGAATGCTTCTTTTCTACCTTTATCTAATTTCTTTGTTTATGGCTCATTGCCTAAAATTCCTGGATGTGACATGCAAGTTATCATCTGCTTTATACTGCTGATACTCATGTAAAAACCTTAAAATTATTCTGAGGGGACAGATACTGTAGCATTATATTACTTCAAGAATGATAACAACTTTGAATTAAATTACATGCCTGGAGGGGAAATATAAATGTAGGAAACAGAGAGAGAGAAAGTTCCTCATTATCACCTCTTCAAAATGCTAAAGTAAATGGGAGTCATTGCAAAATCCAACATTAAAAAAAAAAATCTCCCGGATATACTAAAGAATTCTATTATACACAAGTCAGTAATACAGAGAAGTTATTATAAAGGTATATGCAGAATAAAAGATTGCAGAGATGTCTGTGAGGGATAAAAATAATAAATTGAGAAAAAATTCCCCAGTAATCTCAGGCTTTTGACCAACAATATGGTTCCTTGATCCCCAACAAGGGCATATTAATTCCTTCCTTTTGAATTAGACTTGCTGCAGTTCCTTGATGAGTTAGGCACAAATGAGTATCTTTTTCTAAACTATTGTACATCTTTGGAAAAAAATTGCGGTTTACCATTTTACTCATTCTTTCCCTTATTGTAAAGAAATACAGTTAAAAGTTTAAATAACTACACAAACTGTGTATTAAAGCACTGGAGCTTTTGTGTCAAAAACATAATACTGTTACTCTCAGTATTATGAAAATTACTCTGGTTCTTCTATTACATATCTAGATAATAACATCATAAAACTCAAGCATGTTAAAGCAATGAAACAAAGAGCATGTGAGTACAGAGCTGAGCGAACAGCTGAACTCTCTTTTCACCTCTGCCATAGACATTCTGCTTACGGAAAGCTCTCTGTGCCTCACTATTTCTATCTATAAGTGGCAATATCAATACTTTCCTTGAGGGACGTTAGAAGGTGTAGATTGTTAATATTTATAAAGCATTTGCAAAGTGTTGTATAGAAAAGATAAAAAACTGCAAATAATAGTATGCAGAGTAAGGATATTTTAGTTATTCTATCATTGGTTATAGAAGTCTGATTTTCATGTTCTTTTTACAGATTTTCACTATTCCTTGCTATTTTTCTCTTCTCTACCCTTCTTTTTCTCCCACCCCCATTTTGTACTTCATATTTTGAATTTCAATGTCTGTTGCTATGACAACACCACGATCTGACTAGTGCTGCCTTCAGACCCTTTTCAAATCTACGCTGTGCTATTTAAAACTACACATTTTGTGTTTAAGGTGGCTGGAGATTTCCTTAGAATAACCTGATGGGGTTTTCCCAATCATAAGCTATGGTGCAGATACGCATCCTAAATCCTAGTACCTGCCACTGCTTTTCTATCCCTGTACACACAACTTTGAATAATTGCCTCCCTAAGGCATAGTGGCTAAATAGAAGATGGTGGGATTAACAGAAGGAAGCATATTTGTCAGTCTTTCTATATATATAAATATATATATACACATATATATATAGACATATACAAATAGACAGGCACATGTACATGTGCACATACATAATTTGTTTTTCAGCTGTGTGCAAGCTGGAATCTGCCACAGAACTTCTTAGAGAAGTGAGCGAAGCCAGCAAGTTCTGTTTAATTTTAAAATAATGAATTAAAACTCAGCAGACACAAGGAAAGATTACCAATGATGTGAGAGAATTCAAGTCGTGGTTTCATTCTTAAAAGGAGCTACTGATCCTTGCTAATGCCCAAAAACAAAAAAACAAGCATGTAATGAAGGAGCTAAGGACAAGCATTCAAATCTCTGATTTCCTAAGACTATTTAAACTCCTAATAAATTTACTGCTGTTATCATTAGAGTCATGGGCTGCAACCTAATAGGTGGTCACAGATACACTGCTCAAGTACTGGAACAGACACACTGTAATCTAAATGTGGGATCTAAATGATGCACTGCATCAACTAGTGATAAGGGAGGGGACAGAAGTCCCATACATAAGTTCCTGAGCTCTTAGACCAATTTAAAAAATAATTACAGAATTTATGCAAAGTCATTACAAACACTGGGCCCCCATTCCTAACACGGCAAGCCCTGGTTTTATCCTATACATCAGATGGCATTACAGACTGACACACTGTTTTCATTTTCCTACTTCTAGCTCTACAGAGTAAGCATTGCTAATCCATAACATTATGCTCCTGACTAGTAAAAAAAAAAATAGTGCAATCTGCTGTGAAAATTTGTTTCAAATTCCCCTTCACTTGCTGACTGAAGAGCTAGCTATTACTCTTAAGCTTGAAGAATAATGATGTCTCAGCTAAATGTCTCTCCTTGAAAGTCACAGGATTTATACCTTGCTGCTTACTTACCTGGATTGGAGAAAGGTGTGAATGTTTACAATTCATACGGTACAGAAGCCACCTTAAAAGAGTTCAGCAGTTTTAAGGCAAATTAATTTTCCAACTGCAAGAAAGCGTGACAGCCATACATTGGTCTACCTAAGTAAAAGCACACTGAGCTTTCTGTTGATATTTTCTCTCAGACTGTAGATTTGTGATGTGAAATCTTTGGATTCAATACCTTATGTCAGTATTGCTCCCTCTGCCACCCTTCTGCTACCACATATATATGTATATACTCCTTGGTCTTCAACATGCCATTCCCTCGCTTTGGCCTTCAGAAGCATTTATGAAACTGCTCTGCAAAGTAGATAAAGGAGATGACACAGCTTAAAAAATAGTCTTGCTATTATTTTTAAATATACATAATTTATTTATATAAGTCTTGTTATGCTTTTTCAAACCAGATGTCTTCCCTATCTGGTTAATACCACAGCCAGACAACTAGTTGGGCCAGCACAACTCAGCCACACAAGGCTAGGTATGAGCAGTCACGGCAGGGGGATGAGTGTGGCAGTACCTCAGTCCACTATTGCCACTGAAGAGTACAATTCCTGAAGCAGCAGGCCAAGATTACCCCTTTGGTGGTGTCATACTAGCCCTGCAAGCCTGGGATAGGAAATCCACCTCTTTTTCAGTGTATTTGGTCACTGCCTTATCTACTCTGAGGAGGAGACGGTAGTGTAATGCACACGCTAAGCTATTTTATATGCTTAAATAAATCATGGGCTTCACTGTGCATACATTTGTATGAAACAGTTGTCAGCGTGTTAAAAAAAAAAAACACCTTGAGGACAAATTCCAGCTTAAGGTATTCTTGCCTCTCTCCCACAATGCACATTCCTTCTCCCCTGCTGCAATATGCTACCACCCTAGGTTCTACTGACAGAACTGTTGGTAGGATTACATTGTGAACAAAACTGATAAGTCTAAATAAAATCCTGCAAACAAACAAAAAATCTTTAAGACGGGACTTGTTAATCCATGATCTAGAAGTTGAGCCTTTGCCTTGAGACATCAGCATGTTTTTCAGAACAGTTTGATGATTTAATCCGTCTGAACAGGTTATCATTATGCCTACTATGGTGAAGGACAGTGGTCTTTCTAAAACGTAAGCAGTAGCAGAAAATAAAGGTCAACCTCTTGATTAACTTGAAAATCCCCAAGAAGGCAGACAGGAAACAGAAGGGAGAGTTTGTAAGATTACACATTTCTTATGTGTTCTTCCTTTAAGGAAAAGCTTTTAGGATGAAGAGTTTGTACAAATTGGTATCCACAGCACTATGGCTGGTTAAGTGACTTGACATCTTTACAGGTGAATGATGAAGAGAGGTATTTCTCAGAGTTAGTGTACCAAGAGATGTAACTCTTCCTCTAAATCTCTCCCTAGACCTAACAAACAAGTTGCACACACCTGGTTTGTGGAATTAAATTGTTCTGCTTTTATTTTAACCTTTGTCTGGTGTCAAGGGTAATTTCAGTATTAAAACCTGTATAAATCTTTTCCTCGCTTTCTCATTTCCTTACTTCGGAGGTTTTTTCTGAGTGGAGTATAAGTTGCCCCATATTTTAAAATTTTGGTTTTTCTACCTAGATAGAGCTCAAGGAAAGGGCCAAAGTATTATTGTTGTCCTGATGTCAGAAACATCATATTAAAATTCTGTGTCTTTTCATAACGGAACTGTCCTGTCTGGCAATATTTTTTTGGTACCTGTTAGTAAAAGTACCTGGAGCAACACCATGTCATTGCAAACTACAGAGCAGGAGAATTTAGGAAGAGACAACACGGGAGTTCCCAAGGCAAAAAACGTCAATTTCGTCATTATATACTTTGAAGCTTTTATGGAGAGACACAGGAACTTTCTTTAGAAGGTCTCTAAAATGGAATTTCTTCTTATCAGAAATGGCTTTAGATTTCTGGAGCTCAGTCCCAGAAATTACTTTACACATCATTACTCTTCTTGAAACAGAGTGTATTTCACAACTAAAATTGTCTTTAGCTGTAACACAGCACAGCAATAATAACTGGGTACAAAGAGCTACCTGCCACACAGTTTGTGTCTCTCAGAGTCCATCCCAAACCTCTTCCAACTATCTAAGAGCTCACACATCCTTGCCTGAAAAGACCAGCTAGTCAGGTCTGTGAATAAACATATATCCATTAACAAGTACATTCTCTCAGAAAGTGAATTGAGGGGGGAAATTAAAAAAAAAAAAAAAAATAATAAAAAAAAGGAGAGAAAGGGGATGAATAGCTTTCTCAGATTTTAATACAAACTCTTCTACTACCACATGCTACTGGTAAAATTATAGCAAGTTGATTAGCTCATAGCCCTGGAAATTAAGGTGGTGCTTCCTGGCATATCTGACATGTTGTGCCACTGGACATCCAATGAGTATTTAGCAGACTGTACCACGTTTATACATAGATAGCCCCTGGCAGGCCTACACAATCTTTTAAGGATGTACACGCACACTTTTTCATGAGACCTTTGGTCAGTGAATGACAGTGAAACTGGCAGTAGGATTTGCAAACAAGAGTTTTATGCAACAGCGATCATTATTCCACATAGCAGGAAGCTTTTCCTGTAAGGTACTGATACCCTGCACATTGAAGCCAATGTATATCGACATCAGGGGAGTGGGAGCATATCTAACAGCCAACATTATGAATTCCGCAGCTTGCAGCAATATACACCAAATGAAAAACAGGCAGATATCCATCTTCCAGCTTTGAACACCTGCAGGTGAAGCTGCAACAAATTGATTAGCGGTTTTTACTTTTTTGCCCTTGTCTAATCAGCTGCAGTAAATCAATTGTGCCCTCTAGAATCCAAAGCAGGATAAGACAAGCTTCTGACTTGATGCAATTTCATTATTTAAATATGAAAGTCAGCAAAAGATATTTTAAAGGAAAAGTTTATCAAAATAGTTTGCTTTGTTTCATAAATGTTAACCTCATCTCTATTTTTTCATATTGTATGTAATTATAGATAGTGTTTCTTGTAACACACAAGATTTTCCCCTGCTCTAACAGATATTCTAGGATTATGTTGACACTATTTTAGTAGAAACTGCACTAAAATTGTTGATGTAAGTGCAGAGAATAAAATGTCTGTAGTTTATCAGCATTCCTCACTTACTGTTAAATATCAAATTACAAAAATTGCTTGGCTAGTTTATATTAAATATCTGGAACAGTGTTTGCGCTTACCTAAAAAATAATCTTTTTCAACTGTAGAAAATACTGTTTTGATCCAATTTATTATGATCCTTTTAGATAATCAGGCTAGCACATTTAAAAACACATTCTGTTTGTTTCATCTGAGTCTCTTTTTATATAATTTATAAATGCAACAACATGCCTAACCTTGAAAAGAGTGAATGTAGCAAGACTGGTCTTGCTGCATTATGGTGAGTTCACTTATTGTGGAAGACTAAATGGATCTTCAAATAACGTATATAATCCAAGATTTCCATTGGCACCTTTTCTATAAAGTACCCCAATAAACACTTGTTAGTATCAATGTCTCACATTATCATTCTGTCTCAGTTCAAGCAAGACATGGCAGCATAGAATCATAGAATCATAGAATCATAGAATCATAGAATTGTTCTGGTTGGAAGAGACCTCCAAGATCATCGGGTCCAACCATTAACCTATCACTACCAAGTCCCCCACTAAATCATATCCCTTAGGGCCTCATCTAAACGCCTTTTGAATACCCCCAGAGATGGGGACTCCACCACCTCCCTGGGCAGCCTGTTCCAATGCCCGACAACCCTTTCGGTAAAGAAGTTTTTACGAATGTCCAATCTAAACCTCCCCTGGCGCAACTTGAGGCCATTTCCTCTTGTTCTGTCGTCTGTTACTAGGGAGAAGAGACCAACCCCCATTATTATCTTGAACCCTCTCTATAATAGGAGAACTGTGAACCCCACAACTATTTGTCACCGTGTGACAAGGTTAGATGTCTTGTTCCCAGGCACCTACATTTAAGCATTTGAGTTGTAAGTGAGTACAGAGAACTAGCCAACATCCTAACCTGGATACAAGAATATTGCAGGAGAGCGTGTTCAAAGCCTTGCCAGACTTGCAATATAGTCAGTGAATGAAGCTGCAAACCACAAAGGAAAAAAGTAGGTCACAAATTTAAAAATTAAGATAAATGAATGTTGGTCACAGGAGTTGAATTCTGTCCCTGCCTTTGTTGTGCAGGCCTTATGTTGTGTTTGCATGTTAGCAGCAGTTCTGAGAATCACAAACTTGATATTTCATAGAATCATAGAATGATTTGGGTTGGAAGGGACCTTTTAAAGGTCATCTAGTCCAACCCCCCTGCAATGAGCAGGGACATCTTCAACTAGATCAGGTTGCTCAGAGCCCCGTCCAACCTGACCTTGAATGTTTTCAGGGGTGGGGCATCTACCACCTCTCTGGGCAACCTGTTCCAGTGTTTCACCACCCTCATCGAAAAAATTTCTCCCGTATATCTAGTCTGAATCTACCCTTTCAGTTTAAAACCATTATTGCTTGCCCTATTGCAACAGGCCCTACTTAAAAAGTCTGTCCCCATCTTTCTTATAAGCCCCCTTGAAGTATTGAAAAGCTGCAATAAGGTCTCCCTGGAGCCTTCTCTTCTCCAGGCTGAACAATTCCAACTCTGATCATTTTTGTGTCCTTCCTGTGGACCCACTCCAACAGGTCCATGTCTTTCCTGTGCTGAGGACCCCAGAGCTGGACGCAAGACTCCAGGTGGGGTCTCACCAGAATGGAGTAGAGGGGCAGAATCACCTCCCTCGACCTGCTGGCCACACTTCTTTTGATGCAGCCCAGGATACGGTTGGCTTTCTGGGCTGAGAGCACACATTGCCAGCTCATGTCCAGCTTTTCATCCACCAGCACCCCCAAGTCCTGCTCGGCAGGGCTGCTCTCAATCCATTCTCTGCCCAGCCTGTATTGATACCAGGGGGTGCCCCGACCCAGGTGCAGGACTTTATACTTGGCCTTGTTGCACCTCATGAGGTTCACATGGGCCCACTTCTCGAGCTTGTCCAGGTCCCTCTGGATGGCATCCCATCCCTCAGGCATGTCCACCGCACCATTCAGCTTGGTGTCATCTGCAAACTTGTTGAAGGTGCACTCGATCCCACTGTCTATGTCATTGATGAAGATATTAAACAGCACTGGCCCCAGAACTTGTTCCTTGTCTTGGAGTACTTGATGTGGCAACTTTAATTAGTTTATTTTAAGATAGGTCTTTATAGACAATTAAAGAAAACTTCACTAAGTTCTTCTCTTCCCTGCAATTCTGTTTTTCCTGCAGTACAGAAATCATTTGTGTAACTTTAAATGTAAGCAGTAATAGCTGTGTCTTTTCAGATTTTTTCCCACTCTTCAGCTTTTTAAAACAATAGCAGTATCTAAAAATGTTTCTCACATTCATCTTGAAATGCCATATGAATATTTAATAGTCCAGTTTCAAATCTGCATATGGCCAGCTGTCACAGGATGGCACTACAGAGAATCCAGTATAACTTTGGTGTAAGCTACAGAGTCATATCCATCCCTAAATCTAAATTCACTTGATAGCTTAGAGATGTAGCTATTGTCAAATCCAGGAACAAATCCTTTGTTGCTTTCATCTTGAATCTCATTGCTTACTTGGCACAAATTGGCTTCCATAGATAATGGATGTTGAGTCTTACCAGTGAGCAAGCTGAAAAGTTTGTTCACTGTTGTGAAAGTCTGTAACATTTCTCCAGAAGACCTGTAAAGGTTTGTGGTATATTCATCTGGGTTTTGTTTTATCTCTCTTATTCTGTCCCTGGAAGAAACTGGTAGACAGCTATAATTGAAAATTATTATCTGGTGAACTGGATTAAAAATAATCAGACTTATAAGTGGTTTTCCTAACTGTAACTTAACAAATTGAGAGCGAGTATAGATTTAATGGGCAATAAGATCGTGAAACTGTAAAATGGTCACCAACGTAGGCAACTATCAAAGTCCAACTGTTCACTTACTAAATTGCTTCTTTTCATTTAATTGGTAGCCATTATTTTAATTTTCACATAAAATTACCCACACTTTTATTGATAAAAGGGAAGATGAAATTTAGCTTAGATGAAACTTAGCTTAGAATCCATCTCTTATTTTAGTAGGATAAATGCCTCACATTCCAGCTGTGTATTAAATTTTTAAACTTTCTTCTTAAGCTCCTAGGTGATAGCTATGAATTCTGGCATAAATCTCTGATTAACACTGCATAAATCATGCAGTGCTTTCTAGAACACTTTTAAGATTGGAATGCCTTCTAATAAAATC
Organism: Phoenicopterus ruber ruber; assembly: GCA_009819775.1. NCBI lineage: Eukaryota > Metazoa > Chordata > Aves > Phoenicopteriformes > Phoenicopteridae > Phoenicopterus > Phoenicopterus ruber. The sequence continues at coordinate 62,005,966 of CM020246.1, read as the reverse complement.
TCCCAAATTTATGTAGCACTGATCATCCCCCAGAATCAAAAAAAACGCTATAAAAACTGTGCCCTCAGTCTTCTATTCCTGACTCACAGTAATAGCAATGCAGTCCAGATCTGTGGGTGAAGTCATTTGTGATAAGCCACAAAGGTTACTTTCACAGCTATTAAATCATAAGGCTACTAAACTCTTTGGATATGCCTATCCTAGTATATTCCCTGGCATATTTTTGTCCTGTGCCCAACATTGCACAAAATTATCTTTGGGCGTGATTTGGCAGTCAGAATTTATAGGGGCCTTCCCCCCTCTGACAGGTAGTTCGCTTGCAGCCCCTCTTTTGGAGACCTGCCTAGAGACTTTACTAGAGTAGCTGCAGTTATTTTGTGCCAGTTGGCCTTGATTTTCAGGAACACATCCCTGGCATATTCAATTTACTGGTGTGGATGAAGCCTCTGAGTATACTCAGTGTCAGCTGCAGTAGCCCTCCATGGTGTTTCAGGGTGCATTCACATCTGTGGGGCAGGAGAAAGGAAAGAGGGTTTCTCATTCACATGTTTCTTCTAAAAGGGGCACTGATTTGTGCATGATGAAGTGACCTAAAGCTTACCCTTTGTCTGAATGATCTCTGCAGAGTAGTATAAAAGCACTTCCCAACTACTGATTCCCTAAATATATCCCAGGCTGTGGGATATAGACTTACCTACATTGCCCTCTGTCATTATTTGCTGACACTGCAGCCACTGAAGAACAGCACATCAGCATCACTCAGACAGCAGAAATCATCTTGTCCAGTGTTGACTGCATACTCATATATTAAATATTGCATAAAACATTAGTCATGCACAAATTGCATGATGCTCAGGATCTCTGAGGTGTTACAGGCTTTCTACTGAGCGCAGATAATACTAATAGTGATGATAGAGTGAGTGGTGGACTTGGCAGTGTTGGGTTAACGGTTGGACTCAATGAACTTAAAGGTCTCTTCCAACCAAAATGATTCTATGATTCTGTGATTCTATAAGCTGTTTTGCTTGGACAAAACTGAGTCAGCAGGGTTTACCCTCTATCCCTCATTTGTTAATGAGGCTTCTGCGTCACAGTCCCAATGGACTGCTCCAGCAGCCAGTGGCTGAAGTACATAAACACTCTTTTCCCATGGCCACATACTGGGACTGTTAAGAAAGGTGTCATAGGACTGGAAGTATCCGGTCAGGGGAAATTTAAGGTTTCTTTGTGCTACCGGATTAGCCAAGGCCGTCTCCTACAGAGCAGGATCCAATTCCAGAAGTTTTTCTTGTGTTACACCTGAGGGAACAAGGTCTGTAGTTATGAATTGTTTAGTCCATTCTTGCATATGGCTACTTTTAAACAAACATTTAAGCTACATGTAGCAGTAATGCTTCAAGAAAAGAAGTGAAGAATTTGCATAGGTTTATTCAAAATTGTAAAGAGTATCTGCTTTTAACAAGCATTCCAAATTGGAAACTGGTTAGTACGGTTTTTAATACTGGGTCTCTTGAAAAAGTGTCAGGGATCCTTTAATGACAATAAGCTGTCAGGCCAAATTGTTCTGCCCCATTTTAAAAATTGTACCCTGCAACTGTATCTCCCTTTGAATTTTGCACTACAGCACATGACCAGAAATATATTAGAGACAAAACATCACTTCCAAGATCTCTGATACCGTTTCATTTCATACTCATTTTATTCCTCTTATCCTTGAAGATAAGAAGAACTCTTCGTATTTCTCACATAGCCAATTCCAGCAAGGAATATCGTATTCTGATATAAATTCTGATACAAAAGAAGAATATTTTAAGTGAAATTGGAAAGGTAAGGAAGAGCAAAGAATTACTAAGTGTCAATGATATAGGAGTATTTTTCTGCTGTGAATTATTTGTTCTTTGGCCATGCAGGCTGATGGTATAACATACCCAGAACTATGCTGGGGTTTTTTGCTGATATAACTGTTCCAGCCGCTGACCTATCATGGAAGTATCATTCTATGAAAATCTTTTTTCTGCTTAATTTTCTACTTTATTGGATTTTTTAACTTTTTGCTTCACTTCTTCCAAGCTTGATATTTGTAGTAAATTCCCACTGATTTTGCTTGTGCTCTAATGATATTGTTGGTTCACTCTCTTCCTGTAACTAACAGTATTTTATGGTAGCTAGAGGATTTTTAGGTTTCCTGTCACTCCTGGACTTTTTTTTTTTTAAGAAAAGAACTTTTCATCCATTGTTATCAGAATTTGTACTGTTTTTCTAGATAAGTGTTTGCAAAATTTATATTTCTCAGATTGACAGATTTAGGACAGTATAGCTCATGTTACACTTCAGAAATCAAATTATAAATTTTTTCCTTGGATACCACCTGTTATCTGACAGGTTTAGATAGCTGCTATTGTTGACCTCTGTGAAGGGATGCATCCTACTGGAATAAATATATAATCTGTGTGCTGTTCCACGGAAACATCCCTGTATCTGTTTGTTCTGCAGAGATCTTGATAATAGCTCTTCCTCCTTCTAAAGAATTTTTTGATAATAAGAAAAAGGAAATTTATTGCTAAAGAAGCATCATCCCATATGTCTAAGAATCATTACTCTATGTTTTATTAAAAGCTTTCTGTGAAGCAAGAGGATGTAGGCTACTGGAACACTATAAAACTTGCAGAATTTGGTGGTTGGCTTGTTAAGGGATGATGCAGCAATCAGAGCAATGAAAAACATCAGAAAATCAGAGCAATGTCAACAGAATTAGAAAGGTGACTTTTTGAAGGCAAAACCAAACTGCCAATTTTTTATCTAGTTTTTATACATAACAAATGCTGTACGCAGTCTTTTATTTGTTTAACTAAGAGTGTTTAAGTTGAAAAAGGCACTATTGTAGTTAGGCATAACTTAATCTCAGGTGGAATTAATATTCTTCAAATAATTCAGCCAGCAAATTTTAGATTTCTTTCACATAACAGGTATTAGATTGGCACAATTAACTTTTTCTTGAGATTCTTTTAACAGTGTTCATTTTATATATCACTCTATTACAAAAAAAAAACCCAGTTGTCTCTGGTAGGATCCTACACATTTCAAAGAAGGTATCAAACTGACTTGAGAGAGGCAGGAAGAAGACTGCAGCAAATCTACTGAATTAGGAGATCAGCTGTAACATTAGACAAAACTATGACCACTGTCATGTTCCATTGGAAGGAATTAAGGTAGGTAGAGCTCTTTTAAGCTTTGTCCATATTGAACATAAAAAGTATATTGAAAAAAAAAATGCCATTTATTTGTAGAAAAGTACTCAACTGTTGGAATTGCCAGAATTTGGATTGTCCTTTATTTCCTCATCTTCTGGCATGCATTATGAGCCTGATTTTAATTAACTGATCACATGCGGTCCACCCAGGACTCTTGTCTCCTGCTGTGCACAATATATAGATAATGCTCACTGAATGAGTAACTACTCATCATTTTGTTTCTTTGTTATTGTTCAGTATATGGTCCCATGCCACATTTTTAAGTTCTGCTCTGAAGACAGAATTTTTAATTTCCTCCTGGGCTTTTCTGTGGTGCTCATCACTACAGTGTCTGAGTGCTTTACGAATCTTAATGAATTTCTCTTCATAGCACTTCTGTGCACTGAAGAGGAATTATTATTCTAATTTGACAGAGAGAGAACTGAGACAGAATAAATTAGAAAATATCCACTATTTTTGACAGTCAATTTGAGGTGCTTATGAACTGATTTTTCAAAGGGTTTAGTATTATACAATACAGGATACATTCAGTGCCTGTTGCCTATGTTGCAGGTGTAGGTACTTAATGTTTTCAAACCACAGCAAGGGCCTGGAGTTGCAAGAAGGAGAAACACAGAGTTGCAAGAAGTTCTGTTTAAGTGATTTGGCTGTGAAAGATCCGTGAGAGAGAGAGGGATACAGTTTTTCAAGGCACCACTCCGTTCCCCTGAATTTTCAGACCGTCCTTGCTTTTCATCTAGTTTCTACTGCATCCACCACTGCACATCTTCCAAGTTCTGCAAAAGTAATGTAGGGATTATACAACATCCTGATCTGTATAATTCTGATTTGTCCCCAGAGCACGACTATCCAGAGAGCACTGGATGAGGAACAAATCTTGTGTAAAACAAATTTCCAAATTACAATGCAAAGACACAAGAGGCATTTATTAAGTTTGTGCAAGAAACTTTAGTAATGCTTTAAGCTGGTTTTGCATGTGACTTCCTGTTTGGTGTTCATTTTTTTTTAAGGAAAAACAAAACAAAACAAACAACCAGAAGCAAAGCTGTGAACTGTGTGTCACCATACAGATACTCACTTGGCTCATGTTGAGCCTTTAGACTGCTCAGATCTGAGCTGGGGCAATAGTCTCTTTAAATTGGCTGACAGTAAAGAGGATTTGTGCAGGATTTGCTGATAGCCCAGGAACTGTAAGATTTGGGAATTATAAATTTTAATCTAATTTCTAAAGGAGACTGTGCCACTGTGAGCTCATGCGCCTTTTGCAAATTTGACTTTTTCTGGTGCTTTCCCTCCAGTCTATGACAGATCCAGTTTTATTGCTTTATTCCCATTTTGAGTCCTCGCTTCCTCTAGCTGCTCCTTTTTCCCTGTTCATCACAGTTCTTATCATCTTATTCAATCTACTCTCTCCTCTAGCTTTTTAAATACCTGTATGCTCACAAATCCATTTGTAATACTCCCGTTTAAGTTAGTACAATTCAAAATACTATTGTTTCTATGCTATTTTAGCTTAAACCTTATTCCTTCTATTGATATATAAGCTGCAAAAAAGAAAGACCCGTAAGATTACTAACTGAAAAAATTCTATCTGGCTGTACCACAAATTTCTTGTGTGTCCTGGATAAATTACATAAGTTCGCTGTCACTTTCTACCCCATGGACAAAACACGGGTAGTAATATTTCCATTCTTTAGTCCACATTTTTCCTTGTCCATGTCTAACGTGGACATCCTTAACATTATTACTGTGCTTAATTGCACTATTTTCACAGGGTCAGAGGCTGAAGTTTTTTTGTCCCTTGGCAGTGCTTCTGTAATAGGATCCTGATCTCAGTTAGGGCCTTTGAACTCTATTATAGTTCCAGCAAATAACAGCAGAGTGGTAGCAGTTATTATATAGCACATAAAACATACATGGTGCTGTGTGAAACATCAGCTATAGCAAAATTGCCTTTCTTTCCTGCACAGGACAATATGCAATGATTCAGCTCAAAGCCTGTTTGGTAAGTCAGTCATGATATAAGTGGATTTTAAGAAGGAGAACGTATCTGATATTGACTCTGACTATGTCATGATAGTATCTACAGCAGCAGACATATGAAAAAACAGGACTGTTGAAGAACACAAAAATTAAAAGTTTGTTCAAAGGAAGCAAATGGTTTAAGAGTAATGCGGGGAAGAAAAAAAGCGCAGAAGGTACCGAGGAAAATTAATCTCCTGGAATAATGTGAATAAGACTTTTAGTTATATGTGGAATGAAAGAAGTGCCTAGTAATAAGGATAGGTATGTACATATATACATGTTGTCACTATGTCTTGCAGATATTCATTACTGATAGCTATTATTACTGAGTTCTTAAATAAAATTCACTGAGAAATCCCACAGTCACCATTGTAGTAACAGTTCATTCCCGTTTCAAAAAGTGAATGGTTTTGCATGGCAGTAGGCATAACAACAGCAGACAACGGTAAAACACTATACATTATTTAGAAGAGGAGCAGGACAGGAAGACATGTCAGGTAATTAATGTATGCAGTGAAAAGAGGCACCCACAAATGTTTCTTTTTCACTACTTTTTCAGTGATATGTTTTTGATTTTATTTTGCTGGAGGATGGGAGCTGATTACACCAACCCACACATAGTAAGAAAAAATCTATGGAAGATGCTTCTTAGTAACCCCTCAGGCTGCAGCAATTCTGTCTTATCATCATTGGCTGTGTGGATGTATTTTATCTTCCAAGATAAGCAGTTAAACTCAATAATCCTATTACTGTAGCAAAGTAGGATGCAAGAATCCTCCAAAGCAGAAAAAAAGCCAAAACTAAATTAAATACATTTGAGACATCAAAATATCCTTTAAAAATCTGTTTTATGCAGTGTTGGGATTTCTGCATAGATTTTTGTTATTAAATAACCAAGTGAATAATCATCAAATGATTTGTAGTTATTCTACCCTGAAGGATACTTGACGGGATTCTGTGTCATGGTTCTGCTCAATATAAGTATCAGGCAACTGCAATTAGGGGAGTCTGAGGAAATACAGGTAGAAACATTTTCAGGACGACAGCATGCACTCATCTTGTATCTGCAGCTCATTCTGCACAGACAGTGTGATCAAGCATCTCATTAAAAGCTTGGTAGAGACCGTGCATGGTTGAAAGCAAATTGATTAAAGTTCAGTCTGGCTATTAATACTAAGATGATGGGACTGGGGAAAGCAACCAGAGGATATGGAAAAGATGTGAGCCCTTTTACTGAGGATGTGCATCAGTTGTCACTTCAGCTGACTTCTGAGTTAGAGGGCATCTTACTAGATTTTCTGCATCTTTTAAATCATCATGTATCATGACATAGACAGGGGGATCAAGTGCACCCTCAGCAAGTTTGCAGATGACACCAAGCTGAGTGGTGCAGTGGACACGCCTGAGGGATGGGATGCCATCCAAAGGGACCTGGACAAGCTCGAGAAGTGGGCCTGGGCGAACCTCATGAGGTTCAACAAGGACAAGTGCAAGGTCCTGCACCTGGGTCGGAGCAACCCCTGGTATCAATACAGGCTGGGTGATGAAGGGATTGAGAGCAGCCCTGCCGAGCAGGACTTGGGGGTACTGGTGAATGAAAAGCTGGACATGAGCTGGCAATGTGTGCTTGCAGCCCAGAAAGCCAACCGTACCCTGGGCTGCATCACAAGCAGCGTGGCCAGCAGGTCGAGGGAGGTGATTCTGCCCCTCTACTCTGCTCTGGTGAGACCCCACCTGGAGTCCTGCGTCCAGCTCTGGAGCCCCCAACACAAGAAGGACATGGACCTGCTGGAGCGGGTCCAGAGGAGGGCCACAAAAATGATGGGAGGGGGTTGGACTAGATGACCTTTAAAGGTCCCTTCCAACCCAAACTATTCTATGATTCTATGTAGCTGCATGGATCTGGGTGCCATTTTATTTATTTTTAAACCTGGATCAGGTCACAATATTACAGCAGACTCTCCAATTTGGAACTGATGCAGACTTAAGCTGCTTATTTGTAGTGCACAGCGTCTTACTATGAACACTTCCTACAAGGTTTTTCCACTCATCTTCTGCTAGTTGATGAAGCAGATGCGCTGATTTGAGCTAATAGTATGGAACACTGAAGCTTTAATAGCATGGGATCTGACATCTATAAGACAAGAAGTAAGGAGATTGGGAGGTACTCTATGCACATGACCTGTGGACAAATCACCTCTAAAATGGGAATACTGTTACTCATTGTGGTACCTTTTAAACAACTTTAAAATCTTTAAATGGAAGGCCCTATGAATTTCCTGGGTTTCATTTTCTTATACATAAAGGGCTGGTCATAACAATATTTTCCATAGAGCTACTTGATTATGTCATTCAGTGAGCTCTCCTGTATCTCCCTCATCTGAACACGGTCTGTGGGTGAGGAGTGGAGAACAACAGGCTCTTGTGGGCAGAGACTGTGGCACTCTTGACAGCATACTGATAAAAGGTCAGACTGGCTATCAGCTCTATGATGATGAGGCTAGGATAGGGGAAACAACGTATAAATATATTGAGATACGTTTAAAAAAAGCTGTAGTCCATTTAATAATTGTCTGCTTTTAGTTCTGGAGCTGTTATATCCAAATCCTTCCTTGTCCAAGCACTAGTAATAGGTATCACAGTGAACAGTATTAAGGAATAAATGCATCTGGCTGAAAATGTATCATTTTTCCTTGGTAAGTTTTCAGTTTCATCAGTTCCTTGGTCTGCTTCCCCACTTAGCTGCAGGAATGCCAGCACCTGTATGAAGAAAAGTTTGGAAACAAATGTGAGTCTAAAAGAACTGTAGAGCCATTGTCTTAGCAACATTTATTACTAATCTGTTATTTTCCATATTCTAGTATTTGAACCAGAAGCAAACATTTTTATCTATATCTGCTTTGTTAGATTTTTTAAAATACCTAATTTCTATATGTGAATGACAAAGGTTTTAAACAACCAGTCAAAACAAAAATAAAGGGATAAAATGTCCGTGAAAATATTAGAAACATTAAACTTCCCATTAAAAAAAAAAGATAGTTTAATTTCAAACATATTATACTAGAAAGGAAGAAGGAAATTTCATAGAATCATAGAATTGTTTTGGTTAGAAGAGACCTCCAAGATCATCAAGTCCAACCGTTAACCTAATACTGCCAAGTCCACCACTAACCCATATCCCTAAGTGCCACATCTACACGTCTTTTAAATACCTCCAGGGATGGTGACTCCACCACTTCCCTGGGCAGCCTGTTCCAGTGCCTGACAACCCTTTCAGTGAAGAAATTTTTCCAAATATCCAATCTAAACCTCCCCTGGTGCAACTTGAGGCCGTTTCCTCTTGTCCTGTTGCCTGTTACTAGGGAGAAGAGACTGACCCCCACCTCACTACAACCTCCTTTCAGGTAGTTGTAGAGAGCGATAAGGTCTCCCCTCAACCTCTTTTTCTCCAGGCTAAACAACCCCAGTTCCCTCAGCCGCTCCTCACACGACTTGTGCTCTAGACCCTTCACCAGCTTCGTTGCCTTTCTCTGGACACACTCCAGCACCTCAATGTCTTTCTTGTAGTGTATCAATAACATAGAAAATGCTGACTGCTGAGTTTACGTACTTTCTCTCCCGTCCCTGAAAGCAGATACCTCGATCTTTAAATGGCTGTCCTGAGAGCACAGCAAACAGAGGTAGCAGTTTGCACAGCAGTCTCTGGGTTCTGCTTTGGGAGCTTCTGGATGTTCCGGAGATGAGGTCCAGGATCACCGGGGAACACCTAGGAACCTCTGAGAAACTTGAGAGTGCCTGCTGCCGCTAGGTAGGGGTAAGGCGAGGGGAGCCACAAGGCAGTGATCCCATGGAAGCTCTAGCAGCTTCTAACAGGCATGATAGCTGCCCTTGACCCAGGATGACTGGAGCCTTTGTTGCAGCTTCCCCCATTAGGGAGGGTCAAGCCCCTTGAGCCAGTGCCCAGAGCACAGCCAGCAGAGCCAGCAGTTTGCACAGAAGGGTGCAAAGAAGGGCCTCAGCTGAATTTGTATCTGCATAGACCATCTCAGGTATGGCGGTGACAAGCCACAGGGCAGTCTCCCTAGCAGGTGCTGAAGCAGCTGCCCTAGCCAGGGTAGAAGCTTCAACACAGACAGAGCTTCAGATGGTGGATGCAGCCCTCCAAGCACCAGGCTGCACAGAGCACCTGTGGCCTCTCTCTGATGCCAGGAGCGATGGTCCTCTGTCCTGCAGTAGCAGTGCTATCTTGGAGGAGCTGTGCTACCAAATGGAGGAGTTACAGGAGGAAGTGAGCAGGCTATGCAGCATCAGAGAAGATGAAAGGGAGATGACAGGTTCTTCTCTGAGCCTCAACAGCTTGAAAAGCCCCAGAATCCACCTGCAGTAGCGATGCAGGCAGTGTCTACCCCTAGTATTAAGGTAAATGCAGCCTCTGGAGAAGGTGAACGATGGAAGCTCATGACTTCTGGCTCCAACGGGAAGGCTCCTGCCCTACCTTAGGGCTTACAACCACAAAACAGATTCACCCACTACCCTCAAAGTGGAAGAGGAGCCAGATGTGCCTTCAAGTAAAGGATCAGGGCCACCTGACCCTAAACCATGCAAGACCATCTGGAAGAAGTGGTGAGTGATCATAATGGGCAACTCCCTACCGTGGGGGACAGAGGCACCCATCTGCTGACCTGACGAATCATTGAGAGTTTTGCTGCCTGCTGGGGGCCTGGATCCAGCATGTTGTGGAGGGACTGTCAAAGCTTGTTCAACCTCTGCCTACTACCCCCTCTTGTTCTTCCATATGGAAGTGATACTTCCAGGGCATTGCCAGGGCAACCAACAAGTGGATGAGGCCCTCTACAGAAAGGAGCAGCCTCACATTGGCAGGATTTTGTCCTCATGTGGAACTTCACCCTGAAACCTGCTGGAGGCAGGGCATAAGCCATCCAGAAGGTTCCTGGAGTGCATCAATGACAATGTCCTGATCCAAGTGATAGAGGAGCCAGTAAGGAGAGGTGCTCTGCTGGACCTCATACTTGCCAGTGATGAGGGGCTCACTGTGGCTGTGAAGGCCAAAGGCAGCACTGGCTGCAGTGGCCATGAGATAGTGGATTTCAGGATCCTGAGAGGAGGGACGAGGGCAAAAACCAAGATCACATCACTGGACTTCAGGAGAACAGACTTTGGCCTCTTTGCTTGGCAGAGTCCCACAGGATAAGACCCTGGAGGGACAAGGGGCCCCAGAAAACTGGTTAATATTCAAGGATCACCTTATCCAAGCTCAAGAGTGGTCCATCTCAACAAATTGGAAGTCAGGCAAAAATGCCAGGAGGCCTGTATGGATGAACAAGGAACTCCTGGCAAAACTCAAACACAAAAAGGAAGCCTACAGAGGGTGGAAGCAGAGACAGGTAATGTGGGAGAAATACAGAAACACTGTCCGAGCATCCAGGGATAAGGTTAGGAAAGCCAAAGCCCAAATGGAATTGAATCTGGCAAGGGATGTCAAAGGCAACAGAAAGGGCTTCTCTAAGTATACAGGTGACAAAAGGAAGGCTACAGCGCACTGCTGAAGGAGATGGGGGACCTAGTGACATAGGACATGGAAAAGGCTGAGGTACTGAATGTCTTCTTTGCCTCAGTCTTAACTAGCCAGACTGGCCTTCATGAATCCCAGGTCCCAGAGACCAGTGAGAAAGTCTGGAGCAAGGAAGATGTGGCAGATTCTCTTCCTTGGTGGAAGAGGATCAGGTCAGGGAATACTTAAGCAAAATGGACATACATAAGTCCATGGACCCTGATGGGGTGCACCCATGAGTGCTGAGGGAGCTGGCTGATGTCACTGCAAGGCCACTCTCAATGATCTTTGATCAATCATGGTGACTGGGAGAAGTGCCTGAGGACTCAAGGAAAGCAAATGTCACTCCTATCTTCAAGAAAGACAAGAAGAATAACCCAGAGAACTGCAGGCTGGTCAGCCTCACTTTAATCCTTGGAAAGGTGATGAAGCAGCTAATCCTGGAAACCATGGAAGGACAAGAAAGCCACCAGGAGTAGTCAGCCTGCATTTACTAAGGGCAAACCATGCTTGACCAACCTGATCACCTTCTATGATGAAATTACTGGCTTGGTAGAAGATGGGAGAGCAGTGGGCATTGTCTACCTTAACTTCAGCAAGGCTGTCGACACTGCCTCCCATGATATCCTCACATAGAATTGTTAAAGTACAGGCTGGATGAGCAGACAGTGAGGTGGACTGAAAACTGGCTGAATGGCCAGGTGCAGAAGGTGGTAGTAAGTGGCACAAAATCTAGTTGGAGGCCAGTAACTAGCGGTGCACCCCAGCGGTCAATTCTGGGTCCTATTGAACATCTTCATTAATGATCTTGATGATGGGGCAGAATGCACCTTCTGCAAGTTTCCTGAAAACACCACGCTGGGAGGAGAGGCTGATGCACCAGAGGGTCATGCTGCCATCCAGAGGGATCTTGACAGGCTGTAGAAATGGGCCAGCAGGAACCTTATGCAGTTCAACAAAGGGAAGTGCAAAGTCCTGCACCTGGGAGGAACAACCCCAGGCACCAGTGCATGCTGGGGGCTGCCCAGCTGGAAAGCAGCTTGGCAGAAAGGGAGTGGGGATCCTGGGGACACCAAGTGTTGAACATGCACCAGCAATGTGTCCTTGCAGCAAAGAAGGCCAACGGTGTCCTGCATTATGGGCTGTGTTAGGATGACTGTTGCCAGCAGGTCAAGGTTAGATGATCCTTCCCCTCTACTCAGCACTGGTGAGGCCACACCTGGAGTACTGTGTGGCTCCCCGGTACAAGACAAACATGGACACACTGGAGAGAGTCCTGCAAAGGGTCATGAAGATGATGGACTGGAGCATCTCCTATGAGAAAAGGCTGAGAGACTGGGACCATTCAGCCTGGAGAAGAGAAGGCTTAGGGGGATCTTATCAATGTATATACATACCTGAAGGGGGGGGTGCAAAGAGGACGGAGCCAGGCTCTTTTCAATGGTGCCCAGACAATAGGCTATGGGCACACACTGTGAGGGTGACCAAGCGCTGGCACAGGTTGCCCGGAGAGGTTGTGGAGTCTCCCTCCTTGGAGATATTCAGAAGCCATCTGGACATGGTCCTGGGCAACTGGCTCCAGGTGGCCCTGCTTGAGCAGGGGAGGTTGGATCAAGTGACCTCCAGAGGTCCCTGCCAACCTCAGCCATTCTCTGGTAACAAAAGGAATAAATTATATTGTATTTTCTGATTTCTTTTTATAGCTTATATTTATTTTACAATCTATTATAGTACATCATGTACATATTAGACTGCTATAGTTTTTTCTTACGCTGACAAGACATATTTTTCTTGTCTATTTCTTGGAGCAGAGACTAGTGCACGGTACTGGATGTTTTAAAGTACTTTGCAGTCCTAAAAATGAACATAACAGGCAGGCAATTTAGAAAACAGTAATTCAGGAGCCCCATCTTTCAGTTCTTGAACATTTCCCTGTGACTGGTAACTGGGATTATGTTAGGTGGATGGGACTAGTTAAACTAGGTAATATGAAAGTGGTCAGCTAGATGGGAGAGGAGATTGCTGTGTTATGGTTATAAAGCTCAAGAAAAGAGGACTCTTGTAGGAAGTCAGAGAGGGGATGCCAGAACAGTTCAGTACAGGAAAAAAAGGGTTACAGGTCAATGTACTCCTCTTCGAGTTCACAGAGGATGATGGGTTAATATTGACTGGCTGAAACTGGTTACATTTCACATTTACTGCAAATGGTGACATTTCTAATGCAAGATGGCCAGTCTGGCAGTTTTCCATCCTTCAGAAAAAAAAAAAAAAAATCTTCTGAATGAAGAAGGAATACTTTGTTTTATTATATAACGTTCTTACATTGATTCCCCCCGCCCCCCCCCCCCCCCCCCCCCCCCCCCCCCCCCCCCCCCCCCCCCCCCTTTAAGTTGCTGTGTCCTGGTCATCTGGCTGCCTCTCACTTCCTTTGGCTCTGTTATTGAAGCAAACAAGATAGACTGTTGAAAAGACCAATATTATTTAGCACATTATTGAATCTCGAAGACATTCATACTCAAGTTTCTCACTCTTCTGATAAGCTTTATTGGAAAGAAAAGAGGCTGGAAGTTATTGCATGTGAATGTATCAGTGGTTATTTACTGTGAGGGGAATTTTCAGAATTTCAGTGTCAGAACCTGAGTCTCTTCAAAAAATAACCTCACACTAAAACCAGATTGCAAAAGCTATGCATATCCCAAATCCAAAAGAATATTTAAGCTTCTAATGCCTGTTTAAGGCCTCAACTTTCTATCAAATTCGCTAACTAGGCAGTAGGATCCTAAATATTCTGTTGGCTCTGTGACTAGTTATCTAATGATACAAATAGGCACCAATTCCTACTTTGAGAAAAATCTATGTAGAGTATGTACCTAAATATATAATTGTGCATCTATTAATGAAACCTGCCGGAATGATTCATATAACGGATGAAAACCAGTTGTCATAATCTATCTGGAAAATGTTAATTGTTCAGAAAGAAATAGGATGTGACAGTATATGCCAAAATTAACATCAGCTGCTTCGAGTCATTTACCACCTGGAAGCAAGTTATTTTGAATGTATATGGATTATTTTCTAATAGGTAAAGCACATATCAGTGTCTTTTATACATCATATAAATGCCATATGTCACTAAATGTCACTCAAGTGCTGGGTGAGAGGCTCATTGCACAACAATATATAATATGTAGGGTGAATACTGAGTTACCAGTCTGAATGACACATGCCATGGGACTTTTCTACCAGTTCTACAATATGTTTGAAAATTTAAAAAATCCTAAAGAATAAAGTCTCAAACTTAATCCAAGATGAGGGGAGGGCATTCTGTATCAGACATTATTTTGTAATGCAATATGTTTATTTGTGAAGAAACATGAGTTTGGAACTGAATGATTGCTTATTCTAACTGACTACCCTTGCATGAAAACAGAACTCAGTCCTGCAACATATACTTGAGACTTCACAAATGGATTTGTAAGACTTAGTGGCTGCTGTGCTAAGGCACTTAAGCCCAAAACTGTAGCCTTCCAAATTCCAGGTGAGCTGGAGTCTATCACAAGAGAAATTTAAGGTCAATAAAGGTCTCAATTACTGACACCAGCATGCACTGGGTACCTAATGTTGACTTCTGGGTATTCTCCTGACATAGCTCAGCTTTCTCAGTGCCGACCAGCTCACTGCCTACCAACTGCCGGAGCTCTCTCTGGATCCATGACCCAAACCTTGCAAGGGTGGTGTTTGATCCAGTTATTTATACACCAAACACAGGCTCAGCCTAAAGAGAGGCAAGCTTTAAGCACAGCAAAAAGGGGCAGCAAAAGCTGCTAAAATTGCCTTAAGTTTGTGGTATAGCTCATGGTGAAGACATATATGCTTATGAGGGAGATGTGTGTCTGGATCTCCCTCAGGCAGAAGAGACACCCAATGCTGTCAAAGACCAGGGAGTTTCCAGTAGGCTCTCAGAGAGAACGCTCCTAATGAGGGAAGAGTAGGATATCTCTCCAGGTTTTATGCACCTCTTATTCGCTTAGAACCATGATAGTAAGTTTATCAAAAGAATTAATTAAAAGTGTATTATTGAATTGCAATTACATGAATTGCTTTGCAATTCAACTTTAAGAGTAACTTGAAATAGTCTTTCTTATATGGCATGCTAACCTGAAAGTTAGTAAAGCTAAGAAGCACTGTCCAGTGGGAACTGGTTATTGCATGTATTTAAAATTAAGGATCTTAAACATAAATGGTATTTGGAATCCATCGTTTATGCCGTCCATCTTTCTAAAAAGTTACTGACACAGACATCTTGCTCGCCCAGAGCCTGTAAATTAGTCTCCAGGCTGCTTTTATGCTGCTTTAACAATTAATAAGAGCTATGATACTTGAAAATTTAAAACATCTTTTTATTCAATTAAATCCTAAGGACAAAAGCCTTTCTTATTAATTATTAAGCAGTACAAAAGCAGGCTGGAGACACTGGGATTTTACTCTGGTTCTGTAAAAATTTTACCTTACTGGCAAACAGCTACCTGATAGAATTAGGAAAAGAAATGATGAATATAATTTTTTAAAAAATTATTCCATTTAAGCAATTGTAACCTCTAGGTCATGTCTTGGCCATCACTAACCAGCTGAAATTGTTAAGTTTGTCTTAGACCTACAGTCCAATATTAGCTTCTACCACAGGCTTCTCTTGTCAGCTACATAGGTCTGTCATCAACATGTAACAATTGCAAAAGAAAGTGATTGGTTTTTTAAAAAGCCATTTAACATAGGTATCCTTTGCAAACATACATGTTTTTTCACATCTGTTAAATTACTTGGATTCCCCCTTTGCCGAGATTTGCTTAGTGAGAGGAACCAGCTACAAAAGGATTGCTGTGTCCTTTGTACCTGCTTGGAAGGCTATGGCATCACCTACCCTGTCATGTCAGTTACTAAAACCAGGAATGGCTTATTTTTAGGCCAATTAACATAGCATATTCAAATGAAGGAACAAGGAAGCTATCCACAAGTTTAAGGACAGAACAGCCAGCAAGTCTGTCCAGAATCTTATATCTTTACAAAAGTGTTTGCAAGCAGATGCAAGTTCCCTCTCTTTCTAAAAGCATTTGAATCCAGGTGTAGCTGTATTTCTAGTTATGAACAGTAATGAAATACAAGAGCAGTTTAAGTTTAAGAACTGGCAAGATCTCAGTGGTCAGTGGTATCAAAAACTGCTGGTTATAACTGAGAAATGTTCTTCCTAATTTTATGAAAGTTTCCATGGATTACCCTGAAGAGATCTAAAAGCAAATTGCCAGTGGCCTAGGAAAACTGAAGCCTCTAGCTTCTTCAAGGATTGCTTCAGCATAGGCCTAAGGAGAGGAAAACATTCTCCCTGAAATGCGAAGTCATGAACCGTTAAAGATCTTCATGCATAGATGTTTTACTTTCTGCAAGATCTTGGACAGATGACCTCTGGCAAATCTTATTGCAGTGCTTTAAGATACTATTTCCCCAGCTGTCTAGCTGATCTTGTGCTGAAGATTATGTCCAGTAGCAGAGTCACAAAACAGAAGTAAGTTTTTGAGCTTCAGTTGCTCTATGAGCCAAACCTTTAATGGAAAGTTTGGCTGATAAAGGTAGGCTGTATTAAGGTCCTGACCTGTGAACAGCAGACTGTGAAGTCTGTTGACTTCGCCACATATAAGTGACTTCTTCCAGAGATTTAGCAACAAGAAACTGAAAGTTGGTAAAATCATAGATGGCCACAGCTGTTTGATCATGTGTTTCAGAGTTCTTAATCTGTTTTCTATCTGAGGGATGCTTAATCTATCATACGTGAAATAAATGTCTTTATTGTGCATTTCCCACAATCAACAAAACTCTTTAATGATGAAATTAAACACAACTGATACACTGGTTGACCATTTCAACTGAGGGATGAATAAGTTTAGTGACTCAGCTGCTCTTTTTTCTAAAATAGACACAGAATACAGCCAGCCTGAATAATTACTTGCTTAGATATAACAGGAAGAATTACTTTTCAACAATTTTTATTCTAGGAAAATATGTTTATCAGAAAAATATCAGTTTTGTAGTTTTTGACATACACACCAATCTATCAGGAGAGTCTTTAATTGCCTATTCTAAGCAAAGGCATTCACTCCCTTCAACACATTAAAGAAAAGTTAAAGCAGGTACCCGAAGAGCTGTACCCATAGAGGCTCCTTTTGAACTGATGAAGATCCTGAACTGTTTTCGTATGAGGTTTATGACTAGAACCTATCTAACACTAGACCACAAAACTGAGAACACAGGTACAATGAACAGCATGGATTTGCCTCTTTACGCTAAATTTATTCAGTTATTGAATCCAAAATAGAGGGATCAGGCAATTCCTGAAAAGGGCTGAGAAAGCTGTGCTGGAAGGGATTAAGTAGTGTTCTCTGACTGCCTCTTTTTTTTTGTCTCAGAAGAGAGAGAGCTAAAAGCGAAGGACCCTGGATACCCGAAACCTACTTGACTGGAGATTATTTTGCTTACATTTACTGTGTAGTTTTCATTTGAAGAATGAAATGGAGGGAAGGGCCTGGATACATACTGGAGCTTCTATTAATTTCTGTTGGAGTGATATGCCTAGAAATGTAAAGACTTCTTAGAGAACATTTTCTTCTCCACAAATTAGAGGTTGAACATTTCATAGGTAATTCT
This sequence comes from Phoenicopterus ruber ruber, assembly GCA_009819775.1. Taxonomy (NCBI): domain Eukaryota; kingdom Metazoa; phylum Chordata; class Aves; order Phoenicopteriformes; family Phoenicopteridae; genus Phoenicopterus; species Phoenicopterus ruber. The sequence goes on along the minus strand of CM020246.1, from coordinate 61,988,425 downwards.
TCAATGTGGTCTTCCCATGCACAATATATCCCCATTCCCAGAAAGGTTACACTGGCAACCCACTAGAACTTTAAGAAAAAATTTAGAAATCCAGCATACCAGAGAGTTTTGGTCATTATCTGTCACTTCGTGTGGCCAGCGAGTCCTCACAGACCATGGAAACTGTCCAAAAAGAAAATCAGTCATGAATGCAGTAGTCCTTGTATTCATTACTATCACCACTGCTCTGCATAGTGGCTTCCAGTTCTAGCCAGTCCTTTCTATCTGCTTAGTAATCTGATCCTCTATAGACTTGGGAAGGCTTTGAGATGTGCAATATTTGTAAATAATAGTTAGTTTGGGCCATGCTAATTTCCAAATGCCATTATTCTGCCAGTGAGATGATCCAGTTGTCTCCAGAGCACAATCCTCGGGTATGGTTGGCGTGGGAACACATAAGCAGTCTTTTGTATTTATACACGGCTTCTGCTGACAAACATTTCCAGTGCTGACGCTAAGGTAATATAAAGAACTGACACTATTGTTATTTTACTAAGAACAGGGAGAGCAGGGCATCTTAATTATAGTATGACTTCTTAGTCACTTCTGCTCTACGAGGCAGTTACAGTTAAAATTACTCCTTCTTTTCTTCCACCTTTCATTATTGGATAAGAGTTTTTTCTAAGGTCTAGTATTTATACCTTTCTAAGACAGTTTATAAGATCCACAAAACAAAAACCTGTTTGAGGTTACAATTTATAGCAAATTTATCTTACATAAATCATGCCACCCTCCTCGCCAAACTGCCACATCAGCCTATCCATGTCCTGCCTGGCAGCAACTCCCCACGTTCTTTCTTTACTGGGTAAGGATTAACCACTCTCCCTGCGTTGCTTATTCTCCATTCTGGGCAAGTGAGGAGCGCACTTTTTCACCACCACCTGAGCTGTGTGTCTTAGTTTTGGTTGTCCCGTTTGGTCAAATCAGCAACCATACCCACTCGTCTTTGGCCTTTGCCAGGTCTAGCTCTTCAGTCTCAGCCAGCACAGGCAAAGAAGCCTCCCTCCAAGCCGCGCAAAGTCCCTGCCAGGTACCAACTCACTCTTCCTGCTTCCTTCTTACCCCAGTCACAAGTGAGTCAGCCTGCAGTTGAAAGGAAGGTTCTTACTACCTCCGTGGAGCAACATATTACAGTACAGGTCCAGAACAATTGGTTTCTCAGCAAGTATCTCCTCTGTCTTTTTCCTCTGATACTGAGGATGAAACACTTTGGAATATCCAATGGAGTTTACCTTTTTTGCCTTAATGAGTTTGGCAGAATAAATCTAACACTGTTCTTCAATGTGTGTTAACTTTTAAATATGTTACTATAGATTTATACTCTTCACTAACTATCTGGTTTGGACTACTATTGTAGGTAGGATATTAAGCTAGTGGACCTTCAGTGTGACTGAGCAGACCTCTTGTGTGACTTTTATATTTACACAGGAAATACAAAAATAAATTATTCAGTAAACAAAAATAAGAAAGCAAAAATCTCACAAAACTGAAATAAGCCTTCCATTTACTACGTTTTCTTTGAAAATTTGGTGCAGGCGAAGCTGGGATAAGAATAAATTCAGGTGCAAATGAACTCAGGGCAATTTTTTTCTTTTTTTTTCCCCACAAGATATTCCAGGAAGTTGTCAGGACTACAGAAAACTAAGTGCAAGTTAAAATCTGGTTTATTAATCAGTAGCAGATTAACAACGTGTGTCTCACTGTAAGGTGTGTTTTCATGCTGCTTATTCTTTTGTCTCCACCCTGTGTGAAGCCATCTGTTGTGTAAACACAGCTAGCTGGGAAAGGAGGACAGCATGTACAGACACTTAATCTGAATTCTGAAACTTCTGTTTTGCCAAGTTTTTGGTCAGATTAGTTCCCTGGTTTTCTCCACAGGATGTCCCCACAAGCAGTTGTGCTGGCAACGCTGAGGGTGGGGACGGAGGGGGATCCTGTGGTGCAGAAGTAGGGCTGAGCCCGTGTGCTGGTTCTGGCTGGGACAGAGAGCAGCACAACCAAAGAAACGAGGAGCAGCTAAGTCAAAAGTGGAATCGTATCCCTGCTGAGTGTAGCCCTTTATTTTCAGGAAGGAGACATTACAGTGAAGTACGTACAGCCTATGGAATTTCAACCATACCAGGGGCTCTGATGGTGAAATTGAGTTTACAGGATCTATTGACTTTTTTCTTCCTCATCTCAAACATCATTCAGGATAATAAAATGATTAATTTTTCAAGACACCAGAAGTCTTCTCTCACAATACCTTCCATTTAAATGCTTTGCTCATAGATGTGCTGTGATATAACATCAGTACTGGCAAAAATATAAAAATGATGCCATCTGTTGTTGAGTTTGATACGGATGTCAATTCTTTTAACTGGGCAACCAATCTGAATTGTTCACAGCAGGTGTAAGCAGAGTATCCTGAATGTTCACATCCTGGTCTGGCAATCATGGTGATCCAATGGTTACTCAATTATCATTCAGTAACTTAAAACATCTGTTAATCACAAATTAGACATTTAACTTTCACCTTTTTTAACTTCCCAACCCCCAAAGTTAAATGGGAGTATGCTTCTGGCAACTGAAAACCAGCCTGAAGGCTTTATGATCAGAGAGAATAATATCTACCAATAATACATGTGAACAAACTATTTTAAATTTATTTTACTCCTATATATCAAGTTATAATTTAGTTTTCCATCTCTCTTTCCTGCTAGTGTTTTAAAGAAGTCCATTCCTGTATCAATAAAGGTGAAAGCATAAATATCATGATGTAAGAATCAATTGTTAAAGGTTTAATGAAAATTCTGCAAACCCAACAGGCGGCCAGGTTTAAACTCAATGACAATGCCCTATGTCTTTTTTATACCATGCCAGTTCAAAATTAATATGAGGGATAATGATGCACCATATGTAAAAATATTATTACAGTCAGTATAATATCCACTGTGATGTTTATTTTACATTACATTCAAATAATTTCTACACTTTTGACCCAAGTAGCTAGACAAAAGCCTGGAGTATTGCCAGTTCTTCGAATTAGGAAAAAGAGTGCTGATGCCCTTTTAACAACTCCTTGTATTTTATTCAAAGGTAGCCTAGTATTTTTCTTGTTTGTATTAACCCCTATTTTCCTGAACACTAGAAGAAGTGAACAACAACGTTTATCCCATGTTCATTATCTTATGCTGTGCCAGCTGTGCCTATGTCAAAAGCTCATTCTCTTGGCTATTTTTAGGGTTAAATCCCGGTCTTCACATAAGTCTTCAGCTTTACCTGATGCTGTCAAGTTTCACACCACGAACATAAGGTGCATTTGGCTTCTTACTCCCAGACCCTAACAACAGCATTGGCATCTCCTGCTTTTGCAGTGTGCTGCTACAGCATCTCTCCTCACCCCTGGTGTATGCAAAGCCCGAAGCAGGAAAACCTGTGGCACTGTGCTGCAGCCCGTGATGACCACCCCACTGGAGCTCAAGCTCCAGATGTCCTGCTACCATGCCCCCGAAAGCAGCTGCTCACTTTTACTGATTTAGCTTACTATTGAAATGTAAGTTACAGGGCATTGTTCACCAGAAAGAGATGAAAAGTGTACTACATACTGTGGTTGCTGAACTGTGAACTATGTGAGATCCTTGATTAGTGTAAAGAATATCCTGAAAAAGGGCACAGTTGTGTGATCCCCACATCATGAGGATAACACTTGATTGGTCTTTTCAATTCTAGCAGCAGAAATACAGAAAGAGTTACGGTGGTGGAACAGAGAAAATATGCTTCCAAAAAACCTGAAATTAACCTATGCAAATAACTATGAACCGACTCTGGAATGCTTTTGCTTCCATTTGTGTCTCACTTAAATGAGATTGAGTATAAGCAGCTGTTCAATACAATGGAAATAGCTTGTAACTGTTACTGGCAAATTTGGGGCAAAAACATTTCTAAATTAGTCTTTGCATTTAAAAATTTTAAAGGAGAAACAAATGTTTCTCTGTTGGGCATGCTGTCTTGTAAAGGGGAAGACATCCAATCAAGTGCCTGTTCAGAATCAGGCAATTAATGTATTTGATCTCTTTGTAGCCTCCAGCCAAGATCAGCATCTGCCAATTTTGTGGAATATGCTGGGGTGGGTTTCCCACTGTCTCATCTGCTGAGGTTTTCCAGCTATACATGAAACACCTGCACTTGGGAGCTCTTGCAACTGGAAAACTTCTATTTCAGTTAGCCTTTATTTTTATAATATTAAAAAAAAACAAACCAAAAAACCCCAAAAAGAAACCCCCAAACAAAACGGTTAAACAGCTTTAGCAGGAAGGGCTGTAAAAGGGCTGTAAAATGGTTAATTGCAACAGAGCAACTAATTGACACAGTCCAACTAGTGATTGGTGGACCAGATCTGGCCCACAGGCTGCTCGTATCCAGCCTCATATCAAGGGCACCCGAGTGCCTGCCTGCCCTGCCACAGAAACTTCAGAAAATGCTGCAGCTGGGGCTGCCGTGACAGAGGTGTTGCTGCTCAGGTGTCCTTCTGCCCTGCCAGAAGCAGCAGCAGCTGCACAAGGAGAATGAGCAGAGCTCCGGCCTTCAAGTGCAACCACTTGGGGATTGCGTCGGGGGTGGGTGAGATACTCAGCAGTGGCTGCATCTTCACATCCCAAGTATCTTCTCCAGAACAAAGAAAGGTGGACTTCAGTAATTTCCCCCAAATAATCTGATTGTAAGTATATTCAAGCATTCCTGAAAATCTCAACCCTAGGTTTTTACTTAAACTCTTAAATAAATATTCAAGTCAGTATTTGTCATTTGCTTTTAAATTTTGTCTGATGTTTTCCTTGAAGTAACGTACAGAAGAGGAAGGATTGCCTCCATATTTGGAGCTGAAAAGACAGAAAGGATGTCTGAAAGGACAGAAAGGAGAATGGTTTGATTTCAATCAAATGACATTTTAATTATTTAGTCTGTTTAATCTATTATTGAAAAACTCTCATAATGCAGCTCTAGAAAACCTTCCTATACTAAACTGAGGGTTTTTTCTGCCTTGTATCAGAGGTTTCCAATATTCTTAATTAATCATAGCTAAGTTATATGCCCTATAAAATTAACAATATATGAAGCTTCAATATTTCATTTGACCTTAGTAAAAATGGTCCAATAGAGTCAGTGAGTTTTTCAAAATAGATTAAGCTAAAAAAACCAAATAATTAAACACCGGTTTGTTTTTAAAACCAGACCATCACTCTCAGATTCCTCCAGCACTTTCTACAATTAGAATATCAGTATGTGTATGCAAGACTTTACTTAATAGTTAATCCTCCCAAACACACTTCTTATGGGAAAAAAAAAAAGTATCAATATTTACTGATTGTGCACCTGTGAATTCTCTAAGGATTTGGAGGCCTGTAACTCTGACAAGGTTATTGGAAAGGAAAGTGATCCTTTAAATCCCAGCAAGTATATATTCTCATTCAGTCAAGGTCACTTATCAATCAAATGAATGTCATTTCATAAACACCCCTGAACAACTGTGTTCTATTATCTAAATGGGAAGGAGAGGTGTTAATGGGTGTCTAAGGGACGAAATCAATTTAGCTTGGAGGCACTCAGCTGTTAGAACAGTTGTGAACATGTCTGGCTGCTAATATATGCTGATTAGTATTAATATCATACGATGTCTGAAATGTGGTTGGCATGACATTTCTAAACCAATGAATGGTGATTACAACTCTGTTTTCTTTATTCTCTTATTTGAGTAATTGCTTCTGGCTGTGTGGACTATCAGGTTTAAAACACGTGCAGTACCGAGTTTGAAGATTTGTACCCACAGGCATCTTCTCGTTGCTGTGATCCTGTTGGAGAAGGAAAATAAAGAGCATTTGACCTGTCAGTTACTGGCAGCAAAGGGTCCTGCACAGCCCACTGAGAAAGTAACAGGACCTGCACTAAGGAATTAGAAATACAAGCATACCACGGTATGCTTGATGTGTTGATGCTGACAAATTGAAGTGACATATTCAAGTGCTGAATTACAGAATAAGCTTGCCTTTGTAGTCCAGTCCAGCCCGGGTTTCTCTTTGCTACTTTTTGAAAATTTTTCTTTTCCCTAACATGATGCAGATATGATGGAAAAGTTTAGTGCCAGAGGGGAGACAACATTGATTAAAAATATCAACAAAACAAATATTTTGTTGTCTTTGCAGATGCGTCACTCGTCTACTGTGCCATTTCAGTAAAAGAATGCAGAGGGATCAGGAAAAATCAGGGATGCCCAGTCTCTCTGCACCATCCTGGTGTATCTCCAGTGAAGGCAGCTCTGCAACAGAGGTAAACTTGGGCCACCTGTCCTACAAAAAGAATCTCTTCCAAAAAGCCTATTCAGAAGAGATGATGAAATCAGTTCCCAGAAAACTCTCGTCTTTGATTCAAGAGTATTCAGTGATTTCTGAGAGAATAGGCAACAAAGAAAATCAGAACTTGAGGGGAAAAAAGGAAAGTATTAAGTAGTTATCAAAACAGGCAAAGCTCTTTATTAAAACCAAATAAGTGTTACAGATAAAATTGGAAGTAGAAGAAGATAGGATTTCAAGATCCTATGAAGAAGATAGGATCCTAAGAGAAGACAGGTTTTCAAATGTCTTTATCCAAGCTTGGTAATGTTTTTAAGTTTGGGCCATAGAGGAGCAAATAGCTAAAGTGATGAAAATTACAAATAATTCCATTTTTATACACAGTATCCTTACGTGTGAAAATAACAAAGTGTACATACTTTGTGTGCAAAAGGAAACAATTTCCACAAGCTGCTAAATCTTCATAAGAATGGTTTTTAAACATTATATTGAATCTAAACTGTGTCATATAGCTTAATTTAAAATAAACTAATTGGACCTTATTCCATAAAAAAGGACGAATTGAAACAATTCAGACTTGCAGGATCTGTCATATTCCAAACACAACTCCAAGGTTTGTCTTGGGTATTGAGTCAGCCAAGGTCAAACTGGAAAACATGTTCAGATGCTTCAATAAATAAATTGCTAAATATCAGTTCCAAACACAGTTGTCCCCCCACCATACATGAATGAGAGAAAATTATCTGGATAATGATGCTGGAATGACATTAAGGAACATATAGGGCAATATAATCCATCACATCACCTTGGATGAGTTATAGTTTTTGTCCTGTCTACTTGTCATACAGGGAAGAACAGTCAATTTGCAGAGAAAAAATGAGATGGGACATAACTGTAAGAAAACGATCTCTGTTAACTGGTGGGAATAGGTTCTTAAACTGTATAGAAGAACACTGGGAATAACTGCAATTGGGTTCTCACAGAGACAATCTTCCCTTCTATATTTTTTAACACGGAGAATCTGTAGATCATATTTTTCCTCAGCTTAAGGTAGCTTGCACATGCATTCATCCCCTGGCAACGCACTCCAAATGAAAACTAAGTCTTTGCGTCTTATGTCTTTTTAAATTAACCCAGCAATTATGTATATGTATTCAGAAGGATACACTGACAGGCTTGTTACTGATACAAAACCATGGGGTAACCAAGACTAGAGCATGTGGATTTCATTTGTAAATAATTATAGCCACTGGTTATTTTTGCTTAATGTAATCCAGATGAAATAAATATTACTAATTAATTTAAATACAAACCAGATTTAAGGCAATGGTGTAGGTAATTCAGCTGTAGTTCTTATTCCAAATCATAAACATAATTATTCCTTTATTGTCTTTGTTTTTACAGTGAAACTCTTGAAACTCTAGAGCTTGGGAAAGAAAAACAAAATAGAACACAAAAATTCAAATTTTAAAAATCAAAGAAAATAAAAGTAAAGGAGTAAGAGACATTTAAAAAAAAAAAAAAAAAGGATTCAATGCAGAAAAAGCAACCTCATACTCTTGTGCCAGTACAGTAAATTTTAATAACCAAATTCATGCAATATAAGATTTTAAAATTAACATTTTTCAAAGATAATTAAGTAAATAGTAAAAAGGATGGAAAGCAAACTCAATTCTTTTAGAATTAATCTACTTTCAAAACAGAATTTTGGAACATACAGAAGCTCAAGATTATACTCTTAATGATTCTCTTAATAATTTTAAAAATATGGTTCATGCTCTAGTATTTCTGTTGAGACAATGTGAAGACTTTAAAAATCTCTCTTACATTTGGGGCAATTTGGCTCAGGAGTAGAACTGGATAGCTGTTTTTTTGAACTACCTCAGCTATGCCCTAACTCATTTACGTATTGAAAAACAGGTAATATTATTCCTAACAGTATTTCTGAGTTACCAAAAAAAAAAAAAATTTGAAGCGAGATTTCCAGTTGCTGAGCTTATAAAAATTGGAAGAAGCAAATTACTTAATGAAGTTACAGGCCTAGGGTTTTTTCCCTGGTTATTTTGAAAGCATTATTTTGTTAAAAAAATAATTTTTATGTATTTCTATTTTCAAAGTTATAATTGTAAAACATTAAAGCAATTTAACAATATAACATAGTCAGAAATGCTATAATTTTTCCATGTATTTAAAATTATGCACCTCTTTAAAAAACTTAAAAAAAAAAGAAGTTTTTTGAAAGCATAGACTGATTCTATGTTTTCTAACCAAATAGAAATAATAAGCCCTTCAGCCAGAATAAACATACATTATTTAGAAAGGACTTCAGATTATGTATTCTTAAAGAGTGTAATTGTTTTGCTTTATTGTAGTATTTTAAACAATACATATTTTTAAGACTACAAAATAATGGAGGTGTGTTAGAGAACAGGGGAGGATGAGTGAGAATCATCTGGGTAAGTGTGTACCTTTTAGTGAGGCAGGTGCCCGGGAGAAGGCAAACTTTCATTACCTGTGTCAGAAGCCCTCTGTGCCTTCTCCAAGGACACCAACACAGACATGGAGCAGTTTCTTTGCCTCTTGAGGAAACCCGAGGGATGCAGCAAGCACACCTGTGAGCACTAGTTGAACAAAAAAACAGCCCTGGGATGAAGTGTCTTCATCCTCGGGCACCTGTATTTCATGTTGTACCAAAGCCTCGCCTTTAAAACTTTTAATAGCTGTTCTGTGAAAGAGATTTGAGATGGAGAGAGCTTAACCAGCCCTGTAGTCTTCATGGCCTTGCTGTCTTAGTCTGTAACGTGTCGTCTCAATCATAGCAAATTTCCATGTTCATGAAATCGCAATGCCCGAATCCAGGCTTCTATGCTGTCAGTAACATATATCATTCTACCTGTTCGGTGCTCTCTCACGGGCACCACAAAACTTCATTCTTGTCATAAAGGATGAGCGAGGAAGGGTACGCTTTTTCTTTAAGCATTTGCAGCAGTAATAGGAGCGAATGCCCTCCTTCCTTGATGGTCCATGATGCTTCCTCTCTGTAGTTCTACCGAACCGAGTTTTATGTCACTAGTATATCCCATGGCCCATATCTTATCCTGTCTTATGGCCTATAAGAAGTCTTTCTTCGAATTCATGTGTCTTAGCCTGTTTTTTCAACAAAATTGCTGCCATACAAATGGTTCCACAAGAAATGGAGGTGTGCATGATATTAATGTCTGAATTAAAAAAAAAAAAAAAAAAGAAACAAATATTTAGGAACCATTTTATCTCACTCCAACCTTGGTTCTCTATAATCAAACAAGATTGGACTCTGGGAGTACTTGGGTAGAAGACTTTAAAAGAAAGGCTTATTCAAAAGAAAAGGTAGGCTTATGAAAAAATCCAAATTTTTGTACTACTGTTTAGCACCACCTCTTCCCCATGATATTGTCTGGAGTCTTACCATCCTTATTTCTGTAATATCTATTGGGGTGCTGATGTGAGAAAACAGGAGTAAATGGAATTTTAACAGGTGAAGAGGTCAGATCAGATTTAATTTCAGAGACTACTTCCATTGCCTTGACAGAATGATACTGCACAGAATAGTTTTTCTACAGAGGTCTTATATGTGGTACCTCCTCCTACTCCAAACTTCAAAAATATCAGTGAAGTTGAAGTCGTGATTGAAAGAGCTAAAGTGTTCACAAACATGAACACAATGAAGAAACAAAAACATAGAAATTAAAGTAGTGTTCTTCTGCCTATCTGGGCATGCTAACTGGATTTGCTAACATACAGCATAACATATAATATGCTAACTGGATATCTGGGATGTATCAAACAAACATCCTTTTGTATCCCTATCACCTGAAAAAAGAATTGTTATAGAGTCCAGAGACAATGTAGGATTATACTCTATAAAAGAAGCAATATATAAATATATTTTTCATCTCCATCTCATCACTTCTTATTAATGCCATGCATGGTTATCATTTCATAGACAAGTTATTCACTTCCTTCTTTATGTAATTTTTTCAGCCTTTTGTGATAAAATGCTGATCTTCAGTGCTTTACAAGAAATTACCAGAGCAAAATAGTTTCATAAATTAATTCTTATTCTTCATTTTGTGTGTCTCCAAGTATAAACGCAGTAGCAGGTTGGCAATGACCAAAATGAACCATACCACTGTGCATCTTTCTAAGCCCTGGTGGATATGGACATCTGGATGTTACAATTTTCACTATGCCTAAAAGTCATCACATAAAAGAGATAAAGATTGTCTCCCTTTTGGCATTAAGCAGCCCATCACTGACAAAAATTTGTCCAATTAGTTTATGTTGTGGAACAGAATTTTGCTATATTTTCTAAATGTGCAGGAAAAAAGACAATTTAAACCTGCCGTAGGTCTCAAGCTGGTATCTCCTAAGGCTTCTAAGTTCGCAAGTCGCTAAAAACTAGTCTGTTGTGCTATGCCCTAAAGCAACACAGCGGTGTTGAAACTGTGTCTAATTAACCTCCTGCTAAACCTGAAATGTCAGGAAGGGATATCACTAAACCTCAAAGGTTTTTTAACTTGGTAGATACAGATAGTACTAGTTTTTCTAGAATTCAAGTCGATTGCACTAAAAATTGACTAGAAAGTAATGGATAGCTAGTTTGCATTTAAAAGCCAGGATTTTGCCAAGAGGTAATATTAATTTCGTCTATATTTTCAACCTAACGGGTTAGGCAGAATCTAATATGTGAAATTACTTTTCTGCTCTACAGTTTTTAAAGTGAGGTTTGTTTGTAAGCAGTTGGTTTTTTCTACTGTGGAGCTTTCTCCTCCTGTATGTGCATAGAACAATTTTAATTCATATAAATGTGGTGAAGAGAAGTGATCATGTGTAGTAATTTTAATCTGAACATTTCATTTATGTGATTTCATTCTTGATCCTCAAAAGTTATATCTGGATATTATGCAAAAATATTAATTAACACTTTTCTAGATAGCTTAGTAAAACCAGGTGAGAGGAAAAAGGAAAGCTTAGAAATGAAAATGCCCTCTACGAATCTCTGCCTGGCTGAGCAAATATTAGTTGTCACATACTGATCTTGCACGTGTGCATCAGAAAATAGAGAATATGAATTTAAATATTTTAATTACTTATAGTCAAATTTACATTGCCATATGCAAGAAAATTGATTGTTTCATTAAAATAAGATTTTTTTGACTGCAGTCCAGGAACTCTACGAACAAGGAGGTATATATATTGTTCCCAGATTTGTCTTTTACTATTTATGAATAATCTTGCTCATGTTCAAAGAAATTTGTTATGGGAGGCTCAAGTTTAACACAAACTCACCCTCTCAGGATAGGTTTCACTGTAAGGACTGAGATTTAAGAAGGTTGGTGTCATCATCCCCCCCCGCCAGCCTTCCCTCCCCCCTCAAAAAAAACCCCTAAGTGTATTTTACCAGCAGAAAATTTCATTTTCCTCCTTTGTAAAGGATACTAGCCTACACAGTATCTTCTATAACTTCCCAAAGATGACTACTGTGTAAGTGAATGACCCAGTGGTCAAGGTTATGGATGAGGAGAAAGTGTCTACATCTAAGGAACCTATGGAAAAATGCATAACTCTTTGGAGTCCTGCAGGACATGTAGAGAACCTTCTACCCACCTGTCACTACTTTCAAACCTAAAATGTAATAGATGACGATGCAGATTTAGTTTGAGAGAAATAAGAGTATCTTTCCATCTCTACTGCCTACGAAAACTTTCTCACCATTCTGGGCTTTGCTCCCCCTCCCAGCTGTTTTACTTTATCTAGTGCTGCTGATGAAGAACACCAGAGTTAGCTCTGAATGGTGCCAATTTGGTCTGGCAGAGCTTATTTCCTTAGGCTTAGCAATACAAGAAGGTGAAAACACCATTTTTGAGGTATCTGCCCACTTTTGGTTTTGGGAGGCTTTAGTAGTTTTGAACTGGACTGAGAGTGCCTGCAGAGTCCTGTATGCATGTTAGTCACATCCCCCAGAGTTAGCGTAGTGATATCGGACGTCAGTCTGATTGTAATAAAACTTCAGCTTGGCTGCACTATTCAAGTATCAGACTTAAGAGAAAAAGCGGTAGGAATGAGCTATCCCAAATCCACTATCATCTCAAAGTAGATTACTACAGTTTAAGAGGTATTTAAAATCTTGCTAAAAACAGCAATTCCTTGCCAAGTTTTATAGAGTTTGGCTCATTTAACTTGTTTATTTCCAGTTAATCTCCTCTGGCCTCCTTGCCCCTCAAAGAAGAGAGCGAGCTTCTCATTTTGAAATCTGAATTACTCTTCAGTCCTAAACCCTGAAATTTACTGAGTTTTCCCCTTGGGAAATCCTGCATTAGAATTGCACTGGACATGAGTGATGCAAAATAGGGAGTAAACCACTCGCTAAAATGTATGTTTATTCTGCAATGTAATAGCAAGAACTGCTGGTGCCTGAGGACTTCTGAAGTCAAAAGGAGAAGACTCTATGATTTCAGATGGCAAATAATATTTGGCAATTACAGCAATTTGCCATAATATTCTACGTATCTTTAAAAGCATGCCATTATATTAATCACTAAAGACAATTGCAAAAGTTGCAGTAAGTGACCTTGGTGGGATGAGTACAGATGTAGGAGGCACACGGTGCCAGTGAGATCAGCAGTCTAACAAAGTGACACAGTTCACTTAGCAGTGCTAGATGATTACCTGGGATGGAGGAAATTATTTAAAGGACAGTTTTTAAATGTACTGGTATGCAATGTTAGCCATAGTCTGCTTATTGGAAACTTTATGATGCGATAATTAGTCAACAATATGCTTGCTCAGTAAGGCAAGAGGGCAACGTTTCTCCACCCATTCAGCATATGCCTCTCGAACTTATGCTTGGATTCTTGCATAGTGTTTGCTCAGAGGCTTTCTGGAGTCTCTTCAATTACTCGCTGGAAACTTTTGTGGTGCTCTCTGCAAGACAAATGGAAGGGGGTTGTATGTTAGCTGATGGCACAAATTAATGTGAAAATACATCTGCTATGTTTGCTTCAGGATTTTGAAACAACTTTGGGTTATCTTTTATGGCAAAGAGATCCTGAATCTGTATTCTTTAATTCTAGCAGACAACATACTGTCTGCAAGACTTTCTACTGAATGGGTTAGGCATCAAGCTTAACCACTGCACTGTGTCAGTTTATCATTTATGTAATCTATGTCTATTTTTCATGGGCTACCCTCTGCCACCTAAAATACTCTCTTCACTTCATGGATGTGATAAATGGAATGAGCCCCTGATCTTTCTTTGTAGATTGAAGTATACCATTAAAAGTCTGGTGATTGCTCAGGTCAAAATTGTCTTGTTGATTACATGGAGTTGAACACCTTTTGCTTTTAATTTCATCTTTTCATTTTTATTTCTAGTATTTCTTCTTGCCCCATATAGACTATCAAATATTAAAGAGATGTAACTATGTGCTGTTTGGGGAATACTACTACTAGCTCTTTTGTGGTCTTTTTTTTTTCCAAAGAAGTTTTAATAATCTCAAGATATGTAAGTGAATAGCAATTATCACTTACAAATAAGTTCTAATGCTCAAAAATTATGGATACCTGACTTTTTTTTCCTATTTCAGAGACAATTACTTCCTGAGACAATGAATTAAATTGGAAGAATATTTATAAAGTAACAGTGAGATTTTAAGAATGCAGTTCTTCTATATTTTACATTTTACTGACAGGTAGGTATCTGTTCTGCCTCCCAGACAACCATGCAAATGTATAGGCAAAAAAAAAAATGCCAAACAACTCTTATGGGACACATTGTTCTGGCTGGTTGAGTTAGAATTGCAGTTCATAGTGAGATAAATGGGTCCTGTATTTAAAGTGTCTTAATTACCACCTGCTTGACAATGTATTTCTTAAATTTGGCAGATTTGTGGAACTTCCTTTCATTTTGCTAGGTGTTTGTATTCTGTCTTTGAAATCTGAACTCAAGTCTTATATTTACAGAGGCATTTGACTCTGTCCTCTAAACTGTTTCACATTAAAAGTAATTTTGAAACAACCCCCCACGGGTCATAACTAGAAGAAGTGAGAAAGGGAGAACTAGTGGTTAGGTCTGACCTAAGGGCAAGGAAATGACCGCCCTTCCATTGCAGAGGCAAGGGATAAGCAGTGTGCAGTCACTGCTGCCTTTCGCTGCTTCCCATTCAGAGTGCCTTCAGAAGTAACTTGTGTGGAAAGATGCAATTTCTCTGAAGAGTAGACTGACTAAAGACGTTTGTGAAAAATAGGAAGAAAAAATAAAAACCAAGCAAACAAAACTAGAACATCTGCTTTAACTCCTGGGAACTTTTCTTAAACACATAAACCAAAAAGTCTGAATAAGTATGAAGTTCTCTGGTATGATGAAGGTGTGCTTGGAATGATAGGAGCCCATTGAGACTACCCAAAACACAGACACTAGGCCTCTGGTGAAATAAGAGTACCAACAGATCTGCTTCACAGTTTCAGTGGAGCTTGTGTGTGTGCGCACCTCCAGCCATCCCCCATACATCTACTTTTCCTCTTACTTTGCTACTGAGAGGAGAGAGATGGTGAAAACGGATGTTCCCCTTACATGAGGAAAGTCCTCCTTTGGAAAGCACAATCTGGCTTAAGTTCATTTTTTATTGTTTGCATACTAGAGAGTGCTTCAGCAGGGAAGGGAACCCAGCCAACACATTCTGTAAGTGTTGTGCCAGCCAGTCTGTTAAGCACAGAGACTGCCAGAATTTTAACTTTTTTTGTGTTTCATTTTCTCTTTTCTCCTGAAGGGAAGTCAAATCAAAAAACAGTGGATCTGCCTGTCTTTCAAAAAAAAACAACCAAAAAAACCCCCACAACACCTGTCCCCCCCAAAATAACCATATTTTTATTCAACACAGTTTGTTTATTTCATGTGTAATATAATGGAGGGAAACTAACAGAGCTGTGGGTGAAATGATATTGCAAGACCTTGTGTGTGTACCAGATTATGCCCTGGGTTGTACATAAAGGCTATAACTTGTTAGTTTTCAATTAGTTTGGGGGCGGGTCTTGGTTTTCTGTGTTTTTTTTCCTTGTGACCTTCTTGGAACACATCTGCATTTTAAATACCGTATGGCATATCAATTTTTGGAAATAACAGCCCACAATAGTTTCTTCTGAAGTGACATTCACAGCTCAAAGTTTCTGAAAATCATTCCACTCTCACTTCTCTTTACTCTAAAATGCTGAGTAATTTGTTTCTTTCTCAGTATCAGTGCAAGCACTTCCTTTTGATAACTTAATAAGTACTTGAGCAGTAAGGCTCACGTATATTTTGTAAAGAGTCAAGCCGCCAAATCAGTTTAAAAAGGATGCTGCTGGCCAGAGCGTTGGGAATGCAGAACAAATTACAGCTAAGTTTAAAGATGTATTTGCAGTCACAGCTGAACAGTGCTGAGGTGTGTTGATCTTTCACTTCTGCACGTGATGAAACAAGGTCAAATTGTATTCCAGCTGCTCATTTTGCTAGTGAAGATGACAGACCGTCAATGCATTCTCTGAAAACTCAAAACAGAGATTAGCATTCATACTAAGTTGGAAAGAGATATCTTACAAGGAATTACTCTTTTTAAGCTTTACATCGAAGGCTGAAAATCCAGGACAGCTTTATTATAAAGAGTGAATTCAATAATACTAAATTACATGTTTATATTCAATATTAATGGAGTTTTTTAGGAATTGACTTAGAATTAGCTCACCCAATCAGACTGCAGGGACTCTGTGTGGTTGCTGACCCGTAATGATGGGATTCCTCTCAGCCGTCCATTGTCTGTGTTCTGAGTGGTTCTAGGTCGTTGATTTGCATAATGGCAATGTTGTTATTTCCCCAGCTAAAATGAAAATGTGCATCTATCTAAACTGATCACCACAATCTCACCACGCTGACTGGCTCTGAGCCACAATTTTAAAGCCTTTTGTCTGTTTGTATAGTCATACATTCTCTGTTCCAGCTTTCCAGAAAGTTAAAGGTAACAAATTCTTGCATGAAAATAAAGTAATAGTTGAAAAGTTCAACAAAATTAAAGTTTTGATGCAAAAACTGAGAGAGAAGGACTAAGATTGAAAGCAACTGCTTTTATTACAGCCTTTCTCCTTCCCTTTCATCCAATTGCTTTCCTTCCAAATTCTGTTTTTATGAGTGAGTACAGGTTTTCTCTGCAGAGTATTCTTGCTTCCCACAGTTCTTTGTGTAAGAAGAATCCCAGACTCAGTTCAAAATAATAATTCTCTCTGATAAGCTATCATTTATTTTTCTTTTTCATATTTGATTCTGACATTTCCCTCTTACTTGCACTAAGACACTACTATATTATGCATCTTTTAGTTTCAAAATAGTACACTTAGGTCAATGTTAGAAACAAGCCTGAAATGCATAGGGTTAAGATTAATTTAATATATTCATAACGGCCTAGACAGTGGATATTTAAAAGACGGAAACCGGAAAAGGCATAGGGGAAGACAACTAGAATGATCAAGGAAATAAAGAATCCATACTAGAAGACATGTCTGGAAGACCATCACTTTTTTGGCCTAGCAACGTGAAAGAGAAAAATGGATACAATTGCTCTTTGTAAACACGTGAATGACATATTAGGAAAAAATCCTATGGATATTGCTGACAGAAGACCAAATGGTTACAAAATGCTCATAAGTATATTTAGGTTGTAAACTAGAGGATTTTTTCTGACTATTAAAAGTGTTCTGCAACAGTTTTTCAGTAGGAATAGCGAGAGTTTGGGCTTCCTTATGGAAGTGTTGGTATAGCATGCTGTCTAAAATAGATGAAGACTGGGTATGATGAAATTATCTGAACAACAGGTATCTAAAGCTCAAATCTGGCAGAACTGCTAATAGAGTGAAGGGAACACGGAAAAACTTGTCTGTTGCTGGTATTTTTAAAGAATTTTATCTCCTACTGACAGGAAGTCAGTATCTAAAGAAAAAAAGCTAGCAGAGGTTTGTCGAGCAGAGAACACCAAACTAGGTTTGAACGTCTCTTCTGACACACAGTCTCAGTGGATAAAGGCAATGCAGCATATCTGAACAAAACTCATCTAACTATACAGCACAGACAATTCATGGAAACAGCAAGAAAATACTGCCTCGTTAGCAGTATAGAATAAGGGAGTACATTTTTTTTCATATGAGGCAAACTCATAGCAATAAATATGAAAACAAGTGTAATTCATGTATTTAGTAATGACCTAGAGGATGATGTTAATTGAACAATAATTAACTTTGGTAATGAGAAAAAGACAACGGTACAGTAAATACAAAATGTTCAATGTACACATGGTCTTATTTTTCTCATCTTGTTCTGATCTATGTGCTACATAATGGTTAAATATAAACCACCTTGCCATGATTATTATTTTTCCTTGTAATCTATTTTTTTTTGTCTACAGAAAAATCAGTGTAAGCTATACCAGATGTCTGATGCCAGAGAAAAGGCTGCGTGGGAGAAATTTCAGGAGTGTGATTTTTGATTCAATATTCTGGGATCCAAATATTTGAAAGTTATTTGCTGCTCTTATGACTTCATACAATTTAAGCAATTCAAATCCTAGTACATTCCACTACCTCAAAACCATGAATGCTTCTCCACTTATCTTTTTATCCTAGTTAAATTTTTTAAAAAGTATGAGTACTTATCGAAGCTGCTCTAGACAAAGGCTCCTATTGCTAAGGAATGGGAACTAGTTTTTGCTTACCTCTTTTTGCTGAATATTTTTTCATATTTTGAGTTAAAAAAATGAGGAAGAAAAGCTAGATGGGAGTTTCCATCCTTTCTGCTTAGGACAGTTGCATGCAGGACTAACTTCAGAACAAAGCTTGGAACAGAGAGTTAACTAACAATCAAAGCAAAGCACTTTTTACCACTGGTTTAGCTATATAAATCCCCATATATATTTGATAGCTTTTGCTGCCTGCTGCTTTAAAGTTTAGTTTTAAAAGGGAAAACTGAACCAATAAATATATTTGAACAGTGTTTACAAAATCTACATAGACAATCTTCATGTGACCTTACATTTGGAAGAAGAAGAATGAAAATAAATTTTGTGAAAAGAAGTGAGTCAGTTCTAAAATTAACTGAAAATTAAACCCACTGAAATGATTTCACACTACGGAAATGTAGGTTAGAGCCTTCTTGTTTGGTGAAGATACTTATAACTCTCTTGTCATGTCCAAGAGCAGAAAAGAGTCCCTGGTAGGAAAGGAATGCCGCGGTTCTCTGTTTTTCTTCTCCGTATAGTTCTACATACATGTATAGCCTCACCCAATTCAGTTTCTAAAAGTCATTCCTATAACAAAAATGTAGTGTTTTCAAGGTAATTTTTACTAGAGCATATCACAGGTTAATGAGAAATTCCGGGGCTTCTTCACCTAGCTGAACTCAAATAAGTTTCTCAAGTTGTCCTTTAATTGAATTTTGTACTGTCTTGCTTTAAGACCTATTGCTGGAGTATGTTGTGAAAACAGAATAAACTTCAAATCCGAACATTATCAGAAAATGCTAAAGCCCATCCATTATCAATGATTCTTGTTCCAGTGGCAACTTCGGTACAGAACGGTACTTAAGCAACACAAGTACAAGATGAAAACTACTGGACAGAGAAAAACCAATTTTTTCATCTCTTCAAGGAAACACCCTTTAGGGGACAGAAAAAAGAGCAGACTGTAAATAGTTTATTACTTGATGCTTCAGTCTAATGCAAAGGAGCACTGATGCTGACAAGTTGGCATGCAGCCAACAGTGCCAAGTAGCTGACTGTAGCCCAGCAGTTTCTCCATTTGGAGGCATTAACCATTACAAATATTGATGTGGAGGAACAGAGGTCAGTATATAACCTGCTGTTTACAAAAAGCATTGTAGACTGAATAGGACAAGATACTGCCTTCAGGATTTTTCGTTTCTGGAAAAGAAACAAGCCAGCATTAAGTACTGAATTCGTAGTAAATGAAAAAAGCTGGAGACACTTACGAAAAAGCCTAAATATGTGGATTCCTAGGTTTAAATTCTCTTTCCTCTTCACTTCAAAATGATTTATTTAGAATCTTTCCCCCTTTGTATCTACTGTCATTTCTATCCTGAGCTAAAATACACTGACACTTCTGGAGCCAGATTCCAACCCGGTGTTTGGCAGACAGCTGCTCAGTTGGTGCCTAATCCCATCATATTGAGTTTTCACCAGCTCAGTCCCCCAAAGCATAGCTTCTGACTTTTAGGCATGAGCAGAACCTAAATCAACAACATTAAGCCTCTTGGTACTCCATCACACATATTCCAGTAGGATTTAGATACCAGATGCTCCTCTGCTGTCTCTCATTTGAGGCCCAATGTGATAAGCATATTCAGAGCACACTGATTTCTGTGAATCCCATTCTACAGGTTCCTAATCCTCTACATGCAATGAACAGGATAACTAAGACACTTAATTCTAGATTATCAATTCCATTGGAAAAAAAAAAAAAACTTAAGTCTTTAGATCATTTTGTAAATCTATCATTTTGCTTTAGCACTTTTAGGTTATTAGTCCAAGAAACAGCTTTTGCCAGGTTTGCAAACAACATTTTATTAATATTATTTTGGAATGTAATATACCAAAAGCTTTATTCTAATTTCTTATATTGTAACTTCAAATTAGCTGCAACTTTTGAAAACCTATCTTCTGCTGAGTTTTCTTATTTCAGGTACTAATCTTGGAATTACGAATACTTCCATTTTTATCTCTGTTTTTAACATCTGTTGTTTCTTAAAGAAACAACCCACAGAAGAGGTAATAATTCAATCTACCAGCATACGTTATAGATAGTCCATGATTTACCAACTCTCATCCAGTGTGTAAGTGCACTGTCCGGGGCAACTCCATGTAGCAAGCAAACTACATTACTACTTTTGTGATCCACAGAATCAGTTTGTCAGCCTTCAGTAAAAGGATCCTATCTTCTTCATATTTCGCTGTGTCTTCATCTGTTTTACATGATGCTACAGGCTGATGAATGCAGACACTTGGTGGTCTTGCCTGCTGATTTTTCTCTTCATCTATGTTATTTATGAAACCATCACATCTTTCAAACTCAGTATTCCTCTTAATCTCCTCATGCCCTTTTCATACCTTCCCACAGCTACTATCTCATGTACTTCCACGTGATGCTGTTTTCTCTTCAAGAGTGTAATTCCTCATATGAGAAGGGTTCCTTTTTAGGCTACTATTTAGGCTGAATCTCCACCTGAAACCAAAGATCTGGGATCTAAAAGACAAGCAAGCAGTATCTACTGCCAACTAACTGATGGAGAGAGGGACCCCTTATCAAAGGAGGGGAGACTGTGTAATTTTTTTTTTTTTAATTTGCAGCATAACATGGATTTTTTAAAATACTTCTTAGGGTACTAACTAGTTAGAGCAGTGGGAATTTTCATAGCTGTTATACTGAATCAAGCACAGTTACGACGTTAATTGCTTTGCTCAAGTTAGAAACGGCAGCTGGAGTATATCTGTTATATTAACTGTATCATATGATAGCCATTAATGAGAAATTTATAAGAAACATTTGGCAATCTTAGTAAAATGCACATACTACCTACAAAGACAACGCACGTGGGGGGGTATTGTGATTCCTTGGCTGTTGTGTATTTTGGCGCAGGGTTTCAGTGGTGGTGTGGCAGCAGCACCCGTAGCTGCTGGCACCTCTTACTGAGCTCCACTGCCTTCTGCTGTTGCGGAGCTGCACTTCCAGTTCAGGCTGTCAGTATGCAGGCGACCTCTGACAGCATTGCAAAGGCACAATATTTATGTTATACCTTCCGTGTTTAATCTTAGTGAGTCACTGTAATATAACTTCAACCATTTGATACCGGTTGAAGTGCTGGACTCTTCGAGGATGGTTATCTTGCAACTGCACAATGCCAGTTATGACAGCAGTACTTACTGCACGTTCTCCTATTAAAATTTCCCATACTAAGTGTAAGTGGAAAACAATATTACAATTGCTCGAGTAATACAAGTATTGGGCTTGTGTTCTATCAGAAGAGTGACAACTGTATGAACAGAAAAGGTCCCTTTTGCATTCATCTAAAATACTATTCTTCTCTTTCAGGAAGGAGTGAAAAGGAGGAAATTCCTCATCTCTACAGATGAATACTTCTACGGCTTGGTTTTTGAAAACTTGCCATTGCTGGGTTACATATTGCTACAGGTAGTACTCTGCTAAGGTAACAGTCATTACAATAAATTACCATACAAGGAATTGACTCAAATAAGAAATGTATCTTGATCCTGCAATATGGGAGGGAGAGGGTAGAGCAGAAATTGTTGTTTTTCTTGTTTGGGGTTTTTTTGTTGTTTTGTTGTTTTTTTTTTAATTTTATTTTATTTTCAAATTCCTAGTTAATTATTTTTCAGGAATTTAGCATAGGTGCTATTGTAGTTAGTTCCCCTGCAAACTTCTGAAAAAATGTTGCTGCTGATTTGACTACTTTAAGAAAACACAGGTAGAAAACCAATCCAGGGTTTTCCAGAGTCCCCCAAAGCATTTTTTTACTCTAAAATAATTCAAATTGCCTAAACTTTTCTACTTATATTTTTTTTTAACCCATCATCAATTAAAGATGGTCTTACTCAATATGCAAAACCTCTCAAATTTGTAGGGTATTATAACCTTCAGTATGGTTGCCTCCTGGGAATAAGGCTCAATATTATTATAACCTGGGACTTGTATATTTTATATTTTCTTACATTTTTTAAATTGCCAATGCCTCATCTAAATGTCTCATATTATGGAATATGGCTTTAACCTTGAGCTCGCTGTATCTGAAGCAGTTGCTGTCATTGAATTTTAAGTGAGTATAGAATTCGTATTTATGGATAAGCTTACGGTGCAAATTGTTGTCTCTTGAAAATGATAAGTAGCATTTTTTCAAGATGAATCTGATAGCTTTCATGCAACAAACTCACAGCAAAGAAATACATTTTTAAGTTAATTACTAACAAATCTGTGATTAATTTCAGTGAGATCAGGACTGAGTCCCAGACACACGTATATGACCTTTCATACAGCTCAAAGTTGACCTTCTCAGCTTCAGGGGTCCTTCCTAAGTATTCTTATGCAGCCAATAACAAAAAGCTGTTTGAAAGTTTCTAAATATAAAGGCTTTTTCCTTTTAAACACCAAAAGTCTCTTCTTTTGCATGTGGTAACACCCTAAAAGGTGTATGCAGAAATGCAGAGTTAAAGCTAGAAATCAGTGGTTGCCTGTTGTGTCAATGATCATCATTTAATTTTATATATTCTATACATACAGAATGCAGTGCCAGCATGCTAAAACCAAGTTTGAATCTTCTAAAAAGACAACTAGGCTTAAAGCAAGTATTAGAATGATTTATAACTCTCTTAAACTAAAAAAATGAAAAGTGCTAATGAAAACTAGAAATTCTCTTGAAAGATACCTTACTGGATACCGAAAGTCGTTATTGCATAAACAGAAGTTATACTGCGCAAGAAGTCATTTAAGCGAGATGTGGTGATAAAGCATTTTTCATGGTTAATGTGCTTTTAAATAGAGTATAAAACATGGAAATTAAATGTCAATGAATATACCCTTAAAGTGTAAACACAGGTTCTTAATGAGGAAAATTAAATGCATATCAATGGCCACTACAATCAAGGAAACAGTTAATTAGGCCTCCTTAAGTCCTACACTCAGATCATGACAGAGACCTCTGTCAATTCATTGTGTGAAGGTTTGGCTTTTATAGCTTAACTGGTGGAAACATCAATATAACTCGCTGAACACTGCCTGCCATACGTGGGACAATACATCCATATTCAGTATCTACCACCTTTGACACTACGGAGCACAAACGTGACCTTGCCCTTGGGCACCGGCTGCACCAGAGTACAGTATCCCATGCAGGTGGCATGGGACATTACATCCACAGCCTTCAGAGCTAATGCCAAAGAGCTGAAGATTTTCCTGTAAGTACAAGCTTGTAATGTTTCAATAACTTACCTCTGAATAGCTCAGCACAATGAAAGGACCCAGCAAAAACAGTTCTGGGCAAACTATTGTACTATATACGCATCATGTGTCCACAGCAGCATAACTAAGTCAATGACAGTATCGCTTTGATAACAGATATTTGACAATAAGATGCAGATGGTGAAACTGTAGATGGCAGTGTAGAAAAAACAGAAGTTTCTGCTTTGTATTTGGAACAATGTTGGAGATTGTAGCTGTAAAGAATGGTATTGTGGGCAGATAGATCAATCCCGTATCTTTTTTTTTTTTAGAAAAACATTAACAGCTTTAATTCAAGATAATCACAACAGTAAAACACCTTAAGAACAGAAAAGCCAGTTACATATAGAATTGCACCTAGTCCCAGGACTGAGATCCTTGAGAGGTAGGACAGTATGATTGAAGAATGCAAAGAAAGAGGCCAAGAAACAATCAAATCTGATCAAAATAATTTCACTATAAGATGAAACCTGTAGTTCTGTCAGAATATGTTTGTCCAACAAGTTGACACTGTATTGATTATTGTAGACCTGGACTTTTGCAGATACTGTATTTAGTACCATCTTATACTTCAGTTGTTTAGCACAATATTGCATCTGTTAATGGTATTTCATAATTCCTTTATGTATGTCCTACTAATACTTACTGCAAGCTACAAAAACATTCAATTGGATTAAAAATTCTTTCTTTCAGACCTTAAAATGGTGTCAAAGATGTGAGGTCACTGAACAGGGCACACAGATTTCTCGGGAAACAGGCATTGGCCCAGGATTTCGATATTTTTCTCAGTAACTCAGTGGAAGTCAAATCTCTACTGATAAACTTTGATGATAACGCAGCAGGAGATGCTAAACTTGATGACAAGTTGCTGTTCAGTTGAAACCACTTCCCTGGCTAAATGTTTGCATCCAATGTGAGACACTTGGATTTCTGGTTGGTGTATCAAACTCATATATGGAGAGGAAACCAATTCCCAGATCTGCTGTTTAGATTTAGTAAGTATTTCCAATCTGATAAAGAAAAAAACAAAGCAATATTTTGCACCTTCCTTTCATAGCCAGAGGCAGACCTTGCTGGGCAGGCCCATGCAAGCACATCTTGCCTAGGAGCCCTCTGTAACTGCAAAGTTTGGGGCACACTTCGCATTCATTTTTGACCATTCAGCATTTCTCATGTGTGAAATACTCCTGGAGCCCCTGTGTCCCATCATCAAAAAATAGGTCTGCAGGAGGAAAAGAGCACAGCTGACTCAACCATCAAAGCTGGTTCACATCAGCGAGGAAGAAAGTTCTGTAAACTATAAAGCTAAATTGTAGTGACATCTCAGAAAAGAAACAAATAAAATGCTGTGCTGTATGCACAGGTCTGCGACAGAGTTACCAAGCACCTATGGTCAATGGGGTCTGGATTTGGAGTGGGACTCAAGTTTTGGGTTCTCACTCTCCTTCCACCTTTCTCTTGTTATCTAGGGAGAGATTAAGCTTTTTAAAAGCTGTAATACAAAGAGAAGACTTAACGTGATATTTGGGAGGAAGGTGGTTTGTTTTTCTGGTGTGTAGGTCCCCACTGTTATTCACTGTAAGTTACTGAGTGTAGGAGAAAATAATTTGACATTAGCCCCTGGCCTATGATGTTAACTCCTATCATCTGTGAAGCTATAAATAAAATGAGATCATCCTATTCAGTTATTTTCAGCTGGTATGTTCACCAATGATATCCCTGTCCCCAGTAATGAGTCCCTTCAAAATGCTGTACAAAATACTCAGGAAATGGACTACAAATAATAAATGCATGTTTAGCAAAGAACATTATTGCCTTTTTTGAAAGCACTGTGACTCAGCAAGATGACAGCAGCAGCTAGTATATAACCTATAAAAGTACAATGAAAATTGCAATGGGACCCCAGTCTAATGAGAATTTTGGATGGTTCCAGCTGTGCAACAAAGTAACTTTGAATGTTTAAGATTGTCTTTCATTTGAAAACAAACTAGGATAGAGCAAAGTTTTTAGAAAACATGGAGAAAATGGAGACAGACTGAAACTAAAGGATTCATACATGAATCCTTTCTTGCCTTGTCCACTGGCAAGGCAGTCCTCTCATTTAGGTTTATCTTGAGGTGAAAAACTTTTACTAGCTCCCTGAGCTGCCATAGACTTTCAGGACTGTGGACTCCTACAAATCCCTATGGAAAATTGGTGTTTCTGTCAGTCCTTTGTCATCGCTCTCTGCCTGGCCTTGCCCTGTAGGCTGTTGTCATCTTCTCCCATCCCAGTCCACGCTGCAGAGACCCTCAGGGAGAGTATGATCTTTCCCCTCCAGGCACAGAGCAGCCCCGGGCAGAGCAAAGAGGCTACCTTCTTCTTTGCTGCCCAGCCACCCCATTGAACATGCCCAGCTGTCAGGCATTTATACAGCAGACTCTGAATGAATAAGCAGCTCTACAGCTACACAAATACCTAAAAGAAAAGCTTGCTTGCCACTAGAGCAAGTAGCTGTGAGGACTGCAAACCAGTAATGTATTCAACTAGAACTTGCTTGATTTGCAGATTGTCTTCTCCGGCTTAAAGAGTACAAGTACTAAAGAAACTGAAGAAATATTCATAAAGGGGTATATACTGTAAGAAGATACCTTTCGCTATGTAAAGGCTTTTGATACTGTCCCTCACAGCATCCTTCTGGACAAGCTGTTCACCTGTGAGATGAGCAGGTTCACAGTGTGCTGATGAACTGGCTGAAGGGCAGACCTCAAAGGGCTGTAGTGAATGTGGCTACATCTGGCTGGAGACCAGCCACCAGCAGTGTTCCTCAGGGCTCAATTCTAGGGCCAGTTCTATTCAATGTATTTATCAATGATCTGGATGCAGGAGTTGAATGCACCATTAGCAAGTTTGCTGATGATACCAAACTGGGAGGTGCTGTTGACTCTTTTGAGGGACAACAGACCTTGCAGAGGCATCTAGATAGATTGGAGCATTGGGCAATCATCATTGGCATGGAATTTAACAAGTCCAAATGACAGATTCTGTACCTGGGATGGATTAACACCAGGCACAAGTATAAATTGGGAGAGGAGTGGCTGGAGAGCAGCCCTGCAGAAAGGGATCTGGGGGTGCTGGTCGGCAGGAGGCTCAATAGGAGTCAGCAGCGTGTGCCCCAGCAGCCACGAGGGCAAACTGCATCCCGGGGTGCATCAAACACAGCGTAGCCAGCCGGTCAAAAGAGGTGATTATCCCTCTGTATTCAGTGTTGGTGCGGCCTCACCTTGAGTACTGTGTGCAGTTCTGGGCCTCACAGTTTAAGAAGGATGTGAAGGTCCTTGAATGTGTCCAGAGGAGGGCAACAAAGCTGGTGGAAGGGCTGGAAGGCATGGCCTGTGAGGAGCAGCTGAGGACTCTGGGTTTGTCTAGTTTGGAGAAAAGGAGGCTGAAGGACAACCTCATTGCTCTCTGCAGCTTCCTGAGGAGGGGACGTGGAGAGGGAGGCGCTGAGCTCTTCTCCCTGGGATCCAGTGACAGGATGCCTGGGAATGAATGGCACAGAATCACAGAATGGTAGGGGTTGGAAGGGACCTCTGGAGATCATCTAGTCCAACCCCCTGCCAGAGCAGGGTCACCTAGAGCAGGTTGCACAGCAGCTGTGAGAGAGAGGAGTAAGAAAAATGTGGGAGAACAAGCCCTGCAGACACCAAAGTCGGTGAAGAAGGAGGGGGAGGAGGTGCTCCAGGTGCTGGAGGTTCCCCTGAAGCCCCTGGAGAAGACCATGCTGATGCAGGTTGTCCACCTGCAGCCCATAGAGGTCTACAGTGGAGCACATATCCACACTGCAGCCTATGGAGGACCCCATGACACAGCAGATGGAGATGTCCTGAAGCAAGCTGCAGCCTGTAGGAAGCCCACGCTGGAGCAGGCTCCTGGCAGGAGCTGCAGCCCGTGGAGAGGAGCCCATGCAGAAGCCAGTTTCCTGGCAGGATCTGTCGCTTGTGGGGTACCCATGATGGAGTGAGTAGTCCATTGCTAAAGGGCTGCACCCTGTGGAGAAGACCCATGCTGGAACAGTTCTTGAAGAACTGCAGCCTGTGGGAAGGACCCATTTTGAAGAAGTTCATGAAGGACTGCATCCCATGGGAGGAACTTCATGCTGGAGCAGGGGAAAAGTTTGAGGAGGAAGAAGCACCAGAGAGGAACTGTTATTGACTGACCACAACCCCTATTCCCTATCCCCCTGCTCTGCCTGGTATGGAGGAGGTGGAAGAGCTGGGAATGAAGGATTGAAGTTGAGCCTGGGAAGAAGAGTTAGAGGCAGGTGGGTTTAGTTTTGTCTTAGTTTCTCACCATCTTACTATATTTTTTAAATTGGCAATAAATTAAATTAATTTTCCCCAAGTCCAGTCAGTTTTGCCCGTGATGGTGACTGGTAAGTGATCTCCTTGTCTTTAATCTTGACCCATGAGCTTTGTCATCTTATTTTCTCCCCCATTGAGTTGAGGAGGGGGAGTGAGAGAGCAGCTGGGTGGATGTCTGGCAGCCAGCCAAGGTCAAGCCACCACAATTACTCTCCCCAAGTCCGGACTAGAGCTATTTTTTTCAAACAGTTTTAGTCTTATGAATAAGTTGCCTTCAACTTTTACTTGACTCTTGGGAAGATGTGGCGCAAGTAAGGTGATAAAGGCAACATCCCAATTGCACTTCCTGTCGATGTGGGCTGCAAGGACAGATGATTCGTGTGGCCACAAGTGCTATTTTCAGATCTTGTGAGCAATATATTGCTTGTGAACCAAAAGCTGGGAAATACTGATACAATACTGTAAAAGTTGGGAAAAAAAAAAAGACAAATTCTAGTAATGACTTTAAAATGCTGTCAAATCGAATGCAGTGCAGATGAGGAAGGAGGATAGGTTTATAATTTTCCATCTACATACTAATTAAGACTCGATTTTCTTATATTCTGGAGCCTTTCATGCTGATAGATCACAAGTTGTACGTCAAGAAATAATATAAAATTGTCTGAAGACTCAAAATAAATCTCTTCAAACTGGAAACTGTTCCCTTTTCATCTCCAAATTATTTCACACACTTTGCATCATGAAGTCTTCAGAACATTTAATCCTAATGAAGTTGAATCATTTCAGACATTTTAAGACACTCCAGCGTTTTAGGATTTGTCTCAGAGATAGTGTTATTCAGAGAGGCATGACAGTCCTGAACACTTCTCCCCCCTTTCCCCGCATGAGGTTCTAGTATTAAGATGTGGAACTAAATTAATTCCCAGCCCCCATTATGGGGGAAATGAGGTAAGTAAGGAGATCATAGGAAATGACTGGCAAGTTTTGTGTCCTATTTCTTATTCTGCCGCAGCTTTTCTATGTGACTATAGGCTGTCTTATCCTGCCTGTGCCTCATATTCCCCTTCTGTGCATGTAGATAACAGTTTTTTTCTCTCTTCATGGTAACGTGAATCTGAATTCATTAATCTTTGTAAGTCACTTTCTCCTATTAGAGACACACTTGCTGTGTACAGCTCCCTCAGTAAATAGGGAAAAGGCTCACATTATTCTTTTTTCTTCTTTCCTGCACTTTTGAAGCCATTGCTATTTCAATGTTGGCTCAGACTTCCTTACCAAGACAGCAGAAAAGCCCTCTGTCCGTCTCTCACTTGTGGCTGTGACTGCCAGTGCCAACATCAAGGCTCTTCCTTAAGAAAAGCTGTTTGAGAACTGTGGACTACAAGAAAGAGAAGGGGAGGCTTATCTTTTCAATTAATTTCCAAAAAGATAAGTATTAGGTAACTGCTACTGAGGAATCCATTTTCCAGTTCATCTATGCTGTTCCCAAAAGTGCCCCCTTGATGTGTATGAAAATTCTTAACAATTAAATATGAAAAGTGTGTTATCTTAGGAACAGGCAAATCAAATGATCAGCAAACAACTGATTGGAATGGCTGATTTGGGTAGAAACATTAAAATGGTTTTGTTGATAAGAGATCCAAGTTTCATGGCTTAACGGCTTCCTGGAGTGGCGTGCCTGTAAGTGGTATGCCAGCTGAAATGGATGTGAGCAAACTGCAATAGTTGTATTTCACTGTTCTCTCACATTCAGATCAAAGCTTTAATCTACAGCCTCTGATTTTAATTATACTAAAATAACTTTAGAGGAAACATTTTTTTTTTTTTTAACTTGAAATACTATTCCTCTTAGAAAAAATGCTTTGAATGTGAATTCCACATGCCTTACGGAGGAAACACGTGATTACTTTGGGCATGCCTTGCTACGGCATCTGAGGACTTGAAGAGTTGTAGGCAGGGCTAACTGACTTTTCCTTTCACCAGCACAGATTCCCATGGGAGAAGGACTGACCTAGCAATCACCCCCCTAACTTGTGCCCACCTTAGTACTGACAATCCTATATCAGTAAGTATCTAAACACTTTTAAGACAACACAGAAAACAGTAAAATGAGGCAGGCCAAGCGCATCTTTCCTTTGATCTCAACTCTATGTTCCAGTTGTCTTCCTATCAAAACCACAGCTTCACCAAGCTGTTCCTACCAGTCCCTCCATCATTCCTACCTCATTCCACGTAACTACACTTCAAGCAATTAATACAGC
Organism: Phoenicopterus ruber ruber; assembly: GCA_009819775.1. NCBI lineage: Eukaryota > Metazoa > Chordata > Aves > Phoenicopteriformes > Phoenicopteridae > Phoenicopterus > Phoenicopterus ruber. The sequence continues at coordinate 61,958,377 of CM020246.1, read as the reverse complement.
TTGATTTCATACAGATAATTTCCAGCATCTACTGCCAGCCCTGCACAGAAAGTGTCACGATACATCTGAGGCACCTGTTAAAATAATATTTTTTGCTTTTCAAAGACTTGCCACTGCAAAAATATTCTGGAAGAGCATAAGGCACCACAGGGCAACTTTAACTCTATGTTAATACTATTGAAAAGTTACTTTACCTTATTTTAAACAGTCAGATTATGACCAAAGCATTTATTTGAGTAAAGAACTTAATTCTGAATATGTAACAGGAAATATAATCATAACCAATTCAAATTTACATCAGTGTACAAAGTGAAGAATAAGACACAGGATAATCCACAGGGAATATAGATCTTTAATTAATGACTATTAGGCACTACCGTCCAAATTAACTGCAGCTGAGAGAGTACCTCTCAAGCAGTAAAGGAATATTGTATGTGACAAGCAATTTGTGCAATTACTTCTAAATAATCCCACTTTGTAACAAGACAGTTTGCAGGTTTCTGAAAAGAAGCTGAGTAAATATTAAATTTCAGATGTATAGCTATGTCACTCTGCAAAATTAGGTAGCATATGCTCCAGTTCTTGCAAGCACTGACATGCAGTGTTTTGCTACTGATTTCCTAAAATGGTATGATGCTTTCTGCAATGACAATAGCCATGCCATGCTGTCCTTTGCTTGTATTGCAAAACGGAAACACCTCTCTCTGAATCCTCTGAATTATATTCACTTGCAGGCTAGACGGTGTCATGCACTGCACATGCAGGTAGAAGAGGAATATAATGTACTTTATGGATTGCAACAATAGTATTAGGAGATGTAGACTTTGCCAAAGAAAAAAGCAAACACCACCCATCAGGGTTCAGGTGGGCGAAAGAGTATGCTTTCATTCTTATGGGTGAAAATATTGAATATATTAATACAATGAAAGAACAGCTTTACATTTTCCCTTGGGTAGCTTTGATGGTCTTGATTTGTATGCCTAAAACACATTTTCAAAACCAGAGTTAGACATTCAAGGCTAAATGTTTTCCCCAAGTGATCAAGATGTACAATGGACACCAGCTTTCAAGACTCCTCTAAAGCACCTAAAGAACTTTTCAAGGTGTCTGAGCAGTTAGAGCAAGAATCACATTTTCTATGTAACATTTTCAGAAACTTGTTTTGTGGATGTTTTTTTTTCTTCTGAAGAAACTTATATCAAGCAAGCTAAACTTTTCCTGTTTTAATACTTGGAGAAACACTCTTCAAATGCTCCCTTATTTCTATCTCATAGTTCCTTTAGTCTAAAGGAAGTCTCATAATTTTTTTTTCTCCCTAGCTTTGTAGCCCCTGTGTATTTAAACATGAGTATGCAAACTGCACATTAAGTCTCTGACAGGGAAGTTGGGCTTAAGTAGCAACAAGAGCACCTGGCCCTGCATGCTTCCTTGAAAGCAGCATTATGGGCTTTCTCCCAGCCCAGGTTCCCATGCACCAGACACGGCCTGTCGACAGCTCGGGACAGCCAGTTGCATCACAGGACCTTTTCACTCCATGCCCATACGCCAGCTACTGTTAGACAAATGCATACGGAGAGTGAAGAGCAGCCAATTTTGTAAGTCTCGCATTGAGCGCAGGAGACAACGGCTGTCCACAGCTGTCTCTGGCAGTTTGTACATACTTGATGCACTTCTGCAGCAGGACTCTTCATTTAATCTTCTAGTGCAGTAGAATTGTTGCAGTACATAATTCAGGACTTGACTGTACAACTTGAAGTCCCACATAGCTGTGCTGGACTTTGCACACGGATGAAAACTGGAGAGTCGGGTCCATCTATCCAACATTCAACAATGTAACTGCAATATTGCATGCAGCAACTAGGACAGCTCCATGTTAAGGCAGAAAATTCAATACGTATCACATTTATTTCTCTGCCGTGGTGACAGACGGAAGATATGTGCATTTTGTTTAATATGGGTCAACCCTTTAGGAATATGTCCTATCTTACTAAAATGTCCAAAATGCACAAATGTAAACTATCCTAACAGCATTCATATAACTGTCAAGGTGTCTCTCTTCTTCCTAGACTTCTTATATTTTCCTGATAGATATTTCTTCAGTTTTAGGAATATGCATTTTGCAAGCGTACAAATGTTTAACACAGCTGCTCTTATGGGAGCAAGGTGATGAAATTTTGAGAGGTTACTCAGAGATGCAGTTTCTCTGAAATGTGGTGCTGCAGCTGCTGCTTCCAGATAAAGGGCCAGTTTGCCTGTAGATTTTTGCCAGCAGTAGTTAACATGAATTCTGGCAAAGGCCCCAATTTCTTTTCAAAGACACAGACTGCAGGGAGTTGGCACTGCCTAAAAATGTTGCTACAAAACTGAAGACTACCTTTTCAAAAAACCATTTATCCATGCTTGATTGTATTGTTCAGTGGGGTTTTTATATATATATATATACACACATCTGCCAAGGTTATAAGTTTATACCATCAGCCTAATAGACAGACACTATCTAGGCAGAACAATACGGCAGTGGGAGTCATCTATTTTCAGCCATTCTACTGTTTGGCTGCTTGAAACAGAAACATTTGTGGGCAGGACACAGGGATGAAGAAGAGTCCAGACAGTGAAAGAAGAGAATATAACATGAATGATGTTAGTAACTTATAAATTTATCATAAAGATTTCTTACAAATTTTGCTTGAAAGTGATTCTTCAAACATCTCTCTTCATAGAAAGTTATCATGGGCTATCTTACTTGCTATCTTGGGAGCTGTCAAGACAAAATCCTCTTTAACTTGCCCCACTTATTTCTATAAAAAAGAAAATTCAGAGAATCTTATCTTGGTGGGGCTTGCTGTCAGAAGACTTTAGCATCTATTCCTATACTTAGACATCCTATACCTAGACAGATTTCTCTGTCTGTGTGTGCCTGCGATCTAATTTTCCTACTATCTAATTTTCCTGCTCCTCTTCCTTAGAGGTATATGGGAGAATGAGGAGTGGCATGGGTGGGATGTGGTTTGTTGGTTGGTTTGTTTGTACTTGAAGATACAGGTATGACTCCTGTTTGGGAGCCACCCCCCAAAACACATCCTGTTTTTTTAAAATTCCTCCAATCTCTTGTAACAAATTACTGTGCTTGGTTTTATTATAAATCCAAGATCACTCTCCAACACAGATTAAATGAAGTGAAATCTGCTGACAAGCCTTGATTAGAAATAATGGCCCCAGCTAAAATCAGGAACTACTTAAAATGTCATGTTCCTGTGCATTAAGGAACTTTCACAGACAGCTTTTCCTTTCTTTGTATCCTTGAAATGACTGTGACCCCTTTAGCCAAGACAAAAACCCAAACCAAAAACCCTGCAAAAAAAAAAAAATCACTCAGTTTCTGGAGTACTGAGTAACAGTTCTGGTGTCTTGCCACATATTCAGGTGCAAAATTTGAGCATGGCTTTAGACTTGCCAAACGCTTCCTCTGCTCAGGCTCAGTTGGACTGGAATGTCAAAAGCTGCAAGTATGATGCTTCCCGCATCACTCCTTTACACAGCCTTGCTTACAGGAACTCCTAGCTTTAGCTATTAGTTGTAGGGACTATATACCCTCAGGTAAAGTGAGTAAGCCTCTGAGCTTTGGAAAATAATTACTGAGGTAAATGGTATGCCTGCATGGCTGACTTAGTTCAGAACATCACCCTGCCCACCCTGGCGCAGGCGGGAGAAAAGGAAGGGGCACAGCTCTAGTCCTGCAGCAAGCAGTTCCTCGATGGCAGGCGGGGCAGACATGCAGCTCTCCACTGTTACCTGCCACGTCTGAGTAGCAGGCAGCTGCTGGCTGTAAGTGCTCGTAAGCCTGTTTCAAGGTGATTTCTTCTAACGTGACCTAAACTTGACTGATACAGATTTGGTCGCATTTCATATTCACTTTCAGATGCGAGAATCCTAAAAAGCTATTGCCCCTTTCCTGACACACAGTATTTGAGTGTAACAACAGGGACGTGCTCAGCACACGCTAGTACATCAAATAGATGCAGTCTGTGATCTTAAAAGTACTGTAAGCAAGCTCAAGACGGAAAGCAAACATCCATAGATAATAAGCAAGCAGCAGAAGACGCATCTTTTAGAGGAAGTAAAAGATCATATGCTTAGCCTTTCCCCTTTTAAGGGATTAGAAGTACATCTGTCAGGTTACCAAAATCTGCCATAAAAGATGCACAAATAATCTCATGGTCTGCAGAACTGCATTTATGAGCACAAGGGTTTATCTCTGGTTATGATGAGGAGAGGATTTATGAATCCAGTATTGGTTGGATGCCCCAATTTTACCTTTCTTCTGATCTTGCAGGCCTCATAACCCAGTTTGGGAATCACAACTCTACTTTGGAAGCAACTATCATAAATAATAAAAGGTGACCATCTTACCAGAAATTAATTTCTCAAGTCTGTAACAAGCCAGGAGGATTGTAGTTATGATGTCCACTTTTGACTTGCATTGAACCTCAGGAGTATTGTAGAGTCTTTAATCAAAGCAATAAAAAATTCTTCATGCACCCATATAACCCAGTGAAATAAATGATTTGGGATGGTGAAAAAAGCATTTATGCATGATACAGACAGGATTTCCATGGATACGTTGAAAATAAGAATATCCCAAGTATTCTGTTTAAGATAGCTTTTATTTTGGTTCGGGCTAGTTTGTTTGCTTATTTACACAAGGTTTTCACATGATACTCTTGTAAACAAGAAATTTGCTACAAGGCAACTGTAATGATTCTGTGAATTACTGAAAGAAATCTAGAGTGAATACTTAGTAAGTTATCAACTTTATTTTCTCCTAAGGCAGTAGCCTCTTTGAAGTTGCATATAATTTTAACTTAAACATGGTACTTCATAGCTAATTTTTAAATATCTGGATACAAAATGATTTTTAGTACTGTAAATTCCATGTATTCTCAAGCACTTAAAAAAATTGTGAAATGGAAGCAATACAGTGCTGACTTTTTAGTGTTGTCACTTCATTATAAGACAAATCTTAATTGGCAAATGATTAAAAACCAAAAAAACCCTGAAATGACGGGTATCCTAGGAAAGGGTTGCTGGAGACTGGAATGCAGGTGTTGTAATGCCTGCAAATAGATTATTACTACACACTTACTAGAGAATCTTCATGCTGAGAAGAAGGAAAAATTATGGCAGGTCAGAAGACTCTGAAACATGTGCCCTCTCTTCTTCTACCCTCCCTTTAATTATTGACAGCCTGTCACTTAGGTGCTGTGGTACAATGAATAATAAAACAAGATTCAAGCTGCAGTTCTCACCAGGATTTATTCTTCCAAATCAAATACTGCCATCGTCAGGCAGACCATATTTCATGTTTACCAGTTCGAGGGTTTTTTAATTGCTGAGTAGATCATCATCTCAAACAAACAAAAACCTTGTTATTTCTATGCTCTGCCAGATAAAGGATTGATGCCTTGCATAAGACGGAAGGGGATTTTGAGAGGTTGCCCTCTACCTTAGGGTATAGCATTAAGACTACCTAAACACATCTAGCCATTATGGTGGGCTAAACATTAACGAAAAAATCCAACTACTTCCCTTGTTGTAATGAGAGATAAGCAGTTAAGATTATAGCCGTACTTGAGACTGTAATTGCTAAACACTTCTGAGTATGCATACTGCATGTTGTCAGACACATAGGGAGGTCATTGTAGAGGCAGAATGTAAACTATTACAATTAAGTGAGTTCAAATTATGTGTCACATTTATCTATTTTTTTCTTCCCTCCCATCAAAGGTAGAACTTTAAGATGGCATTTGGACATCAGATGATTGTATCCGCAGAACAAATTAGAAAAGGCAATTTGCCTCAGCAAACAGATAAATTGTAAAGTATAGACTACCCAAGTATTCAGCAGAGCAGTAACATTAACTTTCCTTTTCCTCTTACGGTGCCCTGAAATTGAGATGACCTACTGTATGCGGCTATAAGGATCACATAATGAATTAGACAGTACAATAGTTGAAATGAAGACCAGGTCTGTAAAGGTATAGATAAGAGGCCAAGTCTTTCATTTAAACACTGAGCCAGAGATTTTTTAAAATTCCTTATTAGAGTGCAAAATCAGACACATATTTCCCCCCAAATATTTTTTTCCTAATGTGAACCGCTGCTGTTATCTTACTGCACTGGCAGGATATGATATGATAATACACACATACTGTATTCAGTGCAAACACATCAGAATGCCAGCCAACAATAAACAAGTCAAGAGCAGCTGGATCCTGACTGCCATTTTCAAACAAGCATGCAAGTCAGTTAAAATTAGGTAGGCTTTTTATATTCCTTAATATCCTATGAAGGAAAAGTCAAATTCTAGATTATATCCTCAAGATTTTATGATGTTTCACTTCTTGTTTGCGCTGTTTCTAAAACTGAAATCTGCTACTAGGTGTGAGCTCTCTGATCTTACAGAATATTGCTGGAATATTCTTTTGTACTTTCACATGCAGCCTCTGTGTTGGGGAACTTACCCTTTAAAGCGATTCCTCCCATCCTATAAAGAACCACTTTTTTTGAAGAACAGTATCTTTAGAAACTTTATGACATAATTCATCAAACATATAATGACTTCAAAAATCTTCTTCTCTCCAACTTCTCCAACTAATCCCGAAAAACATACTGAAATATGAACCTCCCACACTGCACAGACTGAGATTTGAATCTCTACTAAGTTTTCAGGATGAGGGCCATAAGACATTAGTCCCCTCAAATTCTGTTTCTTCTCTGGGCCTACTGTAAGAGCTGGCCCTGTCTCACCATTTTCCAAAGGTTTTTTTCCCTATTTCTGCTTAAGCTTTTTGTGTCAGAAAAAGATCTATGATCTTCTTTTAGTCTCTCCTATACTCCCCTTTTTAATTTCCTTATATTATGGACAAACTTGTAAACTAAATAGAGCTCTCAGGTGTTCAACAGTTGTTCTAATTAGCCCTCTTGGGCACCTCCTTGCATTACTACAAGGTATGTAACATGCAACATGAATGTTGTTGAATTATTAGTTGAAGTTTCCTCATCCCGGAAGAATTGCCTCCTGGTCCATCAGGAGCCGGAACTCATGACTGCTGCTGAATCTGCCTCTTCCACAGAAAGGAGGAGCATACTTCTTCTGATCCTTAGTAATTAACATTTTGCTCTTTGAAATATGAAAATATGACATACTGTAAATTGTTGTGAAGTAAAGCCAGTAAGAAATTTCATATGAATTTGTAATATTACAAAATATCAGATAATGATACATGATGGGGAGAGGGTAGGGAGAAGGAGATGGAGAAATACAGTACTTCTGTGTATGCTGAACAAAGGTCCAAGGAGTTTAAAGATTTCTGTGGACTTTCAGGTAAAACTTTATAAGACACTTGCCTTCCCTCATCTTTCCTGTGATAAAGTATGTAAGTGATCTAAGTGTGATAACCTGTGGTTATTAGTCTTAGTATAACCAATGTAATCATGACAGGCCTAAATTAACTTTACTAATCACCAACTTTTCAGCATTAGAAAAATAACACACAATAAATGAAAATGTACTTTGTCAAAATAGTGCTTTTGAAATACTGAGCTTAGTACTTGTTCTAATGATTGTAGAAATCAAAATGTAGACCAATAAGGATACCTGAAACTTATCCATCATCCTTTCCTACAGCTGCAGTATTGGGTGAAAAATTGAACATAATCAGCCTGATCTTAAGGAGTTGCTCAAGTAGCCCACGCTTTCACTGTGTAAAAGAATGGATAAAGTTTACATGCCCAAATGTACTGCCACAGTTTCAGATAAAATGAAAGACTCTGTTACTAATCATTTCCAGGCACGATCACAGTAATGACATACACTCACATAGGTGCCATCTTCCCAGGTAATTTACAGCTAGGTCTCTGTCACTTTGTAGAACAGCCCACCAGTTTCATGCATGTGTACTGCAAATCAGCGTACACAGGGTATCTGCAGCTTCACTTTGGAGATGAATCCTGCTCTCCTTCCATAAATCTGGAAGAGCTTCTTCTGCATCGTTTTACATTTGTAGATAAGAATTTAGATCTTCTACTTTATCAGCAGGACAAAATACACTTCCTGACATCCATCTTCTGCAGGAAATGAATGAAAAAGTGCCTTCACTGTCACACACTCTTCTGGGAGCTGCTCTGAGCAAATCCTTCCAGGCCCACCGTTTCAGTCAGCATACGACACAAGAGAGAGCAATGCCTTTCAGCCTGCACCTCCTGTACTTGCCCCACAAACTGGCTCACCTCAGTTTTTGTTCTAGGGCCAGCAGAACTAGGCAAAGTGAGGAAAACATTGGTGAGGCATAATATGAAATTAGAGGCCGGAGGAAGATATCCACTCTCACCTTTTTTCTCTTTCCTCCCTTCACTTTTTCCTCACTCCTATGCCTGAAGTTCCGTACCAGTGCTCATCCAGTACAGCACAGTGGACCATCTCTCTCTTGCTGCCTTGTTGCCAGCTAACACATGTCCTTCTCTATGGCAAAAACTGTCAGGAGGAAGGGTACTTTCCCCACCCCCTGCACCCTGCCTGAGCAGAAGCTAGCATGCTCTGGGGGGGGGTTAACCCAAGAAAGGAGTTGGGATGGGATGGACATGGGGTGCAAGCTGGTGGACGAGCTGCACAGGAGTCTTTAAAAGGTAGGGCGTAGACAGGACTTTAAAAAGAAAGACTTTCCATGTCTCCCCCCACATCCCTTACATCCCTGTCTTGGCGTGGCTGCAATCCAGGGAGTCACTAAAAGCTGCTGAGAACACAGAGTGCAGAAGTGAGATTTGTATGTACACCTTCTTAGGTCTCATCCAGCAGGACTAGTTTTCTCTGTCTAAAAAGTTTGTTGCTCTTGTCTGTGTCCCAGTAAAATACAGTTGTAGAGTTGCAAAACTCTAGGCGTTTATAGAAGAAAAAAATACAGGTAGATCCTTTTCAGAATTCTGACTGACTCAGGTCATTATTCTAATAGACTTACAATTTTTTGATGCCTTCAATATCTTTGTACTTTTTACTGTTCTGCCTCTTTTGCTTTTTTTTTTTTTTTTTTTCATTTCTGTATTCCCAATCTAGTCTTCTAGCTGAGGAGATCTGCTCTCCACCAGCAATACCTTACTGTTCCATATGGGTGTAACCTTTGCAGCTTGATAAAAATTGTAGGTCTACAGGGATGGAGGACTGGGGAACCTCCCTTTTTACTCATGTTTATTAAGGGTATTGTTGTGGTTTAACCCCAACCTGCAGCTCAGCCCCACACAGCTGCTCACTCACTCCCCCCAGTGGGATGGGGGAGAGAATCAGAAGGGTAACAGCGAGAAAACTCACGGGTTGAGATAAAGACAGTTTAACAGGTAAATATGCAAGCAAAGCAAAACAAGGAATTCATTTGCCACTTTCCACGGGCAGGCAGGTGTTCAGCCACCTCCAGGAAAGCAGGGCTCCATCACACATAACGGTTATTGGGACGACAAACGCCATCACTCTGAACGTCCCCCCTTCCTCCTTCTTTCCCCAGCTTTTATTACTGAGGATGAAGCTATGTGGTGTGGGATATCCCTTTGGTCAGTTGGGGTCAGCTGTCCCAGCTGTGTCCCCTCCCAACTTCTTGTGCACCCCCAGCCTGCTCACGGGCAGAGCAGCGTGAGGAGCAGAGAAGGCCCCGATGCTGTGTAAGCACTGCTCAGCAATAACAAAAACATCCCTGTGTTATCAACACTGTTTTAGTCACAAATCCAAACCATAGCTCCATACAAGCTGCTATGAAGAAATTTAACTCTATCCCAGCAAAACACAGTATGGGTACCAAAGGCAGGTCCGCGCTAGCTCTTATTTTTGTGTAATTTATTACAGGCTTTAAGGCTTATCTACAGTCTGTACTCAATACATGTATTTTTCTTTTTTTAATAGCACATACCCTTCCAAATTTGTATTTCAGTCATGACTACAGTTCTGTTGGGTTTCTATAGTGCTCTATATAAACAGAAAGAGAACAAGGAAAAAAGAAGTGAGGCTACAGACCAGACATCCAGATAACATAGACAAAGGCAAGATCTTCAAGGCCACCTCTCTGCAAAGGATATTCTGCCTTTTCCACTGGCTTCTGCTAATGCTTCTGGGACCTTGACTCATGTACTCCAGGGCTGACCTTTTTATTGCAGACAGGATTAATATTTGCTGCTCCAGAGTTTCTTCCTCTCACCCAAGAGGGATTTTATATGACATTCAGCCAAAGAATCTGTCCAAAACTCAGGCCTTTTTTTCAGGTAGTATGACAAGTAACAACCACAATACTGAGTGTTGGTGATCAAATAGCATGCAATGGCATCCAGTAGTCCAACGCAAATTTGCAGTTTCCATTTATATACAATTTGTCAGTACCTTGCATCTCTCTGTTAGATATAGTTTTCTATCATCTGTTTATCTGATTAATATACTCTTTATATGTGAAGTAGGCACTCAGACTTCAGTCCTTTACAGTCCCATGTGATCAACTCATGCTGTATATCTTAAATTCTTTATTTTCATAGCTGGTCTGCACATCCTCATTGTATCAATACCATATATGTAGTGTGTACACCATATTAATGCTTTGAATGTACACATCTTGCTTGTTTAGTCAGTTACTCAACTGCTTATCAGTCATATGTGCAAGCACCCCAATACATCAATTGCATAGCAACAATAATTAGAATTCCTGTTTTTCAGGTTTTTTCAGTGTTGTTTCAGCTTGCAGTGAGACAAAAGCAATTGCAAAGCCGTTAACACACTAAAGGCAAAAGAACAAGACTATATTGATCCCAGAATTTTGGAAACTAAATTGCAGGTCTGGTATAAACTAACTATAAAAGGATAAAATTGGGAGCCTAATTGATCATGAATAAATTTAAGCTGAAAACAAGTAGGTGATATCCAGTCATGAAAGATGTGAGCTGTAGAATAGCTTTTCCATGGGTGTGGTCAGATTAAGAAAGATAATTATTTTTAAAATGGAGCTTGATAAATGTAGTTAACAGGATTACACAATGTAATTTATCATTAAATGTAATTGATAAATGTAGTTAACAGGATTACGCAATGCCACCCATAATGGCAGAAAATGAATTGACTCTGGAGGTGTCTCTCAGACCTATATTTTTACATAGATTCTGAAAAGACGAAACTTGATTAAATATACGCATATGATCAGAAAACAGCACATAGTCTTTGATCTGTCATGTTAACACTGGATGTCTCGGAACATAGATACTAAGTCATTATGACTTTTACTCAGAGATCACCTGCTTATCAGGCATTATGTCTTGCTGTTCTCAGATGTGCAAATGTTCATTTGTACCATGCGTTACTGCTTTCACATTACAAACTTTCCACTGTATCACACCATAGATTTCAAGCTCTTCAGAGCTTGAAGTGCACATAAAGTGCCTGGGAAAACGAGGCTTATATGTCTCTTGAGTTTTCTATGAGCACACTTCCAAGCAGATACCATAACTTACTGCCTTGATAAAAATGTTGCAGGTTATCCACACTATAATTGTCATATACACATACTTATTTTGATGAAAAAGTTACAACAGATTGTTTTTAAAATATCAATAAAACAAAAAAAAATACCAATAAGGAAAAAAATTAGGTCTCTATTTTGTACTTACTTTTATGCTGTTTCTAAACGCAAAGTGGAAATTCTGCTACTTCCTTCCATATATTTCTTAATGGCATTCCTAACACACCATTTAAAAGCTAACCCATCCTTTAAGAACCTGTTCTCATGAACTGGTAATTTTACAAACTGCTGGTGGGATCAACCAGCAACAAGCTATGGCAATATGGCCAAAAATTTCTTATAGATCCAGCTTCCTAAAGGTCAGTCCTGAAATCCAGGTGAACATGCACTTAAGGGTATCAGGACCAGATACAATATCATAACTATTTTTCAAATTATTATTTCTTGTGTTCTTTTGTAGCTCAAAAATTAAATACCATCCTAGTCTTGGGTCATCAGTCTGTGTGGCCTATTTAAATATGCACAGACATAACATTGAAAAATGTCACAATCTATTGCTATATATGTAATAAACCTTCAATATCATAAATTGAGGGATTTTACTGCTTACTTTCTAGATTGTGTTAGTTGCAGTAGTTTTCAGGCTTCCAACATTACTGGTTTTATGACTTCTAATTTCATGAAATATAAGCAGTGATAATGAAGAAATGAACTATTAGTTATATCTTCCTTCTGACGCTAATAGGGTGAAGATTTCACTGCTGATAAAGATATCCGGTCATGTAATATTTCATCCTGCTTCTACAGCAAGTGGTTACTGTACTTCCCTTGCACGAAGCAATAGTGACACCCAGTGTTAAAATCCTTGCGTTGACCAGAAGCGCCCTGCACATCCCTATGTTTCTCACTTACCATTCAATGCTGTCGTTTAAAATTTGTTCACTTCTTGCAGGCTACCAGAAAAAAAACAGTCTACTATCTTGAAAAATGGCCTAAAGCCTCCCTGGATATGTATATATTTGTATTTAAAAAGTCTTGCCTAGATTATTAAAAACAAGCTAATGCTTATTTATGGTACTTACACCATTCTCCTTTTGAAATGAGACCTTGATCAGACTGAATTTGTTTCACAGTTCAGAAATTGTAGCGGATGGTGTTTTGAGCGAAATGAGTTTCAACTTCAGATGGAAGAGTGAAAGCAATGGAAAGAATTTGGCATTCTCCAGCTCCTACAAATATTGCAAATGCTTGGGGAAGACCTACTTGATTGAAACAGCTAGATGACTAGACACAAATACATATGTTTAAGTAATAAAGATAATTGAAAAGGATGATGTTAATTAGGGTGTGGATAAAGGTTACATCTGGCCACAGCTGGTGAGTCCCCATCCTGCCCTGCCTGCCTTATGGGGACCCCCCGTGGTCCCTAGTGCCCTGGCCTCCACAGCACCCTGACAGCATCGTTGGCTTGTAACTTGCCTACTTATAATGTTCAAAAATTTTATTACATGGGGCAACTTCAGAAATATTACAATTTCTGATACACATTACGTCTGCTAACTCTTCTGTGAAAATGGCCCAGATGTACAAAATATTCCATTCTGAGATAACGGTGGCATAAAACCACCAAAACAAAGAGAGAGGAAAATAAAACCCAAGACAGACCAGTGATGCAAATGAAAACAATTGCTCACCACCAACCAACTGATGCTCAGCCAGTACCCAAGCAGTGCCCCCTCGCCAACCTCCCCCCTAGTCTTATTGCTGAGCATCATGTCATATGGTGTGGAATAGTCCTTCAGTCAGCTGGGGTCACCTGTCCCAGCTGTGTCCCCTCCCAGCTTCTTGTGCACCCCCAGCCTCTTCACTGGTGGGGTGGGGTGAGGAGCAGAAGAGGCCTTTGCTCTGTGTAAGCACTGCTCAGCAATAACGAAAACATCGCTGTATTATCAACACTGTTTTCAGCACAAATCCAAAACATAGCCCCATGTCTAGCTACTATGAAGAAATCTAACTCTATCCCAGCCAAAACCAGTACAATAGAGAAACACAGGATTTTGCAAAAGAAAGCACATGGCTACATAAGAGAATACTGCTAGGTAAAAAAATTATCTGCTGACACTCCGTACGTTACAGGGAGTCAGCTGTCCAAACATGAGATGCCATAGAGCAGCTGGTGCTCCCGCAGGCCATAGCTACGCCCTCCATCACACACCCAGCCTGATGCGGATGGCTCAGTCACCTGGCACATCTAAGAAAGTGTTACAACTATTTGCAGGCAGTTGAATCCCACCCTCTGAGACTGCATTTAGGTGACCTTTTCAAAGCATTTATCAGATGATCAAAAAAAATGATTCTACATATTAACAACAGAATTGGCTCAATCCTGATCCTGACATAGTGGTGAGATGAATTCAGTAAATTAAAATATGAATACAACAGATGGGCAGAGGAGGCAGAAAAAACAAGCAGCAGTAAGTAGAAATTAGAAGATACTTATTACTTTAAAAATTTGGTAAGGGAGGTTGAAATCATTAGGAGAAATCTCTGGTTTGCAAGGCTTAAAAGAGATTATGATGAAGTGTTACTGTCATAATCAGAAGCCACTGTACTGATTGAATTGCTGCTGGTTTTCAATCTGACATCTTCTAGAGCAAAAAATTACTAGCATATACAATTTATAGGAGTTAACATTTCCAAAGAGATTTCTCTAAAGAAGAATTCTGAGTGATCCAGAAAATTGAAAGATGTTAAAAACAAGAATTGGCCTTTTCACAGATAAAGAGAATAGATTTGTCTTAATGTAACACTATAGAAAAGAAACATTAACTACAAAACTGTATTTAATTCTGTACTGGAAAAAAAAGAAGTAATTGATGATTCTTATGATTTTTTTTGTGACTGTTCTGCCATCATTTGTCATCATGTCACAAATCTTTGTGCTATCTATAATTTTATTGACAGTGAATTTATGTTTTACCCCTGTTGTGAATTGACCCTGGCCAGCAATCATTCTTAACCAGTGTAATGAATATTTTAGGCAGTATTTTTAAAACCAGAGTTTCTTTTACTAGCTGAAGTAACTTGGAGAAGTTCAAGTCTAAGGCATCTACTATTGAAAAAATTTATACTAGATTAATTGAACAACTCATTACCTCTGATGGGATAACTTGTCCCTTTTTTGAATATTGCCATACCCTCAATGTTCTTTCAGTCTCCTAGAAGTTCTGCTTGTTCTATCTAGCCTTGAGGCAGGGGGCTTGGAGCACAGAAAAGCTTTTAAGAAAAACAAAAAAAGTCCCTCTCCCAACTTCTCCTATTCAAAGTCCTCAGAAGGCTGAGTAAGAAAACCATCCTTGATGATTAATAGTCTCAGAAGTAGTCTGTCATTTTCAGCTGAGATGAACTTACCATACTGGCTTTGAATTTTCGAATAGATTACCCATACACTGGGTAATCAGCATACACATTCAAGCATGCACCTGGAGATTCTTACTTTGCTGATTCAAATACAGTGTCTAGTTAATCACGTACTTTTCATGCATTTTACCCGACATATTTATACTGTGCTGCAGTTTTTAAGAGACGCCAAACAAATCATCATACAAGCATTCTTTTATGCACCCATAAGGAAATTCTCTAATTTTCTATGCTTGATCTACACTGAAGTTTGGCAGCATGGCCACATCAACTGCAAGAAGGGAGGTGGGGTGGGAGGGTGGTGAATGCTCTTTCCTTACTTAGAACCAGAAAACACTTAACTGGAATAGCAGAAAGGATTTGCTAGTATAGCTCTACTACAAATGGAGCATAACAAGTCCACAACTTTCACAGGTAAGTTCAGACTTGCAACATCTATGAATGAGCTATGAACACAGTCTCAGTTCCTAAACAGTGTTCACAACTGAGATAACAAAAAACCATAGAATCATAGAGTCATTTTGATTGGAAAAGAGCCTTAAGACCATCAAGTCCAACCACTAACCTAACACTACCAAGTCTACCGCTAAACCATGACCCTAAGTGCCACATCTACGTATCTTTTAAATACCTCCAGGGATGGTGACTCAACCACTTCCCTGGGCAGCCTGTTCCAGTGCCTGACAACCCTTTCAGTGAAGGAATTTTTCCGAATATCCAATCTAAACCTCCCCTGGCACAACTTGAGGCCATTTCTTCTTGTCCTATCACTTGCTACTTGGGAGAAGAGACCAACACCCACCTCACTGCAACCTCCTTTCAGGTAATTGCAGAGAGCGATAAGGTCTTCCCTCAGCCTCCTTTTCTCCAGGCTAAACAACCCCACTTCCCTCAGCCGCTCCTCATACGACTTGTGCTCTAGACCCTTCACCACCTTCATTGCCCTTCTCTGGACACGCTCCAGCTCCTCAATGTCTTTCTTGTAGGGAGGGGCCCAAAACTCAACACAGTATTGCAGGTGTGGCCTCACCAGGGCCGAGTACAGGGGGAAAATTCCCTACTCCTGCTGGCCACACGATTTCTGATACAAGCCAGGATGCCGTTGGCCTTCTTGGCCACCTGGGCACACTGCTGGCTCATATTCAGCTGGCTGTCGACCAACACCCCCAGGTCCTTTTCTGCCGGGCAGCTTTCCAGCCACTCCCCCCCAAGCCTGTAGCGTTGCCTGGGGTTGTTGTGACCCAAGCGCAGGACCCGGCACTTGGCCTTATTGAACCTCATACAATTGGCCTCGGCCCATCAATCCAGCCTCTCCAGATCCCTCTGTAGCACCTTTCTACCCTCAAGCAGATCAACACTCCCACCCAACCTGATGTCATCTGCAAACTTACTGAGGGTGCACTCGATCCCCTCGTCCAGATCGTTGATAAAGATGTTAAACAGAACTGGCCCCAATACTGAGCCCTGGGGAACACCACTTGTGACCAGCTGCCAACTGGATTTAACTCCATTCACCACAACTCTTTGGGCCCGGCCATCCACCCAGTTTTTTACCCAGCAAAGACTACATCCATCCAAGCCATGAGCAGCCAGTTTCTCCAGGAGGATGCTGTGCAAAACAGTGTCAAAGGCTTTACTAAAGTCTAGGTAGACAACATCCACAGCCTTTCCCTCATCCAGTAAGTGGGTGTCCTGTTTTTGGCTGGGATGGAGCTAATTTTCTTCCCAGTAGCTACTGTGTTTTGGATTTAGTATGGGATTTGGTATGTGAACAATGTTGATAACACTGATGTTATTAGTTGCTGCTAAGAGATCAAGGACTTTTTTCAGCTTCCCAGGTTTTGCTAACGTGCAGGTGCAAAAAGCTGGGAGGGGTATAGCCAGTATAGTTGACCCAATCTGGCCAAAGAGAGTATTCCATACCAGAGACATCATGCCCAGTATATAAGTGATGGCTGGCCAATGGGCTGGGGCCTTTTATTCGTTCATGCTTTCATTTGTTCGTTCATTCAGCTGTTTGTTCCCTCACTTGTTCTCTCTGGAACTTGCAGTTCCAAGATCGCTGCTGGGGAAACTGCCGTTCTGAGGTCGCTTCTCAGGATCATTCTGAGATCGCTCTCAGTTTTGCTCTGTGATCACTGCTCAGGGTCGGTTGTATTGGTCATTGGGTCATCAGGCAGTGACAAATTGTGCATTGTTCATTTTATATATTCTAGTATCATTATATTTTTATTATTAACATTATTAATATATAATATAGTTATCTTTTTCTTTGCTGTCCTGTTGAACTGTTTTTATCTCAACCCATAAGTTTTCCTTTCTTTCTGATTCTCCTTCCCACCCCACTGGGAAAGGGGAGTGGGGAGTGAGTGAGTGGCTGTCTGGCATTTGGTTACTGGCTGGGGTTAGACCGTAACAGTGGGTCACCTTGTCATAGAAGGAGATCAGGTTACTCAAGCAGAACTTCCCTTTCATAAACCCATGCTGACTGAGCCTGATCACCTGGTTGTCCCATGCATGCCATGTGATGGCTCTCAAGATGATCTGCTCCATAACCTTTCCTGGCACCAAGGTCAGACTGACAGGCCTGTAGTTCCCTGGATCCTGCTTACGGCCCTTCTTGTAGATGGGTGACACATTTGCCAGCCTCCAGTCAACTGGGACCTCACCGGTTAGCCAGGACTGCTGATAAATGATGGAATGTGGCTTGGTGAGCGCTGCTGCCAGCTGCCTCAGTACCCTTGGGTGGATCCCATCCGGCCCCATAGACTCGTGTGTGTAGCAGGTCGCTGACCATTTCCCCTTAGATTATGGGGGCTTCGTTCTGCTCCTCATCCCTGTCTTCCAGCCCAGGGGGGCTGGCTGCCCCAAGAACAACTGGTCTTACTGTTAAAGACCGAGGCAAAGAAGGCATTAAGTACCTCAGCCTTTTCCTCATCCTTTATCACTATGTTTCCCCCCGCATCCAATAAAGGATGGAGATTCTCCTTCACCTTCCTTTTGTTGCTAATATGTTTGTAGAAACATTTTTTATTGTCTTTTTATGGCAGTAGCCAGATTAAGTTCTAGTTGGACTTGGGCCCTTCTAATTTTCTCACTGCATAACCTCATGACATCCTTGCAGTCCTCCTGAGTTGCCTGCTCCTTCTTCCGAAGGTTATAGACTCTCCTTTTTTTCCTAAGTTCCAGCCACAGCTCTCTGTTCAGCCAGGCCGGTCTTCTTCCCCGCCGGCTTGTCTTTTGGCACACGGGGACGTCCTGCTCCTGCGCCTCAAAGATTTACTTCTTGAAGAATGTCCAGCCTTCCTGGACTCCTTTCCCCTTCAGGGCTGCCTCCCAAGGGACTCTGCCAACCAGGCTCGTAAGCAGGCCAAAGTCTGCCCTCCAGAAGTCCAAGGTAGCAGTTCTGCTGACCCCCCTCCTTACTTCTCCAAGAATTCGTGATCGCTATGCCCAAGACGGCCTCCAAGCATCACATCACCCAGAAGTCCTTCTCTGTTCACAAAAATATAAAGCCTGAGCTAAGATTATTTTTCTCTAAACATTATTGTCTCAGTTTCTCACTCCTGCTCAGTGGACGGTTAAACCTCATTTCTCGTATCTGATGCTGGAGCAGACAAATCACATGTGCTACACTGAATCAGCAGAAGTTGTTCTGCAGATATTTATTGTTCTAATACCTGCCAATAAAACTGTCAGTGGAACAGCTCTGCCATCATCTGTAGGGTCAAAATCTTGTTACCAGCTAAGTGACAGAGCACTAAAGGAATAAGTAGCATATGAAAACTGACCATTTATCATCTTAGTTGTCTTTCTTTCATTCTGCAGTCTTTATAGCAACAAAAAACCCCTCAGGAATAGTGTCCCAAAGAACAAATTTAAGGATTGAGCTTTAGTTATCAGGAGAAAAGTGACAAGAATTAGGTACGAAAATTATCTGAAGGTGAAATTGCTTAGGAAAGAGGAGATGAGACGTGTCCTTGTCTATGTTCTGTACAAGTCAACTTATTTCAACAGGAGGTAGCAGAGATGGATCATGTCAAGGTAAATATTAGAGGAATGGGAAAAATTCCACGTATGAGAGATATGTGTATGCATAGCGTGTATATATCTCAAAATAACAGGGCAATATATATCAGACTATCAGACATGAAAGTGACATATGGAAGTTGGGCACCTTCGCCAGCATTTCTGCAGGAAATACTAGTATGTGATCATGTAAGTAAAGACCATGTCACAAAGACTGCTTGGAAGCTGCGCAGCCAGATTTAAAGATGAGATTTATTTTGAATATTTGACATTGCAAGCATTTATTCTTAATGTCGGTTGGTTTGAAGGCTTGACTTGGACTGTCATCTTCTTTTAATGTTGTCTTTGTTTGTTCTTATTGAAATGTATTTTTGAAATCTGAGGGAGGAAAAGACCTTGCCAAATTTTTGCCAAAATTTGCTGCAGTTTATATTGATGGATTTCAGCAAGTTATAAATTCAGATAAAATATTCTATTACTTTACTTTTATCCAACGGTGTATTTAGTATTTTTCTCATAGCAAACATATTTTTACTGAGCTGTTAAAGACTAATAATACAGGTAACAAACAAAAATAATAGCATCACGAGTATTTTAATCCTAACATAACTTATTTATGGGCAAAAGATTAAAGGATCTGGTTCACAGTATATAATACTGTGCATTTCTTCTGCTGCCCTTTGTTATTTACAGTAGTACTGCACCATATATACTGTAGCTATAACTTGCCTTCTCCCTCTCCAAAAACCTTTTACTAAAGACAAAATTCCACATGTATTTAAACCTATGTATCTAAGTCAATTCACATCAATAATTTAGAACTGAATGCTGAAACATGCAAATGAATTTTGCTGGGCATTGAGGAGAGTCTTGAAGCACTACGGCCCGTATTTGCAAAGATTTATACACAGTGCACACCT
Organism: Phoenicopterus ruber ruber; assembly: GCA_009819775.1. NCBI lineage: Eukaryota > Metazoa > Chordata > Aves > Phoenicopteriformes > Phoenicopteridae > Phoenicopterus > Phoenicopterus ruber. The sequence goes on along the minus strand of CM020246.1, from coordinate 61,938,471 downwards.
GCAGCGAAGCACAACACGCTGCAGTTAGAGGTGAGCGTCCCCAGGAGCAGGGCGTAGGGGGACGGAGGCCCCATACGAGCCCTGGTTGTGGCCAAGCAATGATTTAAAACGGCAGAAACCAGGTATTTGCTGGAGCATGTTGGTGGGAAGGCGGCGCTGACAGAGAAAACTTGGAGGAACGCTTCTGGTGGTCTCAAAGCTTGCGTTCCTCTGCCGCTGCAAAAGCCCGGCCGCGGTCCTGCACAGCTGCGTGCAAGCTGACACCAGTGGGCAGGAGCCCCCTCACCTCTCCCTACAAATTGTGACCAAAAGAACTTTATTTCAGGTATTCAAAAATATGTCTGTATTATATACATACTATGTACGTAATAATATATTCACATACGCATTGTGCTTATATACTGGCTCCACTCTATACATCTGTATTTACACAGTGCATTTAAACAATGCACATACACCGCACATGTGGACGCACACCGTGAACGCGCACACCCCCACGCGCACCGTGTGTCGGTGTGGGTGTGGGAGCGGGGCGGCCGGCGCCGGCCGGGGAGCCGTTACCGGCGCGCGGAGCCGTTACCGGCGCCGCCGCAGCTCCCTGACGAGCCGCTCCCAGGGGAGGCCGCCGGGGCCGCCGCAGCCGCCGGGCGCCGCGACGCCGCTCACCGCCGTTGGCTGCTCCCAGCCCGGCCGCTGGCGGCAGCACCGCCGGGCGGCGGCCAGGCCGCGGAGCGCCGCCCCCGAGGGAAGTCGGGGCGGCGGTAGCGGAAGCTTCTCCCTCCCGGCGCCGCGTCCCGGAACCAGCCCTGCCGCCGCCGCCGCGTCTTGTCCTTTCCTGGCCCGGCCCCGCCACCTGCCGCCCCCGCCGGCAGCATGACAGCGCCCGCCGCCGCCTCCCGCAGGTGACACCCCGCGGGCCCTTCCGCCTCTGCCGCCTCCTATATGGGCCACCTGCTCTCGAGGGAGGCAAGCAGCCTGAGCCGGGACCGCCGCTGCCGCCGGGGGAGGAAGGTGCCGCCGCGCAGCCGGAGCTGCTTCCTGCGCGGGCCCTGCATGCTCTGCTTCATCGTGCACAGCGCCAGCCCGCCCGCCCCGGAGCAGCCCCTGCCCGCCGGGGACCCCCTGTTGTCGCCGCCGCCCTACGCGGCCCTCGCCACTGCGGAGCAGCGCGCCGCCCGCCGCCTCCTCCGCCTGCCGTCCGCCGCCTGGGAGCCGCGGGGCCGCTGCCAGCGCCTCCTCCTCTCGGGCCTGCTGCCCTCGCCGGTGCGGGGCCTCCTGAGGCCGGCCAGGCCGCCCAGCGAGGTCGCCTCCGAGATGGTGTGCAAGCGCAAGGGGGCCGGCCTGCCCGCCTGCCCGCCCTGCAAGCAGCCGCGCTGCGCGGCCGCCGCCGCGGCGGAGCCCGAGGCCGCCGCCTGCCAGTGCCCGGGGGAGGCGCAGCTCTGCGCCCTGCCTGCCGCCGACGGCTGCGCGGCGGGCGGTGGAGGTGCGCCGGCCGGGGACAGCGGAGGCGGGGGCCAGCCCGCCTCGCCACCGCCGCCCCCCGCGCCGGAGGAGGAGGGAGAGAAAGAGAAGGAGAGGGGCTGCGAGGAGCCGCTGGAGCACCCTGGCGACTGCTGCCGAGAGCTGCTGCCGGCCCCGGACATTAACCAGCTGCCGCCCTCCATCCTCCTCAAGGTGTGTTGGGGCGGGAGGGCGGGCGGGTCTACTGCCTCCAGGCGGGGAGGGGGGCCGGGGCCGGGCCTGCCCCCTGGGAGGCCGCGGGGGTGCCGGTGCGCCTGGGCGGGCTCGGTGACATGTGGGAGCCGGAGGCGGTGCGGCCGAGACGGCCGGCCCTGCCCTGAGGGGCCCCGCCACCTCTGGCCCGGGGCCCCGCGTCGCCTCCCCCGCCGCCACCTGCGGTGGCTGCCGGGCCGGGGGCGGGCGGGGCGGCCCGCCGGGAGGCGAGGTGGCCCAGCCACGGCGGGTGCCCGAGCCGCCGACCTCGCTCACCTGGCGTTAGGGAGATAAATAGGGTCGTGGGTGTGGTTTTTGGTTTTGCTTGGGTATTTTTGTCTGCTTTGTTTTGGTTTGGTTTGTCGTTGTAAATGGCATTGTGAGTCATTAGCTGGAGGTGAAGACAGACAAAACTGCTCCAGAAGTTGCCCGTAAATATTTTGACTCATACCTGTTAACTAAGTAATGTGTCCTTCGCTGGTAGCTTCTTACTTGTATCACTGATGGAGTACTCAGCAAGGGAGACAACCACTGTATTTAGTGCTTCTGCGTAGGTCAGAACTACATAGATAAGTTTTCAATGTTGATTGGGAAAAAATTTGTATTACTGGATATTTTGAGTCAATTTTGGCTTTATTCACAGTCAGCCTGAGTATTTGTAGCCCTCTTGAATTCCACACTTTCATAACCTCTTACTCTGTATCTTCAAAGAACAGTCTCACTTTATTTCCTGTCGTTTTTGCTGTCTTCTGGTTCCTTTAGTACTGTTCTCTTTTGAGAACTACTTTTCATTTTTAAGGTACTCAGTTGATCTAGTCAGTATACTGACTTTCTTCAGCTACACCTTATCTAAAAAGATGAGTCTGGCTGGAACTGAAGCCTGTGATGTTTTCCATAGTTTGATGTGAGTGTGTCATTAAATTTGGGGGAATAGCGTTTCAGTATTACAGCAGTTTACTTCGGGGTCAGGTGGCTAAGCTTAAAGCAGGGCATGATAATGGAGGAGCGTGAAACAGATAACTCTTCCTTTTCTTGGTATACTGCTAGTTGTGCAACCCCAATGTAGAAAGTACTTCCTTTACTCTCTTGTTGTCAAACAATAGCAATCTATTTATCTGTCTGTCTTCCACATAAAATTAATTCTGAGGAGTTTTGGGTTGGTTTGGGGTTTTTTGGTTTTGGGTTTTTTTTTTTTTTTTAAGGTACATGTGAATCTGTTAGTAAGGGTACAGCATGTTTCATAGATGCACTATTCAAATTCCTTTTTGGAAAGTACTTAAAACTCATGAACTATCATATCTGAATTAATATCTTCTGTGATTGCAGAATTGAAACTTTGTTTTGTTCTTCCAAAAAATAATCCGTTTGCCACTATTATTGGAAGATAATTTTTTCTTTGATACTCTTGTTTTATGATTTGAAAGCAAACTGACTTGATTAGTATGGCTTAAACACTTTTTCTGATCAATGGTATGAGTACTTTTCTGTGGTTACTTTAGTACTGTTTCACTTTTTCAAAAATATCAATCTCTGCCATAAATCAGTTCTTTTAATAGTGAAGGTATGTCATGCCCATCTCGCCTGTGGACTAGTTTAAATGTTTTTTCCATATGGTTTTCTATTTTATATTGACACAGTGCCTCATTTGTATCTGTACTTTCAAGGGTTTTTTTTGACATGTTTCCCACCTCCCCCAATGATTCTGTCTCTGTAGTCTTCCTGTAGTCCAGCTCGTTCTGCAATGTTTTTGAAAAATCCCGCCCTTTAATTCCAGCAGCTGGAACCAACCTACTCACCTGTTGTGGTTTGTTTTTTTTTTTTTTTATTATTATTATGCCCCACTTTTCCCCCCCTCCCCTTTGCCCTTCAGTCCTTACCTAGACTTGTTTTGTGATTTTTTTGGAGGGTTTTTTTGGCTGCTTCCATAGCATCCTATTCAGTTATGGGACTTTTAACTTCAGATTTCTGACTAGGTGTCTTGTTAACTGTATTATACAGGTGTCTAAAGGCCTTCATGTGCTGGGTTTTGATACAGATAGAATATCCCAAATATAATCCTTTCTCCAAAGATGCCTTTTTGTTATGAGAGGGTGGGAGACAAATATACCCAAAGTCTTTACTAAACTTTTCACAGTAGGTAGTGGAGACACAAACCTTAATACAAGAACACAAAAGATTCCATCCTCAGAAGTCTCAGGAGCCAGATCTTGGTGTGTTTTTTTTGTTTGGTGGTTTTTTTTTTTTTTGATGTTTCCTTCCTTTGATTCCCATCTCTGTAACCTCCTGATGCAGTGGTGCTAGCACAGGAGTAGCTGTCACCCATGTCTGTATGTGGGCTGGAGACAAGCCCAAAGAAATGTTGTAGGAACTTAGAGGTGGCTGCCATGGGCTGCTCAGGTGCTGTTCTGTTGTTAACCAGTTGTTAGGTCTCCCCGAAGTGAAGGATACGCAGCTGGATGGAAGGGATTGTCAGACTGAACTTGTCCTGCAGGCCATTGGATGGGCCCTACTGAATTGGGAAGTTCATAGTGCAATGTGCCAGTTAATCCTGTTCCTCTGGCTGGGGAAGAGGTCTCTTCATCAGTATGGGGGGAATAAACGAACTGCAGATCCACAGATCAAACAAGCTTGTAGGTTGTTCTGCTTTTCATTTGGTCACTGAAACCTGTATCAGAAAAAAGTCTTATACAGTGGGCAAAATTTCATCTTTAAACTTTGTAGATAAGGGTGATTACCTTTGACTAAAGGGTAATTTAAATCCATTCTCTTTAAAATCTGAGGGGAACTTAAGGCATTATAGATCAGTCAACACGACTGTACCTTAGATGGATGTGTGAATGAAAAAAGTAAGGGAGCTGTTTGTAAGCATGCACTGCAGAAGATTACAAAATCTTGTGCTATGTATCACTACATTTTCAAAACTTTGTGCTATATGTAACAAATCTGTACCTGTTGCAATTTCACTGCTATTTATTTCTGGAAAGCAGAAATAAATCTTCCTGTTGTACCTGCTACCTCTTTGCAGTACTGCTGTTTAATCAAAAAAGTTAACTGGTGTAAAATGGTCTGCAGACTGAGTAAACTTAGTAATGCTGATTCAAACACTTCAGATTTCCTTTTGAGCTGTATTAACAGGAACTGTGCATGTAGAACATGGAAAGGAAGTTCTCTGCTGTGCTTGGTGCTTTTAAAGCCTCTGCTAGAGTACTGCATTAGGTTGTGGGAACTGGGGTCTCCTTAAAAAAACGCACAGACAAATTGGAGAGGCATCAAAGGAGAGCTAGAGGTCATGGAAACATGGCCTGTGGTGGTAGTTGGAAGATTCTATTTAAACTGAATGACACTTCTGTTCAAAAAGAAGGCTGAGATGCACTCTTTTGTTACAAGAAAATTGATGAAAAGTTCAACTGTGTTCCTGTCCTTTGTCAAATAAAAAGAAATAATAAGCTTAATTTGATGTGAGGGAAGTTGAAGCAAGATACTTGGAAAATGACACAGTGTGAGAACATAGTCGTGGCAAAGGTGTTTTCCTGTCTCTGAGGTTGTCTGAGGAGTTGGGATTTTTATTTATTAATTCTTTTTTTAACAACAAGGGGGGATGTCCTTATCAGGGATGTTCTAGGTGTGCTTGAACTTCCTTCAAAACAGAGAAGAGTCTAGAATAGATGACCTTCTTGATGGCTTCTCAGTTTGCTGCTTTTATTTTTATAAAGCATGAACACATGCTACTTTGCAGCAGAGACCCTGTCAGTTTTAGCTTAGAGCTCATGCACTATAAAGGGATGGTAAGTGTGTGTGTATTTTATTTAACTGAAGGTTTTCATAAATATATTATTATTATTTGAGGCACTGTTGGCTCCTCTTCTTGCATCTTTACTTATCTATTTTTACTTATTTTTCTCATTCTTCCCTTGCTGTAATAACTTACATGTTTGCTTTCAGTAATGTTGATACTAAATGCAGTGCTGCTAGCACTGCATTTAAGAGTATCTGAGTGATATGAGGTGGGTTTAATAGACCAGAACTAGACCTCTGTTTTTGCCTTCTGACTTTTGAATGCTGGCATTTATTTTTAATAAACTTTATACCTGAAAAGACAGGATATACGTACTATAGTTACACTGTCATTTCTTTTTTCTGGTCTAGTCAGGAGACGGAGGCATCAAAATACATCATCTGGATTAGACTTCATCCACAAGTCATGGAGTCACGGTTGTAATGCCATCTTCTATCCTTCTTATGCTGGTGTTCCCATCAGTTTATCCTGTCTAGACTTTGTGTCAAGCCTTACTTTTAGCTATAGCACTGAGAAAAATTGAAAGGGTTTTGAAAGTTTGTGGCTGATGCAGGGAGGTAAATGTTCTTTTCTTTCATTTTTAATTATTCTGTTGAACTCCTTTTTCTCTAGCAATGGACAGCACAGCAACATCGATTTTTTTTTTTTTTTTTTTTTTTTTTTTTTTTTTTTCCATGAAGCTCACTGTCATCCTGTAATTGCAGTAGGGAAATGAACCAGCTTTAATTTCACTGTGCTGTTGCTGAGCTTCTGGAAGCACAGCTGAGAGGCAAAGTTGTGAAGGAGAGGCGTGCCAGTAGACTAGCAACAAAAGCAAAATACGGACATTACTTCAATGATAAAATTGTGAAAGAGATCCTGGTATATTTTGTGATTTGTTGCAGAATTACAAAAATAAATAAGTATTTTGCTTTCCATAGCTGTGTGTGAAAAGGTGGCTTTCCTGTAAGCTTGTAGGTTTCCACATTACAGAATGAGTTATGTGATGGAGGAGACAAATGTCTTGGAATGAAATTTCTGCTTTTCATGAAGGCGGCAGATAGGTGCCTTGACACTCACCCTCCATGGCGGATAAAACTTTTCCTAGTGTTTTTAAATGTGGCTTGGCTTACTCTATGTCCCTAAAACTATGTAATTATTGCATGGAGAAAACTAATAGATTACAAGTTGTGCAGTGTTTGAATGCAAAATAAATTAAATGTAACTCTTGCTTTGATTTCCTATTCATTTCTTTGTTTCTTTTGTTCAGGGTGCCTGACCTATGTTTGATCTTTCACAGATTTTTGGTATGTTTTAGTGTTTCCATTTTTAAACTGTTGTGGTGATTCAGAAGCAGCACAGGTATCTTTTAGTGAGGACAATTGGGTGGTTGGGAGTAAGACTTTATCAGCCCCTTCAAGTAAAGATACTCTGTTTATTCGTCAGAACACTTCCTTTCATTAGTAGGAAAGGTATGGTATCAGCGTCTCCTGTCATTTCTTACAGACAGAAACTGGAGTTGTGTTTTGCATTACAGCTAAGGCAATCTGTTAGCAAGTGGCTGTTAAGGGCAGTGTCTGTCTCCCTTTTGTAACCTCTGGCTGCATGTTACTGCTGCTAGCTTTGTGCTCTGTAGCGTGACTATGCAATTGCAGAGTGAGTTGATTCAGCTGGCTTCTTTGACACCAGTCTAACGTTGCAAAACTTTTCCTCGGGATCAGCTGCCTGAGAAGACTTTCTCTGGGTAGTCACTAAATCCAGTGCAAAAATTCAGGTAACCAGGAGTAGGGGACCAGTAAACTGTTCCTACTAATGGCAGCTTGCCATAAGAATCCTGGCTGTGATGTGAAATCACACCATCACTTTTCCTGGCTGATGCATTTTTGTTAATCACAAGAGCATTTTCAACTTGATTCCCTTTATGCATGTACCGAGGCTCCTTTCAGAGGTGTTTGCCGTGAGTGCTTGTATCTTTTTCGTATACGCAGGTGCTCACAAATCATTCATGTTTCCCTTATTCACTTGAGGTTATGTGTGGATAAAGTGATGAAACCTCTTAAAAACTAAGCTAATATTTCTCTGTCCTTTGTTTGTCTTCTGTTGATAGGTGATTCTTTAATTTTCTGAAATAGAATGAGACAACCTTTCATAAACACAAAACCACTGGAAGCCTAACTTCTGTATGCCTGCAATTAAGAAATACTGTGTTTAACAGTTCAGAATGAAATGTCATGTACTAAGCATGTTCCTTTTATTAAATGGTACTTTAGAATTATTTTTGCTAATGTGTTGTGGTTTAACCCCAAATTGTAACCCAATACCACGCAGCTGCTTGCTCACTCCCCCCTTCCCCTCTGGGGTGGGGAGGAAAATTGGAGAGAAAGGAAAACTGGTGGGTCAAGGTAAAAGCAGCTCACCAGGACAGCAAAGGAAAAATATAACAATATATTAATAATGATAATAATATATATAAGGATAATAGAATATATAAAACAAACAATACACAATTTCTCACCACCCGACGACCGATACAGCCTGTCCTGAGCAGCAGGCAGGGAGCAGGGGTATCCCCCCCCAGCCACCTGAGAACGGCAAGTTCCAGAGAGAGCAGGCGAGGGAACAAACAGCCAAACGAACGAAAAACAAAAAGGAAAAATCAGGGAAACAAAAAGCAACCTGAAGGGAAGCTTAAGGATTAAGGCAAGTCAAGGGTCAAAAAGCCTAGTGGCCCACCGGCCGACCCTCACTTACACTGGGCATGACGTCTATGGTATGGAATACTCTCTTTGGCCAATTTGGATCAACTATTCTGGCTCTACCTCTCCCAAGTTTTTGCACCTGCACATTAGCAAAACCTGGAAAACTGCAAAATGTCCTTGGTTGTTCAGCAGCAACCAGCAACATCAGTGTGCTATCACCATTCTTCACACACTAAATCCAAAACACAAGAGCTGCTGAAGACAAAACTAGCTCCGTCCTGGCCTAAACCAGGACATAATGAAACTTCAATTAATTGCTGAAAAAAATTTGCACCCAGTTGATGAAACAAATGAGTGGTTTTCCAAGAATGAATGTATCAAGTTCATTAGGCACTGTAAAATGTTTGAGTTTACATTTTAATGTTCTTTATAAGTACTGTTGTTGTTAATACCATGAACTTTTTGGTCTCAATGAGACGTAATGTAATGAAAACAATTTCGTAGATATCTCTTCCTCCTGGATACAAAAGATTTTTATTGAGAAAAGAAGGCTTCATTCACAGAAATCTTTATTCTTCTAGTTAGATTGAAAGGTCTTTCAAATGAAAACAATGGACAGAAATAGGGGATGCATGGATTCACCTTTTATAATCTCTCTTCTGTCCTGGGGCCTATAGTCTATATTTTGTTCATGTTCATAAAGCTGTAACTTGTTCTTAAAGTTAGTAGTATCTTTAAAGAATGGTATTAGCAATCAACTGAATTTTCTTGCCTCTGTTCCTGAGGCAAAAGCCTCTTAAGTCTGTGCGATCGATAATTCTAACTCCTTGATTGTAGTTTTTAAAAATGTTTTATTTTTTGAATTAGGATTGTCTTTTGATAAGTTAAAATTCTTTATTGAATTATGCTTATGTTTACTTCATATTTGATTTGTGTGATTTGAATTCTTGATTTTGGAAAACTTGATGCTGAGGGTATTGTGTCAGCAAACACATGCACAATTTTCTAGTACTGTACTTTGTTGTAGTAATATTCATGGTTTCCTTTGATTAGAAGTGCAGTTAGGCATCTCCTTCACTTGATTGAACTTTGAGGAACTTGGTTTAAGGCCAAAATTATTGAATATTTACAGATAAACTAATTAAGCTTAATACATGGATTTATGATATTTAAATCTTATCATTAATCTTTTAAGAAAAGATGTTTATAGGGTGTTAGTTGTGTTGTGTCGTCCCCCCCCGCCCCCTTCCTGCTGACATTTAGCACAGAAGTTCAAAGTAGTCCTTTTTGGATACACAGCTTGAAATATCTAGCATACATTTAATGGAGAAACAGTAGGGAAGTGTTAAGGGTGTAATGTCTGAGGCCCATCACATAGGGACTTGGTGGTAAAGGATATGATTACATAGAACTTTTATTTCTAGCTTTTCTGGTTGGACCCTTCAATAATACTAGTCAGCAGCTTCTTCGTCCCTTTCCCATCCATTGTCTTACAAAATATTTATTCCAGAAAGTGGAAGAAACCCCCCAAACTTGGACAGGTACTGTTTTTTGACAGTCTGAAGTGTGCTATGCAAGCACTTCATTTGGCTGGATTAAAATCAATCAAACCATCCTCTGATACAGAATTGTGGATTGCCACAGGTGTATGCAAACATGCTGAAGATAGTACTGTGGGATTAGTTGTGTTTTGTTGCTTAAAGGTAAAACAACTTGTTTGCATGGACTTTCTCCTGTAAAGGATTTGTATGGTTGTATCTATCAAGGACATAAAATTGGACCGTTTGAGTTGAGTTCAGCAGATTGAATGTAGTCTGACTGAAAGCCAGCTATATCTGTTAGTTGACTTTTGCTGTCCTTGGCATTGCACTTTTGGATTTTGTTTTCGCTGTGGTCTTTAGTGAGTCTGTGTGAACACTTACTGCGAAGCAGGAGCTTGACGTTCAAGAACAGACTGTATCTGGAAGGTATGATAAGGCCATCAGTGGTAACAGTATGGGTGTTGATCCTTAAATAGGATGTAGCTTGGAGGCCCAGAAAGTCTTTTCCATCCATTGAAGGGGAATAAAAAACCACTAATCTGAACTATCAATTGAAAGCTTGAAGCAGGAGGCACTGACATCTGTTTTAGGGACTTGAGCTGAAAGAGGGTGAGTTGAGAGAGAGCAAGAACACCAGTACGTTTTTTTTGTTTGCTTGTTTTGTAGAACTCTGCTTCCTCTGCCCCTGCCTCTTGCCAACAGAGGGAAAAAAAAAAGTGTGAAATACATCTAGAAAATACTATTAAACTTGTATTTTTTTTCTTTTGAGAGTGCTGAAGGATATTTCAGTCTCTCTAGTGCTTTGAAGGGGGATTAGACGGGGAGTTGAGGGGGGGGAAGTGAGTATTGGACATGCAGGTGTACATGCTTGTGTACAATTTTCAGGAATTAAATGTGCTAACTAGTGGACCCGCTGCCCCCAGAAAGTTATCTATCATAAGCAGGAGTTAAATGAACAGGCTAGAGGGTAGGAATGGTTTTAGCTTTCAGCTGTATTTATACAACCTTGGGAATTAGAAAACAGTTTAACTCAGAACAATTAAGCTGCCACAGTATCAGTATGTATCTAGAGAATGAAACTAAATTAAAGGGTGGTGAAGGTCATCGAAGTGAGTTGTAACATATTATGCATTAATGTAGTATTTAACCAGCAGCTCAGATAATCCCTTAATATAAGGATGATGTGCCACCAAACTGGAATATGTATAGGCTTTGCTAGTAAATTGCATTTAGTATAATTCAATACATTTTCTTTCAACAACTGCAAGTTCTGAGCAGAAACAGATGTTTTACATGGCGTTATTCAGAATCCTTTTATAGCTGGAACTTTTGTAGCTACTGCAGACAACAAAACCGGCAAGGCCTTGTCTTTGAACATGTACTGCTTGTCTAACTTCTGTGGCTACTCCTGTCCATACTGGAGCTTCTGCAATGACTTTGTCAGTAGCTGCTTTTCCCCCTGGTGGCTTCACTCTGGTGATCGTTTCTCAAGAAGTCAATTCGCAACACCTATACGCTCCTTACTTGTCTCTGCAGCTAGAGTTAAGTACAGCATGGACTAAAACGTCACTGCAAATGCTTTCAGACATGTCTTCCAGAATAATATTGTCTGTGCAGAAATACCATTTGTGTCAAGTACTGACTCAAACTTGCTGCTTTTTTATTTTGGCATTGCTACTGCTGTGTCTCATGCAGTAGCAAAGCAGTAGCAGTAGGTCTTCTGTGATTAGTGATGGCTTTCAGCTTTTGGTAGGATGGTAGTTGGAATAAAAAATTATTTAAGGGCTTTGATATGCACGGTGGCAGCTGGATTAGCAACAGTCTTTCCTGACCTGTATTTGATATGTTCTTGTTTTAACAACTGCAAGCTCTTGTTTCTCAAAGTGAAGGTGGTATTTCCACAAGTAAGCATATTTAGTTCCCACTGTAGCAAAGTTTAATTAAAGTATTTTATAATGCCAACCTCAGCATCCCTTCTTAGTATTAACTGGAGTCAGTCTGATGTCTGTCTAAATAGAACGTGGATCATATTGCCTTGTTCTCTTCTGAGGTTTTTATAACTGTTAAAAGATTCGGTCTTCTGTTTCATACTGGTAGTAGAAACTCAAGTTTCCTACTGCTTTTAGTAACTTAGAATTGCTGAGAATCATCAGACTGTTGACTTTTTCTAATGCTTAGAATTACACTTTTGCAGTAGGAAGGTCAGATGCCAAATTACCACTTACTATTTAGTGCTTTTTTCCTGCTTGACTGGGGGTGATGGTATTTTTTGGGTGCTGATCACAGCCACCTCCTTGCTCTGCACATGGATTCACCAGTACAGACAAAGAACTGCAGGGAGGAAGCAGGCATTGATTCTTTCGTCTGCACTTCTATCTGCCCATGTTCAGTTGGTTCCCTAATAAGAAACATCCACTGACTCTGGTAATGCTCAAGCAAAGGCCTGCAGGAAAACAGGGTTCACGCACAATACTTCAGCACTGCAAGGGTCTTACATAAGAGGTTGAGTTTTTCATAGCTAAAGAGGAAGATGGGAGTGATAAATCTTGCAAGCATTTACAGAAGGTGGTGAATTTGATTTTTTTTTTTTTTTACTCCCCCCCCCCCCCCCCCCCTTAGATTTTGCAGATCTTTCGGGAATAGTCAACCAACTCCCCTTTGCCAAGGGGTCTTATAGGGATATACATATCTAAGACTGCTAAGCTAAGTTATCCCCTAGAACAAGGGGGCAGTAATGATTGTTATTGTTGACAATTGTCTGGTTTGTTCTAAAGACCACCAATGATGGAAATTTTATAAGTTACCAGGTATTATATTCCAATGCTTCATTATCCTTAGTTTGAAACTAATTGTCCTACCCACCACAAAGAAGATGAAAGTGGTGCTCTTTCTAGTTTGTTTACCCCCTTTGCCCTCCCTTTTCCTTGGTTAAACAGTCGTAGTCTTCTCTTTGAATGTTTTCATGTTTTCTAAACCTCAGTGCTTTCCTGTGGACATGCTCTAATATTTCCAGGTTTTCTTGAGCACATTGCCTGAGATTGGCAATAGTGCTTCTACTTAGTACTTGATGTCCTCATCAGTTGAGTGGGAGGACTGTTTCATGTTTTGTAGTCTGTATTCCTGTGTAAGTATCTTAATGCTGTGATTGCCTTTTTTCATTATAGGATGATATGTAGATTAAAGTTCATTTGTGGTTACACAGTACCTTCGTATGTAACTCTTGTCAGACCTTCTTTTTATATTTATTAACAACAGTACTTCTGAGGAAGGGATGAATATAATAAATGTAATAGCAATTTATGAGCCTGCCGTAAAGTCACAGTTCATTCTTTTTTTGCAGGCTGCTATAGTGCTCAAAACCTTGGGGTATAAAATGCTAATTCTGTGCTTAGTTTCCTTGTATAATACTGATTTGCTCTGTTGATCTGCTCCACCATCCCATGCCCCCTTCCCACAAGACGGATGTTTTAGTACCTTTATGACTCTTCTTTTCAATTCAGTTAAAAACTAAAAGGAAAGTTTTTTTCTGTCTGAATCAGAACGGGAATGAAAACACCTTTTAAGTGGCTTGCAAATAACATTGAGCTAATATTTGTATTTGTAATTCTTTAGGTATGCCATCTCAGAAACACATTTGAAATTTGGTCTAAGAAATGGGTGCTTAAGTATGATATGGTCTGTTGTTGGTTGTGCTAATGTGACTCCTTAATATTGTCAGCTGTTGTGGGATGCAGGTTTTTTGTTATTGTCCTTGACTAATCAAGTTGGGGGCATGTTCTAGAATCGTGTGTTGCAATGCATGCTAATACTTTTCTGTCTTGTACAAGATGGGTTAGTAATAAAATATTTTTGTCTCTAAAATATGATTACTTCTGACAAATAATATTTTTCTTCCCTTTCTTTCCAGATATTTTCCAATTTATCCCTGAATGAGCGTTGCCTTTCAGCATCATTAGTCTGTAAATATTGGCGTGACCTCTGTTTAGATTTTCAGTTTTGGAAGCAACTGGATCTCAGTAGTCGTCAACAGGTATGAAGGAGAAATTTTGTTTTGATGATTCAGAATTTGTTCTCAGAACTTGTACTCGTGACCAAAGGTAAACAAAAGAATCCCATAAAATGGTGATGTCTGGGCTTTCAGGGATTTTTTTTCTACTAGAGGCTGAAAATGTCTGGACTCTAAAATTAACTCCTTTGAATGTAGCTTCTTTTGACCGAGATCAGTTGTTAAAACAGCGTGAGGACAAATGCTATTTGAAATGAATTGTAGGTTACCTGTCTCAGGTCTGCATCAGGTGGTGGTAGTTCCATTCGTAAGAACTATCACATCTCATACTGGAAGACGTACGTGAGTTTTTCTGAGGGTGCTCTAGTTTGAAGAATGGTCACCTAACTGGTGCTTGCTCTGTTTGTTTTAAAAGATTTTCTTTAATTTTTCTTCAACTGATGTGGCTCCTACTGATGAGAAGACAAATTGTGTCTTTTCAGGCCTTTAGCCGATCCTAGAATTAAATACGTCTGGTATCGATGGATTTCATTTAGTGAGATCCTTACAGAGCCTAGCCTTAGATTGTTCAGGATAACTTTCCTCCTTGGAAAACTTTTTTAAGGATGCCTGTGTTGTTTGGCCACCCTCTTTAGGTTTCTTGTTACTTAGTTACTTGCAGAGGTTTATAAAACAAGTTATTGAGAGTTTCATGAAAATACAGGGTGCAGAGGAACAACCACTGGAGGGTCCCATTTGAAGACAGCAGCACAAACTCATCTATGGGCATAAAGAATGTACATGGGATATTATTTTCAGATCACCAATTCATAAGAAAGCATGCAAGAAGGGTTGGAAGGAGGATCCAGGGAACTACAGGCCTGTCAGTCTGGCCTCGGTGCCGGGGAAGGTTATGGAGCAGGTCATTTTGCGTGCCATCATAAGGCATGTATGGGACAACCAGGTGATCAGGCTCAGTCAGCATGGGTTTATGAACGGCAGGTCCTGCTTGAGTAACCTGATCTCCTTCTACGACAAGGTGACCCGCTTAGTGGATGAGGGAAAGGCTGTGGATATTGTCTACCTGTACTTTCATAAAGCCTTTGACACTGTTTTGCACAGCATTCTTGTGGAGAAACTGGCTACCCATGGCTTGGACGGGTGTATTTTGCACTACGTAAAAAAACTGGCTGGATGGCCGGGCCCAAAGAGTTGTGGTGAATGGAGTTAAATCCAGTTGGCAGCTGGTCACAAGTGGTGTTCCCCAGGGCTCAGTATTGGGGCCAGTTCTGTTTAATATCTTTATCAATGATCTGGACGAGGGGATCGAGTGCACCCTCAGTAAGTTTGCAGATGACATCAGGTTGGGTGGGAGTGTTGATCTGCTTGAGGGTAGAAAGGTGCTACAGAGGGATCTGGAGAGGCTGGATTGATGGGCCGAGGCCAATTGTATGAGGTTCAATAAGGCCAAGTGCCGGGTCCTGCACTTGGGTCACGACAACCCCATGCAATGCTGCAGGCTTGGGGAGGAGTGGCTGGAAAGCTGCGCAGTGGAAAAGGACCTGGGAGTGGTGGTCGACAGCTGGCTGAATATGAGCCAGCAGTGTGCCCAGGTGGCCAAGAAGGCCAACGGCATCCTGGCTTGTATCAGAAATAGTGTGGCCAGCAGTAGGGAAGTGATTGTCCCCCTGTACTCGGCCCTGGTGAGGCCGCACCTCGAGTACTGTGTTCAGTTTTGGGCCCCTCCCTACAAGAAAGACATTGAGGTGCTGGAGTGTGTCCAGAGAAGGGCAATGAAGGTGGTGAAGGGTCTAGAGCACAAGTCGTATGAGGAGCGGCTGAGGGAAGTGGGGTTGTTTAGCCTGGAGAAAAGGAGGCTGAGGGGAGACCTTATCGCTCTCTACAACTGCTTGAAAGGAGGTTGCAGCGAGGTGGGGATCAGTCTCTTCTCCCAATTAACAGATGACAGGACAAGAGGAAATGGCCTTATGGTGCGCCAGGGGAGGTTTAGATTGGATATTCGGAAAAATTTCTTCACTGAAAGGGTTGTCAGGCAGTGGAACAGGGTGCCCAGGGAAGTGGTTGAGTCACCATCCCTGGAGATATTGAAAAGATGTGTAGATGTGGCACTTAGGGTCATGGTTTAGCAGTGGACTTGGTAGTGTTAGGTTAGTGGTTGGACTTGATGGTCTTAAGGCTCTTTCCCAATCAAAATGATTCTATGTTTTTTTTGTTATCTCCATTGTGAATGCTCATCTTGGAGGTCTCTTCCAACCGAAACGATTCTATGATTTTATAAGTTCTCTTGCTTCTGGAGTTAGTAGTTAACATATTTCTGAACCACTATGGAAAAGTTATATAGCAGATTGTCTGATTCTTCTCAAGCGACTCCAAAGCACACTCAGACCAGAGGTCCATCTTTTTGCTCTTTAGGTACTATGTGTCAAATCAGTCTTTCTCCTTCATTGTCCTGAGGTATAGCCTGATTTCTACTGCAAAGTTTTTTAATGGTTTTGCCTATTAGGTATGTTGGGATCTCACTGAAGTTTATCAGTTGTGGCATTGCCCTAAGAAACCTATCTTGCCAATCTTTTATTGAGTTCCTAAAGCAATACTGAGCACAGATATTATCCTTCTCTGTGTGTAGGGAGGGTTTGGTGGGTTTGGGTGGGTTTTTTTGGTTATTGTTGTTTTTTGGGAGGGGAGAGGGGCTGTGTTTGTTTTAGGCATTGTTTGTGTTTTTTGGTGTGGTTTGTTGTGTAGGGTTTTTTTGTGGTTTTGTTTGTTTGTGGTTTTTTTTGCAATTTGTCATGTTTTCTAGCTAACAGCTGCCTGATGAAATAGCAAGAAAAAAGATTAGGCTTGCTACTAATGGAAAACAGATTGAATGCAGCAAAGAATGTGTTTATTTCTCAACTGTGTAAGAGAAGAACAAAAGGGATTCATGTTGCTCTCTTGCCCTCTCCAGGCTTAAATCTAAATCTCATCTACGCTAAGTGGTGGATAAGTATTCCTGAATGGTTTTGTTAAAAGACTTTCGTCATATGTCACCTCAGGTTTTTGAAACTAAACTTTAAAAATGAGGGAGTTCTATGCGTTATGTCTTATCTGCATTGCTTTTGTTTGTTTTGTTTTAACTAATGAGCTTGAACATGAAGAATATCTTGTGTTTCTTACCTGCTTTGTAGGGCTGGCTTCTCTTAAAATTATTGGCATGTTAGCTAACTACAATGTGTACAGGTACAAAGTGGATAGAATCTTTTGTCTTCAGAGGAGCTCTGGGAAAATAGTGCATGGATCTGATTTAATGGTCTTTCATAGACTAACACTTAAAATATGCAAGTATTCTGTTTTGAAACTGAGCAAATGACAGGAGGAAACTTCTGGGGTTTAATTAGCTCTTTTTCTGTTACGGTGTTCTTTCCTTCTCATCCCTTTCATTCACTGCTACCTTGGGTGACTGGTTTACATTGTTAAGAAGCCCATTGTTACCTGTGTCACTGTAGTGTTTTCACTGGCACCTGGTTTTGGATAATTACCAAAGCCTAAGTAAGAACCTGTTGCATTTCAGAGACATAAACCCTTTACTGCTCTGTAAATGCTACCTTAGGTACCTAAGTAGAGTGCTGCTATAGAAGGGCAAGCAAATCCTTTTCTTCTAAAGGATGGAGAATTCTTTGTCTAAAATATGAAGAGGACCATTAACTGCTATTCTCTCCAAGTGTTGGAGCAGAATTCTTTTAAAGTTAACTGTAAAACTGATTATACCAGTATGCTCTTATCTTGGAAAACAAATATTTTCGTTCTCCCAATAGCTTATGGCAATGCATCTTACAAATAGTAGTTTTTGTGCTAATGAAATTAAATATGTTTATGAAAAAGGTTAAATTTGAATATTTGGATTTTCTTTGCAGGTCACTGATGAGCTGTTGGAAAAGATAGCATCAAGAAGCCAGAATATTACTGAAATCAATATTTCTGATTGTCGCAATGTATCTGATACAGGAGTATGCATATTAGCAATTAAATGTCCTGGACTCCTAAGGTATACTGCCTACAGGTGTAAACAGCTTTCTGACACCTCTATTATTGCAGTTGCCTCTCAGTGTCCTCTTCTGCAGAAAGTGCATGTAGGCAATCAAGACAGACTCACCGATGAAGGCCTAAAGCAGGTAACCATACATTCCACAAATTTCTTTTGTAAATTTGGTATCTTTCAACTTCTTACCAAGTGCAAAAAGGGACATGGAAAAAGGTACACTCTTCTAGGATTTAATTAAAATCAGATGACCTTTTCTACTTTAAAAATTGGTTTATGGACCTATTTTCTTGGTGCAGTAAAAGCTATTCTCTAGAGACTGTACATTTTTTTTTTTTTTTTTTTTTTTTTTTTTTTTTTTAAATATCCAGGAATGAAATGATCCCTTTTATAATGAAATCTCCAGTTTGACATCTTGTACTTCACTTTTGGCTGATTGAGTTTTCCAGAGCTTAGTTGCTATTTGGAATCAGTGTTTAACTAACTCTTTTTTGCATTATAAAAGCTGAAGGTGACTGAGATCTTTATCTGTTAGGCATGCAGGAAGGTTTCATCAACTCCCTCTCCCTTGTATTAAAGGAGCATTTAGGATAAGCTGTGAAGTAGTTATGTTAAATCAGATATGCTGTCAATGGTCTAGCATATAGCCATTGTCAGCTACTTATATGTATGCCCAATAAATAACTTAGTTCTTAGGTGCTACTCTTAGCTCCATTTTGTTGACTGTAGTTAGCGACTTCATTTTGGCATGTATGTAATTATAACCTTTCTTGTGTATAGTACTTACAAAACGTGTAAAGAAAGATATTTTTTTTAAGGGAAGGTGAACAAGCAGAAAGAAATCTTAACTCCCAACTCTCCAGTTCAGTCCAATCCTGTTGTGGTTTTTTTTTTCCTTTATTCTTAAATACTTGCTTTAATTTCATTAATTGCAGCTGGGCTCAAAATGCAGAGAATTGAAGGACATTCACTTTGGGCAATGTTACAAGATCTCAGATGAAGGAATGATCATTATAGCTAAAGGCTGTCTGAAGTTGCAAAGAATATACATGCAAGAAAACAAATTAGTAAGTACATGTCATGATTTTTTTTTTCCACAGCATTTTCATTGTCAAAGCTTTCTCTTGCTTTGTGTCTGTTTAAAACTTTCCTCTGAATAGCTGCTTTTTGGCAGCGAATTGCTTAAAAATGTTCTCTGTGAAAATTTGGGTTCTACAGAGATAGCTCAGATGATGACTAAAAGTACAAGTTAAGCTGATACTGTTCCAGATACGTATTAACTTTTGGTTTTGACATGACATTCCAGGAGTAATTGTTTGGGAGATGCATGGTTTGTGTAGGAAAATACTGAGTCCATACGGAATGGGTTTTTTGTTTATACCAGTACCTTTTTCTACAGTAAAAAGTGGAAACTTACCTAAACGAAAAGGTTTTTGGAGGTTGAGTTCTTGACTACAAATAGTACACTCTGATAATCTTTTCTTGAGGTATATCAGTTTCTCATCAGGATGCAATAGTGTGCCTGTGCTAGTAGGAGGAAGTTGTTGAGGAGTAATAAAACTGGCTTGTGTCCTGATTATAAGCAGTTGCTGAAATGATGGTTTCTAATGTTGAAAGCCAGTATCTACTAAATGATATAGTAGAGCACTGGCTTTAATTTTTTTATTTTGTATTTTTTCTTGCAAGTAAGTAGAAAAATTTGCTTGCAGTTGAATTATTAACTATCCACTAATGTCAGGGTTATAACCCTTAGTTTGAAAACTGCTGAACTGGAATAAGTAAATTATGTTTGTAAGAAAACAGCACACCTTGTACTCAGAGTCATTTGACACTTGGCTTCAAATAGACAAACAGATACTAATGCCTAAGACAATTACTTTGAGAATGGTTTCTATTAAAAAAAAAAAAAAAAGCCATTTACTAGTTTTGATCAGAATTGTAGGAAGTTGAGAAATAGGAGATAATGGCCAAAACTGAGATCTCAGAATAGTTCAAATGCAGAAAAAAGGGTGTGTCCCCTCCTCCCATATCAAAACAAAATCTTGCGTACTGTCAAAATGAGTCCTTGTAATACTTATCTTAATACATGAAAATATTTTAATTAAAAAAAAAAAAAAAAAAAAAGGAAGAGAAATGAAAGTTCCAGGAAGCCTGGAAGGAAAGCATACTCCTGCAAAAATTAAGTGGAGAAAGGTAGGGAAATTCAAAGTAGTATTTATCCTTGAATGAAAGAGGAAAAACTTGTTGTCCATATTCAAGGTTTACATAGTTGTACATGAAGATTATTGTATGTATAAATACCTACGTAAGTGCATGATCATTGGAAAATACGTAGGTAAGCTATTAATTTGACCTTCCTTTTAGATACGTCTTACACTACTTGCCATTGGAGTTTTTATTCTCTTTATAGTCTGAAATGTAACCTAAGAAGTTGACGTTACAATTATTAGCACTTAAAAGTTCTGTGGTTTTATTATCTGAAATGTCATCTTAAGTTCTCAGTTGAAATGGGACATAGGAAGTATCTTCTTGTTTTTAAGACAATCAGGAAAGATGTTCTTCACTTGCACTTTATTTGGTTGCCTTCATTATTGGAAATGTAACAATTTTTCATTGGAAACAGACAAAAATATGTACTCTCAAATGAATAGGAAACTTCTTTTAATTATTTCGTCGCTTCTGAAAACTTGTGCAAAGGGTTGGTTTTGGTAAGTCATTTGACAAGTTTTCATAAATATAGGTTGGTTTTTTTTAATGTCTAATTTTATTTAAAGCTGCTCCCTAATCTTAATTTTTCAGGAAAAAGATAAACTTATGGCAAAGTTGGTTTAGCTTTGTAAAGTCCAAATTCAGCTCCTTAAATCTTGGTCTAGAAATGTAAACATGAAATACGTTATAAAGCTGTTATGAACTCCAGGGTGTTGAATCTTTAGAATAAAATAACACTTGAATGATTCCACTAGATGACAAAGCTACAGAAACTGATGTGATTTCCCCATGCTGGGGGCAAGAGACTTTCAAATCTTGCTGGAAGTGTAATTTTGTGTGATGAACCAAAACAACTTGTAAGAAGTTTTCATGCAGTTGTAAAATGAAAAATGTCACCTTCCAAAATAAAAGAAAAAATATAGGAATTGTTTAATGCTGCAGAGTTAGCTTAAAAGGGAGTAATGGTTGGTGGCAAATGATAATCCACTGTTTGATTTGTCAAATGCTGTGGGTTGCTTTTGTTTTTAAGAGTGCCTTCTAAAATAAAACAACTGTTAATATTTGCTGTGGCACATCTTTCTTCTTGCTCCTTTGGTGAAGAAGGTGGTTTGGGGAAATGTGTGTGTGTTTGTTTTCAAAATAAGTAAGGATTCATTCTCTAAAATCAAAATATCCTGTGGCAAGAAAAGTGTGCTTGATGTACGAGGGCTTGGTTTCTGTATTTGAAGTTCACCCCCCCCCCCCCCGCCCCCCCCCCGCTTTTTAAACAGCTTCTGTAGCTTCCGTGTAAATACTGTAAATCCAGTCTGTGTTTTGTTTTTTATTTTCTTGTTTCTTCCTTTTTCAGAGGTGCTCAAAATCATGTGACTCTTACAGGCAATTTCTATTAATTTCAAAATGTGTAGTCCATTATAGATGGTACATGATGGCTGGGTTTTCATGTAGGCTTGTCTCAGACTAATGGATTTTATAGTTCAGAAATACATCTATACAGAGGCAACCAGCAGCTAAATAACGCCTTTGTGAGTGTTACTTTACAGTGAAATGTGGATCAGACAACACAGTTCAGTTGCTTCATCTGTTGCTAAGTAACTCCATTATCAGACTGCTGAGCAGAAACAGAGAAAGAAGAATTTATGTTCCAATTGTTTAATATACTTGCATTTCACAGAAAAACAGACCCTTTCCTTTCTTTGAAATGCTGATTATGTCATGGTAGTAAGTGAAAGCTGCAAATAATAAACGGGTACAAAGTATGTGTGAGGAAAAAGTTAACATCGCAAGGCTAACTTAACAACACAAGGTTGTTGTCGTTTGCATAACTGTTTATGATTTGTATCCCTTCAAAATATGTTTATTTTTCCTTTGAATGGAGGAGTAATTGTATGCAAAGCCTCTTTTCTGAAGCATACTGGCCGAATTGGGAACCTAGTGGGAAAAAAAAAATATAAGATTGCAGGACTTATGAAGCGTGCCAGTATGTTGAGTTGTCTTTCCTTATCTGTACCTAAGCAGTCTGATACAATCAAACAATCTCACAGAAATTCAGTGTAAATGGAAGAACAGATTATAACTCTGTCCAGACAAAGCTAGGAAATTTCCTAGCTTCTTGGTTGAGTTTAGTTGGACTTCTTATTTTATGGTCATGGCTGGAATTGAATGCTATGAGTATAACTTTCATGTTTACCTCATATGAATGATTACCTCATGTGAATGAAGCTGGTGGAATATGAATTGGTTAATTTTACTGTTAAGTTTCTGCCAACCCCTTTTTTGTCCTTCCACCCCAGATAGACAGTACCTAGCCTCAGCTGAAAAATAGGAGAATTGCTCCACAATAACATGCAGTACTCCCACTGAGACATGGAGTGGGGCTGTACTTAACCTGAATTGTCAAGGAGAAGTAACACTTTTCATTGCAGTCTTCCCTAGAAGAATGGAGCCCTAAAAGGTTTTAAAGGTTTTGTGACTTCTTCCTAGAGAGATGCAGAATAGGTTTGTGACTACAGTGCACCCAAAGGGAAGGATTGCCCGCAGAAGCAGTTTTGTACAAGCAGTGTGTAAACTCTCCATTTCCTCATTATGATTAGAGTAAACCTAGATTTGGGAGCTCCATTTTAGAGCTGGGAAAAACCTTTTCCACTTAACTACATTGGTTTTACACACTAATTTCTCTTTCATTGCCTTTCCTTAACTGAGTGACTTAATGGCTAAAATTATAATACAATGGTTGCTGAAACTTAGTAGGTGGGAATTACAGATTTATACCTTCTTATTCCACCCAGTGTGTATGTTTTTTCGTGGTGAATTAGACGTGGACGAGGAGAAGGAGCTTCTAAAGATGAAGGGAGATGGAGTTTTAGATACTGTAACAGGATGACAGCATTCCTACCTCTATGCTTTCTTCCCTCCCTTTTCTGTTTTTCAAGCTTGTTTAGGGGCAGATAGGAAATAATACTGCAACTAAGCTACTACAGTTGGAATGCTGGCAGCATTTCTCCCTTTCCAATAAAATGACCTTGTGAAATAGATGGCTTAAAGACAGATCATTTGTCTGATGGTTCCCAGGTACGATCATTAAGATGGTTATGGTCTAACTTGACTGTGTTTCTGGTTCCTTGTTTGTCTTTTAACTCTGTCCAGGAACCATGTCTACTGTGAGTGGAGGACATTTCAAGATAGCCAAATTTTGGCCCAATTGGCAGTGTGCTTGATAATCTTTTTTTCATGCTCAATGTGTGAGAACACTTTTATAGTAAATATTTTACGGATAATTATTTAATGATGTTTTTAAAGACGAGTATTCTGTTAGTGTTCTGCCTACTTTTGCAGTTTGTGGCAGATAATATAGACCAGAAATTCGTGTTAACTGTGACACTATGTTTCATAGAAACTATAATACTTAAGATATGTGAATAATATACTTCTTTAGTTTCAGTAAAAAAGAATTAAGATAGACTAAACCAAACATTTCAGTTTTATGTCATATAATTAAATACTTAACATGCCCTTGAAAGCATTGACTGGAATCAACCTAATATAAAAGTCTATAGGACAAAATAAACTTAATTTTCATGTTTTCTGGATAATCACAGCATAGAGTAATCTGATTTATTTATCCTTATGTGTTTTACTGAGGCTCTGCCCTCCCCTCCGCCTTGACTTTGGAATGCAGTTCTCTTTCTTCTTTGTACATGTAATCATCTACAAAACACTTAACTTCAGCAGTGTGCCCAAAGGCCTTTGTGGCAGGGCAAACTTGGGGAGGAGAGAGTACTTTGCTTTGAGTTTAGTCTAGGCAAATTGAGGAGAAAAGTCAGTATTATGAGGCATATAAACTGCACATCGTCTGATGATGTGAACTATTGAAGTTTAGAATACATAGAAGTAACTTACTTTTTCACTGGGAACAAATAAATGAAAGAGACTTTTGGGGAAAAATCTTCCTAAAGAGTGTGATTTCCCTGCCCTTCCCCCCTCTCCCCAACATGTTCCATATACTATTTCAATTTTTACATGTAATGACTTAAAACTGTTCTTCTGCTTGGAGAAAATTCAGAAGAAAAGTCGTTTTCCCATGATTCTTTGTGAATACTTTCCCAGAATACTTTCCCAAAATACTTTTCTAACTAGCTTATTTCATTGCTTTGAGGTTTTGAAAAGAACTATAGTTGTTCCAGACTTTTGCCCTTCAATTATTTTTTTTTTTTTTAATTAAAAACTGATGTTCTCCAGGAGAGTGGTGCTGGTTTCTTTGTAGATACGGAATGCACATATAGGGCTATTCGCTTGCTAGTGATATTCGTACATATTAAGGATGATGCCAATACTAAGATTGATTTCTCTACTGTATATCATAGCTTTGGACAATGATGATTCATCTTCTGTCAAGTATTAAATTAGAGCTTTCTAAAGCAAAAACTCCTTACAGATGACATTGTTGGTAGTGTTCACTAGTAATGATAAAGTCCCTGTTATATTTTAGTTTGTCAAATACATTACATATGCATCAAAAACTACTGATGTGCCATAAAAATAATGTTCAGTGCTTTAAAAATGTATTGAATAACTATACTGAAACTAAGCTGAGATATGGGAAAACATGCTTTCATAAGAACTCTTTGAGACATCTGTTTAGTATTAAAAGCTGCGTTGGAAAGTTAATATTTCAATAAGTTTCCCTTCTGAAACATTCACTTTGTTCATTTTTACAACAAAATAAAATGGTTCGATCATTTCTTCAGAAATCTAACTGATAGAACCTTATTTCTCAGAGTTTGATAATTTTTTTGTTTTGTTTTTGTTTAGAACTGTTGCATTTTGACTTGGGCAATTTCTGTAATACAGTTCTTAAGGTAAAACATTAATGCCAACGTTGATGTTAATAGAAAAAAAAAAAGCGACAATTGTGTGCTCGTGCATAAATATATATTTGCTGTAAAAGCATTTGAACCACTATGCAGATGTCAGACTTTTATTTTCTACATAAATGTTTCTGTAAATAATTTGACAATACATACAATACTTTGTTGCCACCCTTAGGTGGCGGTATTGACTTTGTAGTGGTAACTAGTCTTTGAGTCCTTGCTGTAGTGAATTAGCAGTACACAGCAGATAACTTCTGGATATTTTGCTGGTTCCACAGATCATCATCTTGTTTTATCTTCGGTTCAGCTGCCGGGTTGCTGTCTAAGTAGTTCTTAAATGTCTTCAGACTGTTGGTATAACAAAGCTAACTCAACTAAATAGCATTTGACTCTTCCAGTGTAGTTATGTGTATTCTTATTGAAGCATTTGAAGAAGTTTTCTTTGTGTAGTTCATTAAATATTAGCAAAGAGGAAGGAGAAAACTGATAGAATTTTGGGACATTGTGGGATACTTTGTGTTCTTTTAAAATAGAATGAGTTCGAAGAACATACAATGGAATTATGTATATCTTGGAACAGGTTGCCCAGAGAGGTGGTAGAAGCTCCATCCCTGGAAACATCTAAGGTCAGGCTGGACGGGGCTCTGAGCAGCCTGATCTAGTTGCAGGTGTCCCTGCTTATTGCAAGGGGGTTGGACTAGATGATCTTTAAAGGTCCCTTCCAACCCAAACCATTCTGTGATTCTATGATCTATACTAGATAGACTGAGTATAAAGTGAATGAGTTGAAACTAACCGCTACGGGAGATCCTGAACACAATGTTGGAGAAAACCAACTGTTGTTCCTTGATTTGGTTTTTACTCATTCCTAGGTTATACCACCTTCCGCAATGATAATGTGGTTTTGAACTTGTGGTTTCTTAAAGGCCAAGAATGTGTCTTCTGGGGATGCGTGTTTAGGAGTACAACATAGGAAACTTTACTTCTAGAAGCAAATTATTTTAGGTGCACCCTTGTCTAATAGTGTGCATTTTCTTATTTACTACATTGATTTTATTTTTTAATAGTGTAAAGCAAAAGTACTTCAAGTGTCTCACTCTTCAGTTATATTTCAAAGGTATGTATCAGAGAGGCAGACTAACTCTGGTTAAGCCCTTGGTGTCAGATAAATTAGGAGCTCTTTAAAGTAATGTTTTTCAGCTTAATGCTTAAGATCACATTTTGGGTTTTAAATACAGTACCTTAAGCTATATTGAAAATATTTTTTTATGTTGTGTTGTTCAAAAGACATCTTGTCTCTGCAGGAGGAGATTTCACTCAAGAGTTGCAGGGTGTGGGGTTTTGTGTTTTTTTCTTGTTTGTTTTTAACCTGCGCTACTGCTTTCATCTTTTTGTATCATTTATGTCCCGTATTGTCCCCCCCTCCAAAAATTTGTCTTCAATGGGGAAACTTTGTATTTAAGCAGGTGAAAGAAAATTTCATTTTAACATGAATTCAGTGTTTGTGAAACTCTTCAGACTGACAGCACTGGAAACTGAAGTCCTCTTTTTGTCCACTAAACAGGTACAGCGTGAGCAGCAGCAGCAGTGCAAGCTTCACCCCACTGCCCCACCAAAGTGCTGCAAACCCTGACCTAGAGAGAGACCCCTAGCAAGGGTTAAGAGGCTTGTTCAGTCTCCATGCTCACTCAATCGGTACTGTGGCTGCCAACGGGAGTACCCATTTGTGATAGTGGATAGATATCCACATCACAAAAGCACCAGGAACTGGACTGAAAGCACCAGCTTATTTCATAAAAACTACCGACCATCTGTCAAATGATTTAACTTCAGTTACCACAGACCTGGGCCACTGGCAGAAGTGAATGGCTCCATGTCCCATTGCCAATTCCCCAAGTTCAGTCTCTTTATAAATACTAGTGCAGCTTCTTTATATTATATACTATGCAGAAACAAAGTGTGTGTACAGACTGTAATTTCCTTGTAAAGCTAGTTGTATACCCCTTTCAAATGCTTAACTGTATATGTAAATAGGATGGCTTAATAATAAGGTCAGCTATATGGTTTCACTACTTGTGCTTTTTTCCTTTTTTCTTTTTTTAAACAAGTACTGCATTTATTGAGCTTTTTAACCAACTATTTGATGTTGTGAGTTAACTTCTCATGTACGGTGGGGGGGGGGTGTGTGTATATATACACATTTTAAAAGCAACTAAGAACTGGAGTTGTAATATATATTGTTGCATAGATCATGTTTTTGGACTCTTGTTAGGTTACATGTGGTAGATTAATGGCTCTACCTACTCTACAGTTTAAAAAACTTTCAATTTTTATATTGATATAAAATTAGGTATTGTACCACCTAAAATAATTCTTTAGGCTGTAATTTGTTACCACTTTTTGTGGATATTTTATGTATAAAAATATGTAGTATATACACTGTAAATTAACATAATGACAAAGAACTGAGGGATGGAATAATATAGGAGTGGAAAAGTGGCTGATGCAGAACTTTTTTCTACTTTTTGGTCAATATTATAAGATGATTATTTATTTGATACTTGCAGATGATATATTTTGCATGCAATTTTAGAAAAGGTTAAATACATTTATTGATACAGTCAAGTGATGTCTGCTAATGCCTGCACGTTAATGACTGGCATGTTAGTGAACTTGCACATCAAACTTACAAAGTATTGTAGTGAATAATATTCTCAATATTGAAGATTCGGGTACTAAAAATCCAAATGGATGGAGGTAATGTGAAAAACCTGAAAGCAACCTACAAGCAAATTGTAGCAAAGTGGGAGTTTTAAACAGAGGTAAATTTTTATGCTTTCTGTATAGTTATTGAAAGAGCCATTGTATATTGTAATTGAAATACACACTGAAAGCAATGGCAGTATTACAGGGTGTTTCTGTATTTCTAGAGCATGCAATGTTTTGTTTTTATTAAGTGCTCTGTCAAACTGCAAATAGAGAGTTAAAATGTAATTAGTGGTCGGCTCAGAAGATGCCCATACGATTTCTTTACTGTTGTGGTGTTTTGTCTAATTTGACCTGTTAGCATTTTATGTAAAAAGATTGAATGTAAGTAAAAGCAAATTAATAGAAAGTTGCAATAGCACATTGCCTTCAAAAGAGGCTTTTACTGAAGCTATAAAACCTCTGTAATAATATGTAACTGCTATACTGAAAAAGATGTATGCAGTAAAATTATATTTTTTTTTCCCTCTGGATTCCAGTAATTAATAAATTTTATGAGAAAATTTATGCTTCAATCTGCTTACTGAAATGATAAATGGTTACTGAACTAAGCAAAATGTTTAAGTTTGATTATGTAGGGTAGATTTATATAAATTTTAATGGACATAATAGATCTTCAATTACACTAGAGTGTAGGCACTTGTTTGGTTTTTTTTTGTGGTTTGTTGTGTTTTGTGGTTTTTTAGACTGTTGTTGAACAAATTATTTGAGCTTTTAATCTAATTAAAAAACTTAGTGACCAGGGATTGGTAGCTGGATATGGAGCCTTTTTTGATTGTTTGATATATCCATATTTAATTGCCATTTCAGTCAATGGTCCAAGTATTATTGCACTACTTCAGTCATGAACAGAATTCTATGATACTAGAGTGAAAAATCTTTCCACTAAAATAGATGTTTTAATAGAATGTGTGCTACTAGGTAGTAAAGTCACCTAAATAGGCTTGTAACAAAACTCTTGTAACAAAAATTTCTATAGGGTTTTTTTTGGGAGGAGGGGATGGGTTGTTTTTGGTGTTTTTTTTTTTTTTTTTTAATCTAGTGATCTCTTGTTTCAGGGAGACCACTGGCAAACACCAGATGAATCGCTTGTAGTTCTTCATTTATTAAGTTGGTATCTTGACCCATGTTGTACTTGGTAAAAGTCTTCAGCCATTCACTTAAAGATAGCAATAAATCAAAACTGATAATACTGCTCCCAGTGAGCTGTGATCCTTCTTACTGAAAGAGATCACAAGTATGATGCTATGAAGCAAATCCTTAAAACTGTCAGTATCATTATTTTTAAATGGTGGTAATTTGCATCCATCAAAGATAATACAAATATGCTTTTGTTTGTATAGGACAAAGACAAGATTATGTAAAAATAATGAATGACAGACAGGCATCTTTGCTTATATCATCTGTTCCAGCAAATTCCAGTTGAACTTTTTATCTTCATAAAGCTAGAAAAATGAACGTGTCAAATTTCTGAAGCTGGATAAAAACATTTTGTTTCCCAGAGAACTTGACTGTAACTTTACATGGCTTAAAGTTTTAAGTATGAGAGGTCAAACGTTGTATGCAGTTAGGTGTAACGGAAGTGAGTTCTACAAATGTCTACATTCCCTCTCCTCATGCTGCTATAGTCACCAGTATCTGGGAACAAATATATTCATATTCTCTCATGGATATCTTGAGATGCTCTTCCAATTAGTTGTGTTCACCAAAATACTACGTTATTTGCATTTAGGTTACAGGGCAAATTGAGTGGGCATGGAGAATGAACGGCTCAAACTATCCTAAATACTGTCTTTTTTAAGTCAAGGTTAAATTGTTGTAACTCTTGAACTGCAACATCAGTGCCCCAAACGCATAAAGTTTTGGATTTACACTTAGCTGAAGACTTTTCATTGTAAATTTATCATCCATATCTAAACCTGGTTTTGGTGTTCCACATTTTACACACTTTCATCATCCTAGAAATTCCAGCCTTATTTACTGTAGAATTTGCTGTGGTCTTTCAACTCTCATTGTTCTTTTTACCCAGTAATGCTAATGCTTAAGAAATTCTGTTTGTCTGGGCTTTAGACATAGGTACCGTTGTACTTACTGTAGCTAGTCTTGAACATCCTGTTCTGCCTTTCAGAGCTAAGCGCAGCTTTGCCCCAGTATTTTTCCCAGAGTCCTTAGCTTACTGTTCCTCTTTTGTTCTGTTTTGTATCTTAACTTTTTATTTTTTTATTTCCCCCCTATTAACCATATGAAAGTTCTGTTGTGTCTGAAGCTTTCCTAAAGACTGTCTTGCTGATGTGGTCTTCAGACACCGACTTGTGACTGTCTTCTGGTCTCCTTGCTCCATTGCATCCAAATGTGGTTTTCTTGTCTGTGTGAGGTTTGTACCCTTTGCTGACATTATGCAGAAATTATTGTTTTCTAAAAATACAAAATTATTTTTAAACTTTCTAAGTTTTTCAAGGGTTATAGATAGATGTCTGTCTGGGACATGAATGCATGAGCGCATCCTAAACTGACCATAGGAATGATTTTGTGACTGTACTGGTTTTGCCTGGGATAGTAGCCTTCATAGTAGCTCATATGGTGTTAGGTTTTGGATTTGTGACCAAAACAGGGTTGATAACTGAGCAGCGCTGACACAGAGCCAAACAGGGTTGATAACTGAGCAGCACTGACACAGAGCCAAGACTTTCTCTGCTTCTCACCCCACCCCACCAGCGAGGAGGCTGGGTGTGCACAAGAAGTTGGGAGGGGACATAGCTGGGACAGCTGACCCCAACTGACCAAAAGGATATCCCACACCATACGGTGTTGGGCTCAGCAATAAAACTGGGGGCAGAAGAAGGAAGTGGGGGATGTTCAGAGTTATGAAGTTTGTCTTCCCAAACAACATTTTGAAGGGTGAACAAAAAATGGTTGCTACTGTTAATATTATCTAACTAGTATTTAAATGTCGTAGGTCAGCATTGGTATTTGGAGGGCTAATCTATACAAGAAATAAGAGTAAGTTTGTTTCTTTTAGGTTTCAGAGTGATTAATTGAGAAGGAAACAAGCATATGCAATGAAATGCTCTGAAATGAACTTGCCTTACTGGTAAGGGCTAACAAAAAAAAAAGCTAGCCTGTATAACTTGATATTTTAGCTCTTAAGAGATGAATGCTGTGTAGGGTAGAATAGTATCTGTGAGGTGACTAACAGTCACAAGCTATAGCTAAGTTCTGCAAAACAAGGTTTTTTGCAAGGAATCAGTCCCACTGCATGCTGGCCACTTTCTTCCCATGTGCTGTTTCCATTGTTCTGACCTGGGTGATCTCAGCCTGTGGAGTGGGGGGTGTTAAAAATGAGTAGTTTTCTGCCGAGTTGTTAAGCTGAGCTCACTGTGCAGTGAGCTTGAGAAGGTAATATGTCTGCTAAGCAGCATGGCTGATGTAAGGGCAGGAGTGTGCTTGAGGGTAAGCAGGAGTGGGCAGCTGTGAACGGTTAAGATAGCTTTACTGTTTCATTAAACAATACTATGAATTCTGAGAACTTCCCCTAACTAAAAAAAAAAAAAAAAAAAAAAAAAAGTAATAATAGTAATGTTCTCACAAAGTATTTTCCTCCCTCCCCAAAGAAAAAAATTACTGTTTTTGTTAAATGTAAGCCAATGGGCCTGCTTTGATGTGAGTGAGCGTGCAATGGCAACTGCAGTTTTCCAGAAGACTTCTGGAAAACTCTGACTCCTTCCAAGGACTGTATTTTTATAGCAATGATCGCACAGTCAAAACAGTGCTGCTGTTAAAGGCATGGCTGTGTCTCTGCTATTGTCTCCTTTATTAACACAAATGTCATGTGCCCATAGGGTTTGTTTCTAGGCCTTGTGTGTTTGGAGAGGTTATGCTGCTGATGCCCTGTGATTTTGCACTAGAGGTGGGGTTAGCCAGTTTACTGCAGTCAGGTTTTGCAACAAGAAAGTAGTTGTTACAAAGGAGGTGTTTACTTTGCACAGAATGTCAGCTTTGGTTGCAACTCTTCACATCTGTGCAGTTCTCTTTTATTGTATTTCCAAATCTGTTCATGTTTGGAGACATTTTATGGTTTTGAAAAGAGACTATTATAAAAGCAGTTTTATAGTTTCCTTTAAAATTGTTGTAATACTTTTTAATACTTTGTTTGATTAACTATTTAAAATAAGTGAAAATTAAAGTTTTGGGTTGCATCAAAATTGTCTGATTTTTGGGGGGGGGGGGTGATAGGTGTTAAGCTTGTGCAGCCTCTTGAAAATACTAAGAACTACTTAAGTATATAGAGAATACCTATACTATCTAACACAAGAGGTTTGTGATTGTATTCTTGAAATTAGATGATTTCAACACATACTACATAAATCTATTTAAAATACAGTAGTTATTTCATGAAGATGTGAATTTCTAGAGTGAAATAGTTGTTGATAATTTCCCGTGATTTTAGGCATTTCTGAAAATACCTTAATGGTGGATACTTCAGAAATTTTTATTGTATATGTTTCAGAACAGCTGTATGTAGTATCATTTTCTTCCATTTTTTGTACTGCCTATTACGTCTCAGAATATCTTAGAAAATGTCTTCTTCATATAGGAGTCATTCTTGTGCTGATGTCTTGTTTTTCTTTTTTTTTTAACTGTCTCTTAGTACTGTACAGTCTGAAAAGCACTGTACTGTTCCTCTTGCTCATAGATGGTAATTTCTCCAGATTTTGAAGCATTTGCAACAAACTTTCAGTAACAAATGAGTATTGCAGTGCATCTAATGAGGTAGAAATGGCATGCGTTTGAGCTAAAATTGTTTACAGTATGTACATCTTGTAGATGTTCTTTGCCTTTTTTATTTTTTTTTCTACTATAGAAGTTTTATCTCACTTGGGAAACGTATTGCAAATAAACTATTATGGCAGGGTTGCTACAGCTGACCTTTTGTTTTTTCAGTTGTGATGCTAGTCCTCAGTGAAATGATGTTAAACTCGTGGAACTCCAGTGGCTGTAGAGATAAGTGGTTGATTTTTTCTTGCTGGAAGAAAAGAAATCTGGACAGTGGATTTTAAACTTGAATGATACTACTTTGATACTTACGCTATTATACAAACTGAAAATAAAGAACATGATCATGATTTGGAGGAAGTAATTTTTTTTGGCACAAGGTAATGAGGTTCTTGTGATTATATCTGGTAGGGCTGTGATGTCCTGTGAAGGTCTCTACCCCCCTCCTCCATATTTTTCATTTCTGTTGTGGGTGGAGTTATCTGGAAATTCAGAACTTCTTTGACTCTGAAGGTAATTGCAGTGTTTTCACTGCAGGAATGACATTTCAGATAACATGGCAGTAGCTTACTTGTTGCTTTCATGCAGGTGACAGTTTAGCTGCATTACTGTGTGGACCCAATAAAGGACTGGGTAACATACACTCATGTAGGTAATGGTTTTCCTCTCCCGAAAAGTGCTCTCTTCTTGGACTGAAAAGAATTACATAAACAAGGGATATCCTATATTGGCATGGTGAGATACTGCTGTTTTAGTTTCTTTTCTTGCTGCTTTTACATGGAAGTAGCCATTCACTCAGCGGTAGGAACCTGTAGGAACAGGTCTATGTTATCTGTGAATCTATACCTTACTTCCCTAAAATAAAACTTGGGTGAGGTAATACAAAAAGTTGCTATATTAAGTTTTTTATTTTTTATGCTAACTTAGGATTTGCTAATAAGTTACTCTGATCCTATGAAGATGATCATAGTACAGTTTGTACATCAAATTAGACACAAGTAGAAGATTGAAGCAAATACTTAAACTCCTATTCTCAAACGACAGTTATTTTCAAGGAAAATTCCAAGCAGATTTTAAATAAGTGTTATAACAAGAAATAACTAAATCTGGATACCTGTTTTGACCATTTTTGTCAATTTTAAGCTATTTACTTAGTAATGCATAAAAAAGTGGTATTGTGTGACATGATTCATAAGTTGTCAATATTTTTGTGTCTGCAGAACAATTTCTACTTGTCATTTAGTATGGGCTTTTAAGTTGGAAGATGAACGAGGTGATAGAAGTACTAAAGCGTATTAAAGATACAAAATGTACATTAAAAACAGTTGAAAACGTGGTGTTTGTGGTGGTATAAGCATTTTTGATCTGAAGAGTATCTCCGATTGCAGCTGGTTTACATTCAGATGCTACTAGCTGTGCAGAAGTTTCTGTAGTATAGTATATATATATAAATGCTCCACCATTTTAGCACATTATTTAAAGAACAAGAATTTAAACATTTCATTCTATAATATTATTGGGTTTATATTTTTTAAGAAAATTTGCAAGCAAAAATGTAATATTTTTGTCCAGTAGTTTAAAAAGAAATTTTAATAGATTCTTCTTGAATTAAACATGCTTTATATCTTTCTACTGCCAGTATTTGTAGGAAATGCTGCTTTGAAAGAAGATAAATTTTGATGCATAATAAAAGGCCACAGGCAGATCAAAGATTTAGATACCTTGGCTTAAGACTTTGTGCCCAAAATAAATTGTTCCTTTTATCTGGTAACTCTGTTAATGATGTCATTCTTTATGTATCAAATCTGCCATGCCGGAATTGTTGGTATGCTGTGGCTGTGTGTACTAGGACAATTGACTTCTGCAGTAGTTAGTGTTCATCACAGGACAGTGCAGTCCTCTTCCTTCTATCTAATTCTCCAGGAATATTTGTTTTTGATAAATTTGGCTATCTTAAAAGTAACATTCAATTTCCCTAATTTCTAAAAGTTAAAATTAGGTTTTGTTTTGGTGTTGAGGTGTTTTTTGTGGTGGTTTTTTTTTTTTAGGTGAGCACTGCAAATTATTTTCTTTGCTGAACTGCATGGAAAGGGAACATAATTATTACTGTTATTACTGGTTAACCTGTTTGTAGTTGTGTTCAGAAGACGTATGATTATGGCTTTCTTGATTTAAGCTTGTCATGCAGAAAACTTAGGCTCATGAGTGTAAGGAGTAATTACTAGTCTTTTATACACCACAAAATCAGCATTTTTGTAAAAGCAGCTCTTGATTTTGAAAAACAATACTATTGAAGAACTACCGATTCATTTAATATTGCTGTCTGTGCAGCTGTATTACCTACATAAATATAGCACAACAATTTCCATTTTAAGATTTTAAGTTTTCAGTTGCAGATAACAGTCCTTCCTTGATTACTTTGGACAGAAATTTCCCTTCTAGTTAGAGCGTATGTGTGTGGGCAAATATTTTGCTTAGAAAAGTTCTCATTTTTCACAAAAAAAAGGTAAGAAATCTGTATGAGTGTCTGCTTATGAATCCTTATAATTCAGGTTTTCTGTACCAATTAGCAGGGGAACCCACCACAGTATAAAGAATGTGCTTTTGCTCTGAAAAATTATTTATTGTCCTCTGAAAAATACAGCTTGCCTGTGTTCAAGCCAAGGTTTGAAAATAAACTAGCATTACTATTTTCTGCCTATGCATACTGTCTGTGTTAAAGATAATTCATTTTGAGATGGATTACTTAGCTAAGTGTATATAGAATAGTGTGGCATGACATGGCACAATATGAACATTTTTTGTTTAGGGTCTGAAAAGATTTGGTAAGGCTACCTGAAATTTCTTTCCCTAGATGCTAGGGGCTGCTGTAAGTGTAGGATCAAGTAAAAGCAGGCAGTTGTGGTTTTGTGTTGTTTTTCTCTTGGTTTATTTTTCCTCGTCTATGTTTTGTTCCTAGGTGGTTTTATGTGAGGATCATGGAAAAATGAGGAAACTGGGAGGCTCTTGACTCTCTCATGTAGAAAATGGATGCAACAGTTTAAAAATAGGTCCCACTCTTCTCTGAAAGGCTTTCCATCCCTGTAGGAAAAATTAGTGGAGGGAATGTGTTGAAGACCAGCGCAGTACTATAAAACTCACCTTTTTTGGCAGCTTTAACTAAGATGCCAAGCTTTTGTGTTGGAAAAATTAAGAATAAAGTTGCTTGGTCGTGGGTTTTGGGTGTGTTTTTTGTTTGTTTTGGGGGTTGGGTTGGTTGGTTGTTTTTTTTTATATCAATTGGCAAATATAGCCTGGGGATTAAAAAGAATGAGAAAAGTTCTGGAAAGCCTTACTGGTCCTCAAGATGAATAAACTACATTTGCTCTCCCAGAAGTCTTAATGTTCTGTGATATTGAAAAGAGACTTTATAAGGGGTGCTCTAAACTTCATTCCTACTTTTTTTTCCCATGGATCCCCTTAAATTTAAGGCTAAGCCTGATCAGAGGACGTCAGTCATCTTGTAAGTGACGCTGCTCTCCAAACATACCCAGCGTTACAGCCTGTTCTGGCTTTTCTCTGGTAGAAAAGAATGGGTCAAATTCCCCCCAAACCAACTTTTTTTTTTTCTTCTTTTTCACCCTTCATTTTTGGGACATGTTTAAGTCATCGGTGTTGTTAGTATTATTTCTGAGAGTAAATGTAAGCTACTTTTATCACAGAGGATTACTAATTCCTACTGCTCATGTCTTAAAAAAATAAAATAAAAATTACCAAAGTAACATATGGATGTGGACTAAAAGGTGTAGGTTATGAGCATCAGATTAGCTTGGGAAAATTCATTCTTGAACATGTTTCATGGTGTATAGTTTCCTGAAAAAACAGGGGGGAATCACATCTGCAAACATTGAGTCTGCTGATAAGAGTTACGAAAAATTGTTTTGGATTCATCTTGAAAAGTGAAATCCCAGGCAGCTATACAGCACAATGACAAATTAAATCACTACTGAGCTGGAGTTTTTTTACCATAGGTAGACTTCTACCGTAGAGATTGCAGGTATAAATTGCAACAGATATTTTTTTGTTTTAGCCTATGCTACCATGTGTATTTTATGAGCATTTACCAATGGATTTCAGCTATACAAAACTGTCTTTAAAAAAGATAAATGTGTTAAGTAGAGTAAAGGCTAAGAACTGGCTAGTAGACAGGTACCCACTCAGTGATGGTGCCTCATTTGTAACTTCAGGAACTTTTAACTTAATTTACACATACTCTGATGTCTTGATGAAGTCCAATCTAATATATTAATACTGCGATTTTTATCAACTAAACAAAAAAAATTTATCAGTTTTTAAACTATTTGTACATGAATTTTGAGCCAGCAAGTGCCAAAATCAGTTATCAGACTTCTTATATGTGAATTACAGAAATAGTGAAGCTTTAAATTACTCACTACCCCGTAGTTACTATTTGTACAGTCCTTGAATTACTGATGGAATTGAAGACATTTTGTCATGCAATATTCATGTTGCTCCTTGTTTTCCTCCTTTTAAACACAAAATATTATATAAATAATTTCAGTACCAATTTATAAAATGCTTAGGTTTGGTATTTTAAAATTTACTTAGTTGAAGTAAATTATATGCATCAGTATAGGGTGAAGAACTCTACTATGTCAAAATTGTGTAGTGGTTTGTTTTTTTTATTTTTTTCTTTTAAAGGCCCAACACACAACATTATCTGATGCATCTCATGAGTCATTGCTGATGTGTGAGTTCTTCTAATGGATCGAGGCTGACAATTTGGCCTCAATATTCTGAATCCTGTTATTATGAATGTGTTTTTTCTGACCATTGTGGACTGCTTGGGGTGGGGGGGGGGGGGAAGGAGGAATTTTCCTCTACCTAATTATTGTGTATTTCAGGGGAGCTATTTATTTGTTACTGTAATCAAAGTTGGACTGTGGAGTGGTATTAGAGTCTCTTATCTTTTTCAAAACTCTCCCTGCTACCCAGCCAACCAAACAAAAACAGAATTCCAAAGCTTCTATCTGAAGGAAAAATGGAACTCTGATGTTGATGGAGAATTTTGATTTAACAGTAACAACATTAAATGCTGACCTTAATTTAAAAAAAAACCCAGTAAACTTTTATATGAAGTACAGGATTTTTTTTTGATTCTTTATATAACTGTGTTTTTGTATATCCACATTTTTTTTTCCTTTATTTCTCCTCTGAAAGCTAAATGATTTTGCAGAGGTTTTATCTTTGTTATTGAATGTAATCTAGTTGTTATACAAATAGCATGTCTTGTCTTTTAGTAACTGTCTTTTAGTCACTAACTGTAGTAACAGTGCAAGTGGTCTGTATCGAAAATGTTTATTGAAAGTTATATTTCTCTCACAAAGATTTTTGATTTTTTTTATTATTTATTTTTATTATTCTGTCTTGCAAACTGTTTGAAGAAGGCGAAGGGCTTCTGTCTTCTTCTTCTGCAGACCTTAATTCCTTTTCAAATTCAAGTAGTAGCTTACAATTATGATGTAATCCCATAATTTTCACCTTGCTGTTATTCAGTGTTATTGAGATCGTTTTAAGTTGACTGAAGTGATATTCCCTTCCTCCCCCGCCACCCCACACATTCCTTCTGTTGAGCACTTTTCTCTTTGCCTGATAGACTTTCACAGTTTACTTTCAGTTTTCACTTATTGACACCAAGTTTGTTCATGGTCAGTTTGGTTAGCTTTAAATCTGTCTGATGCCATTAAGAATGGCATCCTCCCTCCACACAGTACAAAAAAAAATTTCAAAAAGATTGCTGTTTCTCATCAGAACAAGAGTGTTAAGACTTCAATGAAGAGGGAAGAGAAATTGCCAGCAAGAATCCCCCAGTTGAGGGCATGCCGCTGACAGTAGGGTCTGTTCCGCTTTGCACAAAACAGTTACTCGCTAGGATTTGACCTATAGAGGACAAGCTGGTGTGTGTGTGTTGGGGGG
The DNA here is from genome assembly GCA_009819775.1 of Phoenicopterus ruber ruber. Lineage (NCBI taxonomy): Eukaryota > Metazoa > Chordata > Aves > Phoenicopteriformes > Phoenicopteridae > Phoenicopterus > Phoenicopterus ruber. The sequence continues at coordinate 61,900,128 of CM020246.1, read as the reverse complement.
TGAGTTGGGTTGGGTTTTTTTCCTTCTGCCCTCCTACCCACTGCACCCCCGGAGTGGCAGTAGCAGGTGCAAGCACGTTGTATGCACTCCCGTTATTGAGTGCATGCTATTAGTACAGCACTGAGTGTGCAGGCCTGGCTTACGTGTAAGACAGGCTCAGACTTGGCATTATGTTGACCTCGTTCAGATGGCTTCCATTTGGTCTGAAGTAAAGATTAGCCTGAAATAAATCCTGTATTGATACAACTTTATGCTCATTGTAAATGTACCTCAATGTCCACGCTGCAGAATCTGTACGCTGTTCTTACCTTGTTTGACAGGGAAAACGTGTCTCCTTCTTGCAGTTGGCCATCTATTCCCATGAAAGTTATAATTTCAATGAACTTTTCAACTGTTTGTGGAAAAGTATCTAGCAGTCCCTAAATGCCTGCTGTCTAATTATTGCTTTGATTATCTTTCAAGGTTTCTAAACTTAGGTTTTGTTCTTTTTTCCATTGTCTGATTTTTTTTTTTTTTTTTTTTTTTTTAAATTCCAGAATAGTTGAAGTATTTGCCTTCTAGGCTGTTTAAAGTTTCACACAAGTTGCCATATGCAAAGACGTCTCATCAGTTTAATTCATGTGTATTTTGTTATATTCTGTTCAGATAAGCCAAGCAGTATTGCAGTTACTTTTTGTTTTCTTTTCATTGGGTCTTGCAAATGTTTTTGTCCTCCTCATGATTTTCTTTTAAAGCCTGTAGCTTCATATTTTAATTCAAATCAGAGACATCTCTTCCAGTTTAATTTTCAAAATTTTGTATACTTGCCCTCACTGTAATATTTTTTTCTGAAGATCTATTTTGTATCCATTATATTCATCCAGTAACCCACTTTTTATGTTAAAAAATCCTAGTTGCAACAAAGATGATGTAGGGATAGACAGTGACATACAGGCTTAAATTGTCAGTTAAAATGTGATTATTTTATTTGAAAATGCAGAGTTTTGTCAAGAAACCATGGTTGTATTAAAAGGTCTGAGAATCATTGTCTGTCTTACTTTTGAGGTAACCAGGTTCCTTAAATGCAGTCATATGCTTGCAGTGCTTTAGCATTCCCAATTAGTGCCTTACATAAAGTCTGACAAATCCATCTGTTGTTGTGTCTTCCTTTACCTGTTATGTTTATTGCCTGATCTTGCAAGGATGGACTGCAGTATTCAGTAAATCATGATGATAATATAATGGCCTAGAGCTTCTAGGGCTGAGCACAGACCTCATTTTCTATGCATTCTTTCACTTCATTTCAGGATTATTCTAGGATGCATGTGAGGATGTCAGCAGGTTATGATGCACTATTCCTGTGCATGATTATCTTGCCACATGAAGTTCAGCAGGCCTTGACAGATACTGTTCCAGCTTTTCAAACATCAACAGTTAGATTCTAGAGTTTGATTATTATTTTTAAGTAGAAATAATTGGAAAAATGAGTTGAATTTTCAACAGAACTTAGTAAAAATTTAAATAGTGGCTGGAGGTACTGATTCTGAATCATTGAAGTATTAATTAGACCTACAGCTCTTTAGAATGTCTGATTTCAGTTTTGGAAATAGAGCAGTTTACGTAATTGGGTTCCTAAACTCACGGTTAGGTCCTCAAAAAGTTCTTTCCAAAGACTTATAGTATGCTCAGTTCCTATTAATTTTAAAATATGAGTATGCAACACTCTGTGGAAGTCAGGACCCTTTTACTTAGGGTATCAAATGTGTAATCTTTAAGAATAGACTCTGACCCATGTCATGCAAATCTATGTTTATATAGTAGTGGAAAAGTGAGATTGTATCCTTTGTGATGTGAGTTTCAGTTCTTTAACTGGACTTCCAGACCAAAAAACGTTTTATATCTTTCAAATATATGTTACCACACTGAAATTCAAATAACAATACCATTAAAATACTTGTAATTAAAAGCTAAAACAAAATCCATTTTATCTTATTTTGTGTAGTATTACGTGTGTAGTTTTCATCCTTTTTTTATACATTCTCCAAATAACATGATCTGATTTAAAATCCTCCTCTACTTTTCTTTACCTGCTATTAAAGCACACAATAGTTCCAAAGAAAAAATGGATATAAAGAACTCGCTCATTTAACTCTCAAACACTTTTTTGTCAATAAAACAAAAATCATATCATTCCCCTCTCAATTTCTCTGCCCTTTCAATGCTACCAGCCAGCTGGCCTTTAGTGACCTCCTACAACATCAGTTGGAAAACTTTAATAATAATAGTTAGGGGCAAAAAAAAGTGCTTCTCAGTTTAACTAGAGGACATTCACTGGCTTTTCTTTTCTGGGGAAAGAGGATTTAAACAAACTTTCCATAACATTTGTTGGATGTGTATTTCATAGTAACCACCATGAAGTTCACCGCATTTAAGGAGACGATGAAGCCGAGATGAAAAGATATAAATTCATGAAGGCTCAGCTTCACAGCTGTTGTATAATCCTTTCTGTTGTCACTGGTGCCCTGGCCCCGGTACCCAGCAGAACAAAGGGAGCTGAATTGGAAATGGTGGGAGCTGGGGAGCCTTTCGCTGGCAGCGCATCTCATGGCCATAGGCCTTGTCAGGGCGCAGTGTGATACCCTTTATTCTGGGTGACAGATGCGAGGTGGGTTCTGCGAGGGGGAAGTCATTACTAGCGTGAGGGCAGTGTCACATCAAAAGTAACCAGCGATCAAACAAGGTAAAGGGCTGTGGAAAACAGGCTTTCTGTCTGGCCTCAGCACCTGCCGGATCACTGAGGGGAATAGTCCTTGTGTGTCAGGTTGCGTTGATTCCCTTTGATGTATGGTGAATGAGTGAAGATGGAAACTGAAGTGGAGAGGGAAGAGTTTTATTTCCTGTTTCTTTGGGGCAATTAAAGGTGCTTTGCTATGTAATGCTGACATGGACTTCACAGCTGAAAAATCTCTGAAAGACCCTTGTTTGAAGTGAAATGTTCAGGGCTTGGGTTTTCTATTTCCAGCCCTGCGTCTCACTGATGAATTTTTCAATGGCGTTGCATTTTGATGACTGAGGAAAAAAACGACATTAATATTTTATTTTAGTTTCTTGAAGAAAATGAGAAATTGTTATAATTCTATTATTTTTTCTAAGCTGTTTAATGAATTACTGCATACAAGAGATTAATACCTTGTGGATTTGCTCAGAACTGCAGGATTTAGTTGGTTTTTTTGTTTGTCTTTTTTTTTTTTTAGTTAATGTACTTATTAAGGCATCTCTTAGGCTTGGTTTCTGCATTCTGTTCAAAATTTCATAAATTTATCAGAATTTCTTTAAACGGGAATGGAGATGTATAAGCATATACTACAAGTACACACATTTTTTTATGCATGAAGACTTCTACTATAATTCAGAATATAAGGTCTAGCTAGCTATAAAGTAACTACAAGTGATTACCTATTAGCATTTCAAGTGTGTTGATAATACGCCATACTTGGCATTGCACAAATAGTGTTCTCTCTCTCTCTCTCCACATACTTGCGAAACCTAAGTAATTTTATATCTTTGATGGTTTGTCATGAAACACCATGAAATAATTCTGTAAATTACCGTATTTTATTAAGCAAACTTACTGGAACATAAGCTATCTTCCTCATTTCTGCATCCTTTTTATTCTATTAAAGATATTTTATAATACTTTCTTGTTATGTGTAGCTGTCTTTATATAGCAAAAGTAATAACAAAAGATGTTTCCTTTGTTAGGAGGCATAATTGTCACATTTCAATTATAAATTTGTTTTTTCCACTCTCAAGTGTCCATATACATCTTGTAGAGCGTGTCTTACTGAAAATAAATTTCAATCAGATCAACTATTAGAAATTGTTCTCTAGTTTATTTAATAATTACATAATCCTTTTTGCCACTGTAATCTAAATGTTCAGTGTTTTCTAAAAGAGATTCCCAACTCTTTTTTTTTTTTTTTTTTTTTTCCTAATGAGTATGTGTTGGGGTATTTTTTGTTAAATCTGGAAGTGTGGCTTTGTGTATTGCCAGGTATTTCAGAGAGTAAAAGGGTCCATTATTAGCTCCCTTGATAACTTAGAATAAAAACAAGATGAAACTTGCTTAAAAAAACTACAGCAGTTTTATTATCAGTTGGAAAAGCTTTACATAGTTCAATATTGACTAAGCAAAATTGAAATGTCTGTGCAGCTCTGTAAACATTTGAATGATAGTGAAGAATTATCAGAAACAGTAATATTTGCCTAAAAAAATACTGGTGTTCCAAAGTCGTTCTGTACATTTGTGGCGGGGCTTTTGTTCTTGATTGTTTAATAGTTCAGCTTTCATGCAACTTTTCAAGTTTTACGCTTACAGTAGTTGACCTCGGACTCTTCCATGTCAAGTGACTGTGGTTTAAAATCAAAATAATTTTCACACTTACTAGTCACTGATTACAATTACTGTATTCATATATCTTTTGGAGAAAATCATATTTAGTTTGGTTTACTCTTTTCATCTCTGAGCTACAGAGAAATAAGTACAAATCCAATAAAAAAGAAAATTCAAAATACATTTTTGTATTCAAAGAGGAAGTTTTATATGGTTTTCATCCTGTTGTAATCTAGATAAATGGGAATGAATTTGCTATGCATGTGTGTTACTTCTTTACTTTATTTTCTGTCATTGTTACTATTAAGTGAAGTGCCACTCACAATCTTAAAGTTCCTGTGAGCAGTAAAGTATAATACAACTTCAGTTGTGTTGCCATCTGAGTCCTTATAGTAATCACTTTAGCCTAAAAATTTATAAGAACCGTATTACATTTTGCCTATAGTTTTTGTTCCCGTAACAGATTTATCATTTAACATCTAGCTTCAGGTAGCGTGTTTATCTTCTGAAAGTTAATGTTCCAACTGGCAAAAAATAAAACCCTAGCCAAAACAAAAATGTCTTCCTAAATTCGTTTTGCATTCTGTTTGCATTGCAACCAATGGAAAAAATTGTGTATGAGACCCTTCTGAAGGAAATGGTCTGTTTGTCTTTTAACTATTCTTATTTTTTTTCTTTGCATCTGTATAGACTCTACTAGAGCTACTTAATGTGATATACCCATTTTGTAAGTTTTGTAGCTCTATGCTTAGACTCAAATTAAAAACAAAACAAAACAAACCCCAAAAACCAGAAATTGCCCAAATTTTATAAATAATGCAGCCTTCTGTATTAGGCTAATTTTGTTTAGCTTGAGTTACCTCTCATAAAGCATTGCATAATTTTAGAGGTATCTTTCATGCGTCTAGGAATTGGGGTCTTTTTCGTATTATTAGACTATTTATTCTGAATTTTTGTTCCACCTCCCTCCACTGATGGGTTTTAGTTTTCTTCTTTTTTAAAAAAAGTTTTTCCATGTGAAAAGTCTGCTTTTGAAAAGTAATGCGAGCCTGTGCACCTGCTTTTTAATCCACAGTATTTTATGTTTTATTCTTACATGCTTATCCAACTATGTCTAAAACCATAATGACTTGTGACAATGAATGCATGATTAGTTGCAGGGAACATGGAACTCTCCAGGCTTTATGGTCTTCTTTTGTATACTAACTCCTTCTACATTTGCTTCAAATTTAGATGCCTTCCTCCTTTTTTCATGGCATTTCTACCTTGTTAAGAAAGATAAATTTGAAGCTTCCTTCCATGTTCACTTTTGAAACCTTCTTTTTTCTAAATTCTGAATGTGTAAAGAATTTGCTTTATTTAGATTTGCTTTACTCTCGGATCACGTTTTTCCACTACAAAGCTATATAACTCTTTGCAGTGTTAAAATGGAAGTTCTGAATCTTAGCAGGAATATTGAAATCATCTGAGCTTCTCCAGGAAGTTACCCTAAGAGAAACTTGGGTAGATGTAAAGCTAAGAAAAATATGACTAAATAAAGGGTAGATAGATATTTTTATTATATAAATACAAGCTAATCAGAACATTAGACCTCAGAAAGAATAAAAAAGTCAATCAGCCAGCCTTTTTAGCCAATAGTTGCTAGAAAGGTCTAAGTCAAATCGTTCTGCTCATTGAAAATGAGCAAAGAGCCCTCCTTGACCATCCAAGTCCTGAAACAACGGTTCCTTATTTTTAGTGTGCTAAAAGAGAGGAGAATATCACATTAAAAGTGTTTTAGCTAATACATATAAAGATCTTTGAACCTGGGAGAAGAGGAAATTCAAGGGGAAGATAGATTTAGAACACTGAACAAAAATGCTTCTAGATACCTACTGTATTAGAAAAGTGACTTAATTAACTATTGAAATATGTACTAACTTCAAGGTAGAAATTAACTATGTTGTTAAATTTGCAATTCTGAATCACACAGACTCATCTAATGGTAATATTCCACCTATACATTCAAGATTTTTTGAACGCAGTGGTTGGCTTTTAATCTGGTATAAGTCTTATTTAGGCCATTTACTATGCAAGAACATTGCTGTCGTATAGGAACAGTAGCAATTAATAGGAGTCAAAATGGTCGTTCTGTTCTACACCAGTTGACTACATAACACAAAACTTGCCATGATGGCGTTTGAATGTTACGTGTGGTCTTAATCTGGCATGGATATGTATGGCGTCATCCATCAGTAATACAAGCATAAATTTTTTTACCTACTAAATGAATTCAGAAGTAGTTTGCACACTGACAGATGTTTAATTCTGTAGTCTTTTGAAAATGGTATGAAGTGCTTTCCCTGTAGGTTCATAGTACATAGTGTTTTTAACTCTTTTGAGTTATCTGATAAATGTATCACAGTTTGAGAAAGTAAATTAAGGTATTAATTTGGGCTGATTCATTACTTTGGATGTCTTGACAAATACTCTGCTGTGCCCACTGGATTTGCCTTTAAGAATTGTTTTTTTGTAAGACTTCTCAGTATGTGTAAGATTACAATCATGCTTCCCATTTCAGTTTTTTCCTTTTAGCAAGAACTAGAGCATATCTTGTGCCAACTCTTGCTAAATTAATGCTGAAAGTACAACTCTGTGTGTGTGTGTTGGGTGCATTAGGTACTTACTTCAATAAGCATTCTATAGTAGTGATATCATTCATTTCATGAAACAAGATAAATTTGTGTCACAGGACACTGGTACCATGTTTGTTCGTTAAAGCTCAAGTCCAGAATTAATGATAATGGTTCGTCTTACGTTTTGGAGTATTTGAGGAAATTACTCAAAAAAGGCTCCAACTCAAAACCTGTATAGTATCTTACCAATTTCTGTGTGTTGTAGTGTTTTGTTTTGTTGGGGTTTTTGTTTGTTTGTTTTGGGTTTTTTTTTGGTGGTGGTTTTGCATTTTTTTGGGGGGGTGGGTGGGGGGGTGGGGGTGTGTGTGTGCGCGCGCTTCGTTTTGGTCGTGTCATGTCCCCCCCTGCCTTAAGCTACTACACTGGCACAGTGTGCTTTCTTCATTGTTGCTGTAATGCGTTTACACAAGGTATGGTCTTGTAATGAGGACAGAGGTCATTGTTAAATATTCCAAGTTATTAAAAAACACCCATGAAATTTTAAATGTGGCAAAGAACATTTCAGTTTGGCACATCAGAAATACTGCAGATATTCAAATGAAGATCTCTTTGATCTGCAAATGTATCTTTTCGACGTGTCAGCTATTTATGTACTGACTAATGTTAGGATACATCTGTTTCACTTACATTGCGTAGGATGTGTGTAACTGATGAAATAGTGTGTGTTACAGTGAGATGAACGTATCAGTAAATTTTCCTTGATAGCAGTAGTAGTATGTGTAGCCTGTACAAATTTTTAAGGATTCAGATTCTAACATAATTTCGTTAAGATTAAGAAGAGCTGTTAAACTAACTGTTTTGTTAACAGCGAGTACACCAGTGATAGTACTTCCAGCACAAGGAACATATTTGCAATTACAAAAAAAGGCTGCAAACTGACCTTACAAACTACACTGGAACTGCAGTGTATCTTAAAAATTCTACTAGAGCATTCTGTACTTGAGTGCATAAAACAACTTTGAAATCGTGAAAAAGATTGTTAGTGTGTTGTGCACATTTTTGAATACTCTTTCACTGTTGGTGGGGTATCTTTTTGCAAGAAATATCACTTAGGCAGTAAGATAAGACCCTGAGGTGTACCAAAGTATGGACTACCACTTGAGTTTCTTATCTGTTTGCTAGAGTACAGAGAATGAACAGGAGGGGAGGGGTGCGAAAAAGGAAAGCTTGGACAGTTTCCAAGGCTCCAGTGTATGTGTATCAGAAGTTATAATTACAGGCTGTGAGGCTGACTTTTATTGGGCAGGCTTTTCTGGTGGGCTTAGAGCCCCCCTCCATCCCTTCCCAGGTGGTAGCTGGCTTTCATAGCCAGAATTGCTTGACGTTCTCAGACAGGGCTAAATGGGACCTCTGCCCCGAGGTTCACATGCTGCCAGCTGAAAGAAAGTAACAAATGAGAACAGATGACAAAACAGAGGTGCGTAGTAAGAGAGAGGAAGAAGAAAAGCAAAAACAAAAGGTAGGAATAAGAAAGAAAAGGGAAATTGTAGGGGAGAAAGGGATGGCAAAGAAATGAAATAGCGGTAAATAATGAGCTTTAGGAAGTTGTATTTGTGTGGTAGGCACTCTTTGTCGCAACTAGAAATGCAGTAGAGTTTAGAGTTGAATTTAATATTTTGATGATCTTTGTTGTGCAGCGATAGTGTGCTTTGTAATGATAAAACAGTTACCAGGATGGTGAAACTTCAGGGGTATTTAATGGTATTTCTTGTCAAGGCCATGTGGTTGTTGACCCTCTTGTAATAATTTTGCTGGGTAGCTTCTTATGTTCATTTTTGAAAGAAGATTCTTCAAAAATTTGTTTTGGTCTTCCTACTTGTATAAGCTATATCTTTGACGTGGCAAAATCCTCTATAATTTATAGATCCCCTTAACTTGCAAAATAGATCTAAATGAACATCACAAAAAATCATTTATAAAAAAAAGAGGAAGCAAATTGAAATTAAAAAGGAGGGCAATATGTCTGAAAGTGAATTGAAAGAAATTCTGCATTTGACATGCTAACACAAGTTCTAAATTACTTGTTTTTACATTATGTTCAATTCTTTTTTACTGTTCTGAAGGGAAAGGATGCCTCTGTTTTTTAGATTAGTTTTTCACACAACTTCACTGTGGTTAAAGGTGCTGCTAATTCTTTTTGATCTGCCCGAACTGTGTAATATAGAAAGTTCTAATAAGTCAGAAATTTGCCACATACTTCAATTTGAGAATTGAGCTCATCTAATTAACTTTGATTCTCAAGATGAATAACCCATTATGATTTAGCTCAAATATTAAATATCATAAACTTCTCATAGGAATTTTTTATTTTATTTTTTTTAATGCAAAAGCATGTTAAGTCTCAGATGGTGTCTGAGCATGGTAAATACAAGGTGATGTGTGCGCAATCTGCATTGGCTATTTTCAACATGGTGTTTGTTGTCCCTTATATTTAAGGCTATCTTATAATATTGCTTGCAACGTGAACTGGGTTTATTGCATGAAACTGTAATAAATGTGGAAGAGTTTAAAATAATGTACAAATATTTATGTACACTTCTAAAATGTAAAAGGCAGTAGGTATTAAATAAAAAAAATGCCATGCATAACTTGGCTCACTTAGTTACAATTTTAACTTTAATACCTGATGAATACAGTCTACACATACTTTGGCAGCGATGAGACCTTCCATTAGCATCTGAATTTATAAGCTCAATTTTAAATCTGATAGTTTAAAAAAAATACAAATTAGCTAATGTAGATATGTGGTGTGGGTTGTTCTTGTCCACTGTCCTTTTTTCTACATCAGGCTTGATGACCAGTCATCTGCTGGTTAGTCTTGCATCGCTAAAACATAAACAAAGACGTTTTTAGGGATTGATTGAGAAGGGCAAAACACCAAGCTGTAATATGAAGAGAGCTGGGAATGTGGAAATTGATCATTTTAAATTTACTTTGAGCATGAGTTGAGTAACGTGAAGGATGGAACAATCCTGTTGCAACTAGTACTGCTTCAAAAAGAAAAAGTGGTTGTAGATGGGAGGTGTGTGTGATCTGGCAGATGAATTTTTAAAAGGTGATTTGCTCATCAAATTCTGTGAAATACTTCTTTTTCCTCATCCATCTATTCTGTTTTTACTCTTTCTTGAAAAAATTTAATAAACTTTACAGCAAAGTGTAATGATAGAACATTGGTCATACAACACTCAGGTTATTTCTGGGGTGCTGATTTTTGCCGCCTCGCATACAACTAGCTCATGAATATATCTAATAGCTGTTACAAATTAGTACCAGTCATTTTTGTACTGTCAGAAAAGCTTTTGTGGAAGTTAACAGTAGAAGTATGACCAAAGCATGTTGTTTGTTTCTCATCTATGATTTAGCAGGAGAGGATTGGAGCAGGGTTTTAGATTACAATCATGTTTCATTTACTGTACATTCATTTTTATATTAATGGATTACCATTGTGTTTCAAATTTTCAAGACATATGAATTAAATGTTTATCTAAAATGAAGAAAATCTAAGAAAACATTTGATATGGTAGTCATGCCTCCCCTCCCGCTGCCGTTTTTTGTGACAGACAATGCTTTTTCTTGAACATGTTAGTAAGGTCTCACTTGGCATATTGTTCACTCGTGATGATTTGATCCTTATCCCTAGAGTTTACCTTCATTATTGTTCTGTAATTTTGATATTAAACATGAATTTAATAGAAATATATAACTAGTTATATTAGTTGTTAGGATTTTTTTCTTGTCTGTTTCCGTGGGACTTAGGTTAGCCCTGTGTATGCATTTCATACCTTTTTATTCTTCTGTAACTGTATTCTACACTTAAATATTGCAGATGTATCTAACAAGGACCCAGCTTTTCTTTTGTAATTCTACTCAGTCTAATGAACATAGAATCATAGAGTCATAGAATGGTTTGGGTTGGAAGAGACCTTAAAGGTCATGTAGTTCCAACCCCCCTGCCATGGGCAGGGATAACATAACTAATAACGTAACTAACTTCAAGGAAGAAATGTTTGCTTTGTTTATTATTAATCATACCACCAATATCTACAAAGTAAAGAACAAGTAAATTAAATCCTTTCAAAAGGGACATGTGTTACTATCTTTATTATATTTACTGGTTCAGACACGTTACTTTGAAGCTGGATGCAAAAAATATGTTAACCAAATAGCAAAGCAATAATGGATAGAAATGTCCTGTGTCCACTTTTGCAGTGTGCTTTCTGTATTTTGGACTTCTTTTCAAATAGTTAAACACAGTCTCAAAAAATTAATATATTTTTTAAACCTCTTTAAGTGCAGCCTTTAAGGTTCAAGTTTTTATTAAGGAAATAGTGTTCAGAGTTCTTAATTTTCAGCTTTAACTAGAAAATGCTTTTTATTTATCATTCAAGGAAATACCTAAATATTTGTTGTGTGGGGTTTTTTTTTGTGCAGGGACTCTGAAGGCTATGCTAAATTTATTGAGATACTTGTTTTTAAAAATGAAGTAAGTTACTCTACAATTAATAGGTTTTATTTGAATGTACTTTTACTTACCAATACAAAACACATTCTAGTTAGTGTTCAATTTTTTCTTTTTATTTTTTTTTAATGTATTTTAATGAAGACATTAATGCTATTGTGTTTACTGAGCTTCCCCATGAGAAAAAAGAATTTACAGATTATGCCAGTCCTATCTGGCAGTATGGTTATGTGGTAACACCTTGAGATTTCTTTTCTGTTTTTAATTGGAACATTGGTGATCCAAGTTAATGAAACGCTACATTTTGCTCAGTGTGCTTATTGGTGCGTTTTGTGAAGTGAGTAAGATGAAAATTACGACGTCGTTATCTATGTGCTTTTAATACTAGTGAGCATAGACTGATACTCTAAATATTGGTATGTCTAACAGCATCTATTCAGCAGGGTATTGTTCTGCTTTTCAGTTCATACAAAAAATGACCAAAAATCATACCAGTGTGCTATTATAATAGCTGTCTTAAAACAAATATAATATTTGATAAAATAATATTGCAATTAACAATCTGTGTATATGTGCAGTAAAATCTGAAAAAAAATTGTAAAAATACTCTTTTACTTCAAACTATTTTATATAAGTGTGCATTTAAGTCCTGAATTTAAGACTCTTCTCATTTATAAGAGGTGACATGAGCGTGCTAGTGATTTTGTGTAACAGAAAATCTTTGTCTTTATACAGTTAAATGTTTAATTAAATGTATAAGTTAATATAAATCTGTTTATTCAGAAACTATTTAGCATTTGCAGACACAGATTAAGTTAATTTTTAAGTGTTATGCAATGTTTTTTAAAGACAGGAAAAAATCTCTGCATGCAGTATTGGGAATGCATTATCGAATATCCGTATGTTCAATATCTAGGCATGCACATGAGGGTGTGTGTATGTGTGTATATACGTGTGTGTATACCTTAATTTTAAGCGTTGTGCGTGTGACAAATTCTGAGAAATAGAAAGAGAATTTGTAAATTAATACAAGAACTTGATTTTTACCTTCTAACAAATTATTGTAAAGAAATTGTTTAGGATAAGTGCAAGTGATATGTTCATGTGTGCATACAATTTAATAACTGAAAACAAGGCTGTTACAAGCCTTTGTATCTCCTTCTAAGTTGACGACATGGTATACAGTACCCTTTCTCAGTGGGCTATCTCTTAATCACTGCAGATTGCATGTGTAAGAGAATATATTTTTAAATTAATGGAAATACTACCTTTTAAATTAAAAATCTCTGAATAAAAAAAGGCAACTAATGAATCACTATGTAGTACTATTCAGTTAATATTAAACAGTATTTTTCTTTTAAAATTACTCCAACTATTCTGAACAGTAATAGAAGACAAAAATAATAATATAAGCTTAATAAATTTGATTTTGTTCCTGACATTTGTATGTGATTACCCATTATGTTGTTGTTCTTCAGAATTGTAACAATTGTAATTTAATATATAATAAATGCAATCCATTAAAAAAAATATTAGTAGTTTTAGTTACCAGCAATGCTGTGGCTCTGTAGAGTCGAGTCATTGCAGAGGTAGTTTTATACTGACCATTTTTATATGCTGTTGTCACACAGTTTGCTTGTTAATAGTGCCTAATCTGTAATGTTATATTAATTTAATTAGTAATGATAAAGCATTAAAAATTAATGTATGCTATGGCAGGTACCAATAGAAAGAACATCAGAATATTTTCTATCTCCTAAGTTACAGAAATGATCTTGAGGGGCAATATGCAAACAGTTTTAGGTTTGATGCTCAATAGCTTGTATTAAAAGTCAGCTGTTTGTGCTAAAGTATTTAATGTAAAATTGTTATAGCCGTAAAATATTTAGTGTGCTCATTATTTAGCAATGTAATTGTTGTGAAGAATGGTTAAGGTGTGTTAATGAGGGAAATGGTAGCATGGTACCTTGGGTGGTTTCATGTCTCTTGAGATCATTAGCAATGAAAGACTGTTATTTAGACTGTTTCTTTTTCCTGTATGTGTAATAGCTAATTGTTTTGTTCCTGTGATAAGATAGACTATCTTTTTGCTGCTGTGAACATTAAAATAGCTTTTTTTTGTGTAGCTTTTTTTAGGTCTTCCTTTCTCTTTCGTGCTGTAGTGTAGCATCTCACTTTAGGTTCACTATTTTGTGATGGTTATTTAAAATATTTGTTTACTTCTGTTTAGTAAAAGTGACTCAGTGTAGCTGAAAAGAACTAATTAATACTAAAGGTCAGGCTGTACAATATAAAATATATCCTTACATGATTATTTCATAGTAGCTTTTTGCATAGTAGGTGAGTGTTTTGTTTGAGCAAGTCCCTTTTTTTTCTGTTCTTGACTAGTGTTACACTGTACGATCCATGCAGTACTGAAAGGGAGTGGTTCCATTTGCTCTGTTTATAGCTCAAATAAAACAAAACAGATTGCCACCTTACTATTCACCATTTTTATCTCAGTATATGGATAATAATAAATCTGGAGAAAAAGAAAAAAGGTACATAAAAGAACACCTCATCACAAGAGAAGGGCTCCTTTTTGAAGAGGGACTAATCAAATGACACTGATGAAAAGAGGTCTTTGAATCTTTATTATCTGATGTAGATGGCTGAGCTCTCGAATTTTGTACTTACGAGTCACATTTTTCAATGCAGTTTGTCAAACTAGAATGTGATTAATGTATCTGTCATTCTGAATTGATAACGGGGAACGTTGACAGACTGTACATAATGATGTATGACTTTGTCGGCTTTTGATAGTAATATTATATTTACAACTAACAAAATTTAAACATGCATCATTTTGTCCTTGAAATGAGCTTATTCTGTTCCCCTGATTTGCGAAAACATGTGGCTCTTGATAAAAACAGCACTTTGCTGGAAAAATGTAGCTCATTTTAGCTTTTTGCACTCATTAATTAAGAATGCTTGTTGTTGCACACCAACTCATGTGGTAATGGTTTGTTTGAAATTTGATTACAATTAGTTTTTTTCTGCCTTTCCTTGCTGCCTTTGTGTATGTATCACTTGAAAGACATAAAAATATTTTTAAGTAGCATTCGTACTTTCAGGTACTATCTAATATATCAAAATACTATTTTACAATTTTATCAGGCGGTCCTGTGCCTAAGACAAGTTTAGGATTGAAGAGAAGTGGGCAGTATATAGGCAATGTATGTATTTGACTTGGAAGTCAAAGTGATTTTTTTCACTGCCAGCAGGAGCTGGCTAAAAGCCTGCAGAATGTCAAGGCAAAGGGAATGTTTGTTCTTTCTGTGTGGTAAGCTTTTCTAGGTACTGTAACCCTGGAGTTTTCCAAATAGGACAAGCTTTCCTTGTCATCTTGGGTAAATCACCTAACTTCTTGTGCATCGATTTCCCCATTGACATAACATAGCTAATAAGAGCAACCTCATGAACTGTTTGAAGAACAGTTAATATTTTCAGTTGGCTTTAATATTGAGAGTTAAGTCATGGAAGGTATTACGTGAATTGTTCAAGTTTTACTTTTGAAAATATATTAATTTAGCTGGGAGTCAGAAGAGCTGTTAAAATATATGCTAAAATGTTTGGCCATAATTAACACTAAGGAAAAAGAACCTACTCATACAAGCCCTAGAATTGTCTGTCATAAAATCACATAGATTGGAATGGGTCTCCAGAAGTTACCTAGTGCAGCCTCCTGGTCAAAGCTAGAGCAGGTTGTTCAGGTCTTGTCCAGGTGAGTTTTGAGTATCTGCAAGGATGGAGATTCCACAGGCCCTCTAAGCAACCTGTTCCAGTGTCTGACCACCCTCCTGCTGTTGTACTCTTGCTAGCACAGCCTGTTACTCATTCCGGTGAGGCAAATACTTGGAATATCCATTTATCTGCTCTGTAGCAATATTTCATTTCACTGGTGGAGATGGAGAAAATACAGTCAGACTGTAGTGCTTGATAAATTGAGTAGTTTTTCCAAAAATAGGAAATAATTGTGAAAATCAAAAGCATGGGGTTTATTTCTTCCAGACTTTGCGTCTAAGTGGGCAAGAGCTCTACATATCAGTGATTAAATAATTATTAGCGAGAATAAGAAATTGGACTCAGATTTTTATACGTTTTCAAATGTTAACCTTTATTTATATATAAAATAAGTATCTTGAGAAATATTGTAAGAAGGGAGTGTGAAGGATGATGTAGTGATAAATAGAATGGAAAAGAGTAGTTGGAAGATGTAAGAATGTGATTGTCAGTTCGTGTACTATGGTGTACTGTAGTCATGGAATTGTGTCTGAATAGTTCATCTGGCATTTTTGGGGAGGGGGGTGGTTACAACAAAGACAAGTGGATGAGAGATTTCTTGTGTATTTTTAAGGCTAGCGAGCAAAGAATATTGACCGTTTCAATGTATCACTAAGATACAGAAATGTAAACATTTTAGAGAAAGTTCAGTGATACTGCCCTATTTGGAAGACTTTGTTTGCTAGAGAAATACGGTTGTAAAGAGCACGGAACAACGGAAGAGATGAGGAACTCTGAAAGTTCTCCCTTCAGCTCTGTTAGTGATCATAGTTTTTTTAGTAAATGAAGCTTTTTTGTAGGGGCAGTAGGTGGGTTTCTATCCATAAATTTATTGGATTATATTGCTAAGTTACTGTGTGGTTTTACAGTGGGAGGAGTGGCATTTCTGACAAAGAAAAAGGTTGATGCTGTCTTTGTGCTGTCTCTATATATATGCAGGTGCCAGAAATGAAGGGACAGCCTTTTGCGCAGAAATGGCAATTTCAGAAAACAAACAACAAAAAAGCCCACAAAACCCTGAAAGTGCTTATGTAGCAAGCACAATTTGCAGATGAAGTGAGAGGTATTACCCTGTATAATAAGGAAGCCTTTTGGGAAAGTCTTCAGAAGTCTTTGAGGAAATGTGGACAGTGGGAGTTGATCTATGTACAGATTATACTTCTAATGAAGGTAACAGTACTATTGGACAAATTTCCCCCTCCCCTCCTTCCAGTTATTTTGTTATTGAGTGAACCACTCTGTTTGACATTTTTAATATGAAATACAGGAAAGAGTGGAGGTGACTTAAGCAAACCAGCTGAACATTAGAAAGCATGTGTGCTGGAGAATTTGTCGTTGCATTTGTGCATGACAAGCAGCTTTGTAAGCACATTGACCTGAAAAGAAATGATAGGGGGCTCAGATGCTCTTAAATATATAATAATTTTTCATATAATAATAAGACCCTCAATTATAGCTTGCTGGAATTGAGAATTAGTATGTGTTTCGTTATTTTATTGTATTTCTATGTATCTGCCAAAGGAAAAATGAAAGGAAAATTATGTGACTAGGTGCTTCTGCTACAGTTAGAGTAAGTTGTTAAGCTTGGTTCTCTGGGTGGAGAGTGTTTGTAATTACAAAATCGTAATGGGAGACAATTTTTTTTTTTTGTGCTGGTGGGGTAGTGTTGTGGTTTAACCCCAGCGAGCAGCGAAGCACCACACAACTGCTCACTCCCTCCCCCCTGGTGGGATAGGGGAGAGATTTGAAAGAGTAAAACTGAGAAAATATGTGTTGAGATAAAGACAGTTTAATAGGGAAAGCAAAAGCCGCGCATGCAAGCAAAGCAAACCAAGGCTTTCATTCACTCCTTCCCATGGGCAGGCAGGTGTTCAGCCATCTCCAGGAAAGCAGGGCTCCATCACGCATAATGGTTACTTGGGAAGACAAACGCCATCACTCTGAATGTCCCCCCCTTCCTCCTTCTTCCCCCAGCTTTATAGGCTGAGCATGACATCATATGGTATGGAATATCCCTTGGGTCAGTTGGGATCAGCTGTCCCAGCTGTGTCCCCTCCCAAATTCTTGTGCCCCCCCCAGCCTGCTCACTGGTGGGGTGGGGTGGGAAGCAGGAAAGGCCTTGGCTCTGTGTAAGCACTGCTCAGCAATAACTGAAACATCCCTGTGTTATCAGCACTGTTTTCAGCAGACAAGTACCGAATAATGTAGCTATAATCAGACGCAAGCCTGCTCTCTCCAACTTTGGAGAGCTGGTGTAGCATGGTATATAGCTGATTCAGGATCAAGGGGGTAGAACACAGTGACGACCTCTTTGTCTTGTCTTTGGAATTTCTCTTTGTAGTCTGCAATATACTTGAGAAGGTAAACCCAGGGTTTCAGTTGGACACTCATAGCTGAAGAACCACTGTCAGTAATATTCATATTAAATACTTACACTGACTGTACATTTATTTTTCTATCTTCTGCACTAGTTAGGAATATTAGACTGGAAATATAATTCAAAAAATTTCTTCCTGTCAATGACAGATGCAGTTGTTTATTTTGATTGTGTCACTTCTGAATCATTCTGCTATTCTATAATTTTGTTCCCATATTACCTTAGCTCATCTGAAAATTCAACATACCTACCCTCACAAGGTTCGTGTTCCTGCCTTTGTCCACCTTGTGTCAACATCGGATTCCTTTATTTTTTTAGTTCAAGAGTGTTACTCTGTCATTACACCAAATGAATGAAGGAATAGTAGGGATTTTTCTTTATCCTGAATCCAGTTCCAGTGGCTTCTTGTAGTTATTTCACTATGTAAGTGTTTGCATTCTAGACTTTCTCATGGAGTATATTTTAGAATATTTTCTGCAGGATAACTTCCTGGGGTGCTTGCTGCTGCCCCTTCTCCCCCACCTCACCCTCCCACCTACTCAACCTCAAGTGCAGTGTGGCGTAGAAACCGGGGGATAAATTAATCTGTCACAGGAGGGAAGAAGTGTAGAGGTAGTGTTGTACCTGACTAAGTAAAATACGTTTCCTTTCCTTCTTTTTCCCAACCTTCCCAAGGCCTTTTAAAAACATATTCAAGAACACCAAAATTAGGAAACACATTTAGAGGATATACTTATTTAGAAAGCAACAGAAAAAACAAGGCAAAGAAGTTTGGGGTAATGAGTAAACAGTACAATTTATATTAATTTTAAATTTTGTCTGCTTAGAATTGCTTCTGTGAAGCTACTGAAAATCTTCATGTTTAGTTTTAGAAAACTGTAACTTGGTGTTTCTTTGGTCTTTGAGAGCGGCTTTCTTAATTCAAGGCTTTCAGCAGTGTTCTATCAACATACATGTCTTTAATGGCAATTGTCATTCTCAGTAAGATTTGGAGGGTGAAGGAGAAACGAAAGTACTGTATTAAATATAACATTCACAGTGGAAAATCTTAGAATCAAGAAATGTTTCAGAAAGAGTATTTTTACTGAGATTTCTAAACATTTTCTGTGTTAATATATCTTTTTTGTTGTTTTGCTTAAAATAAAACTTAAGTCAATTCTTTCTATATTGAAAATAATTGACTGTCTCATGTTTTCCTTTTGCTCTGCAGCAAAAGTTGTCATGGTAAAATTTGCGTTAAGCTGTGCACATGTTTTTAATTAAACATATTGCATATAACAAGGCAGTATTTAAAGCAGAGATTAAAGAAAGTGTAATAACTTGCCAGTCTACCACAGTGTAGACATGACACAGATATGAAAAATATTGCAAGTGGAAAGATTACTAGTGTAAACTCTTAGGAGATGGTTTGAAAAACATAGTTTGTTTAAGAAATTATGATGTGCATTTAACTTTTTAACCTGTGCTTCAAAAATGACAGTGTATTAATTTATAACATTGAGGGTGAAAACTTCAACTATCTGTCAGTGATTATTTGGCAACATGAGTGAGCATCACTGAAGAATCCTTTTACATTTCACTTTACCATACTCCTAGAAAGATCAGACAGGCGTAGTGAGGAAGGCATTTAAAATAATGTAGGAAAAATTATGCACCTGTTAAGCCAAGCTGTTACTCTTACGTGAAGGAAGAGTGATACAAGTTATTTTACTGCTCTACAATATACTTACTCTATGTAAAGTTGACAAATAACAAGGTAGGATTCTTTACAGAGTTACAGTAATGCTTAAAATGACCGCATACTTTGGATGTATAATGTGTTTATAATTGAATCCTATCTCTTGTGGGAAAGTTACCTGCTCAGAAATTAGGAAAACATGATTTAAGGTTGTGCATGTAACCTTTCTTAGCCTTCCTGACATGCAAGCTACGATAAAGTTTTTAATTTAAATGATAGTATTTTCCATTTCTTACTTAGAACTTCATTTTATTCAAACACAAAATGGATGTTGCTTATATTAGTGGGAATTTAGCCAATATTTTCTTTTCACTTATTTTTCAAATTGCGTGCACTGGTTATATTTTACTGTTTGCTTCCCAGCTCATACACTGTTCTGAAGGCAGAACTTTTTATCTCCTGTTCACTCACAGATGTAAGTGCCTCACAAATATTAACTGACTCATTTCAAAAAAATTTGTTGTTGAACTAAGGAGGAAGTGAGGAGAGGGTTAAGTCTAAAGGATCTAGCAGTTAGGGTGACTAGGTTGGGAGCAACTGTGACAAGAAAGTTTCAGCTTCACTTTAGTAGCAGTTTGGAGAACAGAGTATGAAAAGTCTGCTGAAGGATGGGGATGAAGTTTTTTAAATAGAGGATTTTCCAATCTATTTTGTCCTATTGAGTGTCGTTTTTTGTGATTTTAGTGATTTAATATTCTAGAGGGAGGGTAACAGAAAACAAAGCAAGCTGAATGTGTCCCAACGTATGAATATTTCAGGATAATCTAACTTTCAGATGGTCTTTAATAGAATTAGGAAACTCTACCATTGTAAAAGCTTCAAGAGCCAACAGTTGCTTATTGTTAATATGCTGTAGGTTGGGATTTTGCGTTCATAAATAGGTCCTGGAAGGAATCAAGAGTTTCATTCAGTTTTTTCTTCATATTCATGCCAGGAGCATTTTGTAAGATTGAATGCTTCACGAAGAGGTGATAGTTACTGTTGTAAGGGAAAAGAACTGGTTTATTTCTGTATCAGTTTAGGGGAAACAGTTTAAATGTTGGTTCACTGTTGTAGCGTTTTTTGAATGAATGCTACAAGACGTTTTAAAATAGTAATGCAATCTAACATATTGCCAGAATGGCAAATTATGTTACTCTATGACACAAGTATATGAACTTGTTTTTTTAGGAAAATAATAGATAGTCTAGGACAGTGGATTGATTTGTCCTCACCTTCTTGTGTTCACTTAAGGTTTTTATTGCAAACAAACAATAGAATATCTGTAATTCAGATAAATCCTATTTGATGCATAACTCAAAAGATTCGAAATATTTGTTTTTCTTAGAATCCTTAGAAACAAATGGTTTGTTGTGCATCACTTTCTTCTCTTCCTGTTTTCATTCTTGAGAAAAAAAACCTTAATTTTCTAGAGACAGAAAAGTATGTCCTAGAAATGGGGTGCCGCTATTTTGGGTAGGTTATTTTTTCCTTGAATAAAATTGCTTTAAACATTAAGTTTTATAAGCACAGCTATGGTAAGACAGAGCTGTTTTCCCTTTAGAAATATCGCAGAGTGAGTGGACTTCAGAGAATGCATACATGGATACCTTAATTACAGTTCTTGAATTGTTCCCCCCAACTCTTTTTGGCAGTGAGGTTCCACATCAGCATAAATGGATTTTATGTTTATGGTTCCAAAACAACGCATTAGATAGAAAATGTCTCTTAACATCATATACATAAGAAAGAAGGGATGACTGGTAAGTGATGATGCCGGTAAGTTGATGATTATATTTGATGATAAGGTAAAAGTGTGTGACAGGTGTTACTGAACTATGTGCTTTGAGTTACCTGTGGCAACAGGTATAATGTTTGGTATTAGCATGCTCACAAATCTTTACAATAATGATTCAAAAGTATGTATTTTCCTTACTAGAGCTTCATTTTGCCATAGACATAACTCTTCAAACCCTCTTGTCATCTGTCAGGGTTTGGGCAAACAAATTTTGACACAAATCAGAAAACTGTGACAGTTGAGTGACAAGCTGTCAAAGGTTCCAGATCAATTGTACAGTTTATTGCCTTAAACTCTGCTAAGCAGATAAATATCAAGAAAAATCCTGAAATTAATCATTACAAATACTGCAGAAATTTAAATGAATTAAGAATAATAGATATTGAGGATCTTAAGTTATTTCAGGGCTAGAAAGAATGTTGCAGCAATGCTTTTTATGGAAATCATCCATACTAAATAACACATAATAACTGGGTTCTTATGCTGGTCTCTGTATTCACCACATACCCTCCCCCACCAACCTACCTATCTACTTACCTACAAATGTAGTTGCAGCCTTTCATTTTCACTATGACTTCAGTGTCTGTGATTGTTTGTTTGCTTACTTGTGGAAACCAGCATGTGTAGAATGCACTGAAGACTGTTCTGCCTCTTAGCATTGTCCTATCACTTCTTCCTGATTCTGTGATCGTTATATAAGGCAACTAAGTATTGCGTGAAAAATAAGAAACAAGGCTAATTCTGTGGCTGAAAGTTATCTCTAAAACTCAGCAAGCCAGTTCGTTATTGGTGGGCTAATAAAAGTCACTTTTCTGTTAACTTTGATACCTATAGATATTTTGATTTTTTAAAAAAAAATTAATACACTTTTGACCTATTTGGTAATTCAAATTTTCCTCCTTCTGAAGAATAGAATAATTATATTCTGAGTTACCCTAGAACAAAAGTTTCAATGTCTTCAGTTATATTTAGAAGCTCAGACTAATTAATTAAATCTTTTCTCAGTGCTTATTTTTTCTAGTTTTCCTTGAAGCTGATACTGTCATTATTAGATTGATCTTAAATATCTGAATTTCTATAAAAATTTGAAAAATATGTTCATGGGAAAGACTTGAGTCTTCAGATAGGATTGTACAGTATGTCTTTTCTTCCAATTTTCTTTGTTCTGATGTATTTCCTAAACGAGGAGTAACTGCTGAACATTCATTAGTTCAGTCAGTACAACTGCAAACACAAGATTTTTGTTCTGTAGAGAAGCGAGAATGTTGTAATGAAATGGTGTGGTGAAAATATAAGGCTTGAAAGTGGTTTTAAATTATTAAAATTTGGATGTAAAAAAAAAAAATGTCTCCATTCTTAGGTCACTATAAAATAGATTTAAAGATTTGTTGGCTGCAAGTTTATGTCTAGTTGCATGACTCTTGTCTTGGTCAGATACACATTTGCACTTGGTGAAAAATGTTTCTCTCTGGAGTTAATGTCTCTTTTTGGTAGTATTCAAGCACTTTGAATTTAGAAAGCTGGGATTTTTTGTTTATATGTTTTGTTTTTGCACTATTTGGGATGAGATGCCATAACAATCACAAGTTATTTTTATTCAATATTAGAAGAAAAACAAGTGATTGAGGAAATATGCAACACTATCAATGTCTTGCAGATATGTTTTTCTTTATGCTGCTCTCCTGCAAACCATGGATATCATTTCTGCATTGTACATTGAAACCTGGGGTGAATAAAAATTTAATTTGCCTATTTCAAATCGCAGGATTATTATCAGAATAAGGACATAACTTGAGTTCTTGACAGTGTACTTGACTCATTTCCAATTAGCCATTCATAAAAGATGTTCACTGAGATCTTCAAAATCTTTATAAATTTTAATACTTTTTATACCATCCTTCCACTCCCAATTTTACCTTATTTATCTTTTGCTAATCTTTCTGTCTTGCTTTGGGTCACGTGCTTGAATTTTCTGGACTAAAAACAGTAGGGTATTTACAGTCCCTTTGCCTGCTGGTAGTGGTTCTGTTTAGCAAACTGACTTTAAGATTATATGTATTTGTATTTAGGAATACTGTCACTAAGAGATGCAACAGACTACTTTTTTTTTCATTGGCTAATATAAAAAGTCAAAAAGAACCAACAAACCCCGAAATCTTCTGTTTATGTTCAATCTACCTTATTTTGCTTCTTTAATGTTTCTAATCACAGATATTACCAGATGTAAGTATTATTTATGAAATTTCATTTGTTTTTTATTAAACTCAAGCGTATCAGGAAATTTAAGACCCAGGACATGACTTGAAAAGCACTTCCTTTCTTTGGATAGCTATGGTATCTGTGGTAGAGATGTATGTATTTCCTTCCTCTCTTAAAGAGAAACAAGGAAGTTAATGACTAGTGCAGTGTATTTGGGTGCTTCCAAGAATCTTTCAACATACCTATAGTGCAGCATGGAATAAGTCTAAGATGACGTTTGGTTGTGTCAAAAAAGGCATTAGAAATATGCGTTATTCTTTAAGGTGACAAAGGAAGTAGGTTTTTTTCCTCTACTACTGACATTTTAGAACTGCATCAAAGTCTTAATCTTTATCAATGGATAATAAATAAGTTAGTGTAGGTTTTTTGATATCTGATTATCTCAGACTATTAATACAACAAAAATAGTTCTTGTAAGTGACTTTTTTATTTGAAAACTTTGTATCGAGTCTTACTAATACTACCAAATACAGAATTTTAATCAGAAACTATAGTTTGTAAGGAAGACGTGAGTTTTATAACTCTTACTGCATGCTTTCTGTTCTTATATGTTACTGTAAATGACTTTATCCCTTCTAAATCTAAAGTTAAAATATTTCCTATGCTAAAAATAAAAATATAGAAATATTACAGTCATGATATTGTAGTAATGTTCTGAAAACATTTTATGTCAGTTTAAAAATAGTACGTTAATGATGAGTATATTTATTTGTTTGGAGTTCTGAAGTATGAATGTAACATTAGTAAGGAATGATTACTTTTTATAATAAGACTATTTCCAAGTAAGCTTTCACAAGGTAGATTAACATACATTTTTTTCTGGTTTACACTTTATGTATTTGCAGAAGAAGCGTTTTAGTTCCTGTTAGTATAAAGATGTTTCATGAGTTTGAATTTGCATTTATATGCAGTTGAAGGGACGTTATCTTTAACTTTGATGTCCAGCAATTTTGTGTAAGCTTAGAAAGTTGTAGTTGGTTAGCAAGAATTGCACTGGGTACTATTTGTGTGTGAAGTTTGGGGTGGGGAGCAATCTATTTTTAAATTTAAAGTGGGGTTTTATGAATCTAAGCTTCATGTCGTAAATACATCTTATTCATAGTGCATTTACAATGGCAAACATTTTTTGAATGCTTGGGTTATTTTAAGAAAAGCTTTCATAAAAAGTGAAAGTGAGGGAACACTCAAGATGGGGGCAGAAAAGAATGAAAGGCTAGTAAAGGCTTTTCCATGGAGAGGCACTTTAAAATGTTTCAGAATAGTGTATTTATTTATATTTATTATATGTTTATTTTATATTTTAGAAACATTTCACATTTATTCTGTATTTATATTTATCTGTATTTATCATGATGATGTATTCCAAGACAATCTGTTTTAGATCTCTGTTTCTAAACCTAGCAGTACTAGGTAAATATTTCTGTTAGTCTGTCAATTGAACTTTTGTTATAGCATTTAGCAAACAAAAGCTTTTAGATTGTAAGTATGCTGAGTTCCAATGAATCTCTGTCCATTACAGTGAGAAATATATAGAAAAACACCTTTTTTTTTAAAAAAAAAAAAAAGTTTGATCTACTTAGGAAAATGCTTACCCAAAATTTCAGCATTCATTATTGTCTTAATTTTTTTTTTTATTTTTAATTCTGGGTAGGTGTTATCTGGTGCTAAATTTTTTACTGATTTGAACTTAAAGATGAATTTGATTCTTTACACTTAGGGAATATTTTAAAATGGAGCCAGAAGAAAAACAGTTTTCACATTATGGAAAAATTCTTTTGTTCTGTTGATTTTTCTAATGCAAAGAATGTGTAACTTGTGTGCAATTTTTTAAAATTTTCACTCTAAAAGATTGACAGAAAAATTCTGTGAGTTTTCCATTATGTTAGCACCTGGCTAAATTGAATTTTTTTTTCGGAAAGACTGAGAAGTAGTGGTCCAGTACATTGAACTTCTTGATACCTTCCCCAGTATTCTTTGAACTCTAGCTTTCTTTAAAAAACTGTTCTGTCTTTATTTGGTACTATATGGCCATGAGAGGATGCACAAGGAAAGATCTGTCTATGTGTATTTTGCTTCTAATGAAGTTCCATAAATGAACACATAGACGTAATGGACACCATCTAACCTAGATGGGAAGGAGGGCAGTCAGGTCATGAAGGTAGTGGGACATGATAAAAGAGATTAGGATTGGATCAATTTAACAAAATAACCACCTCACCATGCAGAATTTTTGTAGGTAGAAATACTAGACCTAAACAGGAAGCATATAGTATCGTTTCTGGTTACTGACAGCTTGACTAAGATGATGGCACTGGCTGTAATATACTGAAAGAGATAAAAGAGGAGGAAATATAATGATCTTGCAGTACAGTAGTCATGGGAGACAACAGTTACAGGAGAATGTTACACTGAGATGCAACTGAAGTGAGATTTATAGTCTGTCGGTGATATGCAAGAACTGGTTATGGAGTGTGTAAGAGGAGATTTAACCAATGGGGAAGTGCTGAGTAGTCCACAGGATCTGGTGCAAAATCTTGCAATAGGAGCACCTGTCAGTAAAAGTGACCATTACATACTGTGAATCAATATAAAAAATGAAGGACCAAAGAAACCCCCAAACCAACAGCAGAACTGCCCCCCACTCCTTCTCCCTCTCCTCCCTCCACCTCTGTTAGTATGCACAACTTGAAGGAAACAAGTAAAACAGCTTATTGAGAAGAAGGTAAAGTGTACAGTAAAGAAAATTAAATGCACGTAGTCAGTGGAAGATATTTAAGGAAGAAGAGGAAGCATACAATAAGAAAGATTTAAAAAAATGGCAAAAAGTTAACAAGCAAGGTTAAACATGTTGGTGAGAGAAATCATTGGAGGCAAGAATGCATCCATTAAAAGTTGAAGTTACGGTCAGATGAAGGAAACAGCATCATAAAATCTAGCAGATTAAGTATGCGGTAAAGCAATAAAAAACAATATGAAAAACAGCTAGCAAAAGACGGGAACTATTGAGGAACCTTTTTGCAGATGACTCAGGCATGGGAATGTTGTTGGGGAGGTTGTAGGGCCAGCCTGTACTACAGATGCTAAATGAAATTTCTCACAATGCTGTTCACTGTGGAGGACTCACAGGCCAGAGCCTCCCTTCACAGAGAGCTCATCAGAGGTTGTGTTTGAAATTGAAATGCCTACGGCAGAAGTGTGGAGCGTATGCACATACATTCATGTTTGTAGTGAAATGAACATGAACAAGTTGCTGGACTAGCTGGCATTCACCGCAGAGCTCTTAAGGAACTCAAGCATAAAATATGTGAATTACTGATGGACGTGTATACCCTCTTGCTTAGGGCTGCCTTACTCCCTGAGGACTGCAGGGTGACAAATGCGACATTGGGTATTTTGCTTGTTTGTTTTTGTTGTTTTAATGTTTCTGTCCATGATCCAAGGAATTATGGGACAGTAAGCCATGCAAATGCACTGGACAAAGTAGCTGGAACGATAATAGAAAGTGGAATTTGTGGACACTTGAGTAAGATCCATTTGGGAAGAGTGTTTAAAGAGAGAATTATTTTGAAAAGATTAAAAATCATAGAAAAAATGTTTTGGTTGATGTAGTCCATTTGGGTTTCCAAAAGACTTTTTTACGGCCAGCCACTAAAAGCTTCTCAAGAGACGAAACATTAGTAGGATAAGAAGGAATATGTTTTAAGACTAAAGAACACTTTAAAACATAGGAAATAGAAGGGTAGGGGTAATGGATTGTCAGTTAAGTTTAAAAAGTGAAGTTAAACAACTTATTGAGCTTTATATAACTTTGAAAACATGTTGTTTTATTAAGCAATAATTATTTCACTTCTTTTGCTGTTGTCCATGTTAAATATAATATAGAGACCTTAAAAGTTGGAATTCATTTTATTAAAGTGACCAGAAAATGATCTTTGTTTTGTACGTACTTAAATTTGTTGATTCATTGTCATATTTATCTAAAGAGGAATAGCATTGCCCTACTGTTACATAAACAAGAAAGTAAATTTAGTGTCTTGCTTTTATAACATTGATTATAGCTAATTAGGTGTGGAAGAATAATTTGGTTATTGGTGATATTGCTCTTTAATATGCTGTTACATATTTAATGTTAGTTTTATTAAATACTTTTAAAGTTTATTTCCCTTTATGTGCAGAGATCATGTTAAGGCAGACTGGAAAAGAATTTAGTAAATTTTATTTGATTTTAGTCAATAAAATTACTTAGTATATTTTTATAGAGAATAGTTGTTACATAATAAAGAAAGTTTAACTGGGGGCGTTACTTAGAAGTTGTGACTAAAAAATATTTTTTGAAATCCTTCAAGTTCTCTGTGTCAGACTTTTAGCCTTAATTTTTCCAGCATCTCTCTTCCATTTTCTCTCTTATTTTAAAGAAGATGCAGCAAAGTGAGCATATCGTAATATACATGAAGAGATTCTATTTAAATTATAGCAAGGAGCTGAATAATAGATTATTTATTATGAAATAATGAAAAAGAGAGGTGTTTTATTTGCCCAAATATATGCTGACTTCAAATACACACTGAAATTAAGGGCATTTGGGAATTGTGTGTTTTCCTAATTAGTTAATAAGCTTCTCACATTATTAGTATCTTTACTAATTACCTTAATACTTTTTCAGTTTAGGAAAATACTCAACAACAGTGTAGCATCAGCTATTTGGGCACTTTGTTATGAGGAGATCACAGAATCACAGAATGGTTTGGGTTGGAAGGGACCATTAAAGGTCATCTAGTCCAACCCCCCTGCAATGAGCAGGGACATCCTCAACTAGGTCAGGTTGCCCAGAACCCCGTCCAGCCTGACTTTGGATGTTTCCAGGGATGGGACATCTACCACCTCTCTGGGCAACCTGTTCCAGTGCTTCACCACCCTCATTGTAAAAAAACTTCTTCCTTATGTCTAGCCTGTATCTCCCCTCCTTTAGTTTAAAACCATTACCCCTTGTGCTATTGCAACAGCCCCTACTAGAAAGTCCATCACCATCTTTCTTTTAAGCCCCCTTTAAGTATTGAAAAGCTGCAGATGGGGAGGCAGGAGATAACACCACCAAAAAAACATGTTGTCTTTTAATGATGTTTGTATTTTTCACATGTGAGAAGTTTGTGTTCAAAATATGAATAGGTACAAAAGTTGGTACAAAACATCGGTACGTGTTTTAGGTACAAAACGTTTTGTTTCCCAGAAACAATTTAGCACTTGAGAAGAGGGTCTGAATTAAGTTTCCTGAATTCAGCACCTCTTCAAAACTCTGTGGTGCACTCTTCTGTTGCCTAAGAAAATGATATACTAGTGGACATTTTGCAAGAAAATCCCTGTAAGCTTACCATGTAAACTCTTCCAGCTTATTTTAAGAACAAGAGGAAGAAATGGTGCTTTTTTTCAAAAGAAAGGCTTGGATGTTATTTCTAGTTCCTCACTGTTGGTTAATGATGAGGAGAAAGTAGTTCAGTCCTTCCCTGAGGCTATACCATGTCTTTTGGTGTAAGTTGTGCAAGTAGAGAGGTCTGTGTTCTTCCACCTTGTATCTGCAGCAGTGAAAGGAGATATGATTGATTTGTTTACAGTAGTATGTCATTCTGAAATGGAAGATTTCTCATGTTTTTGTCAAAGGCATCCATTTGGGTATCCATTCAAATCTAATTACAGGAGGAGAATAGTGTATTTTTTTAAAGTCACTTCAAAATAGTCACAGCGTTTAGGTGAACTGTTTGGTTTTGTTCTAGCCTGTGCTTTACAGTCTGTGTGCCTGCTGGGATTTTTTTGTAGCACCATTCTACATAGCATGCATGGAACCAGCAGGTTCCTCAAAATTGTGATCACATTAGAAAGAGTGGGATCCTTTGAGGAACTTGGCTTTGGAAAATTAATACAAAGTGAAACATCCTGGGTACTGTATGCTGACCTGTCTGAAAATGTGTGTGTTCTTTGGCTAATGCACATACAGATGATGTATTTTATAATATAGTGTCTATATTACATTTTCATAGGTCAAGATGTTGTTATGTAGCAGCACAAAAGTGTTTCTTAGGCTGACATTTCATGTATAGTTTTATATATAGCTTTGCAATGCTTTATATAGCTTCATATGTTCAGGTATTCAGAAGTGCTAAAAGGGGAGAGGTAACATTTATTGAAAATTAAATCATTACTACCATAAAAGACCAGGTGTTTTTAATACTGGGGTTCTTCATAGTTTTGTGTGTAACTCCACTTTCTTCTTGTGTAGTTTAGCTTCTGAAGATATTGCTTTAACCTTTAGAGTAGCCTAATTGAAGTGTGTGAAATTATAGTTTATAGTTGAAAATATTAATGAATAGGATGCTGTGATTTGAACTGAGAGGTGTTTAAAGCTAAAGCAGTGCTTCAGTGGTAAATGCAAAGGAGTGGGATTAAAGACATTTGCAGTCTTTCGTGACATTGCTTCAGATCAGGCTTGTGACCTGAAGCAGTTGAATCTCTCTCTGTAAAATGGAATAATACGTCACTTTTAGTAAAAAGTGTGGAGACTGGCTAATGAAAATCAGAGCTAGGTAATATGTTTTTAGCACTATGACCCTATAAATATAACTTTGGTATAAAATGTTTTTGTGTATTAGAATCCATTATCACTTGAATTGAACAAAAATGTAGTTTGCAACTGCCTTAATTTAAGGAGAGCAAAGGATCTTGCTGTCAGAGAAGAAAAAGGTAAAACTTAGGTTTGAATTTTGGAAAGTATATAAAATCTCCTTTAGTCATTCCATATCGGTATGTTGCCAAGATTGTGATATCTGGTGTTTTCTTAATGCTGTAGTTGCAGGAGTCATGTAACTGAGGCTGTCTACTTTAAAAAAAAAAAAAAGTTTCCTGTGTGTTTACAGAGAATAAACCCAGTATATGAACGTACTAGTGTAAAAGAAAAAGACTAAAAAAGGTTCTTCATTTATTTCTTTTAATTAATTTAGTATGCTGTGCTTGCTAATGTTGTCAAGCATGTAACAACTTTCATGGCTATGTACATTTTGCTGCTTCTTGTGCTCGTTCTTCTAGATTTTACCTGTTCTCCAGGTCCTGGATGGATAGCCAAAACACGATTCTTTGAATGAAAAGGGATTCTTGTAAGATTTTCAAAAATGTAAATATAAAACCATAAAGCTTTTAAATTTTAGGTATATTTTTTATGGTGGTGAACTGTGAATACAAACTGTAGTGCCTTATTCTGCATAAAGTGACCTGGATTGAGAAATAAAACATTTTGTTCAGTTTTGCTGGGCTTGATTTTATTTAGTTTTGTTCAGTCTCCATAATACTAAAAGCCAGCCATCTGTAAAGAAATCTTATTTAACAAAAGTGCTATGTCTTATTTTAAGAAAAAGATACATTATGTACTTATGCCCCCCTGCAAAAAAGATACACACAGAGAGAGGAATATGTTTATAAGCATCAGATTATTTTAGCTGAAAATGGAATGCATTATTTTTATGTGTATTTCTGAAGAGATAAATAGAAGTATGTGAAAGAATTTGAGATATATTTTTATAACATGCTTCTTTTAGAATTAATCTAAATGACAGAGGATGACAGATGATCATCTTAGTTCAAAACCTTGATAAAGTTCTTCAGCTTGTCATCTGCCTAGATTTTGCGATGCAAGAATTTATAGGATAGCAGATAAAAAGATGGCTAATGTATCCTGCTGCTGCAGAACATGGAAACAGACATATTTGATCATGGTTGTGGCTTATAATAGTCTGACCATCCCTAATCTAGTGTTGGCCAATGCAGGATGATCTGAAATCCCCTTAGTATTCCTGATTGTGTGAAGGTGTTCTTGTTGCTATTGTTAGGGAGAATGTAAGCCCTGAAAATAAGGACTAATTGATTTTGGTGGAGAGGACTTCTGCTGTTTGTGGAAACTTACGAAGGATCGGGACCAGAACTGCTGAAGGAGCAAAGAAGACCCAGGCTATGAATTATGTCCCTCTCTGTTTTAGGTGGTCTGACTAAAAAAACCCAACCAAACAATAAAACCCCTCTCACAGGTTTACTCTGCATGATCTTCCTATTAAATGTCAATGCCAGCCTTGGTGGAAGTCTTGCAAAGTATGTTGAAAAAGTTACTTACTGTTTCTTGTCAAAACATGAAAATACTATGATGGAGTAACTTTTTTTTCTTCACAATTATTTATTTGGTATCTATCGTGACCTTTCTCACAATCCTTTAAAGTGTTTTTCCTGCACTATTTCTGCCTCACTAGGAGGTAGGGAGATGTTATTCCCATTTTAAATGGGGATGATGGCACAGGGAGAGTGTTTCCATGTCATTCACAGGAAGTATGTGTCAGGGCATAGGTTTGAACCTCGGCTTCCTGGAGTCCAAGATAATGAGAAGCAGTAATTTAGAAGTAGTCACTATTAAGAAGTCTACATCTAGTTGCCACCTTTGGATGCATTATATAATATCTTTATCTTGCTCCTACCTAGTCAAGTCCCAACCAGTTTACTGGATTCTTTTCTAGCTTTGTTTTTGTTCATTTGTCAGTGTAGTGGGAGTCCGTGCCCAGGTGCTGGCAATGGGGTCGCTGCAGGGCGGCCTCTGTGAGGAGACGCCGGGGCTGCCCCGTGCTGGACACAGCCGGTTCCAGCCGGTTCCAACGGGCCCATCGTAGGGCACGGCTGAGCCCCCCCAGCCAAGACGGTGCTGCCTCTGGGAAAGTGTATTTAAGAAAGGGGAAAAAATGCTGCACAGCAGCTGTGAGAGGGAGGAGTGAGGAAAAAGTGCCCTGCAGACACCAAGGTCAGGGATGAAGGAGGTGCTTCAGGCACCAGAGCAGAGATTCCCCTGCAGCCCCTGGAGAAGGCCATGGTGGAGCACATTTCCACACTGCAGCCTGTGGAGATGCCCTGAAGGAAGCTGCAGCCATGGAGAGCATGTGCCAGAGCAGGCTCCCGGAGCTGTGGCCTGTGGAGGGGATCCTTCACAGGAGTAGATTTTCTGTCAGGAACCGCAGCCTGTGTGAGACCCATGGTGGAGCAGTCTGTTCCTGAAGGACTGCACCTGGTGGAACTGACCCACGTTGGACAAGGTCATCAGGGACTGTGTCCTGTAGGAGGGACCCCACACTGGAGCAGGGGAAGAGTGTGAGGAGGAAGGAGTAGCAGAGAGGAACTGTTATGGACTGACCTCAACCCCCATTCCCCATCCCCCTGCACCCTTCAGGGACAGGAGGAGGTGGAAGAGCCGAGTCTGTTTATCCTGTGACAGTAATTAGTGAGTGATCTCTTTAACTTGACCTATGAGCTTTTCCATCTTATTTCCCCCCTGTCCTGTTCAGGAGAGGGCATGAGAGAGTGGCTGATTGAGTGTCTGGCAGCCAGCCAAGGTCAGCCCACAGCAGTCAAGTTTTGCGTGTAACAATTTAGCGTGCCATCTTTTGCAGTGTCTGTAGCTGGTACAAATCAGTAATTCTCATTTGGTGCCTGCGCCTGTCCAAATGTTAAGTTCCTGTTGGAGGCTGCCTTCTTTTGGCTCAATTTTTAGCGAACAAAGTTGATCTACAGAGCAATTTCCTCTTTCCTGGCAATTCTCTCAACTTTGCCTTTGTGAATTATTGAGGAGAGCTCCTTTTAGAGCATTTGGACCTGTGACATTTGTGAACCTGGCCGTGAATGAGAAAGCTTCCTGATCTTACGCAGAAGAAGAATATTTACTGTTCTTTGTACAGATACACAGTTGCTTCCTGAGTACCCTATCCTGAAGTACACTGTCAGCATGACTTGATTAACTGGGTTCCCATACGAATTAAGATGTGCTGTTTTCGGAGACTGAAAGTAATACAGACATTTTTGTCACGCATAGAGCCCAAATGAGTAAATGTTCTGAATCTTTTCTGGCTCCTTTCAAAGCCCTTCTGGTTATCATTGCATCATGCGATACACCTGAACTCAGTGTCAGGGAAAAACAGGTCAGGGACACTTGAATAGCTCAGCAGGACTAACTGTCTGTGATCAGGTATGTTGAGAATACATGTGTTGATTACAATTTCTTTATTAATTTTTTCACAAACTTTTTTGTCCGTTGGGACAACCATGAATCGCCAGCGCCTGGTACTATTCAGAATCTGTAGGATTCTCTGGCTGTTCATGGTACTGGATATGTGCAAACTAGGTTTGGATATTGTTTTCCTCTTACTTAGAAATTACGTTCTCTGCTAATGCTCTGTCACAACACCTCATGAGTAGAAAGATTAAAAATACTTGTTGTTGGAATGCAGTATTTTATTCTTGTATGTTATTGATCCATAAACACTTTCAATCCATTGTGAGATCGCTGTTGAAAGACTGAGGAAAAAATTAAGAAACTGCACTTACAAAAGGCATCATTATAATGACAGGCAATTTAGTTTGAGGTAACTGGAGCAATGAAGAATGCAATCAATCATATCAGCAAGTATCTTTACAAATTTTATTAGTCTCTGACAAATGTTATACAGATCATCAAGGTCATTTCATAGTGAAGCTGGGATATTGTTTTCATATTCTTAGAGCAACAAGAGTGCTTTGAATAAACTGCATGTCCAGTTCCCTGGGGTTCTTGCAGTGCAGTGAAGCAATGAGACAGGAAATAAAAACAGCTGCGAAATGAGGCAGTCGCTTTTTCATATTTGTGTAGGGCACATTTTCAGGCTAACAGTTCTAACTTTGGTGGAAAACAGCCGTTTTAGTGACAGTCATTGTCAGGTATTAAGTATTCCTGTCTTCCCAGTCCCTGTTAAATGACTTTACCCCAGTAAAGCACATTTCATGTGCCTTGGGTTAAGTATATTTGCACAGGGCACTTATTGGATGTATTTGTCACAAGGAAATTACCACCAGACTTTGTAGCACATGGAAACAAATTTGAATCCTTAGATAAGATCTCATGAAATTAAAACCGCCAGTTGAAAACACAAAATTCTAATTTTCGTAATATAAGTTGTTCAATATATAGCAAGGATATTGTCCTTTTCCTTCAAAAAGCCAAGTCTTTTCTTATTGCACTCCCGTGAAAACACTTACCGAATAAGCTTTTGATGTTGTCACATATGCATTTTGGGGAGATAGCAAATTTGGTTCTCCCTGAACGACACATTTTTATTTTTGAAACAATTATTTTCTGCTGATTACTTACTAATATATATGTCTATAGTCACTCTGACTGCTGGATGAGAGTCCCAGCCTGGTGGGTGTGGTTGGTTTTGGTTTTGTTGTGTGTGGGGTTTTTTGTTTGTTTTGTTTTTTGTTGGGTTTTTTGTTTTGTTTTATTTTGTTTTTCACTTCTGCTTTTGTCTTTGAAACTGGTGTGCTGGTGTGCTTTCCAAAGGATTTGTCATTGTGAACTGGAGGACTATTTGGCATTTTAAGTCATTGAGAAGAGTAAAGAAGAGTAAAAACCACTAAGCAAATCTGCTGGCAGCCATGACTACAGCTGAGTTATGTTTTTATGCTCTGACTACTATACTGCTGTTTCAGCAGGATGGCTATTAGAATACAACACTGCGCCAAAATTTTCCCATGTAGTAATATTCATTGAATTCTGCCAAGTAGTCCAGACTCATTGGAATTTCTCGTTAAATCTTGATGTTCCTAAAATCTATGAGACTTGGCTCTCATTATTTTAACTAGTGTAAGGAATATATGGAAACAGATGGAAGAGAGACCCATTGCATCAGTGAGTCCCATTGCTTGCTACCATAGCTAATCACATGGTTTAGTGCTGTTTGGAAGTATGTCTG
The DNA here is from genome assembly GCA_009819775.1 of Phoenicopterus ruber ruber. Lineage (NCBI taxonomy): Eukaryota > Metazoa > Chordata > Aves > Phoenicopteriformes > Phoenicopteridae > Phoenicopterus > Phoenicopterus ruber. Next base: position 61,864,851 of record CM020246.1, on the reverse strand, counting down.
TTTCGATCCAAAAAACCCATTTTTTGGGTTACATTGCTTACACTATTAATACTGGGAAGTTGAAATGCTATGAAATTTGAGACTTTATTTGAATCCTAGTCTTTTGTTTGTTACCAGTCTTTCCACATAAGATTTGTGGTTATAATTGCCCTTAGCTAAGATAATTTTTCGTTGTGTTCTCACCTCCTGGTGTGTCTGAGGTGAGAAATCAGGTCCTGGCTTTATTTTTGAAAAACTCTGTGCTTTTATGAAGTGTATTGTTTGCTTCCCTTCCATTCCATGATTTTGGTACCCCTTTTCTACATTTGTCTGGTCTGAATATGAGTGAACAGAATTGCAAAGAACTTCTTCTGCATACTTTCACTGAATGCATCGCAGAATTGTGTTCCTTCTCTCTTCTAGGAAAACCTTGCCTGATTCATTATAGAGCAGTTTGTCTTTTGCATGTCTGCATCTAATTGATGCTTGTAGGACTAATCTGTAACCAGGCAGTATACCCAGTGTTTTCTCCTCTGATGTTTCTAGCTGGTAAGATCTGAGTTTATAACAGAAGTTCTAGTGACTTTGTACGTAATGCTCTTCAGTTTCATCCTGTTTGCTTTACTCCAGTCTCTAAACTCATCCAGTTCTTCATGAACAGGCACGTTGTTCTCATCTGTGTTGATTATACTCTCAGCTTCACCACTAAAGTTCATTGCATTCTGCTTTTTGGGGATTGCATATTCTTCTTAGTAAAACTATTTAATGCCTATTTCAAGACTCTTATTTTACAAACTCTGCTTGTAACCGTACACCCCATGCAGTTCAATTATTCTCCTTTCAATCCAGTTCATTGCTATCTCCATCTTAGCCAGTTCCTTTTCTGTTTTTTAGTTCTGATATTGATTTCCACCTTCCTCAGTTTAATAACTTATTTTGTGATACTCTTTGACGGGCATTACTCATATAAATTGTTGTTGCTGCATTTTCTTCATCCAAGAAAACTCCCCCAAATAGTTGTAAAAAATACGGATGTTAAGTTGACAGTAGCCTACTTCAGGCAAATGTGTGGTTTAGATTTTTTAATTTACCTCTGCATCCTTTTTCTTTCCTTGAATTTTATTCTGGTAATTATTTGAATAATTTATGCTAAGGAGGTTAGAAGAAGAGGAATTGAGTTAATGAGTTTGCAGAGCCAGACACTGGCTCTGCAAATCTCATTTCAAGGTAATGAGACTACAACAGCTAAGGCTCTAACTGTCTAAGGATAAAGGAGCAAGGTAGGAGATGGTTTTTATGATTGTCCAGCTGGTCATTCTGTTTTTTCTGAAGAAAGAGGTTGCCAAGGACAGCCTGAAGAGGCCTGAGCCCTCATTTATATTCTGCTGGTTCTGCAGATGTATGAGGATGGGAGAGTGAGCTGGGATGGAGAAAGACATGGAACAAAAATAAATTTCTAACACCTTTCCAGATATTACATTGTGAATAGAAATAACATAATTGTTCTTCTGTTTATACTTATGGGTAAGGAGAACTTCATTCTTGCCGTCTCTGTCTCTCTTGCCCCTCCCTCCCTCCCCCCCCCCCCCCAAAAAATTGCTGATGCAGTACAAGTGGAAGTCATTAAACAATGTACTTGGGCACTACTGATGATTATTTGAGAGCTGACCTAATTGATTGTTTTGCCAGAAGCTGGAGATGTTGAAGATGCATTGATTATGCAAAGCATTGGATATTGTATAGTTTGCTGTTTTTACAAAATTGCAGCTGATTTGTGAAGGAATTCATCAAAAGATTTAGAAGGCTGGCAATAGTTCTTGTGTTTTTCAGTAAGGTAATGGCTCATCTTCCCTTATTGATTTATATAGCTTGTTTTACAGCTCTGGCACAAAAAATTACTTTCCTGCTTGTAATTGTCATATTTACCAATAGGGAAGGGTGAGGTAAAGGTGAGGGGTGTTATATTGGCAAAGATTAGAAAGATCAGAAATAAAGTGTTACTTCTTTCAAAAAATCTTGTTGACTAGCTTGACTAGAAAAAAAATACTTGATGTGTCTATTCAGAATTGGGTTTATTTGTTTGAAGGTGTGTTGGTTTTGTGGTGCGTTTGGATTTTGTTTGTTTTTGTTTGGGTTTTTTTTTTTTAAACCTGTGACTTTCTTAAACCAAAATGAGAATTTGTGATAATATTGTGTGCTGGTTTTGACTGAGATAGAGTTAAATTCCTTCATAGTAGCTAGTATGGGGCTGTGTTTTGCATTTGTGCTGAAAACAGTGTTGATAACACAAGAGATGTTTTCGTTATTGCTGAGCAGGGCTTACATAGAGTCAAGGCCTTTTCTGCTTCTCACCCCACCCCACCAGCGAGCAGAAGTTGGGAGGGGACACGGCCGGGACAGCTGACCCAACTGACCAAAGCGATATTCCATGCCAGGTGACGTCATGCTCAGCATATAAAGCTGCGTGGGAAAGGAGGTTGCCCAGGCTGCTGTTGCTCATGGACTGGCTGGCCATTGGTTGATTGGTCATGAGCAGTTGTTTTGGGTTTTTTTTTGCATCAGTTGTTCTTCTTGGTTTGTTTTTTTCCTCTATTGTTTTATTCCCCGCCCCCCCCCCCCCTTTATTCAGCCCATGAGTTTTCTCACTTTTGTCATTCTGATTCTCTCCCCCATCCCACTGGGTGAGGGGTGGAGTGAGTGGCTGTGTGGTGCTTAGCTGCCTACCAGGGTTAAACCAAGATATACTGACTTAGTGATTTAAGTAAAGTGGAAGAACTTTCTTTTTTTTTTTTTCTTTTTCTTTTTTTTCCTGCTTACTTGTTTCTTACTTTCATTTTGTTGTGGGGTTTTTTTTTTTTCCTTTCCTTCTTTATGATGGCCTAGAGATTAGCAACAGTTGTAATCTCTATTTTTTGAATGTGCTGAACTCTGGGAAGACCAAGCAGGTGTGTGTTGGTTTTTTTTTTCCTTTTCTCCTTTTAAAACTGAATTGCTGAACTTCAGCACCCTCTTGTGCTGGTCCTGCCATTATCACATAGCATGCAGGGCTTCACACAAGCCTGTCAGCTTGTGGATCCTCGTGATGACAGGTTCTCCTGTTTCACCCTCTCTGCGTGGAGGTCGGGTTCTGCAATAGGCTTAATCAGGATTGTAACCTGCTTCCAATCATAACTAATATAGCAGTGCCACTTGCATTTCTCATCAGCAAGATGCTGTTCTTGAGTGCATGTATGCAGTGAAATAATCTGAACAGATCTTTCGTATGCTTTTAGACAACATACAAGGATAAAAAATCAAATCTAACTCATGTTCACTTTCACATCATATCACCTGCTTGCTTGTGATACCTTTTTTAATGTCTCAGCTGTAATTTTCTGGGCCTGTTTCAAGTTCTGCCTCAATGTGATGACAGAGAGAAACATTCTGAATTTCTAGTTTCTGTTTCTGTATGCTTCTCTTGGAGCTGTAGACTCCCACTCCTTCACTTTCTACTGTGTCAGTGAGGGCCCTTATGAGATGATTTGTCTTCCTATTTTAATCTTTGGCCTTGGAAATGTAAAATTGTTTAATCCAGATGACAAAAAGGCAAATGGCTGTCAGTAATATGTTTAAGTACCTCCCTGACTATATTTTATTGGTGCTTATTGTTAACGTATTCTCTGTTTCTTTTGCCATCTACATCCAGATGGCCTCCTCACACTTAACTCTGATAGATCAAAATTAGTGATATAGATGATACCAACCAGGTAGACTACTGTATGTATGATTTTCTTACCAGGTAACACTGATGACTTACCTGTTCGTCCAGCTTTCAGAAAGTAAAAAAATCAAGACTGCTTTAAATATTATGAGAACAAATAAAGCAAAACAAAAAATCCCCCTATTTTTGTGTTTTGATAAACTACTTAGTGCAAAGGTCTCTTTAAAAAAAATAATCTACTGAAAGAAGTCTGTTATGAAGAATTTGGGTAGATTATCTCTAACCAGCTATAAACACCTTTTCTTTAATGCTTTTTGGAGGTAATTGTTTTTCCTTCCTATTGTGGTTAGGACAAAGCAAAAGTTTTAGGTTTTTTGGTTTAGTTGTTTTTTTTGTTTGAGTTTTTTAGTGGAAACATTAAAAAAAATACAGCTCAGTTTTTAATATTTTCAATTTTTTGTCACAGGTACAATAGTGTACTATTTGTAGCTGAACAAAGAAAGATGTATAAGGAATAAAGCACAGAATGTGCAGAACTTCCACCTGAGAGTTGAGTTTTCTGGGCTAGAGGCAATTGTTTGCTAAAATCTATAAATTAGATTTCCACTGAAGTGTATGCAAGAATGTGTATATGTATCCTATACGATATCAATTTTTATTTTAACTTTTTTGAACCAAACTGTGTTATTTGGATCTGCGTACATGTATATTAAAGCTCTATTTCTGGTATTTTAATTTTTTTTACTGTTGCCATGTTTGGAGGTCGCTCCTACCAGTTACTGCTGATATCAAACTGTGATTGTAATGAAGTAGTCAATCACAGTAGTGAATGCTGAAGATTACCATTTTAATGACTAATTTTCCTGCAGTTTTCATTGTAGGCCAGTACCATTCATGTAATAACTCTCACAGGATGTAGCATGTTTACTTCTTACTATAAAATTTCTTGGAGAACTCTGTACCAATTCATAAATGTAGGGACAAGACTCTAAAGCTGCCGTTAAGAGAATCGTGATGTCTAGCCTGTTATGCTAGCGTCTTTGCTGACCAGACCATATATTTGCTGATTGTGGTGCTGAGTAGATCAGAAGGCATGAAAACAAACTTATTTCATGCAAGTGCAAAACTTAGAGAACTATATTAAATCACATACTGTTTCTATTACTTTTTTCATCATTTCTGATGCATTTCAGGATTTTAACTGCTTCATGATTTAAAGCTGATTCTGCTTCAGATTGATAGCGTATGTTAATTGGTGTACTACTTGATCAGACTGCTGTAACAGCGATTTATTTTAAATTAAATTAGTTGTAATGCATGCAGTTCACTAAGGAAAAAATGACAAAGAAAACATCTCTTCCTATTGCTTCTAGTTATCAAGTGTTTCCTTTTAATGGTAGTTCTGTTATGTGATGATCAAATGATCTTCAAATAATCTTCAAATAAATCAAACCAAAACCATTTAAATTTCTATGCAATGTGTCTCACTTTCACTGATGGTAAGCTCATGCTACATTTCCTGAGTTGATCTGAACTTGTGATTCTGCATACAGGTGCTTTGAATAAATGTCTGCTCCACGTAAGATTTGGATTCTGGCTTTACCTGTTTTTTGTAGGCTAGAATAGTATGGAATATTTTTCATTAATGAAACTTGAAGAATTCTAGTACTCAGATTGAGCAGGAAGAATAAGCATTACCGCTGAGTACCTAATACCCTGTCTGTTAGCCAGTAATAAAGATATAATACCATCTCCATTTTCCTGTATTACAAGAAACTTTTCTTCTTTTTTCTTATTAGAAGGACTTCTCATAGGGCGAATGTAATTTCATTTTAACACCTTACAATATCAGAAGGCAATCTGCAAGGCTGGTTAAAATTTTTGAGTTCTCTATCCTCCCTAGGAGATGCATTAAAATAAATTCAGCCAGTAACCTTGTTTGTATCTGAAATTTGAGTGACATTCTATGTGTTGTTTTCCTGTTTGTTTTAAACATAATGGCATATATTGTATAGTAATTGTTACTGAAGAAGGCTAATAGGTAAATTTGTTTGAGCAAGATGTAACTATTTTAAGAAGCTCTTGTGGTATCCCAAAGAATGGTAATGTCCATTAAATGATTTGTAATTTTTTTGTGAGCTTTGCTATAGAATGTTGGTTTTAGATATTACATACAGAGTCATTTAATATTCTTCAATAAAATACTTTCTCCATTTTCTCCTTGTGGAGTAAAGTTATTAAAGTATAGAAGAGGAAAAACACTTAATTATGAAATCATTTCTTGGATCTGTGCAGTAGTAACCATAGTTCTTCTGCTGTCTTTGTATTTACTTGTATTTATTGCAATATATAGGAGAATAAATAAAATGAGAGAATTTCCTGTTTCCTGTGTGACATGGGAAACCTTTCACGGGTTAAGGACCCTATGCTTCATGTTGAAGAGCATGATTTGCAACATAAGAGTTTTTGCTTCCTCCCCTTAGCGCAGATATTCATCCCGTCATTTGTAACATATGGTGACCATATGCTTCAAATAGAATCCACATAATCAGAATTGAACAGTTCCCTGGATGAAGTTTATTTTGGTGGATTGGGCAGAGAAAACTCCATACCTATACTGGAAAATTTTGGGAAATCTTGTTTTTCTATGCTTGTGAAAGAGAAGGAGGTGATGAATCTGTAAATAGTGTGTATGGAATGCCATAGGATGGAAATGTCTTGAAGGTGGGTTGCAAGAAAGGTTTTGGTATTCATGCCCACTTTTGATTTCTGCAGTAGCAATCTTTAGATATTTGTTGGTGGCAGGCTTACCTAATAAGGTTAGTTGCATGAAAACCAGATGCAAATGCTATGATTTCTTTACTAGTTTTTATGGTGTATAATGTACTGTGTGTATACATTACACTGCATTTTCAATTGCTACAAGAGTTTCCTTGCTCATTAAAATTAGATGATATCTTTGAAACTCAAAGACAAGATTTGAAAAGGAATTGCGTGATTTTCTAATTGTGCTGGATGTTCTAAGTGTCTCATTTTTTTAAGAGAAAATGTTCACATTATTTTAAAAGATTATCTTTTCAGTCACATTTACTAACTTTTAAATAAACATGTGATACCAAGGGATATATCCTATTTTGCAGTTACATGGCAATATTATTCTTCCTTTGTATTCAGAATGATACTAAATGAAAATGCTCGATACGTATTTCTTAGCATGTGAACACATCAGTCTTTTTGATTGAGTATTATGAATAAAAAAGGATGCTCAAGATATTATTTTTAATTTGTAGAAATAATTTTGCATTCTTCTGTTTAAAAAATATGCTGAGCAACACTTAGTTTCCCCATAACATTTTGTGAATATAAAGTATTCCTGATGTGGGGTTCTTATTCCATAATTTTTAATACAGTGGCACTATCTGTCTGCAAATAAGTATATAATTTTTAAATTTTTTTTCAGAAATTTTAATGGTTATCAGGTTATGTATACATGCTGTTTCATGAAAGATGTAGAGTTTTGTTTTGGAGGCAGTGTTTTGCGAATCCAGAGTAAACACATGTTGGTAATAAATTTTGTCTTTTGGTAGGAGGACAGTATTTTACAAGCCGAAAAATTTTTTTTACAATTTTATTTGCATTTTGCAGCAAATAAATTAGGATGTGCTGATAGCCTTGTTCAATATAAGTACATTCAAACTGTACTTTATTAAATTGTGAGTTAATGGGCATCAGAGATTATTTATATTGAGAATTGAGATTTGTTTTCTAACCCAGACATTTAAAGCAGTTTGAAGATAGCAGTTGTCTATAGTTATTTATTATCTTAAACTTAATATGTTCCAAGTGTGTTGTTTTCTTTAGTATTAATTAATTCAGGGGGTAAAATAGATCAAAATAGGAAGAGGAACTCATCTGTTTTTATGGCTGTGTCATCAGTAATGAGAAGAGAATAAGGGTAAGCTGTGATACTCTGTGCCACAGAAATGGAAGGAGTACTTTGTACTGCACTTAACTGAGCTACTTAGAGTTCTGTACCTAAAAATTATGTTAGATGAATTAGGAAGAATTTGTTTAGGCTTGCCCTAATTATCAAAACAAAACAGGAACACTGTTCTTTGTAGCCAGTTGTTCAATGCTTTTAAAAATGAGGAAGAAACGTTAAATCCAAAAGCATTCTAAAAGGATACCTAATAAAATTAAGATTCCCTTCAGTTGAGTATTCAACCAAATATACTGCAAACCTTTTTTTTTTTTTTTTTAAATTTTTAATACTTATGGTATTTTAATGTAGTTGATGTTACCAGAATGTAGTTGATGAGGCCAGCTGTTAAATAGAAAATAAAATACGCCTTTGAACTCTTTACATTAGTCCTTGCACTCTTGTCTATCTTTTCATCTCGTATCAGGGGCAGGTAGTAATACTAACTCCTGAGCTAATGTATAAGGATGAAGGAAAGGGTAGCAATGCAATCCTCTTTACTCTTTTCCTCCTCTCAAATGTGAGGATGGGGTAGCATGGTGTTGCACAGAGCCTCATCAACAGGGTACATTCTGATGGGGTCTGAGGTAGCCCGGTGTGCACCAGTCAGAAACTCCAGGCAGATGTCACATTCTCATCTCAAAACGAGACAGCCACAGAGTTAGTGCTTCACAGCTACAAAGCAGCAAGCATACAAGGAGTACTGCCAGACCCAGTTCTGTATTTTGGGATGCTGCTTCAGGCAGCTAAGCTCTCCTCTGAGTCCATGCTTTAATTATTGTGTTAGTCTTGTGTGCTGTGAATTGCTGAGTCTGATGAAATAGCTCATGTTGTAAGGTTCACCTGACAATACAGGCTCTGCTTATGTATTTCAGGTTTACATTTCAGCTTAAATGGTGAGACCCATTTCAAGAAACAGGTTTCTGAAATAAGTTAAAATTTAAAAACAAAATTAATTCTCAAATACTGTAGAAGAATTTTTGGTTTGTTTTCCTTGTTTGTAAAAATTCACTTAAATCGATGGATTAACAGTTATCCCTTTCAGTTAATAATGAAACAAGTTTTACTGCCATAAGTAAGCAGCGGTGTTCTATTTTATGAAAGACTGCATATTTGTTTTGTATAAAGATCTTTTTTATAATGAAAAGAAACCAATCAAAGCTTATAAATCCAGATTGTGAAAAGATTGAAGATACCACCTAAACTTTACAAATATATATTAAAAAATGGGGATCATTTTAGTTAGATTGTTTCCTTCAGAGATGAATGAATCAAAATATTTATATTTCTCTATTTTGGGTATCATAGAAATTGGCAGTACTTCTTAAATCTTCCCTTACTACTGTAAGTTAAAGCTGACAGTTGTTGAATTTCTTTTGCGATTAAGCAAATGGTTACATTTATCCATATATGTTACTGAATGAGAAGAAATATATAGTATGTCCAATGGCAGTTAGTTGAAGATCAGCCTTGCTTTGCTGCTGTTCACCAATGAAATTTGGATGTCCTGGAAACTTGAGCATGATGACAGATTATCCGTGCCATATTTTTGTCAATGTTCTGCAATTGCAATAAGGGGTCATGAATTAAATGCATCTTTGCCAATAATAATTACTTTTTCACAGCTTTTATGACAAATACCATTTAAGTTGATGCTTGTGGAAAGCAGACAATGTCTGACTACTGTTGAATAGGGAAAGTCTTTTCCAGTTTAAGTTAGAAATAAATCTTTTAAACATAAACTTAATTTTTTTACCTTTTCTGCATTTTGTTTTCTGGAGGAGGGAGAGGAAAAGAGCCCTTTATCAGAATTTGTGTGTGTTTGTAAGATATGTTTGTGCTGTATTGCCATTTAATTTAAAATGAGTTGGTTTTATATTCATGGTTAATCAAATAGTAGAATCTATTTCTATTGTATTGTAAATTGTGTTATTAAAATAAGGTTAGGAACTGATGCTCGTAAGTGCCCTGGCATGTTTGGTGGAACCTTAGGATTAAATCTGTAAAATCAGTGAGTTTGTGGACAACACCAAGCTGAGTGGTGCAGTTGACACGCCTAAGGGATGGGATGCCATGCAGAGGGACCTAGACAAGCTCAAGAGGTGGGCCTGGGTGAACCTCATAAGGTTCAACAAGGACAAGTGCACGGTCCTCCACCTGGGTCAGGACAACCCCCAATATCAATACAGGCTGGGGGATGCAGGGATTGAGAGCGGCCCTGCCAAGAAGGACTTGGGGGTACTGGTGGATGAAAAGCTGGACATGAGCCGACAATGTGTGCTCTCAGCCCAGAAGGCCAACCGTATCCTGGGCTGCATCCAAAGCAGCGTGGCCAGCAGGTCGAGGGAGGTGATTCTGCCCCTCTGCTCCGCTCTGGTGAGACCCCGCCTGGAGTACTGTGTCCAGCTCTGGGGTCCTCAGCACAGGAGGGACATGGACCTGTTGGAGCGAGTCCAGAGGAGGCCACAAAAATGATCAGAGGGCTGGAGCAGCTCTCCTATGAAGACAGGCAGAGAGAGCTGGGCTTGTTCAGCCTGGAGAAGAGAAGGCTGCAGGGAGACCTTATTGCAGCCTTTCAGTACTTCAAGGGGGCCTATAAGAAAGATGGGGAAAAACTTTTTAGCAGGGCCTGCTGTGATAGGACACTGGGTAATGGTTTTAAACTAAAAGAGGGGAGATTCAGACTAGATATAAGGAAGAAGTTTTTCACAATGAGTGTGGTGAAGCACTCGGACAGGTTGCCCAGAGAGGTGGTAGAAGCCCCATCCCTGGAAACATTCAAGGTCAGGCTGGACGGGGCTCTGAGCAACCTGATCTAGTTGAGGATGTCCTTGCTCATTGCCAGGGGGTTGGACTAGATGACCTTTAAAGGTCCCTTCCAACCCAAACTATTCTATGATTCTATGGTTCTATGAAATTAAAACCATTTGCTTGTAATTTGTTATTCATTGGCCTAGGAAGGTATGTGTAATCTTAAATGTTTGTAAGTGTATGTTTTAGTTTAATAGTGTAAAATTTACTAGTATTTAACTTCTAGCGTAATATTGTGATCTCTGTTTGACTGTGTCTTAAAAAGTAATTTTAAAAGTGTTAGTCAAAAGAGAGACAAGGTCATCTTTCCCTGTGTGGCAAAGAGGGGTCATGTGATCATAATTCTTTGCAATGACGAGCCTTTATTTCCGTCTTCACCCTTTGACAAAGTGCAATAAATTGAAAAACTTTTACCTTGCATCATGGCAAGCGGTTGGTGGTTACATTTTAGTATAGAGACAGCAATGCAAATTTTAAGCTAAGCAGGAAGAACCTATGTAAACACACACCTCTAGTCAGGCAGTTTCTCTCAAAACTATTTTGTTGCTGTGACTTGTATTTTTTTTTTAACTTTTATTTAATGATATGTAGTGTCTTTCCTGCTGACAGAACAGTGGTAGCCTGGCTGCCTTTGTTTACGGTAGGTACAGATATTTCTGTATATGAGCAAACTTGTTGCTCTGTATTTCATTTTTGTATGTGAGCACCTGAAGAGCAGCACAAAGGAATTCCAGCCACTCCAGCCAATAACTCAGCTTCATCAGGGGGCCCAACTTAAATGCCTCTATGCAAATGCATGTAGCACGGGGAGTAAACAAGGGGAGTTAGAGACGTGCGCACACCTGCAGGGCTATGATCTTATTGGCGTCACAGAGACGTGGTGGGATGGCGCCTATGACTGGACTGTTGGAATGGAAGGATACAGGCTCTTTAGGAAGGACGGGCAGAGGAGATGAGGAGGGACTGTTGCCCTCTATGTCAATGACCAGCTGGAGTGCATGGAGCTCTGCCTGGGGATGGTTGAGGAGCCAACCGAGAGCTTATGGGCCAGGACTAAAGGGAGGGCAGCGGCAGGTGACATTATAGTGAGGGTCTCCTACCGGTCACCTGACTGAGAGAATGAGGGCCTCTATAGACAGACAGGGGCAGCCTCACGTTCACAAGCCCTGGTCCTCATGGGGGACTTCAGCCACCTTGGTATCTGTTGGAGGGACAGCACAGCAGGGCATAAGCGATCCAGGAGGTTCCTGGAATGCACTGATGATAACTTCCTTCTCCAAGGGATAGAGGAGCCAATGAGGAGAGGTGCTATGCTGGACCTTGTTCTCACCAAGAAGTAGGGGCTGGTGGGCAATGTGAAGCTCAAGGGCAGCCTTGGCTGCAGTGACCATGAAATGGTGGAGTTCAAGATCCTTAGGGCAGCGATGAGGGCGCACAGCAAGCTCACTACCCGGGACTTAGGAGAGCAGCCTTTGGTCTCTTCAGGGATCTGCTTGGTAGAGTCCCATGGGATAAAGCCCTGGAGGGAAGAGGGGCCCAAGAGAGCTGGTTAATATTCAAGGATCCCCTCCTCCAAGCTCAGGAGCGATGCATCCCAACAAAGAGGAAGTCAGGCAAAAGCGCCAGGAGGCCTGCATGGATGAACGAGGAGCTCCTGGACAAACTCCAGCACAAAAGGGAAGCCTACAGAGGGGGGAAGCAAGGACAAGTAGCCTGGGAGGAATACAGAGAAATTGTCCGAGCAGCCAGGGATCAGGTTAGGAAAGCTAAAGCCCTGATAGAATTAAATCTGGTCAGGGACATCAAGGGCAATAAGAAAAGCTTCTATATGTACATTGGTGATAAAAGGAAGACTAGAGAAAATATGGGCCCTCTCCAGAAGGAAACAGGAGACCTGGCTACCTGGGATATGGAGAAGGCTGAGGTACTCAAGGACTTTTTTGCCTCAGCCTTCACTGGCAAGTGCTCTAGCCACACTGCCCAAGTCGCAGAAGGCAAGGGTAGGCACTGGGAGAATGAAGAACCACCCACTGTAGGAGAAGATCAGGTTGGAGACTATCTAAGGAACCCGAAGGTGCACAAGTCCATGGGACCTGATGAGATGCATCCGCGGGTCCTGAGGGAACTGGTGGATGAAGTTGCTAAGCCACTATCCATCGTATTTGAGAAGTCGTGGCAGTCCAGTGAAGTTCCCAGTGACTGGAAAAGGGGAAACATTGTGCCCATTTTTAAGAAGGGAAAAAAGGAAGACCCAGGGAACTACAGGCCAGTCAGTCTCACCTCTGTGCCTGGCAAGATCATGGAGCAGATCCTCCTGGAAACTCTGTGTGATTTGCCTGTATCTTGTGAAATGAATGCATTTCAGGAGTTTTGGTAAAAAGGAGGAAAACAAAGTTATTCCTGAGGTGGAGTAATAACTCCTGAGGTGGAGTAATAACTCCATATTATGGTCAGTTATGGCATGCAAGGATTTCAGGGAAAATGGACCAGGGAAAATGCACATTGTTTGAGTATGTGATATAAAATGCAGTATTGGGGGGGCTGGCCACATGCTTCATGCAGGGCAGATTTCTGATTAGGTTGTATGTGGGCCTGTATGTCGGTTGTGTGTGGGTTGTATGTCTGTAGTATGTAATAATGCACGGGTAAGGCAAGAAAGTTTTAAGACTGAATTAGCAGATGAGCTTTCTGTAAAACTATCTCTTTTCAAACATAAAACTGAATTTTAGTAAGTTCCCTCGGACCCTTCCCTTCTTCCTGTGCTGCCCCGAAATAAGCATGGTTAAGCTGGTGTCTGACCAAGACAGGTAAAGATTTATGGAGTAAGGAACTGGGAGAAAAGAGGTTTCTTCTACCATTAGTGCTAACTCGTGCAGTGGATACTTATATGTTACTGTCATGGCAGACGGACTCTCTGCTTACACGAGAGCATATTTTACTCTGGTAGAGTTTATCCTGCTAGGTGTCTGTCTTCTGAGGAATATTTTACATATTTGGCGAACTTTTATTTATTTATTTTATGTGGAAAAAATGGAACATTAAGATCTACTTACATATCACTGCACCTGTTTAAATAAAAGAACGTGGTGTTCATTCCGTGCCAGTTACTATTTGTATTCCTGTCTCTTTTTCAGTTATTTCTGTTTGAGCTTCTGTAAGTTTTTATTAATTGCGAGGCTTTTTAGTTGGAATTATAGTGGCTTGTATTGTTGTACCTCAAACTTTCTTTTTGAATTATCATCTTTGCTTCAGAACTGTTCCTTTTTGCTCCCCCTGTTATTGAATAGAATGTAAAATAAACTAATACTTATAGAATCTAATTCAGAAGAGTCAAAATATTGAATTTCTGTAAAACAATGCAGAACTGGAATTCATATATAATAGGCTGCAATACATAAAAAGAAAATTATTAAACCATATCTCACTTATCATAGATCTTTTTCATAGGAGCAAAATCTGTGCCATTAGTTCCAGACCAGTGTATTTCCCATTCACAATGCTTTAGTGCATAACTTATAAATCTGTCCTCATCATCCTATATTACTTTTTCAAAGCAAGACTAACATCAAGCAAGACAAGATGAATGAAAGTCAATGAAGGTCGACTAGACAATCCAATTATTAGAGATTCTTGTAAGAAAAGTACTGTGATCTATAAAATAATTGGCTGTGAATTTCTGTATCTTTGTTGACAAAGGTAATTTCTGTAGAACTGTGGTATATTTTCTATGGTAACTGTTTTTAGATTATGCCAGTCTAATCTGTTTTTATAGTACATCTTGATGTCAGGTGTTTATGCTGTAAAATATTTGTTAGTTTTCAAAAGCCATATTTATAGTACACATTTCATGTACCTGTTCTGTCTCCTGAGTGGTGAAGAGGCCTTTGAGGAAAATGTAACATATAGTTATACAGTTACCTATTGTATTGCGAAGAGACGGTGTTAAGATTGCATAATCATTACATACATGCCATTGTTAATTTTCCATGCATTTTTTTCATCAGTCACTTTTCTTTCATTCATTCTGCAGAACAGGCCATCTCTTGGGAGCATAAAACACATCCATACAATAAAAGAGGTTACTATTTCTTGCACCTGCTTATAGTAGAAAAAGTGAGCTGGCCTGCATGTTTGAGTTTAAATATAAAAGTTCAAGTATTTGTATAAGCCAGGTGTGCTAGACACTGCAGATGACAAAATAGAAGAATGTCTAATTAAGCAGAAGAATAGTTGTTTTCAGTCTTAGAAACTTACTTGAGCGTTAAATTTAGCTTTGTTGCTTCTATTTCAGATCAGTTGGAAACTTACCTACTTTTTTCCTCCCTTATACAAATAGGTCTAATGAAAAATAATAATTCTGCATACAAACCTTGTTTTATTATGGGTTTTGAGCTGTATGTAAACAAGGACAGGTAGAATTCAGTTATCTATTATTCTAACTGAAGACTAGGTAATTGTACTTGACTACAATGGTACACTTACGTTTATAAATAAATTCCAGACTGCTCCATGTTCTTACTCTCCTCTACCGCTGCAAAAGGGAGAACAAAAAGACCTAATATAAATTTTATTTTTTACCTTTTCATCAGACATTAGGCTTACAGGTGTTTTGATCTGATATTTCCATACATAGTATCTTATATTCATTTTATGAGAAGCCATTCTTGTGAAATTGCAGGGGGGTGTGTGTGTATATATGTATATATAGAAATATATATGTGTATTTTCCTTCCCAACTAATGCAATCACAGGAGTGTGTGGTCATGTGTTAAGAGTAGTTAACCAAACAGAATATCAAATGGCCTTCATTACAGGCTGTCAATTGCTATAAATGACATGGAGTCTGAAAAAGAAGTAATGTATTCCTAGACACTGGTACAGTAAAGAGTGCTGACTGTGAGATTACAGTGGTGATCAAGAAAATTTTTACAATAAAACTTGGAAGTCAGCTTCTGCAGGTGGTGAAGTTTTGTTGGCTGACAGCAAAGGACAGGATCTGTTACTGAACTGAGCTTAAAGACAGCAACAGGTTCCATGCACTGCTCTTTTATTTATGAGTCAAGATTTAAGAACAGAAATTGCTGTTTGCAGTAGCAAAATGCCTGTATAAAGTGGTGATTTCTACCACAGTAATTGTGGGGGATCCACACTGGAGCAGTTTGTGAAAGACTGTAGCCCGTGGGAAGGACTCACCTTAGAGAAGCCCGTGGAGGACTGTCTCCTGTGGGAGGGACCCCACGCTGGAGCAGAGGAAGAGTGTGAGGAGTCCTCCCCCTGCAGAGGAAGGAGCGGCAGAGACGATGTGTGATGAACTGACCGCAACCCCCATTCCCCGTCCCCCTGTGCCAGTCGGTGGGAGGAGGGAGAGAAAATCCGGAGTGAAGTTGAGCCTGAGAAGAAGGGAGTGTGTTTCAAGATTTGGTTTTATTTCTCAGTATCCTACTTTGACTTGATTGGCAATAAATTGGATTAGTTTTTCCCCAAGTCGAGTCTGTTTTGCCCGTGATGGTAATTGGTGAGTGATCTCTCCCTGTCCTTATCTTGACCCATAGGCCTTTCATTATATTTTCTCTCCCCTGTCCAGCTGAAGAGGGGAGTGATGGAGCAGCTTTGGTGGGCACCTTGTGTCCAGCCAGGCTCAACTCACCACAATAGCATACAGAGGTAATGAAGAATCTTTTTCTGACTGGACAGATGCTGCATATCTAACGAGCACTGAAAAGGTTCACTGCTAATGTGTAAACTATTTAAGATATATAGTCATAATCTACTGTTACTAACTTTGCCCAAAACTATTTTTTCACAAATTTTATTTAAAGTGCAGAAAATTCCATAGTATGAACAGAAGATATTTTAAGACATAGTAATTTTATTATTTGCATTCAAAACATCATTTTTTTAAAGTCTTCATGCACCCAAATGTCAGCTATATGTAAGAAAGTATTTGTATTTTAAAGTTTTAAACTCTGTAATGAATTTGTGATGTTAGGCATTTATGCTATTGATTTTTCATTACTACATTTTCTTGCTAGCTAGGGCAAACCTGTCTGCAACAGGGAATCGCACTCCAGTCTTCTGTAGAGGGAGGAGGGTAAGGTTGTAACAGGGTCCTTCTCTTAGGTGGTTAACTGAAACAGAGGGTTTAGTTTGCCACCTGCAGAGAAGATAAACTCCGCCCACCCCCCCTCACCCCCCCTCGTGCTCTTAGAATGCTACATAGTGCAAATCTGGAAGTCTCTTACTTCTGATAGTATTTGTCAAAGGTTTTTAGTAGTCAATATCTTAAAATTCCCAAATAGTTGATGTGGCTGTCCTTAGCTCAGAGGAGCGTACTAAAATAAAAACGTACGGTCATGTCAGATCAAAGAAATTTCTTACTACACTGTGTTTTTTTTGTTCAAGTAGACAGACCTGAGACATGAGTCTATGCAGATACAACATGATCACTACCCAATTTGTGATTGAATCTGTTTAGCTGACCCTTTTTCCCTTCCTTTTGGCCTGTTTTCATTTTCATTGGCTTCTAAATACACAATCCCAAAAGGCTTTCCTTTTATTTGGCAGATGTGCAACAATAAAATTCTTTGCTCACTGAGAAGTTGTTGCTTTGAGAAAGCTGCATTAGACTAACCACATTCAGTAACCCCGAACCAATACAGCTTATATGTGGTGTTGTACCTATAATATTCTTGGCCTCCCTTACCTCTGGGCTATCTTTTCAGAAATCGTATTTTCCAGAGTCTTCACCAAGATCACCATATGCTGTCAGTGTGCAGTTAAGTGTCATATTAATCAGGCAAGTTGGAACTGTGGGTAAAGGTTCACAGGAGGAATAATGTTCCTATGTATGTATTCACCTGAGGCTCACTTGTGGACTAGATATTTCAAAACTTGTTTTGCTTATGAGTTCTGTGATAACAAGAAGACATCCTTACAAACCCAGAATGTCCTCGGCATTCAGGATTTACAATTCCAGTCATAGTGAGACATTCCTGAGCAGCTTGGCTGGAAAATACAGGTTTTGCCCCAAAATCAGTATAGAGTTTTTGCATTACTGTCATTTGCAATGGGAATGTATACTTCTTGGGAAAAATAAACCAACTTGTTTAAAGGAAGGTATGCAGGTGTCTGAAGTGTACCCATGTCAATGTCATATTCTTCACAAACTTTGCAAAACATTGTCCTTTTGAATATTTAGTCTACCTACAAAGCATTACATTTATGCAATGGATTGTGTTTCATAGTTACCAAATTTTAGTAAACAAAATTAATTATAAAGAAAAAAAATAGTTGTAGAAATAAATAAATCACAATGATAAACTAGGTAACATCTCCATTTAACTGATAACTAACACGATGGTATGTTAGCATGAGATACAAGTCTGATGTGGGAAACAGATGTAATATTATCTCTAAGTTAAAATCATTAATTGCTTTTTTTTAGTAAAAATGCTTAGAAAAGGAATATGAACTTAAGATACCACACAATTCAAATTCTTTGCAGGGTCAATGATGGGTGTAGCATGAGTCTGCAGGATAGCAATAACATAAATCTGTTACTATTTTCATGTTTGTATATAGTTTATGAGAATAGTAGATAGAATGGTCTCGGATTATTTGCAGATAAACAGGATGACAATAATATTTGAATTTGTGGCTGTCATTCTCTCTTTTCTTACGTTTCTTCTTCTTCTCCAAGAAGATGATCCCCCTCTGCCAAAGATGATTTTTTTCCTTCCTTTTCATGCACATATATAGATGTGTGTGCATACTTGATGTTTTCTCTCAAACTCTTGAAATAAATAATAGTGATGATAATAATAATAAAAGTATTAATGAGCAGCTTGCTAGTGTTACAGAGAAACTGGTTAGACTGTATTAAGTATGTGCTCGTATCACCTATTCAACTATTGCCTGTATATCTTTTCTGTAGGTGACAGATCAGTCAGTGAAAGCTTTCGCTGAACATTGTCCCGAGCTGCAGTATGTTGGTTTTATGGGCTGCTCTGTTACATCGAAAGGAGTCATTCACCTCACCAATGTAAGTATTGTAACTACTTTTAGCTAGTCATCAGTGTGTTTGACTATTGCCAAACCATAGGTATCAGCCAGGATAAGTTTGTACAGATGGTGAATAACACTGTCACGGATAGAAACATGACAAGGTAAATGAACTTTACATTGTTTGAGCAGACACATCCAGATTTCCCCGTGTAAAAACACTGTAGCAAAAACATATTCAAGGGATGATACTTTTTCTTGGAAATAATAGTACTGTTCAGGTGAAAAGTCTTTAAAATGCCTAGTTAGACCAGATTGCATTGCAAACAAAGCAAAATTCTGTAATTGGAAGTGCAAAATTCTTAGTGCAAAGGATTTAGACAGACCCCTTACTGCAGCAGTATATCCCCTATGTACATACATTTTGTATATATCCATCTTTGTTTTTTAACATAGATAGTGTGACAGATACATAAAAGAAAAATGAAAGGAAATAAAATGTAAGAGGACTGATGTGTGGGAGAACTAACTTGAGTGAACCTGCAGAAAATAATGGAAGTGTTCAATAAAATGAATGACTTGCATGAAGTGGACAAACAACTTATTAATTAAAGTTCATAACTGAAAGTAAATTCAGGGATCATGCAAACGTCAGGGAGAACAGAGGAAAAATGCATCTGGAATAGATAAATTAGTATTTATAGCTAAGAATTAAAAAAAAAGTTCAAATGGGAAAATGGAACTTTTTAACTGGTAAAGATGACTGTAGAAATAGGTATTGAAGATGAAAAGTTCTGGTAAACATAAAAATGGTTAAAGAGATCTTGAAATAGCAAGTGGAGAGCATATTTAATGAAAACAGAATATGCCTGAAGAAAATACAGGTTTTTTTATGCAGCTGTGCAGCCCTCTTGTTGTTATACAGAACCATTCAGCATATCTAAAATATTTTCATCAGTTTAGGCAGCTCAGTAGCCAAAGATACAGAAGAATTGAAAACATTTTGGAACACATGCAAAAAGAAATAAGCTAGAGAAATTAATTTGCGTGGTAAAGTTATAGCACCTCAAAGGATGTAATTCGGAAAGAACTCTGTGTATGTTGAAATGATGTGTAAAAGGGGCATATATCTGTGGGAGAGAGAAATAATACAATAGTTTTCGTGTCCCATGAAAACTATATATGTATAATATTGGTTATATTTATGTACACGACATAAATATAAGAGGTACATAATTTAGAAATCTGACATAGACAGATTACGTAGTCCAAGGCTTTGTGGGAAATAACCACACAAATAATTTTTCAGGTTCCTTCTTTTGTTACGGCATTATTCTTACCTAGATTTGTTGAGTATTTAATAGATATCTTATCCTTCACCAAGTGCCTTTATAATCCGATGTATTTGATAAAAGAAAAGTCAAGATCTTGATTTTTCTTATTAATACGTAGTTCTGATTTTCATGTGATTTAATAATAACAAATTCTTAGAAATCCTGATTTACATAGGAGTGACGCTGTTGTACATAGTCCTTCAGAAAATATCTAGGAGGCTGCTTTGTCACAATCTTGGAAAATATATGGGATAAGTAATTGGTGCATGTGCTTTTGTGGGGACTTCAGACTTGGAGATTCCAGTTTCCTTCGCTCGGGCTGTATCTATAGAAACTTTCTGTAGGCTATTAATACTGCAAAGACAGTGATGTGGTAACACTGAACATCACACTTTTTTAAATCCTAGGAAATGACTGGGGGATTTGTGTTTACCTGCTCGATAGGGGAACTCTTTTCTTACTTATAACATTCCTGTGAAGGTGCTAATTATTTACCATATATGTAGTATCAAGTACTTTTTCCTTTATTTGTCCCACTTTTCATGATTCTGTCTTGTGCTTTCCTGAAGCTTGCTTTTTTTGGATGTATACTGGAATTTTGTAGGTTGATCAAATAATGTCCAAGTATATTGTAATAGCACTTGAAATGAACTATTTTCAAGTAGTATGTTGTTGGCAAAAAGTGTGTCTTTGCTTACTGCAAGTTTTGTATTGGACTGAAAGCAGTAATTCTGAAATGACTGATGTTTTTGAGTAAGCGTATTTTGCAGGTTAAAGGAGTTTTTGCTAGCTTGCTCCTAGAGTGTAATACAAACTAGAATGATTCTAGGGTTGAAAGTTGAGGCACGTTCAAGGAAGAGCCTGATTATCTCTTTCTTTAACTGTACTTTTCATGGAGAATACATCATGCCTTTTCTGATATATTGATATATTGCACAGGCAGTGGAAGCAGGGACAGGTATCCTGGGAAGAGTATAGGGACGCTGCCCGGTTTTGTAGTGATGGGGTCAGGAAGCTCAAGGTGTAGCTAGAGCTGAACGTGGCAAGGGATGCGAAGAATAACAAGAAGGGCTTCTACAGGTATGTCAGCCAGAAAAGGAAAGTCAAAGAAAGTGTACCTTCCCTGATGAGCAGGAGTGGCAAACTGGTATCAATGGTCAAGGAGAAGGCTGAGGTACTCAACAACATTTTTGCCTCAGTCTTCACTGGCAGCCTCTCTTCCCACACCTCTCCAGTGGATGGACCACAAGACAGGGACTGGGGAAGCGAAGTCCCACCCACTGTAAGAGAAGATCAGGTTTGTGACCACCTCAGGAACCTGAACATGTATAAGTCTATGGGACCTGATGAGATGCATCCCAGAGTCCTGAGGGAATTGGCTGATGTAGTTGCCAAGCCACTCTCCATGATATTTGAAAAGTCATGGCGATCAGGTGAAGTCCCTGGGGACCGGAAAAAGGGAAACATTGCACCCATTTTTAAAAAGCGTAGGAAGGGGGACCCTGGGAAATACCGACCTGTCAGCCTCACCTCTGTGCCTGGGAAGATCATGGAGCAGATCCTCCTAGAAGCTATGCTGAGGCACATGGAGGAGAGGGAGGTGATTGGAGACAGTCAGCATGTCTTCACCAAGGGCAAGTCCTGCCTGAGCAACCTAGCAGCCTTCTATGACGGAGTGACTACATCAGTGGACAAGGGAAGAGCTACGGATGTCATCTATCTGGACTTCTGTAAGGCCTTTGACATGGGCCGCCACAACATCCTTCTCTCTAAATTGGAGAGAGATGGGTTTGATGGGTGGACTGTTCAGTGGATGAGGAGTTGGTTGGATGGTCGCATCCAGAGGGTAGTGGTCAATAGCTCAATGTCCAGATGGAGATCGGTGATAAATGGTGTCTCTCAGGGGTCCATATTGGGACCAGTACTCTTTAATGTCTTCATCAGTGACATAGACAGTGGGATCGAGTGCACCCTCAGCAAATTTGCTGACGACACCAAGCTGAGAGGTGCAGTTGACACACCTAAGGGATGGGATGCCATGCAGAGGGACCTAGACAAGCTCAAGAGGTGGGCCTGGGTGAACCTCATAAGGTTCAACAAGGACAAGTGCAAGGTCCTCCACCTGGGTCAGGACAACCCCCAATATCAATACAGGCTGGGGGATGCAGGGATTGAGAGCGGCCCTGCCAAGAAGGACTTGGGGGTACTGGTGGATGAAAAGCTGGACATGAGTCAGCAATGTGTGCTCTCAGCCCAGAAGGCCAACCGTATCCTGGGCTGCATCCAAAGCAGCGTGGCCAGCAGGTCGAGGGAGGTGATTCTGCCCCTCTGCTCCGCTCTGGTGAGACCCCGCCTGGAGTACTGTGTCCAGCTCTGGGGTCCTCAGCACAGGAGGGACATGGACCTGTTGGAGCGAGTCCAGAGGAGGCCACAAAAATGATCAGAGGGCTGGAGCAGCTCTCCTATGAAGACAGGCAGAGAGAGCTGGGCTTGTTCAGCCTGGAGAAGAGAAGGCTGCAGGGAGACCTTATTGCAGCCTTTCAGTACTTCAAGGGGGCCTATAAGAAAGATGGGGAAAAACTTTTTAGCAGGGCCTGCTGTGATAGGACACTGGGTAATGGTTTTAAACTAAAAGAGGGGAGATTCAGACTAGATATAAGGAAGAAGTTTTTCACAATGAGTGTGGTGAAGCACTGGCACAGGTTGCCCAGAGAGGTGGTAGATGCCCCATCCCTGGAAACATTCAAAGTCAGGCTGGACGGGGCTCTGAGCAACCTGATCTGGTTGAGGATGTCCCTGCTCATTGCCAGGGGGTTGGACTAGATGAATCTTTGGAGGTCCCTGCCAACCCAAACTGTTCTTTGATGCTGTGATTCTATGATATGACATCTTCTGTAAGGTTTGCTAGGTATTCTTTCACGAGTGACTTTCTGTGCAGAATAACAAGGTATGTTTTTACATTTATTGCTACTTTAAGCTGAGGTATATACACATGTAATATAGGCAGTAGGATGATGCTATATATTGAGGGGAAAAGGAGCAAGTAAGAGATTTTCCCAGTCATACAGCACCTGGGAAATTGTATTGGAATTCAGGCTTCTTTACTCTGAAGCTATTGACAAGTGATATCTGGTTAATCTTGCTGCAGTGACTTCAGTAGTGTTTCCACCTGGCTCCTCTGGCAGGTGTTACTTCCTTGTATTACAGCAGGCAATTTTAACTAAAACTCTGAGTTGCACTGAAGCATCCAGCACAGACACATGTTCCATTTCTATATTTTTTGGAGGAAATAAGCTCCAGCAGGGAGTTAAAACAAATATCTGGGGAGTAGTAACATGATCTGTAACTGCTGCATCTGTCTTTTCCAGAATTCATCTGTTGATGACATCATTTTTTTGTTCTAACCATCATATATTTCTTATGGTCAGTTTTTTGTTGAGTTTTTAACTAGTACTTCGTAAGTGCTTAGTAATAATCCCAGTCCCATGTTCTTGGAGAATGTGGACTCTGTTCTTTGCTCTACATGGACTGTGAGTGTGTCCTGCAAGGCTGTGCAGAGCTAGTTCCCTTCTGTCCTTCTGCTTCCTGTGTGCAAACTGGAGATAACAGCACTGGCCTCTGTTGTAAAATTGCTTTGAGGCTGATGGATTTATGAAAATTGAATGGTTTATTATTACTGTATTTCCCCCCTCGTAATGTTAGCTCTTTTTTAAAATACTGGCACTTGAAAATTCTGAATTACAGTGCTGCTGAATCACAGAGCTTTTTTAATAGCTAATTGTGGGGTTCGGCTGTGAAAATGTTGTATGTTTTAGAAAAAGAAGAAATATTCAGGGCTTATTTTCATTATTTTTCTACTGAACATAGTGACATTCAAAAAAATTTGCTTCTTGAGCAGAACCATGTTATCACACTAGTGCCTTTTTTCCTTGAAGTTATTATAAACTACAAAAAATGCACCTGAAGTAAATAATGGTTATTGGGCAAGATGAGAGGCACTACATGTACGTACAAAAGGAGAAAGAAAGGGAAAGAGGGAGTGTGCGTGTATATGCAATTCACAGTTAGACACTCAGTTGAAACCAGTGGTTTGTTCTGATGACCTGGAATGTTTTATTTTGCTTTCTAGCTGTAATGTGTGAAACAGTGTCACAAAAGGTCTGACTGATCTGTTCTGTGACATCAGAAAAATTAGTCAAACATTTCTCAACTTTGTTTCCGTGGCGTAGGGAAGAACGTGTACTGGATATAGTGTTGTAGTTTTCATCTTCTCTTTTTAGTACATCCCCAACTATTGTTTCCTTGTTTTATCTTTTTTCTTAGTTGTTTTATTATTTACTTATCTTTCCCTATATGATTTGTTTTTTCTTCTCTTCTTCCTTCCTCACCTCCTCACATCCTTGTCTCTCAAGAGTTTAGTGCTGGTTATTTTTTACTTTTCACTTTCTTTTTCTCCTGTAAGCGCAAAGATGTATGCAAACGTGCAAAGTGCCTATGCATGTTAGTGTCACAAATGAATTTTTGTCGCAATTGAGTGGCTTTACACAATGAGATTTAACAGTAGTCTAGAATTTATTTACGCCCTCATGGTAAATCACAGTATTAGATTGTGATATTTGATAGCACTCAATTATTAGTCGATTAACAAGGTGATTCAACAAAATTTGTTCTAATCAAGCAGCGACTTAGTTAAAGATTCAAAATGGCAAGGTTCACTCTATTACTACATGGAAGGAGTCTATCAGGGAAAATCAAGACGGAATCGACTTCACAGACTAAAAGGACACAAAAGGGTAAGGAGGACCCTCCTGTTGAGTCACAACGTTTGGAAAGGACCCCCTTGCTTTCTAAACTCCTTCAGAGAGGAGTCTACTGGTGGCTGGATCCAATCCTAGTTGCAGACTTGGTCAATGGTTTATGTCTAAGGTTCATTCACAGTTTGAGGTAAATCACAAGATTGTTAGTAACGCTTAATCATTGACTAATTCAGCATTTACAAAGTGATTAAATCAGTTCACATGCACATGCACACAGACACAATATTCATATACATGTACAAAAGGTATACCTGTTAAAAATTCCCCTTGAGTTCAGTGAAATACTCATGTCGAATGCTCTGGCATTTCTTGGCGGGTGAGGGCTGAGCCTCAAGGAGTGGGGGGTTTCAGCCCAGGTCCCATCGTCGTCTTTCGGCAATGGTCCTCTGAATTTCGCGAACTCGAGAGTTGCAAGCTCCGAGTGGCGTCCCGCTCAGAGGGGGATGCTGGATGCAGCCTGCTGTGGTCCAGGAGAGCTCAAAGGGCCTCACATGGGACTGCTATTTATAGGGTCACAAGATGATTGGCTTTAGTCATCAGTAAATTTCCATCCTGGCCATGATTTGGGTTGTCCCGCTCTTGTTCCACTCTTGTTTCCCACCAAAGCCAGGCATTATCAGAGTTCCTGGTACGGGCAGTGCCACTGCCCACCTCAGCCATGCAAGCGTTCCTGATACAGTCAAGGGACGCTTCACTGCTTAGCTCATTGCACAAGGCCAAGGCCAGGTAATTGGAGTTCTTTGTATGAGCGGTCCAGAGAAAGGAAAAAGGCAGGGGAAGGATGCAACACCACAGTTAGGTTATTGCGTTAAAGACGGAATAACCAGATGAGTAATTTTTGTTCATTAACTAAATGTGGATAAGAAACTCTATGCTAACTAGTGAAGTAGTGATTTTTTAAATTTGATATCTTTGGCCCCCAAAGTGGTGGTATTTTCTTCCCTTCTTGTGGTAATTGCCTCTCAGCAGTTTAATTGTTGCGCTTGTAATAGAATTTTACCAGCAGGCATCAGCAAATCTTGACATCTAGACATAGTTTTATTTCCAAGCCACTTCCTTGGCTTCTTCCTTTGAGTTCTGATATATATGCAAGAGTAATTGCTCTGTAGCAATATAACTTTGTCTATGCTTCTATACCATGTACTTCTGACAGACTATGTCTGGTAAATTTTATTACAGACATTTTCATCTAAATATGTATGAATCCTTAGAAAACATCTTGATAGGAAAAAGTTCTAGCTTGTTCTTCTAATCACCAAGACATAAAGTCAGTTTATCTATGAAAACTTTTTTGGAACAATGTGATCTTTATTCTTTCTTTGTCTCATAATTGTTACCCTAGAGTCATGTCCAATCTAACCCAGTCATTCCTGTGTCTGAGTTGGTGGCCAGTAAGAAGTCAAATTAAATTCAGATTTATAGAGCAAATATTTAGGACTCATTCAGTGCAGACATTATCAGCTTGACAGATATATAATAATAATCTACAGGTGACAAGATTGATTTGCAAGAGCCTTTCTAAACTGAGGTACTATATGGTCTCTTTCTTTAGTAACTGATTTATTTTGACATGAAGTGCTCTGCTTTATGCTCTTTTTATGGTAATATTCCAGCATACTTTCTAATCCTAAAATCATCATGCTTCATAACTAAGAACTTGATTGTTCCTCTTCGGCTAGGTCTAGAGAAAACAGTTTTTTAATCAATTTATATAATGAACTATATTTCATAAGATGACATATGATTTATTTTAATCTGTTTGCATTTAATAAGATGTCCTTTTAAATGTTATTCTTCCAATCATGGGAAGAAGTCATTAAGTAAGGATTTCTGGGAGATTCTTTGTGAGGATTGGCTTGACACTTTAAATGATGTGGTGCTATAGACTGTCTAAGAGAACCTTTTTACATCTTGTCAAACTAAAGCTGACCATTTTGTTAAATGAAATTGAGTTAACTGTGTCCCTCCTTAGAGATTCCTTTCATCATTTTTAAGAATTTGATAGTTATACCCAACTGCAGTTTCTTTCAAGTTGCAATGAAGTAAAAAAGGCATTGCAGACAAGACTGATTGCATGGTTGGAAGGATTTCAGTGCTCTGTGGTGTGTGAAACTTTAAAAAAACCCCAGTTCATTAGAGGTACTTAAAAGTAAATAACTCAAACAGAGAGTAAACTATGGCTCAGCCATAATGTAATTCAACAGCAAGTTTTTGAGTTTATAAACTGGAGATAAGTCTTGTAGCACAGGAAGTATATGTGCAGTTTATACATGTGTGCAAGTATCAAATTATTATCAGTCATCTTGGAAGGAGTAGCAGCTTGAATACAAATGTCATTCACTTTCCTATTGTGTTTTACTGTGGTACATTACAAAACAAAGGAATCTACTGACTAAATTTGTTTCTTTAATTAACATATATTTTCAACTCCCTTTTCTTCTCAGGCATGTTTTTTTACGAATACCCACACTCTTCAAAACAAACTTTTTCTGGTTTGGTGTTTTGGGTTTTTTTTTCTGAAGTGATGCAAATTAAATCTCTGTGCTTTTAACACAAACTTTGAACGTGTATTTCTTATTTAAGCAATGGGAGCTCAATGTTCTGCAATATTTAACTTTAAGAAATGAAATTAAAAGTTGTGAATGTGCAGAACATTAAATCAGTCTATGGGAAAATAGTCTCCTCTGTAACTATTGAATCATTTTCCACTTCTTTAAACCATGTATGATTACTGTTTCAGGAACATAGTATATCTCAATAATATAGTTCAGTTACTTCAGCTCTTAAGTAAAAATTAATGTATGTGACTTTTTAAAAAAGTTTATAGATTTTTTTGACATAGTAATAAAAAGAATGTGATTTACAATTTTTTCAGGTTGCTATTTTTTATTTCCTGTTATCATACATTTGCTTTGGGGGGCTTAAATCAGAGAGCACTTCATTCCCTGAAGGCACGTATACACAGAGTGTGTCAAGAAAATTAAGCTTAATTAGCAAAAGATGTGAATTTAAAGCTCATTAAGTCCTTATAAGTACTTTCCTTCAGAAATAATTTGGCTTTGGTTCTGAATAGGATTGGTCTTATGTGAATTGTTTATTGGTGGACTTGGCAGTGTTAGGTTTACAGTTGGGCAACCTAAATGATTCTATGATTCTCTTCTGTTCTATGATTTTTAAGGAAGCATATCTCCGCAGGAATTGTGGAAGCATGCGGGAAACAAACAAAACAGAAAAAGTAGATCCATACAATAACAACTAAATATTTACAGGAGTTGATACACCCACACTGAAAAATTACCTGTTATGTCAATGGTAATAGTAATTTTTTATCATCTAAAGTATATGAAATTTATCCTAAACTTGAACATTCTCAAATCAGGCATATTTTCTCCCTCTCTTTTTTTTTTTTCCTTTTTTTTTTTTTTTTTTTTGGTTATGATAGTTTTCAAATGCTCTAGCTTCTTGATTAGCATTGCACATATTTTAATATTGCAAGTTCCAGTAATCAAGATGAAAGTCTTATGAACTCCATAACATTTAGGCACACAAACAGTATGATAATCTCTGAATCTTTAAATCTATCAACCTCCATAAAATTTCATTTAAACCAACCAACAGAAGTATTGAACAAAAATGATTGTATCGTAATTTAAAATATTTGAGATCCAAAAGTAGTAGGTAATTTCTTAAGAATAGTAGTATTTAATTTTTTAATTTTAATATCTTTGTAAGAACTGAAGCTCTGTTTTTCAAACTTCCTTTGTCCAAAACCATTTTGTGATTGAAGTGGGTCTTTTGCATCTGTCATTCACAGTGGAACAATTCCTGTTCCGTACATTTTAACAGGCAATCTCCTCACAAAATGTTTACATACTGGGCTGTCAATTCTCTGTCTCTTAGTGGGACTGAGAGGAAGGGACTAACATCCTGTTCCCTTCTAATCTCATTCATCTAACTAGACTCCCTCTGAAATTTAAATGCTATTATTATGCTATCCCTTACAGTTTTAACTCTGAGTCAATATTCAGTAATTTCAGCAAGGTTGTGTATATATGTAGCACAGAAAATTAGTTTAACTGTTCTTGCTTTCTCTTAATTCTTTTATTTTATTTTCTATTTCATATTTTTAAGCCCTCTGTCTACTATTTGCATTGTCTTTTTCTTTGTCACATTGAATATTCCTTTTTCAGTTAAAACATTTTGTCTGCTGGAGTTGAGTTCAAAGTTTAAATTCTGCTCATGCTGAGCATTCTTTGTAAAGCTATAAAATTAAGAGTTGAAGAAACGTGTGAATATCTGTAGAAGAATGGCCCTGAAATTGCTCAATAAGATGGTATTGCTGCATGAAGAAAATTGGTTTTGATTGAAAAAAAAACAAAATGAAAAACTTTATTCCTCCTGGTGCCCTCAGTTTGAGTATTTAAGTCACAGAATATCCTTTTCCTGTGGAAAAATGGTAATCAAAGGTATGCTATTTTAATCTCAAGATTTATGCATGCACTGAAGATTCAAACATCCCAACTGTCCAATTGTCTGCTTCAGAGAAGTTTAATTTTTTGTTATATCGTACTGCTTTCAGATGTGAAGGTTAGAGGTAGAATATAAAATTTACGTAATTTTTCTTGCCATTTTTTATAATATTAGTGATTAATAAAGAATTCAGCATTGTAGCATTAATGCCTTACAGTTACTTTTTCAGGTAAAATATAAAATAGGACATTGGTCATTAAAGTATCCATCCCATTTTTTTAATGGAAAATGGTTACACACGCATTTATAACAAATCTCTGACCGGTAATAAGATGTTGATTCCTCTGATTTAAGTAGGCAAAGGGGTATTCTTTTCACCTGTTGTGTTCAGATCGATACAAAATCATGTCGTAAGGTCCAGTACTTAAGGGAATGTGTATCTGGTTCTGCAGCTCTTGAAAGTCACTCACTCATCTGAAATGGCAATAGTGAGGTTGTATAGATCAAATTATACTTGAGGAGTTTGTATAAATCTGAATCAGTCTCTTCAAACTTCTAAGACAGTAGGGTTTTCTGGATCGAGTATGTGTGCCTGATAAAAAGAATTAACCTACCAAGTAGGTCAGGTGTCAGGTGGGCTGTTTAAAATGAATTAATGTGACAGTAAAAAAGGCAAGTGGTGGTTGAGTTACTGTATATTGAATATAATGGTAGACGATTATTAGTATGAAGGAAAGAAACACTGAGGTAATGGTCATTCTCCTGTGATGGTAAAGGATAAAATCTACCTTGGGAACCCTATTAATTTGATCAGTAGGAATACTAGGAATTCAGTCTAGTTTTTGAGTATACCTATGCAATGCAAAAGTCTTTTTTTCCTGGGAAGTCACGAATTCTTTCTGCTGCATTCATCGTTGCCTCAGTGAGGCAATGGTACCTCTTACCTAATTTGAAGTCATGTTAGTTAGACACTTTTTAAAAAAACACTGACCTCCATGCATTGATTTGTCTTTAGTGTAAGTTCATGTTTTTTGCTCTAAGTAATAATAATGTCAAAAGAATCACCAGTATTTTCACTTGCTCATAAGAGTGTTGTCGTGAAAGAAAGCATGTTTTAGTTAAGAATTCTGGGGTTTTTAATGGGAAGATTTTCTACTTGTCTTTGAGGTCCCCTGGTAAATATTTGTTTACTGTCATAGAGCATATGCATTGTTGAATTGCCCAGTAGATTTATTTCCTATGTCATAGGCATTGGCCGTGTTATTGCCAACCTAGTATAAAGGCTGGAGTATCTAATATGAATAACTGTATGAAGGTGAGGAAAATTCAGGTTGCTCTAAGCTTCCCATTCTCCTTGTAATTTATGCAGAAAAAAAGAGGGATTGATTGTGAGCTTTTTTGGGGTGCATAGAAGGTAAGTCTTTTAAAATTCCTGCTAGAGCAGTATGTATGAATTGCAGAGAGATAGAGCTTGTAAGATCTGTTGATTTTACCAACACAATATCAATCATTATGTGCTTTTCTCCCTAATAGGCAAATAAGATTGTCAGAAGTTCAATGGGATTACAAGCAGCACCTCCACAGTACACCTGTGGTAGTATCCTAATAATAGGAATATTATTGTCCAACTTCCTATAGACATACCCTGCAGTTGTTTCTCAGAGGTCAGGTTCCTTAATTTTATGCTTGTTCCACAGAATTTTTGGAAGCATTATGTGGTTTATCTTCAGCTTTAGTTCAGAGAATGTTAAAAACTTCTGGAACAAAACACCAGAACACCAGTACACTAGTTTCTGTAGAAGACTACCTGCATTTGAAGTCGTCTTCTTTTCCTTTTCTTTTTTTTTTTTTTTTCCCCTTAAATACGTTGACTTAATAATTAACAACTGAAGTGGACCGATTACATGATCTCAGTTGTATGCCTTTACTTAATCAAATCCTTAGTGACTTAAATCACTGAATTGGATTATTTTTTCTCTCTTACAGAGAAGGTAAATTTAATTAAAGTGTCAGTATTACCTAATGCAATTATTTTTCCAGAGTGTAACAGAGATTATTTCAGACAGCTTAAAAAGCAAACAGCACTTGGAGGTTATTATGACTAAACTGATCTGTTGTTTAAGGATACTGCAGAAATCTGTTAAAATTTTCTTCTTTGAATCCATAGCTCATAAAAGTAATAAGATGGTTTTGTTTGCTTTTGAAGGACAATATAATGATTAACAATACTAATAAATCAGATTAATGCGTGCATAAATCTTAATCGTACTGTTCTGTGACTCCAACTTTTGTTGTTCAGAATATCCAAGTTACTATTGATGGCTGTGCAGATGAGACTACAGTATAAATACTGTGTTTTCCAGGGAGTTTGTAATATTTACTTAGTTTGAAAGCCTTAGACTCTGGAGTCTTTAATCACATGCATTTGAATCTAAGCACAAATGTGCTGTCTCCCCTTCCTTCCATGCCCTATTTTTTCTTATAATTAAATTATGCTACCTTAGTATCTTACACTCCGTATAGTTAAAACGAGGAAGGCCTAGGCCTCTATTGTAGATGTATTGGACCATGAGTCAGTGTCTTGATTTCATGGAGTACCTGAGTGCCTGAATTCCATATTTGCTGAAGTTTGATTCTATGAATATCATAGAATCATAGAATAGTTTGGGTTGGAAGGGACCTATAGGTTTCCTTTTTGTGAAAAATGTAGTAATCTCGTCTTTGTTGACTAGCTTGCGCGTGTTATACATGATTCCAAAAAGTTTAACAGTTTTTATAACAGTTACCTATGTGAACAAATTTCAGATTATTTCTTTCTATCATATTTGTCTCAATAGCTAAGAAATCTTTCCAGCTTGGATCTACGTCATATCACAGAACTGGACAATGAAACCGTGATGGAAATTGTAAAGAGATGCAAAAACCTTAATTCCCTCAATCTGTGTCTGAACTGGATCATTAATGACAGGTAACTTCATTATAGCATCTAAAACCAGTATAAAGCAAATGTAACTAGTTGTATTAGTTGAGAATAATTCCTCATGGCTTGGGGGTTGGAGGAAATCAATAAAAGCAAACAGTGTTTTCTGAGTGTTTATTCTTGCTTGTTTTGGGTAAATCATCTAGACACATATTTTACAGAGTGTTTGCATATTTCTGTAGTGGAGAAAAGTTATTTATAACTGGATGGCAGCATTAACCTGTTTCCTGTAGATTTCATGAAAATGTACTCTTTACCATGTGTGATTGAAATGCACAATTGCAATTATGACTTCTTCTGTAGGTGACCAGCATTTAAACGGATTTATATGCATACAAACAATGAAGCATATTTTTGACTACATAAGGAAAAATAAACTACTTTTGGGTTAAGTAGTGGAATTCGCGTTTTTTTAGAAAGCAACAAGTCCTTCATTTTTAGGCAAAGAGACTCTCCAGAATGAGACTGAAAAAATAACCTGGGGTATTACCTTAGGCTTTTCCTTTTGACCAGAATACCTCCTATCCTGCTGTATTCTGTCCTTTTGATTAAGTAATTTATTTTAACATTAAGTAAATGCACACAGATGATGTATAGTATATTACAGATCAGATGAAAAATGAAAAATAATGAGAATATAAAATGTGGAAGTTTCCTTTTAAAATGAGAAAATTGAGCTAAGCCACTACCTCAAGGTGCACAGGAAAGAACATTTTGAATTACTTGTAACAGATTGGTTTATTATAACTGCTGCTTTAAACGAAAGGAAAGAGATACTTTTAACAGAGAGGGGTTCTAAAACAGTTTTGTATAAACTAGAATGATATGTTTTACCAAGTGTGTTTCTTCCCCATGATTACAGATTTTTTTCTAACATACTCTCTTTCAAGGTTTTCTGAAGTCTTTAAGAATGTACTAAAGTGTAAATGAGCTTAGACTTTGGTGAAAGTATGATGTTCTAAAAATACTAAAATTGAAATGTGTTGAACAGGAAGTACCATTGAACTTGAACTCCTTTTAGCCTTTAAGACTGTTTTTTGGTTTTGTAGGTTTAGGTCAGACCCTTAGTAGAACTTCACTGGTTTTGAAAGCATTCAGTTGCCTCAGATCTTTCTGTCTGTAGGGCCTTATTTACATATGTAGAATAAGGCTACTATAATGGAAAATTTTAGAATAAGTCAGGAAAAATACTAAGAAGAAAAATTTAAATTTAAAAGACAGGCACTTTTCAGGTTTTAATTAAAGTACTTAGAAATGGTATACCTTTCTGCATGAACGTTTTGAGTAGGACAATCTGCTAACTCTCATCCAAACTGGTGTCAAACTGTTCTTGAAATTACTTTACTAGAATCACTAGAATAAGAAATATATCTTTTAATTATACGCATTTGACTCTAAAACTTCATATTGAATATAGTTAGAATTATGAAGCTTAACAGGAAAGGGAAACCCTTTCCAGCAATGACAGATAACATGCTGTTGTATGTAAACTTTTAGATCATTGACTTTTGTGTCTGTAGTTCTTTCCATTTTGTATTTATTTCTGATCATACTTGTCAGTACTTTTTCAACATGTGACTGATAAATTTGTAGTCAAGTTGTAGTTAAGTTTACCTATTTAAATTAGCTTCTAGCTAAAAGCAAACAAAGAGAGAATTTAGGAAATAATTAATGCCTTTTTTAATCTTATTCATAGGCAGTCATTTGGCAAAAGTATTTTTCCTATTTTACAAGTGAGATGAAGCTCCAAATACCAGTCTTAATTGAATAAAGTCTTTTCTCCTACTCCTCCTAAATTCTGAATTAGGAATTGCTGAAAATTATATAAAAGGAACATGATACAACCGCTGGGCTTTAATCAATGTAGACACCAGTTCAGCAGAGTGTTATGAGCATATTCACTTTGAGGATATGAGTGATCCTTCAGAAGTTCACAGGACTGTTCAGGTGCTTACCTTGGGTAGAAATCCAAGTTAGTTTAAACTAACTAAATTAGTTTATTAATGATTTAAGGCAAGATGAGCTTTATTTTTTTGGTTTTTATTTGATACCATTTGATGGCTTCTAGTCAGAGGATATGTCAGAGGAGATTCTGCATCTTAATACCTTTGAGTAAACATTTTGTTTATCATTCTTTCCAACACATAGGAGATAGTAGCAGTCTAATATTTTACCTGACTCTTGGTTTTAAAATAGAGAAATCAGTTCCACCACTTCACCCCCCACCCCCCATTATTAAGCCTGCTTACTTCTGAGGTCCAACGACATAGGGTTTGTATTCCAGATTTTTTTCAAACTTGATAAGACACTGTTTTGTTTTCTCTAGAATGACTGAAGGTTGGGGTTTTTTTCTTTTCTTTAAAGCCTTGGAAAACTGTTTTCCTCTATTCCTTTGTGCAGAATCAAGGGTGAAAGAATACTAGAAAGCTCTCAAAAATACCAGTATAACTTAAAGATGTATCTATGAATTATCTCTTAAAGGTAGTTGATTTTAGGTTTGAAAAGGTAGGTTTTACAGCAGAAGTAAATCACTGGTTTTAAAACTTTATTTTAAATTTCTTTATTGTTTCCAGAAATCCATAAAAAAATCTGTCCATAAGCAAGGCTGTGGCCTCAGAACATTTATAGCACTCTCTTGCTTGTGACACAGTGTTATGTCTAATGCTGTGACTGTTACATTGCTTGCTAAGTAACTGAAAGGAACTTACAGAGTGCAAGATCTCTGCATGGCAGGCCCTTGCTAAGATTTTTGGTGCTGTGATTCTTTTGCACATGCAAGAATTAACAAGAACTATTCTTTCTCTGTTTTGATTAAAGCTATTTTTGTTTTTGAAAGTATGCATCTAAAAGGCTTATGTAGGGCAGTAAAAAAGAATTTAATTTTACCTAAGGCAAAAAATATATTCAGTATGTGCAGTTCAGATACTCTTGACATTAGTTTTAAAATGAAAGGAAAATACGTCTCTTATAATGACTTGTAAAAAAGGCTCTAAAAGTTGGGAGTTAAGCAAGATCAAAAAAAGACCCAATAAAGTAATCTAACAGAATGATTTCTGCTGTAAGTACTATAGCTCCCTCAAAATCTTCATATACTATTTATCATGTTGGTTAAATACGTTATAGAAACAGTCCTACTACTAGTTTCAAATATGAGCAAAACCAAACTTGCAAATTCTTTTAGTATGCATCATGAGCAGATTATCTTTAGTCTTTGCAACTGGAAAGGAGTAAAAGTGAGTTCTCTGTACATGGTGGTGTGAGTAATATACTGTGAGGCTTGATTTAAATAACCTTATTACCTTGAAGTTGTCTTAATGGTCACTGCATTTGTTCTTTTGAATTTCAATTGATAAAATAAAAATAGTGACATCTAGAAATAAATCTCATGGGGGATTCAGGAAAATGTAGTATGATGTACTGGCAAAGTTTTCAGGGGTGTGTGATTTTTTCTGCTAGTTTGAGGAATATCTGCTATGTATTATATCCATAAATGATCGAGGAGCAAGCAGCAGTTAATTTAACATTTTTTTGTGAATCTTACCACTATGGACTTTGAGTTGCAATTCACTTCAACTTCTGTATTACATAATTCATCTAGAGGTAGACATTTAAAAGCTGTGCAGTGACTGTGAAGTCTTTAGAGTATTTCTGCTTGCTTAAGTCATCCTTCTTACTGAAACACTCCCTTAGTAATATTTGTATAGAGGATGTTTGCCAGCCCCTATTGTATCTATGGTTCTTCTAATAAACATCATGGTGCAGGGAATAGTGCAGATAAGGTAAGGACTGTATCTAGAGCTACAGTGAGATTTTTTGGTGCCATAGAGCTGCCAGTCATCCGGGATAAGGTTCCACCTGCATAACAAAATTAGTGATTGGTTTTGCAGTCACAGGACAATAATTTCCCAACCATTTGAGAACTTTAGTCCTTCCTCTGTAGGTGGTGCCAAGTGTTCTTGTAATAATGTCTCAAGAGAGCTGTATTTTTTCACATAATTTATCACACACTGATTGTAGGTGACTTTGTTAGCAGGTGCTGAGATTTGCAGAGCATCTTGAGGTTGCTGAGAGTAAGCTATGGTTCTGACTTGGAGGCAGATACACAGTATCTGCATGGCACAGTAAAACAGCAAGTAATATTGGTTGATGACCTTGTAGTGGTATCGCTTACCACCGTCAGGCTTCAGATTAGTAACGTGGGGTAAGATAAGCGTTATGTGCACCTCCCTGAGCTTTCAGCACAGATGGGAAACCTGGACTTGGTCTAATTGTACTAGTTCCGAGAAAACTGCTCTCCTTCTGTAGTGCTTTCATGAAAGATCACTGTGGATAAACCAGAGTAAATGGTGTAATGGGACAGTCTCCCCGTGATGTAATGATTAAGACTTGTTGGTGAGGATTCTTATTGGAGTCCAAGATGGAGGAACTTCGAAGTGCAGACTTTTGACAAGGGTAGTTGTCAGGAAGTCAAGATACAGAAGATATTCAGAGGAAACATGGTAAATGGTTGAAAGCCAGACCATAAGCCTGAAAACCAAAATGTTTGTGCAGCAGCATAGTCAGGAGAAAGGAGCATTTTCTCCTTTGAAGAGGCTCCACCTGCTTTATTCTGCTGGCTCACTAATACAGCATCATTGTCTCAGGATTGGGTATCATACTTGTTGGCATAGTGCATAGGGGGGGTTTCTACATTGTTACTTAGCAGAGTAAATTGTTAACATGGTCTTCCATATGCTGTTTAAAAGAATTGTGTTGACTGCCTAGCATGAGTTCATGTGAACCCATGTAATCAGCCTTGGGAGCATCTGCTGTGATCTAGATGTGTTGTGGGTAGAGCATAGAATGCTGGAGATGGTCTCAGCAGGTGATTAGCTCACTATGTTTGGTCCCAGAGCTCCTGGTGTATGTGAATGCCCCAACATTTCATTAGCAGACATGAGCATCAAAATAGTAGCTCGGTTCTTACAGTGTATTTTTAATAAAAGGCAGGATTAGTGAATGTTAGAATTATTTTCAAGAAAAATAATAAAATGAATCTTCTCTTCTTGAAAGTATAAGTCTCTGCATATTTGATGTGGAAATTATTTTAATAAAATTACATCTAAAATAAAGATGTGTAAAGCTTTCAGCTTGCCTATATTTTTGCACAGGCAAAAAAGTTCATTTTATCTGTGGTGACTACAAATGCTAATATAGCATCTTAGTATTCATCACCTTTGATTTGACTGAACTGGAAATGTGCTTCAGGAGCACTGATACTTATTCTGTCATTTTGTATAATCTGGACTTGGGGATATAGTAGAGCCTTCCAGAAAAGTAACTGTACTTTTATATGATATTTGTCATGAATCATTCTAGATGAATACTAGCATTTCTTAATTCTAATTTAATTTCATCTTTTCAGTGTTATCTGAAATATGTCCTTTGAGTTCTATGCATATTTATCAGGTGTTTAGTCAGCTACATTAAAAACTTAAACTCCATAAAAAGTTATATAATGTAACACAAATTAATTTTACTTTTAAAATTACTTATTCTTTTGAATGTCATACTTTTTAATTAAATTTGTGAGAAAATTTGCTTCACGCTGCAGATGTGTTTTGTAAAATGATTTGAGGCTGACTGTCAGATTTTTTTAAATTTCAAAATAAAGCATAGAAGTGGGATAAAGAAAGATAATTGTCATGCTTTGGTGAATTTCCTACTTTAAATTCTGGGTCGTCTTTTTTTTTTTTTTTTTTTTAAAGTGATTATGAAAAAATATATGAAAAAATAGTCCTGTGTGATTAGTCCAGAGTGGTGGGTTAATGTTGGCTGGCTGCCAGATGCCCACTCAGCTTCTCTGTCACTCCTCCCTCTCCTGCCCCCCAAGAGGACAGGAGGAGGAAATAAGATGGAAAAGCTGATGGCTTGAGATAAAGACAGGGAAACTGCTCACCAGTTACTGTTGTGGGCAAAACAGACTTGACTTGGGGCAGATTAATTTATCACCAATTAAAAATAGAGTAGGATAGTGAGGAAAAAAAGGGCAAAAATAAACCACCTTCCCTCCCCCTCCCCTTCTTTCCAGGCTCAACTTCAGTCCTTCATTCCCAACTCATCTGCCTTGTCCTCCTGAAGCAGTGCAGGGCAGTGGGGAACAGGGGTTGCAATCATTTCATAAGACTTTATCTCTGCCACTCTGTCCTCACACTTCTCCTCTGCTCCAGCATGGGCTCTTGTACTGGGTTTATGTGGCAAGGCTTTGGGAGTGGGAGGGCTGCAGGGGTGGCTTCTGTGAGGAGATGACAGAAGCTGCTCCTATGTTGGATAGAGCCGGTTCCAGCCAGCTCCAAGACAGACCTGCTGCTGGCCAAAGATGAGGCAGTTAGCGATGTCATAACATATTTAAGAAGGGTAAAAAACACTGCGCAACAGCAGCCCGAAGAGGGGAGCGAGAATACGTGAGAGAAACAGACACCAAAGTCAGTGAAAAACGAGGAGGTGCTCCAGGCACCAGAGCAGAAATTTCTCTGCAGCCTGTGGTGAAGAGCATGGTGATGCAGGTTGTCCCATTGCAGCCCATGGAGGTCTACGATGGAGCAGATATCCACCCTGTAACCCATGGAGAAACCCCATGCCGGAGCAGGTAGATGTGCCCTGAAGGAATCTGTGACCCGGTGGAGAGCCCACGCTGGAGCAGGGTTCTGGCAGGAACTGCGGCCCATAGAGAGGAGCCCACGCAGGAGCGCATTTTCTGGTAGAACTGTGAGCCTGGGGGGGGACACATGCTGAGCAGTCCATTCCTGAAGGACTGTACCCTGTGGAAAGGACCCACGCTAGAGAAGTTCTTGAAGGACTGCAGCCTGTGGGAAGGACCCACATTGGAGAAGGTTGTGCAAACCGTCTCCCATGGGAGGGACCCCATGCTGGAGGAGGGGAAGAGTGTGAGGAGGAAGGAGCGACAGAGACAAAGTGTTATGAACTGACTGCAACCCCTGTTCCCTATTGCCTGTGCCGTTTTGGGGGGAGGAGGTAAAGGAGTTGGGAGCGAAGTTGAGCCCAGGAAAAAGGTGGGTGTGAGGTGTTTTTAAGTTTGTTCTTATTTCTCATTATCCTGCTCTGTTTTATTGACAATAAATGAAATCAATTTCTCCAAGTCAAGTCTGTCTTGCCTGTGATAGTAATTAGTGAGCAATCTCCCTGTCCTTATCTCGGCTCACAAGCCTTTTTCATCTTATTTTCTTCCCCTGTGCTACTGAGGAGGAAAAGTGAGAGAGCAACTTGGTGGGCACCTGTCAGCTAGCCAGGGTTAATTCACCACAGCTCTCCATGGGCTACTGTACTTCACAAGCTGCTCCAGTGTGAGTCTTTCCCATGGGCTGCAGTTCTTCAAGAACTGCTCTAACGTGGGTCCCTTCCATGGGGTACAATCCATAAGGAAGAGACTGCTCCAAGCATGGGTCCCCCCTAGGCCACAGTGTCTGCCAGAAAACATGCTTCTGGATGGGCTTCTCTCCATGGACTGCAGCTTTCCTCAGGGCATCTCCATCTGCTGCGGCTTGGAACCCTCCACAGGTTGCAGTGTGGTTATCCGCTCCATCGTGGTCCACCATGGGCTTCAGGGGGACAACCTGCTTCACCAGGGTCTCCTCCACGGGCTGCAAGGGAATCTTGGCTCTGGCACCTGGAGCACCTCCTCCCCCTCCTTCTTCTCTGACCTTACTGTCTGCAGAGCTGTTTCTCTCACATTGTCCTCACTGCTCTCTCTCACACTCTGCTGTGCAGCATTTTTCATTTTCTTAAATATGCTTTCCCAGAGGTGCCATCATCTTGGCCTGATATAACTCTACTAAAATACTTTATGGTAGTTTCTTTGACCTAAACATACAGAAAACAAAAAATAACACTGTCGTGTCTAATAGCTATCTCTACTATTTATATCCTCCCATAAATAACTCCAGTTTTATTCTTGTCATAGGTTAGCCTGGTCTAACAGCCAAGCACCCACCTAGCTGCTCATTCCCTTCTTAGTAGGACCAGAGTGGGAAAGGGGAAAAAAAGGGAAAAAATTGGAATGAAAAAGCTCATGTGTTGAGATAAAGACAGGGAGATCGCTTACCAGTTACTGTTAAGGGCAAAACAGATTTGACTTGAGGAAAATGAATTCTAATCTATTACTAGTTAAAATAGATTCAGGTAGTGAGAAAAAAAAAGGCAAACATTAAAACGACACCTTTCCTGCCTCTTTCCTAGGCTTAACTTCACGTCTTCACTCCTGGGTCCTCTACTGTCCTAACCAGTAGAGGGGGATGGGGAGAAGGGTGTTACAGTCAGTGCGCAGTGATTCCTCTCTGTTGCTCCTTCCTCCTCATATGTTTCCTCTGCTGTGGTGTGGGCTCTCCATGGGCCACAGCTCCTTTAGGAATATCCATCTGCTCTGGCGTGGGCTCCTCCACGGGCTGTAGTGTAGGTATCTGCTCCAGTGCAACGGAGCACCTCCACCTCCTCCTTCCCTGGCCTTGGTGTTGTACTGCTGTTTCTCATGCTCTTTCTTTTCCCTCTTCCTCTTGTGTTTGGTGGGGGTTTGGCTTGGTTTTGCCCTTTCTTAAATACACTTTCCCAGAGGTGCCACTGTCTTGGCTGAGGGGCTCAGCTGTGCCCTGGGTCTGTTGGAGCCAGCTGTGTCTGGCACAGGGCAGCCCCGACCTCTCAGCCCCCCGCCAGCACCTGGGCATCTGCACCCAGTACAGTGGTTTTCATTTCACAACTAAGAACAAGTTACTGGGGGTCAGGTTTTTTCCCTAACCAATTAAAAAGTGAAGTTGCATGATTCTTTTTACTATGATTATTGAAACAGATATTCTGTAATATTTCATCACAACATTGAGGTAGCATTTATGCTGCAGTGTTTCAATTGGTAGGCTTGGGAGTTGTCAGTCTTACCTTATTTCAGTGAAGCAATATCTTACATAATTTAGTTTTTGCTCTCATTGCACAATACTGTGTGAGAATGACATCTTAGCTGCCCAGGGATGCAAGATGAACTTCCTGTGGAATCTAGCATTGGCCACACATTTGTGCCATTATGTATAACTTCGGTTTAAACATCGTGTTACTTTTAAGTCCAGTCTGCAAGTGGTTTGAAAAAACTTTGGGGTATGGTTCAACACGTATCTCAGCAGTTATCCCCCAAATCACATCCTCATCAGAGTTAGTAGTCCTCTCAGCTTCTAGCTATAAGCCTTGAAACCACTTTATAAAGGCTTCTGAGAACAGTTTCTTTTGCATTGTTATCAAAGAAATTATTTTTTACAAACATTTGATTGGAACAGATCGTTCTCATACTGTTTGCAAAGTTTAACCAATGATAAAAATCAGAATGCATTTGCTATAATTAAGCGTAACTGTGCATTTATTGAGGTTTTAGCCTGCTGATTCTACTTCTTTCTATGACTGGTATTGAAATAAATAGTTTTTAGGAATCATTTTCTGGTGCAAATGGATGTTATCATAAAGTGTAAAGCTTCC
Source organism: Phoenicopterus ruber ruber (assembly GCA_009819775.1). NCBI lineage: Eukaryota > Metazoa > Chordata > Aves > Phoenicopteriformes > Phoenicopteridae > Phoenicopterus > Phoenicopterus ruber. Next base: position 61,823,270 of record CM020246.1, on the reverse strand, counting down.
AAGCTATTGTCACTATTTGCCACCCTTTTATCTTTCTTTACATACTTGGAAAGTGGGGAAAATAGTCCACTGTTGTCACACTGCTGAAATATATGATAAATGAAGCTCTGTAAATAGTGAAAATATGAGGAGGGTGATTAAGTCTGACAATTCTCATGTAAAAAGCTCGAGATGATGAATATCTCCTGTGATTAGTTATTAATTTAGTGCAAGGGACTAGCATCAGCCTAAACAATTTTATGAGTTGTGGCATAAAAAAAAATTTTGGAAGATAGGTATGCACTTGTTAAACCAAAGGAGAAATTGCCTAGACTTGATTGCTAATAATTAAAAATGGCAGACTTGACACAAATGTGGCTTGACCATTTTCTGTATGACATTCCTTACAGAAATTAAGAAAGTGCAATGTTCCCTGAAGGCACAGAAGTGACAGCGTGTTATAAATCTGCATCCTTAGTGCATCATGAAAACTGAAAGGTTTTGTATATATATCATTTCTGTACAGATAAAATATTTGCAGTGTTATAATTTGAAGTAGTACAGAAAAATAAAAAATCCAACCTACTAATGCTCAGAAAAGAAGACGTAGTCCTTACTGCGATTACCGTTGCATTCTGAGGTTACAACCTATAATTCACCATGCAGTCAGAATAGACACAGTACTTGGAAGAAAAGAGAGAAGAAGGGATGGCTGTCTTAATGATTTACTGCAGTCTCTATATTGTTTAGAGTCTGTCAGTATGCCCATTATAAATACTATTTGAAAGGAGCATAACCATGTTCTAAATATGCTTTAGGCTGTTCCTTGCTGCATGGGTTATAAGCTCAAGATTAAAATAATTTTGCGATTTTGGGGGGGTTTTTTGGTGTGGTGGTTTTTTTTTGTGCGTAGGTGAACATAAGACCCATGTTACTGGTGGGATCATGCCATCATATAAACAGGAAATGTGTCAGATGCTATATGCTAATTGCCTTCAATCCTGATCAGGTTAACCCAATGATCTCTCCTTCTCCTCTTGTTAAAACCAAAGGCGGCTGGTATATACTGAATTTTCTATAATGTTAACTGTAGTTATTTTTGTGTGTTTAGAATTCAAGATTAACCAATAAGTACTGACTTGTAAAGGAGATGAAAAATTAATGTACCTTTGAGAATTTGTAGTAAGCTTGAAGAGGAAGATGGTGATGAAATCAAAGTTGAGCTGACAGAATGAATGACTAGGTAGTTCTGGAATTGGCAGTAATAATGTAATGAGGAAAATAAGCTGTAACTTGAACTGCAAGTGGTGATCATGGTAATGCCTGTAGGGTATAGGCAGTGAACAACAAGTGAGGGATGCAAAGGGAAAAAAAAAAGGCTAAACAGTGACTTATGTTTGGATTGGAAGTCTCATTGACTTCTCTGCATACCTTGTGATCATGATCTACTGATTTTCAGAACTGTGGTGAAGTGGTCTGAGACTTTCTTCAGTATATGCATCTAGTTTTTAATCTCACGGAGTGAGGAAGAAACTGGTATGTACCCACCTCTGTGTGCCAGAAGGGAGCTGGGACTCAGCCAGCTGGTACAGCTAACCTTTGGAGGGGCAGAGTGTTTCCAGGCCTCGCAGTTCCAGTACACACAGAGAACACAGGAAACACCCTGCCCACTCACTAAATATACCCTGAACTTTTCACTGTCAACCATTTTTATAATCTGTAGAGTGTTCTCTGGCGTTATGCCACATCTGGAGTACTGTGTCCAGTTCTGGGCTCCCCAGTACAAGAAAGACATACTGGAAAGAGTCTTGCAAAGGGCCACAAATATGATGAAGGGACTGGAGTACCTCTCCTAAAAGGAAAGGCTGAGAGAGCTGGGACTGTTCAGCCTGGAGAAGAGGACGCTCAGGGGGATCTCATCAATGTATATAAATATCTGCAGGGAGGGTGCAAAGAGGACGGAGCCAGGCTCTTTTCAGTGGTGCCTGGTGCCAGGACCAGAAGCAATAGGCACACACTGAAACACAGGAGGTTCCTCCTGAACATCAGGAAACACTTTTTCACTGTGAGGGTGACCGAGCACTGGCACAGGTTGCCCAGGGAGGTGTTGGAGTCTCCATCCTTGGAGACAATGGCTCTAGGTGGCCCTGCTTGAGCAGGGGGGTTGGACCAGATGAGCTCCTGAGGTCCCTGCCAACCTCATTCATTCTGTGATTCTCATACTAACGCTTTGCTGTTAGAGGTAGTTTGTGTTTTGATTGTTCAGTTAAGAAAACTGGAGGTATAATAAGTGAGCTTCACCATAGCAGCGATCTTCCTTGCTGACTCCTGATTTTTGTCATGATATGTTTGGACAGACCATTATCTCTTGATTCTGGAAAATGTAGTGGCCAAGCAGGACCTAAAGAAGGTCCTCAAGGAATGTAAGACATACTGATATTGTCATCATTGCTGTTATTGCTTACAGTGAAGAGTGAAAATAATTTGCTTTCTGCTCTCATTCTTTCCCTGTCTCCCCCAGTTCCAATTACTTCCTCCTACTCTGTCTTATTTCTTGTCTTTCCTTTTCCTCCCCTTCAGATTTCATCTAATAAGAGTCTAATTTATCCAGCCGATGGCATTTAACAGATGGTTGTGAGCCTATGGTAGTCGGAGGGTTAAGAGCAATGCCAAAAGTTGTGCACTGGAACAGGTTTGCCAGGTTGCAGTCAATCCGGACTGTGCTCTGTAGTCTGCTACTATTGCAGTATGATTGAAAGTATTGTTTCCAAAGACAGAGACTGCTTTCTCTATGTGATGTCATCCCTCCTCCTCCCTTTCCCCGGCAACACTTTCCTAGTTTTTCTTTAAAAAACAAACAAACAAACAAAAAAATAAAAGCAGGGTTACGATCTTAGTACTATCATCAATGTCTAATCTTAAGTAGTTTTCTTTTTACCAAAAGCGGACAGCTAATACAATCTTTATATGACCTAAAAGATTGCTGGAAAAGCAGTTTCTTTATAAATTGTCCCTGTTTCTAAAGGGGTAGAGTTTACAAGTTTACAAGTACTTAGTACTTTGTATTTCAGATTTTCATATTTTTCTCAATGGGTTTAAAACATTTTTAAAGGTGGTTATTGACATTCACATGATCAGTCAGTATTTCTGATGAAAATCCCATCTATATTTAACTGTTTAGTTTTACACAGGGAAAGAACTGCCTTTGCTTTGCTGGGTCTATTTAGTTCTTTACAGTAGTACTTCTGTTTCCATTGTGAAAAGAGATCGTGTTACCTCTTAAGATGCTGCAGCTAGCTGGATTTACCAAGACCTGCCAGCTTGTCTTCGATGAAGCATATGGATCTCTAATGAAGGAAAAGTTCCCCTAATAAAAAACGAAGTATCTTCTGGAGGAATGGCACTCCGAGTAGTGTTTCCTAGCTTCTTTCCTAAGTTTTCAACAGTCAAAGGGAAAGCAAGCTACAATGAAATAATAACCTACTTGGAAAGCTGTTTAAATTGTGTGGCTAGTAAAATAAATAGATATCTCTTTTCTTTGCCTTTAGGACAAAAGTCTTCACAAATAGAAAAGACAAGTCATTAATGATTAATACTTTAATTCCATTCCTATAAAATCAACTAATGTACTTTTAAATGGATGTTCTATAGAAGTGAGCAAAACAACAAGCCATACATGATATGTCTGGCATCACACAAAAAAATTTGTATGTTAAAATAGACCTCACACTTGTTATCCAAGGTTAGTGAAGTTAAAGTTTTGGATCGATTTCTGATATATTTTGATATTTTTTCCATTTTATTTATCTTTAGTTATTTTTCTTTCAAAATGTATATATTTTAAAGTTTATGCTTTTGTTTCTTTCTTTTATTTCATATTTGTATTGCATGCAAATGTACACATACATGTATAATATAGTGTGTATGTAGCAAAGAAAACTTTGAACACAGTATGCTATGTTTTCTGGATGGGTGATAACAGATTTTTGCATTTGTGTAGGCATGCTAAAGGTGTTGAATGAATGAATGCTTCCTATTTAGAGAAGTCTAAGTCTAGATAAGAGTGACATCTAGGTAAGTTTGTAAATCTGAGTTGTTATAATTTGTTTGCTTCAGGAGTAACATATCAGACAGTAGTATTTTTTTACGTGAAGCCACACTGTGTTCCAGTTTCAGACTTTAGTAAGAGTTGGGCATGCTGAACCTTTTGTGCCAAACCCCGAGGCTGGATGCAGCATCTAAAAAGCCTGGTTGCAAGAAAGATGCAGTCATTTGCTGCTTGCAGACCCTGCCCAGTGCAGAGTAGAACAGAACCCAAAGGCTAATTTTGGTCATCTACCTATTATTAAACAAATAGGAATTTGTTTATAAAACTGAATTTCAAACTCACAGATGTGTACAGTGGATTATCTATTAATTGTTCTGCTCTTCTCTGATTCTTTCCTGCTACATATTACTATTAGCTAATATTAAGAGTTATGCAGTACTACCAATGCATGATGCTAAGCTCCTTGAAAGTCCTTTCCAATGCTACGGAACTTGCACAGTTTCCTTCAATCTAGAAAATCAAGCATGAGTTGAGTTAAAAAAAAAAAAAAAAGCATACTGGATTGGAAGAATACTGAGATAAATTCGATATTCACAATACTATCAGGAGACAAAAGGCCTTTTATAGTTATCAATTAATTGTACACTTGGTATATAATATAAAATGCATTCAGACATATTTTCAGCATGTTTATAAGTCATACATTGATTGACTTAGAATCTAACAAACTTAATTTTGTATATTTTTGATTACTGTGACTGAAAAGATACATGTTTATATAATTCTTGAAGTATTTATTTCCTTACTAGAATCTCTTCAGGTAAATTTTACTCACAAATTCTAGGTATCATTGTATTGTAGAAGTTGCTTTTCCATGCTGATCTTGACAGCTATTTATCAACAAGGCATAACAATAAGCTTGTTAGACTGAACAGTGAATTAAATGTTACTAAGTAAGGCCTGCCAGATAGCATTCAAATGTTCAGACAGTCTTTTCAGACATTGAAAGTAGTTTCCTACTCTGAATAAAGTACTTGAAGTTGAAGGTCTTACCTTCAGAATTTTATAGCTCTGTTGGTTACAATCTATGTATTTTTTTTGGCTGATAGTTTTCAGGGGTTTCTTTTTCTACAAATCTGTATGCAGTGGTTCTGATTTTTTTTTAAAGTGATCCTTTAAATTTTGACATATATATGCTATATTGAGAGAATGCCTTTCCTCAGGTATTTGATATAGACTAGATGTTTTGTTATACTTTCATTTTAAAAACTGCAGAAAAACCAACTAAAACATGAAATAGTTTGGTTAAAAATTCAAAAGATTAATAGCATATTATGACTGTACTTGTGTTTACTGATATATGATCCAATTCACTAAAAATAGTTTATATACATAGTGTGAATCTGTAGTCATTGAGACTCTTCTCATATAAACACATGGAAATTCAATTTCTGGGTTCTAACAATGTTTAAAACTTTTAGCTAGTAGAACAGAAATGTAATTGATCATTTAGACTTTAAAGAAACTGTTTCTCTAATCTGTATTGCAAACTGTAGTCCCATTTCTACTTTCAGACATACCAATTAAATATTGGCTAGCTGAATTTGGCTTAGAAAGTTTGTGCCATCCTTTAGCATTTCAGCAGGGGAAAAATAAAAAGTGTGTGCACAGGCTTTCATCCATTAGTTGTCTTCTGGCCTGGGAGACTGTGGCAGGAATTTAAAATTATATTAGACTCCCCTGGGGCAACCAAACGAGAAGGCAAATACATTCTGGGCAACATAGTTGTGCTCAGTGGTCTCCATTTGGACTGTTTTCTTGCCTGTTCTGGTCTCTTTGTTGATGGCAGTAGCAGCAGAATTGCCAATATTTGTTGTAGCTTGGAGCTGACTGTAATGGACATTCCTGATTTTACATAATAGCAATAGTAGCTCAGAAATGTCAGGTTACCTTCAACCCTCAGTTCATCATTGAACCACAAAAATCTGTTTTATTTTAGTAGTCTATAAACTTGCAGGGCAAAATAATGTTTTTTTAGAAATTTAACATTCAGAATTCAAACGAAGAGAATTGAAATACAACTAAAAAGTATGTTTTCTAGTAATACCTTACTTTTCTGAACATTACTTGAAAACTAAGGCTCTTGCCTTTAGATAGATGCACTTCTTAAAGTTCAGATCATCCCATTTGCAGTATCAATTAATCATTTTTACAAATCATATTTTATGATATTTTCTGCTGCTCAGGGAATTGCAGTCTACATGAATTACATTTGAAAGAGTGTGTATAATACAGAAATATCAGAATAACCTCTTCTGTAGTCCCTTTTCTCCTTACCTGTAATGCTAAATGATTGTCTTAAACACGTGCTCTAAGAAAAAAGATAAAAGTTCTTACTATGAGGAGATTCTTGTGTCATTCTCTCCTAAAAAAAATGTGCGGTTTTTCTGGTTACTGTATAATTGGTGTAAAAAAACCTACTTCATCACTGTGCTTGACAGATTTCATTTTCTAAGTAAAACCTTGTCTTGTTTTGAAAAAGAAATCTTATCACAGTATTGAAGGCTATTAAGAATTTGCTTAAATATTTAAAATCTTGAGGTCAAATTTTAAAATAAACATTTCAGAAGAATTTTCAATAGCACATACACTTTAATTTTTGCCTGCAACATTCTTTTGATTCATTACTTTCCTATATATATGTATATGTAGCTCAGTAGTCAATACTGTCAAATATTTGCTGCATAAAGCTTGCAAAATTGTGTCCTGACTAGCCCTGATCTAAATGGTGATATAATAATGTATCTATGAATTTGAATACCTATGAATTTTATGAAATAAATAAGGTGAAGCAATGTGAAAACTATGATTATTTTTAAAAAGCTGTATAAAAGTTAGAGTTTGAATTTTCACTGTTAGATCCACTTTTTGCTAACATACCAATCGTAAAACATAGAAATTGGGGTTTATTATTTATTTTTTAAGAAATTATAGATAGGTTGATCTCTCCAAGGACTGTTCCAAACACCTCAATACAATGAAAATACAAAACTGTACTGTAACATATAGTAATATAAAATACGTAACTTTTAGAAATTAAAGGAATATGCTGTTTTCACATTGATTAGATTTTTGTTTTTATTTTTCCTTTTTTTGTAAAATAGTTTTCCATACTTTTGCATTGCAAATGACTGTAAGTGAAGGATAGACTTTGTAAAAAAACCTCCCTGAAGCATTTTTTGTATCGACTGCCAAAATGGAAACTGCCAGGATAGAAATAATAACAGGTGCCGATTTTTTTTTTTCTTCTCTAGATATTGCCCTAGTCTCTGATCCTTTCATTTACAGGCTTATTTAAATGTTCATTATTGTTTATTCAGTTTTTATGGCTTCAATTCAGATTTGATTGTTTACATATCTAACAATCACAAAATTTAGCCTTTAATTTCTCTAAGTTTGTCCTGAATTTCTGTGATTTTTTTTCTATTTGTGTAAGTAACATATTGTATAGGCTTTTTGTTTGGTTGGGGTTTTTTTTAGTACATAGATGTCTGTTGGAACGGAGATGATTAGTATGGTTATAAAGCATTATTCAAAGTGTAGCTGAACAATGGACTTTTTCGTGGTAAATTAGGACTTTTCAAACAAGTAACCATGCTTGAAACAAGAGTTGTATCAGGACTTACACCATGTTGTGTTGGAGATAGTTTCATGTTGTTAAAAATAAAAATGCAATCTCTGATCTCTAGATCACAGAGTAGCTGTGGCTACTTAGCTGGACCAGAAGACAGTGACAGTGCTTCTGCAGTTGGGAACAGTCTAAGGGTTAGAGTTCCACCTTGCCAGGAGCTGTGATCTGTGGGAAAGAACTGAGATGGGCTTAAGGCTACTTGGCTGCCCCCAACCACTCTGAATGTTATAAATTACAGTGACATTATCTGATACTATTCTGTTAATTCTGTCTCTGGACAATTTTTGCTCGCTGGTACTTGGCTTTTTCAGGCTGTCTTCATGCACTGTCCTGGTCCTCCCAGCAGCTTCACTTAATTGTCCTTTACAAAGAGAGTTCGCTCACCAGTGACCATCCTTTCTAATTCGTTTGTACATTACCCTTTATTTGTTTTTTTTAAATTTTCTTTATTGTTAGTATTTTGAGTCAAGCCTATATCTCCTGTTTGCACAGCATTTAACACAATCTTCGGCCCAGTCTTCATGCTGGCAAGATAATGCCTCAGCCGTATGCCCTAGCTTGTGAGGGATAAGAAGGCAGGCTGCTGTGCCTCTATGTCATGGTAAATTTGTCCTTGTAGTCAGAAGCTGTGATTCCATACCCTGCACGCTACTGTTGGACAGTGGATGAACAAAACTGGTGGTGTGCTATAGTTCACTTGTGGTTTAGGTGATGATTTTCAAGTAACGATTTCCCTAGACATTCCCAGTGCGTATTTTTGCAGTCCCTAGGTCATAAGACAAGGACTCAAAGAGCTTACAGCTAAAATATCTCAATAGATCAATTTACTTTCAGGAAATTATTATATCACACTTCTCTTTCAAGCTTCATTTTACGTAGATATTTTGAATATCGAAAGGGCAAAATAGTGGTATTAAATAGACACTTGCATCAAAGTAACTTTTGTTATAGTAAGTCACACGGTCATATAAAGATTCATATATGTTGTTCAATTGCGTCTTAAAAGGACTACAGGAAAAGCAAATAGTTGATTTTTCTAGGTACTTTGGATAAGCATCCTCTCTTAGCTTACAGTATCATGAAATCCACTGGTTATATAGTTTAGATAAATAATCCAGCTATGTTCAGGTTAAAAAACACCATTTGAATAGCAATGCACTTGTAAATGTCTAGAGACAAGATTTGTACAAAAATCCTCCCACTTTTGGAAACAGAAATTCTTTCAACAAATACATACAATGTTAGTTACTCTTACAAAATACTTTCAGAATGAGAGACCTGCATGTGATTTAAACCATTATTTTTACTCACACTCTGGAAGTACAAATAATGTTTTACAATTTTTACCATAAAAGTTTCATCATCTAATGTAGTATTTTAGTGTTTCCTGAAATTTCAAGATACTTTTTTGCACTGAAATATGAAATACTGTATACATCCATATGCATAAATGCATGCATGCATGTTATGCAGAATTTTTTCAGGAGCTTCAAAGTGAATTTTTGTATAGAATTTTCCATAAAGCTTGTATGTTTGAACATAGAAGGAGAAGTTTTACTGATAAATGTACAATGTCAAGACTTTTGAAGTCAGGTATCAAGATCAAATAGTATTGTAGAAATATTAGATTAAAGCTAATAGTATTATATCATTAAATCTGTTTTATGAACTTAGTCTTAGAAAATTGATATGATTTCCCCAAGCTCATAGTAACATCACTTTTAAAAACAGGATTAAAATCCTAATTACACGTTCTACAAGAAATTCATTTTACTGTTTTTCCACATGTACATGGCTAGTAGCTGTCCATGTCTATCTCATGAAGTAATCCCTTCCTAAAACAGGGTACCCGGTAATTTCCTATGAATAATCATGGGTATTTTGATTAATGGCACAGCAGAAAGATCAGAATATATTATTTTTTTTGTCATCTCACCTTTGGCATTGCACAGTGAGTACCTGCAGAGGAGAGGAAGGGATAATGAAAAACGAGGAGACAGTTCTAATACTGAATTATCCAATGTAAAATCCAGCTGTTAGGAATTGCTAAGCCTTCTTGACAGGCACAGTTGGTTTAGACTGTGTCTGTATAAAACTAGATACTCATTTTACTACTTACAAAACAGGGGCTCTAAGTGAACCAAAGGATAAGTGAAAGTGTGAATTGTCAGGAAAACACTCTTTTATTATGGTAATAGTGAAGGACACAAACGTTCATTTAGGACACAGTATTTGGGAGATTGGATGATGTAGTGTATTTCGAACATATTTGTCACTTTTTGTTATAGTATATGATTTAAGACTTTCTTTTTTCATTCCAGCTTTCATGTGCAAGTGTAAAATGCTGTTCTGCTGTAACATCAGCATGAAGAGGTGATTGAGAATCCTATACTTTTGCTTTTTATTTAATGTGTGTGGGAAATGATAGAGATGATGATTTGTCTAATTGCTTTACTGTAGTTACAATTATAGAGAAAAGGTCAATCTAGTCATTGTCAATTAAACTACGAAAGAAAACATGTTTATAGCCCTGAAGAACCATTATGTCAATTTTATGCTGTTCATCAGTGTGTAACACGTTTGCTAGGATATATAAATCTTATCTTTCTTGGAATTACAGCACGCTTGCTCTATTCCAGGCACTTGGTGCTGCTGAGTAGAGATAACCTTAAGTATTGTCTGTTAATTGCACATTCGTTCATTGTCACGTTTCTCAAGATTTGTGTGCAGTAAAACCTGGCTACTTTAATGAATAGAAATGGATGTGCCAGATTGCAATTTGACCCTTCTGTTTTCACATAGTTAACACACAATGGGTGACAGGACAAAATCTGTAGCTTTAGCTTTTATAGTTGTGTTGGCATCAACTTCAACAAATGATTAGGGGATACTTGTTAAAATTGCAAATTCTCTGTATTAGGTACCCTTCCTGCCCTTTGGGAAAGTTTAGTATCTCCTGTGGGTACTATTGTAGGGAATACTTCTTTTATAAGGACTTTGTGTGCTATGGTTGCTCTTAAGTGATAGGAGACAAGGCGATAAGCAAGCACGACAAAGTAAATCAACCATGTGGATACAAACGTTAAGTGAAACTCCAGCCCTTATGATTGGCCAGTAGTCGTTTTGTCTTTCTGTCCTGTCTTCTAGTATGATTAACAAATTGACCTGCTTTTGATGTGTTTCTTCTGTTTTTCACTTTGCTAGTTTGTTCATGGCAAGAGTTACATTGCTCAGGGGCGTATTCAGGCATAACGAATAAATGCCTTTGTTGTTGCCTGCTATTCTGCCACTTTAAGCAATCCTGTTTCTGCACTTTTGGCTGTTATCTGCAGCAGCAATACCATCTCCGTATTGGTCTGGTTGGCTACTGCACCCACCTCTAACTAACTTAGTCAAGTGTAGCTGTATATGGGTGAACAATATAAAATGAGTTTGCTGTACTCTGCAGCTTTAGGGACCAATTATGATTTTTTTTTTCATCTCTTTTTGCTCTGCCAGGTCAAGCTTAGATCAGCCCTCACAATCAGTCATCTGATCGTAGTGGTGCAGACTTAACATTTTTGGATATGGAACAGATAGCCACAACCATAGGAATAATGGGAAATAGTCTTGTGGGTTCAAGTTCCACTAGAGCAAAATTTGTCATTACAAAATGGGAGCTTGAGAAGAAAAAGTTGAATATTTTCCAGCAGTACAGTATTTTTCAGTGTTGTCTGTCTCTTATGCAACTTTTAGGAAGACTTTTTGTCAGGTGGAGGCGACAAAAATGAAGAACATGGTTTCTTGTTAGTAGCTGCATGATAAACTTTTTGTGAGTCTATTCCACAGTTGCATTGAGGATGTAGTAGAGAGTAGGACCAATAAAGGCCATGAAACTATTTTTTACCTACATACTAAAATATGCAAAATAATTTGATAAACTTATTTTTTCCGTGTTAAAGGGAATGAACAGTTTAATAGAGCCACTCCCATTGTCTTTATTTTAGCTTCTTATAACTGAAGACACCATCTTCCTCACCTACTGTGGGATTTTGTACATAAAAATAATTAAATAATAAACCTTACAAAGACTTATTATATTATTACATGAGGAGATCAGATGTATGCAGTATTTTGAAATTTAAAGGAATATATAATAAATCAACTAGTCTGTTTCTTTCTCCTCTCTGTGGCAGTTTTTTTTTGTTCTGTATGTTTGTTTTTGTGTAAACACAATCTTTCACACACCATTAAGGCAATATTGTGCAGGTTACTCTAGGAATACAAACATCCAGTAATGCAGTTCTCTCTAAATGAGAGTATATGAGAGAAAACCAACCAACCAGCTCTTGATTAAGAATAAGATACTAAATATGTAAGTAGTAAATTTAATTCAAAATTAAACAGTAAAAGTTACTGACCGTTTCATCAAATCCATCTGAATGAGATAACAACATTCAGTAATGCAGAGTAAATTCTATTTTGGTTTCTTACTTTATTTAACAAGGTGACATTGATATAGAGACTCACGTTACACAAATATAAGCTTATATTGCATTGTTAGAAGGCCTAATTTTTTCCTGCTTACGAAGTCTTTGAGATCTCCTTAACCTTTATATTGAACTTGCATAATCTGAAATGGTTACAGAGTTACAGCAAATATCTAGATTATCATCTGTTCAAAAACTCAAACTGGTAATAAGGCTAGACAAAGAGTATTTATAATGCATAGTAATGCAAAGCTAATTTTGATATAGTACATATCAAAAAAGACAGCAGTATCTTAACCATGACACTGTTCTTTCTACTTTCTTTTCTTTCCCTACTCTTTTTCTTTCATTCTTGATTGTCTCCAGGATACACACAGAAAACAGAGGTCAGTTATCAGCATAATTCAATATAAGTACACACCTGATAGCAATACTAAATGTGGTTATGTTTCTATAGATTGTCCTGAAAATGTGTTTTGCACTAAGAAATTGTCGAGATCATTTTTTATCCAAAAAAAGTTTCAAAACCTGTCAATGTATAGTAACATCTTATCTGCACATTCTGTTCTTATTCAAATAATCAGCAAGGAATAAATTAATGTTAAGGAAAATGTTCAGAAATGGAAGAACACTAAAAGTTTCATAAAATTGGAAATAATTTCAAAGTAGTTGCACCAAAATGGATAGGTTGTTGAGGGGCAAGCTGACAGAAACAAGAACGAGTTCAATGGAAACAGGAAAAATATCTTTTGAAGACTGATAGTTACAGTCAAGGTTAAGGTTACTATCAAAGTTGGTATTGCTTTTCTTTGTGAAGATTTCAGTGGAGGAACATAAAATGATATAGCAGTCTATGGTTAAATATTTGTACATTTGAAGTCCTCATTTCTTCAATGGAAATCACTCAAGATACAGAAATGTGAAAAAAAGATTTCTACACTGTTGGAACATAATGAAAACATAGAGTTTTTCTCCAAATAACCCATTATTAAACCATATGACTGGAAATACCCAAAGAGAAAAGCTGAGTCTTTCATCATACCTCAAAAAGAAGGATTCTCACTATGTCAGACCACAGGTTGTTTTCTTATGTTGCCAACACCTAATAGAGCTGTATATGTCAAATTGGAACATGGAATCAAAATTAATAAAAAAGCAGTCTAGAAATTGACTTAACCTCTCAATTATGCCTTTAACGTAAAGAGGTATTTTGTTAACATATGATAGGAACATAGGAAATATGAACATAGGAAATACACTGTTGAAAGACCGATTACTTTTGGGATACATTCTGTAGCAATGTGATGGAGATATTCACAGAGGTATTCATGGCAGTGGAGGTATCCAAAAGGCCTAGAAGGCAAAACAGCAAATACGAAGGCACCATATTTAGAAAGAGGGTGTAGAACAGTAACAAAAGGCAGAGGCATAGACAGCTGCGTACAGCTGGGCACAGAAGAAGAGGAGCTGTGAGTCAGCTGAATTTTTTTTATCCAGGTGTGTAGACTGGCATAATTCAAAAGAACACATGTGACAGAATGGCCATGCAGCTGCTATTTCTTGTGAAGCATTTGCCCATTTGTCACCTGACTGCCTGCAGGTCCTACCACGCCCTCTATAGGTTCCTAGACAACCATACATTAGCAACCGTATATTTGCTTAGAGCAGATTTTGGAGTTATTGCAGCATCCCATCATTTGTTGTGTTTTGAACCAACATTTTTGTCATGCAGTGCATTTTTGATCACTTCCTTGTCAGGGCTGATGGGGAAATCCTCTTGAAAGTCCAAATCAATGTTAGATGGACCATGATCTTCTCTCCTCCCATACACTACGTACCTCTATATAGCATCTTCTTTGGTTATGTTTATGGCTTTGTTTTGATTTTTTTTTAAACACATTTGAGGAAATGGTGAGATCTAATAGAGCTGGTAATACTAGGAGCTATGTCTCAGGATTGCAGGTATTGTGGGTGTGAAGTGGGAGTGGAGTGAAGGTCTCATCAGACTAGAGTCTCCTGCTTATTTTCCAAAAGAAAGAATAAACTGATAGTATGTGGGGTTAGATACAATGTCTAGATACTTATATTTGTATTAATTTATGTTGTAAGTGAAGTTGTAGCTGTTGTTTATCCCATTCATCCTATGTCTGTGTTATCATCTGGTTACAGAGTCAAACATTCTGGCAGATAAATCTTAGCACTTTCAGCATGAAGCTATAGAACAACAGGTTGCAGGGAGAAGAATTGTGCCAGGGTTTGGAGGCACTATGACCTTTGCACTTCCCTGTTGTATGGAAAACAAGGGACAAGGTGGAAGCTGTTGAATTGATTATTATTTCATAACCTTTGAAAGGTCAGAGTATGTAGGATATTTGTTGTTTGGGGGCTTTGATAGACCTCATAAAATAATTTTCCATTACTCATAAGTGTTTCTGAGGATCGACAAAGAAATAGAGCCTGGACACCTGCAGAGCTTGTCTGGAGCTCTTGGTATGCAGAGCAGGATACTGGACTTCTGGGAGGGATCAATGGGTCGAGACACTGAAATTAACAAGCTGGAACAGTTTTGTGTATGATATTCAGTAGTTCAAGTTTGAGCCATACTTTTTGCTAAAGGTTATTCATTAAATAATGTATGCTCAAAAGTTATGAAAGAGTAGTTGAATCTTAAGGTTTTACATTAGTTTCACACTCAATAGCAAGTACCTGAGGAAGAGAGATTTTAACATCATACTGTATTGCAAGCAGAATAAGTTTTATACTTAAGAGAAAGAAGAAGACATTATGTATTTGTTTGCATAATAGATTATTAAAAAAGAAAATTAAGAAATGCTGAGACATTTTGGGAAACTGTATAGTCATGTGAATATGGTATCAGAGTTGAGTGCTATTATCGGCTTTACTGTTACTATCTTTTTTTAGCTTAACTCATTCAAACTCTCAATGACTCCATTTCTTCCTTTATAAAATAAGAAGGGGAAATGATCTTTTTAAGGACTACTAATTAAAAGATCACAAATATTTATTGTTTTATCTACAAAGCCCACCTGAAGTGGACAGAGATCATTCATTGTATAAACTGGGAAATTAATTTAAGAAAAGCAGAAATGGCTATATTTCAATATCTAACAATTTGAGTATCTGTCTTAAGATTTAAGAGTCTGATATGATACATCAGATTCGTAGTATTTGTAGCTCTGCAGGATTTTTTTCATACACTGAAAAAAGACTAAATGAAATAGAGTGTAGTATCATTTATTTATGAAGACAGCGTTTTATAGATTAGAGATTTACTGTATTCATTTTTCATTTGTGCTGTGCTTCCAAAAAAAAAGGAATAAGAATCTATTAAATACTTGCAGAAAGAGATCAGAATGCGTCACTTGCTGCTGTAGTACTGGGAATTCTCTAACACTTAACAGAAGTTGAGATTTGTAGCTGTAGTATTGCCTTGCAAGGGACATAACAGTTAATTGCTTGGGAAGTTTCTTCTTTCTTCTTCCTGGGTAGTCTTGTCACATTTATTTCTTTCTCAAGCAACAGCATGGGGACTATGAAATATTTATTTATTCATAAATTTGGAGACTAGTCTAGCTCATATTTATAAATCCAATTTTTATATCCTTCAGAATGAAGGTAATATCATCTTACTTTAGAATCTTGCTCTTATTTTTTCCATGCATTTTGCTTTCTTAATTTGAACCTAGGTTGGTGTCATATATTGAAAAAGATTGGTAGGAGATCAACAGTCATTCATCATTCGTATGTATATCTTCTAGGTGTATATAAAATTACAGCTGGTAAAATCTGTGGGTGATGCAAGAAGGAGGGAAGTAGTAAATAACAGTGAAGACAGACGGTTGATGCTGAGCTATCTAGATTATTTTAGTGAACTAAGCCCATGCTGAGAAAAATTCGTTTCAGTATAGCCATATACAAAATTATATATTTAGGAACAAAGAATGCAAAATATACTTACACAATGGGGAAAGAGTTACACCTTTGAGACTAGTGATCCTGAAACAGATTTAGGGATTATGAAGAGTGAAGTGAACTCAAAGCTATTATCTAAACGTGACAAAACAGCATTTGTTGAAAGGGGCTAGCGTGAAGGAGCTTATTTCATGGAATCATAGAATGGTTTGGGTTGGAAGGGACCTTAAAGATCACCTAGTTCCACCCCCCCTGCCATGGGCAGGGACACTTTCCACTAGACCACGTTGCTCAAAGCCCCATCCAACCTGGCCTTGAACACTTCCAGGGATGGGGCACCCATAACTTCTCTGAGCAACCTGTTCCAGTGCCTCACCACCCTCAGAGGGAAGAATTGCTTCCTTATAGCTAATCTAAATCTACCTTCTTTCAGTTTAAAGCCATTATACCTTGCCCTATCACTACACTCCCTAATAAAAAGTCCCTCCCCATCTTTCCTGGAGGCCCCCTTTAGGTACTGGAAGGCTGCAATAAGGTCTCCCCAGAGCCTTCTCTTCTCCAGGCTGAACAACCCCAACTCTCTCAGCCTGTCTTCATAGGAGAGCTGCTCCAGCCCTCTGATGTCTTCATGGCCCTCCTCTGGCATCGCTCCAACAGGTCCATGTCCTTCTTGTGTTGGGGGCCCCAGAGCTGGACGCAGTACTCCAGAGCGGGTCTCATGAGAGCAGAGTAGAGGGGAAGAATCGCCTCCCTCAACCTGCTGGCCACACTTCTTTTGATGCAGCCCAGGATACAGTTGGCTTTCTGGGCTGCGAGCGCACATTGCCAGGTCATGTTGAGCTTTTCATCAACCAACAGCACCAAGTCCTTCTCCTCAGAGCTGCTCTCAATCCATTCTCTGCCCAGCCTGTATTTGTGCTTGGGATTGCCCCGACCCATGTGCAGGACCTTGCACTTGGCCTTGTTAAACTTCACCAGGTTCACATGGGCCCACCTCTCAGGTCTGTCAAGGTCCCTCTGGATGGCATCCCTTCCCTCCAGCGTGTTGACCACACCACACAGCTTGGTGTTGTCAGCAAACTTGCTGAGGGTGCACTCAATCCCACTGTCCATGTCCCCAGCAAAGATGTTAAATAGCACCTGTCCCAATACTGACCCCTGAGGAACGCCACTCGTCACTGGTCTCCACTCATCTTGCATATACCCTTGAAAAGGATAATATCACAGTGTGACAAACAGATCCCATATTGATATTTTTTAAAATAAAGGAATATGGTCTTCTAATATTTCAGAAAGATGCAAAGGCAGTTGACTTGCAAAACAGGTGTAGAAGAGTTTTAAGATAATGATGAAATTTTTAAATCTGTAAATAGGAATGAAAAAACTTGTATTTGGAAATAGACATGTAAATCTTAAATGAAATAAATTTTAATAATTATATCTTAGAATGAATTACAAAGGAAAGTGAATTCTGCATATTTTGTTCATTTTCAGATTGTAACTGACATGTCTTAATTTTTCCATAAACTACTGGCTTACTAGTATACAATACAATTAGAATAGGATCATTCAGCCTAGACCTCAGGAGGTCTCTAGTCCAACGCCCTGCTCACAGCAGGATCAGCTATGAGACCAGACCAGGACAGTCGAGTATCAAAGTCTCCAAGGACAGGATCTGCACAACCTCTCTGGGCAACCTGTACCACTGCTTGACTGTCCTCGTGGGGAAAAATTCTGAAGTAGGCATCCAGTTTGAAACTCTTGTTTCAGCTTACACAGTTTTTTCTCATTCTCACAGCATGCATGCCTATTAAGAGCCTCGCTCTGTCCTGTTCCATATAGGTACAGGAAAGCTGCTTTATGTTCCCCCAAACCATCTCTCCTCTAGGCTGAAAATGCCCCTCTCTCCTCACCTCTCCTCACAGAGCCTGTCTCCAGCCCCAGACCATCATGGAGGGATA
The DNA here is from genome assembly GCA_009819775.1 of Phoenicopterus ruber ruber. NCBI lineage: Eukaryota > Metazoa > Chordata > Aves > Phoenicopteriformes > Phoenicopteridae > Phoenicopterus > Phoenicopterus ruber. The sequence goes on along the minus strand of CM020246.1, from coordinate 61,805,189 downwards.
CTGTCAGCCGGCTTTGCTGCCAGGGTACGCAGCTGGCTGATGTTCATTTTCCTGTCTTCCAAGACCCCAAGTCCTTTTCTGCAGAACTCCGTCCCACTCAGTCAGTCCACAGTCTGTACCATTGCAAGGAGTCCTTCCCCTTGCGGCCAAGAGCAGATGAAGATAGTTAATATATTTCAAATTGATTCACTGCAATTATTTCATTTTTATAAATTCTGCTGATGTTTGAAAATCCTGAGAAACAGGAATTGTTTTGTAGGATTTCTGTGTGACATAGATGCTTTAGGATTGCTCGCCATTTGTATCAGGAGTTTGGTAGCTGCAAAAATTTATCGTGGCTAAGCTCTCTATCCTAAGATGAGCTTATTGAATGTTGCTCCACATAGTACCACCCAGTTCAGAAAGTCATAATAGTGTCTTTTGGGAGGAAAGGAATGCCAATGGAGTAACTGTTGGTACTGTGCCACAGAGCTTGAAGAGTGGGTGAATACAGAATTGTTTAGATGTATAGAATCACAAATTTCATTTTACTACTATTCCTGAAAAACATTCAGTTTTTCCATAGCTACTGGACGCACATTCTTAGCATTTGTAGAAGTATTTTATAAATAAAAATATTGTGCAAAGCTCTTCTCTGTTTTTTATCGGTAAATCCAGATTAGTTTCTACCCCTTTTCTGGCTTTTTTTTAATGTAGCATGGTGCCCCAGAATAGCTCCCTGCAACTTCCCTAGGACTCTTATATGCCTGCCAAAATAGGGCAAGAATACATGTAAATTATTTTATTTCTCTTCATATACTATAATTTTTTTTCTTTTTTCATGTAACTGAAAGCATGACTATAGTGGGTATTACATAACCTACAGTAACCTTTGAAGAAACTCTCATATAAAATGTATGCTTTAGGCAGTCATTAGCCTCGTAAATTCTGGTTCACAGTACATCTGTGTAATTATTGTTAAAGCCTTAGGATATTAGCAGGACATTAAACAGGCCATGTAGTTTTCTTTACATATTGTGTAATGCTTTTGTAATGTCTCAGAAAAAAAATTAGTATTTAGATATAATTAACCTAAAGAGCTTTTAAGAGATTACAAGTTGAGCCAGGCAAAATGGCATAAGCCCTTCATGTTTTATTAAAGAGCCTTCTTGAATGGTTTGTACCGTCCCATGGCTGCAACAACTTAAATGTGAGAATCTTCTTTTTTACTGGGTATAATCATGATTCTCTTTCATGTTTTATGCAAGCCATGTCTTATGTAATCTTTTCATTTGAGCCTTGTCTTTAACTTACTCAGATTTCAGTTTTTCTTAGGGGAAAAGAAAGAAATTCAGGAAAGAAGTCAAGTAACTTAAGTAATTTGTGAGAGCATATTTGAAGAGGAGATCCTCAACATCAAACTGACAAGGTGTAAGTGCTTATAGTAGGGTTTATGGATGTATGTCTTTTCCTAAATAAAAAAAAAGTATGTTCTGCTTGTTGGAATACTTGGAAAGCATTGGCAAAACACTAGGGCTGATTGGAAACTAAATGAAATTAAATATATTTCTTGAAGAAACATTGAGAAACACTTATTTTCAGTTTGCAACTCAAGGTATTTGATGTGGTTATTTAGATAAGATGGGTGTAGTACCATTAAATTTTTCGTTTTATGGGAGGAGGCTGATAATAACAGACCAGTAAACTTTATTTGTGTTTGGTGAAATACTGGAATTTATGCACTTAGTTTTGGTAGAACTCACCTTTTTTTCCAATGAGGGATTATGAAGAATATTAATGAAGTTATGCTCACAGATGTAATTTACACAGATTTTATTAAAGCCTCTAATGTTTTCTGTTAATGGAGATTAATGTGATTAATACAAATAAAGAAATACTTTTGCACTTCTCCCTCTTACTGCCACTTATGTGATAAAAAAGTTTCCTGGAAAAAGCTGTCAGGGTCACCTATGTATTCATCACCCGTATTAAAAATAGCTAATAATGTCTTTGGAACTTTAAAATAGCATTTAGTATTGACGTTGCGAGTGTGATGTCATCTTCTTCCCTCACCTTTTTATTGTATTTAATTTATGTCCCCCTATATTTGGAAATTAATATACACAGAAATGGTTTAGTGCTACAGTTGCCTGAGTTTGTTTGGTTTTAGTTTTCCAGTAAATTGGATTTAGTCTTTAAATGTAATTGCAGTTGCATAACAACTAAAAAAAAGCAACAACAATCAAGCCCCCAAATAAAACAAAAAACACATAAAGTACATTTATACTGTTGTCTTTTTGTGAATATGTTGTATCCTCTGATGCAGATGTATATATTGCAATGCCCAAATGTAGTATCAGATTATTAGCTGTGCAACCTGCTCTAGGTGAACCTGCTCTAGCAGGGGGGCTGGACTAGATGATCTCCAGGGGTCCTTTCCAACCCCTACCATTCTGTGATTCTGTGATTCTGTGATTGTTAAAATATCTAGGAAGGAACTAAATATTTAATAAGTTGCTGCCCTGTAGTTGTTGTTTACCGTTCCATAGCAATCACTTAGTGCTTTAGTCATTGAAATCTGCAAGCTAGCCATGTACATACTGATATTCACTTGCAGTACAAAAGGAGAAAATGTTCATTGTTGTAGTGCTCACTGGAGTATTAGGCAAACTTGTTCTAGTTTGGGTGGCAGAGAGCTAGCAACATGGTTGCATGCTCCTGGACTAGGCAGGAATGGTAACTTCATATTAACATGCTAACAGCAGTCATCCATTCATGCTCTGTGCATGGTCTAAATGAAAAGCAGTCTTTTGAACACAAAAGCTGAGGAGAAAGATTCATCCTGAGCCCTAAAAGTGAAGGTGATTGACCAAGTCTGAGCAGAAAGAGAATACTCACCTGATAGTTTTTTGGAAAGCAAGGCAGGAAGCCTCCTCCTATGGGACTGGTGCCGTGTATTGCTAAGAGGAATGTTTGGTCAACCACAGAAAAAAAGAATATCAAAGTTATATTGTGTCTAGGGCTTTTAAGCAATGCCAGGAGAATAAATCAGTCTCTGTTACTTTAAATTCGTTTTCCAAACTAGCTTGAGCAAAATACTCTGTATTGCTGGTTATTGTTACTGTCAGAAGACTCTGCACATGGAACTTTTATACTCTCATTAGGTAGCACCATGTATAATCATTATATGGAGTGTTAAAAGTAAGAGCAGTGGGAGACACTTGTTTCATGAAAGGGTGATGAGCCAAGAGCTTTATGGGTGCTGGAAGACTATCACAATAGGGATGTATATTCTATTAAGAGATTCTAACAAGAATAATACTGCTGTGCCTGATAGAAGAGCCCTCTCATCTGAAGTAACTAATAATCTGCTGGTTTTTCTGCTTGTTTGTATATGACTCCAAGTCACAAAATCATTTAAAAATAAGCACATGAATAATCCTGTGCTTGATTTGATCACTAAAATCTTGCTAATCTCATTTGGATATATCCAAGTGATTAACTTGAGCATATGCTGAAATACTTTGCTGAATTGACTCTTAAATTAGGAGAGTTGAAGAAGGAGTTATAATCTCCTTGTTCTGCAGTACTTCGTCTTTCAAAAACTGAATTTGAATGAAACTGCTATTGTGAGGAATATGTAAAAATAAACTTTTATTTCATTGGTGAACTGATTTAATTAAGAGAATTGCAGATGTTAGTTCAAGCACTTCACAAAGCTTTATTCCAGGATAGAAGTGCTTGACAATGACAACAAGCAAATGGTTGTGGGTAGTTAAATTTGTATTGCTTGGGAGCCCATTAAAACCCAGTTAAGTGTATTGAATTTTTATCTGTGGAGGCAAAGGAAGTCAGATGTATGTTGGTTCTACAAGATGCAGACATTTGTGTTTCTTCAGGGCCTAAGTCTTATGACCACAGTTTTTCTTAGTTCTCACAGATCTGCATTATGTTAGTTCTTTTGGCCCAGTTCACTCATGTCCTACTTTATCTACCCTATAAAAAACATCACAAATTCTGATTTGTCTGCAGTGGATCTGCACTAGATTCCCTCTCTGTAAATCTCTGTGCCAAATGGCAATGGGAAAGGAGAAATACTTTCTTCTGAAGTAGTTTTCTTGGTATTATTTCCCAAAAGCTTTTTTTAAAAAGAAGTGGTGATACAAGATTTACAAATTTTTTTTTAGCCAAAACCTGAAAATCTTGTCTTAGAGTTATATTTTAATTATACAGATACCAGATACCTAGAGGGCAAACAGTTGTTGTTTTTTCATTGTAATACTGATTGAAAAATGGCTGAAGCTAGCGCAATATGCCAGTTGTCATCTTGAAGTGTGTATATTCACAATAAAATCATAGCTCAGAGGAGCGTGGACCCTTAACTTTTATGGATGCAGTTAAACCATGCTGGTGTTTGTTGGTATGTTTGCTTTATTTCTCTTCTTCACCTGCTGCGTCTCTGGTCTATGGCACAGCTGGACTATGGGACGTTCCGGGACCGCGGAGAACAGCTGGGGCACCCGCTGGCTTGGGCTTTGGCGAGCAGCACTCCCAGTACCCTCTAGGTTTCCCAGTAATGGAGTATGTATATCTGTCTAAACATATCTCCTAATATAAGTGGGAGCTTTAATGAAATAGTGAAATTTAGCAACTTACTTGGAAACATACGTTGACAATTTTACTGTTACTTCTTAATAAAGTGATCCCAAAAAGTTTCTAAGTTGCTGTGTGAAAACAAGTGGCCCAGAAATATGTGACACAAAATAATTTCAGAGAGCCCTCCAAAGAGAAAATAATTATATTCTACCTTGATCTTAATGTTCCTGCTTCGTTCAACAAAAAGTATCAATTTTTTGTTTCGTATTACATTTTCTCTACACAATACTGTGTACTATAATGTAGTCTGTGTACATACCTTTCATTTAGACATCATACTATTGCATTTTTAATTCTTTAAACCACAACAAACTAACAAGAAACTACTGATGTAAAGCTTTTCTTTGTTCTTTTTTCAAATTTCAAACTTAAAGTGTATTTCAAAAAAGCAATAATTCCAATTAAAATGCAATTACATGTGAAATGTAGAGGCGAAAGGAGTCAACATACTGTAACAAACTGACATTTTTAAAAATAATTGCCCAGTATTTTGTGGACTGAGATTGTCTCTTGAGTTGCTTTGAGTAGACTTACAAAAAAGATGTGGAGCATCTGGAAGTTTAAAACACAAATTGCTTATAATTCTGGAAATGAATACAGATTTAGCTCATTAAGCACCTTTTAAGACTCACCTGCTACTGGAATAAAGTGGAGGAAAAAATTCCCCTTAAAGGAGAGGGAAGGAAAACAGTGACTGCAAAATAATTACAGTTACAGTGTAGCGTCTAACTTTTCCAATGGATTTCTGATACAGCTTGCAAGAAATTGCAATTCTGAGTAAGTATACAAATAAATAAATAGAAAAAAATGTGGTGATTAAAATTCTAAGTATTCTTTCTGTTATCCTGTCATGAGATGATGATGTTAAATCCGCTGTATAAGGATCATACAGCCACATGACATTTTGATTTGAAGCTAGATCAATGTTTCTTAAATAAAAATCTTCCTGAGAAGGCACCTAATGGCACAAAACTAAAGTAACAACTTTGCTAAGTACAACTAAATAAAAGTTTTCTAAGACTGTTTTTGAGTGAGTACAAGCTGGAAAATACTTGGAAAAGAGTCTGACAATAGGGAATTTAGGGATTAGAAAAAGGTTTCCAAGGCCTTCTGGGACATTTCATAGATGTAGATATTTGAAGGATTTGGAGCACGTGGCTTCTTGCCTCGCGTTGCTGCTTACGCAGTGCTATTTTACCTTCCCGAGTTTGGAATAAGACCCCTTTACCTTTCCAAGAAAGTCTGAGTTAAAATAACATTTGTCTTATTTTATATTCAGACAGGGGAAGGGAGAGGTGCAGAAGGAGGAAGGCATTCTAGACTTTTGTCTGTGCTGACAGTGCTGGGTTGCTGACTTTTTTTTGGCACAGATTAACTTCTACAATTAAGGGTGCAAAGTTAAGGCTGCAAAGGATTCTCACACACACGCAGTTTTATCTGTGAGAAGGTATTTGCAGGGGAAAAGTCTGTACACAAAAAAATGGACACCTACTAGGTGCATAACTAGATATATATGGCCTGAAACGTGTGCACATCAGTTGTGTTTCAGCATTTCAGTCCCTCACAGCTATCTCCAAAACCTGTAAAGACCTAGAGGAACTGTCAGCAGTTATTTTGCTTGTGCTTATAGAAACCTGTGCTGTTTATTCAGTGTTTTAAAATGTAAAGCAATGATAGGGCAGTGCTGCCAAGTGTATGTGCTCTGATCTGATCTACTTTCTGGATCTGCCAGCTGCAGCCCAGCTGTGCTGACCTGAGTGATGGCAGGACTGCAGTCAGCCCTGCAGAGAGGCTCTGTGCAGACAGGCAGCAGCAGGGGGAGCTCAGATTAATGAAATCTGTTTTTCTCTGACTTCTTTGAAGGAGTAAGTAGGCAAGCTGGGCCCTGGTAACAGCCTGACTTGGGATCCATGTGAGAAATCAGAAATCATACATGATTTCAGTAAGAACTGAATCACTCTGTTCTGCAGATTCTCAAGAAAGCCAGACAAAATGACTGTGTCCAGTGCTAGTATCCTGGTGTTCTCATTGGAGTGGTGCTAGTAGCACTGCTACACCTAATACTGTATTCTTCTATTTTGTGTCAGTATCTCTGCCACTGTCTTTATGATTCCCACGGAAAAAGTTATGGTTGAAGCAGCTTAACTTTTCTTGCTTTATGTTCTGATAGAGTTTGGTAAATATCTGGTTTCAAAATTCCGTGTTTGAAAATAAAGAATTTTCTGGCTATCAACTCTAAGCTGGATTTTCTCCTCTCTTCCCTGTCACCAGTACATTAGCAATAGAAGATGACAGAAAGGAAAGAAGGTGATGAGGGACAGAGGAGGACTATAAGCCCAACTGCATATTTAGATTGTAAATCCATTGAGGCAGACTGATAAGGAGATAAAGCATAGACACAAAACAGGTTATTCACTGATGCTAGCAGAATGACCATATTGACCTACTGTCTCCAGAAGACATTATAAGGATCTAACAATTTTTTTGCATCAGTTCCTCTCCCACATTTTTTTACTCTAATATTGATGCAATTTTTCTAGAATAACTAGAGTATGTAGTTTGCTTTGTCTTTTCTTCACATGTTTTATGCCTGCAATTCACCTGTTTTGATAAATTCTTCTTCGTCTATTGGTCACATATTGTTCCCACAGTGGAGATTAAGACTGGTAGAGGTCAAAATCAGACCCATTAGCGCAACTTATAAATGGTTTAATCACAGTTCTAAATGGTTCATAGAGCTATCATATGCTTCATCATTTGTGTGTAATGCTTGCCCTGAATAATTTCTTTCTATGTACACGTACAGCCACCAGCAAAAAAAAAAAAAAAAAAAAAAATTTACACCCTGAGGTGCCTCTCCATATTCACAGTTCCTTTGAAAACAACAGATAGAGAGATTTCAATGTCTGTACTTAGTGCCGTTGCACCAAATACTTTTACACTCACTTGGGAAATTGTGTGGTGCCTATACCTTCCTAAAGCTATGATTTTGACTCATGTTGCCATTGGATTAGCTGCAGGCTATGAGCTGTCCTGTCGTTCTTTCTGCACTTTTTATTGACCTTAGGTATCTGATGTCATGATTGCTTTTCTTATGCTTGTCCTCCTGCTGGTCATACCTTTTTTTTCTCTGCCTCATAATGCAATAGTGTTTTCTTCTTGCTTTCCCTTCTCTAAATTTGGTACATGAAGATGGCCTATAAAGTTCAGTGCTGTTGCGTCAAACTCCAGAACTTTCTGGTCTTTGTATATTTCATGACTAGTTACTGGTTTGAGCTGAAGAGGTTTTCTTGAGTAGTAATTTAAATAAACTTCTCTAGATTCAGTAACATACTGAAATCAGGTTTGTGTTTTAACACTTTTCCAGTTTATTCCTGTTCACTTTCACACATACAGTTTTTCACACTCAGAATTCTTCCCTTGTCTGATGTTCTCTTTATCCTTCCCAACAGCACTATTTTTCAAACTTCTTCATGTAACTTCTACAATTAAAAATGAATACTGCGCTTTCCTCTCTACTGAATTTATTTTTATTGTTCCCCTCCATTGCCTGTATCCCCGTAGATTTTGTGTTGCTCACTGTTTTGAAAATAAACTCATCAGAGTATCTTGATGTTGTGGATCTTCTAACCATTGGTAGCTTATCTCAGTGTTGCTAACTCAGGCAGTTGCATGGTGAGTATGTGACAGGGTCAGGTTGTCTGTTTAGATTGCATTAGTGTACTTGCAGATTCGACCAAACTCTTCCAGCAAACCTGGGCTGAGATATTTGGAAAAAGGATTTGTGAGATATAGTTAGAAACATTTATTTTCAGTGGCTAGCACAACTGAAACTCATATCTCATTATGTAGTCGCAGTCAGTATTTTAGGATGTACTTATTTGTCCATGTTGGTCTATTTGTTTGTGACTTCGACTAAGTTGTATGAAAAAGTCATCATCTGTGTGCATCGGTGCCTGATTTCTTTCACTCTCCTGCACAAATCAAACTATTTAGACAAGCACAACAGACATTTCACTGCTTTTGAGAACCATGGAACCATTTCATAGATCTAACACTTGCTATTTTAAAATCTCTCAATAAATTTGATTAAGGCTACCTGGTAACTTTGAGCCTTTGGAAAAGCTATGTGTGGAAGAACTGGTTTTGGCATCTTTGTTTTCCTTAAAAGATTCCTTAAAGAGTTACAGTACCAAATTTTACTTAAGAGTGTGTAATGTCTTGCCATAACAGTCATGACATAAGTTTTTGTAATGCTTGTTTACATCACCAGTACAACAGTTTAGACCCATTCTTTGGTGTCTTGCTTCCAGGGTGAATGAAGGCTGTGTATTAGTTGGAAACCTGTTTAAGTTGTGCTTTTTCAGGTCTGAATTCCAGTTTCTCACTGGCAGATGACATTATTGCTAGTTTTGAAAAAATACAGAATTCTTACTTTTTCAACCAAAATCAGTCTCTAGGCCTGTGTAATCTTGACAAACGAGAAAAATGATCGTGTTTGAAAGTCTAAAGTAAGAGTCATTGAAAAGCTATGCAACTGCAGGCTGACTAAATTTTTACAGAAGTTTCTGTTCTAGTCATCCTTTTGAGTGTATGCTAAATTACAGTGCAAGACAGAAGGTACTGTCTTCCCTAGTAGTAAAAAATGGACTACTCAAAAGAAACCTTGGTCAAAACTGGACAGAATCGTTAGATTAAATAGATAGTAGCATCTCACTGTGACTGAAAATACTAATTGTAATATCTAAGGAAATCAGATACTCTGATTCCATTTTTCTTTCTACAGTCTGACAATGCCAAAGTAATTCCAAAATATATCAGCCTCTATGACGAAGTCCCAATCTATTTTTATTCAGAAGCTGCTACTCTTGATTGCAAATGATTGCTGGGTTGTGCCTTAGGTGGTTGCATATATTGGAAGGCAGAAGGCTTGCATGTCTGTGGTTGACACGCAGTCCTCTACTACATGGTAGGTTTTACTACCAGCTCTTAAATTTCTTCCAGCTCATGGTTTTTCCAGCACCAGACAGGAACATCTCTGTGGCACTCCACTGCTAAGTGAATCCTAACTGGTTGCAAATCTAGTTCACTGTTAAGATATTTGTCACACAGCAAACATCACGTGTGATAAATGTTATGTAAGGGAAAAGTAAGTTCTGCATTCATATTTCATTGTATCAGTAAGTGGATTTTTTCAAAATAGCTTTTAGTTTTACAGTAAAAAAGAGATGTAATTCATCCAGGAAAACTCTCCAGATGAACTGATCCTATCTTGTCAAATATCAGATAGGAAAATGTATCTTTTAAATTATATTAATTAAACGTGGATGCCACAAAGATCGCTAATATAGCATTTCTCTGGCATTATTTGATTATGCATTTTGTGAAAATAATCTTGGTATGTCATCCCTTAAATAATATATAATTTTTAAAAAATGTTTTCTGAATGTATGACTTCATATTCTGAAGCTCATTGTTGGAATCATCATCAGCTGTGTACTGAAGTGTCTCCCTATTGCTTCTTTTAACAAGTGATACAAGAGATCAACATCTCATTAAATTTAAAAAATGCATTGAAATGAAATGGTGCTATGGAACTTCTCATGATTTTTAACTGCGCTTTGTAGACTTTTATTACATTTGAAATTTTATGAGTGAGATGACAACCACCAGAAGATTTTTGATTTTTATTTTTTTTTAATACTGGAATACTAGTTGCTTCAGGGCAAGTTATGATAAGGTGACAAACTAAAGTCAGTGTAATGTTAACCCTTTCAATTCTCCATTTATTTTACAATGCTTTTGATTTAATAATAAAGCAATGACCAAGCTGGTTTGGCTGCAAGTGTTGAACTATTTACGTCTGCAGTTATGAGATAGAAGGTGTATCCAATACTAACCAGGTGAAACTATTCTGTCATCGCTCATACATCAGAGCTCTTGTAATGCTAACTAAATCTGTGGCTGGCAGGCATGCATTTGGGAAGCATCTAAAGGAACTTTTTTGCTTCTTTAGCAGGATTATGTCTTGGTCGTTCTTTAGGATGTCAGGATTTTTTTCACGTAGTATCTGCATAATAAGACTTTAAAAAAAAAAAGAAAACCAAACAACCCTCCTCCCCGCCCCCCAATAAAACAAAACCCACTTTACAGACTTCTGCGTAGCTTCTCCATAGTTACTTTATGGCACAAGAAGAAAACTTTGTAAAAAAATGCCAGATCTGTCACATAATGACAGTTCAGTTTTGAGTGCATCAGGCTTTTCTCTCACTTACAGATACGCTCTTAACTACCTTTGATTTGAGATTGAGCTTGTCTTTTACTGTTCCAAAAAATATTCTTGAATAGTGGCCACCTGTTTCTGCTGGTTTTCTCATTTGCTTGTAGTCCATGCCCAGATTTCTTTTTCAGAAGAACATGGGGCTTTCTGGGTCTATAATATGTGATAGCTCTATTCTTGGTTCATGGTATCTGAGGACTACTGTCACTCTATGATATTTCTTTTTGGATACTCAGGAACACCGAGAGTTGTTGGCAAGGTCATTGTGTTAGCAGCAAGCCTCAGATGAAGAATGGATGTTTTTCTTATCTGGGTGTACCTCTGCCAACCTGTGGCAGAGATTATTCCAGATATTCTGCAAATTGGGTTCTTGGTGAACCCTCAAAGATCAGTCCTAAACTTGCTCAAGTTAGAAGCAGATCTGGACTTCGTAGACGAAGAATTGTCTTTTTGAAGATAAGATTTCAGTAGTTGCATTATGAGGACTGAGGACAGTGGGACCCCATGCCAAGGTTTTTTGGTTCATATTAGCATGCAAGGTGCCCTGAATTTATGTGATGATGTATGTCTAGCTAGATGTCAGGAGCAGGCAGGTGTAATTATTGGAGAGGAAACACGGAGATTTCTTCCTAGTCCTGCAACAGATCTTCAGATGGGACTTTTCAGTAGTGTTTTTGAGCTGTCCATAAGCAAACCTTCCTGGAAATTTTCTATGTTACATATTTCCATAAACAGAAGATTGAGAAAAACGGCAGTTTCTGCCAAGGTCTGTTTATTTCTACTTCTACTGTGTCAATGTGCTACAAAGCACTAAGTCCTGCTGGATTTCACTAGAGCCTGCATGAATCGGAGAGACTCTTTGGACTATCTCTAATCTGGACATTGCAGAATGATCAACTGAAAATCTGTACATACTTTCAAATATCTTTCGGCACAGAAGGGTTTTAAACAGATGCCATGTTTGGCAAAATAATCACCTTATTGCTCTTCACTCCATAATCTAAGTCTGACTGTGGCATTATTTGAAGTCAACCACAGTGAAATATGCATGCAAAGCAGAAGAAGAATGTGTTTGGTTGTAACTTAAGTTTCCCATATATAATTTCTCATTGTGTCTTCCTTCTTCTGTGTTTCATACTCTGGAAAGCAGCAAATGGGAAATGAGAAACATGTTGGATAAATTCAGAATGGTGGCTGAAGAAAATAGGCATGTGCATCTCTGCCTCTCAATTTCCTTCAGCCGGTCAAAAGAGGTGATTATCGCACTATATGTAGCATTGGTGCGACCTCACCTTGAGTACCGTGTGCAGTTCTGGGCCCCACAGTTTAAGAAGGATGTGAAGGTACTTGAATGTGTCCAGAGGAGGACAACAAAGCTGGTGGAAGGGCTGGAAGGCATGGCCTGTGAGGAGCAGCTGAGGACTTTGGGTTTGTCTAGTTTGGAGAAAAGGAGGCTGAGGGGCGACCTCATTGCTCTCTGCAGCTTCCTGAGGAGGGGACGTGGAGAGGGAGGTGCTGAGCTCTTCTCCCTGGGATCCAGTGACAGGATGTGTGAGAATGGTTCAAAGCTGCGTCAGACATTAGGAAACATTTCTTTACTGAGAGGGTGGTCAAACACTGGAACAGGCTTCCTGGAGAGGTGGCCGATGCCCCAAGCCTGTCAGTGTTTAAGAGGCATTGGGACAATGCCCTTAATAGCATGCTTTAACTTTTGGTCAGCCCTGAAATGGTCAGGCAGTTGGACTAGATGATCTCTTCCAACTGAACTATTCTATTCTATTCTATTCTATTCTAATCTCCTGTAAAACTTGTTTACAGACAGTACATCTCATATAAACCAAACCAGTGGTAGGTAAATTCTTTGATTTGATTGGAGGACTCCTAGACTGAGTAATAAGTTAAGCTCCCCAAAGTCTGCAAGACTGAGTTATGGCTTTTGCATCTTTGAGTCTCTTAGATAACATCTAGGAGACCAGGTGGTATGGATCTGCTCTGAGGGTCTTCACATTCACAGAGTCACAGCATGGTTGAGGTCTGCAGGGACCTTGGGAGGCTGTCTGGTCCAGCCTTCTGCTCAAGCAAGGTCAGCTAGAGCAGGCTGCTCTGGACCATGTCAAGATATCTTTTGAGTAGCTTCAAGGATGGAAACTCCACAGCCTCTCTGGACAAGCTGTGCCAGTGCTTGGTCACCCTCACAGGGAAAAAGTGTTTCTTAATGTGAGGAACCTCTTGTGTTTCAGTGTGTGCCCATTGCCTCTAGTCCTGCCACTGGGCACCATTGGAAAGAGCCTGGTTCCTTCTTCTTTGCACCCTCTGTGCAGGTATTTATATACATTGATAAGGTCCCCCCTGAGCCTTCTCTTCTCCAGGCTGAACAGCCCCAGCTATCTCAGCCTTTCTTTTTCAGGGATATCATTATCTTCGTGACCCTTTGCACGAGTCTCTCCAGTGTGTCCATGTCTCTCTTGTACTGGGGAGCCCGGCACTGGACGCAGTACTCCAGGTGTGGCCTCACCAGTGCTGAGTACGGGGAAGGATCACCTCCCTTGACCTGCTGGCAACACTCCTCCTAAGGTAGCCCAGGATACCATTAGCCTTCTTTGCCACAAGGACACATTGCTGGTGCATGTTCAACTTGCTGTCCACCAGGACCCCCAGGTCCCTTTCTGCCAAGCTGCTTTCCACCTGGGCAGCCCCCAGCCTGTACTGGTGCCTGGGATTGTTCCTCCCCAGGTGCAGGACTTAGCACTTCCCCTTGTTGAACTGCATAAGGTTCCTGTCAGTCCATTTCTCCAGCCTGTCCAGGTCCCTCTGGATGGCAGCATGACCCTCTGGCATATCAGCCCCTCCTCCCAGTTCGGTGTCATCAGCAAACTTGCTGAGGGTGCATGCTGCCCCATCATCAGGATCGTTAATGAAGATGTTCAATAAGACTGAGTATTGACCCCTGGGGTGCACTGCTAGTTACTGGCCTCCAACTAGGCTTTGTGCCACTTACCATCACTGCCTTCATGTGGTCATTCAGCCAGTTTTCAGTCCATTTCACTGTCTGCTCATCCAGCCCATACTTCAGCAGCTTCTCTATGAGGATCTCACAGGAAGCAGTGCTGAGAGCCTTACTGAAGTCAAGGTAGACAATATCCACTGCTTTCCCCTCATCTACCAAGCCAGTCATTTCATCATAGATGGTGAAAAAGTTGGTCAAGCATGACTTGCACTTGGTGAGTCCATGCTGACTACTCTTGATGGTCTTATTGTCCTTCATATGCCTGGAGATGGTTTCCAGGATTAGCTGCTCCATCACCTTTCCAGGAATCAAGGTGAGGCTGACCAGCCTGCAGTTTCCTGGATCATCTTTCTTGTCCTTCTTGAAGGTAGGAGTGACATTTGCTTTCCCCAAATCCTCAGGCACTTTGATCAAAGATGATGGAGAGTGGCCTTGCAGTGGTATCTGCCAGCTCTCTCAGCACTCATGGGTGCATCCCATCACGGCCCATGGACTCATTTATGTCAATTTTGCTTAAGTATTCTTAAGTATCTTCCATGAAGGGTACATCTTCCTTGCTCCAGACTTCCTCGCTGGTCTCTGGGACCTGGGATTCATGAAGGCGCGCTAGCACAAACTGAGGCGAAGGCGGCATTCAGTACCTCAGCCTTTCCATGTCCTGTATCCCCCCTTCATTCAGCAGAGGGCCCAGATTTTTCCTAGCCTTCCTTTTGTCATCTGTGTACTTACAGAAGCCTCTTCTGTTGTCTGTGACATCCCTGGCCAGAATGAATTCAATATGGGCTTTGGCTTTCCCAGCCTCATCCCTGGGTGCTTGCACAATGTTTCTGTATTCCTCTGATGTTACCTGTCCCTACTTCCACCTTCTACATGTTTTCTTTTTGTGTTTGAGTTTTGCCAGGAGGTCCTATTCCTATTTCTCTTGTAGAGAAGACCTACACAGAATTGCTAGTATTCCTCCTGCTCATACTGATCATTAAACAATTATCAGAGGATTTAAGCAAGCGTACTTTATTCCATTTCTTTCCAAGAAGAATAATATTCCGCTTGCTGCAGGAGGAATATTGGGAGCCAACACCTTTGCCTGCTACATGAGGTGTTGAATTTCCTGAGGCAGATTTATCAAACTTTTATATAAATGTCTTTGTGTATGAGATTTCTTTTGTTTAGTGTCTGAGACGCTGTTTTAGATTCTTGAGTATCTTGGCTTATTTGTATTGATCATAGGAAGTTGTGTGGGAGCTCATTTGAAATGCAGAATGTTATCAGAAAGCTATGTATTTCTTCCTTTGAAGACTTTTCTGGTTTTTTGTATAGCTGGACAAAATTTTCTGGCTCTAAGGCCAGCTAATTTTCAGGAGTATGTAACTATTTTACAGTAAGTGAGCACGACGGGTAATCGTGTCTCATTTCTGATAGCTTGACTCTTACTCATGTGGTGGGAACTCTTTTTAAGTTTTTTTTGAACCCCTTGACAGGGGTGCATTTTCTCTAGCATCACACATGTGGACATTTAGTTTGGATGCTTTCGGACAGTTACTCTTTCATTGTTGTTTATGTGTTTTACCATTCCATACAAACAGTTCTGTTCATATGGATAGCACTGAAAACATCTTTATCAGACTATAAAAATAAAATATTGGTGAGTGTAATCACTTATAAATGAACACTGTCTAGCAATATTATGCACAGGTTTTTTTGGTTTTGTTTTTTTTTTTTTAATTTTACTTTTTCCCCCCAAAGATATCAACCAATATAGTAGACCACTGTAGCTGGGACAGTTTCCTGAACGAGCTACATCTGTGGGAAAAGAATATTTACGGTTTTTAAAAATTATGAGCTTTCTAAAGCTGTATTGGCCAGATTTTGTGCTGTCAGCAAGCGGAATATTGTTTTCAGTTCTTTGTCTTCTAAATACTGCTCAGGGACTTACATACGGTATAATTGATACACGCAGAAAGATTTAGAATTTTATATTCTATAGTTTGCCACAGTTATGTGGAATAGAAGAATGAGCCTGGGAAAGATACTTTCCTCTGAGAATGATACAGATTATTGCCTGAATTTTTACACCTCCTAAACCTTCTTTGCAGTGTATTTTCATACAGAGCTGGTTATGTAGCCAAGATATTGTTATAGAGTAATATTTTAGGACAGAAAAGACCCTTACAGTTGTTTTGTTAATACAGTTTTAACACAAACCAGATTTATGTATGCTATTTTTCTCATAAAATTATAAAAGCTATTTTGGGAAAAGAGACACTGTGCAATCATTCCTTGTGCACTGAGGGCATTGATGTTTACCACATAAAGACCTCGTAGTTCTGCTAACAAACTATAAACCCTTATATTGCCACACAGTTGTTCTCAGTAGATGATCTGCTTAAGGGAATAAATATATAGCATAAGTGCGTAGGGAGCAAATGATACCTCCCCTTTTTAAGGCATTTAAGCTTCATAGCAAAAGCCATTCCCTTACTCCATTGTCATGAAGCATGTAAACCTTTGTCAGGGTGTGAAAAGAGAAAAAAGAACAGTTAGTGATTAACAGAATCCTTTGCCCGTGCTAAGAAAAATTTCTTAGATACTTGAATGCATTACATACGTGTGTGCAAGTATGTGAGTGGGTTTGTGTGTATATATACAAAGTATTTCATTCCCTTAGTAATATCATAGTATCTGAATTGCATAGGAATTTCCATGCAAGTAAGTTCAGTGCCTTTTCTGTACATCAGAGTGACATACTGTTTTCAAAATGCTCCCTTCAAGGGCAATACAAACATCAAGAATTCAAAGGCAAGTTTAGCTGAGTCCTGTACTGTGAAGTATGGAGAATGGAGTCTTTGGTAGTAGGGTTGGTGTGTTCTTAATTTAGTTACCTGTTGTTACATGTATGTCCCATTGCAAAGAGAATGAATATGACACCCTGGCAGGATTAAAGTGTCTAGAATAGAATGTAGATACACTAAAAGTGTATTTGTACAATCTAGGAGGACTGATAGAAAATAATACAAGGTAGAAAGGACTTAGTGCATACACGTAGAACCCACAATGTTAAATGTAAACCTACATACTGTCACACAAACAGAAAGACGTGCATCCGTACACTTGCCCAGTTCCTTTAAATGTTTTTCTCATGTTGAGCTGAGTGTGAATGATGATACAGACAAGGCACTTTGATATTAATGATGAGGAAACAAAATAATGAACTTGGTATGTCATATACAAAAACAGAAACAGAGGCTCGTTTTCTAGAGGGGGAGAGAATAAGTAGCCATCTTTTGTCAAGTCAGACTGCACTGTGACACATCACTCAGCAATTCATCATGGTTTTTGCCTCTCCTCCTTTGAAAGTTCCCACAAAATGGAGTAACAGACAACATTATACTTAAGACTACTTTAAGTGAGTTCTAGATTTCATATGTATTTATTTTAAAATTTTTGCCAGGGCATTACACTCTATACCAGCTAAGGAGTTAGATGCTTCAAACCCAAAGTAAATGGAGCTAACAGAATGAGGTGAAAGAATTAGAGAATGGAATGATAGAATGCACTGAATTAAGATATTATGTATTTAAAGCTTTATAGAGAATTTTTTTCAGAGATGAAAAAGCATAATAGACTAATAGATAGGTATTAGGTTCACAATAACAGCTTTAGTATTCTAGTAGTTAGGTGGATTAAAAACATTGTAATCATTCTGCAGCAGAAACTGCTTGGCTTATAGATGAAGGCATCGCACTGTGCTTCCCGGCACTGAATTTTCAGCGTTACTTGCCTTAATATTGAAAAGGAAGTGTCACAAAAAAGAACTTGTTCTTTTCTACCTTTTCTACTAAGCTTATTGATGAAGATGAGTATGGATTTTTAATTTACAGGAGTTACAATTACCTCTGTTTTTCTGCGCTAGACATAGATTCTTAAGTCTGTTTTTTCCCCCCATACTGGAAATGAGTTGTACAAGAAAATAACCTTTTTTGTGTGTTTATGACCAATTCCCAAAGTTCCAGTGAAGAGGTTCTCTGGTCTCCTGTAATGCACTGCCATGTCATATTCAAGAAGTTTAAACCAGTTTGGGTAGTTCTCAGTTCAGGAAAATAATCTGTTCAGCAAAGCAAGCAAGCTTCAATGTAAATACAGTAACTTAAGTACTTAATTCAGTGCTTTGCTGAACAAGGATGGACTTAAACATTGTGCTTTCCTGATTTCTTCCCCAAATGAACCAGTAGATCAATATATTAACATGTTTTTTGTAATTCCACAATGTCCAGTACTCCTAGTCTCCTTTCTTAAGTGTTTGGCCCGTGTTTCTTCAGTTAACATCCGTATTTCTTAATTACATCTTTGCAATGTCAGCCCATTTCCTAGCCTATATCTTCTGATTTTTTTTAAGCCTACTTTGTCCCTTGTCTTCAGATATAGTAAATGAAGGTGTCTTTCCTAATTTCCTTCCTCTATTTTTCAGTTTAAGGCTCCCTCAGCTGTTTGCAGGTAGTCATATAGAACAAGTCTGTCAAGAACAATCTTCTTTTTTGTGAGTGTCTTCTAAATGCTGAACTTGCAAAAACCTCACATCTTGAGTTTTCATAAACTTGTCAATTTTTCCCACCTCCTGTCCGAGTGGGAAGAATCTCCTACCATCAAAGAGTTTGCGTAAGAGTTACAGAGCTAATTTTAGGCTTAGATTCTTTATCTTTCATGCTACAGCATAAAATGGAATGATTACAGTTTGATTTTCATATTAGAGGATATAATTTGTAGTCTTGAAATAATTTTTAATTATTTGAAAAGTGACCAAACTTGTGAAATCTGCTAAGAAAAAAATGATTGAAAGCCATTATGCCATTATTTGTAATCAGATTAGAGTATTATCCTTCTATAGATTATGACAAAATTTCATAAAATGGAATTTTCTGCTGTAGTATTACCTACTTCGTGTAGTCTCTTTACATTAACCCCAACTCAAAGGGAAAAACAAAAACTAAAGAAAAAGGAAAAAACCCAAATGTATGAACAAACAATACTATCTTTCTCTGCCACTTTTGAACTCAGTATAAATTTTCAGCAGTGTTAAATGTGGGATATTGACTTCACACTGTAATTTCAATAAGACATCATGAGACCTGTGTACCACTGGGAATTTAAGAAGGAAGGAAGCAGTACCTGAACAGAGTTGAGAGTATGATATTACTCCTCTTTAAAGTATAATATTCCTGGAAGCCACATTAGACTATGTGTTAAAGTAAGTAAAGTAGTATCCCATACTGCTGCACTTCTGATAACAAGCATTGGGAAAAGGAAGTTTTATGTTCCAGGCTATTAGAGCTCCTTGTACTCTTCCCACAGCCTATGTGTTTCTCTTGAATAGCTGTGCCTGTGTGAGCAGTGTTCAGCAACTTATCAGTAGTACACTTTCAGTCAAAACCGCAGCAGATCCAAGCCTCCCAGTTTGCACAGACACAAAAATTCTGTTACAGTTGTATACTGGCTACTTGTTAGTATTGCAGATTGGATCCCTTTCTAAATTTCTGTCTTCTACAAAGCAAGTGTATATATAAGAATAGCTTTAAAATGTTTCTATTTTACTTAAGCATATGTTAAGAATTGTGGAGTTTTGAATATAACAGCTTTATTTCCTATTATGAGCTGTAAAATTATTTTCTTGCCTAATTTGCTTCAATCAAATGTTTAATGATGTATGTATAGTTGTCCTTCAATAACAATGAAATTCAGTTATGACAAATGATGATTTATATTCAATTTTAATTAATTTTCATACTAAATTTATAACAATTTTAAAATCAAAGATGACCTTAGCTTATTTGGAACTTAATGTAATGGAATGACTCACTAACAAGTGAAAAGCACCTTATAAGTAAGCAAACTTTAAAGGTTGCTATGCCACCAAATATTTAAAGGGCGCGATAAATCAATAAGCAATTGTACAGTTTCTTAGAGGTGGGGTAGGCAAAAATTAATAAATTTGTAATTGCATCATGAAGTCCCAACTCTTCTATTAGATTTATCATTGAGTATTTGCTACAGTAGGAACAATCAGAAAATCAATTAACTGGCCTTTTTATTTGGCATTAGTTTGTGGGAATTGTTGTAATTGCTATTCAATGCAGATTCTTCACAAAAAAGCAGAATGTAACTAAGAGACTTTGATTGAAACATTAACCAACAGGCATGGGTGATTAAAGTAAGATATCTGTGATAACAGTACAACTCACATATTTGTGTAACACATTGGCTCAAATGTAGGGTCATCTGGTTTTGTATTCTTGGAATAAAGTCTTTTTTTTACGGTATTTTGATTCTTCATATAATCAGAATGCGTAGGTTTTTAAAAATGAGCTGAGTATATCTTGGCTAAAGTTGTTTGTTGGGAAATATATAATGTATTTAAAAAAATATATAATCCAGGCTGCATTGAAGCTTATACTTCTGCAGCTTTAAAATATCTGCAGGTAATTTTTTTCTATTCCAGAAAAGGTTTTTGTCTTAAAAATAAATGGAAAATACAGATAGGAACAATGTTTATTTTAAGATTAAATCTAACATGTTAACATAGTTTTAAACAAACTTTGAAATACTTTTTAGTCAAATCTGTGAACAAATACAGACTTCAAGCTTTTTTCGTGTTCAAAGTATACATGTATTTTAATACTTTAGATAATTACAGCATTCTGAGGAAGACATATTGAATAATAAGATGATTTTGTTCTAACTTAGTACTATAATTTGTTATGGAAGGCATTATAATACTATTACATTAGCTTAAATCCTCATTTTGTATTTTCATTGATGTGTGTTAATTGCTTAAGACAAGTAATTGAAATTATTCTAAAAATTGTGTAAGATGAAATCAATAAAGAAGGACATCATGACTTCTATTTTTCACTTCAGACAGTTGAAAACTAAGCTATTTTTTAATTAGGTTTTAGTCCCCTAACCCTTTTTGGCTTGTTTCTGTCTATGTTCTGAAAATCACTGTCTGCAGATAGTTGTTTATATGTATAAATTCACTGGTTCATTCTAGTGCGAAACAGGTCATTCTGGAACAGTGAGAAATGTTACTGAATTTCAAGCAGTTTTTTCTGCTCAAATGACTCTGTTGAAAATGAAAAGAGCTTAGATTAGCACTTGTTTGAGGTTGCTTCATTGTCAAAGCTAGAAACCTAATGCTAGTATGAATTCTCATCTGACTGTATATGCAGTATGAGAAAATACACTGTTGTAACCAAAATATTTGACTAGAATCATTTTAGAAGGTTTAAAATGTCATCCAAAGTTTTGAGGGGTTTGTTTTGATTTTCAAAGAGAAATACATGTCCATCATTGACACTTCCAGTTTCCGTGTTTTCTCGTAATTTTGACCTTCTAGTTTGCAGCACCTTTTGAAGAATGGAGCCCAAGTCTTCTGCATAATTAAGCCTCTTACTTGAGTCCTGATTCTACCTTTCTTAATGTTAGAAGTCATTGTGCCTCATTTTGAAATGCATGACAATTAAGTTTGTGCTTTTTATTTTATCAATGTAAGCTTCTGTGTGCCTCTTCTGACTATGTTATTTGTGCATATGAATTTGAGAGTGGAAGGAGAGGATAGTAAACTACATGAGTGCGTCTCTTCATTTCAGTCATGCTGTGCTCAGCATGAGCACCTCAACTCAGCATTTCTCACGAAGCCAGAGACCTAAAAGACTATGTGGTATGCTATTTGTCCACCAATAAGCTGTCTTGTAAGCAAAAGCCTGTAGCCTCTCACTACATAACAGAGAATACTGAAAGCAGATCAGGGACTCTGATGCAAGAAAGAATTTGAGAAATTTATAATATTTTGACCTTTATTTTCAGATTCAGAAGCTAATCTTAGGGGAGAAGGTGATTGGCTATAAATCAAACAATAAGGTACAAATCATGCCAGTTGTATAAACATCTATTTTACCAGCAAATTAATTAAATGCTGCTTATTCCTCATAGGACATAAAGATGCATCCAGGAAACATATTAGTAGAAAGATTACACACATTCAAATACTAAATAAAGTGTACAGTGTTCCGTTCTCTTTTCTCTTTTCAGTTAGATGTAAAGAGATTCAGTTATACCAATTTGATGGTTCATCTGGGCTATGCTTATTCACTTAGAAGTTCTGAGTAATGAAAACTAACATGTTGCTTACTTGTAAATAATAGATTTGGAGATTTTTTTTTAGCATCTTCAAATATGATACAGAAGAATAATCTGACTGCCTTTTTCCCAAGGAATATCCTGAAAGCCTACCAAAATTAAGTAAAATCATAATGAAGAGCAAGTGAATAGAGAATTTCGATGTCTTTTTTTCACCATAATTACTGATTTCTTTTTCCATAATTGGATCAAATATATTTGTTAAATATAAAAATGGAGGCATTATTAAGAATCTGGAAACCAAATACTTAAAAGTCAAGAAACCCTTAATATCATATATGAATTTCTGCCTTAATCAATTTGCTTGTGCTTATCCTCTAATAAATGAATTGTGTTTGTGAAGTGAGTATTGTCCACGTTCTGTGGTTCTTAGTCATATGCCTGCTTCTTTTAAACAGTGCATGAGTAAAGCATATATTTTGTCTTTCATGGTATAATATCTAAAGCTGTATATAATACAAGTTTACATATATAAATTAAAACATAAGTGACGCAAACTTAATGAAACTTTTCCCTTCTGAAATTTGAAATGGACAATCTTAGTTATTTCAGTCATAACGCTGGATTAATTCTAGAATTCCTTCATCTTTGTTTTATTGTTGTGGAGTTTCTGAAGGGAATGAAGGAGATGAAGAATTCAGTTGAGATGCTGTCATCGGCAGATCTCCCATGTAAAATACTCTGATCTGGAAATTTATGCATGAAGTCCTCTTTTTCAACCACTTCTGACTTAGAGAACTTCCAGAGCCCAATCTGTAAAATAGGTTACCTGTAGTTATATTTCAGATCTGTACAAATCTGAGGCTTTTTCCAGAAATGGAATGCTAAAGAGCTGTGGCTTTCAATTGAGCTAAAATATGAGGGTTTTAAGTTGACAGATTTAGATATCCCAAACTTTGAAAAACTGCTCAGCTCCCTCAGGTTGCCTTAGTTTTGTTCTCATTTTTCAAGTCTTACTGACACACATCAACACAATCAACACTGAATGTTCTAATCATCTGATGAACTGAATTTGCCAAGGACAACTTCATGCTTCACTTGAATTATATTTGTTTGATGTTGTAGAAGAAATTTTTAGGTTTAGACTAAAATGGAGAATTTCCGTGGAAAACTGAACATTTGGACACTCCGAATAATTGGTTAGGATAGACTGTAAATGGAGCTGAGCCTTAAGCAGACACAATTAATTTCTAGTTTACCGGTGGCGCTTTTTAGCTGCATTTCTGGTTTCTATATGACAAATGTAGTTTCAGAACTTAAAGGTTAGTCAGATTGCTGTGCAGGGTACTGTGTGGGATTTTTATTATCCCATTTCTCCAGCCAATAATACAGAAATGATCTGGTGCAAACTGTGGGACCAGGCTGAGAAGTTACCATTGTGGGTGTTACGTATATCCATTTCAAATACCAGGAATATGTTTTTGAAAGAAAAAGGAAGGAAACCGTCGTTCTTCTCTAGATCACACAAAACTATGTACTGTACTCTTTATATACTACAGTATATAGTATATGTAACTTCTATTTCTTTTAAATTTGTCCTGATAGTATATGGGGTTTTGTTTTCCACAGCCTGTTCTGTACTACCGAACAAGATAAAAGGGGGTTTTTTTTAGGATAAAGCTTTTATTTTCTAATTCAGTAATTAAGTATTTCCCCACTTATGCTGGGTGATACTGAAGTTCAAGAGAAAAGTAATGATGTAGTTCAAAAGCCACTTCATAAATTGGAAGATTTAACAAGGAACAGTACTACATTAGTACATTCTGCCAGCAGCAGAGCTCTGCATACAAAACCCTTGCACATGTTCTCCTTGAGCTCCTTTGATTGAACCTAGCATTCAGCTTGCACTGAATGAGCTCTGGCTGAAGCTTGGCAGGAACTGGAGAATGTTGGTATGTGTTGTAATGAATAGTGGAACATGGAAAGGCTCAAGTGTGTTGGCACAACCAATGTCTCAGTATGATGAGCTAAATGTAACTATTGTTCACTGAGTCTCTGTGTCTTTTGAAAATTAAGTCTTGGCCAGTGAACATTAGGTCTGTGTACACATACTGAATTTATTTGTCTTTAGACTGTGGTATTTCATTCATAATTAAATGTTTAAAGCAAAGTTCTAAAGAGGTTCTTGAATGCATCATCCTTCAGCTATGCCCTGAAAGAAGTTGTTGATGTAAGGATGACATAGTCTTCTCCCTTTATTTGGTAGCATTCTTCAATTCGATTCTATTCGATTCGATTCTATTCGATTCAATTCAATTCAATTCAATTCAATTCAATTCAATTCAATTCAACTCAATTCAGTTCAGTTCAGTTCAGTTCAGTTCAATTCAATTCAATTCAATTCACATCCAAACCTTTAAGAACAAACTTACTATACTATCTACATTTGCTACTACAAACTAGCATAGAAATTTATGGCTATTGGTATTATAGTGCTTACAAATTCTGTAGTAAAAATGAAATTTGCAATTAAAATGTAAGGTACAGCACATTCATATCCTGAATAGCCCTGAATTTGCAGTCACACTTCCAAACCCACCTCAGAATAAATTTGAAGAACCTGTCTTCTAACAGAGGTCTGCTGTACGAGTGCAGAAGAATATGAAAGAGAAGTTACTGTCTAAGGTTGTGAAAACTGATCATACTATCATTTCTTGAACATTTTCAGCACTGTTCCTCTTGTCCCCTGAATTTAGTAACTTAGCAGTATAAGAGATAATTGAGAAAAACGGTCAAGTTAATGAATACAGGCCTTTTACTGTGCATTTCAAGTATGAACCATGATTGTGTTTAGTGGTTCTATGGTCATGTAATTGTTTGTGGAAAGTGTCAGTCGTCACTAGATCATGCAAAACTCCCTAGATCATAGAAAATATATTAAACTTATTTAAAGAAACATAAATCATTACTATACATAACTTTTGAACTCTGAGCTAACTTCATAGTGGGGAGGAATTTGAATGTTTAGCAACTGTTCTTATAAGAAACATTAATACTTATTCATGAATAAATACACTTTTGCAAAATGTGCCAAATCTGTATTCTCCAGAGCCTTATTGAGTAAGTGGCTGAGGCATGGAAGTCATACAGATACATTTATATTGTTACATGCCTCAAGAGTATTTTTCAGTTGTGTAGGAAATCTTGCTGGACTTCGTTGCTTTCAGCAAAAGTGTATTTGCCTTGCAATGCTTGCTGTGTAAATTCTTACAGTTGAACAATAATCCAGACAAATAATTTGTGTACTTTTTTGTTACATATCAGAAAAATATTAGTCAAATTTAGCGATCTTCTATGAATTTAACATCTCGCAACTGCTTTCTAAAGCGCACCTTGCAAATCTTTTTCTGAATTCTTGCCATGACTTTCTTTTAATTTCACTGAATAAGCTTGTAATATCTAAAGGAATATATGAAGAAGAACTTATATACACTGTAGAGCGTCAACATCACAATAAATGCTTAATACTCAGCATTTCAGTTGAAATTCTATTGACACTGAACTCCTGCTTTCCTCTTCCATTGATCATTCTAAAACACCATGTTACAACAGACTTCTCTCTTTGGCCTGCCGTCAACATTCAGCCAATATGTCTACATATCATTTAAAGTAGCCTTCTCCAAAGCAGTATGAGTTGATTGTGGCCAAACTTTGTATTAGGAGTAGTTCAGGATATTGTAGCACTGAGAATCTGTGTGGTTTAACCCCCTCTGGGTTTTTTGGAGTTAATCTGCCCCTGTGTAATGTCATTTTCTCAAGCTACATACCACAGAAAGAAGAAACAAATGTTCTGTGTGTCTAACTCTGTGATCTTCCTTTACACTATAGTGCTTGAATGAGAAAATTGTGACTCAGTTATGATGCTTGTGTTTTACAGTAGATGAAGTACTTACTAGAAGAGTACTGTGATTATTTGAAAGTGTACACCTACCAAAAGTTGTTCTGATACATTTATTTAATTGCAGTCAAGCAAAATTAGCAATGTTGGATCAGTGCAATGCATATTATGGGGGAGTTTTAATTGACAGCATTCTTCTCAGTCACACAAAGTGACATTCTTTATAGACTTTGAATATTATGTTATTTACTTATTTGTGGACAAAAACAGTTACTAGAGTGAAGTTCTATAGTGAATTTCTTTCCATTTCAAAAGCAAAGTTTGTTTTTGTAAAAATGAATGGAAATCTATGATATTTTTTACAATGTTTTGTAATCATAAATTTAAAATGGCATTTGCAGAGATTAAACTGATAGTTTAAAATATTGTGGAGTTCAAAAAAGATAGTTGGTTGCATTATAGTGAAAAAAAAAGTAGACTCAGTGCAATCCTTCCACATGTATGGTGGAAAAATGTGTGCCTGATATATTCACCTAGCAATGAAGAACAATCATTTTTGTGAACAATTTTCTTCTTATAAAACCATTTTATAAGTAGTACAGATATTACTGGGTTTTACTCATATTTTCCCTAACTACTTACCAAGTTCATGATTTCTCAGGCTTTGTAGAAGATTCAAACAATCACCAATGAGTATATAATTCATTTTGTGCTTAAAAAAATCTAGAGATACTTTTAACTGGTTTATACAGCAGTGTGTTTCCTTTGTGGTTTGAGTCTCTTTTTTAACACAGTAGTCACATGGCACTCAAATTTGTATAGAATAATGGGTAAGGGAAAAGCATGTTTGAGTATTAGAGGTTAGTTTATCAGACCTGTGCTTTAATGCTGTGAGTCAAGAGAATTTTTATAAATGTCCGTTATTGAATAGTTCCAGATTGGCAGTACAATGCCTTAAATTCCTTACAAAACCATGATATATTTCTTCTAATATACTCACCATTTCTGGTAAAATGGGCTGCTTATATGATTGTAACACGGAACTTAGGGGTTAATAGGTAATACTGGTATATTGAGTCATTTGTGCATTTCACTTTATCTAATAATCTGTGCTTCGTTATTGAGCACAAATGGAAATTTAAATGCTCATTTTAGGAGCACTGTATATCTTCTCATATGTTGCCTAGTGATTCTGATTTCATGTTTATTTAGATTACAGCAAACAATTCAACTGGGTTAGCTCATAGAGCATTTCAATTACATCTAAAATAAAACAAACTTTAACAGGGAGCGTTTGCTTTTTCCATGCTACCTGCTCTTCTACAATGTGACTACTGTGTGCCCTGAGATGTTCAAAATAGAGACATCCTCAGAGTTTAGGATTTGAGAGCTTGTTGAACTTCATTACAGTTAAATATATTTGTCCTTTTGGGTTACAGGTCTCTCTCTCTAGTCTCTTATTAATCAAAATGCAGCAAGAGTGCTATTTTGGTAGATGTTTTAGTTGTCAGTACAGCACTTACGAAAAGTTGTGAAAATAATCCTGTAAGAAATCAAAAGTTGTTAGACTTAGTTATTGGGGGAGGGGTATATAAAGAGTAACACTCAATGTACCAAGAGTATTTATAATTTAAGAGTATGTAGCAGTGCAAATTGCGTTTGCGGCTTTTAGAGAAGTTGCAAGATGAGTTTTGTATTCAAATTCAAAGCAAATATTTTTT
The DNA here is from genome assembly GCA_009819775.1 of Phoenicopterus ruber ruber. Taxonomy (NCBI): domain Eukaryota; kingdom Metazoa; phylum Chordata; class Aves; order Phoenicopteriformes; family Phoenicopteridae; genus Phoenicopterus; species Phoenicopterus ruber. Next base: position 61,777,518 of record CM020246.1, on the reverse strand, counting down.
ACCGTCTTATATCAGTGTGTTCTATTTGCATCTTTCATATTTTTTCTTACTGTGTCAGATACTTAAAAAAAAAGAATGACTAGCATGTGGTTTTACTTTTTATAGAACAAGACAGCAATTCTAAGAAACAAACCTTTTACACTTGCATTATTTGGATCGTATTTGCTTGAAGCATAACAGTAAGAAATTACTATATAGTTGCAGGATGAATGGAAAAATAGGTTGAAAGTTTTTTAGTCGTGTCAGCTGCTCATGGTTTTCACTGAAGTCAAAGGTGCTTCTTAGCTGCATTTATTTATTTTTTCTTCTAAAATACATTTTAAAATATATTCCAGTCCATCAGTAATATTGTGTTACTGTTCTTATTCCAGTGAGATGCCTCAACATAACAATTACTCTGCTGAAATTTGAAGAAAAAAAATTAATCAGATTTTAAAAGACTCAGTTTGTCAATATACTTCAAAACTGGAAAATAGGTTTTAACATAATTCAAACTTTTCAGGCTTTCTTTTTAGAAAACAGTTTTTCTTCAAATGTCAATGCAATTTATGTTAGATCACTAAATGTGCTCTTACCTTCTGGTTTACTGTACCTCCTATAAAACGATTAAATCATCCATCTATATGGGTACAGTAAACACAGTTAAGGGCTTGTAAAAGCATACTTCGAGTTCAACATGGAGCAAGTGAATTCCCCTCTTGTTTCCGTGAAAAAGACTACATATCTTAACTGAGCCTCAATATGTGATACACAAGAGAGAGCTCTCTCTCCCTTGCCAGAATAATTTGAACTTTTGGAAAAAAAAAAAGAGTAGAAAGGGCAATATTCCATCACTGGATTCCAGTGGAGAAATTACAGAATATAGAGACAATACATGTGCTGTATGGATACATTTTATTTTGTAATTATTTTTAATACGTCTGTCTATTTTTTGTGTTTCAAGTATACATCACTACAGATGAATGACAGGAGGTATTACAATATGGGCAGAAGAAATACTATCACATCCAGAGTTTTAAGGAGTAGTGGTAATGAGTGACCACAAGTCAAGAAGGTTTTAATAACGGCATTTATTGAATTGATTGAAAATATACAAGGGGCATGTAAGAATATAATCCATTGTAACCTGGTATAATGATACTTAAAAATATAATTTTATTTCTCTGTTAAAAAATTGTCATAGCAAGTGGATGAGATTGCAAGCTTACTCACACTTATTAATTATACTAAATTTTTAGTTTTAATTAGAGTAGCTCTTTTGAGACTAAACCTTTTACCGCTAGGCCGTTTGAAACCTATGAGATAAAAAGGAATAGTTCTTTCAGAATATTATTTACATGATTTTAATTAATGATTATAATCTCCATGGTCATTTTTGAAAAAGAGCATTTAATCCCTTAACCAGTTTTCATGATTTGCATTTTGCAAAAACATGTAAGCCCTGCAGGCTTAGTGTCTCTGATTTTTTTCAAACCAAACTTATTTTTAGAGAATTTTATTTTGTTCCTGTTCCAAGTCCCATTTCCTATCATAACACCTGTTTCTCATGCAGAGTGAACTGATTGGTAGAAAAGTAAAGTTTGCTTCCTTTCGCCAAGACAGAACATAGCCCTTGGCAAGGTTACCTTTGAAAACAGTTTTTCATGCAGAGACCGTATACAAGCACTATTGCTGTTGCCAAGATCCTCTGACTAATGAAGGGTCGGAACAATAGCGTATTCTTTCTCATTGCTGGCGGCACGTATATGTAGCATTTCTTCTGAGAAAAGGCACTCTAGCGTTTCAAACAGAAGCTGGAAGCTTAACCTTCTAGGACGAAGGTCAGTGTTAGTTTTTAACATAGAAGAAAGCAACTATATAGGAATATGAAAGATAAATGCTATGGCAAGCTGAAACTCTTACAAACTGAGTTTTCAAACTGTTTTTAACAAAAATCGGTTTGAAAATGTTCATATTTACAAAGTTACTTCTTTGAATCTCAGAGCAGGCTTATGCTTAGTGTTCCATATTGATGATTTGGGGAACCGATTCCTAACTAGGAAGGATTAGCATATAGACTGAATTTAAAGGTCAGAACTTCAGGAGCTCACTTACGGAGTAATTTTTTTCTTTTTTCCACTTAATGGAAAAATGTGTAGCAAAAGAAATGGAATATTCCCTTTAGTACCGTTGTGTTTAGAAACCCTGGCTATTAAAATTCCATTTTTTCCAATGTGTGCAGCAAATAATCTTTTCTGTGACATAGAATGAATACTCAGGTATCTTCAACTCGGATTTTTAAATAAAAGCTTCCAGTTAAACTTACATCAAATCAATAGGCTGTAATCTTTTAAGAAGCCAGGAATTTCTGAAGTAAAATTTTAATTAAAATGTTAAATGTCTCACAGCTATAGAAACACAAAGTGTATGTTCTGGTAACAAATGTGCAAATGAAAACAAGATGAAGGAAGTTATTTCAGGTAACCAAATTAGTAGCTACTCTGTGGATGTCCTCAAGATAGTTAATAAAAGATCTTAATTCTCAGAAAGTTCCTAGTGAATTTCTTGATATTAAGATTCTTGAGAAACTGTAGTTGTCCATTCACATGGAGCGCTCTTCAGGATGAGGGCCTTAGCTAACTTAGCAGCAGCACTCACAGTGATTAGAATTGGCTGTGTATTAACAGCAGCTGAACTCCCTTTTATAGCTGTCTTTTCCCAGACTGTTAACTAATTTCTAGGAAAAACTTCTGTGTTTTACATTTCAGATTACACTTAACTGGTTGCAGGAGACATTCTTTTCTTTTTTTTTTTTTTTTTTTTGGTGATATCATTATATGGCAGAAAAAAAGATTGTTGTTGTTGTTGTTGTTGTTTTCCTGAATGTATATTTCTATACTTCAGCTTGATAGAACTTATATTGATTGTAATAGTAACCTTGATAACTTATTTTCATTGCAAATACATTCTTTAAGTAATCAAAGCATCCCTGTCATGTATCTTAGCCTTAAGTAATAATTGTGCTTTGAAATTTACTCTTAAAATAGACTTTTGTAAGGAATCTTTGGTTTTAGGGTTTTTTTTAAATTTATATTTCACTTTTTAATTAAACATCAGCACTGAATATGTAAACTGAGGAGTTCCTATGAGATATAATTGTGACACTGCACCTCTTCAAGTCATTACAGATATTGTCATTTTTGCTTTCAGATATAGATTCACTTACACTCTTTGGGTTGTTGCCCAGAAGAAGCACAATGGACAGACAAGCTAAATTTTTTGCCTTCTTTTAAATTGCCAGCATAGTGAAAGTGTAAACATCTCATCATACCCAGCTTGCACGTATAGACACACACTAAAAACAAGGAGTTACCATCTTTGAACAGTGGTAGTCACCACTCAATATTCCTGTGGGAATATGCTTTAAGAGATGTTGTTAGGGGACAAAAAGGCATGGTAACAGAGACAGAAATTGCCTTACCAGGGCAAGCCTGTGGCTGCAAGCCTGTTGAAAACAATAGTATATATCATAACAAATCTGAAAGAGGTCAACTCTTTAAATTCTCTGATAATCTAGTATTTTTGAACTTGAGTACTGCCTTTTCTATTATGTTTTAACGGGCCCTTCTATATGGGAAATTTGAAATCCCCTGTGTTGTTCTGTTAGCATTACTGGAGAACACAAAGATCTCATTGACTAGTGTTCATAAATATATCCTGTTCCTCTGTCTGTACTATGGACGGTAATATCTCAGTACCTCAAATGGTACTGAGCCAAAGCCACTATTGAGAAAGTCCTCCAGAGAGAAACTCAAAGCTCAAAGCTACCTTGGGTAGTCAGTCTCTGTCCCTTACTTACTGGAAAGAGAGCTCAGGAAGCTTGGCCTTGCTGAAGTGAAGCTTTGTGAATATCCCTCATGATACTCATATTCTTGCAGGACCAATATTCAAAATGCATTTTTTAACTAAACACCTTAAGGCACATATTTCAAGATTCATAACAGTGCTTACATACTCATTTTATGTAACTTGTAATTTTATGGAAGATGTGCTAAAATTTACCCAGGTAATAGAAACTGAACCTATGTTTTTAGATGCAAAGTGAATGCGACCCTTATTAAGAACCTCCAGGATGCTGTTTTTCTTTCTTTAGGTTTGTCACTTGTTCTTTCAAAACAAGGAACATCTCTTGTTCTGATTAAATAAAACTGTTTAATAACAAGGTCACAGATTGGCTGTTGTATTGAATACTTCATTGAACCATGTGCCATCGGTCTCTTATTTGTTAACTTGACATGTACATACCACAAACAGAGTTAAGTGTGTCTAAAATAATTTTGAAGCTTCCTTTGTGTGCTAGTAATGATCTTTCTAATTAAATTGACTTGGGTCTTGACTAGCAGGATAATTAGTTCATCCTTTCAGTTTTTTTCAGATAGAATTTGGTATGTATTTTCAAAATCAGTAAATTTCCTTGCTTCATCAGTGGTGCAGGAGACATGAAGTGCTTACTTACAATGAGGCATATATATTCTGTTACTTGTACAAAAAAATGTACTGTAGAATCTTGAGCTTAGTATCAGTATCTTGACTTCAGATTTTAATTGGATGTTTACTCTTGGGGCATGAGGCTGAAGTGAACAACACCATAGAAACAACACTGGTTCTTGAGCAAAGTTAATTAATCCTTTTCCAGTTTTCCTAAGTCACTTCTGAGTAATTGTTGTGTAAATTGGACCCATTGCTATAGCTGTGTGATAAACAAGGTACCACTCATTATTGTATAACATATGATGTACCATGCACTTGATAATTCTCAAAACTTAATGTGCTAACTGATAAAATCTCTGCATTTATACAAACAAGTAGCAGGATGAGTTGATTATGTAGTTCCAGTCATTGAATTAGATACTAAATTTTGTCACTGAATGTTGATGGTAGTGGTTTTACATTTTCAGTAACTTTTCTCATACTGAATACACGACACAACAAGTTTTTATCAATCTGGAATGCCAATAACTACCTAAAAGATATTTCCCCATCAGCCCTACAGAACAAAAATAAATATGTGCAATCTTAACAGAGAAATAACAGACTGAGGAAATCTTTTGGAAACTGGATAGTTTGTTAGTTTGGTACTAAGCAGAAATCACTTACCTTCATGACTGTGTCATTTCCTCACTAGGAAGTTGAGGTATGACCATCTCAGGTTCAAACAGCAGCTCATCTGTCAATTATTTAATAGAACCTGAGAGAGATTTGGACCACAGCTACTGAAATTTCCCAAGTAATGACTCAGCTGATGAGGAATTCCTTATGTAAGATTGGTGGTCTGTCCTTGGATAATCAGTGGTTCATTTTTTTACAAATCCCTTCTTGATGCTCCTCTGACAAATTCAAAACTCTTAGCTTTTACAGTTTCATTACATTATAGTACAGATGTGTGTGTGAGCTATTCACTTGCTTATCTAGTGACCTTATTTACCCTAATGTAGTTAATGTATGACCTGGAATATGTTGTAGCAGTCCAACTGGAAAACCCAAGCAACAGAAAAAAAACCCCAATTATTTGGTTCCTTATTTCACACTTTAAAATACAGAAGCAACACCTGTAGCACTTTCTTCTTTCACATATTTTAACATTTTCTGCAAGCTTGTTCAACATAATACATTTGATAGCCAAGGCAGGCTGTTAAACTGAGGTTTGCAATGGTAAGATCACTGTTTTGAATTTAATACGGAATTATAGAAAAGTCTACGCAGCAGGGGTCTGTGGGGATCACCTGGTCCCACCTGCTTCTGAAAGGAGGGCCTTAGTTAGGTTATCAAGGGCCCTGTCAAGCCAGGTCTTGAGTATTTCCACTGGGGTGAGATTCCACCACTTTTGGGAAACCTACTCCAATGTTTAAGTGCTCTCAGGATTGTCTTAGTCTCTTCCCAGTGGAAGACTGAAAAAAACACAGAGGAAGGAGAGAGGAAGCTGTGAGTTTTATCTCATTCCCCACCCTTCCCCTACCCACCCCCCTGCCAAAAGAAAAGAAAAGTCCTAGATTATAAAACTCTTAAAAATTAGCTAAAATGCATTCCAGAGGAAGCAGGTTGTTTTAATATTTCATTTGACTCTGATTAAAATTGCAGCCAAGAACTGGAGCTTGTGTGTTGGTTTAGTCCTTTATGTCAGCAATGACAAGTTCAATCATATTTTCTGTCATCTTTTAATTGTTAGTAATTCATCAAAGAAAAATCACTACTCTGAACTTTGAACAGCAGTTCTTCAGGGAATTTGCTGAGATGTTCCCAATTTCAAACAGTATTGAATACCTCCTGTTGAAAAAGTAATTATCAGATCTTTTTCCTTTGTATTTACAGGGCAGACAAAGATACTAATCAATTTTGAAAAACGTAGGTCATAAAAGCTATTATTTTTACGCTTCACATTATTCAAACACAATTTCTTGTTTCTAAGCATATAATACAAATACAGCTTTTATTTGAAAAATTAAAGTAGTTTTTATACAGAATCATAGAATCATAGAATCGTTTGGGTTGGAAGGGACCTTTAAAGGCCATCTAGTCCAACCCCCCTGCCATGAGCAGGGACAACCTCACTAGATCAGGTTGCTCAGAGCCCCGTCCAGCTTGACCTTGAATGCTTCCAGGGATGGGGCTTCTACTACCTCTCTGGGCAACCTGTGCCAGTGTTTCACCACCCGCATTGTGAAAAACTTCTTTCTGATTTCCAGCCTATATCTCCCCTCCTTTAGTTTAAAACCATTACCCCTTGTCCTGTCACAACAGGCCCTGCTAAAGAGGTTCTCCCCATTTTTCCTATAGGCCCCCTTCAAGTACTGAAAGGCTGCAATAAGGTCTCCCCGGAGCCTTCTCTTCTCCAGGCTGAACAGGCCCAACTCCCTCAGCCTGTCTTCGTAGGAGAGGTGCTCCATTCCTCTGATCATCCTTGTGGCCCTCCTCTGGACCCGCTCCAGCAGGTCCATGTCCTTCTTATGTTGAGGGGCCCAGAGCTGGATGCAGGACTCCAGGTGGGGTCTCACCAGGGCAGAGTAGAGGGGTAGAATCACCTCCCTCGACCTGCTGGCCACGCTGCTTTTGATGCAGCCCAGGATACGGTTGGCTTTCTGGGCTGCCAGTGCACATTGTTGGCTCATGTCCAGCCTAAGCAACAAAGATCAAGTCTAACTTAATATGTAATTTTTTACTGATGAAAGTCTAATTCTGTGTTTTTTTCTGGAAAGAACTATTGTCTTAAGATTCAGTCTTTTAAACGTTTAACATGCAGAGTGAGTAGGACACCAATAAAGCAACTAATATTAAAGCTGATTTGACCAGAACTTTGCAGTCTGGCCTATATCGTATGTAAGATTTTCAATTTGTAAATTATATTTTTAGAGTGAAAATCCATTTATTTCTTCCACATGTTAATCTTCGTAGTTATTTCTTTACCAAATGAAGCAATACCAATACATTTTTTGTTGTTTTTAAACTTCATTTTATAAAAGAAAAATAAATTTTTAGAGTTGGAAGAAAAATACTACTAATGCAGCTAGTATTCAGTAACTCATTTGGAAGAGTTTCATTCTTAAGCACTTTGGTGTTAGAAACCGCATGCTTTTACAAGGTATTCCCAAGTGGCGTATCAGCCATAGCTCAAGTATTTGTAAAATAGGCTTTATGCTTAGAACAAGTTAACATTGCTTTTGAAAGATATTTTATTTTTTAATAGAAAGTTGCTTGTTAAGAAGCAGTGGTTGTATAACTTACCAGTGTTCCTATTCAATTATTTATTTACTGCACTAAACTGTAACAAACGTTTATTAATGAAAGCATTGGTTCATTTTATAAGCTTCTCTGTAAATAATAGTCACGTGTAGAAGCCCTTGATCTAAAGGTTTATTTATACTGTTCTAGCTTACTGCTTCATAAGCCCTCTCTCCATAATGTTTTCTGAGGATTCTTCTTGAGAAGCTGCTTTTATTACAGTTCAGATCCCTGCTATGCTCCGACATTTTGACATAAGATTTGACATAGAGATTTTTCACAGGATAACTGAACAAAGCCTGACTAATCAAGTCCAATTTATGATGCTGCTTCTAAAACAAAATATATACAACTCTGGAAGCTTGTTCTGACCTCCTAATCTCCAGCTAAATTCTTTAGCATTAATGTTAAAATTTTCCAGAAACTCTACATGTCCTTTTTAAAGCTTGTTGATCCCTTGTCTTCATAGGGTGGTCTTAGAAGATTTTGTGTAATGAAATGGCTCACTACCACAACTTTTCAGCTAATTTTTCATACTTTAGCATCATAGCACTATGCTGGTCTTCTTTGGCCCACTTCTGTTGTACTCCTGTATTCAAACAAGTACAACATATTCTAATGCACTCTCCACAGCACCACTGGTGTACCTTATTGTCTTGCTTTCTCAAATAAAACCTACTGAGAACAGCCTAGTCATCAGTGTTTTCTCCCTGCGGCTATTTTTAGTTTGGATTTATGTATTGTTGAAGAACGGCTGAAGTATAAAATGAATTATAGCTATTTGAGGGCAAGAGAAGAAAGTTTCTGTCAATTTATTAGAAGAAAAAGAAGAATGCAGGGAAGTGTGAGTTCATTCCTTAGCAGGGAATGTGAGCAAATAATGGATAGTTCAGAGAAAACTGAAATATTTAGTGTCTTTTACAAGAATTGGTTGGCTTTGAAGTCCTGCCTGCGCATAATTTTTTAAGTTTAGGCTGTGTCTTGGGTTGTTTTCCTGAATGGAGAAGTAAGCTTAGGGGCAGGCTCAGCGACAAACTCCAATAGCTTCAGTAGTCAATCAGAAGACAGCAGGTGAGGCCAGTGGGCAGTGGGACCTTGGGATCTGCAGCTGCAGTGTGTGAGCAGGCCAAAATAAGTGTGCAGTTAATACAAGTACTGGATATTTTGCACTGGATAGGCTCGTTATCAGGGAAGGAAAGGCAAGATAAGAGAGGTTTGGCAGTAGTAACCATTGGGTGAGACTGGCTGTTGGGCTCTGACTTGATTTGGGGAGTTACTCTAAAGGCAAATTCGGACCAAGAGGTTGGAAGGATTGGTGAGCTCAGGTTAAAGCTTAGACAGTTTTCCTGTGGTGAGGTCTGTGCTACAGAGGCCAGGTGTTATGAACGTGAGAGTCACTTGGTTGAGATGTACTCAGTTGTGTCTCTGCCTTAACTGCAGCTAGGCATTCTGTTGGTTTGTTGACACTGCATGAAAACCTTGCCTACCTGTCATTTTTAACTTGTGATGTAGGATAGTGCTAAAATAATCTAGATACTCATTCAATATGTTCTCATGTGGTACATAAAAGGAAAGATTAGTGCAATTCGAATTTCTATCAGAAGGAAAAGAAAGGCCTGCTTACGATATTTTCTCTGCCATTTTATACCTTGCTATATTACTCGCCTCTTGTCTGCCTCACATTTTTCTGTTGAATTCTCTCATCCTTCCTCCAGTCTTTCCTAAACCTTGTGCTACAGCAACATGAGTAGTTTAAAAAAAAAAACCAAACCAACAAACACTGGGGTGCTTCTACATGTTCTATGATTTTTCCATCATAGTACACTGATTGTGGAAGTCTTACAAATGTGAAGTGATGGAGGCCAAAGCACTGATACCTCTTCAGAAGCAGCATGATGTTCTATACCATGTGACATCTTCCAGATTATAACAGTGTACACTGTTCAGAGGTTTTCAGAGCCGTATGTGTGTAGGCTGCCACAGAGCCATAGAAAATGAGGCTTGAAATTCATCTCTGGTTGGAAGTATCCTGATGTATCTGGATCTGTCGCATTCTTAAAAATTCTCTTCCTGGAGATTTCACCTTATTCCTAGACAATCTATTGCAATGTCTTATTTTCTCACCAGTGGAAAACTTACGTTAACATATAAACTGAATATTTCTTACTGCAACTCAAGACTACCTTGCCATTGATCAAAAGCAGAGAGTATATCCTGTTCCTGTTTGCAGGGCTTGGAGTAGATGAGTGTTTAAGTCACCTCTTCCCAAAAGCTCCAGTTTCAGTCCTTGCAGATCATGATTTCTAGACTTTCAATCAGTCTTCCTGCTTTTCTCTCATCTCTGGAGCAATTGGTCCACAACTTTCTTCAAGTGCAGGGCTCCAAATTTGCTATGATACTCTTTATCAGCATCACTGAATAAAAAGAAAGAATTAGTTCACAGTTCTTGAAAGCTGTAGTTGTTCAGGTTATACAATCTTACATGATGATTGCCTGTTTTACAACAACATCCTAGTATTCATTCATCTTCAGTTTATTACAAATTACAGTTTACAGATTTTTTTTTTTCTTAAGTTATTCCCTACTCTGTATTTGCTCTGTTGATTATTCTATAGTGGATACAAGACTAATCATGGGAGCTATGTAGATTTGACTATTCCTAAACGGAGGAATTTTCACTGGTCTTCATTGAATTTCATTGTATCTTTTAATCATTTCTATAACTTCTTGCTATCATTCTGAATTCTAATTCAGCCATCCAAACTGCTTTTTGATTTAAAGAGCACACATTTTAATCCATCATCCAGGTCGGTCTGAGGCTTTGTTACTGTTGTAATTGAGTTAGCCATCTGGTCATAGGTGATGCCTTTAGTGAAGTCTGAAGTAAAAAGGGCATTTAATTCTGGTCTTTCAGCATCACGTGTTGACAGATTTCCTTAGCTATTGAATGATCTAGCAATCCTTTCCCAGGTGTTTCTGTAACTGCTGGGCATACTTACAACATAATTTGTTTTGTTCTTTGTTCCTTGCTAGTTTTGTTTCACTTTGTGCCCAGTCCTTTCTGATTTTGCCCCTAAATTGTTAGTGTATTATGCATACTCATTTGACACAGTATCCACTTCTATTTAATACTTCTGAGCTCGAAATCATTGAAGAGTTACGCTTTCTCCACAATGGCATTTTCTTGCTATTCTTCCTCATTCTGATAAATTGTACTTGTTTAACCAGTAGTTTTGTTTCCCTAATGACTGGAAAGAAAGAAGGAAAAAGAGAAAGAAAGGACACCAGTTAGTTCAAGACTTGGAATACTTCGACTATAACCAGTTCATAGTGACTTTCATTTGACCTCTTATTTCATAATCACTTTCATTAAGTTATCTTCAACTTTACATTCTCAGCCCTCTAGTTAAAATGTGTGCTAAAAAGTCTCAGTTCTACTTGCCTCCTTTGTCAAAAATAGCCACAAGCACATTACAAAACATTTGGGAATTGTCTGTTCTCTTCTGCAGTTGACTGAAGTCTCAGGTCTCATAATTCAGATCATCCTTATCATAAAAAGCCTTATTTTTGATGTTGCTCTCTAGCAAATTCTTGCCATGAACATGCAAAGTCCTTACCCAGTCTGATTCTGTACTTCAGAAGGTTTTAACTGAATAGTCCTCATTATAGCTAGTGTGACTTTTTTTTTTCCCCCAGTAACATTAAATATTTTTAAAATTTGGAAATTACTTACTATCTTATAAGCTCAAAACGTTTTATTCAGGAAGAAAAATCATGTATGTCCACAGTTACTGCCATAGCTTTTTATAGGTTTCTAAACCCATTCGAGATGCAGCATAAGATAGTGGCATAGCTTACTACATACATATTTGTAATGTTCCGTATAACCAGTGAAAAATCAGTAATTAATAGCCTATCTTAGTATGACGATTAACCTTAAGTAACTAAGAATGTGGCATCTTACTCAAGTTAGCAGAGAGTTGTTGACGAGGCTGGTCTCGCTAATGGAATCTATATTGAATACTAATTAAATAACCATGTGAGATGGCCCTAATATTGTGAAAATACAGCTAGGAAGCTCCTTTTGATTCCAGCTTTAGTTAAGTGTGATCATTTTACATTTCCATAAGAAAGGCATTATTCATCTTTAACATAGTTTGTGTGTCAATGCATTTTCTTTTTCATGTAGGAGTAAATATAATAATTATCTCCTAAATAATAAAAGAAGTCTTTTTTCAGTTAAGACATTGTAGATAAATTTTTTTTGCTACAGATGATTTCATAGTAAAGTTTCTACTGGCATTTCTCAGCCTGACATAGTGCACTTTTGTCAGTTTTATCATAGTGGCAAAACTTAAATTCTTATAATACATAATCTGTATTTAATTGCTTTGAGAATAAACTTCATCAGGTCTTTATGAAACAATGTCCTGGAGTAAAATGCTATTTGGGTTTTAAATTTAAAATACATATATAGAAGAATATTCCACCTGAATCTTATAATAAAACTTTTTTTTAATGTCCTTAGTTACAGGAATATCTTGTCATATCTATCCAGATACCAAACAGTTCTTAAGTGGAAATTGTTAATTATTGAAGGGTTTCTGCCATTACATAATACAAGATTGAAATAAGTGGGTATCATTCTACTTGAATTTAGAGGCTCTTTACGTTATGAAAAGGGTATCCTCAGGATGTTTTATGTATTACAAAGCACAGAATTAAATTATAAATTAAATAAAACCATTATATGTGCCTTAGTCACACAGTAAAACTGATCTGTCCAACAAACCAGTCAATATGGCTGAACACTGGTACAGTAAGTGTTTTTTAACTAAGTTATACATATGTTTCAAACAGTAACTCAGTTACAGCATAATATTTTTCTGTGCTGTTATTTAAGATAATGCAAGTTCCATCTTGTTAAGCTTTGTGAAATTAGAAATTAGAGATTACAGAGACTGGATTTTAAAAATTCATTTAATGTAAAATTTGGACTGTTTTACAGTTTTAAAACACTGCAAAGGGCTAAAAATGCATCTATGTATATAAACACTGTATGTTCTTATGTGTATATATACAAGCAGAAATTTAAAACAGTGGCCAGTGGACTGCCAGTGGTTCAACATCCTTCTGCTACCTGCTTTCCGAAGTAACTTTTTGTCTGTTGCTGACAGCGTCCCTCTCAGCAAAACTGCTTCCCAGGTAGGCAGCTTGTGATCCCAGGAGGATCACTAGTAAGGCAGGAGGGGACGTTCCAGAGCTGTAGAGCAGTGTTGCAGCCTACGTGAGCAAGGCTCCTTCTGCCGCAGGGTGCAGAACAGGGCTCCCTCCTGCATCGACGCCTGCAGCAGTCATGGTGCAGCAACCCGGGACCTCCAGAGGGGAGAGGTGGTTTTGGCACAGCGAGGGGACACCGTGCCACAGGCTGGCTGTCCCCAGCTCCCTGGAGCTGCAGTGGCAGCTGAGGCGCTGGAGTCACCGTCACACTGTGCTGCCATGCTCATGGTGAGGACGCCAGACAGAGGCTAATGGGAACGAACTGGTACACTTGTGCCAGTTCACATTTCCACACTATGGCCAAGGATGGTTTTATCTGGAGATGTAAATGTGGCATCCCTGTCTTTTTCTTTCCAGAAACATTTTTGCTTACTTTCAAAGCAAATACAGTATTTTCATACTGTTATTTTATACTGCCTCTAAGTTTATTATTAGCCTTAAAGATCATGCAAAGGTCAGGTATTTGATGTGGGGAGCATAAAATTTGAAGGGTGAATCTGATAGAAAGGTTAGGATAGAATGTACAGAAGGACAGCAGGGCACCGGAGGAATTTTTGTTTATTCATATGTCATGATGATTCAAATAGCTTCAATGTACTAAATGATGTATTCTAGTGTAACTATTTGTATGTGTTTGTGAGGAGGCAAAACAACCCTGGGAACTAAGCAAAGCATATCTCAATTAGGCTGTAAGAATTTGTATTGAGCTTGTAATGGAGAACATAATGTTCAGTGATGCTGTTAGTGAAGGAACAGAGGCATCCCAAGGTGCTGTCAGCATAGGCAGGGAGGCTGGCACAACATGATCCTGCTAGTCACAGGTGTACCAGCCTCCTCCTCCCCAGGGCTTCAGAGACATGCTTCCAGTCTCCCTGCCCTCCTTTCCTCCACTTCGTAATGAGTTTCCCCTAATAGCTCCTGCCTTGTGTGAGGGAACCGCCCTGGGTCAGTGTCATGCCTGCCTTGTGCTAAGGCAGTCTTTAGAGTTTCTGTGGAACAGTGCTACAGGGAGCAGTCTTCCTTTTAGCCCTCTTTAAAGCTTCAAGGGCTGATGCCTCGCCTTGAAGGGAATCCGCACAGGGGCTCTTACTGGGTTGTGATGTTTGTACAACAGAACTAACAAGAAACAGGAAAAAAAAAAAATTAAAAAATTATTTAAATTATAGTAAACAGGGTGATAGAGGGCAGAATCACTGTGTTTATTATTATTGTGTGCCATAGGTGCACAGTAATAAACAGAATATACTTATGGAAGTCTTAATGTGACATTAACTGTGTAGTTTCATTTATTTTGTACTGTAGCATAATTCTGTATTCAGGAACCCCTTCAGAGATATTGCCTTCAAATCTTTAAATTTTTACACACTCTGAGGTTAAAAATAAAAATAAAAATAGTTTATTTCTATAGTTATTAAATTTATAATGCTTCAGGTATCCCTGGAACTTCATATACCACTGCCTCATAAGTATATAGCACTGATATATAGCAATAAAAAAGGAAAAATAGAGTAATACCATTTTCTCCAGTTGAAGGCAATGTTACCATTAAGAGAATCTGCCCCAAAGGTTGTACACGTTTCTCAGATATGCTACATGAGTTACAGATACATTTTGTGTTGAACATGTTTCTGTAGAACAGTAAAATATTGATTTTGCCTCTGGCTTCCTTGGGATTGACTTTTCATCTCCAGAGTTAATGTTAAAAATAATATTGGTTAAAGGCCACCTCATGGCCTCTTCTTTTAATTGTACATCTGGGTACGCCAACTTACACTTTTAATGTCTAAGTTGCGGTATGGTTACCTCTGTCTAAAATATTAACCAGATAAGTCACTTCTAACCCTACACTAGCAACACAATGGTCTGTCTCCTTTGATGAAATACAAAATTAAAACCATTACTCAAGACAGAGCTGTAATAACAGCATGTATCATTTGACATAAAGTGCTCAAACTTTGTAACGTGCAGAAGTAATATCCCTCTTTGGTCTTCGTTTAACAATTCTGTGCTTTCACAGGCTTTACAAGAGAACATTTTAGACACTGGAAGTGCCTGGAAATCAAATCTTTATTAAATATTTATGGGGGAGGACACCTAATGACTTCTAGGGGACCCTGCAAAGAGATTCAGTATCCATAGAGTGCACTTATCATTGTTTGTTGTTATTGTTGTTGTTGTTATCAATTATTTAAGTGCTGGCAATTTGCTCAAAGCTGTACAAGACGCAAAAAAATATTATTCTAGCCTTTAAAAACTTTGTCTCAATCAAACCAATGTGTACAGAACACTAACTCGCTACGGTGCAGACATTTCTGAAAAGCAAGGCTGGTTACTGAGGAGAGCACCTTTTCCCATTGCCTCACACGGCCTCGTCGTTCCCTCCGCCGTCCTCACTCACCTGCCTTGCAAGAGCAGAAGCAG
The DNA here is from genome assembly GCA_009819775.1 of Phoenicopterus ruber ruber. Classification (NCBI taxonomy): domain Eukaryota; kingdom Metazoa; phylum Chordata; class Aves; order Phoenicopteriformes; family Phoenicopteridae; genus Phoenicopterus; species Phoenicopterus ruber. The sequence goes on along the minus strand of CM020246.1, from coordinate 61,762,062 downwards.
CTGCAGGAGGCCGATGCATTCTGTTGGAGAGGGAGTAAACGCAGGCCACTGTTTGGTTCCTCACAGCTACGGTAGCTGAAGGGACAGCTCTTTCGCTTTTTTCATTTCCCTGGGACATCTTACTGGGAGGAGATGGGAAGGGGCACTGGTACCATCTCCTGAAAGAGGAGCCTGTGTATCCAAAGGCTTTGTGGACCTAAGATGGGTCAGGACAAAAGAAAATGGGGCCAGAGTTCTTTGTGGACTGGGCACTTTTAGACTCCCTTTTCTACCAGAATAGCAAGGTTCAGTTGTTTCTGTTTAGGAGTTGATACATTTAGTATGCTGTGCATACATTGGCAGGTTGGGGCCGGAGGGGGGTGAAAACGGAAAAGATTGGCTGCTTGGCATACTGGTACGGAGTTGTCATTGCATACATACAGGGAGGTACAGGAGAGACTGATGAAAGCTGAAGGAAAGAAATACAAAAAACGCATCGTAGCCAATGCTGCATGTGAAAAAAGGGATTTTATTTTTAAGAGCTGTTCAACACCTCGGCTAAGTAAATCCTTAAATCCTTTAAAGATTTTTAAAAGATAAAGCAGACTAAAATTATGAGGAGGCCTGTTTTGAAGGACAATACAATTTGACAGAAGATGGCATGTTGTAGCACATGTGTTTCAAAATAGTTAGGTGGGAGTGATACCAAACAAGCAACTAGGCATTTTAGCAGCTTGTGTGGATGGAGCAGACAGGGAGGAGACAACACTGAATTGAAACCTCTGACCTTAAATAATGAGGAAATGGTGCAGACTAAAGTATTATCGTCTCTCTTGAATAATATTTCTGTAGATTCAGGCTTCTGTTTTGCAAAACAAACTAACAGAGGAGAAAGAAAAAGAGTGCAGAAGGAAGTCTGAGAGTCATCGGCATGTGAATGAATTTAGACAAGACGAGGGGATAAAATGACAAAGAATTAGAAATGGGAACCACCAGTAGAATAAAATTAGAAGAAGGAGAAGGCATCAAAAGATATGATCACTGAAATCCCAATGCCAAGGAGTGTTCAAAACCTTTGGAGAAAAAAATGACTGAGAACAGAGTGACCTGAAGGATTTTCTAGGACAGGGAAACAGGAGCCTGGGAGAGCACTTCATTTGAACTAAGCTGGAAACAAAGCATGCTAAATTGGATTGCAAGCAATTCAAATGAGAAGCAGTAGCAGATAAAGAGGTGGACATGTGTGTATTAGTTCTTGCACGTAGCTCCTTCAAGCTGTGTTCATTATAAGTTATGATGAACTCAAACCATTGTGTATATTAGGTCTTTTATGTTAATTAGGAATTGATTATGGTTTACTAGCACAGTGCTGATTTGTGGCTCAGCTACACTGGTATAACGGATCTATGTGTGGTTTAATGTATATCTGTCAGTTGGCAAAAGAAAGACCTTAATTTAACTAAATCAATAAAACATTTGCAGTGTGGTGCACAGTTATTTCTGGTTCTGACCATTATCTGATTTTTCAAATATTATTTAAAAGTAGAAAGCTTTAACTTTCTAGCACCAATGGATTCCTGTTTCAGTTTGTTACCCATTTCCAGATACTTTAATGTTGGAGAATGTTTACTTCCTTAAAAACAATTACACTGATTTTTAATATTCCTTTAGTTTGTAAAGGAGAACAACATCCACAGATTTGAACTGTCTTTCATGAATTTAAACAATGTAAGAGTTTTCAGATGTTAAATGCATTTTAAAAAACAGCTCCTGAAACCACACACATAAAGAATGATCCCTTCTAAAATTAAATATTGAAAATCTTAGTTTATTGTAGTTTTCCACTGCAAATAAAACAGGAGCATCAAAAACTTACATACAATCTTTTGCCTCAAAGTTAGAATGATGTAATATGTCATACTAGTTACCTGATACAAATCTGTACTGTTACGTGCATGGAGTAGCCTTTGGAATATGGTGAGGAAACCTGTGGGAAAAAACACAGAGGAAATGGTGATAATTTTAGTTTGAAGATCACCATGATGACTAATGGAAGATGAGATGCTGCTCATTGTGCTACCTGTAGTTTATCTGGACTTGAATCTGTTGCACTTTGGTAAAGTTTACAGAACTGCTTTTGCTCTCAAGTGTCATTTTGCATAATAAGGAAAGGAAGGCAGAAAGCAGTTACCCAATCTTGAGAGATGGAATTAGAAGTCTTTATGAAAATTATAGGATCATAAAAATGTAAATCTGGAAGACTAATAATTTATTTTAAATTCATTCTCTGTTCTGACGCAATTATCAAGCGTACTAGGAATATTCATCACAAAACTATGTATAATCTCTTATACAACGCTACTTCCTAGGAAACCTGTTTTAGTATTTAACTATTCTGACAGTAAGATGGGGGAACATAAGCAAAACAGTCTTTGCTACAAGTGATTTCTTTTTCTTCCAAAGATCATGGGAACAACAGATGAGTGTCTTTTTTAATAGCTACATTTGACGTATTGGAAATCTGTTGTTCTATGTCTCCATCTTAGCCTTTGTATCAGACCACCTAAACCCAGTACCTTCAACCTGTCATTTAATTGCTAAAAATCTGTCTAGAGCTGATTTTGTCAATTTTTGGAAATGGCTGTCCTGAGCTGGAAAAAGAAGGCAGTGTGAAACAACTCAACTGTAGAAATCACCTTTTGTGCCTCACACATCTTAGTTCTATTAATACAATGCTGAATGAGACTCATTTGCATCATGCTGTTGACTCTTGAGTAGTTCATAATAAGTTGAAATATTCTACCCATCTTTGTTCTGCTTGCTTTTATCTTTACCAAAGTGGGAACAACAAATCCCTGTCTGTTCTTTTTCTCTGCTTTAGTCTTCAGAGGGGTCTAAATTTATGTATATTTAGAAAGAAAACAGATGTTGAAATCACAGTTTGGTTTTATATTATAGTATCATGAGTAATGAATTGTTTTTAATTACTCAAGGCTTGCCAGTGAACTCCTGGGTACTTCTGGGCATGATCTGAGTTACAGGAAAAATGGGAAAATAATGTTTATATTTTTTTGTCATGTGTAAAATACAAAGTTTAACTCCATAACAAAAAGGGGGAAGGATGTGATTAATAGAAGTTTTGTTGTCAGTTGTTTGTGAAAGGGATGTGTAAGAGTAATTTTTGGAAAATTAATTTAGTGGAGCATGACAATTGTCTAAGTAGTTTGTAATCAGAAATCTTGAATCATGTAGTTGTTAATAGTATATTAAATCTATTAAATATATATTGCTACTACAGGGGTCAACCTTCCCTTTTCCATTTTCCTACCACACAGAGTGTCTCCCTCCCTCACTTCTCTTTCTCATTTCTCTGCCCTCTCTTCCCCCCCTCCCCCTTTTCCCCTTTCTCTGTCTCTCCCTCTCTCTCCCCCCCTGCCCCACCACACTTCTCTCTGCACTTCCCTTTCTCCCCCCCCCCCCCCCGTTTTTCCCGTTACTGCACACTCAGCAGTACAGCAGCAACTTTCAGACCCTCGGTTGTAAGAAAGTGCAGAAGGAAACTGTCGGAAATTCTGGTGGTCTTTTAGTATTTGCAATAAGAAATGCAAATAGGTCTCCTTACAAATAAATTACCAGGAAAAACAAACCCAAGTGAAAAACTACTTTTGCTTTTAAGTTACTGAATTTAAATAAAATTAAAAGGTTGAGGTCAGAGCTGGGTTAAGATGGGAAAACCGAAAAAAACAATTTGATGGCCCAGCTCTGATAAGAACTGAGAGTTCTACTGAGGCAAAGTCATCATGCACAAGATCATCTGCAGAACAGGCAACAAGGTACACTTTCTCATCAGATAGCACCGGTTCAGGCTTATCAAAATCAAATTAGCAAGCAGGAAGCCAGGATTCAAACACTGTTGGTTGATTTGTACTTTTACTTCTTCACCTGATGTTTCTCTTTGGGTACTAGTCATCAAAGTATGACAATTTGTAACTAAATGGTTGAGAAGTCTATATTTATGTGACACAGTGCAGTGCTCCAAGTAAGCTAGCTCACATCCTACATAAATGCAGCCCTCCGCTGTGGCTGATATGTCGTACTGAGGAGCCTTATCTGCATCTGCACAACACTGCGCTGTGCTATGTAGACGATACCTAAATTTTTTTTTCTTTTTTTTTCTCTATGTAGACTTCTCTGAAGTAGTCACAGAACTCAATATATGTTTAATTGGATTCTTATTGTTTACATTTTATTAGGAAACAGCTTAAAGCATGACAGTTTTTTTCTTTTCTGGCAGTGTGTGGGAAGCTACATTTGGATTAATGCTGGATTTGATTGAAGTGCACAAACCAACATTTTCTGATCATTTTTAATGTAGTTAATAGTTTATAGTAATTTTTGCTCAATTTACATCATGTATTCACAGTTAATTTTAAATAGCTTTATTTCTGATGCAAAGATGCACATAATTACATTTTAAGTAAATCAGACAAAATAATTTGAGATGTGTGTTTACATGTGATGGTATATCTGTACATCTCTCTAAATATATTTTAACATTTAAATAAAATCTCCTTCTCTTCCCCAGTCTGAAAAATACAATCCATAGAAGTGTTCAGCCCAAAAACCGAAAATCATGTAATATCAAGTTCCATGGTGCCTTGAGATTGGTTTCCCTGAACAGAACCACTAAATATGAACTTAGAGTTATTTAGATTTCTTAGAAAAGGTGTTTTCTGCAAATAGGGAGGGAACAAAACTGCCTGTTAAACAAAATTTGAACCAATTGGCTCTTGCATTATTTTTTACCATTAGAAGTACTGTATTCTGTAGAGTGCTCATGGTGCATGAAAGAGATGCACACAAGAGAAAGAACCATCTTTCAAATAGATGCGAAACCTGAGACGGTTTATGGTTAACTTTTTAATGATGGAATTTACAAAGTTAGTTATTTAATTGATCTGTGATCCTTAACAAGTTTTGAGGACACATGTGGTTCCTCGTTGGAGAAGATTACACTAAGAAATACCAAGTTCTTTCAGTACGTTCTTGAGACATGTCAGATTTACTTCTTGTATTAAAAATTTTTCTATACTATTGATGCTTCATGTACTATCACTTGATATTGACACCCTGGCAGGTTATTGCCTTCTGTACTGTTTCTGTTTTTCTGATTTGCAGCATTGGAAGGGCTGTAGTGAGGCAATTCTTGCTGTCTATTGCTGCCCATAAATGTTTTTGATGTACATCAGTTTAGACACTGAAATAGGTATGGAAGGGGTACTGTGTCATTATTGTTGTAGGTGATCTCTTCTAGGATTGCTACAAGTCAGGTAAATTGCTGAAATTAGCAGGTGTGTCTGTTTTCTTTCTGTACTGTTGACTGGAGGTTGTTGATTCATCTGCAAATCACGTCTGTGGAAGGACAGGGAACTACTTGGATGTGGTTTTATCTCTTTCAGTCTTATTTTGGAGATTAATGGGAAAGTGCTCACGGTCCCTAAAAAAGTTCTTGTGCATGATTCTGTCTTGTGATGCATGTTTTTCAATATTAAGCATTTCATGAATAAATAAACAGACATGGACTGTGGTGATTTCAGTATGAATGATTTTACTGTGAGTTGAATGAAATGCAAGCACAAAAGACAATTAACCACAGAGATTTAGTCCAGGCAAAAGTGAAGCTGAATATAGAAGCAAGCACAAGGCAAAGCAACACTTCAGGTATGTGTCTTCCATCATTGATCAGTTCAAACTAATTTACTTAGGAAATCAGTAGGTGCCAAGCTGGTAACTGAAAAGACTGTAATCTTTCCACTATTCACTAGTCTGTAACACTAGACAAATGATATAGTATTTTATTTTAAAATAAGGGGTTTTTTTTATTTACACAGTATTTATAAAGCTGTGAGCAATGAAAATAGAAAAGCTTCTTAATTTTCCCATATGCATTTGTTCACTTGTTTGTCTGGAGTGTCAGGGGCAGTACCTTTGTGGTGCTGAGTACAGCTGTCCTTTCTGTGCTTACTTTATCTTGGAGAAATCTGGGTTTTTTGAAACAAAGATAAAGTGTTATGAATACTGATGTTTTAAAAAACAATTGCAAATGTTTATTTGCATGTTTATTCTTGACATTTTCTTCATGCCTGGTGTTTTGGTAGCTGGTATTTTTTATTAAGTTGTCATCTTTTTTTTGTAGTTATTTCATGGTTTAATTTTTTTTTCCCTTCAAATTAAGTGTTTTAAAATATTATTGATGCAGGAGTTAAATGATATGAATAAAAATTGTATGAATGAAAAAGGGTTTCAAATAGTAATGGTAATAAATCAGTTCAATTAGCATTAAAGAATCAAACAGCTGTAGTATCTAGGTCTTATCCAGTAGCTTTATTATTCTGAAAATAATTAAACCATCCTACATTGTAAGGATTGCTTATAATGTCTGCCATTAAATATCCCAAAGAAAAACTGCCAGCCCCTACTCAATGAGATGATTTTAGAACGAACATCTGTTAGAACAGTTTTATAATTTAATGCCTACTCTCAAAGTTATAATCATATTTTCATATATATCAGTGCATCACATATATCACATACATCAAAAATATAGTTACATTTTTAAAGTAACTTTCACTGTTACCTGGAAGTGCTAATCTCATAAGTTTCTCTAGGTTCATTCTAATTTACACTTTTTTCTGTAATATAGTCATATTTTTCTATCATTTATATTTTGTCCTTCTTTCAAGGTACATTTACAATCATGACAATATAAGAAAGGATGCAGCAAGTAGTTATTTTTTCATCTTTTGTCCATTCTTTTGTGTCCCCACCTTAAAGTTTTAATTGGCCCAATAAGCAAATTATTGGCCTTTCTAAATGTGAGCATAAATAACACTTTGATTCTGCCATCTAGTTTTGTGGACTTTCAGTGATTAAAAAAAGCATTTTTATATTAACTAATTGCTTGATAATCAAGTCATTATTATCAATTTACTCAAAATATTCAATTGAGGAAATTAGGATGAATATATGAATATTTTTCTAGTTTTCAGGCAATTCAGGAGGTTCAACAAATGACCTAATTTAGTCTTTTGTCACAAAGTAAAAATGGTTGTTTTAAGAGCAGCAGCTACTTTATTCACCAAAAAGAGACAGTCTTTTGTATTATACAGTGTTTGTTTTGTTATTTGTTTTTTTTTTTTCTTTTAACACTTTTGTATTGATGAGCAGAGTATCTCTCTCAGGTGATCACTTGGACCACAAGAGTCATGTAACCATTTTTATTGAATTGTATACTTGCTGCTTCTTTTATTGCCATTGCATTATCTGTAAATTATTAAGAACCTTTTAAGATTTGAGTACAGTTTTGTCATCTTCCAATATGGGATAAAACCTTATCATAGACACTGATCGCTGGAAATTGCTTTGTTTTAGTATATCTCATTTTCTTCCCCACATGATCTGTAGCTATTTTTGTGGCCTTTCCCCCAGTAACTCACGCCAATATTCAAAGGGACAGTTTCTGAATGCTATTGCTAGCCCAGCAGTGTATGAAAGACATACCTGAAGTGTAGGATTGCAGGTTTTCTGCTATTGTGCCAGAAATTTGTAATGATGTGTTGCAAGGCAGGAGTCTAAATAACTTTTTATTTTCCGAGAATGGAGAACTGAACTATATAAAAAAAATTCATTTTGATGTCTATCGTACAAACATAGAATCTCAGTGTAGATTACCATATGTGCTTGAACTTCCAGTGGTGCTGTTGGGTTTTATAAACTCATCAGTTTACAAGAGCATCTATATTGGCATTATTTCTTAGATTCTCCAGTTTAATCACACTTCAGTATTATTTTCTTGTAATGCGTTCTGTAATGACTTAATAATTATTCATAGCTGTTTTTTAATTGACTAGCAACTAAAAAAACCAGTATGTTATGTAAATTAAATTATTTTTCTTATGTTGAATATATAAACTAGTGTTAGCCTGTATAATCAGTATTAACCAGTACCATCTTTATGGCATGATTAGCCCTTTGTAATCTGTCCTCTGTTTGGTGCAGGAAATAATAGCCATGGAAATGGGGATGTGTCACATTTAAACCTGGTTGCCCTTCCTCTTTGTGCTTTTTATGGTTACATTTTTAACAGCCAAGAAAGCTGAACAGAACGGCTATTTATTTCAGAATTTTGTTCCCCAGTTGCAGTGTTCCCCACTATGCAGCTATTTGGTGATGCTGATGATAAAGCTTATTGAGATACAAATGAGAAAGGGCAACATTTCTCAGGTCACAGAAATTAGTGAAAGCACATGCGTGTTTCAGGTTTATTTTAAATGTGTCCATGTGTAATATGTTCTAGTGGAAATTATTTCTGCTTTGATTTATGAAGCAGATACTATATTACAAAATGTCTGTGTGTTCTGAGGGGTTAAATTTACACACTATTAAATGAGCTACAGCAGCTTTCACAGATGCATTAATTTAACAAATGCATTTGTGGTTAACTGCTCCCTTGACAATAAAGGGAATTGAATCACCAAGCCCCAGAGCTATAAACCTCCCCAGATTTAGCCAAATAGCCAATGCTTTGTAACTCTAAGTTTCAGCAGCTCATAGCCTCCGTGTATTGGGACAAAGAGGGACTTGCATTACACACTCACTTTTGGAATAGATACCCACTTATACTGGAGCCATGATGCAGATAGTCATCTCCCAGAGATGCTGGCTTGTCTAAGTGAGGGAATGGCTCTTTTAGTAATATGGTGGCCATCATAGTGTAGCCATAGTATACAATGGAAGGGTCTTTTGGTGACAGTGTTTGGCAGTGGAAGAACTTACTTATGGATGGAGCTGTCAGGCACATCAGGTGGCAGCTAAATACACTGTTCAGGATACCCTTTAGAGAGCCCCTCAGATCAGCCAGGATGTCTAAGGCATCTTAAAGTATTGTTTAGCATGTCAGCTTCACCTGGTAAGGCCTTCTGTGTGTAGTATTTCCAGCAATTCTTGAAATATCAGAGAAGCATTACTGGTTTTGGTTAACACAGTGAATGAAGGGTTACTGGCAGGTTGGGATGTTTTTCTCTTAAGCATTTCTGTGGTAAGTTTGCCATGCTATGCTGAATTACTGTAGAGAAAATTCCTATTTTATCAGCTTTATCTGGCTTTGAGCGCTTTGGGATTCATTTTAAGTAGTAATGGTGTACAAAAAAAGTGGCCAGTTTATGATGTAAAAGTAGAAAATGTATAGCAGGATGTGGCTCATCATTTTTAAATTCCTCTGCATTTTGGTAAATACATTTGGATTGCTGATTTTAAGGGGGTGGGGGGGGAAGCTTTTGAGAGGGGAGAATAGGCTAGCAATGTTTCAGTGGTTAAACCAAGTGAGGTTCTTGCTGGCTGTCACTGTTTATGTTTCAACCTCCTTTTCAAAATATTTCACATCCTAGGCCTCAATATTGTAATATTATGAGTGTTGTCTTTTTTCAAAAGAACAGATTTACAGTTGGCACCTATAGTCTTCAGGGAGCACAAGAAACTTGGGTGCAAATAGTGGAGGTAGCTTTCATATCCAGAGACTTACTTGTATAGCTGGCATTAGAGGGAGTTATTAAAGGGTAAGAACCTGTAGATTGATCGTTTCTCTGCTCCTTTGAAGGTGATGCATTACATGCTCCATTTTGCAGAAAGAATGTTACATCTGGACTGTGAGCATATTGTTCTGATACATTTTTATTCTTGCAGTTTTCTGTAAAGACGATAACACAGTTTTTGATGGCTGATATTTAGGGGCATTTTTTTATTTTGGCTTGGGTAATTGCAGCTGTAATTTGGAGGTGTTCAGAATTTCTTTCTAAATGGCCTTACTAGTCTCCTGACAAGCTTTATTCTTCAAACTTTCAAGGCAAGGTGGTTGACTGAACTGGGCTTTTTGTCTGCATTATTGAGGATTTTCTGTAGGTTGTCCAAGATTCATGAAAGAAGATGACAGTTTTTCTCCTCATGTTAGATCTGAGCATTTGATGGCTTTTGTCTGAAGTATTAATGGATGGTTTAACAGCCTAGGGAGATATTGTGGGCTCCATATTCCTCTATGGAAAGAGCCACTTGTTCTTTAGGTTCCAGCTTGTTAGAGTATAGATAAATAGCTTGCTCATCCCGGTATGAAGCTGGATGAACTGTATATTTGTTTTCATTGGGACAGGGGAAACTTCTTTATCATTCATCATGAGTCTGAACCAACAACAAAGTAAATCCATGAGACCCTGGAGGTCAGATTGTGGCATTCTTTTTATATGTCTGGCAGAAAGACTTGTCAGCAGTTATCTTCCCTATCTTTCTACTCCAACCCACTTTATATCATAGAATCATAGAATAGAATAGCTTCTTCCAAAGCTTGTTTAGGGAAGGGCAAGTGCCAGGTGGTAAGATGAGAAGAAAAGAATACAGCAGGTTCAGTAATGTGTTGATCAAAAGCTGGAAAGAGCCACTTTTTTGGATGGTTTTAACTTGTTGGCATGGCCAAATAGTTGAAAAAGTAAAAGGGTAGCATTCAACTTGGTTATAGGTTTGAGAACCTTTAACCCTGGTGGAAGGAGATGTTAATCCAGGATCTTCTTTTTTCTAGTATGGTTCTTAAACAGACTAAGATCTGTAGGTGACGGTTAAGGGTCCTTTATTTGCAATGTAGATGCTGATTGTACTTGAATGTATATTGTATTGGTTAATTACAGTGGTGGCCTTCAGTGTGTCCCATATTTCTGTGTAGGTGTTATCATTTTGTCTGGTACCAAAGTTAATCAGTGCATACATACTATACCTTGATACATACTGTACCTCATTTTGTACCCTATGGATTTCTGTACCCTGGATTTCTAGGTTAATAACTGCTATCCTTACACTTTCTGAGCTGACTGTGTTTGTCTGGAGGCGTTGTTGCCCTTTGTGCTAATGAAGAGTAAGAAATGTTGGGAATCAAACTAAAAGAGCCACTTAAACAAAGGAAGAAAATATAGAGCGAAGGTATGCACATGACATGCTCCCTGCCCTGAATCATATGCCAAAGGAACTTTGCATCAAAGTATGCAACACAACACAAGAGCTGAGTGTGGGAGTCAAAGTGAGAGTCATGTCCACTCTTTCTGTGATGTTGAAAAAAGTTTGGATGGTTAGATCCAAGACATTTGCATAATAGAAGGATGAAGGGAAAAATCTATTTCTTGCTGAAAATCTGTGACAAAATACTACTTCAAATATTTTTGACAAGATGTTGGGAGTCATTTTCAGTTTTCCGAGAGTGTTCTGACTAAATGGGAATGTCTGGTTACCTTATTTGAAACACAAAGCTCAGTATAATTGTAGATCTTCAACAGTACTGATACAAAACTATGTAAAAGTATACATTAGATACCCCACTTTCTTCAGGTAATGCTTTCCTACATAGCCTGAACTGTGTGAAACGTTTGATATTCATATAGTTTACCATGAAACATTGACAACAAGATGTTTTCAATGCCCAGCTTCAGGCAAAATGCGTCTCCTTAGGAGCATAGATCTCTCCAATAGTCCCCAATTTCTTTTATATTGGTTTTCTCTAATGAAAGCCAGTTGTCAATCCTATTCTCAAATACAGTTTGAGACCATTTGTACTTATATGAGGTTTTATTAATTCTTCTTTGCAGTGCAAAAGATCCTTCCTGGCTTATTACAATAGCCACTGTAGTGTTAAATACAAGGATATTTTTAAGATTTCAAAAATTAATGAAAAGTGGCTCAAGAGTGTTCTCCTATTTGGCATTGTGCATGTGAATTATCTTCTTAATTTTGTTGCCATAAACTACTGTTGTCAAGAGGCTTTCTATTTAGTTCAGCTGGCAAATAACTGTACTGCTAGAAATATTCCTGGTTTTGTACATAAGGCAACATATTTTATCTTAGTTATAAAAAACAGACAGCTGAAGCATCTGCTTTCAATACACTTAAAAGGAATTGCATTGATGTTTTTGTTGCAGAAAGACCAAAGAATATGTATTTTTCATATCTGAAATAATTGAACTGATGTTAAGAGGCTGTGATTTTAAAAAAAGGCATATGTAGACATGAAATCATATTTGCTGTATTTATTTCTGCAGTAAACTAGTATTGGCTCTGACACATGTCTAAATGTATGATACACAATGTGCAGAGGTTCATTTGGAATTTTGATTTCTACTGACTTTTCCTGAGGATTATAAAGGGTGCTCGTGCTCCCACATGAAGGTTATCTGTATGGAGCAGGCAACCTCTAATTCACGGCTTGAAGCCCTTTGGTTTGCTACAGATAGCAGCCTCTATCATTTATATTGAACTTCCCACTTATTTTGGAAAGCTGGACTGATTTTCTCCTGTCTCATATATTCCCGGTAGATGTTTTAAGATTCAGAATTTCAGCTGCTTTCACGACTACTGATTGCTGCCACAGTTTTCTGAAACATCAGTGTCAGCATGAAACACTTGAGGAAGTGTTGAGACATCTTTCTGGAGGACTGCAAGGAAATCTTACTCACTTTTGAACTGAACAACAATAAAAACCCACTCAGGATGCTGTTACGTGTTGGTTTTCTGCAATTTTCTAAGTTTCAGACTTGAATATAAGGTGTCCATTCCTGTCTGCCTGCCCCTCACTTGTAGATAAATGCCAAAAGAAGACAAGTTCATGTGAAATTCTTCAGATAAATTTAGTTTTGCATCTCACTTGTGCACATGTTCCTTTTTTTTTGGCTCCTTGTCACATTTAACAAATTCTTCCATGTGACTATGTAGCAACTTGGGCACAGTGATCACGAAATGGTAAGAGGTTTTGATTCTAGGAGCAGTGAAGAGGGGGTCAGCAGAACTGCTACCTTGGTCTTCCAGAGGGCAGACTTTGGCCTGCTTATGAGCCTGGTTGGCAGAGTCCCTTGGGAGGCAGCCCTGAAGGGGAAAGGAGTCCAGGAAGGCTGGACATTCTTCAAAGGGAAATCTTTGAGGCGCAGGAGCAGGACGTCCCCATGTGCCAAAAGACAAGCCGGCGGGGAAGAAGACCAGCCTGGCTGAACAGAGAGCTTTGGTTGGAACTTAGGAAAAAAAGGAGAGTCTGTAACCTTCGGAAGAAGGAGCAGGCAACTCAGGAGGACTGCAAGGATGTCATGAGGTTATGCAGTGAGAAAATTAGAAGGGCCCAAGTCCAACTAGAACTTAATCTGGCTACTGCCATAAAAGATGGTAAGTGTTTCTATAAATACATTAGCAATAAAAGGAAGGTGAAGGAGAATCTCCATCCTTTATTGGATGCAGAGGGAAACATAGTGACAAAGGATGAGGAAAAGGCTGAGGTACTTAATGCCTTCTTTGCTTCAGTCTTTAACAGTAAGACCAGTTGTTCTCTGGGCACCCAGCCCCCTGAGCAGGAAGACAGGGATGGGGAGCAGAATGAAGACCCCGTAGTCCAAGGGGAAATGGTCAGTGACCCACCAAACCACTTAGACACGCACAAGTCTATGGGGCTGGATGGGATCCACCCAAGGGTACTGAGGGAGCTGGCAGAAGTGCTCACCAAGCCACTCTCCATCATTTACCAGCAGTCCTGGCTAACCGGGGAGGTCCCATTTGACTGGAGGCTGGCAAATGTGATGCCCATCTACAAGAAGGGCCGGAAGAAAGATCTGGGGAGCTACAGGCCTGTCAATCTGGCCTCAGTGCTGGGGAAGGTTATGGAGCAGGTCATCTTGCGTGCCAGATGTTAAAGTTAATACTCAGCTCAGACTGCTGTCCAAAAACATAGACTGTTAATGTATTAAGGCCTCTGTAATACTTATTACATAGCATATCTTATTATAACTACTTGTATTTACTGTTCAGTGATGGTTATTTACATGTTAATTACATGTATTGTTTTTTTCCTTGATTTTCTCTAATTGCACAGAAAATGAAAACAACTATTTTGAAGTTCATTTAACATAAAAAAGTCTTTTTAATTTTCAAGGTATCTGACTTGTAACAATTTCTTTGTGAGGTCTGTAAATCCATTTTTCATTATTCCCTGAAGATATGAGATTTTTTTTTTCTTCTTGGAATTATTTATCATATTTTGGGGGGTGCTTTATGTTGTTATACGGGGGTTTTATTTGTATTTATGCTTAATATAAGAAGCTTGAACAGAACTGTGAGCAGCTATTTTTTACCCTGTATAAAGTCTTAAAAAGAACCCTGAAACACTTAATTAGGCCTCACGGTATATTTGGGAAGTATATGGATATACTAAGTAATTGCAGGGAAAAAACTACATTGGCAATACTTTTATGCCATTGCATTTTTTTGGCAGATAGAAGGTACAGTATAAGCATCTGGGTTGTTAACTGGTAGATTCAACACATAAGTTAAAATAGTCTAATTTTATCTTTGGTTTTTAATATTAATGTTTCCAAAGGTGTTCTTTTAAACATGATTTTCTTTAAGTGCTTTTTTGAACCTAGAGGGTTCCTTTTGCTACATAAAACTTTATCTAGCTTCTTTATTTTTATACTAGGAAATACAGTTTTTCCTGATGTCTTAATTTAGTTTTTTTTGTTTATTTTTCTTGTCAGTTGATTAATGTATTACAGTGTGTTATTTACCTCAGTCTGCAGTTTTTGGAAGCTTTTCATGGATTATATGTCTCCTCCTACTCTCTTTCTCTTTTCTATGAAAGAGGAAAAACAAATCACTTTTTTTTCATCCTTTTTTTTTCATCCTTTTTTTTTTCCTTTCAGATGCTACTATTTGAGTGTGAGTTTGTAGGGGATTACAAAGTATGATAATAAGTTGTTAATTACATCACTGTGATTGTCTTCAAAGACCACTGCTGAAGTATTTGAGAATCCTTAAGAACAGCTTATCAAGAACCTTTATATGCCTTTGACCCTAAAATGAGTACTTTTAAAGATTAGTGGCCACTTCTGTCTTCCTTGATCTTGTTGGGTTGAGAAGCCTACAAAGAATTATTTGAATGACTGAGGTTTTGCTGATATACACAAATCACTGAGATCATAGCTGAATCATTTTATGTGAGGCATAAACAAAATTTAGAACCATCTTATATATAAACCCAGGGAGTATATTCTTTTTCTTTATTCTTTTTGTCCTGTATTTTGTTATGATAAGAGGAAAAACAGATTTTAGAAGTTCTTGGATGTTTGCAAGGCATCTTTTTTTTTTTCCATGATTTCAATACTTTGAGAATTTTTTGGGAGAAGCTTTAATTCTTTGAGTTTATTGCAGTAACAACAGATACAGTGAAATTTACCTGTCTTCCTAGCATTTCCTTTAAGCGATTGTAGGAATAAATTCTTCTTTTATGACTCTTTTTCTAATACACCTACCAGATTAAGGAAGTTTACCAAACTATATAGGAAATCAAATACTCCCACTGTACAAACATAACCTGAAAATTCTCTTCCACTGTGTTTGACAAACATCACCGTTTTCACCCTTAGTAACCCTCAAACCTGACTTGAGCTGTTAATTTGTCATCTTATATGTTAAGCAAAATTAGTCTGGATAAGTACAAATGAAAATAATTTTGAGCGTAAGTTGACATACATTGAAGTGGACACTGGAGGGAGACTGTGTGGTTAAGAAGGTGAAAAGAGAATAACTAGTTTCCCATCCCGACTCCTCAGAGTAGTTGCCAACCCATCCTAACCGTTTCAGACAGACTGTAGCCACCTGCGTACAGTTGCCTTCCTCTTTGTCAAGGAGTATGCTACAGCACACAGTGATTATCTAAGACAACAGAAGGAAGTGGACACAGACACTGAGTTCTGTATCAAGAGCTATTCCTCTGTTACAGCCCAAGTCTGTGTGGGCTCCTTTACCATTGCCTCTTTGTTTTCATATGAAAAAAACAGACCAATTAAGCTTCTGGATGTTTCACAAACGGTAGCATAGGCACATACTTAGTATGGGAACCTATGCTGGTGGAACTGTATAACTAGGTAAAATAGAAATGAACCCTGAGTACTTTGGCTCATCTGTGAGTTTTTGATACTTTTAACTGAAATAGGAATGTAAATGGTAACCTCTTATCAATGACTCGTGACATGTCCTCATCTGCAGTCACAAATCAGTTGCGAAAATTTAGAGTATATGATAGTGTAGGGTCATCTTAATTTCTGGGATTAAAATACTTCTAACTGTTCTTGGTTTTAAATTTGTGCTGCAATCCAGCCAATAGATCTGTGAAGCCATTTGACAGAGATCTTTTTAGAGGAGAAAGGTGCTATGTAAGTAGATACTAGTATTGTTAATCAGTACGCGCCAGATGGTATGTGTCAAGGCATCCTGAAATCTCTGTGCCACCGCTCATAGTCTTATTTTTGAAGTAAGGAGCCCAGAGGGTGGCAGTGGAGGCAAAGTTATCCAGTTTTGTCCAAGCATTTCTCACAAAGACGAGCCACACTGAAAGGTAGACACATTTTAGAAATCACCAGGTTACCACTGGTAAAAAGAAACTGGCTGAGGGGAAAAGGGAAATTTCTTTCTGTCTCCAGCTGCCTATGAGAGAGACACACAAGAAACCAAGAACTGAGATTACTGTAACCATTGTCATATTTTGTGCAGGGATAGACCTTGGTTTAATAATTTCTCATACTGAAGGAGAGTAAAAATGGTTCAGAATAATGTATCGGGAGTTGATGGTAGTTATGATAGCTGATGCCAGCTGATGGGCAAGAATTATGGCTACTTCTTTATTCCTACACTAATGAAGTTATTAAAGGACAGAAAAGTCTTCAAATCCAGATTCAATTGAAGAGGTACCTGGATTTCAGTTAGATAGCTCTCTCACTTGCATATGCTTAGCCTGATTGCAGTTTCTTACATCACGATGCTAAAGATTGTGGATTAATATTCTAACAGCATATTACAGTAATAAAGGTTTATGGATTATTTTAGGATGCCTTTCATGTTGCATCCATTTCACTGCAACACTATTCTTCTAAATTATCCATTAATAACTGTTATTTACATGCAAAATAAGATTAATTAAAATTCATTTTGAAAGAGAGGCTACCTTTTTTTTAAACACTGTTCATTAATTGCTATTAGCTAATTATCTGGATTTGAAATCAAGGAAATCTATGGACAGAAGATTCACACCTTCTCCAATAATCATAAAATCCTGCAGAATGTCTGAGTCAGAGTGACTGAAAGGCATATACTTTGGAAGTTAGTTATTTCTGATGAATGCTAAAGAGGAGTGCTCCAAAAAGCATTTCTTGTCAACTTGTATACTAGTTGCAGCTCTTTGTGCTGTAGTCAGAGTGTGACTGCAACCATATCCATCCCTGACATGAAAAAGTTTGTATTCACACCTGGGGGATTCTCCTCAGGAGAAACTAGCATTGTTTTATGGACTGGCTTATATTCACATTATATATGTCTAATTTATATACACAAGGTGGCAGTGGTTTCTTTGGGGGTGATAGTAAGGGGTGGAATTAGATCCTGTAAACCCTCTTCCTCTCTATAGTGCATCTGCACAAAATATGCTACTGTAATATCATTAGCATTGTTTTCATATTCTTATACCCCCCAAAATGGGAAAATCCTACATTAACAGAAGTATAGAAAAATATGCAGATACTGTATATCTGGTATGTTTTCATCTATGCTATTAATTAGAAATATTAATGCATTAAAATATTTTTAAATACATCTTTGAAGGCCTAACATTTCAACCTTGAAATATTTACAGTACATACAAAAATCTTTATCTGAAAAACTTAGCATTAAAGAAGATCACAAAGACAGCAAACTATATCATAATCATTATAATTTCTGTCTAAATTGATGCATATTATTTACTTACGTAAATGTGTAGTAGTCTATTTAAATATACAGTTCAGAGGTTTTGATGCTGCAGTGATAGTAGCTGACTTTTTAATGTTATCAGAAATACTTAAATCTTTAGCAAAACAAGTTAACCCTCATCTGGAGGTCATTCAAGTGAAATACAAATACCTGATTCAAAGATCTTTTCCTTCTTGTACCTTGCTGAGCCAGTGTTCTTAACATGAGCATGTCCCTCTGCTTGTAACTGAGCATCATACAATGAGAAGGAATCTTTGTCAGCCAAGATTCATCAATTATAAATTTGTAAGTAAAAATGCAAACTGTAACCAGGAATCAAGAAAAGACTATTAGGAAAATTCCATTGAGAAACAGACACACTTTGCCCTATTTGCAGTTTTGAAAGGTTGAGAAAATCTTACTTTGTAAGATTCAAACATGTAAGCAACATATTTGTAAGAAACAAATATTTTGAAAACTTCTTTATGAGGTTCAGGTATGAAATGAATTTAGTGGTGCTTGAATTACAAGTTAAAGGTACAAATACAAATGCTTTATCTGGTTTTGAACCTATGGTGGTCACCATCTTTTTTGACCACATATTAGATTAGGAACCTGCTGAACTGAAAAACATGGCTAGTGACAGCCCAAGTTACAGATTCTGTTAGTCTGTTTGGGTCTATACTAGATTGATGTAATCTCAGGAAAGGATATGATGTTGGTTTTCCTGTGACATGTACTCTTCATGATCTGTTGCTTCAGCTGGTTGCTCCACTTAGCATAGAAACATTATTTCCCACTGATTTGAGTTAAGTCTTATTGCTGTCCCAAACCCCATCAGAGAGTAGGTAAATTTTATTCGGTAGATTAGAGGGGATGGAGTTAGCTTGAACATGCTCAGACCTTATTTCATCACGATGATGAACAAAATGATATCTTGAGGTGCCTAGGATACAGTGATTAATTCTGCCGGAGCCACACAAACAAGTCAAAGAGGAGAGGGTGATCACATTAAAATCAATGGAGGAGAAAGATCTCAAGGCATATGAGCTCTGCTTACTGATATTTCCCTTGGTTTCACTATAGGAGAAATAAGCAGAGCTACTGTTATTATTTTCTCAGCCAAACCAGTAGAGATACTGAACAGAAGTTAAGCCACATACGTGAAGAATTCATCCTGATGCCAGAAGGAAATAATAAGTGAACTCTTTTCTAAATCTAGGATTAAACACAAAGTCGCTGAAATCAAAAAAGGCATTAGAATTCCACTTATTAATGGAGTTACCTTACTGAAAACTTCATAAATGCAATTATATAACAACTGGCTAGAATATGAAGAGTCTGGCTCTGCTTTTTGTGGTACAATTTGGTAGTTGTCTATTTGTTCTAGAAGAAACTGGCATTTTATCTTCGAGCAGTTAAATAATGCTAATTCATTCTGTTCATGGCCCCAAGCAACACATTTAGCCTGCCATATCACTACCTATATGTTTCCTGGTATGTCTGAGACCAACATTAACTAAAACGCAACTCCATAAGCACATATGATGCTAATTAGTAAAGGAAATATTTTAAGATCTTGTCAACACTTTGAAGTAAGCAGTAGCAGAGGTAATTAAACCTGTCATCAAGCCAGTTTGAAGGCCTATTACTCTTTCTGGCCACATCACAGAGAATCTGTACCTGGAGTTACAGATTCAAAACTACTTGCCGTGGCAAAGAGTTTTGCATTTATGATTTATGGGAAAATGTGATTTTTCTTCCATGGGGAGGATCATTCTCTCTAAACCAGAGTCATCCTATGTACTTGATAGTGAAGGTAAACAAGTACCAGACAAAAAATGAAATTGGAGCAACAGGTAGAAACTCATCTTGCAATCGAATGGGAACACATTGCCTATGCTTTGTGAATTGCCTTGGCTGACCATTCACCTCATCATGGAATTCCAATCCTGCACTTAGAAAACAAGTTTTCAGGCCTCCTGTAAATTTTGGGATCTAAAGACAAATAGAAACTCAAATTTACCTGTGTCTATCTCAGGTTCAGGCAGGTTAGTAAGAATATAAAGAAGGCTTTTATCCAGATGACTATTTGAATTTATAATATGTTACTAGACTATGTCCAGCAATAAGTAACAAACTCCTTTACGTGTTCTGCCAATAATCCAGGAATCACTTGAGGCTTCCATGTGAAGCTCGAAAACTAGTAATTTAATCAGAACTAAGAGAGTGAGAGCATAATCTTTTCCAATTATCTTTGTCAATATAACCTGTGAATATCTTAGTACACAGTGGATGCTACTGAAAACAAGGTGTCCTCTGACAGTATTTATTCTTAAAGTACAGAATGTGCTTATGTTATTTTAGAGATTTCTTCTTACAGTTTTCCTAATGAGGTACAGCAAATGCCGTGGCAGCCACAGAAATTCTGAACACAATAGATGTCAGAACAACTTTGGCAAACAGTATCTGCTTTGAATTAATTTCTTAATAATCTGAAACATTGTGGTGAATGGTGGACATGTTTGCTCCAACTGACCATCAGCATGCTCCTGCTGTCTGGGTTGCTTAGCTGTATGGAAATAGAAGTGCAGGGTGAGCTTATGTCTTCTTACTGCTATTCCTTCTGTGATTGCTCAAAGTTGCACATATGGAAAATATGTAACATTTTCCCACCCCCCACTGTTTCTATCAAGCGCACACACTAGTTACTCTGCTTTTCCCCCATCTTCCCTGGTGAGTGAAGAAATGTGCTTATGTTACTTTTGTACAGAAATGACTTCTTACACAGAGAGACTGGCAATTCCAACTCTGTTTGACCTGGTTAAAGTGACTGCCAAGTTTTAGAGCTAACACTGTTGTGGTAACACTGTCCTTTCCTTGGCAAGCTTCAACCATCAGCAGCGTTTATTACTTTAATGCAATATATTTAGAATTAAAAGGTGTATCTTTGAAGTTGTGAATGAATAAATGTGGCATGCTCTAACCCTAATTTAAATATATTACTACAGGAAAGTAGGGAAAGACATATCTGCAGTTAAGTAATTTCATGGATTTTTTATGTTTTGCTAATAATGGTTTATTAAAAATTCTATGGAATGATAGTTACGTATAATGATTTATGAATACATCACAGAATTCTTGCCTGAGTTCTCCAGAGAGGCAAAAATACAACCCATGGAAATTTCCTTGGCTTTTTGAATATGTAGATTTTAATTGACTACATAATTTCTAATGGTTTAGACAGTTACACCCTTGTGGGTCCAGTTGGATCAATTTAAGAAATCATTTGAAACTGTTCTGATTGTCTTGCAGCAGAACATAATAATCACTGTCATAGCTGAGATGCCATTAAGGAATTAGATGACTATTTCTGTTCTGTTTCAGTGCAAAGTTAGCTGAGGCTTGCCAGAAAGACATCTAAACTTAGAATGTCAAGATTTAGGATATTTACATCAATGAACAGAGAAGCTCAGCTAGAAGATGATATGAACTGTTGGGTGTGATGGTTTATTAATTGCTTTTTATAGATTAGGAAGAAAAAATTATCAAACTCATAAAATTTCAGTCAGAATCCTTCTACTTGTTCTTAAGTTTTTTTCTCTTGTTTTGGGTGGCAATTTATTACATTCTAACAACTAGATGGCTTTTGGGGTAGTCAATGAGACAACACTGTCTGCAGATGCAAGTGCAGGCAGATAACACTAAGTGATGTTTCTTTTACAAAAATATAAGCAATGCTGTGATACACCAAATATAAATAATTATCAGCATGCTCAATGCCCTAACAAAATCAGAACCATCTCAATGAGACTCAGGGGACCTTAAGACAGAAGGGACTGAAAAAATTTTCTTCACTTCTATCTTACTGTGTAAAGCATCTGTCATCACATTATAAAAAGCTAATATATAACCTTCTTGTGCTTTTGGACTTCTGAATTCTGCAAAGATATTCAAGGTGCCAAAAATTGATTCTGTTGCCGCATAACTGTCTGGGAAATTGTGCATTTTCTGTGAGATTCAAAGTGGTTGCAGGGATCAGCCTTCAGGCTTGGTTAATAAAACTAATTTTTACAAATGACATACATGCCATGTAAAAATGAGAGTCCTCGCTTTAGGTATATTATCTCTTAAGGTTTAGTTTTAGTTTACAGATTTTAACTGTGAATTAACCTACCAGTTGAAACTTTTCTATTTTTACCTGCAACAGCAATTTAGACTAATTTTCTGATTAATTTTTTAATGATACTTTAAATCAGGAACACAAACAACTGTCTCCTTCATTTCATTGTTTGTAGTTGCTCAGTTATGAATTTTCCAGCTACTGAAAACTGCCATGTTTTCCCATTACAGTTTAAAAGGGCACAATATATCCTAGTATTCTGTCTAGCCAGATTATTTTCCAGTAAGATTACATGAAAAGTTATTCTATTGAGTACTTTTAAGAATTGAATAATATTATGTGAAGTTCATACATTATTAGGTGGTATTAAAAACTGTATTTACAGAATATAATTGGCAATCCACTAAGATTATGACACATAGAAAGAAATACTGCTCTTTCAGTTTCTAATAAATATTTTTGCTAATACATTGTCTGAGTTAAAAGGAGGAAATTTTACTTCATACAAAGCACAAACAGTACCATGAAGCTTTTTTTTTGTTGCTTTCTCCAAGCAGTGTACCATTAATAGAAATGTGAGCCAGACAACCTTGTGGAAAGGAATTCATAATCATTTCATGAAGAGGTTCTGAAATTTGCCTTTAAGCATTTTTTTGTAAAAGTCGTTGCTATCTCGTTGCATTCTCTCTAGGTTAAAGTGAAGTTTCTAAGAACCTTGGCGTTTTTATCAAGATTTATATAGGACTTCATGGCAAATCAAGACTTTTACGATTTTAGTGGGCATGGAGGTTTTTTTTCTCAGCTAAAATTTGTATAGTAAAAAATTTCTGTTAATTTATGATGTACGAAATATACCAAATTTCACATACAAGCTTTGCTGTAATGCTAGCCTTTGAGTGAGACCTTAGCATACTGGCCTTGCCTGAGAACTGTAGAATTCAGTTATTGCTCACATTCTTTAGTCTCTCTTCTTTATAGCATTTGTCAAAAAATGCATTGAGCTTTATTTTTTCTTTCATCAGTTTTACTAACATCAGCAGCATTAAATTAATGTAACAGATCTACCAACTTGCTCTAATTCTTAAAGTATAAAGAGGACTGGACCCGAAATCAATGCCAAAGATATATGAATTATGATGAGTACTAGATTTTATTTTTTTTCCTCTTTGATTATCTTGGCTTTTCTTCTGCTCTATCATTTGTATAAGCAGAAATTCTCTACAAACTTGAATGTCCTTCAGCAGTAGAGGAGAAAGATCAGATCTGATGATAGGACTGTTTTGCAGAAAGCTTCCTTATGTCCTGTAAGAGACTTTACTCTTTTTACTGCCTAATGAGGCAGTGGGACATCAAGTATCTTGTTTGAATTCACAAAGATTTGCTTATGTGTGTAGAAATAGAATCTACAATTTGCCAACTCCCGATCCTGTCTATAGCAACTGTGCAGTCATTATTTTCTAAATCTGTACATTTTTGCATTTGCAAGTAGATAACATTATGATAGTTACCTTTACGCTTGTCTTAGGAAAAGCCATCATGACATTAACTGTGTGAAGAAGCAACATGTACGTAAGCAATTCTTTTTCTACAGCAGCACCCTAATATAGCAGAGTAATCCAGCTGTATCATACCTGTAAAGCAAGTACTTTACCAATTTTCCAGTAGAAAGGCACAACTGAAACATTTCAGGAAGGAAGCCATTATTTGTTTGTATAACACAAAACATAATGCTTGCTAAGAAATGTTCATTGGCTTTCTGATAGTTAACAGTTCCTTGGTTTTGCTTATGACAGTAGACAAGTTGCCACAATGGATTTAAGAAACTGTATTTGAAGTGCTGTATCAAATGGGTTTTTTCATCTCAAATCTGAATTCTGAAATATTTCGAAGTTTGTAAAAAATAAGAGATACCATTTAATTGTCTTCTGGACTTCAGCGTGATTAGCTGTGGAAAATCAGATCCATGAGGGGTTTAGAATAAAATTATTTTTCATAGTTGTTTATTTCTGTTAAATCCATTATGGTATCTAGTTTCTCAAAGTCAGAAAGGAACCAAAGGCCACCTGGCATACTACTACATGTAAATGTCAGATAGTGGAATTAAACAATTTGCTAACTCTCTCCTTTCTTGGCTTAATTGCTTGCTGGATTTACATGCAGTCAGGGTAACAGGAATTATAAAGGCACTTAATTTTAGATAAGACTACTAATAAATATTTGAAAATAGATATTTATTGCTGAAAGACAGGGCATAATAGCATAAGCACAGTGCTGATTAATTTATCTGTGTAGCTCTCTGATTGGAGCTTGTTTGCATCTGACTAGCTCAGAGCACCAGCAGACACTGTGGGACTTGTCTGCTCTTACCTCTGTTGTTTGTGAGTTCCAGTGTGGAAAAAAAAAGCTGATCTGTTTTCCTGTGCTGTAAGTGGCAAAACTGTTTGGTAAACCTAATTTTAAATTACATTGATTTTCTAAAGAATACCTCCTTGCTAATCAGAACTTAATGACTGCCCTAAGATAATTCCTGGTAACTTGTATAACTAGTGACACTTTGCATATTGGCTCCAGACAAAAGTGCTTTTCAGATTCAGTTTGTGCTTTTGATTGAAAGTCTTACCCTGTTTTGCTGGCTTTGTGATGAATATTGTTTCTTATAGATGCCGTTCTTGGTGTTCAAATTAAAAACTATTTTAAAATACATTTTTTGAATGTGACTGGAATGTTGAAATGGCAGTAAAAACTGTGTACCAGGATAACTGAAAGACAAGTAAAAATCATACCTCTTATTCGTATAAAATATTAGAAAACAGATATATTGCAAGAGATATGTTGCACATAAGGTAAATAAAATGATCAATAAAAGAGAATCCTGAACCAAGAATATGTATCCATCAGTGTGTAAAGTTCATCATTTATTGTTACAAGGTTTTCCAAGGGTTTATAGATCTCTCAGTAAAATGTTAGTTCTTTCACTGTTTTAGCCTTCAAATTATTCCTTCTGAGTGCAGAAGGCCTCAGATTACATCCATTTCTTAAGAGACTGTATGTGCTTCTGCGGTAAGAGGGTTTGTTTTGTTATGAAAGAGCCTTGGTTCTTATATTGCATTATTGCCTTCCATAGGAATGTTTAAGTCATCAAAACCAATGACTGTGAGTATTATTTTATATGCAGCTACTATTTTCTGCCTGAATTTAATTTGAAACACTAATTTTTGAGGAGCTCCATATATTTCTTTGTGAAAGGTTTCTGGTTTTACATTGTATATTTTAGTGTTCTTGTTCTTCCCTAGCTCTCTTTTGGTTCCCAGTAGTGGTCTTGGTTATGTTTTGAAGGATAGTAAGATTTTCACTTTACTACTTAGAGATAAATGTATGCCAGTCAAATGCAAAGAAGCCATGTAAACAGTCTGATGTTCATTTTAAATCTTACCAAGGGAGTGTGTTAATGTTTTGGGTTTTTTACACCTCTACAGTGAGTGAAACTCACTCTTTCAAATTGTGATCTCTTAACCAGTATATGGCAACTCCAATTAGCATTACTCGGGGCTGAAGAGCATCTCAGACTGTAACAAGGTCTCCCAGGACCACTTATACCACAAATACTGTAGTCATATTTTCTCATTAGTTCCTTTTGGTTGTCACAAATATGATTTTCCAATGTTTTTAGAATTAGACCAAAAACATAAAAGCTGTGTATATATATAAAAAAGACAATTATTTTCCATAACTCAAGGATCTTTTGTACCTTTTCTTATAGGTAGAAGCTTGCACAGTTTAATTCATTAACCTTAAACTTTCATTTATGTGAAAGAATCTAGGGGTCAGTTGGCTGCAAGAAGAAAATTAAAAAGTTTTGAATTACTTATTTTCTAGTTTGTCTTTTTTTATTATTATTTTTAAGCTCTTACATTTTGCATTACATCACGGAAAGTCAGAAACCTTGACTTTGTGAATTCATTGCATAGATTTATATGTGGGAGCTGTCAAGATGATGGGCCTAAATTTGAAGTTATCAGTAGACATATCTATGTCTCAGTCATGCAGTCTTGTTACTTTTGAAGAAGAGACTTGTTTGCAGAGAAGCTTTATACCAGTAAGTCTTTGTACACTTAAGAAATTTTTCTGGTCATGTATACAGACCAGGTGGGAAGAGCAGTATAGGCAAGTACATGTTGGCAGACAAATTTCCATAGTTTCAGTAATCCAGATTGAGAGTTTTTTCCCAATATTAATTGCTGGAATTCTAGCAACATTATAGTTATATCCTGTTCTTCTTGAGATCTGTTTAGCTTTTCAAGTAGGAAGACATTTTTAGAAATTTTAACAGTAAGAGGCAACCTTAGGATTGTTAGTCTCTGAACATAATGAACTTTGGGATGCTGGGATGTTGGTGTGTTCAACATCACAGTGCTGAGCAAGCTCTAGCTGTCTTACAAACATCTGTGGTCTGGTAACTCTGTTGTGTATTAACAGTAGGTAGATATATTTTTAGTTATATTCTTGGTTTCTGAAATATTGTTTGATTGCCTTGTTTATGTGAAATCAATTTCTGCTCTTTGCCTTTTGCTTGCTCCTGATTGCACTGTAAATTTCGTAGTTCTTACTTTTAGAATCAAATGCAATAAAACTGAATTGCACATCAGTCTATCAGTGAACAGCATTCATAAAATATTGAGTAAATCTAGGGACAGCTTGGCATGAGAATTTGTTACATAATATTTTCAGGTTTAATGAGTAACCACTTTCTTCCTGAAATGAGTATTTCATATTCTCCATTTTGATATTTTCATGTCTTACATGGTTCTAAATAATAACTCATTTACAAAGTAAGAAGTGAAGAGATTGTAGCTTTGGTCAGCTCTGATCCAGACTTGTATATTATCAAAGCTCTAATTATAGTCTTATTTCTTTATTCCTTGGCTAATGAACCCATGTCTCATTTTTGGTAATAAGTTATTCTGAGTGTGCAAATTACTTTTTTTCCTGGAAGAATGTTTATATTTTAATACATTTGGAGGAAAAATATAAAAGAAATATCTGTGTCCCTGCAACTTTCACTACTTCGTCTAGATGTTGCATGTCTTTTTGTTATTAGAATTAGTAGGATGAGCTGATAAAAGCCTGTTCAGTAATCTTGGGTTAAGAGATTTAAAAAGATCTTCTCTCTGCCTTGGCACACAGCTGTTGTTACCATGTCCAAGAGGCATCATGTTAGCTCCCTGACAAATAGGGGTTAGTCCCCAAGTTTTTCAGGGCTCAGTTGTCTGTTTTGCTCACTTCTGTCACTTGCTGCTGCTTTAAATAACTTTGCTTCTCTTATTTACCAGTATTATGCGGATGTGTTTAAGGTTAGGCTTCTTTGTTGTCTAATTCAGCAACATTGTAAATATAAAGACTTCCAAAGATAGATATGGCAATAATCTGATATAATTTTGATGGATTATTACAACAGAATTAACATGACTTGATCCTTGCTTTCTAGAAAAGGTTAATTTGATTTTGTTCTTATAACCTTTTTCTTTGCTGTCATGTTTAACAAAGATTAAAAGGTAAAAATAATAAATACACAACTACTCTTATTTTTCCTTATGTTGTAAAGAAATCAGTTGTTACTAACAGTTATGTATTGTGTGACCCTCTATAGAGCAGAGGCTAATGAGACCATGTAAAGTGTTTCTTCTGTCTCTGAAAGTTGATTTACATGGGGATGATCTATAGAAAGGATAATAGAAATTAAAACTGAAATTAGATTGACTTATGGAAGTTTTAGAAGGCAGACAAAAAAAATTACAAATTCAATATTTCAGCTATATTTAAATTTTTTCTTCTCCAAACTAGATGTGTCATTACCTCATTCTTTTAGATGTTAAGTGATTTTAATATTTTCAAAAAAAAAAAAAAAACCCAACCCAAACAAACCACACCAAAACAAAATGAGGCAGTCAAAGCTACATTTTTTTCTTTTTTTTTCTGTTTAGTGGGAATAGCTACAGACTGTGAAGGTTTTCTTTTCTCACTGGGAGAAAGTGAACAGTATTTCATTTAGACTCCAAGATGTCACTAAGTACAGGATTGGAGTCACTCAAGCAACTTGAAAAAACTTTAACCCTTAGAGCTGGCACTCTCTGGAAGGATTAAAGGATATAATTATAAAGGCCACACAGGCAAATACTTTTGTCCATTGCTCCTGGACTTAAGTGATGGACTGCATCTAAAATTTCTTCTCAGATACTGCATTTCTGGCACTATTTATTTGTTAAGACAAGCTTGTAAATATATACTGGCACCCTTGTGGGAGAGGGGGCAGAAGCTACAACTTTCTTTCTTCCCAGTTGAACTGATTTTGTTTGAAGCCAGAGAATGGCCAACATCCTGAGACTGAACTGTTTGAGGATGCTGAAGGATGCACATGCAGATATGTCTATGGGCAGATAATACAAACTTGACCCTGATTAACTGAAAATTTGTATAACTGAAGTTGTAGGGAAAATTAGATAGTCTTTTATGTCATCTTGACTGTCTGGTGGTGGTGGTGGTGTTAGACACCGATTGCTATATCGTATTTTTGATCAATTAATTGTCTCTCAGTAAGTAAAAATTATCAGAAATAATTTGAAAACTTGCAGAGCCATTAGATAAAATTTTCAAAATATTTTTCTAAGTTCAGAATTTTTATCCAAGGTAAAAAGTGTTTTATAATCTCAGTTTTCTGCTTAAATGATATATGGAATAAGAATTAATAAAAGCTTCTTTTAACTGCCCTGTCCTTTCACTCTTCAATTGTATCTTGTTTGATGAAATGTCTAATGAACATACTGTCTAATAAAATACAGGATAATTATTTTATATTTATTCATATTACTAATGTTAGCAATAAAATCTCATTATTAGGAAGTATTTTTCTGGAATAAATAATAAAAAGTCTTTCTCGTGGCCTAGTTGATCTCGATAAGCCAGTTATCAAAGACGAGTATCTTGTTCAAAATCATATCTTAAAGGAACAGAAGAAGTTTTCCACACATGTAGATTGTGTTTAATGCTCTAAATCTTATCTGATTTTTAGGAAAATAACCTGATCAAAAAGTATAATTCTGAGATTAGTTTATATTAAAAAGCATAGTCCAGGTGTAACTTCTAAAAGAAAAATAACTGTCAAGCTTGCTAATTTTCTCAGCAGAGAAGTTGTAGGTTTAAATAGGTGTAGAATCTGGTGGTTCACCCTGTTTTTCTTCCATGTCGAGGGTTACCATGTTAAATATTTCTCTCCTTTCTTTGTGTATTCATAAAGTAAGGCAACCTTTTCCCAATGACAAGCATCGCAAATATTTTCTAAATACTAGGCTCTCACAGTTCTCAAGGGCTGAAAATTTCTAATAGCGGTAAAGGAACTGTGATTAAGGTACTCTGTCAGAGGTGTGCTATTTTATTAGTAGTAGTGAATTTTCATTCTAGATTTTAGAATAAGGGAGCAGAGAGGGGACAAATAGATATGAAGGGCTATCATTCAGTTATTGTAAGCTATAAGAATTAGGTGGTTGCTTTTAAAATCTAAAATTGGCAGCATGAACAGTTAAATCAGATTGGTAGATAATCTATTGGTGGTGCTAAGTGGAGGAAGAAGGTCCCTGAGGGTGTAGGTGTATTTTGCAAAAGTTATGACAAATTCAGCAATACCTGTTTTTTTCAAAATTGGCAAGTAATTTAATTTTGTGTCCTGTGGGAGGGTTGATTTACGAGGCAGAGTAGATGATTGGGTAATTGATCTGAAAATTAAAGAGGAATATATTGGATCAGAAGAAATTCTTACAATTTGTGCTATAAAATACACTTCTAAAATGTCTCTATGTAGAGAATAGCACAATAGTCAAGTTAGCTTACAAGAAATCAAACAAGGAAATTAACAGAAAAAAACTTATGTGTTTCATTGCAAATTCATCATAGTTGTGACGAGGCAAACAAATGACCTGTCTTCTCATCTATACAAGCTTCTCTAGCAACGTATTGGAACAACAGTGGCATGTAGCATTTCGTGACCTGGTGAACTCTGACTCCTGCAGTAATCATCAAAGAAATACAAACACGAATTTAAAATTACATTTTGTCCTCATTATAGTTCTTCCCTAGAAGAAAACTCTCAAAGCTTAAATCTTGCAATAGAAACTTTCCAACATTACACAGTAATAAAGAAATGGAAATTCACATTTGTATTATTTTCCGAAGGACTTGTCTGTATATATTTCAAGCAACTCACATATTCAAAGACCTAGGGGAATATTGATATAAAAGTATACAATGTCAAATAATATTTTTCTCCAGTGTATACATGTAGCCATATGCATTTTCAGTGAATTGTATGGAACAATTCACAAAATGAAGAAATTGAGATACAGTACATTACACTTGTGGATTGTGCTCTTGCTATTTAAAAAATGATCTATTGTCTTTTAACTGTGATTTTACTGTATGTGTCTTCCAGATGTGTGGAGGTGATTGCCAAAGAAGGCCGGAACCTGAAAGAGCTGTATTTGGTATCCTGTAAGATTACTGACTATGGTATGTAGTATACCTATATCTTTGTTTTTGTGAAGATTGAGCTCTACTAGGTTTGCACAGGGACTCTTATAAAAATGTTGGAAATGTATAGGTAAAAATTTTCAAAACCTTTATCCATAAAAATAGGAAATGTACAAAAAGTGTTTGATATGTTGAAAAATATCTGTGGTTAGAAGTATGAAAGTCAACATACATATGTGCTGCAAAGTGTTCCTTATAGAATTAACAGTTACTGGGCAGACTGGGTAGAGTGCCTTTTGAATTGTCCTGGAGACAAGGAGAGCATTTGAGAGAAAATCCAAAAATACATGTGCATTTCTCGATGCTGTAAAAGCATAACTAAGCAACTATGAGTGCGCCTTGATTGCCTATTGTAGGCTATAAAATTTGAATGAACTTGAAAAGTGTTGAAAATGCTGTTATGATAAAATAGAGAGGAGCATCTTAGGAATTAGACTTTCTGTCTGATAGGCCACATAGAGAGACAGAATTTGTATTTGGAATAGGAAAACTTCTTAGCACTTGAGTGTGTTTGCAGAGGCTGCTTTGTTTTATCTTGTTTTGATTTTTTCAATAAGATACTGTCCTCAAATAAGACACTTATTTCTGCAGTAAGGCCAAATTCTCAAATGACTATCTCCCACTTACATGCCTAAATTTCTGTAGGATTTACAAACTGTATCTTTGAGATATGCATCTCAGGTTTTCTGATTATTTTGTTTCTCATTCACTCTTTTTATTTTAACTTTTTACTCCATAGCTTTTATAAAGAATTACTGTGTCAAAGTGGTAAATTACCTTTCCAGTGGTCACAAACTCATTCTTTTATTTTCCTCTTCAGATTTTGCACTTCACTGGGGTTTGCATGAGTACATTCAAGGGTATGTTGGTCTGCAGAGTTCAGCTCTCCTCACGTCCGCAGTATTTGAACATGAGCTCACAATACAGCTGTAGCACCTGTGGGCACTTTGGGGCATGGCAGAGGGGAGGGAGCATGGGCCTATACCACCATTTTCTCTGGTCTGCAGTTTGTACTTCCATGTGCAGAACAGATCTTGCCAAAGTTAAAAACATAGATTTTCTTGGCTTGATACCGCTTGGCCAAGATGAATTTGTGAATTTGTGAAATGGGAACTGTCTGCTGGAAAAAAGGGAGGGGAGTTGTCTGTAGAACACAAAGTGACAATGAAGATGCTTCTTGTCACTGCTATAGTGTCAGAGGTGCAGGACCTCAGTTGGAAGTGAGACTGTCAGTTAGTGTATTATAGATCTACTAGCGGTACTTTTGTCTCTTCTGACTTCAACAGCACATGTAGAAAGTATTATCATGGGAGTAACGGAATCCACATCTTGAAGATCAATAGTTTCTCAAACTGATTTCAACCTTCATTGGCTGCCGTTACTGAGAGGAAAACAGGATTTCTCCCAAAAGTAGGGATACACACTCTGAGAAACAGAAGCAAAGAAACTGAGGATAGGGAAAGTCTTGCTTATGAAAGAATGGAGAGAGGGGAAACGAAGTGTCCATGGCTAGATGAAAAGTGGGAAGTGCATTTCATAGAATGAGTGAGTGGCGAATACATGTTGATTTTGGATTATTAGCTTGGCAACCATAGTCATCCCACCTGAGCTTCTGTTGACTTATGTGGACTAAGGCTCACCTGTCACTAACATGTTGCATCCTGCACTCATCCAACATTATTGCAGTCGGTTACTGGGACTTTGAGAACATTTTCAGTTGATAGTGTTGATACTAGGTTTTACTATTCACTTAAAAATTTGGCTATTTATGCTAATAAGGATCAGTAAGACATCCAGCAAAACAGCTGTGATACTGGCTGATTTCTCATACATTATTAAGACTAATTGATTATCATTATAATCTTCAGCATATCTCAGCATGCCAGCCTGACAAATATATTCATCTGCCTGTGATATCTGGGCTGAAAATGCAAAATAAACTGTAACAAAGTAGAATTTATAAGCATAATTTATGCTTTGTAAGGAAGTCAAAACTTTGACTTAGATTAAAAATGAGATAGCAAGTGAATATTAATTAGGTTAACAAGAGTGTTGCAGAGTGGAGCCAGGCTTCACCCTTTTCTTTTTTTCCTTTTTTATTTATTTCCTGGTACTTCAGTGGAAGACTTTCCCACATTTATTTGTGGTGCTGCTAAATTAAAAAAGTGAGCTCTTTACAGTGCTGCAAGCTCAGTTTGTTGTTGAATTTCCTTTATCAAAGAAGTTCCTTCTCTTCTACAAAGGGAAAGAGCAGCCATTCTCTTCCTCAGAGGCTTTTCAAGCCATCATGTCCTCTGCACCTTTGTATTTGTGGAAACTAGAGGAAAGCTGCTGAGAAGCGTGTGCCTGACTTCTTGTGGGATCATTCAGGTGTTCTCCCAGGATCTTACAAGGACCTACAACTTCATATGCATAGTTGTTCAGGCTCCACCAAGAAGCAGGTCATAGTGTCCGAAGCTCTGTGAGGCTGTGACTGGGTGGGAAGCACACAGCCATATGCAACTGTGCTTTTTCTGTTTGATACTCCTGAGGGTGAAAAATATAATTGTCCTTGCTTTGGAAATTAAAATCTGGACTGCTACTTTAAATTGTAAATGTACACGTTTTCACTGGGTTTTTAAAACATACCTAGAACTGGTAACCAGATTTCTTGCAGCTCAATGGAGTACAGATGCAGGATTTTAAAAGCCCTCTTTGAAACTGTTCAACAACAATTTTTGATGCTACAGCAGTTAGTGGAGTTTTGACCTCTGGAGCAAGATTATAATTGCTTACCAATTTAACTGCAGAAAAAAAAAGTAATATTGGTAATTTCCAACAAAATTTAATCATTTGAGACATTAATTAAGCAAAAATAATAATAATAATTACAGTAAATAAATAATTACAGCAAAAACTGTTATTGTTGCCCTGCAATTAATGCTGTAGGTAGGTATGTATGTATGAGGTAATTTCATGTACTCTAGTGAAGACTATGAAGTGTGAACTTTGTCATTTCATTCTTTTGTTTTCCAGTTTCTACAATAAGACAGTTTGCAAAACTAGCAGACAGACATGCTTATATGCAATTAGTATTTTTAAAACAGACTAAAATACTAGATTTTATTTTGAAGCCTAAAAGATTGGTTAAAACCCCTTCATCCTGATAATGCAGCCATAGGCAGCATTACTTTCTCTGACATTTTGCTGCCCAGAAAAATGTTTTGTTATATTATACAAAAAGACAAACAGAACAGGATTCAAAGAGAAATTGCAGTATGTGTACATACTAAGAGTTGTTAACTTGTGAGAAAAAAAAGAATATATTGTTCTATTTCATGTTACATTACAAAATGGTTACTTTTATATTTTTTGTATACAAAAAGGTATGTTTTGTTTACTTCTGAAAGAAATTATATAATCATATTTTTATTTATGTTTGTCTAGCATAATTTTCTAAAAATCCATTTTTAATTAATGATGTTTGTTACAGTGTAGCATGCTAGGATGCTGAAAATGAGTTTAAAAGTTTCTCTACGTCCAGCACATTGTTAAATGCTAAATAATCACTAGAATTTGCCTAGGCTAACAGGAGAGACTGAATTAGTATAAACTTTGAGATAAACACCTGTTTGCCCAAGAACACAGACAGAGTGAAGTTAAAGCTGACATAGTTCCTTGTATCATTTTGCCCTTTTGTTAAACAATCATGAATTAAGCACGGATTGTCAGTGTTTGAATTTCTTGCCTTTTGTTGATTTGTGTCACAACCTTAACTTTACTTAAACATAGGAGGGTGTGCATTTAGGCTTTTACTAAGAACTAATAAGAAAGCTAGCCTTTCTCAGCTGTGGGGAGACTGTGTGTCAAATGAATTAGGTTGATGTGAAGATGTATAGCGGTGAGCTAGGGCAGCAAGCGCACACAGAATTGTGCTTGTGTCTTTTCAATTTTATGCTCTAGTTCTGGGTTTTATTGATATCCTTAGTGCTGGGGATTTGTTTTAAGTAAATTATTATTTATAAAGTTTGTAATGGTGCAGAGTGCTATGCACTCTCAAACACAAAAGTGAGATTTTGTGTTCAAAGATGAAAAGATTTCATGAAACTAGCCTGTGAAACAGGACTAGATGTTTTAAGAGTCTGATCTTGCAGTAATGTTAAGTGTGAATTGATTAAGAATTACTTAAAAACTGCGTTCTTACCAGTAGTGAAAGATAAAAGTCTCTAATGCTTTACTTCCACTTCAGAAAAGTAGTCAGACCAGTGGTTTTTGTCTGTATCTGCAGAAAGTCATTTCAAGGCAAGCTTTAAATTGTAGGCTTTCACTAAGTGAAAACAAGAAAAAGAAAAACAAAAAAACCCAAACCAAACCCACACACACCTTTCCCCCCCCCAAAAAAAAAGGGGGGAGGAGGGGACAACCCACTTTTGAAAATGTTTGGAAGGAAGTGTTCAAAATCAGCACTTTGTACAGCTGCACCATGAGAAATCACTTAAGAAATTTCTGAAAAAACAAAGTACCCAAACTGTCACTAATAAGAGTGCGGTTAGCACAGTTCGGGGAATATGTTTATCTTATAACAATTCTTGTCAAGTAACCTGCAGAAGATGACAGTTGTCTCAATAGTTGTCTTCTAGAATTTCCATTACCTCATAGTTCTGGATTTTGCCTAACTTCAAAAGTCTGTATTTCTAGCTGTAAAGTAATTACACAAAGCTTTTCAGATTAAATGCTTGGCAGAAGGACCTGAGATGAACTGTGGTATTTTGCTGATACCTTTAGGATTCCGAATATTGAAAAAGAGCTGTCTAGATATGTAGCCTTTTTGTTTGCTAAAATTGTGAGTATTCCTTTTTTCATATTGTCTCTTTTAATCATTTACGGATACATTTAGTGTCTTGGAGGACACATGATTTTTTTAAAAGGTTTTTCTTCTACGAGGATGTTTGCTGAAGCAAAAAACGAGTTTCAGCAAACTATGATTGAATTATATAGTTTTTATTTTAAAATGTTATAGATAGGGCATAGCTATTACAAGTAGATGTCTGGAGCAATAAGATAGTGTTTGTACTGAGTCAAGTCCAACTGTCACAAGACAAAGCATAACTGTAAATTGCATTTTTTCCTTCATAACTGGATTATGGATTCTTTTCTGAGAAGTGAGATACAGCTAACAATGTTAAAATAGTTTTCCAAAATGCTATTAAATGCTAATGTTTTAATATTTAGGCCACATATGCTTTCTATTTTAAAACAGAATATTTTAATAATCAGGGGATCAGGTCTTCCTACTGAAAAATACAGGTAAATCCTATGAGAGTCGCTTGAGTTTTCTCTCCAATATTTAGCATTTGTCATGTAAATCATAGAGAACAAGCATGCTATGGATATTTCCTCACAAAAGAATGTTTCATTTCTGCTCCTCACTTGGATTAGCAAATCTCTCTAATGCTTGATCTCACTAAAACTATTTCTTTCCTAATTTTAGCCTTTTAAAATCTATTTTTAAAACACCATATCTTTTGTACAGTATTACTAGGAAGGGAAATAGATTTTTTGGGGGATAAATCCAGAACTTACGGATAGACAGAATGGAACAGGTAGTAAATACATTTTTGAGTTGAAAAGATTTCATCCTCACGTATTACTGGTTTGCACTCTCTTCCTTAATTTATATCATTTAAATAAATATAGCTTTCATTTTGTCTTTCAAGATTATTTTGAATTGCTGCTATATTGAGTTCCAAGTTTCCCTTCTTCTCAGAATCAATCTTTCCCCTATTATGTTTTCCTATCCTGTGCGTATTTCCTTCTCTTTTGTACTCTTTTAATGACACAATGCATGCAAACAGTAATCACACTGAGAACTATGTTTATGCTTGTAGATAAGTGTACAGACAGTCTTTTAAGGACCAGAGCCTCTGTTATCTTCTTTAGTGGTTATGTATGTTATGTATATATGTATGTGTGTGTGTGTGTATAAAGTTGTGGTATTATATTATGTAACACCTTATACATTTATTGCTATATACATATGAAAGAAAAAGAATACATACATTGCTTTCTTATAAACTTCTTTCTTTCCACAAAAGCATTTTCTCTCTACTTTTTTGTTCTGTTACTTAACTATTCAGAAACCTGAACTTACTGAAGTAAATCACCGGGATTGTTGATGTTTAGTGCCAAATTTTGAGGTTCTTTGCTTAGTTTTAAGGTTCCTTTTCTGTGGATAGGCTGCAACTTTAACTCCAGTAGACTGTAAGAGTTAATTACCTGAAGAATAAGTAGGTGGTAAGCAATCTGTACCCTGTTGTATGCACTAATGATACTTACTTCCTTTGACAAAATCTCTAGCAGCTAGTAAAATGGTTTTATTTGCTTTTATATTAAAATGTTAATTCTTTCAGAGTTCTGAAGGAAATATTTTATAGAAACTCTGGTAATTATAAGGATCAGTGAAAGCTTATTCTAGAATGCAGGTGAGTTACAGAGTTTTATGCAGTTTAACAAAGCAGCAATACACAGTATAACTTACTATCCCTTCCTTCATTTAAATGGCATTACTGTTTATGTTGGCACATGCAGAGTAAAGATTTGGAGTCTTTTCTTGTATTTCAGAACATCTGTACATTTCCCTCTAGCTAGGAGAAAAAAATTACAGAGCATACAGCTTTTGTAAGGACGTTTTTCAACTTGTTTGTTCTGATTTTTTATACTCCTTTTATATTGTTGTTTTAGTTTGGAGTAGTTGTTCATATACAGCCTTGCCTGTATTGACACATAATTTTGTTTCCGTAAGGGATCCTGTTGACATTGAAACCAAAGGATTGTTAATGTGAGGAAAGATAGCTGTATACTCATGTATTTTGGGATTGGAACCCTATTAGAGGACATCTTCTTTAGTTCTGTTAATAGTGTTCAAGGAGTGAATAGATAATTTTACTATGTTGCCAGAAATACATTTTCAGGTTCTTGTTTATTCATTTACTGTGTTTACTATGTTAGGAAACTATATTATAATACTGAACTTTCACTTCACCCAAGACCCAGCCTCTGTTCTCTTGTGATATTTGTATTTCCTGTTTTATATGACCTTTAAAAAAATAACATAAAGCTTTATTCCTTCAGTGCGCATGTTAACCCCTGTATTGAAAACAGTGTGCTAGGTGCCCCTTCAGTGAGCTACCACACAGCAAAAATATTTTTGAAATTATTATATCTGAAAACTTGCTGTTTGCAGCTCAAGACTGACTTAAAGTGCAAATAAATTATTACATGTAAACTATGTAATTATGATCATACTATGAACATTAGGGTCGTTGCAATTTCTTTTTGTATTTTGATAACCTCGCCAAACTACCAAAGAAATGTATTGTCATTTTACATTTTTGTCTTCTCTTTCATTTCAAACAGTATCTGTTAATTTCACAGTGCAATGGAGAATACCATTCCGAACAGAATATTTGGTTTGCAGTCAGAGGTAGATTTACTTGATAAAAACAACGGTGGAACTTGTATTTAACATGAATCTATTTCTGGCTTGGTTAGAATGTAATTGAATCTAAATTTTAAAAACATTTAATATTTTCTGACAAACACCAGTAATGACTCCCATTAACACACTGTTGCTGTAGTCCAGTTTTATATTTAATTCATTGAACTTCTGAATTCATTTAGAATTTGCCCCTAAACCACTTTATTTGTTGAGTAGCAATTACCAGTATGCTTCAAAAAAATACATACATTAGCTATATTTAAAATTATTCTTATAAAACCTAGTATTAATCTCAGTGGGGATTATTTAAGGGTCCCTCTCATAATTCTAAATTTAAAAGCAGCATTTGTGTTTTTCTTAAGTGAGAGAAAACAGAACACAAAAAGAAAAAAAAGGTATTTACCAAGTGTTTTTCCATTTAATCAGTTATGATACAAAACTCTGGTTTAACCATATTTTAAAGTGGCTGTGCTAGTTTGCAGTTGCAATCTATTTCTTCTAAATTCTAGGACCCAGTTTTATGATCCCCTTTTTAATGCACTATAAAACATATTTAAACAAATTACATTTTAAAATTAGTATGTTACTTCAGTGTTGCCTAAATAAAAGTGATTATTTTCTTCAGGCAGCATCCATAAGGGAGATTTCCATTCAGAGGGCTTAAATGTGGTAACTGTTGTTTAAACTTTTCAGCAAGTAATATAGTTGCTTCAACGTAATTACTCAAACTAAGTCTTTAAAAATATTATTTTTTAGTGATAGGATTGCCTGTCTATATTCTATTTTGTAAGTTCTCTTGGCTAGTTGTCAAATTCTAGTAATACTCAGATTACTGAAGGGAAGACTCATTTTGACCATGATCTGTCTGCCTACCTTAAAAAAAGGTATGAAGTACTTCATGGAGGTACTAATAATGCAATTATTTTGAATGCCTAAATGTAAGAAAAAAATTATTCTATTCTTTTGATCATTTCTGTAGTCTCAGGGGTTGCATTAAGAGACTGAATACCTAGGAACAATTTTTTTCTTTAAATGCCTGAAAAAAATACTGATTAAGATATTACATATTTCACTAGAATAGAAGTAAAACCAAATGGCGAATATCACAGCAATATGATAAATATTGGTTTAGAGCCTTATTTTTTTATAAAAAATGAAAATGCTTAACAAAAACAGTAAAACGGTTAAATGTTTTTAAGAATGGAAAGGAGAATATTAAAACAAATTCTGAATCTATTGCATTTCTTCCTTGTGGCATATTACCAAGACCTCATTATGTATGTACATGAATAGATCTGTTATGTTTAAGTATGGCATCTGTGGCCCAATATTTAAATATCAAGAAGTAGGGACTGTATCATTTTTTTATTCATATTAAATTGAAACCTGAAATTATGAGTTAACAGCAAAAACAGCAATAAAAATTCTAATAACATGGGGTTTTATCAACTTGTGTAAGAACAGAGGATGCATCCAAAATATATTTTATGCTAGGTAATGAAGTGGAATGAGTGACACTTCTGCTCTGCATCCCTTTAATTGTGATGATTCTTGGTTAGCTTTGCTGTGACAAAAGCGTTTGATTTTTATCTCTGTAATGAAGTATACAAAGATGTTCATGTTGTCTTTGTAAACTGTAAACTCTTTCCACATCACAGTACAACAGAGTGTAGAAACCCTTCTGTTACTGATGTAGGGGACATGATTCACTTCATAAAAAATCTGAAAGGCAAGTAATCATTGTGCTTTCAAAAATTAATAAATTGACATCAAAATTTTAGTTTGGTCAACTTCAAAGATTTGAAGAGTTTTCTATAAAAGATTAGTCTCAAAGTAGCTTTTAAGTTATGTATTTTAGTTCCTCATAAGTCAAGTGGGATCATTTTAGCTTTTGAAATGTCAAGTATTTTTCCAAAACACTCAGACAACAAGATTGCTTTATTTGCAGTTCTCT
The DNA here is from genome assembly GCA_009819775.1 of Phoenicopterus ruber ruber. NCBI lineage: Eukaryota > Metazoa > Chordata > Aves > Phoenicopteriformes > Phoenicopteridae > Phoenicopterus > Phoenicopterus ruber. The sequence goes on along the minus strand of CM020246.1, from coordinate 61,722,108 downwards.
TTGGCTTGGTGCCATCGCCCCTAATTTTTAGCTATACATACTGAACCATATTACTTCTAATTACAAGATGCCTAATACAGAAGTGTAGTAAATATGTCCAAAAATATATAGGTACAAGGTTGTTAGTACAAGAGAAAGGAATAGAAGTGGATAAAGGGAATTCCTGAATAATGCAAGAAAACAAATTTTATATATATGCAATTTTTTGAAATATGCAATTTGGATTCTTCTGTTCATTTTTATACATATGTGGTAACTGATAAATGAAATAACTTCCATGATGTCAACCTCTTTAGATAATGTGCTGCTTTTGACTGAGATAATTTTCTTCATAGTAGCTAGTATATACCTTGTTTTGCTTTGCTTATGCACAGCTTTTGCTTTACCTGTTAAACTGTCTTTATCTCAATCCACAAGTTTTCTCATTTTTACCCTTCTGATTCTCTCCCCCATCCCACTGGGGGGAGTGAGTGAGTGGCCGTGTAGGGCTGAGCTGCTGGCTGGGGTTAAGCTACGACAGTCCTTCTTGGCACCCAACGTGGGGCTCGAACACATGACCCGAGCATTAAGAGCCCCATGCTCTATTGACTGAGATAGCAGGGCCTCTCTCATGCCCCAGGTGGCTGAAATATAACTACGAGGAGGCCTGGCAGATTGATTATATCACACTCCCACAGACTCGCCAAGGCAAGCGCTATGTGCTTACAATGGTGGAAGCAACCACGGGATGGCTGGAAACATATCCCGTGCCCCATGCCACCGCCCGGACCACTATCCTGGACCTTGACAAGCAAGTCGTATGGCGACATGGCACCCCAGAAAGAATTGAGTCGGACAACGGGACTCATTTCCAAAACAACCTCATATACACCTGGGCCAAAGAGCATGGCATTGAGTGGGTGTATCACGTTCCCTGTCATGCACCAGCCTCTGGGAAGATCAAACGATACAATGAACTGCTAAAAACTACACTAAGAGCAATGGGTGGTGGGACCTTCAAACATTGCAATAAACATTTAGCAAAAGCCACCTGGTTAGTTAACACTAGGGGATCTGCCAACCGAGCTGGCCCTGCCCAGTCAAAAAATTTATGTACTGTAGAAGGAGATAAAGTCCCTTGATACACATAAAAAATAAGTTAGGGAAGACAGTCTGGGTTATTCCTGCCTCAGGCAAAGGCAAACCCTTCCATGGGATTGCATTTGCTCAAGGACCTGGATGCACTTGGTGGGTGATGCAGGAGGATGGGGCAGTCTGATGTGTACCGTGAGGGGATTTGATTTTAGGTGTAAATAGCCAATAATGTGAACTGTATGATGTTAATCGTTATAACATACTGCTTATCATTTTACCGAAAAGGACTGTTGTGTTTTAACCCCAGCCAGCAACTAAGAACCACACAGCTGCTCGCTCACTCTCCCCAGTGGGATGGGGGAGAGAATCAGGAAAGTAAAAGTGAGAAGACTCATGGGTTGAGATAAAGACAGTTTAATAGGTAAAGCAAAAGCTGCCTATGCAAGCAAAGCAAAACAAGGAATCCATTCACTCCTTCCCATGGGCAGGCAGGTGTTCAGCCATCTCCAGGAAAGCAGGGCTCCATCACGCGTAATGGTTACTTGGGAAGACAAACGCCATCTCTCCAAACATCCTCCCCTTCCTTCTTCCCCCAGCTTTATAGGCTGAGCATGACATCATATGGTATGGAATATCCCTTGGGTCAGTTGGGGTCAGCTGTCCCAGCTGTGTCCCCTCCCAACTTCTTGTGCACCCCCAGCCTCCTCGCTGGTGGGGTGGAGTAAGAAGCAGGAAAGGCCTTGACTGTGTGTGAGCACTGCTCAGCAATAACGAAAACATCCCTGTATTATCAACACTGTTTCCAGCACAAATCCAAAACATAACCCCATACTAGCTACTGTGAAGAAAATTAACTCTGTATCAGCCAAAACCAGCACAGATACTTAAAAACAGAAACAAAAACAAATATTGGGAATGTTTTAATGTTATTAGCTAGATATAATGATGCAGTTTTACCAACTTTTAAAACTTTTCACTAATCTGAAGTACTTTAGTATCTTCAGTAATCTGAAGATACTAAATGCAAAAGAAATTTTCCATACTGCCAAAATTTGAAAGCACTGAAATTGTAGCTTACGTTTTGTGGATATCATTTTAATTGGAAGATGTAATAGCAGCATGTCTCTCTACTTCAAGTATGGAAGCATATATGTTCCTTGATTAAATCTGTAGGCCTACGTCAGTAACAATAGTCTACTCTCAAATTTATGTTTAAAAACACTGTAGCTCATTTTTATTTGTACCAACTTAAATGGTAATGAACACCAACTTGTTAACAGTGCTAGCAGTTCACAGTCCCTTACCTGTGTTTTGTGAAATAACTAATTAGTTCATGCATCTTGCTTTTCGAGTACCTGAATTAATGCAACTTAAGCAAAAGGATTTTCTCAGTTTAAGCATCTGTCAGGTATCTTAAGTTGGCTACTCACTCACATACAAAGAAAGCATCCTAGAGTAACTACTTGCTTTTTAAAAAATTAGTCTCCCGAAGTTTAGCAAGCAACCAGGAAACAAAAATGTCAAGGATGAAGTTAGAGTCGTTCATCAGCTCGTTTATGGTTTGTAAGAATTTCTCAAAGATCTAGGTCTTGCTGTATTAGAGGTTGAACACGAACATTAGCCAAACTATTTATATGGTATGATCAAAAAGTCATAGAAATTTTGGTTGAAAGGGACCTTTGTGAGGCATCCAGTCAAGCCTTGCACTCAGGGTGGGGCTGTCACCAGCCCTAGATCAGGTCCACTGTGGCTCTACCTGGCTATTTCTTGAAGACCTCCAGGGATGGAAGTGCCACCACATCTCTGGACAATGTTTCAGTGCTACACTTACACTCCTAAAGATTTTTATTTTCTTTTTCTAATGCCAACTCAAATCTCACAAGCCCCGCTGTGTGGTCATTGACCTTGTTACATCTTTTGGTGAGCTCGTGAGTCAACTTTGATTCCATTGTTTTCATAACCACCAGTACAACTCATATCTTACCACAGTAGTGTATTTGTGGGAAGAAGAAATGTGTGTTATTTTTTAATTTGAAATGAACCTGGAACTTAATAAAATTGGAAATGAATGTTAACAAATACTCATAAAAAGAATTTCCTACTTCTTGGTTAGCCAACCAATGGCTTTTCCTATCAGGAGCTTTTTATGCTGCATATTTATCATGTTGAATTTTTCCTTAGGCCACGAGCACTTTTTTCACTCTTTCCTTTTAATGTATTAACTTATTATTTAGAGAAAAAAACTAATGCCTTGTGAATTAATTATATTTGCTTTATTTTTGCAGTTACATTGAAATACCATTAAAAGTGTTGCCTATAGCTTTGTTTTAAACCAGTAGGGATATTGGAAAAAAAGTAAAAGCTTCTTTTGGCTGCTTGGATATTGCTATATTTTCATGTTGGTAAATTACAAGTTCTTTAAGTTTCATTTTGTTTTAGAAGCAAACACAATAAAGAAAACTCCTTGTATTTGAGCAGCAATACAAGTTAAAGGTATCTAACATTCTAACCTACTAGCTCTGCTGGTGGCATCTCTGTTACGAAAAGTGGAAGAGAGGAGATCATAGTACTTAATGGGTGCTGCCTCATAAAAGGACACATAACATAATTAACTTAAACCAGTGGCTGGTCTGGTGCAACAAATCCCAAATTATGTGTATTTTAAATCTCCTATACTCCTCTCACATTTCATCTGAATCTCTACTATTTCCCTGGAAGCAGAAGTTTGTACCTCTTTTGGCCAATGAAGTAGAAAATATCAATGGAATGTAACCTTCACTGTTAATCTACAGTTGACTGTTTTCCTGTTCTTTTGCAACCATAAAACTTTGTTGTCTGACTTAGCGCATCAGTTTTTCTTGATTAACATTAAGGAGAAACAAAACCAGTGTAGTAGCATTTGGAAGCTATTTCCAGACCCAAACGTGGGGAGTTGGGGTCATAACTAATGATGTCCTAAAGTGGCATTGCTGTACCTGGAACTTGATCACATAGAGGAACCTGGAACTGCTGACTGGGAACATGGTATCCTTCAGGTTTTTGGGTACCTCAGATGGCCAGGCAGAAAGATGACACTAAATGGAAAGTTATTCGGAGCTACATTTTTAAGGAAAAATGAGCTCAGCAACATATTTAAAATTTCACTCCCTTTTCTTTGATTTGTGCATTTTATATCGATCAGAGTGACAGTGGCTGGTGTGTTTTGTGTTGAATTTGGTGGCACCGGCACATGGGAGGAGTTCTTTGAGCCCCTGTACAGGAATGACTCCATGGAGGACTTTGTTCTTTCTTTCTGGGTCCACACGGGACTGTTTAGATCAGGGCAGTTCCTGTATATGCTGAGGAAGTGGAAAAACATGTTGATAGGGAATTTTCAGTGAAAAAGAGGTGCTTTATTTAGGGTGATACTTTCGACAGCTACTAACCAGTGTACTTACTCGATCCAAACCTTGGATTGAAGTATCCATTTTTTGCCTGTAAATCCTTGAAGTGGTGTTTATGTCTGTCACTGAAAGAAATTCTAATACCCACAGATTTCACTTTGGCTACTTAAATGATCTCTTTTGTTTCTCTTTGGTAGTTTCAGGACAAATCAGTTCTTTATTTTTCCTAGATGCAGTTCAACAATTTTATATAAACAGAACTTGTTTTCTCTGCCATGCTGTGTTCTTGACAGATAATTAAAGGAGGATGATTAAGAAACCATTCTGATCAAATGTTATTACTAAGAAAAAAGAAGAAAAAAGAAATCTATTTTGTCCTTTAATCAATAAATATACAAGTACACCTTGAAACTAATAGAGACTGCAAACTGAAAGAAACCTAATTCATAGAGGTCTCTATTCCCCCAGCAATACATATTTTCTTATGAACTATGATTTATGACCAGTGGGGTTTTTTATGGGTTTTCTAAAAGAGACTAAAAGATACACTGGCTTTGTATCTGCACAAAATCTTTTTGTGATCTTATGTAGAGGGGTTTGCCAACAGCGGTGCGTTTGCACTTGTATGCGTTTAACCATAACTGCATATGCATGTACAAACATGCACACAGAAAAAATACCTTGAATGAGTATTCTTTCTTTATATTTGTTTCTTGTATAATCATAATTGAAAAATTGCCTTTAGAGTAGAGAAATAGCACACATCTTACAAGGATGTCTTTAAGGGAAAAGAAATAAGATTAAAAAGCAGTTTAAAATTTTTTTTTAATGTATTTGACTTATTTATAATACAGTTCAACATTTTATAAGTCAAGTACATTACTGGTGAATTTCTTCACATGCATTCCTGTTATTTTTTTAATCAAAATAAAAAGGTCAACAATGTAGTCTTTCTGGTAAAATAAAGTACAATTTGATTACTTTCTGCTAATGCATAATACCATTTAATTTGATTTTACAAGGAGGAAGGTCTCTAATGGAAGGGAAATGGACTGTATAAATTAGGTGTGCCCTCTTGTATTTACCTCTGTTCACGCAATTGTAAATATTACTGCTAGTGCCAAATAAAGAAATAACAATACTTGAATTGTAAACAATTTTGTGAAGCATATATGACATGTGCAGGCACAAAACCGGATTCAAATTTACAAAGTGCCTGAATCTCATTGAGGTATCTAACTGCGCCATGGTATTTAAAAAAACATTGAAAAATTAAAGGTAATTCTGAAAGCTGTAGGGACAAATGATACAACCCATCGCACAAAAACCCAGTTCCCCGGTTCATGGAGATTTAATTAATTATACAGGTCATGTGGAAAGATTGATTGTTTCAGATAACAACAGAAACCCTGTAATACTTTTTTGGTGTAGGTGCACATAGCTCTTTCTTTAGCTGGGTGAAATTACCTATCCACACACCTATGCTCTGTTCCTTATGTAAGATGCTCATGATTGCAACTATCTTCATCATAGTTGCAACTTTGTGTATTGTCACTCACCTGATTACCAAAGATTCTAGTACTAGAGACTTTGAAGCACCCCACAGTTTGCAGATAAAAAGTCCATAATCTTGAATCAAGATTTAACAAAGAAGCATTTGTGTAGTTCCTATGGGAAGTGGCTTAGAACTGCACACAGAAGGTTAAGCTTATTACTGTACTTGATAATGGAGCTACTGACAAGGCTTTTGTTGAATGGGAGTTGGTGCACATGAGATTTGTGAAAGATGGAAAGCTTTGTTGTTTTTGTTTTCTGACATAGACTTTAAATCTTGAACATCTGCTGATATCACATAGGGAATAAAAGCAGCTTTAGATGAGGACGGTGAGGCCCTGGAACACATTGCCCAGAGAAGTTGTGGATGCCCCATACCTGGAAGTGTTCAAGGCCAGGTTGGATGGGACTTTGCTCAAGTGGAAGGTGTCCCTGCCATGGCAGGGGGTTGGAACTAGATGATCTTTGAGGTCCCTTCCAACCCAAACCGTTCTATGATTCTGTCGTTCTATGTACAGGAATAAAAGCAAAAGAATTCAAAATAAAACCAACCAGTCACAGCAGTAATATGTGCAGCCACAGTTTAGGGAAAAAATCCTTGGATTTTTTGCTGTCAGCTGGAACCTTGATCTGTTCTGGAACTCAGAAAAGATTCTGTCTGCTTTTCAAAGTTTTAATTGATTATGTAAAATATTTTCAAATTCTGCTACACTGAATACAGAGTTATATGGTAACTTTCAGCTCTGTTGGTGATCTAGGGGCAACCTTGATCTGTTTTGGAGACATCAGCCTTCACTGTTATGTTCCAGAATGTTTCGGAAAAAAAAAGAAAAAAATCAAATGTTAACTTTGGCCATTGCAAATTTTGCATATGTATTGCTGCATTTTTCAGTCACTTTGTATGAGGAATGCTACTGTAGAAGCCTTCTTACCTAGACCTGGCCTCTTTTCACTTACCTAATGTTTTCATAAGTGCAGCATAGGTGTTTTCAATATCTTCCAAAGTTAAGAGCCAAACCACCTTTTCTCTGAAAGGCCAAGCAAGATAGCAGACTCACCCAGAAGCCACTAATAGGTGCTAGTGGCCCTTGGGAAAAATGAAGGAGAAGAGGGGTCCAGGGAGTTGATCACTCCAGCAATTTGACTGGCCCATGTGGAGTTAGGACATGGTTTCAGGCAGGGGAATGTGGGCTGTGACATGAGGAGCTCTGAGGTGAGACCCTCAAGAAAATTGGGGAGTAGGGGTTTCCTGGGCTGGAAAGTACTCATGTATTAAAACATAGATAATTTTATCTCAGGAATAGGAGGAATAGCAGGTATGGATGTTAGAGTGGAAGGGGTAGGGAGAAGGTCTTCAGCAAGGGTTAGGGGATGCGAGGGCCACCCTTTTGCTTGGGGAAAAGAATACACACACAGGCATGTGCCCTTAGCCTTCTTGTTCCCTGTACACGAATGTTAATTGCCAACCCATTCAGCTTCTCTGTTGCTACCAGAAATGTATTGTGTAAGAGTGCTTTTAATAAGCACGCCCTCTTGCCCCACAAATTTAAACATTTAAATCAGCCTTATCTCTACTATGATTAAATTCTTTCTTTTCCAGGTGAAGACTGAGAACTAGAAAATGGTACCAATTTGCCACAATGACACATATATTCAAAAGCTTCTCATAGAATCATATGCTTTATATGATAGGTGTTTCTAGAGGTTTAGAAGAAAAGTTGCAGGGAATCAGATCTGTCTTCTGAAGCCATGGAATCTCTTGCTATCTGATGCATTGTAGAGCCAATATTCATTTGGTTTTAAAGCACTGTGTAATAGTGAATTATTTTTTTCTTAAGAAAAAAAGATTTTGGCATTTTGAAACAATAGAATATTCTAGACTATCTGGTAGGAATACTGACAGGAAGAAAATTGTCATGCAGTGGTGGGATATTGGAGTCAGAAATTTACAGGAAGTCAGACACTTTTCTTAGGTTTTTTTCATTCTTCGTGACTATTTACATTCATAAACTCTTTAGCTACTCTTCCACTTTAGGCCTGGTTGGTATTTTAATAAGTAACTTTGTGTGGCTAGATCTGAAGAACCTCTACTGTCTTTATAGCCTTAGACTGGAAGTTATAATAGATGTCCATCTCTATTTTCAATTTACAGTGTCATTACAAATATCAGCTTTACCACACATTCTTGTTTAGCAAGTACATAGTTTATAGAGTAAGCATCTCTGCTGCCTCTCTGTTGGGTTTTGTTGTTGTTGTTGTTGTTGTTGTTGTTGTTTTCAAATTACAGTTTCTCTAATTTGCCATTGGTACCTGTGTATTTGCAGGAAATTGTCTTAGCTTTTGTAGATTTAAAACACTTGTTCTTCAGATATGCCCTGTGCTATCAGTTTGAATTTGTTCTTGCAGCAGAAGAATCTCCTATTCAAAAATGGCTTCTTTGTGATGAGAAAGAAACTTAGTGTTTTAAATTGTTCTTTCCAGCTCCATGCTCATGTCTACTTTCAGCTTTCAATATTTGGTACTTGTATTTACCTTTTCCAAGTGCCTGTTTTCCATCTTACCTCTTACTGTAGGAGCAAGCAAAACAAATACTTTTGCATTTTAGCTGTGATAGTGAGGACAGAATGCATCTGAAGTTGAGTTTTGTTTCTGTTTGCAAACAGCGATAGAATAAAAGGTACATAGTTCTGTCTTAAATATTTACATGTGGATTTCGTGACTAGAAAATCAGTAATCTGATTAAAACTAGATACAGTATCTATGGGTTCTGTACAAATTCTTGGTCATACAACTTTTGAGCAGATTTCATAAATATTGTTTGTGTCATCCAGCATTTGAAAGCTGTTTTGTGAGCTTCTTGTGAGTATCAGGGTTGTCAGTTTAAAAGTGGAATTAGCTAACAGACGTTTTAAAACACTTCTGTCTATCCAAATAGCATCTGAGCACCAAGAGAGCAATATTGATTGATAAAATATTTGTTGCTCTGTCTAGAATCTTTGGCACCAATTCATCGTTCTTACTGAAGAAAGGATAGGCTAAAATTACATAAAACTAAGTTAGGTGGGAAAAATAACTGCATTTGTGGTAGGGATACGTAATATACTTGGAGCTGGTTTATGTAATTATGAAAGTATGGATTGCTCTTATAAAGTATAAGTAGTCAGAGTGACATTTTAAAGGGAAAATGAAGATTGAAAATAAAAAATGGATATAAAAGTGATGTGATCCAGAAAGCTCACAAATTGATCTGTAACTCTAATAGTTTAAATAGAGAACTAAAAGCAGCTTTCTAGTTTGATTCATGAACAAAGGAAAACTTAGTATAGGAAGATGTGAAATATTAGGAAAATCTCTCTCCATTGAAAGGAACCTGGGAAATAATTCTGTGGATATCAAGGTCCAGGAGATATCTTTTCTGTCCTGTAGATACAGGTAAACCTCAAACTGTTTGGCAGAAAATAAACAGGGAAAATTATGCACAAAATACATGTCTGCATGAGACTCCAAATTAGGCAAGCTGACCTGCAGAGTCACCACTTCAGAAAGAAAAATGGACACAGCCTAATGTAAGAAGCTTTGCAAATGCATTAGTCAGAGAGTAGTCACCAGGACAGGACTGAAAAATATGAGCAGCATTGAGAGGGATTTATTTTCTCTGCTTTGTAGAAATTGGATTCCTGAAGTTTTGCTTTTGGATATCATAGATGACTAGAATTACTTCGAGCTTATCAAATCCCTCTCAGCCAGCAAAATAAGTAAGCATTAGAACACATGATATAAAGAAAGCAGGCAGTTTTCATGAGAAAGACTGTGATATTTTGTACCTGGAAAATACTATTTTCATAGTCCCAGATGTGAGATACACTATATAGGCACAAAACCAGTCATCCATCCTGCCTAAGTGTTTCTCTATTGTCTTGAAAACTGACAACTGTTATTTCCTGCAAAGATATGCATTAATTATCAGGCCAAGACTCCTCTTTTTTGTAACTCTTTGGCTTCCTGCAGAATTGTAACAAAATTAATGGTGAAGTAAGTTCTTGTGGGTTTTACACTTGAAAGATAAGGTTGCTGTAAGTGATGAGATTGGAAGAACCCTGAAAATTTTTCTTCTTCAGGTCTTTGTATCTTCTTGTCTATTGCAGTGGTAGCACAGTTCCAAAGTCCCTGTGCCTTGACATAAAAATCCAAGCCTGCCTGCTGTGATTTCATGGTTGTGCAAAGTAGAACATTTTACTCAGCTTCTAGTCTTTTCCTCATGCAGTGAGTACTTTTTAGTCAAGTTGTTCATTCCTGCCTGCTACTACTGCATGTTTGACTTCCGCTCAGCCTCTCTTCATGTGGGTGATGCCACTTCCTAGATTTCTCTTTTACTACCTCTGGTAGGAAGGACAAATTATACGTGTTTTGAGATGCAGAATAACTGTCTGCTCAAGGGGTTAGTGAAAAATAAGATTCAGTTTGCTCTCTCTGTTGAGAGTAATTTTTGGCTTTATATATCAGACTAGGTCAGAAGAAGGGCAGAATCAGGCCTTATGGAGAAATAAAGGTAGAGACTGAGAGAAAAGTTTTGAGGAAGGAAGAGGTATTTAAAGGAAGGTGGAGGAGGTATAGAATATATGAAACAAATGAAAAAAATTAAATTGTGCTTTAACATGTAATCTACCCTACTTCTCTGCTTTTGAATTGTCTTCCTAGTCTTGTTACCTACTGGGAAAGACAGATTCCAAAATTGACTGCTGTCACTTTTCCCTTTATTCTACTTCTTCCTAGGAGAAAAAGGGAATAAAAATTTGATGTTTGGAGTTATTTATATCTCTTGTAACTTACATAATAGAAAGTATATGTCCTCTATTGTTACTAGTACTTTCCATGTGCTATTCAAGGAGCTTTAAATGCTTTATGTTCTCTGTGTGTGGGACAAGACTGATTATGCATACTTTGAGATGCAGGATAATTGTCTACTCAAGGAGTTAATGAAGCATAAAGTACAATTACTGAATTCATACCCTGAATTATTTTGCTATAGCTTTCGTAGGTAGGCAGACCAGAAGAATTGTAGAGCTCTCCTGCACCTTCTGGATCGATACTATATCATGGACCGTCTGCAAAGCAATAGTTTGATCTACTTCATATGTAACGAAATGGTTTAATGTCATCTTTTAGTCCTAGCACATAAAAAAAGTCTTCTATAGATTGGAATCATAATATTTTTTAAAGGAATGTTTCTGTGTTATATTCACGAATAATAAAAAAACATTTCTAACTTTCATAAGAAAATCTTATGCAGCTACATGAAAACTGGAAGAGAAGATATAAAAGAAAACAGTTAATTGAGTATGAAACTTTTTGTAACATTTTTCATTTCATGTGCCTAAAAGATTTTGTTGAAGAATTTTTGTTGTTGTTGATGATGCTCTTTTTTTTGACAAACAGCTGTCACAGCATATGCTAGGGTAAAGCCTAAACCCCTTAAACAAAGCTTTAAAATGGAATTGTAACTTAACTGGTCAGCAGTGTTTTGATTTCATCACTTTAATATCTCATAGTCTCTAGGGAATACAGATGTATTAAATTGAAAAATGGGATGATGATTTTATCAAATAAGCAGTCTGGTAATTGTGATGAGATATTTCCATGAATGGAACAGTTTTCCAGACATGCAGTGATTCTTCAGCAGATTTCTGCCTTATGATTTAGACAAGTAGAAAAGTATTTGTTGAACTAGCAAGGAAGAAGTCCAATTTCTAGTATTGTAGGAAACATTTTTCTTACAAATAAATGATCTATACTGAGGTAGCAATTTATCTGGCATTGAAGAAAACAAGCTGTTTTCAGGATTTTTTAGCTGTTGAAAAAATGATTAGAGCTAAATGTCTTCATGCACTGTGTTCACAAACCAACGACAACAGTCCTACTTCTGTTTACTGCAAACACAGCTCAGGAGAGCATCCCTGTTCAGGAAAATATCGAAATACCAGCTGCTACGAGTAGAGATGACTTTAAATGGAAGTTTAACTATTGTCTGAAAGTAACGCTTGGTTTTGCTACATATAAGAATATTACTAGTTCTGTGTGGTGCTTCTTTATTTATTGGTGGTGCTTGTTAATAGCATTATAGTAAGTATATCTGAACAAGTTACGTACACAGCTCCAGATGATTTGTCTCCTCATGACTTTTTTTTACTGTATAAATGTTGTTATAAAATGCTGTCCAAGCACTGAGCAGGTACTACAAACATTTACTTCTTAAGTCAGAAAGCAGAGAAACATGGTGTGTGTATTAGAGCAATTATTGACCTGCATGTTTTCAAATAATGATATAATTTGAGGTACAAGGAAACTGAAAGAGTTAATAAGCAAAGATAAAAACATAGATACCTGTGCTTACGTGTCTTGAACTCAGTAGCTGACACATTAATTTTGTACCTTGACTTTTGTTTCAGTGAATATTGTTTCTGATGTATGACAGGTTGTTTTTTTTGAAAGTGGAGGATCGTTATTTTCAACAAGTGACACAGTTTTCAATGCAGATCTTATAAAATATTCTCTATAAATGTGCTCTGTTTATAACTTATATCTAGATACTTTATTGTAGCAATCATAACTGGAATGCAGCTTTACAAAGTTGTCAAGATAACATAGTCCTTTACAAAAAATGTGTAACAGCATTTTTAGAATAAAAATATGTATGGACTAGGTAATGTTTTCCCCTCTTACCCATGCAAGCATGCACACTGCATGCAGAGTCACCCCAGGGCTATCTTCCTGCAGCATCTTAAAACTTGTTTGCACAGCTATGTCCTTGGATATTTTGTTCCATGTGCACATTATCTCAAATATGTACATACCTCTACCCGTGCTTTCTTACGCAAGCTAAAATTCTCCTTTTTGCCTGTATGTATCATACTTAACCAAGACAACCAACCCAGCCCACTGATTGTTTATCCCTTATTCTGATTGTGTCCCATGCAGACCATCTATTAAAGTTGCTACTGTATTCCTCCATATGAGAAATCTTTTCTCCTGTAGGATATACTGGGAGATATCTAAATCATCATTCTGAATATTGCTCATGTTTTGATTTCTTGCTGTGGGGAAAAATTAAGAGAATCTGCTAAAAGAACTAGGAAGTGAAACAAAGACTTAAATAAGCAGCATATCAGCAAACAAATACAATACACAAGTTAGCTGTACAGAAGGTAGCTGCTTGGCACCAGCAGTTATTTTAAAAGCGTATGTAGAGGTTCTGTAGGGAGCATCCTGTGTTTTCCTGATATGTGGGAGATTTTGCTTCTTGTAGTTTTGCATTTTGATGTTTATATTTGACCAGCTTTTACCATTAACTTTGTATGTACTGCTAATACTATTGCTGTGAGTGGTATAGGCTGTAATGATATAGGCTGTTTATACTTAGTTATCCTCAGTACAGTAGCAGTTCATTTTGTTTAGATGGTCCTTTATGAAAATATGAGTGATGCACATGCAATAGTAGGTTTTTCAATAATACCTTAAAAGCTGCAGAAATAACTTTTCACTTTAACCTTGCTCACAGTCTACTTTTTGGAAGTGATGAAATAATGTGTAATACCAATTGATTGTCTATAAACCTGGAAAAGTTGATGTTATGTCAATAAAAAATAACATGTTAAGTAGTGCTGTTTGCCACATAACTGTGTAGTTTGTAATGTAAAAGGGGAAAAAGCTCAAGAGGCCAAACTTAGATGCTTCCTGGGACAGTGTCTAACATATCCAGGAATGACACGACTTCAGAGGAGTCAGACTGTTCTCCAAGGTAATCCAAGAATAGCTACACCGTCTGTACCTCATGTACTGGATTTTTAGTTTTCTCTTGAGACAGCTGGCAATGCGCCATAACAGCCTGATGCCAAAAGTAAATGGCTCATCATCCCTAAACACCCTTACATATCAGCTACAGAGGTGTGTAGAAATCTTTCAAAAACAGAAATCTGATCACAAGACTGAGACTTCTTTTTTCAATTAGTTTGGTCACTGAAGTTTATCAGTCATCTTTATCCTGTCACAAGAATTTGTGATAAACCTGTTTCACATGGATAGACGTAGTTTCATATGAAATTGCGGTGCAATGGTTTATTTTTTAGTCATTTCCTTTTTGACACTTTTGATTTAAAATTGTCCATGTGGTTAAAAAGAAACCTGACATTTGCAAAACTGCTTGAGGAGGAATTGGTTTGTACCTCTGGCATAATGACATAGTGGGTTATAGTATTCTTCATGTTAATTTGTTCTGGTTCCATAATAAAGTTAATTTGTTCTAGTTCCACGGTTGATTATGTTTCTAGGATGAAGGAGGAAGGGCAATGGGGGGAGAGAGAAGTTATAACTCTTCATGTCCTGGTTTAAACCCTATATGTGTTAAACACTGTCATTTATTGTCTCACAAAGAACTAACATTAGTTGCATGATCTTCAGTATGTCACACTGAATATTTAAAATTAATTTACCAGTGCTTACCACATATCTATTTTGACTGGGACTATTTCTGTGACAGAACAGTCTGGAATGGGTATGGAACAAATCTTAAGTAGAGATATTACGTTAATTTTTTTAATGTGTTAGCAACCTAGTACTTCTTTCCAGCATCTTGTTCTGTAAGAATTAACTCTGCTTTTCATGAAGATGCAGCGTGTTCATATGATTGTAACTGCTGCATATATAACCTATTTTGCAAGAGATGTGTGCTAACTGGGCCAACAGAGCCAGAAATGTTAACATGACCTTTTTATTGTGTATTAATTAACCAAGATTTGAGTTTCAAATACAGAAACCTCAGTCGACTTAATCCCATGATACATAAACTACAGAATTCAAGACAAATTCTTTAATGTCCTAAGGCTAAGTCTATGATAGTAAGCTATAGCAGTAGGTCTTTTGTTTGGATTATTTCAGTTTGTCTCCTTTTTGAATCTTTCTCACTAAAATTTGATGTTGTAAGTTATTGTAATGTTTTGTAAACTTTAATTTTCTTTCCCATGAGTATGCTTACAACTGAGGTAAATATGTATGGCCCCAGTTATTTCAAGACATGTCTATATCCCAAAATGTTATAAATGGCAGATGCTTTAGCAATAATGGGACTTGTGATAATGAGACTTCTGTCTGATGATGTTACTTAGGCATTATTCGATTTCTGCAGATTTCCCCTTTAGGTGTGGAACGTCGGTACAGCTTAGCTTCAGGCCTGTATTTGCGTACATTAATCTCCTTACATCAAAAATGGGGGGGAAATTGTTATGCAAGGAAGATGGAAAGATGTTTGATGAATCTGAAGAATGTCAGCATCGTAGATGGAGGTAGTTCTTGAAGAATACATGTTCCTGTGAGGAAGTGTGCCTTGACAACTTAATGGTTAGATCAGGAGCTAGTGTGTTCTGGGGAGTTTTAAAATTCATCCTTCTCATATTGATACTGCTTTTTACTAAATCTCATGATGTGCTAGGTGCTGTATAAGTGCATGCTTATTATTTAAAAGCTAACATTCACAAATTACACATGTAATAATTTATACCTGATGTAGGTAGAAAGTAAAGATATTTTATAATGGAAATATGACAGAACTTTAACTGGAAAGGCTGTGCAGGGCATTGGTGTAATTCATCACCTGTTCCATACTTCTGGGCTGTTTTCTAGAAATCCATTAAATATGATAGGAAGATGGATTGTGGTCTATTTCTGAATGACATTATAATCGGTACATATGGTAATTAAGATCAACTTTTAGAAATGTTGTCTGCAGGGTCCATCAGTTGGCTAGAAATTTGGAATAAACTGAGGTGGGTGGAAGCTAGTAGTTTCAGAAGAACTTGTAATTGTAGAATTACATTCAGCATATAACAAATATTTTTCTGAACTTCTAATTTCTGTTAATATACGTGTAATTTCTGAAGAACATTTTAAAGTTCATAGCAATGTTTCTGATGCTTAAATGTGAACCAAGGGCTTTAGAGCTGTAAAATCAAACATCCATTTACAATGACATAATGGACAAGATTGCTGTTTAACTAATGATACCTCCTCTGTGAGATCTTTGTATTACTGTCTCTCAAGTGGATACCAAATGGCACAAAATTTATTGTTGTCATCATATTCTGCTTTCTTTAAGGAGACTCTAATCCAAACAAAACACAGAAATATGTAATATTTAAAAGGAGACATGACTGTAAGTATATATTCTATGTCATAAAAAGACTTAAAACTGAAAATGCAGATACCTGAAAAATGTATCCCTTTGGCTTGCAAGTGTACCTTGACAAACAGGCAGTAGAGCATGTGTCAAACTACAGCATGGCTGAGCAATGACTCTGCAGTTGTTGTGCATTAAAGGAAATCCACACAAATTTGTGCACTAACCACGTCATTGCTTTCATGTTTCTGTAACTGTTAAGTCTCAAAGAGGTTGAGAATTATTTACAAAATGGCCACTAGGAGTGTGAATGTAAATTTGTGTGTATTCTGTATGTGGTCTATAGGCAGCCATCAAAAGATGCAGGAGTGCAGCATTGTATTACATTTTATTTACATTCTTCACAAATTTTTAAGGGACTGCTCAGTTAAGCTTCTTTTGCTTGAAAAGGAAAACCCAGCAGCTGAAAAGATACCCAAGATCTGAAATGTGTAGTCTCCTGTCATATTCTTTCTGGCATGTGTCACGGGAAAATAAATGAGCCTGGTATCAGGCCCGGAAGTTTTATTAACACTGAGTATTTTGAACCTGAAAGAGAAACTTCAAATAATACATTCCTTTGTAATTCATACCCAAAGAGAAGCTTGAATACAGCAGGCATTTGTCGTTATTTTGGTTCAGTTTTTGTTACTTCCAGAAAGTCCCTATCATGAACTAGGAACCTGTTGTGAGGTACCTCAAGGCCAATGTTTACACTTTAATCTACACAAAGCAATAGAATTAAAAATAAAATAAAAACAAACCAAAGGATGGATTGTCATGATCACGTTCATTAAATTTTACACTCAGAAAAATCAGATGAAAGTTTCTTTATCAGTGGGAGTGGGACTATCCTCTGTTACTACAATATCTTAGCATTCATGAAACAATTGCTTCATATAACATTTCACAAAGCAGTAGCTTTAGGGTTGAAATTTTGCCATGTTTAGTATTCATCTCAGGCTAACCCTTTTGTGTTTGTCAAAATGGTTAATTATTCTGCAGAACAGTACAAGAAGAAAAATATTGCTTTCTCCATGTTAAATGTTTTGTAGACCTTTTTGCTTGAAATGCTGTGGCACCTGCAGACTTTGGAGGGACTTGACATTTAGAAGAACATAGTCTTAGTATCAGAGACTGCCCTCCTCTGGAAAATCCACTCAGTTAATCTAAGTTCTAAATCTTCAGAGCATTGCAGCTCATACAAGCTTGTAGAATTTGCAAGTGTGAAAAATCTGAAGTCTTATTAGTATTAGACTTAAGTCCCCACTGCTCCTTGAGCTGACCAGACCTACTCCGACCACAGAACAAAGAACAAATCGGGGAGAGTGCTTCAGCGCAGAACTCATCCTGGCTTGCCTGCTCTCCCCGTTTGTGGGCTGAGCTAGGGCTGGGCATTGTAACTGAAAGTAGAGCATTTGTCTGTTCTTTGCTGGCAATAACCCTTTTGCTGACAATTTGGTATCATGACAAAGAAAGCACTGTTTCCAAAGCTGAGCAGCCAAAACTATGCTAAAGGGAAGGGAAAGGGAACAGTTCAAAGAGTATGAACTGGAAGCTGGAAAAAAGGAAAACCCGAGAGTGACAGAAA
The DNA here is from genome assembly GCA_009819775.1 of Phoenicopterus ruber ruber. NCBI lineage: Eukaryota > Metazoa > Chordata > Aves > Phoenicopteriformes > Phoenicopteridae > Phoenicopterus > Phoenicopterus ruber. The sequence goes on along the minus strand of CM020246.1, from coordinate 61,704,302 downwards.
TGAAGGCTGAAACTAAGAAGACAGGGATGAACTAAGAAAGGATCAAAACCAGTAGAATAAGGACCATAGGACTGGATAGTCACCTTGGGAATAGAGAGAGAGGGGGCTGAGTGTTGTAACAAGGAGTTCCCAGCTTGCGCTCAATCAGTCCAGACTCACAGCCATTCTGGCTGAAGCAGAAGGAAGCTCCAAGAGTTAAATAGTAAGATTTGCCCAGCCATGCCTAAGGGTGAGTCAGGCAGAAGCTGTTTAAAGAAGAGGAAATGGGCTTGATGGGCCGTCAATCTCAAATGCTTCTGAATCAATTAGACACTCTCCTCTGCCAGCTCACAGGGATTGTGATACCTATGAAGAACATGGGATGGGGTTGCGTCATCATGCAATTCTCCTTCCAGGCATAATAATACAGTCTCCTTGGACAACTCCCACTGCCTAGACTGAACTGGTTAGAGCTGGTAGCTCTTGATCATTCTCTGGGTGTGTATATATGTATACATATATATACGTGTGTATGTGTATATAATCTCATAAAATTTCTCTTGTGTGTATATATATGTGTGTGCGTATGTGGGTGTATACTCTCATAAAATCTCTGATGCAGCCTGACCTCAAGTACTGTGTGCAGTTTTGGGCACCTCAATGTAAGAAGGACATCAAACTATTAGTGTGTGTCCAGACAAGGGCGACGAAGATCGTGAAGGGTCTCAAGGGCAAGACCTAGGAGGAGCAGCTGAGGTCACTTGGCTTGTTGAGCTTGGAGAAGACTGAGGGGTGGCCTCATTGCAGTCTACAACTTTCTCAAGGGAAGCAGCAGAGGGGGGGTTCTGACCTGCTCTCTCTGGTGACCAGCAACAGGACACAAGGAAATGGAATGAAGCTACGTCAGGGAAAGTTCAGGTTGGACATTAGGAAAAGGTTCTTCACTGACAAGATGGTTGGTTCTTGAACAGGCTCCCCAGGGAAGTGGTCACGGCACCAAGCCTGTCATTGTTCAAGGAGCATCTGGACAACGCTCTTAGTCATATGGTTTAGTTTTAGGTAGTCCTGCAAGGAGCACAGAGTTGGATTCAATGATCCTCATGGGTCCCTTCCAACTCAAGATATTGTATGATTCTATGATTCTATAAATATTTATGAGGTTAGGGTGAATAGTATGTAAAGTGTGACGGACTCCAAGAGTGATGGGTCTCATGAAAGGGAGGGCCATATTGAGACATGTGTTGTGGAGTGGGCACCAGTTCTCATCAAGGGTGTTGGGTAGGAAATACCTGCTTTTAAGTTAGGGCAGCTCTTTGACAAGGGAGTACTGACTCCTGCTTTGAAAGCTTCAGGATGTTGATGGAGATAGAGCAACATGAAGTTGTTGCCATCCTTTTAGAGTGACTTGGATTGAAAGTGCTGAGGATCAGATACTACCATGTGGTTCTGGGGTTAGGAAAGGTGGCCAAGAAGCGCCAATGTGTTGGCAGCCAAAGGTGTTCAAAAATTCTGCCCAGCCCTTGATGAGGACAACGTTTTTCCTGCTCCTAGAAAGTAGTTCAGGTGTGCGCAGTTTAGTAGCCAGATATGTATGTAAAACCACTATGAGTGTCTTAAAGATGTGGGACAAGCCTGTTTGTATAACTAGTCATTCCTTTTGTTAATCAAGATTGTATCCTGTATCACCAGAAATTCATTTAAACAAGCATATGGCTTAGTAAAAACATAGCTTATTTTTTTACATTTTTAAGTTAGAACACAGCAAGTGTCATATTTTCTAAATTTTTATTTGCATACCTGTGATTTGTATCAGGCACCATTTGCCTAGAAATGAGGAATACAATTTAAATGTGCAGAAGCAACATCTCATTTTTGTTGTTACTGGTTAAATAAAACTACTGTGAATGCATGGAATGCATAGGAAAATAAAAAGGCTTATCAAAACATGTTTCATACTAACAGCCCAAACACACTGAAATTCTTTAATCTCTAGCTAGGGCAGCATTCACAGTTCACTGCCTACCTATTGCCACAGGTACTAAAGATGAATGAATACCAAATAGTAGGACTTAAAACATAGCAAAACAGATCTTAAAACTCTTATTTACCTTCTAAAAGATTTTGTGTTGCTTTTGAGTAAATACAGACCCCATATAAGGAAAGTGGAGAGTTTCATTATTCCCCCATGTTTCCATCATATTTTACTATTGTGAATATTAATAAGGTGGTGCAGGACATTCCTTAGCTATTCAAGAGTTGTCCGTAGTACAATGTATTTTTTTTTTTTATATGAAGATGGTTTTCATTAAGAAGTTGCTAGATAAAAACTAGAAATGTGTTTGTGTGCTCTTAAAGCATGTCTGGGCTTTAACTGTGAAGTGGGGCTGTACATGCCAGGACATTACAACTTAGTCATAGATGCTTATGATACAGTAGCTTCCCTTTTCTTTCTGACAGAAATACATAATCTGATGTTTGTGTGTGAACTTTTCTTCCTTTCCCTGCAGGGATATTTAAATCCAGCAACCACTTTTAGGCCTAATTTTTCTTCTGCTTTTTAAGTAAATAGATGGTAAATGACCTTCTATATTTTACCTTGAAATATTTGTGAAAAAAGAAGTTCACTGTTTAGGGAGTGCTCACCCTGAGGATGTTGCATCTTAGAGTAGGCTTGCTAAACCCACTGTCTATGTAGGTAGTAGGATAGGTGACTGACTTACGGGCAGACTTTTAATTAAGGAACAGGAGATTACTTTCACATATAAAAGCCTGATCTTTAAACTACTTTCTGGATTTCTTATGAGGCTGTGAACTTGGCTGATCATCAGTTGTGAGATCTGGGAAAAGTGGCAAACTGCACTGTGGGTCCTACTTGGCATCCAGAAAGATCTGGCTTTTGAGATTTAAATTGCTTTTTACAACATTTTGGAAAGTCCTGGTGCAATACAGGAGGAGGCTATTGAAGGGCTTTATAACCCACCTGACTGGTGTTTGGTTCTTGGCAGTCACATGATATTCATTTATTCAATATCATATTATTATGATAATATAGTCATATTATTGTTTCAGGGCAGTTTGTGGCTTTTTCTACCATCTTCCAGGATACCGATGCTATGACAGAATTAATTTTCTACCATATGCAGGTACTACAGCATGAAGCATTTCACAATATTTGGCCAATTATTTCTAATCATTAGTTAGTACCTATCAGTTCTGTCACAAAATTGGCTTTTAGCTGATGGAACCGCTCCTTCAGAGGACCCCACAGTAGGTCCCAGTAGGGAGCTCGTCTTCGTGTGCCCTGCAGCACCTTGTTACAGTTTTTGCTGAATACCACTGGTCTTTTGACTCCTCCTTTGAGGATCTGTTGACTGCCAAGATCTATTTGAGTCCTGATTGGTCTCCTTAGATCTGCTTGCAGAACTAAAGAGCTAGGGAAAACTCCTTTTTCTTATATTTTTTGGTGTGTCAGATTTGGTAAAGACTCCAGAGTAAATGCCAATTATCAATTCAATTTAATGCATTAGATTGCATAATGCAGCCGTTCATACTAGGATTATGCACCATCTGTCTAATTAAAGAGAACTTTTCAGGTTTTTGAGAAAAAACACACTTGATAGGCTAAATCATCATGGCTTTTCTTTCATGTAGATAATACTGAATAATTTCTTGTATTCTTTTCTTGTTTATTATTATTATTTCTTATTTTCTTTTCTTACATGGAATTACCCATTTTGAATCCATTTTGACTGTAGTCAACAAGGGCAACAAGGCCACATACTGGAAAGTACTGAAGGCTAATCCGTGGTGTGGTTAAGATGCAAAAATATTGTTTGTGGCTGGTAACCAATCTTGCAAGTCAGGGTGTCAGTAGAGCTAACTAACCTTGGGATAAGTATTTCAGAGAGATGTTTTGCAAAGTGCTTGATGGTCATCAAGCATTCTTCATTGTGGAGACCTGGACTGGGTAGTAACACTGAGAAAAGGGAGAGCATCCTTCTTCTCTTCACACAGGCAAGGAATTTCTAACGCTAGAATTTGGCCTTAGTCTCAATATCTGCCATTTATAAGTTTGTTACAAGGTGCTAAAAAGACAGGAAGATAGGGGGGTGGAGGGGTGGGGGAGTGGAAACGAGCTAATGGGATGGAGTGCACTGCTACTAAAGCAGGGGAAAATCTGGCAGCCTCATCAGTATTCTATCAAAGCATTTGACTTTGTAGAACGTACTGATATAACGTATCAGTGTCATTAGCAGTGATGCACCTTTTGCTTCCAAACTGAATGTGTGCCATTTAGGTTTATTTCTAATGCTTGTTTCTAGAGTTAATAGGTAAATGTTATTTTAAAAGATGACCCTAAAATTTAATTATTATTTCAAAGCTGTTTTAATCATGTTTATAAATGCTAAAATGTTATGCATTGAACAATTGAATGAATCATTCCATCATTGCATAATTAAGACTGACTAAAAGTAAAATTATATTTTAATGGCCCTCTTCTTTTCCCATCGAGGCCAATGGCAAGAGTCCCATTGACGTCAGAAAGTGCAGGATTAGGCCTTAATATGATCTACCTTTTTTGTGAGTAACCTCAATATAAAATGCTCTGTCTTTTTTTTAAAGGTAAATGTTTAGCTGACTGTTTAGTCGCTCGTTCAAAGCTTGTAGATGGAAAAAATGCTTCTGAGCAAACATAAATATTTTTCTTAAAATCTAGTAGATATTATCATCATCTTTTCAACCCTGAAAACAGATTATTAAAACATCGATCCTATTGTCTGAGGTTTGTATATGTAACTATGTCACTAAATGTTACTGAAAGACTAACTTCTTTAGTCTGTGTAGAATTAATTAGTGGGAACAACATTAAAATTACCTGCATTGCTTTGAGATGCATCCACCTCTGATTCTGGTCCAGTGGCACACGGCTGAGTGAAGCTCAGTGCCATTTCAAAGCAACAAGCTAGACTCAGCCATTTTGGGCTCAGCTCAGCTTCTGGATTGCTGGTGCAAATATGGATTCACAAAACTGGAAATCTCAGTAGAATACTAGAGAGCTAACCACAGCAGAGTGAAATTTGTCTCAGGGACATTAAGAATATCAGGCCAAAGGACTGTAGTAAAGTATGGAAGTGAGGAGAGTAATGTGATTGCTGTTGGGGTTCACAATCCTCCTGTCTTTTAACACGTGCTGTGGCTATGAGTATGTGAATTAATTGATTTTTTTTTTCCAACTCCTGAAACAGAAAAGACAAAAATAGTATTTTTTATTTAATGAGGTGAAAGAAAACAAATATGATGTTTGATACTGTGTTGCTTTTTGTGCTGATGATTCCTCTAATATATTTGTAGAAAAAGCAGAGAAAGGGAAGCTTCTGCTTTATATTACTCCAGAGCCGGATTTCTCACTCCCTTCTAATGATGCATCGCTATTTTTCACAACTAACTAAACACACTCTTAGTGTGTAAGCATTTTATACAAAATTAATCAGATCCAACTGGGAGGAATTGAGAAAGATCAAATGTTGAATATTCTATGTAGGTAGTGGTTAAGTTATTATCTGAGAACTTAAGAAGTTTTGTTTCAAATTCTTGGCCTGACTCAGGTGGACTTGGAAGTTGTGTTTGCTGTATCTGGATGATTTCTTGAACTGTGGAATTAAGAGGGACAAGGAAAAGAAGAAGATACAGTAGAAATCACCAACTGCTTTTCTGACATCTTAATGCAAACAAAATGCCAACCAAAACCTCTGACATATTCCCAAATACTTTTAGGATGGCTGAAACTGTTTTTTCTAAAAGGTGCTCTATTTGTCAGAAAGTTTCTCTCATTTCTAAATACAAACAGTTATCTCTTCGGAATCTTGTAATCTAAACATTGTAGCTATAGTGTAAGCAAAGTATTGTGTGGATCTCTAAGTATCTTAATCCATCAAAATACTATTTTGCAGTAGTTGACATTAAAAATTTTTTTTAATGTTTTTTTAAAGGTTTTGTATCTGTGAGAGATTCCTTAAAATGAAGTAAGAAATCGTGGTAGGACATTTTTCCTGTGAAGTGGAATATTAGTGCATAAAAGAGTTTGTTTCCTTGTGTTACTGAGATTAAAATTGAGATCAAAATGTATGTTATAAAGAGCTCTTTCTTTCTAGATAGTTACTATGAAAGGGCATTGCTATATGCATGATTTTCTAGCTGTTGTAGTGTACTACATTCAGTTTATTCCCTTCGTGAAATACATTTTTTCTTATGGAACATTTTAAAATGGAAAATTCTTTGCAGCTGACTCTCACTGCTGCTGTGGTGTTAATTCTAAACCTGTATTTTTAGGTTTTAACAGTGTAACCCAAGACATAAAGAATGCATACCTGCAAGAAAGCTTATGGCAGAGTTGACACATACAACATTTTTGTAAATGGGGACAGAGGTCTGTAACCCAGCTAGTAAATTTACAGGAGTAAGAAGTGTAGCTTAGAAGAGTGGTCAAAACAACTGGAATAAGAATGATTTGTTCAGTTCATTAGTCAGTGTGCATCTTATGGCAGACTGAAAAAAATAGGCATAAATCAAAATTCATCTTTTCCAGTTCAGGATGAAAAAGACAAGAAATCTGAAAGAGCAGTCTAGTGTAATTGTAATCTAATATTATTTTATATTATCTTCTCTGTTTCTTTGGAATCAAAGTTTTAAAAACACTGGTGAAGGTATCCACACAAGCTCTTAAACCTAGATAATTTGTTTCATCTGACTTTAACATGTTTTACATATTGTGTATTTAATAATGAGCAAAGTAGCTAGGCCAATAGTAAACTAGTACAATATAGACAAAAGAGAACACTGATTTAAGGTCATTGTGTCAAATGCAGCAAAATACTCTGTTTATAGCATGTCAGGAATGGCTTTACAATTAACACTAATTACTGAGAAAAAAATCAAAACAGCAGCTTTAAGGAAGGACACTTTTCGGTGCAAGATCAAAGCCACGTCTCTACAGAATAGCAAAGCTATTTAATTGCACTGAAGTGCTAATTGGATTTTGAGGTGCTTTCATGTGTTTCCCCCAATTAGCCAGTCATCCCTGACCAAATCCACCTAAGAAGAGATTATGAGTTTTAAAACTTTTGTCTGCACAGTTGCGACTGGGGGTACCTGTATAAAAACAGTAGTACCTTCTTTTTATGTAAATTGAGGTCTTTCAGGTCATGTTACTAGGCTTGCAGAGATGCATAGATAAGGAGCAAAGCAACCCCACACTATGTGGTAAACAATTATCTAGATATTCTGTCATCTAGGTATCAGTACAAGAAAATAGAAAAGCTACAGCTAACCCCCTTTTTTGTTACTTAGTTCATTGGTACGTAGTGTTTAAAGAGAGATTTTGATGCCTGAGGAAAGTCTTGTTTTCAGAGGCTTTATCTGTGCTCTGCATTTCTGTTAATTAGACAGAATGATTTACTTTTAGTATTTTTTTAGGGAAAACTTGCGTTTTTTTCCTAACTTTTTAAATAATTTAATTTGTATTTTTCATATTCGTAAAAATTACTGCAATGATTTTCCCACTAGCCTTATTTATGACTTTTAATTAACATCATACACATTTATAAAAGCACAAAAAGTCAAGATAGTGGTGACAATTGATAAAATTCATACAGTTTCAGAAAAGCTATCATTTGTCAGTAATTGAACTATGTCAAATACTCATAAACCATAATCCCTCTCGGCAAGGTGAAGATGTTTTCCTAACAAGATTTCTTCTGTGTCCTCAAGAGTCTTGCATCTTCCTCCTCCAGATGCTTAGACAACTTACTCTCAACCAACCATAACTGCAGTGAGATTTTGAGGCAGCAGAGACTTTTCAGCCTGATGGAAGAGAGGCATAAAGCAGATCTGTCTAAATAGGGATGTAGTGAATCCCTAAATCAATATGCTTTTTTTTCTGTGACTCACTGAGCTGGAAGAGTGACATCATGCATCTTTGAAGAACTCTGTATGAAATCCCATCAGAAATTTCTGACAAAAGTCCTACTGAGATTTCCCTAACAGAGCAAAAGGACTTGTGTAAACCAGAGTCCACCCAGATTACCAAGATCTTGCCATGCATTGTGGTGGTGGGATTCATCACATGGCTACTGGGCAAGTTACCCTACCCGAATTCTGAGTATTCACACTGCAAAGCTGTGCTTTTGTAGTCACGGTGTCCTGGCTGGTGCTATCTTCCTCCCTGTGTCCTACAGAGTCCCTGGGATGATGGTTTTGTACTTCCTTAGGATGAGTTTTTCTCTTCAGTTAGTTAGTTAATTGTAGAAGACTTGGACCCTTTGTGTGTGCTGTGGAATAATTGGTAGGGTGAGATAATCAATAATCAGGAGCTTTAAGGTTACATGCAGGAAGGGACTTGGGTGCAAACCAACTGGGTGCTGCAACATCAGCATTTTGAGACCCTGTACAGAAGGGGCTGAAGATTCATGGAATCAGAGGAGTGAATAGGAACTAGCATGGTTCTGTGACCCTTGGATTAGAGGAAAACATTTGAGTTTGGTTACAAGTGTCCTACTTCCCTCATAAGCTGTGCATTTTACATTAAATATGCAATTTATATTAAACATGCACCAATACGATATAATATGGATGCAGAGTTTTTCCCTCAAACTGTGGGATTTACTATTGCTCTTTGTTACTTGGTAAACTATGGGGTTTACTGTTGCTCTGACCATTGCTCGAAATCGAAGTATTCCATTGAGCAAACACCCTTGACATGTCCTCATGCTACACACTTAACATTTTATTGTGATTAAGGTCTTTCACCCAAGGCTCCCATAATTTAAAAGGCAACATAAGCCGCAGGCCTGTCATGCTGATTTCAAGATTGTTTTTTTTCTTTCAGAGCATTGCAAGACAGTATATTCCTGATTAGTCATCTGAATATTTGCTTGACTTTAAGGGAACATATCGTTCCCTTGAAACCATTTTCTTTAAAGTTTTTGAATTGAGTTTGAATTTGAGAAGCATTTATTGTTATTACAAACTGTTAACTTCACCTTGTAAGACCTAGTTTCATTGCTTCTTGACTGTGAGAAGACAACCAACAGAGAATATCACTGGAGTGAATTGTGTAGGACTTGCATGCAAAATACATACTTGCATGTGAAGTGTTCTTGAGTTGTAGTTCATTTTTATTGCTCTCAAACAAAAAGCTACTATGCTAATGAAATGTGAGAATTTCAGGGCCTAAAGTACATAATTTTCTTACCAGACTAGACCAATAGGCCAATAAATCCTGCATCTAAGAGTAGCTAGGATCACATGCTTTACAGGAAGATAAAAAGGAAATAACATGTCCATAGAGGAAGATTAATTCTAACCCCAGCCTGTTAGCAATCAAGCTATAGCATTTTGTAAGAAGTTGTGATGTGAGGAAGTAAATGCTGTACTGTAATGTTAACATAGTCCAATGGTTTATTCAAGTATTTTTATCATACTTTTCTGTTAATTACATATTTTATGTTTATAATGAGGAGTAAATAATGTCACTGCTTAGTCTTTTGAAAGTACTTAGCAAAGTATTTAGAGTATGCACTGTAGCTGTGTAAATGGTGTTGTTACTAAATTTACCATTTCATGACTTTTTTATTGTATTTTATCAGCCTCGGTTGTTGTTATGTTACTTTAACAGGAAATTGGTTTAAGATTATAGTCTTAGTTTTAGTACATTGTTCATTTCTACCTATAGCAGTATATTCTGTGCTTTTACTTAATGTTATCTGAAATTCTTCTAGCTTTTAGATAAAATGTACTCTAAATATATGCATATATAAATCTGACAGTATGAATTGTATCCCTAACACATGCAGTATGGCCATGTTTATCCTTTTTAAAAATTAGAGCTGTTACTTACCCAAGGATCAAGTATCATGAAAACAGTAATTCCAATATAAGCTTTCAAGCAAATGACTTGTCCCATTTTGTTTTTGTTTCCCATTGAATTATTCCTCCTTTTTATAAACAGTTTTTATATTGGCTCAGTTCTTGGCCTTTCCTCAACTGAGACTGGCAACAGTTAAGAACCTGTAATTTAGTGAGTTAAGGTTATTTGTTGAATAACTTAGATGCAGGACTGAAAAGTCTCAGCATTAATAAGTGATCATTTCAAATACAGCTGGGACACCAGACATACATTTTATATTTAACACTTATTCTACTCTTTCACGTGTAAATAGTTAACGCTTTGTTATTATAGAATACATGCTTTGCACCACAGCTTTGATGTCTATTAATGTGTTGAAGTGAAGTTTATTCACTGTTAGTGCCTGAGTTCAATCAGAAACTGTGTCCTTGTATGACCTTGGTCATTGGCATTTTCATCCTTCTTTGGTGTTCAAAAACATATTTTTAAAGGAAACTTGAAAAGCAGCAGCTTAACTGGAGCTATAGTATTGGGGAAAATTCTTGCTATGAATGTCTATGAAAAAAGTTAGCTCAATTTGCATTAAAAGACTGAAGTGTTCCACTCCTTTATGCCTTTCTCTTTCTTAAATGATCCAGTTTTTCACAGTGTCTATGTGAGCATCATTACCATATTGCTCTCAACGCTTCAGATCCTGCCAGGGTCTGAGCACAGTAAAATACAATGGAGGATAAGGGTGCTTTGCAACTTGTAGGAGCAGCCTTTGTTTGAAAGGCCCAGAGGATGAGCCTCCACTTTTTTGTTTTAAGTTCCATGAGGTCATGGTCTTTTTTTGGTTTTCACCTCCATATCCTATGTGCTGAAGGAGTGGAAGTGTTTGGAAGTACAGGCCATGCTAACCATTCTTATATAGTTTTTTATTCTGATGAAATTAAAGTTGACTGCTATCTTCTTTCTTTCTTTCTTTCTTTTCTTTCTTTCTTTCTTTCTTTCTGTCTGTCTGTCTTTCTTTCTTCCTTTCTGTCTTTCTTTCTTTCTGTCTTTCTTTCTTTTTAATATAACTATTCTTAGTGTATTTTGAGGCAAATTGACTTTCAAGCAGTTCATATGACTCCTGAAGAGCATCTTTGTGTCGTGGTTTAACCCCAGCCGGCAGCTAAGCACCACAGAGCCACTCACTCACTCCACCTTGGTGGGATGGAGGAGAGAATCGAAAGAGTAAAAGTGAGAAAACTCGTGGGTTGAGATAAAGACAGTTTAACAGGTAAAGCAAAACCCGCCTATGCAAGCAAAGCAAAACAAGGAATTCATTCACTCCTTCCCATGGGCAGGCAGGTGTTCAGCCATCTCCAGGAAAGCAGGGCTCCATCATGCGTAACGGTTACTTAGGAAGACAAACGCCATCTCTCCAAACATCCTCCCCTTCCTTCTTCTTCCCCCAGCTTTATGTGCTGAGCATGACTTCATATGGTATGGAATATCCCTTTGGTCAGTTGGGGCAGCTGTCCCAGCTGTGTCCCCTCCCAACTTCTTGTGCCCCCCCAGCCTCCTCACTGGTGGGGTGGTGTGAGAACCAGAGAAGACCTCGACTCTGTGTCAGCACTGCTCAGCAATAACAAAAACAACCCTGTATTATCAATGCTTTTTTCAGCACAAATCCAAAACACAGCACTATACCAGCTACTATGAAGAAAATTAACTCTATCCCAGCCAAAACCAGGACACTTTGTAAGAGTAGGTGTAGAGGGAACTTAAGAGTACAGATCTGAATATTATCTTCAGAAAAATAAGTTCACTTTCAATGAAAGGATAGGTTTGCAATAAATAAGGCACAGATGATACTCTATCACTATGAGGCAAATTTTTTGTTTAAAATAATAAATAACAGTTTTCCTATAAGTTGGAGCATTTTTCATGGAGCAGGGCTGTTGGTGACACTTTCTAAAGTGCTGGAACATTTTACTAATTTAAAAAAGTCTGCCTTAGATCGATTGCGACCTTATCAATAGGATAGTCTCATTCATCTCCTAAGCAGGCTGCTGTCGCATAGCACGCTAATAGCTTTCAACTGCAGTTACTCCTTTTAGAAGATTCAACACTTAGTAATGCTTTCAAATGAGCTTTAGAGAAGGTGAAGCACTGTTGGTAGCTTCCTTCAAGACAATGCTTTTCACTGTTAAATTCCTAAATTGCAAATGTAACTTACTAAACCTTAAATTACATGAAAGTGAAGTTTTCTTAGGGGTAATTAAGAAAAATATGGTAGATTTGTAGTAAATAAAGTTTTCTATGCAATAATTAATACTATCAATAACATATTTACTTCAAATAGTTTTCCTAATTGTAGGTGATAAGTATAGTGCAGTCTACAACTATGGCTGTTTGGCACTCTTCATTAGATACACGTTTTCAGTTTCTTACAATTTGTCCAAAGCTTTGGGATTAATTTCTTCATGAGACATGTATATTTCACTTTAACCTTCTGAAAGATTTTTGTTCAAGCAGTTCAGCAGTTTTCAAGAATTAAATTAGGCTGTTTTGTCCATGTTAACCATTAATAAAATAATGTCATTGAGTAGCTGTCATGACTTTGAAATGACGTGAAGTTTGAAGGCAGGGTAGCATTGGTGTAATTGCTCTCCTTGTACAAATTCATCCACATATGGCTAAATTATAAACTTTAAAAAAACCTCTGCTTGCATATATTCAGACAAGACTTATTGGAGGTTGGCAGTACTCGGTCTGTAGTGGGTATTGTGTACCCCTTCACAGCTTTTCATGTAAATTATCTTGAAAGAGGGAACATTTTGTGGCACAAGTCTTCAGGGACTCTCAGCTGCTAATGGCAACTGGGAAGTAACCAACCATTTTTCCAGTGGGGGAAGTCAGAGAAGAAAATCTTTCCTGTGCACCTTGCACGCCTCCATCCAGCATTCTGGATCCTGGCAAGCCAAAAGGAAAGAAATTATTAGGAATGAGGAGTAAAGAGCAGAGAGGTTCTAAGTGGAGGTTAAGGGAGAAGGCATGCAAACAAATACTGGGAGGAGAGTTAAAGGTGGTTGCTGGAAACATCGGAGAAGGGTAAAATCGAAGTGAAGGGGAGGGATTAGAGCTACAAAGAAGAAGGCAACAATTTGAAGGCTAAGAGGAAGAGCGCAGAAAATGTCGGGAGATAAGAATCAGGAGGTGGTCAAAGGAACGGGGGAGCATATTCCTCCAGAATCCAGAGATTTTGTGTCAGCTTAGTCTCAAGAAGGAGAAATAGGATGTTGCATGTTTGTATGAGTCCCATTGATGGTATTTGAGGATTTTTTAATTTTATAGTTTTACAAATCTTAAGAAAAACGTATGGAAAAAAAGATATTTAACATTAAGATTCCAAGTACTTATTAAGATCAAATGCACCGGTGCGGACAATTCTGAATTATTAGTTCCCTGGTTATTTTGTGTACATTGCACAATAGATTTTAAATATCTATTGCATAATGCTTTTCGTCCTCTCGCTTGAACAGCATGAATTGTGTACTGAGGACACATTGGGTTTGCAATGAGACTGTTGTCTGTACTGCATCTGCTTCTTTTATTGCGGAAGTTGGAAAATATGTAGTAGATGAATTGGAGACTGTAGAAGAAAATACAGTGTCATGCTAAGGCAGCTGAATGCTCTGCCAGAGAACTGAATTGCTGCATGCCTCTGCCAGAGGGTTCTTGTGTGATGCTGGGCAAGGGATGTATCTAGACTTTTTACAGGCCCCTCTGTGTTCCAGTGTATCGACCTCCTATATTTAGGATGCATAGGTGAAGTCAGGATGCTCACATGAGGTTTGGTGAAAACTTCTGTTGTCAGGCATTTCAGCAGTATTTGATGGTTTCAACCCTCTGGCCATTTCTGGCTTTAATCTGCATCTCAGTTCCCCATGTGTAAAATCGTGATGATAATACAATTCTATCTAGTTCACATTATAGTTATGGACATACCATCAGCTCTTAATTTTTATAAAGAACAAAGATACAGTAGCAGTATCACCATATCCCTAGGTTGTAAGCATAAAAGTATACTGTATGCAAAAATTATGCTTAGTACATTTTGAGATTACTAAGAAATATTAAATAGATTCTCATTCAGTGGCAAGCAATCTATTCTGCACATTCAGTGTGGCAGAGGTTTGCTGGGATCTCTTGCTTAATTACCATTCTGTCATCATCACGTGGAGGCATGAAGGATGAAATGAAGGTAAGCAGCTAACCTCGGTACTAGTTTTGCCTAACTTCTGTGTGTTTGGATTTGTAGTGTTCCTTATCACTCTGTGTTTGCTTGCATATTTGCATCTGTTTTCCCCCTCCTAAAATATATATATATTTTTTAGGCTTTTTGGCTAATTTCAGCTAAATCTCAGCTGTATTAAGTTCCAACAAATTTCATTAAAACAGTCTTTTGGGTAAAAGAGAGAAACACCAATAGTTGCCCCACTTAGCAAAATGTCCAAAATGCCACATGTCAATTTTTATTAGATGTCCAAAGATCCAAGTAAAAAAAGAGCTACTATGAATGCTCTAATTGTTACAGTGAATGCTATGTTAGATGTCAGAGTACCTCATCCTCAGTCAGGGTTTCTCTTCTGGTTGAGTTCTTTAGTCCTTGATGGCTTTTCCTTCCTATGTTGGTTCTCTAATACACAAAAAATTAGAGGCTTTCCTTTACAGTCTTAGTGCAATGCAATTAAAAACTCAATCAGCAACAACACAAATCCTTTGGAAACTAGGCTTCATTAATTCATAAGGTGATGTAGCTAGTTGTTTCATTTTCTGGGCTTGTTTGGTTTGGTTTGGTTTTTTTAATTAATGTGATTTTAAAATACTTTGGGAGAAACGCTGAAAACCCTTTTGTAGTAACAGGTTGTGCCACTGCAAGAACTCGTGGTTCTGTTGTGCACACTGTGACCTAAGGCCAGTAGATCCCATCATCATGCACATCCAAGCTGCAGTATAGGACTCTTAAAGACTGGGTCTCAGCCCACCGCCAAACTCTGTCCAGTCTCTCACCATATCTAACAGTACATTTTGTGCCTTGTTGCTTCTAAAACACCTACCGATGACAAAGTTTCTGTTCTCCGTACAGTGTCCTCAGTAGATGCCTGGATTCTGGGGCCATGTACTAGTGTATTTGGCACAGTAAAATACCAAAATAAAGAATCCTGCCACGTTTGAAAGCATTTATCTTTGTCTATTGAAACAGTTTATTGAATTTGTTACTCTGTGTGTAAGGTATGCCTTCACTACTTGGGGTAATGCCTGCTATCATGGTACAGTTATTCCCATTCATACTGAGCTGCACAAGAGCAGTCATTAATCTGCAGTGTTACTGCACTATTTGTCACAGCACCATGAATGATTGTAAAATCTCTAGCAGCAAACTGGGGAATCCACTTACACAAGGCATTGTTTAAAAGCCGAACAAAAAGGTCCCTGAGGTCCTTGCCCTTCAGAGCTCGTACGCCATGTGTAAAACTACAGGTAAATAAAATGAAACAGGAAAACACAAAGAATCAATGAGGCAATCCTGGTCAACATGAAAGACAGCAATCTCAGCATGCCGGTGGTATGACACTGATGGTGATTTTTGAGAATCTGTGATACTTAGTGTGCTTAAAGTAGCAAAAGTTACTAGAGGCTGGAGGGTAAGAGATTGTCAGAGAAGTCTGACATTTTTATTACTTGAGTCACATGCAGTTTCTGTAGGCTGGTGTATATTTGAAGTTATTTGAGAATGTTTTTTCCCAAGTAGCTGTTCCTGAGCAATTGTGTGTATGATACAGAGTATGCTGTACTAGATCTTGTATAAATGATGAGGCCTTTCCAACAGAATTCTGAAAGTTTCCTGTGTATCCTTTAAACTGTCTCCTCTTTTTCAGATTTCTGCCACTCATGTTCTTGGTCAGAATTTTTCAGCATGTTCGGTTTAGACAGCATTATGTTTTTTTAACAATAGAAGAAGTACATGTTAATACTTATGCTTTAAAATATTTAAGTCATCCAGTTCCAATCTGTCTTAAAATTTCATCTTTTTCTGGTAAAAAATCTGTTTGGTTTCAGTAGACAATGGAAATACTGAGGAGATATAAACAACTTCAGAATTATTCCCTGTAATGAAACCTTAATTATTGATGTTTCAGATACTCTTTCAAATCTGTGTGTGCCTGAATGTATGGAAATGTATACTGGCTATAAGAAATCCTTCTTACATGAAATCTTTCTTACATGATTGTTTTAAAAAATTTCATTAAAAATAATATAATGGCTTTTTTGTTCTCAAAGAACATGAAAGAAATATAATGCCTGGGAAGGTGGAAAGATACAAAGATGATAACCTCAGTCTCATTGCTAGAGAAGATAGTATGTGAGATTGAAAGCAAAATGAGATAAAATTGGTCAGTGAATCTTGAAATCAAACAGAAACATGAATCAGACATACACTATTTTTAGGACAGAAAAAGAAATTGAGAGAAGTATGTGAGAGAGTCTGGATAATTTTCTGGAATATCCTGTCAGTACACATAATAATAAAAATGCACACCTGTGTAATTCAGCCAATTCTAATCTTGGTTTTCATATTAATTTTTTACTTTAGAATGATGGAAACCATTGTAAATAGTGGAGATGCCTTGCAAAAATAATGCTTACTTATTTACTTTGTGTGAAAACATGAGGTCTACATTGTGAGTGATCAGAATTGTTGAAAATATAGATGAAAGCCCTAGCAAAAACGTGTTGCTGGATTTAGAAAACAGGATTGTGAGAAGTGAGTTAGAATTCTCAAACACATTGCCCTGAGCCAGCAATAAAACTTGCTTTATGCCAGTAACTTCTGACTTCATGCATGAGTAGTCTGGTATGCTAGCAGTATCATCTGTGTGCTGCTTGCTACAAGGCAAAGGTCTTGATGGCTTCCTCTGCTGTTAAATATGACCTCAAAACCAGTCAGGTCTTCAAATATGTATGTTTGCTCTACACAGAAAAGGCAACAGTTTTGAAACTCATTATTATAATTCAAACACTGCCTGTATTAATATATGGCATCTGGAATTATAGACAGCATGTTAATCAACTAGCATGCCTTTATTTACATGTGATGATTGTCACAGATAATGACTCGTGAATCACTACTGTGCATGAAATGTAGCTTACAATTACTCATTGCTAATATTCTAATTATTTTCCAAGTGTTCTATGTATTTACATCTCTACATACAAAATTATATCTTTATAAACTATAAAGCTACCTATACATTCATAAACTGCTTGGCACTATCCCTGTGTGTTAAATATCTTAAATTTAAGGAAAAACATTTCTAAAATGAGGAAGGCACAACATAGTGTCTGTGGATAGCACCAAGAGGAAAAAGACAGAGTTCTTGAGAATGAAGTGACTGAAAAAAAGCAAACAAATTTGTACATCTAGGAAATGCTAAGCATCTTAGATTAAATATATTCCTAGCATGACCAAAATGAAGGTGAAGGGCAGGTGTATATAAATGCACGTGTGCATGTGTGCGTCTATGGATGTATATACATATATACATAAAAGTTCTCAAAATAATAGTTTTATATTTGGCAAAGTTTGATGGTGATAATTTCTGTTTAAAAATATTTTACTGTATCTCAAAATTAGGGAAAAGGGAAAGTGGTATGGGAATTACCTTTAAACTGTCTTAGAGCCTTCTGCTGGTTTTATACCGATTGAAAGCTTCAGCCGTATCACCTCAGAATATCTGATGAACTTAGGACATTTATGTGTCTGTCTTTGTACAAATATGCTATATTCTGGAAGATAATTAAGATTTATGTTCACATTGAACTCCCAAAATCATGCTGTCTTAGTGTTTACCAAACTTGATCAATTACTTCATGCCAGTGAGTAGCATGAAGTTACCTACCACCCTATGCGACAAGATGCAAAATGAGTCTTGTGATATGGTATAGGTGCAGCCCTGTTGTGAGTGGGAGGAAGTTATGTCACAACTGTTGATCTCATACAGCAGTATTAGTTACACTGATGTTATCTGCTGAGTTTCCTTATGTATACTTGCCCTTTTTTTTGTTGGGTTTTTTTGCCTGGCTTAGGAAGGCATTTAGGAGGAAAGAAAAGGAAGAATGAACCCATTCTGCATTTTGCTCCTATGTGAACATCAAAGGAGTAAAAATCATGGGCTAATATTGATAACAGTAATTTGAATATTGAAATTATTTTAGGATAGGGAGAATCCATTTCTGTGGACCTTACCACAGAGCCATTGTTTACTCTGGCCTAAAATGGCCGTGTTATTTAAAATTGGGTATACATCCTCTGCAAGCTGAAATTTTATGAGACATGAATAGAATACCACTCTTTTGTGCATCACTTCCCAGATATAGAGAAGAAATCTCAAACTTTTAGTTTAGTTATTATGATTTTCTATTCCATTTAATATTTATATGTTCCAGTATATTGGTTTTAGAAAACAATTTGTTTTCTGAGTGGCACAACCAATGAAGCATAGTTTCTTATGGATTTGCATTTGTGAGCTGAGCTCACATTGAGGCCCTGATATCTAAAAGCAAGGATAAACTCACACTGCAACTGTTTCCTCCATGTGAGCATTCATGGGTCCTCAGAAAACAGTTCTCAAAAACCTCATAAGAAGTTAGCATCTTTAAGACGACTCCTCTTGTCAGACTTGGTTGGAATTGAGCAACAAATCATGTTCAAATGGGACATTGGGCTTTACAGGTTTTGTTGGTTTGTGGCAGTCGGGAAAAGGCAAACTTGGGCACACGGACGCACACAGGCACTGCATGTGCTTAGTTTACCCTCCTTTTCCTTAGGGCACCAGGCCAAAGACCCAGTGCCATTTGTTGGCTGGTCTGATCTTAGTCCTACTGCTCCCAGTGACCATGCTGACCATGCAGTGTATGTAGGTGCACAATACACTGCAGAGAATTATGAAGCCTGGAATTTACCATGGTAAATATCCTGCAGTGACATAACTAAATATGGCAAGTAGTATGTCATGACAGTCTTCATATGCTGTAATCTGTTCTTTTGTCCTAGTAAATGAATTCTGTAGTCAGCTCTGCAAATCAATTTACTTCTAGTTTTCAAAATTCAGTTTTGGAACTGAGTGGAATTTAATGGCATTTACATTGTGAGACACAACTATTAAGAAAGAATCATAGAATCATAGAATAGTTTGGGTTGGAAGGGACCTCTAAAGGTCATCTAGTCCAACCCCCCTGCAGTAAGCAGGGACATCCTCAACTAGATCAGGTTGCTCAGAGCCCCATCCAGCCTGGCCTTGGATGTTTCCAGGAATGGGGCATCTAACAATATTCAGTGTTAAAATAGCTGAAATTAAAAATCCTTTAAAAAACCATCAGGTTTGAAACATTCAGGAAAAATGCAGGTTAATGTTTTTGATTTGTTTTGTATGTTGGATTAGAAGAATACAAAGCAGATGGCAGAAAAGGCTGTTACTGACTGTGGTACTCCTTAAATTTTCTTCTAGTAAATTCAGAGTTAGTTCTTTTTTCTGCACTAATTATTTTGTTTCTGAAATAAGTATTTCAATGACATATCATGAGATGTGTGGTGCAAATTGACCACAGACTATAAGTAAATTCAAAATCAGAGGCTAATACACTATTGCACATGATTTTCTTTACAGCGATATTTTATAGATAGAAATATTTTTAAAATCTTATTTTAGTAAAATACTGAGTTATTGTAGATGAGATTGATAGTAATATTTTATCATTTATCTTTTTTGGTTCTCAAAACAAATAAAGCAGATGTCTGAAATCATAACATATTGTGTTAATACACTTTAAGGGCTTTTCTGTGTAGTGATGAATTAGTGTATATAAACACACATGAATGTGGGAAGTATAACTCAAATTAAATTCATCTTCTGCTGCTGGCATAAACCAAAGGCAGAAGAAGAGAAATAAAATCACGTTTGATACAGTGTTGGTTTATATATATTTCATTTCTATATTTGGAGTTTAATTTTGCAGATCTCTTGCTATAAGTAGTCCCACTGAAGTATATTATGTTCAGTGTGCAAAAAGATGCATTTATATGCATTGATATAAAGTAACTGCAGTTTTTGTAGTTAGTTAGATGTAGAACATCTGCATGTATTAATTGTGTTTACAATCAAGACCTTAATTGGAAATTTGTACTTCTTCTTGAAAAGAGTGGATAAAAGTATAGAGGGAGACATCAGTTACCAGGCAAAGTTACCTTGTCCTTTAATATCCTGCACTTTTATTACCATTTTCACCTTGTGTGAGCACTAGAAGGAAAGAACATACACTGCCTGATAGCTAGATAGCTCTCTGTTTAGGAGGATTGGTATTTTAGCCTAGTGTGTTTTAGTTGGATAAACAATGGCATAAATCAACTGAAAATGAACTAGCTGATTTTTTTTTTAAACCACATTTTGATAGATAATTTTTTTAATAATACATAATAATTAACTTATAAAAACTGTTGTGTGTTTCTAAATAAGGACTGCAACTGCAAAATCTTACTGAGATTAAACATCTTATTAAGTGCATACTAAATAAACTTCAGATAAACAGATTTTCTTTGATCTCTGTGGGAACAAATCAAGCAATAGAACAAGAAATAGTGACATAATACTGAAACCACGAAAAATATAGTTGTTGATCAATAAAAGAACATCATGCTGTGAAAATGTTATTACAAATGGCAGCAGAGAAAAGAGTTTCTGACTAGACTCTTTCACTGGACAATTTTAATTTTTTTTATATATTTTTTTTTAAATTCAAAACCAATAAATAGGAGTGTTTAGAAAGATCTTGCAAAGTCAATACCACTCTCATCAGTTCTCTTTTCTTTATGAGCATTAACACTTGTTTTTAGTTACACTTTATAATTTGAGACATGGCAAGAAAAACATGACATAAAAAAGACCATAAGCTTATTTTACTTTTCGACAAGGGCATACTTTCTCCTCAGTAACATGGAGGTTCCTCTGCAATTGGATTTCAAGATGAGAGGTTGAGTCTTAGGGGTTCAGAAATAGCTCATCTCCATGACATCTGTTTCCTTAGACCTACAGGAAACTTGTAAGTTAATGCTGTCATTAGTAGCCTACCCACTGTCTTTTTCTACGCCCGTAGTGTGTCTGAATCTCTAGGAAGAGCCAGAGCTATACAGAGAGAGGACAGAGTAAGATGGCATGTGAATTGTATTGATTCCAGCTGTCTCTTTGCCAGCCTGTGTGTGAGGCTTGCACAGATTCCCTGACTAAAATGTCAGTCTGCTCTTGTGGCCAAGACTCTGTCTGGAGTGGTGTAAGTGGAAAGCTGTAAAGGGGAGGGAGAACAGACGGAGAGGACAATCCTCTTCCAGCCCAGTCTTGGAGAGTACAGTTTTTTAGTCTCAGGCTCATAGCCTGAGCCTGGCCTGATAGGCAGGATAGATGTTCAAAGGGTCCCACAGTACTCCAGAGCAACGCTGCAGCTGCACCAAGACACGGACTATTGAATCGCCTTTAGTGGACTAAATTCAAGAGTGAATGTTTTTTTTTTTACTCTGTGTTACATTAATAAATACTCACCACTGTTCTTAGGAGTAGAAAGAAAAAGTGCGCGTAGTCAACACTGAAGTCAGGAAATATTTCTCCTTTTTAAAAAAATTATTGCTGAAAACAGCCAAGAGTGTGGAAGCACTTCTAATGATAGGACTGCACACAGTTCAATATAACATTAATGATTCTCATGCTACTTAATGCCCACAGGTATTTCAAATGCACAGCGAGAAGGACTGTAAAAATACAAGGAAGTCTTTAAATTATACAGGTTTAAAAGTGAAACATATGGCTATTTCCTAGAAGATATGTTAGTAGTAATATAGCATATGGGTGTCCATATGGAAAGGATTGCACTGCCAGTGCTGTAGAGATTAAACTAATATATCACTACTAAGGAGATACAAAAATGTGTCTTAGTCACTTGCTGATTATCAGTGTTGGTAATGGAATGTTTTGTTTATTTTTTTAAAGCTGCAGGGTAGATAGAGCGATTATTTTTAAAGGCATAGGTTATAAAATTGTAAAATATAGCTATAGGGTATTGGGGTAGATTCATAAGCTGAATCTAATTCAACTTACTGCATTTCTGTAACAGTGTACTTACTGTACTCTGCATCAAAAAATAAATCTGTTTATATTCATTAAAACAAAGTGATTTATGCTATAGTGATTCAGTTATACTCCACAGCTATGTTTCTTAAGCCACTCCTGAAGTTCTTCAATTTATTCTGTCCTTTCACTGGGAAGGATTCAGTGGGACATTTGTGTGCTCCCCCATTTTCATACCTGGCAAACAACTAATCCTCTCATGGAATGTTTTTTCCTACCTTATTTATTTCCTTCCTTGTTCAGACTATATTTGTCTTTCTTGCTATTTTCTGTTGGTAACATTTGGAGCAGGAGTGTTTTCCTCTATATGAACTTGAGCGATTAGGAGAAAATATCCAGACTGCCCTGACATTGTGCTGTGTCAGGAACATGAGCACTTCCCAGCAGTGTCTGGTCCAGCATTTGAGTTAACAATTTTGAAGGCTAAAATTTGTATTGTTATATATTTGATCCATCACAGACAGTAGGTGCTTCAGAAAGACATGGTAATCAGGTACAACACATTCTTACTTATGCCTAGGATGGATATTCTCCAACATAAATACTTGGCTGTGTGATTAGTTTGCAGCTGAGCTGGTTCAGAGATTATTCACATTTCTGCCTACTTTTATTTTCAGCAGTCGGGGATGTTAGTGATGGTGGCAAAAATCAAGATTGCTGGCAGAACTTCGTAGCACTTTCATCAAAGATCTCTATCAGATATTTTGTTAGCCTTGTTAAGGTTTTCAGTAATGGAAATCATCTTAAAGTAAAGCCATCTTGGGAAGAAACATTCATAGGATTTTCTTGAAGATGTGCTTGAAGGTATTTTTGCAAGTGAGGCTAATAAGAAGTAATAATATTCCAGTCTGATGATGATAAAGTCTATGCCCAGTACAGAACACCTAAGTGCCAAGCATGTTTCTTTTTCCCCTTTTTTTTTAACCTCTGTAAATGGATCATGCATTCATCTGAGGATATCTCCAGCAACCTTCTAGACATTACCTACCTGTAGCAATTAAAGAAAAAAAATATGATTTTGTGTCATACTAGCAAAGTGCTAGTCATGCAGGAGTTGCTTTCAGTGCTAGTCTTGCAGTGGTTCATACAAAGTCTACACTAAGATGAATGACAACATGAAATATAGCAATATCTATAATAAAGCAAAAATGTTTTTACTAAAAAAGGGTAACAATATGCTAGGCAGATTTTGAGTTTGATTAAAGCTCTCTAAATGACTTTAATGCAAGATACAGGGTGAAAAACAATTCTATAAAAGAATCTTAAATTCTGTGGTTCTAATTAAGCACATTTGCTCCTTTTATAAAAAATCTATCTTAGATGAAGTTTAAACCTGCAAACTTTTTATTACACATTGGTTCATATGCATCACTAGCAAGTATCATATTAATATCGCATTATTAATGTGGATTTTGTTAAAGCAAAACAAAATAAATTACACTCGTAAAAATGTTACTTTAAAAGTATGGCATGACTATGTTATGACCATTCCCTATGTTATGACTATGTACAAACAACAGCAATTTTCATAGAACATATGTAAATAATTGTTCAAGTTGCTTATGTATGCCTTCCATTTTTAGTCAGATAGTGTGGGATTCATCTCACCTTGTGTTAGCCATGAGTCTAAGCCATCTGTACCTCTTCAGCTGGCAAGGAGCGAGACCTGTGTCCCCAGGATGATTCATCTGTTTCAGGCATCTCCAGAAGTACCCCTCCATTGAGCTGAGTACCACAGCTTAGTTAGATGATCAGCGAAGATGAGAATTATAACTTTCCGTGGCTAAAATAAGATGAGATTAATCCATCCTTCACTTTAATTTCAAATTTTATTACTATCCCTTTAAAGAGAGAATACAGCTTTATGTTGGCAAACAGTTCATAAATTGTTTTAGTGTGAAAAACACCTGGTGATATCATAAGCAAATATAGTGCTATCTTTCATACATAGCGATATCAGTAGCATTTAACATTAATCTTAACCATGCAGTTAATTGCCTGATAATTTGGAAACAGCTTACCAAAAAGTACCAGAATTAGGAAAGAATACCAGGACAATTAGGTAAAGGCAAAGTGATGAAAATCATTTGCTTGATGAAAATACACTTAAAACACCCAGCCCCTTTTTTTAATCACCTTTTAAAATTGCAGATATATTTTTCTGGATCCTAATAAATTATCAAATAACACGTACTG
The DNA here is from genome assembly GCA_009819775.1 of Phoenicopterus ruber ruber. NCBI lineage: Eukaryota > Metazoa > Chordata > Aves > Phoenicopteriformes > Phoenicopteridae > Phoenicopterus > Phoenicopterus ruber. The sequence goes on along the minus strand of CM020246.1, from coordinate 61,680,017 downwards.
TGGCATTTTTACAGACTTCTTTTTAAAGCATTAAAATTCAGCAATTCAGAATTTTCTTTCAGAAATTTTAACTACAATTGTTTATTTCACCCTCCTAAAAATTGAGAGGCAATACAATATCTAGTTCAGTTGGGAGCATGTTATTAAAATTCTCTAAATGTTTCAGTTTTAAGCTTACGCAACCACTAACTTAGTTGTGCATTTGCTATGAGATTTGCTATTTGACTTTGTGAGACAGATAAGTTTGGATGCTAAAAATGAGACAAGCAGAAACTAAGCAAATTGTAATGGTGATGAGCTCGGGTGTCAAGGGAGGGATTCAGACATATATCCCACCCATAATATCTTAGCTGATTCATCTAGTAGGGTTGGGGTCAGAAAGGCAAAAAGACGTTTAAACAGCTTTTTAGCTAGAACCATGGAATTGCACTCAGAGTGCCACTAAACTTCAGGAAGAAGAGAAGGATAGCTGCGAAATCAAAAAGTGAAGGCAGAAAGTAGACTGGTGGAAAGAGAACATAAGGAGCAGAAATGTTACATGCAACTGTGCCAGCTGCAGTGTGTTTAGGTTAGTGTCTACTTTGGGATTCTTGCTCTGCTGATTAATGGGAATGAAAGCCTGCCTACTGGAGCTGCCTTCTGTATTCTGGTACTTGTACATCCTTTTAAAATCTTGAGCTAACAAAGTTAGGGATCATAAAGTTAAAAGTTAATGTGGATTTGTGCAGATGCCTTCAGTGCCTGTAGCTGCACTGATTCTGCTCACGTACCAAGGAGGTGCAATAGATGGGTTTACGAGACACAGAGGTACAGCTGTGTTATCGCAGGCAGAGTAAGACACTGTGTCACTTTTGGACTGCATAGGCTTGCTCCCCAGCCATAAGGTGTGGAGGACTTGCCTTGCACCTGTCTGTAGATCCATGCCTCTCAAGACTACCAAGGATGAGCTGGTATGAAAGTTTGCTTAAAAACGTGCAGTGGCTACTGTTTTGATGGGAAGGAGAAAATTAATCTTGATGCCTTTTGTCACTGGTCATCCCTCTTGTGAGGCTCACTTTAGAATATATGTGATGGAGACTACCACACATACACACCAGGAAATTCCCAGACTAACTGAATTGATACGTACAAAAGAAACCCTTTTTGAATACTGCACTACTATTTTTTTAATGTTTCAAACAGATGTACAAGTTTCCATTCTGAGAAGTGACTTTTTAAAATGCTGTGCTAGAATTCTACTTGTATTGTATTTCATTTATACCCAGACCAGGTTTCTTCAATTCGTAACTATGTGTTTGGGGTTTGGTTTTTTTTTTTTCCTTTCTCTTTTTTCTGCTGGTCCTGCAAAATCCTTTGGCATCTGAACATTAATCTTGGTACTACTGTACCTCCTTCCAAATGCTGGTTACACAGTATATGCACCCTTTATCAGCAGAGGGGTACCCAAGTGGAAGGCAGGACTGACTTCAGTTTGCATGCAATACAGTTACATATGCTGCTTTGCGTCTCTGCCTTGGGGATTTAAATCTTGCCCATATGAGATGTTACACTGTTTTAATTAAAATGTTTTTGAGTCAATATAGTTAAATCTGTTCAAACTCCTTATACAGAAGCATTTAAACCTGCTTAACCTTTGCTAGAATTGGTTTAGCTAACATTGATAAATTGCTGAAGTAAGCTAAATCAATTTAAGTGAGGTCTTAGCTGGGGTAAGTGCATTTACATTAGATGTTTGCACCAGTTTAACTGGATTTAAAATCAATCAGTTTAGTTAAATCAATGCATTTTTCCTTGTATAGGCATGACCTTAGTTAAATAATTTTGTTGGTGTGTGAAGCATGGGTCTTGCAAAAAGAAACCCCATCTTTCTGAAACACTTATTTTTGTTTCTAAGTAAATTGGCTGAAGCTTTGTGTACATAGTTGAGCTTAGAACAGGTTTCTGATATCTGTAAATCACGTTTAAGATTCCTTGGTGGTTCTACTCAGGATGGTTTTATTTTAGAGGGAGGAAACTATTCACCTTTTTGGAACTGAGAGGTCTAGAATCTCTGCCAGCTGACCTTGTAACTTTTCTCAGTGTTTCAATCATGATGTGTACAAAGTAACAAATAATTGCTCACTTCACTAATTTGTCCAGAAACAAAAATATACTTCTTAATGATTTCACCAAAAGAGGCTGTTTAAGTTATTAAAGAAAATAAACCTCACTGTTCTTTGTATGTTATTGTGGATTTAACTGATAGCAGTAACATAATGCAGGCCTATAATTTGAAATCTTTGATCTTTTTAAATATAAATTCTGAAAGTCGATCCAAAAAACTGATTGCTGGAATTCATGTTGAAAATTTTTCAACATTTCTGCTTTCTGGTCCAGTATGAATTCGTATAGAATGATCTTGGGAACTTAAGTCCAATCTCCTAATGTCCAAAAATAAATCTCAAATGTCTAAGGAGAAAAAGCTGATGGCTTATGTAAATATTGTTCCTTCTCAATATATGTTATCTAAATTTTACCGTACACCTTGTCAACAATTAGAATTTTTCAATTTTTTTAGTGTGCTTGGGTTAAAGTCACACTCTTTGGATTTGACAGAAAAAGCTGAAATAGAAATATAATTTGTTTTATGTGAAGTACTTTGGGCAATAGTTTGGGAAACTGTATTCAGCTTTACTTTGTAATCCAGAAGTAGAACAGTGTACATAATAGTAAACAACGAAATTCATTTTTAGTTACTTTTTTATCTTCTATCCCCTAAGATTCAATTAACAAACATCTAGTTGTATTTTTTTGCAGGAAAGTGACGTAATTTTGATCTTTCAAGAGACAAAAATAACTGATTTTATTTTACATGCCAGAAAATTAAATTTAAATTGTAGTTTTAACAACAACATTTTTAATAGATATACTTTGCATAATATGATTACATATGTTGCTAATCATCCACCTATAATACACATTGTTATTTCTGAACAAAGCTGGTCTTAGGTACCTGTGACTTCCTAGGTAAAAAGGCAATAATAGATACTTTGTGTCAGCTTTTAAAATATGTTGGAAGATACATGCTGTGTTACTTAAAAATTGTTTATCTCACTGAAATTTTCAAAGGCTGCATAATAAAACTTTAAATTTATCATCTTTCATTCCACCAAAAAAAACAGATAGGCAGTGATCCTTTCTTAGACAAAGGTTCCCAGGGGAAAGTTACAGTAATTACGGAGTAGTTCAGCTCTTTGGAAACAGCATTTCCAGGAGAATAGAGGACGTCCGTTAGTCCATGCAAATGGGTCTGATCTCTCATAATACCCCTAGGATTCCTCTGGTTTTGTGGATAACCCCCATAGTTTAATTCACATCAGGTAAAATGCTAGAGCCCTCACAGCTGAAAGACACTGGGGACCTTATGCAAAGGGATTAGAGTTTGGCGTTTTGTTTTCTCATCTCATGAACTACCATCTGCAGAAGTGAAAAATCTAATAGACTTAAAATCTTTTATCAGCATAAACTCAAATCTCTTGTTCACATTAGAAAAAGTATATTATTTTCCTGAGATAGAAGGTGTTTCTTTATTTTTGTAGATTTCAAAATAGAGCTGTAACACTATCATATTGTAAATCTTAAGCCAAATTATTATCTTCTCCCAAGTGTCTATTAGTGTAATTAAGTTTCCATTCTATAACTCTTCTTCATGGGCTCTGGATGCTCTGTGGTACATGCTGGGTACTGGGCTTTTGCCCAGTAAAGCTTGAAATCTGAGCTATTACATGAATGATCCATCTCTCTTTATTTTCAGCAGAGGCACTTTGTCAGGATTTCTGTTTTGATATCAAAGTTCAAGATAAGGAGTCTGCAGTACTTGTAATGCATTTGTACTGATTTCTGAACTCTGGATTCTTTTGGTACTGCCATGCTGAAATAGCTTTGAAAATGTTCCTGTAAAATTTGCAGCTGCCCATATATTCATAGCATGATTGAAAAAAAAAAAAAAAAGTGAAAAGACCTTGGACTCATCCAGTTTGATCTCAGACATGTGGTTAGCATCTGATTCTTAACTTTTGATGTAGATTTCTGCAGTTTGTTGTGAAGGTGTAGCAAACAATTTGAGATTGTGGTACACTGGCATGTTTGTCACAGATATTTTCCCAGCTGTTTAAATCAGCCTCTACCAAATACTCATTGTATATGTATGAATGTTTTCATATAGCTCAGGGAGTGCTCTCACTACATGCCTGTCTTATTATATCTAATTACACTAAACTGTAGTCTCAATATTTTGTTTTTGTTTACTACATAGTCTTACAGGGAGTTTGAAGGCAGACCATTTAGCTACGCATTTGCTTGAAACTGTTAAAGCTGTTAGTAATTCATGTGTTGTTTTGGGAAGAACTCTCGGGACAGAAAGTATTTTAGATACACAAAATCGATGCATATAAGAGTTAGGAGTGATAAAATGTTTTGACATACAATCTCTGAATCCCTTTCTTCCCAAAAAATGAAATAGAAAGATCACTTACTTGGGTACAAAGTACCAGAACTGGTTATTGTGCCTTTTCAGTCATCAGAGTGCTCAATATTGACAGATGGGTTTCTTTTTGCTGTTGATACAGCAAGATCCTTTGAGGGACCATATACAGAGAGAGAGAGAGGGAGGAAGATTTTACCTTTCATTGCTGATATTTTTTGCCCTCCATTAAATGACCTGTGGATATAGAAACCATAAAAGACTGTGTTTGACAAAGCAAGGTTTGAATTATTTGGTCCTTTATATCTAAAGATATTCTATGCTTTCAGTATGCAAGTGCAGACATTTGCCAAATAAAGTATTTTTTTGAAAAAAATCAGTTTAAAATAGATAATATTTTAAAATGTGACGCTTTAAAGAACATCTATATGCTGTTTGAATAATTGATGTAATTATAAGTAAGTATGCAACTAACTGAAATGTGAACGTGCTCATCTTAGAACTGGGAAAAGATTGATTTCCATTCTCTTTGTAAGAAGTAATTCTAGATCAACAGTAAGCCTGTTAATGAAAAGAGATCCTTTTTCTGAAAGCATGGACTGTCCATCCAACTGCTGTCAACTTGTTTTAATGCCACTCATCAAAAAAGCTGCAATCATTTTTAAAGGCTTTTGACCTAAGTTCATTTTTAAACATTAACATTTACTGAAGAAATAAAATTGCTCTGCATTTAAAGATAATGCCTGTGTCTACAGGTAAAATGCAATTTTATTGTTATTGTTTAGAAAAGAAATATGTATTGAAAATGAAATCAACTTCCTGCTTGCCAAATCAAATCGTAAAACAAAATGTATCTTACATAAATACAGCATTAAAAAAGTTTTAGAGCCCTGAGTGGAACGGATTGCTACTGTATACTCACTTCACTGCAAAGCTAGTCAAAAGATTCAGTTTCATTTCCCTTTTTAATCTTGGTAAAAGCTATTCCTGAGAGTTTGAACATGCACCATAGGCGTCCTATTTTCCCATTGTTTGCCTTTACATGCTGCTTCTCTTCATGAGACTTTATGATACAACCAGGTTTCCTACACCAGTGGTCAAAGAGAAACAATATATTCTCACACTTATTATTATTTAGAATCTCTTTTGTTATGGATGAGAGTATGTCCAAAGGCTGCTTTTCCCAGGATAACGCTAATGTTTTTAAATGGCCTCTGCAGGCAACCGGAACTTCAGATCTCTGAGAGTGACACATGCAGCCCTGAAATACTTTCTTTTCTGCACTTAAATGCCAAAGAAGGTCAGGAAAAAAAAACCTAGGTGGAAAAAGTGTAATTCATGCTGTTGCGTGGGAAGAGTGGTAGTGCTTTCAGAACAAATGCTCAGCTTTGAATTAAAAAACAGTGTTTTATTATTCCTCTCTTCCCTTTCTGGCATTCTGCAGCAAAACTTGGAGTGGCTATATATTGGTTCTAAAGATGCAGAAGTTGTTAAAGGAAAACATTAAAAGCAATGAACAATGTGTAATAATGCCCTATAATTAACGTCAATTAAATTTGATTTTATGTTTGTATTGCATACAGAGAAGGCAGCATGTCAAAAGACTAAATAAACTGGGGGAAAAACATCAGGAGATCCATGTTTGTTCCTGTCCCTGACACAGATTTCTTTATGTTTTAGGAATTACACTTAATCTGCCTTATTTTGTTGTCCTATCTGATAAAAATACCTTCTCTGAAAGGGCTTTGAGATTATATATTCTACCAATGCTACAGGCAAGCCTTTATTCAAGCACATTTTATTCTACTTTGATGTTTACATTGGAATCGTGCTTCAAGACCCTTACCAAGAGTGAAATCTCATTTTGGTGCATCACCAGTAAGTGTTCGTAGTATAGACGTAGTCAAATGCTTTGGCAGTACAACACAGCATGTGAACTGCAGACCCCTATCAGTTGCCGTAGTGTAAACATGGAATTTGGATATGGATTTATTGTTACACTTGATTCTATTTTCTGTGAGGAAATTCATAGAGTGAAGAACATGCTAGAAACAGAAGAACACACAAAATAGTAGGAAGTTGCTATGGGATTAGCTGTGTGCATGAAGGCTTTCAAGTCTTCTGAGTACTCAGACTTTTTATATCATTAAAAGTGAAAAATAGGGACCAAGTTTTTCCATATAAAGAGTATCACCCACGATTCCCAGTTATATGGATGAGATATGATGTTAGATGCACTGCATATGTTTTAGGAAGATACATGTGTAAACTCCTTAGTTAACCTTGAAAGTTTTTGAAGAGGCATCAAAACAAATGCACTATGCAAAATCTTGAGGAAGGTGGTCCTTTGATAATGGAGAAAATTAACTTCAAAATTGTGTTTGTTATTTCTCTTTTTTAAAATCTTTTCTGATAGTTACTGTATTTACTAGTATAGCTAGTATTTACTGGCATAGCAAAACATTCAAATAAGTTTATATTCTTTCCCAAGTTGAAAGATAGTTTTTAAATTGTGTAAAATAGCATTCAGTTTGTCCTCTTAGCAGAAAAAAAAAAGATGAATGAATACAACCAATTAATCAGATGTGGGTTTTTTATTCTTCCTGGAAGCAGACTTCCAAAATCTCTGTAGTCAAAATAAAGAGGACCTGATCCCATTCTTTCCAAAAAAATCAGTGGCAACTTTATAGCTGACTGTTAGAGAGGTATTGACCCCGAACACAGCACTATTTTTGTAAAGTGATTTTCAGAACTCCACGCAATAGTTCATCAATTGAGGAAAGAGCCTATAATCAAAACCTATGCACATACACAAGAGGGAAATCAGCTTCATCCTGATTCTTTGACATTTTCTTGCTTTTGAGTAGATATAAATAAAAGTGTGTGTATCAGCTTTTCAGTAGTTACCCTGCAATCAGCTGGCCTAAAGAGACATTTCACAAGTTACATTTTTCATCTTTTTTTTGTTGAACATTAAACTTGGTCTTTTTCTTTCCCTCTGTTTCTGTCTCTATCTATGTATATTCATAAAATATGAAGGATAAAAGAGCAAAAACATAATCAACAAAGACACAAGTTAAGAAAAGAACCTGTTGAAATTGACTGTGAATTATTATACTTATTTGTCTATTACTAATGCAACTATTTGACAATAATCCTCGAGTTTGCAAGTAGAGCAGTCAGATCAAAAAGGATAAAAGAAAAAGAATGTATTATTTAATCTGTGAAACCTATTTTATAAAGAACGTACCTATTCCTCAAAAATCTTGTTTAAATAACTTAGTTTGATTTAATCTACATGTATTTTACATTTAGATTTTAATTCTCCAATAAGGAGAATTTTTATTTCAGCGTTTTTTTAAATGATATAGGAGATTGCATTTGAAAAAAATGCATGTGCAGGTGTCTCATTTACAGTCAGAAAAATACTATTACTCAGGAAAAAATCAAGATAACATAATTTTAATATGTTTTGGAATAAATTCTGTGGGCTACCTTTTTATTCCTCAGGTATGGAGATACTAAAACTTTTTAATTTTAAAATGCAATGTCAAATCTAAGATTTAGGTTTTGTATATAGGAAGGTCTTGAAAAATAAAGATCTTGATGAAAAGCAGTGGGTTTCAGGAAGAAATCAGCAAATTGTGCTTAATGAGAACTGCCTTTGTAATAGTCCACAGCCCAAATTGGTTTTAAATGAGCTACTATTTTTCATAAATATTCTCCATTGGCTTCTCTTTTGGTCAGCTTCCTGTTCTTGATTCACCTGATTAAACAGGTTTCCAAGTGGTCTAGTCAATGTGTAATCCGTTCTAATGCGAGGTGTAAGGGTGAACTCTTTTTTGCTCAAGAACCTTTTTGCGTTTGTTTCCACTGCCTTTTTGGAAATCACAATTAAATTGACTGTGAGCAGTGCATTCATACCTGTTACATTGGTACACCTGGTCAAGCGTTAAGATACTTCTTCCAAGTTCTGGTGTCCGACTGTTTACACTGCCCTGAAAGCTGGATCACCCTTTTCAGGAAACCTAAAAAGTTATCTCAAATTTTATTTTCTGTAACATTAGTTTTTCTTCAGTTTCATGATTTTTTGTTATAGTCGCATGGAAATTGTTTGCCCAAGCCTTCAGATTTTGCTGTTTTAGCATTCTGTGCTGATGTGATACACCTAAAGCAGAGTGAGGAGTCTTTTAATGGTAGTGGTTACTCAGGAAAGAAATGTTGGTTTATATATATTCTACTTGTCAGTAACGAGCAATGTTCTACAATCTGTCATGGGCCTGAGTAAACCTTCCTGCTGAGATAGTCGTTTAGACAAATACAGTATTTAATGTAATTTAATGCAGCCACAGAATGGTCCAGATCCTTGGTTGTGAAAACCAGGGTAGTACCACTGAAGTGAATGAAACTTCAGATTATGACAGGTTAGGTCTGTCTGACTGATAATGCATATTATAATGTATTTGTGCTGCCATACGAAGATACTGTTTTCAGTGCATCTGGAAAATGGACTGTAGGTGTGACTGAGAACAAAAATGTTTAACAGACATGAAACAATTCTCATGTCTTGCTTGAAGCAAGCTCCTCTGTGATTCAAAGTGCTCCTGCCAGCCTGTAATGCTGAAAGTAACAATCCTTAGCGATGATTTTGTAGAGTACTTCTTAGGGAACAACTTCTTTTTCTTTGTGAATAACCTTCACTTGGTGCTGAAAAAGAATACAGCTGAAGCCATTGTCTGACTACATCCATAGATTTTCTTTTGGAAATTTTCATATAAAATATCAAAGCCAGGAGAATTACCATTTTTGTCTCACAAAGATAACGTGTAGAACAGAATTGCTTTACACAAATAGAAAATATTTACACACTAGGATTTTGTTATGAGTTCTTGAATCCTGGAGGAACATCAACACTAAACTCTGTCAGTTCTACTGCCCACTTGGCCACATAACTGATGTTTGCTATGGTAGGCCTTCAACCAAACCAAATGGCCACTATTATCTCTGTGAAATTGCCTAAGAGAACAACTTTCTATGAAAAGTATCTGAACTGAAAGGGTCCTTATCATGCTTATTGAACAGTACTAGGCATTGATTTCTTGATAATGTATTATGCAAACTGAGGGCGGCTGCATGGTTAGCTGACAGGTTGCTGCAGTGGGAGCTGTGCATCTGGCACCATGACTCTGGTGACCAGTATCTTGCTTCTGTGTCACGTCTGGTCTGTAGTACTTCAATCTAAGCTGTCAATTTACTTCAGAACTAAAGTATTTTCCACATGGCAGAGAAATTCTCGAAGTGTTGTTTAAAAAAAAAAGTGTATTTTACATTTACTAAATCCAAAAAAAAGAAGACAAATCTTGTTATTGTTTTGCATTAGGAAACATCATCTCACTGAGGTGAAAGGCTATAAAATCATATTAAATGATTTTTCCAGTGCCTTTTTTTCCCCTAGTATTTGGTCTACCTAGTTTGGGGACAAATATATTAAAAAAAAAAGATGACTAAGGCAAATGTGGTAAGCTATGCTCACCAGTATATTTTGGTGTCGTAACATTGTGATTAACCCACTTTTGCTAAGATTGTGTGTGACGTTTATCTGAGCGTAGTGTCACTAGCTAAAAGATTTCAGAAGTTAAATAGGATCACGTCAAATGGATTCGTTAGTCTGTATAGTTTACAATCCCTGTAGAAATAGAGATTGCAAACGGGTGCAAAGATGAAGTTGGCCTTACATCTGAACTTTCTAAATCTATTGGCAGTGAACATATATTCTAGGGAGATGAGCGTCATCTAACTACTTACTAAAAATGCAGGCAGATGGGAAATAATGTGAAGCCTATGCTCGGGCCCTGTGGAACTGGAAAGCATCTCTTCTAGTTGTTCTGACACAAGGAACTTGTACATTTCCTAGTGGAGCTATGCAGCTATTTCCATGGCTTTAAAGTTGCAGCAAAATCTTCTAGCACTGACAGATTATGCTTTGGAGGCCTGTTAAGCATTTAGCCGCGGTGAACACTAAATATGCCTCAGCAACAGGTTTATTGCCGTATGAGGTACTTTTTTCAGATGACTAGGTTGTATGTGTAGTATTGATCTGAACTGGTGAGCAGTTCAGTTGTTTTAGAACAGGTTATTGTATGCATTTAATTTCTGAAAATTGTCTCTGAAGTCTTGCAATGTAGAATACTTATTCTTTTAAGAAATTGTTTCTTTTAACAGTACTCGTTAAAAACGTTTTGGTTACATGACTATATTTTCTAAAATTGAGCAGCAAATTCATTAGCATAAGGCTTAAATAGCTGGGGTTTTTAAATCCCAATGGCGTTTGACATCTTTGAGGTATTTAGAATGAACAACAGGTAACAGACCTAAATCTAGGGTTTCTTCCACTGATGTCCAAGGATTGGTTGACATAATAAAGTAACTCTTCTTCTACGGTTAATGCACTCCCTTCTTTAAGGTCTTCCAGTGTTTTCCTTTAGTCAGTGGAGAAGATGCTTAGATTTTGGTTTATAATGGAATCCAAACACTTAAAGTCAAGTTTGCATTTTTCATTGAGATGAAAGAAGAAATTTCTTTCTAATTCAGGTGTACAATAAGGGCTGCCTGAATAGCTATCAAGTTATACTATGTAAAAGTGATCATTTTCAGCAAAAGTGATTGATTTTATACCAGATGACACGTACATTTGCTGGTAAAGCGTTCCATATATGAAAATTTTTCAGTTGTTCTCTGCTTTGAAATGATTAAATAGAAGTACACAAGCAGGAATTATGTTTGGTGACAAGGCTTCAAATTTTTTTCCTGGCTATGGTCTCCACTTCATTAACTCCTGTCTTCATCTATTGACTTGAGACCATATTAAGGCAATGGGCTCTTCTTGAAGTTATGTCTGAAACCTGTTGTAAAATTCTGGCTAGAACAGAATATTGCTGCCTGCTACTTCAATGGATTCTCTGCAGAACTTTTCGATATATACTCCAGAGCATGCTCTAGTTTTAGGTAGTTTTTAACTGCATTTTAGATGTTGATTTTACGGTAAGACCTTGTATGAGTTTGTTCCAGATAATTTCTCTAGGCATGTTCTGGCCTATAAGTTAAATTTAGTTCAACAGCTCACTTCCAACAACTAGAATAGACAAAGATATTATAGTATCATCATTGTAAAAGACTGATGATTTCATTCAGTGTCTCAGGATCCTGGACTTTAATCTCCCAATGAACCATAGAGTGTCTGTCTTTGGAAGTGTAATGTTCGTATTTTTATCTTTCTATTGAGTCTTTTTAAAGGAGTGGGTGTCTCTGGAAGGCTTGGGGGCAGGGAGTGTTTCTTTCAAATTTTTAGAAATTTTGAGCCAAGCGATGAAGCAATTGATTCTTTGGGTGCATTGTTAATCTTTGTAAGATGTCCATGCAGATTTGATTGGTACATTTATACGTTTGTGCATTTAATAAATGCATGCTTTTGTTTAAAGTTAAGCATCTTTGATATGTGTAATATGGTGTATTTGCTGCTTTAAATGTGACAATAAAATTGTCAGCAAACTCTTCCAGGCCTCTAATGCATTTATACAAAATATAAATGCACTTTTCTTTTAAATATACCTACATCAGTGTGCCTATTGATTCAACCGCCTTTAATCTGTGGAACTCTAAAAATTTTCTAATGGAAATGTGGATGTTCTAGAAATATGTATAGATTACTGTATGTCATATTTGAGTCTTCTGTGGAGCCTTCGGAAGTATTGCAGATTCCTACAGTCCACAGAACACTGGTTGAAAACCACTGCATTATAGCAACAAAAAGCTAATCTATGTTCATTCTCTCTTAACCAACTCATGCAGTCATAAATTGAGTGGTACTATAGAAATATAGTTCATTGTTGCATTTGAAAAAAATGAAGAAAACTTTGCATTATAAGCAAAATTATTTTTTTTGGTGACAGATTTGCAGTGTAATTCTGTTAAAACTCTTAGTCGTCTTGGCTGTACTATTTTCAGTTTGTGTTACACTGTTACCTCTGGCTATTATAAAGGGAATTTGTGCCTGGTATAATTCAGACTTCTGCTTCTCCTTTATGGAGTTAAAATTGCAACGAAGATATACCTTGATATGCAACAAGATATACTTGAACATGACTGGATTAATTAAACAGCAGTCTGTTGCTTATTGTACTATTTATCAACCCTTACAGAGGCCATCTGTATATGTTTATAATTATGACTTGTGTCCTTTTAATTCATCTACCATTCTTATAACTTCCAGTGTAATTTTTGCCAAGAAAACAGAATCTATTTTGTTTTGTTTAGCTTTTCGAGGTGGGAATAGGAGGAAAGGTTACTTGCTATTTACATAGACATCCCAGAAAGGGAACACTTACTTTAAAAAAATTGATTTGAGTGGAAAATTAAATGACTTCTTAGACAAAAAGGGACCGTGATTTGGTGATCCACCTGTAATTACAACTTAAGACTAAATTCCTAACTTGTCATCTTAATGAAAGACTTTCAGTAAAGGAATATAGGTTGTATTAATGGTATGTGATAATGCCATTCTTCAATATAATCAGTCAGAAATGCACTCCATTTCGAAGAAAACAAGAAGATGGGTGAGCTGGGGCTTTTTTCACTGAAACCGCTACATGAAAGTTAAGTGTCGTCTTCATCACTTGCACTAAAGTTTAGAAGACTGAAGAAGAGGTCTTGCAGTTTGAGGGTTTCATTTGTTTGAGTGACTTTGGCATAAAGTCTGTGGGACCTGGAAAATAGAAGAGTAGAGAAACTTTGACATATCCAAAGCTCCAGCTAGCTTTATTCTTTTATCTTTTTCTTACCTTCTTTGTCATGGATCTGTCATCCTTTGAATAGTAATAGGCCAAGAGCAAGGGAGAAGAAAGTCCACAGATTTCTTCTGCTCACAGCAATTTGCTGGCAAAAAAGATTAGTGGGTCAGTGAAGATCATCAACCATAATGGATTTTGTGTCTCCCACCACTAGTGAAAGTTATAGCTGCTGTACAAGTATGAAACTTTTTTCTGTATGTGAATAAATAAGGTATTTTTTTCCCTCCAAGATAAGGCTTACTTTAGTGAAGCAACTTCAGTTTCCTGAGTTTTTAATGTGGCTATGTTGTGGAGTGCAGTGAAAGAGGATTATGGCTTCTGTTCAGTTTACCATTCTTAAAAAATAAGTACTCCATACACCTCTGAAATATATATGGTGCTAGCCTCTCAATGACATCTTACTAATTTCTTGTGTGATTCTGCGACTTAGCAAACTTGTGGACATAATTTTTTTGCCAAAGTAAATTAAAAAGTAGGTGTATGGATAATTTCTAATTATCCTAATTTCGGTGTCACTTGCTTTGCAAATAAATCAGTAGTTAACAGTATATGCTCATTGTTCTTTTGAGTTTGGGTATTCTTTTGGGTTTGATTCCATGTTGAATTTTAATGTTCAATTTACAGATGAAGCACTTAGTTTTCGTAATTACTTAGTACGGTAGGAGCTATGATGTTCTTGAGTACGACTCTGAGCAACAAAAGGGCTGAAAGAAAAAACAAAGTAACAGACAGAATTGTCAGAAAATATTTGAAATGGCTGGCTTCAGAAGGCTGGAAGAGCTATCACATGTAGACTTACCAGAAGATGCTGTTATCTAGCAGTGTCCTGACTGATGTCCTAGCTAATAATGGATTTTACAAGAAAGGGTCTATGCAGCATCATATTTTTTTGAACAACCAAAAAGTTTAAGTAAAAGGGATAGAGGTTTACAGCAGTAAGCACAGAGTTCTGGCACAAGTACTGTTTTGGATGAAAAGAAGTTTAAACTTTTTGTTGAAACAATTACTGTCAATATGATTGAAGACAGAGATAGTGAGGCAAAAAGCAATAACATCAAGATGTGGTGGAAGTCCATTTCAGGTTTGGGGACGTATTGTCTGCAATATAGTAGAACAAAAGACATCCAGAATAAAAGCAATGCTCACAGCTGAGAAAAACAGAGATATTGATCTATTGCAAGGATCAAAATTATTTTTTTACACTACATGCGCAAAGGTGTGTTCGGTGTTGAAAATTATCTGTAGCAGCACTGTTGATATTTCTGAGTAATGTTCATGGAAACTTACGGCTAGCAGAGAAAGAAGGAAAAAAATACTTCTTTAACTCCTTGGCAAAGTTTGTCTTGCTTTTTTCTCCTCCTACTGTTGAAGAAAAGAGAAACTATGGATTTGAGTTTAAATGTCATTATAATGACCTTTTCATGCCTGGTCAGTCATTTTTGTGAACATACAATTCAACTAAATAGTTTTGGAATTTCAGTACACGCAAATTAGGTATACGTTTGGAAATAACTTGCCAACATATCTTCCACAAGAAAATTGCCTTTATACATGCATCCACTTGGAATTTCTTGACCCAGAATGTTTAGTGAGGACTGGGGCCCTGTCCCCCATGCACCAAGTGATCTGTAATGCAACATAGAGCAGTATGGTCCCTGTAAATGCTGTCGGAGGACAAGCCAAAGAAGAGTGAATTTATCTGCTGAGATCATGTATCTGGAAATTTCAGTTAGTGGCAGTTTGACTTTCACTTTCATGATCACTGTTATTCTAACACTACAACTGCTTACCCTTCTGGATTACAAAACAGAGAATGATTCACCATGTTCTTCCTCATAAGATTCTAAAATTCATGCTCAGAAGTATAAATAATATTGAAAGGAATTATTCTTCCGGCAGAAAGGAGCAAATGTGTTTCTTCAGCCTGTGTGACTGCTTACACATCAAGAAAAGACTTCAAAACTGCTGCAGATGTGCTACAGATAAATGCTTGACACTCTCTAACAAGATTCCATGTATACCACTCTTCATTTGGATAATGTTTGAATGTTTGGACCCTTCCCATGAGCTAAAATTTGCTTCATTTTTTAAGAATTTTAAGTGATAATAGAACAGACTGCTTCAACATTCCCAGAAAGATTGTTCTTGCAGAAGACAAGATCTTGGACTCATTTGTCTGAATGATACCACTGTTGAAGGGAAGGACTTTTCCTGTGACAAAGTGAAACAAAGGGTTTTCTGAAAGACTCAAATGTAGATCCAATAGATTTTTCATAGGGCCATTTTTAGACTGCAAGTTTTAAACTTTATTAATGAGGAAAGGTACCAGAACCTGAAACTTCCAGTGGTTGTCTGATGTGTTTCTATGTGACTGTCTATGTGTTAAGATGTGTTTCTATGTGACTGTCACTATCATCACTGAGACGACTTTCACTTAAGCTTGCATTCAGTAGTTTATTAATTTGAGTGTATATATGTATGTAAGTGAACACATGCAGTGTCTTTA
Source organism: Phoenicopterus ruber ruber (assembly GCA_009819775.1). Taxonomy (NCBI): domain Eukaryota; kingdom Metazoa; phylum Chordata; class Aves; order Phoenicopteriformes; family Phoenicopteridae; genus Phoenicopterus; species Phoenicopterus ruber. The sequence continues at coordinate 61,664,203 of CM020246.1, read as the reverse complement.
AAAACTTCCAAACTTTATTGAGTAATATTGTATCCACAATTTATCAGTGACCTTTTTCTTCCTCCCAAGCTTTGTCACAGGTAATACTCATAGACATTGCCTATCATTTATGGCAAACATGTATTTCATATGATTTTCAGACCTGCATAAAGAAAGTTTAATACTTCTTCTGTCAAAAATTGTTATTGCCATGACAGCACAAACTGTAAAGAAAAGAAATAGCTGACACACAAATGGACTTTATTACTGAACCATGTAGCTCCCAGTATACAGCTTTGATTGACCTTATACTTGGGCCACTAGTTATATCCCAATTTGCAAACAAAGTGTCTTTTTCAGTATTAAGGCATTCTGCTTTTTGGAAAAATTAGTACTTGATACAAAATCGGAGAAATTTTTATCTTCTAAACTAGTGTTGTCTGTGTGCATGCCAATTCTTTATCTAGGTAATTTAAAAAAAAAAAAAAAAAAAGCAAGCTTTGACTTCATTAAAAACTTGATTTTTATTTCAGCTTTTAGTTTCTTTTGAACAAGGTGTCCCGAATAAAGTTATTAGGTAAGCTTTTGCGTGCTTACATAACAACATAAAAGGGAAAAACTTCCATGTTTATATTAAGCAGCCAAAAGGAAAATTAATGCCCACTAAGCAACTTAGATAAGCAGTCACTTTAGCAAGTGGCATGGCTCTGCATCTTTATTTTGTTGAAACCATATTTATATTGTAAATTTGGAATTTTATTAATGCATAGTAATAATAAATAGAAATCATCTAATTGGCATAAACTATTCTGTATTTTCTGATCCACTTAGATAAAAATTCCAGATTTTATCAGAGAGAAAAGGTTCTACTGTGCTAAACTGCTTTCCTGGTTAGTTCCCAAGAAAATGGCCTTTATTATTAAGGTAATAAATTAGATACCTGAATGTGAAGTACACTGGAGAAATACTTCATAAAACAAGTATTTTCAAGCCCATAGGAACTAACATTTTTTGTTTGCATTTCATCATGCTAATTATTGTTTAAAGAGTTCCTTAGGTGATTACACTCAGCTAATTTTATGAAGTTTCATTCTATTCATTATACAGGACAGCTAATTAATGCTGGAAATGTTATTATTCTGAGGAAGATTGTGTAACCGTTCAGCTACAAACATCTTGCAGATGTACCGTAGGTGTCATTATTTGAAGGCAGTTTGATGACTGCACTGAAATATTCTTTAAGAAATTACAGATAAATTCTTTTTTTTTTTCATGGAAACTCAGCTCTAGCTGTCGTACTAGAATATTCACAACACATTTCGGATATTTAACAAGGAGGATCTTCAAAATGAGTTCCCTGAAAGTAGTTCCTTCATTATTTTTCAAGCTTGCTTGTGATGATTCACAGTATGGAACCTTTTAAAATTATCTTCATTTCTCCCTGTCAGTTGTACTCACTCTCAGCATTCAGTTGTATTGATTTATATGAACAACCTCAGTTTCATTAGTCATAATGAAATTAATGGCAAGTTACATCACTTTTCTCTGACTGTGTTTTCCAAAGCAGAACAATATAACTGCATTGGAACGTATTAAATGTTACGTTAACAGACACAAAATCCTGTGTTAAAGTTAATTTATGTTGAGCTGTGGAGTGACACATGCTGACAAAAACAGAAAAATGCAAAATTGAGGCTGACAGTCTGTCCTTCCCTGATTGTATAGATTTGTTGCAGCACACGCAGTATGTAGCTTCATGCTGTGATTTGAGACCTAAGCAACAATCAGCACAACAGGAAACAGTCGGAGCAGTCTGTCAGCCACTGCATCAAATTTTATTGTCCTTTTTGGATATCTTTAAAGATCTAAAAGATATTTTCAGTAATATACTTTAACTCAGCAATTTTAAGAAAAGTATTATATCAATTCCAGGGTTCATCAAAGTAAAATAAATACATATAGATTATGTATAAAAGCATGTATTTCAATCTTATTTTATTTTTAATAAAAATAAGACGTAGGGTTACATCTTGACAACAGCTTAAAATATATTTTGGCAAGTATACATGGGATTCTATTATGTATTACTGCACATCTGGAAGGTTAATCTGGACCTTGAATTAGTTGCATGAACCCTCTTCAGACCTTCTTCCATGGGTTTCCAGTCTCCTCTGTTTGTGGAGATTCAGCTCTCCTTAACAAAATGCAGTGCTTGTACTTCTGCTGATCACTGCAAAGCCTTTAACAGCAAATGGTATTCCCAGAGCTGTCTTGAACACTCAGGTACAAATGTACTCAGGCATAATTAGATAAGAAGTCTGCACAAGCTTAAGGTTGTAAAATAGATACCATCGCTGCTTATATTCATATCATCTTGCCATATCCTAGCTTCATACCCTCTCCTGGCCTACTTGGTTTCCCCCCATCAGCAGTGGAAATAGAAACAACATTGTTCCCGGTGTACTTGCACTGTGTGTGTTACTCCTGTGTAATCACATTGGCTGATGACTGTCTTCAAAAAAATGCTGCTGGTGGTCAGATTCAGTTTGGGAAGAACTGTTGTCCCATAGCTGTAGCTGTCCAAATGCTTTTGAATCATAGAATCATTTAGGTTGGAAAAGACCCTTAAGGTCATCGAGTCCAATTATAAACCTAACACTGCCAAGTCCACCACTAAACCATGTCCCTAAGCTCCACATCTACACATCTTTTAAATACCTCCAGGGGTGGTGACTCAACCACTTCCCTGGGCAGCCTGTTCCAATGCTTGAAAACCCTTTTGGTGAAGAAATGTTTCCTAATACCCAGTCTAAACCTCCCCTGGCACAACTTGAGGCCATTTCCTCTCATCCTGTCACTTGTTACTTGGGAGACCAACCCCCACCTCGCTACAACCTCCTTTCAGGTAGCTGTAGAGAGCAATAAGGTCTCCCTGGAGCATCCTTTTCTCCAGACTAAACAACCCCAGTTCCCTCAGCCGCTCCTCATAGGACTTGTGCTCTAGACCCCTCACCATCTTCGTTGCCCTTCTGTGGACACGCTCCAGCACCTCAATGTCTTTCTTGTAGTGAGGGGCCCAAAACTGGACACAGTACTCGAGGTGCAGCCTCACCAGTGCTAGGTCTTTAGAAAAACTTTCTAAATATAATAGCCATAGGGATGTTAGTTCCATAGATGAAAAATTGTTGTGGATGAAATAAGGCAAAACTAGTGTACGAAGTTGCTTTTTGTCCAGCTAAATAAGATAGACATTCAAAATAAAGTATCTGAAAAGTAAGAAAGTTGAAAGATCAGTGATGATGCACTTGAATTATTTTGTCTGAATGCTGTATTTCAGACTTACTTTTTTAATGCTGTGGAAATGTCATAATAGTATCTCAGTCACATCACTAGGTAACGTCTATTATTCCTGCTTTTCTAATATAAGCCTAAGCATTTCTTCAATATGTTTTAGACTAATTCTGACTTTCTACCACCATTTGAAGCTCAATAATTTCTTCTTTCTCTTTATGGACTTCTTGAATCTCCTCTTTTTGAAATAGCAGCTTTCAAACTGTCATCCTCAAGACTGTGGGAAGTAGCCATTGGACCACTATTAAACACACAAGTCTTTTGCAGACAAATTTGACAATCAGGATGTGCGATCGTTTATGGGATATATTGAGGCTTGGCATTGAAGTGGTTTGTTTGTTCCCTTTTTTAGCAGCTCACTGCACAGCCGAATTATTACAGATGCGCATGGGGCAAGCAAAATACAATGTTTGATGCCAACATTATTTTTTTTAGGAAAAAATGAAAAAAAAAGCCCAAAGGTAGTTATAGAGGAAACATAACGTGCCAGAGAATGATATTCCAGGGCTGTAAAGAGTTTTAATAAAGATGTTAATATTCTATGTTATCATATATTTAGGGATTTATGTGGTCTATACAGATATGTCTATGTATATATGTGTAGGAATTTTTTCTTGTTTCTCTTTTTTAATTTCATTCTCTTGTCTGCTCTTCTCTTCTTTCAAAATGTGTTATGTTTCACGTGATCACTCAACTTCTGTCCTGCCTAGCCCTTTCACACAGCTAGCTGCCTTTTCATAACATAATCCATAGTGTCTTGAAATCCACAGAAATTTTTTCATTCTGTTCAGTGCTGCTCTGTCAAGCCCATATTCTGAGTTCCTAGGCATACAACTTCACAAGATTACACAATGATTCTAACCCTATTGCATGAATCTCAGTTTTCCAGTCTTTGCTTACCATTTTGCAAGAAGACTGAGTAAGGAGAGTGAATAAGAACTGGCTGAGTTAGAAAAAATAATACGCAATTCTTCATGAAAAATAACCTATACTCCTAAAGTAGAGAACTGTAATTACAGGCACTGGGTATGTTTCTGGGAGTTAAAAAGTACTGCCCACATATGTCTGTTGAAGTGCATGAGCAGTCTGTCTGGTGTAACACCTCATGCTCTATGGTACATTTGTTTTTATTGCCTGTTACTTTTTGTGTGTTTTGGTGAACAGTCAAACATCTACCCTCTTGCTGAGTACTGAACAGTTATACACTAGGAGTTTTACAATGAAATACAAATTTCAATAGCCATTTTATTCTATTTTTAGATTGCATACCTAAAATTTTATTTTTCTAAGCAGTTTTTATCTTCTGGTAAGTATTTATTTGGCTCGTTTGTCACCATTCAATTCAGTTTTATGTTCTAAAAATGTGTCTATTGTATTCTATTTGCTGCTAAGTTCATAGAAACTTAAGAGTTGTTATACTGAATCATGGTTTAAGTAGTCATTGTTCTCACCATCAAACAGTGTGAAATTCTTTAGTGCATGACAGAAGTAACATGTTGTCATGCATTTATTAGATGTTCTCCTTCCTCCAGTCTTCTAGTCTTTTGATGTGTAGTCTTTCAAATTCATCAATTTATGAGTCCCCCTTTTTGAAAGGGCAAAATGCACAATTCTATTGTTCTTCAGCTTAGGACCTCTGTTTTCAACATTTTCCCTCTGTGGCAGAATGAGTATAGACCTCTGTCACAGATGTCATCCTTTGTCTCAGCAAGTATTTGCAGACCATCGAGCAGTCTTTTGAAAGTCAGTATTTATTAATCAGAAGAATACAGTAGCTAGAGTCCTTAGGCGAGAAGGACAAAGCTAAATTTGCAAAAGGGTATGTTCCCACATCATTTAGGATTACTTTCTGTCATTCCTCAAAGAGGCGCTCTCTCATCTTGGCTGATCCCACAATTGAACAGGCTAAACAGTTAAATTCTCTCACTGTGAAAACATCTTCTGTCTCTACCCCCTCTCTTACAATCCCATGTCACTAAGAACTAACTAGAATTTTGCTTTTTTGACAATCAGCATCTCAACATTCTGATTTTTATTTCTTCTATGAAATTTAGACTTGCCAAACCCAACTCATCCACCAGAAGTTTGGACTAATAAGAGATGGTTAATAAGTAATTGCAACATTATTAATTATATATGCATATTATATATGTACAATTAGATACATATTATCTAATAGCTTATAATTGTATATTAATAAATATATATTTAATAAGTGGTATAAAGTGAGTTTTCTAGCTTCTGGCAGTTTATCATCTCTACCTGTTCCAGCAAAACATTAAGTGAACTTTACATCTGGTCTATATGTGATATTCTACATTCTGTGACTGTCTCTATAGCCCCTGAAGTGCTCCAAGATCCAGCTTTTTCAAAGCATTCACAGAAGTTCATAATCAGTGCATACATCAGTTCTCCAAACGATGCCAGATTTCAAAAAAGATTGTTTCTTTCCTACCTCTCTAGGTTAATGCATTGCATGTACCTCACATCATTGAGGGTTACAACCTTTATTTTTAATGCTGTCTAGATCTGGGTTTTCACTATCATCACTAGTGACTATCATCTCTGAATGCTACTAAGCTCCTGCATGCAATACCAACTTTGAGTAACAGCTTTCATAGGTTAGGTACATGTTGTGTAAATAAGCTCAAACCCCATTACCTGTTTTGAAAAGATTATTTTTAAATTTCCTTGTATATCTCTTGTTCCTGTTTTAAGGGGTTCAGGTGATTCTTAGTGTCTTTGTCACCCTAACACAAAAATGTTTCCGTCTTTGGACTGGAAAAGGAAGCGGTGATCTTTAAGCGTCTATAGCACTTCTTCTCAATACTCTCCTGATGCAAAAAAAAAAATATTTACATATCCCTTGTCCATAGAGTCAGTCATCTCATCACACAAAGGCAAACAGGTTGACCAGGCTTGGTTTGCACATGGTAGATATATGCTGGCTGTTCCCAGTCATCTTTGTGTCCTTCACATGTGGCTTCCAGGAAAATTGGCTCCATGATTTTCTTGGGGATTGAAGTCAGGCTTACTGTCTTCCATTTGCAAACAGGCTATGTCTGTGGCAATGATGGAAATTACTCCTATGCATAATAACGCAAAGAAAACAAGTTATGTTTTAGTGTCCTCAGGCAAGTGAAAATAGAGCTGGTTTTAACACCGTGGTCCACAGGGGCTATTTTGTCTTAAGACCATGGGGTTAAAACCAGTAGCTACTACTACTTTTGCAATGCATCTTTGAAATGGGTATTTTTTAATATTTTTATGAGAGGTCTACAGTCAAGATAGAACCAAATATGCTGCATGCCTTTGAGTTTCCAGTACTAATATCTTTTTGCATCCTCGTATTGAAGATTTCGGAGTTTTCTTTGTTTTGGTTTTTTTTTTTTGCTGTTGGTATGCGTTGAGTAAAACATGTTGTTGAAATGGCTGAAATGTCACACAGCCTTTCTTCTGCACTGATAGAGTGTATTTAGAATACAGATGCATTTAGCATTAATTCATTGTTGTCAATATTGGAATTTCTTCTTAAGAGTCCTGTATAAAATACAACAAACCATTTTGTATGATTTTGTCCATAGCTTAGCCTTGTTCTTAGTGTGGACTTCTGGGGAAACAGCTGTTTAACACTTGTTATGATAAAGATGATTTTGAAAGATCACTCTTTTCTGCTTTTTCAATTTCATTTCTCATTTATGGCAGAGTTTTACTTACATTGTAGGACAACAGATAATTTTTTTAATAACCTTTGTACAACTGTACTATTTTGTTTATAGTTTTAGTCTGGCCAAATATGCAAGGTAAAAAAGTAAAGCAAGCACTAAGATTAATTCTACTTGGGAAATTGTAGCCCTCTAATTGCCCCATCTTTCTAAGGTCTTGAACTATAGGATAAAAGTTGATTTAGCAGTTGCCCTTTTTCTATGTACCAGCTGATAAAGTTGGCATTGAGTACAGCAGTGTATACTGTGCCAACTTAATAGTAACCATATACCACAACCAGACCATAGCTGGGTAACTATATATCAGTTACTTCTATGTATCTTACAGAAAAAAATAGAATATTTACCTATATTAAATATATTTTATATAAAAAAATATAAAACAAAATACTTCTCCTGCATAAAAGCATTCTCTGCCATCTTTCCTCTCACAGACATTAGGTCTTCTCAGTTCCTTGGGACTTTTCTTGCCTCCAGGGATTTTTTTCAGGCTTCTTTAGGTAACCAGTACTTTAAATAATGAGATTTTATTTTCAAAAGGGAAACCAGAAATACATTGTTTAAAAATGTGTGTGTTATCTCTTTCAAACAGATTTTTAGTCAAAATTACAGTAGTATCACTAGTTGAGTGGTTTGCCACCATACTTCCAAATAAAGGTCAAAATATTCATCCAGAGAGAAGGGATTTAACCAGATTTCCTAAACTCATGGAGAAAACAAGTTTGCTCAAGGGATACAGTCTGTCTCCTTTTCATTTCCTTGAGGCATCTTATTAGATTGGTTTCCCAGTGTGGTCATGCCCCTATATCTTTCTGCATTTTATTGCAGTCCCATACTTCATTCTCAAGAAATGTTGCCCATAGCCACATATGCACAAAGGTATAACAATAAAATTATCACAGGAGACCTCAAGCAGCCTGAGGCAGGTGAAGACAATAGAAAAAACAAAATACACCAAGTATGTTAAAATGCAGGCTTGCCATCCAGAGAGATGATACAGCATTCCATCGGGAATATTTTTCAGGCTGGGCAACTTTTTTTCTAACCTTCTTTAGGATTTACAAAAGCTTAAGTCTTTACCTATTTACATACCTTTCTAGTTACTGTGTTTTGTGAGCACTTTCTATAAATATTAAAATACCACTAGTGTAAAATATTTTAAAAAGTAACACTGACCAATCTCCCTTTTGCATCACTGCTATACCATGGGGAAAAGGACTTAATTGCTGCCCTGTTTGCTTATTACATGGATGTATGTATTGTAAGAGAAACTAGTTAGGGAATTAAGATTGACATTTGATTATGAGAACAGTGAAGTTCATGGTTACCTCCTCCATTTATATATTTACTTTTATTTCAAGGGAACTGCTCATACAGTTAGAACCAGGAATGTATTTAAATGCTTGATTATAAATAGGATTGGCTGAGTTCCCTGGTGGAAAGTTAGTTCTTGTACCAATTCTGTCTCTCTTGCTTTGCTATTTCATGGTTGCACTGAAATGTAGCTGTTACGTGAGGTCGTGGTTATAAAAGAAAAAAATACATGTCATACTACCTGTCAGCTAGACATGCAAAAGCCTGAGCAGAATTAGACTTTTGACTGGGAGACCAGCACAAACTGAAATTTTGGAGTGATATACCTATGGTAGCCTTTATTTGGTAGCAGATGAACTACAGTGCTTGATGCATGATTTGTATCAGTATATGATGAACAAACATTTATTTAGCCATCAAAACACTCTTATAAATTTGAAACAGGAGTAGATGAATTGTATAAAAAGTTGTATCATGCAGAGAGTTTTATAGAAATATTTTTCATTTAAGGCAGAAGCAATGTGAATTGTGAGCTATGATTCCTCTGCTGGGTGAGCAAAGTAACAGAGAACTCAAGCAGTGATTTCTTCAACCACTTTCTGTAGTTACAGCAGCAAAATGTCTTTTGACTTACGGAAAGGGATTAGACATGTCCTCTGTCTCTACACATAACAGATTAGCTAAATTACAAGACCTCACATAATTTGCACGGCAGATAACCATCAACCTCATTGACACAATTCCTATCTGTTAGTATCATGTGGGCAAAATTATCAAGCTTTTGCTTATGGCATCAAGATTTGCTCTGAAGAATCAAATTCTGTTGCCCTAATTCAGGGGAAAAAAATGAAGTCACTGAAAAATATTCTGAAAAGAAGTTTTTATAGGTATGCACTTGTAAAGAAGAGCCTTTTCTATGTATAAGCACTATTTATGTTAACTAAATATTCAATACTTAATCTGTTGTATACTGTAGAGGATATTATTAACACGTGTAAGTTAATGTTTTAATTTGCAAATAATATACTAAAATTAGTTGACAGTATATTGTCTATATACTCAACTGTATTTTACAACTGACAAGTGTTTGTGTCTAATTGCAGTCTAATTTATAAATGCTTTTCCACAAATGGAATATCAAACTGATTTTGTTGACTGGTAAAGCTTCAATGCATTCAAATGTTTGCAATTTATCCGCATCATTTACATCTTTTCTCTTTTGTGTCTAATTCAATAGAATAATGTAAATGAAAGATAGAAAAGACCATTTAAATTGGCTTGTTCAATCTGTCTTGTACAACATTTTCTTTGTTGCCTCTCCAGAGCTTTGTCCACTCATATTTTAAATAACTCAAGCAGATGAGAGTATCTCCATAACTCCACCAACAGAAGGAGAGTATTTCACAGTCCACTAAGCTGAACTGTTACACCATTTTCTTAACATCTAAATGTATAGTTTTCCTTGCTAATTTTGTTTTTATTACATCTGTTTATTTCAATTTTAACTCTCATAAACTTCCTCCCGGTTTTTTTGTACATTAGGCTCTTCAGGAGCTAGTAGATGGCTATCAAAGCCACCTTAATAGCTTTTGGCTATATAATAAATTAAAGATAATGGAAAGTTCCATAAGAAGACTATTACTTGGTAATACTTGGTTGACTGATTGATTTCTACTCTGTGTAAAACCCTTAGAGAGGTTGGAAATTTTAAATTCTAATCATAGAATCGTTTGGGTTGGAAGAGACCTTTAAGATCATCGAGTCCAAAATTCTTGTGCATTTAAATGCTTTTGACATTAATGATAAAATAACTTAATAAACAAATGCTAGAATGTTTTTTGCATGAATGCATATATATGTGTAATGCCCTGGTGTCAGGGTGATGTCAATCATAATCAATTTTTAAAAACAGTTCTATCCAGTCCTCACTGAAGGCTGACCAAATGCAATGCCTTTTACATATGCAGTATGTTAGGTGATGATAGGAGAAGAACAGCAACACAGTTAAACCTCACAGAGGTTTCTTTTCAGTTAAACTGAACTAGGATTTACTGATTAAAGAAGTACTCTATTGTGTAGTAGGTGCATGTCATTAAAAATATGTTTAATTGGATGTAATTCTGCTTAATACACCAGATTTCCAAACAATTTTATTTGGTAAAATTATGCAAAACCTGGAGTATTTGTTTGCAGATTTAAAAATACATTAAAACTAAATTAAGAGTGGGCCAAATATCAGATGTTCATACCAAAGATACGTATGTTATTTTTTCTGTTGTAGTGACCTTAAACTTGGGAATGGTCATGGCTAAATTATAAATGTTAGATTACTAATTTTTTTTTAACATGTTAGTGTAATATCTGTTTCTGATTTTTTTTAGTGTATATACAAAATCAAGGAGGAAAGCTTCAAGGTGATAAACTGCCAACTATAGTTTCCCAGAACAATCCTACGAAATAAATACAGCAGTCTCATCCCCCCCAATTTTGTTAGAAGTGAGAGCTCAGTTCTCTCTAGGCTGTGGCCTAGATCAGGTCCAGAAGTAGTCTAATCATGACAAAATTCACATTGCAACCATTGGTTTCACAGTTTACATCCAGTTAAACGGAGATCTTTCCTCTCTAAGGCAGTCATTTCTGCCTGTAGTAGCAGATGCATTTAGCTACGTCAGTTTAACTTAGTCAGTTTAAAATAAAATGAGGTTAAATTACTATTTGCTTTTAATGGTGGTGCACTAAGGGAAAAATTTGTCTTATTTTTCCAACTGTTCCAGCTGGTCATCTAAAAGATGCTACCTCTGCCTACAAACCTGGTCCTGCATTTGTCCTCTCACCTTCTCAGCTACAACAAAATACCATTACAACTGGAAAACATTTTTGCTTAACACAGCTCAAGGCTGTGGGGGTGATTTTCCAATTCCAGTTAGAGACATTACACTTTATCTTCTGCTACGTATGAGCTGTACATCAGTTGATTTCCATTCCACCAACCTAGCACTGGAAAAAGAAATATGAAATCTTGCTTTTGCCAAAATAAATGGGAGTATAAAAAAGGAGAGAAAAGAATTGGATATATTGTTAAATATTCACATACAGAGAGGTTCATATGTCAAAGCCAGCATCTTTAAACTACATGGTGGATTTTTGTGTACCTACCTCTACTTACTTTCAATGTATTGTGTTCTTCTGTTTGGTCACTCACTATGTTTTTAAGCCCGGTTGTCATTACCATTGAAACACACCTTTAACTGTTCTTTACTGCTGATTGTGCTACAAAGTCCTAAGTCACAGAATCCAGACTTAGTTTCTAAGGCTTTTACTGTATGTTTCCTTGATAAATGACTGCCAGGCTTTCTGAGAATAGCGATGTATTCTGATTATTGCGGGCAAATGCAGAGAGGAAGAAAAGCTGTTGAGCAATGCAAACATTTTAGCTGAAACTTGTGGCTTAAAGTATTTTGCTCATACAAGCAGAAGAACTGTGTGTACTCAAGACTTCTAAAAGAACTCAAGGATGAAATAGCCGAGCTCCGAACTGCACTGTGTAATCCTTCACTTAAACCTGCTTGACTACCACAGGATTGCTTGGCAGAGGTATTTCAAAAAAAGTTTCAAGGAAGATCAGAAAAATATTAACTGATAAACCTGACGTCTGTATAAGGCAAATTAGTAGTAATACGAAATACGATTAGCGAACACATGAATAAATATGACATATGACATATCCGGGAAGAGTTGACACAGCTTTTGTTAAGAGAGATTGTGCTTCACAATCGTATCAGACAGAGTACTTTGAAGAAGTCAGGACGGAATAAGGAAGACCTGGTTGATACAGTCTGTTGGGATTTCCAGAAAGCATTTGCAAAGGAACTAAGCAGTCATAAAAGGGGAAGTACTTGGTCAAGTTTTAGGGCGGATTCAAAACAAACAAGGGAAGGTGGTTTTCAAAAGAGAGGGTAGCTGAACTGAAGGACTCCTTGCCGCGGGATGTTGTGGAGCCGAAAAGATTTTGTGGATTACCGGACTGATTAGATGAATTTACAGAAGTACAGATGTATAAACCCTGGTTCAGAAAGTCCCTGACCATAATTTTTGTCATGAGGAAAGTGTTCTGGGACAGTATTGTTACATTTTCACCTGTTCTCATGGCCTTTCTTTATCTCCCACTGTTGGGTGCTGATAGAAACTGAATAGTGTATCTTTTCTCTGACCGAGAGTGTTCTTGTGAGGGTGCAGTTGCACACACTGAAATTTTCTGAAAATATGGTTGTCAGTGTTTTGAAAGGGCATATCCTCTATGAGTTTGATAGATAAACTGTTGCAATATATGACTACATATATATATAAAAAACATTTTGTACACTCTTGTCAAAATATTTGGTTTTCCAGAAAGTTGTCTGCTAATCTGGGGACAAAGAGTTGCAAAGTACAGAATAAATATGTTATTTTCTGCTAGGATGTGACAGAATATCATAGGTCTTCAGCCATCTGTAATGCAGTAATTGATTTCTAGTGTCATTTGTAATTAAATTAGAAAAATGTTGTCAATTGTTCTTATGTATTAGAGAATACCTGGCTATTTAATACTGCTGAACAGAAAATCAAATCTATGCATATGACATCTGGGGGCTTTGTAGGAACAATCAGGGTTGAGACAGTGGTGAGGAATGCTGCAAGGGAAAGGCCAGCCAGATGAAAATACTATCCATTCAGCAGTCCCTAATCTAAAGTATACCCCAGCCATGGTTAGCCTAAGACATACCTGATGCACAGATGAGACACACAGATTGATTAAAGCATGAAATTTCGTTTAATTATTTGCATATACATGAATGTGGAACACAGGTGAAGACAACAGATTAACAGTTGTCTGAAAATCAGTCTGGAAATTCTGAACTGCAAAATGTGTTCACTTAGAAAGTCCTGCTCCCCAAATGTCACAGTTGGAATTTTTTAGTTTCCATTCAATTTTTTATGTGTCAGATTGATATATAACATCCTGAGGATTTTTATATTCCATTTTATATTGGTTTTATAAGTATTATGACTTGAACCAAAAAACATGGTGGTTGTCTCGTAGTATCATTAAAGTTGTGTTCTGGCTTTCCTGATAATTGACAGAATATAGTAATGACAATTAAGTCCAAAAATCATACATATAAACTTTGATTTATGGAAACTTATTATGCTTTCCAAATCCCAGGGATGATCTTTTTCATTCTTTTAATACTTCAGAGAAGTAACACTAATAACAATTGGCTGGTTAAAGTATAGATATTCAGAAGACAAGCAGTGAAGGCCAGTTTTGCAAAGAGGCTTCATGATCTGTTATTTGATAATTATTTTTTAATTATTTCAATAATTATTAAGTCCTTTTCTATTATGTAAAAGGTAAAAATATTTTTGTCTGTATATAAAAACATCCATAAAACTTAACTGAGATTTAATTAAGGTCCTACTCTGGAAATTAAATGCCTTACCCCCAAAATGCCAAAATACAAAGAGTAACATATCAAATGATGAATTAACATGTTTTAAATTATGTATTGTTGTACAACAGAATATTCTGTTATAAAATGGTGTATATGAATAAGACAGAGAATCTTTTATTCTTCCTATTTGTTTAATATGTACATGTGAAGATGCCTGCATGAAATTCCCTGCTTTAAGCCATCTTTCTGCCACATTCATAGAATCACAGAATGATAGAATAGTGTGGGTTGGAAGGGACCTTTTAAAGTTCATCTAGTCCAACCCCCCTGCAATGAGCAGGGACATCCTCAACCAGATCAGGTTGCCCAGAGCCCCGTCCAGCCTGACCTTGAATGTTTCCATGGATGGGGCTTCTACCACCTCTCTGGGCAACCTGTGCCAGTGCTTCACCACCCTCCTTGTGAAAAACTTCTTCCTTATGTGTAGCCTGTATCTCCCCTCTTTCAGTTTGAAACCATTACCCCTTGTCCTATCACAGCAGGCCCTGCTAAAAAGTTTTTCCCCATCTTTCTTATAGGCCCCCTTGAAGTACTGAAAGGCTGCAATAAGGTCTCCCCAGAGCCTTCTCTTCTCCAGGCTGGACAAGCCCAGCTCTCTCTGCCTGTCTTCACAGGAGAGCTGCTCCAGCCCTCTGATCATTTCTGAGGCCTCCTCTGGACCTGCTCTAGCAGGTCCATGTCTCTCCTGTGCTGAGGGCTCCAGAGCTGGACGCAGGACTCCAGGTGGGGTCTCACCAGAGCGGAGTAGAGGGGCAGAATCACCTCCCTCGACCTGCTGGCCACGCTGCTTTTGATGCAGCCCAGGATACGGTTGGCTTTCTGGGCTGCGAGCGCACATTGCTGGCTCATTCAGAGCAGCTTCTTGGACTAATGATGCTTAGGTTATATTTTAGTCTTGGACATTCTGCACACAGTATGACACCCTTTTTTGGTCTTTCAACGGCATCATCCCCTACGCCCTTTCTGATCTGTCTTGTGAGGGAACTCCCAGAAATTATATCTCTGATTTCTTTTAATGCCTTTACTAGGAGAATTCTTCGCCAGTGTAATCTGATGATCTTTTATGTCACTCCCATAAAAGTGTTCTCTGTTTATTTTCTTCTCTTTATCAGTTTTACATGAAGCATTGAAAATGACAGAATATGATTGTAACTTTACAAAAACTAGCAAAAATATTCACATACAAACAGTATTTGAAATTTTGTTTAACTGACCATATTCTAATGTAATGGCAGGCTTTCAGTGCTCCAGCACTACTTCAAGTCTATAACATTTTGTGTGGAGTTACAATAATCTATAATTGCTTTAGCTTTTGTTATTGGAAATATATGCAGGAAGTTTCTGACTCTTTAATTTTTATTAAACTGATATTTTAAAAGGACTCTGTAAAAAAAAGCACAAAGTTTACGTTCTGCTATACATATATTTACGTATTTGCAAAATTAGGACTTGTTTTCTAGGGATGTACTGGGAAGAGAACAGGAAGTTGGTGTTGTCCTACAAAAATCAATGAAACCATAATGAAACTACATAGATGATTGTATCATAAGTTCATTATGTCAGTTACAAGATTCAGTTATCCTTGCCCTTTTTGGTGAACTGCTGCAAGATAAAAATGATGTACTACTGCACCTTCCACAGCTTCTGAGAATGTATTTGGCCTCTTTTGGCTGATTTTGTTTGCAAATCAAGTCCACTTAAATATTTATAAATTATCAAATTATCCTTACTGCTGTCTGCTATCAGTACAGGTCTTTGCAGAACCACTGCAAGGTCAGGTGGGTTCTTTCTCTCTGCTTCTAGATCTCAGTTGTACCCTGATTAGCTAAGATTGACATCTGGCATATCAAGAGCTACCAGTTCTTCATAACTCCTTTTTTTTTTTCCTGACAGTAGGTTCTGCAGGATGAACAGAACTGGCCCACAGCTGCTGAAAAATCATCACTTTAAAGATACTTGCATTATTTGGGCTAAGTCACTTGTTCATCTTCCTTTTCAGCAACAGCATTGTAACTAGAGTTAAAAACTGTAAACATCGTATCCCTTGGCTGCATGCAGATGGCTGACTTCCATACCAGAAGCCTTGGACTTATTTTCGTAAGCTGAGATTTTAGCAGCTGAAGGGTGTCACTCATTTCTGTTAATAAATCCCAACTTGACTTAGCGGTATCCGAGCCTGTACTTCCTGAAAAGTGTTCTAGTCCATGGTGACCAGGGTGCTAGTGATTTGTACCTTTCTGTCATTCCCGACTAGCCATGTCATGACAAAGCCTTCCCAGCCTGTTCAGATGCCTCATGGTTTCTCCTACCTACCATTTTTCAGTCCTTTCAGAACTTCCAGATCCTCTTTCCTTTCCTTTTATAAAGGTTCAAGTTTTTGTTTTAATTCCTCCTAATTTAAAAAAAAAAAAAAAATAATTTTTTTATTTTTGTTGTGTTTGTGAAGAAAACTTAAAGTGAGAGATATCGCTGTTATTACATCATCAATATGAATAATGGGAAACAAATGCAATTTTAGAATATAGTTATAAAATACATGGCATAAGATACCTGCAGAGTTTTCTAAAACCATTTGTTTTATTGACACAGAAAATTTCCTGTTATTCTCTGTGCTGTCTTTGCAATATTATTTTGCTGAAAAAAAAAAAAAGTGTTAATAGTATAAAATCAGTTCTTTTCTCTGAAGAGTGAGGTAGAATTATTTTTATTCCATAGTTATTTCATTTTCAATTAATTGATCCTTGATCATTCCAAAAAAAGTAATTAAAAGAACTCGTATATTTCTGCTCACAGATCTATTTATCTTGATTGATAGATAGAAAAATGTATAGGAAGAGCTGTTTATCTATGTGTTTGTATGTGTTTGCACATGTGTATTCCTAATTTTAAGAGACAGCTATTTCATAGTTAAAAATGCTGAAATACAAGAACTTTTACAAGGTACATGACAACTGCTTCTCACGATTTAATTTCGGCATCATTTAGTGTATACATAGAACTGAGCTTACCATCTCCACAAGCTATGTAGCTCATACTTTTAATATCTTTACAGCTCTGATAGCCATCGGACAATACAGCATGACAATAGAGACAGTGGATGTCGGATGGTGCAAAGAAATCACAGACCATGGAGCTACCCAAATTGCACAAAGCAGCAAGTCTCTCAGATACTTAGGGCTGATGAGATGCGACCAGGTAAGGAGCATTTGCGTGAATTGGTGCCTGCTTCTGAGCGCGTGTGGGAGTGAGAATTCATGTGTGTACATGTGAGTGAGGGAGAGAGACAGGAAGATTTATGTTTTTCTGTACAAACAGGTTTGGTATTCACTACTATGGTAACTTTTTTAGTGTATTGTGTTCGCATATTTAGCTAAAAAAGTATCTAGAGAACTAAAAAGAGCATTATAAATTTTTGCTGACGTGGATTTTCAAAATACACCCACAGGCTACACCCACAGCCTGAGGTGCTCACAAAAGTTTTATGTAAAATCTACCCTCTGAGGGTTTTGAATATTTTTGGCTAAAAGTGATTGGTATGTCATGTCATTACTATGACAGACTACTTTGTTTTTTAAAAAGAAAGAAAAAAAGAAACAAAAGAATATTAAAAAAACTTCAGTGTTACTTCCAGAGTGATTTTCTATACATCTGTGTTCTTGCTCATATATAATGGTTTTGAAAACAAAAGGACAAAGATTTGGATAAAACCATAATGTTAAAAAAAAAAAAAAAAAAAAGGAAAAAAAAATACTGAATTTCTTATTATAAAGCTCTCCTACTTGGAATAGATTAAGAATGTCTATAAGTTTTAGCACTTTGTCATTAGAAGAAAAGAGGACAAAGCAGTCCAGCTCCACCTCACCCTGTATATAGCCTTCAGGAATCATGTCTTTGTTGAGAGAAGAGAGATCAAGAGGCCTGGGAACAAGCAGAAATAGCTAAAAGTCATTGGAGGTTCAGAGTCTCTGATCTCAAGTCCTCAAATATACCTGCAGGGATTGTTTCTTTTCCAGCCATCATGAACAAAATGTCCAACTTGTGATGCCCATCAAAAGCATGTCTCTCAAGCTTGTGAATTTCTGATTGGATACAGCCTGTGGAAACACAGATTTTTAGTCTAAGAAACTTCATGCTCAAAACCATTACCTTGCATCCCTTGCCGTGCTTTATAGAAGACAGTTACAAAACCTAGTATTTCAGCTGGCAAGGAATAATGATTTCCAGGTCAGCTGTAAAATTAGGAATAACATTTTGCAAACCCAGACTTAGACAGTTTCCAGTTTGAGGGGAGGTTGAGCACTTTG
The DNA here is from genome assembly GCA_009819775.1 of Phoenicopterus ruber ruber. Classification (NCBI taxonomy): domain Eukaryota; kingdom Metazoa; phylum Chordata; class Aves; order Phoenicopteriformes; family Phoenicopteridae; genus Phoenicopterus; species Phoenicopterus ruber. The sequence continues at coordinate 61,646,038 of CM020246.1, read as the reverse complement.
GAAGAATTGCTCTGTCTGTTGAAGCTGACTCCAGTTAATCTCCTAAACATTAGTGTTTTATAAGAGCCAATAGACAAAAAGAGTGTGTGAGTCTCTTTGATGGATTGTGATAAGATTATGTGCTTAGAGAATGTTCAAAGGGTTACTTGACCTTGGGAATTAGATCTGACCCTGAATCACCTGATCAATTTTACACATATATTTATTTTGTGGATTTAGCTAATGTTGAACAATCAACAAGGATCTAATAAGTGCAATAATTTTATCCTGTCTACAGCTGCTATAGAAAATCAATGATCTTGATGCTGAAAACAAGTTTTACTACCTCATCAGTTAAACTATATGTACTACAGTCTGTAGTCCTCTAATTGCTGGTTAATGCTTCTTTACAAAGGATTATACACCATCTTTTGTGTTATGAAAGTCAACGGCTAAAAGGAAAAAAGAAATATTTTTTGAGAAAGCTTCAAGGAAGATACAAAAGCAACGTTGACTGCGTGCCAGCAAGTGTGCGCGTGTGCGTGTGTGTTTGTGTGCATGCACACATGCATGTGTGCATGTATACAAGTATTCAAAGTGTGGTAGCTAAAACTTGTTAAGAAATGAGTAAATGCTGTTACAGCAAACACTGCAGTAGTAGGACAACCACTGGGAATTATTTTCTTGCTTGCAAAGCCTTGATGGGAAAAATAGCTCCACAGACAGAATGAAGTAAGTATCCTTGACTTAAGAGTTTTTGGCAGCTAAAAGATGCCAGCTCCCTTTTTCCACTGCAAATGAACAGAGAAATTACTGAACAAAATCATGTCTTCAACTGTCTCTCCCCAATATCATGCAGAACTAATTTTTTCCAGTGGCTGCAAAAATGTCAGTGTCCGGCACATCATTAAAGAGAATTCTTGGGTAGTGCAGAAGGGTTTATTTACACGCCCCATTGACTGAAACTCTTGTCTTTGGACTATTGTCAGCTTGCAGTGAAGAGAGGGTTAGAAGATACGCCCCTTCTAACCAGCCTTCTTTTTCTGAGGTACTGACTGTTATGCTAGTACCAGGTAGCATTTATGCCTTTCCAGGAATTCCCAGGCATTGGAGGGGAAGTACTTAAACACAGTTACATAAGGAACATATGTAAGTAGACTTCAAATGGTTACCACTAAAATACTCTTTATGACCCAGGCTCTTTGGAATTTCTTTGATATGCAGTTGACATAAATTAGAGGCGTCAAGGGTCTTCCCAAGAAAGATCAGAGAGGCTGCAAGCCTGGGTAAAGGCAGGCTCTGTTTTATGCCATTGATTATCTGAGTGCCTCCAGGCAATGTGCTTCAGTAGATGCAGAGCATTATTGATCCACACCATGAAAATAATCAAATTATTCATTTCTCATCAAACTGCTGTTGCCATGACCTTTCTTTTTATCGTGTTTCCTACCATCTAACATGCACACCATAGGAGCAATATGGTCTTTGCCTTAAAATAAATGTCATTGTGTTGAGCAATCTCATAAAAAATGCTGACTTTACCATGAGATCATAGTAATAAGGGCATATATTTAAGTTGGAAGTTTTCTAATAATCATTTTAACACTATTTTTTAAACATTTACGTGTTGCTAAATAGCAACGTAATCACTATTTACAAATCACATACAGAAAAAAGTGAAAGATTATTAAATGCTGAAAGTCAGAACTCTCTGGAACTATTTTGGTTTAGAAAACATGTTTATGTTTAGATACACAAAATCGAAATATTCTTTTAAATGTAAAAATATTAGAGGCAAGGTTACTGAGCAAATGTTTCTTTTTATTTTCTAGTTTTCCCTAGCACCTCCATGACTCAGGCACATTTGGCTTTCCCTGCGCTACACAGCAGTGGTGTCTGAGGCCTGGAGAGAGCTCTGAAGGAACTGGTACTACTGGAAAGGTGCAGGGCAGTGTGGACACACGGGCATAACTCCTGATACCAGCTTAACTGCCAAAGTACAGCACCTTGTCCAGGAAAATTAGCACTCAGCGAGGCTCATGAGATACTGTCATATAGATGTGGTAGCATAACTTATTGCTTCCATTTCCGTGAGTAGCTCAGGAAATGCTAGCTTGATCTCTGCATTGTACAGCATAGGTACAGTGAGACACATACCACTAGTTTTCTGTATCAGGTAGGCTTCTGAGAGACTATGATCCAGACCTCCAAAGTATTTAGGCATTCAGAAACTAGACCCTAAATATTTTTAAGTACCTGTATTTTGGGCAATGAAATTCCCCAGTTGCCTGCATGCAAACATCAATACGTACTCAGAAGCAGCTAGGACCCTTCTCCCTTCTGATCTCTTTCATGATACAGGGTATCATCAACTGTGGGCAAATACGTATTTGCGTGCATAGGTATGTGGGGTTCTGTACAGGCACCTGACAGCGCTTGGGACTGCACAAGTCACGTGTTTCATAAAAAGGAAATGTTCCCATTCTGAGTCTCCATTTCTTTTGAAAACAGTAAAAGATAAAATCAGTAGCTATTTAAGGCCTAAGCAGGACATTTTAGGAGTTTGTAATTGGAAAAGGCATAAAAGACATAGCATTTGTTCTGCATTCTGGTGTTACTGCCTATGCTCGCGCTGTGCCCCACTCACAGGGGCGGTGAGCCAGGCTTCATTCCCCCGTGTCGCCTCTTCCCAATGCTCTGGCAGCACAGCGAAACCACAGACTCCCAGTTTCCCTGCATAGCGGAGTGCTGTGCTGTTGTGGGCTACAGCCCAAGGTTCTGTTTTGGGACTCGAAATGGGTGTGTGGGAACCACGTAGCTGGTTTGTGTTCTGCCAGGGTACGCTGAAGCGCTGATTTGTCACCTCAGTAAATACCGAGAAAGGCACAGAGTTGCCTTCAGAACCAGGGGTTAGATTCAACTCTCTTCAGTTCAGTCCCCCACAGCTGAAAGACATGACTAGCCGTTCTTCAAACCAAATTTTAATTGTAGCTCTGTATTTTTTTATCACAGCTTAAGAAAGTGTGTATTTAAAAGTATAATTCATCCTTTCCTTTAAATACTTTGAGAGAGGTACGGGTACTTTCTTTTCTCCCACAAACACTGACATCAGGATTGCTAAGAGCCGTACTTGCATCCTAAGGGCGTAAAATGATGCCTACATCAGATTCACAAATTCAAATCCACACGTTTCAAGCTTCTTTTTCTGAACACAGTTCTGTACATTCCTACCCCTAAACTGATCTAGACCATATTTACTTATTATAGTTACTTAATAAATTATTTATAAATATTTTGTATTTCATATTTCCAAAATAAATCGGAGAAAGAGGGTGATGATCTCTATGCTGTTTATTGCTAGAACTCATTTTAAAGATGTCTTTGTAGCACTTCTTTATTGTACTTTCACAACAACCCAAACGGCTTTAAATAATGGCAGTTTGAAATCTTCACCTTTGTGGAAAATGGCTGGGTATCACCTAGGAAATAATGTCTAAAAACTTGATCTGTTTTCTGGCTGATAGCTTGGCTGGTTGAACAATGTGTCAGAATAATCTTCCCGTGGAGTCTGCAACTTTTCTTACACAGTATTTCATATTTCAAGATCCTTTTCCTTTAGCTGTGGTGCTATTTGCAATGGTTATCAGCAGTGCTACCACATGCAGGAGACATTTCTTGGGAAAATATGCAGAAAAATGACACTGAAAAACAGAGGCTGCAAAATTCAACATTCACAGCTATGTGTGAATGAAATGAAGTGAGTCTGACAAAGTTGGCTGTGAATGGATACACAACTTCAGATAATAAATCATCGTGGCCTTTATTCCTTGTCTTTTTTTTGAGAAAGAGAAATTCAAGTGGCTTTTCATGAAAATACTTCTGAAAGCCTGTACCCTATTCCAGATGACTTTCTCAGATGAATTGTAGCATATATTTCCTATTATAGTTTTACTGAGATGTTAGAGCACGGAAACTGATGGTCAGTACAACTGACAAAAAGACAAACTCTTTTGTGTTACCACAGAGAGGAAGGAAAACAGATGACCCCTAAAAATAAAAATGGTCTGTTAAGAAATCATTTGCATCTTAGGTAAGAATAAGATTTTTAGAAAATCAGTAGATTTTTAAAATAATTTATGACTTTATCCTTCTATAAAATCTGTTTCAGAAATATTTGCAAATATATATCCTGTGCAAACTGCAAATCATTAGCCTAACTGGGATGCAGCTCCTGTTGTATATGAGGAAATGCCAGCTTGTGACAAAACTTACCAACTCAGGGCAAAAAGAGCTTTCCATTTTTTTTTATTTATATATATAAAAGTAAGCATGACTGGAAACATTTCTACCCATCATCCACAAACTTTTAATAGATAGTCTGTAACTGAAGTAAGTGAAAAAGAGATAAGATCTTAGGTTCTAGAGATACATCTTTAAATTTCAAATACATTTTTGAGCTAAACTGTTCTTAATCCACAGTAGAACAGGGAAAGTACAGAGCCATGGCTTGTTTTAATATAATTATCACGGCAATTTGCCTTCCACCTTCAGAAAATGCTAACTATCATTAGCCTGATCAAAAAGCCTGACAAATTGCTACCATTTCTTCTTTTATATTTTAAGGGGTTCATTTTGAGATTTGAAATTATGGTTTGTGATATTGAAGAGGACTGAAAATATCCAATCCTTCCCTTTAAGAAAAATTCTATAGCACTTATTTTCTCTTAAATCACTATAATTTGTTCAAGTTACATTGCTGCATATTAAAAAGGATACGCTGTATTTTTTAAAGTTTTATATGTATAATGTAGGAGCTGCCATTGATACATCTCTCTATGAATAATGAAGATTTTAGATTCATAAAATCTGTGAATCCCATTAGAAGGAAACTACAGTTACCCTTGCTAACCCACAACAAAAGAAAAATAGCATTTATTTCTCTTTGGTTTTCAATACAACAATTTTAGAAGACTGAACAATACTTTTTTTTTTCCCTAGCTAACTAGGATAACAGATCCATTACGTGTGTGAACAGAAGCATCTGCTAAAATATAGAAAGGGATCCTTTATACAAATTGAACTTTTTGTACTTCTAGTTTAACTATTTCCTTGCCAAAATATTTTTATCTTCCAGGCTGATAGTTCAGCAACTAATCCACGGCAGTAGGCTGAAGATGGAATCTTCCTGAGTTAATGAGTCTGTCCTTGTTTTTAAAAAGCAACCACCTGACCATGTCATACTCTAATAGAAAGATGGGACCTCAGGTACTGATCAATGGTTCAAAATCAGGATAAGGCCAACTATTAAGGAAAAATGCAATGTGGAGTAGTCAGCATTTTTATGATCAAAAAAAAGAGAGAGAATTTTTTTAGAAGCATTGTCCCCTGGAACTTCTAGTCATTTTTGCCAGTTGGCAACTTCTGAGAATGATTTCTCTGTTAGTTTTACAAGCCGTTATTTTGACAAGTATTACAATAATGTGCTCAAATTATTGTTAATGTAGCAGAATAGGAAGGAAATTATTCAATGCTATTAATTCAACAGGCAGAAAGTAATCTGAAAGAATATTTATCACTATATAAATAAACACTGTCTTTTCACTGCATATGGGTCTTTATTAACTGCAATGTTTATAAGTAAGAACAAAGCAACACATAGAGTTTCGTCAGAAATTTGAAATTATGATGATACTGGTAATATTTTTACCTTGAAATCTTGTGTAGGTGGAGTCTAGAAGAAGTTCATCTGATTGAAATGAACAGAATTAGCAAACCAACCAACCAGCCAAACTAAACGGCTCCTTTAGAATGGTTTCTCTGATTTAGTAGAAAAGTAAACCCTCACAATAAGCACAGAGAATTGAGAATGAAAACTTTATCACTTATACAACTTTAATATTCAATATTGTGTTGGCAGTATTGATTAGGACAGCAAGCCCTGAAATGATGGCTGTGCTAGAAAACTATGCAAACTCACAGAGACCTGAAATGGATTTTTTTGTTAGTTTGCAGTAATGCAGTGACTGCAGCTATTGTGCAGCAACTGACAGTTTGAGGCAATAGCATTCATCTGTGTAAACAACCACAACAATGAATTTCATCCCTCTAGTACTCCACCTTTCTGTCGAGATTTAAGAAAAAAACTGTAAAGGAGCTATACTCCACAAGCGACCATGCTACATTTTCAGAAATCCTTCCAGAAGTGTTACCATTGAGTATTGGAAGGTTTGTGTATTCTGTTTATTTCACTTCACGTGGCAGAAAAGATTACAGATACTTCTGTTTACCTGCTCCTTCCCCTTTCTAAATATAAGTGGGAAATTAATTGCTAAGATTTTACACAATTAAGTTGTCGAATGTCATGATAATAATAGTACATCAGACTGTACTTGTCAATTTCATTATTTATGAGTCCACAAATACAGTGTTTGTATGTGTGTGCATGTGTGTGTGTTGTTTTTTTTTTTTTAAATAACAGCATCCATTAAGTGAAAATACATTCTTTGCTGAAATCATAAGGGACTTTCTTTGGACTATAGGATATTGTGCTAATATTGGTAGTGCTGTTATTTTATTAAAGTCCTAAACAAAGGTTCTGCCCCTGGGCACGAGGGCAGTCACTGAAACTCTGTGGAATATGTCTGCCTTAGCTGATCAAGTGCACTTCACACAAAACGTTTCCAGAAATCTTTAATTTTGTTATGGCTACAGGCAACAGTTATAATTGGGCCACCTGAGAATATAATTCATTCAACTATTAGCAGACAAAAAATCAAACAAAGTGCACTTTTTATAAGACATTGACTTGAGGAAGCAAACTACAGCTTAGAGAAGAGAAAGTGTATATGAAAATGTGTTTCTTAATAACTCCAAGTGTGTATATTTTGAATTCTATTGTTAAAACATTAGAGAAATTGGAACATAAAACTTGAATGAAATCCATCATTATGGATACACACAATGACTATAGAGTAATTTCTTTGTCCACCAGATAAAAATTTGGCTTTCATATAATACTACTCTATGTATACTGAGACAGAAATGCACACAAATTTCAGTACCCCTAATGCTGCAATATCACTTCATAAGCAAAAATGTCAATAACATTATAAGAAAGCCCTTTTGGAACAAATCAATTTGCATTTCTTTTCTGTAAAGTTGGTTTTGTGATTCTTTATGTGTAGAGATGTAATGATAATACTTGCACCCTGTTAACCTTTATTATCGAACATCATCTATATGGCAGCCCTCAAAATCTTTTGGTGCAAATGTTACCTCTCACTTGTTGACATTTCCCTAAAATTCTTTACAAGTACTAGATGTCTAAAATTAAGCTAGCAGTTCTATATATTATTAATGCCTTTCTGTGCAGATATTGCAGACCAACCGTGTTATAATTTGGTCTATTATTTTTTATTAATGACTGGCCTATAAAGTTATATAACTGAAGATACCTACCTGTATTGTTGTCAGAAGGAGAGTGCCCATGATGTCAGCACTCTCCAAACTCAGCTAGCCACACGCCTATTCCAAGGGCTAGGTTTCAGCAATCCACCCCTGTGGGAAGTTATGAACCACTGAGAAGCATAGGCAAGTTTTCCTAAGAAGTTCTAATACTGCACCTTTGCACTAATACAGTTTTGCAACTCTGAGGTTTTTGCATGTGAGCCTAGGTTTGGGGGGCTTGGGGTTTTTTTAATTATATGGCTGCTTATTGATTTCAGTTATTAACTTGGAATGGAGATAACTTTTTCTTTTCAACTATCAAGTGAATTGGATGTTACCCTGAAGCTTTTCCTTACATAGGAAATCTTTTAGATTAACAGTGAATACTTCTTCACTGTGTAGAGCAGCATAAAACTTGAAGTTCAGATGATGACTCTACTCTCCCTTTTCAGTATTGCTCTAAATGACACAACACAGACACTCCTGGGACATTTTAGTAGCTTTAGAATCAGAACTGCATTCTGAGACTGCCCTTGATGCACCTGTGGGAGGAGTTTTGAGATCAGCAGGCAGTGCTACAGTTCTTCTTAGAGGTATAGTAAAGGAGTTCTCTCAGCTAAAACCAAAGCTTTTTAAAGCCCCTTTATGTGCCACTTGGAATTCCAATCCAAGAGAAGATCTCCTGGACATGATATAAACTAAAGGCAAGTTAACTAAAAGTAAGTAGGAAAGTCCTGTTCAGGAAAAGTCCTTAAACCTCTGTTTCTGTTCCTTATTTGTGAATGAAGCTATCAGTCTCATTAAAAAGAAATATCTAGTTCAACTGATGGTTTCAGTTGTAATCCCTAATTTGTCCTAACAGGATTAGAAAAACTTGACTCCCTTGAATTTAATAAGATCTGTCCTAGGAACATAATGGAAGCAAAAGGTAAAGAAAAATAGATCCTAGCCCTTTGGAATCATTTGGTATCTTTAGAAATTCCTGATTTTAGAATCTAGAGATGAAAGAAAACTGTGCTGAAATTATCACTAGAATTCTGTCAAATGACATGGCACATTTAAAAGCAAAACCTAAAAATTATCTACTAACTATTTATGCTTGCAGTTTGAATTTTCCATGAGGACTTGTGGAACATGGCATAAAAGAAATTACTCATGGTGATTCATGGCAGATACAAGTGGTGTACCAAATCAGTAAATACTGGCAATCAGACTGGATAAGTATGTCTAGCATACCAGCTCAAAAATCTGAGTGAATATTTTTCTGTGAGTAGCTTATTAATTGAAAACTGTAGTTATCAATTTATCCTGAACCTGAAAAATCAGCTCATGAATGCCAGTTAGTTTATTCTGGGAAAAACATTTACAGACTGGAGGGGTTTTTCAAGCTTTCTTTTGTAGGTACATCATTTTACCTAAAGGAGAGAAAGAGTTTTGAACATCGATTTCCCGTTTTTCTCAATATTTCATCCACATTATGTGTATATCTAGCAGAGTGAGATTAAAGTCCTCCAAAGAAGCACTCCCAAAACCTTTTTTGAATGTTCTTCCACCTCATATGGACTAGATGAGTACTCATGTTCTTCTTTCCCAGATGAATTCCTAATTATCACATAAGGAAGTATTCTTTTTCTCTAGTGCAGATAGTGTTTAAATACTCTCTGCACAACCATACTATCATCATCAAAAGAAATTAAGGAAGTCCCACCCCAGGTAACATTTGTCACAAAGTCAAGTATATTCTCCTGGGAAATAGGCGATATGTGTTGAGATGCCTTTAAGCAAAAAGAATTCAAAATTGTGACTTCTAGGTAACTGCTCTAATTCAGTTAAAAGGAGATGATATCACTTGGTCCTGCCAGTTTCTGTAACCCATCTTCTCCTTTGTTTTTTTGAATCTGTTCTTTGTCCTGGAATAAATTTTTGTTTCAGTAGGAAAAAATAAGTTTCAAACCAATCTTTGTTGTTGTTTTCTTTTTTCTGTTTGATGACCAGGATTCACACAAACCTATTACTTTGACTTTTAATGATCAGGACTGCATTCCTTCGTTATGCGTTAAAACATAATTGAAGGGCTACTCAAATTCAAATGAATGATTATGTATTAGGTAATCTAACTAGTTTATCTTCAGACAGTAGTCTTCCTTTTGACAACTCAAAAGATGAAGATTAATGAAAGTTCTGTGGAAGAAAAATATAACATTTTAAAGCATATTAAGATGTGAAGATTTTCAGTTTTCATTCATTGAACAAGACTGTTCAAGCTCTGAAGGGAAAATTGCTGTTTGTGTAATGAATTTGTTTTGGGAATGGCATTCCGTACTTTTGTTTTATCACCAGCCAGACTGCATCTTAACAAGGAGACAGAAGCTTGTGTTCTAATGGTTAGGCATGAGACTTCTTTTCATCTTAATCCTACCATTAGGGGAACTGATGACAAGGATACTAAGGGAGTTGGCTTAGATATTATTTATCTATCTCATTCATTAACAAAGAACAAAATTTTAATTTCTCTATTTTCCTATCTTTTAGATAGTGCAGCTTTAGTCCAATACTACAGAAAGTTCAAAATACTAAAAGTTTAACACTGTTTTAGTGTTTGACCTGACTTTTCTCATGGTAAAAGAAAAGCTTTCAAAATCTTCTGATAGGGGATGTGGCTTAACTGTCCACATTTGTTTCTCATCCTGAGATCCATGTAGGTTGTCCCACTGCCAAAAAGGATCCTTTTTCTCCGTCTTCTGTTGTGTAATCTCACACTGAATTTATTTTGTCCAGCATAATTTTTAACTGTTTGCTGTTACTTTCTTAGGATTAAAAATATTTACACTTAACTAAAAGTTGCATATATTTGATTATTTATCATGAAGCTTTGTAGGATAATTTTTTTCTCTATCATGAGAGTAAACTGAATTTTTTAAACTCAAAGAAATTTCTTTCTGTAGCTGTTATGGTTCCAAATGCGTACGTAGGATTTGTTGTTACTTTGCTGTTTAATACCACTCAAGTTATTGTGTAGGATCAAACTAATAATTTAAAATGTTCAGTTAACACTCCAGCAAAAATGCAGAAAACCTTCTACTATTCTGGTTTTGGTCATGAAATAGCTGATTTTGTTGTGTCACTTCTGCAGTGGTCTTACCTGTCTTCTGCATGCTCATGTTTATTTTGTAATTCTGTTTGGCACTCAATACCAAAAGTTTCCTTCTCCTGTTTAGTAAAGTAGTAACAGCAATTAGTAACAATTCTATTAAATATTATCTTATCCAGTAATAATTGTATCAGAAAAAACTTACGACAAATGGCTAGTGCTAGATGGTTTACCATAGATTTCTTCGTAGGTTTTAAGACTACAGAATACCATTGTAACATCATCTGTCTTTCTGAGTGTCATGGGCCATGCTATTTCACTTAAGTTAGCTTTATAGTAAATACATTAGCTTAATGTAAGAGAAGATCAGGTTCGTGACTACCTGAGGAACCTGAACGAACCTGAACGTGTATGGGACCTGATGAGATGCATCCCAGAGTCCTGAAGGAATTGGCTGATGTAGTTGCCAAGCCACTCTCCATGATATTTGAAAAGTCATGGCAGTCAGGCGAAGTCCCTGGGGACTGGAAAAAAGGAAACGTAGTACCCATCTTTAAAAAGGGTAGGAAGGAGGACCCTGGGAACTACCGACCTGTCAGCCTCACCTCTGTGCCTGGGAAGATCATGGAACAGATCCTCCTGGAAACAATGCTGAGGCACATGGAGGACAGGGAGGTGATTGGAGACAGCCAGCATGGCTTCACCAAGGGCAAGTCCTGCCTGACCAACTTAGTGGCCTTCTACGATGAGGTGACTGCATCAGTGGACAAGGGCAAAGCAACCGATGTCATCTATCTGGATTTCTGTAAGGCCTTTGACACAGTCCCCCCCAACATCCTTCTCTCGAAACTGGAGAGATATGGATTTGATAGGTGGACTGCTCGGTGGACGAGGAATTGGTTGAATGGTCGCATCCAGCGGGTAGTGGTCAATGGCTCAACGTCCAGATGGAGACCGGTGACAAGTGGTGTCCCTCAAGGGTCTGTATTGGGACCGGTCCTTTTTAACGTCTTCATCGATGACATAGACAGTGGGATCGAGTGCACCCTCAGCAAGTTCGCGGATGACACCAAGCTGAGTGGTGCGGTGGATACGCTTGAGGGTCGGGATGCCATCCAGAGGGACCTGGACAGGCTTGAGAGGTGGGCCCAGGCGAACCTTATGAGGTTCAACAAGGACAAATGCAGAGTCCTGCACCTGGGTCGGAGCAACCCCCGGTATCAGTACAGACTGGGGGATGCAGGGATGGAGAGCAGCCCTGCTGAGAAGGACTTGGGGGTGCTGGTGGATGAAAGGCTGGACATGAGCCAACAATGTGTGCTCACAGCCCAGAAGGCCAACCGTATCCTGGGCTGCATCAAAAGAAGCGTGGCCAGCAGGTCGAGAGAGGTGATTCTGCCCCTCTACTCTGCCCTGGTGAGGCCCCACCTGGAGTACTGCGTCCAGCTCTGGGCCCCTCAACATAAGAAGGACATGGACCTGCTGGTGCAAGTCCAGAGGAGGGCCACAAGGATGATCAAAGGAATGGAGCACCTCTCCTACGAAGACAGGCTGAGGGAGTTGTGCCTGTTCAGCCTGGAGAAGAGAAGGCTCCGGGGAGACCTTATTGCAGCCTTTCAGTACTTAAAGGGGGCTTATAGGAAAAATGGGGAGAAACTTTTTAGCAGGGCCTGCTGTGATAGGACAAGGGGTAATGGTTTTAAACTAAAGGAGGGGAGATATAGGCTAGATATAAGGAAGAAATTTTTCACAATGAGGGTTGTGAAGCACTGGAACAGGTTGCCCAGAGAGGTAGTAGAAGCCCCATCCCTGGAAACATTCAAGGTCAGGCTGGACGGGGCTCTGGGCAACCTGATCTAGTGATGATGTCCCTGCTCATTGCAGGGGGGTTGGACTAGATGGCCTTTAAAGGTCCCTTCCAACCCAAACTATTCTATGATTCTATGATTCTATGATATCTAGCTAGACTGTAGCTTCTGTAAATGTGTTCAGTCCTGAGTTGAAGACACGGAGAACATGGAGATCATGTGCACCAGGACATGGAGATCATTACCTATCTTCCTGTGTTTGAACATCATCTTTGTAACAAATTTGCCTTATTATTTGTTTCCTGTAACAAAATCTGCTTATGATATTGGCCCTAAAGCCATAATATCCATGCTGTTCTATCAAATAAATCCCAACAGGTATGTGTAAAATCATAGTAACCTCTATCTACTAGTAATATTTGCAGATACCTAGCAGATAAACAATATCTCTTCTTCAAGTTTCCCATTAAGAAAGAGCAGAATGAGCAGCTGTCTGTGGTACGCATCTTCATTGTAGCTGAGTTAACCATTAAGAGAAGTTGCTGGTAGTATGATAGATTCTGCCATGGCTCTCTGCACCACAAATCTAAAGAAAAGAGGCTTTTGACTATTTTTGAATAGGCAAAAAGTAGCAAATACTGCTACTTTAGGGAATTCTTCCCTTCCAAGCAATATTTCTATGAAGTGTTGCTGACAGTTTGGAAGTATGTATTCAGCTATAAATATCAAATATTTTGGAGGACTTGGGCTACCTCTGATTTCATTTTAATTTATTAAAAGTCACTTCTTGTTTTTCAGCACTGGAAGATGTTACTGTAACATAGTAATTTGCCAAAAGAGTACAGTTTGTGCTGTGAAGGGAAGTTAAACCAGTTTTCTATCCAAGTCAGTCTCAGCTAGATGAAACTTCCAATGAAGATTGAGTGTTTCTATTATCAAAGTAGAAGAACTGGATATTAAACCTTTCATTTATCCTTGTCATTGGGTGCAATCACTGTTCAGAAGGATGCACTCCATGTTATCTTTTAAGGACAAAAATATTATTAGATACTGTGGTCACTGTGCTTTAAAATATTATTCCAAAGATGGATCTTTGTAATGGTAGCAAACATTTTAGTCTAGTTTTTTACTTTTGGCCTTGAATATGGAACACCATGGGGAAAAAAGCAAACGATGATATCAGTTGTACACCCTACTGATCTAGGTGGTTCAGTATTTAAATGTAGTATCAATGCATTTTAAAATGCCCAAGTGTTCAGAAAAGATTTCAAAGAGAGCTACCTAGAAGTTATGGTTCTTAGGTTAATCTTTTATTTATCTAAAGGCTGAAGAAAGCTGTCTACTTCTGTCATATGAACTGCAATCATCTTAAAAATAATTGACAAATTAATCCCCTCACAGCACTGCAATTGTAAAGGTGTTAGGTTTAGCTAGGCTTGTCTGATTGCCTTGTCTAGTCAAGAATAAAGGTGCTACCTTTGATGTCTAAGATTTAGGAGGGACATCCCAGACCCAACAAGCTTGTATGTTTTAATTATTGATCCCACCATTTCTGCCCACAAAACCATTTGTGCAGTGTTAGGCTCACACCAAAAGGCTAAAATATAAACTTATACCAGGGATGTATGTGAAGACATGCAGGACTTTTAACCTTTGGAAAAGTTGACTTATATTGGTAATTGGTAAATTGGTAAATTGGTCTACCTGCAATATAGAATAGTTTGCATTCTTTTCCCCATGTTTAGTCAAGTTACCTCTTATTTTTCATTTCAACCACATTGATAGCTACCATAAGTGCAAGTTCATTTCAGTAAGGTTAATTGTGGAGTTGCTACTTAGTATGTGTAAAAGTATCATAACTGTGCCATAAATTAATGAATAGATGTAATCAATTTTCATTTTCCAAAGCCAAGAAAATCTTACATTTCAAACCTACATCTGCTTGAGCGAGTTTGAATAAATATACTTCTGTTTCAAGATAGAAATCTGTTACTCTGGGCAGCACTTTGTTAAACAGGTTTGCTTTTCTTTGAATAATTAGGTCTGGGGCTCTACGAGTGGCCAGCATAGTCAAGCATGGAATGAAAATAGTTTAATAGATTGTTAAACATTGTTGCAGTTTTCTAAACAAAGGTATTTTCAAATGGAGACTATTTGTCTTTCCTGTTTACTTTCAATCGCAAATAATTAAGCAGTATTTACTAGAATGTTATATGAAATTTCTCCATTTACAATACAGTCAAGGTGTGGGGTTTTTCTTTATTCTCTAACAGAACATTACATTCTGTATATTTGTATTGTGATAAATGCACCCAAACCTGTATTATCAGTGTAGAGCCCAATCCTGCAAGTCCTCCCAGGAGTCCAAAGTTCAATCATTCATTTAGCTTGCAAAATGTTGCCCTTTTTATTCACTGTTTGCACATCACAGATTCTTTTCTTCGGTTGCAGGTGAATGAAGCCACAGTGGAGCAGCTAGTGCAGCAGTATCCACATATAACCTTCAGTACTGTACTACAGGATTGCAAGAGGACATTGGAACGGGCTTATCAAATGGGCTGGACACCCAACATGTCTACTGCCTCTTAACCTCCTATGCCAACATGACAGTTGCACTCTACTGCGTTCAGTAGATCTAATGGGGATTGCAGAGGGTTCACAACCTTTCATATGATGCAATATAATTGTGAGTTTACAGAGGTTGCAGTAAAATGGCAAAAGCTGTACACTGACTTTAATGTACTGTACAACTAAGTACTAATATTGAAGCAGAACTTTAGAAATGCATTGTGTTTTTGTTTGCATAAAAGATATAAAAGCCTTTGGCAGATTTCTTGAAGTGGATTCCTACTAGTTCTCTGGATAGTTTGAGTTATAGAAGATGTTAAGCTTGTTTTCCTCTGTTTACTTTACTTTGCCTTGGTCACGTGTGCTTCATTTGATTTGTAAATGGTAACTCAGTGCTAGCACCAGTGCAGTTGATCAACAGAGGCCTGTGTTGAAACTGGGAGCTAAACTCGATGCTTATTATTTACTAAAGCTACCCCAGGAGTTTCAAGATGCACAGTAATAAGAAAATCTACAAATTGTGATTTTCTTATCAACATTTTGATAATTATACAAATCATTATTTTAAACAGAATTCTTAGTAAATGATGATAATGACAGAATGGATATTTAATGGACAATCTTACTTCTTTTATTTCTATCACTCAACAGAATTGATATCTTCTTTCATTTTATTTTGTTTAAAATAGAAGATGCTGTAGAGACTTCCAAATCTTTCTACCTTGCCATTTTTGTAATAAGTGAGTTAACAGTGCTTAACCTAACACTGATTACCAGTTCCCACTTCATAATGTCAAACAGTAATTGAATACACCAACTATCAGAAATAAGTTAACAGGCAATGTTTAAACATCTGATTGAAAAAATTACTTTTTTTTTTAAGTGAACTTGTCTCCTCTGACTGTGGTGTTATGTTGTTAAATTGGCAAATTCAGATGAATGGGTATAAGCCAATAACAGGATTCCTCTCATTTCCTGTGTGGTTGTTACTTCACAGCAGATCTTACAATGCAAAGAGTGCTTACCTCGAGAAGGCCATCCAAACATGAGTATCATTTTGTAGGATCAGATGCTTTGTACGTAATACAGTGTATGCCAGAAAATACCCAGAGTAAATACATAAAACGATTAATTTTCTGCGTGTCACACTGCATTCTAAGGAGTTAAATTTAACCTAAGGAGTTAAATTTGACAGGGGATAGTGAAAATACAGACATTGCAGCTTCAATTTGAAGTTGCATTAACCTTTAGAGTATTACCATTTGGTTAAGAATGTTTTCAGGTGTGTAACACTGGATATTTGTTTTTCAAAGGTTACAGCATTTTAATCCAAAGTATGAAATTCTTAAGCTTCAGCTGAAGAGTTGCCATTATTGTCAAAATGTTTTGCTAATCCAGAAGGTCTAATGCAGCATAACCTAGAAGCTTGTTTAGTATGGCTGTATAACTCTCTGTAAAGCTGTTTGTTGATTTCCATAGCATAATTTTTTACAACAGAAACATCAGCTCACAGTAATTCCAGTGAGGATGTTGAATGTTTTCTTATTAGATTTTTCAAAATGGGGATGAACTAATTTCTCTGGAAAAAATATATGGTAAAGTTTTTGCTTTAAATAAGTGGTAAATACATGTGAACATGTGTAATGCTAGGCTTTTTATTTACTCCAAAATGGCGACAATATTTTCAGAATAAAGCCAATGGATTATATTGCAGATATAGTACAGAATCTTAGTCATTTTTCATTTAATGTGTTTTTATGAGTGCATTAAAACTATTCACACAATTTGTAAGTTTCTATTTTTTCGTGAAACCTTTGATCTTGCAATGGGTTTTAATAAAAGAAAGAAGAAAGATGTGGTGTCTTCTATTTATCCGTGTTGCTAACTGTACTTAGACCATGCTAACAGAAAGACTGAAATCTCCATCCTTGAATATGCAGAACTCATCTGGACATGATCCTGAGCAAACTGATCCAAGCTGGCCGCATTGTGAGTGACAGTTTGACTAGATGACCTCCAGAGATCTTTTTCAATCAGAAATACTGTACAACTCTTTTTTTCTGTATTATGGATCTAGTTGGTCATCTGTTTTCACTTCTGCCACTAAGTCAGTTCCAGTAGTTTTGCCTTTTACTGGCTATTCATCTACCTCTTATTTTTCTGAACATATTAATCTTTATAGATCTCAGTGTGGCTAATTAATTTCCATGGATCTTGGCATTTACATAATTTGGAATTTTATGTGGTATGAGAATTCTAGACAGAAATATGTTCTTCTAACTGAACTGTTGTCGCAGATAGCTCTTTACTTTCCTTATAATAAATCAATGTTTCCTAAGTAGTTTTATAGGAATAAGTAACAATGTTACACACTCTTTAATTTTTGAAATGTCATTTAGGGGAAATACCATTTTGGGGGGGGGGGGGGGGGGGGGGGGGAAGCTATTGCCTCTTGTAAAAACAAAAATTACTGCTGTGTTTTGTCCCAGCAGGGCAAATGGCTACCATGGTGTTTCACATGCAGACTCAAATTCACTCTGCCCAGGCTCCCGGATTAGTGGGAAGTTTAGTGAATTGCCAAATCCAAGCTGGCATATCACCCTTCTCAGCACGTGCTCTGTGTAGTACTGTGCAGCTTCTAGTCATCTTCGAGCATGGACAAAGTGAATTTCTCTGAAAAATATCATAGGTAATGATAACTTGATCCCAGGATGGCCACGGGTGGCTACGGGGAGCAACTTTCAGCATTCTCAAAACCATTACCCAAAGGTCTTTTGTGCTACTCCTACAGCAACTGACGCTGCTTAACCTTCAAAACTCAGCCATGGCCCCAGAACCCCACTGGGTTCACTCACAGAAAACGTTTCTTCCCCTGTAGGTCCTGCAAAAGAGTTTGAGCCATCCTTGATAGTTTCCTAGAACTATTAAATTTACCAATCTGTCTAGCTGGGTTTTCAAAAATGGTATTTGGTAAAACAAGTTGTAATCGCTTTTGAATGAGAAAATAGCCCTAGTAAAAATAATTAACCAACAGTAATTTTTTCAGACTCTCACCTGGCTTCCACATGAGCTCACTGATGTCCACCCAGGTTTTCAAGAAATAAATATGACCTTGCTGATGCTTAATTAACTGTGGCGTTGGCAGGAACAAAATCAAGAAAGGCAGTAGGTCATGTATGCAATGGTTACATGAAAACATAACAGAGGCACAAAGCAGCGCCTTCTTCAGGTGATGTGATCTTGAAGAAAAGGAGAAGGACTCTTAGATCTTATGAGTGATTAGGATAGGATAGAATAGGGTAGGATAGACTATTTCAGTTGGAAGGACCTAGAACAACCATCTGGTCCAACTGCCTGACCACTTCAGGGCTGACCAAAAGTTAAAGCATGTTATTAAGGGCACTGTCCAAATGCCTCTTAAACACTGACAGGCTTGGGGCATCGGCCACCTCTCCAGGAAGCCTGTTCCAGCGTTTGACCACCCTCTCGGTAAAGAAATACTTCTTAATTAAAGAATCCATTACAAAAGAAAAATTGTAAAAGCATATGTAAAATGTCTGTGAGGATGTCTGATCTTGTAAATATTCAGATTTATATTTTAAATTAGGTGAAGGTTTATGTTGCTCATTTATGAAACTCCACAGTAACAGAGAGTGACTTTAAAGCAGATCCATTTAAGGAGTCCATTAAAATAAAATTATTTAAAGTGATGTTACTTTTTTCGTCCTGTAGTTGTTTTTCTCCCAGCCTTCTCCATGACTGACCGGTATAGGTGACTGAGATTTTATTTGAAGTTCTGGTAAATTTAGAAGCAGAGTTACCAAATTATTTTTTTCAAACCACAGACACCCTGGGAGATGCTCCAGGCTTGAGCATGCAACCTCCCGTAGATTGGCACCACTTAAAAACAAATAGTGCTTTGTGAGAGTAGTTGTATTTTGCCAACATAAATGGGGTAGGTACTTGGTGTAGTTATGTGACTTCTTGTTTTTGTTGTTTGGGTTCATGTTTTTTTTCTGAAAATCTGTAGAAAAGATATTCATTGACTGAAGACTTTTCTTCTCCCTTCCCTCTTCTCACCCTGCCTTTCTTTTACTTCTATTTTTTTGTTTTTTCTCCTCTGGTTGTCATGTAGGGAAATGCAGAATAAGCATGTTATGGCTGTCTTAAATAATAATGTTGAGTTGATGAATTCATGTGGCAGTTCCCATATATGATACTATTATATAAGATTATAATAAATGTAGACATTTACAAATATATACTTCTTTTTTTCTTCAGTTTCAGTGGTTACAGAAGTCTGCTGATCCTTAAAACTACAATTGAGTCATCTGATGAGGCAAAGTAGCACTAGCTGTTGCATTACCATATACCTGTTGGTAACATAATTTCAGATATACTTATGTACAAAGAAATTATCTTGTATCAGAATTGTACTTGATCTTGAGACTACAAAATATGATACAAAATGTTTAAAATAGGGGCTTTCTGGTTTTGAAAATTTTTCTGATAAGGGGTGGAAGGTTCAAGTACTATCTTCCTCTTTTTTTCAGTTTGTGTAGACATTGATCACAAGACATTTATTTTTCATTGAGAAATATGTGAAAACTCCGCATTTAACTGGTTTTCAGATTGGAGGAGAGGAACTGGAAAGAGGTCATGTTTGCCCAAATCTTGGATTAAGTTGGCGAGCTAAAAAAGCTGAGGTCTACTTCAAGGTTAGGAACAGAACCTTTATTAGTTGAATTGTGTGGCGTTTTCCTAGTTTTGCTTGATAAACAGCTCCAGTCGTTAAATTGTCTGTAGTTCTGCTGAGGAAAAGAAATAGACATTTAACTGCAAAAGTCTATCAAAATTAAGCTAAGGACTTACTGGTAAATATTTGTTTAAGCTCCCAAATCCCTGTAATCTCTTATGCTTCAACTGTTCTTGAGCTACTATATCATCTTTTCTCCGCTTCTAGTCAGTCTCTCCCTGGGAAGTAGCATTGAGCTGACAAGTGGGTGTATGCAGAGCAAAAACATTGAGCTTTACAGACAGCTGCTTATTGATCAGACAACTGCACACAATTTCTTTTCTTTTTTTTTTTTTCCAAAAAGAGACAGAAATATTTAATGCTGGACAGCAAGTCCAAAGCAAATGAAAATACTCTAATTCCATGTCATAACATAAAGATTAAAAAAATAGACTTTTTTTTTTTAGATTTCTATAAAGTATTTTATATATCTCATGCTTGCAGATCTAAATTCAAACAAGAATAAAATAAAATACTGTTTCACAACTGCAGATCGGGATGATTAGGTAATGAGAAGAATTTCCGAAATTTCACATCTGAGTTGTTTATTCTACAGCCAAGAAATTTTGGCCAAACTGACTGCCTCCACTAAATATCTCCAACTAAACTACAGGCTTCAATAACCTCAGGGTAAGAAACTTACACATATGTCAAATATCCACACTTCAAACAAATGAAATGATTCATTTGCTATTGTGTTTCTGTGATGTTCTTTGCTTACACTCCTTCAGGAATTTAAAAACATAACATAATATCCTATTCTTGAGCACTTCTGCTTTACTTGATCCGCTGCTGCAATGCTGCGGGTCAAAAAGGGGACCAAAGTACAAAGTGACTAAGGAAACAGAGCCGTCACATGGATGAGCTGTTACACAACAGTTAAATCAGAGAACCTCAACATTTCATATTACAGCACGAAATATCTCATCCTAACTACTTACACAAATGAAATGGCCTGTTTCTCCTTTCCGTAGAGAACAAAGAATAGAAAATGGGGACAGTATTAAAGTTAATTACAAGAATTCACTGGCTGTTCATTAAACAGTGTTTATACCAGTGTCTGTCCTGCTCTTAGCAGACAGCTTATTATTTTATGGTTTTTTTATATTTCCAAGTCTTGTTTTACACAAAATGGAGTGCACGAAATGATTTGAGATTCCTTACCTCCCTGTGCTTGGCTCCTTGCATGTATTGTCCACGGATGCAATCACTGTAGATGATCTGAGCTGCTGACGAACAGTCAAATAGCTCAGCTGTTCCTCTGGATCTTTGCCTGCGTTAGCCCCAGATTAACACGAATAAACAGGCTAAATCCCACCACTGCAGCTGTGGTTGCTTGACTGGAGACACTTTCACAAGCTGGAATAAGGTAGCACTGAAATAAAGGTCTGTGTAACAGCTGCATCTCCACAGTTGTTAAAAACAAACTCAGGCCAAAATTTTTTTATTTAGGTTTTGGGTTGTTGTTTTTTTGTAAAGGCTGTCAGGATTATGTAAGGTAAATCCAAGTGTTCCAGCTTTATAAAGTTTTACTAATGGGATTATGTTTCAAATTTATTTCTGGGAAGAAATCAACAATAATGGCAAGCTGAACTGTTTCCACTTCCATGTCCAGGCAGGTCTCTCTATATGTAGCTTATGAAAAGTGTGTGTATAAATAAGCTTTAGAAATCTTAAAATGAAAAATTTTGCAACCAGGATTATTGGGCATTTCCAGCTGCTATGAAGTTATAAAGGCTTCCAGACTGAAAATTTCATAATCTCATGCTTTCATCATGTACCCTATGGCAAAGTGCTACAGCCTTTGGTGTTTTCAAAATACCAACTGTTAGAGAAAGCTGCAAGAAATTTCTGAGCAAGACTAACTCCCAGTGAGTGCAGTTAACTTGTCCCAGGTGCCTTGCTCTGGCTTCTCCTTGAATCCAGATCAACATCTCAGGCCTTACGTTTGATGGACTAACAGATTGTCTTCATGCTGTTGTTTCAGTCTATGGTCACCTCTCTGGACCACAGTAAAGCATGTTATATGTGAGGCGTGGTCTCTGAACCAATATAAACTAAATAATGCTCTGCTTTAAGGGATGGATATTTTTTTTCTCTAAAATAGGCAGCAAAGTAATATTTATATACAAAACAAAATGCTCATATCCTTCTTTCCTCTGAGACAGATGAGAAACAAATGCAGTGAATGTTAATCACCTTGCTTGATGCTTTGAAAGATGCTCAAATACTGAGGTGAACGAGCAAGCTAGAAAATAGAAAAAAAAAAATCTTGAAGAGAAACTTGCTACAAAGGAACATATCTGATTAGGGAGCAAATGCACCTGGAAATCTTTAATGGCAACCAAAAAGGTTGCAGCTAAAGAAAAATTACTTTTTAATGACCCTGCAGAAGTGTGAAGAGAATTCCAAAGTCCAAATGCCTTCATGATTTTCCCAACAGCACAAGGAAAAGGTTTGTTCATTGCAAGTTTTCAAATTTTACTCTTTTTTATTAAGGAAAAATAGGGGCCCAGCAATGAATAAAGACTAATACAATATCTTTGAAGCAATAGGAGTTGTGACAGCCTAAAGAAACTACGGTGCGTTCAGACCAATGTAGTTTGAAACAGTGGTAAGGCTGAACTGGAGCATAAAACGGGTCTGAAAACCAGGAGAGACAGCTTCAGTTTGGCAGTGGCCCTTGACGAGGCACTGTGTTTTTTCAGCACGTGGCATTAGTTTCTCTGGCTACACTTCTCCTGGTAACACGAGCAGTGCCAGGAGCACTGCTGGGCTGTGACACCGCTCCAGCAGTCACTGGCGCTCTTGGCCCGTGGCTGCTGACTCTCTTCTAAACAAGTTTGGTGGTAGCGATGCCCAGCAGCCATCTCCTCAGGCTCCCTGCATGCAGCCACTGCTTCCTGAGGGCGGGAAGGTTTAACGGCACAGGCATGCCTTGTCCTGTACCCATCAGCATCAGCACCAGAGAGCTGTCTTGGGCAAGCTCGATGTACTCATACAGACATAGCCTGCATGGCTCATCCGTTATTTGCAGGTCACGGTTATCCATCCAAAGCTGCTTCTCTGTGTCGTGAGTCCCAAAGCACAGCCCTGGCCCTGTCCAGCACCGTGCCGCAGAGCATCAGCCTGCCACTCTGCAGTGGGTCTCACTCTCTCCACCGCAGGGCAGCAACCCTCTCCCGGCCACCCAGCGGAGAAGAGGCCAGGAAGAGCCCCTCACCCAGCCAGGTGCCAGGGCCTTGCTGCACCCTCAGCACAGGGGTGACCGCAGCCCCGCCGTCCATCCTGCCCCTGCCTCTCTCCCCGGCTGCCAGGCAGTCAAGGAAGGGTCGCTGCGGGACGGGACGAGGCAGTGCAGGTACTAAGGCAGGCTGACACAAAGAGTACAGTGATGCGAAGGTGGCACCACCATGAGTGCTCCTGGATTCTTACAGAGGAGGAAACAGCTGGTAAACCGAAGCCTGTAACTTTTATCCCCACAGCTTGTTCATGAGTTGAGCTTCCCTGCGCTAGAGCAGAAGTTGTCACCAATTCCCTCTATGGTCTGAATGAATCACTATGTTTTAGCAAAATTTTCTGAAAGCAGAACTTAAGGAATATTTCTGTACTTAGCGCTTCCTGCAACAGTACAGGTATTGAAGTCTTTTGCTAGCATAAAGAGCAAATGACCTGATGGCCTTCAGTTTGAATATATGCCATTTCCTTTATGTTCTCTTGTGTGTGGCTTCAGAAATAGTTAGCAGTAGGAAAACTTTGTATTGCATTACCCAGAGACAGGAGAAAAATGCATTTATGGATCAGTGTAATCCAGTCATTGGTTTATGATTGCAATGCCCTTCAGGGACTGTCACAAATTCCCAGCTGTCCATGAGTGCTAGACTTTGCAATTGCATCTCTGAGCTATCTACAAAGCATGTAAAATCATATATAGCCAGGCAGCTCCCTGTGACTTTGCGTCTGCAAAGACTTTGAGAACTATTCCAGCAAGGATGTGCAGTAAATTAAGCTTAAGAAATTTTCCTGTGAAAAATTTGCCTCTGAAAAATAAACATCTTGGGTAAATCTTCCATGGGTGGAAGCCTCTTTAGCAGAGGTAGAGCTGAGCAAATGCAGACAGCTGTTAAATACTGAAATTATTACCAGCCCTCAAAAACTTATTTTTCTGACCTTTGTATGTTTGTGAGTGTGTGTATTCATCGTTTTTTTAAATGCAGTTCTGTTGATATTCTTGAAAACTGGAGAGAAATATTACATTTGAATCCATTAAAAAAAAAAAAAAACAAACCCAAAAACCAAAACAAAACAAAAAAAACAACAAATAAAGCCATCTAACTTTCTTAAATACTCTACAGTTCAATATACCATGACATAAGGATAAGATTTGGTACTTGGCAGAAACAAAGATGCCTTGTGTAGGATCTTTGCCAACATGACAGAATATGTTTGGGAAGTGGCAAGGGCAACATTAAAGGAAGAGAAATTTTCCAAAAGTACAATCAGTCCATCTGTTTGTTTCTAGTCTGGGAAGTTGCCCAGTATACCTGGAGGAGCAGAAAGGTGTTATTTCCATAGTGTGAATGTGTGGGAATAAGAGAATTACATGAACTGGAAAGCCAAAAAAACCCCTTGAGACAGCTAATGACCATAAATGGTAACTCTTTGCATCATGGGAGTGTAACAGACAAGAATCACAGATTACTACTGTTATTAGACAAAGGGCAAGAATTTCAAAAGCCTCTGCATGACTTAAGTGACTAAGTCCTTCAGGCATTTTGGAAATTTAACAGAAGATGCCCATATACTATTATGCTAAGGGCCATAGAAGTGTCTCTCTTGCTCTTTCTCCTTGTAAGTCAAACCTGCATCAATAAAAGCAAAAATAAGGACTTCCTTGCTGCATGTACATCTGCCCTTCCCTCCCGTTGTTTGATGATGTCTAATAAAGGGATGATTCTTCTCCCCTGCCAGAAAGCACAAGTAAAATAAATAAGAAACAAGTGATATGTGGATTGTGCTTCCTTTCAGGATGTCTGCAAAACAATCAGCCTAACTTGCTGGCAGCTACATTGCAAAGACTGATTTTTAATTTATTAACTTGCCTAGAGTCACTCCTAAAGTATTTTTTTTAACCACTGTCTTTAATGTTTAAGGCTCAGTTAAACTCACTTCTAAGGCTATTGTCACTATGTTAACATTTTTGTATCAGTTAGCTAAATCATAATACGAAGGACACTTCATTGTCACTATATTAATCTATGTACTTATATATGTGTTAATGAGACCTATCATCTTAGTTACACCTTGTTCTTGACCCTTTGCTTAGAAAATACTTACTGTTAAGTACTAAGTACACAGTATTAGCATTTGTACTCACATGAGTATTAGTCCTAATACTCAGTAATACTGAATCTTCTTTGTAGGTGAAGTCACAAAGCATTAAGATCCACCAAAATCTTCCATAAAAGAGTAGAGCTGCTACCCTTCTAATTTAGAGCAAACTTTGAACTTAGTCTTTTAAATAAAAATGCCATTAGACACATAGGATATATCTAAAAATTGTGGTGTCAGTTGCAGTTTCCAAGTAAGTAATATACAGGACCTAGCAGCTGGAATCACTAGCCAGTAACGTGCGACCTCTGCACTTGGATTAATGGATCAGGTTTGAAGGAGCGGTTGAGGGCTAACCATCTGACAGTCCTTCAAAATGGACATATCATGAATTTGGGCTCCTTTAACCTCAGTTACAGTCTTAACACTCACATCACCTTGGAACTTACCTCCTTACTCCTGTAGGTTGAAATTTGTTCCTCTAAGTGTACATTGAGCTGAGGACCTACAGAGTGCCAAAGAGCATTAAAAATCCACAAACATAAGGGTGCCTACTATTCAGTCTAACTTGCGCTCTGTCAATTTCCACAGACTCTGAGAAGGCTGAAGTTTTTGAAGCCTGTGAAAAAGCTACTGGAGAGAATAAATAACATTTTCTCATTGAGAAGCATAGCTTTTATAATGTGCTTGGTGCTGAAAAGAGCAACAAGGTCTCCCTTGGGTCATTCAGGAAGTGAGAAAATAGTTAATACTACTTTTTAACAGGTTTCCAATGAGACTTAACAGTGACTTATAGAACAGAAAACATTTAGAAATTATTTTCACTCCTAAAACAAATCTGTATCTGGTAGCAGTGCAAGACACAGTAATAGAATAGGTATGTAATATAAATTATATTTAACCTTTACCTTCAATCTTCAGTCCAAGAACATACTATTAATCAGAACAGAACTTTTTAAAGTGATATCTGTTTTGTTCTATCAAGAGATGTTGACACTACAACGATATTAATACTTCTACGTCTAACAAAACTAACAAACAAGAGACCTTGTAAATTTGACGTTTTTTTGTATTTTAAGTCATTACAAAAGCAAGTCTTCTTCCTTCAAGTTATTCTAACAAGCACAGTAGAAAATCACTTAATCCCTTCTGAATGAGAAAAAACCCAAAAAAAACCCCAAAAACCAAAACAACTGTTTGCTTCTGCCCTCTTCCTAGATGCAATCTCTTCTCAATGTTCATGCTCCATGGACATTTTTTTTTCAGAAAAAATCACCATCATTCATCTTGGTATTCTGTTCTTCATTTCTCACTATTTTAAAATGAATTTTTGTTTCTCAGCTTTGATCTGTTCAATAGAAAAAACAAACTATAAAACAAAGAAACAGAAAAGCATCTGGTATAAAGCCTAATTCCACCAAAATCAACAAGACCGAGAATTCATCAGCAAGATCCATCACATGATCCACACCCACTCCAAATCAATAGCAGACAGACTACTGTGGCTACTGTGGCATTCTCTGTGAGTTTGCTGGTTAACAGAAAGCTATGTTACTGCTGGTACTCATGCATTTACTGAGAATGAACCTATTAAATAATATTGCTGGGCACCTGCACTGTATCAATCTGAATGAGTCTTGGCACTTAAGTTTAATTGATAGGCCACATTCCTGCTGCTCTTTCTGCTCAGTTTCAGAGTCCTTCACTTCAGACTTCAAATATAACAGATTTGGGGGAAAAAAATGAATCTTTTGTTTCAAAGCTGCATTTAATAAAATAATGAAGAAGGAAAAGCCCAAGTTCTCTTCTCCGGCCATCTGGAGTCCAGTCTCTCCCTCTTAAATCCTGCTCTACCTATCTTCAAAGTTAGATTTGTTTCATCCATTGGATTCTTCAGCATCTTCCCTTCCTATCCTGTTCCTGCTCCACTTCCTCAAGGAAAAAACCCAGACGTTTAGGGTCAGCTCAGTACAGTAGTATTTCTTCCATTTCAAACCCTTCTCTATTTTGCTTTGTGGCCTGTGGCTGTGAAAAGCAGCACAGTTTCATGTTCCTAATGGAATAAAAATGATGGTGTGCTGCTTTTTTACTACCATTTATTCATCCCCCCAAACAGAAAAACAATAGACCTTTGCCTCAGAGAAATTATAGTGGAGATGAATTTGGCCACATGTAATGAGATGAGCATTTTTCTCTTTTTAACTGCACAAACCTTCCCTCTTTCCAATCAAAATTTTAAACAGATCCTTCTATAGCATTTACATTGATAAGCAAGAGGGCTTTTTAATAATTTACCTATGTTACTGCAAAGAGGGAGGGAAGGACTGGAAGTTTAAAACACGAAGGAGAAAAGTTAATTTAAAGTGATGTTTGGTAAAAAGTCCCCTTTGAGATCCTGTTGTGTAATTGAACAGATTAAGAGAACTGACAGTAACTTCACGGTATGCCTAAGTGGAGGTCTCTACGGGTCAGCTCTCGGATCTTGTGCCGACACGTTAAACAAGTTTGTCAATTTTCCATCAGATTGATTTTTCTCACAGGTCTGGAAGCCTCGTCTCATTTCATCTTATTTCCACAGGGGTTCTTAACATTGCAAACTGCCATTTACTTTTGTCTCAAAGTGTGAGGAATGATTTTTATCTCCAAGTGGCAATCACGGCAGGCAGCTCCAGCTCTGCTTATAATGTCTCACATTGTCCTCCCTCACCAACTGGGGTTTCTTTTGTGTTTTTCCCCTCTTTGGGAATGATGTGGATTTTTAGAATACATTCAAAATAATTATTAACAGAATGTACTTAGGGCAGATGTCTGTAGTCTCTGAAGTGAACAAAAAAAGCAACAGAAACCGTGGGGTTTTTTCTTTGCAGTTTTCAGCATAATGAGGGGTCATCTTGAGAAAATATGATGTCTCTGGGAAGGTCACAGGGAAGAGTATTAACCTCTCTTTACATTTCCATGTCTATTATCCCCTCCTGTTAATGTCAAGGGAAGTCATGTGCACAAAATAAAGAGAGAGCATGCTTCTGAATAGGTGAATGCTGCTAAAGATTATAATGGTATATATTTGGATTAATTGCACTAATGACAAGAAACAACTCTTACTCTACATCAAGTTAAACAAGAGCAAAATTTGTCTGCAAGCCTGTGGGACCTGATGATATTCTTATATGGTTGTACAACCATGCAGTCCACTTAACTCAAATTAAGCTACTCGGAACTTAAACACTTGATTGACCCAATGACCTCTTGTTGGAAGAAGACTACCATTTATATCAGTGGTATGAGGGTAAAATCATAGGGGACCCCAAACCCCATGTTTTCTCTTGCCTGCAGCTGTGGTAGTCATTTCCACTCCTGAAGACTGGCTGTAGTCAATCATTAAAGCCATAATCACTGTCATAGTGTTTGTAAGAATTTCTCACAAGCACCAGTATCTCTGTTGGATACAAAGCAATGAGCCTGATTCCTACTTTCCTTGGTGCTAGTTACATCATTCTGCCAATAATATGGAGAGACTCATCATCCCTTCTTTTGGACCCTTGTTCAATGTCAAAGTTTTAATACAAATGTGTATAAGGTCCATTATTTTGTTCTCTGGCATGTGATATGCTTGACTTTTAATTAAGTGATCAAAGACAATGTGAAAAGTTACCAAATCATTTGGTTATAAGCTGTATCATGGGCTGCATCAAAAGCAGTGTGGCCAGCAGGTCGAGGGAGGTGATTCTGCCCCTCTACTCCGCTCTGGTGAGACCCCACCTGGAGTCCTGCATCCAGCTCTGGAGCCCTCAGCACAGGAAGGACATGGACCTGCTGGAGCGAGTCCAGAGGAGGCCACAAAAATGATGAGAGGGCTGGAGCACCTCTCCTATGAAGACAGGCTGAGAGAGCTGGGCTTGTTTAGCCTGGAGAAGACTCCAGGGAGACCTTATTGCAGCCTTTCAACACTTAAAGGGGGCCTATAAGAAAGATGGAGAACTACTTTTTAGTAGGGTCTGTAGCAATAGGACAAGGGGTAAAGGTTTTAAACTAAAGGAAGGTAGATTCAGACTAGACATATGGAAGAAGTTTTTCACAAGGAGGGTGGAGAAGCACTGGAACAGGTTGCCCAGAGAGGTGGTAGATGCCCCATCCCTGGAAACATTCAAGGTCAGGCTGGACGCGGCTCTGAGCAAACTGATCTAGTTGAAGATGTCCCTGGTTATTGCAGGGGGTTTGGACTAGATGGCCTTTAAAGGTCCCTTCCAACCCAAATTATTCTATGATTCTATGAATTCATCACTGTTTTAAAATATTTGCCACAATTTTAGAAATTTATGTAAAATAATATGGAAAAAAAAAAATCCAAACCAAAACTTGTGATGATTTTTGCCATCAGCATGCCTAGAAAGCAAAACAAACCTGAAGATCGGGGCTGTTGAAGTGGTGGCCCATGGGGCACCTCCAGCCCAGGAGGAACCACTGGATGCCAGCCCAGCACTGAGCACCTGGCATGAGAGATACTTTCCCCTGTCAAAAGTCTTTCCATAGATCAGGTGTGCCTGTGGCTGTGCTGGTTGCTTAAGGTATAAGAGGTGGGTAACCCAGGAAAGCCCCAGGGAGCTCTGCAGTTGGAGCCACACTAGACTGCCTCCTGCCCTCATACTGCGAAAGAGGCAGTGGAGATCTGGCCACCACCTGGGGGGAGAGGTGCTGCATGGGGCAAGGCTGGGGCAGGATGGGGAGATGCCCTTGAGGACAATCCATGGGGCATGGCAGTGGGGAGGCCAGGGCAGAGGGTCAGGAGCCACGGTCACACTGAGGATGTGAGGGGCTGGGGAAGAGTGGGGGGCTGAGTGGTTCTGCCCTTCCTCCCTCCTTCCCTCCTTCCTTCCTTGTTTAACCTTTAGTGGACAGTAATGATCCAAGGGTGCTTTTCCTAGGAGAGTTGTTACTCTATCCACAACCCACACAATCCCAGATGCTCTCATGGAATTGACCTCTCAGAGACAGAAATGTGTTTAGTGAGTTAACCTTAAAAACCTGTGCTGAATATTGCAAATAGCAGAAAGAAAGGGATATCTAACAGATACCTCTTCTTTTCCCCAAAAATTTATCTTTCTCTAGTTCTATTTTACATTCTTTGGTTACAGCTAGTAGGTGCCTAAAGACGACAACCTGAGCAAAACTCCTTCATTTCCACATTGTAAGTGAGTGAGTTGCTCGACCATAATGAGGGCTGACTTTGTTGTGCCAATGGTCATGTCTGTGACAGGTCAGTCTGGTTTGCACAGGCCAGCGCAACATGTCAGTTTTTGGCAAACCCTCTGGGGAGTGTCCTGGGTGAGCGCTTCCTTTTTGCCTGGATTTGCAAAAGGAACAGGCACACTGCCGTGTTGCCTTGTTACAGCTTAATATGAAAAAAACAAAACAGCAGACTGTCTTAGTAGAAAGGCATGTAAACAAGTATTTGCAGGCTTTTGATCATGGTGTAGATGCCCCTAACAACACTGCCTGAAATGGTAATCTGTTGCAGAGATAGTTTAGTGAGATAAAGTGAGATAGTTTAATAAGCTTGAAAATATAAAAATAGGTTTTTTTCAGCTGTTATCAGTAAACACTTCCCCAAAGCTAAGCCTTCACCACGTGAGTGAGGAAGTGCTTCCACCGCGGCCAGGCTGGCAGGAGGATGGGGCTCGGCAGGGCGGCCGCAGCTCTGAGAGCCCTCCCCTGGGGTCAGGCGCCCTGGCCCACCGCCCCTCTCCCACCGACCTTGTCACCTTTGCCCAAGCGAAAAAGCCCCTTCCCCTGTGCCCACGCAATGGCAATAAGACGACACCGTGCCTAGGCCCTCGGCTGGATTGTCAGAACCAGAGAAGGTTTTTTTGTGGACTCGATGTGTATCCTAGAAAGAGAAAGTCACAGTCTTTTGGTTGTTTAGGCATTTCAAACCTGGCATGAGTGTTTAAAAATCATATGAGAAGTTCACAGCAAAGTTAGCTTAATAAACACTTCTCACAATTAAATATTTTAGACACCTTACATTTTTCCCATAATTCCAACAATAATTAGATCACAATATGGATTAATTTCTTGTCACATCCAATTTTTAGTGGCAAGATGTTTTGAGTGAGTGGAACACAAAAACAAGTTGCTGACATTTGTAAACTCTCCCTTTTGTTGTGCACGTAAACATAAAATAGCTGACATTTGGCTCTTTCATCCTTCCTTTCCTGCTTGTTCAGTGCAAATATTATCCAGACAGACATGTTAAACAAATATCATATTATCTACAAACACAGATATATAAATCTCATTGCCCTGGTCAGCAGCTCAGGACCAAACTATCCTGAGCAAGTCTGATCTGTAAGTGACCTTGAGCTAATTGCTTTCCCACTCTGTTACGTGAAGGTCACTATACTTTCTAATCTCACAAAGTTTATTTATTTATAGGTAGCAGTACTGTACCAATACCAAAAAAGGAACCTCTAAATTGTATTCATATATTTTTATGGGGTGAAATTGCAGGATGATTTATAAGCAAATTCATGACACTGTTTTCTGGTCACTGTAATTGTATAAATGTAATCGAGCTATAATGAGTTTTTTCATCTATTTTTGGGACAGAATGGGGTGCTGAAATTGACAATTTTCTTTTCAGTGGCAGAACTACCACCTCTCTGAAAATCAGCAAGAACTACGCCTGCTAAGGCTCCTTACTTCCCAGTGCAAATGTACTCAGCAGGGCATTTCTTCAGAATTTGTGTCTTAGTGTTTTCATCTTTTAAAAAATAATACTGCAGGAAAGTTGGCTAGTACCAAAAGTGTCTGTCCTGTGCATTCATTGCTGAATACTAAATCCTCCAGTCTCTCAATAAATAAGAGCTGCTTTAAATAAGAATGCTGCTATTTTATGCTTTAAGATTTTTGTTGGTATGTGAAAACATGAATAACCAGAAAAGCTTATCCTTTGCTTTAATGACAAGATGCGTTAAGTAATACAATGGCCTCTGTGGTGACTTCTGTAAGCACTGTCAATGCTCAGCACATCCCAGGATCTAACATCTCATGAGAAAGGATTGAATTGATTCACTGTTTCCTGTTTTCTTATTGAGTGCTTTTATTTTCTTTCATAAGCAAGTAAAACTCCAATCATATAAAATGAAGAGGTTATGGAGAAATGGCAGTAGTAGCTAATTAGAAGAGCCATTCTCCTCTGGGAGCTGATTCTGGAAGAACTGCACACTTTAAGGCCCTGATTCAGGGACATATGTCAATACTGTGGATAGTGCTTAATCATGAAATCAATACTTCAAATTAAGCGCACGTGCTTACCACTTCGCCAGGAGCTGGTTTGCAATAGCATTTCCATACTGTTTAAGAACACAGTGCTAATTTCCTGTGAAACATTTTCTTATCGTCTTATTATTCAACTCTCTACAGAGCTGCTTTGCCCTCATGAGCCTCAGTAAAATCTGAAGAGATTGTTACCTGTTGTGACTTTGAACCACTTGGAGAGGCAAACCCTTTGGCGAAACATTTAGCTGTGAATGGGTTTAAAAGCCTTGACTTCCAGACTCATCCTTAGCAACTAGACACTGGTGACAGTGGAGGATTCTTGAATACGTTTTCTTGTGGGCAGCAAAACTAGCCAGGAGCTACTTATGTTTGGGATTTTTTTTGCCTTTCTGATGGTATCAGCAGGCAGGAAAACATAATGTATATGTCTGGCTTGCTTGGCTTTGTCAGAGTCTGCGCTGTGCAGCCAGTGTGGCAGGTTAGCCATAGCACAGGCAGAGACATCAAAGCAGACTGAAAGGCTTTGAGCCTTTGCTAAAATCTAGCCTGCAACTGCAAAGATTGAGAGGCAAAAAAACTTCCTAAGAAAACAAACAAACTCCCCCCCCCAACCTCAAACGTATGAGAGCAAAACAGTTTTGGATGCTGAGACTGACCTTTAGAGATCCCAAACTGGTCCGTGTTGCACCGAGGCTTTCTTCTTACCTTGCCAGACTTTGGTAGTCTCCAATACCACACCCTTTGTTTATCCTGTAAGCTGGCAACCAAGCTGTTTGTGCCAAACCTGTTGCATTTACTCCATCTTGGAGACCCTGGGCTGACCCTATGCTGCTCAGGAATCCAAGGCACAAAAGTTTCACTGTACAAAGGGTAGGCAGACTGGAAAAAAAAATTGTGTACACTTTTTCTAACTCTGGGCTTTGGTATAGATGTGACAGAAACATGTGATAAAATTTGACTAAGATAAATACGTGTGTGTATAAAGATATAGGGGGATAAAGGCACACACCAAAGACAGGGCAGTGGTCTGACGTCTGAAATAATGAGCCACAATAGGTGAGAATAGCAGCAGTGATAAGAGAAAAATTTAGACTACAGGTAATGCTAGGAGAAAAACACTGTTCTTACTTCTTAAGGGCAAAGCTAGCTTCTCTTAATAAATTAATCTTTTCTCAGATACAGTTGTGCGTGCAAACTCTGATAGCATGCAGTTTAAGTGATGTATTTTATGGAAGTCTGTAGGGCAGTTACTCTTTCCCAAGAAGGACAGTTCATTTTGCAGTGGCCATTGCAGGAAGAGCACATGTGACTGACTTACTATTCATATCATGCTTGCACTATGCATGCAAGCGCGCTTGGCCTCAGTAGCCTGGCACTGGACCTCCACCTTCTGAAACCCAAGCTGATTCTTTACATTTGCTTCAAAATTAGCAAGTGATTCATTCCAGCATGCTAGCAATGGCAGAATACGAGCCTGAGGACACCTGGAGCAGCATCTTCTAAAGCTAAATGCACAATATGTACTAAAGCCAAGTCATGATCCCACACCTCAGATAGTATTCATGGGGAAAAAAAATTAGGTTTAGCTGATATGTAAAGCCCACCCAGAAATACCAGTCTGTGAAAAACAGGCCGTTGCCTGTTTCCAAGGGCATGGAGCTGTGATGAAGCCTTTAGCACAGCCTGTGAAGATGTCATCTTATTGGCAGCCTACCCCAGCCACTTGTGGTCTCACCATTTGGAAACAAGCTATGAAGACCCCATGCAGAGATACTATCTGCTTGGTTATTATTAGTTACCTGATATTGCTACTGTTGTAGTCCTAGTGTCTTTTGTTACGTTGCTGTACATGCTTACATGCTGGAAGTCAAGGAGCAGTGCATAAATATAGTGAACTGTATTTGTGTAGTGGAGTAGGGCTGCAGCTCTGAAACCACACGTTGAGGGCTGCGGGGCTGTCTGTGGTGTCAGGGGGCTGTGGGGTGGTGGTGGGCTGACCTTGGCTGGCTGCCAGGTGCCCACTCAGCCGCTCTCTCATTCCCCCTCCTCAACAGGACAGGGAGGAGACAGTAAGATGGAAAAGCTTGTATGGGTCAAGATAAAGACAGGAGGATCACTCACCAGTTACTGTCAGGGACAAAACAGACTCAACTTGGGGAAAATGTATTTAATATATTGCCAATTAAAATAAGTTTGAAAAGTGAGAAAGAAGGACAAAAACTAAAACACCTTCCTCCCCCCACCCCTTATTCCAGGCTCAACATCTCTTCTTCATTCCCAACTCCTTCACCCCCTCCCTGTGAGCAGCGCAGGGGGATGGCAACAGGGGTTGTGGTCAGTCCATGACAGCTCCTCTCTACCGCTTCTTCCTCCTCAGGTAGCTTTCTTACCTTCTCTCTGAGGCGAGACAGGCCTAGGCTGTGTTTTCGGCCAGTCCACCTGAGCACATAAGGAGGCTGTGTAATGGCCCTGACGGGGAAAGCAGCGCGTGCCTTGCAAAGACTTAATAAGTGCCAGCACTCCCAAGACTCAATGGGAGCCTAAAAATGGATGTGTGCACATTTCCTTCCCTTCTGGGTTCTGCAGGGTTGTTTGCAAGCAGTTCAGAGAAGTGGGTTTTCCCAGTGGGGAACAGACCTCTGGTTAGCAATCAATAAAGCAATCCTTTAATATTCCTCTGACTGGGCAAAAAAAGAGATGTGTACTATAAATTTGTATTGAAAGGACGCTGTCCCCCCTCCTCTGAGGAAGTGCCTGCAATAGAAAAAGATGGATAAACAAATAATCCTCTGGTTTTAATGAACACATCCATTATATCAGCAATAGTTATGGCAACAGGAATTATGTACTTTGAGGCAGCATCTCTTGTGCCTTGTAAACACCTCAGCCTTCTGTCAGGGCCCCCGCTGGGGCTATTTACAGCTTCAATATTACAAGGTAGCTACTGTCTAATTATACACAACTGGATTGGTTTCTACCACTCAGGTCCTTGGTTAACCCTTAATAATAATTAATTTTTTACTGTTACGCTGTATATCAACTTAAAACTTTCAAGATGCTAAGGTGTCCCAGTAGAGTAGAAAACCTATTAAGATATCAAGACATGCATGCTTTGCAACTTCTGTTTTCGTTAGTGGTAAAAGGCCCCACAGAAAAAAATAAAAGGAAGGAAAAAAAAAAGAGGAAAAAAGGGAGCAGCACAAAGTCACTGGAACTGGGACTCAGAGCTTATACAACAGCACTTGCATTGCAAAAGGCCTGTTGTCCTCATTTACTTTTAGGTTTTTTTAATGAAGAATTAGCCTGCACTGAGGACTTGGTTCCAATGTACGAGTCTGTTAATCAGATCTACATTAGGCAGCCAGTATGTGACACACAGCCCTGGCTTCAGTTGATTGAGTTTTCCTCACTGTTAAGCTTGGAGGGATTTTATTTGTCCTGTCAGTGGGGGCTGCAATCTTTACATGGGCATTTATTTAAGTCTTCTTGTAAACAGAAATGGCCTGCTTAGAGGAGATGAGGTGAAGGAAAGGGAATTGCTGCTAGAATAGCACAGTTCTTCGTAGTGACGTCCTTTGAACCAAATGATCAGAATTACTCTCGGATCCAGACCAAGAGGGCAATTAAGACCTTCTGCTCAACCTGCATCCACAGACTACACTTCAACACTAGGAAAAGGTGAAGCAGTAGAAAAAAACCTGTTAATCTCTTTCTCTCAGCATTCCTCCCATAGCGTTTCATTAAAACAATAGGCTGGGCTCTGCTTTCTTTGTCACAGGTTGTAATCAAGCAGATCAGGGAATATGCATTTCTCTCAGTCCAGGAAACATTCAGAGATACAGAAGAACAGCTGGTGAGAAGTGAATGTGGAGCCATTTGACAGGAAGGAAGATCTACCCCTGAGAGCAATTGTAGAGGAAATAAACATCAAAATGAATGACTTACAAGGCACTGTAACCTCATTTGTTGGCAAATTGAATACTTTTACCACACATATAAATATTCTTGAGCAGAGATCGGATCTTGTGGGCTCACAGCTATTAAAACAGCACAGTTTTAAAAGCATGCAAGGAGAGGCTGAACAAACATCTTAGCTGTAAAACTCATTAATGAGGCATCATAAAATAGTAAATTTGAGAGTATAAATGCTAGAAAATCAAGTCAGGTCTCACAGTATTGACATATGGATGAACAGAGGAAAAAGCAGGGAGAAGAGCACCTCAGATGGGGCGAAATAGCTCTGCTGGGTGAGCCGTAAAAGGGCAGGGTACTCCCGCTGTACAGAGCAGGTCGCAGGTGCTCTTCTGCAGGAGGCAGGCACAGGGGCGACGCATCGCCCCGACCTAAGGGGTTTATGTGCCACGCACAGGCCTTTCGGGCTGATCGCCGCTGCAGCTGGATAAGCTCAGAGTACAACAGGGGGATAATGACCTCTATGTCCAAAGCTGAGAGTAGGTAAAACCAGGATGGACTGGTAGCTTCATAGTACTATATCCAGAGTAGGACTGTGGTAGATATTGGAATGAGAGACTGCTGAAACAGGAGGGCTCTCAGTTTCTCTTGCACGTGCCTTCAGGCCAAGGTTGACAAAATGTGTTTTCCTTTATCACCTAAAGGGAAAGGAATTAAAGTGAAAACAGCTTATTTTGAGTCTCTCCAGCAAGAGAAACACAGATTAAGAACACGGCTTTATTAGCTCTGGGAGCCATTTCTAGAACTCTGTGTTTTAACCAGGAAAATTATTACATAATTAAATAAACCTTTGGGTATTCATTCAAATTTGCTTTTCCTCCTTTATGTTTAAAGCCTTAACAACTGTAGCAAACGCATGTAGAGGTGTGTGAGCCCTGCCAATGCAATTTACATGATGCTTGTGTTGCATCCTCTCTCTTTGAACCCAGGAGAGAAGGCTGTGATTAATTTAATGGTAAGACTTCCTGCATTTATCAAAATGACTAAAGCTAGGGGTTTTTCTGTGGACACGTGAACACAGAATGTTTATTGTCACATTTTCAAAAGGCATACTTTTTAGAGAGAATTGTCTTTTCAACACACAGTGGCTGTATTTCTGAGCCTAGATCAGATGATAACATTAATTGCACAGTTACTCATTTGCCCATGCAAATGTGGCCACTGGATGTCTACACTGGTGGATGAATGTGATTGTATACAAAATGAAAACCATTACAAATTCAGCCTGATGTACCTGAAAATATGTAAGAAAGAACAGGGTTTTTTACAACTCTGCCTTACTGATATATTCGGTTTCTATTTCTTTCATTCATTACAGGGAGATATTGCAAGGTTTATGAGCCTCTCTAAATTTGCTAATGGACTTATCTACTAAAGCAGGACCTTGAAATATGCATGTTCATTTCTCTGAACTAATATTCTTTGCCATTTTCTTCTTTGCATAACTGCATATGGCTTAAATTTGTTTAGCTAATTTCCAAAATAATTTTGTTTTGGTTTTAATCTTTTGTTTGTATAATGTGGGTCAGAGGCAACAAGAAATAGTTTGGCTACTCCTAAATATTACCTCACAAATTTTTTCACCAATGTACCAAGCAAAAGGCAGGGTAGAGGGAGGACCGGGACAGAAATAGTAAAAAAGCAGCTCCAGAGTGTCTGGCAGTGATACAGTGTGCAGCATTATAATGCCATCATACCCTCTCAGCATGCTGCTTTATATAAGTTGAAGCTGGTTTTTCGCCTTCTCAATTGCAACTTACAAAGAGAAAAGCGTCTATGGTAGAGTTCTCCTAGTTAACGTTTAAATTCAAACTTTTCCTATGAAAGTCCTTTTTTATTTTTTGGCAGAAAAGCTTCAGATGTTGCCAGTTTAATTTTTTTTTTCCTTCTCCTGCTTTTCCTTTTTTTGCCCATGCCTAGGCAGGCTAGTTTTTAATATTTCCATTTGTAGTTGTACTTTTCTCCACCTTTCCGTGTTCCATACATTCTGTGCTTAGAAAGGTTACAGAGTGACAAAAGAATGGAGATACTGCAGAATTTTTACTTTGCAACTTGAAAACACTGCAGAATATTTCAAAACTGGCTGAGCAGAAAGGAATGAGGAGATAAAAACAAAAATGAAAAAACATATTTTATTTCATACAGAGGCAACAGAGGAAAAAAGACAATAAATACAAGTTTTGGGTTTGTTTTGAAATAGCACAAAAATAATGTTTTTGTTCCCAAATTTTTCCAAAGTCTCTAGGTAAAAATCAACAATGACATTTATAACCAAAAATAAATCCATCTCCTAAAAAACAGTTCTAGCATGAAGGGAACATTTGATTGAAAACCCTTGATCCTTCCTGCTAAAACCTCTTATTCCAGTCACTAATACCTAGATTTTCAATCATGCTCCTATTTCTGTGGTCCCACTGTAGCTGCTGATCAGAGGTTTAGTGGTCAGTTAAAACCATAACCCTTTTGGTATATACTGGTATGGTGATGCTCCATCACCCATATTGTAAGTGGATAAACTGTGGACCTGCATTACCTTCAAGCAAAAATCAAAGAAAAACTTACTGTATAGTCTAATAAAGTGCCAAGTCATAAATTCTTGAAATGTTTTATTGCTTTAAAAATTTATGTAGACAAAAATTTCTATAGGCAGTCACATAATTGTCAAATCAGCGAGTTATCATATTACAGAGCTTGCCCTGTAATTAAAGACACCAGCTCAAGATTCAGACAATATCTAATGTATGTGTATCCTTGAGTTTTGTACAGGCTTCATCACTGTATTTTGTAAACTCCACTAGGTAATCTCTGTGGGGCAAGTCAGGTCAAAACAAAACACGACTCAATATCACGCTACACATCGCAGGTCTTCAGCTTCAATGGGCCCTTGAAAGAAAAGGCTTGTCTTCAGGAATGTTTGGGAAAACAGAGAAAGGTTAAATAACCAGGTGTTCATTAGGAGACTATTTCAAGCACAGTACGTGCATCCATGAGTCAGCTTTGAGGCGGGCAGGTGGCACAGGCACGGCATTGCTCTGCTATCAACCCAAGTTAATAGCCAATTTGGCAGCCTTGCTTCTCACTAACCATGGATGAAATCCTAGCCCCACAAAAGTCAGTGGTAAAACTCCCACTGGCACGAGTAGGGAGAGGTTTAGGTTATGCCTTCTGCGATGAAAGGTCAAAGCATACACTCTTATTGTACCGACTGGAGCTGGGAATGAGATGCTGGCAAGACTATGCTACGTCCTCAGCTTGGGTTTCATCTATCTTGCCGCTATAGTCCGTTTGTTTGTAGAATAAGTGTAAAATTGTCTACTTCACAAGGATCTTCACTGCCCTAAATTTATTCTGTGGGACGAAAATAGTTCTGTAAATGCAGAGTAATAATAATCGTGTGAAAAATTCAAATTCTACCCTCAGTGTTCATATTTATGTAGCAGCAGGCTGAAAACATCACAAGGTGAAAAACAAATATAGACCCCCAGAAGTCAGTTTAAACCCCCAGCCAGTGTACTCTGTAGCAATATTCCCCTATTGCTCTGCTGGGTGCTATCAAATGATGTGACAATAAACAGAGGCACTAGAAATGGAGCAACAGCAAAAAAAATCAGGAGCTCTTCATTGCCATATGAAAAAATATCCCCCAGTGTTTCAAATAAATTCTCATCTCATTGAAGTCATCTTTCTATGAGATGTATTAATATATTTTTAAAAACAAGCTCTCTGCCACACTGCAAGTTCCTTGTTGACTCATTTGGTGGCCCCTGACAGAGCATCAGGAGAGCTTTATTTGGAAGGACGCTGGAGGGGGCAGATTAAACAGGCTTCTGACTGCATTCAATTGTCTCTAGTTTGGGGAGATTTTGCACCTTTCTTGGAGATTGTACCAGCTGGGATTAGCACATTCCATTTCCTGCACTCCTCATAAGGCTGAGAACTAAAGAAAATTAAACTAAAGGTCAGTGAACTTGGCTACGCTTCTCTCTTGCTAAAAATTTGTCCATATGTTTGCTTCTTTTCGCTTTGATCACATCTTATTTTGGCAGGCTATATGTATGTGAGCATGTGTGGGGCTTTCATGTTTTTCCATTCCACTACGTAACCGTTGTGTGGATTCATCAGGATTCAGCCCATTTCCATTCACTTTTGTTTATGGAAATAATTTACGTTTAACTTTTCTTTCAGTCTTTCATCAAATTTGCTCTTACTTAATGATTGAGGATAGTTCAAGGTGCCCCTTTCTCTGGTTTTGAGTCGGCGGTGCCCCCTTGCCCCCCCTCCCCAGGAGGGATGTCCTCTCCTGCCTGGGCCGCGGGGCCACACTGTCGTGCCCGTCCTGCTGTGGCCCCACAGCCTGCCCTGGCACATGCCCTGCAGTGCCCTGCCAGCACACAGACATGCACACACGCACACCCCACGGCTTACTTGGCAGGCCCAGTGCCAAAAGTGCTGTGTGGGAAGTCTTCTAGAGCCTCTGTAGGAGTCTCCTTTCTGCCAGCCCGCAGTGTTAGCAGTGGGATTTTGGGGGCAGGAGACTTGTCTCTTTTGTTCTGGACCAAGGGCACGAAACCCGTGTCACCCAGCCCATCAGTCAGTCACTTGGTAGTTAATTTGGGTCATTTGAACAGACTGGATTTAATTCGGTAAACTAATTGTCACTATCAACTTCCTGAGCCAACTGCTAATCTTTACATATTTATACACCTGTTTTTTCTTATCATGGTTCTGAAAAGATACACAGAGGACTTTTTTTTATATGCCAACACCCACCTCTTGGAACAGATCTGAGACTGGGCCTGACAGCTTTAAACTGTACTTGCTGGCTTATGTACACGCTTTGGAAACCACGTAGCAAATGCACGCACAATTTCTATTGACGAGCTTTCACTGTTAAAAAAACCCCAAGCACAGGGCAGAGGAGGCAGCTCCTCAGCAGTGCCCGTGCAAGCCAAGGGGAGTAAGTGAGCATGAGGGCTACCTTAACAGCCACCCACAAGGCCCGTACAAAATATTCATCTCGGGGCCCAGGATCATAGCACACTCCCCTTTGCTCGCCTGCGGTACACCGCCCTTGCCATTTAGTTGTGTGTTCAGAGGCTTTTTGCCAGTTCCCCATTAGTGTATCGTAATGAGGTTCAGCTTCTGTTTGATTTCCACAATCAGTCTGAGCAGCAGAGCCCAGGAGAAGTCAAATAAGGGCAGATACTTTATGCAACTGGATCTGAAATATGGCTGAGCTCAACTAAACCTAGAGGGGAAAGCAAAGAGTAAAACAGCTTAAACTGGTCAGGCCTTAATGCTTTTCTTCCTCCTGCCTCCAATTCCATGTTTTAAGCATCTTGGGCCTACAAAGAGATTTACAGTGTATGTCATTAGAGCTTCTTTCCATTTCCTTTTTTGTTTCTCACTAATATATTTCAAGTTAATTTCAAGTTAAATCTCACTAACTCTGAGGCTCCCAAAGCACATCCACTGTACTGCTCTGTGTAGGGAGACTTGCTCAAAAAGCTCTAACTTGTCATCTTCCCACTCACTTTCACAGTGAGTTCAGGCAAGTGAAAAGTCATGGGAACACTGTTCTCTGGGATATACCACACTACCCGTAACTCATAACACAATAAATCTTGGCAAGTCCAAAACATCCATCTCCCATGGCTACAATTCTTGCTTTATAGTGCAGTTCAAGTGAGCAAACTAATGCATGAATTTGCAATCTGTAATTCCTGCTTATCTAAGAGATTAAAAAGGAAGATTAGGATCAGAGCGAGGGAGATTTGCAGGTATTATGGGCAGAGAAAATGTTAAATATTTGAGTAAGTAAAATACGTAAATGAACATATTTAGAGTTTAGGGCTTTACTTAATTTAACATATGTCAAGAATACTTCCCAGTCAAAATCCCTGTCAGCAGTTCAGGGGTCCAGTAACAACCACTGAAAAATGTACTTCAGTACTGCAGGAGATTAGGAGCAGTTTGCAGACATTTTGTACTCAAGGCCTACTTACCCGCTTCCATTCACGGAAAACCTGGCACCAGGCTGAGCACCATCTGTGAAGCTCTACACGACAGAGATCTGGTGAGGCACTTGGGAAGATGTCTATTTCTCATCACATGTGTAATTTTTACTAGCAAACAGGCTGTGGGGAAACCTGCAAATCATCAAAACATATGTTAGTAGGGGAAGGCAGGAAAAAACACTTCCCATGTTCTATTGCTCGGCTAGCCGCTCTCCAACTGTAATATGGAAAGAGAGCTGAATCTCAAGGGGCTTGCTACCTTCAGCACTAAATACTGCAAGCATGAAAAATAAAGCATGCATACAATAGAAATTAACCACTACCAATACACTGTTCAAAGAGCTGAGGCAGGATTAGTGGTGTAAATATATTAGTGATCGAGAATAAAAAAATAAGCAAGAATACTGAGGCATTTTCATTAGTATGGATGGCACTGTGAGATACTTCAGAGGGCACGACAAAGCTAAGGCAATGAACAAATGAAATTAGCTGGTAGAAAATATATACTGGGAGGAATTTTGGAAGCACTTGTGCTAATTGTTATGTTTTACAGTAACAACACAGCACATCAATCTGATCAGCTCATCAAAAACCTCTGTTTGGTCATAGAGCTCTGGAGAAAAAGACAGACTTAGAATGCATAAGAAATGGAATAAAACTAATATCTAAAATTTTATTGTGTCACTATATACAGCAGCACTGAAGTACCTTCACTTGGTATTCTGCTCTGCTCATTTTCCTGTGTCAGTTATACAGCAGAAAGTAATAAAGATTCAGAGGCTAGATATGAGCTAATACGTAACTGTCCTGACACTTCTGAGTTCAAGTGACAGGCTCTCCTTTCAACTTCTTGGTGAACTGATTAATGTAACTATTAATGAAAAGAAAATGAAGCTAAGCGACAAAAGGGTAATACTATCTCTCTCTTCCTCATCTATTGAAGAAATTATGTCTTCAATTACGTAAATTAAACTATGGCCACTTCTTTTCCCAGGTCAACGAACACCCATGCTACCTCATTCTCCCCAGTCTTCACAGTTAAGAAGGAACACAGCACTCAAAAAAATCATATGCTTCATATGCCCCTACAACATTAAAAAGTCATGCTATAAAAAATTGTGTCAAAAAGCCACTGTTTTCACTGTGGACTCATGCGATGGCCTGCAGCATAGCCTTGGAAACGGTGGCAAACAGTCTGAGTAATTGGAAACTGTGATGTAGATGATGGTGGTGATGCTGCACCACAGCGTGCTAAACTCATGCCCTTTAGTTACCACAGCTCTTGAAGAGTTCAGCTATGGCAATCACATATATCAGGAGGCTTAGTGCAGCCAAGTGATAAATAGGGCAAATTGAGTGCAGATCAAAGGGTCTTTCGTGGCGTCCATTCACAGGCATGGGCAGACAATGGCTTGCTAAGTAAGGACATGGCAAGGCATGTGTGAAAAATGATCTCTCCGGCCATAATTCTACCAGTGACAGATAATCAGAAATTTAAATGTTATTCTCATCTTCAGAGAGTTCCTAAAATAATGGAGGATGCATAAAACCATTTGTATTTGAAGAGAGAAGCTAAATAATTTAATATTACAGAGTAGGATGCACAGCACTGGGCAGATAAATGATGAAATCCCAGTGCAGTCTATCTTATGCAGTTGCCACACTAATTACAGATCAATTACTTCCCAGTTGTTTGCAACCTTATCAAAGAATAGTAAATTTACTGAGAGTAAAATGTGATAAGATGTCTTTTCATTACTACAGTAGATTTGTTGAAACAGCTCTGACGTTGAGATTAATAAAAGCTTTCCCAAAGGTAATATGATCTGTATGTATATAGTCAGAAT
Organism: Phoenicopterus ruber ruber; assembly: GCA_009819775.1. Classification (NCBI taxonomy): domain Eukaryota; kingdom Metazoa; phylum Chordata; class Aves; order Phoenicopteriformes; family Phoenicopteridae; genus Phoenicopterus; species Phoenicopterus ruber. The sequence goes on along the minus strand of CM020246.1, from coordinate 61,601,906 downwards.
TTTAAAAGCTGAAAACTTGATCCTAGGCACTATCATAAAAATTTTTGCTTCTATTAATTGTTATCATGCAAACATCCTTAATACAGAAGAGGTGGAGGAAAGAAGAAAATGAGTCTGATGATAAACTGAAAGCTTGTTATAAAAATACAAATACACATTTTGCCTTCCACAGATCAGATAATGAATGAGAGTAAAGTACAAAAACTGAGAAAATCTGCAATTCATATTTTAAGGAGGGTTACAACACTGAAAAGGCAGTGCAGGGGAACAAGGGATAACTTTTATAGAATACTAGCAGGGAGAGAAGAAAGCACTGAACCTACAAAATGTCAAAATGACTGAAATACAGTTATGTACATTGAGTAGAGCCATTACATATCAAAATATCTTGACTTTTTCTCCTAGAATTTCCAATGTCTTGACTTTTTTCCCTAGAATTTCCACTGACTTGCTGTGTAAATCCTGAGAGCTCTCTCTGCGTGAGTTTGCCTATCTGCAATATTAACTTACACTCCCAAAACTTGTTCTGAAGGTAAATTTATAAATATTTACTGATCCCAAGTTTTGAGATTCTGGAGAATTTTTATGATTGCACTGTTATTATCTTTCAGTTCTTTTATAGCTTTTTGGAGATGTTTTGGTTTGGTTGGTTGGGTTTTTTCCTACCAAAATCAGCCAGACTTGGGAAAAAATGGAGTTTAGTTTGTAGACATCTGACTGCAATAATGTAATGTTTTTGTTATTATGACAACTGTTTAAAATACCATAGCTGTTACTTGTTACTATTCTGCTCCTCTGCAACAACCCAGGCACTCTTATCACGAGTGGATCCTACCATACTATCTATTACTCTAGGACAGTTTAATGAACTAGCGAGTTCAAATGAGCCTGAAGCCTGATTTGTACACTCTCCAATGGGACCACGGATATTGGGCTGCTAGTCTAGAGAAGGCGTAACTCTGGTGGTGTTCAGGAGGAGAAGAGATACAACTGGCCCTAACTGCTTTCCTGCATGAAAGGGGACAACTCTTGGGCTGCTCTTCAGTAGATAAACTCAGGGACCTTCTGTGCTGTGTGCCCTTCCTAAGTCTTGGGTTCTGGAGGAAAGACTTGGCACACGGGCTGAAATGGAGCTGGACAATTAGGAGATCAGGATCCCATGGCTCACTGCAGCGCTCTCCTATTACTCAGACTACACATCTTTGAGTGTCAATTCTCCTAGGTGGAAATAGTGACACTCCAAGATGAAACAACAGTTCAGGATGCCAAATTGCTGGTGGTTCAACAAGTTCAGTTCGGGTAACAGCAGATTTTCCCCAGACCTCTTTATTGTTTGCTTTTATCAGCTCAATAATTTTTTTACCTCTTCCAGTCATAATGGAGATGCATTGGAGATTCTCTCACTTCACAATGGAGAAGTACAGGTTTATTGATTGCTATTGGAGCTGGATCAGGTCCTGTATTAAGGAAACTCTTTCCATTAACTGTCCATAGAGATGACTTGTATATTAAAACTAGCAATCCTGGACATCATGGCTCTGAATGTTCAGAAAATAACGATGGAATGATTAAGATGTTTTTTGTTCCATGGAACTCTGCCATTCACGAAAGGGCAATAAAAATTAATTTGTTAATGGTGGTAAAGTGTCTTAAAGTAAAAAAATACAATTTAGATATGATGTATTGAGCAATGCATTTTTCTACAGAAAATTAATTATGAAATAAAATTACCTATTATTTTAGTTAACATATATTCCAGAAAGCAGAAAAAGAATAAGGTTCCATTTAGTGGCTTTTTTTTTTTTTTTTTACTAAAAAATGGCAAATATGGCTTAATATGCCATAAATTTATGAAGGAGCAATTTCATCTCTTCAATAAATACAGCTTACTTTCAAATAAGTTAAAAGAATTTCATACAAAGATTCAAAATCTGGGAACCTTGAAATTCAGACTCTCTAGTTCACGTGGCTCTGGCCATATTTTATCAGAATGTGTGGACCATAGTAGGAGACTCTGAAAGAGACTTCAGGGAGAATCTTAAATGGATCTAGGTCCCTGCAATCTTCCTCCGTATTTCCTGTTTCACTGAAGCAAATCTTTCTCAGAGTTTTAGATCCCATTCTCAGGTGCCTAATTCTTCCCCTGCACTTAATTCGAGCTTGCAAGGCAGGATTTAACCCAAGAAAATACCTGGGCTAAGGTTCTGAAAGATTGACTGTTGATAGGTGCCCCAGTCTCTCCTGTGGATCTGACCCCTAAGGATCTGGTAAGGTAACCTTATCAAGGTAACCTTAACCTATGATTTCTGCTGGTGAGCCTTGAATTTGAAAGACACTATGCAGTCATGGTAGAGATGTCATTACTAGGACTTGATTTAACAGCAGTTAACAACCACTGTCAGTCTCTGAAAGAGATGGAAACTAGTATTATAAATACTACATCAGTATGCAGGAAAGGTTAGTTTTCACTTTTGCCTAGCTGTGGAGGATGTATCTTACTTTAGGTATTCTCAGAGGGATTAATCACCTTTTGGGAACTAGAGCTTGTGCAAGGAACCGGGACTGGTAGCTTGTGCCAGCTCTGCTCAAGGACCCTGAAGAGTCACGCTATATTCAGGGACTTAAGCAACCCCATGTGCTGTCCTAATTAATTTTTAAAGAGCAAGTGTAGCTATTGACAATTGTCATGGCTTAGGATCACTCTTTGGTTAAGTTTCTTTCTTGCTTTAACTCCTACTTATATTTTGGAAGCTTATATTTTGGAAGCTGAGAGTTTTTGGAGGAAATGTGCAGTTCTGACGCCAGAACTGACACCAGTGCTTATTGAACTGGTTAGAGCTGTGCTGCATCTGGCCCACAGATGCTAATAAAAACTATTACAAAAGAGAGCAATAGCAGGAGTTGCATAAAACCTGAGACAGACAACAAAAACTGTTGAAGGGATGGTAAGAGAAGAGAGGAAATTGCATCGAGTAAGATTGTTTAACTAGGCACAAAGAAACGATAGTGAAAATGTGAAGGAGTTTTGCAAATAATTGCAAGGCACTTATGCAAATTACAGTAAAACTGGAAACTCTTTTCTTTTTCTACCTTTGCCCCACAGCATGATAGATTACAAGGAAGTACAAGTACAGTCAGAACACAAACAAGGAAATCTTGATTCTCCTGGGGAGCAGCCAGTCTATGGAGTTCACTGATGTGGCACGTCCCTGAGTTAACTCCTCTGGATATTTGGAAGATCTTTATAAAGTTATGACAGCTCACAATATTTATAGGTTCGCAAATTAGAACAGCAATAAGCATAGTATGGCTCTGTGAGCCAGAAGATACGCTCTCTTATGTTCAATGCACTTGGGGTACCTCCCCTGCTCGGCACATAGGCGCATGGAGCTCCTTCTGAAGGCTCTGGTGTGGGTTGTCGAATGAGGAGGTAAACCACTCTCGGTGGAACTGGTGCCATGATCCAGCATAGCAAATCCTGTGCTGTTAAATCAAGGCTTTAAAGTGATTTCTCAGTATTCAGAGAGGCCTTTCCTTTTTAGGCAACAATGGAAAATAATCTGGATAGACCCTGACCCTTAACCCACAACAGTGAATATCTCAAGCATGGTACAACGGATCAGAGTTGTTCTTAGCGCCCTTTGCCCTTTAGCATGTCTGAAAGGCAAACTTCTCACAGAATTGGAGATAATCACTCCTGAATGCTTAGCACCCCTGGGGTTTCAGCCTTAGGGCATGGGGGGTGGAAAGATGACCTCCTGAGGACCCTCCAGCCCTTTTCCATATAATTCTATGATTCAAACTGTCAACTAGAGATATTCCAACGAATTTTGAGCCCAAAACAGGATGAATGTGACTTACATACCAAAAACATTGCTCAAACATTATTCATTAGCATGTAACTTCTATTAATGAGACAAGTTTCTTTCACTGACTGGTTTAATCACTCGATATGCTGGAAGCATCTCACACAGCAGATGCTGATTCTGTGCATGGCAGGGCCACTTCACACCCAGGGCACTGAAAAACTAAACTTGTTCAGAATTCTCTGAAGTCTAAACAGAGTCTTTCATGATAAGGAGATGAATAATGGTCCAAAAGTCATAGATCTGATTAAACTGTTTCATACATATTACCTGTTGCCACATTGCATCCAATCACCCTGCCCCACGGTTTGTCCAGGATTTCTGGAGTTTCCCATGTATGGGGAGGCCAGATGGACAACTATTTAATATGGGTGGAGGCCAGTTGAATGCCAAAAGCAGTAAGATTGGTAAGCCTGGCTTTCACTTCTCTTCTGCAGTTATTTTTTCTGTCACAGTGCTCTACAGTTCATCAGTTTGGCATATATGAGGAACAACATTTATAACTTAGGTGCCCTTTTGTGATAAAGGAAAGCTACACAGGGCCAGCATTGACAAACACATACCTAGGGCCTAATGATTCAAGTCTCCAGAAGGGTGCTGTGCTGGTCACTCTTGCTTCCCTGCTGGCTTGCAGCATGTCCTGCAAATAATCTTCTGCAAGCAAAATTCTGGTCAGGAAGAAGTTTTATAAGTATAAGCATTTTTTCTTCACTCTTAGGAAAATTAAAGGGCCTGATTTTTACAGTATTTAGTAGTGCAATTTGGCATGGCACTAATACAGGAGGGAGGTTCCTCCCTTCCCTTCTTCCCTGCCCTGCTGTAGGTGGCTGTCAGATACACGTCATGGCTGTGATTGCTCACTCTGGAGCGGATTGTGGCTGCTTCTGACAAGTCCTGGGTGTATACAAGGAAACTTCTCTGTAGCTCTGCACGCTTTCTTTTCCAGGCAGACTTACAGAGAGCACCATCAAAAACTGAAGAATAGCCCATATCCTCACATTTTCACAAGCAAGTTAGAAGCCTATGTATTTTTTTTAATCTGCCTGCACAAATATCCTACCAGATAATGGCTGTACTGTTTTGTGTGCCCTATCTTAAAGAGGGCAGCTCTTGGAAAGTTAGTCTCTTCAGAATTTTAGCCTTTAAATTCTGCCTAGTTCCTTGTGAGAAGCAATGGGAAGTGCTAGGACCCTCTGACAGTCTCCAAGGAGTAATTCAGAGGACCTACATGAAACCCTGAGGGGAGGTTCCCCCTGAGATCCTAGAGAGACAGGTGGGATCTGAACTGTCCCAATGGGACCCAAGGTTTGTAGGGTTCACTACCCTGGGATCTGTTACTGTGAACTTTCACTCGTAAATTTTTTTACCAGAATGAAAATCACTACAGAATTAATGTAATGTAATTAGAAAGTTGAATATCCCTCAGCTCCCTACATTAGATTTATGTATTAAGTTACCTAAATGGACCAGTGTCCAGTCAGGACAGCATTTTCCGGACTCCTGACTCACTGGCGGTCTGGGGCTGAAGTGAGCTAAGTAATATTGTAATAATTCTTACAAATTATTTAACAAATATTAAATTATTTTCTTGAAAGGCTTCTTCCGCCACTGCTGATTTATATCATGGTGCCTGAAGTGCTCTGCTTCCATTTAAAGCTTTTTGTGCCTAAGCCTCTGCCTTCTGCTGCCCTACCTGTCTTGATCTTTTTGCAGCTGCCACTTCAGAATTTGAAGATAAGGGGCCATCTAACATAGCAGCATTTTTTTTTTCTTTCCATGGCCATTAACGTTTTTTCTTTTTTAGTGCCTTTTTTTTTTTTTTTCTTAAAAAGGTACCTTTGTCTATAGCTTCCTGCTACAACTTCAAGGAAGAGACATTTATCTATTACCTTACTGCTGCACTGTGAAAGTCATGAATTATGTTCGTCTACCCAGATAGATTTTCACCCTGCTTTCAGTAGGTCTCCATTAACCCGCATCTGCCAAATTAAACTGACAGGTTTAGAAAAACTTGACACAACAGATTCTAAAATTAGGTCTGCTACAAAAATCAGAGGGATTGAAACCGTGGTTTCCTCCCTCTGTGCAGCTTCAGTTGAATCAGAGTGACATGGTAATACAAAGAGGTAAAAGGGAGAAACAATGTTTCAGTCCTCCTTTATAGTAAGGTTTTGTTATTCTTGCTTTAAATTTCAGTGACAAAAGTGGTTCAGAAATCACTAACAAGAGTTTTCTGACATAGATGTGCCTTGTGTTCCTTTACTGGGGGCTTTATTCCCTTTTTCTTTTCTTTTTTTTTTTTCTTTTTCTTTTTCTTTTTTCTTTTTTTTTTTTTTTTTGACTGTTCTGAGGACTTCCAAGGACAGTATGTAGAGCGATTGTTGGGAAAGAAGGGAACATCATTTTAAAGAGAAATTGCCAAGCTTAATTGGCCAAAAATTGACACGAGCTAAAGTTCTAAAAAATGAAATCCCTACAGCCAGTGTGTGTTCACCGTGAAGTGCAGTCAGGGAAACCAGGAATAATATTTTAAAAGGACTTTGGCCACAGTTCCCAAATAATCAGCTGTTTTAGCTGAAGTATTGGCAGTGAATCCACTAACAGGCTTGAAAGCCTCCTCCATACTGAGAACACTGGTGTGAGCCCCGTGTTTGCCTGGTGCATGAAGACACGGAGCAGGAGCAGTTCCTGGGGTCTGGTACAACTCTGCAGGAGGTCTCCTACTGCCAACCAGTCAGAAGGGTTTGTCTGGTGCCTGAACATTTCAGGAAAGTCTTAGAGGTCTCAGTTCTTCCTCCTTTCAGCTCCCCTTTGTAGGAGTTATTTAAAAAAAAAAAAAAAAAAGAAAGAAAGAAAGGAAAGAGAAGAAAACTGACTTTGGTGAACTAGTTGCTCTCGAGCATACTGTTGTGTGTTGAGCATAGTGGTGTGTGTTGAACATGAACTTACACTTCATTGCTGTGAAACATCAGGTCACCTCAGAGAGATTCTTTGCAACCATGCAAGAGGGAAACAATACGATTAACTAAGATTTACTGTCTTCAGAAACTAAAGGAAACAGAAGACCTGGCATAGCGTATCCAGGCTACCCCAAGATTACACACACAATTTTCTTTCTATTGAACTTCCTCTCATAAAACTCCAGAAGGACCTGCTTGATAGGAACACTAGATTAACAAATGTGTAATGCCAAATCTTACCCTTACTCAACATCTCTTAATTTCTACCACAGAGATCTTCATGGAGTTCCACCGCTGAGGAAGCCTCCAAAATCCTCAAGGAAACACAAAAGATGAATAATTTTTCTTTTCTTAAAACGTGGCAAACACTGAAACAGACAGCACTATCTAGGCTATCTAGAAATGAATATTTAATACACAACAGATGACTTTTAATTTTCCTTTCTGAAAGTAAAAATCAAAAGCAAAGGAGAAAAATGGGCAAGTTGCTATGTCACAAGCCACAGTTTGAAATAGAATTTCTAAACAATTTTTTTTTTAATCAGGTGTCCAAGGAAAACTCCTGCCATACAGCACCTGTTCCAGTTCGCAGAAAGCTGGGCCTGTTGTTTTCTTGCTTCAAGGACTACTGAGATTACTAAATCCAGGGACTCAGTTAAGCCTCCCCCTTCTGATTGTTTTCTGATGTTGCTGTTTTACAGTTTCTAGAGAGGCCGGGACCTGTTAATCTCAGTACATCTACCTAACAAATTGTTTGGCACGTTGTGTTTCAATGAAGGTGAAATCCATCATTTCATAGAAGGCCAAACTGAAGCTGCACTTTGGAATAAGGAAAGTATCTTTTTATTCCCTAATACCACTGCTTTCACTGAACAGCAGTCTTGCACTGTTGTTCACTTGGGGAGATCTTTAATGCACTGAATGCCAATATTTTAGCATGTTTATATTTTGTATTAACTCATTGACAATATTTAGTTAGTTTTACAGGCTTTAACATTTTATAGCAATGATTCATGTTACCATGTCGTTTCCCTGTAGCTGGCTACATTGATACAAATGTCTGCAGCCCAGATATTTTAATATTTTAAAATGAATGTAACACATGTAATTATAACAGGCTATTGGAGTGATTTTAGGCTACTTTTTTCCTAAACAAAATATAAAGCTGAACTATCTGGTGGTTTCTTTATCAGGCTCCAAATGAATAACAGCAGCATTGAGCAAGTGAGTTTTATGTTCATGTATGCTGCAACATAGCCTCACTGGACTTCTTTCTCTGGGATCACCTGTAAATCTAACATTTTCCCCTGGGTGTTTCTAAATACTAATAAAATCATTCAGAGTCCTGCCTCCCCTTGAAGAACTATAAGAAATTTTGATTTTAAAACAATAAATCTCCACTCAGCAGACTGTTTTTTCTTTGTTGGTTTTTTTTTTTTTTTTTTCCAAAATGAGTAAGGACTGTGTTGGAGATTTTATTTTGGTTGGAGATCAGTGCCAAAACCCTAGCAGCTCATTATAATAATTTAATCAAACATCTTTAAGAGCAGATTGTTCTGTGTTATCTGAGTGGCCTGTCACACACCATACTACTATCTGTACGTGCAGATCTCAGTAGGTGCACAGATGTTCTTGTGCACATGCATACACATAACGTGGTTTGCATAGATGTGCATGATTTATCTGTATCTCAAACAGGATTGCACAGGGTCAAAAGTAGATCTTTTGCCAAGAATATGTTAATAACCTCTAGAATAGTTGAGATTCAGACCTGTAGAATTCACAAAGAGGGATTTTTTTGTTGTATAATATGTATCTCTGTACTATTGTGTGGTAAGGACACCTTCCTATAGCCCATAGCATTTTTTTTAATATATATTTTATTTTAATTTTTTTTACATAGCCATACTTTCCTGTGCAAATGTTATAAAAGCTATATGCAATAGGTTTATTTTACTATTCAGTTAATTTAAAACTCCTGTGTGCTGGTCCAATTTAAACAACTGTAGGAGATCAGGCTGAAACAAACAGAAAAGAATTACTTCCTCCAATGTTGACTTTCAAATTGGTTGAAGGACCCGAGAGATTAAACGATGGATGTTTGGTATCTCTCTGTTAGGATCATTTTTTATTTTTAATAGAAAATTTCTGACTAAGACAAAAAGGCCAAGCAAGTTGGTGCCTAGCAAAGTATATCTCATGTGGATAAGGCAATGGGAAAATAAAAAATCCCAAGCATCATACAGCACCTCAATCCTTTACAAGAGCCAAGCATCTTTGAAGCTAGTAGTAATTCATCCATCTATGGATCTACATCTGTTAGCTTAATAGGTGACACAAGGCTGGATTTTAAATGAGTCTAACCCAATAACCAGACTTATGTAATAGGCTTTTCAGGAAGACAGAGAAGGAAGCCTTAATGTTAAGAAACCCTAGCTCAAAGTATCAGTTCCAGTAGCTCTAACGGCTAACATTAAACCTTTCTGTCTGTCTGTCAGTATAACTTTCCTTTGTATTTGCTTTACTCTGGCTATCACATTTGCACTAAGGCTCCTTTTGCCCTGCCGTTAACCTATGTGAATGCACAGGTGTGTGCATAATACATGAACAAAGAAATACTATTGTTTCAAAGAATTTCTTTCTCATGGTTGTTGCTGCAAAAAAATGCACATCACAGGCAACTATTTTTCTTAATTACTCCTGAGATGTTACTAATATTATGAGTCCCACTCTCTGTCAATCAAACTACATTAAAAAGCATGGTAAGGAGTAAGTTTCTGTAAGTTGGCTGTTTGTAATAAAGGTTGTATCTTGTTTTCTTTTACAGAGCTGATCAGGCAGAACATGATTTTCTCTTCCTGTACGCTGGTCTATCTCCATTGACTTCAGAAGAATTACTCCTGATTTATTCTGGTGAGAGATGAAGAGGCTGCTGATTTTCTACCTTAGATGAGTTGCTGGCACAATAGCAGAAATATTATACGTGTTGGAGAAAAAAATATGGTGTGCACAAGCAGAATGTCCCCACAACTCAGTTAGTTTAACTTAAGAAATATTTTCTCTCAGAAAATGCCAATAAACTAGAGCAACATTTTATTTAATGGTGTGGAAAAATTCCACAATATAGCCATATGAGAAATGTATTTAATTTTCTTTTTTTAAGCAAGTCAGCAAGTCAGGCAAGAGTGCATATTACTAAGTTTGCTAGCACAGCCTAGAAGAGCATATTGAAAGATCCCCTGTAATGCACAATTGGACTCAATGCTAAGATGGAGTCCTTTGTGCAGCTGCAATACACTTTGCTGAACTGATTGGTTTCAGATGCTGTGAATCTCCAACCTTGTTATTGGCAGACATTAATACAACAGTTTAAACCTTTTGTCTCTTATTCTCTCCTGATTATACAGGACATGGTGGGACAGAATAAACATAGCAAGGCATCTTTGCATTGGAGATGGCCTCAGCGATAAATACAACCCTGGCATAGGGAGGCACAACTCTTGTTGACTTCAGTCAGTGCTACATGGGATTACTCTTGGGATGAGTTTGATCCTCAGTCTCTTTCTAGTAATGAGTGTTCTGGCAAGAGCATTAAGCACTACAAGCAGAGAATTAGCAGCTCCAGTATTATCCATGTTGTCAACAGACATTGAGAGCAAGCAGGAAGCAGAAGGAAAATATTGTGTGTGCTTTACTGGTTTGCAAATATACACTGATTAAATCAGCAGCAATGCACTGACAAAGTTAAGACTTTTTTCTGCTCCCTTGTAACTGTACATAAATAATACATATTTAATACAGTTTAAGGCATTTATTTAGATGCATTAACTGCAAGGAAAAGTAGGTGGTTAGATAGCAAGGACTGTAAGAGGACTAGACGTGATGCTGTCTTTGAGAGGTATTCACAGTGCTGCAAAACATTTCATATATAAAAGTTGCAAAGCAGTATGCATCCTACCTTGAAAATAGATCGTCAATATCTTAACATGAATAAGGAAGCTCACGTTGGCAGTACAAGAAGTCTGGGAATGTTTATGTATGTTCTTGTTAAAATTGCTGTGTTTAATTCCTGTCTGAGCTCCAAGTAAAGCCTTTCTGTTCAATATGATTTTATTTCATGACAGGGCAAGGAGAGCTACACTCTGAAAGAAAGGACCAGATTTTAATAACCTCCAAATAGAAAAAGAAAAGATATTGAGACAGGGGAAAAAAAAGAGCCAGCAGCAAGCATCAAATGAGACAGAAAGAAGTAAAAAAGAAATTGGCAGCCAGAGACAGGTGAGAAAAGAATAGTAACAGGCGTACCAGGTTTTCAGAGACACGTCCTCTCTCTCTCTCCTCACCACACTTAGCAACGAGACCACTTGCAGCCAGCGCTGCCCCTGCTCCTGGTGCATCCCTCTGGCCTGGGTCCAGCAGAACCTGGACCAAGCTGGGGGTCAGAGGGAGGCACAGGGGAGGTAGCTGAAAGGATGCTGGCTGCTTCCCCCCTCTCTCGAGTGCTCCTTCCCCTCTGTGCCACGTTACGGCAAGTGGCTGTGCTTTGCCCAGGAAAGGAAAGTGTGGGCACCCTACTTGATCAGTGCTGTCAGCTGGGGAGGCAGCACCTGTACCCCTAGGCCTTACCCCCTGCCACAGCACCAAGCAAAGCTTAGTCCGAGAGAGATTTGTCTTTGAATTTTTGTGCCTTTCTCTGTCTTCCTCCCTCTGTTCTATTTGCTCTTTCTTCTTCGTTTCTTTTCCTATATGTTTCTTAGAGCATAGGCCTGATCTTTTTCCCACATTTCTGGAGCACTAGACACTTCCTATGATGCTGGGTAAACAACAATCTTCTGAAAAGTCCTTTTGTGAAGTGTGGAGAAGGGCTTTAATCTTTTTAATCTTTTTTTTTTTTTTTTTTCCTCCTGGTGTTAATCACACATTCCCCCTTAATTTTGAGCTTAGATGACTATGAAAGAAAACTGAAGACTGCTGTTAAAAGTCTGTGTTCTAGCTATACATGGGTTTCTGACAAAGCTTAAGGAAATCATATACTGAAGGCAAAGGCCATTATACATTTTCAGACAGAGAGAACATCCCTAAGGTTTCTTACATTATAACATCTGAAAAGAAAGGGACTTCCAGCTAGTTAAGGTTTGTTTCTGAGCTAGATGAAGCTATGCAAGCTATAAATGACCAATAAATTCTTTTCAATATAACTGCACTGGGAAGTTACTCCAGGTATATCTGTGGACTCAGTTTCGTGAGTTTGTCTGTATAAATGGTTTATAGAAATAAATGTCACATTCCCTGGTAAAATGAGAGATACATGGAGCTTCTATCATGAATAATGCTAGCTTATCAGAGATAAAAGAATTGATGAATTATAGCTATAGTTTCCATATTTACTACTGTGAGCTCTAATTTTTTATCCTACAAACAAGGAAACTGTGAAGGAATGGATTGATTTCTGATAAAACAAGAGCTGATAAAAGCCCTGGTGCAGAATGAAGTATATTTGGGTTGTTTATAGCATGCAATTAGTTTTTCTCCCTAGTCTCCTGACCTTCGCTGCTGCTACTGACTCAAGACTATCCTCTAAATGAAGTGACACTGCAAAGCAAAATATGCACTTCTTCCTGGCAAAGGTGATATAGGACAAGCCAACATGAAAATAGGTTTTATCCTAAGCTATAGGTCTTCTGCCAAGTTGCAGAAGCATAATTCCCTTGCTAGTCTTTACTTTAAGGCAAAGGAGATTTAAAAGAACACTCTGAGAGTAGCTTCTGAGCTCCATCTAAACTAGTGCATTTTGATGCAGTGGAAATCAAACAACATACAGTGTGTGAAGAAAATTATATTCTTAAGCATGAGGTAGTCATTGATTCAGAGAATGTTTGCTGGAAGGTTCCTCTGGAAGTCATTTAGTTCAGCCTCTTCCCTGAAGCAAAATTATCACCAGCTGTAGATCAGGTAAGGCATGACTTCGCCTCGTCAAGTCATGAAAACCTCCAAGGGTGGAGATCCTACAACCTCTCACTATTCCAGTGCTGCACTTATGATCTTTTTTGGGAATTTTTCCCAAACATTTAATCTGAACCTCTCAGCTGCAGTAAGTGTTCATTGCTCCTTTTGATGTTATTTTCTTCTAATAGAAAGAGTTTGGCTCCATCAAATCATAAACTCCCGTCCAGCTGTTGTAGGCTGCTATCGGATAACCTCTGTGTCACACTGAACAAGCCTATCATCTCTCTCAACTTCTCCTTGAAGTTTGCGTGCTCTAGGCTCCTAACGATCTTGGTAGCTCCTGTTTGACACTCTTTCTCCTTACCATTCTTGATCAGGAGCCCAAAACTGGACACAGTATTTTAGGTGCAGCCTCACAGTGGCTGAGAAATGATGTATAGAAACTCCCCTTGATCTGCTGGCCAGGCTCCTCCTAATAGGCAGCGTGCACTTTCCCTTATTTGTGATGTGATTGCAGTGCTCGGTTATATTTTGCTTGGTATTCACTGCCACTTCCAGGCATTTACATCAGGGTTGCTACTCAGCTAGTCAGTTCCAGCCTGTATTTGTGCATGAATTAGGCTTTTATGCCCATGTACAGAATTTACACTTCCTGAACTGCATAAGATGTCTGTTGACCAATCTTCAAGTTTCCTGAGGTTCATCAGGACTGAAGTTTTACTTTCCAGTTTAATAATCTCTTCCCCTTATTTACTATCATTCACAAATTGCTTTCTTAGCATCCAGGTTACTGACTAAATTATTGAAGCATATAGGCCTCAACTCCATTTGTTCCTAGTGCCAACCAGATACCAAGCTATTGATTACTATTAATTAGGTTGTCTTCCTCATTCAACAACAGTCTCATGTTTTCTCCAAACTTTCTTTTGTTACTAGTATACTTACTAAAGTTACATTATCCTCTAAGACTAGACCTGGGCTTCGTTCCACCCGAGCCTTCTCCCTAAGTACTTTAGCAAAAAAAATCTTATATTTGACCCGATCACTCCAGGTGGCTGAGGCATGTGACATATTTTTTCTGAATTATTTTGCCCGTTATATCCCCATAATATCCCCATGGTTCATTGGTCTTGATCCAAAGACCACCAAAAGACAAGCCTCTGATTTCATACCAGAGCTGTACCATCAGGAAGCTCCTTTATACAGGATGCAATCCTTCCTGCTCTTCTTCTCACCTCAAAGAAGCCTGTGCCCATGGTGCACATACTGTCCCACTCCATCTCTGTGACTGTGCTCACATTGTAGCCCTGCAACCGGTCATGACCTTGCCATTCTTCCTGACAGTTGCTCAAGCTCCATACGCTAATGTAGAGACACTAGAGGAGGTCTCAGAATGTATTTGCCTCTGAGCACAGACTTGATTCACTGGCCAGCAGACTCTGTCACAGAAATACACTAGCTGTGGCAAAGCTAATCAAGAAGCTGATCAAAGATTGGAGGCTTGATAGAGAAACATACTAAAGGAGAAACAACAATCTGTTTTTAACAGACAGCTCTGATCTTTCAGAAATAGTCATTGGCTCTGGGTAATGGCCGGTCTTGATCCTGCAGAGAAGGCAAATTTTATAATGTACCTGCCACTAATACTACAGGTGGCTGAGGCATGGGACACTTTTTTCTAGCCTCCTTCCCTTCCCTTCCACCTTAAGTCTCTATGTGCCAAAACTTCAGAGTAGACTGCCTATCACTTGGATAACCAGGAGTTATCATTAAGTGACAGCATGAACCAGCCCTACCTTCTGTCTGGGTTTCTTTTAGTGAGCCCACTCTGACAATGAATTCTACAAGTAGAATATACAGAGTGCAAAACAGTTGCTGCTTCTTTTGCTCTGTGTTTAGTGGCCATTATATTCAGCTTCCTCATTGGTATTTCTACTATTTTACACTTTAATTTGCTTTGGTACTCTTGGATGAGTTTTATCTGAGCCATGTGATTTGCTGTACTTGAATTACAGGAGGTGCTCCCTAGGATTCACTGTAGCAATATGTCTGTCACTCTGGTATTTGCATACTTGTCTGCCAAGGCCATTACTTTCCAGAATCTATCAGAGTCCCTCTTTTTTCTCCATAATTCTTTTGGCCATCTACCCCATTGACAGTGCTCCATTCCAGCATGTCATTGTAGCCGCTGTATTCTCCATGATAGCTTCTCTGTGTGTCCTCTAGTTTCTTCACAAAATCTGTCAGGATGGGTGAGGTTTGCTCCAGGTACGCTGTCTCGGACAGACTCTCTAACAACTGTTTCATAATTATTAACCTATTCACTTCAGCTGAATCCACCAAGCACATTGTAAAAAAGAACAATCTCTACAAGCATTCCTCCATCTTCACAAATTGTTCAGAATAGCTGCTTTTTAGCCACATATTCTGTAAATGTAACTGTATCTGGGGCCTGGCGGTTTGTGGTTTCCATCCCACCCAGGAAAGAAATGAAAGTTTGCCTCACTCTAAACTGTTGTTGGCATCTATTCAAAGGTGATCACCCAGCCCAAGATTGGTGAAGACTTACTAGAAACATGTCCATTTATACAAGCAAACAAATCCTTGAAGTAGTTTCTTCAAGAGCTGTTGTCATCACTGCTGTGGTTTGCAGGCTGATTTAGCTGCTATTCATGGACTATTGATGTTCCTCTCTAAATTGCACAAAGTTGTAAACACAGGAGCATTATCACCTTATTTTCATCAGGCAATCCTCAGTGGTACTTAGATGAATTATTTCTTTTTAATGGGAACTCTGATAAAACTACACAAACCTCATCTTTCTCTGGCATCAATTCCTCTACATGAGGTTGAGAAGAAAGCTTCAGCTTCTGTCACATTCCATGGTGCATCACAATGTACCAACATGGAGAAAGTGCCTCACAGGCTTATACTATGTTAATAAGGAACTTCCCTTACCATCTGCTTTTGGTTATTGACACAGACAAGACACTATGCTAGATGGTTTGGTCTGATCTAGCAGGAGTAATTTCATCTTCTTATGTTCTTGCCTTCATGACTCAAGGTAGAGCCTAAAAGGGTAATGCAAGGGCCCCGTCTGCTACATACACTCTGTCTTACTGTAGGCAGTGGCTTGCAGCCTACTGGGTTTTGTCCTACTTCCTAGGTAATCAAGTTGCTCTCTGTGAATTATGATTTTATGAGGAAAAAAAAAAAATCTGTGAATGAGAAGCCAAATTTACCCCCATTTGTGTTAAAGGCGACTAAGGCCACAGTAGGAGAAAAGCTGCAGAACAGAGAGTGGCTGCAGTGACAGAAAATGGCATACATTGTTCTTCTACCCATAGATATGGGGGGAGCTGGGGAAGAGGCTGAAAAGCAGTGCCTCTTGGTAAAAGGGTGCTGTCAGCATGATCAATAGCTGTAGTGACAACCCAAACTCCTGTGGACTGCTAGCAACAAACACAACTTTCTCCATTCAGATAAATTCCTCTGGGGATACGGGGTCTGTTTGGTTTAAAATATGCATTCTTTATATTTCTCTGCACCTGTTGTGTCGAAATAGTCAGTATCTCATCTTATTTTGTGGTAGCAAGGCTTTGAGACTAACTGATCAGAAGCCTATACTTCAAGTATAGTATTCTATTGTATTCAGATAAATTCTTTTCCTTAATACTCAGATATATTGTCTTGGGAAAATAGGACTACTTGTAAAACATAAAAATGCAAGCCAAACAATTTCTTCCCCCATTAACTTGAGAGGTGGCTGTCGATCCTCAGGTTTTCTTATTTAATATAATACTGATTTATTGCTTTAATGAGATGTTTACGTTCTGACAGTCCTTCTGTATGGATCTTTCTAATGCATATCGCAAAGTCTGCTTGGTTTTTGCCACTGTGTTCAGGATTGTCCTTTTATAGCAGAAATAGCAGGCATTATTTGTGCAGTGGAGTAGCTCATGCTTTATGATGGTTTAAGGTAACGTGGAATGAAGGTGGCCCAACTATAAAAGCATTCAGTTTATCTGCTACAAGGTAGTCTACCATATAGTATGGTGCATTGTCAGCAATATTACTGTTTCGTGCACTGAGTTGACTGTGCCTACCCACTCTAGCAAAATGTTTAAATACCTATACAAAAACTGGTATGTTTTGTTTCTTAGCACACCCTGCCCCCAACTACAAAACCTTAATATTCTTTGCTATGTTTTATCTTAAAATACCTGTGAAATGCTTACTGGATTTTAGAAACATTAGATCAACAACCCAATGACCTATGTTTATCTACTGAACTGAACAGGAACAGCTACTGAACAGATACAGGCACTTAGGAAAAGTTGGACATGCTCATAACAGGTGACCTGGAAAGCCTGCACAAGTTTCCAACAGTCTCTACGCACTTCCTTTTGTCTTGTCTACCTGGAGCAAGACGTCTGTGTATGCTACTGACCAGCTGATGCAGCTGAAGACTTACTTGGATTTGATTTGAGCTGGTGAATATTGCCTGTGAGCATTCACCTTCTCTATTCTAATGCAAGCTACAAGTCAAAACTCACCTGGGGTCAGTTTCTGAAAAGAAATAACATACACTTTCCCAGACTTGGATGTTCCTGAGGATTCATAGCACTGCTTTCTTCTTTCACTGCCTGACTGAAGGATATTAGTAGTGTGCTGTGGAGGAAACGTTTCCTACCTTTGTATTCCTCTGTAGATACATAAAGGGGTCCCAGCTCCAGCTGCCACCTTCTTTAAGCACAAAATCCTCAGGAAAGAAAGTACGTTTGTTTTTTTCTTTTTTAACAAAGAAGCAGTCATTTGATAGCTGACAAACACAGAGTGGGCAAACAGCTGGCTCAGCGTACCGAGACTCTTGCCACGGTAGTAGCATAGGTTTAGAATGTGCAAGGGTATATTTATTCACTGTGGCTAGGAAGAAATGAGTAAAAGTAACAGAGAGACTCATTTTGTGCCTGGTAGGCTGGTATCTTTTTTGCTGCTGTCTATTATTGACTAGATCACATTGACTGTGTTGCTTCAAACACTGTAATTCATCAGACAGATGCTGACTAGCTACTTGTTCATTGTTTATTTATGAGCAGGGAAAGATTTCCAAAGGTGTTCAGATAATTTAGAACCCAGCAATCAATACGTATATATTTTTTTAGGTTACAAAATAATAAACCTAAGTTAAATTATATTTTGTTGTACGAGAGAGAAAAAAAATGAACCCTCAAGGGCAAACAAACTGTTGTTACTGAAGGAATTACCCATTCAGGATGGGACTCAGCTGCCTAACTCCTCATTAACTATTTATCAGTTCCTGGAAGGAAAAATCTACTATACAGTGAATTCTCATCAATATTTAATATAGCAGTGCCTGGAGCGCTGGACTGAGTTTCTCACTTGCGCAGACGGCATAAGCAAAGTGTATACTGCCACATCTCTTAATGGGGGAAATCTCAGATAAATCCCAAGGCTTCTTTCTTTTGTTATGGTTTACTTTATATACCTCTTAGAATTGTTAATGACCTGTTGCTGAGCGTTTCTGCAGAGTTCATGCCAGTCTTTTCCTTTCACACACACAGCAAGTGCACTTATTGATCATCAAGCAGTTTCATCTGAAAGCCAAAAATACACCATATTGACTTAATGCTACCATCTTCTGGTTTGGAAAGTACCTTTGCTAGCCTCACTAGTTATCCATTTGTTTAAATTTTTTTATGTGATAAAACTATCATATCTGAGAGTTTTTTGTCTTACTGCCCTAGTTTTGGACCCTGATATACAAAAAACACACTATAAAAATAATTGGGCCATCTTCATTAATATAATTTTCTTTCAGTTTCAGAATCGTCCATCACAGTCAGAAAACTTCAACAAAAGCTTGCTAACTCTTTTGCTATTTCTACACCATCTGCCTGCCTGTCCAGTTCCTAATTATAGATATTCTGCCATCACAGTTAAATTTACAGCTGCCAGATTACAGCTAAAATGGTTTTCATCACACTTTTAGCCAAGCCTCAGTTCTCAAGCTCTTCCATTTTTCACTGTCTGGGGCCAGTTCCTGACCTAGTGTGACACTGCAGCAGGGACAAAGGAACATATTAGTGCTTTACTCTGACAGCGTTACATCTATCTAACCTGTCCTGAAACAGAAGTGTAGGAACTTGTTTTGCACTGCTCTGTGGCAGAACATTGTCATGACGTTTGTGAAGTGGGAACTTCACAAAGTAAGATGCTGCCTACTGAAAAATACCAAATGATCTTGGTCTCAGTACCCACAGCTATCCCCAAGAAAGGTAGTGGGGCTTTTTTTAACCTCAAGGCAGCAGAGACTGTCATGGATTCACCACAGGTGGAAGAGAAACAGTCAGATGTGAAATTTCTAAAAGACTAATAAATTAACTCAAATTAATACTATTTTTAGGGCTACCCAAACTGCCTATTATTTTCTTATTTACTCTATCACCCTGTTCACTGCAACCTAATGACTCTGCTTTGAACTGTCTGGAAAAATACCCTGCTCTGAGCTGAAGATAACCAAAATATTCTTCTTCCCAACAGACTTGTACACAGTAGCCTATTCATTCCCACTTGAGCATGAAGTAATCTCCATTACCTAGCTGCCACAGCAGGCAATGAGGCAACAGACCTAAAGAAAAAAAAGTGATTTTCCTGTTTCTAAAGCTATCTATCATACATAACAATCTGCTAAAGCCTTAGCAGCCAGTGGCGATGTGATATGAATTTGGCCCTCTTGATCTGATTTCCCTTACAGCCTCAAAATATTTTGCCTTTAATTCTTTTTCTCTGGCTGCTCATATTGCTCCTTGTTTCATTTTGCAGCCATTTGGGAACACAGTGGCAACATGCCATGAAGATTGGGCTTATTCCACTTCATTCCACTTACTCGACTGTTCCACTTCATTCTTTAGTCTCCTCAAGATTTATTAGAAAGTTTTATCTTATGTAGCACCCAGTCCTTCTGCCAGATGTACACGGAAGCTCTTAAAACTCAAAGCAATCTGTCTGTCAGAGGAGTTGCCAGTGACCTTTTCACAACGTTGTTGACCTGTTAATCTAGAGCTGTGGCTCAGAATGCAGAACTCATTTTATTTCTGGTAGGAGGTTCCTCAAGAGCACATGGTTTAACAAAAATGGCTAGAATTAGCAAAACACATAAGCAACTTTTAGGCTACCATTAGAAATAATAGTATCTCATAAAATTAAAAAATAATAATAATTAAGATATTTACCAATTGCTGTAATTATTTTCAGATGAGGGACTTCACTCAGAAAGCTAGGAATGCCTACATTGCTTTTTACATAGGTCTTCTTGGGGAGAATACAGTGCATATCCAGCAGATAAATCAAGCCTTCAGATGATCATACTGTATTTTACAGATTTGAGTTGTTGGCTGGAGAATTCTGGATCCTTAAACTTGTGAAAAAACTTACAGTCAACTGCAGACAGCAGGAGATCATTTGAGGGTATTAACACAAATGTTCACTTTTACTGGAAGTCTCCTGCCCACTTGCATCCCTATCTGCTAACTATGGTTTCTAAACCAGACCTTACATTTATGTGTATCAGTTTGCCTACTTCACAAATGCACTTATTAATTAATGAAATGTATGTAATGTATATGAACGTTAGTTATGATGCAGATTGAACATTTACTCGTCTTCTTATCTTTCCCTCAGATAGTAAATTACAATGTGCTGAACAATTAGTTTCATGCACATCTTATCAATTTGTGAGAAACTTGAAATTATTGTCCTGGCTCTACCATTTCATTGGGTATGGGGCTTGATTAACACCATGAGTTTCCAGTGAGTACTCCACCTTTTAAGAAACTAGTAGGACATTTCAGAATGGAAGTTTCACCTTGGAATGAATCCTCAGAAATGGGCAGCCTGTAGGCATAAGTGTGAGAAGGAGTAGGAGTGATGGGACACCCTTTTCTGAAACTGTACTGCATCTGAGGGATGGGGGAAGAAGGAAAGACCTGTGACATGGTTTTAAATCATGAAGAGTGGCTACACTTTCCACCCATCAAATACCAGCTGACTCCCAATCTGGTTTGTACAGTTGGGAACTAGAGAGAACCTACACACTGCTACAGGAGGAGGATGGTAAGCAGCAGTGGAAAGGGAGGGTCCTTTTTTATTTGTGAGGATTCTTCCTTTTTCGTGTTCATCTGTGACTTATTCTGTGTCCAAGAATACAGCTTTTTAGCATATATTAATAATATTAAATATACCATATTTATATATATTAATAATATTAAATGTAGATACATAAATACATATATCGACATATTCACTTTATAATAACATGGTTATAACCTCACTGTGGTTAGCAACTATTCCTAGCTGTGATTGTGTACCACTAATTTACTCAGGCATTACATGTATGTGGTCTGCTCAGGTCTTCAAGTCAATGTAGTGACAGTATTATGTCAGAGTTTGGTGGAATAATTCATTTAGCCTATTCATGCATTTGTAAATCTATTAGAATAACTCAGAGTCAAGAGTACTTCCAGAGGAATACTGTGGTCTTAGATCAGTATTTACTTTGAGATCTTTGCCTGAAAGGAGTTAAAATAAACCTTAGCTGGGTTTTAGGCATATCAGTTTTGGTTTGTTCATCTGTGCTGTTTAAGGTAATTTAAGAAAAAGGGCCATAATCCATTTAAGGACTGTATTTCTTTCAAAAGATTTTTGGATATTAAAACAATTCTTAAGTTTGACTGACACTAGTTGGTGGCCCTGGTGATGGTCCTATTACATTAAGAACACAAGAACAGCTGCACCAGGTCAGACAAAAGGTTTGTCATGTCCAGTGTCCTGTCATAACAGTGTTGTCAGGGACACCTAGGAAAAAAAGCATCAGGAAAGGATAAGCATAAAAAAATTCCTGGAATGGCAAATGTACTCTGACTTCACTGCTAGAAGTACTTAGTCTAATGTATAGATCTCAACTGTATTTTTATTATGCTATCTGCTTCTTCAGAATGGTGTGTATGTGTGTATAACAGCCTGTACCATCCCTGCTGTTTTCACTCCTGATGACCTCACTAGTGCATTAGCTAAAGTGCAGGTATCTTAAACATAATTGTTTTCCTCTCTGTGTGGAAATAACTGGCAATATCACTAAGGGTCAGGTCACGTCAACTGTAACTGATCAACAAACCCCCACAATGGAAGAAGGCTCAGAGGAGATGGGCAAAGACGTGCTCATGAAGCTCAGGGAAGAACACAAGAAGTGACCACAGCTGTTGTAAAGAAAGCCGCACTTAGCCCAACAAAAGGGGACATAAGGGTGGCCTTGGTTTAGATCAATGGCTCTATCAGTTGAGTGGATCACTAGTTGTGTAACGGCCTCCACTGAGTTAATCAAAAAAGTGGGAATGTCTTCCTAAGCCAGCCAGACCAGCATGGGGGAAGTGTACAAGTGGCTCAGCCCAACATAGAGTATAAAAGCTGAGCAACCAACAAAGGAACTTTGAAGAGGGCAGCAGCAGGCTTGAGCTGGCTTCAACCCATGTATTCCTTCCCAGCAACTGGGGATGCCCAGTACCGTGATGGTAAGCATATAGAGACTGGTAATGGCAATCACATTTTCATTGTTATTCGACTGTGTATCGCAATTGCTTATTTATCCTTGTGTTGTGATTTCAGTACATTGCTGTATCACTCCGCTGAATCAAAATCCCATGTAACGTTCTTAAAAATAAGTAAAATTCGGTATTATAACATGAAAAACTATCCTCGTGTGGAATATCTAAAAGAACCCTGGTCAGACAGGTATTGGACTCTAACATCAACCTAGTCCAATAAGACAAAGGCAAAACTAATTTTGATAATTTTGATTGAAATATCTTCTAATTAAATTCAAACACATGCATTGCAAGATTGTAAATCCCATGAAGGAAGAACAATTGTTTATGGATACAGCTAGCAAGGATGGCATAAGAGTAAACTACGAGGAAATGTAGTTTGAGTGTCAGGATAAATATCTTCATGGTTAGATCGGCAACGTTATGGCATAGCTTCTGAAGAGAAGATGAAGATTCAACAGTTGGCATTTGAAACTCCACTGGCAAAATCACTAGGGACTACACCAGAGGAAGTTTGTCCATCTCTGTTTTCTATAGCATGTAATTTATTTTAAATCTACAGTATCTGCTTGCAATACTGCTTCTTTCTAACTCAAATAAGAGTCTCTAGTTTTCTCGTCACTGATGTCTTTACCATTACCTTAAAAATAGGACACAGGAAGGTCAAGAATAGAATTTTATGTTATTAAATTGGAAATATATATTTTTTCAGGTGGGAAAATCAGGCTATGGTGATCTAATTAATGCAGAATAAAAGAACTGAATAAAATGCAGTTACTCATTGTTCAGATGAGTATAAAGGTGGAGGTCCCAGAGGAACAGAGCAAGGAGACAGTGTTCTTACGCATTGTTCTAGTCAGTTGAAAGAAAGCAAAATGCAAGAAAGGAGCAGAGGAAAGAAATGTGGGGAAGCAAAAAAAAAGGTTCTGTGAAAGAAATTCTTGCAAGATGCAGTTATTACCTGGGGATCCCAGAAGTGCTAAAGCATGTGGAACTACAAAAATATGGTGCATAGAAAGGCTACTGACTCAAACCTTTCGTGTCCACAAATTTTAAATGTATACCTGTGACAGGGGAACACATAGGTTTCTACATGCTAGTCCTGTCAATAAAGAGTCTGATATTCCTACATATGATGCTCTTGAGTGATTAAAACTGTAGCAAAGGCATTCATTTATGCTACTCTCATTTTAATGCACAAGCAACAGAACAGAGAAAATGTTGGTCATTTTGGCAGACCAATAGGCTAAAAGGCTTCTTTAAAAGCCACTGCTTTTCTCTTAGGGTGAATAACCAAGTGCTTACTAGCCTCCTTATTTATTTGATTCAACTTTACTCATAGAGATAATGCAATACTCAGAGATGTAGGTAGAGAAATACTTATCTGTGAGAAACGAGAGGATCTGTTACCTTTAGGTGGCTTGTTGAGTCCATTTGCATCCAGTTCTAGTATCCAGACCAAAAAATACTGAAAATTATGAAATTGTTCTGTGAAGAATTACAGAAATGAATGGAAAACTGAAAAGCAGGTTATTATTGAGCTCCTAGAGTTACTCAGGACTCTGAAAAAGATTTTTCAGTCATAAGGAAACATAAGCATCAACTAGAAGAGAAGATAAGGATGATAACAGAGCATTTATACATAGCAGACAAAGTCAAGATGAAATAAAAAGGGATAAAAGCTGTAGCTTTGTCAAATTTGATCAGTTGTGTAACAACTAGTTTTATAGTATCCCAGGTTACAGCTGTCCAAGGATATCAGACTGTCCATCCTCAAACTTTTTAATTCAAGACTAGACAATGATTTGAGGAGAGAGACTCTTCAGCAATCACATAGCTAAATGCAGTGAATTTATAGGGACTCTAAGATCAGATGAATTATTACAATGAGTCCTTTATGGCATTTAAAATTCTGAGCCTAAAGTAATTTTTTTTTAAATTTAGTGCCTTTTATCCAAGGGATTTTAAGTGCTTACCAAACACTAATTAATTAATCCCCTCAACACTTGTGGAAAAGTAGGTAATTATTACTAATCTGCTTTGCAGATATGTAAGCTGTGGATCAGAGAGGTTAAATGATTTGTCAAAGATTGTGCAAAAAGCAAATATCAGATCTGGATTGCTGGAAAATCTAAGTTATGAGTACTCTTATAACTATGTTAACTGTATTATATGCTGGCTAGAACAACATTGCTCTTTTAATTTCTTAGTAGTACAGTGGGTTGTTAACTAAGTATTTGCAATGGTAAAGAAATAGATCTGAACAGAGGAGGTGAGGGACTGGAGTGCTGATCTGTGAAGCTGAAGGCTAGTGAAAAGATACTAACAAGAGAATACAGGTTATTTAACAAAACCG
Source organism: Phoenicopterus ruber ruber (assembly GCA_009819775.1). Lineage (NCBI taxonomy): Eukaryota > Metazoa > Chordata > Aves > Phoenicopteriformes > Phoenicopteridae > Phoenicopterus > Phoenicopterus ruber. The sequence goes on along the minus strand of CM020246.1, from coordinate 61,577,155 downwards.
AAAACAGCTGATTATATTAATAAAGTTTGGGGTGCAGGCTTATTCTTTGTCTAAAAAAGATGGCGGAACACATTTGTAAATACTTTAGAAGGCACTATTTATTGAAGCAACTCACCACAGACAGCATGCTCTGACTTTCCACCTCCCTATCTGATTAAATACAGCTTGGTGCTGCCTGGTATCAGCATGCAGGGTGTTCATAATCCTGGCCTGGATTACGCTGCATTAAAGTGGGTAAAATTCTGATTTCACCCAAGTCAGTAGTAAAACTCTTCCAGACTTCAGTCTTTTAATTTGTGTCGCTCCAAACCTCTGAGTCCAAATTAGAGTTTTCACTGCTTATACATTTTATTTCTCTGCTTATGCTTTGCCTGGGGAATAATTTTCTCCCTCTTGTTTGCAGCATCCTATTAAATTGGCCCACGGAGAACCTCTGAAATGGAATGAAAGCTCTAAGGCATGTCTTTCACAGTGTTTTCCTCTGCAGCGTATTTCCTGAGTTGAGGAGCTTCGTCCTAGTGCAGTTCCTAATAGAAAAGTATTTTGGGTACCACTGCAGAATGAAGCCCAGTACAGCAGTATTCCACAGTTCTGGTTTCATAATGTGGTGGCTCCTACAGAAACCACGATACCATCAGGCAAGTCTTCCTCTTGACTATTCAAGAATAGCCGAGGAAAGCACACAAAAGGAACTGTAGGTTTCAGAACTGCAATGTAATAATGTTGTATTTGTGGGTAACAACCTGCTGAGCCAGTAGTGACCTGTAATCCACAGCCATCCCTAACTTCAGGGACCTACAGAAAAGTCACAGCTACAGACTTGAAGCAGGTGCTCCTAGAACAGTACCAAACTCAAATGCCTCGGACCTCCCAGCAAAGAAAGAAGATGACAAAACTCTTCTCCACCTTCCTTTGTAAATATATTTAAATGGTGAGTACCTAACATGGCACTTTATAATTTTTGTTCCTGTGGGGTCACTCATGCTTCAGGGCGGATTGTCAGTGTCCAGTGGTGATTCTTAGAAACACAAGAATACAACAGCGGGAAGGATCTCCTAGGACTGAGACCATGAATTCAGCGCCTTGCTACTGTAGGCAACCTTGCTTCACATTACTGCTGAACAACCATGGGCTAGTTCATCACTGCTAGATGTTATGACTTCTATGCCTGCTTGAATCATCTCCTGTTTGCATACAATGTCAAGTAAAAATGCTAATATAAGAGTGAATGTAATGCATTATTCATTCCAACTCACATTTAGCCTCATATATTTTCCCTTGTTACAACCAACTGTATTTTCCAATATTCTCCTGCACGCTCCTTCACTAAGCAAGATCTATCTTCATACCTGCAGAATGCAACAAATCAGAGAATTTCCTTTATACTTTGGAGTGAAATTAGCAAGCTTCTGAAATCCATTAAAATACATACCTTTTTATTCCTGTTAGCTGCAAATAAAACACAATTATGTTAGGAGATCTGGCACAGTATTCTGAGATTTAACACCATTTAGTTGCATATTACAGATACTCTGTTTGGTGCTGTTATGTTACTTACTCACTGTGAGTGAAATCCAGATCTCCCTGAAGTCCAGGAAGAATTTTGCCTCTATCTTTCTACGCAGACCAAATAAAAACTCCAACTGTAAGAGGTCCTAGGCCCATACACATGACTGAGAAGTTATTGGCAAGCAAGGCTGAATACTTTCAAACAATTGTTATGCATATGCAGTACAAACAATAGTATATTGTGTATGTGGAAACTTTGTGCAAGTCTGAGACCTTTACTGCTTCTGTATCTTTTGATGTTAAACTGCCACTTCTTTTTAAAATGCATGCTACTAAATTACAGCCAGCTCTTATAAATCAGTAACAAAAGCAAAGAGCAGCTAGAGAACATCAGGGTACTACAAGTGCAACATAGCTGTCAAATGTAACCTGACTTGCTTTTTAAGTGCAGTTGCTTAAATGAGTAAAAGAAAAACAGATAACTACAGTAGATGAGGAAAAGGGGAAGGACAGTAGAAGTATCTTGGGAAAACAATACAACAAAGCATCTGTTTTTTTTCAGTTCTCTAAAGGGCTGACATGCAGGGTACTGTTCTTTTCCAACCTTTCTTCTTTTTAAATGCTTCCAAATAGCTTTAATATATTCCATCTATGCTCAGAGAAAATAATGAACTGACGAGTAGATGATACTTTGAAGGGATTAACCTGACTGCTGTGGAACAAACTAGATCAACTGTAAGCTAACCCAAAAACTTAGTGAACTTAGTATTTATAGGTCCCTTCCAACAGAAAAGCAGGTATAGTCAAAACTAAGTAGTCTTTCTTTGAAAATTGTAGTTATTTTGATAAACAGTGCTGTCAAAGCAACAAACGTGAATGCCACAAACTCTGGATCACTCACTTTCATGTAAGGTTTACAAGGTTTCTTGTGAGAATACTTCATAGTTAAAGTATGTCTTCCCTTGGGGATCACACAAGCATTTAATTTTTGTTTTGGCATTGGGCCCATTGTGTTTATGAGGTTCTTTGGAGAAGTGGAATTGATGACCACAAAGGAAAAATTGAGAGTTACTTATTTTTAAACCCTGATTATAACCTTTCAAGATTTTCAGAAAAAATATGCTTTCTTCCAGATATATGTATAAAAAGGGACTTTGTTGCAAAAAAGCTTAGAGTTCCATATTTAGCCTACCAATATAAACAGTCATATCAGGCTTTATACTATAGGGTTATTCATCGTGCTATAATGATACCCTTTGCTGTTTTGCCCAGTTACACTAAATACCATGTACTACACTTTCTTGATCTACAATGCACAGTATTTTTGTTGGCAAGCATAAGTTTGCAGGTAAAACTTCAACTCAGTTGAATATTCTTGATTTTTCACATAAGCTTTTCAATTACTAATGAAAATTTATCATACATTTTATTAATCTTATTGATCTCATAGATCACATATTTAAATTTACATTACAGATACAAGAATCCCTTAAGTCCTAAAGGCTGTGCAGTGGAGCATGACCTTATAGGTACAAGCCATGCAAGGAGAACCCTGCTGTGGCAGGTCTGCATGATACTGGCAGGACCAACGTTAAGTGTGCTGCTATAGCTTTTCTCCTAAGTGACTTGCAAGCCACTCTTGCTGACAATTTGCATGGACTCTGGGCCCAATCAATTATGTTTTCTAACGATACATTAATTTTCTTTGCTGTAACTTGTAGAAGATTTAGGCGCTGGAGGCCTAATTCTGTTGAATTTAGTCCCCTAAAACTCTAGGCATCCTTTACTGCATCAAAGATAATGAGAAATGAATTGGTCAGTGTATGACAGCCTCACTCAGTGCCTTCCAGGAGCAGGAAGTTTAACTGAGTGCTACTATGCAGCAGTTGCAATGTTAGTGGTGCACTGTTTTGAAAGAACACACTCTGCTGCTTATTAGGTCATGTAGACAAACACAGAATTTAACCTTAAGGATCTGTTACAGGGGAAGATGTGGCAATAAATTACATGGAAAATTCCTTCTGATAAAGTTCTGATATTCTAATGCGTTTTAAAGGAATGTCAAACTGGTCAAATCCTAGGTAATGTAGTAATAAAAGAACCCACTGTGATTGTTGGCCTCGGACATCAAGTATCACATTCTGGTTTGATTTGTCCAGGGTTTTTTTCCTTTTCGTTTTTTGTTCCCCCCCCCCCCCCCCCCCCCCCACTCCCCCCCCCCCCCCCAAGTGAGGTTTAATAGTTACACAAAATTAATTGTTACTCCTATTTATTTGCTCAGAGAAGATGCAGCGGCATTTGCACAGCAGAAAACATCAATTGTCACTGAAAATGAAAACCATTTTACTGTCATAAGTGATGGCAGATCTGTTGATTTCATCAGCAGCCTTTAGAGTAACATGATTTTTCACTCTGTTTCTGCCATATGCCTGTTGACAAAGGATTTCAGAAGTATAAAACAATTACCATTTGTTTTATTTTGTTTATGCAGAAATGCTAAACGCTCTAACGCAAAGAATACACGGTGGATTTTACAAGATATTAATAATCCCTTCCAATTAAGAAATCTGCTTATGAATTCTTTTCATGATCATATTTCTACCCTTTTATGATTTATTAGTAATTGCTCAATTCTTGACTTCAGCATTTCTCCTCCACAACTGTAAGACAGTCTTACATTCAGAACTGTTCTTTAGTCAACTGTTAGCTGGATTCCACTATCTCCTCTGGTTTTCTTCACTTTGAAATGGAAGTTTGATATAATTAGTTCTGAGAACACCTTTCAGTGTCAAATATAAGATGCACATCTTTGGAGTGCATATGGCAAAGGTCCAAAATGAAGGACAGTAAAAGCAAAACGATTGCCAAAAAGATGTGAAATTAATTTCTTAACTGTACAAGTCTCCTGTAACTTCAATTTCAAAAGTAATATTTTCATGAACAATTTTCATTAAGCAAAGTCTGTATAAAAGCTAAGCTGAGATGGAACACGTAAAAAAAAAATCATCATGAAACAAGAGGGATCATGAGTGCCAAAAGAGTACTTTCTCTCATCTAAGTTCTTGACATTATGGTCTAAGAAAATAAAATTCTCGTATTTTTCTTCTCTAACAGTACAATGCTTTGCAAAGCTATGGCACAGCCGATGATAAGGAGAGTAATATTCTCTTAGAACTGGCACAAACCAGGCGATGTCATTCAAGCTTCTGCAATGTTTTCATAATTCGTTCTCCACTCCATCCACAGCAGTTTCACTGACAATGAGACTATAATCAAAGTCTTGCTAAGCAGGCTTAAAAAAGTTAACCTTATTCCTTTTCTGCTTCTGGCTTTCCATGACGATTATCAGACTGGCATTTGTCAAGCTGATGACTGTTTTGTTGGCATAGATCCACACACGGCAGCTAATTCTGCTGTGTTCTTCTTTGGCTGAGTCTAATCTATTGGAATTCAAGAGTCGGCCAACCTTGGTATACTGCATGCAATGGAAAAGGCTGCATACAAAATCTACAACAGAAGTGCTACGTTAGTAGACCTCTCTGATTTAGGAATAAAGAGGGTTAAGAAATATTCTCCTAGTCCCTTCTCTCATGCCCCTGTCTTGAAAGTTGCGGTTTAGTTGCTTTCCAAAATGTCTGTGATAACTCTCCTCTTTCTATTGTGTATTGGAATTGACACTAACACAGGACTGCAAATGCCAGGTACCCATTCATGAATGTGAGAACTGCTATTTAAAAAACACTTAGGGTTCACTTTTCAAACTCTACAAACTGCGCAGAAATGTATTTTTTAAATGAAAAGGTGGATTTTCTCTTAGTCATATGATTCTATGAACTGGATTTTTCATGCAAAACACTGTTGTAGTACAAACAGTATAGCTAAAGACATTGCAAGCGTCTTCCACATGCTTAAAGTAAATGTGTCTTCAGCGTTTCATCACTGAAACCTCTGAGATTCTTTCATCCAACTAAGACCTTCCCAGGTGCATAGCTGCACACAGACTTCTCCAGAATTTGCTTGCTAATTAGTTGTAATAACATATATCTCAGTCTTGTTTCTGTTTGTTCTTTTAACCAGATAAGATTTTCTCCACAACACAAAGGACCTTTTTCCATTGCTGCAGCACCAGTGGAACTGTTGTTCTACAAAGTAAACAGCACTGGTGAGAAGCTACACCCAGTACCTGCTGAGGTAACCTTTATGCCGTGCTGACAGCCGCCCCTGAAGACTACCATCTGCATAGACCATGTGCCATCTGTGGCACGTAACAACTCACTGCCAGGTCAGTTGCTTCTGTTAAGAAAGCAGCTCCTCTGCAAATGGCCTCTCCAGCATGTAATGCACACAAAGCTTGCATTAGCAAAGGAGATCTGAAGTTTCCTAAATGGAAGGACTATCTTGTGCCATTTAGCTAGCTTCGCATACAAACTTCTAGATCTGCCTTTAGACTATAAAACTCTACCTATTACTTGTGCTACATATCAGGGCAAGTGCCTCCAGTGCTAACAGAGCAGAGTTGTAGCATGATCCGTAATAACCTACTTTGCAGCTCTTTGTTGGTTGTTGGGTTTTGTTTTTTTTTTCCTGTTGATTCATTTTCACTAATGTGAGTAATGTTAGTTGATGGGTGGTGCTGTGTGAGGAGGGAACGGTGTCAAAGTCTAAGACTTTGCTATGCACTGGAAGATATGCACAAGCAAGCACAGAGTTTTGCAACAGGTAGGAACTGTTTGTGATTTTACGGCTTATGATTCATATGTGAAATGGGCAGCAAGAATAATGGTTGCAGTTTTGCAAACTTAAATTGAAAATGATCCTGAATGTTGATTAAATTCTGAAAAGTGTTAAAGGCTATATTGGGAAATTTTTTACTCTTGTAAAGTGTGTTATTAATAAAAATTAATAATCATGTTTACTACATAGGGCTTGAAGGCAATCAAGTACAGGATTTCCATCATGTTTCCAGATGATAACAGTAGTCCACCCCTGCCTTGATCTTCTAACTTGTTTTTCTTCACTTATCGGGACATAGACAGAAAAAACCCTGCTAGCTGTCCATCCCAGGTAACAACACTTAAATAAGCAACAAACAAAAGACAGCATGCCCATAAACAAGATCAATGATTTGTCCGCTAATCAATGTATTGCTACAAAAACAAGAACCACGTATACCTGCAAACACCTATTTCTGTCATATATTATTTTGAATTCAGTATCAGTTTTACCTGCAGGTGTACCTCTCTTGGTTTTCTGGGTTTTTTTGTTTGTCTGATGTTTTTTTACTCTCCTTCTGTCTATTTTGAAAAGACTGCTTAAAAGCAGGGTTTCTAAGCCAACACTATCTGGTTCTAGACCACCAGCTGCAGTTACTCAGTGCAGAGAAAGCATCCTGAAAAGCTAACTTTCATCAAGAGGACTCTGGAAAAATGCAGTCTCAGCATGGGCATTTGAACAGCAAGCAACACAAAATATCATTAAAAATATCACAAGGTCAAACAGGATTATTATTTACCTTAACTGGTTTCACTCCTGCCACGTCATCATAGGAGATGCACAGATGCTGAAATAAGAGCCTGCTCATGTAACGTAATCTGTATAATGTGTATAGGTATCTGCTCAATACAGAGCTTTTTGCAGGACCGTGACAGCAATCTTTGGGATAGCTATATTCATACTGTCCACTGTGTCTGATGCTTTTCTTTGTCTTATACTTTAGTTTTACAGTATAGTATTTAATCTTTCTTGCACCTATGAGCTTTAAGTACTTGTTTCTACAGTGATAATACCAAAATAGGAGGTTTTGTAAGGATGTTGGCTCTGTAATAAATTAAGATTGAGCAATAGCTTTCAAAGTCTTTTAAAAAGATCTTTAAATAATGTCTTTAATTTGGAGAATGTGGAAGAACTCAAGTGGATGGCAAAAAGGAAAGCTATACATTTATCCTAGGGCCATGGGTTCTCTTGCTTTGGCTTTGTGCCTCAGCTATTTCAGTTATTCTTATTGACTCAATATTAACAACAAATCAGTCAATGGGCTTTACTTTTTGTAAAGCCAGAAACTGTAGATAGGGTCTTGGCTGGGTAGAAACAAATGCTTTTATTTGGCCTTTCAAAATGACAGTATTAAAATATTTAACCTCACATAGACATAAATTTAGAGCTCTTTAAAGTGTGTCAACGAACAAATTCCTCATAACTAGATATTTAGCAAAAATGAACAAAAGTATTTATAAAGACAAACAAACACAAACTTGAATGACAACACACTATATCTAAGCTATTACCTATACATATGGAGGGAACATTACACTGAACTTCAAAGTGGATTTTTCTAATGTCTCAAGGGGTAGATAAGTACCCTATTTTTTGAAAATCTCCTACCTTGTAATTCTTTTTATTGCAAACTTTGAAAAAAAAAATCATAAAAGGTCAATATGAAGCCAGGAAATCTTTTGTTTTCTTCTCAAGGTTTTCATCAATGTATTAAATTTCTGAAGTTTCCAGACTAACATCCAAATAGTTATGTGCTGAAGAGGTCTTGCCTAATTTGTGAGCTGAAGCTGTTCTGACTGCTCAGCCATACATGCAGATTTTGAACTGACAAATCAAAATGGAAGCAAAGCTGATAACTGTAGATAATCTCATTAAAACAATAGCAAATTCTTAAGAACCATATGAAAAAGAAATATGTATGATTTCTGGACCCAATAACAAGCCCGAAAATGTCTCTAGATGATAGCCTCCCAAAATTGCCTAGAATTCATTACTGTATTTTGTGTTATGGCATTTTTTTTTTTTTTCATACAAGGATCTCAAAGTACTCCTTTGAACACCTAAGAACATGAAGTTATTGAGCCTCAGCACATCACAGTAAAGTAAACATACATGTTATCTCTGGTTGGTAGAGTGGAAAATGAGGGTTAGAGAAGCAAAAGTGTTGCCAGACAGTTTAATAAAAAGAATATCAAGAATCTTCATTTAATTCCTCTGTTCTAGCCAGGCGGAAAATACTCACACACACAAGTAAATACTGAGTCTGGTTCATCTGCAGCCATTTCATTCTGTTCTCTTCCATAAGATTATTTCTTCCTCCTAGGAAAAAAAGGGGGGGGAGGGAATCCATGTATGCAGTACACCTACACATACAGTCTCTCGCAGGTAAATGTATCTGAGACAGAAAAGAATCTTTAAGTTAGAGAAATCACCTAGAAAGAAAGCTCTTCTCTTACTTGAGAATATTTGCAATCAAATGATGAACACACTTCTCTATAAAGAACTCAGTGATTCTCTCTAACAGTATTATTTATGCTTTTGGTACCTACTCCTCTCATACAGAAATTAGTCTAAGACTTTGTTTTGTATTACTCTTTGACAGCTTACAGTATCAGGGATTACAGTAAAAGATGAGAGAATTTGTAATGATTAACCATTCTGTTCAGCAATTAATTTGTAAAACTTGAAGCTGAGATTGCTTCTAAGTCATTTTTCAGCACATATTTATGGGATCAGAGAGTGATTAAAAATATAAGAAAGCATGATGCTTTCAGGTCCTGAAAAACACATTTCTAGGGATACCACCAATAAACAAAAAAGCTGTATTTTATACAGCCCTTTTAACAAATATTAAAGATGATTTAAACACAGACCAACCAGAGGATTATATATTTTTCTGCCCAGCTACCTTTAATCAAATGCTACTGAAATGTTAACACACGATTTAAAAATACACATTTTCACAAAATTTAGACAAAAAAAAGTTTTGAAATGCAGCTATATTCTTCACTGATTTGCATCCAATGCATCCATTTTTCCAGAAAGGTCTTTTCTTAATTCTCTGGGTTTTAACGAAAGGAAAAAACCCATGGGAGTTGCTGTTTAGCTCACTTAAAGTCACTGGAGTAATGTCAGAAAAAGCTGGATTGGGCCCTACTAGTTAGTTTTACTTCTGAAGCACTGCTCAGATTTCTAAAAGATAAAGATCACACACATAAGCTACAGGAAAAATGTAGAGATATCTTCGTAATTTCTGTGTTTCATGGTGTTAAAGTATCCTTGAATGGCAAAGCAAATTACTTAAATTATTTTAACAATACTACCTACATTGTAATGCCAGAAGTCATTTGTACCTGTTCAAGATACTAAATATTGCTGTACAGTGATAGAAATACTATGTGTATTTTTAAGGAAAATCAGCAAAGAAAGAAAATCTACAGATTTATTACTTTTCCCTGAGACAGAGTCTTAAGCTGTGCTTAGTTTAATTAATTTGAGGTACACGATCAATTAGCGTAGTAACAGCAGCACAGCGTATCTATACACTGAAATTCTGTGCAACTACCAAGAAAGTACATGCTGTACAGTGTACATTAAAGACTCATTTACGCTGTGAGGCTGGAGATCCAGGGGCAGCTACAGAGGCTTGTTAGAGGCAGTTGCAGACGCTTACTGTGCCTATGTACTATTTTTCTAACACCGTATTCAAAGTAGTTTAACTGATGTTGAATTACTTGTTAACAGTCTTTACCCTTCCTGCCAATGAAGGCTAATGCCAGAGGCCATTGGTATACAGAAGCAGTTTACAACTATGATATCAATAATGTTTAATCACGTAATCACAAAAATGGAGAGCGGACTAGAAGTTGGCATGCTTCTGGGTATGGGTATTTGATGGGTTCATATGAATTGGTTATGATGTAACAAAAAGCTCACTTTCTGTTCATTAAAGTATTATTTTTTTTTTTACTCGCAGAATTAATTACTTTTTATGTTGAGTCCAGACGATTTATGCCTTTGTATGTTTATAAACTAATAAGACACAGCCACCTACAGCTTGCTTGCTAAGTAAAGCAGGGGAAAAAAAGATATCTCTTGCTATAGTTAGTCTTTTTTGGAAGGTTTTTTTTTTCAGTTATTAATAGTTTGACTCCTTTTCACAGCTTTGTATGTGTTAAAGAAAATCCAAGTACTATAGTCCTGCAAGGATATTTTATATACTGAATTAAGCTCTGACTCTGCTATTAAAAGATGTTTTAAGTTGTAGAAACCAAGCACTCACTCTTTCCCTGTGATGCTTCTCACAAGGCATGAACAAAGAGAAAAAAAAATCATTAAGCTTTCCTTACAAATGTGGCTGAGGAGATTTTTCGGAAAAGAAGTGTTTTTCTGCTTCCTGTAATGGCAGTGATTTCCACACGCCTGTCCGTGCTGGAGAAAAAAGACTAAGGAAACATTGGATCTGCCCGTTCCTATTCAAAGAACTCAGTTCAAAGATCGCAAAAATTGGAAATGCTGGGGTTTTTTATAATGAAACGGAACGAACAAAGTTTGGTTTTTATGGTGCCTGTATACCTGGGGTGTTGGGCTGAGGCACACTTCCTACCCTAAGGACTAATCTACAGACGCCAAGGTATTAAAACAAGGCTGAAGGAGACCATAGGGAGGCAAAATTTAGGCAAGTTTTTTAGGCCTTTGATAATAAATACTTGAAAATTTTACAGATCCTTTTTAAAAAAGCGGGGGAGGACACAATCGAATGTTTCTTTTTAACTTCATTCTGTGCCCCCTCGCTTCCACCACTTCCGAGCGGAGGGCAAAGAGCAGACAACCCCGCTGTCCTCCGGCACGGGGCCGGACAGCCTCGGTGGCGTGGCCGGTGAAGATTAACCTGGAACCTTCTTCCACACTGAGAAAAAAACGTACAAAAAATAGAAGAGAAGAGAAGAGAAGCAAGCCGAGACACCCCGGCCCCCACACGAACGCTGCCGCCGAAGCGAGGGACGAAGGCGCCCGGCCCGCTCTGCCCGCGGGCGGCGGCCGGCGCCCCCCGCCTCCCCGCTCCCGCCGCCCTGCGGCGCCGGCCGCCGCCGCTGGGGGGAGTCGGGGCGCTTCCGAACGGCGGCGAGGCGGGCGGCGCGCCCCAGCCAGCCCCGCGGGCCCCGGCGGCGGGACGCCGCGCGGGCCGCCGTCACCCGGCAACGCCGGCGGGGCGGGGGCGGCGGGAGCGCCCTCCCCCCGGAGGAGGCACTGGCCGCCAGCCCGCCCCGCCCCGCCCCGCCCCGCCCCGCCCCCTCCCCTCCCGCCGCAGCCGCTCACATGCCCGCGCCGCGCGGCCCCGCGGCTGCCGGCGGCGCCGTGGGTGACGGGGAGCGGGGCCCTCACCGCCGCCGCCTCGGAGCTGCTGGTTTTTGGCGGCGAAGCGCCGGCCCCCCCGGTGCCCACCAGCCGCCTTCCCCTGCCGTCGATGGCGGGGGTGCGGCCGCTGCCGGAGCGGTTCCTGCAGGAGGGGATGAAAGGCGAGACAGGGCAGAGCGGAGTCTCCTTCCCGGCTGCGGAGCAGCCGCCCGGGTTTCGCTGGCTCATGCAACGCCTGAGCGTACAGTTGCGGTTTGCAAAGCGATGCAGCCGGTCTCGCCGCGCAGCCGGTTGCCGCGCATCGCCCGGGGCGTGTGAGCCGAGCCCCGCCGCGGGGGAAAGTGGGGGAAAGAGTTTTCTTTTACGATTGAGTTACTCGGCATACTGTTTTCCGTGGCAGGCGGAAACTCATCCGTACACAGCCCGCGTAAACCCTATCATGGCATCCGGCGTTGAAATGGTTACGTTCAGCAGTAAAGCTGCACAGGAACCACTCCGATGTCTTAGTAATTCAATTAGTCAGGTTTCCAGAAGGTGGGGTTGGGTATTTTTTTGGCATGGAGGAGGAGAAGCCTCGGACGACGCCTCCTTTCTCGTGTTGCAAGCCAATCAGGTCGAGGTGTAAAAAAAAAAAAAAAAAAAAAAAAAGGCAATCTGTAAGCAAACAGCAGGCTGTGCCCTGACTGGCTGCGCCGGCAATTCCCCCCCTTCCCCAAGTAAACTGCATGCAAAAATCCCACATGATCAAGCAGCAGCGCCCGTGCTCCGAGCTGGCTGCCTGCACCTCCTCCTCGCCTTCATCCCTCACGCACACCGGCGCCAGATCCCGCCTCGGACACACGCGTGTGCATGTATGTATGCGTGTGTACCTCTGTATACCGCGTATATTATCTCTGCGTTTGCCTATCGCACACACGCATGCACAGAGACAACGCAGCACGCCACGCTCCTAGCTTTTCCAGGCTGCTGATGTCGGATTTACACGCAGTGAAGGGACCGGTCATTGCAAAAGGGGGCGTGACTGTTTAAAGATTTTTTTTTTTTCCTCCCATAAAGCAATTTTTTTTTTTTTTCCCCAAACTGACTTTTGCCCCTCCAATCCTCGTCGCTCTTTACGATCCCTCCCTGCCTGCCGGTGCATTCAAGTTTATTTATTTGCCTGCTGCCGTGGTATATTTTTCCGTGCTGTTCTTGCTGCTGCTGCTTCAGAGGGAAAAGGGGAGCAGCTGTTGGGCAAGACCGAGAAGAAGAACTGGGTTTTTTTTTTTTTCGATCTCCTTATGTAGTCATCTGAGGGGTGGATTCTTTTTCTCTCACCCCCTCCCTGCTCTTTCAAACTGTTTTGTCCTTCCGCAGAAGTTGATGTTCCCGGGACTGGACCCTGCTTTATCACAGAGAGGCTCCGGGAGGCTGAAGCAGGAGATTTCCGCACCTCGCCGTATCGCTCCGGTCGTCCCCCGAGCAGGAGAGGCCAGCCAAGACCAGCATCATCAGAGGAGTTTGCAGGCTTGATTTTCCACTTCTCCGAGGTTTTGCTGTTTTCCACGCCCTCTCATAAAACAATTTTTTATTTCCATCTCCTTGGTTTCCACACCGCAATATTTCTTGGATTGGCCGTTCTTTTTTTCTACCCCCCCTTCCCCCCCCCCCCCTTTTTTTTTTTTTTTTCCGCCTTTGCTGTTGCTCAGTCCTTGGTGCATCCACCGCTCAGGAACAGGAAGGACAAGAAAACCACTCCACAAAGTCTCCTTCAAGACACTCTCTCTGCTGCAGAACAGGCTCCCCAACTCCATCAGCGCAGCAAACAAACTCCTCAGGGCTTTTGCTCCCCCCCCCCTCCTTTTTTCTTCCCCCCCCCCCTTTTTTTTTCTTTTTTCTTTTTTTGTTTGTTTTTCGTTTGCGGGGGGCGGAGGGCCGGGAAGGAAGACACAAACTTTGTACTTTAAGATCTGCTGGTACTTCTCGCCCCTCTCCCAGCCGGCGGCCTTTAATACACTGCCAGGACCCCCCGCGGGCTTCCAGGGGAAAGATCTCCTTCCCCTCCTCCCCGCTCTTCTCCTCCCTCTCCCCCTCGCTCCCTCCATCCCCGCGTCCCCCGGCCGCCCCGAGCCGCGGGGCCGCGCCGCCAGCGCCGCCGGGGCCGCTCGGAGGGGGCGGAGGAGCGGCGCCCCTCGCCCGCCCGCCCGCCGCGCCGGCGGGCCGGTGTATGTCGTGCCGTGGGCTCCGTACGGGACTCCCGGTGAATGAGCACCGCCCGCCGCCTGCCGCCGCCCGCCTCGGCCCCCACCTCCCCCTGCCGGGGTGAGGCTCCCTGAGGGACCGCGGATCGCGCCTCCCTGCCGGCTTCCCGTCTGCGGCGGCAGGCGCCCTCCGCTCGCTGCGGCGCGGCACGCCGCGGAGCCCACCCGCCTCTGCGCCTCGCTTTTTATTTATTTATCCCCCCCACCTCCTGCGCCCCGGCTCGGTCCCGTCTGCCCCCTCCCCCCTTTTTTTTTTCTTCCCCTCTCTTAATTTTCCCCGCATCCCGTCTCGCCGCGCCGCCGGCCGGGCGCGATGCCGCACGTGGAGATGCTGCTGCTGGCGGCCGCGGCGCTGTGGGTGTGCGTGCGCGGGCAGGAGCCCGGCGCCAAGGCGGTGGCCGACCGCTACGCCGTCTACTGGAACAGCACCAACCCCAGGTACGCGGGGCGGCCGCGGGCGCGCACCGGGCGGGCGGCGGCGGGCGGGGGTCTCGGCGCGGCGGGAAGGCGGGCAGCGGCGCCCCAGCGCCGGCGGCTCCTGCCCAGCGCCTGCAGAAACTCCCCCGGATGCAAGATGGGGTGGAAAACTTTCTTTTTCGGAGGGTTAGGGCTACAGGCAGCGACGGTGGGGCGGGTGGTGGTGGTGGTGGTATTTTTCTCCTCGTGCCCCCCCACCCCAGCGCTGCACCAGGCTAGCCGCTTCCCCGGGCTCGGCCGCCGCCGGTCCGCGGGCGCTGGGCGGATGCGCCCCCGGTGCGGCGTGGGGGCCCCTCGCAGCGGGGTTAACCTGTGCCTGCGGCCGAGCCTGCTCCGTGAGTTTGGGTGGGATGAGGGGGCGCAGGTAGCGGCCCCCTGCTTGTGCCCCGGCGGGCTCCTGCGGCAGGCGGGGCGCGGCCCCGAGCCTCCCGCCGGTGGCGGGGAGCCGGCCCCGGGCAGGGAGGCGGGGGTCTGCCTCCCCGGCGGGACGGAGCGGGGCGGCCGGTCCCGGCTTCGCGGCAGCCCCGGGCGGGATCGCTGTCGGGGGCGGCAGCCGCGGCGGAGGGGTGGCTTTCCCCCTGCCCTGCCCTGCCCTGCCCGCCCGGCGGGGGGCTCTCCCGGGCAGGCTAGAGGTAACCGTGAGGAAGCGAGGTAGGTACGCCGTCCCGGGCCAGGGGGATGCCGGTGCCGCCGGGGACAGGACGCCGCGTCGCCGGTGTCCCCGTCGGGGCTGAGCGCCGCTGGCACAGCCTCCCCGCGCCCCGCGTGCCTGGGCGCGCCAGAGGGGTGCTGCCACCGGGCTTTGCAGGCAGTTCGACGAGCTTCTCCTGGAAAGGGAGGCTTCATTTATTTTTTCTGGAGTTTTCCCTCATGTTTAGCATCAGAAAATTTCAGTCCTGCTCCAAATGGTATCCATGTGTTTGGGTAAAAAGTCACCTGGGTATTAAATTTTTTGCCTTGTTAAAGTGCGTGTGAGCAGACTTACTTTTTTTTTTTAAACCTGTCAAGCTAGTCTAAGTAAATTTGGGGACATTTTATCTTAGCTTATCTCTTTTTTATGCTTCTGATACTGCTATTTGGTTTGAGATTAGCACATTGATTTTTGTCACAGGTCATGTTTTTTAATAGATCTGTCTTGCCTGCAGAAAACTCCTCTACTCGGTATTCCAGAGAGGCTTCAAAATAGGTGATGCAGAAGTTAACGGGCAGAATTTTCAAGTGCCCAGAGTTAGCTAGTCTGTCCAGCACTTTAAAGCTGTGTTCCTGGTAACAACGCCTCAGCAATAAATAGTTGGCACAAAAAGCTTGAGACAAAGAGGATTTATCCAAAGTAACAATCATGCTTGGGAATGACGAACATCTATAATTTTAAATGCGTGTCTCTACATTTTCCTCCTTTTACATGTGTTACTTGAAAAAGAGTAAATGAGATGAAAAGTTATATCTCACATCACACATCAAAGAACGTATGTCCCCCAAAAATTGCTTGTCTCTCAAAACCCGAGTTTTTTCTGTTGTTGTTAGGCAAAATGAAATGTAACTGCTGGAAAAAAAAAATAAAGTAGTATTCGCAAATCCTGCTAGGCAGAGGGAGGATTGTTGAAAGAAATAGATTTGGCTAAAAGCACACATTGCTGGCATAATAGCTAAAATACTTCAAAAATAACCTTACATTCAAGATTTTTCACTTCTGCTGTCTTTTATGTGATGAACTTACACGGTAACTGCATATAGGTAAAGATAGTTGAAGGTACAAGCAACGCTTACATAGTTGGTAGGTATTATGCATTGAATGGATTTGTAAGGATTCTAGTAAGTTTTATCGTATGCTATTACTGTTAATGAAATCTCTTCTTAGTCCAACATTACACAACAGCAGACTGCAAAGAAAACTTAGTTTTGTTATTCTTCCAAACACTAGAGGAAGAGTTAATTGTAAGATGTTTCTAAACCTTCCCTTTTAAAAACAAACATTTCTTCTTGTCTTAAAATATTCACTGCGCTCTCACAATGGAGGTATCTATTTGGACATGTCATGTTTATCCGTGAGTTAAAAATATGAGAAAGAGCAGGGTGCAGATTTATTTCTCCTTCGTTTTATACAGTGTGCCAGTTTTCGCATGCTTTCCAAGTTACATGATCATTACAGAAAAACAGGCAAACACCTGAATGGTAGGTGTAAGAGACCCAAAGAAAAGAAAACACTTCTGTTTTGAATTCGTTTCGTCAGAATCTAAGCTGAAGGCAAAATTCACTTTGGTTATCAAAATTTTTAGAGCAGTTAACAATGTTGCAGGAATAACTTCGCAGTGATTTATCTGCTTCCAGAGACAGACTCAGGAGATGAAGAATCTGGTTTTTATACATGTAGAAGTAAGTCGGGATGCTTACTTGGTGATAACCATTTGAAATTAGAAGGCAAAATATACTGTCATTCTTTAAACACAAATGCCACCATTGTGCTTTAGCTTACTTCTTTATTGTATTTATTCAGAATTAACAAACTGATGTAGAACTAATTAATTCACTTTAAAAATGAGTTGTTGATCATTTTGATAGTGGTTAAAGGGACACTAAATTAAGGTTTCATCAAAACTTTGAAGAATTTGATAATGATTTTACTTCCCTCAGATGCGATGATGTTTAGGTTTTTAGTGTGAAACTCCAGCAATTTATTTCAATAATTAAAGATCTCATCCTTATTAAAAGACACATTAGTAAACTGATGACTGGCCCGATTGATAAGTGCTCCTGGTGTGAACAATATTTGGTAAATAAAAAACCCTAAGAGTCTATTAGTGAAATTCATATTACATTTCTTGATTAGTTGCCAAAGTTCTGCTAGAACAATTAAAAAATGTTCTGTGGTTATTATTGTTAGCATGTATGTGTAACAAAGTTGTGTATTCTTAAGAGCCTAAGTCTGTTCTTAGAAATGTTTTAAGTATTCCTGTGCCTTATTTTTGTTATGATGTATTTAATTATCAATTTACATAAAATACCATAAATGCTGTAGTCCAATTCCAGATGAGAATACGTTTAAGTATTAGGGTTTTGAAGTATAATAAAATAAGGTTTTTTAATTCTTTTTTTATGGGTTGGAAATTAATCCTCAAGTAAGCATGAAAATATGTTCTAATATTTTTGTTATTTACGTAGGCTTAGAATTAAGTGTACGTAAATTCTAATTATCACCTTAAAGTGCGTTAGTCTTTCAGCACTGTTTGCATATGTGTTCTTATATGGGACAGCAAAATATTGTTTGTCAAAGAATATTATTCTGAATCCAACACTTAAAATAGTTTGGGGAGTTTGTTTTGTAATGGAGCATATTCATTTAATCCTGATTACTAGTGTCCTTGTAATTAGAATTCAGCCAAAATGTCATGTACCTGGGCCAAATTTTGAAGCGGTCTGCTTGCTTAGTGCTTGCTACTGCTTTTAATCTTGTCAGAGTTCAAGCTGAACTGCTTGTTGTAATTATTGCTACATTTTTCTGCTTGAAGGATTGTGCTTCAAGATTGTGGTTTATATTTAGGTGTTTCCCTATAAGTTGGTTCAGTGGCAGGTTAGGTAGCTTCATAAATTGTTACTAGTTTCAAGGTGGTAAAAAATACTTGCATTTCAAGTCTAGTTTCTGGTCATATATAGACGCCAAACCTTGTAGTCTCACAAAAGCAAATATTTTTTTATTAGGAGTATTATTGGATTTGGCTGTATCTTATACAAGAAAATTGTACGTAAAGTTACATCCACAAGAGAATTATTATAAAGACATAGGATGCTGATATATTTTCTGTTTGTGTATTTATGTGGATAATAAAATCAAGAAATCAGAGGGTAATTAGAGAATTTAGATACTGAAAAATCATTTCAACTAGTGAGTGCCCATAATTAAGCTGGATCCCACAATTTGATCAATATCGCTAGAGGTTTTTTTAAGGTAGCTACTTGGGAGCAGTGAACAGAAAAAATGAGTGGATGCTTCTGAAAATTATACGCATAGACCAGAATTTCACAACCTGGATGTCTAAACTTACGTGAATTTTGTAGCTGAGTATTTAGGCACTGATTCAGAAAAGCATCTGACGTCCCTGAAGTGCATACTGACACACTTAAGTTCTGTTGCAGTTGTGTTGATGTGTACTTAAGTGCCTCCCTGAACGAGCCAAAGGCATAGACTTAATTTTGAGAAGCTCTGACCGTGGCCGCTCATGTACGCCTGGCACTTCTCGGGAGTGCGCTGGCCGGCTGGATGGATGTCTGAGTATCCTACCATCCATTAATACGTGTTTGCAGATTTCACCGTGGCATGTTAGTTGTATATGCTGAGGTCATGTGGCTGTTTTTTTGTTTGCTTTGGCTTGTTTGTTTTCCATCCAGAAATACTTCTGCCTATGTACAGAGATTAGGGAAACCATGCAGAAATGGTTGGAATAGGAAGAAGGCAGTTATGTGTGTTAAGAACAACTGAGAAGCTGGGGACGAAGAGGGGCAACATCAAGGCATTTGCTTTGGTTTTGGTATTCCGTATAGTTTTTATATGTCAAGGGAAGTACAAGAGCTTAAGTACTTGGGGTATATATATGCACACACACATGTATATGTATATGTATATATATAACTATTTTGAAACAGCATAGCTTATATTTTAAGAGCGTTTTATCTAGCAGCTTGCTCTGAAAGCTGAAGAAATCTCTGACTGGTTTCCTGTAATTAAAAGATCAGTAGTAGAATCTTCAATTCTTTACACCTACTTTCTGTGTTTTTAATAGTTTCACTACCACCTTGTGTCTCCAAAAGAATATTGGTGTTAATTTTAAAAGTGAGGTTTTGAAACACTTCGAAACATTCTGTGGAAAAACTACACAAAGAACAATAGTTTCACTGGCTTCCACCTTTGTACGAAAGGCACCTTGTTAAGTGGTACATGGTCTTCGTGAAATGCTTCATACTAAATCTTTTCCAAATGCACATAGTGAGGACACTTCACTGCGTTCTTTCTGCTAGCCCTATATCCTTTTGGAGAGGGATAGATAAAGATGAGCCTTCCTTTCTCTCCCCTGTTGCTATGATCCCAGCAATCTACCAGCTTCATGCTGGGCTGAGAAAATGAATGAATGCAATTAGTCCTTCAGGAGTCATGGGTTTTGCATTCATACGGAGAGGCATATGTAATATACACACATTCATATGCGAATATGTATGCATTTCAATGTATGTATATGTATACTTACTATATATATGCATATATGTATGTATGCATTGAAGTGTGTCATTAGAAGGTGATGTGGTGTAAAGTAAATCATGAATGTTGTGTGAGAAAAAGAATCTCTGAAAATGAAATTTTTTAATTGATGAACTCTTAAATGTTTAGAAAATGAATAGCTTTACGAACTAATTCCCAGGTCCCATCTACCAGCTAAGATCTTTTGTTTTAGAATTAAAAATAAGAATAAAAGAATTATTTGTAGAATCTGTGCTTTAGTTCTTGGCCGTCTTCCCATTGTGCTGTTTCTTCGCATGATAGTAGTCCGTGGGTCAGTAGGTGGGCAGGTAGATAAGGGAGCACTCAGGCACACAAATGTAAAATGAAACAGAGAAGATTACAGGGATATGCTTTGGGAACTCACTGGGCTTATTAGAGTACCTTGTTACTGCTTCTTTCTAAACCAGTCTGTCGCTGGTCAGAGAACTGCATTGTTGAAATATTAGACTTTAACAAAGCACGCAAAGAAGGCTGGTCATTGGATCATCTTAGAGAAGATGCTAACAAAGATGGAACCTTTCCTGGAGAAAGCATGAGTAGACAGTAGTTTGTCCATAGCTGTGAGATGTACCTCTCTTGCTTTGGCTCACTGTTTGTTTTTCTTTCTTTTTTTTTTTTTTTTTAAATGCAATTAGAAGTATTTTGGAACTGTGATTTTCTTCCGATAATCGCTCTTTGCTCTGCTATCCAGTTCTGAGCATTGTTTTTTAAAAAATGTCTTTAGTCTTATGATTAATCTAATCTTCCAGTGTTTCTGAATGGTGTAATTCACTATTGAGAATAAAGGGCCCTGTTTTGTTTAAATTTTCGTTGCACTTGTGCTTAAAATTCAGTCAGTCAGCAGCACACCAACATAATGAAATGGAAACATTTGGTTTAAAATAAACAGACATGTTATTGAAATTGCTTTCTGGTGGTATTACAGTTATTGTGAGTAAGCTCTACTGTAATGTACTTCAGCATAGCTGAATGGAAGAATAGAATCCTTCACGCATTAGAAGTCTTCCTTGCATTTTTGCATTCTCCCTATTCATTGTAGTCTCTACAAGCTAGATTATACTTGAGCTCATTTAAAATGGTGGGTATTATTTTATAGTGTGCAAACATGTATGGATGTCTGAAATCCTCTTTTTTAAGAAACTGAGCATAGATTGTTACATTACAAACCCACAAATTCCCACTCCTACACATTTTTTTTTAAATAATTTGTGTTAAAATCAAGTATTTGAAAATATATAAAAAGGGATGCTGGTCCGCGAGGACTGAGATTGTATTTCTCTCCTGTAGAACACCCAAGGTTTCCAATAAAATAAAAATACACCTCCCCCCCATTATTTTTTTTTTTTTTTCATCTGGGAAAACATGATCATATTTTACTGTTGACAGGTTGATGAAAATACATTGTTAGATCCTAGTTTTATGAAAAAAATTAGTTTGTTTATTTTTGCTGCAAAATGTAGCGAAATTGTGTGATGCCCATGTTCTGTTAACTGGTATGCTATGAGTTTTGTGACCATTTTTCTGTTTAAATGCATGACCAGTAAAAATGCTGTCAAAAGAAAAATCAGCTAACGAGAAGATACACAAGAGTCCTGTTAATTAGCAAGATCTGCTTGAATTGCTAATACCAATTTATAGCAAATTCTTCAGGTTCGGCAATTTTTACTTGAAAAGCCTTGAAAATTGCAATTCCTATTGTCACTTGCGTTATAATCTAGTGGAAGAATTTACCTATCCATGCTGATATATCGCTGGAAAAAAAGGATCTTAGGCTGACAAAACATGTAAGTACAGTATTAGTTAATTTTCACTTTGTTAATTTTCTCTTCCGTCATTAATTCAGCGTATTAATCTAATGAGGAACTGTTCAACAGTAGTACCTACAATAAAAAAAATTACTTCATGTTTATCGTGGAGTAGCTTTATATTTTTGTTTGTTTTCATCAGACTCTTGAAGAACCATCTTATTTGATAGGCACCATTTTTAGCTTTTGATGACAGTAATGAAATGGTGCTGGAGTGCAGAGAAGGAATGATTTGCTTGTGAATCATCTGGTGAGGCGAAAAACTGGAGTAGGAGATAGACTCGCTTTGACTCTGATCACCCTCTGCTAAAATATCTTTTTGTTCCATTCTTAAATTTGGCCTCGTGACATTTAAAAGGATGCATATTTCGACAGAATGTATTTTGTGCCGTAATTCGTTTGCTGTGTAGCATTGACATTCTTTATTCATTAAAGTACTATAATTTTTCCTCCCCCAAATTATTTCATTTTTTTGCTTGGGGGTGGATGCTGGCCAGTGGTGGGCACATTCACATTGTGTGAGTTATTCATCAGTAGTAGTGGAGCGCTGCGGCCTTTCCCTAGTGGGTAGCAATGAAGCACTACCTTTTTGCTTTCGTGGACTTCAAAGTAGGATTTTTCATATTCATATTACAGTTCAGAAGAACACTTCTCTCTACAGACATTCAAATCACATTTTCTTATCACACAGGGAATTACTAGGAAATATATATAAATTTTTATTGTAATAGTAGTACACAGGATTTTTTATTTTCCTTTTTCCTTTACATTTGTTTTAATTTTGTAAATAACTTGGGGTATCTTATCTTAGTCTGTGCCTTTGAAACTGAAGCTGAATACATTCTAAATCTTTTAATCAAAACTAAACAAAAAACCACCAAATCTCTCGTCTAATAGTTTGTTGTTTTGGTAGTGCTGTATAAATAAAATATAGATCTATTTTTTGTGAGGAGACAGAAAAAAAGTAAGTATTTTACTTTACTTACTGGTAGATTTGGTGATGATCTTTGCAGCACAGTTACCAGTCTGCGATGCTAGTTCATCAACGTCAGGTAGGGACTGCTAGCAGCTTTAATGATGTTGGGTCCCCTGGAATTGTTAGAAGTTGTTGCAAAGAAATTTGCTAATTAATGTTGTTAATGAGCAGAAAAAACAGCTGCATTTTTTAATGTTTTTTTTTGTTGTTTTGGGTGTTTTTTGTTTGTTTTTGTTTTTTTACTTTAGTTGACGTCTGATCAGATTTTAAAAAAATAGTTAAGGGCGTTTGGTGAGCAGAAGTTAACAAAGTAGGAGCTATCAATCCTGCTCTTTTTCCTATTGTTTCCAGAAAAGAAGGAAATAAAGAGAGACTCTGGAATTTGAAAGTATTGACCTTCTGACATGCACACACAGCATGGTCATTGCACTGGCACATAAAGTGCCTTAAGCCACCATAATGGCAAACTGCATTTTTGAAGTTAGTGATATGAGAGCCAGCTGGATGGGGGATGGACAGCCAACATTGATTCTGCAGCAATTTGCAAGTTACCACTTTAGAGCCAGACAGCTTCACTTTTATATTCCCAAACTTACCACTTAGGAATAATGTTGCTTTGTTCAGCTTAGCCAGGGATTTGTGACTGCTACATAGACTTAGGACCGTTTGGTTCAGAATTGTGTGGTCATTCTTCATAGAGATCTGCTTCACAGAGTAATTTCATTCATCTGGTGGTGGGGGAGGGATGAGAAACAGTGAAGGGACATTCAGATATAGCATTCTTCAAGGAAAATGCGCATCCACATTAGCTAGTTGCTTTTTTAAAGCTTTTTAAAGATAAAGGCAGAGATTTGGATCAAGTAGTTAAAAGCCAATTCAGACCCGTGTCTTCAGACTGCATGTGATCTCCTGGATAGGGTCTCCATGCATAGTCTGGAAAAGACCTCATATTTTACATACTGCAACAGCCCCCCCCCCGCCCCCCCCAGCCTTTTTTTTTAATTTATTTGTTTACAGTTATTGCTCCAATACACTTATACATCTTTTTGCAGTTCTCTTGGGGCTTAGTTTATTAAAAATTAGTGATCCATCACTAAGCGGGGTACAGTACAAATACTGGTGCTCCCAAAAGGGAGTTTTTGTGCCAAACCAGAAGAAATAATAGGGATACAAAAGCTGCCAAAAAGCATGTCTCCCAATCGCTAATTAATCAGGCGAAAAAGCACCTCAGCAACTACAGATGAATGCGGGACAGTTTATTGTAAATATTGAATAAAGATATGTTAAGGGGGCATAGTATCTTTTTGTTTGTAGCTATGTATAATTAAAAAAAAAAAAGTCAACTATGTGCCAGAGTTGGTGGGGATTTCTTTTACGTTGATGGCGTTGTCAGTGGATAGACCTCTTTCAAAAAACCTCATGCTACTTTTGAACAAAAAAATTATCGTTTTGTCTATTTATTTTTTCTGTCTGTTTTTAAGGAGGTGGTGGTTATTATTAATAATAATAACAATATCTATAGACAATAAGCAAAGCTTTAGAAAAGGTATTGTAAAAACCTCATATCTTCAGTAATCTGGGTTACAAGGTATGGGAGAAAAAGAACCATTGCTGTGAATATCTGGTATCCAAAGCTGCCAATCACTTTTGGCACAGCTCCCATCATGGTCGCTGTGCCCATAATTAAATGCCTGTCATTAGTGTATTTTTCCATAACATTTACAATGGAGAAGGCGAGGGGTCCTTGCAGAGCTATGGCTGTCAGGGGAACAATAAAAACTAATTACACACTCTGCTGTCACCATTGTCAGCTCTGCTTTTGGGGGGAAAGAACATGGAAAGTGTGTGCCTAATAATTATATATATAAAATTATATATATACAATACCCAATTGGGGAAACTCAGTCATAGTGAAGTGACATTTACTTGGAAGTTTATTATTCCTGCATTCAAAAGATCTTAATTCTAGGGTTGTATTTTTCCCTTCACTTATGGCTAAGTTGCATACACTTTTCCCTTTGCATTTCAGTCACTTTTACCTTTCTCTCTTTCTTTCTGTCTTGCACACTTTCTGGTGAAATGAGCTTTCCAATAAAATTGCTGTGATCAAAGCCAGTATTTGCCTGCATTTATTAAGTGGGTGCAAATCATCTTATCCTTTGTGTGCTTTTGCGTGTGTCCTGCATAGTAAACTGGATTTAAAAAAGAAAAAAAAAAGAAACAAACCCCAAAACCTGAATGGAAGCAGCTAGTTTGCATGTTCACCTTTTTTCTGTTCTCAGCCCATGATGTGCAGGTCATCTTCAGCGAAATCAGGTTAAGATTTTGGAGTACTGCAGTAGCAGCTTCGGCGAAATGTGTGCCAGTTCTATTTACCAATGCACAAATATTTCCAAATGTAAGCATAAGTGCATAATTGCAGAGTGAATTATCTTGAATGCTGTCCTTAAAGACACTGAAAGAGTGAAGTTGTGCCTTCACACTAATATTTACTAATTTTTTTTGTAGCCTGTAAAATGAGTAATTTATTTAAACAGTTTTTTTAGTGCACTGATTTAAAAAAGAATAGATCCTCAGAACCAGATTTTTGAATATATTTAGGTACCTAGAGCTGCAGACAGGAGCTGTGTGGGATTTTTGAGACTGCTTTGTGCCTAACTGTCTTAGATTTTATTTCTGCTTTTTTATACCCATAGGTCCTTAAATACCTTTAACAAGATGGTCCCTAAAGCTGATTAAGGAAAGTAGTTTAAATAAATATCCTAGTTTTTAAAAGTTGCTGAAGTCAGTAGGAGCTGATGGGTACTAATGAGCAATGGAATTCTGTCTATTCATTTGAATTGTATGCCTCGATAGATACTACAGCATCTAATGGTTGTCTTTTTTTTTTTTTTAATACACCACCTTTTGATGCTTTTTTATTGCAGTATTTTTGGCAGTGTTCAAATCCAACTCTAGTAAAGTAGAAAGATTCTCCCTCTGCTTTGGATGGGAGGTGATTTAGGTCCTGTATTGATGATTTTATGGTGTAGTTCATGAATAAGAGTTTCAGTAGTTAGGCTTGTCAATTTTTGTGAGACTATGCAATCTGGATGAATCAAATCTAGTGAAAGAGCACAACAGCATGGGACTGTATATCGCTGTGGGTATTTGTCTGATAGGGTCGAAATAAGTTCTAGACTGAGATTTTT
Organism: Phoenicopterus ruber ruber; assembly: GCA_009819775.1. Lineage (NCBI taxonomy): Eukaryota > Metazoa > Chordata > Aves > Phoenicopteriformes > Phoenicopteridae > Phoenicopterus > Phoenicopterus ruber. The sequence continues at coordinate 61,551,557 of CM020246.1, read as the reverse complement.
TCGAATAGTTTTTGCAGAGTTGTGACCTCCACCTTGGAGGGGCTGAAGGGGGTAAAAGTGAACCTGGTGGAATGAATAGTTGTTTTGTCATCAGTAGTTTGAAAAGTGAGAATTGGCTTATCATACGTGATTAGCAGATAGGCATTAGTGAAGCTGTGAAGGCGTTGGATGCCTGACACAGTGGAGGACAATTTGGTATGTGCCAAAAAAAATCATTCATTTAGGATCATGAAGGTCTCTTCCAACCAAAACGATTCTATGATTCTATGAAGGTAAAAACTAATCAGATACAACAGTACACCACTGGGATACAGGTTATGTATTTTCCAAAGCACTACGTGCAATATACTGCTCTCTTGTAGATAAGATACTCCTTAAAGACCAGATGGATCTTCTGAATACACAAATAGGATAGAATTGTTTCCTCACTGAAATAATTGAAACACTGTATTCAGGAAAGAAGTCTCTGTTTTCTAGAAAATAGAACAATAGTCTTCTACAAAACAGAAGTCCCTATTTTGCTGGAGAATGCCACTTCTCCTTGCAAATATAAACTCTTTAATACATAAACCATGTAATTTATTACCTGTTTACCAAAATGGTGAGCAGGGATTCTTGTCATGTGGCATGTCACTGTATTTTGAGGCTGCTGGGAGAATGAGAAAGCAATTTTTCTTGAAGCAGTTTGATTTAATGGAGTACCAAGTATTACATTTTTCTTCATTTCTACTGGACTTGCTGATGTCTAGTGGCTATGAGATTCAACATAATGAGAAGAGGACACATCTTTCAGGAAATGTGGCACATGTTTAATTTGAGAATACAGATGTTGATGAAATAAACTTTTTCAAGTCAAGTCTTGCAAAAAAATTGAGTTCTAATTCTTAAACTGTATCCATCATGCATATATTTGAAATTTGATCATGTTTTGTAGTCTCTGTGTTGGTAGATCCAGTTGTAAGACATTGGGCCCAGTTTAATGTTAGTTGTATGTATCTGTAGTGAGTTGCCTGCAAGGTTCACAGGAATCTTTGAAAATTTTCTGTGGAGTTGATTTTTTAAATATATTTTTTAAATGTCCTGTGAATGTTTAATAGCTTTTTATGCCGAGTTCACAAATGTTTTAAAGGAATACATATACAATTTTATTGAAGAACTTATGTCTTAAACAGTCCAAAGACAAACCACCTTTACAAAAAATACTAGGAACACTTCCTGCAGAGAACATGATCATTTTGTGACATGCTTAATAGTATAAACCTCACTTAAAAACATGAAATATAAATCAGTCTCTCAAAAGTTGTATTGTAGATAATAGGAACTTCACTAGCAGAAGTTCCGTACATTCGTTGAGGGTTTTGAGAGTATAAAGAGATTCTTCATTAAAATAAAAACAAAATAAAAAGAGTGTTGTTATTTGCAGTATCTTTAATCAGGGTGGTATGAAATTTCTCATTAAGGTTAAGATTCACATTATCATAACAAGTGACAGTGTGGGTGAAGAAGGAAAATTAATTGAAGAGGTAGATCATACTTGTTTCTCATTATATCATGGCTATTCACTGCATTCAAATTCCAAGTAAGCCCTTTCTCTGTATCTCAATTATGTAAAACTCACTTGCGAAGAGCACTTTATGAAGAGAATCTCCATATTCACTGTTTCTAGTTCAAAGCATGATAGTTGGCTTTAAAAAAAAAAAAAGTTTTTTTGTGACTTACAGCATCACTTTAATATTACTTTTTCAGACCCTGTCTCTGGCTGAACTACATTTTATAGCTTACTGTAAAAAGAAATCTCCGTTTTCCATTTTTCATACTACCTGTCTTGATTTAGTGCTGATATAATGGCCTTCTTCAGAACAAAGCATTTGGAAGAGTTTCATAAGCACTTTATTTTAGGTGTAGAGTTTGGAGCTAATATATTATTACTGATGAAAGCAATTTTGCCTTTATAACTTCTGTGAGTAAATCAGACCATTGCAGTGCCCAATTAGGATTTCTGTATTGTTTTTTTCTTATGTATGGCAGAGGAATGATTGCATCTTCTTTGTGTTTGTGTGGTTATTTTCTTCATAAAACTAGCACAGCGGATGCCTACAAGACTTAATTTTTAGATTAGAATTAGTATCAGATAGGTTTAACCCAATCTTCTTGAATTATCTGTTTTCTTTCATATTCAGCCCTACTCTTAAGACAAAATATCCTCTGCTTTCCACACTGTAATGAAAATGTCAGAGACAAAGCAAGTCTTGGTAGTGTCTTAGACCCAAAAGTATGATGATGTACCCAAGTGAAAAAGTTCTGTGGTTTTCAGTTAAATGTGCTTGAGATTAGTACTGTTACCTGTGATTCCTGTTAGGGACACTATTCTTAATGGTTTTGGTCTGAGAAACATTCCCACCTTTGGGAAGGAAAAGAAATAATTTTTTTTAAGATAAATTCATAGGTTTTAGAGAGAACCTTTCCTGCACTCTCTACTTACTGTGGTCCGCATCACTGCAGTAATGTTCTTATTTAAATAATATATCAGAGGCAAGAATAGTGTTTACACAAATATGGCTTGTCAGTTGAGAAATTATCTGATTAATACAGACTATCCTGATTTATGATAATACAGGATTACTAATTACCTTTTTCTGCAGTATTCCATAACAAGTGATCAGGAATAGACTGTAAGTAGTGTCCTGCAATATTTATCTAATAAACAGAGGGTAAAAGAAATAGTGTGTTAACATACTCTGACCAGATGCTGTGCTATATTTGCATGAAATTCCCTTTGAGTTTACTGAATCATTGGGCATGTTATTTTATTTTTCAAGTTGCAGTAATAGAAGAGAATGAAGTAAGTATCAACTGTTCAGTTGTCAGTACTTCACTGTGCCTCATTCTCTTTTATTCCTCTCCAAATTTCAAAAACATTATTAGTAATGCTAAGCTATTTTAAAAAATACTGTGCGTTTCCATTTAACACTTCTGCAAAGCCTGTTTTTACTTTTTATTTCAGTTGTTAACATTTATTGAATGTTTTTTCCTCTTTGAAACCTTGATTCCATCTTAGCTACTGTTTCAGGCATGGTTACATATTTATTTTGTATATATTAAAGCTTATTTAACTGTATATTGATTACAATTCTCACCCTGCATATGGGATTAGGAGAAGGCAATATAAAAGATGGGTAAGAGAAATTTGTTACAAACTGATTTTGGTATAAAGGAGCCTGTACTTATTTCCTTAGGACTGGGAAGCCTTGTAACTTCATTCTTTTGAACACTGTTTCGGAAACACGCGTTTCTCAGTTACTCGGGAGTCTTACCTCTGTTGCAGATCTGTTTGTGTCTTCCTTTAATTATACTTGTTCTTTCTACCTGTCTTTTGGTGCTTGTAAGCTTTCCTGTGTTCCCTTAAAGTGAGAGGAGTGGAATGGAAAACGATTTGGAATCCCATTTGATCTTATCAAATTTTAAAAATCAAACAAGCGCCATGACAGTAATGCAACATTCTCAAATAAAACAACTCAAACAATCAAAACTCCATGCATCTGAAAACTGAACATGCAAGGTGGAAAGGTGCATCTGTTCTGCTGTTGCATGCCCTTTAACCCCAGGGCTGACAAAAAATGTGTTTTTCAAAAGATCCTGACACGTCTGAAGTTAAAGCTGTAATTTTTCCTGTTTTAACAGTGGCTTGTCAGACTCTTTGACTCAAAACTTTCAGTAGAGTCTAACATGAGAAAGCATGTTCAGACAGGACTCCAACCACTCTAAACAAAAAATCATACAGCTGCCTTTCAGTTTGAACAGGTAAATGATGATTGTCAATCCAGTTGTATTTCACTGTCAGAAACATGGTTTTGGGAGGGTTTTTTTGTATAATGTGGATGGTTATGGGGAGTAAGGGAAGAAGCTGAAGAAGAAGGGGGGGAGATTCTATGAATGACAACCTCATTTTTCTGCCAGGATGCTTCTTTTGATTTTGTTGGTTTTGCTGCAATTCTGTAAGCTTCTGGAAATAGACAAATACTTCTACAGAAGTGTGATTGCAATGCAAAAAGAAAAAAAATCCTGAGATTTTAATTAGAAAAATGTTTTTTAAAAACATTCAATTGTACTTCCATTACATGTGAGTCATTCCTTTTTTGGGGCAAGTAATTACATCTTGCATATGACTTACGTCCTTAACATGAAAATGTCAATTCTTAACCCTTTGAATATCTTTGAGAGAATATCTTTGTTCTCTCGATAGGCTGAAAGTGTGTTTTTTACTTACAGTTTTTAAACATCAGGAGGTTGTATCTGTGCAAAAAGGTGCATTGCTATAATGTACGGTCATGCTATAATCTGTGGTCATGCTGTGACCTAGATGTTGGAAAGCGAACGAGAGCTCTAGATAGTTGATGAGGTGGGTTTCTTTGCATACTTTGTTTGCTTGCATCACTTTAAGTAGATTTGCATATAGTAGCTGTCTGGCGTGTGATTTTCAAACTTTGCTAATCAGCTTTAGGGGAAAAATTACTTTCCTGATTATAAGTGGGTGATTACTCTTCAAACATAAGTTGTGGTATTGTTCTATGTCCTCTATACCTTTCCTGTCCCACTTCCCTTTTCCTTTTTTCTTTTTGTTCTGGGACCATGAGTATTTCCAAGAAAAAGTATTTTTGGTTGTAATCTGTTTATCGCCTCATTTTTACCTTGTTAGAATAAAATCAAGTAAGGTCTCAGGGTTCCCGACTAGTGCATTCCGCTTGGAAGGAGCCATGAAACAGTGGCTTCAAACTGCAGTAAATATTGACTGGTTCTCTGAGCGGAGCCTTGCTCAAAGCTCACTCTGAAGACTTGAAAGGCTCCTATTGTTCCTTCTCAGTCAGCACTCCATAGCCAAGGCTAAAGTATGCATGTGTTAGGAGAAGAAGAAAGGCAGTGGGGGAAATTGAACAGTGAACACAGCTGAAGGCGTAACTGCTCAGTGCAGAGGAAAGGGAAGCCTCCAACAAAAAAGGGGCAAGGACTAGCTGCAGGTTGCATAAAGCTTTGCAGAAGTGGAGTATCCAACACCATCTGCCCTCTTTCTGTGTGAGATGCTAGATGAACGTAGCCTTAGCATCATTTAGGTAGGATGTGGATAAGGGGTACTAACTTTTTCCTTCAGGGGTTGGTTCCTGCCAAAGATTCTGCAATCCTTTGTGAACAGCTAGGCAATGAAGGTGGATTCTTGGGCAACTCTCTCCCCCTCACTCATTGAGGCTCTAATCAGAGCAGCAATGGATGAAGTATTTTGGAGAGTTTAACCACTGCTGTTCTGTTCCATGTAGCTGTTGTCTTGGCTGTGCAGAAGGCAGGCAAGATGCAGAGGATGTAGTTTAATTAGGCCACCACTTTTTAGTAATTCATTTGGGAACACAGCTTGGCAATAAAACACAGACTGCAGATTGTTGTGCTTTCCTTGGCCGGTCCATCCTCATTGGAGAAGCTTCTGCCAGCCAGTGCCAGGCGGGTGAAGGACCCTTGCTCTAAAGCGGGATGGGGAGCTGTCTCATCTGTTCGTATCCTCCTGTCCCCTCTCTGTTTTCCTTAGGAGTGTTTTTTCCTAAGTTCCTTTCAAATTCTTGTTTGCCAGGATATTTCACCTCTTTATAAGATGAGTATTTGTGTTGACTGGGTGAGTAATACAGTCTACTACATTGCATTCACCTGAACCAAATCTCTGTATGCATATAGATCTCTGACTTGCTGTGATGAAAGTGAAACTCATCTCACCAGGCTTCCTAGCTCCCTCCCTCCCTTCCCGCCCAAGAAAAGCCTTCAAAGAAAAATATGATTAGCATTGTACCTGCTGCCAGTCTTAAAAAAAAGAAAAAAAATCTTTCCTGCTGATGTATTTTTGCTTCTAGATAGGTGCTCCTTGAATGTGATGAGGAAGATGTGTCTCACACATTTCACAATGGTCAGCTGTCCTCCTCCCTTTCTATTTTGTCTCAGTTATGTTCTCCATTCCCTCCTGTCCTTCAGTCTAGATGATGTAAGGAAACTTCAAAGGAGCCATGACCTCCTTTTCTTCCTACTCGCAAGACAAAGCCTTGCCCTCTGCATTTAAGATTACGGAAATGACAGTGTATCTGTCTCATTATTGTAAAGCATATTGGGATATTTTGAATATGAAAGGAACTGTCTAAAAGCAAATTCTGTTTACTGTCCTCAGATGGGAATAGGGTTGTCTTGTTACTGCACTGGTCCTTTATCTAGGAAGGAGAAGTGCTTGACACCGCGCTAATAACAACAAGTTTGCATTGTGCTTTGCATGCATCCTCTAGCAGCTCTATAGCAGGAAGAAAACCAGTCTTCAAGGGTGGGGTACGAGACAGTGAAACAAGGATGGGAATTACCTGAAATATGAATATACTGTTGATGAGAAACTTCAAGTACAGTGCCTTAAAGCTAGCAAAAGCATTGCTTTTCAAGCTTATAGAGACTGGTACTATTTCAAAGCCAGAAAAAAACGACTTTTGATAAGTAGGTAACACAGTATTATAAATTGCTGTGGAGCAATGTGATTGAATTTTAGTTAACCAGGATTTTCTTTTCACTAGAGATCAGCTGATTTGGTGTGTGAATACTTAAGAATATAAAATCTGTTAGGCTGAAGTAGACTCCCCCCCCTGCAAACATTTTTTTCCTTTTTTCCCCTAATGAGAAGAATACTCTATGTAAATACTGTGTGCTGATCGCCAGATCCTGTTCAAGTTCCTTTATCTGTTCTGAACTCGGAAATGCATAGTTGAGGCATTTGTAGTTGTGAAACAGAAGAGGAAGGTTTATGATTTTTTTTTCTGCAGTGAATCTGTTTTCCTTTGAACTAGTATTTTAAACACATAACAGATTTACATCTTGTTAGTTTTTCAGTTTTAACCATTACTTATGTTTTCTTCTGTCTTGGAGTTTAAACCAACAGCTGGAAAATATATTTTACTGAAAACCACTGCATCACAAACACCAACTTGAAAAAGTTAAACATCATTAGAAAGAATTTTTGTGTATGCCTTGAATGCAAAGTAACTTTCAATAAAGCCAGTATAAGGAAACAAGTAACCAGACTCTCGTCTAGGCCACTTTTCTTTTCTTTCCTTTTTTAATATCCTTCTCATTTATGTGTATGCCTCCCTTCCTCCATCGTCATCTAACACAACGATTTTAATATTATGATTGATATTTTACAGGCAGGAAAATTCAGAGTTGTGGCTCCTGCAACAATTGGAACACTTCTCTGTTACATGAGCCGTAAGATTTTTATTTTAACCTTAAAGCATGTGTATATGAGAGAGCGTAAAATACCTGCATTTTGGAAGGGTTTATTGTTCAGACTGGAAAACAACATATTGTTGTACAAATTATCCCTCTTCTACTTTTAAAATTTAGTGTAGACTTGTTTCTTCGTACTTGCCAAATCAGCTGTTCGAAATGACGCTCATTTGTGAATTGACAGGTTTTTATTAAAAAAGGATGACCAGTCAAAATTGTAATGTATTTATGTGCTCTTTTTCTTCAGTCTCATGCTAAAAAACCCCCCAAATTGTGTTTCTTCACTGCTGTAGCTGATACTTCAACTATAACCATGAGTTTTTTAGAAAGCTTATGACTTGGTAGAAATACGGTCTTACTTTTTTTTGTCTCTGTAATGCTACGTTTGCCTGACAGTTCCATAATGCAATTTTGTTTTGTACGCTAAAATTCTAACCAGCTGTTTTCCCATTTTAGCAGAAGTCAGTTTGAAAAACAGGTAGTTGTTGGTACTTACCACTGTGCACTGAGTTGCATCTGTTTTCTTCAAACTTTTTTGATTCCTTTATTCTGGAAACATTTATCCAAATTTCAAATGAGTATGATAACTGTATTGTATTAATGTAGAATACTCGCCTTCGTATGCAGTCATGCCCACTGTTTCTCTTAGAAGTTCTACATTTATCTTTCTCATTTTATAATAACAAAATTTTATGAGGGACAAATATTATCACAAAATTGAATGGTTTTATTGCAATCTGTTAATTTTATCTTTAAAAATCTAATTCTACCAGTGTTTTCTTAAGAGAACTTAAAGAATTAAAATGTTGTAAGGGCTGAGAGGAGTTGAATTTCTCTAACACTCTTCTGAAGAGGAGTGTTTTATTTTACAGTAGGAGTCTGCAAAGAACAAAACAAAATCATACAAAGACGGGTTAGGCATGTGTCTGTGAAGACTGAAGCAATGGACACGGAGGCAGGCAGCAACATAGAGTTACATTGCCTAGTGCACTGCTAACCATTTGCACCTTTCACATTGAAAAAGACCTGCTTGAGAACAAAGGGAAGAAAAGCCCTCATCAACCGCACAGGTACTGATTTTCAGTTCAGCTTCACCGTAATCAGTTTCCCGGTTTGATTGGTACAGCCTGTTTTCTATGGCAGTGTGGCCTTTCGATGAATTAATTGAAATCACAAACCATGATAAAGAGCTGTTCTCCTAGAGCACGGGGTTTGCACCCAGCCAGTCTGTTGCTTTAGTTAATCAGGGATGTACACAACCTCCTAGCTGAGCACAATTCATGTGTATTTGCCTCTGCGTTTTGGATTAAGAAAGGAGTTGAATTTTATGTTCTTCTATATTTGTCTCTTAACCAGATTCTGCATTGACTTGCTCATTTGTGACTAATGAGAAATGTAAAATTGAGGTTTAGCAGAACTGAACTTAACTTGGCTTGATTAGTCAGAAACAATGGTACTGTAATTAGGCAAAATAATTTTATTTCTTGACAATCCAATACTGGGTTTCATTGCTATATTTTAATTGTAATGAGAGGATAATTTAGGACATGAAATTCAGGACAATATACAGGTGTATATTTTTATTATGCTACGTTTCAATTATTCTTGGGAAGGATTACTGGAATTGCTGCTTTTGCCCACACTGAGGATATGTGTATATAGCCTGTATATATATTTCATATTTCTATTTAAAAAAAACATTTATGACTTACACCAATGAAATAAAAGCAGTTCTTATCAAACTGTTATGTCTAAGCCAGTTTCCTTCTGTTTATCTATATTCTTCACATTTGTGTGTGTGCCTTACTTCCTAATTTCTCATCTAACATAACAGTTCTAATATTATGATGGGCATTTTACAGCCAGGAAAATTCAGGATGCAACAGTGAAAGTTCTTTTTGATGCATTAAAATTTGCTTCTTTATAGTATAGAGTCCACAGCATGCATGGGCATGTTCTTTTGCATACTTACTTATCCTATTGCAAAGTATTAGAATGGCTGCACCAAACAGGGCATAATGAACTATGAAGCCAATGGGTTCCTGAAGGTCTCCATTGTAGTTTATAGCCTCTTATCTGAATTAAAAGTTCAGAACAACATAGTTTTATGTCATTGTTGTAAACAGAACATGAAAATGCTTATTTAATCTCTGTGGATGTTAGATACAAGCCCAAATCATCCTTAAAAAGCAAATGCCTAGAGAGGATACTCACTGATTTGACACGAGGATTCTTGCTAAAAGCTGCAGTAACTCTGCTTCGTGGAATATCAAAATCGGTGCGTGTTCTACAATGATCTGTGCAAGTTTCAGCAGATAAGATTCATGATATCTGGTCTAGGACTTTGCCTTAATGGAGAATAAAGAAAATGATACAGACTCATGTATGTACATTTATGCATGAGAGTTACTTTTATTGGTCACATTTTTGAAAAAATGTCCTGGAATTCTGGTCTAATATCTATAAAAATACTTTGAGCATGTCATATAAGTGCCTGTCTGATCAGGCACCTCTCTAAAGTATAGGGACATGGTAGCATTTTAGAAAAGTATGAAATTGTGGAGGGCTGGTTTTATTTGTATTAATTAAGATACTGTGATGTTTGTGCTTAAAATAGTTTAAAGGAACTTATAATTTATAATAGGCTCTGTCAGGAATAGTCAGGAAACAGGTAGAAGTGATTTGGTTTTTCAACCCGATTTTTTACTTGGGCAGTCAACCTCTGACATACTGGGGAACAACATTTATTTTCAGAAATGGATTTTGCAAATATAATACCTCAAAATATAAAATGTATAATTTTCAGCTAGAGAACAGATATATAATTTTATCCTTAGGGCCTTAGATGATGAATTACATTCATTCATAGTATTTAAAAAAACAAATACATATAATGGCTTTCAACTTTATTAATGCAGAATTTTTAAATTACGGCCTCTAGAATATTTTTTAAAATCCTGTTTAAGTTATTGCCGTTTCTGAAGATATGCAAATTGCACATTCAACTTCAGTTTTGAGTGCATTTTTGTACTAAAATACTGCAATTGACCTGCTCATATTCTTCATTTTCCAAAGTCTCCATTTTCCAGATAGGTGTTCAATAATGCCTTTTCACCAGCTTGTCTAAATAATTGCTGAAATGAGAGAAAGCTTTCACTTACTTGGTGAATTATAAAACACACACACAAAAATCCCTGCACTTTGGAAGGGTTAAAGCTTTTCATGAAGGTTAATAGAAAATAAAGAAGTGTAGCAATGTAGTGTTTGTTTGAAGAATTTGAGCCAAGGTGTCTATTTATCTCTAATGGAGGATGACAATGAAGGATTTAAGAAGTCATCCCACTTATTGTCTCCAACACAAAAACCTTCCGCCTGCATCTTTCAACTTGCTTCACCACTTCTGAAGAAGCAATGGGCAAACTGCTGAATTTTTATTAATCAGCTTAACCTAATGAGATGAAAAGACCTTTTCAGAATTACAGGGGGAGAGATATGCACATACAGAGAAAACTGTTTTTGAATGCTTTCACATCTAGAAATTTTCTTCATGTCAGCTGGGAAAAGGCAGACTGCTTCTGGCTCCCTCACCTGCCTTCCTTGTTTTGCTTTCCTACCTAATTTTAGATCTTCTGTAAGCATATGTTCATGAGGTGTTTCCCCCCCTTCCCCACCCCTGCAGAAACAAGTAAAAGGAAGACTTAATGTGGGTTTGGGGTGGAGATACCTTTGGGAACTGAGGCAAGAAAGCCTAAGCTGATAAAACGTGACTCTTCTGATGGGGGCCCTGTTTGGATAACTTGCCTCTACTAAATTCTTCTTTTCCCTTCCCTCCCTCCCCCCAGCTCCCTCTCCTTTTCTCTCTGTTGTCAAGCCCACTTCATAAACGGTAGCAGCTGGAGATCTTTTTAGTGGCATTCAGGGATTACTGCCCTTCAGGATTTTAATAAGCCCCGCTGCCTGAAATGCCTGTGAGGGTGCTCTCTGAGACAATTACCATTCAGGGATGGGATTGAGGGCCCTTCATGGCCCAGATGGCCAAGGAGCTGCGCACGGGCAGATAGCATTCCCCAAACAACAGATCACTGGAGCAAAGAGAGAGTGTTTCTTTTTTTTTTTTTTGTCGTTGTTTAGGATAAGGAGTGGGGAGAGGGAGAAGAGGAAGCGAATAAGGGGGTTCTATCACTTTGCAGCTAATCAAAGCTAAGTTTGCTCATCCTCCTATATATAACTGGATTTAAACTGTGACCTCTTAAGAACTGCAATTTGAGGTTACATATCCCTATTCACTGTAAGGCAGCTGCACTTTGTAATTTAAAAATACAATGCCCCTCATTATGGGGAGTATTTCTTAGCTGCCCCCCCACAGGAAGAAATAACCTGCAAAGAGCTAGAACGAGATCTCTTACTTTAGTACTGGGAACAGAGGACAAAAATTGCAGGCAGAACTAATTGGTAGCTGTGGATGTCTGGGACAGTCTGGGAAGTCTGGAAAATAAAGCTTATTAACAGAGGGTAAACGTTAGCTGGAAGGAACTGGTCATTTAGGTTTGTTTTTACCTGCAGTATGGCGTGGCTTCTAGATGAAGCACATGGAAATGAAGTGGTGGACTTCTGAAAAGACCTTTTCCTTGGGTGAAATTTTAGCCACTGAAATAGTGGAAGTGAAGGGTTTACGAGAGAAAGTTTGGAGTTGTTTTTGCAAGGAGCACTCCTTAGTGACTTAAGTGCTTGCAAAGCTACTTTCAGTACAGCCAGAGCTTTTTGGTCTTGCAGTCCTGTGCAAAAAGTGGGAAATGTGGCTTATTAGCTGAACAGCTGTTCTCTGTCTGGATGGACAGACATTAATTTTTTAATCCTTGGAACCCCTGATGGCAGAAAAACCAATTTGTGCCTCTGCACATTAAAGTTAATATTTGTGATACAGGGCTCAGTTGCTGCCCATTTGCCTTTGACTTCTACAATGAATACTTCATTCTTTTAAATCATATTTAATAAGAAAATAAAATGCATCATGTCATAAAAGAGAGAAATTGCCTTAAATAAAAGGCATACAGCTGGACTGTCTTATGGCTGAATAGTTTGGATGAATGGGACTAATTCTGTAGTTATTGATCTTGAGGTGTCTTCTCCCATACCCCAGTAAGCTGTAGCAAGTTAATTTGTGGAACGACTGAAACTCCAATTCAAACTTTAAAAAGAGTATTTGATTGCTCTCCGAGAAAAATAATAGATATGAATTGGTTGTAGAATTTTGCATGCTGATAATGTGTATGTAAACAGCTCTGCTTCATAAATGGTTGATTTCAGAGAATTACACCAAACTAAAGTGGGATGATAATTTCTTATTCTAGAACATGTGGCGACGGCTAGGGCACAAGAGATAGGTCCTCCTGTTTAACACTACTGAACTCTTCCTCCTTCCTCTGAATATTCAGACCTCTCAAGTAGAGTAGCTGTGTTGAGGGATACCTCTGTGGTTAAGAAATCATCTGTAACAAAAATAGTAATACAGGGAAGACAGTTCACCTGAAGATGACGGTTCATTAGCCCCTTTCAAACTGATAAGCATGATTGCTTGGATATACTCCCATTGTGAAACTGAATGGTCAGCTTTGTTTCTCTCCTGCAGTCCCATCAGACCCTTTTTTCCTCTGCACTTAAGTGTTACTAGGATAGCAAAATTAAAAAGAAATAAAACGCTCATAAATCAGAGAGGACTTGGCCTTTAGTAATGGATGTAGGTTGCTGACACGTTAACAACTCTGGTATCAATGGCCAAGTGAGCCAGACAGTGCAACGCTTGCAGCTGTTTGTAAGTGTTACAGGCATTGAAACAAATTCTGCTTGCCATACTTTGATGAGTAGACCCATTGAAATAATTGGGATAATCATTAAAGTGGATAAGGTGAGTCAAATTTGTGCAGTTTTGAGAAATAATACCACTTTACATATTATCTTTTAAGTCCTCAAATTCAATTTCCATGAGAGACAGCATTATAAATTAGAACAATTTCTTTAACATTGAAACTTGAGTCTTCTGTTCAATTTGAATTGATAAGACTGGAAAACTTCAGCTAGAGATTACTTGTGTATATATAAACAGTGCTTCAAACAGTCTAGTATATGGTCTGACACTTCTGAGAACATCCAGCATATGTACTGCTGCATTTCAGCTGCAGGTTGCAGGATGTGTAGTTCCATGCTGGAACATCTAAGCTTTTATTTTGATAATAGATACGTGAGTAATGTTACATATAATAGCAATTGTCTTCTTCAGGGACATCAGTGTGATTCACTGATTGTTCTAGAATTGGGTGAATATAAGACTGGACTAACAGTGTCATGACAAATCAGGCTCAAACTTCAGCTAGGATGTGCAGAACTATTTAGAGTAATGGTACAGTGTTTCTGTGTGTCAATGTAACGTTAAAGTTGCTTTATGGGCTCTTGGTTTTGATTATCATTTTGGATCATTTCAAGATATTTCTGGTTTCTGATATGTGTAATTTATGTCAGGAATGGTGTATTTTCAAAAGGACTTCTGGTCTGTAAGTTAGTGCCATGTGTATCCCCTCGCCTCTGAGCATTGCTGCAATGTCCAAATACTGATAAAAATAAATATTTAAGCTCCTATGTGATATTTCCTATGTAAGACCTATGATTCCTCAGACCATGTTCAATATCTAGGTTCCTTCTCAGTGTTGAAGGTTTTGCCAAATTTTTTTTGGTCTCTTATTTTTTCCCAATACTAGGATAGGTCTAATTTTAAATACCATTAAGAGATTAATTTCTCACTTGCTGTCTTCTATCAAGGTTCTTTGTTAATAGCAAAGAATGCTAGAGATACATGCAAAGACAGGACTTGAAAAACAGATACCATATTTGAAGGCCTATTTGTAACATATAAAAGCATATAGCGCTGGAATATTTTTATTCCCTTTCCTCCATCTTCCAGCATGACGTGTCTGATTTTAGCCTTTTCACATTTTTTTATTTTAGTGTCAGCAGACAGTGTATGCGCGGTAATTTACCTGACAGTGTCTACTGCTGCCAGGTCTAGAAGCCTGATGGAGTCATGGAACAGCATTATAGTGCTTGTCATTCTAAATGTCATGGGCATTTAGCTAAGGGCTCCTACAGCCTGAATGGATTCTCTCCAGTTTTTGTTCTAAAAAAGGTACAACCCTTAATTAGACTTTATGCATTTTTCCTAGTTAATAATATATGCCATGAAATCATTATTGGGTCCTAGTATCATAAAGGGAGGTGTGTAAAAAATCATTTTCCTTTCATTTATCAACAATGTTGACTGTCCTTCTGTGTGTTTTATATTCTTGAATAGTTGCAGAAATCACTGTGGAAATAATTCTAATAAGCTTAGATCAGCTGGATAAAATAAAAACAGTTAAAAGGTGGTTGATAGGCCATTATCATAGTCTGTAGGTACTATTTATAAACTTAACCAGCAATTTTGAATCTCTGTCTAGTGGAGGTAATAGTTTAACATTCAAATATAAATTATTTTATTAACATGTATCCCTTCAACTATTGTTCTTTTAACTACAGAATCGCATTCTGTAAGTGATAAAATATTAAGTAATTTCATTTCAGAACTTCTAAAATTTTGGATTTCTTTCTCATGTCTTTAATGGAGTCTGTGTTTTTAGATTTCTGTTAACAGAGAAGGGTGTTCCTATCTAAATGTCTCCGTGAGAACGTCCAGACCACACTGTTCAAAGTCCTGTCCTGCAACACAATCTGATACACTGTAAATGGCCAATATTTTTAGGTGTGCTTTAGTGAAATGGGATGATAAGTGTTAGTCTCAGTATGTGGGAAAATTAAGGCAAGCCTAAAAATATAGTGAAATTTAGCAGTTAATAGGAATCTTTTTCGAACCGTTCTATGGATATGGTTTCCCACTTGTATGTTAGGGTTAATTTGTTAAATTAGCAGTATTTTTTCCATTTTATGAATTAAACCCATTTCCTCATGAAAAAAATGAGGAAAATAATTTTTAATGGCATGTACAAAGCTAGGGGGGAAAAATGTTTCCAAGAATTCATCAGAGTAAAAGTACTCTGGTAACTGGTCAGGCGCTTGATACTGGGTCTGGTTTTATGCATCAGTGAACAAAAGGCACTTAATTGGTGTTTATTCACTCCAAGTGTCCCAAACAGTAAACAGGAATAAAAGTGTTCAGAAGTGTCTGCACGTCATTTCCTCACAACTTGCCATGACTCCCTGGCGCTTCTGGTTTTGTCGGATTATTAGTCTGTGAAGGAAGAGATAAAGCATTTCCTTGTATTGAATTTGAGCACGCTCTGTGCTTTGGGCTGAATGAAATATTAAAGGCTGTTTGCGATCTCACAGATGAGTAGGGCAGGCAAACTTTCGCACGCACATGGAGGGGGGGGGCGGACTGAGGTAGAGGCATCCATAGATTCCCGAATTGAGGAGATTTGTTCATGGTTGCTGGTAGCATTTCCTCCCACATACAAGGATGCTCCACCCACATGGTTTTGAATGACTACTTTTAATTCTTTTTGTAAGCATCTCTGGACCATATGTACTTGTTAATCCTTCCATTGACTGGCTACTTAAACTATTTCATAAACATAATAAACATCACTAATTGTAATGAACTCTCCCAATCTAGCATTCCTGAAACTGTGGAACCTGCAAGACGTGCTCCTGCAAATGAGAGGGTGTGGATGTACTGCTCTCGTTTTCATCAATAGAACAGATTAATTACAGTTCGGAAGGAGAGAAATAAATGATAGAGTGCACTTGGGAAAGTAAAATACTTTGACATACTGTAAGGTGCTTAAAATGTAAAGGGTTGAGTGTATCGTTCATCTTTATTTCTCATTTTTTGTAAATATGTATACTTTGTATACATACCTGCATAATAGCATACTGTCCTTACCTATAAAGCGAGATGGTCAGAGAAGGATTTCTGTAGTGTTGACTAATGTTCTTAATACTGTATCATACTACACGAATGGTAATTGTCCTATAGAGAAATGTTGTCCATGGCAATCCTTCTTGATTAAAATTACCTTACACGTTGGCTCACTGCTGAGACCTTTCATCCCATGGATGGCTGGTTTTACAAGTTTGGCCTTATCTGTCAGCCTGCCTGTGTGGAACCAAACTGAAATGTATCTATATTACTTAATGAGAAACTTTGTCTTAAGTGTAGGGAAGTCTCCCACTATGAGGCTGTCAGCTACCTAAGCCCTAAAATCCATGATCATTACCATGTCTATAAAATGCCCCTCATTATGGCACATAAAATGCTTGGCTGCAAAGAACTGCTGTGTGAAGATTGTGCGCTGCATACTAGTCAGCATAAAATAAAACTCCTGGGCAAAAAATAAATAAATAGACATTATACTTGGTTTCATTTGCACATTTTTTGATGAAGGAGATTTCCAAGTTGTCTGGCAGTGGTACAGCAACAATTTCATGCATGCAGTCTTCGCCACACAGGAACTTAGTGGCACTCCTACAGTCTGGTGTGTCCTTCTAGTCTGTTACAAATAAATGTGCTGGCCCTGGGAGAAAATGGTGCACAAGGAGTTAAGCGAGGCTATTTGCTGTCGATCAATACTGGAAAAAATATGCAGTATGAACCTAGTAACCTTCCAAAGAAGTTGCTTTGAAATATTCATACAACAATAAAGGTGCAAATCCTCCTCTTTATTTGAAGGGAACTTAGAAAAGATGCACCTAACAGGAGGAAATATGAAAACACTTTTCCTCAATTACCAATCGTTATCTCAAAGCAAGTAATGAAATTGTTTCAGAAAATAACTCCATGATTATTTATTGACTTTGGCCACGTTGATTTGCTAAATCATATGGATGCTATTAAGGTTTGCTGTTTTAAGCAACAACACCCGCTGCCCCCCTTCACCCCTTTCTTTCAATTGACATGGTCAAATCCCAACATAGTTTTGAAACCACAGTTTGAAAGATTGAGTATTTCAGTTATACATGTAATGGTTTCATATTTCTTAATTCTGTCCCCTTGGCCATACCTACCCTTTGTATTTTGGAGTTTTTCTGTGTAGCATGACCCTCAGCTCAGATTTGAAACTATGAACTGTGTTATTATATGTGCGCTTTTGGTTTAAAACTCATTTAACTGGAGTGTGGACTATGTTTTTCAAGTGGAAACATTCCATGTAGCCTGCATTACAATGTCAAATTATTAGTGGACTTTCAAAGCAAATAAAAAATGTAATTTAAAGCCATCTCTCTCAACTGCAGTTTTTTTGAACAGTCCCTTGGTTGTTTTAAAATAGCATATGTTAGAGCTGTCCCACATCTTATTACTGTGAAGGCTGGTGGCAGAAATGCTGAATCATGCAAAGGATATTAAAGAAAACTTGGAGCATACTTAAACTAATCCAGATATTGCAAACTTGTTCCTTAGCTTTTTTTATCTGAGGAGGGCCCTATTTTGACCTTTACCTATGCATTTTGAAGGAGGTATCAGGTGCTAGATCTCTGGCTGTTTGTGAGATAGCTCTGAGTCGCATACTAGGAGCAAAATTAAACTCTCCGGCATAGAAGTTGTAAAATTTGGTATCGGTATCTAAGTGGCAGCACCAATGTACTGAATGGCCTAGCAGAGGAAAATGGACTTTCTGTAGTTAATAGTACAAAATCAATTTTTCTAATACGCTGTTCCTTAAAAAGGCAGGTTTCTCTTCCACTCTTAAGTATCCTAAGGTTGTTTTATAGCTGCCTTTTATAACTCTAACATTGCATTCCCTGCCTGAAACCCCATTTTTAACCTTTCCTTTGAATGAGTTAGAGGTGAGGGAGTCTATGTACCAGAGATGTAAACGGAGTTTGCCAGCTTCTCTGGACCATAGACTTTGAAACTTGCATCTTCTTGCATATGTGACTCTCAGTGATTTTCTTTTGTAATTAAGAAACTCTTTTTTTAACCCTCTCTGTTGTTAGACCAACAGCAGCATTGCAGCAGGCTCTCCCCATCATCTGAATGGGGGAGTTGTCAGGACATTTAAAGGCTGAGCCTTCCCTATGAGTGCATCGCATCCGCCAGCCACGTATCACTGCTAAAAGAAACATGGCACGCAGGTGTTTAAATTATTTACACTCATAATTGGCCTTTATGTTACATTGCTGAGCCAAGCCTCTGTTATTCTAGTGCATAATTGATGGTGCTCAGTAGTGGAAAAGTTAGAAAAGCGGAAGTAATGCGATGCGAAAGTTGAGTGAGGCGGCTCCAGCTGGCTCAGCCTGGCTGGGCTGAGCCGCCCGCGCGGCCGCCTGGAGAAGGCAGGGTAACGGGCCGGCACCGGGCATCACATCAGGGGCTTGATTTGGCATTTGAGAGGGAAGGATTTCTTCAGCCGAGCTGCGTGACTAGCAAGGACTTGAAGGCTTTAGTAGTTTGTCGCAAGCCACTTCCGTAAAGCATTCAGGGGAATTAGAGGTGTGTATTCTCAGGAAGGGGTAGTTTACAGTGAATCCTGCATGATTTAGGATGGTGCGATGACAGGTATCAGTGGATGGCAAAGGGGTCGTAACGCTCTAGTCATTCTAGTACAGAAGATTGCATAACCAGGAATATTTTATAAAGGCTACAGACCTTCAGAAATTCTGACCATTTTATCATACACAGCAATCTCTCACACACAAAAATAATCCAAAGACTGTCCTATTTTGGAATGACTTTTGTAATATTCTGGCTATCTTGGATGCAAATTAGTACAATATAGAATACAACCCATTATTTGAAAATATCAATTACGTTATTTTCAGAAGCATCTGCTAATTTATAAAGCAACTTAATATCTCATTTCTGACATAAATATTGAAATATTTTGTAAAGAATGTATGTGATTTACAAATATGAGCTCATTTTGAAGGTTCATTTCTGCCCTTCCCTCCCTTTGTTAGGCACTTTTTTTTATTTTAAGTGAGCAGTTTTATTTTTCTGTCTCTCCAGCATACTACATGTGTGTCTTACATGTTAATGCACCTCTCACCATGATATGACAGAGCAGGAATGATTGCTTCTCCCATATAAACAGAAATAACCTTTCTATTAAACAATAATGATTGTTGTTTTGGGCTTTGTCCTGTACCTAATAAAGTCTGTAGAAGTTTAGTACTAAATTATTTTGGAACAGCAGCAATTCCTTTGTTGCTAGTTTTTCTAGATGAATGTCCTAATCACCAAAACCCCCAGCATTTCTTGGTTGTTGTCATCACGATAAAAAATGGTATTTCACTATAGAAACAAAAGAAGATGGTCAGAGTAACAAAGTTAGTCAGGAAGTTATTGTGGTTTGTATTATTGGTCTCTAGGTACATTGAAATTTTTTTGTAGCAGTATTTGTCTTTGAGGCAACTAGTGTTTAGCCACGTGGTGTGGTTGCAAGTAGACCTCTTGTGTAACTGGCAATGAATAGTGCTAATGAGCAGGACTTTCTCCACTCTTGTGAAAACAAGGGCTGCAGCTTGTGTAAACACTACTGGTGTAGCTGAAGTGGACATATTGTGACAAGGAATGCATGGCTGAAATAATAGAACATTTGTGCACCTCACTTTTATTTTGATAGAAATTGATGAACTTCTAATAGTTGGAGCCCTTGACACAAACACAGTATTTTAATGCACTTGAACTGATTATACATTTTCATACTAAGTAACACACTTTCTTGTGTGTATGTTGTAAATGACCACGCACTATTTAACTAAACCTCTGCTTATATTACCTTCACACACAGAGGTAGTGCTAATGCTGGCATTTGCATGCTAAATGCTCACTCTGTGACAATTCTTCAGGTGATAAAGTGGCTAATAACTTTTAGTATTATTTCTAAGCAGAGAAAACGAATGTTTCATCCCCATTCATTGTTAAGAATAGTGCAGAGATCCCAAATCATTTCATCTCTATGCTTTAATAAGCTTGTCTTATTAATATTTCCTGTATTAATTCTGCCAAAAAGACCCAAACAAACAGCAAGAAAAGAAAAAAAGAAATGAAGGAAATCTTGCAAAGATTATTATGACAATAAAAATGACAAAAAATGTACAAAATTATATTTCATACAGAAAATGCAGCCTTGTAACATTTAATGAAGCAACACAAATCCTTACAGCTTCTTTGATGATGGTGCTATAAAATACCCTAATAAGCTATAAAGAAGGAAACCTGTGTCCTGTGGAAAATAATGACTGTAGCAAAGTCCTGTGCCACAACATTAGGGAGGCAAAAACAGATAAAAAAGTAATTAGACACTGAGGAAGAAAAATCCTCAAGCCTTTTTGCCTGTCACTGTGTTAAACAAGAGCTGTAAGGATATGATATTAAGAAGCACATTTTTTCAATTAGAAAACATTTGGAAGAATTTGATTTTGTCAAAGTGACTTGCACTTTTGTGTTCCAGAATAAGGCAATCAGTGGTTTTGGAGAGGTACATACCATTTATATGTTTATATCTATTTGTATAGATACATTATCATGTGTTTGTGTGTATATAATTGTTATACCAACTCACATTTTTGTAAACTCTTTCTGTACCACAAGTATATGAATATCAGTGTCTAAATCAAGACTCCAACCAGCCTTTGGCTTCAGAAGATAAGGAGGAAGAAAAGACTTCGTGGTTTGAATTGGGATCTGTTCTTCCTTGGCTTCCATCTTTTAATTTGTTATTCAAAACATCTACTTTAAAGAAAAAGATTTGTAGTCCTGTAGGTGGGTGAAGGATTTAGCAGTGGCAGAAATTCATATTCCAGCTGCAGAAGTGTAACGGCAGTGGTGACAGGCTGAGTTTTAAAGGTTGTGTCGGGGAAGTTCTCGCGTGCCAGCACTTTAAAAATCCAGATGTGTAGTCTGCTTTGATAACTCAAAAGTGCAGTTAGCGTTTCTTATGTGTTATACTGCTTAGTGAGTAAGCAAATATAAGTAGTCGCAATTGAAGAAGTTAGGTATTCAATCAAAAGTTCTTAAAATGGTATATATCAGTCTATGAAACATCTTCAGGTATGGGCTACTAATAAGTGTGGGTTTCTTAACACATCGTTTATGTCCCAGAACTTCAGCACTCCAAGGTTTTGTGTCTTGTTTTTGAGTTGCCTTCTGTTTCTGGGATACTTTTTGTAAGGTAGCTATATATATTTTATTTGTAATGTAAATTTGTATATATGTATATATGTAATGTATATTTGTAAGATGCCTATATATTTAGCAGCTATAAATATGTAAGGATATGAAGTTAAAGAGTCTCTTTCCTACTTCTTCAGAAATAAAGATGAGCTCTGTTTTCTCAAATCTGTCCAGCCATGTTCCTTGTTAGACTGTAAGAAGACTCTGATTCTTTAATGCTTTGTTGTAATTGTTAATTACCACTGAGTTATAGCGAATCTGTCTTGTAGAACTACATTTCTTATTGATCCAAAATTAAACTGTTAATCATGTTTACTACTTAGTAAGTAGTAGCCAATATTTATGATTAGAGTTAACATGGAAATGTTGTGAAATCTGCCATTTTTGGTTTGGTTGGAGAGGTGTGCTTTGGGGTGGCAGGTGAGAGTCTGGCCTGGGACATGGTGGTAGATGACTAATGAGCTTTCTGTCAAAAGGATGACAGTTAAATGTCGGCTCACAGGACCGTTCAGACTGGAGCTACCTCAGGAGGTCTCTAGTGCTGCCCTGAAGCCATCCGTGCTCCCTGTGGACAGGCCCAATGCCCTTGGCCTCTATTCGCAGGGCCTGTGCTGCAGCCATGGTGGTCTCTGTGGCCTCCAGCTCAACTCACTCCTGTCTATCTGGAGCAGTAATACATGAGAGAATTACACATAACGTACATAAAACACAAGACCTTATAGTGCTGTGCCCAGAGGGAGCCGTGCAGAGTGTCCAAACCACTCATCTATGGCACTGAATCAGGAGGGGCCAAGGGTGTACTTCTAAGATGGTGTCTCCACCTCCCGACTGCCATTTCGATGGCTGAGGCTCACTCGAGCATCAAATCTTTTCGTGAGCACAGGGCTTGCCCTCTGCACGCTATCACTGCAGAGGGAGTGCGCTGCTGGCACCCGAGAAGGAAATTAACCCGGCATTGCCGGTCCTGCAATTAGTCAGCTCACCGTGCAGGAGGTGGAGGCTTCTAAAAAATGTTTTGCTCTCCTTAAGTAAATTTAAACATCATTTTTTTATTTTAGTCCTTAGGGTTGTTTCAGGTCTCTTTTATGAATTTTTCGCATACTACCTCCCATACCGCTTGGTGTAAGCCACTCTCAGGTGTAAATCTCAAAACATCTTGATATCAAAACTTGCTCTAGTTTTGGGTTTTTTTGTGTGTGTGTGTCTGTGCTTTTTTTGTTGGTGTGCTTCCTAGGTCAAAAAAAATTAAAATTGAGACAGATATTTCCAGAGGCAGGCTCGATTACAAAAGCTGCCAGTTGCCTTCTTGGCTGCTTTTAAAATTATAGTAGTTACCTCAGAAACTTGTGTCTAAGATGTGCATTTGAATAGGTACCTTCTGTCACATGTAGTTTTCCTCTTTTCTTTTCTTGGTCCTTGTATTTTTTCTTTTTGTGTCCAACAATATAGTTCTGTGCTTGATTTTGTAGAGAGAGGTGTCTTTAGGGGGAGGGCATACTTATTAAAGTGTATAGACTGTTTCTAGGGAATTGTATATCTGGATGGTCCGAATCGCTCCATGGCATTTACCTGAATTCTTACTGGCCTTATTTATGACTTGTGCTCATGGAGAGAACATAAATAGCTGGGGAGAAAAACATACAGGGAATACTATCCTGCAGATAAAGGGAGGTGGTGTATTTCTGTATTTAGCTTATCTTTTTCCACTGGAGAAGGAAGAATTAGTGCATCCTTCAGGGACATAAAGGATTTTTCTGCCAGAGTAATTTATAGCATGGACTAAGTATTTTTTGTAGCTGCCAAGTGCTTTTTTTTTATGTTTTTGAAAGTAATAAGGCAGGATTACAAACTATAAATTATTATAGTGCTAGCTGCTCACAAGCTTGCCCACCCATTCATGCTGCATAGTACTTTATGGAAAGTTATGTTTAATTTCACTTAATGAGTACTTAGGACTGAGTTCTCTCAAATGCTTTGATGGGCTGTTAAATTTACAAATGTCCTGCAGCTATAAATTACCAATAAAGATTAGTAGAAAGACTACAATGTCATATATTTCACATGATTTACTTAATGTCACAGTCCTGTCTTCTTTTTTTCCCAAATTGGAGGCCCACAAATGGTGCTGAAGGATATGCCCACCATCTGTGACAATTCTTACTTCCACATTAAGGTGTAACGACTTTTTGGTGTTTTGATTTTTTTTTCTGTTTGTTTTTGTCGTAAGAAATGAGCAGAAGGGCATGTGTACATTTATTAACTAATGGACAACAAATGGGAATATGGTAATTGCTGTAATTAATAACATGACATAATAATTATATCAGATAGAAATACCTTTTCACCTACAAAAGTGTCCTGGTTTAGGCCAGGATGGAGTTAGTTTTGTTTTCAGCAGCTCCTGTGTTTTGGCTTTAGTGTGAGAAGAACAGCGATAGCACACTGATGTTGCTGGTTGCTGCTGAACCACCAAGCACATTTTGCTGTTTTCCAGGTTCTGCTAACGTGCAGGTGCAAAACTTGGGAGGTGTAGAGACAGGATAGTTGATCCAAACTGGCCAAAGAGAGTATTCCATACCATAGACGTCATGCCTGATATAAGCGAGGGTCGGTCGGGGGGGCCACTAGGTTTTTTGGGCTTTGGAGGATCTTTTGGGCTTTTGAGGCTTTTAGACCCTTAACTTGCCTTAATCCTTAAGCTTCCCGTCAGGTTGCTTTTTGTTTCCCTATTTTTACCTTTTTGTTTTTCGCTCGTTTGGCTGTTTGTTCCCTCGCCTGCTTTCCCTGGAACTTGCTGTTCTGGGATAGCTGGGGGGGGATACCCCTGCTCCCTGCCTGCTGCTCGGGACGGGCTGTATCGGTCATCGGGTGGTGAGAAATTGTGTATCGTTTGTTTTATATATTCTATTATCCTTGTATATATTATCATTATTATCATTATTAATATATTTTCATATTTTTCCTTTGCTGTCCTGGTGAGCTGTTTTTATCTCAACCCACGAGTTTTCCTTTCTCTCCAATTCTCCTCCCCACCCCAACAGGGAGGGGGGGAGTGAGCGAGCGGCTGCGTGGTATTGGGTTACAATTTGGGGTTAAACCACGACAAAAAGGAAGTCAGATAATATTTTTTATTCTCAAATATTATTGAGTGTTGCTTTTAACAATAGAATATACTAACCAAACTTAATTAAAGGCTTAGTCATGAAAATCATCTGTGTAATGAAGTAGCCGTTATTCTTTGACTTCACTGATACATTTTAAAGTGAAAGAGGGTTATTTTCACTAGTTACGGATTTTGGGATTGGGCCCCAAAGTAATTTGCTTTGTATATATAACTGCAGGGGAAATGCAGTTTGTACCTTTTTGAAACAGATTTTTATTTTTTAATCTGTGAAGGGGACAGCTTGGGCAGCAGATGAAATAATTCTATTTCTTCTGATTATTTTTGAAATTTGTATAAAATAGCTGTCAAGCTCTAGAATGAATTGTTCTCCTTCTTATATTCTTGGATTTCAGTTGAGTTTTAGATAACGAAATCTGGCTGCTTTGATTACTTTTTATCTTGAACATGTCATGTTGTCCTCCCTTCATCCCCTAAAAATAATCTTTCATTGCACTTGCTTTAATGAAAGTAAAAGCTGTGGGTAATATATTACAACTAAAAATGGTACTGATTGATAACTGTGTATGAACAGCTCACTTAAGAAGTAATAATAAATGTGCTTTCCTAACAGTATTTTAAATAAGATACTTTTTCAAAAATTATTATTTTTCTCTAAACGTATATCTGAAAATGAGTGATAGCACTGTAGTTTTGCATGACTGGGATTTTGTGGAGGGGGAAGATTGTTGTGGTTAAGTGCTTTTGAGGAGAGCCCAGTGTGCCTGTGAGGACTTTTTAAAAATATTGCTGACTGTCCCTTTTGTAGGACAGTAGGAATTTGTGGGAATATGTTATATGTTATAAAATGTGAGAGCTGGAGAGTTCTTAACATAATTTTCTGGGCATTTTTTTGATTGAATTAATATTAAAATTGTGGTGCTATTTCTAGGTGTAAGTTAAATTTATGCTCATGATACTATCTATACCTCCTGTGAAGACAATAAAAGTCACAGACAGAATGTTAACTCCTACAAAAAAATCATATGGGAAATAAATGTTTCACTTGTCATAGATTATGTGGCAAAATTATTAGTGGGGTCTTAGAACAAGAATTGGGTCATTAAAGTACCGTAATTACCTTTACATGTATTCATATATAAATTAAATTGAAGAGTTTTCTGATTGTTGTCCTCAGAAACAGTTTTAAATCCATTATATACTAAACAAGAATGTAGACTCCCTTATTATTCTTTTCTCAAGAAAATAATGTTTATTGTCTTCAGGAGAGTTTAGGAGGAAAAAAGCAAAAAAGCAAAGCAATTTACTAAAACTGCTGATTTGAAAGATATCCCATATATGGTTCATCCTCCTTCATTTGAACTAGATGTTTTCAGTGCCATTTCTAATTTAAAGGACTGTTCTGGAAAGGTGGTATGCAATTTTTCAGAGCAGTTGTGTGGCAGTTTTTTTCACTTTGTATGGGAAATGCAGCAAAATGCTGCAGTTTTCCCTTTAAGTACTGTTTTTTTATTAGGTGGTAGGTAGTGGTGAATCCTTCTTTGTATCCAACGTTCATCTGAAGTTTTGACATTGAGATGTGAGATATATTTCAGATATATTTCAAAGTTTACTCAATCTGATACTTGCTTCTTTTGATTGCTTAGATAGTTCGCCTGAGACAAATAGGTACTGCTGTTGCTGATGGAGAATAGTAGTTGTGCAGCAAGACTATATGGCAACGTGTACGATACCCGTCTTTGGAAACTGAAAAGGACGCTTAACGTGTACCAGAGGAAAGCTCAGAAAGGACAACGTTTAAAAGTATTTGTAGATCAATATATTAGGATTGCTAGCAAGTTAGTAAGGTCGTTGGACTGTGAGCACCTCCAGACGTTCTAATGAATAGCTTGCTGAGTAAACTCATGCACGTCACTTGAACTTCTCTCTGCCAGGAAATCTCAACTGTAAAACCTAACATTAAAAGCAGGGCTTTATACAATTCTTGAGAGCTGCTGCCCAATAATGATTTTAAAATCCTGTATTTGTGTTCTGGTGTCGATGAAAGAGTGCAAAATAGATGGTAAAGGAGATGGGTGAAGCCAAAGGCCCATTAAAGCTAATATCTGAGCATGGTAGATTTTTCTGAAGGCAGGTATACAAACAAGGTGGAGTGACATCTGAATATTCTGAAATCTGCACGCTAGACACTGGAATTTAGCTCTTCATTTAGTTAAGTAAAACATCCAAAAAAAAGACCATTTTTTGACCTTTGGTTTTGGAGGGAGAGAACCTAAGGAGAGAGCTAACTGTAATTTCTCCTTCTTAAAGATCCCATTTTCTGAGGTTCTGCTCTGCCATTTTTGACAACTATACTTAGCAGTGATCAGTCATTTCTGAAGGAGGGTAGTTGAAGATTAACTAAGATATCATTAATGTCATTAACATACAGTTTTCTATTTTAGATCATTAGCGGTAGATTTTTACTCAAAACCAAACAATTTTCTGCCTTGTGGATAGTTTCACTTTTTAAAAAAGTATCTGAAGTCTCCCTACATTTTTTGTTTTTGGTTGTGGCTAATTCAACAATGTTGTTAATAGGAGGTATCCACCCATGGGGAGCCACACCTGTATTGATTGCATCTTATGGAAAGTGAGAATTTAAATGTTGGGTGTTTTAAGTAAGTCACAAGTGCAGTGTTTAAGGTCCAAGAATTGTGTCTATTGAGGTATGTTTTTAGTATCTTCTTTAGAAGTATGAGAGGAGAGGTAGCAGTTTGCCTCACAGAGTTTGGCGAAGATCTAATCTTTTTGAATTCATTGCTTGTGAGTTATTATTTCTAATCACACGGTTGATTGACTCCAGCTAAATGACTAACTGAAAAGGCAGGCAGTTAAATCTAAAACTATAAGTATGTATTTTAACTGAAAATAGGGATCATCATGGAATGTGTTCTCAATCAGCACTTGACATTCATCCGAATATATAGCTTAAAAGGAAAAGAAAAAGGTAAGCACTGTTCTATCCTTGGGCAGAAGCAGTATGTGAAAAACTGCGATTGAGCTCTGAGGATGAAAATGGAAGCCCTGGAGGGTACATGGAAATACTAAAACTGAGGCCCCTGATGGCATTACGTTAAATGCAGTTAATATTGCAAATGTACTATGAGAGGAAATTCAAGTGACACTTTGAAATCCTTCCTGACATTGCCAAGTCATTTTGAAGTTTCAGAAAGATACCTATAAATGAGCCAACAAAAGAACTGGTTTTTAGAATAAAATGGGACTATATGCAAATGTTATCAACGTTTGGAAGATGCACGCTATAGTCTTGCCAAACCATTTCTCAGACAAGAAGATCTTAGACAGATGAGTGGTCTTGTGTTTTCCATAATGAGAGAAACTCCTGAGGAGGAGCTTTTCATTTGGTCCTAAATTGAAAGGAGTTAGAGATCATGACACTGGAATAGTCAAAATGTAAATTATTTCATTTTCAAGAAAAACATGCAAAAAGTTTTTTTGGTTTTGTTCTTGTTTATTTTTTAAAAATAAGAGAAAAGTAATGCTACTTGCAGATTCTCTTTTTACAGGTATTGGAGTTGGGTTTTTTCCCCTATCTTTCAGACATTTGACTTCGTAGTTTTTTGTTTTATCTCATAATGCAGATGGAGACTGAGGTTTTTAAGATATTGATGGAGCTCCTTCTAGATACAGCAATTTCTTGTTCTATTATTTTACAATTTAATGGTGAACGAAATGGTTTTTGTCCCTGCAAACCTGTATGCTGTGGAGTATCCAAGATGACAGAAGGAAATTGGCTTTTATAAAACATGTGAATGTATTTGAAATTGGTAACCACAATTAAGAACAGAATTGGCAAAGTGAATCATTTACAAGGCCCAACAATGAAAACATTTTTTGTTTTCTTTTTAAGGGAGAAAATTGGCAGCAAGTGTGGATAATAAATTATGAGATGTGTTAGTTTGCGATTTTTAAGTCCAGCTCATGATCTCATTGAAGTCAGTGGAAAAAAACTGCCATTGCCTTAAGTAAAATTGGGAGGATGATCTTTCTGAGAACAAAGATTGATTTAACCTGTAACAATTCCAGGCGTGGTGTGGTGTTTTGTTTTGTTTTGTTTTTTAAGGCAAGTCACACATACTCTATTTTTGCTTTGGCAAAAATTTGTTTCTGTGAATTTTACTAATTTAAAAGTGAGGTGATTTATAAAGAGATATCAAATGTTTTGACTTGGTCGGAGTATTTGGTTTTCTTACAGGTAGAGAACGTTCAACCATAACAAAATTGTTTTACATTTGCAGGTAGAGTAAGATTTCTATTTGCTGGATGTCATGAATGAGAGTAAAACATGGATCATTTTAGTGCATGTGGTAGACGGTCCCATACACCGAGGAGAGTATTTTTGTGAAGGTTGTCAGATAGTGACCACAGACAGGTGCTTGAGTGGCTGTAGGTTCCCGTGGGATCAGAAGGTTAGACAAACTGCCCCTAGGATTTAAATAGGGCAGTTGTTTCATGTCAGTTTAATTATCCTTATGTTTTGTGAGGCAGTCACTCAAGTGGTCTGGAAATATTAGGAAATTGGAGGCTTTCACAGCTTTGAGGGCAAAGTTCTGATTGGGTTTGTTTGGTATTCATTCACTTTGTGATAGTCTTAATGCAAGTGATGGGCTGTTAGAACCACAAGGCATGCTTAGTGCCAGTACAAGATTTAATCGAGACACTATCATTCAGCGGGAAATGCCTTTCAGTCCAATTTTATTTATATGAATTTACTCTGCAACTCAGTAATCTCTGCTTGGGGTCATTACTTTGATTTTAACTTAGCAATTTAACTCCTGAAGTGCTTCAAGTAAAAATATCCTTGAAGGAGTAATAAGTTTAAATAGCTCCGAATCGGTTGAAAATAGTTTTTTAATTTAGTTCAGGCTGGGAGCACAAACTGGCAGGAAAACAAGTAGATGGAGGAGGAAAAAAGAGATTAAGCATAAATAGTCACACTGTGCCATACAGTTAAAGAATTTAAAGATGGGGCAAAAAGGTTAAATATACCCCTTTCTAGCATCCTGGTATTAATAAATATCTAGTGACAATAAAAAAAAAGTAATCACCCAAATAATATATACTTTAATACTCGGGATTTTTTGTTTATTTGGCTTTGATTATTTTGATGGCATTACTAATACAGGAGATATCAAAATGTAACTACCGCATCCTAAATTAACAATTTAGTTACTAAATGAGGAGAAAACATCTTAACATAAATAAAATAAAAATCTCTAGTCATTTCAGTCAACCCCATTGCTTTTATAAAGCACTTGAGATTTTATTTTCATTAGCACTGAGAGGCACTTTGAAATGAGTAACTAGCAAATAAACAAACTGAGATAATTCAAGTTTATATTGTTGAGTTAATAAAACTAATAAAATCTCTACACTTCCCAAGGTTTTCCATTATTACTATTTAATTTTTTTTATTGCAGAAGAAAATTGTTAGGGTTATATAGTCTTCGGCATCATGGAAATTTTCTTCACCGGTTTTATGTTCTTTTATGACTTGATGAAGAAAATGAGGCTTGTTTTGCAGCTTGTGAACAAGGAAAATGCGTCTTTTTAGTGTTTTCATCTGGGTGATTGTTTGGTTCCTCATTGTCTTTTGCCTGATGGTGTGTGCTTGAAGGTTCATTTCTTTAGCAGCTTTCTAAGAGGTTGCTGACAGCGTAGTGTAGATTTGACAGGATAGTAAATAGAAAGTTTCTTAGGAGCTCCTTTCCTTTAGCAGTTACTCCATTGTATTAATACTGTGGCCGATATAAACACCAGGAGTTGCAGTTCCACGTAAGGTGCCCCAGTCAGTCAGTCCTGTACAGCGCTGTGCTTTGCCATACTGCTGGCAGCTTTTCTCCTGTGCAGCTGTCCCCGTCTTCTTTCCCTTACGTTGTTTTTAGGTTTGTGGTGGCTTTTCTCTCTTCTCTCTTCTCTTCTCTTCTCTTCTCTTCTCTTCTCTTCTCTTCTCTTCTCTTCTCTTCTCTTCTCTTCTCTTCTTTCTCTTTTCTCCCTTTTCTGTTTTTTCTTCCTTTCCTTTCCTTTCCTTTCCTTTCCTTTCCTTTCCTTTCCTTTCCTTTCCTTTCCTTTCCTTTCCTTTCCTTTCCTTTCCTTTCCTTTCCTTTCCTTTCCTTTCCTTTCCTTTCCTTTCCTTTCCTTTCCTTTCCTTTCCTTTCCTTTTCCTTTCCTTTCCTTTCCTTTTCCTTTCCTTTTCCTTTCCTTTTCCTTTCCTTTCCTTTTCCTTTCCTTTCCTTTCCTTTCCTTTCCTTTCCTTTCCTTTCCTTTCCTTTCCTTTCCTTTCCTTTCCTTTCCTTTCCTTTCCTTTCCTTTCCTTTCCTTTCCTTTCCTTTCCTTTCCTTTCCTTTCCTTTCCTTTCCTTTCCTTTCCTTTCCTTTCCTTTCCTTTCCTTTCCTTTCCTTTCCTTTCCTTTTCCTTCCTTTCCTTTCCTTCCTTTCCTTTCCTTTCCTTTCCTTTCCTTTCCTTTCCTTTCCTTTCCTTTCCTTTCCTTTCCTTTCCTTTCCTTTCCTTTCCTTTCCTTTCCTTTCCTTTCCTTTCCTTTCCTTTCCTTTCCTTTCCTTTCCTTTCCTTTCCTTTCCTTTCCTTTCCTTTCCTTTCCTTTCCCCTATTTTCTTTTCTGTTATTTTCTTTTCTTTGTAGATTTGAAGTACACAGAGGAAGGGGAAAGGTCTTGTGTCAGTTAGAAATACAGAAGACTGATTTAAAAGTACATTGATCATTTATCTAACAGAAATTTAAAAGAAGCGTTTTTACCTTACCATGTGCCTTTCTTGTGCTTATTTGGATCACTGTCCTGTAATACGCACTTTCTAGTAAAAAGAAACCTTCTCCTAATCTCAGCAAACAGTCTGGGAATAAACCAAATAATTTGGTAAAGTGATATAAGGTTTGTTCAGTAAGGTGTGATACTGAAGATATATAATCCTTTTATTTTATGAAAGGATATTTTGCGTTATGCCAGGTGGCTTTTTCTCCCATATTTTTAGTTATACTGTAATTTACATTCATTATCTGACACAGTTATTAACTATGTGACACTTAAATCTCAGTAAATATCGAATGAGAAGACAACATGAGTGTAAGCAGAGCAAAAATGCATACAAAATAGCCTAGCAAAGTTTAAATAATCTAAAAATATTAATACACGAGAAAATATTTGAGTGTTTTTTTAATTAGGTCAGGGTTTTTCTTTAGTTTTCAAAATTAATGTACATCTAACATTTACTTTCCTGACTTCATGGTTAATAACACAATTTTATGATCTGTACATTGTACACATAAATATACATGTATATATATGTCCGTCTGAGTGCGCCTGTGTGTGCATCTCTTCTCATCTGTGTGTATATGTATATAATCTTTCCAAAAAACCAAATTAAAACAATTGTTTTATCTAACATGGCAATGGCATTGAATTTAAATAAATGTCATTTGTGTATAAATATACAAATTATTTGTAAAACGTGATAATTAATTTTCACCGCTTATATCGCAGCATTTCAGAGGGAGGAAGTGGAAGAGCTGAAACCACACTCTGTTTAATGCTCCTTATTTTGATTTTCCTCCACTTTTCATTGTAGCCAAAATCCAGAGAGAACATTTTGTGCAGAAGAGGGCGAACAGCACTTCTTGAATGAGTAGATGTTTCGGTTTTTTCCACTTTGTCTTGCTGGTAGCGAGGTGGTATCCTGAACAAAGGCTTGGCTTGGGATGAGCAAGCCATCGAGTGGAGATAATTTTATTTCAGTGTACAACTGAAGAAGAGATTCTCCCCCCCCCCCCCCCCCCCCCCCCCCCCCCTTTTTTGGGTGCACGTCAGTACCAATGTTTGCCATTTCCCTCCACACTGGGTTGCAAGTCTGATTTACAGCTCATGCCCCATCGTCAGCCCCCCCCTTTTCCCCCCTTTTTTTATTGCTTTGTTTGAACATCACATAAGTCAGTAAGGAGTTAATTTCCAATGAATGCTAGACAGGAGCGCCTCCGTGTTTCGTGCAAGGTTTCGTGTCTGTCTCTGCCCCTCTTTCATGCTTCTGTGGGTATGGAAATGATTGGAGACAGAGTGGGGAGCGGGTGCCGGGCTCGGTGCTGCAGCCCTGTGACCGCCCGATGCATCACCCACTGCCAGCGCCTCCCTCATGCTCGTCTGCTGTTCGTGGCACGCAATGCTCCGGGGAGCGCGGCAGAGGCAGCGCTGGCCCAAATCCGCCCTTCCAGAAATTTCTCTCCAAAGCCAAGCCCTCCTCCCTCCCGGGGAGGGGGAACACCGCCGAGTGACAGCGTCGGGGTCGCTGTAAAAGTGCCAGCCGACACAGTGATAAAACATGGGCGATGGCAGCAGTCGGTCACATAATTGTGTTTTGTTGCGGTTGGTTTTTAATAGCCTTAGATTTGATGCCCGAAACCTGTGTGCTGCATTGAAAATGGCAGCTAGCCTTTTTTGTGGAACTCTCGCTAAGAGTGTAGCTCTCCGACAGCCGTGCGTGTTTTTTATCCTCTGTCCAACTCTCAGCAAAGTAAAACACAGAACACTGGGAAAGAAGCATCCATGAAGCAATGAGGAAAGGGAGTGGTTCAGCATTTTTTCATGATAAGATGTAAAAGGTAATAGCTCAGCAGTTTAAGGGGTTGTCTGACTTTCTACCTAGATTTGTTAGTATGACTTCGTTACAAAGACTGTCTTTGAATACCAAAGCCAGTTCATGCATTTGTTACACTAGTTAGGCTTTCAAAGCCTCATTTATTGGAAAATATGGAAATACCAATGATGCAGTGTTTACTAGCCTGTCTGAAATGGGTATTGTAACCTCTGAACCTAAAAGAAAAAAAAAGGTCATATTTCCTAAAACTATTCTGCTCAGCAGAAATTCTCTGTATATTATATTGTCTTTGCATCAGAAATGGGAGAATCTAGTAACAGTATTGTAATGAAACAAAAAAACCCCTCTGAAAGTCTTTATAGTTGGCACAAAGTGCTATAATTTTTTTCCCTAAGCGAAAATTGTCTAAGCATGTTGTTTCCCTCTATAAAAAATTACAGTGCTGTGTGGTGTTTCGTGCCCTTATCAATCTGTCTATTTAAGCCTAGAAATAAAAGAGAGAGTATAATTTAAGCCTGTATTTTGAACAGAAGGGTTTTTTTTTCTTTTATGTTGCCATCCTTTTGGGCATTACCTATCCTTTACTCTCAATATCCTTACGGGTCACGTTCATTTTTTTAATTTGTTATCTTACTCTTATGCATGTTTTTTCACTTTATTTTTTCTTTTGGCAATAATAAATTGGATTTTTTACTGTAATCTTCTGAGATGTTCAACTTGGTCATCTTTTTTTAATTAGCTGTTGAGTGTGGAAATAAGGGAAAAGTAGAATATAGGCTAGTTTCACACACAAATATTTTGTTGTCTAGAAAGTTATGTGCAAAAGGAATAAATAAAAAAACTTTTCTTGAAAAATAATGTTTCTTGTGATTGTTCAGGATTAGCTGTGGTTGACTGTGTGCTGACAGAAAGTTGTTTTTCCAGTGATTCAGCATGATGCTGACTCTCCCAGCCACACTTTTTGTTGGGATTATTTGGAGAGGTAACTACAAAAATTGTTATTGTTATTACTGTTATTTTTTCTGAACAGTTCAGGCTGTCATCTCGGCTGCTTGCCAGTTTCGGCTTCATTCCACTCAGGAATTATTTGCTTCATTCCTACTTGAACCTGCCACTCCTGCAGCTCATGTTTATAACAGAGATGGACAGATCAAAGGAGTCAGAGCCCCAGGAAGAGGGAAGTAGGGCAGTCCTCATTGGCACAAAAGGCAATTAATTTTAATTGTTAGGATTATTATTTCTTTAATCTATAGGAGAGCTTTAGTAATGGAAATTGTGTGAATTAAGTAAGTATTCTCAATGACAAATTATGACCGTTTGAGAATAACAGGTTTTTGTATGCAGACTTGGAGCCCTGTCCCTAGGCTAGTAGGTGCCATGCTGAACACCATGAGTTGCTGTCACAGGGCTGAGTCCACAGGAGCTACCAAAGAGGCAGGCCTGTCTGTAATGTATGTACCAAGTGCTTGAAGGACCTGCTGTGGAGGAGCAAGGTTTTAGCCAAAACCATTTTAATAACTGTTTTAGATTAACACCAAACAAAGAAAGGTACTTGGTTTTGCAATGAATTGTCCCAGATGCTATTGTGCGTAGGTCTGTGGTCTACATTTTCAGTGGAGTGAATGTTTTGGTGAGAGCCAAAACCAGAAACAGATGGATAGTAAGGAGGAAGAGCTGCGTCCTTTGGAAGAAGATGCGAATCCTTGCCTTTAATTAGCAGGCCTTATCTTCCGTTCTCTCCAGTAAGTGACATGATCAGTTTCCTTTTTAAACTGTGTCGTCGTTGTTTGAGTAGTAGTGAAAGTAGTCCAGTCCTTGCCCTTCTGCTGTCGTTCTGCATCCCAAGGTGGGTTGCAGTTGTGCTGCTTCTCTTTACTGCCACGCTGTGGAAAAAGAAGCCTGGTTTGGATGCTGTACTGTGTTTTCCACAGCATGGCAGTAAAGCAAAACATTGCAGCTTTATTTCACTCACAAGCAGGGTTGGCTTTTCTTCCCCCCCCCCCCCCCCCCCCCCCCCCCCCCCCCCCCAATAAACAGCCAGTAGACGCATCCTTACAGTTTTTGTCTGGGGTAGGGATTAATGTGCTGCTCTCCTCCCATACTGTGGCACTGTGTTGACTGATAAAATCACTATGGAAAGAAGTGGATTTTAAATAAAGTAATGTGCTTCTGAATTAACCATGCAGATGTGAATTTAACCGTCAGCACCATATTTGGGAGGCCATCTGGGTAAGAGTGGCGTTGAGTGTCACATTTCGGAGACTGGGACGGAAAGGCATCACGCGGCAAGGCGTGTGTGCCGAGGGAGCAGAGCCTGGTGCTGTGCAGCGCATGGCACGGCTCGGCCGTGGGTTGGAAATCTCCCTCGCAAGAAGTCTGCTGAGGGGGGAGTGAATGTGCTTGGATGCAGTCTGCGTGGAGCGAGCCATTTTTGATTCTTGAGCCTTGGGCTCTTGCCAGATTAGCTTTCGGTGAGCAGCCGGACAGATTTACTGAATGACACTTAGGTAATAAAAAGCGGATAGTGTTAGCTCTTTAATTTTAAGTGTCTGATCCACTGAATCTGTAGCGTAGATGTAGCTTGTCAGACAATGAGCAGTGTTTGCCAACCACAGTGGCAAACACACGGGATACTTTTGTCAGTGAAGAAAGGTACTGCTAATGTCTGCTTTGGCTGCTCTGCTGCTCTTTCCTGCTCCATTTGTGGAGTTACTTATTTAGGAGTTTTTGTCTTATTCCTGCCCATCTTCTATTTCCTCTTCCTCCATTTCTCCCTTCCCTTCCAACCCGGGAAGAATCTGAGGAATACAAGAGTAAGGATTGCGGGAACTCTCAGCCCTCCCAGTCAGTCTGCTTTGGTCCTTTTCAGGAGGGGAAGCAATGCAGGAAATGTTTAGTAGGTCAAGCTTGCTCTAGGTTACTGCCATTCAAAGACCATTCATACGCACATGAAAAATTTTTGTTTCTCTCACTCCCTTGCAACTTCTTTCAGTGACACTAGCTAGTATTTCTTTCTTTTTGATTAATCTCATGCAGACAAGGAATAATTGATGCCTTTAATGTAACAACAAATGGGCATAACTGTCTAGAAAAATCTAAATTTGCTTTATCACAAGCCAAGGTCTTTTCAGGTTTCAGCCTCTACAGCCTCAGCTGCCTGTGAACATCTGGGAGAATAAATATGCGTGACAACAATTCTGAAACAACTGTGAGTTTTTTGTTGTTTTGTTTTGTTCTGTGAGGGGTTTTTGGTGTTTTGTTTTTGTTTGTTGGGTTTTTTTTTCCCCTTGAGGGTGATAGGGGTAGCTCAGTGGCTTAGCTCTCATCCTGTTTTTTCGGACTCTGTCAATCGAGTCAATTAGATGTACGGCAGAGTGCTTTGTTGAACATTGCATCCTATGATGGTGAATGGGTTCATATAAATACATGTAGTAAAAAGCCTGAGAGGGCATGGTGTTTTCCTGTATGAGTACATAGAAAATGCTGCTCCCTTTTCCCAGGGGTTATTAGGTGTCACCTTAGAGTGGTTGTTCAAAACCCACATTTATATCTTTTAGAATTACTCCCGCATCATAAAGATATCAGTAGGAATGGTAGTTACTGCAAGAAGAACTTGTAATTTGGTGTGGAAAACAGTCTTTTCTGTTATGTGTGTTCTTAGCAAGGAGAAATACCTTTCCTGCCTAAAGTCATTAAGGGTGTTATGGTGGGATCGTGAGTTAGTTAACTTTCTCAAGAAATCGGAAGCTAGGTAAATAAAATGCAATCATTAGCTCTGGGTAGGTTTTCTGTTGTTTATTGCAAAAAACATGAAAGCAAAACATTCAGAAAAAAATGTTTCTAACTTTCCTTTTTCACCCTTCATAAACTAGATGCTTTTTGTCTTCTGGGTTTTTTTCACTTAAAAATTTTGGTTTTGAGCACTGAACTGAAAGGCCTGATCATTTGTTTCAAAAGAAATGAGAATATATTTAATCACAGACAGTAACAAACAGAGGAGCAGCCTCTGACTGGGGTCCCAGGTAGCTTGTGGTTGGGGATACTGGATTTAGAACTTTTTGCCAGTGTCACTGAAGGACAAAACCTCATCTTTTGTTTTTTGTTCATATGACTTGTGGACATGCTCACAGCAAACTGAGAGCCTACTTTTAGGTGACTGCTAGAATCCAGAACGGCATATTGTTATGGTATTGTCTTTGTTAGCATCACCTGTTGAGGCACTTAGTGCAGTAATACACTGGCAAACTAGGACCAAAGCACATAATTACACAGAAAATGTGGACTGTGAAAGGCACATGCCTGCTACTAAGCTATCTCTGATTCATTCACCCAGCAGGGAAAGTCAAACCGTTTGAACAGTTAAAGGAAAATCATTCTTGATTGCATCTGTCAGCTTTGGCCAGGCACTTGTGTTTTGTTTTTCTGTGATTGCACTTAAAACTTTTTATGCTCCCTTGCCTCTAAATATGTTGATCGCCCATGGAGTCAGATCAGCTTTTCTGATGTGTTCCTTCTTAAGAGGAACAGAAAGAGTGAAGGGGACTTCTTTGGTTCTTGTCAAATTTCATTTCTATGCAATTCTGATTTGCCTGGAAGTTTGAAATCCAGACATTTGCCATTTCACTTATGGCTTCATAGATGGAATAAGCATGGAGGGAGAAACAAGAGGCAGAGGAAAGGTAGAGAATAAAAATGGGAAGAGGCAGAACTATCTTTGGAGGAACTGGGGATTGTCAGCTGTTCAGTGGTTTGGAACAAGCAGCCTGTGCTGTGTCCCATTCATTCGTTCCTTCTGTCTCCTCTTCTATTATCTGTGACTTTGATGTTCATCCCACCCTAAAATGGCCTGAGCTGATATGACATGAAGGTGAAGATTGTGGTAAGGGATGGGGGGCTAATATCCCCAGGAGTATTGATTTAGCTATTAGTTAACAATAGCTATTGAACTTGTTCTCCTTGAGAGCATTACGTGGAGCATTACAGTAGTAAGTGGGGAGGTAGTCATGAGAAGATGTGAAAGGGAATAATTCCTCCAGGGGATGAAATTTTGTTTTTTGTCTTTTGTATTTTTGGTACCATGTATGCATTACTTACTGTATGTTAAAGTTAAAACTCAAACTACTGAGATTCTTTTTTTTTTTTTTCCTGAATAAGCAACACTTCTTCTGTACATGGCGATGTGCCTTGTTAACATTTGGTGTTTTGGTATTTGCAGGGGAGGTGGATGAGGGAGTACAAGGAAAGTTTGATCCAGCAACAGGACTGCCATTCACAAAACCAAAAAGTGGAGCATTAGGTTTCCAGTTCCAGATTGCAGCTCACTTAATAATTAAAACTGACGCAATTTTACAGCATGTCATGATACTTGGATAAGAAAAAGTTAGTTTTTTCTTAAGTAAGTGGCTTTACCAGTTGTTTTTATTTCTATGACCATGTTGCCTGTCTCATACAGATTACATTATGCTCTGTACCTTCTGTCTGGAGAAGAGGGGTCAGTGTTGCATGCTTGCTCACTTGCTCTTGCTTGTGCATACACACATACACATGCTTACTTTCTCTCATAATATCCATAAGGGGGTTAAGGGAGGGAAGGAGAAGCATATAAACAGAAAAACCACATCCTGACAGCTGCCTCCAGTTAGTCCTGTTTTTCCCCCGACTTTTAAATCTTACGGTGGCTTCTAATTTGTCCCACATGAGTCTTCTCCCAGTGGGGCTGTTTTCCGTTTCCTTTTTGCTTTCATTTGATCCAAAGTAAACAGTTAACAAAGAATAAACCAATTCAGGCAGCTGTCAATGGACCATCAGCTTTCAGGTGTCTCAGACAGGAAGAAGAGGGCATATTATTTTGAAGGTAAGAAGGGAAAATGGGACTGAAACCTGATGCCTGTGTGGACCAGAAAAGTATTTCCAGGTTAAGTCTGCTTAAGACAATGTGGTCACAGTTTGTCCAGGAGATAAATTTTGGGACTGCTGATTTTGTTTTGTTAATATGTGTACAAACCTTGTCACGTAAAAAGCCTTTAGATTAAAAATACATGGGGTGCATGACTCAAGGGAAAAAAATCACAACACTTTTTGCTAGTAATTCATGAGTTCTCAAGATCCTTTTCATGGGGACTTGTTGGAGTATGCAAACATTTTACATGCCTAATGCAGTGATGCTGCATTTGTTTGCTGATTTTTAAGATGAGGTTTCCTAAAAGTCTGAATGTGTCTTTCCTTTTACGTAAAGGAGTGTCTAGGAGCAGGGGAGATAACCCACCTTTCTCTTAGAGATGTATAGAGCACGTCAGAGCAGCTTTCTCCTGCCTGTCCAGTTAGGTTAATCTCATCTAAGTACAAATTGCTTATCATGCCTGTAAAATTCAACAGTCATGTATCATGTCACTTGAAAACTTCTCTAGGCAATGTTTAGGAAGGCTCTAAAGGATTCCCATGGCATTTCCTCCACAAAAAATGCCACCCAAAACAAGAATTGATGCCAAAATAATGGACTTTATATTGAGGTCTCCAAAATAAATGGCATTGCAGCTAGTTGCCTGCAGGTCATTATTGGCTCTGCCTTACAGTATTAGAGTAAAAACTATCTTGCCAGCTATCTAGGTTTGCGAAAACCTATCACTCTATTTCCTGGCTTTGGTGGCTTGGCCTTTTTTTGGGGGGGGGAGGACACACGACCACAACAGACAGGAACGGGGACGGGGATAAGGGTTGAGTGGAGAAGGGGAAAGAGGACTAGTTAAGATTTTTTCCATCTTGTCTACAGTTTGTATGAGAACAATTTTCAGAAAGATGATTCCTGCTGTAATGATATGTGGCACATTTGTGTAATGGAGCTTTTGGGGCTTAGTGCGGTGTTCTGCAGGTTCTCCCATTTCTCAAAAAAAGTGATCCATTAGAAGAAAATGAGCTGTGTTTCTTAATTTTGCTTTCATCTTTTTCCATGATGTTGAAATAACTAATACTGAAGTCATTCTCTAATGATAAAGAATAATGCAATTGGCTTTGAATACCTAATTCTTCCTCAAGTAAATAGTCCTGTTAGCTTCATCTGAACTTCAGGG
This sequence comes from Phoenicopterus ruber ruber, assembly GCA_009819775.1. Classification (NCBI taxonomy): domain Eukaryota; kingdom Metazoa; phylum Chordata; class Aves; order Phoenicopteriformes; family Phoenicopteridae; genus Phoenicopterus; species Phoenicopterus ruber. The sequence continues at coordinate 61,511,252 of CM020246.1, read as the reverse complement.
AGAAGTGGGATCCAAGCGAGACAGGCTCCTGAAGGGTAAAATAAGCTCTAGTCCTTGCAGTAGTCCTGTAGGAAAGCAACATGGTGAGGGCTAGCTGGGGCTTGGATGTGTTTTCCAGGGAAAGTTAGATCCATTGAAAGTGAGGAGAGATATGTGTGGCAGAAACGGACCCTGAGATCAGTCAGGCCTTGTGAACGGGAACAGGCAGGTTAGAGGGAGCTTGGGGTCAGGACAGCTCTGGGAAGAATTTTGGAAGGAGGGTTGGAGCTTGGCCGCAGCCAAGGTTGTAAACAGATAGACAAAGGCAAGCTTAAATCAACACTGAATTTCAGAGAAAGCAAGCAAGCAGTAGAGCCTGTAGGTGGCATAAGGTGCCTCATATGTGTTTTTTTTCATGAAATTGCAGGGCTGCCTAGTGAAATGTCAGAGAAACATAGAGGTTTGTGCATGTGACGACTGCTGCTGGGATGCCAGTGGGATGCTCAGCTTATGGGCAAATACAGGTGTCTTCTGGGGTGGGGGCAGCTGAGGTATGAAACTATAGCTCAGTATAGACAGCAGGTGTGGTATCTGTATGCTGCTCACTGTTAACGGTACCAATTTTTAATTTTATTCTACTTTTTTAAACAAGGAATTTGGCCTTTTTCTATTTGGAGTGACTGGTAAAGCTAACATGTTTCATATCATTTGCTCTGAGTATTTCTGTTACCGTGTTGCCACGACATCTATCTGTGTAAATTTTTACCTAAGTAAAAATACCTCAAATTCCTCCCTGGCCTCCCAATATTTTGCAACTGTCTCAGTGCTTGTTTTCGTAAAGTACAGAAGTGGGGTTTTGGTAAAGTACAGCAGTAGGGTTACTTTTTTTCCTCTTGCCAAAATTATGTAAATGAAAGACCAGTCCTTGTGCAGTTTCATACTATGGAACAGTGTGTATATACACACATTCTGATTATTCTTATTTTTTAAATTCTGTTGAGGCATGAACTCAGTCCCCACCTTACCAGAAATGAGTGAATCTCTAGTTTGCTGCTGCTTTAGCAGTTGTAAAAATAGAATATATATGTCTCCTTATCCCATAGAAAAACTCCTGTTTAACATTTATTGAAATGGATCTTACTATGCCTGATGTGTATCTCGTGGACAAGCAGCAAGGGAGCTTTAGGGCCAGAGTTGCTCTCCCTGAGGTTTTGGTTTCATTTTATCACTTTTACTTAACCTAAGTGCTGGAGGGTTTTTCATTTCTGCCATTTGATTGTCAAAATTGAATGTCTATGTATGCTCAGATTTGGTTTTGTGCTTTGGAGAGAGGATATGGCATATTGTTTCAGTGAGCCTATCAGCACATACACCAAGAACAGTTCAGTTCTGGGAAAAAAACCCAGAAAACACAAGTCAGAAAAAACTTCCAGTAATCAGATGGCTAAGTTGAAAAAGCATTTCTGTTGGAGGTTTATGTCTAAGTGAACAACTTATTTTGTGAGCTATACGTTAATTTCCCCAGTTACAGTGTTTGCTGAAGAGCTAAAGGAAATGTGAGTGAGAGGGAGGGTGGCAGAACTGGCAAAGGGGCTGGGAAGGAGGAGACGTGTCCTCTGCAGGAGTTTGGAGCTGGAGTAGAAATAAGGAGGCAGACATGAACGAGTACTTTGTGCCAGAGAGGGAAAGCAGCACACACACCCCATGCACACAAAATGTGTGTACACAAATCTGTATATTTATGCTACTGTGAAGGGTTGGTGTATATTTATGCTACTATGACAGGGGTAGGTGTTGATGAACTAAGTATCAACGGTGCACAGTTTATGGGATCTTTATCGCTGGCACCACTATTTGCCCAACTGGATGTAGTAACACATGCTTGTCTCCTGCAAAACATTCCTCTCATCTCCAGCTAATGCTGTTTAATGGGCCTGAATAAGGAGTGCGTAAACAGAAGCAGAAGCTGCGTGGTTTGTGTGTGTGTGTATGTATTTAGCTTCACTGTTTGTAGTCTCTCTCTCTCTCTCTCTCTCTCTCTGAAACAGCAATTAGAAGAAAGTCACCTAGAATGGAGGAGGGGCCTCGTGTGGCTGTCATCTCTCACCTGTTTTTACATGCTTTTACTTCCGCTGCATCATTACCTTCTCTTGAGTTGCCTTAGAAGTAAACCCAGCACTGCTGGAATAAGAGGAATAAATCAGCTGTATCTGTGCATATTTGCTGATTTCTATGCTAAAGTGTGGGAAAAGAGACAAGGATCAGGTACAGACAGTGCCAGCTGATTTTTGAGGAGATGAATGCGAGGCCCCCAGTTGGGAACGAGATCTTTTGCTCTGTTACTTATTTTTTTCCCCTTGAACTATCTTAACATTTTTACAAATAAAACATAGCCTGGGTTCCATTCTTGACATGGCAGAAGCTTAATAAGAAAACAGAGTATTTGCTGAGATCTTTGCTTTGGATTCGTTCTTTAGATTTTACTAAGATGGTATTTATGCTCCCTCCCATCCAGTCCTCCCATCCCCAATCCTGCCCTCCAGCAGAAAGAACTAAAATGCCCCTTCTCCTCAAGTTCTTAAAAAGCCGCCTCCTGCCTCCTACTCTGTCTTGTACCCTAAGCTATCTAAGGGGACGTCAGTCCAACGATGAAGATACATGTCTACTGCCTTGTAGTATTTGTTAGAAGGACAGAGTAATGCAAGTTCTTCAGAGATTTTCATGAAGTTGAAGGTAACTGAAACAGCTTGAAAGAAATAGAATTTTCTGTATATGCTAAAGCTGAGGATGCAGTCAGACCATGTCAGTCATGTACGGTGAAAGAAACTGCCATTGTTCGCTGTTATTCTGGTTTCTTGTCTATTCCGTGTCTTAAGCTGCAAGTAATAGATCTTGGCCTCCTGTGTGAGGTGTATCTATTTCTCAACGAGACCCTGGTCTGGTTAGTTGTTTCTGCATTTATTAAATGACACAGAGGACCTCCCTTTGCAAAGAGTTGTTGCCTTTCCCACTCCTTATGAAGATGAATTAATAATTTTTCTCTCTTAATTAGCTTCCATCTGCTGTTCCTGTCTTGAATTCTAAAGGCTATAGTTATTACCATATTCATAAAATCGCCCAACTGTGTAAGAGAACTTTAACAACAATTTTAAAGCCAAGTTCCTCTATTATGCCTCATTCAGTGTATGTTTTGCCATCAGTGGTAGGGAAGCTGATCATGTGGGGCAAGTCCTGCGAATGCTTTTCTGTTGTCTTAGAGCAGAAACATGCCACCCTGCCGGGAGAAGTGTGTCTGTATTTCAATAAAACTCATGCAAACTAGAGCAAAATGGCCAAATATCCATAGCTCTTGGACGAAAATCTTTTTAATATTCTGGCTTCCTCTAAATCTGTAGTGCTCAATATCTTGTTGCTCACTATTATAAATTGAATGCTTAAGAATATATACTGGCTTTTAGTTGAGAGTGGATTTGGCATGAACAGGCAGCCTTGGCTTTCTGTCTCAAGAAATCTGAAATGAAACCCTGATAGACGAAGATGACTACTGTGTGAGGGTTGAGTGATGATTTATTTTTCCGTAAGGGGCGGAGGGCACTGGGGATCTGATCTTAATGTGCGTGTCACTTCAGGTACAAGACCTGCAGCTACAAGATAATCACATTGCAGTGTTTGGCACAAGGTTAAATTTTCCTTCTCTCTCACCCTACATGTACACACCTTTTCTTACCTTTCTCTGCTTTTCTCCCCTGTGTTCTCACTTAGTCCGTAGCAAGTACCTGGAGGTAAAGCTTACTTTCATCTGCTTCCCAGCCATCCATTCCTTCTGATCTAGGCTTACACTGGTTATCTTTTAAATGATAGTATGTTTACAAGAAGAAATAAAATAAAGGCATCTCTGGATTGCTCGCTTGACATAATCCCTTTCTTTAAGGAATACCTGGTTGTTCCACTGATAGCTAAATAGTATGGTGTCTGAAATCAGCTTTTAGAAATCGATTCCTCATCTTGCCTTGTGGGTGATTCCTCACCTCATCCGGTGGGTGGTTGTCTTTGTTTCTGCCCCGGCTTCGCTTTCCCCTCACGGTCTGCAGTACTGTGCAATATGCTGTGCTCCTAGGTCGATCTGAATGAACATGCAGCATGACACATGATCTGCAGCATGAGTATCAGGCAATTCCTGCAAATCAGAGATTCAGGGTTCTGAGAGTTGAGATCTAACAATTCTTCTCTGGTCAATTTTAATAGCTTACGTCCCCTGGCAACCTGCTGCACCCCTTCACTCAAAATTACCGCCTGTTCGGTGTGATGTATTCACTTAACCCTCTGCCAGAGGTTACCAGCTTTGTACCTAAGTGCTAAAAGGGAACATGTGCCTCTTCCCCCTTCACAGGTCAGTGCATTAGTCTGAGCTGCTGAGGAGAGAGCAAGTACAACGAAGGCTGTGGGTGAAGATGGCTGAGAGGTCGCTCAGTGGTGGAGGGGCAGGCAGGCAGCTGGTATTCAGCCGACCCAGCATGGTTTGCCAGAGACATCTGTCAGTGCCCTCAGTCCTTTGTTATAAAGGTGGTAATTTTTTGCCTGCCTGCAGTGGTGAATTACAGTGCTCAACCCCTGCCTGTGTTCTTGTTTGGATCTGTTTCAGAGGTTTTGTCTTCGTGTTATGTGTGAATGGCCAGGGAGCTCTGGAGCAAAGTGGGTTAAATGTTTGTTAATCACTCTTAATACTCTTTTTGCAGTTAAAAATGGTGCACATTTGATTCCTCTCTACCTTACGTCTCAGTTGCTTCCCTACCATGCTGCCTGCCATGTTCTTGACAGAGACAGGCAGCGATATATATTCATCATTGCTGTCTGCGGACTGAACACCAGTATGAACTGTGTGCGCGCGGTGTGCAAACTGAGTCAGTTTGTATACTAGAAGTGACAGTCCATTCAAGTAGTGAGGTATTGGAGAAATAATCTCAGCTGTGTTACCATTTAATTAACTCTTGATGTAGCAGGGAAAGTGTGCACAACTGAGTAATTTACATACTGACATCTATTTCAGAAAGTAGCAATATATGATGGGAGCTAAAAATGAGACCACATTTAATTTCAGCTTTTGGTGATAGGGTTGGTTTTTTTCCGAGTCTGTTGCTAATGGTAAAGGAGCTGTGGGCATCTCCTCATTAGATTTGTTTGTGTAGCATAAATTGTACTCACACTTGCAAAGAGAGCCCTGGGACATGGATATTTGACACTGAGCTATGAATTTCCTTTATCTAACAGGCATTTGAATGTATTTCTTCAAGCACTTCAAGAATCCCATCCTTCTCAGTGTTGCCTTGAGTTTAAGATTTCAGAGAAGAAATGCATCCCAGGAGAAGGGTCAAATTCTGTTTGCGTTTGTGAAGCTCAAATATATATTTAGGGGTTGGTAACACTCTGCAGTTTGTGTCTGATTATTTTTTTAAGCTTGATGAAATATGTGGTTATTGCCAAATATATTTTTTCCCTCAGGCCTTCTGTGGGTGGGTAATATCTGTCCCTCCTTCTGTCCTCAGGGAACAGAGTATATTTGGATCCCATTTACAGATTAGTCAAAAGCGTTTATTGCTGACCTCTTGGCAAGTTCCTCCATTCATCCCTATCTCCATTGTCTCTTGCTATCTTTAAGGACCTCTTGGAATTGCAATAATTTTAGGAAATATCTCTTGGGGGCAGGGAATAAATAGGAAGTACCTCTGCCTCTGTATAGCACCTTAATTGCAGTTACTCTCAGGGTCTGGATTTTGCTGTGTGTCTTCCATCTCTAGTTTGTGGTTGTTATTCCAGAATTTGGTGAGAAGCTGCTTTAGCTTTGCCCATTTTACTGAACTGAGCAAGTCTACCTGGACAGGGGTCCAGTACATGTGTATGTAGGCAGCTGATGGCTTTGCATTTTCTTGTTGAATTCAAGATGCTGCTGTAGCAACTACAGATGGTTTTTTTTTGCATAGAATTATCAGTTCCATAGCTCAGGAGGCTGAAAAGCTGTAGAGCTTGTAAAGGAATATATATTTTTTTAATTTGGATACCTTTTATTTGGAATTGAAAATGATAGCAATTTAGGTCTTATTTGAAATACAACATAGAAGAAAGCATAGATTAACACTCCCTCTTGTGTGGCTGGTGTCTTTTCTTTTTTTGTGTAAAATGAATGGATGGAAAGCAAACCAGTAACACTTCTGTCTTCTGGCATGGCTCATAGATGTAGAAAATTAGGCATTAGCAACTGGGAAAGACTAACATAATTTTTGGCTTACTTACTGGAGGAATTGTGGTGGGGATGGCCCCCAACAAAGGTGTCTGGTGGCATTCCGAGTGAAATCCTGCTCTCTTGGGATTACCAGCAGTTGCTGAAGCAATGAATAAACAAGGAGTTCAAGGCTGGTCATTTTTGAATGTTTTATAACAATAATGAGGAAACAGCAGCAAAAGACTTATCTCCTTGCCCAGCAAATGGAAGAAGTGCCCCTCCTTCTGCTTGTAAAGCAGGAAAGTGTTACCCAAAACCTAGGTGGAAAAGTGTGTTTGTGTTGCACTGAAGTGTGCTTATACAAAATTATCACATACTCTCTGCCATAAAATATGCTAGCCGGTTTAGGTACTGTGTATAGCTTAAGGCCTCCTGTGAGACTGCACATGTTGCTGATCATGGAGAAAATAAAAATTTCCCCCGTCCCCCAAATGAAGGGGAATTCTGATGCAGAGCCAGTCAATGAAATGCTGCCTGTGCCATAAGAGCCAGAACTGTGTACGCATTTGTGCTTTGCCGTAGAGGCAAAGCATCTGCTCCGCAAGAGCAGTGAAATTACTGGACATAGTTGATGTTTGTGCAAAACAGGGAGCATTTGTTTTTTTCCTTCTTGCGGTTAATGTTCAGTGTGATAATGCAAATGAGTCCTTCATACCTCTCCCTACTCTGTCCTGTCACATGTACTTTTTATCTTTTCCCTTTGTCTTGTGGGTACTAGCAGTTGCTAAATGGCTTTTATGGAGGATAATATATTTAGGAAGCAATTTCCATTTGAGATTTTTACTGCTGCCTCTCCCTCTCTGTGACCTAGGGAGTGGAAGGCTGATATAATACAGTTATCTTTCCAAGCTGAGTCACTTTAAAGCATGTGCTTGTAATATATGGTTTTTAATAATCTCTCCTGCCACAGAGCAGTAACTGGTCTCTGAATGAGGACAACCAGATGAAACTTGCTTCCGTGTAAACATGGCTTCAGCAGAATCAGCCAATTTCAAGGAGGATTAGTGTCAGCGCAGTGAAAACAGGATAAGGAAAGTATGAATATGGGGAGAACTTGAGCATCACTTCTGAAAAAAGAAAAATCTACATGGGATCATTTCCCTTCCTCAGTCCCCCCAACTCCGAAATCTTCTTGTCCTGTCTCCTGAGCCTTTTGTGCTTTAAGGGTAGGGCAACACAACAGGACAAAAAACAGAAGGGAAAGCTGGCCTCCTGCGCAGGCGAGTAGAGTGTAACAGTGGCTGCTCTCTCGTCCTGATCTGCAAGACTGCCGGTCCACATCAACAGGTTTGTCTTCCTGATGCTCCTCCCAAGCGCTACCTCTGTTTGCTGTCCTGTTTTTGACCAGCCTGGGGTTTTTGTTTTAAGCGTGTTGGTGTCCAGGCTGAGGAAGATGATAGCTATATTTTAAAGAAAAAAGGTCTTGTAGGGTAACATATTTTGGGGAGATGTGTACCAGCTGCATTGGCAGTGAGTCCTTAAGCCTGGGATATCTGGGCATCTGCAGAGACTGTGTTTTCTTAGGAGTCCATCCTGTAAATAACCTTTCACTGCAAATGCTGTGTTGGGGCTGTGGGTGTACCTTTTCGGCTCTTGGAAGAGGTCCCAGGAGCTGCTGCTCAACTTGCAGCAGTGAGTTATATAAAAACTTCTTGTATATATTGCAAATTTACTCTTGAGAACGTGGCTGAGGAGCCAGGAGCTCATGTCGTGACTAACTTTTATCTTACCCTATTATGATAGTCCAGGACATGCTGTGTGGTTAAACGGGTTTCTGCTGCAGGTTTGATGCCCGAAGCTGGTTTAACGAGGCCTTTTTATTCTAAGTACCTCATGTGTCTGAATATTTTCCTCCTCCAAATTATCTTTATCCATGAAAACAGTAAAAAGTGCAATTTACCTTGGAATTCTTATTTTATGGGGTTTACAAACAGTTTACTCATTCTTAGTACTTCTCTCAGATGTGATTTTTTTTAAATGGCCTGCTAAAATTATCTGAGAATGAAGCAATAAAAAGCTGAGGGCTTGCACATCTGAAATAATGAAGAAAAAGAAACCCGCAGAAATTTCATTGTGATTTCCATGTTGGGAGTGATAGCTGGGGTTTTGCCTTCAGGAACAAAAGATTAGCAAGAGGCAAAGCTTTTTGTAGGAGTTTCGAAGTAATGATGTGGTTGTCCCAACTTGCAGCAGCTCATTGAAAAGCATAAAATATATTACTGGATCAGCTTGCTCCTAAACTATGTAATTTAGGATAGCATAAATGTGTTTCATATTAAGTGGGATCTTATGTTGATTTATTACCTGACTAATGTCATCCTTCCTATCCAAAGTGGTGTGTTTCCACATTCCATTTCCTACTGATTGTTAGTACATAGTTTCTCCAGGGCTGTACTGTGGAGGGAGTTTCTCTTGGGATGAAACATTTCTGGAAGAAGGCTTCTTTTTGCTGAGGAGCCCCATGTTGATTGGCAATGTTTTCTAAGCAGGTTCAGCCAACAGCATCCACATATTTGAATCTGCAGAGATTTCTGTAAAAGATCAGTTCTTTTTAATAGTTGTTTTCAGTCCCCTCAGGTTTCATTTTGCCCCTCTTTGCAAATGTAAATAATCCAAAAATTTTCTTTCTTTTTTTTTTTTTCTCCTCCTATAAAAATGCATGCAAACCAAGAAATGAGGCATTTCTGCTGTAATATTTTGGGTAAGCTTCCAGCTTTACTAACCCTATTTTATTTTAATCTTCTGTCACACATTGTAGATCTTGGCAAGCTGAAAAGTTGTGGTTCAGCTGTTGTTTCCATTTTATTTTCTAAAAATGTGATGTGTTTACCCAAATAATGAAAAGCTGTGAAAAGAGCATGATAAACTCTTTTCTGCACGTCCTTTCCTCCACTCAAGTATTTTAGGGGTATATAAAATATGAAGTAATTACCCTGCACCTCAGGAAGTACCCAACTGCTTTCTTATGGTGGGGTAGATATAGCATGGGGACTCCTATTCTTCTTTGAAACCATAAAAGAAATCCTGACATAAGTTATTTAAGATGTTTGTCCAAAAAGCCAAAATTCTCCTTGTCTGTTGTTTAAAATGACTGGATGGCTGTTTATGAGCTTTGTTTTGTTTTGTGTCTCTCATACTTTTTTAATACAGCAAACTGTGTCTGTAAAGTAATTCTCTGTTGTAATATGGAAGCAAAGAAGCAGTGATTTTACAGGAATTATTTTTTTCAGAGCAGAATCTCTCGAGCAGTTAAGCTTCTTGTCGTTTTAGAATCGAGTGCATGCACCATAAGCAATAAAATTTCCAATTCAGTGGTAAACAGTCTCTTTGAACTGAGCTGGGGATCAAGCTGTCTAATTTAAGTCCTGAGCATGACTGTTGGTAAAGGTGGGAAAACATTGTGCTGGAAGGGTTATTTTCAAGTTGCCTGATATCACTGAGGTCTCTGAAAGGAGCTCAGAGGAGCCTAGTTCTGTTCTAGCTATTCTAGTGTTATGCAAAATTGGTAACAACAGCTTGCTTTCTTCTGTTGCTAATTTTAGTCTGTACTTATGCACCTGGCATTACTGCAATTGCTTTGTAAGTTTTATAAACTTGCAAGGAAGGAGTCATTAAGCATCTGTTTGTAACTATGGAAGAAACGCTGTTGATGCTTTCACAGAGAATCAATTCTTTTTTTTTACTTTGGGTGTGCACAGATTAGTTTGGATAATAAGAGCAGCAGTATTGACTCCGTCTTGCACAGAATCAGGTGTTTGATTCTGGTAGTAACAATATTGAAGGATTCTAAGAATGTTTAGAAAAATATGGCAAATATAAATGCATATATTTGCTTGCTGTGCCAGCCTGGCTTTTGGCGGTTGGTGACTTAGAATAAGAAAAAAAAAATTATTTGGAATGGAGGTTCTGTTAAAATGGTTAAAAATGAGATTTGGAAGCATTTTAACTTCTTATGATTTTGAACAGACAGTGTTTTTTTTTCTCTGTGTGGGAATAGTGCAGGATACTCCTTCTATGAATACTTCTGATGGCCTAAAATTGCACAAAATCATTCTTTTAGTTGCCCATAGGTTGTAAGGAATTAAAAAACAGAAGGAAAACCATCTAGGGGTCTAGTGAAAAATTTGAGTAGTCTTCCTATGTGCTTTGCTGTGTCTATGCAGAGACTTCTGTAAATCATTTCACACATCTCATTTTCTTTAGGAGTGGGGATATGAATGTTCATCTCACCAAAGTGTGTTTTGATCTCAGAAAAAATGCTACACTATTTGAAAATACCTTCATCCCAAAGCCAATTAGTAGACAGATTCTGATATTTTGGTGGCAATAAAATTTCTGAAACTGAAGATCTCCACACCATTCAAAAAGTAGAGAAAAAGTAGTGGAAGCAGATTAAATATTTAAAATGTTATTTTCATGAATGTCATTGTGAAATTAAAACGACCAGGGAATAAAACTTCAGTACCAAGTTGACACAGAGATGAATACACTTGAAAGGTATGTATATGGGTAATTTTTTATTTTTTATTTTTAAATCCGTGGACCTTCACTAGTAAGCAGTACTCCGGCTGCTGTGTGGCTGTCAGAAGCTGTTGCATGGATGTCTGTGTTGCTAAATAAGCTTTCTTGCAGCTTCGAGAATGTGATTACATAGTTGACTAATATGTTGTCTTTATGACGGGACTGAGATATTGCTGCACTCCTTGTCCAGAGCATGTAAGATCAGTTTTTATGTTCTATGTAGTCAGTGATACACTTTAAACTCATGAAAGATTTATTAACAAAGACTTTAAGAGTGAGCATTCTGTGTTGTTTAATTGGTAAGGCATTCTCTTCCTCACAAGTTACAGTTGCAGTAAGCAGGGAAGAGTGAAAACAACCATCACATACAATTATTGAACAAAGCAGCCACAGAATTATGGCTTAATACAGTCTTCCATGCGATGATCACAAACTACATCTTTTAAAACTGATAGGTAGAGTGCAGCTGGTGCTCCAGTAGCCTCCTCGTGCTTGCTGTTGCTCCTTTTCAATTTCCCCTCATCCTGAGTTTCCAGTTTTAGTCTGGTGAGGATTTGAAGGACTTTTGCAGCTCACTGCAGGGATCTTTCAAAGATATGCATGGGAGCAGCTGAGCCATTTGAACACAGAGAAAGCTTGAAAATGAGCTGACCTTGAACAAAACATTTTGCTTTGGTTATCGTGGAAGGTAGGAGGGCTGCCTGTTACTTTCTGCCAGACAGCTCACCCATTGAAGTGAGAACCTCAGCTTCCCCTTGGATTAGCTGTGAAGCTGGTGTACTAAGCACTGCGCTCCAGTGTGTGAACAGGTTTGTGCTTACTGGTGCAAAATCAATTTGCGTGCCTCTTCCCAATTTGAAGATTGTTTTTTGCCTGACCAAAGTTTTACAAAATGTTTAGCACAGATTTCTGCTAAGCAGGATGGAGTAGTGCAGTCCCATTTTTTTCCTTTAAAAACAAAGTGTTTGTGTGTAGAAAGAGAACAGCACTTTTCTAATTAAAGGCATACCTAAAATCTGCAGTTAGAAGAGAGTGTCCCCACCCTTGCATAGCCTGCAAGTTTGAAATGGGGCCCTTAGGTTGTTTTAAGCTCCAGCATGCAGAGATTTTTTCTCAGCTTTTGGATGGTAAACAAGATCTGTGATTTCCGTCTATGATCTAATTTAACTTTTGGCAAGGTATATGGCTTTGTTCAGAAAGGAGAGATGAGCTCTGTGGCTAAGGCTACTGAGGGACACATTTTACATTTAAAGATCACCCAACTAATCTCTCTTTTTAGGTCTCTACAAAAGCAGCTCTTTATGGAGCTCAGCAATTTAAAATAAAATCGTCTTTGCCTTTCCAAAACTTGGCAAAACACTGTGCCCAGATTTCTTCTAAGTAGGGAGAGGCCAAGCTGATCTCTCTTTATATTTTGTAATGATATTCTTTCTCATTCTGTGTTGGACAAGTGGATTTTGGATGCAGTCCATCTGGAATGTTAGGTGCATCGTGGAAACATCCCACTGTTGTGAAGAGCTGCTCTGATTTCCAAGTGCTACTAGACAAATTGCAACCCTGGTTCTGTCAACACTATCTCTTGGGGGTTTAACAGATAGGGGTCACCATCCTTGAGACAAAGGCAGATGTGCTTTTTCCCTGTACTGAAAACACTGCTGTATAAGCAGCATCTATGTAAAAATACACAAACAAACCCTGTGCCAGAATCCCAGGGGTGTATTGGTCATATATTTGTGATTCATTTGTTCGAGAAAACAATAACCAAATATGAATGATGGCTTCAGATGAACTCTGAAGGACACAAGAAATGAGAATGCTGTTTGCTGCTTTGAAAGTGCAGATCTTGGCTTAGGTTTTGTGACCTGAAAAGAAGTGCTGGCAATGAAAGGTGAAAACCTGTTTGATTGGCCTGTGGTCTTTTTGATCTGTGAACACAATTTAGCATACCATCTGGGGAAAATGTCTTCTACTGGCACAGAGGGGAAGTAGACAAACCAAGAACAGTGTCCAAATGTACTTTAATTTCTGTTGCTCTTGAATCTGTTCAGTCTCATTTTGATTAAGGGACTGGAGTTGTACATCTGCAAGGTATAATGCACAGCTATCCCAGCCACGGGATACTAGATTACAAGGACATATTTAATCATATCCCTGTTATAATCTATGACCAGGGCTTTAAAGATGCGTCCCTCTGCCTCTTCTCAGCTTTCCCCCTCCAAAAAACAACAGAAACTTGTTTGAGATACTTGTAAAGGGGAAAAGGAGCACTGCAAGCTAGCAAAGAAAAATTGAGGTTTGCTACTATTAATATTACTTATTTTTAGTTAGTAATTATTGGTAATGGGTGCACTGCTGTCTAGATTGCATAGGAATCATATTTGAATTTTGCATCAAAGTATGTATTAATTGGATAAAGTGAGTTATCAGGGTTCCTTAGTTAGACTGTACTATACGACCGTTGTTTTTTGTAGAAATTTAGTTTGGATTTTGTTTAGGTTTTTTGACAAAAAATTTATAACTCTCCCTGTCGAGGAAGAACCTTCTAATTTAATCCTAAAAGAGACTGGCTTTTTGGAACTGAAAGGCAAAACATATCCAAGGCATTTCCAGCTGTCCCACTCATCTCTAGAATCCAGTGCTCTCTCAATAGCAGTCGAATACCAGATCTTTTCTCCCCATAAAATTCCTTACAGACATGGAGTAATTTAGACTCTCCTTGTCTTCTGTTTTTGCACTTCTCTACTGAGTATGTCTGGAAAGCATGAAATAAACAATTATGAATTAGAGAACAGAGTAAAAATGCAGTACAGTGTAACTAAAGAGAAAACAAAACCGGATGTGTAGAAACTGAAGGATATATGGGAAGGAAAAGGAGAAGAGCTTAAAGCACACTTTAAACAGAGATGGAGCTGAGTCTTCATGAGGATCTGAAGAAATTTGTCTTTTCAGAGGATACTAGAAATGCTGGGCAGGTGACACGTTGTTGAAAGCAGAAAAAGAAGCTACTGACATAAGTAAGTTGAACACGAAAAGGCAGTTAGATCTATATGGCTTTCTTCCATCTTCTACTGGGCTGAATTAACCTTCTTCTAAATTTTCCTTGTTCATTAAGCAAATCAAATCCTCTCTGAGCATTTGAGAAATATCAGAAACTTCATGGCTTGTTTTTAGCTAAAGCTCAGCAAGCTGAAGGGATTGCTCCCCTAGTTGCTTTTCACCACTTCAGTGCTCTTACAGAAGGTACTGCTGCCACAGAGTTTTTGGAATAAATGCTCATATAAGGGCTTTGGTTATGATAGTCTGGGTTTAAAACAAAATCCTACCTGTACAGGTGTACAGACCTGCCCTGACATGCTGGGGCTGTACGACGCTGATTGCAGAAGCAGCGGAGGTGGCGTGGGTGGGGTGGGAGCAGCAGAGGGTCTGTCACCCGGAGCAGCAGCACGGGCAAAGCGAGAGAACAGTTTGAGAGAGTTTGTTTCTGATCATCTTGAAACCGATTTACCCCTCTTACTCCGTGCGGAGCAGTCCTCTGCTGGTGAGGAGGTGGGGGGAGGAGTTTGGGATGACTTGCTGTCCCCACCTGCTGGATGGGATCGATGCAGCCCGAGACTGGCCAGGGGTGGGACTGAAAAGAAATTTTATTTAGGAGTGTGTCAAACCCCTCTGTTTTTCTAATTCGATAGTCACAGAAGATTCCAGAATTGGTGCAAAATGGTAAAATGCCTTGCCTGGAAAAAAACGTCCCGTCTTTTGTAAGAGACCGCTTTATGGCAAATATTTTTACATCCCTGAGCCCTACTACTAATTCTAGTATTTGACCATTCCCCAAATTATTTTACAAACAAAACTGCAGATTTTACTCCTTCCAAAGGGAAGTCTATAAAATGATCACTTGATATATTATCCAAATATTTTTTTTTTCTTTTCCTTTATTCGTTTTGGACGGTCAAGGAAAACCTGGCACTGTGATGTAATCCTCTTAGCTCACTTCCTTAAATAACATTCCAAAGTTATACGATTGCAGGACTGTTCTAGTGTGTGAGTCTGAGTGACACAATTGTTATGTGGAAAGTACCATAAACTTATCTTTATCGGTTTATATGTTTGAGAACAAAAAATGATCATGTGTAAAAGGACTTATCAAAGGCAGGGGAGAGAGTGGGTTAGTTAAGGAAACAATGTCATGGTAATAGTTGCTCTGTTTCTCCACATCTTGGACTGAGCCAAAATGTTGATCACTTTAAAATCTGTTCTGTGTGGAACACTTGTTAAGCTTACATTTGGAGATGATCCTTTAATGGCTGAGGTCCGGTGTTCGTTGAACGCTTGAATTTACTGTGAGTCTTTAGAGACAAGTCAATTTATACGGCACAGCATATGAGGTGTTGAAGGCATGTGCTGGAGGGGGAGGTGGCCTCTGGGGAATATTTCTTGCAGGGGAAAGGTTACTATGGTGATGCCAGTAAAGCAAGAAATGAGGTAATACTCTGTGATGGTTGGAGGGAGAAGTGAACAACTCTCGCAGATGACTTTTTTGGTACTTCGGGCACTGAAGAATATGTTTTGATTTTTTTTTTTTAATGTTTAATCTGATTAATCAGTTACAAATTTCTGTCTGCAAGAGTTATGTTTCACACAGTATATTTTCACCTTATGGTCCACTTTGATTAATCATCCATGTCTTCCTCTGGATGAGAAGCAATGAAAGACTCCAGTTTCCCTCTTTGCTGAATTTCAGGGATTAATGGGAAATAGTGTCATGGTTTGTCAAGGGACGATTTTTCATATTAACGTTTGCAAAGCAGAGACAGTGCCCTGTGCTGTGTCTCTTTACCATATTAAACAGGAATGTCCTTCAAAGTCTTTGTCAATGATGAGTATAAATCAAAGTGAGAAAAACGGTACATACTGAATTTAACATAACTGCATTTTTTAATACATAAGTAGGCTTAACTTTTTCCCCATCTTAAGCCCATCAAGATCAAACTCAAGCAGGCATTCACATCCACAATTGAAACTTGCCAGCCTTTTCCTTTAAGTTAATGATGGTCCAAACTCTCCCCACTGCTTTTGTCAATGTATCTTAAAGGCAAGCATTAAACTTAGGTGGTTTGCCTTAGTCTTTCTTTTCTTTATTCTTTCTCCATAGCTTCAGGCCCAAAGACTTCTTTTAATAGACATTAGTTAAGGCCTTGGAATTGAGTAGATGTTTGTGAAGGAGACTTGAAGTTTGGAACAGAATTGTCCTTTATAGTTTTTCCATGGAGGAAAAAAAATCTTCTTATGAGAATAAAGACTTTAGCCTAATCTCTTGCCATCTGGAAAATGTAGAAGCCAGAGGTTGTTGGCACTAGGTCACATCCCTTATGTAAACTGTCAAATTCTTTTCATATTAATGGCATATCAAGTTAAGCCCATGAGGTTTGTCATTGGCCAGAGCTAATTTATTGATTTTTTTTCTTTTTTTAAAAAAAATTTGATTCTGTCCAATTAGTACTTGATAGCATTGACTGATTTTTGATAAACGTTGGTCATCTTGGTTTAGTACAGAATTTTCTAGTCTTTCCCAGTTCCTCAGTTCTCTAGTAGGTGACGATTTTTAGAGGCCTTTATGTGAAATCCCCATGAAGGAGAGAATTTTCTCAAGTGACTTTTGCAGCTAATTAGCTTGAAATGAAGCTGGAGACAACTGTTAGGTGCAGTGAGATGGCCTGACACATGCCACCATATATAATTCTAGTGCTTCAAATTTCTGGATGCATTCCAGGATCCAGTATGGCAGTTATCTGTGGACGAGTCCTCCACAGCCTTAAGCACAATCAATCAAATTAAGGGTTTTTTCCCCCCTCCCCCAAAGGATTTAGCATGGTGTTTGTTGTTGCTGTTTGTTTGTTTTACGAGCAGGCAGGCTGGGGGGAGTAGGGTTGCCATCACATCACACTCACTTTCTTTGCGCTCACAACATGCACATAAAAGTGACATCTTGCCTCTGCCGATTACCACAGGAAAACAAAGAGTGTGCGGACAGGGCAGAAACAAAGAAAGAATGTTTATAATCATTAATTTTTTAGTCTGGGAAGGTAAGTCTCTCTGGAAATTGGCCCTTAAGCTCTTAGCTATATTGACAGCTTTATTCAAAGAAGGAACACTTGCCAACAGCTGCTGTATTGATTATTTTTTTTTCTTTTCTGAAATTTTTCACAGCTTCCTTCCCATCCCCAAATAAAAGAGAAACTATGAACTCTCTTTTAGACCTTTTGATAGCCTAAAACATTGCACTACTGAAACCCTCGAAGACTTGTTATTGCAGAAAACAGACTTTAATGTTGTATGCTGAGAATAATGACCAATAGAAGGAAACCATAATATTTTATTGCCAGACACTTCATACCCAGAATATGTTGCCAGAAGGTAAGACATGTTTGGGAGAGAACAGCATATGTGCTTTCACTAGCACTTTCTTCTTCCCTTTCCCCCTTCCCACGTGATTAGTGTCTTATCTAAAGTAGAACAGTAAAACAAGGCCAGACAAACTAAAGGTTGTTACGACTGCTGATTTGTTTTAGCCATTATGTCTCTGCTCACTCGTAGATCCTCCCCTTCTCTTTGGGATGTTTGGAGCAGAGAGGTGGGAGCAGGCGCAGGGCAGAGCTCCTCAGGGCAGCCAGCCCACCCTCAACCCGGGGCAGGTTCTCCCACTGGTGATGAGCAGGAGGTTTTTTTTTGCCCTGGGATAGCACATCTGAAGTAGGGTAGTTAAGAGAGGGGACACTTTCAGGGGTGGCAACGCAGCCCTCACAGTAGGTTGCCCGGTGCTTGTTTCCAGCAGCGGCGTTGCCGTCGGAGCGGGCAGAGCCGAGTGGAACATATTGGCAGATTTTCTTAAGTAAGCGTTTCCAATTGATAATGGTGGGAATGTGCTGGCGGACAAGCTCGCTGCCTGTGTTACACAGGATTTTCTGTCAAAACCCTGAGGTACTACAGGGGCGTTGATTAAAGGGGCCCCACTCTGGCGGTGCAGAAAACTGTCGCTACAAAATATCTTTGTAGTTCTGTCAAACCCCAGTCACAAAACAATGTGAAAAGGGAGGGTTGAATTAAGTGTGAAGGTGGGATGAAGAATAGGAGCATGGTGGAAGGGAGAGAAAGAGATACAAAACTCTTACACTCAGTTGCTATACAGAGCTCTTAGTTTGTATTACAGTAACTCCAAATAATGTGCCCTAGTGTTGACTAGCAGGATGTAAAACTGTTTCATGACTGCGCCTCATAAATATTTGCTTATAAAACTTCAGCATTTGCTTGACTTACTAGATTTCAGTGAAGGAAATGTGTGTATTTCTCTCAGTCCTATGGTTGTGCTACCGAGGTGCAGAGCCAAAGGGCTGCCAGCCGCTTGCTGGTGCCAGCTTGGGTTGCATCGGCTTTGAAGGGAACTGGGGCTGGAAAAGTATTGTGGCTTAAGGTTTGTTATTTTGCTGAGCCGTTTTCTTTTCTTTTATCCCTTGGTAAGATCTTGGAGTGGCACAGCTGGTCAAGATACAGACGATCAGGTTAAGGATCTCTCTGGCAAGGGAGAGTGCCCATGTTGAGGAAGACAACAGGAGGTGCCCTGGGCAATTAAAGACAGATGTGGGAAGGATACCGGATCAGCAGAGAGAGGAGGAGTTCACACAATCAATTTAAATTTCTCTCCTTTTACTAAATTAGTCAGCATTGAAGCAATTCCAGATTTTTTTCCCCCATATTCCCCCCCCCCCCCAAAAAAAAAAAAAAAAACCAAACAACCCAGTGATACTGTTTTGCTCTTGACAGAAGCAGGGAATTGTGCATTCTTTATAATACTTAGTACCCTGTATCTGTTCAAAAAGCATTTCAGTAGGCAGGTTCTCTATATCGTACTGTTCTCACAGAGATTTTGCTGGGCTGTAGGGAAATTGTTGTGTATGAATAATAAACATGATCTTTAGGGAACAACTGTTACTTTTCAGACAGTAATATTCCCAAGTTATGTTATGTAGTTGCTAAAATATGTCAAGCCTTTCATCTCTCTGGAGTAAGGGAAGCTTGTTCCTCTGCTGTGTATTTCTCCACATACAAGGGTGTATGTACACTCCCTTGTCAGTATGAGAACCATTCACTGCCCTTGCATTTGAAACGTGCTAGAAATTCTAGCAGGAGAATCCCACTGAATTTTTTCTTGTAGCCTGGAGGGGAATGTGGATTATTAGTTGTGCTACAATTTTATTCAGAAAGTGAAGTGCTGACATAGATTTGTTTGCTGTTACATTTTAATTGGCAGATGTAGATTTCTCCCATTGCAGTTCGTAAGGCGAGTGGCATAATTTAGCATCATCCCCCCCAAAACGTGAGTAACAATTAAAAAAATAAAATAAAATAAGTCAAAAGAGAGATCCCTTTTACTGGCTTTAGGTATGTTATGCTGTACCCAGACAGCAAGCCATCTGCACAGTGAAAAGTTCACTGGTTGTGCGCTTCGAGCTTGTAACCACAATGTGTTGCTTTATCACTGAGTGCCTTGGCTTGAATGACCAACCCAGTGGGTTCCCATGCACTATCCCCCATGTCGGATTATGCGCATCCCTGATGCTGGAGTGCTTCCCATTCTAACTGAGGCAAACCAGAAGAACAGAAGCCACGCAGCAGGTTGCACAGCTTTTGATGAAGCTTTTTGCACAGACCACTTTCTCTTTAACTGGGAATGATCCCCAATAACAGCTGCTACCAGTTCTACTATTAGTCACTCAGCTTCACTTACAGACAGATCTAATCCAAGAAGGTAATGTTAACAAAATGTACATACTGGTGGAGCAGTTGAAGTTACATGCTGCAGACTATTAGTTACTCTTGCAGTGTGGTTTTTTTGTCAGTTTTTGTGTATATCGTCATTGCAAATTTTCTTTCGCTTTAATTTTTAATTGTTTCCCTTTGGAAATAGTCTTGTGAACACTATTAAGTCTGGGTAAGGTTCACACCTATTGCTCCCTAATGGGCTCACAATTAAGGAAAATGCGTATACTTGTATGTAAAGTCACCTGTTGAAATTCCCTAATACACGAGGTTTTATTGTTCACAAATTAATGTCATGAATCCATTTGGACACCAACCAGGAACTTGTTGTAATTGCTCACACATAAGTAAAAGCTTTCCCCATGTTTTAATTAGTTGATGCAAGGGATTAAGATGATTATGTGGAAGGCAGTGCAGTTTCTCTCTTAATAAATCAGGCAGTGTGGGTGCCAAATCAGCCCTCGATCCCATTTGGGCAAAGTGCTTTGATAAAGGCACCAATCAGACTGCTAAGGCTTCCTGTGGCAGCAGCAGTGTGGATCATTTGGGTTTGCTGATACTGTTGATGTGCAATGTGGGATATTAATCAGGACTAATTATATGCATTGGCTATGAAACAAATTCAAGGCCAGTGCAGGGCATGCTTCTGTATGTAATTACTGACTTTAAGGTACTGGGTTAATTGATAGAAATTAAGAGGACCTTCCGTTTACTGACATTGCATTTCAGAATACCAGTGCACTGCACTGCACACAAATCTCCTTCTTTGAGATTTGGTCCGGTTAGTTTTAAACACGTGCCAGTATATGGTTAAGTAGACATCCATTACGCTTTGCCTATTTTTTGCTTTCCTGTTCTGTACGTTATAATTTTCTCTTAAACCCTACCAGAGAGGCAGCAAACAATGAAATACTTCAAATAATGATAGGCGCCATGCTCTGAGAGTCCTGTGTAGAATGTCATTAGCTTATGTTAGACATTCAGAAGAATTGCAAAACCCTGTTTTGTGAATAACAGAGGGCTGCTTTTTTGACACAGATTAGAATGTGTGCATGTTTACCGTATGCATCTGATAATGCACTTCATGTGTTTTGTTAGGCCAGCAAATGTGTGTATATGGGAGATAAAATCTCAGTCTAGTGCACTCGTATCTATGTATCTATGTATAAATTTGAGTCAGTGCGTTTTTCTTGATGTATGGTACAAGTGGGATTATGGTACAATTCAGGAGGGCTGAGAGGTGATCTTCAACACTTGCCGGTACAGAAGGGAAACTGGAATAAAGAAAGTTTGAGTATTCTTTGACAGAGATGATTGCAGATGCTTTTGAGTTTTTACTATCTGAGTCCATCAAAGTTGAGCTAAGATTGATTACAGAATTGGATAGGACTGTCATTCAGGGCTTTAGCCAGAATAATATACCGAGAGAAGAGAATCCAATAAATATTCCTCTTGCTATTTATTAACTTTACACTTCTGCAACTGTAATTGTAAATGGAGGAAGGAGGTCTGAGTATCTGAGCTAAAGCAGATATTTCTATTTGGGTTTCATGTCCCTACTTCCTTAGTGCATATTGTTTGCTGGATGAACCAAAGAAAATGTAAGAATTGGGTTTTGCTTTTTTAATGTGTTTTGTTGTCATCTGTGCAGCTATAAGAAAAATGCTCTTCTATCAAGTCTGTTTTAATAATAATTGGCACTAATGGTAATAGCGCTATCTTCTCTTTGCAGAAATATTTGATTGCGGTTTGCTCAGCGCCATCCATAACAAGCAGGAAACTTGCTACCGTCAAAGCCTTTTTTCTTTAAGTCTGAACTTCTGTGGCATAAATTGCTTGTAGATGGGGTGTGAGCCAGTCCATTCCCATTGTCTGTGCAGAACTAGCCACGTGAATGCCACAAATTAATCACATCTAGCGCGAGAATAGAAAGCTCTCACCCACTAACACATTGTGAAAGCAGCTTTGAATCTGAGGGAAAGAACCTCTCAAATGAACATGAAAAATGTTGGGCTTTTGAAGGCCAGGGAATTGTGCAGCCTGACCGGACCTGCCTGCTACCATGTGGGGGGAGTGAGGGATGGGAAGACGACCAGCCTGGGAGGTTTTCTGCTAAATGATCTGCTTTCACTGACTGATGCTGGGGCCGTAAATGAGCTGCTGGCTGCGGCCGGGTTGGCGCTCAGAGCGCAGTGCCAGCTGTCTGCCTTGCTGGGGAACAATAGCAGTATCCTTTGGCGTGTGAGAAAGGGACATTCAGCCATAATGTTTTATTAGACTTTGGGATAACCTTTCCTTTTGCAAACCTCAGGATTCTTAGATAGGAATTATACAGTGTCATTTATAATTAACCTTTTTTCTCCATACCCATTTGTGCATAAGAATTCCTTAAAAGATATCCATGAATGGCCTGCATTACGCATTCTGGTCTTGTCTTTCTTTTTCTCTTTTATGTTTCCTATCTGAAAATGGAGGTGATTTTGAATCAATCTCTTCTTGTAATTTAGGAGGGGGAAAGAAAATCCAAAACACCCAACACCCAAGTCAGGAGTACAGGCAAGAATAATTACTATATTTCTTTGGGGCACACTTGTAATGCTGAGCCTGAAGAGAAAGGTATTGATGTCCTTTCCCTCCCTTCTCCTCAAGTCCCTTGGACATGAAGGGATGATAGATGGAGAACTTCTGAGCCTCTTTGTTTCACAGGATTCTTGGAGTACAAATTCTTTGGAACAGAAACAGTTTCTATTTAGGTGCATGCATAAAAGCAGACACATACCAGCAACTGTCAGAACATACACGTAATTATTATATTTATAGTTTATGATAACAGGGCTGAAACAGTAGCCAAAGGACAACTTTTTAAATGGTATGTTAAAAGCGTGGTGTTTGCCTCATCAAAAAAACTGCAATTGAATGCTGTTTTCCCTAGTCTTTTGTTTAAACATTTACCCTGAGATGCTAAAAAATCTTGTCTAACAGAAAAAGTGTACTTTTGACGAACACAAACGTCACTGTGCAAGGCCAGAAATTTTATTAGCAAAGAAAATAAAAGATACCACGACATTTACATAAAGATTGTAATAAATACAAAGCATCAAGCATGCATACTTTTTCTGTTTTTTCTGATCATCTCAACATCCTAGCTAAATTGAAAGTCATTTCTAGTGTGCAGTCCGAGTTCTTGAGCTGCAGGCTTTGTATTATTTTCTTTCTAAGTCTTAATAAGGCTTGTTTTCTGCATCGTGTACTTTTCTTGCTTCTTTCCTTTTCTGTGCGTAGAAAGCACACAGAGCCTGCGGCAGGTGCTGGGGGGGGAGCCCACAGGTCTCCTGTGCAGCATCGTTCAGTCCTATCCTGGACTTTCTTCGTGGATTTGCCTTGGAACCTCTCTCACACCACTGCTGCCCTTCAGATCTGCTGCAGCATCTGTACTTTTCCAACCTCAAGCCTCAAGTCACGCCGAAGGTCACGTTACAGCTAACCCCAGAGAGTCAAACACGAAGTAAAGGGTATACAGTTTCTCAAAGAGATGACCCTTCTGCACTTGGCCTCTGGGAAGCTCTGGTATAATGACAGAGCTTAACAGCTTGTGCAAGCGCTGGTGGCTTGGGGTTAGCCCTGTTAAACAAATGGCTGGCTCACATTACTCACTGTCCCTGTCATAGTCATAACTCGATATTCAAGAAGCACCCTGTAGGAAGTTGTGAAAAAGGAGGAAATAGATGAATTGCAGAGTCTTGGTCGTTCGTTACTCACAGATGTTATTTAGAAATTTGTCTGTGTATCCTTTTTTCATCTGTGTCTGAAAATAGCTTGTGGAAACTCCTACATCGCAAAGTGAGCAGCACTGTTGTCTGAAATGCTGAAAATGCTAGAAAAGCATGCCTTGCAGGTACTGCACAACTAACTGAAAGATTTCTGAAGCCGGGTCAGCCCTGAATCACCACCACCTTTGTAGGTACAGAACTTTTACCCCAAATTCAAACGCAGTATCATTTTAAGGAAGAATACGTGAGTCAAAGTGGGGAAAGGCCGATTTTGTCACTGACTGAGAAGCAGTTAGCAGTACGATTGCAACTACAAATAGACACTCCTGTCACCAGAACAAGCTCTGCACTGCACGCATCTTCAGGGCTGTTGACAGCTGATGCTTGCTTTCTATTCATAAAAGGTTTTGGACCACTCATATTATCACAAGCTCTTATTAGTCTTCTTACCACTTCTTGTTGAGAAATCATAGTATTCAGAAAACCATGTGTAAACCCTGGTGGTGTTCTAAAGACATGAAATACTATCTTGATCACTAACAAACTGTAATTCCTGTTCCCTAAAAGTAGACTAATAAACAAACCTGGAAACTGGTACTAATTCCATTTGCAGTGATCTGAAGGACTCCTTGACAGGTCAAAAATATTGTTGTCATGTCAGAGTCGTATCCAGTGTTTGGACTTTCAGGATACCTGTGAAAAGAAGAATCTGGAAGATTGTCACTTGCTAAATAGTTCATGCAGTGTCTTACCAAGAATTTGGTGTAGTCTGGCAGAGTAGAGTACATGGTAAAGTAGTTCTGTAGTAAAATGTTCACTATAAAGTGGCATTGTTACTGCAAAAGGCCAGCTGCTCGTCCCCATCTTCTCCCTTCTCACTACCTCTTCCTTTGTGTCAGCAGAAACATCTGTTGGCAGCAGTGTGGACCTATGCCAGCCAGTTCAAAGGGATTGTCAACCTATGTCGTAAGTCAAGCTGCCTCTGTAGTGAAGGTGTAAATAGCTACTGAAATAGGCCAGCATGGTCTCAAAGGCAGGAGAAGTATGTTTATTATTTCAAACCCCCCCGTCTAAACTTCAGAATTTGGTTCACTTACTTTGAAAGATTTGTTTAGGGGTTTTTGTTGTTGTTGTTGCTTGTTTTTTTTGTTGTTTGGTATTTTTGGGGGGGGGGGGTAAGTATGGTTGGGAAAAATGTATCAGATATGTAATCACTGCACAGCTGTCAGAGGACAAAGTAATTTTTTATAGCCTGAGGGGGGATTTATTACTGTGTTGTTTTTTTTTTTTAATGTAGTTAACACTGAAATGCCCCTTTACAACTACTTGCATTTGTACAGTTGTATTTATTTATATATTATATTTTGGTTAACTGTCAATGATTCTAGCCTTTACAAAAGTAGGTTTGCCTCTTGTAGATTACCTAGATCCTGAGGTAGTACAGATCTTCACAGGTGTGCTCTCAAAGTCAGTGAAACTGTTTAGCAGTAAGACTTTTCCATGCTGCTGTATTAAAGGAGACCTGTATTATAGGGACTTACATAGTATGTGAGCTGACTACCTGATTCTCTCCTGTTGCCCATTATGCAAATATTTCTTATGTCAGTGCTGTATTATGAATAGAAAGATTTGTACTGTAATTCATTTCATAATGTACGAAAAAACCTTTTTTTTTAAAAAAAAAAGTGAAGTGCAAGGAACTTAAACCTCAGTGGTAGGAATCTAAGGAATTTAAAGTAAATTTTATATAACATCTTTCAGATATTTTTGCATCTCAAAGTACTTCACAATAATTGGTTAGTGGCTAGAACCAATCTGAATACATTATATCAAAAGGTAGTCTACTTATCTTGTCAATTTCAAAATGTATGTTGAGGTAAGCTCTATATATGTGCATTTCAGCTTAAAGTAGTCTGGATTGTTCTATTTCAAAGTTGCAAATCTAAATAAGTTTCTTTTCTAAAGGATAATGGGCTTTCCAGATGTATCAGCAACTATCTTTGCTGTTTATATTTGAGTTGTAATGCGACTGACATACTCTTGCAGTAATTCCACTCATTATACTGCAGAGATCACTACGGAAGCCTCCCTCTTCAGTGAGGCAGAGAGTTGTTTTAAAAAAAAACTTCTTTTCAATAATTTATTTCCCCTGCTTTGAGAGAAAATATTCTTTCTACTCTTTATGTTATTTAACTCAATGTACGTGCTGATGAAATCCTTGAGAGACAGTCACTCTGCATTTAGTCACAGATGGATCAGCAGCGCCACAGATTATTACTAGGTTTTGCACTAAGGAGTTGAAGAATTCACTGTATATTTTTTTTCTGAAAAGGACAGATGGCACTGGAACCGTGTTTCTACCTTTGTTTTTAAATATCCTTTAAGCAAAGGTTGTATAGGAAAATAAGTACTTAGTCACATTTGGTTTCATAAATCTTTGGAAACAAGCACATTGATTCTCCTTATTAAAACTCTATGGAGCAGAACCCACACAGAGCTATATTTGACCTTCTCATATCCTCTACATCCCCTCATTTTCCCTTTTGAAAATAAATATTACTATATTATTTCATTGCTTTAATAAAAGAAGGGAGTTGTTGGGGGGGGGGGGTTCACTGGCTAATGTCATGGCTTCCCAGATTCAAAATGACTGTCATACATGGTATTTGTATGCTAGGTTTCTGCATATTTGATGGACTACTGTCTTAGTTGGCGAGCTCTTCGAGATCGTTTTTATCTTTGTAGATAAGACCTACTCTGTATGGCGTATAGCATGGGTGGACAGCTAGATGGCTTTGAGTTTTCTTTCTGTATCTGTTGTCTAAAATGCTCAGTATTAATGCTGTGCTTGTGTTTCTTTAAGAAACGTGCAAATGTAAAACTCAGAGCTGAGGAGTCAGTAGAAATAAGGGGTAGTTATAAGTTGTTTGTCATCCTAGTCCCAGGGTTTTGGGGTTTTTCTAGCCTTCTGCCATCATTCCCCAAAATCTTTTCATGTGAGACTGATGTCCACTCCCTGCCCTCAGCCTGGATTCCTGTAAGGTTTCTCAGTGACACAGGCAGAACACTTTTCAAAGAGAAGTTACAGAGCTGCTTTCTGTTGCTCTTGAGGTATAACCTCTGCCAGAGTAATGCGTACTGCAAGGTCTGCTTTAGACAACTCTCATCTCTTTTGGTATGTAAAGAGGGTGAGCGGATATGAGGGTTTTACCCTAGCAATCCAAGGCATGTGCTCCACAGAGCAGAAATGATGCAGCTATTATTTTCTGAGTTCTGCTGGAGGCAGAGGAATATTCATACAGAAATAATCAGGATATAATAGAATATGGTGCTTTTTTTTCTTCTTCTTCTTTCCTTAAAAAAAAAAAAGGAAGGTGAGGGAATGTGTTAACTTGATTAGTGTCAAGGGCATGCATGATCTTCATTTTTGCAGGTTACAGAATGAGGACAAGCTTTTCTAGCCGTTAGTCTTAGCTGGGATCTAGTAACATTTCTCTGCAATGTAAAGACCAAGGTATCTTCACTTCTTAGCTGTCAAGAGAAAAATACGTAATGTCTATACATGTTCATATTTCACATTCATTCCTCAGCAGTGCTCCGTACACACCAGTTCCTCAGCAGGCAAAAACTATAGCTTGGTTTCCTTACAATTTATACAATACTTAGCAGCCAAAATATGTTAAGATGACTGAGCCTGATAAAATGAGGTAGAAAGCGTTTCAGCTGTTGATACTCACTTTAAATACAATGTCACAATAATGCTGCAAGCAGCACCTTTGTTTTTGTGGCAAGGATATCAACTGATAAACCGCCGCAGCTCTGCAGGCTGAAGTTCAGTTTATTGTGGGTGGGAGAGACAAAGAAATAAGTCACAATAAAACCAGCTAGCAAGCTAAGAGAGAATAGACCCCCGCTCCCGGGACCACACAGATCTGCTTGCTGGATGTCCTGCCAGATGACAGGGGAGGATAGCACTCTGAAGGTTTTGCAGGTTTTATCGGAGCAGCGTAATGGAATTGACTGTCTGGCAGACAATCTGATTTGGGAATTCCAGCCAGCCACGCACCCATGTGTTGACTAATAAGTCAGTGGCTCGCTAAGCCTTGTCATTACCTAATATGTTTTTGTTTAACAACTTGGGGCCTTGCAGGAGAGCCCTGTTTACATTGTAGTCTCTCCCTCTTTTATTCTTTCTCCCCTGCCTCCGAGCTCTGCTGGGTTCAGACGCTCGTGGCGCGAAGGCTCTCGGCAGGAGGTGCGCCTGCATTTCTGGTGTGCTTGCGATACAGTTGTTTGATAGCGTTACTCAGTAAGGAGGTCTGAGCTGTTGACATCATACAAGTTAATTACCTATCTAGAAAGAGCGGAGGCAATATTATGACCAGTATCGCCACATTGAGACTTTGTAATTACTAAGGCAATATAGTCACTTGACTTCTGTTACTGAGCCAAATTTGGCATTCATTTCTATAAAGTAGGAATTCTTTTAAAGCCTTTAAAAGGGAGATTTCTTACTATCCAAATTTGAAACTTTGATTTAGGTTTCTTGGTATAACATACTATGAATATGCATATATAGTCCAGTATTTTTCCAAATCTGCTTTTGTGAGTAAACTTTGGCATTTACAAGCAGCTGCACAATTTTTTGATAGTTTTTTGTGCTTCGACATGCCGGTACTTTGACATCTAAATACTTGTTTGCATGCCTAAGCCTGATGATTTTAGTAATATGTGTCACTGGTTCATTACAGACAGAAAACACTGAGAGAAGATATTTATGCTTACAAAATTTAAGGCCTGGTCAAGTCCCAGTCAGAGTTCAGACATTTAATTGCTTGTGTGTTTGCTCTCTTTCTAAATTAATTCTTTGTTGCATACGAAATAATTTTTCATCTCCTATCCAAAAAATTAAAATAGTGGTCCCTCCTAGTAAGATTTTTTTCTTTTTATGTGAAATGGCTGATGTTTTTCCTACCAAAGAGCAAGGTAGCCAACAGAGGGAGCACAAATTCTGTCATGTTCCCAATCTTGCATGCTGGTGATAGCCTGACTGGTAGGACAACCAGGAGCCAGGTCTCATAACAGATGTGGCGCAGAGAGCAGTGTTAAAACATTGCATTAGTGCAATGGTATTTGAGTACATACAGAGTGTTGTTATTTTTCATAGGTAAAATCTATCTTGATTTTTACTGTTTCCTTTTGGATAAATCATCCTTAGGACACAAAGTATTACTGAGGAGCTAACACTTGGAAAAAACATTTGTGGAAGTAGAAACAGCACACATATTTGGTTCTGAGGTTTTTTGCTGTTTTTTAGACAGATCTGACTGAATACAACACTGCCAATGCAAGCATTATTTATTAATTGTTTCTTTTCAAGATTCGTGAGAGCAGGGACAAAAGGGTAGCATCTGTGCATAATTTGAATACATGATTAAGGGCCATAATCTTCTTTAATTTATCTACCCAGAAAAGTTGGAAAAAAATGAGACTCTGTGACCCTTCCATTAAATGGACTGAGGAACAAATACCTACCATACATAGATGCTGTCACTGATCACTATGATTTGTGGTTACTATGATGTTCTGAAGTTAGAAAGTAGTATATTAGTGTAGCTATTATCATTGTTATTATGGCTATAGTATTTGTTAAATCAATTTTACTTGAGAGTATAAGGTTTTCCTTTCAACTTTATATTCAGTTGCATGCAGCGTTTATGCACTTGAGTTTTAAATTATTATTTTGACAGTCTGCTTCAGATTTACTCATTTTAGCCTAATCATGCAAATGTCTAAGCACGTGTATGACTGAACTCATGGTTTCTCTGAAGTAAGTCAGTAGGACTGCTTGTATGGGCAAAGGTTTGGGCATATGTAACTTAAACAGCACAACTGCAGTATGCTTTATAGAGACAAAGAAGACAGGTTTATTAACTTTCATTTAAAATGTGCATTTCCCCATAGATGATTTTTTTAACCTCTGAATTTACAGGATGTTGAGATGAGTTTGTAATGCAGAGATGGAACAGAGGCTTGCCAAAGTCATCTCTCATGTATTTAGAGAGACTGCTAAGTATAGAAACGGCTGAATTGGGCTGAATTCAAACTGGGGAAATCCACAGATGTAAAAGTCTTTGTAGCTTGCTAGAAATGCTCTGAAACACCCAGCCACCCATCGAGTGCTAGTGTTAAACCTTTGAGAATGGAGTCTGCTTTCTTGGCAGGGAATTTATTAAATCAAACACTGACCTTTTTAAAGCCAGTAAAGGCAAGTGTTTCCTCTATCTGGATATACAAACAAAATCTCCAGCATTACAGTCTTGCAAGCACACTGCACAACCTGCTGCCCTACCCTTTTGTAAAAGAGGCGCCACACGGTGACGACACAAATAGTGTCGAAATCTTGTAGTGGTCTCCTAAGACATTCCTATCCCAAGTGTGCTATTAATTTACACTGAAGGAACAACTTTTGGCTGCACAATAAAAAGAGGAAAACATTGCTAGTAACAATAAGGGTTCCTGCTAGTTGTAGTGAAAAGTAACAGCAGTATTGTCTGTCAGGAGCTTGAGGCTCTGCATGTGTGAGCAGCATGGGTTAAGCTGTAGTTTTATAGATGAGTTTGGTTTGTTTATTCTGAACAGTAGTGGGCATGGGTCTTAGTCTTGCCCTGCAAGAACATGGGGATCTATTTGCACTTCTCCCTGAATGAAATTGATGCAATGTATTAGCTTCCTTAATTGTGGAAGAAATGTCAGTTTCTTGCCTCCTGGACAGCTGTGAAAATTTTGTCACGGAAACGGGGGTATTGAACTGCAGAATGTTTTTTACATTGCCTAGTAGAAGAGATTAAACCAGAATTCCTGGGCTGCAAAGCAGACAAGAACTGTGCTATAAGTGTACGGAGCGGAGATGCAGGTATTTTTACCTCAATGTTTTTACCATTGCAACGTTTTCCTTTAGCTTGTTTATTTGGAACGCAAAGAGGAGGAAGCCCTTTGCATTGCTGCAGCATGTAGAAAATAAATACATTCTGTACTTCTAACTGAATTGGTTTCTTAAGGTCAAATTTTACTCCTTTGACTTGCATGAGCAACAACGCTAAACTCGGGGAAACCACAGTGCTTAAATTTGACACTTCGAATTGTATTTAAGTACTTTCTCATATCTACAGGCTTTGGAAAACAATGGAAATAATTAGTAACAAGCGCTATGGAAGTATAATGGACCAAGGATAATGTAGCCTGCAAGAGTAGCTAAGGTTTAGAAACAAGTGGCAGCTTTGCCTTTAAGTTAAGTTTATAAGGAGGGCATTTTGTATTTCACCCCCTTTCAACACTTGGATCATTTATTTCCTCCTGAGCAATATGAGACTGTAATGTGAAAAGGTTCTGGCCCTTCTTCCCCATCCGTATTAGTGATTAACAGAGTGAGTAATGACTTCAGGCGCCTTTGTGGCACAACGATTGCGGGAACAGAATCCCACCATAGTGAAACGTGGTAACAAATGTAGTGAACTAGGAGAAAGGCAAAATAATGTCTGCTTTGCTTTTTGTTTGTATTTCAAGCACAGCAAAAGCCCAAATAATATCTTTGCCCTTTTGTTGTTCTTCACTAAAATGAATAGTGATTCATTAAATCTGTCTTTAGAAAAACCCCCTTGAACTTCCCTGTTTTAGAAAAGAAAGAAAAACAGTTTAAGATCATCCAGGGATTCTCAAACCTTTTTATTATTGAGTTGTTCTGTAAAAGTCCTATTTTCCCTCCACAGTCATTTTTTAAATTTTGAGAAATTTATTTGTGTGCAAGAAATTCTCTGAGGAAAATCCATATTAACCTCATGCTAGGGAAAACCCAAAACAAACCTGAAAACATTTTATTTGAGGGCTAAGAACAGCCAGGAGGTTGGGGTGGGAAGAAAAACAAAGTAAAAATGCCATCTTAGCAAAGCATCATCTGTGTGATGGAAATTCGAGTTGTAATTGGAGAGAACTCTGTAACTATGCAGCACTACACACATCTGTTTTAATAACTTTGCATTAACTTACTTCAGTAAGTCATGTTCAAATTGCTATGAAAGAGCACTGAACTATGTGGCTGGCACTGATCAATGCTAAAATACACAGACAGACTGTGAAGAATTTTGTGGCTTCCTTGTGTGCTGAGCTATCTTTTTAAATGCATCTAATTGCTCTGCCATCTAAACCCCACTTCTCAGTTAGGTTGTATGTACAGCCAAGTTTGTTAAAAGTTAACAGTTGGCATGTCTCTAGAAGTCCCTCTGAAGTGGGCTGACGGGTTTAGGTGAAAACTGCAAGAGACATTCTTGAGTTCTACCTTTAACCCACAGGCTACATTTATCCCAAATACTGAAACAAAAGGTTTGACTCACTGAACAGCTTTCCTGTCTGGCTTTTAAAGCGCTTACTTATTTGAATGAGGGAAGTGGGAGATCAGTTTATTAATGCCTTGACTACTTTGCAGAAGACTATTAGCAACACTTAGGACTATTTCAAAAGTAACGGTAGCTCCCATGCGTTGGTACCTGTCTGCGTGGATGAAGACCACCAACTTACGTCCTATAGTTACTAAGGTACGTCAGCTGATAGGAGATCTTATGT
This sequence comes from Phoenicopterus ruber ruber, assembly GCA_009819775.1. Classification (NCBI taxonomy): domain Eukaryota; kingdom Metazoa; phylum Chordata; class Aves; order Phoenicopteriformes; family Phoenicopteridae; genus Phoenicopterus; species Phoenicopterus ruber. Next base: position 61,479,272 of record CM020246.1, on the reverse strand, counting down.
GTTTTGTCACTGTGCTTGAGGAACTTCTTGAAGTACTTTTGTGTTCCTTCTAAGCACTTCTGTGTCACTTCCCAGCTGTTACAGCAGCTAAGAAGTTTGATTTTTCCATAGTCCCATGTTTCAGGAAATGTCAAGGCTAAAAAAAATTGTGATACCTTTATGGGAAGAATGTACTTACACCATTCCTGCGCGTTACCAGTGTTAAGTCCTTTTGCCCAAGAAGAACCTCTGAAAGAAGCACTCATTCATTTTATTTATTTCTTCTCTTTCATATATATTTACAGGCACATGCAGTAGACAAGTGTAACATAGGATTAATAGCCCTGGAGATGATGCCTTGCTTATATGTGTGGCTCTCTGCCTGACTTGTGAAGTGCGCACTGCTGCAGCATGCTGCATCACTCACTCGCTCTGGTCCATGATCTGCTGTTGCTGTTGCAGGATGTCATCCCAGGCCCGCTGTGCAGCACAGGGTGCGGGAAGTACAAGTTACCCAGACAGTGAAGGTAGCTCACCCTGTAGGTTCATTCTGTTTTCTGTTGCTTGGCAAAGTTGTCTTATAAATATGCCAATTAACGCCACTGATTTTTTTTTACCGTGCCTGGTTAATTGGTTTCTTTCTGTGCCATGCATTCGGAATAAGGTTGAAATCACTGATGAATTTCATATAGGTAAGTAGCCTGTATTTCTAACCATATTTCATTTGGTTAGCAGCAACCAGGACTGTACTGAGATCAGGTGCCTAGGGATTACTCCATCTCTGAGCCCTCCTGCACCCCATTAACTGTGTTCTTACTCCGTATGTTCCCCCTCTTCTCAGGAACAAAGTGGATTTGTCTCACTGTCAAAGAAAATTTTGGCTAGATATGCTTGGATTGCACTGATTGCAAGTATCAGTGAATGCAGGAAGCTAAAGGCAGTAATTAAATATCACAGAACTGCCTCGGTGACAGCTAACACAGCCGCCCTTCTCCAGCTCTGAGCCTCCCTTTGGGACCTTCCTCCTCCCTCGAAAACTCTGCTAACACTGGTGGCAAGACATGTGGTTTTGCCCTGGAGGTCATGCCATTACTGTATAGTAACTGTATTACTTCAGTGAAGACACAAAAAGAAGTACAGTTCTTGATTCTGGTGACACAAAATTTGCATCTTCTCCTCCTCCATGCTGGATGCATGTGTTTGAGAGAGCACACCATGGGAGGCACTTCTAACCACAGCAGAAACTTGCCCATCTGGCATGAACCAAGAGGTGCTAGCAGGATTTTATCCTCTGTGAAGCAGAGACACTGGATCAAGGCAGATCTTTGCTCCCCCAGACACTGCCGGCTAGCTACGCAGCATCACCAGACTGCTGAGCAGTTGTCTCTCTGCTATCATAGAATCATAGAATGTTTTGGGTTGGAAGCGACCTTTAAAGGTCATCTAGTCCAAACCCCCTGCAATAACCAGGGACATCTTCAACTAGATCAGGGTGCTCAGAGCCCCATCTCTTGAATGTTTCCAGGGATGGGGCATCTACCACCTCTCTGGGCAACCTGTTCCAGTGCTTCACCACCCTCATCATAAAAAATGTCTTCCTTATGTCTAGTCTGAGTCTACCCTCCTTTAGTTTAAAACCTTTACCCCTTGTCCTTGTCACTACAAGCCCTACTAAAAAGGCTTTCCCCATCTTTCCTATAAGCCCCCTTTAAGTACTGAAAGGCTGCAATAAGGTCTTCCTGGAGCCTTCTCCATGCTAAACAACCCCAACTGTCTCAGCCTGTCTTCATAGGAGAGGTGCTCCATCCCTCTGATCATTTTTGTGGCCTCCTCTGGACCTGCTCCAACAGGTCCATGTCTTTCCTGTGCTGAGGGCCCCAGAGCTGGACGCAGTACTCCAGGTGGGGTCTCACCAGAGCAGAGTAGAGGGGCAGAATCGCCTCCCCCGACCTGCTGGCCACGCTGGTTTTGGTGCAGCCCAGGATACGGTTGGCTTTCTGGGCTGCGAGCGCACATTGCTGGATCATGTCCAGCTTTTCCTCCACCAGTACCCCCAAGTCCTTCTTGGCAGGGCTGCTCTCAATCCCTTCATCCCCCAGCCTTTATTGATTGCAGGGGGTTGCCCTGACCCAGGTGCAGGACCTTACACTTGGCCTTGTTGAACCTCATGAGGTTCACCCGGGCCCACTTCTTAAGCTTGTTCGGGTCCCTCTGGATGGCATCCTGAACCCATCTCTAACCCGGTCTATCTGAATCCCCATTAGAATTAGAGGGGTGCATGCATTTAGTGGACAGTGCAATCCATCTCCTGGGAAACAGCTAATTGGATCTTATTAGATATTCCTGTTAAATTCATGAAAACTTGCATATCTGATAATTGCTTTCTCTTATCCATGATCTGTGAGTAAATATTATTATGGTGTGGAATATGCATGGTGTAGGCACTAGATGGTAGGATATAAGTCATCCAGCTACTCTAGGAGAGGTAAATATTACTTTGCACTTACAAACTAATGAATCTGTGTATACCCCAGCATCTTTGTTGGCATTACAAGCAGGTCATAACTCATAAGTCAGGGTTTACGTGAAGCTGCCTTTGTTAAAAGAGTCTTTTTTGTGTCTCAGGGTGCGGGGGGTGACCATTTGTGCTATTTTCAACGTGTTACGATTTTCAGACAGAGAAATGCAGTGCAGTATTTCCCATGCTCTATGTTTACAATAAGAGAACAAGACTAGAGGAATAATACAAAGAGCTGCTTTTTCTCACAATCCTTAAAACAATCCTGCTTATATCTGCTAGATTGTCAGTTCAGGCTGGTCTCCAACTCTTTTCCTGCCTCATTTTTCCATCCATCATTCCTGAGAGCACAGAAGGAGGAATAGATATAGTGTTCTGTGCTTGCTTAGGCCTTGGCAAATAACAATTCATCAACATCGTAGCTTTAAAAAAGACCATTCTTTGCCTTGGAAGAGCATTACAATTTACCCAGTGTCCCTTGGTGTCAGGAAAATCACATGACTGGATCTAAAACAAAGAGAATCCTGCAATATATTCTTGGAGTTATTAATAAAAATAACTGCTGCATTGAAGGGAAAGTGCATGAAAGCCTTTGTTGGGTGACCTTGATATTTTGCGGATATTTCTTGAAGAAAATGTTCAAAATAATATACCCTTCGAACCCCCCTCCCCCCCCCAAAAGCAAGAACAAAAAAATTAAAGCCCACAAAATGTTGCTAGAGGTTTTTCTTTCTATAGAGGCTCTTTTATTATTGTTTCAGAGCTGTTGTTACACCGGGGAAGAGTAATGTAATCAAACCAATTGGCTGCCGGAGATCTTTTTTAATGCACTGCTTTGGACACAGTACATATGCTCCGCAAATAAATACAGAATTAGTGTTCCTGTTGGAGGCACTTGGTGAGAATGAGTGATTTGTCTTCCTTATGAAAGGTGCATATATTTCCTCTGTTAGCTGTTTATCAGACTGCTGTTTTTCTGCTTATGGATTCTGAGATGGGATTCATCATTTGTCAGCTTGTGAGCAGATGTTCTGGAGGCAACCAAATTGATCACAAGGATGAACTGAAGAGCAGTACCAATGTTGGAGGGCAGCCTTTACAAATGGTCTCTCTCTCCTGTTCTGGCCCCTCCATGCTCCTCTTACTTTCAGTCATTAACTGGCCTCCAGAAAGTTACAGGAGGAATGAAAAACCTCATTCATGTGTGTGTGCGCACAAGAGTGTGTTTTTATTTGGAGAGACACTCTCCAGTACGAGACAAAAAGGCGGCAAACAAAGACTGAGTCTGCACTGAAATGTCTGCTGCAAACCAGTCTATATTGCCATCAGGGACGGCAACATTTAGTATTGCTGGTCTTTTTTTAACAAAACAAAACAAAATCCCTAGTATGCAAAATGCAGAATTGTATCTCTTTAGGAAGTCTTGCTTGCTGTTTTATCAAGCTGTTGCTACGATGATTTACTTTAATTGTTGTTTGTCTTGTGTGCATATCAGTGTTTCAGCGAAGTTGATGGGAAGCGAGAAATAACATGTTACTTGTCAAAATTGACTTTCAAAAGTTTGATTTGCTCTTAGCAGATACAGAAAAGAACTGCTGGAGCTGTGTTGATTACATAGCCAGTAAGGACCTCTCTTGCCAAAAAAAACCTCCTTTTGCGCTTGTGTGCTGTTGAAAATTGTGGGCTGGTGCCAGAGGATTGAAGAGCTAAACACATGCTGCTGAAGAGCTACATGTGGCTTTCAAACCACAGGTTTCTGACCCCAGCCTTAAGTAATTAACAACAGCCTCTGGAATGATGCAGTACTCAGTAAGAATTGATGAGAAAAGATACCTGTCCTTCTTCAAAAAATGGAAAGGTTTGGAAGCAGGCATGCTTTTTTATTTAGAGCTGAGAGGAGAAATGGGGTTCTTTGTAACCTTTGTAAATGGATCGGGGCGGGGGGGAGAGGGTTTATTGTAAAATGTCGGGGTCAGAATGGTGGATGAGGGAGCACATTGTGTTCAGTGCTCTACAAACAAGACTGGTATAAGAAACATGCTTAGAAAAAGTTGAGTATTTTTCCTTTAGAAACTGGAAATCCTGTACATGGTTGTGTATTTAATACAGGTCTGAATGTTTTCTGCAGCATGGGTTTTTTATTTCATAATGGTTTTCTTAATTTATGCCAAAAAAAGGAAGATGAACTGCTTAACCCCTTTGATACCAGTAATGTTTTGTGTTCTACTGAAGATGCACAAACATGAGGCTTTTGATACAGCAGCTTATGGAGTAAATATATATGGCTAGCAGCTGAGATCACAAAATGCATGCACCATTTGGCATGCCAAGGCCTGATGTCGTCACAGACAGGTAATGTTTGTGAAAGATGTGGTTTTGATGTGTTGAGAAACGTGAGAGTTTCAATGCATAGCTTTTATTTCCTCATTTACTAGGGATTGAAGAAAGGGTTTAGACGACAGGGAAGAACATACGTTTCAAGCCTGTCATTCAGCTCAGGGTTGCTGCATGCTGTCAGCTACATTTGTTACCACTATATGGAAGCGCATTCATTGCAAATAGTAAATATCATAGGTAGGCTTGTGTAAAGCCACAGTTCAAAAATTAAGAGGAGATTATAACTTTTTAGGTGTGACTTTTAAGCATTTTGTCTGTCCACAGGAGAACAGGGTGCTGTCTTGATCCACAGTCCAGTTTTCAGAAGATTAAAAAGAATTACTTTTGAAGTTCACAAAAATCCAGTATTTGCTTTTTTCCAAGCACTTCTTGTGCCTACTTAGAAACCTGGAGTTCTGCAAGCAATCACAAGAGTCTCTGAGGAGCGAACTTTTTCACGTGGCAAGAGGGGTGGATGTGGTTTGGTACCCACACAGGTCGCAGAGGAAGAAGCTCATCTGCGGTCTGACCAGCAGCGGGGGCTCTGGGCGGCTGCTGTGGACGCCGGATTTCAGGATCTGCGTACTGCTTATTGCTACGCTCTTTAGAGGTAGAAAGGCCTCTGGTATGTACAAGCACTGCGGTTTTCTCCCTTGCCTGCCTTTCTAACTCGACAAATACCAGATTCAGTCTGCATTGGCTGAACTGTGCCGACTGGCCATGACTTAGCGCTCTCCATTTCTCCGTGGACCTCTTCCTCTGTTCCCTAAATTGTTTTAGTTGCCTAGCACAGAGACTTCATTCAGAGGTTTCTTTCAGTGCCAGCTGCCTTTCCTTAAACAAACGAATATAAATTCAGTGTCTTGCATTCAATTTTAAATTAATATCAGGCCCAGCTCTGTCTCTGACTTGTGTGTATCAATAGCAATCCCTTCAAAAAATGTTTCTAAATTCTAATGTTTTTATGTTTTTATCACAGTGCCAAACTTCAGATATTTTTCTCAGATGCCTTTCTTATGACTGGTGCTGACTTTCGCAGGAGCTGAGGGTCCTTAGGATATCTTATGGCCTCTTTTTCAGTGTCTCAAGTTGGGCACTCCAGACCGATGCACAGAATTAATGGACACTTTGGAAATACAGCTTTTAATCTCTGTGCCCTAGTTTCCTCTTGTAAAATGCAGGTTTGTAATACTTGACTGCATCAGATGGGAATATGGGGTTGTGAGGATTAATTAGTTAATTTTTGAAAGTAGTTTACATGTGTGAAGTGCCATATAAATGCTGATAGGAGTTATTGCTGTTGCTGTATTTTCCCATCTGCCTCCTACCTTTCGTTAGTTAGTTTGACCTGGTTAAAGAGAAGATAAATTAGTCATCCAACCAAATTCTCTCTGTGTGTTCCTTCCTATGTGTCTTAGCAATCTTACACCTTTTTTACTGTTCTTCTTTACCTTACTATGTAAGGACTTTTCACAAAAGATTAATAGTCATAGCCAAGTGTTCGGGGTTATCTGAAGGATGCTTGGGTCCTTCTCTTTCAAAGTAAAAATGCTGCTTCGGTTAGAAATTTTGTTGTTAAGCAGTTTATTATTTTATTGATTTCCTTTTTGAAGTAGAATTAGTTGCAGTGGCATCTTCTTGGACAGAAAGTGGTACAGTTTGTTATATGGTAATAAGCGACTTTATCCCCAGAGCCTAATTCTTACCTAGTGTTTGGAATAAACTGGGCACAGGAAGAATATGATTTATTGAGTGAAGTAAACTTTTTAAAAAGAGTTTCTGTGTGGTTTTAGGTAAATGGCTTAACCTAGACATTTCACAGATGATTACTAACTGTATGTTCCTCATTTTCTGGGTGACTTGAGTTGAAACTATGGGATCTGATCTGCGAAAGTGCTGAACTCTCACACGTGCAATTGTAGTCAATGGGAACTATGCTTTGAACATGAGTGACAAAGTGCTAAATACCCTGAACCACTACAAATAGTAGGGCCCAAATTGTTGGTCATTCTTGGCATTAACCTTTTTCTGCCTCAATTCCATCTTTGTACAGTACAGTTAATAATACCCTTCAGCTGACAGAAGTGTTAAAATGTAAGGTTTGTCAATATTTGCAACCTAAGTAAATACTGGAGTAAGAGGTAATGAGACAATTCTGACATTTTTTGTTGCAAGACTGTTTTTTAAATAGGGAAAAAACCCTCTCAATTCCATTAATTGAAATGTTTTCTACTGAGAAAAATTAACTGTCCTTGAATAGACTGTTCTCACTCTGACTGAAGGAGGCAAAGGTCCCATAGAACGAATAGTACTATGATCATGTAGTTATGGACTGTATTGTATTGTAGTAGATGCAAACTGGGACCAAGGTAAAATACCAACTTTTCAGCATTTCCTAACTTTGAAAAGTTTGAGTTTGCAACCTGACAAATGTTTTTAATGCTCTCCTGAAGTGTGCAAGTGCATCTTTTTTCATAACAAATCAAACCGTCAGGGATCATTGGGAATGCTGGAGTTTGTAATTCACACCATAGTTGTCTGCTATTTGAGCTAACTGAATAAATGGTAACAGCAGCAGGTTGTCATCTGTTGCATAGTAGCACTGTGCAGGGAGGGATTTGCTGATGGGCTTTGATATCTTCTGACAGCAGGGTAGTGGTGAGAGTTGGGAGTCTCCATGCCAGGCTCTGTAGGGAAGCATTTTCTAATGGGCACAGATTCTGCTATCCTTCCTTCTGCCTTCTCTGTACTGTCCTGCGTCAGTCTTTTTTCCTGTTTAAAATACCCAACAGAAATGTTCCAGTTCTGGAAAGTTGGGCAAAAAAAGAATGATATGAAAAACTGGTTTTTATACATGGGAAATACTGGATTATCTTCACAGGTGTTGCCGCCAGTGTTACTCTCAATGTAAATGTCTTTGCTGAAAGATCTGCTGTATTTCTCAGTTACAGTAGTTAGTTCTATATGTTACTGCTCAGTCTTGGTACCAGGATTGCAGTAATAATAAGGAACAAATGAATAAAGAAATGAATGGAAATCCCAGATGTCATGCTCCCATCTGCAGAATAGTATTATGGAAATAGATGTATTATTCATGTTATTTAGCTTGTTGTTTTGAGGCTTGAATTACTGAGAAGACTATGCTCAAGTGTATATGGTCCTAAATTTGAAAAAGGAGGCAGAATCCATAGCAATTAATATACCTGAAGACCATGTACATTTTCCAAACAGTCTTTAACATAGCTGTTTAAATTCTCACTCTTCCCCCTCCCCACAACCATTTAGATGCAAAGATAAGGTGCAGAATAGCACTGTAAGGTTTTTTTTAATAGAAAGTGGACACATTAAAATAAATTACGAGTTGCTGATCCTACTTGTAAGAGATTCAAGAGTAGGAGCGGTTGTTTTTTTTCCTGTCTCTATTTTTATATGTGCAAGTTAGTTTTGTGCTCATGAAAGTGAGAGATGGAGAACACCTGTGTTGAAGAGACAACTTTGCCAGTGCACGCTGATTCTGCTCTTCAGAGCCCCAGCTATTTTCATCTTGGACCTCTCCTGAGAAGAAACTGCCAGATGCCAGCTTGCTTTAAGCTTTTTTTTTTTTTTTTTAATTTGGCATGAGGTACACCAAAGAAGAATTAAATTTGCTCATTAGTATCCTTTCTAATTATCTTAAGCCTCAGTCCCTCCAATGTTTATGTGTTAGCTTGACTTGGTTTTCCAAATGAGTTCTGCTGAAGTTTCTTACATGAACAAGCTCACAAGCCTTCGTGTTTGTGGGATCTGAGTGACGGAGAAAGAGTGAAGGGAGCAAGGAAGACAATTTTAATTCAGCTCTTCAGTCCTGAACACCGACAGTAAAGAATGCTGTCTTGCCCCTCTTAAGGGGAAATTATAATATACTTTAATTGGATCAAAAAAATCCATTAATGACATGACATTGAGAAATGGGTATCTATCTTAGGTATTTTCTGACATGCTGCACTGAGTTTCTGAGTCTTACTGCATTAATATGTCAAGTGTTCTTGAACTGAGACATACAATATTGTTTTCTTCAAACTTAGGAAGGTAGTAATAGTAAATGAATGAAACTTCAAGAATCATAGAATCATAGAATCATAGAATAGTTTGGGTTGGAAGGGACCTTTAAAGGCCATCTAGTCCAACCCCGCTGCAATGAGCAGGGACAACCTCACTAGATCAGGTTGCCCAGAGCCCCGTCCAGCCTGACCTTGAATGTTTCCAGGGATGGGGCATCTACCACCTCTCTGGGCAACCTGTGCCAGTGCTTCACAACCCTCATTGTGAAAAACTTCTTTCTGATTTCCAGCCTATATCTCCCCTCCTTTAGTTTAAAACCATTACCCCTTGTCCTATCACAACAGGCCCTGCTAAAAAGGTTCTCCCCATTTTTCCTATAGGCCCCCTTGAAGTACTGAAAGGCTGCAATAAGGTCTCCTCAGAGCCTTCTCTTCTCCAGGCTGAACAGGCCTAACTCCCTGAATCTCTCAAATAACTTTTCTGTTTGAAGGTGTGGCTTGAAAGGATTTATTATCCTCATGTGCTTACAACAGCTGTGAATTCAGGGTTTGTAATTGAAAAGAGTAGTTCATTGATAGTGTGTGATTGTAGTTCTGCTTACATCCATGTGCATAGGAATTGTATTTAAGCATAGGCAATATTTCGTAATATAAGAACTGGCTAGAATTTTTTTGTTCTTTGAAATTCCCTCATTTCTGTTGTTTCATCTCAGTCTGTCAGGCCATCTGTCTCAGTGCACAGAATTTCCTACCCTTCCTAAAATAGTCTGGAACAAATAGTCATGGCCATAAGATAGCTAATGAGTCTTTTAGTGTGAAATGCCGTGTAATAGCTGTGGCTGGTACCTACTCTAAGTGTACTAAGCGACTAAAGCTACAGACTAATTTTATTTTTAAAGGTTATTTTGAACACTCATGGCATGAAGCTGTTCAAATAGCAAAACAGCAGTAGCATAGCCATTGCCTGTAGTAATATGTCCATACTCGGTATGGGTTTGTCTAATTATTTAGAGTATAAATGGTCCAAATCTTTTCAAGATCTTTATAAAGCCCAGGAGGATTTTTCTTAAATCCCTTTTGTGTATGGGAGTAGTTTCTTTGCAAGACAGTGATTGTGAATTAAGAACACTCCCAGGAAACTGAACTGATGTTCATTGCTGCCTCTTGCAGCTCTGCCATTAGCTCTTGAAAGACGGGCGTAATCCCTTGTGCATGCGGTGCAAACTATAGCCCCTTGCATTTTCTCTGTAAAAGCTTCAGCTCCCCTAAAAACATAAATTAAATTAGCATGTGTTGCGCCCTTAAACAGTCCAGACATGTAAAGCATAGTTATCTTGCTGAGAAAATGATCACGACAACATTCAAAGAGCGCAGTGTCTCCCAGCAATCTCCCAAGGACATCTCAATGTGGCATGACCTTTTCAGGATAAATGGGATTTTAAATTCAGCCTTTTCATTAGTGTCGTCTCTGTGTATTATGTCTTGCAAGTTGGAGCAAGCTTTGAAGCTGTGAGTGTTGTGACAGTGGCTATTGTTTCTGTACGTGCATTGTTAATTGTAATAGCAGGAAATGTGGAAGCCATATCAAAACAAGTGAGGAGAGGGCAGAGAGAGGAGAAGCCTAAAGGGAGAAAACTTCAAAGTGAATGTAAACAGAAAAGGTGCAAAAACTGCAATTACGTTATAGAGGAGTAAAACTCTGTATAGACAAACTGAGTTGTGCCCCCTCTGTAAAAGAGTAATATGGAAGCATTAGCAGCCAAACTGTCTTCATTCCTGAAACATGTTTGGTCTGAAGGGAGTGTTTAATTCTCTCTCTAAAGAGGTAAAGAAGAGCAAGCCATTGATCTCAATGAGATGCAGAGCAATGGTTTGAATGCTGAAGAGACACAGTATAAGTATCTGAAATAGTGTGTTGCTCACAGGGTTGCACTGCGTCTATCTGGTACCAGGCACATATTTGTAGTTAAAATGAGCAAAACTAGAATCATAAAATAAGTAGTTGGAATAGGCCACTAAGCCTTTCTGCTGGCCATATTTTGGGGAAAAGGGGTAGTGATCGAAGAATTACTTCACTGATTGAAATGAAGCAGACCACAGGATCAAAATAAGAGTAAAAGAGCAAGGCATGGTGATACAGCGATTATACCAATACAGGCAGGAATAATGCTATTATTTTGATTAAGGTAAAAGGAGGTGCTTAAGAAAAAGCAGATTTTTTTAAATGGACTAAAAATACCTGAAAACATTTAAAATCAACTATACTAAATCGTAGAATTGTAGCTCAAATGTGGCATGGATTTGCAAATAACAGAGTTGTAGTTCTGTTAAGCTTTTGTTAATTTTTCAGCTGTGTTTTGATTTCTGTGGGCGCAATGAGAACGCAGATAATGGAAGTTAGGACATGGTGCTCCTCAAAGGCTAAAAAGAAGTTGTAAGAAGAGATGACTGGGATTTTAGGAATGATCTTTAAGCAATGTCATCAGTTTTAAAAAAACATTCTCATTTGTATTTTTAAGACCAGTTACAATATGCTCAATCACTTTTTTCCCCCCTTTCTGTTCTCTGAGTTTGCTCACAAGGTGAGAGACAGGGAGGCAGAATATAAAGGATGCAGCAGATGTCCATGTGGGTAGGCTTGGACAAACAAGATCTTCAGCTGTAGGAAAAAGTGGGTTTTTTTGTGGTTTTGGCTTTTGTTTTGTTTTTATTTAGATGTTTAGGTTGAGTATTTGCAAGGGTAGTTGTGAAGGGGGAGAAAAAGTGCATATTCTTGCTTTCTAATGTGAGCAAGCTTCATCTGAAATTGACTGAAGCAGTATGCAAAAGATTGTCTACGTAATGTCACTTGGAGTATTCACTTTGCAAGGTTTAAATAACATGATTAAATCGTTAAATAACATCACAGCAATGCTGTATTAAAAAAGGGAAAGAATCAGAAAGAAAAGAAAATGGCAGTCAGGACTCTGTTTTACTTTTTGTTCTGGTACTGTTAGTCCATTTTTTTATGGAGAGCTCACAGTTAAATAGAGATTAGTAGCACTAAAAAAAAATCATGTATGGATAAATTGTAAAGTTTTTTTTCACTGTTCAACTCAGATGAGATGAGAACCTTTTCTAATGACTTCTCAGTTATAAAAGTCTAACTGAATTTTGAAAGAAACTGAGGGGGAGAGGAAGGTGTTTTAAGCAACACTGTGTTGCCTGGTGCTGTTTTAGCCTTTCTTTGGTTAAAGTTGAAATTTTATTTCTTAATGTCCATGATTCATTTAACCAGATTCTCTTTATTAACACTAGTTCCCAGCAGTCAATTATGGTTTTGCCCTGAGGGAGCCATTAGTTAGATTTGATATCAACCCTCCCATTTTGCTCTCTTCCTGTGTTCCTGCCTTTACTGCCAAAAGAACAAAATTTTATCTGCTTACTAAGAAATTCTTACTCACTGTCCCTTTTATGTGCAACATCTTCACTGTATTCCTTAGTTGTTGAGTGTGTAAAAATTTAAAGCTTTCAGCCTTATCGGAGTGTTTTGGCAGCAGCACTGGAAGATAAATCATGAAGTAGATTAGTGTATGAACAATAGAAGACAGAGATGCTAGTGGAATTGCATGAACTAGAAAGCAGAAGTTGCTCAGATGTGAGGCAAAAGAAACATACATGCCCTGTAGTTCTCTTGGAATATTCATGCTGGTGGCTGAAGCTGTAAACATCTTCCTAAATTTAAAATGAACCTATCTATCTCTGCTATTAGTATCAGCATTTGCAATCCAGCAGTGTTTATAAAAGTCATTAACAGCTGCTATGTTTAGTCCTGAATATGCAGTGTTTTCCTTCACTCACACTGTCTATTCCTCAGCTATGCGTATGCCTCCTGCCAGTGCAGAAGAAGAGTTAGGTCCTAGGCTGTGTTCTTGATGTAGCAGAGAGCACATTACATCTTGCCACTTATGTGTGTTAAACTGTATTTATGGTGAAAGTCAGGGTCTTGATATGCTCACTGTTCCCCATTTTAATTGGTTTTATCTGCTGCTATCATAACAGTCTTATCTCTGCAGACAGTTGCATGGATAATATTTGGAGATCAGAATTCAAGCCCAGCCACCCAGTGTCATCCAGCAATTAAGTGTTATTTGATAGTTCTGTCTGTGGCTCAGGTGCCGAGGAGCTCTCATCTCTGGTTGACAGTCTTTATAGCATCATAAAACATTTCTCAGGGGAAATCTGGATATGGAAGGCTTTCCGAATGGAAATAGGTTGAAAAGCCTGGGCAAAGTGCAGTTCGAGCTCTAGTGGCGGTTCAAATCATTGACTGTTGGCTAATGACTATGCAGTTCAGGTCTGGAAGATGTTTAATTATTTCTGTTATTGCATTCAGTGAAGGAATAAAAAAGCTTCTGTCTCCGTGACATGGGTGCTTATGTGTACTATGAGGGAGAACGTCAAATGTTTCAGTGTTACTTTTCTCATGGCTAATTTAATCTTTCATCTGAGAACCATGTAAAAAACATACTATGTGTATGGGAATACTGGATGACTGCAGTCTAACTGCAAAAATCCAATTAATTGCAGTCACATCTCCCCAGGTGATTCACTGGTTGATTAGGTAGTCCCTCTGTTATTTTGTTGGGGTTTTGGCTTTTTTACCTACTATATGTTGAGAGAAACAAAAACATTTCATAAAGAAGCTGTGAAGGGAACATGACACTTGACATAAGTAGAGTTTGCAGTGACTGTAGCATTTCTTTAGCTCCTTTTTGATACTAAGGCTGTTTCTCAATTCTCCCTGCCTGTCATATGGAAAGATACAAAGAAACTCAGTATGTCTGTTTTTGAGATAGATATGCTAAGGGTTCTGTGCCTTCGGTGTTTTAATTGCTCACTGTGCCTTATAGGTGGATTAACTACTGTAGAGCCTGATTAATTTCCTTCTTTTTATCTAGTGCAGATGAGGGCAGAGACAAAGGAATGACAAATGGGATTGCTAAGTGGAGCACTGATCAATAGAGAGTGCTGTCCATTTGGGTAATGGACATCTCTGTCATATCAGCTGTTAAAGAATTCAGTTGAGATGGGTCCCCATAGATCTACAAACCGTAAACCATCCAATACAAGAACCATTACTCTACACCCCTAATATATAGAGGTAAATCTCAGGAGCTGTGTCTTTGAGATGCTAGAAGCTCTCATTTGCTAAATTTACTAGGTTTTTGTTTTTTATTTTAGACCAACCTTTGCTTGGAGACAGCACTTCTTTTCTTGAAAGAAAAGATATATTCACGTACACATTATGAAGATCATCATGCTTGTTTTGTTTAATAGAAGTGATAGCTCTCCAGTTCCTCCGTAGCCAAAGAAAGTAATAGTTTTCTTTAAGAAGACTGATAAATAGCTTTATCGTCTCAGAGCAGTTGTGAATAACTAGTACAACAGATTCTAGCGATGTTCAGAAGTCCCCTTGTGTCCAAAGGTGGCTACATTCCTACCAAGTTTTACCAATTGGGCTTTCATCGTCACTTTTGTGAAGTAGGTGCGCCAATGACACTGAGATTGTCTCTAGAATGAATCTTTTCTCATGATGATCACCTTAATCCTTCCCTGTCCATGATTGGCCGGATTTTCTGGAACTGCACTCTCCGTGGCCCCTTTGGACTGCACAAGCTCCCGGCAGAAGGCTGAATAGCACAGTTCTTCTGGCCTGGCACTCCCTGTCTCTGGGAGACCTAAAAGCCTGTGCTCCAGTATGGTTAGGTCAGCTCATGAAGACCTCACAGCAGAAAGATTTCCCTGGCAGACAACTTAAGACTTTTGAGGTGAGAAAACATCTCTGTATCTCTCTATCCTGGGTCACTTTTTTTTGAGTTTTGTATGATGGTATCCTCTCATTGTCTGCTCCTTTTTACATGCTTTTTAGTCTTTCATGTGTGACTGTAATTCTTCAAGCTAGTAGGAACTTTCCTGCTTAGTAGGACCTCTCCTGTCATTTGCTTTCCTTTACTCCCCTTCTCCTTCAGAGTGCAGTATTACTTTTGGTCTTGACTCTTTCCTTTATGTCCCCTATGTTTCCATTCAACATGCTACTGCTTCTCTCCTTTGCCATTGTTCATGTCTCAGGTCAATATATTCCATCAATGGCTTTCCTGTAATTGCTCTCCCACAATAGGGAAGGCAAGAACCAGGAACATTCTTATTTCCAGATCTTACTAAGCAGAGAAAATGGAAGGATTCCCTCCTACTTGAGAAATTAGGACACCGGCATGTGGTTTATTTTTTCTAAATTTGGTGGCAAATCTACAACAGTCCAAAAGATCTGCCAAGAAAGAGTCCTATAGCATGTAACAAAAAAAAGTTTTGAGTAAATCTGAAAGCAAAGGGGGCTAAAAGAGGTAGGTGAAAGTTTAAATATACCTACATTTATAAAGGAAAATATTTTAGTATTTAATTTCAGTGGGAGTGGATTTGGATTAATGTTACCACACGCTATCATGCCATTTTGGAGAGGCTTCTTGTTACATGTGGTAACTGATTATTCTCTCAAGTTCAAATCTTTTCCTGAAGTAAGCTCAGAGGCCAATACAGTAAGGTCTTTTTAGGAGGTTATTTCTTAGCTATTGGGATACACCTTATTTTTAGGATGTTGTTTAAGAAGGAGAAGGAAGTGGAATAAAATGGTCTGTGTAACAGTGAAGAACCAAAACTGCATTTTAGCTAGAACATTTGTTGTACCTTCTTTTCCTTTCCTCACTTCTATTTCCTATTTCATCTGTCATCCTTCACTGTTATCATCCCATCTTTGTCTGATACAGCCACTGTTATCCCCAGACTACTGTGTTCATATATAAGAGACTGTTTCAGAAATTACCCCAGAGGCAGAGATGACACTCTCACAACATTGAAATATGATGTTGGTACAAATTAGGAAAAAAGGGAGAGAAAAGGATCAAGGAAAAGGACTGAGACATTCCTACTCCTTTTTGAAGCTAGAGGCTAAACTTTTGTGTTTCCCTAATTAAATTCAATGGGATAAAGTTTTCGTCTGAGTCAGAGAAAATGGTTGAAAAATTAGATTTATTTTTATCAGTTTTTTTCCTACCACTATCTGTTTTTCCTTTTCTTTAATTTTTCTGCATGAACTGATTCAATTAGAAACTTTTTGTTTGAGGACATTTCTGCTCCTGTTCATCAGCTGGAAAATCCAGGTTAGAGGGATCAACTGAAGCAAAGGTAGGTTAGTAGTCTGAGTACACAGGGTATGGTTAGTGGAAAATAATTCTACTATACTGATTATTTGTTTATTTCATCACTTTAAATCATACTTTATCTGAATGAATTAACTTCATGATGACATAAAAAATGCTTACCTGTAGGTTAATAATTATGTGGTACTCTTGAACCTTAAGCAGTTTAAATAGTTTGGTGTCAGCATAATGCCAAAAAGATGTGGTTAGTATTTTTGTGCTTAATGTAATACATTGTTCTCATTTCCCTCATGCTTTCTGAAACATTTTGATGTAAAGCATCCAGTTTGCTGTGTACTTTATCACTGATATGCTGTAAAGGGCTCCAGATTGTTTTTTACAGATTAGCTGGTGTGCATCAGTGTCTGAGGCATTGAACATCATATGTGGTTTTCTGTGCTCCGCATTGAGGAGCTGAGTCTAAGACAGCTTTCATGAGCTCTACACTTGCATCTCCGTCCAAATGCTTCCATCTTCTGCCTTAGAAATTGTGGAGTACACAGGATGTAATTTTTATTTCTTCTGCTTTAATGCTTTCTAGTTAGCATTAGTTATTCTCAAATAGTCTACAGTAACTGCTACTTGCTAAATCCATTCTCAAATGTAAACATTGTTATGAAGAGTAGATTTTCACTGGGCAGGCAGATGCAGGTCATTAATTTCCAGCACTGCTGTTTGACTGTTAATGAGGTCGTGACCCAAATGGCAAGAGTGATTTTACCTATCAGATGTCCTACACACCCCAACAGGTTGCTCACTTTCAGCCAGGGGTCTTGACCAGTAATTGTCCCAGGTAGTGTTCACACTCTGTTGCTTTGTCTTTTAAGCTTACCTTCTAAATAGTGGAGAATTCTTTACGCTCCTCTCTACAATCTTTTATCTTCAGGCAGGACCCATAAAACAAAGCTGTCCCCATACTCCATTAACTTCCATGTCCTGAGCCTAATTGATACACATACTTGTTTTGTCTAAGGACTACCTGTTTGCCATCAGTATATTTCTTAGCTGTCCCTTAGTTTGAGGAGCGTCACTCCCCCTTGTTACTCACCTTGTACAAATGTGCTGTTCCCTTGCTGATATGGTTGACATTTATTTATGGCTGACACACTTGGGGGGGGGGGGGAGAATGCTATGAATGAAATAGGTTTCCTAGCATAACAAATTTACGTTATGTATGGAGTTTTGAGACCTTACAGAACTCTGGGAGATCTTCCCTCTGGTGTGCCCTTAAGGTCTAGTGATTATGTCAAAGTACACTCTGAAAAGACAACCTTCTTGTGATTTTTGTCTTGCTGACTGTGTTTTCTGTCCCTTTTGCTGCGGTACACAGTTTTGTACACTTGATATGGATGGTGCATATTACACTCTCGTTTTTAAAACTGTTTACACTCAAAAGGGTCCTGTGGCTAGAACAGTGTTGAAAATAATTTGTTTTGCTTTGTATTCTGTAGCAGACTTGCTGCATAACCTTGGATAAGCCACTTAGTTTTTCTGTTCCTCAATTCTCTGTCTGGTAAAATAAAAGTGATTTTAATTCTTTTTTTCCTCCACCAATAGGGTGGGATAGTCTGGAGATCCTTGTGGCAATTGAATGCTAAGTATGGCACTGGAGTTATTCCAGATAGCCGAATGATCTTAAATATCGAGAACCTGAAGAGACAGTCCCAGCAAAACAGTGTCTCTTTCCCATAGCAGTATTCTGCAGTTCCAAATCAGAGCTTTTGAATTTTCAATTATGAAACATCTCGATTTAAAACAAAAACCAAACAAATAACACCCCACCCCCCCCGCCCCCACACCTCCCCCCCGAAAAACAAAACGGGCTTCTCAGACTTGGCTAGTAAAATCAAAACACTTTCTCTTGTAAAAAAAATGGAGAAAGTAAGTTTTAGGCTAAGCTTGTCTTGGAGTTAGAGCGCCTGCCATGATTTTATAATGAAAAGAAGAATGGTGCTAAAGACACACTAGAATCCTTACATTGACTTTCCTCATTAAAAACATGTGATATCCAGTAAAAACTGCCTTTCCTTATGGTTAAGCATGTGGATTCAGTGGAGTATAAAGAAACTGAGCAATAAAAGTGAGATATTTGTGTATGTGGATTTGGCCTGTTTTTCAGCTGAACTACAGTGTATTTTTCAGCTGAGTGCATTACTTTTTTTCTGGTTAATATACACCTACTTCTGCAGTACTGCTCTTATAAATACGTCTGATAGAATTTGTACATTCAAAAAAGGCTTCAGCATGCAAATACATTGTAATCTGGAAAATAAAGAAGCATACAAATATATAGTCCAAGTATATAACCAGGATTTTACATGTCAACAGTGTATACATATGTTTAAATTATTATATGTAATACTGTCTTGTGTGCTATTTTAAGCATACAGGAAAGGTGTTTCTTACAATAATAATATTTATGGCAAATACTTAACTTTTTTTTTAATATTACCATGGGAAGTATTACTGATCCCTGTATATATTACAGGATTTATTTTTAAAAGAGAATTAACAAGTTTAAATGGAACCCCACTTGTGTCATTAAGATCTATTTATATAGGTAAAAACAAACTTATGGCAGAAGAGGAAATAAAAATATGACTAATAAAAGCATAAAATCTCCATATTAGTAATTCAGACTTAAGTTTTTATTGTGAATTTCCAAAGGAATCCTAAATACAAGTATTTAAAAATTCAATTTAGATTTATATGCCTACATTCCAGCTTTCCTTAGCTCAGCTGCAAAATAAAACCATTATTACAGTTTTATTACAGCTAAGCATTTTGGAGGCGAGCTTTTCTAGCGTTTGTGTGATGTTCTTCTGCAAGTGCACTTAGAACAGGCTCCAGATAAATTCACTTAATGATGACTGCAGTGCAAAATGAAAAAAACAAAAGTTTTTTGTTTACCTTGCAGAGCACACTTGCTCCATGCAGCTTATAGTATGAAAATTATGACATGTCAGTATTTTTGCCTTGCCACACCGTTCAATACATTCTGTAATTTCTGGAATGCTGCAGTTATCAATTTTTCTATCTATCTGTAGCTTCCCATAGCAAGGAAAGACTCTATTTAAAATTCAGGACTTTGCTGTGAGAGACCTCGTGCTATCCTTTTTCAAAGCAGTGTCCCTGTAGTGATGATTTGACATTATATCGGGTGACAGTAGCAGCTTTGGGTTAGCCAGTTTTATTGGCTTATAAGAATATTTTTCAGAATAGAATAAAGTAGCTCTGATCATGATCCTTGAGAATATACACCTTTCAGAGGTTAATAAATACTTTAAGAAATTCTGTTTTGATTCCAGTATTTTTATTCTGTTCATGCTTTCCCCATTCAGTTCTGTTCTCCTGAGAAACAATGATGTTCCTTTTACCTTATTTGGACTTTTAATTGTCATTTTTAGTCTTAAAAGAAAACAATTGTAAAGGACCGTCCACATGTATTTAGCATAATACGTGCTGTTTGTGGAATCAAATTTTGATAGAGGAGGAATAAGAAAAGTCTGGGAAACATGACCCAAAAAATCATTCTGAAGGTGTCATCAGTCTCAATGCTGGATGCCTTTTAGGGAACTTAATCCTGCTAGTGACTGGGAAGCCTAGGCTGTTCTGATAACATGGGAGGTCACTTGCTGGAGTGGAAGGTTTTTGCTGTTGTTGGAAAGATGATACTCATGCTGATGGAGGTGAGCAGGGTTTCCTCCAGAATGTGACAGGCGTTTACTCTATCTGTTGTGTGCAGGGTACTCTTAATGATTAATGACTTTGCCAAGTGTTGTTCTTAGGAGTTCCAGTTCAACATATGTGACCTACCAGTTGCATGTGCTAACTTCAGGGTTTAACGTCTATGTCGTGTGTTACTGATTTTTTATCTTCTGAGTGCACAGCACACCACTGTGCAAAAAATAAAAGCAATAGGAAATCTTTAGCAATAGGTATGCTATAGCTGAGCGTCGCATAAAGGGAGGTGACAAAAGCTCCAATGCTCTGAGAGCACAGCTAACTACAAGAGGACAGAAAAATGTCCAGAGAATTTTAGACTTGCTATTTTTATGGTAAAGGATTATAAACTGAGCAAAAATGGGTCCAAGACTTTTAGATGTCTGCAGGTCTATCAAAACAGAGAACCTAGCTATTGCCACCTGTGCCCCCAGTACCAAGTGTGGATTAAATATTGATTTCGCCAGTACTTACTGAGCTTGTGGAAATTTCAGCCTGTGGGTTTTTTTGGGGGGCAAGGGGGTGGATTTTTTTTTTTTTAATATGTCTGCTAACATCCTTTTCTTAACTTCAGGAGTTTTATTTTAGGCTGGACTAAGGCATAAGCGTAGCAGATGTATTCTGAGGGTCTCAGCTTCTGGCATCCTGTGTTTACATTTGCCACTCATTACTGTGAAAAAAGGTTTGCCCGAGTGTTAGTCTCAATGCAGTGGTGTTTGCTGAAGTCTGTAGTTAAGAATTGTGAACTGACCCATTCATCTCAGTGATGATACAATTAAATTGTAAGACCTGCTGTGTAAAGGGAGAAGAAGACACTGTTAGAAGGGAAAGCATGTCAAGTCAAAAGATTTTTTTTCTCCAGTCTCTGCAATACACACTGTGAACCTTTGGCTCTTAACATGAGAAAGGGGCTCCCAAGCACTGCATTTGCTGTCTTCAGGAAGAGTAAGATGCTGGTGATATTTCAGGGGCCAGAAAGAGTTCCTTGATTCACTGTGAAGCAAAAGCACTCCTGTGCCCTTCCACCACACCTGCTGGGAGGCAGGGAGTCCAGGCTGCACTGGCTTTGCAGCTTCGATCACATCCTTCATCCCTCCAGAAAGTTTGCTGTACTGAGGAATTTCATCAGAGGTCAGGTTTAAAATACACGTTACCAATTTGTGTCACAGTTCAGAGTCTGTTAATATTCACAGTGAAAACCTATTATATAGCAGCATAGGCTTGATTGCTTTCCTGTCTGAGCTCTTACAAACTAAAATTCCAGGATAGCCCCAAAAATCACATTCTAATGAAATATTTCCAGTCTAGAAACATATAATAGCTTTTTAAAATGTACTCTTTAGCATAAAAAATTATCGGTCTGTTACTTTTAGACTAATGGCTATGAGCCTAAGTCACCTGCTCTATAAACATATGAGCTCTTACAACATGCACAATCTGAGTTTGATTGAAGACAATGAGTCAAATTCTCAGACATGTTACTAAATCTATGCATTAGAATACTGTAATTGAGGCGATTCATAGTAATGTGCCTATCTTAGATAGATATCACCCTGCAGACTGTAAATGCTGAACAGGTAAACAGATTTATTAAAAAAAATCATTAGGAAAAAATGCAACGCCTCAATATCTGATTTGAGTAATGGTAGCAAAATTAATTCCTGAAGCAGATTCACTGATATTTTAGTCCACAGTGTTTGGTTTATTTTCGAGAGACAAATATTATTAGTATGGAACAGTATTTGGTTCTGGTGAAGATGACTAGGAATATTTTTGCAGCTGGTCTGTACATAACAACCATTTCATTCTAGGGAGAACATTTTCTATGTTTATTGCAAGATGAAGAAATGGATGTAGAGAAGGGGGCACCTGTTGGATGCGTCTACCAAAATACTGATGCTAAGGGCAATCGTGTATTACTTGCATACTCTATGTCCTGATAAGATGTCAGAATATGATGTAACATCTAGACCCTGGAATACCTTTTTGATAATGATCTGTATGCTAGGAAAAATGTTTGCATTTTTTGGAAAGTTTTTAGGCTGTGCTGGGTGTTAGATAATTATGCATATGAGTATTTTCATCAAATCACAATTTATGTTGATCATAGACAGAAGTGATCACCAATGTAATTCTCTAAACCCTTTCCAGGTGCAATGTGCTCAATATTGAAACGGTCCAGTTTTGTAAGTGCAGATGTCAAAATAGAGAATATAAGACGTGACTGACAAGAACTTTTTCAGAAATCACAGATGTACAGAAGGAAGGAAATACATTAATGAATTAAACTCTAGATAGCATATATGGAAGGTAGGTTAGCTGTGCTTTTCCAACTGCACCTGATTGAGGTTAAAGGGGTTATTGCTTCTAATTGTGCTGCTGACATTACTGCATGTGTGGCTATGCTCCAACCTGGTTCTGTCTCTATTTTTTAACATGCTACCAAGTGTATAAACTAACCCAGGTGATACTGAGGAATTAAGGGCTGGCTACACATCATTTTATGATAGAAGGCTGGAGGAGAAGGTCTCCTGCGGCAGAGAGCTGGAAGTGGGGACTGCACAAAATGTCTTCCTTATCTGGCTGAGCTTCAACTTCTCATCATTCACATAGTCTATTCACCACAACAATATTAATGAAACAATTATGCAGCTCAAATTTAGTCATATGAAAGAAGACTATATACACATAGGACTAAATTTACTGGCTGTCATAGTACTTCTTAAAGTCAACCCTTTTAATGATGATTTTCAGGTAAGAAGAAATGTATAGAACGCTCTGGTGAGTCAGCAACACAATTCTAATTCTTCTGCTTGCATAGGCTATCTTTTCCTTTTACAAAATTAAAGATGACTTTAATTGTTTCTCCAAATATTGTTTGGAGAGAGAAATACTCTTCTATGTATCTTGTTGGTAGCATGTTTAAAAACTAAGAGCAGTGGCTATCTGTCATATGCAGCAAAACCATGTGAGTTCAGGGCACTGGAAATACACAATTCAGGAACTTTTAAATTGGTTATTACTTTCTTTAGTTGTTCTTCACTTGAGAATCCCTAAAACTCCCTCTAAGGTGTTACAGATGATGAAGTAAATATAAAGGAATATATGCTGTCAGTATGTTTCTGTATGCTGGTTGGGTTTGTAAACTGTGTTCATTAGATTTTGTATGCTATTTTAACTGAGAGAAAATGTACAGACACTGTAGCCCATTACTGAGCCAGATTGTATCTTTAATGTTAAGAGTATCCATGTTAAGCTGGACAAACCGCAATTTGATTACATAGTCCCTTACCAAATAAAAAAAATGTTAGGGTGTTACAAGAATTAAATTTAGTTAGTTTCCATGCTATAGTAGAATACATGAAAGGGTATCTTAAAGCTCAATTAAAATGCTTATTTTTTGTACATAGGTAAGTATTGGTTTCAGTGATACTGATATGTTTAAAAGGAACAGCAGTTTCTTTCAGAAATTAGTCCTGCATCCTGCTTCTCCACCTGTCCAGTTCTGTTCTCCAGAAATTGGACAGTTTTTGATTGCAAGGTGTTTGCATCAGTCTCTGCAATCACTACTCAACAGCCTTGCAAGTAGAAATAAAAAAGCCTGAAATGACATAGAAAGTGAAGTTTCTTCCAATTGTGGCATAAAAGAAGAAAAAGAAATTCTTTAAAATATTTTTAGTGCTTATGATCTCCTGCAGGGAGGAAGGTTGTTATACTGGCAATGCACTGAAGGACAGATTAGGAAGTCTACTAAGAAAGCACGGAGAATAAACGAAAAATGGTCTGTTATTATTTCACATAAATATGGTGAATAAATAAGAGTGCTGTTGTAGGAGAAGAAAGGAGTGGAAAGAAATTCCAGAACACAAACTTGTGTTGATAACCTGCATAAATACCTAATTTATGTTTAAATTCTGTAGGCAAGGTATATTGTAAGGATAACGTTAGGGTATTAGAATCAACATAAAGAGTGAGGCTTTTGTTTCTATTTTTAGAAAATTCCAAAGGTACTTATGGCCTGGAGCCTTTATTGAGCCCTTTCTGTGTGTGGATCTATGTTTCAAATTGTAAGTCTTTATAGAAATACTTACTAAATGCTCAAGAGAAGGAAGGTAAAGCCATGTTTATCTCTTCAGTTTGTTTCTTTTTTGCCTCATTACGGTGCTTTTGAGGTTATTTAATTCTGAGCATGCATAGACTGTTCGGAGTGACTTACTAATTTTGAGTTGTTGGTGTGTAAAACATTAGGGCTTTTAAATTGCAGAGGAAACTTGTGTAATTTGTTTTATATTGGACAATTCAGCATTTTGGAACTAATCCTTTATCATCTTTACTCATGTGAATGTCCTCTTTGTCTTCAAGCCCCACATGATAGAAATCACAGATGGAGTCAAGACCTCTGTGCCCTTGCAGAATGAAATCTCGGGCTATTTCTGTAACTTTTAAAATATTTTAAAATTATTCCAATAGGTTTTTTTGTAACTTTCTAATTTCTATGTTTACTGAAAAACATGTAATTTATAAATTGCCGTGTAAGGAATACATAAGTACATTCAGGAAATCCTTTTTCTATAATAAGCTTTTGGTCATCCCCCCCCTTCCTTTTATTTCTAATAACTACAATGAACATCTGTATTCCTCTTCACAGCCAATTTTTAAAAGCATTCCTAAGCTGGTGAACTGTAGGGTGTCCTGAACTCTGTAAGTGACTTATGCCTTTGAAAGCCTACGGCAGGACTGCAGGAATTGGCGCTGTATAAATAATCTGAAACCACTCCCCTCATTCCTAGTTTCTGCCCATTCCGAGTCCGGCAATGTGTTCTTAAAAATCATTAATTTAAAAATAATTTAAATAAAACTATAGTTACCAAAATGATGTAGAAAGCTGTAGCTTTAAATCACTGTGTGCTGGAATTACTCTGTTACAATAAAAAGGGTTAAAGAATTTAGTGGGGGAAGGGGGAAACAGGGAGATTCATTTAGTTAATTTTGTCTGTAATCCCTAAACAGTTCACACTACCTGTATGGATTGTCTTTTGCCAGCCAGAGGTAAAAGCAGCTCTGTCCCCCCTCATCTGCATACAGGCTAAGTAGCAAGTCTCGTTTGTTATTACAAAGGGATTTATTTCAATGAAGAAATGAAGCAGGGGGTTGGCAGATAAGGGCACTTAAGCCCTTTGAGCATTACAGCAAGCTTGTAGAATATGGGCACCAAGCACGATAAGCTTTGCCTTCTTTGTTAGCAATAGAGCCTTGCTGAGAAAATACGATGTGGCCTGGCCTGTGGTCTCCTTTCATGCTTCTCTGGAAGCATCGATCCTTGCAGAAAGCCTGGTCTGCAGGTGCACTGCTGAGATTTCCTTCTGCCTACCTTTGCAAACAAGGACATGCTGCTTCCAGTGACATAATCCATGGCGTATGTTTTACATTCACACATACACGTGCAAACACTTCTGCATTTTTTTTTTTTTAATGTTGTGTCTCAGTTTGGGACTTGGAGGAGATTTCTTCATTGCAGAGCTCTCTACACGGTAGGCAGATTTAAGTGACGGATCAAAACATTTAATGGCTTGATCCTTGCAAAAAAGGGGAAGTCATGCAACTGCCTTTTGACTCTCCATCGTAGTCTCAGAAATGTAGTAGCTTAGCTGACATAAGTCACTTCCTCTACCTTGCCAAAACCAGCCATGCTGCAATTGGCCCGTGCAAGGAGCCTTTCCCCGTCACTCACTTGGTTATGGTGCAATGAGCATAGCTCCAAAAATTTAAGTTTCAAGCTCCAAGAAAAATTTAAGAATATCAAGCTTTCTTGCCTTTGCACCCCCCTGCGTAGAAAGTCATTTTTTATTTCCAATCGTGGAAGGAAAAAACCCACAATATTGCATTTGTGAAGGGGTGACCTGGCTTTAGCATTTTGCGTTTGCAAAATGGATGGCATCTTCTGAGGGGATGTGCTTGGCTAATGGCAGTACAGGAGCCAATATTAAGCATGCTGGTACGTAAGTCCAAAGAGACTAAGAAAAGCACAGACTGTCAGGGTTTTACGAAAAGATGTTCAATGGAAGTGCATTACACAAGTTTAGAGTTATTTCAAAGTTAATTTAGACATTTAACACATTCCCTAAAAATATATGTGTATATATCCTGGTGTGTTAAGAGTATTTGTTCAGTTTGAAAATGATGACAGGCTGTTTGTCAGTTGCTGTTATTTTTAGGTTCTCAGACCAACATCTGTTAAGTGATCTGAGCAGATTACTGTAATGGATTATATGGCTTTGCAGTCTTTATTTTTCAGAAGTGCACTGATAAGTCATCTTCATAGATGAGATGTTTGTATTCTACTTCAGCCTGCCCACCTGCTTTAAATACACAATAAAATACACGTGCAAATGTTAGTAAGTGTAGAAATCAGAGAAAACAGTATCTGAATATACTTTGTACATTAAGGCAGGAATTATTTGGTAATGTCAGAAGAACGCGAAACATTAATATCTAGTTCAGTTTCACTGCCTCGTTTGTCCTTCAATGTATCTTTGTTTATTTAATTTTAAACAGGTATGCTTAAGTATACGTACATTCTATAAATATTTTGTCATGTCTGTCAGCCACACTGCTACCAGAATTAAATAATGTTGTGACCATGGGGAAGCTTCAGATAATGGACGAAGTCATGTAGCTTTTAGTTACATGAAAGAAATTTTACATAATTTTAGAGGTTTTCATGGTTTCTCATGAGCTGACCATAATTGTATTTGTGATAACTGAAAATAACAAAAAAAAAAAAACTAAAATGGGTTCTCTACGTCAGGAAAAAACAAGGCCCTTATCTTTAAACTACGCAGGGATTAGAAAGTGATATTTTTCCCATGCCATAGAAATTTCTAGCTGCAAAGGGTTACAAGAAATCAGACCTAAGTGTAGTGGAAATAAAAAATAGAAAATGCAATTTGCAGAAATTGGTGAAGGTCCTTTTTTTCATAAACTTGCCTCAAAGTGGCTGTATCATTTGTTGCTGCAATATGGGAAGGATTTTGGAGACGGTTTCTTTTTTTACCTCATTTCTTCTTCTGCACTGCCTCAGTATGTTTAGGTAAGTTTTCCTTCTAGACTACCGTTTTCTAACTGGTTAGTTAAACATAAATATTTTGAAGTGTGTGCTATGGTGTAGGCCAGAGACTTTGGAGGATGGGAAACCAAGGCCCTACTCACAAACCTTAAAGCACTGTGTTTGACTGTATAAATAGCCTGCAGCAGCTATGGAGCTGGAAGAAAAGTGAATTTTCAGAGGTATCACGAAGACCCCACCCATCCTTTATCACGGTCAAACTAGATTAGATTGGATGAAATTAGGTAGGAAAAAAATGTGCTTTAAAACACGTGAAAATGAACAGACTCAGGTGGCGACCTTGGTGGGAGCGCTCGTGGTAGCGCAGCGGAGCAGGTCCACGACTGTTACCGTGGTGTGGAGCACGCTGAGGAGACAGGCCTTTGTACTCGCTTGACAGTCTTGTCATTTGAGTCGTTATCTTGAACCTGGTAATCAGGGCTGGTAATACCTCGTGTGGTCTGCGTCTGTGAAAGCTGTCTGTAACGGAGCATATCAAGAACTGAGGAACAATCTCTTGGTTTATTCCATTTATAGTAGTTAGTGACAACCCAGCTATGGTATTTGCAAACTATATCAACTAACCCACAGGGAGAGGGATAACCCAGAGCACGTCACAAGAGAGCGGTTATTGTTGTAATACAGTGACACTGTGATTTATGAAACATCCGACAAACACGCCACTGAAGAAGTCTGTTCTTTGTATCTGTCTTTTGTGCTTACTTGTGTTGTCCTGGTGACACCCTGTCCCTTTACCTCCTGAAATACTTCTGTGCCCCTGTTGGAAATGAATGGAAGGCCCCTCTTTCTTTCCAAGTAGGAAAAACCAAGCTATGAATGAGAAATTGGGAGAGAGTGGGAAAATGAGTCACTGTGCTTTGTCACAGTTGCACTCATTTTATCACACCTGACACAAGCTGAGCAGTACTTAGAGTTCAAAGGAGAAAACCAGTACTTGCTCTGGTATCATTTAGTTTCAGTTCCAGAGCTGGTGAAATACTAAAATGTTTCTCAAACGTGTGCATGGCCTTTTTTTGGTTTTGTGTTTGCTTTCAAAGAGAATATCCAAATGAAACAGTTCAAGCAAGACTCCGTTTTTCTTTAACCCTAAGCATTTTTAGCAAGACTGTGGCACTTATTTAAGGTCTTAATTTCACTTTTAAGAGGTACACCCAAATTTATACTTTTTTTGTGTTACATGCTTTTCCAGGAATGCCTGTGTTTTGCCAAAAATAATTACCTGGCCAAGCTTTCTAACAGTATCTTCTTTAAAAAAAGTGTAAAAAAGAATGGACTTCGCTGGCTCTGGCATCAATTTTCTTCTAGTGTTGAATGTATTCTTTTTTCCGTGGAACTTTGTTGCTGCACTTATCTCTGTCTTTTTTCCATATCGCACTTGAACTGCACACCAGGCTTTCACAACAATAGGTGAAATGAAATAGATGAAGAGCCCAGCCCTACCCACTGAGCTCAGTCACACAACAGCAGTGCTCCCATTGTCTCCAGTACTGGACCAAGCCCCAGATCCTTTCTGGACAGAAAAGGCCAGCTGTTGGTGAATGGGAAAAAGATGAGGGCCCAGCAGGTCTTTGAAAGATAACTGTGCCAAGGCTCCATGATTTTTACTGGATTTTTTTTTTTCAGTTTGTCACAATAGCACTTGAAAAAAGTGCATGATAAATGAACAGTAGTTCTTTGTGCAGTAATGGTACCCTATATGTAAATGGTGATGCTGACTTCCTTTGCAAAATATTGTTGAGTTTTACTAGTGAAAAGTGCTAAGATCAAAGTATTATTCTTATTACAAGTGTGGTGCCTCAGGTGACTTCAGTAAAATAAAATAATACTGGTTCTTTTTTTCTTGCCACCTACTGTTGTTGAAAGTTTAATCACATTTCTATTATTATTCCTCTAGCCTACGTAGAGATTCAGTAAAGCTTGAAAAGCATAGTCAATATCACCAGTCAATAGTTCTGTTCGTTGACGGTATACATTTAAACACTGAATAGGGCTGTTTTTCCTTTGCTAAACAGACACAGCTGTCTTTCAAATGCTAGCTGAAGTTAGATGCAACTTGAGGTGTAACCTAATGAGTTACACCATGCCTTCAAAACAGTAAGGAAAAGTTAAAACAGCTGCAGAAGTAGACAAGCACTTACACAGGAAGACAAATCCGTGGAGTCACATCATAAACCACCGTTACAAGCACGCCTGTGGAAGCAGTTTGCTGTCTTTAACCACACATAGAACAAACACGCAAACTCCACAAGACCTGGTTTAGAAAGAGATAGAAAAAGGGAGAGTCATCATCTGCTTCCCCAGTAGTGTTTCTCCTCCTTCATGCTGCCCAAGTGAAGCCTAGGGACTGAACGGGGAGCCGCTGAGGGCTGCTGGCCGTCCGGCGATGCGCTGGGCGGCGTTCGTGCGAGGCTGCAGTGAGCGCTCGCAGTGGGATCTGTTTGGAAGGAGCCTTGTCTGGCTCGAGGCCGTGGTTTCCTGTCTCTGTCACACCTTATGAAACCCCAGTCTTAGCACTTAGGTTATGGTAGGATGTAGTAACTCAAGCCTGTGTGCCCTGGCTCAAATTGCTTTTCTAAACAACTTTACTGCTCTATTAACACGTACAGCAAATTCCCTCGTGGGAGCCCAGGCATGTGTGTGCAGCAGTAAGGTGCACGCTAAGAAGAGGCAACAAAGGTAGCTTTATGAAAATGTCTTGGAGTGGGGAGAGATCTTTATTTGCATGATATACCATACCCTCCTGCTCTCTAATTGGTACTAATTGATGGAGAATGTAATTTGCAATCTTTCAGCCACCCCTAGTTCATGAGGGTTTGCTTGCTACATTGTTCAGCCCACTGGCTGCCCTTTGCTTATTAGGCATGGTCAGTACTCAGCGCTTGCCTCTCAAGCGATGTGTATGCATTATCAGCCCTCCTACAGGCACCAAAGGCTTGTCAATCACTGTGACCTCCAGAGCCCTCTAACAAGCCCAGCAAATAAGGCATTGAGGTCTGCAGTGGGTTTTTTTTTTTTTCCCAGTCAGGCTTTTTGGAGTGGGTTTCTCTAATTATTTGAAAGTGTATGCAAACACTGAAGGAGAATTAGGAGCATCAAGTGGGGCCTCTGCTTTTATTAGGAGACTCTTTCTTTTCTAAATAGATGTCAAACATATTCTTTACTCTTTAGACAGTTAACCTTTCATCTCTCCTGTAGCAGAAATTCCACTCCGAGGTATGCTAATTTGCTATTTGCAGCATTCTAGAGTAGAGGGAAAATGTCATTTGCAGTGCCTTCATTAAAAACTCTTTTATCCAGATTGTACACATTTTTTGCATTCTGGTTAGTTACATTTTATTAAATAACAACACCCTTCTAGTCCCCTTCTCCTGAAAAAATAAAAAAAAAAAACCACGCACACAAAAAACTGAAGACAAATCCTAGCCATAGATGACTTTCCCAGGCTTGAATTCAGCATGAAGTATCCCCTGGCTTCATTTGCTAAGAGGTAGGATGCAAAAGTCCCCCGCCATCTCCAGTCTTCCTTCTATGCTCACTCCAGACTGGAACTACAAAGCCTCCTTGCACAGCTCTGTTACTGTTATTAAAAGGATGTTTTTAAGGAAGACAGGGCATCAGAAGGGATAAAACTGGGAAGTAGGAGGCACAACCAGGCCAGGCTTGTGTGAAGAAGTGAAGCTTCTGTTGCCTCTCTTTCCCAAGCGACCTTCCCTCTATTCCGTGTTCGGTTGGTCTGTGCGACACAGTAAGATGTCTGAGCCAGCTCTGGCTGCGGAAGGGAAGAGGTACCTGTCCGCTTGAACTGGTCTGCTCAGACATACCGCACTGTTTGAGCTAGCGCAGGTTTCGCTGTATGGTACTTTGCCACCAGTAGTACCGGCGTCACGTTGTCAGTTGCAGAGGAGAGAGAAAACTCATTCTCCGCAGTATGTTAGCAGTGCTGGATTTCTTACAGCATCAGGAATACCTATGCTGCCGCCTTCTCATTTTAATTTTAGTTGGCTTGAAAAAGGAAGGTGAAGGGAGAGTGGAAAAGGACTCTCTGGTCCTTGTCAAAATTGGGCAAATATGCTGTGGTGTCCATCAAATCAGCTAGTGTGTTGCTGCCTCCAGCACAGGTATTTTTGCATGTGTGTACAAGTTTACAGCCACTATAGGAAGAGGACAGCTGTTTGAAGAACTGCCTATATGCTTTAGGAGTGATGTAGTTACAGGCTGTGGTCAGGCAGACAGTGGGGCGGAGACTTGCACCAAGGTGGGGAGAGGGACCCTTCAAACGATGCCATTGTTTGTGGAGGAGATGTGCCTGTAGAAAAACAGTAGCCCTTGCTGCATCTTTGAGGTCATCCATCAAGAGATAAATGTAACAGGATTTGTTTATTTTTTATGCTTTTTCCCTGACATTTTCCATACTCCTCATAAAAGGATTCTTGTTCAGGGGCAGCTGTGAGCTATTCCAAGTTGTTTGGTGCCCAGGATTTTATCTTGAGGGAGAAAAGATACCAGCTCCCCAAACCACTAGGTAATTTGAATAACTCTTCCTCTCGGTCTCCTACCCACAATATAGTTACTTTATTCCTAGTACTTTCTTCTTTCATCTATTTTTTGTTTTATAGTAAGTAATGTACACATCTTTCTACCAGCTTCTTTTGGAAAGCTAAGCCAGATTTGTGTTTTGAAAGTGTGCTTTTGTGGGAATCCTTTCATTTTGTCAGAACAGAGCCTTTTGGGAGGTCTTTCTTAAAAAAAAATACGTAATTTTAATAAACACTTATTTATGGATTTTATGATGCTTCTAGCTGAGGTAATTTTTTTCATTTACCACAGATAGTTAAGGAAGGCAGTAGCAGCCATATGAGGGGAAAAGTAATAAAAAGTCAAATTTTTAAGCCCAAGAAGTTAAAAAAAAATGTTCTAACCATTAAAAAGCAGTCAGTCACTTGGAAAACATCATGTTCAATAAACAGGTTTCAAGAATTTTTAGGGTATGTACTGTTTTGTTTCATTTTTTTTGAGCAAGGAGTTTGTTTTCCTGACAAGGTAGGAGAATCTCTTGTTTGGGTTATTTCTGTAAGCGCTGAAGGCACTCACGTTCTTGGGCAAATTAATTTAAGCCCTTCATGTGAACGGTCATTCCTCAGTACCTTTGCTTTGTACGCAGCTAAGTGAAAAATTAAAGCTTTGTAAATGAATTCAGTTTGGGGTGCTGGTATGCTGTTTTGTCTGCTTACCCTGGGAATAGGAAGGATGAAAGGGGGAGGAGAAATAATTATGGGCAAAACAGTAACCTTTTCTTCTTCTCCCAGACGTTCTCATAGGCAAAGAAAAACACACAAATGACTCCTTGCCTATCACGTACTTGGACATTTTGTTAAGATGGATCTTTGTGGATTCCTAGGAGGAGACTCCAATTTGTATTTAGTCTGAAGTACTCGGCAGTGGGGGGAGGGCTGGGGAGGGGCATGCCAGAAGCCCTGTGCAATGGTCCTCCTTTGTTTAGGTCTGGAAGACTGGCTCTGTTACGGACTCAACAGGGGGATGTTTCCAAACAGTTTCAGGGAAAGCAGAAGGATTATTATTTTCTTTAATGATGTGGCGAAACACACAGCTTAAACCAGGAAATCAGGAACAGAGCGGCCAGTGAATATGATGGTCACAGAAAAAACTTTTTTTTTTCTTTTGTGTTGTTTTGTTGGTTGGTTTCCTCCATGCAATGTGAGGTGTGTTATTTTTTTCTCCCTCCTTGGTACTGGCAGTTGTTTTTTATATTTGCTGCAGATGTTCAGGAAACTAATTCCAAGGCTTGCACCTGTGTGACACTGACCTAGGTCTACCTTGCCACATCCTGCTTTTATTCTGCTGCACAGATCAATTTGCAGTTTATTCCTCATCCCTCTCTCTTTTGTCCACAAAACCATCCGTCAACCCCCTCCTCCCTCCCCCCATGGCCTAGGTGGGGGAGGGACTGCTCGTTTCTGTGTCTCAAGGCTGCTTTGGCAGCAGAATGGAGGCCAAATTTCTGTCAGGTCAAGGTGCCATCTATTAAGACAGTGTTCACATTTTCATTATGAGACCCTATTTGAGGGATTTATAACTTGGCTGCACAAACTTGCTGCAGGCTGAACTTGTCATACATAGTTTCATCTGGGGAAGTAGTTACTGGCCTCTCCTCGATTGTCAGCCAAAACCCGTGCATAGGGTCTCCTTCTCCCCCCACCGGGAGGTGGAGACAGTGGCATTGCTAGAGAGCATTTTCAGGTTTGTTTTGGGTTTCATTTTAAGACATCCAGGGGGTCTCAGATGTGCTAATGCTTTTAGCTAAAATTGTTTTTTAGCAAGCGCTCACAGACTTTCTGAAGCCTGAAGTCAGGCTGCTGCTGCCAGCTTCCTCCTTCTGTTTTTATATTGCTTATAACCTGAGTCTGAATTACCTTTATTTTACATTGACATCAGGGTAATAAAGAACAAAAAGTGAGGCTGGCTGCGTGAAGCTGGAAGTGTGCTGAAGCGAGATGGCTGCTGTGCAGCACTCCTGTGGCTGGGAGCCTTCAAAGCCTCCGCAGAAGCGAGGTGGCCGTGGGGGGAAACCCTCCTTAGGAGGACATCTCCTCCCAGCCTGCAGCCTCCCCTTGCCTCCTCTGCAAGGCACCACTGACATGGCCAGAGCCAGAGGTGCCCTGAGGCCCCGCAGAGGCACTTCATATACTGCATTTTTATGAAGCAGCCTGGGTTTGTGGCATGCAAGAGAAAGGGGCCAAATTGCAGACCGAGGTGAGACAGGAGAGAGTGACAGAAAGAAGCACTTCTGCTGTGCTCCTGCGTGCCTTTTTGTGGATCCAGTTAAGTGTGAGACCTCAGGGAATGCAAGCAAGGAGAGATCAGCATCACTAAAAAATTCTTCACTGATCCCACAACTAAAGAAACAAAGATTGGGGTCTCATTAGGCAATTCCTTATCTCCCTAAATACCAGCTATCTTCCTAAATTACCAGAGTTAAGAATGGGCAAAATAAAACCTCTGCACCCTTAACACTGGAACTGTTCTTTTGAACTTGCCAGAGGCTACGTGTGTTGCTGGCAGATCCGCCTACCAGGAATTTAATTTACTTCAGATGGGCAGATTTTCTATGATCAGCAGCATAGTGGAGCACCTCAAGTTGAGGAGTCTCCTTATCCAAGGCTACGAAGCCAAGCCGTACTTCCCAGAGAAAAGGCCTGCTTCTTTAATAACTTTCTCAAATAGAAGGCTTTTGAATAAGTCACTTTGTGCGATTTTTCTGGCTTCTACATATTGGCACACACTTTAGTCAAACAGTAAAAGCTATTGCTAATGGTTACATAGGCTTGCTAACCTTACAGATTTACAAAGTTAAAAGAGAAAATTATTCAACGACAAATTTAGTAAATACCACAAAGGACACTTTCATTTCCTTTTTTGACTTGGGAACAGAAAAACGGCACAAGTTACAGAAAAATCCACCTAGGACTCATTTATGAAATAGCTTTATCATCTAAATTTTGTAATCAGATAGATGGATGGTAGGTTTTGCATTTACAAATTACACATTCCTTAGGTGGATTTTGTACATGATCTGCAATTTACACACAATACATCTCAGGCTGCTCTATGCAGTCTTGAAGTTATTACTTTATTACCTTTTTCCCCCAAGTAAATGGTAAGACTTATAGCTTGGTCTTTTTACTCTGCTCCATTAAATTTATATGATAATGCTGGTGCTACGGAGGCAGACATCAGCTTGCAGATTCTTCTCCAAGTGTAAGTATTCACCAGTTCTCTTTGTACAAAATGAATTTTACTGTAAAAACAGAACATAAATACTAGTTACAAGGTATATATAATAAATATAGGAAAATTTATACACTAATGAATATAGTTCCAAATCTGAAACAGGTACCTCTTAGGGAAGATGTACTTCTCAGTGTTATTTTCTGTTATTCTGGAATATATCTGTTCTGTTTTGAAAAGCGTTACTGTAGCATTCCTGTTTTCTGCTTCCTTTTTATTCACTTGGACTGTCTTTGTCACTGGCTATTAGCATTGTGATAACTCTTAATAATTTTAGTGAAATGAGTAGAAAACTTCTTGCTGTTACGCAGAGGCTTGTATTACCCAAAGCTGCAATTGTATTTGGCCATGTGTTGTGTGTAGCGGACGACTAGTCTGCGCCTCTTAAATGGTTTAAGTGTGGCTTCCAATCCTGGGTAACCCAGCTTTAGCCCTTGGGGAAGGTCGGGGGTGAGCGGAGATGGTAGTTGTTGCCCGTCTGGGGACTACTCCTGAAAGCATCTCCTTTTCCATAGCTCACTAGGAGGTATCGGGTGTGCCTCTGGTGTTCATGAAGGACCACAGCCTGTGTGAGGGATTTGGCATGCAGCTCACCTTTTCTGTTGCTGTACTTAAGCGTTTGCCAGACTTTCCATTATAAACTGATAAACATTTACTGTCAGCTAATTCATAGCTGTCATAAGTCAGCACTTAGATCCTGACTGTTTTTTAAAGGATAAATATCTATAGCTTTTTTTAAAAAAAAAAAAAAACACAAAAAAGAACTTATGAGATAAAAACAAGTCTCACACTAGGTACCTCTTCTGGTTTGATTTTAAAAATATTTCTGACATGAACAAATATTTAGATCAAAGCCAGTATTTGTTATATAACTGAACTGAAGAAGAATGTAGCTGTGATCTTGGCAAGGATTAAAAATCATGTTTGTAGGTTGCTTTTTTTAAAAAAAAAAAATCCACAATTGCAGACATTTGCAGTGCAGGTATGTGTACTAGCTAGATGTAGTAGATTGTAATTACGCAGAAGGAGAGTTTCTGTTCCATAAGGGCAGTAAGCTCTGGCCTAAAGTTTTACATGGCAGAAATGGTAACTGTGAAGGCGCTCTTGATGGCAAGCATTCAGTGCTAAAAAGGGGTTAAGCAGGTGACTGCGCAAATGGTGGTGCAAACTTCAAGGCTGATATTGTGATGCATGACCCAGGCCGAAAGTTCTTTTCTAAGCCACAGCTCCGTGGTGTGAACAGTTTTGGCAGATCTGCTGGTTTTAGGTCTAGTTTCTTACTCCTTGGCTGACTGCTGAGATCTCCCTGTCGTTGAGTATTTGTCATTCTCAGTTGTGCTGGCAGCTTGCACACTATGAAGTAGATCGAGGGACTGATCAAGATCAAAAATAACTCTGCTATGTTATAACCTATTGTTATTTCAACCAAATCACTTCACGTATCGGTCCACCCCATAGCCCCATAAGCAGTTGTTTTGGTGCAATAAGGGGCCAGTACACTGCCAGACACTGACAGAAGTTTAGGGACTCCTTTAGTTGAACAACGGTGCTGACTGAAACCCTTGTGTTGCTGAAGAATGGCAGCCTCAGGAGGCTGTTTTCATCAATTGTGTAAATGGACTAAATTTTACAAAGTATTTCAGAGCTCGTTTGAAGAAATTAGCTTTTATTGTGCTTTCACTATTAAGGCTGATTTTGCCATCTGAAGGCGGTGGAATCCGCTCCATAAAATGGAGCAATGCTACATTTCATATGTGTAGTTTTTAACCACAGAGCAGCACTGGCATGTCACCTTCAGCAATGACATTCATGGCTTTGGTATTCCATGGTTTTTGTCACCTGGACAATTTACCCTTCAGGTGTTCAAATTAATACATAAGAGAGTGGTCAGTTTTGCTGGTTTTACTACAAATGAGATTTGTCCAATCACTGACACACAACTGCACATTATTTTGCATGCAATTACTGTATGAAATCCATTGGCAAGGTTAGGTCCTCAGTTATACTAGCGCAGCCTACTTGCACACTAGGTATTATTTTACATGTGTATGCCAGTCTGTAGAGGAGAACTGATTTTTCTGTGGTACAATTTTCTAAAGGATTCTCTTGAGGCACATGAGGCTGTTATTTTTATTAAATCTTTTTGTATGCAGTGTGACTACAAGAAGTTAGCATATTTAAAATCCTATTTTTGTCATTAGAGTCAGCAGATAGGTCTTAACATCTCTAGCCATAAGATATGTTGTCCAATAAGGTGATGTTGTATAAACTTTTGTTTAAAAAGAAAACATTTGTTTTCTGCACAGTGAATGTAAATTCAAATATTAAATCTTGATACAGAACTTGCATTTGAAATTAATCTTTTTTTTTCCCCTTTGCTTCTGCTTGGAATTGCTATTAGTAAATTGTAACAGTGCATGATTCCAAAGTTAAATGTTGCATTCAACAAAACAGCAAATAACTTGAAGGTAATGATGCTTTCAAGGCAGGTACACATCCAATCCTATGGTATAACATAGTTTTCTGTCTTGGTAAAGGCTTTTTCAATTTTAATAGTAGTTTTTATTTTCTTAATGGAGTAAAAAGTCGACATACTGAAATACTCACGAGTGGAAGGTGATGAAAGTGTAGATTTTGCATTAAAACATTTTTAGCAGAGTATATCCTGAGGGGAAAAGAGGACTGTAGGAGGTAAATGACTTAATTAGGATGCAGCTAAAAATTCTCTCAAAATAAGCATCTATTGTATAAGCTGAGACAATAAGCAGCATGAGTATAAATATGCAACTTCAGGGCAGAGCTGATTTTCGCTGACAACTTTAGATGATCGTTTTGGGATGTACTCCTGTTAACACTCTCTGTACCACCCAAGTTCCCAACTCAGTTCAGATTCAGCAAAAGCCTGTAATTCTATTTGTTTGGGGTAAATTTAGCAAGCTGCTCCTGATTACACCTTAGCCTGGGACCAGCTGTTGATGGTGAGTCTCTCAATGGAGTCGTTCCTGCAGGCAATGAATGGGAAAAGGAGTGGAGCACCAATGCTGTTAGTAAGCAGATGCGTGCTATCAGCGAACGTCCTTCCCGCCTTTCAAGCTGCCAACTCTCGGTATTGATGGAGTGTCGTATGCCTGCAAGCCATTGCAGCCGACGGCAAGGAGAAGTGCTCTCTCAGGGCCCATTCATCAAGTATTTCTGCTGGGGTTTGATGGAGAGGAGTTCTGAAGGCACAGTTTTGTATGCGAACAGAAGAAAAGGCCGGATTCTTCTGAGCTGTTCCCCAACTTGCGCATGACCCTGTGTATGCTTTCCAGCAGCAGGCTGTCAAAAGACTCCCATCACAAATAACAGGGTACAGCTGCTATTCATAACAAAATGAGTGAACCTCAAAGTGTCAGGGTTAGGTTATTTTAATTCCATTTCCACTACTGAGGTTCCTGCTAGTTAATTTACTTCGGATGAAAAAGATGCAAGACGAAATGCACCATTTTAGGGGATCATGTTTAGGAAATCTGTCCTTGACATGCTGGAGAATTTGTAACTGCTTGAGCTGATGATAGCACTGTTAAAGGTGCCCTGAGTAAGTCCACTGCTGGTGTGGGGTTTTTTGTTTTGTTTTGTTTTGGAGGTTTTTTTCCCTTCAGTCCACTGTGAGCAGCAGCTTTCTTTTGCAAGAAGACTTGGAAAACAGGTTGTATAAGATAGCATGAGTTGCTTCATCCTGTGTCTTGAAACAATTGGAGAAGAGCAGTAGACAGGCAGCGTGATGGACTGGATAATGAGTTGTCTGTTAAACTCTGGGAAGCCTGAACAAGATCAGTGAAGTGAAATGACTGGTTTACAGTTTGATTGTAAGTGGTGTATAGCTCACTTCAGAAAACCAGCGGTGTGCTGCTCATTAGAGTTAGCAGCTTCATTTAAATCTCCTTTCTGAGTCAGCAAGGGTGGAAAAAGAATTTACCAGTCCAGATAGTGTTAATCCTGCTCAGATAACAGGGTATGCTGTGGAGGCTCCACTTGGATCTAAAGTTTCTGTTGATGAACCATAGAATCCGGGCACTTCCATTAGCTCTCAGCTTTTGTGAACTAGGAAAGGCAGGGGAAAGCTACAAGAAAGAAATAGCACATCCATCAAAATCTTCCTGTATCATACCCACTGCATACATTTAAAATCCATGTATCCTGATTCGAGGAAAAGGAAAGTAGTGAGAGTCATTAAATTTTAGGCTGCTGACAGAAGTTCCTGGAATCCTGAATTAACAATTTAATGAATGTGTATTTGATTTAGGTTTATGACAAAATGTTATGACTGCGTATTTAATATAAAATGGGTGGCTAAGGAGTTAAGATTGCTGATCTGTATTCAGTATCATCTGTCAGTAGTTTAGTATTGAGTATTTTTCCTTCTTGAAGGGGAATAAGAAGTGAAAGTACTTGGAGTTTCTGAATAGCCTGAGATGGTTGTTTATAATGCTGGAATTTAACAAATGCAAGATTTAATCTTCAGTGATGGTTGCACTAGTCCAGTAAATGAGCACAATTTCTG
The DNA here is from genome assembly GCA_009819775.1 of Phoenicopterus ruber ruber. Lineage (NCBI taxonomy): Eukaryota > Metazoa > Chordata > Aves > Phoenicopteriformes > Phoenicopteridae > Phoenicopterus > Phoenicopterus ruber. Next base: position 61,439,926 of record CM020246.1, on the reverse strand, counting down.
CAACAGCACCACGGTACAAGATGCAATTCCATGCAGAAACTGCAGAAGTGTATAGAGTGCACAAGAGAAGTGAGACGAGTTAAATATGTGGGATGGAGCTGATTCTTCGATAGCTTTTTCATTTTTTCTAAATGAAGTCAAATCTTACATTTAGTTGTGGTAGCCAGTGATTCCAAAAACCAATGTAAAACTTCAACTATTTCTACAAATTATAGGAATTATTTGGGTAACACTATCCTTTGGAATCAGAAGCTGGAATCATTTATGGCGAGTGTGCTGCATTGAAGTGAGGGCTTGGCAATGTGCAGGAGAGGCACAAGACGAGGGGGGAAACAGAGGTATAAAGCAGCATGTTACCCAGGGTCGTAGATCATGTTGCTAATCAAACTGGGATTTGGAGACAGATGACTACACTGAATCTAGTGGCCAATTTTCTAGATTTGAAATCTCTAATAGAACTTTTAACCATTTTAGGTACTAGACTTTGACTACACAACTGCTCACTGACTCCAAAACAAGGCATTTGTAGGTGTGACTGTTAGTTGGGTTTGTATTTCCCTACTAATCCCACTCTGCTTTCATTGATGTCAACATAAAAAATCCTGTTTTATGGATGGAGCTGGTCTCGAGCTCTTTGTAGATTTAACTGTGGCATTTCAGGTCAGTTCTAGCTAATGATCCTCATGAAATGGTGCTCAGTACCTTCCTTGAAGGCTTCCATAGGCAACAGCCTGAGTCATAAAACCATTTGAATAAATTTGTGCACCAGGCCATGCTTGTGAAGTCTCTTAGCTGCATCAAAAGGAATTGTTTTTTTCCAGGTCATGGCAGCTGGCTGTTCATGAGATAGTTTCAGTAGCACTGTTCTTCTGCTGGATCTGGTTTGGTGATGCATGAGGAACAGTTCAATCTTAATTTCTGATATGATAGTGTCAAGGTTACATGGTGCAGCATGGCCCTTACCTTGACATATTTAAAGATCATGGCTGTAACACAGGACTGCTTCTCAAATTCTTGACTGTTCAACACAGTATAAAACAGTAAACAAACAATCCATCTGTCATTGACCTTAAGCATGGGTGAAGGTCTAGCATATTTGAGTTCAGCTTTTATGCCTGGCAGTGTGATACAAAAGAGAAAAGAGAGATACTTTTAGAAACCTAACTAGACAACAGCAGCACAAACCCATTGGTTTTGGACGTTGCCTAAGGTGGTCTGTTGAACGAAATAGCAACATACAATAGAACATAACGGCACTTGGTCAGGTAGGAAAATACAGATTAATGACATCCTGCTATTTTCATCATAATGAAAACAGATGATAGAAGTGCCAACATGCATTCTGTACCAAGTTATAAATGATAATCTTTCTTTCCCCTTTCTATTCCCCTCTGTGGCCTTTTTTCAAAGAAACCAACAAAACAAAGCTCAAAAAGCAGACTCCTTGTTTATGATGAGCTGTTACAATCAGGAGGAGATAATGTCAACATCTGCTCATGGGACCTTGCAGCCTGGGTCAGGCTGCAAAAGTATGGCATTTGGATTAACGAAAAAAAAAAGGCTCTAGTCAATAGACTGTCACAGAGCCAAGTCACAGCTGCCTTGGAGCTATTGATCAGTATGATTTCACCAGGCAAATTATCTCTACCAGAATGGCTGTAGAGCAGCACAGAACTGAGTCACTGACCTGTTTTTGTTTATTTAGCTTTCTCCAGATACTCTGTTTGGTTTACCTGCTTTGTGATCTGTCTGTCATTCTGTGCTTGGAAGATTGATCCATCTGTGTTGGTAATACTTCCACCTTAGGGCATTCGTATCTTTTCTCCCATGTTGAAATAAAGCATTACAATAAAATGGCTTACACTGGCAGGGGAAGAGTGAGTGTGGGAGAAATAAACTCCCCATTATGGCAGCTTTAATTAAAAACAGAAAAAAGTATTTTATTCTGGTGTAGTCATTAGTTGATACCTCTATATTTAGCATACATCTGGGCTAAAACTTTTGCCAGGCATTTGCTTCAAGTGTTAGGGTTTATGGGCTTTTTCGTCATTGTCTGTGCCTGTTAGTTTCAAAAGATGATGATCACAGCTTCAGGGTGAAAATATGTCAGGATTTTTATGCCACAAAAGGCATAAAGCAAGGGTGATGTGAACATGTGGAGAAAATGCCTCTGAATAAGAGAAGGACAAACAAGTACTGATAGAAAATAAGCAAAGAACATTAGGTTTGCTTGCTAAATTTAAACTGCTCGTTGCAGATACACTGTATCTTTTTAATATGAATTAACCTGGATACTGCTGAGTGGTCCCTAATGACATCCTCCTTGACCCTGTAAGTGAGTAGTAGATCGTGGGTGAGAAACAAAGTTCTTCAACACTAACAGCATGTGGGTTTTGTCATGGGATTTAGAGGAGGACTGGCTGTATACTATTTTGGGTCAGCAGGTATTCTGAAGTATAACCTGTATGATTATTTATTTAAAGTAGAACCAGGCATTAAACTGTTACTAAAGAGCTTGCAGGCTGAAGTCATAACCTGGAGAAAATGTTACAAAACTAGAATGTCTGTTTTAATATTTTTCTGGAGCAACTGGCAAGCCTGAACATCAGGTCTGTTTTGCATGGTTTTTAAAGTGGTAACATAATTCATATATGGCAGCATAAAAAAATGGGAAGGCTTTTCTCCTCCAAACAGAGCACCCTGAAGAACAGTCGGCCGTTAGAAAAGCGCCGTATTTCTATTGTAATTGTCACTGTTTCTAGTGACTCTAGTGACAAGTGTTTTCTTGAGAAAGCTGCTCACTGGGGGCACTCAGAAGTGGACATGAATAATCTTTGCAGCATAAAGCTTTTTTTGAATTTAACTCCTCCCACTCCCACGCCCTCCCTCCAGGATCTCTCCCTCATTTGACAAGCTGGGATAGGTGAGATATACCCAATTCTTTTTTAGAGAAATTCAGTGAGAATTTTATCTGAAGGTTATGGAGTAGGTTTCAGGAGCTCTGGTTTGTACCTGTGGAAGTCTTCAATGCTGTGGAAACTTGCTTTGGATTGCTTAAAAAAATGGTATCTAAAATCAGTAGAATATCTTGCTTAAATATTAACAGTTTTATAGTTGGTCCGTTTTTTGCATTTCTTGTAGACTCTTAAGCAGCTGATACATAATTTTAACAGAAGAAGTGTTCTGGAGGATTCAGAATAGTGGTGAGATAAGCCCTTTTATTTAGAATGTATATCAGTTTGACATATGGGATTTAGAAAAAGATCAATTGACATTGCTAGAATGTGTTTGTGCAAGAAATTTTAATGATATAAAATGCGCTGAATTTAGGCCGTTCAAGAAAACTTAGCTGACTTTGCAGGAGGACTCACACTTTCCATTCTGTTGGCTCAGCTGTGAGAGTGACTACAGGGTTTTGGCTCACCAGTGCGCATTTTTACTACAGAATAAAACAGATTAATTTCATTGCTCTTCTAGTTCATGTTGTCCTGGAAGCAGTGTAAGACATACCAGAAAAACAACCCCCAAAATATTCATGCGTTTCTGTTCTGAAGCTCTTTGTACAGGGATTTCTTGTGATATAGCCATAATTCTGTGATTATTCTGGTGTAGTGGTATGATTTGATTTCCTCAGATAGATAAATGTGAATGTAATAATCTTTCTGGATAAATAATTCCTTTTATAGCAAGCAGTAGGCTGTCTTGCCAGAGGTGCTTGTTTAGAGCTTGTCTTTAGGTGCTTGCCTCTGAGTTGGTGCAAAGCAAATTTTGGCTTTTGGGGGAACTACTGCGCATCAGAAGGTTTTAATAAATCTATGAAGGAGTAAAGCAGTGGTTGAAATCAGAGAAAATTATGCCCTTGCAAATGTGGTGTGGGTTTTCTTGGGAGATTTTTGGTTGTTTTTAAAAAAAATTTATTACTCCTTTTGTCCAACAGTGATTTCCAGCCTCAGCTGTGATTGATATTCAGAGTGGATTGGTTTAGCAGAGAGACAGAGCAGATTTAGTAGAGAGAAAAAGAGGTGTGGGAGCTGGGGTCCAATTACTTAACACATTCTGCTGCTGAGCCCTTTAATTTTTCTTATCAGTTATTCACTTAAGATAACAATTCTGTAGATAAAGTTGATCTTGCAGAAGAAGGGGGGTGGGGGGAACAGAGGTTTTATTGGCCTTTAGCAGCTTATTCTAAAGAGCATTTTACTGTAAACGTTTAAAAAAGTCTCAAAACTATTCTGTCCATAGTAAACAAACAGATGTCACAAGTGAGGGCAAATACAGACTGAAATGTGTTTGCCTTTCCTTGGTCTCTGGCCCTATCCTTTCTTTGCTCCTTGTCGCCATGGTTGTCTTCATTTCTAGCAGTCCAATGAACAGCTACTTAAGGTTAACCCTTTTTTCCGCTCGGGGCAAGACATTAGGACTTGCCCTGCTCTTGCTCTCATTTGTATTCACTTCATTTTGTTCACAACTCTGCTCTCAGATCAGAGCCTTGTCTTGGGAGAAGAGCATATGAGAGAATCATTAAGCAAAGCCAAGAGGTTCCTGTTTTGGACCTGCAATTATGATGATACTTAAGTAGTTGAGGAGAAATTGCAATGCTACATAAAGATTAATTATGATTCTCTGCACATTGATGGCTTCAAATAAGAGTACTTACCTAGCTTTTTTTGTCGTTGTTGTTGGAAAATAATTATTATAGTGATCATGTAATCTTCCTTTTTCACACGATGAGATGATGCTTGTGATAGTGTAGGGGTACTTGGGATGATGAGTGGTGGAAGGATGTAATTAACAAGCAGTTAGGTAATTTATTAATTTACCGCATAGAGAACTCTCTCTGTACCTCTCTTGGAGAGTTGAGATACTTTTTCTTTTGAAGAGCTGTTGGAGTAGTTAGGTTCTAGAAAGACAATACAGGTTCATAAGTGTAAGCCAGCCAGCTGGCCATTTTCACCCACCATTTTGCATGTGGTAGCTGCTTCCTTACCATTTTTCATCTCTCTTGTTGCCTCTTTGCATAGTTTTATAAGTTGTGCTTATTTAAGAAGTGGAGCTAGAAAGAAAAGCACATCTTTGGTATTGCAGTCCACTTAAGTGCATTTGCTCTCCGAACCTTCAGTTTGCAAACACAGGCAGGACCAGAGAAGAGCTGAATTATTTTCTGTCATTTATCAAAGGTAACAAAGTTTTAAAATGTATTTCACAGCCAGTTTCTGCTGTCAAAAGCACCTGTGCATTGACAGTAAAAATGCACAAGTGTTTCTACGGCTGAATTTTCATTTACCCGGCTATTACTTGCTACTGATAATGGCTGAGGTATAAGGATCACCTCCTCCCTTCCAAATACAGGACTGGCTTCTGGAAGAAATACATGTTCGGTATGTATGCTGCTCAGGTTTTCTCTGAAAAACATTGAAACATATACAAAAAGACAAAATTGAAATTTTTCAAAGCTATCTTAAAGCTGACTCAGTACTAAGCCAATTTTTTTTCTGTATCATTAGAATGTTTTTGAGTGAGATGGTCCAGATAATTGGAAAGATAACTTGGAAATGAAATTGGCTTTTGAGTGTTCTAACTTATTCTAAGCAGAACATGCTTATTGGGTACTTTCAAAAGATGAAATTCTTTGTCAGCTGTCTGTCATATGTATGAGATATGGTTCAGATTCAATCATATGAAGTACCGAGAGAGACACAGAATGTTGGAGTCAAGCTGAATCCTTCCGATTCATATTGTGACATAAAGAAGGTGAAAGATTAGAATATTCCATTAGATCAAAAGGATCTATAATAACAAGGAAACAGCATGTTCATATACTGGTACATTTTTTTGTTTGTTTTTTGATTGTCCTCAAACAAGAAGGGGAGAAACTAGAGAAAAGTCTGCAGTTGATACAGTCTACATATTACAAAACAAATTTGCAGAATTACTACTTCAGAATTTTTCTGTTCAAATACTTATACACTGAATTAGCAACTCACAGGGTGCCTGCTGTCATAAAAGAGTTCACAATGTCCCAGTTTGATTCACAAAATATATTTTACTTTTTTTTAATGATAAAAAGAGTTTAGTACAAGAAAACACTAAAAGTGAATCCATATCTAAATACATATTGGATTATTAAGAGTTATAGCTCATAGGTTGTTAAAGTAGAAATATTATTTCTGATCATTGTTTTCATTGACAAAAGCCACAGATATCAGCTAGTAGGAATATAATTGTTCTTGTGACTGACTTACTGGCAAAATAAGGAATTATACCATATTGTTACTACACTAGACTCATTAAATTTATGCTGTCAAACATCTCAAGCAAAGAAAATGCCTATTTATTCTCTGTTTCCATTTATATAGTTCTTAAATATTTTTAAGACTCTTCTTATTCACATGCATACAAATGTGAGGGTGTTTGACATGTAATTACTTAGTGGTTTTTTTAGATAAACCTTCTTTATGTCTCTTAACATTTTTAGCTTATGTTGCCTTTATTCCTGAGACCTACAATACCTTTTTAGCTACGGTAATTACTACATGAGCTGGTAAAAGTAATCGGGTTCATGCATTAAATGCTGCCTGAGCCGCTACTGGTGTCAGGACCTAACAGTTTTATTTTTACCAAGGTAGGAAGAGTACCAGCCATCACTTATTTGGAATAGTTTGAGAAATCTCAGAGTATCAACTCAGCCGGAAACACAGTTCACAGCAGCATCTTCAGACTAATTTATTATCTTTTGGGCTCTCAGCTTTGAAAAGAACTTGTACACATCTGAATAAAGTCCTGCACCTTTTTCTTTATGGTAATGGTTTTCAACAGAGGGACTTTATGGAAAAGAGAAGACGGTATTTTACTGAAAATGCAGATGGGATGGTTTTGATAATGTTTTTAAAGATCAAAATACAGCTTTGAGAAGCAAGCCTTACTGTAGGAGTGCTGTTCTTCTGTTGGTAAACAGCAAATAGTTTTCAAATACAAAGTGAAAAGCTGAAATGAGGCTGTATAGGTAGATAACAAACAGCAGTAGGCAGGAAGTTTGAGTGTTCAAATTAAATAAGTTTATTTTAAAACATCTTGCAACACTTCTTACTTCCATAATCCTTTGGGGAAAGTGTGTGGCATCTATTTTTTTCCTTGTAGGCAAAACTGTAGGAAGCTGAAGACTATTACGAGTGTGAGATTTTTATTAGTGTTCAACAAGCACCTTTGACTAATACTTGTGAACCAGCTTGATCAGTAATTAACAATCTGATGCCCATAAACACGAAGTGCAAACCCCAGTGGTGTTGCTTTGTGATAAAACTGCAGCAGGAGAGGACAAGTAACAGTTCCTTGCAGTCTTTCTCAATTATTTCTCAATTACCTTTTTTATTTTTTTAATAATGTACCTGAGGAGCTGCATTTAGGTGCCTGTGCCACTAGTGACTAGGGATTTACTGATGTGTGCATAAAACTTGAGTTGTGTAAGAAACCATTCAGAGCTGACATTGGTGGCAGGAGCCTCTCCTGCTGATGTGCAGAGTGCAACAAGTCCTGCAGTGCTGGGGGTAGATTTTCTCCAGTGAAGGGCAAGCAGAGCTTGGAGCATTCGCCCTTTCAGGCAGAGGCATGTGTACGTCTGGGTGTGAAGAGCGAGTGAGAATTCCTTTGGGAAAGAGCAGCTATAACACAACATCTGTAACGCAGAGGTGCGTAAAGGATTTCATAGGGAAAAAACTGGTGGGTTTTTTCCAAGTGTAATCAAGGCTGAAATCCTTCCTATCGGTAATTGTGCTCTACATCATTCAATTTATGTTGTAGTGCCTAACTTTGAGCATTGGATAAGAGTAGGTACGATAGCTGTGGGTGAATACATTTTTTATAATAACTCTCTTTGGAATATAATTTCTGGGCTTAATCTGTATTTGTAGGTCTCTGTTAGCAATTCTTACAGGAGTCAGTCTTGACGCAGACCACTGTCAGTCAAGTGAGGAGGTGTTAGCAGTGGCTACTGCTGGCCTAGGAGAGTTCCAGGTGTAGTGCGTGCACTATGATTTGAACTATGATAGCAGGTGCTGTCAGAGCAAGTGGTCATTGGGTACACAGCGCAATTCATGCTTTGTCCAAAAAAAAAAAAAAAAAAAAAAAAAGAAACTGAGGACAGATCACACACATGGCATCTAGCCAGCATTTGGCTAGTGATTTAAAAAAAAAAAAAAAAATCATGGTAGTGAGCCAGATATTGTTTGAGGGGTATTTTTGGTTGATTGCAAAGTAGGTAAGTTGAGGGGTTACATTTAGTAGGAACAGTGTTTGATGGATTTCTGTCACATGGCCATTTCATGAGAATTCTTGTTTGTAGACTTTAACGGAAGGAAAGGAAGAACATGTGAGCTCTTCTAGGTATGCATAGATGTTTTCTAGCCATGGTAAATCATGTAGCTATTTGTTCTTAAATAGAAAAAAAAAAACTTATCAGGAATGTGACAGGATGAAGATGAGAAATAAAACAGAACATGAAATATTGTATAAGAATATTTCATCCACTTGAATACATTTAATATACACTTCATAATCTTTTGTCAATCACAGTAATAGGTTCAGAAAAATTAGAAAAAAAAACCAAACTAAAAGACTCGTCTGTGAAGACGAGCCTACGGAGACTTGACTTTTCTGCTGAAGAATGAATTTTCTTGCTGACCAGAAAAAAAAATCTTGCCGAACTGGTCTTATCCAGTCTTAGCTGATGCTGTTAATTCTCTTAAGAAGTATTGCAAACGTCAAAACTTTGCCTGTTTCATCAGCTCCCATGAGCCACAAACACTGTTTTTTCCAGGAAAAAACCTCTTCTTTTTCCTTGTGAACTAACAGTTAAATCTTTCTATAGGATGTTGGGATACATTGATGAATTATACTAAGAGTAATAACAGGTCTGCTTCATATATTGCTAAGTATTAGACGTAAGTTGAAAAAATACATGCTTTTTGCTTTAAATGAGAGAAAGGAAGTGGGAACAATCAGACATCCTCATGCCTCTCCAGTCCTCATTAAATTAGTCCAAAACGAAACTGTAAAATGAGGAGAGAAATTAAGAAGCTTGCAAAATCTTCCTCTGAATAAAGGGTTAAAGATTTATGTGCTTATGCAGCTTTGTCATTTCTCATCTTTCATTCCTCCCAGCTTGTTTATGGATACCAGTCTGTGTTGAATAGAAAAGCTTGCATATATTTAACATTATACAGTTCTGGGATTGCATGTATTCCTAGAGAAAATTTCTGAGCGAAACTTCAACCCATGAAGTTTTAATCCAGCAGTTTAGGATGTAAATTGAAGGTTAATGGAAGTTAATATAGCATTAATATTTTTCACGCTTTTCACTCATTTACAAAGTTTGTTCCTGTAACCTTTCAGGCATTCAGAAATAATGCAAGCTGTCTGAAGTCACTGCTAAATCCCCGAGTAGCTGGGAGATTTCGAGTATCTTCAGTTAAGGAGCCTGCATAGCTGCTAGCTCCCAGAGGAGTTACAGGCATTAACCTTGGGGGAGTAGGGAGAATTCCCTTGAGCACAGCAGAACAGAGCTCTCACTGGTGTTCTTGCGCTCGCGAAGCCGCAGAGGTGTCACCTCTCTCTACTAATTAAGAGTTACTGGGAATCTGACAACTAAGGACAGCGTGAACTTTAATGTGGATAAGCATGAGGGGACAGTAGACAGCTCTAAAGCAAGCAAAGAATCAGAAAGGAGAATAATGTTGACCGCATGGACTTCAACCACCTGCATGAATAAATCTCGAAGTAGAGGACTTGGTCACCGTTCACAAATGATGCCTCCTTGTGAGAGAGCGATATCAAGGAAAAGGTTTAGGCACTTACCAACTACACACTAGGATGTCTGACATCTTGCTTAGAGATACTAGCTGTTCAAAAGTACAGAAGAATATTTTTTTCTCTCTCACCTCATGGCTGGAGTATTGATTTCCTGTTTCCAGGATGGTTTGTGCATTTTACATTAAGCAGCCTTTGTATAAAACCAGAATAATACCAGAGGCAGGAATTATACCAGTAAGTTACTGGTAGAATATACCACTAAACTACTGGATAAAAGGCATGTACTACAATCTCCCTGTCCATACTTCAAAAAGACAGTGTGCTATGACTGCGTGTTGCAAAAGGTACAGTCCTGGCTGTACGTGTTGGGCATAAAAGACAATCCTCCCATGACCCTGGTTGGAGTCACTTAAAAAGCTGCAGTCCCCAGCTGTCTGTTAATACGCTTGAGCATACATTTTGACTTGAAAATCTAAATAGCTCTCAGAGAAAATCTAACCTTTCTGTATGGGTTTACTTAACCCACCTTCAATGTTGGTTGAAGTTAGCCTGGCTGCTTTGACGCAGATGCAGCTTAGTATGCACCTGGCTGTTTTTTGCTGATTTTGCTTATCACATGGTAATGACAAGAGGCAGAATGACCAGGTGGGGACAGTAATGTCTTGGCCTCCTGCAGGTTTCGTACTGTGTCCCTACTGGGTCAAGCCTTTCAAAGGACCTGCTCATGTTTTTGGACCCCAGTGTGAAATAGGGAGAGTGGTAGTCAGCTGCTGTGATTGAGCCAGCTCCAGACACGCTCACAGTTCTGGAGATCACCAAAGGCGCTTTTAAGGGAATTAGGAAATAGACGTGCTTCCAGGCTCCTGAATAGGGGTTGTTTGGTTGGTTGTTTATTTATATGTTTTCTTCTAATTCAAGCCAATCGTTGCTGATGAAAGTAAGGAGATGAACCTGTTTCAGATTTAAAGGTTTGATTGGTTTATTTTTAACTAGTTATTATTAGCTTTTCCAGTACTTTTTAAAACAAGTTGACCAAAGATTGTAAGCTAGGGACACTCTTCGATTACTAGGACCCATGAGGGAGAAGAGCAGTCGTTTTATTTTCAGAGGAAGGCAAACACAGCTGCCTTCTGAGGGATAGCTAAAAATGAGGAATTAAATTAACTGGCTAAGATTTTTAAAAAAAAAAGGAGAGAAGAAATAGAAAAAGTGTAGCATAATCTTGAAGATCTTTGAAAAACAAATGAATCGGTGCTGTTTATATTGTTCTCCCCGAGAAGAAAAGGAGTAAGGGATGGTAGGGTAGTTTGATGTCTAAATGAAGTAATCTCCAGGAAAAAAAAAAAAAAAATTATATTTGTTAAACTGTATAAGAAAAAAATCAGAAGATAATATGGCTTTGTTCGCAGTATTACATAAAGAAGATTAAAGACGGGAAACAAGCTGCTTAAACACTGTAAACTAATTAGTTCGACGAATTGTTTTCCCGAGGTTCATGAGATATGAAACATTGGCACCAGTGCGTGAAATACACTCTGCCTCAGTGCTCTTTTCAATTTATTTTTCTGTTAGTGTCATGTGTGTATATAAAAAAAGAGCAGCCAAAAAGAAAGAGGTTACAGAGGGAGACCAAAGTCTGTCAGATGATTGAAGCTGACATTTTTGTCATCTTAAGCCCGATACGGGAGGGCCCCCTTCTAATGCCCGTGTATAAATACCAGCTTCGTTTTCTGCTATCACAGGCTACACTGCCCAAATGATGTCGTGATGAGGCCCAAAGGGATTCCTGTTGTTGCCCTGTGCCCAGCTCCACGCTAAGCTGTGCACAAGCGAGCTGACAAGTCACTAATTAGTTCTCCCAGCATCGGGGTGATTGGGGGGGGGGGGAGGCAGGCAAACGGGGACACTGCGCGGGCTTTGACTGTGTGTGTTGCGGGAGGTTGGCTGGACGGGGGAATAGCGGTAACCGGCGTTAGGCGTGGTGTGTGTTTTCAGCAGATTTGGATTTTTGTCTTTCTCTGCCTGTTGACACACGAATTGGGTAACGTGCCAAATCGTGCAAATATTCCAGATACTCTCTCGAACATCATAGAACACGCATTTGTCTATGTAGTGAAGTGGCTTTCCTTTAGGAAGCCAGTAGCTTTAATAAATGTAATTATTTATCATTACAATTTGATAAATATAACTTGATAAATTATATTTGGTTTGAGAAATTTTTCTTTTTGTTCCGCACCACACCTAAACACTTGATCAGATGTGTCCAGTATTGTCATGTTTGTGAGAAGATACTCCTGTTTCTTGGTATTGGACAGAATACACAGGATTTTGCCACTCTACAGAAATATAGCAACATAGATTCCTCTTTTTTGATTTTTTTTTTTTTTAAAATATATATAGAGCAGTATGTGGGATACGACCATATGGAACCCTACATAAACTTTCATATCAGATGAGAACGTCAGAGAGTAGTGCTTGGTGCCTGCACAAGTATAAGAATAGTTTTGCTTAGAGAAAATGAGGAGGGAGAAATCCCATTATGACTTCAGGTTGTATTTTTAATAGTACTGAAATGCTAGGGATGGTGAACATTTCAATTTAGACGATAGCCCAAGGGGTTTTAAATAATATCTGAGGGGCACTGAATATATAGCTGAGATAACATCATAAGGACATAGTGGATACATCATTTGGCTGAGGATTCATCAGTTTCTGGAGGTGAAGGGAGGAGGAGATTTGATTTTTCCTCCGGGTTTCATAATGATTTTTGCTTTCCATGGGACACACGTGACATTCTGTCGTATGTAACCAATGCAGAACTTGGGAGTTGTTGATATTTACACTATTACTTATGAAAAGAAGGCTGTCTGTCTAGCTTGTTTTGTTTTGTTATGTTTTTAATGAATACAATTCTAATTGCAAATATTATGTCTTAGGTGGTAATAATCTGCTGTATTTGAGGTTGAGTTTCTTAAGTATGCTACCATGAAATATAGGTTTGTAGCTTGAAAAACAAAGCAATGGGTTTGGAAAGGGAAAAAAGGAACCAGGGAAAGGAAGGGAGGAGGGAAAGACACTCTCAAAATCAATTACTGTGTCATGTCCTACTTTCTAAAGCTCCCTGGTAATGCCCTGTTTGGCAGCAGGGGTACCTAGCCAGTTCTGCAGTGGCATCTTCAGCAAAAAACCACCTCACTTGAACACAAACTATTATTTGGCCAAAGTAATAGAGGGCAGGGGTACATTTACAGTCCTTTTACTCCCACTTGCTCTTTCGTTTTTCAGCTGTTGAGGTCAGTACATTAGTTCCTAAAAAGTTAAACCAGCCTGGGAGTCTTGGTAGCGTAGGTTCTGCTCAATTACAGCTTTTAAATAGGCAAATCAGATTCTAATTAGCACCACAGTCAGAAGAAAGTGCTATTTTTATTACCCATTATAATGCTTTTGCTTACATATGTATCCTACAGTTACAGATGCGTTATTCATTATTTGTTTTTGTTGGTCACAAAGGCAGCATTTGTTACTTATGATTTCCGAAGTTACCAACCTGAACAATGCTATAAAATCATTGTTCACAAAAACATGAACAAGCACCACTTGTCAATTTTATGTCAGGCCCAATGAACTAAAAATCTGCCTAGTGAGGAGGATGATTGCCTTGTTGTAAAGGTGACAATATAGCCCCATCTTTCCCCTGGCAAGGTGATAGAAAAGACGTTTTTGTAATCTGCAGTAAAGCAGAAATTTAGAAGTGAAAGCTCTTGATCTTAATCTGACATTTTCTTCAAAATCTGGAGCTACGATATGGCCTGATGCCAGGACTGATTTTGTTATGTACTTCTCCTAAGAAACACTTTTTGTGTTACTTCCATTAGGATGTAGTGTTGAATATTGCTTAGTAATAGTCCCTTGGAAGAACATATGGTACATAGTATTCTGTCATGTCAATAAGAAACAAACTTTAGCTTCTTAAAAGGAGTATATTTCAGTTTAAAATGGTGTCTGATGAAGAATGAGCTAATCTGTTGAGGAACAGAAGAGAATAAAACCTCAGACTTTTTTTCAGAAATAATTAGATACTTAGGGACCTTTATGGGTTCCAGAAGTAAACCCGTGTGACCCTGTCCTACTTATTAAGACTGATGAACTCTTGTTAGTGTGTTTACCATTTCCCTCTTGCATTACCACTGTTTTACAAGCTGTCTAGAAGTTTGCAACTTCTATGCTATATATTTTTTTGCCATCTGACTTTCATGACTTTTTCCATAAACTTTATTGGTTGTGGGAGTCTTAGAAATTCTAAACTACTTAATGGTTCTGGCAACATCCATTATGTAGCCTTTTGGTTTGGTGTTGTGTTTTTTTGGTGTTTTGTTTTGTTTTGTTTTGTTTTTCCAGACATCTGTGTAGATATCTTCTGAAATTTACAAAACCTTTGTGACTAATCCCATAGGCTGACCTACACACTGAAATCCTACCACTGTTTGTTGCTGCTAATTATTCTGGGTAAACCTGTGGGAATCGCCCCTTTCTTAATGAGTTTGGGAAAGCAACTAAAAATTTCATTCACTCTCACTAAGATTACTTACCTCATCTTTGTGACTTCAGTTTAGGGTAAAACTTATGTTCTGCATAGAGGTGGTGTCCGCAAAACTGCTAGTTTAATTTTGTTCTTTGTTAATTTAGAGTGAGGAAGAGGGAAAGAGAGAAGGGACTTACTTGGCTCTGCAGTGTAACAAAAACAGCTGTGTAATGTGGCACCAGTGGGTTATTAGATATGACATAATGTGTAGTATTTCTATCATGGCATTATATATCTGTCAGGGCTTTTGGCAGTCAATTTTTTCTGAGTTTGAAATCCTTCTCATGTATTTTCAGTGGGTACCAGTTAAAATGTCCAGAAATCCCTCTGCAACCAATCAGTTTTGCTTCCTCTAAATATCTGCCTTTAATTGATGGCTTGTTAAACTGAGTTAGGAAGCCATGGGGAGCTCAGCCTACACTGTGTGGACACAGCCGTAACTTGACACAGACAGTATGGATTTGGAAAGGTTTAGACAGCATGGCTACATGTAGATAATTTTTTTGTAATTAGAAATCTGTGTAATTGAACACCTGACAAATTTTTAATTCCTCTTTTGGTCAGGAATGCATCGTGTACCTGCATGTTTTGAAAATGTTGTATGTGCCTATTTTCTAATGGCTGTTAAAGAAGAAACAC
The DNA here is from genome assembly GCA_009819775.1 of Phoenicopterus ruber ruber. Lineage (NCBI taxonomy): Eukaryota > Metazoa > Chordata > Aves > Phoenicopteriformes > Phoenicopteridae > Phoenicopterus > Phoenicopterus ruber. The sequence goes on along the minus strand of CM020246.1, from coordinate 61,424,901 downwards.
ATTAACAACAGGGGGTTTTTTTGTAATTGCACAGACACTTGGTTTTGAAAGCAGTTGAAACAGCCCGCAGTCTCTGGTGGTGTAAAGGAAAAGAGATTTTCCTTCCATAGGGAACACTTTTTTTTGCCAAAAGGAGATCCCCCCCCGAAAAACCCAAAACAACCCCCTGAAAAATCTGTTCCTACTTTTGCACACATCTGCTTTAAGTAGCCTGTGTATCAGGAAGTGTCTTGTTTAGGTACCTTATTAAATCTCACGCTAAGATCCTTGTTGGTTTAAGTATTTCTGCAGTGGTATATGATGCAGACATTTCAGATCAGCAAAAGTGATCTGGAAAAAGAAAGCCATATTCCATTTCAGCACAGGCTATTGGATTTCTTCCAGGATGTGCCTTACCTGTAATAGAATATTAAAGGAGTGTCTGAATACTAAGGTCCTTCTTGACTTCCTGCCAGGGATTTTAGGGCCACACACTCCAATTTTGAATAAACTGGCAAAATTTTACCCATACAAAACTGCTGATAGCGATTTTGGGGTGAAAATGGAACACTGAAAACCATAATCTTTGCATTCTGCTCAACCACTCTGCAGTTTTGCATTGCTGCAGGCTGTGCTACAGAATTCAGTAACATTCACACTTGGAGTTATCAGTAACCGAAGCGGGTAAATCTTTGCAGTCTTGAGTTATTAGCTCCCCAGCTTTACTGAGCACTAATGTGGTTACTTCCAGCTGTTATTTCATGCAGCTCTGTATATTGCTCTTAAGTGCTGAGAACTTTTCTTTTATTAAAAAAAAAGCTCTTTTTAAAAGTATATACATGTCAAAATCTGATAATTAGTTGTTTAAGTAGCATGACTATAAATTGTTCCTTGGCAATGTGGTAATACAAACCTTTCTAAATTTCCAAATGGTTGAGCAGAAGAAATTGGGATTGGAAAAAAAAAAAAGAGCAGTGTGAGGAGTAAATACAAATGGACTAAAGAAGAGCTGGGAATTCTTGAGGTTTGAAACAGAAGACTCTCTGAAGTGAGATGCTGGACACTAGAGGGAGGGAGGAGGACTACAATCAGCAAATGGGCATTCCTCTGGCAGTTTGGGGGTGATCATCTTTTCCCAAAAATCCTCAGGGAAATTAGTATTTTTAACACACTACCTTCAACAAATGTAGTTTTCATGATTTGAGGTCTTGCTGCCCACAGCTGGCCATCATGCCTTGCTGCCAACCCTGGTGCTGCAGTAGAGGTGGCAGAAGGTGCCCATGCCCTGGTATTCTGACTTCCCTCGTTAGGCAGCCCATGAAATCTGCTTATGCTAAGATTATGGACAGGCATACCCAAAGTGTGGACCCATTGATTCATGGGCAAGTGTTTCCTATGCCACCACTTGCATGGTGACAGGCAGCTTGTGAGGGCTGAGGTGTGCTGGGGTGACAGTCATGTAAAGAGCTGCAACTGTTTGCTTGGGGAATATGTGCTGGGGGCCCAAGGGTCAGCAACATATCAAATTAAAATTAAATAGAGAATGAGTGCTTCAGAAAATGCCTGCCAAAAATTGTTTACAGATTTATATTTCAATGATGGGATTTGTGTATGCAATTCTTCGTGCTCACTTTGAGGACTCTGCATCCTGGTTTTCTTTAATCACATATCTTATGGATTAAACAAAATTGCTGCTTCTTTTTTTCACTTTGTTTCTTTTCTCTGACAAGTTTTGATGTGCCCAGGCGCAGAAGCACTCTGACTGAAAAGAGGAGGAATTGGCCTAAAAGTCTGAGCTATCCTGTACTAATTTATTGAAAGCTCTTGGTTTCTGATGAGGATGTAGGAGGACAGAGTTGTAGGAATGCAAATTTCTCTGAGTTGTATTTGTGCATGTGCACAACTCTGCCAAGTTCTCTTCCAGCCATAAACTTGCTTTACCTTTTGAATTTCTTGAATTCTGTTTGGTGTATAATATTCAATCATTCAGCCCCAAATTGTAGCATATTGTCTTGGGTAGACTGAAAGATTTGTGCTTTAGGAATGGGAGAAATAAAAATTCTAGTTCCACCTGTATCAAAGACTTTCCCCAAAGTACGTCTCGTTTTGGGAGGGAGGAGCAAATTCACAGTTGAAAGGATTTGCTTGCCATAAACTGCAGCAGCAGGAACTGTGATTAAACAAATGAGCATCTTTAGCTTGTCCTAAGGTCCTTAGCAAAAATATAAGGTGAAGGCAACATACTTTGCTTTTCAGAGGAACATGTGGAGCAGCCCACGCCATAATGTCTGCACAGTTGAATGGCGTTTTGTATGTCATTGGAGACTTGTTCTCACTGTAAAGATTCCAGTAAGTCAGTTTGCCAATGTTACAGTTAGGGCTTTTCATCAGTCTTGTATTTGTGTTACTTAGGTAGTTTTATTTCAGAAGTGCATATAGCTCAGATAACTGATCAGGTTCATGTAACTGATCTGTATCTGTTTGTCATTCTGCCCTCTTTACCTCCCACATGAGTTGTACCTTTCTTGTGCAAATAAGCTGCCACTGCTGCCTCTGCTCGATCTCTATACTACAGATGTTTCTAATTAACTCTACTATGACAGGCCAGGAGGATATAGTTACAGAGGTTGACAGGTCCCAGTGTCCTTGGAGGCACTGTTCTGTCACCTGATGCATTCCTTGTGCTAACATCTTTTTGGCAAGCTTTCCTAATTATTACAGCCAACCAGTATCTCTGCGTTTAATATGGAGAGTGTGGAGTGATAGCGTCTAAAAGTCAGCAAAGAATGCAGGCTTCTGAGGACCGAAGAGTTTCAGGATCTGTTTTGTGGTTAGAGACGTTGGTGCTGCCATTATGCCTGATTTCAGTTTTTTCTACATTCTATTTTGCTTTGCACCAAAAATGCACTTAGGCTTTCTTTGTTCTTTAAAGTCACAAATAAGATTCCCTCCTGCAGCAATTTATCAAAGCTTATTGTCCTGGTTTCGGCCAGGACGGAGCTAGTTTTGTCTCCAGCAGCTACCATGTTTTGGATTTAGTGTGTGAAGAACGGTGATAGTACACTGATGTTGGTTGCTGCTAAACGATCAAGGACATTTTGCAGTTTCACAGGTTTTGCTGATGGGCAGGTGCAAAAAGTTGGGAGGGGTAGAGCCAGAATAGTTGATCCACACTGGCCAAAGAGAGTATTCCATACCATAGACGGCATGCCCACTATATAGTGGGGGTTGGCTGGTTCCCTTCTTGTTCCCTTGGTTTTCTCTTCTTTTCCCTTTTTTCATTCATTCGGGACTTTTCACTCAATCGTTCAGCTGTTTGTTCCCTCGCCTGCTCTCTCTGGAACTTGCTGTTCTGGGATGGCTGGGGGGAAATATTCCTACTCCCTGACTGCCGTCAACCAACCGCTGTATCGGTCATTCGGTGGTGAAAAATTGCGCATTGTTCAATTTATATATTCTATTATCTATCTATATTATTATGATTATTATTATTATCATCATCATTAATATATTTTATTTTTTTCCCCTTTGCTGTCCTGGTGAACTGCTTTTATCTCAACCCGCGAGTTTTCCTTTCTCTCCGATTCTCCTCCCCACCCCACTGGGGAGGGGAGGAGTGAGTAAGCGTCTGCGTGGTATTTGGTTACCATCTGCGGTTAAACCACGACACTTAGTAACCCACAGGAAGGACTGTGATATTCTTGCTTTCTTGGAAGATCTAGATTGTAAAGATCATTGGCAGCCAAGCATTGGCATGCTAGTTACTATGGGTCAACTGCTTTCTATTACAAATTTTAAGTGGCGATTGTGCTATGTGATGCACTTGCACCTGTTGCCACATAAGGTTTTTCCTTATGCTGGGCCAGAGAGCCATCAATTGGAGAGTACTTGCATACACATGAGGAATCTCTTGCTAAATGAGCATGAGCATTCCTTGGTTCTGGGTGAACTTTGTCTTTAGAGGCATCTCAAAGAGGTGAACAGTGTTTGTGAGGAGGCTATTGCACCTGCACCTGGAGATAGATGGATATCCTGAAAATGTCTTTAGCTCACTGCTTGATATTATCAAACAGAGGTGAAGGTGCATGCACACTTCAGTAATGAAAGACAGGAGATACCTTTCCAATAAAGAAAGACTGATTCTTTCTTAGACTAGGAAATGAGAGCTGCCCGTCTAATGAATTTAAGATTGGGAATCTCATTCTCTTCGATCTATCACTTGAGAATAAGAGTAATTATTTCCTATTGCTCTTCATGGAATACAGTTATAATTGCCTTACTGTAACAATGTTCACATTAACACTTAATTGTTAATGTCCTCCTCATTTGAGGAAATCATCACCTCTTCATATTTCATCACCAGAGAATGTTCTTACATTGGAAGAGCATTTGGAATCACTGAATAAGGAAAGACCATATATGACATATCTTTAGCTGGGAAGGTATAATTTAGATATATATCTTTATTTTCTTGAAATTTGTTTCTGTTGTCTTTTGGGTAGTCAAAGTTCTTTTAGTGGCTAAATTGCACTGAAAAAATTGTACAGAAACAGGAACTCCTGTGTAGTATAAATACTATAATGGTGTTCACTGGCAGAGAAAGGCAGTGACTTTCTTTATCCCTTTTGTACATTCTGTCTTGTGCTGAAAGACACATTAGTAAGGATGGAAAAATTACACTGTGGCCAGTTCAGGCTTACAGTGGTCTGCAGTTTTCTCCTTCCAGATGACTGCAATTTGTTCCTTTGTACCAGACTCAAGTTCTTTATGAAAACAACCCTTAGGCAAGGGTTTGACTGTCCACAGAGCACCAACATTTATATATCCAGATGTACTGTAGAAACATAGGGAATGGTCACAATGTCTCTTCACTTTATCAAAACAAGCAAATACTTGCCTTGAAAGCACGGAAGGATTGCTACCTTCACTCATTAAAGCAATTCAAAGTAGTAAGATCATCTCATCAACCTTAGCGATGGCCACGTGGTTTGAGTGCCATTTTGTCTGGTGAGACTGAGCTAAGAGAAAAAAAAGTGTGAAAGTCTGTAAGTATAAGTAGGTTTACACCAAAGCAACACACATTTAACAAAGTCCACTTCCTAAGTACCGTAGAGAGAATATCCATGAAGATGGCAGTGGAGCAGCATATTCCTCATGTTTCTGTACCAGTCTGTGGACTGTACCTTGCTGTCATTTGGACCAACTAGGGTGGAAGATTTGTGCCAAACTAGCACCAAGTACAAATGGATGACAGCTTACTGGGTGTTTCCCTCTTCTATTCAGTGTTCCAAAAGAAAATTTGTCAAAAATATAGTTTGAGTCTTTTTCTCTGGTATGACAGAGGGCCGTAGGAGGCTGGAAAGGTAAGTGAAAGAAAAGATTGATAGGAGATATCTTGACTGGAAAAACTACTTCCTTCCCCTTCAAGTTGCCTTACCTACTGGCTGGAGAGGTTCCCTGAAGGGAGTGCCCTTCTGTTGTGCTGCTTCTTCAGACTTCCTTCACTAGGAGGTTCTCCCATAATTGTCTGAGATGGGAAAACTACAAAAGGAGCAGAGCTTTCTAGGACAGCGGAGAACACGAAAGAAAGGGAAAGCAGAAGAGAGGGGAAAACTGTCCTTGTCTTACTTGCTTCTATTCACTTCCTTCCATTGTCAGCTGGAGATTAGCAAACATCATATTGTGAGGATATTAACTTCATATAAAAAAAGGTGTTTGTCCACTGGCTGTCTGGAGCTAATGCTCCTTAATGCTATGCTCACTAGCATTCAGTTATATTTCAACAATTCCCTTTAGGTCCATTTTCACTAAATCACTAGAGGACATTGCAGCTGTGTTCTCTTTTGTTGGAGTACAAATGGTTAATCTTCAGTCATGTGGATTTTAGCATATAATTTTAGTTCTTAGATCTGTCAGAGCTGCTGATTCAAAGTTGGTCCCTAAAAACAAAATACATGTGTGTGTAAAAGGGAGGAGGAGGAGAGGTTTTATTGTAGGACCCCAGGGAACTCCTTGTATTGTAGGAGTGTGATAGCTGAATACTGGAGTATTTCAAAAACACCTTTGGAAAGTGAGCACACTCCTCTAAATAATGTTGATTGGCACAATTATGATTCAGGAATGTCTGTGAAAGGATTGCTTCTTGCATGAGCTGATATCTTATTAAGTAGTTTGCTGACAAGTGAGAAATATAAAAATCATTTTCTTCTGCTCTCATAATAATACAATCATTAGTTTGTTTTCTCATAAACATCCCCCCCCCCCCCCTTCTTGAAAGTACATGCTAAAAATATTGTCATTAAAACCAAATTTTTTCTTCTCTGCCTAAGGAAGATTGTTTAAAATGAAATCTGCATTTTTTGATGATATGGGTCTTGCCTGTTTAAATCTGTGTTATAATCCCATTTTATTTGGTGATAAACTGGTTTTCAACTTTCAGGCTTTGGGAGAAAAAACATTTCAAGAGTTTTCCTACTTAAATAAATAAGCATCTGTGTTTTAATGTTCCTTTAGATTTCATTCAAAACAGATTTTATGTAGATATATTTGTTCCATCTACTCTATACTAGCTGTGCACCTGACGTGCATATTAGTTTTCTGTTTCAAGCCAAACACAACTGGAATTCTGCAGAGACCAAAGAGAAATAGTCAAACACATCCTTCTCATCAAAAAAGTCAGGCAAGGCAAATAATCCCATATCAACAACCTAGCAAACCTGTTTCTTACAAAATACATGTAAAAGAAGCTGAGAAGTAGATGCTAACCACATGAAATATGAAATGAAAATTTAAGTAACAGGCGCCATACATTTTTCTAGCTTCAGTCCTTTAGTAATATGTGCTTTTCTACTCTAGTATGTGCAGTCTGGAAAAAATCTGTTGCTGTAAAACAAGCGTTTATTTCTTTTCCTCCTAATTCTGTATGATTTGTGCTGTACTGTTGCATCTGCTGGAACACTCTCTTCTAACATCCATGCAAATTATAATTTGTGCTGGCTTCACGATTGTGCAGGTGATTGTCACAGCAAGTGCTACATGAATATGCTCAGTGTACCCGTGTGTGTGCACGTGTGAGCGCAATATATCCTAACCAACATAAAAGAGAAGTAATCCCCACTCAGAAACATTCAAAAATAAAGAATTTTGGCTTTCCGTATTTGAATCAACAGATCTAAGTGGGATGTTGAGTTTTACTTTGGCTGTGCTTAGGCTTCTTCACAGCCCCTGACAAGATATGTATGAACTCTTTAACAACTACAGGGAGTCTGACCCGAGATTTTCTACTGTAGTGTGTATGTGTATACGTATGGCTGCTCATTCCCTTGCTCTCACCTTCTTCTTTTTCTGGGCCCCAGTTACAGTTTCATAAGTGTTGTTATAGTCACAAGATACACAATGTGATCTGTGCAACTTTCTCCAGTGGATGGTGTAGGAGGCAAGGGGTGTAAAGAGCATGGCTATGCATTCCCTCCCCCGGAATCTGGGAGGACTGTTTTGCCGTGACCTTGGTCTGGTTTTTCTCCACATTCTTTGCTGTCCCCAAGCTGTGAGGCTGATGTGTTTGGACAAACTCATTTTGTTAAGTGGAAATCCCCTTAGAAAACTAGGAATAGAATTTGATGGGAACTCTACATGATTAAGTGTTCAGTGAATTTTTTCTGTAACCTATGATGAATTTACTTAGGAGCAAAGTCTAATAAGTATTTTGATTATCTGCTTCATATGCTTTCAGCTGGAGTGGTCTGAATTCTTTCTATAGTTACTATGACACGATAGTTAACAGTCTGGCTTGGTCAACGTGTTAAGCCATGTTTGTGAAAAGAATACCTCAATGATTTTCCTTTGCCAGAGGTTTTGTTTTCAGTTTTAAATAGCTATCATAAGAGAATCTTAAATATGTTGTGTTTTGCTCTCTCTTTTTAAAGACGAGAAAGAAGCTGAAGAAGTTTTCAAGGGAATAGAGAGAGGGATAGAGGAAAGTGCCGGTTCATTTCTGTGTGATTCTTAAGCCAATGAAAGACTATGCTAGCCTATAGAAGCAATGCAATTCGTAGAAGAAAGAGCTGTATTTTTTAAAAACGACAGGCTCAGCAATATTCCTGTGTTTAGGGGACACATATACTCCTCTGCTTGTCCTGTGAAAATACCAGCTTGGTGGAAAGCAAAAATGTGTATTATAAAATGTTCAATGAAGAAAACATGACTTGGTTATGTTTGGGTCACAGGTAAAAACTTTTTGGTGCTGTTTTGCGCACAACTCCATGAATTGACACCAAGGACAAAGCAAAACAATTTTACATTCCCAACAGATACCATCCCACAGTTGGTGGGGTGGGGTGGGGTGGGAAACAGGCTGCCATGAAATGCCATCCCATCCCTGTTAAATAAAAGAGCTTGGAATGAGAAGCAGTAAACTCTTCTCCAGATGTTTATCTCTTCAGTTTACATTCTTTCTTTGGTGTGTGAGAAAATTACCTGCCATGTACAGTATTTGATTTAATCACAGGTTCTACTGAAGCAAGTAATAATTGAGAAATTGAGGAAGGAAGTTTATTTCAGCTGAAGTTAGTTTCAGTTTGGTTGAGGAGATGCAACCTGCAGCAACTTTCTTTCTGAATTTAGGACAGCTGAGACTGTGGTGGAAGCCTCAGTTGTATTGGCTTGCTCTAACACCTCAGTCAAGAAGTAGAGTTATGCGCCAGGCAGGGAATGGAAAGCTATGACATTTTAGGGGCAAAGCCAGGGCCAACATACTGCATGGTAACTTGCTCCAGTGCAAGAGTGCTTCTTATTTGTCTCCCAGCGAAACTGTGTGTAATAAATTTCCTACTGATGCTGTATCAGCAAGTAATTGCTTTTACTGTATCTTAAAAGCTTTTTATACTTTAAGTTCTTCAGTGCTCTTTAAATTTTATGTATTGCTTTGAGTAACTTTCCTTCACACTTAAACCCCCTCCTGCTTCCAGCCTTACTGAAAGTGGACCCTGCATAAGAAAATTACTGCTATGCTTAGAAGAGGTTTGCCAGCTAAACACTTCATTCCCAGATATATAGCTCAATAACTGCATCCTTATACTTCTAAAACAGATCATGAGTCATCTACAATTGTACCATTTTCAGATGAAAGTCTCTTGCTCCCTTTCCTCTCCAGGTTGCTTCCCTCCCCCTTCCTCAAAAGGAAAGAGAAAATGGGATGTGGGGAGGTTTGTGGATTTATTAAAAACTACTTAAAACATAATATTCAGCTGTTGTGTGGGGAAACATATCCAGCTATATCATTCATAGATCAATTCTGGCAGGAGTTTGCTCAACCATATACTCTAGAACTAGTCATTCTATTGGTTACAGTTCCGTTTTATATCAGTATTACATTCTTACATTGTCTGCAGTGTTAGCCCAAGTGATTTTATTTCTGAATGCTTTTTTAGAAAAACATATTTTTATCTTAATCTATTTCCTTGCTACATAGTGATTTAAGAGGTATTCGATCCATTTCTCTAATTTTTGGCTGGGAAGAGGCTTTTGGGATTGTTCAGAGAAAGGTCATACAGTTAAAAGCAACAATAAGTCTCAAAGATGCAGAAAGAGGATCACTCCTTAAGGGAAGCAATTCAATGTGAATACTTCCTGCCATTTGTTAAAAAAACCCTACTTTTTTTGTAGGCACAGTGTTAGTGTCCAGCTGCTTTGAATGGGTTATGTTGGTTTTGTGTTTTCCTTTTCTTCAGGCTGCGTTAGTGGAAAGAGAAAAGTTTTTCCATTTTGTAAAGTGACCACAGGCTACTTTAAACATGCAAGAAAAGAGAGCTCTAAAAGCACACGTGAGACTCATCAGAAAATCACAAGTAAAATTCTAGCCACCCAGGTGCTGATTTTTATTATTATTTTTTTTAATCTGCTTCCAAAAAGCAGAGGTTTTGTGGAATCTTATTTAAGATAGTGGTAGAATTCCCAGTGACATTAATGGGAACAGGTTCAGACCTTCTGTATTAAATTGTTGTCTCTTCTGCAGCATTGTGGGTGGCTTGCTTGGAACAAAGTTTGCAATTGAATTTACAGTACTAACACCAACGCGGCAGTGGAGCAGATGTTTTATTTTCTGTTTATTTGCTACATTCTTCAATGCAAGCCTTGGTGCTTCAGCCGAAAGCTTATTATGTGTATCTAAAATGCTTGTGTCTTAGTCTGTCAAACAACTGCATGTAGTTAAGGTCTTCAGCATGAAGTACAATTATTGTAGTTTCATTGATCACCTGATATACCCAAGGCATATCAAGGCAAACCTAAAAAAGAACATTTTGAAAAGTTGCAGGAAATAAATGATCAAGAGGTTACAGTATGTAGGACGCACTGGAATTTGTGTAGCCTGAAGCAGAGAGTTCCTTCATCTTTTCGAGCCTTTTTGCAAACCTCTGAAAGTATTTGGTGAGGAATTCAGAACTCAGTTTAACTTTCTTTGAGTCTACAATATTGCAGGAGCCACTGCGTAAGTTACAGATGGTTATTTAAAGGTATTGCCTGTATTAGATAATTGGCTTTTTTACAAATCAGCTTGATTAAATCGGTTAATCACGTATTGCTGTATTTGTTCAATGTCTATTGTACTTTAAATTGATTGTTACTGGGTCTTCTGCATAAGAAGGCAGCCTCCACTTACTACACTTCTCAGAGGTACTACACTTTTCAGCTAAAGTGGTAGCTAATACAATGGGATGATGAGGAACGAGTCAATGTGGACTGCCTGGATGCAGGCAACCTAGCTGAGCAGCAAGTAGCTGGTGTGATCCTGGGATGTCCTCTCCTTTCTGGGAGGCTCTGACTGGTGCAGGGGGTGAATGGGGGAAGCTGTTCTCCTGATGTTGAAGCTGGGTGGGTCACAGTCAAGCCAGTTACCCAGTGCAGTAATGTAAGCTGTGCATGGCAGCAGGAGAGCTGTGTTGGGCTGCAGGACAGGGAGACTGATCAGGAGCTGTGCTACCCTGGGCCATCGTCACCCCATTGGGTTGGGGATTGCCTTCTGGAGTGGAGAGGGAGAGAGACTAGGCAGTACTTCCAAGCATGAGCTGCCAAGGGGACAGTATTTGTGGGGTAGAAAGCTAGCATAAAGACACTTGTCCTGCATTCAAGGCTATCTAATATGTCTAAAACCTAAGAGATTGATATAATGTCTGCTGAGTGCCTCTAGGGCTGGTGTAGGGCTGACAAAGCCATGCTAATACATAGGTAGTGGGACTTGATGAACCCAAGTGAATATATTGAAATAAAATCATAGAATAGAATCATAGAATCGTTTGGATTGGAAGGGACCTTAGAGATCATCTATTTCCAACCCCTCTGCCATGGGCAGCAACACCTTCCTCTAGACCAGGTTGCTCAAAGCCCCATCCAGCCTGGCCTTGAACACTTCCAGGGATGGGGCATCCACAGGTTCTCTGGGCAACCTCTTCCAGTGCCTCACCACCCTCAGAGGGAAGAATTTCTTCCTCATAGCTACCCTCATAGCTACCATAGCTACCATAAATCTACTTTCAGTTTAAAGCTGTTACCCCTTGCCCTATCACTATATGTATTTGTAAAAAGTCCCTCTCCAGCTTTCTTGTAGGCCCCCTTTAGGTACTGGCAGGCTGCAATGAGGTCTCCCTGCGGCCTTCTCTTCTCCAGGCTGAACAACCCCAACTCTCTCAGCCTGTCTTCATAGGAGAGGTGCTCCCACCCTCCGACTGTCTTCATGGCCCTCCACTGCACTCCCTCCAACAGTATCCTGTGGTGCGTTACCCAGGCTTTTCTATTACCTGTAGTACTTGCTTGCCTCTTACCATAGGTAATTCAGAGATGACAGTAGTCTCCCAATTATACCGAACAGCTTGAATGGAAAGTCAGAGGAAAATACTGTCTGTGAGTATGTAAGAAGACTACACCCTTGACTGAGAATAAATTGATGTCCAGTGTGCATAGCCCATGAATTGGTCAGAACAAAACAATGTTGCTTACCCTTCTTATTTTGAGTAATGACCTTGTCTGAGTTTAGAAATAGCTGTGAAGCATCTAGATAACTGGAAATTAAAGACTGAAGATATTCAGATGGAGCTGCTGCTTTTTCTGGAGTGTTTCACACCAATGAACAAGCTCTTTCAGAAGAACTTGAATTTAGCTGGTAAAAAAGATTACCTAGGCAAGATGGTCTCAGTTTTTCATGTGAAGTTATCAGAGTTAATTGTAAGGGGAATGTGATTCAGAGTAACTTTAAATACTATTTTTCCCAGCAAACGATTTCTTAAAAATGCAAAGGAAAGTTATATCAAGAGTACATGTTATTTTTTTATATTTTTCCTTTGGTGAATTATGTGTTAGTCAACTTTTCAAAAAATCAGTTACGCTGATATGCTTTCTGTGTGACAGGCTGCAACTGAACCTCATTATTCAAACAACATGTCTGCGCAATGTTACCAAATCAATTTGTGCTGTAGCCATTTTGCACTTATGGGTAGTTTGCACTCTCATATAAGCAGAAATAGTCAGCTGGCAATAGTAGAAGACAGAGCAAAAAATGGATGGAGTCCACAACCTCTTTCTTTGTGGCAGTAGGTTCTTCTTTCTTCCACTTTCAGTTTTTTCCTTGTCTCATCAATATGTAGAAAACAGCTGCTAAGTCAAAAAGCAGATACGCTCTTAGTTCTTTATAAATCAATCCTTTTACATTGTAACAGGCAGAAAGTTAAATGAGGGTAGGGAAAGGTCTCTATCTTGTCTGATTGGCAGAAAAGGGCCATGTGTAGCTGTAATTGCTTATTGGATGTAATTGTGTTCAAAGGCATTGACTTGGCAGGCCAGTCCTGCCAGAGCCCAGGCTAGTGTAAAACAAAGCACAGGGTATTTCTTGTGTTGCTGAGATGCAGTTCATAGCATGAATGAAGGAGCAACATATTGTTACAAGCTTAGTAAAGCAGGAGAAAAAGAAATAGAAGGTGTCACTTGCTGGTGTATTGCACGTGTGTAGCAATTAGGGAAATCTTGGTCTGTGATAATTTCATACTCTTACTGTCCAGTTCTGTTCCCTGACTTATCTCAGGAACGTTTTCTCACAAGTTGGGAGTAAGATGGCAACCTGAAAGGACAGGATATGAAATCAATCAGAAAGGGAAGTCAGAATGACTTCTGCAGTTATGTGAGTGCAGTTGGATGCAGTGCAGTTACTGTTCCTCTCTGGCTTGTTCCTTGTATGTTTTCCTTGTAAAGTACACAGGCGCACTCATGGACCTTTGGCAGCTGATGGTATAAATGTATCCACTGAGTGCAAATTCCAGTACAGTCCTTCACTGCCAGTTGTCACCCACTTCTCCGATGCTTGGAGCTAATGCATTCCTTCTCTGGAGTGGGCTTCCCTGTCCCTCATTAAAATGGCAAAAAGGTTTTTTTCTTTTCTTCCCTCACTGCCTGATGAAACTTGCTCTCTGAAACTTAGTTTGATTTTATTTCTGATTCTCAGCTGTGCTAAATGCACTGGGAATTAAATTACAAAGCCAATGTTACCTCATGTTCTGCAATCTGTCTCCCTGAGGCATTTCATCACTGTGCACACTTGAGACTTTACAGTGTTGCAGCAAGGCTGTAAAGTGCCTAAACAAAACATTATGCAGTTATTAAAAACAAAATAAAATAATAGTAAAAAAATAGATTAAAAGGGAGAGAAACTCTTCCAGCCAGGTTTGTAGGCAGAACTGCCAAGTGCTGCATATCCCCGGTGACGTGCCTTTGGCAAGCACATCCTGGAGTCCTGATGCAGTCTGCAGGGAGGCAGCAAGGATTCCCCTGTGATTCATCCTGCCCACCACGCAGTACTGTTCTTCCCTCTGGATCCCAGCCATCCTGCTAAAGCCACAGCCGGGGGTGCAGAGGGAGTAGAAGAGGGACATACACTGCTGCCCTCTGGAGGGGTCCCTAGCTATGAAACAGGAAGGCAGCCGGCGTGGAGGTTAGCCCCAGGCATCGCTTCTGGGGTGAAACACAGTGCAGAAGCAGGCTTGGAGAAAGAGGAGGAGGAGGTTGCTTTGGACTCCTTTTGACCATTGAGCCCTTGCCCAGCTGAAAATGATGTCTGTCACAGCGAGTTCTTGTCGTCTATTAACATAATCTTATGCTCCAGCTTCTCATTGCTCCTTTTATGTGTTATGATCACCCACTAATATGGATCTTGGATATTTTTCATGTTATTTCTTGTATTAAATTCTCACCCACATTCTCCACTTGTATGAGGAGAGTTCTGCCTGTGGTGAAAGGACCTGACTTCTGTTATGTTTGGCTCCAGGAGTATCTCTTCAGAATTTGTGGAGAGAGGAAGAATATCAAATTGTGTGTTTCATTGAGTACTATTTTTCAGCTGTTTTTGTTTGCATGAAAATAATTATTAAAAAATCAGATTCAGGTGGACTAAAGCTATTCATAAATTCATGTTCAATTCATTGAGTGGTTTTAGGGAAAACAGTCACAAAAGGTGAAACAGTCATTTCAGTATTTAAAAAGAAAATCTAATTTGTAAAAAGTGTTAACTAAGTTATAGGAGTTCAGCTTTTCCCATGTCCCAAAACCAAAAGTTACTTGCAAAGCAGTAATGCTTACATGTTTGGTCATCGTATGCTCTACAGCTAGTTCTTTCCAGCTGATTCCTGTGGTGACTGCTTCAGGAGGGAAATGGTCTTGTGCAAGCCCCTATGTCTTCCGACTGTATGAAGAGATTTGGGTGAAGTTCAGGTGGCAGAAGCTACTCCTGGTGTTGGCAGGTCTCCTGTCTGTGCAGCTGCTCAAAATCCATTGCAGAAAACAAAACTGGGTGTTGAAACTGCAGGAATAGCAGATAAATCTGAGAGTTGGATGTACTGCTCATCTCATCTTCCTAATTAGATAGTTATGTGGCCTCATAGTATCCAAAATGACTCGGTCATCAGTGGTTATTTTCTCACAGCAGTGAAATACTGCTGTTTTTACCAAGGAAAATGTGAGGTAGGACAGCATACAGGACAACTGTTATTAGGCCAGCACTGGACCATTGTTCAGGCCAGGCTGGATGGGGCTTTGAGCAGCCTGGTCTAGTGGAAGGTGTCCCTGCCCATGGCAGAGGGGTTAGAACTAGATGATCTTTAAGGTTTCTTCCAACCCAAACCATTCTATGATTATATGATAACTTTATGTATTTATTAATACCTCCCACTATTCCAGTGTCTCAAAATGCCTTGATGAGCTCATCTTTCTTTATGTTGAAATTGTGCAGAAATTTGCTTCTTTGCAGGAGAAAACAGGGTAACAGGGAGCTCCTGCAGTAACAATCTTATCACCGTGCTGTGACATTCTGTGCTCATCAGCTGATGGGTCTCAGAGTAGTATGTAGTCAGGTGCTAAGTGGCTGGGAGGTGCAGTCCTCAGTGCATTCAGGTTCCTGATAGGAAGTCTGTAGGTACGGGGAAAGGCTTATTTGCACTTTGTCAGCTGGTAAGTTAGAGGGGCTGAGCCTTAACAACTGTCTTCTATCACTTACCTTTGCTGGTGTGGGAGCTATGTTTAAGTCAAATGAGCTCTGCTCTGGAGAATGCCATCTGGATGGAAAATAACAGAGACTTGAGTTGTCAAAGGCTTAGACCAAAACAGCGTGGAACTATTGTCTCCATCCTAAGACTAGGACACAGCATTTACAGCCGCTAGCTGCAAATAGTGAAATAGTAGGACTCTACACAGGTATTCTGCTGATGGAGTGTCAATGAAAATGTTTGATGCTGACCTGCAAAATCCTTCAGAGTAGGCTGGAAACAAAAATGAGGGCGGTTTTGTAGATGCTGGATGTAACCCTGCTGGCCCAATCCAAACTATGTCTGCAGAACGTTTATCAGTGATGTAAATCTAAGGCTTACTGACGGGGTGGGGGGTGTGCAGTGCAAAAACCTAAGTTATTTTCTGAAGGTGTAATAAGTCAGCAACGAAGGCAACTCTTCTGCAGTGACCCTTGCATGAGACTGCTTTTGGGTCATCAGTGGTTTGGTTAAGCTCATAGGAACATATGTTTACACTGAGATTTTTTACTGTTTGTTCCAAGAGGATGTTTAAATTTTCTGCAGTCCTAATGGGTACTGAAAGGTCTGGGACATGTCTTTTAGCTGAAGCAGGCCTTGATAGGATGCTGCTATTGTTATGAACCTTGAAAGAAGTGCAACTTCATGCTTGTTCAGACAAGCTTGTTCTTGGCTACATGGCAGTTCTGAGAGCAGTTGGCTCTCCTGCTGTCTGTGGTGTTGCTGTGTACTCCTACTACTGTCCACTGCTTTTTTGGGGGGTGGGCAAAGTCTGTAGCCCAGAGAGCAATTTTTGGAGTTGAGAAGAGGGCTATAAACACTTCTGCAGAAGAGGTCCACCAGCATCTCTGTGGAGGCTGGGAACCAGGTGATAGACAGAGGAGAAAGATCCTGAGCTGGCTCAGATTCTGGCAGTAGCCAGGCTTTGTAGGAGCATAGACAGTGCCCTTGGCTACTGCTATCAATCACATCAGTGTAAAACAGCAGCCATCAACAAAGTTAATAAAGGAAAAAAGCAGTGCAATCAAAAGTTAATTTAATTAGCTATTGGTTCTAATTACAGTGTTGTTGAGTGCCTTAACTGGATTTCGTATCAGAAGAGCAGCTGAAGTAATACATATATGTTTACTAAGGTAAAGCATAGGAGGTGCATGTGTATATACACATTAAAAATGAACTGAAAATCCTGCTAGTACAACAAAATGATGCAGGTAAAATCTACACGCTGAAGACTCAAAACTGGAGGTTCTGCTTCAGTAAGTCAGCGTGGCTATCTATTATGGGAGCTGGGATGCCAATGTTAACTGAACCAAAATGTTGGTTTTACAGTTCATTAGCAGTACTGGTGAAATGAGCAGCTCACACTGAGCCATCTGAGAAAGTTTCTGTTTCTAGAATATTCTGAGCCCCAACTACATCATTGAGGAGAGACAGCTGATCTTTTGTCAGTCGACATTTGTTTGAATGAAGGGAGTTAGGGTTGGGAAAAAAGTATTTTCTCTTTCAGTACTTGCACAGCATTCTGAGAGCAGGGGACGGTTATTGTTTCAAGAAAATTTCTATTTGGCAAAGACATATGGTCTCCTGACACGTAGAGGATCTATAAACTAGGTCTGCAGTAAGCTCTTTCACACATTTACTCATTCCTTCTTTGGTTAAATGATTTCCAGCAACACACTTGACAGCTGTAAATGTAAGGGTCTTGCACATCTCTCCCTGGACAAGACCCGTTAGCAGCGTGAGTGGGTCTGGGCGCAGATATGCACAGCTAGCTGATTCTTGCTTATCCTGACAAGGAGAATGTAAAAAATGTGCCAGCTTTCAAGGGTCAGAGGCTAAAATATGGATGTGTTTATTGCATATTTTGGTTGTCCCCTTAATAGACAGTTTGACACATTCTTTCAGTGAACTCTCTGGAAGACAAATAGCTCAAAATGGACACAGGAGAAATCGCTCCTGTCAGGATTCTCATACATGTAATTACCTTCAGGTGTCAAGTGTACTTAGTGACTGTTGATTTTAATTTTTTTTGCTGTTTAGAAATTTATACCTTGTTGTTGGTGAGGTATTTAATTTTATTAATGTGGACATTCTTAAAGGGAGGACGTGAAAGATAGTTGTTTCAGACTTCGCTTGCCCTTATGAAATGGCTGGTATCACATTGTAGATAATTCTTTTAAGACATGCTTTTGGTCTGCTTTTTCAGTTAGCCGTGTGGAAGGATGCATAGATCTCTGCATAACTTAAGCACCGAAAGCTGCCTTTAAGCCTTTCCTTCTATGTGTATGATAGCTATACAGTTACGAAAAACTGTTTTGAGCTCCTTTGTTCCTTTGCTTTTAAGCTTTTTGTGTGCGATATGCTTAACTGTTTTGGAATTTATTAAATCAGCTAATCTACCATGGTGCAAAAACGGTGGCAAGATGTGCTTCTTAAAATTACTAGCCTGGGAATGTAATTGTCAATACATATTACTCTGCATTCAAATGAATACTCATATTTTTTACAGCAGCAAGCAACTAACAGAAGGATGAAATGATTGTAGTCGGAAATCAAAAGTCTCAGAATACAGAAGAGAGCAGTACTGAGAAAACATAGTATGAAATCTGTTTTGAATATGTCTGGCTTGAAGTTTTTCTGGTGACTGGGAATGTAAGTCACGTACTGAAAAGATTGGGAGAGATGATGTGGTCAATTACAGAAAGGAAAATGGAAGTTTTATTGTGGATGGACATATTTAGATAAAATCAGTCAAAACACTGCTAAAAAAGAATTCAAATTAATTTGTGTCGTATGCAGCCAGCTTTTAATAATTTAATTTAACATTAGATAACCTTTTGTTGATCCAGGGACTGCTGGAGTTTCACAGCTCTTGTTTTTCAGTCACAAAGTGTGAATGTTTCTCCATATCCAAGAAAAACTGGAGATCAGCATTTTTTTAGTCTATATGAATGCAATCTCAAAATGACAGAAGGAGAATGTTCAAGCTAATTATGAAGGGAATTATTGGCTTTGTTCGTGTAGGAACTCCTTTAATATTTGGAAGAGTGGTTTAATGATGTGATCTGGCATTCATTCTGCAGTGCATCATCATCAAACAAACAAACAAAAAAAAAGCCCTTGGTTGGCATTTTTGCCTAAGGGCTGCTGAGAGCTGATTATTCTTCTAATCAGAACCATCACAATCAAGGGAGACAATTAGCTAGGTTAGGTCTCTGCTGATTTCTCCTGTGGCCCTAAGCATCAGATGGCCTTGAGCACTCTTGAATCCTATCAACAAGTATTTGAGTAATACCTGTTTTGCTCCACCTGTTGTCATTAAGACCCTCTTTTCTTCTATTGAAGCGCTTGGTTGTGTGCATGCTTATTTATATTACACTGATACTGGAAGGCATTAGCTGTCCTTCAGAAGAGAAAGCTTACTAGCCTAGACAATGAATACAGAATTTAAGTTTCTAGTCTGCAGTATAAAATTGCGGACCTTATTTTGATATACCACATGTGCGCTTCTGAGTGTGTACCTAATTCTGTATTTTTATCAGTAACATTTATTTTCATACATAGAGTAAACACATGTATTTAAACAGTCAGCTATGTAATCGAATATACAACTTGGGCGTGTCATGTGGTGAACCTTTGTGTTTGTAAATGGCAACGTGCTGCTTCTGCCAGCAGCCTGATTCAGTCACTAATTCTGGTCTTCCCCTGTTATTTTTGCACACAGCCGATGCTGTTCTGCTTAGCTGGAGTTTATCTACCCAAGTGGTCTACTTGATGTCTAAATGAACTAAATATTACAGTTAGTAGGCCTGATTTTGGCCTATTCATCCCATGTATTTATGTGCTGAAACCCGGCAGTTGCTCCCTGTTTTGCCCTACTGCAACAGAAGGTGAAACTTGATCCAGTAGCTCTTGTGGGGTAGACATTTTTGTCTACAGATTGCGTGTAGCTGAAGTAAATTGGAAGCTGTCACATTAATTTAATTGTCCCCTTTCTCTGCTGTATTCTTAAAAACCCTTAATGACTCAATAATGCTTTTCTTCCTTCAGCTTCTAGTCTGCTCTTGTACAGTGTGTGGTTTACTATTAAAAAAATGAAACAAGCCCAATGTGTTTAAAGTATAAAAGGCATGTTTAGCTTATTCCTAACATAGGCAAAAGAAAAAGTAGAGCACAGAAGGTGACTGAACTGGTAATTCACCTCAACCTCAACACCTGCCATGACTCTCTGAAGTCATGTCTAATTACTATTAATGTAAATTTCATAATATTTCTCTACCATAAAAATTAGTACGGAGTGACCAAAAAAAAAAAAAAAAAAGATTTTTTTTTTCCAGAATACAGACCCCTTCAGTTATTATTGAATATAAGAATTGCTTCATGGGACAACTGGGGAGTTTTACACCAAATTTAATCCATTCTTAAAAGTAATTATTCATGTCAAGAGGATTCTTTCTCTGTATTTGTTGATGGAAGAACTGAGCTTGCTAAGTGGCTGGTTTTTAGCTATGTGATCTTGCTACCACTGTGACTGAACAAAATTTTGGAAACAGGAGCTGTTTCTTGTAGTGTTAAACAACAGTATGGAGATTCTTGAGTTTTATCTACTTTGAAGAATTTAAGTAACAATGTTCAGCAGACAAAAAATCTAATCTTAAGGGTATAGAAATGAGTGAAACAATGTTTAGCCAATCAACCCCAACATATTACGAAGTCATCTTCTCTATTGTACTGCACTGGAAAATGATCTCTGTGTTTCGGGTTGAGAAGTTTAAAATAATTGATTTTGAAAGGAAGAAGAGGTTTCAATTAGCCTTAATGCAAGTTTACTCATTTGTAATGCATTAACGAGAGTAGATATTCCATACCCCATGTGTTATGAGCACACACATTTGAGCAGACTGTGTGTTTCTATGTAACACACACATACACAACTGATACTAACCAGTGGAGCCGATTTGGTCTCTGCTGTCTGGGTATTTAATCAAGAGCGTCATCTCAGCACATAAAAGCGAGAAAATTACATGGATGAAGTGAATTAAGCTTTAATGTTTGAACATATAGGAATTACATGCTGCCACCTACATTCAGATTACTGGTAAGATCAATGGTAGCGTATTGATAAAGCCTCAGGTCGTTTTTTATCTTGCTTAGCATGGGGATAGTGGTGGTGATGTCATGACCTTCTAATGGACTAAAGAATCATATCTAAAATGTTAATCTTGGTAAGAATTTTTTCTTTTGTGCTATAAAAGGTGCCCACTCATTAAAGTAAAAGCTTTTTAACCCTTTCCCTCTGTGGATTAAGAGTCAAGTATTGACCACTAAGATATCTGTAGTTCAGTTTCCCGGAGACAGAATAATTAAATGAAAGTTATAAGAGCAATTACTGTAATAATATTGGTAATGAATGATGCTCAGTATGCAGTTATTCGTTATCATGTTTCATATCATAAAATGCTGTGTTCACACATTCTTCTTTGGCTGAGGTAGTTTTCCTCTGACATCAGCATAATAATGAATAATTTTACACCACTCTGTAGTCCATGCAGATTCACTGCTTTGTTGAATACTTTCTGCACAGTTAGGCCTCAATTCAGGAAAGCATTTAACCATTTACCTAAATCTTTCGTCTTGCTATGTGCTTAATTCTAAAGCATCAGCTTAATTGCTGTCTTGAACAGAGCTGCTTATTAGAGCAGACGACCTTAATAGTCACATATCTGTAACCTTTTGGGAACTTTAGAGCTACTGTGTCAGAATGTATTTTTACATCAGTCATAGCTATGATTTAAATAGAGAATAAATATTCATGAGTTGTTACTCAGACCATTCTGTAATCTAACAAAAGATCTCTTAACATATATTTAAATGCATTTAAATGCCTGAGTTAAAACATGCCAAGGTGTGAGTAAGGGGGAAAATGCACTAAAAAGATTAAAGTGCTTGATCATTAACAGAACTAGTTCATAAACAAAGGCAAAATAACTGATGAAATGGAAAAAAAAACAGTTAAACAGCTTGATTCAGCAACTTGGCAAAAACAGTGTAATAGCTTAGCAAAAGGCAGTAGTTTTCTCTCGGGTTTCTTTCTTTCTGTAATCCAAGGAACGGTTAACCTTTTTTTAAAGGAAAGTTCAGGCTGCTTTGTTTCTTTGATGCAAAAGCTAAAGTAGATATATACATCATTATACTTCAGTTAGCATCTTTATAAATGAAAACATCGATAATATATTTAAACCCATGATTTGTCTTTCATTTGACGTATTTAATGTACAAAACAATTGAGATTTTTTTTTTTTTTTTTTTAATTTCATTGATGAAGGGAAAAGTTAGGGAAACAAAGCAAATGACCTCCAGCTGTTCAGCATGTTGTCTGCAAGTTTGGTGAACACCAAAGCCTTAAATTGCCTTTTGCTCCTGGGAGCTTGGGAGGCATAATTTAGGAGAAGATTTTTCATTTGAGGGAAGGAAGTGAAGGTCTCTACAGATGTTTCTTGCCATGTGGTAGGAAAAAGCAGGTGTAAAACAAGTTTGATTACGTTTGCTTCACTGTAAAAATTCTTGCAACACATCTTTGGGGCATAGATAACCTCTCAACAACCTTAGGAAGCAAGCTTGAGCAGTAGAAGAGTGTTCCTAAAGAAATGGCCATCTGATTATGAAGTGTGCATCCCTAAAAGCAGGACAAGCTGAACAATATAACAGTCTAAGATATCTTTGAAGTGCAATAAAAGACTTTTCAGTTGTATTATTTTTTTATGAGTCAGAACATACAAAATGAAAGGACAAATCTTGAGGTCTGTGTTCTGTTTCAGTCAATCCTTAGCTAAACTTGTATTGCAGACAGTAGAAAACTAGGCAGCCTTCATTTGTCTAGGCTTTTTTTATGTGGCAGCCTCCTTGGAGAGCTGGTGAGATGCATTTAAACAGAGATTTTAGTATATTCTTTTACATAAGTGTTTATTTTGATTAAAATTACAAACTGGGATAACAGAAATAAAGATTTACTTTTTCTCCAATATGTAAATTTGTCTCCAAAAAAGAATCTTGGCTCTGAGGGTTGATGAGGTGCGCTCTTGCCTCTGACTGCTACAGGTAGCAAAGGTGAAAATGTTCAATTGGTAAACATTTGAGGACTACTGCATTTGGCTAGACACTTGTAAGCAGCTGTATCATTTCTTATCACTCTTCTTCTAAACAGTGCAGCATCATAGATTATAAATTACTTTCTCAGCTATGAAATTCATGGTACAAATTGTATCTCTGGTAGAAATTGTCAGGTGTCAGGCTCAGAAATGCAGAGGAGCAGGTACTTTTCCATTTGGCAGCTAAGCTGTACAACTCAGTGCCCACAGACTGTAGTGCGCCAAATTCCAAAAGTTTCCGGGGAGTCAAGAAATGATCAGACCAACTGATGAAGAAAAATCCATCATTCTCTATTAAACACAAAGAGCCCGAACCTCTGGCTGTGCAAAAGATTGGTGGCTGCTGTGAGAATATTCTGGGGAGCTCTGACTAGTAGGTATTTAGTGTAGTCTAGACATCTTTCATCAGCCAGTGTTGGGAGTATTTTGTTGGCCTTGATGGGAATTTGCTCTTTCCAGGATGACTGCTCTCATTGCTTTTCACATTGATGCTCTGTAACCGGGATTTTGCCTACACAATTGGTCGAAGTTGTGTGTGCTGTGTCTTTAGCCTCAGAGTATGTGTTTATGCCCCAACTATGTGCTTAAGCTATGAACATTTCATTCTTGAGTTTTAGGGTTTGTTTTGTTTCTTTATTGCTAAACTAGTACTTAAGAGTAAGAATGAAAGGAAGAAATAGTTCATATGCTCAATAATTCATTTTAACATCTAAAGAACGATGTGAAGCCTTCCCAATAGACAATAACGGTTCCTGTGCAGTTCCCTCCTCAAACCTGCCTTCTAGTGTCTTTATAATAAGTAGGAAGAATAAACCTTTGGTTTAATTTGTCTGTAATATTCTCTGCTCCTTATCTTAAACCTTAGTGTCTGTACTTTTAAAAATAGTTACTATGTTTTATGCAGACAAGATCATCGTTCAGTTGCGAAGGAAGCAATTTCACTACAGGTTGAAGATGAGAATTCATTTAAGATTAATTTGGAAACACTTTTAGGAAACATGCAATAGGGAAATTAAGAGAATAGCTTCAATTTTACCTCTCTGAAATTTCTGATTGATCTGAGAGCAATGCATTTTTTTCCTCCTTATTTTTCTCCTATATGAGTATTTTACACATGCATATAAAAGTAAATGAGCAGGGTTTGTACCTTTTATCAATTCAAGCTTTATTTATACATATTGAAAAACTGTTTGTGTCACTCTTGACAAAATAAGAATTCCAAAACCCCATAACAGGAACCACATTATGGGAGCTTCATAATTTGAAAAGGGGTGAGGGGGGAATAATATAAAAGCTGCATTGAATTCCACCATTTGTTGATCTCATTCAGTTAAAAAAATATTGTTGCCCATCAGTAATCTTTGTAATGTCTTTGGTGTTTTACAGACTAACTGGCAGTTTATAGCACAAAGCTTTTCAGACTGTACTTGTAAACAGAGAAACCGATTTGGATCAGGACCTGTCTTGTTCATATGATACACAAAGCTTAAGATAAATTTCTCTAGGTGAAAAAACGTTTTAAGTCCTATTGCTCAGAGACTATGTGTATCAAGATTAAACCTGATGGAAAATTTTATAGTCTATGTGCTATAAGTCTTTAGAAGAAATTACAGAAATGAAAAGAAAAAAATTCTAACATTAATAAAAGCTGTGCTACTTGGTGCTGCTGCAGTCTGTAACCTAAAACTCTGGTTGTTCTTCTTTTGCTTGTTTGCCTAGCATAAGAGAGAGACTAATATGGAAGGGCAACAGGAAGAAGGTTAAATTATTAGATTTGTCCATAGAACATTCTATAAAATGCCGTTTGCATGTCAGGAAAGGAAATATTTTTCTTCTGGGTCTCTTAAATAAACACAAGGCAATCGTGTAGCAAGAAATATATTCATTGACTGAAGCCTGCTTTCCTGATAGCAAACTGTCTACAAATATATTTGTGCACTTGTTAGCTATCCTAACTTTGTTTGTATGTGAATGAGTTCAAATAGGTTTTGAAAATGTATTTGAATATTTACGTTATTCATGTTAATAGCAAGTCGTGGTTTGATACTGGAATTTCTTGTTATGTTTCTGGGTCTGTTTGTGTGGATCTGTGATTATTTTTTTCCCTCTGCATTTTGCTCAGGCTATTTTATATTACATCTGGATTCATTACTTTTAGACGGAGGATTTGGATTATGACCATAGTTTATTAAAACATACCTAGTAAAACATAAAAATACTGTGAAACATCTTAAGGATTAGTTTCATTTTATACACTTACATATTGGGAAATTAAGGGGTAGATTTTACCAGTTACAAGTTATTAGGGTGTCTGAGTCTCCAAATTCTAATTTGATCACAAAATATTTTAAATTAAGTTTGTTGACAGATTGAGATATTAATAATAAACAGCTATAGTTTAATGTCAGAGAAAACCATTTCTAATGCAACAGTAAGCGTAGGTGTATATGCAACAGACACGCACTTTTATCAAAATGTATGTTTCTTCTCAAATACTCCCCATATATTTACTCATGCAAATTGATGCAGTATTTTTTCCCTAGGAGTATGGAAGAGATGGAGATTTCAGTTTATACAAGTTAACCATCACTCTGCTTTTAATGTATTAGTGGGAAAATAATTTTGCAAAGCTGACTTGCATTATGTACGCTTCTTCGTGGAAACAGTCTGCAGTTTATCTCTATTATTCAGTGTGCAGGTCAACATGCTTGTTGGGCAAGTGTTCTTTTCTTTCATTTTGTGAGTGTGAGAAGCAAGACCTTTCTGCAGATAGGGCATTGTTCTCCATATCCATTAACAGATGTCAGCACATGCCTCAGGCAGGGTTAGCAAATACCAGTCATAGAATCACATTCCATCAAGGCTGATAGACTGTGTCTTCTGGGTTAGACACATGGTCAACACATGTTGTAGTACTCTTTAGTAGTACTCCTACCTGTGGGGGTTTTTTTAATTATTATTGTGTTTTGGTTTTTAAGAATTTAAACTCTGAATAGGTTATTTGCTCCCAAATATGCCTGGTCGTAAAGTGTGTGTTTTAGTACAGCAGAGAGCAGGTAAGACTTTCTTGCTTTTTTAAGAAAGGTAGATACGCTAACAAATCAATAAACCGCAGTTTTTCTGGTGTAAGCCAGAGATAGCTGAGGTAAGTTTTGTATTTTCAAGCAAAAGCACAGAATAAAAGATGAAGCTGACATCTTCTGTGGTGTTAGTGTCTAAAGTAGACAAATGGATAGTCATGCGTGTATGGTATTGATGACCACGTTTAAAAATATGTGAGTAGTAATTACCAGATCTCCTCATTCCACCTCAGATAAAGTGGGATAAATGTTGCTGGTGAACTCCAGAGTAGTACTAATGTGAACACAAGTAATGTGCTTGTGTCCATAAATCAACTTAACAAAGAGACTGGCTTCAGCTCAGACATTTTGGATTCACAGTGTGGATAGAGGCTCTGAACACAAATCTCAGGCTGCCTTTAGTATCTGGTTGGGTGCGGTACTTTTCAGATTATGTTACTAGGGTCTTCAACACTGAAGTTTGTCCTGTAAGTCTTAAGTGATGCCTTTGACAGAATAGTAACTCTTCCTTTACCTTCCCCTCCCTCCTTCTCTCTTCATCCATCTCCGCAAGTTAAATGCCCACAGCAATGGAAAATCAATAGCCAGGTAGAGTCTGTAGTCATAGGGATTAAAGCTATTGGAGCTGGGACAGCTGAGAATGAGAGCCTGGCCTCTTTGGGATCAATGCTGTGACATGTTGCACCCCTTTATCACCCTTATCATCCACAGCATGACTGTCTCACTGAAGCCTCCAAGATGCCATGAGTGCTTCGCTTCAGAAGTTGCAGCAAAAGAGAAATTCTGAGATCAGGTGGAAGTCATGTGTGCCAGCTTTGAACAAATTTTACAAATGCAGAGTCTGAGGAAACAGGTTTAATAAACAGAATGAAAAATGTCCTGCTCATTGATTAGGAGGTGCAGAATGATGGGAAGTTAAATGGCTGAGGGTGTTGCAGTGCTTGAGAATCTCTGGAGTACTCAGATTTATAGGTGGGAAATAAATGTTGATTTGTTTATTCCCTCCCTCCCTCATATCTGCTCAGGGAAGAGCAATTAGTTTCTATTTTTTAATGTTTGCATTATCATTGAACATATATCTTTCTGCAGTGCCAGCTATAAAAAGTCAATACGGGACCCAGCTGTACAAATAAACACAGTTATGAGTGTAAGGGGGAAATTATTAACAGTAAGTGGAGTAAACACATTTTTGCGCAATTTATTTCTTAAAGAGCTTTTAGAGCATAAAAATAAATAAAAGATGTGTCTATACTTTAAATTCAATGTCATCGTTAGCTGTTATGATGCAACTGAAATTTTTGTTCAGCAATAAAATCAGAAAAAAAGGTATTTCCGGTCTCTCAGGTTAATGGAATTAACACAACATATATCATTCAAAGAACTGTTACATTTTAAATAGGATGTATCCCTTTCCCATTTCAAACCTCCTCCTTTCCTACTGTGTTTCACCGTCTTTTTTAACAATGATTCTGCTAATAGAAGCCCCGTCCTTCTGAATGTAGGCTTGCTTTGTTTTGCAAAGGATGTGTTTCAGTCAAGGCACATTAGGAAGTTTTCAACAATCAGGTTTTATTAACAAAAAAAACCCCAAAAGTGGAGATTTTTTTTTTTTTCTTTTCCAGAAAGTTAGACTTTTTTACAAGACTGATTTTGAGGAAGTTTCTTGGTTCTGGAAGTTAAGAGAATTAAGAGGTTGTAAGTGGCCACCTGCAGGATAGCAGTAAACTTCGATAGCATGGGAAAAATGAAGTTTGAGAAAGTGAAGCTTGAGCAGTTACTTTACCAGTGTTGTAAACCTTGGCCTGTCCTATCTAAGGACGGTTTCCAGATCAATTGCCTATGCAGGGGTAAGTCCTTCTGACATTTCAAAAGGTCTAGTTTTTGTATCAGCACAGAATAAAAACAATTATCATGAGTTTGGTATTTTTTTGTGAATTTCTTCTGTCCTGGTCAAACATTCTTTGACTCTTCAGAGCTACTCAGTGCTTAATGGGTTCTTGTCTTTAAAAACATAAATGCTAGCTCAAACTGATTTGTTTCATGTTTCTTCCCATGTTCTAGTCCCTATAGTAGATCACTTGTTTGTCTCATTGAAATAGGCAGTATGAAGTACCAGATACAATGGTAACTGATCGGAATCATGTTATTTAACAAGAAAAAACCCAGCCCTCCAAATAGGAAGGCACAATGTCTCTCTTGTACCGTTTGGCTGATAAGAAGGGGTAAAGGCATAAGATTCTCCAGGGAGACAAGCCACATAAAACTGATGCTTTTTCTTATGAAATCTAGCTTAATGCAGTTCTGTTCTTTCTGATTTTCATTTGTTTGGGGTTTTTGCTTTTGGACCGATCCAAGTAGTGTGAAAAATCTCCCAGAGGGGAGAGACGTAGCAGGAATAAAAGGGGAAGGTAGATCTCTGACAGATGCATGTGAAGTGAAATGCAGGGAGATCACTCAGCTCTTTCAAGAAATGTGATAGGCTCTTGCAGCCAGTTGTGAAACAGTAATTTGAAGTCTGATGAACTCTTTCAAGTGCAGGAGCCTGATTCTGCTCAGCTGTGTAATTGTGATGGAAGGGAGCCAGCCGAAAGCAGAGACCTGGGCACAACCTTTTGGGAGGCTTGTTCCGGCAGAGTGGGTGGGAAAGTAAAATGAAGGTTACAAATAATAAGTTTCTCTGCCTGATTGATAATGAACTAGTAATAAGTGGCCTTATTATAGTAATAAGTTTCCCATGGAAGCCCGATGATTGCAGAGAAGCTTTAGCTGAGTGCGTGTGACCACATCTTATTTTGATCAGCTGTAGCACAGCAAAGCTGTGTAATTATCATAATCTAACAATTAGCCTGGCATCCTTTCCCAGTGTTTAATTACTCCAATAATTGGTAATTGAATAGAGGACTTAATGACAAGAGAATAAGTTTTTTTCTGCATTGTGTACTCAACTTGCAGTCTTTTCTAGGCATAATTTTTGAATACTGTTTTTTTGAACAAGAGCCTTGATTAGTTGTTTCTCTTTTGTTTTGTCAGTCAGTATTTTGCTTCCTACATAGTGTTTTCTCATGGTGTTTTGAACTTGTTTTAACTTGTGAAACTGTAACCTAAGGAATAAAAGGTCATAGACAGCTTCTTTATATTACAGGGGGGTTTTGTTTGCTTGCTCAGGGTAGCAATATCCTGCTAGAGATCTAAAATGTCACGGGCTTGCTACTGTTAGCAAACCCACTTCTCTTAGCATCTGGAAAATGTTGAATTTTCTTTTGGTTTGAATAGAGTGAAAATTAAAATAGCTCTTTGATTACTTCATTGTTTGTGCATCAGAATCATTGTTGATGTCAGCAGAGCTATGGGAACAGAGTTTATTAAATGTTGTGACAAAGCCAGTAAAAAGAGCAGAAAAGCATTAAAGACGTTATTTTTGCATAGCACAGAAATAGCATCTTTAAAATTATCTGCAGTAAAATGGTACACTTAATCCCACAACCCCTCAGATAATTAACAACCACAAGATTTCCCCCATCACGCATAACAGCTTTAAGTTAGTTGAAATGAGGGGGCTCGGACTGTCTAAAAGAAAAATGAGGCACAAGTTACCCTGCTGTGTTACAGTCACAGCATGTGAGTAGAGCTTGGAATGGTCTAATGCACTACACTGGCCACCTAAACAGAGGCAAAAGCTGTGAGGAAGCTCAGTAGTGTGGAATGGTAAATAACTGACATCATGACATCCTAGGAGCAATTAAAATGTTGTCCTTTTAAAGAATGTTAATGTTTTCCAGAAAATGTTTAGGTTTTGTGTATTATTGCATATACAAATACCTACTTTATACTCATCTCTCTGTTATTAATAATTTAAGCAAATAGTTTCATAACTAGCTAACAGAAATAAACTTATTTTTTAACCTATTTTTGTATTTTTCCAGTTGAAGCTTTTTCTGTGTCTAGAGCATTTGTAAGAGGTGTTTCTGTTGTCTAATAACATTTACTCTACTGGTGGTTCAGCCTTGTTTGGGATACTTAAGGGATCTTCTTACCTGGCTGCTTTTTTCATGATACTTGTAGGAATGGACTTCTCTCTGAGACTTCTCTGCCTCCATTAAATTTAGTTAAAACTGGCTTAGTGGCCATGAAAGTAAAAAGGAGGAGCTGAATGACGAGCAGTTACAGGGGTATGCACGTGTGCTGCTCGCAGAAGCCTTTTTTCCCTAGGAAACAGATCAAGTATCTTTTTGCTGTGCTGTTTCTGAAGAACTATGGGTAATTATAGTTTGTATTTACCCAAAGAATAAATCAATTCAGTGAATTTTGTTGATGTTGCTTTGCATTTCGGATTATCATTTGAGAGCAAGGCAACTGGTGTAAGGCATTCAGCAGTGACAATGTCCTCTGTGCATTGGTGTTACTGGCTCCAGGCAGCAGAATTGGGTCCATTTGTGTCTGATCCCGTCTGACACCCGACTGAAGACCAGAATTTCATAATTCATTGTTAGAGCAGTTGTTTGAAGTCTTTTCTTGTTCGCAATGAAGCCTTGCCACATGCATTTGACAGAACAGACTCCAAATAAAGAAAGGTTGACATAGCAAAAGGAAAACTTTCCAGTACACTTATCTTGAAGTAAAGCATCTGGTTTGTTGATTTTATAGGAAGGATGATAGAATATAACTAATAAGATTTGTATGGGAAGCAACAAGCAGAAGGTATTGCAACTTTTTATCTATCTAAATGATAGTGGGCAGTTAGTGTTATTTATGCTGTTGTTAAACTGGATTTTCATAGTGTTTATTCCAACAAACAAAGGAAGAAAGAAACAAAAAACAAACGAACAAAACTGTTGTTGCATTCTAAATATCTGTTGAAATAAATCGTCACTTGTTTCAGTGACCAGCAAAGTTATTAAATTCAAGATGAGTCACAAATGCTGCAGCACTTAAAATCATGAAGAGAAGCATGCACACAATCTGTGTACTTTCACTTGTGTTAATGGATAAACAGAATACAGAAGGAATTAATTACTTTGAAAATGTTTTCCTAGTCTTGTGTTTCTGTGGTTAAAATTACCGTGAAGTTCTTTCTCTGCATCCTGAATACCTGGACATTTCACCAGTGGCACTTGAGCACAGAAACATTCATATGACTGTCTTTGCTGGAAGAAGTATGCAAGTTTTGCGTAGCAAGCTGATGTTTGTTGGTTATGGAAATGTTTAGGTTTAGAAGCTACTTAACTATCTGTCTCTGTCTTCAAAATGGCTTTTATAGCCCTACCGCCTAATAGCTAGCTGTGTAGAATACAGGTTTCCAAGACACTGTTTGAATGCCACTTGACACAAAACAAAGGTTAATTATGTTTGAAGAATAGCTGTGTTTTGCTGTGTATAAACCAGAGTGCACGAAGACAAAAGACATTATTTGCAAGAAGGTTCATAGATCCTGTCAGAGTTCTGGAGAAGCCTTTTTGGTTGGTTTCTACCAAAACACAATGTTCTGTTATGCAAAATCTGGATAGGACTGGTTTCTTCCTCGTAATGGGATTTATATAATCCTGATTACCACGTGGTTCCAGAAGGGCGTGGGAGTCCAGGTGAGAATCTACCAGAACAGGATGAAGACCTGACTGAGAAAAAGAAAAAGAACATCAGGAGCATTACTAGAGAGTGTAGGAAAGCACGCTTTCTATTCTGAACAGGACTGGCAAAAGGGACAAACTTACTAAGCCTTAAATGCAGTCAACAGGAGACCTGCTATTGCTGTCATCTCTACAAATGTATCTCTTAACAGATTCCACCTTCCCTCTACATGTTGTGCTCCTCAACATATGCAGATGGCTAAACATTGATAAATACTTTCCTATGAAGTGAAACTTTTGTTTCACTCTAATGCCTGACATTGTACTACTAATAAGAGGTTTTCAGCCTGTAAATGTTAAGTGTTTTCCTCTCGGATGTGGTTTAAAATTCTTGGAAATGTGTTTCTGAAGCGTTTCCTTTAATAGGTTTGAGGAGTCTGAGCTGATGAATTTTTTTGTGAATTACTCATGGCCATCGCTTGCCTTTCTGTTCAGGTTAGAGGCCTTTGTGTTTCCTCTTTGAGACGGTAAATACAACACACTGCCTTGTAGCTGGAGAAATGAGAATGGTCTCAGTTCACTCCAAGAGATACGCTGGAGATTTTGTAGCCTCCTTTGGAAAAATAATGTTAGTTCTACATCTTTTCAGTACACATGCTGAGGTTTTGATTACTGGCTTCTTTAAGATATTACAAGGGGAGAAATAAATACCTTCTTTCTGCTTATTAGTTAGCTAATAACCTCTTTTCAGTATTGCTGTTACAATACAGAGTGAAGAGACGTCACTCAGAGCTGCTTGATAAAATATCGTGGTACATGTTTTCCCTGAAACAGATTCACTGCTGTGCCAGCAATATCGGCTAAAGGCCAGTTTAGATCACTCAAAATATGCAGCATTGTCCTCCTTTTTTAGACGCGTAAACATAAACACTTTCTGGCTACAGCGAATGACTGTGGAATGGAAATACTGAGAGAGCAGGGGAGCAGGGAGGGAAGGACACTGGGATAAAAAGGACTTGGTTGTGTACTTCACCCTCAGACCTGCTTTGCAGGCAGCCCTTGCTTCTTACTTTCCAAGTGTTTGACGGGCAAGAGTGTGCTGGGGCGAATGAAGACACTCAACTGCTTCAGCACTTAGGGAAGCAGAAATAAGAATGAATCTGCTAAAATACCAGTGATCAAAGAGGACGGCTGTGTTGTGGTTTTGTTTGTTAGACAAGAATACTGATGGGGACTTTGCCAAAAGGGCGTCAGATGAGCTCGTTGTTTGCAGTATTGGGTAGAACAGCTCACTGGTGCAGATTACAAGTTTGATTTCATTGCTAACGGAGATTTAAGGTATGATCACAAATTTAGTTGTCTGTCTCTTTGTATTTATCATCTCCATTATCACAGACTGTGTGGTCGGATTCTTCCCTTCAAATTCAGCCATTTACAGTACAGATTCTGTCTGGGAAATGTCTGTCTAGACTCTCCTTTTGGTTAAAGGAGAGAAATAGCTGCTTCTGGAGTGTGATCCATCTCATTCCAGTGTACCTTGGGCCTAAACAGGCCAGATGAATTGAACTCAGGAAGTTCCTATTTCTCTCCATTGACTTAAAGAGAATGTGAAGAAGCAGTTCACATAAGGTTATTTGTGTTGTAAAAGTCTAATGTTAAGGAGACCACTCTGACCCTGAATGTCTACAATTACGTGAGTGTAGTCTGAAAGCATATAGTTTCTGTCACAAAACTGTAATTGGACGTTATTGTGAAGGCACAGGCTGATATAAGAGGTAACGCTGAGAATCCCTTGAGAAAACTGTGTTGTCTGTCACCTGCATGGTTAAAAAAGGTGCGCACACACAAACACACACACACGTGTATATATAAATATATATTCATTTTTACTTACTAAAACTGTAATTAAAAAAAAAAATAGAGATATCATTGCCAGAATGTGTCTTTCCTATTCATAACTTAGATGATACTCTTTTTCATTACCTGTAAGAAATGGCATACTGTTAACTGACACAGAGAACAGACACCAATTTGAAAACAATACGTTTTTGCAAATGTATTAAGACAGTATCTGTTGAGGTGACAGGTTTTGAAAGCACTGGAGTACAAAAATATATTTTTAACTAATGATTTAGATAAATGTGAATTCTCCTGTAAGAACTGTGGTTCAGAGAGGTTTTTCCATGTTACAGAATGGAACCGCGAGTCTGTGCACTGGCTGAAATTATACAGATATATCATGCTTTGATGCGTGTTCAGTTTTTCCCCTTTAAAAAGCTATTTTATTGAAGTTAAATTATTGTAGGGATATGAAAAGGTGTAGTTTGCTCTGAATTTATCCTTGGAGGGCCAGCAGATCATTGCTTTTTCTCTGAAATTAGATAGAAAGATCCAGATGGCAGATTTCAGGCCCATCAGGTGTTTAAAATATGCCCCTCAGCTAAAAAGAAGTATTACAGTTAAATCTGTCATGGCCTTTTTATTGCTCTGTGGTACACTTGACAACTGCAGCCGTGAAAGAGAGAAGCTACAAGTAGCCCAGTCAGCCTGAAGTGGAGTAGGTCAGTGGCTGGTTTCTTTGGCTGCCCCAGGGACTTTGATAGACGTACAGACCTGGTTTATGGAATCATTAAATCCATCATGGTGTAAGCTCCCATGGAGGCAGTGAATTTGTTCCCGTAGTTTCTTCCAGATGCTATGGTAGGCATTAGAGAAGCAATGTAAGTGAAATGTGGAGGGGAGAAAAAAGGACGCCCTCCCCACCCCCAGCAAAACAAGAATCCTACATCTCTAAGGACTCCTCAGTAATAATAATAGTAATAATAAAGTGCATCTGGGCTGGTACCTTGCACTGCACTTTTCAGCTGGCGCTCATTCAGAACTGTCACGTTAGGCTGAGTGCCGATAATTCGTATCCCAGAATCCTTTTATCTGAATGGAGCAATGTCTCTGCTGCGTATTTTTGGCAAAGGAGATGCACTGCTTTTCAAATATCTTTAAAAAGCAATACAGGCTTTTCTTTGCATCTTGACAAACTGCTGCTAATCATGAAGAAAGAGTAAACCTGTTTGTGCTCTTGTAGTAACTATAAGTACTTGCAGTCAAATCAGCTTTCAGCACAGGAGTGATTACTGCCTGATTCACAGAAGACGACGTGTTTGGGTTATTTGCATGCATATGTAGATGTTTATATAGACACTGATTTGGGGAGGCTGATACAGTTTTGGCTTCTTTGCTTCTTCTTGCTTCTTTCTCCAATTAAAAAAAAACAAACCCACAACCAAATAAAGCAGACACTTTCTTTGTTTATTTAATAAACCATAGGAAGGATAGCCTATAACTCGGTGTGCGTTAGCAAGAGACTCATTTTGTAAAAGAAGAGAGCAAAACCTTTATCCAGAAGGCCATATGATCATCGTCCTGCATAAGCAGTCTCTGATAGCTCTGGTGAATTGTAAGGGTTATTTTTGAGAGTGAATGTACATGGCTGGAGTGAAATGAACTGCCATTAGTGATGCCCCTTCTATGAGAACGTCACCGTGCAACAAGGTCATCCTGAGTGAACTGTGCTTACGTCTGAACTCTTCCTGTGATTTCAGGTTCCAGCAGGGTGACTACCACATCGATGTCTGCATCAATGACTACCTGGATGTGTTCTGCCCTCACTATGAAGACTCGGTGCCGGAAGATAAGACCGAACGCTATGTTCTGTACATGGTGAACTTTGATGGCTACAGCTCCTGCGATCACACCTCCAAAGGGTTCAAGAGGTGGGAGTGTAATCGGCCGCATTCCCCGAACGGACCGTTGAAGTTCTCGGAAAAGTTCCAGCTCTTCACGCCCTTCTCACTAGGATTTGAGTTCAGGCCAGGCCGGGAATATTTCTACATCTGTGAGTATATAGAGATTTACCACTGTTGCACAGCAGGTGCTAATTTTTCACCTATGCTCTGTGGAAATACAGAGGGCCAAACGGTAGATAATGCAGATGTCTTACAGTGAATGCAGGCTTAACTATCCCTAGATACATTACCTAGGAATCTAGCTAGTGAAAACGAGATTAAATCACAGCTTCTTTTCTCACATGAAATAGCATGTCAGCCTGTTCACTGAACCATGGCTGACTTTTAAAGCAAAACGTACTATTACGTTTTTTCCAGCACTCTGAGGTAGAGGAGGCGGCAAGAAGGGTAGGATGGAAGCTATCTCCAAATATGAGGAAAAATAATTGATCCTTTGCATGTGAAATTCCTGGATTTTCTTATTTGCTCAGATGAAGTACTCTTGTCTCTGTAATGTTTATCGCCCAAGGAAAGTCAGGGCTGTGAAGTCTGTAAGTGGTATGGCTGATGATGTCAGTAGTCCAGCGGTATTTAAAGTTGTAATTTCTTAGGGTAAATGCTCCTAGCATCAAGCCAAGTGGCTGCTTTTTATTTCCTTCCTTTTTTCCCCCCCTTTTTCTCAGACGAGCTGTTTCTGTCAGTGTGGGCAATGTGGGGTGCCGTGGGAGCAGGTGGCAGGCAGGGGAGCGTGCACAGGCGTGCACCTTCACGCCCACTCCCCGAAGCGATGGGGAGCCCTCCCAGAGCTCTGCGCTCTCCTCCGCGGAGGCCTGCGTCGGGGCTGCTCTGCGCACCCAGGGGAGATGCAGGATAACATCTGGGGCTAAGGAAGTAAAAACATCAGGAGGTTAAAAACCAGTGGGTTGATTCCGGGACCCCCCTGTGCAGTTGATACTGCTTCAGCTGTCTCGTTTGCTTAATCCTCCAACAAAGATCTTTTTTCATCAGTTTGTTTTGTACCTGAATCTTCTAGTCCTAACAAGTTTTGACTGCTCCAGCAATATTTTTTTTCTGTTTTTAGTGTTAGACTAGAGAGTTGAAAGCTTTAGACAGACTGTGGATCCCAATAAATATTGCCTTCATATGTGTAGCTGGCCTTTCTGCTGTGAAACAGTCATTCCACCTCATTTCACCAGGCAAACTGAGTATGTATGATCCCTGTTTTTCAGCCTCATTTCTTCGGCGTTGAGATTTTTCTTTTCCCTTTCTAAATCTACAGGGAAATGCATTCCTAGTAGATAGTTTTCCATTCATTTCTTTTTCTTCCAGCAAATAAAAACCTCTAATGAGTGGTGGTTCAACATCAGAAGAACAGTGTTTTGTTCTTGTGCTGAAGCACAATAGTAATAATAATTTAAAAAAGTAAACTGTAATGTTACTTAAAACTGTTTTTTAATATGGTCAAGAGAAATCATGTAAAGATATCAGAGTTAAGAAGATAATGTCCTAGGATAAATAAACGTGTACTGGGGAGGCCCAGTCCTACTCCTGTCACTCACAAAAGCTTCCCGTTAACTTCAACAAGAGTTTTGTGTCATTCAAAACTCTGATGTCAGGCTCCTCGGGCACACTGGATTTTATTGTGGATTTTTTTTGTTTGGTTGGTTCGTTTTGGTTATATTTTTTTTTTTTTAATTCGGTTCCTGAGCATCATCAGTAAAAGAAGCAGGAGTACTTAAGCTAGGGAATGCACTCTTTACCGTCACATGGTCGCAATAAAATACAGCACTGGGACGGTATCAGTAGCTGCAAGCATAACCCCCCCCCAAAAAAACAAAACAAACAAAAAAACCCCCAAGATTGTTTTTCTAAATTTTAAAAAAGAAAGAAGGAGAAATGTTTAATAAAGGTGAAAACCAAACATGAAAGTTAAGGAAAAAATATAAGAAATCTCAGCTTGGTCTATCTAGCTAATAGCTTCATTGTTAGAACATACAAAATCCATTGAACTCTCAAGCAAGCCATTATTATTCAAATACCCCCAGGTTGCTTATGCCTGGTTTTCCTCATTTGTGGTTAAATTCAATATTTCTCTAAAAATCATTATGTATCTTCTATAACATTCATTTAACTGAGTCATTTAACTGTCAAGGGCTCCCTTCAAAATAATTGTTCCAAAGTGCTTTAAAATATGAAGAGCTTTATGATATTCAACTGCATTTAGATGGAATTATTTTTTTTTTTAATGAAAGGTAAAATAGCAAAAAATTAGCAGCAAAGAGATGTTCACTTACTAGTGGCTTATTGGCCTGGTATTCACTGAAATGAAATTTTTAGCCATGTTTCAGAGACACAGAAGCATTTTTCCTCCTTTTCTGTAGTTTAAGTATTTTTTGCCTTCATCCTTTGCCCTGCTGAGGACAGCAACAAGGTTGGCAATGCAGCAGTTGCAGAGAAGCACTGTACACTAAGTTAACAATTAAATGCAAACCTTCTCAGGGGAGAGTTGTCCATCCTGGAATGTTTTCTCTTAGTTTGTGCTGAAGAAACAAGATGGTGAAAAGGTGTTCCTTGTTTCCTCGTCAAAATTGTAAGCAGGCTCTAGTGCTGCCTACGGAGACAGTCTTTGTTACCTTTCTGTATCTGCATGTTAAAGAAATCACTGCTTCTCCAGGGAAGGTTTCCTTTCCTCTGCAGACCTGAAACCTTTGCCCTCTCTGTAGGAGAGGGGGAAGGCTGACTATGTAGCATCAGTCTGCTATATTCTCTTTAAGGGTTACAAAATATGTTGTCTAGTCTAGACCTCTGGAAAGACGGAAATATTAAGTGGCTGGTCAGGTATTTAGCTTAATTACTGTGTGTTTGGCGCTTTTTTGAAAATCTTCACAGTTTACCTGTTAAGGATGTGACTTGCCTCTCTTGCTTCCATTATTTTCAGAAAATGCAATAATTTGAGAACAACCACTGTCTTTTTTTCAGAACTGTTGGTTTCGAAAGTGCTGCTTTTCTTTGTTATGCCATTACCTTTGTATATTGCTCAGATGAACTTGAATCTCCCTTCTTTGCATGTTCATTCTAGGAAAATACAAGAAAAAAAAATTCTATCTTTCTGATATCAAATTTACATTGAAGAAGTGAGTTCCACATTACAGACATGCAATCAACAACTACTGATTGAGTTTACTTTTGAAAGAAGAAAAGGTTATTAAATATTTACAGAGAATTATTTAGTTAGGGAGTGGACAGTGCGGGGCTGGGGATAGTAAATAATAGATCATGACCTGAAGTCTCAATTTTTACTTAGTTCTTAGCAGGTGCTCACCTCAGGTTAGTGTACATTAGCCTGAAAACAAACAAAATAGTATTACTACTGAAACAGAAGCAAATGAAATACAGAGAAAGCAGAAACTAAATACTTAGTGGTATGACAGTGATTTTAATGTCCTTCAGAAGGGAAAATAAGTTTGAGTATGCAGGTTAAAGTGGGGTACTGTGCAAGGGGAGATGAACACAAAAGCAAGGAAGGGGGAAAAAAAAAGATTCTAAAATGTATACTGTTATATAATTATATAATTCAAAAAGAGGGGATCATTTTTATTACTTTAACTTAATTACAGGTATGTTATTTTTATTAATGTTCTAAGTATTGAATAAAATACCAGTAACAGCTTAGCAGATTATACATCAGAGCTGTTGAAATAAAAAAATGAAGACATGGCTAGAACCAGACTGGTACAGATTCCTGCAGAATCCTGACCGCAGTTTCCAAACCAAGCTCCTGTGTCAATTTAAGCTAGACCACGTTGCTCTTTTCTTGAAAGCAATGTATCATTGGTGTAGTGTCAGAAGTTGTACTAATATTAAGCTGTAGCATATGCTTTTCTCTGAGCAATCAGTCGAGTTACTCCATCAAAGAATTCGGTATTTGCCATGATTTATTCTTAAGAATTCTATGCTGGTTTTATCATCTTATCCTCCAAGATTGTATATGTATTGTTTATTTAGGTATTTGATCACTGTGAATATTGTCATTTTTGTATGCTTATACTCTTTTCCTAGAGAGATTAGTTGCTCTTCTCCATAGTCCTCTTGCTGCTCTCCTGTTCTCCACGAGATCTTGAAGGTTTTTGCTAGCAGTTAGCAGGCTTTACATGTAATTTATCTAAACATAACTTAGGTGGTTCTTTCTCCATTCTTACTGAGAAAAGAGCTTCTTTCATCTTTTAAAAATCCTGTTGTCTTACCTGTGGCTTATTTGTGTAACCTTTTTTGTTAATGTTTCTTTCTAGTTTTCTCTCATGCATGTGTCTTTCTGATTTTATTTCAAAATGTTTATGCTGTTTCTTTGTATCATCTTTAATGATGTGTCATTATCACTGTATCTTTGTTGTCACTATTTATTTGCATGAAGCTTCTGATGGTCAATTCAGGAAACTTTTGTTGTGACCATCTTGCTCCTGATACACCAGGATAGTATGCTTTTACGATTTGAATTTAATTACAGTTATAAATAATATTTTTAAATAGTTCTTAAATTTGTGATTAAATTAAGGAACTGAGTTGTAAAGTTGTACTTACAGTTGTACATACACTTCTTCTTAATAACGTCCGTCTCTCCTCTACTCCTTTTCCTCATAGAATATATTCCCAGGGAACCTGCTGTTACCTGTTCCCTTGATTTTCTTAATGTTTGCCTTTGTTCCCCATCATCCTTGTTTCTCTACACTAATTCCTTCTTTTCCTGAAGTTTCTGACTCTTACTTCTGAGGGCTTTTATTCAAATGACATTTCACCCTGACAGTCTTAGCTGCTGCTTCTATAGGAGAACTTGCGATTATCATAATTTCAAATATAAAATTGTCTCTCTTCTGTTAGCTTGTTCCATCTCTGTGACTGGAAGTTGTCCTCACCATGTTCCAAAAACTGTGTGACTATTTAAATCCTGCTGTCATTTTTCTCTAACAGCTGCCAGGTAGTTGGACCATCTCTCTGCAACCATCTGCACACCTCTGGAAAAGATCTTAAGGAAAAAACAGTAGTAGAAAAAAGTGTTTATAATACCTCCACTTCTTTTTGTCTTACTTTTGCCTATTAATTAGGTAGTTAGCTTATCTTATTAATAAGGTCTCTAGCTGAACTCTTGTTGAGGCAGGATGACAGTTAAGCTGAACTTATTCTCTCTTCTCCCTTCTGCCATGTTTTGTGTGTAAGTGTTGAGTGTTTGTGCTATTGTTTTTCTTTAGTCTCTCCTACAACCCTCTAGCAGTTTCTCTGTCCTGTGCAATTCCATGTTTCATGACCAGGTTAATTTTTGGGAGAGTTACTGGCTTTTTGTCTCAAAGCTGTAAGCATATTTTAAAATCGTTATCATCAAGTTGCCTTGTTCCTGTTCCCTCCTTTCCACCTGAGATGCTTGCGGTAGAGCCTGTACTGAAATGCTTTCTCCAAGTGGCCTAGCCGCTGAATTCGTGCAGATGGGGAAGGACATGAAACCACCACTGGTTGGTGGTGGTGGTGGTGGTAAGGATTTTTGGTTATTAATGAAGAATTATTGACAGAGTTTAGAAGTCTAACTCACAGGGAGGAACTGTACATGTCCCTATACAAATCGGCAGTTAGCATAGGAAGGGCACTGTCCACTTTTAATGGAAATTAACACAGACCTAACAAAAGCTTTCTGTGACTAAGAACCTGGAACATCTTCCCAGATTGCCAGCTTGGCTATTATTCTTTCAGCATTGGTTTTGGTGTAGCAAGAATTAAGAAAGGAGACTTTGTAAAGGTAGGGTTGAATAGCCTGTGATACTATATGGGAGAAAACTACTGAGAAATCTTTACACTGTAGTTTGTTAACAGTTACTTGGTATTTTTCATGTGCTCAAAAATGGTATTAAACAGCTGCATAGAGCTCATTGCTCTTGCTTGAGCACCAGCTTAATATTAGTGGGTATCAATGTTTTGCATGAACAGGCACAACTCACCGTAAAATGATTATTTGATTTAGGGATCTCCGCCATGTTTGCCAGAGGTTTAGTTCGATGTAATGGGAGCACAAAACGGAAGGACTATGAACTGTAATCTTGACGTATCAGAAAAGGTAAATGTGGGTCCCCCTAAAAAGCTACACTTCCCTCTTTCTTTTTTCATCTTGTTATAGACCTGGAAATCACACGTTTTCTGAACCGGTTGGTGTTGTTAGCACAGCAGTTTACCACTGACTGTAGGTCTGCTGGTAGGAGGTGCTGTCTGAGGGCGTATGTACAGTATTTCTCAGGTTTTGAGCCTGACTTATTTGAGGAAATTCCTGCCGGAAAAGGAGATAATGTAAAGAAACCAGTGTGACTACTCAGTTGCATCCTGGAGAGTATTAGAATCAATCAAGTGTTACTATAGACAGTTTGGCTAATGGTTAGGTTACTTACTTTTTTTCCAGGAGGTCAGCTGTTGCTTTTGTTATTGTATCCCAGCTGGGGTAGCACAGTAATATTTAACTAGTAATACTCTAGAAACATTTTTTTTCTTTTTCTTTTTCTTTTTTTTTTTTTTTTTTAATCCAACACTTAGAATATATGGTATCTCTGTAAGCAGTCACACTGGTAAGGACAAATCTGATCTTGGCATAAGTGGCAAATTACACCATCTTGGAAATTCAAAGAAACCACAGTGGATGTTTTATCTATGCATTTACCAATGTAAATTTAAAGACACGCTCGGCTTGATTTTAAAGTTGACTTTATGTAAAGAAGAGTTGCTCCTCAATGTTCACTAGTGCACCTTATACTGATTCTTCTTCAGACCGTCCTTACAGTTGTGGGGAAGAAATTAGTTTCTGTTTTAATGGCAATACTCTGTATTTCTGGGAGTTTCTGTTCTTCCATTTGTGGTTATGATAAAGACTGGACATCTTTTGCTTTTGCCCATTGTGTACCTTGTGCATCTGCTTGTTCAGGCAGTGGGTCATTTTGTACCCTTTTAATGCTCCTTGTCTCACAAAGTCTTTGACTAAATCTCCATTTGGTTTCTGGACCAATACCCATGGTAGCTTTTTCTGTAGGACAAAATAAGACTATCCATACCTGAAACCAGATTATTTTGCTTTGTCCACTGAGTGCAGTCTGCAATTGTATGAGAAGATCTTTCAGCAAAACCCCTATTTGGATGGTTTTTTTCCCTTGTATCAATAATTTACATGCTGTAAAAGGCCTGGTTTGGATATTTTCCCCCCTTGAATCTGTCGGTGCTGGAATTCAAAGATTTGGTTTTGGGCAAAGTTTGGACTTCAGCCTTAGAGAGTTGTGCAAGCTCTAGAGAAATGAGTAGAGCAGATTGATAGTAAGTCTTGTCATGCCATACTCAGCTTATACTGGGGGAAGTGGAGTCACTGTATAGTGACAGTGTATGTATATGTGTCACTCCATAGGCTAAACTTTTATTAAAAATTGTTTCTACTTGTGGAAATGGTTGACTTAAGTAGCAGGTATTTTACTTTGAAAGCAAAGACTAGATTTGTCTTTCAGCAAGTGAAAAAAGGCCATCTGTCTTCAATTCAGCAGGTGTTAGTCAATACAAGTACTGCTGGTGTTTGTGTTTTCTCATTGCTTTTTGAAGACATGAGGTCAGAAGATCCCTTTTGGAACTCTCTCTCCAGACATCCTGGTTTGCACCAAAAGCTAAAAAATGAAGGTTAACTAAAGAACGTTATTAAAGGATGCTGAAGGAATTACAAACATTTTTAGTGTGTTAATTGCACTTTCCTTTTGGGGAAACATTGTTTATTGCCAGGTCTCCCATTAACCTTTCAATCAAGATCTGATCAGCATAAACACTGATGCTACTTTGACAGCAGTGGGCTCAGACATGCCACTCTACTATGAATCCTGCTTTGATAGCTGGTTTACCAGAATCACTTGAGATATTCTGAATGAAATCAAAGCAATTGAAAGGGTTTGATAAATGTGTACTTTAAAAAATATTTTTGTGTGATAACATTAGACAGACAAGGAAGGTGACCTTTAAAAGGGAATTCATGCTTAGCCTAGTGTGTAGATTAAAGGACTGGTTTCTGTTAGAAAGCATCAGAAGAATTAAGTGCTGGTCCTGCTAAAAAGAAAGCAGAAACAATCACCAGTGTCTAATAGATTTTGACGTTGGTAGTGTTCTTAGAATCCTCAAAGGGAGCATTAAAAGCTGTTGAATAATTTGGGACTCGGGAGAAATCCATATAAGAAAATGAAGAGAGAACCCGCAGAAGTGCTGG
Source organism: Phoenicopterus ruber ruber (assembly GCA_009819775.1). Lineage (NCBI taxonomy): Eukaryota > Metazoa > Chordata > Aves > Phoenicopteriformes > Phoenicopteridae > Phoenicopterus > Phoenicopterus ruber. The sequence goes on along the minus strand of CM020246.1, from coordinate 61,381,534 downwards.
TCTCTATTGTTTGAGTTTTTCAAAAGGAATGAATGTCTTTCAGATAACAAGTTGAAAGAAGATGATTTGGATTCATGTGCTTCAAAAATTCAAGTGCCATTAGGATCCTGATAGAAGCAGAAATATAAAAAAGGGGAGGATATACTATATATCTGCAACTTTGAAAGCTGTCTCATGAACATATTGTATAATGTCTTCACCCCTATAGGAAGACCAATGACTTGTGTTGCTTTCTACTGAAGTACTGATTTTGGACGTTAGAAGAATGAGGGAGTGCCCACAGACAGAAAGGATGAGGGACAGACTTTCTTTCCTCTGTCTTTTTTTCCTTCTCCTTTAACATGCTCAATGAAGGCCACTTCATTTTGCAGGAAAATAAAGCATGTATTGAGTGTTGTTGTGTGATTATCAAATCACAAACTTTAAAAAGATGTATTGGTTAGACCTTGGATAAAAGACCTCCAAGGAGCATTAGGAACTTGATAAGGCCATATGTGACACACCTGCCTTAAGGGAAATGGTGACTAAATGTTACGTACTGGTGGCTATGGATTACTGTAATTTTTAACATTTGTGATTCTTGTAAAATTCTCATTGCAACTTTCTTAAAAGTAAATGTTTAAATTCCAGTATTCTGTTGGAAGTATAATTGAATGAATTGCACACAGCCCTTTAAATCCTGATGGACCATTCATCATTCCTTGCTTTAAATCAGTTTTGATGTTCAACAGCTACAACTTAACATCTCAGAGGTGGCTGCACTTCAGTGGTGGGCGAGGCTCTTTGCAGTGGTACTTCACTGGGATGTTATGAGATTAATAAGGTGAAGCATGTAGATTCCTTGGATGAAAGAACTCATAGAAGTGGAGAATATTATTAATAATTATCTGAGGACTTATAACTCTGTAACCGTGTTCTAATTTGATTTCTGAGCAAACTGAAACCTGTTTAATGAGCTGTTGTATTGGAAGTATGCATTTTCTAACATGGAGCAGATGCCAACAGAAATGGAAATAACGTAGCAGTGACATTTGAAATAACAGTGTTGTACTTCATTGCCTCCATGTCATCAGCATGTTAGTCTCCCTGTTCCTCAGACTAACTCACCAAGGCAGCACTTTCTTTGCTAGTACTGTCTGTGTGTCATGATACAAACAGAGTATATATGCATGCCTGCAACCAATAGACCAAACCCAAGCTCCCTCAATGAAAAAATGCTTCCACATGCTGAGCAATTGGCTGATGATCTTGTTTCGTAAGTTAATATTCAATATTCAACTCCATATTTTCATAAATACTTGGATTTAAAAGAAGCAACTTTGTTTCTAAGCTACCTAACCCTCTGATATTAGAGGCAGCTGTAAAATAGGAGAATGTTACGGAATTCTCAATAACTTTTTATTCCCTGGTAATGCATACTATTCAGACAAGGTGGCCAAGACTCTGGGCTCAAAATGGCACATGCAGTTAATACTCCTATCTCCAAGATTTTTGGCAAGTCAATATAAATCACGTAGAATAAGATTTTTCACAGAGTATTCAGAAATGCATAGGAGTGCTTTCTTCTGAAAAATTACAGAAAAATCTTTTCAGACTTCCAAATGTTTCCACTTTCCCTCAGGAAAGCAGTAGGTCATCCTCAGATCTACATTATTGGCCAAATGAGATTTTTACTGCCTCTAAAATCTCCCTGGCTTCCCTTTTACATCATGGATATTTAATATTTAAAGTATCAAGTGGTATAGCCAGCTAGATACAGCACTGCTTTAGGGAATTAAGAATGGCTGGAAGGTGTATCAGAATCTCACTCGTGCCGTACCTCTATGCACAAAAGTAACCAGGCTCCTGATGATGGATATGGGGAATAACGTTACTGTTGCTGATCTTCTGGGGGTGAAATGATCTTAATTATTTGAAGGATAATCAGAATGGCAGTATATTAATCAATTTAAAGAGCCCTGACAATTCAGTCATAGTGGCATTCAAAATGTGTTCAGGGAAAAATACACCAGAACAGTTTAATGTACATTATGTTTTAAGAGTTATAGGTGGGGATATTGTGAAGATATGAGCTTAGATTCCTTCTTATGTGTTTTTTTGACACATCTGCTTTTAGTAATACTGGGTCACCTTCCTGTATCTTGATGCCTATATCATTAAAAACTCCATGTGGATTACTTCTCTTTAATATTTTAGGGTTTTGCAGAAGACGTTCAGCTGTGAGGCATTGAAGAGTGCGCTATCCTACAGCATAGACCCCTGCATTAGGACTGAAGTCAGGATCCCTAGCAGCAGCTGCAGCAGGGCTTGCTCTCTGTACCCAGGTGAATGTATTTCTGCCGGAGAAATCTGGGGCAGAAATAAAGTAGCCTTAGGCTGAAAAAGACGTTGTGTCTTTCTTAAGCATCCTGGGAACGGTAAAAGAATGCAACCTCTCCTCTTGAAGAGGGCTTAGTATTAACACATCTCTGCTTCTGGCTGGTGATGCACAGAAAAGTCATGAACTTGTTCCCCCTAGGGGAATGGAGTTATATGTGCAGTTCCCATTGGTGCTTCATGGAGGTGGGATCTGACTTCCTTAGGTCCTTTCTCTAAACAGCGTCAAGAAGTAGAAGGGAGGAATGGCATGGTCAAAACCCCGTAGGCTCATCAGCAAGGTAGAAAATATGGTTTTTTTCTCAGAGAGAAGTGCAGAAGCAAAGCATGTGTTTGTTCAGAAATAAAGGTGAGTTCCAGTGAGGATGATGACAGTGTTGTGTAGTTCAGAGGTGAGCAACTGGCATGGGTCGGTTATTGTTTAGCAATTTTTTTTTTTCTCAAATTCTCTTGTATTTCACAAGACTTCTTGAATTATTTCATTAGCAGTTGAATGTAAGTGGGCAAATTATAATGCTACCGGAGTTTCAAATTAATAATCATGTGTAAGAATACATTTAAAGCACGTTTATGACAAGACAAATATATTAGGTGTCGAACCAGTTGTCTGAAGCCTTGAAATACCGATATTCTTTATTTTTCACTATTGATAGTGCTGTATCTCTTACCTGGGTCTCGCTGGAGTAATCTGTGCGATCACAAGACTGCCTCTGAGGAATGAAGCGTCTGCTTGACAGCTGTTCGGCGGTGTGCTGTGAAGCGCCCACATTCCAGCCCACACACTTCGCTGCAGTACTGAGTTTCGAACTTAAATGGGGAAGATTTTAGCTGTCTCCCATTGTAGCACTGAAAAATGCTGCTGACTAGGTACCAGAAGCAACAGCTGCCTCACAGCCTCACAGTTTGTTGTAACCGGCTCCCTTGTCTGTACAAAATGTGCCACTTCCAACTTATAATGGGAGGGTGGTAGGTAGCTTTCAGTGCTGACCCTTTCCCCCCGGCCCAAGCAGAGCGATCAGCCAGTATGGTTAGAAATTATTGCCAGAGATAGGGTTCCTCATCCGTAGTGCTGCACCTGTGGTAGCTTTGCTTAGAAACACACACCAGTGCAACAGCATTTTTTGTTCGCAGTCCTACTTGAAATACTCAGTGGCAGCTCAAGCGAAACTGCGTAAATTAGTCACTGTCACGTTTAGGCATTAAGAGTGGAATTAGTAATTTATATTAATCACAAATGTTTCTCCAGGTTTTATTAACAAGCAGATTGGCTGCCAAAACGCTTTCTGGAAGACATTTTTTCTCCCAACTGCCACAGAGAACAAAACAGTTATTATGGGCATTTAGATAAAGATTAACGGTTTCAGCAATTCATTTGAGGAAAACTGTATTTTACTATACATTCCACTTCAGCGCGCACCGTCACTGCCAGCATGATTTGCCGCCTCCTTGATAAAATTATACAGTGGAGACACAAGATGGTGTAATTCATTTTAAGAGCAGAAACAGGTTAATCAACAAAGCAGAATGAGGTTAAAAACCAAACCAGACCCACTTTCTTAATTTTTTGGCAAGTCCAGATTTCCAGTATGAGAAGTGAGATGTCTGTCCAGCTGCTGGTTTAGCACATTTTGTTTCATTTCGTCTTCATGCTTGCTTCTTTCTTTGCCCGCATCATGCCTTTTTTTCCTCAAGATGGCTTCATATGCCCTATTTAGATCTCCAGGAAAAAGTAGTACAGGTGACTGCTTCATATTCTGTGCATCTGCAAGTAATTCTGTGGAGTACTGTAGGAGCAGTCCATGAACCCAGTACAGGGTGTGAAGAAATGACTAGAATGATAAGAAAGAGGTCAAAATGAATATTGCAGGGTTTAACAGCAATGCAAGGCAGACTGCCAGCATGACCTTCACACTTTCACATGTTTTGGACAGACAAAATCAATTTCCTAGCATACTACTTTTTGAGCTTATCATGTTCCAAGGAATTAAAGAACTGATATGCTATATTTTGTTCTGTTATGGCTAGCTCCCTTTTTTTTCTTCCACTTTTGTGTTTTAGGATGGTATAAAATGAAGGAAATCAAAACACAAGTGAAAAATCAGCTGTTTGCTACAAAGGAGGCAAACAAGGGTTGAAGGAGAAAAAAACTCATTACAGAGAGATTAGAAAATTAATTGATTGGTGGCTCTGACAGTTCCCATTGGATGTCTAAGGATCCTGTGAAAAGAAAGTATAGTCTCAAACATAACATTTCTTCCTATTATTTCTTTCTCTCGCATAGAGACTCCTCTGAAGCGTCATTAGGTTCCAATTATTTTCAGTGAAATATTTCAGAAGAAAAGGGCATGATAAAATCAGTAGAGGTAGTGTTATTCCCCCAAGAAACTTACTATGGCTAATACTCAAACTGTAATAGAGAAGGCTTCTGTTCAACATCAAACTTAAGAGATTTCCACAGGGGTGACTCTCTTGCATGGAGGTTTTGGAACTCCTGTGACACAGAGTTAATGTGCCCCTCTTTCCTCAAAATTAGTAAGGGGCAGCTGACGAATTCAGTGGAGTCTGAAACCTTGATCATATCCATGGCTTAGTATAAGCACGTGTGAAACTTGCAGTGAATCTATTTAATGAAGAATCTATTACTATTTTTTTTTCCTCTAATGCCGAGTGTTGGCTTAGAGGTACTATTCTTTCAAAAATGACAAAACGTTTGTAACGATGTTCACTTTTCTACTCACTGACCTTTTTTCCTGTACTTATCATGTATTTATTTAGCAGCTATGTGTATATGGATTGTATGGTTTTATATGTGCATATATATACACATATGTATAAGAAATAATATGAAAAAGTCACATATTGATTAAATCTTTGATTAAAACTAATCTTTTTGTGTTAAAGGCTTTAGCTATTATGATTATAAAAATGCTAATTTTGTCAAACTAAAGATATACATAATTTTAACTCCACTGAAAGATAACATGTTTGTAATACAAAATGCCAGTGAAGTGCCTCCTGGGCATTGTATTATACTTTCACTGGATTGGCATTCTGCTCTATGGGCTGAGCTGACTAGTTGTGCTTTCTTGTCCTCCATGTGGCGTAACCGTGCTTTTACCACTACACATCGCTTACGCTTTCCGAAGTGAAAATGAGGTTGAAGATAAATTCAGCCCTAGTTTAGATAACTTCAGCCCTAGTTTAGATGCTTGCAATACCTCTCAGGGTAGAGATGTGACTATATGAGGTGTAAACTTTACTTCCATGCTGTGCTTAGTTGCCCTCCCCTTCTTCCTGGTAGCTACTGTGGTAATGGATGTGCATTAGGGGAGAAACGTTCCCACTGAAATCTCTCCTGTTGAAGAAAATGGCAGAAGGAGCCATTCTCTACAGATGTGCTCCAGCTTCCATAAGGAAATGTGCCCACTTTTCAGAAAATAAGTATTTTGGTTTGCCACCAAAATCCATGGAATGCAAAATATAAAATGTTTATTTTCATTGGGGTTCTCCAAACTATGTGTCATGCCATGCTATTGCTGCCTTCTTAACTGAGGGAGAAACTGCCTTTTCCAGTAGCTTTGCAGTTACCTGGCACCTAATACTGTGTAATGGTCGTTGTTTGCTGTGAGGGGTGATTTGAGGACGCTCTGCACTCTCAGACCCTTGAACCGCTCTCTGCTCGGCCTCAACAGCTGCTTGTTCTCATCAGAAACAATAGCATTGCTTCTGACCAAATTATGGGATAATTTGGAAAGCCAATAATCTGTTCTAGATTTTACACAGGTCTAAAATATGTGCATTAAGAGTTAGCTTGGGAAAAGCCCTTGTGAAGGACTATCTAGGGATAAGATTTCTTAATATGCTAACCTACCTGAGAAGAGATATTTCTGCCCAGGGCTTTTTCATTTTAGTGAACTAGAGAATATTTTGAGTGAAAAATAGCCTTAAGACAAAAATAAATGTCTTGGGGAACCTGGTGCCACATCTAAGTTGTAGGCAGAAAAGGAAGAGAACGTTTTTGGAACTGTATCGACAATGAGGATGAGGAACATTGCTCTTTAGAAAAGTAAATTAAAATTACACTTTTGGTACTTCTGTGAGTACAGCTGGATTTTCACGAGGATATGTGCCGTTTCACAGAGTTCTTGTGAACAGCATATTGTATTCTGTGTTTTAATATGTAAAACTGCACTGCACCCTTATAAATATGATGTGAAATTATAAGTACATGTACATTCTACAAAGAAGTCAGTAATGAAAGCCACATAAATAAAGCAGCAACAGAAAGTCCAATGAAATTGCCCTAGCTCTTCAGCAACTGTATTTTAGGCTGAAAAAAGAAGACCCTGAAATAATAACTTTCTGTGAGGGGAAGGGGGGAAAAAGACTAGAAGTACTGGTAAGTTTTTTTTCTGTGCCATTTCATGAAGAAACAGGTTTTTTCACTTACAGACATAAACTTCCCACTGATGGTTGTACTTCAGATTTGAAAAGTAAATAGAGATTGTGTATGTACATTGAATGCTAAAAATTATTAATTTGATTCACTTTAACTGAACTTCTGAAAAAAAAAATCTGACAACTGTGCACACAGATTAGTTGATCATCTTGGTCTTTTTTGACTTGACCAACAGTGAAAATGATGTTGATTTTGGTGCATGTACATTTGAGTGGAATCTTTATTTAGACTTCAGGGAACTGATCTGAAATGCACCTGAACACACAAATTTTCAAAAAAGAAAAAAAACAAAACAAAACAAAACACAATCCACCTAAACCCAGGGTAGGTATTATATGTGTAATTTATTCTATGTAAATTGCACATATGCTTCTTCAATCCTGTTCTTCCTTGATCCCAGTCCAAAAGTAGGTAAAATAAATAGATTGCATATTACAGGCCATATGTCAGAAGTGCTTAGCATTCCCAATTAGAGTCATAATTTTAGAAGTACATAGCTGTCACTTAGGTATCCAAATAGCTGGTCACATTTCTAAAATGCTTTGCATATGAAGCACTGACTTCTTCTGCAAATGTGATCTCTGTTGCGGATTGTAAACATCTTAAAAGCTTGTCAGTAGGTTCTTTCAAATGGTGTGTTTGTGTTTTACCAGGTTTTTTTGTTTAGTTTTATTTTTTTTATAAGTGCAAATACAATATTCTTATCAACTTGAGCCCCATTTCTGTTCTCCCATAATCAAGGGCTAAGATAGTCTAGTATCCTTAGCTGTTCCTTTTAACACAAAGTGCAACTGTTAGCTTAGAAACACATAAAAGAGTCATTGTAGTGTTGATGTGGATGGAAACTGACTTGAAAGTACAAGGTTTCTTTTACGTTTAAGTAGTGTTTTAAACAGCTATCTCTCAAGAGCAAATGTGTGTCTCTAGACAGATAATGCTTTAATCAGACAGAAACATCTAGATGGGGAGACCAACAATGGAGGGAGCTGGAGTGTTGGACTGACTTGGCCTTTTGCTCAGATGCCACCAGAGTCCTCTATGCTCCTCTGAGGTGGTGGGAGCAGGGTTGGTACCCTCTCCTGGTATGAAGGTGCTCCACTACACAACAATGGGATTTCCTGTGGGGCTTTTGTCATAAGTTGTGTAGCAGAGCTCTGATACTAAGCTGATGAGATTTTTTTTTTGTAAGCCCATAGGTGAGTATTTTATCAGCAGTCATGTCTTAGGTGGGAAAATTGTAAAGAAAGATCATTAAAAAAAAATGTACCTTTGTCATGAGCCACTAGTGAGCATGAACTGTGGATACTGCCGTATGAACCTCCTTCTCCCCCAAGCAAGTGCACACAGTTTCTATAATTGGAGCTGATGGAAACTTGTCTTTACAAATGCCATCACCTTCCATTGGAGGTGGCTCCCACATGTCACTGCTGAGGCTTGGGCTGAAAAGCAGACCTAATGAAGGAGTTTTCCAGCCCTTGGTGCATCTGTGGCTCTTGCTCTCCCCGCTGTGCTGCATAGCACACTGGCCATTTGTTGGCAAGTTCATATTTCACACTGCAGGGAATTGAAATGATTGAACAGACAGGAGAAGAGTTTTATTTGCAGTAGCCTGTGTATCCCTAGACTCTGATTTGGCATAAAACATCTGCTTCATGATCTGTTTCAAGGCCAGTTCCCTTCCACCAACAAAGGTTACGACTTCAGGCAAGCTGTGCCTTCGCTGGCAGGGGGAGATTTGCCTGAAGACTTGATTTAGTCAGAATCAAAGCATCCTGCCACAGAAATCCTTTTTCAATTACTTCTGAAAAAGCAGCCAGACAGTAAATGTATTAACATATTAAACAGTGAAAAGCAGGCCGCTGACTTCCGTTGTATGGGGTTTTTGAGAAGCTGATATAAACCATATCTGTGTGTATATGTGGCTAGGAGTAAACATTCATTATTGTTCTGATAGTAGGAGAAGTGACAGACACTCTACCTGTACCCGGTTAACTGCTGCAAGTCAGCAGAGTCAGTAAATACTTCTATTGTTTCAGCTACAGTTTATGCGTATTTTCGATTTGCAAAGTTAATTGGTGTAACATTGATGTAGTTTCTGTTAAAGTCGTAGGAAATAGGCCCAACAAGGTGCAATATTTGGAGATAAATTGATGCATTAAATCTTTCTTGTATTCATGGCAGGGACTTAATTTCAGGGGGTTTTGTCTCCTACCAAAAAAGTCAATTTTTGAAAGACTGGTACAGATTTCTTTGCAGAAGTGTCATCTTGATCCACACTTACATACGTACAAATAAAATCCATGTTCCTTCTTGCAATAACATAGTTAGACTCAACCTTTATTAGAGTGAGTAGCATATTATCATCTATCTACTGCACTGCCATTGATGCACAGTCTTTGCAACATATGGCTATTTTTCCTCCTTACAAAAACCTTTTCTTTAGCTTAAAAAAAATAGTAATTGAATATTTGCATATCTCCAAGGAGCCATGTGGGTTAAACTCTGCATTCATCTTCTGCAGTTCTTAGGCCGCTTTTGGTTTAAGAGTAAGAACTATTGCTTTTATGAAGTGCCTTTTTCTATAAAGTCAAAACCTCACAGCAGTGCACAGAAAGCCAGTGCTATAAAGGAGCTAAGTAGAGTCTTTAATAGAGAGAGCTAGGTTGTAAGTGTTTTTGTTCCTATGGAGCAGATAGATTTGGTTCCATCTGTTCCATATTCATAACAAAGGAGCTCACTTGCAGGAGGACTGACTTCCCGGGAGTAGCATGGTAATGATCTTTTCACCGCAGATTGAAAGGATCTGAAAATGGTCACTTCAGCTCAGCAGAAAGCAGCTAGCACTGATAGCGCTTCAGACCTGCTATTTTTCTGCAGCTCTGTTACAAGATGCATGTTTTTTCTGAATAAAACAAAACAAAAACAGAAACCTTGATCTCCTCCCCCTCAGCCCCACCCCCCCCCCCCACCATCAGTCCTCCTTGTGAGGAGTTCAGGATGTTTTCTCAAACAAAAATGGAATGACATATTACAAATACAGGGTCAATTTTTCTTTATTTGATCTTGGTATTAAAGGCAGAAGTGAAAAATTATTTACTGCCAGTCTGGGTTCTGTCTCCTGAACTTTTCTCATGATCTCTACTTTCCCAGCAAGTAGATTCTATGAATGGGAAATCTGAAGTCCACAAAATGTGTGCAAAAGTTCCTTGCTGGGTTTTGTAATTAGGATGCTCCAGTGCCAGCTTTGATTACACACCTCGTGGGCTTTCAAAAAAACAAAAAAAAATATCCAGCTTAATCTAAGAAAAAAAATATTCTTGTCTCTGCAGGATATTTCACAAGGGGAGAACAGAAAAATGCAGGAGTGTACCACAAGCACCCTTACTTGGCTAAAGAACAAATTATTCAGTGACCCCTAAAAGGTGAACTGGAAGTTTACAGAGATCTTAAAAATTAACTGGAAACACAGAACAAGAAGAATCCTTCTGTGTCATTGGTTCTGGCTCTGCAGTCTCCGCAAGAAGCCACGAGACAGACCCAGATTTACCATTGTCGTGGCTGGAAGTCCTGCTGGGGCATGCCGGAGCTCATGCGTCTCCGTGCCTCAGGACAGTTCCTGCCTGCGGCAGCAGTGAGAGCTGGATGGCAAGCAGCAGGCATGTATAGCCTGTCTTAGCTGGTACTGCAGCATCCATGTAGGCATACTCGGGGGTTTTTTGGCCTTCCAGCCAGCAGTACCATATTGTATAATTCATAGATGTGTATGAAAATATCCATTACACTTGTATAAGACTCCAGGTCAAACACTACACACAGATCTGATGCTTCCCCCACCCCAAAGTGAGAGATTTGATCTCAGACTGGGTTTTTTTGATTGGTTGGTTGGTTGGTTGGTTGGGAGTTTTTTTGAGTGCTGCATTTTTTTACTGCAGTAACTCAAGGAGAAAATACGTGCATTTCAAGTGACTTTTTTTCATAACTAAGGTAAATGAGAGTGTATCCAGGCTTCTTTGAAGAAACTCAGTGCATTGAACCCGCTTTTAAACGTGAGGGGAAAGAAGCATCTGATGCACACTATCATGCAGCTCTGCACAGCTACCAGAACTATATCCAGTGCAGATGTTCATTGATATGGACTAGCCAGGAACTGAGATACAAATGTAAGTAGATCTTCATGATTATAGAATGTGGGATAGAGATTGTGCACTTCACTGGCAGGGTTGCTCTAGTATGACCAGGCTTGAGGTCTCCACCCACTGAGGCTTGGAGACACCACATTAGGTTAGAGGCACTTAAATCAAGAAGTGGTGGATACTGTGTGGTTGAGAGAAGTTAATTTGGCAGAGTTTTTGTCCATCTCTTTTGAAGTGAAATACGCATCAGCAAGGAGCTTTCAAGTAAGTGGTTTTGTATTCTCCCATATTGTTTTCCATATGTATGATCTTAGATACACATGGGAAGCACCATTAGAAGCTGCTCACAACTTGGTTACATGAGTTCCTGAACTGGTTAACATGTACAGAATAGAGGAGCAAGCTTGCAGTGGGGAGGTGCTTGCTTAGATCAGAAAGTAGTGGGTAGAAAATAGAGATGAGAATTTCCCAATATCATCTGCTTGGGAAGATTGGTAGTGCAAAACAGGGACTTTTCTGGAAGAGTGGTGGAGAAATGCTTCAGTTCTGAGAGAACAATTGTTACAGTATTCAGGAAAAGAAAAGCTCAAGAGGTACCTGTGTGTTTCAACAGTCTGATGCGGTATTCATTGCTTTTAAGAAATGGTTTCCAAACCACCAGGGCTTTTGAGTCCCAGTTATGGAAAAGTGTACACATAGATGTCTAATTTTGAGTTCATCTGGGAATGATTACTGGAAATAGGGCCAAACATCCTGCGGTATACATTAATCTAAAAAAAAAAAAAAGCACAGAAGGAAATAATTTGTGGCAGAGTAAAATGAAAGGTTAGCTATCCCATGGGTGTTTTAGACTTTCCCACAGTCATAGTTATGACAGTCTGCAGTCCTTTTCTGGCATAGGTGAGACATGTCAAATTCCTGACAAGGCAGCAGTTCTCCTTCATGAGATTGTGGCTATTCTCACATAGGTTGGCTTTTTTCAAATATGGATTTCAAAGCGTGAGTGCAACCTGTGGCACTGAATATAAGCTAGACAAGTGAAAGAAAGAAGCAGGGATCTGGAAGTTTAAATAAAACTGCTATTGCCTGATACACTGGACAAATTTTGGTTAAAGAGAAAACTACAGCTTGGTATGTTCCAGCATTTTTCATGGTAAAGGTGACAAATTGAAGGGTTAAGAAAATCCTTCTAAGGACTAGAGAAAAATTTCTGGCTCGTATGGTGGAGTGATTGAAGGTTTAATAGTCCCTCTGCAGGACTTGAGCAAACTGGGAATTCACCTGATAAAGATGTACTGTTATTAATACAGTGCTGGCATCTGTTATTGTGTTTGTACTCTACTCAGTCATGACCTGGGACCCCATTATAGTAGGTGTAATGAAACAGAAGATCTCTGCCCTGAGAATCTTTACTTGTCAGAATCAGAGCTTGAGTTACAGTGGACAGTCGTGTGTTTTACAAACTTTTCCTTTTCTATTTCATATCTGGTTTCCATCCTGCTCAGATTTGGATTTATCTGTGTAACAGCTGACTGTGCACATAAAGGCATTTTTTGTAAAGGCTGTGCCAAGGTGCTGTTAGAACTTTGCCAAGAGAAAAAGCCCTTCAGAAATCTTTTGAGCAATGGTATTCTCTCTAAGCTGTGCGTTTGCAAACTTTTGGGCATGCATGTGCACTCAAACACGTTCAAACTTGCATTATTCTCGCTGTTTGCCTTCATTTTAAATAACAGCAAAATACAGCCTGCAGTCTGTGCTTTTTTCTGAACTTCCCCTCATCCTAAGGCAGCTTCTTGAAGATCTGTTCCTGCCTTTACATCTTCTCCCTCCTCCTCAAGACATAAGATATTTTGTTGCTTTGCTTGGTGAGTCAGCAGAAGTAACTTTTCATGTCTATGCACGTGTCACACTCCTAGCAAAATACAACATTTATAATTACTTCTGTATTTTTATAAACTGACAGAATTTACAAGCATAGCATAGGAAGCTAGAAATGTTTCTAAATATTTTAAAGATAGTGGCAAGCCCATGAAAATGGAGTAGAATGGAATGCTTCTCTCTGCTTTAATTATAGTGTCAGCGGTAGCAGAGCTAGACACACATAATATGAAGTCCATTAAAGTCCATGAGGTTTAGTAACATGATACAATACCCACAAATTCCATGTGGGTGAACATGTTGCTTTAAAGATCAAAAAGAGAAGGTCATTACTAACAAGACTATAATGTCTCTTCAAAGGATTTACTTATGTCTAGTTCTTAGAGATGGAAATTAGCAAAATGGATAGCCTGCTTGAAGAAAAACATTTTATTTCTAGTGATACCAAGGGAAAATCAAAGTACAAAAGTGCTTATGAAAAGTATGAGGAGGATATATTTTTCTGTAAGTGCTCTATTTGATAGTATTAACTTGTTTTATTAGCAATTTACTCTAATACAGTCTTAATGTTGTACAATAACTGTATTTGGTTTTGTTAATGCCACTGAAAACAGTAATGAGATCTGAGGTTTTTATTTCATTCTAGTTAATAAGTGTTGGTTTGTTGCAATAGAAAAGTATGACATCAGTCATTTATATTGTGCTAGTGCAGAAATGTTAGCCCTTATTTTATGGTATGTAATGCAGTTTGCATTTATGAAAGAGAAGCCTTCTTATATGAGAGAAAGGCCTGCAAATATTTCATGTGTAAGCAACTGTATGATCTATTCTTCATCTATACCTCCTTATATTTCACAGGAGCTTACGTGCAACTAGAAGTCCATTCAAAGTAGGATATGTCTTTCATTTATTTCCAGCTGAGCTTTGTTTGTTTTTTAATGAGAAGAAACACCACAGAGGCAAGACAGATTCTCTGGGAAGCTCAGGCTGCAGTTAGATGACAGCTTTGCCCTGGTTCATAAACAAACATAACTGTTCTTGCTTTTATGCAAAAGAAAAAAGTCGTTGCAAAGAACAGCTGAGCTTGGTTCTCAACTTGGTTCAGAGGAACAGCTCAGACAGGGTTGGGTTTTTCTGCAGCTGAAATGTCTGCTTTGTTGTTCTCCTCAATGTGTGAAGGGTACAGGCTGCCCTGCACTGAGGTGATTTTGTGTTTTCCTGAACTCAACTGGACTCAGCAACTTGGGAGGACAGATGATAACAGTATGACTATAATAAACCTTTGGACTGGATCCAAAGTGATGCTGTCTGCCTCATATGAGCCCTCAGCTGCTGCTCACAGGTGCCTAGTGCTGTGAAGGACTGGGCTTTGGGATGCTTTGACGTTTTGCACTAAAAAAGTCTGACTCCAGTACACCAGCTAGGCCAACAATGGAGAAGTCTTGTCTTAAATCACCCTCTAGAGTAGATAAGGGACCTTCCTGAGAGAGATACAGGGCTAGACCATGCTAAGTCCTCTAACAGAGGAAATATTGGACAAATGGCTTAATTAAACTGGAAGTCCGTGGCTTACATCTCTTACCATACAGGATTTGATTTTGTTTTGTATGACATGGGTATGAAACCTGCTTTCAGTCCGTGCAGCCTTCAACCAGATATATAAGCTGCAATGGATTAGAAACTGCAAGAAAAATTATGTTCTTCCTGGCCAAGCAGTTGCAATGGGACACTTAATTCAGCATTAAGTGCTAATGCAGAAACAGTAACTATGTATTACTTTCTTCCAAGAACTCTCACTAAAATAGCATTTGTCTGGCAAGTCATTTCCATTTACTAGGCTATTTTTAGGGGGTCTGAGAAATATAGTCACTTGTGAGATAGGCATAATAATCCAGTGTTTTTACACAGTGCAAAGCCAGTGCAAATTAGGTATAAGACATTAGGAAATAAAAGTAGTATTTCATAATCTGTTTGTTGTGCACACAGCTTTTATCAAGTCTTTTTCTCCACTGCTGTGCACTTTGTGATTTATATTTTACATGAAGTGCAGAATATGTCTGTGTATGCTTGTAGGCATGTATGTATGTACACACATGCAGAGATGAGTATGGACATACGATATGATTGTTTTTACCTTCACTTCATACAGTGTAGTTGAGCATGCAGGAGTAAAGCAAAGTATGCATTTGTATTAGATGCCCTTTTAATACTGTGGATTTTAAAACTTCATTTGGAAATACTAGTATCCGTAGTACTTTTGCCTGTATTCAGCCATAGGCAGTATTGGCTGTGACCTTGCATCTGTTTGCTTGTTTGATTATTTATTTATTTATTTTCACTGTTAGGTAATTTTTCATAGTTTTCAAGTGTTGTTGGCAGTCCTATATCAGGTGGTTTTCCAGATGAAATTCTCTGTCTGTTGGCTTCCGATTTCTGAGTCTTTAACTTGCTCAGTAATTTTTTTCTAGTGATCTCATCTTGGTGATGACTAAATACAGAGAGAGGGTAGACTCGGCAACAGCAAAGGTACAAATAAGTTTAGTCACGATTTACTGAGGAAGTGTGCTTGATTATTAGACCTGAAGAATGAGTAAGTCATGGACATTCAATATTTTAATTTTCTCAGAATGGAGTCATGTTTATGCTACCAGAACAAAACTTTGCTGATATGTTGGAATTGAAGAGCAGACATGCAAAGACTTTTATTTAAATGAAACTCAAGTATGGGTGAAAGCTGGGATTTCCATAGGACCAGTATTTATCTGTTTTTAATTTTTCATTTTAACACTTACAAGGAGAAAATGATCGGTAAATCCTTTCAGGTACCTTCTTTTTTGATTAATAATTTTGAAGACCCCTTCGTTGTCCTTAGGTATGGGCCTTACTTCATGTATGCACACAAAGGAGTGTTTTATTGATTCATTAAATTCTAGCTGACTTTTTCAGTTGTACCGTTTATGTAAATTTGTAACTTTTTTCAAACTAAGCTGTGAGAAGAATATTAATAACTAATTCTGCATTTACCTGGCTAATTTGCATACATTTGTGTTGTATGGTAAATCACATGAAAACCTACAGGGGAAAGGCTCAGCTCTTCTAACAACTAATAGGCTATTTTTTCTTTTGACTTGCACAAATTGAGAAATATTGCCTGTGGCAAACATAATGGAAAACTGCATTTTTAATGCTCTCACACATACTCATTTCTTTACAAAGAAAGAAGCAGATGACTGTTCTTAAAAATAAAACTTTCTAAAGCTCTGTAGCTGACAGAGGATATTGGATGGTAAAACACTTCAGGTTGGTGGAATTATGATTTACAGATTGTATAAGGTTACCTGGATATTGGATTTGACTAACGGGAGTTGTGTTGTGCCTGAAAGGGCTAGAGGCAAATCACAGCTATAAATATTTTCTCCTGAAGAGATTGTCTGTAACTTACAGGACTAAGAGAGTGGAAGGGCTGCGTAAACATGAGTTTCTGATTTACAAGACGTAGCGTCCTGTGTATGGGGTTGCTGCAGGTTCTCTCTTTGTGGTGTTTCTCCAGGTGATTACAGAAGTTACAAGTGCAGTCCTTTTGACTGGGGAGTAAGTGTTAGGTGTTTACTCCAGCTATATGCATGTGGCATCTCTATTTAGTGTGCTGGCGAGAAGTTAAAAATTAAGTCTCTATTGGCTTCCCAGTCTGAACCAATAATTCTGTTCAGTGCTTGTGGTTGGGAAGCACTTATCAGTGCCAGAATTTGTGTAACACATAGAGGGTGCTGATAGTCTATCTGCAATGCACTGAGGTGAGAGCTTGGTGAGATTTCTCAGATCCTCTCTACAAGGAGATGCTGTTTGCTGGACATCTTAGCAGAGAGCAGAAGAAAACAATCATCACAGTTTTCAAAAATACAGTGAGAACAGACTTGTCTCCACAGCGTTTCATGAACACTGCTTTATAATGCTTCAGAGAGTACTCCAAGTGAACTGGTAATAGAAACTTGAAATACAAAATAGTAAGAGAATTATCATCTGCAGAGTATCTGCACCATCTTATGTCAGGGCTGTGAGGAGACGTGGTGCGGGGTGTTGGGTTTCTGCCTAAGGAAAGGATGCTCCTTTACCAGTGTCCCCCCTTTCTAAAAAGGTGCCGTCTGACTGACTTAGATAAATGGAGTGCTATTTGTACACTGAACGATTCCAGTTTTGCTAATAGGGCCCATAGTGGATTGTGCCTTGAATATTAAATATATTTGTAGTGCTAAATGAGGACTTGAATTGCATTTATGATTTCTTTTTTTGGGTTTTTTTTGTATCAGGACTTGCGTTTTAGGAAAAGGTATGATACCGTAATTAGAAAGCTAAGAATGAGTGAGTGGAGAAGCAGAGGAAACCACTGATTACATGTGAATATCAGTAAATAGGAAGGTTGAGACACTTTTTATATGTGACGTCTTAATAACTTGCTCTTAAGTTAGAAACTGAGCCGCAGATAGTTGCCAGCCAAACTGCTGCCTGTCTCAGGAAAGAAAATACTTAATTACAGCTTTTGTCACATGAGTAGCAGGTCCTGATAACCAAGTTACTTTTGAAATTTTAATACCTTTTCTTTTTTTTACATTTACTTTTTAATTAGCTTACTTTGTAGGTTGATTGGGCCATATCTGGATGACTCCTTTAAGGAGTTTTGGGGATTTAACATAGGAAATTCAACTGCAAAACTGTTGGGGAAAAAAACCCATACTGTTTTCTGGTATGTTACTTTTTGTTCTCTATCTGTGGCTTCCTGCAGTCACTGAATAACTCTGCTAAGCCTTATCAGGCTGAGGAGGGACCTAACCTGTTATTTATATCTAATATATTAATAATGTACCATGTGTTTTCTAGCAGAGAACTGCTTAGGAGTGGGATGAAGGGAGCCGTATTTTTTCCATATTTAAATATAGCTAGCAAATACTGAAATATTTATGGTTTGGCTCTAGATGAGGAGAGAATAATTTTCTTCACTGTCTTTCTTTTCCTTACAGGGTATAAAAATGGTAGCCAGAAGTGGTTCAGAGAAGAGAAATTTTCTCATCTAATTTGTCTTTATGGGCCATTTTTGGATCCAGCTTGGATCTAGTCCTATGTGCAATAGTTCATTGCATGGGGGTTTTTTTCTAGTTCAACTAATGGAGATGGAATTTTCGTCTCAAGAATACAGAGATCATGACTTGAATTTCTTCTGAATCATGGACTTCTCCTATTTTTTAAAAAAAAAGAAGAGACCAAACCTGTTATCTGTGTAATCATTGAGGTTTTTTCATATATCTTGTGATTTCAGGCATTTTTAGTGTGTACTTCCTTCTAACCTCAAGTCTTTGTGTAACCATGAAGTCTAAAACATGCTCTTTAAAGGAGAGACCCTGGAGATTGTCATGAAGTTGCTGGTAAAGGTGAGGTAGGGCGGGGGAGGAGTGAAGTATCATAGGAATTGTAATGGAATATAGGAACTAACAACACTGCAGAGTTCCTCTTCTGTTTTTCATTGTGATTTGTCCTGACACAAACTAAACCAGTCAGACCTTTTCTATTTTAATATCATTCAAGGAGAAAAGAGGATATAACCACTTTGGCTCCTTATAAGAGATATTTTTTTCAAAGGTTTCTTTTTGTTCTTCAACAAGGTGTCAATTGCCTTTTTTTTTTCCTTGGGAATTTTGGCTTTTGAAATGGAAAGTGTTGCATGGGACAGGTTTCATTAGCATCAGAGGCTTCCTGCTCTCAGAACTGGCCTCTATTTTATAGCTAATATCACCTTTAAAATGGGCAAATAGAAAAGCCTTATACCAAAGCCTTAGGGGCTAACCGGATTTTAGACAGAAAGGAGAATGAAATTTCTTTTGGTACCACCTAGAAAGGACATCTTTTCTTATACTACAGCTAATTTCAGTGGAATGTAGCAACAACAGCAATAGTTTACCTGGGAAGCAACTTCAACAGATCCCAGCTGACAAAGAGCGGTTTTCTTTCTCCTTTCCAGAGTTCAGCAATGTTGCTCTCTTGCATGCGTGCAAGAGAGTGTCAGGGAGTTTGCCAGACTCTGCTGCACTGGAAACACACCTTTCCTGGAAAATAAAACATCTTTAAACCACTGAACTTTCTTCTGCTAATGCTTTGCTCTTTCCTACTCTTAGATCCCAAAGTCAAGACTTGAATTTTTCCAGTTGCAGTCAGTTTGATAGGAGATTTTTGGTTCAAACTGATCCCAGTATTTTTCATGTAAGCCTCAGCTTTTGTTAGGTTCTAGCTGCAGCATTACTTCTGCTCCAGAAAAAGCGTATTTACCATTTATTCTTAGTAAATGTCAATATGTGCCATTTATCCTTTCTACTGTGTTGCTTTGGTCATTTGGTGTTTCTTTGTAGCTGTTAGTCAAAATGTTGGTTGATAAGTCACCCTGATTTGGACTTTTGTCCTCTTCAGCAAGAGCTTGCCATTAAAGCTACTTTCATGCAGAAGAACAGGACTTCAAACTTCAACTTGAGTTCAAACTTCGAGGCATTAACTTACCAAAAAAAGTCGATTTATTGAGGACTCTTGGCTTTGTGTAGTAGAGAGCAAGTGTGATGTGCCTAACATTCAGAGAAAAAATATCTTGAGCTTGTTGCTGAAATGGGAAAATCCCAACTGTTGCCATCATATCCTGGATATCTTAATCCAACAGGCAGGGTTCTTAGAGGATACTGGTGAAAATATTGCAGAATAAAGAAGACGAGACGAGACGAGACGAGACGAGACGAGACGAGACGAGACGAGAAGAGAAGAGAAGAGAAGAGAAGAGAAGAGAAGAGAAGAGAAGAGAAGAGAAAAATACTGATAAACTTACTGCAATGTGTGAGAGGAGGACAGATGATATGAGACAACCTGACTTTTCCCTGTGGGTGATATATCTGGTCTTAAGGCAAATACTGCAACTGGTCTGTGTTTCTTCTTTTATGATGAAAAGGAGAAGGGAGAGGGAGGGAGAAGAAGAAGAGAAGGAAAAAAAATTGATTGCAGTTATCCAGCTTGGCAAGCAGTTCTTAATTTCTCAGGGAGGCCAAAGAGGTTGCAGTGTATCCCTTTATCTCCTTGTTCTTGGTTGTTGAGACAGATGTGAGAGCAGAACAATATGCCACTTGATTTTTTTTTTTTATTATTATTCCTTCTGAAGAAGTAAAATACTGATTATAAAGGAATCTTTCTGGGTTTACTGCAAACATTGACAGTACATAATTTCCCTGGAAAGGAAAAAGGCACTTTTTCATACTTACTGCTAAAACTGCATCAGTTTCTGGGATGGTGAGTTAAATGCAACTGCTATGGTTGCAATAGGACTGCAGTTTGTGGTATAGTCTACAGTATGCAAACCCGTGTGAGGACTGGTGGAAAAAGATTTAAGCAGGGAATGGATTTTAATATTTTTCTTCCAAAGAACATGGCCAATCACTACCTGTTGTTTGCTCTGAAATGTGTGCAAATATTATGTGCACATGTAAACTTTATATGTACAAAGCATTAATTTTCTGTTTTTTCCAGATAGGATATTATTATTAGCTCCTAGCTATCCTAGCTAGTGATATCCTAGTTAGTCACTGACTAACAGCGTATTCTAATAAACAGCAATGAGCCAAAATGTGCTTATTTTATGGACATAAACAACAGTATGTAAGCATCAAAGGTAAAACTTGCCTTTAAATAAATGTGTGTCATGATGCACTTCCGAAATAATTTCTGAGCAGGAAAAATCCATTAGTGATAAAATTACTGTATGGACTCTATTTTGGCTAATGTTGGAAATGTTACTTCCACCTTTATGCTAGTAATGTGGTAATGACTATAGGATTCTTATCTTTTGAGAAAACTACAACTGCCTGTTTAGTCTGAGCAAAGCATTTAGCCAGTTGCATATATTCAGTGAGGGCCACAGAAAGGACACAATTTCCTGAATATAACCACAGAGTGCAAATATGGTGCCCTAAATAACACACCAGTTACTATAAATGTCAGTAGAGGGAGTTTTTCTGACTTTGATATAGTAAAAGCCTACAGCAAAGCCAGCTGTTAACACTTCTTAACTGCCTGTCGTTCTGAAGGGGGAGCATCATTTCTACACACTGTTGTCTTTTGATTAAAAGAGGGAAGCAATTTCTCAAGCACTTCCCAACAGGTGCAGAACCACAGCATTAGCTGTATTGGACTCTTACTTTCCTCCTTTTTTGTGTTTGTACTGAATTTGTTAGTTCTTCTTGGTAAGTTCTTCTAGGAAAAAGCTGATGCCTGCCTTGGAAACACATCATCAAAGACTAAATGAATTCATTTCAAGGTAGCTGAGGAGCCCTCCAAGTGTGAGCTCAGCATAAAGACAAAGAGTGTGCATTCATATGTCTGTGTATAAATCATTTTAGTTATTTGTCACAAACAGGGACAGAACTAATAAAAATGGATGAAACAGTGATAACCAGAACAAACTAACATCTTGCCAGCCCAATCATCTTTTGTAAATGAAGACAGCTTCCAATAGTTGCCATTTTCTGTAAAAGGCAACTTGTTCTGCTCTAGGACATAACTTTTTGAATGATGGGGGAGACCAGGCAATAAAATGAAAATTACTTTGCAGTTCTTCAGGCAATGTTTTTCAGCTATAGCTTTTGAGGGTTTTTGCAAGGGCAAAAAACCGTGTGTATGCAAATGGTCTTTCACAAGTGAAAATCTGCATGCCCAAGTCAAGTTGCTTGGTTGCCAGGGTGCATGTTGAACTGCAGACCAATGTAGAGTTTCAAAAGTGCAGACATCGATGAAAGTTACCAACTGTTCAGGTTGGCAGACAATACACTAGGGAGTCCAGTCTGTGGTGACAGCCAGGTGTATTTCCCTATGATCATGTGCTTTGAGGCAAACGTAGTTCTAGAAAGAAAGTTTTCACAGCAGCACTCGTTCCTGGGAAATAAGGAGGTGCTGACACTAGTCCTATGTGTATGATCTTTTGCATTAGTGCTCGACATGTTGTTTTCACTTGCTCTTTTTCTCCTAATGCAGTAAGTACTCTTAAAATGAAATACTTTGAATAGGAAATGATGAGGGAGGACAGAAAGAAGGAATAAGCTGGTTTTGGTTTGTTAGTTATATAACATGGGAAATCATGTTTTGACTGAAACAAGATACGTATTTTCTCAAAAAAGGCAGATATATTGGAGCATATGAAGGCTGATTTTGCTGTAGAATTTAATGTTGTGTATTTCTACTTTTGTGGGAGTAGATACATAGTTCTATTTTTAGCGTTGTCACCTTCAGTGTCATTTTGTTTTTTCATCTCTTTTTGGGTTGCTGAAGCCCATGGCCTAGCATTTCAAGATTAGCTTTTCTCTAAGTGATTTTAATTATTCTGAAGTGTAATTTTTCAGAGTAGACACCTGCATTACAGCAGAAACCATATTAAACAACCTCTTGAGGAAAAGGTGTGGAAAGGTGAAAGGAGATAATGAAACATTGAAAATACCATGTGCTTCACTTCTTCCATGTAAAATAATCAAAAAAAGGATTAGAATAAAATCTGCAGTTCTTTCTCTGCTTTTACATAATCAAGTTACTTTGTGCACTTGAAGTCCTTACATGCAGAGGCTGAAATGTGTCCAGCCCTTCAGATGAAGGGAAGATAAAGGATATTTTATTTTAGCACTAAAGATGATTTGCATTTTCACTGTCTTACTCTTCCACTTGTCTTTCCTTCTTCCCCATTTACAGCTTCTGCGATACCAGATAATGGAAGGAGATCCTGTCTAAAGCTTAAGGTCTTTGTGCGACCAGCAAGTAAGTTCTTCAGATTAAGCTTTTGAGGGTGGCTTTGTAGCGCATGCTTTACTGTGTGGTCTAGTAAACAGCAGTAAATATTTTTTTTACTGTTAACTCTTGTGTATCTGTTCTATACAGCAACATTTGTGTTATGATTTTCATCATATTTTCTTATCATTTTTCATAAAGCTTTGTTTTAATTACATGGCAGTTGCTAACTTGTTGTTTCTTAAACTGTTGTACAAATGGAAGGCTATACTGGCATTTGCACAAGTGCCACAGACTTTAAAATATGAATATGCGTAATTATATATAGTAAATAGAGAGAAAAAAAGAGAGAAAATAAAAGGAAAGTGGGGAGTTTAAGGGTGTCTTACTAACATATTTGGCTGTTATCTCTATTTTTGTTATAGACAGCTGTATGAAAACTATAGGTGTTCATGATCGTGTTTTCGATGTTAACGACAAAGTAGAAAATTCATTAGAACCAGCAGGTTAGTATGCTTAGAGAATCTCTTTTAACAAATGCGTGTATCCCTCTGGTGCTTCAGTACTTTTTTTCCTCTTCTCTCTGCATGCTTTGCATGGTACAAGTGCTCTGCTTTTGCACATTTCTAGCAGTGCTAATATCTCTTATGGTGTGTTTCCTGTATCCTTGTTTAATGCAGGGGAGGAAAAATGTTGCTTTATTTGTTTTTTGGGTGATGTGGTTTAATAAAATATGGTGTGTGCCAGTGTAAAATTTTCACCAGTATCCTAAAGTCGCTGGCCCATCGAAGCCAAACACCCAGCATGTTGGCAAAACGCTCTATTGACTAACTGGGCCCAAAGTTTTAGAAATAAAGTGAATGGGCACACTTCATTTGTTATATGGTTTCAAAAGACTTTCAGAAAAACAGAACCACTGCTTGTTCAATGCTGGTGCATGACACAGGCATGCAACTGACAGAGTTAGTGTTTAAGTAAGAAATTAGTCCTTTAAAATTATATACATTTGTATGTATATTTAGTTATCATTTTTACATATGCACACGTGCGCGCACACACACACACACAGGTATATATAAATTCATATCCTGCTTTTATTGAAGCAAACTTAAGTTTTGGGGGGCTTTTCTGTCTTTTTTTGCAAAACACTGCCTTAAGAATAAGAATAATGCTTGCTATGATAAAGCCCCTCATCTGCCCAGGGCAAAGTTGCATTAACCTCCACCATCAATCAAGCTGATGTGTCTCTCTGTGGAAAGTGCATATGTATTGTTTGTATGGCTCAGGTTTATGACAGATGGAAGCACATTTAATTCAAGGTGTGTGAGTAATCCCACCAACTTCAATGGGATGGCTTATGACATTAAAATTAGGTGGGTATGTAGGAAAAGTATTTGCAATAGTAGGATTACCTGTTTGTTTTATATGTACCTACACACTGCTCACACATTGTTGGATGCAAGCCTTGGTAATTAAAATACACAGTTAAATAAACAAATTATACCAGAAGAAAATTACACACATATCATTTAGTAGATACCCTGAAGAACAGACTACCAAGATCTTTTTTTTTTTCTCTTTTACTATTTGAAAGAGTCTTCCCCTTTAGTATGAAGCAACATACTATTTTTTTGCTCTTTGTTATTGGCAGTTCCTTTAACTAAAAGTCATTATTTATACAGAAGTACAAATAAGGCTTTCACAAGGTATCCAGTCTGAATGATTTACCTATGGATACACAATAGATTTTATTATTTTTCTTTAAGAGGATTTTCGGAACCCTCCTAAAAATTTTGGTTTTGAGAATCAAAGATGTTCTCTGAACAAATCTAAATGCAAGGAGAGTGCATTTACAGTAGACACATTTGTACATTCATTAACAATATTCTTCTACAGAAGGCATTAGGATGATCTTTCCCTGTCTTTAGGTAACCTGTGAATCTAGAATCTCAATGCACATTTTTACGTTTTGTGATTTGGTGAACATGGGCTGATTAATGTGTATTTCTCCTGTTACAGGTTTGCAAAAGAGATCATCCGAGTAATAAATACCTGATTTTAGTGAATTTGCTGAGCATTTTTTTTCCGTCAGTGCTGCTCACTTCCCATTGAAGAGCTATACCTAACTAGCACCGTCACAAAAGCATATCGTTAGAAAGCAGCAGGCAAACCAGGGAACCAAAATCATACAAAGAGCATCCTGCAGTCTGAGATGAAATACTATTTGTGTTACTAGGAGGAAATAATAGCTTTAATGAGAAGGTTTGGTACCAAAAAGTTCCCACTCACGATGTCAGTGTATATTTGCACTATTATTTGAACCAGTCACCATTAGATAATTAGTCATTCCCAGATCTACCAATGGCTGTCACACTTTTCTGTTATTAGGCTGTTAGACTTGCCGCTGCCTTGGTGGGTCTTGTTGCATGTGATCTGTGTCATGTACTAATTTACCTGCCTCTGGTGTGCATCTTGTGCTTCTGTGCTCCCCCCTAGCCTGCCACTCTCTTCTTCCACAGTAGACAGAAGAATTGGGAGGCAGGAGGGTCATGTTCAGCAGATTACTTACTGTCACCTTGCTTCTAAAAATCACCATTTTTGTGATTTTTGAACCCTTGTAATTTCACTTTTTTTTTTCAGGAATTTGTAAGAAACTAGTCTATAGAGATCACACTGGTTTCAGAAGTGATGAAAGTAACTGGCCCTGTTCCTGACCTTCCCTTCTCTTCCTCTTTGATAATAAAACTAAAAAGTCCCTAAACAAAAATTGCAGCTGTGCATATCTGGAAAAATTATACCTGAAGCATATGATGTAAAGCTATGTGATCTGGAAAATTCATGGTTGTCAAAGTAATTTTTTCTAATTACCACTGGCATTCCCAGTCTTTAGCAGTGACCTTCCAGATTTTACTCAGGAATTACGTCCTTTTCCTCACTTGCCTTCAGTGTTTAAAATAAAGCAAAACCTTTTCTCTAAGCATTAAAGATTGTGCAGTGTTATAATTCTGCACCTCCAAGGAAAATCATATTTGTAGAGTGATTTTGAGAACTACAGATGAATTGTGTGCTCTAATATATGAGTGCAGAGACCTTGGGACTGCATTGACAGAAAACCCAGATGATTTCTTGAAAGGAACCCCTTAATGTTACATGAAAATTAATTCTCCTGTGAAGAATGGCTTTATAAAAATGGCATCATAGAAGATCTCCATATTTTTCATTTAAGAGAAGTAATCGTTTTAGTTTAGGGCTTTCTCATTGATTTTTTTTCAACAGTAGCCAGTGTTCCAGTTGTGGCAGTACCTGATAGTCAAAGAGAATGAGAATTTATTACTGCTCTACACTAGTTCTGCCCTATTGTGTTTTAGTGCTGCCTCATGGATGTAATTAGGACAAAACTGTTGACATTCAATGTTGCAAATTCAGACTTATTTTCAATTCTATTGGTGATGCAAGAGGTAGAAGGTAATGCACATCTTTCTCCCCTGTAGTTTTAGTTCATCAGCAGTGAGCAAATGTTTCCAAATTGGGAACAGCTGACTCTAAATATATGAAAGGAGGTAGAGCTGACAGTTAGAACAGGGTTTTTTTTTCCCTGTAACTTCTTAGAATATGATTTAATTGGGAAGCTGCTCTTGTGAAGTATTGTATTCTCATTGCAGTGTCACCGAAGTACAAGAGTGTAACTCTGAAGTGAAATGTGAAATAGCTTTTGGTATTGACAACCACTGGAACTGGCAGTTTTCAGTAGCCAACATTCACTGAAATTTTTAGATTCCTTTGGAATAATTCTGGAGGAAAAGTATTAGGGCCTTGCTCAGGGTCAAAGTGCCTGGGAGGGTCTCCCTGCTGTACATGGTGAGGAGCTGTAACCGAAGTCATTCCAGCCAGTCTTTCCCAGCGACATCAGTGGGACTTTCGTCTGATGTTGTCCCTTTCTTACAAACGTGAGCGTATTTACGACTGATCAGTGCTTGCTTTTCATACCTTTGCCTTGAGCAGCACTGAAGACCTGTTGATAAGCCTGACGTGACTGTAGGTCACTTAGTGCTGGAAAAGAAGGTGATAGATTGCTAATCCAGTTTACTATGCATCTTGCTGTGTAACTGAACAGGGGCTGAAGAGCCTATTAACCTAAATTATGCTAAGTGCTCTACCTGCTTTTGTGCTAGGTGTCAAGGGTATGAAGGGGAGGGAGCTTGTTTCTAGCTAAAGCTAAGTAAGGTGAAAGGCTCCATGCCAAAGCAGCATGATGATCCCAGTGTCCTGACTCCTGATTCCCTTAGTGCCTTTAATTGGAATTGCACAGCTCTCACCCAGTGTAATCCTGGCAGTGCAATTTGTGGAGATGGGAGCTATGAGACAGAAACATCATAGGTATGTCGACACCTCTCATACAATGGGGGAGCTTATTACACTAAATAGTGAGATACTATTAATTTTCCTGGAAACTTAGGGACTCTAAAATAAGTTATGAATACATTTTGAGGCCACTTCACACTTCCTGAAAAGGTTTCACTTATTTCATTCATTTAGGACTAAGAAAATTCAAACCCAGAGCTGACTTTTTATTGCAAGCCTCAGACAGATTACTTTTAAAATAGCCAAATTAGATAGCTGTGGATACGGAGGGCTTTGCAGAGAAAAATACCACACCTATAACAACACTGAAGTTGAACTTGACTTTACCTACCTTTTTTATATTACAAGCTGTGGCTTTAAGGCTGACCTTTAGTTTACAAAAATTAAACAGAGCTTTATTTGGTATAATAAATTTAGTATTTTCTACTGTGTTCTCTTCTGCCACTAATGTATAAGCATGTTTTCCCAACTCAGCTGGTTCTTTTTTTCGTTAGCTTTAGCAGCATATGTGTAAATCTGTATTTTGTGTACCATAAAGGATAGTCTGTTACCTATGAGGTTTTCCAGAGTGCTTATGCATTCTATAAAATCAGAGATTGTCATGTGTTACCCTTTAAAATTCTGTTTCAAGAAAGGGAGACTGGTCTAGTATTCCCTGCATATCCCCAAATGTGGTATACTTCAGTGGAAAATTTGTGCGTGGAAGTGGAATATATGCTTGGGCTTACAGGCTGTCATTTCAAATTCAGGAGCCAAAATCTGTAACTCAGTAAGGGGATTAACTGCAAAATTAATTCTGAGCACGTGCAACTCTTCTTCAAGCCCTTTTGAAAATCAGGTGTTTTTATTTAGCTGCCTCACTATTGACATTGGTACCTAATGAGCCATCCAAAGGTAGAGCTACAGTGTTTTATTAGAGGAGAAATCTTTCGTTCCTCAATCTGCTGAAATCAGACTTACTTTCTACTCCTCTGGTCTTCAGTGGGAGTTTTGCCAGTAAGAAATGCAGGACTTGGCCCCAAGTTGGTTACATAATGAGGTATTACACGCTTGTGAAAGTCAATGACAGCACAAGGTTCATTGCCCTATTTCATAAAGGCACTGAAATCTACTTACAGTTGTCGGCTCAGTGAGAGTTTATTAAGGATGCAAAATCTCATTGGAATGTATGCTTTCTGTTTGAACAGATGATACCGTACATGAGTCAGCCGAGCCATCCCGTGGTGAGAACGCGGCACAGACACCAAGGATACCCAGCCGGCTTTTGGCAACTCTATTGTTCCTCCTGGCAATGCTTTTGATATTATAGCACAGTATGCTCCAGCAACCTGTCGCAGAAAATACCAGGGTCTTGGAACATCAAAGATCCACCTAACTGCTCATCCCAGGAAAGGGACTTTATTGTTTTTGCAGATGTCAAATTGTTATTTTTCCTTTTTCCCTTTTCTTCTCCCTTTTAGCCTGAACTCAGCAAAAATTTGAAGGGGATAACTAGCTTCAGCACCCATCCCTGCCTACCCTGTGACTTTCTTAACCCCTCCATATAAATAAAAGGACTCCAAATGAAAATGCCAAACTATAATAGTGACACTAGTGATTCTTATTTTCCTCTGCATTCTCCTTTAAGAAGTCACCTCTGTTAGCTCACTGTGTCATCCATATGTGGACAAGGAAGAATAGTGGCAAATGCAGTCAGTGAAGGATAAGGAAAGTGAGTGAAAGCCTGGGAGAGTTTTTCTCTCCGATACACTATTTATGCCTTCTCATTCAGCACTATAAGATGATCATGCAAGGCATCGTGTCACCATGTCAGGACTGGAGGGGAAATATTAAGAATAGATATAATATAACAACACCACTTCCTCCAGGAGTTTCTAAATGAACAGGCTTCTGAAAGGGAAAGACGATGTTTCTTATAGGACTGTCTTGAAACGTCTTTGACAGTAAAATTTGTGCTCACGAGTAGAAACACTGTCTTTGGTGAGAGGAAGAAGTTAGTATTTAGGAATGTTAGCACACAGCAGGCAAGCTCAGATTTAGGAAACTTCACTGGGGGTGTGAGTGCCTCTGTTATTTCGTTTTAAGGGGATAATGCACACCGGATTATTTTATTTTAAAACAAATCACCGTGGTGCTACAATTTTTTTCTTGAAATGCAGAGGCACTTTTGAGAATAAAGTGACCTTCCCCAGCGCTGACTTAGTAGCTGATAGCCTTGGATGCTGCTCTGGGCGTTAATACATGCTAAGAGAGGACATCAGTGGCCAGAGGAAACATGTTTGGGACACAGGATGTCCAGTGTGCTCTTGATTTGTCTCTCCTGCAAGTTCCTCAGTCATGGGAATAAACCACATGTAGAAGAAGCCAGGACAGCCTAGTAGCATTGTTTGGTGGGGGGAAAGAAAAGAAGTGTGGAATACGAATTCAAGTGTTGATTTTTTATCTTTTCCCCTTCCAGCACAGTTTGAACAGTAGAGGAAACGTGTTTATCAGCCGGAGATAAACTAGATGGGCTCCCAAAGACTTAACAAAATATTTTTTTAAAAATCCACTAGAATAGAAAATACATTATTTAGATATACTTTATGCTGAGAGTGAGTATATATGCTTGTCCTATTTAAACATGTGAGAGAAGTGGTAACCCTTGATGCAATTAGGAAATGGGACTGTCTTGTTTGATGGAATTAGGAGTGACCCTGTTTAAGGAATCTGAGCCTTGGCTAACGTAGAATGTTATGAAGTCATTTGCCAGGAAGTGCAAGCCTTGGGGTATTTTTTGGCTAGGCTGCCATGAAATTTGAACTGCTAAGCATAATCAGGGAAATATCAGACCAAAACTGAAACAGAGCTTTTCTAACAAAAACTGTGATAATTATGTTAAATGTGAAACAAAAGATGGAGCACATTGAAACAAAACCAGAGTTTTCTATATTAATTCTGAAGAAAAAGTCTGCCATAACAAAATTGACTGATACCATTAATGGACCACAGTTTGTGGGATTTTTTTTTAATGAAGAAAAGCTTTCTAGAAGTTGAAGCAGCCCACTATTCAAAAGAGGAGGAAAGGGGAAAATACATTTAAGATGTAAAGGGAGGATTTATGCATGCCAAACTATGATCTGGGCTTGCCTGACATCATACAACATGGTCATTAATGCAGGAGCTGTGCTTACAGGAGGAATGTAGGAAATTTCGTCTAGTGTGAAGTGCACACAATAAAGATACGCAGTCTAAACAGTGAAGGGAAGTCATCATCTCATTACAGACTATCTGGTACTTTTCTCTCTTTAATGTGGATGTGCTTGGTACACACACTAATACTTCCTGTAGGTAGGAATTAAAAAGCTATGGATGAGGTGAGCTTAATCAAAATGCACCTTATCAAACGGATTATTAACCAGAGTACAGATAATATTGCATGATAGGTAACCATATTAAAATGATTCATAACAATTGCAGGTAGTCATACCAGTAGCGCCAATTTCAGGTAGAAATGGTGACTTCATTTTTCATCCTTTGTCCTATTTAAACATCCTTTCATCCTCTGAATGATATTGCAGTTCAAGATGTACATTTATCCACAGCAAACGATTTTCACGAGTGTTACTCCTGGTGAAATTCAACCCTTCATTTTACCACAGAGACCTGCTGGGTAGATGAAGAACAACACGAGTGATGCAGCAGCAAGGCAGGTCCCTGCGCTGCCTGGGGTGGCTGGGAGCGTACCAGACACTGTCAGTTTGACACTTGATGGCATCAGGCAATCCCAGTCATACCAAGTATATAAATGCTGATGGGTTTTGTGTTGCATTGCAAATCTCTGGATGCTTTAAATGCAGATGTTGGTGCAAATTACGGAGATTTCTGCTCCCTTCCCCTCTATCTGCTCCAGCTCAAGTCTGAGGAACTGATTCTCCCTCAGCCTAGGTGGCTTACTTACTTACCCCCATGACCTGCACTCCTGGCTGCCAAGGGTATTGCAATGTGAAGCAGGGAAAATAGGGATCAGTCAGTTTAGTGGATACTGTGTATCCTTTAATAGACAAGGTAACATTTCGTGTTAGTTTAGAATATTGTTTTGTACTGTACTTACTTGGATGGCGAAGGAAAGACAAGTAAAACTTAAAGCTATGTTCTTTAAATTCTGTATTATTAGCAACCTCTGTTGTATATAGTGTTTGATAATAAAGTATTAATTTGTTTCTTATGTCTTTTGTAAGTGAGAACAATAGACTTTCAGGATATTAAAATCACGCGTTGATTACAAGACAGAGCTTTGAAGCATCAAGTGTGATCATGGCTGAGAACTGAGAGACAAGTGGCCATGACACTGCAGCATACAGGACTCATCTTTGAAAATCGTTCATCTATTGCAAGACTTCACAATGTCAAGACCTGGAACAACATGACTTTTTATGATCAATGTTTTGTCCTCAGTGTTTAAAGGTCTGATGTTGGAGCCCTGTGGTTTCTGTGTTAGTTTTTGTTCTTTTGTATCATGTTTGTTTCTAAAAAGGCTTTGGGGATATAACAACTCTTCTGTTATTTTGTTTGTTTATTTCTTTTTTCTCCCCGCTGCCCCCCCCCCCCCCCCCCCCCCCCCATTTTCCTTCTGGTTTTGTTTCCATGAATAGTTTTTTCCAGAAAGGATCTTGCCAGTGTCATGTGCGATATATGTATGTACTTGGTTCCAAAAGAACTAGAAACAAATTTGAGAGGTACTGAGAGTAGATGAGTAGATTGTTTCCTTTCCTATGTAATTGTGGAAGGAAAATGGTTGTATTTGTACCTGTTGATTCCCACCCCTAACCCTCAAAACTGAACTTAATCCATTGCCTTGTGAGAGCAATGATTCAGTCACTTTCAGAGGCTTAGAGTGTTAACTCTTCCCCTCCTTTCATTACACTTGGATTTTGTAATCACCAGTTTTAATGTACAACCCTCCACACTTCTCTTCCCTCTTCCTGCCCTTCCTCCTCTCCCACCCTCCTCCTTTTTTAATTTGGAGCTGTGAATGGGCAGATCTGTTTCTGGTCTGGCATCACTGAGTTTTTCCCATGCATTCACCCTCGAGCTTCTCGGATGTGAGACAAATCTCCCTACAATAGGCTTGCTGCCATTGTCTGTACAGTTTAATAGATGCTGGCATGTTGGAGGTTACCCATGAGTCTGCGAAATCCGCTTTCCATGCTTACTCTTGACACCCCATTGAAGACACTCATTGTGTATGCATCTGGGTATGAAAGTCCAGCTCAGTGTGGTCCTGTGCTTGTACTGCCCTGCTTTGCAGTTTCTTTGCACTTATTCATTGAGTGCTGTTTTTGAAATGCTTACATTATATGAACTTAACAGAAAATGTTAAAAAAAAAAACAAAACAACCACCCAAAATCCCTGCCCCATAAGATCTGTATTTGTATATACACGTGTCCGTACAATTATACTTAAATAAAATTAAAGATTTTCATCATTTTAATTAGTTCTCTTAGGCTATATTTTTGTTCAATGAATTATGTCATTATTTGGGGGGGCCTATTTGTACCTACCTTACATATTTGTGGGCAATGGAAAGCAATGAGGAATGTGAGTGGGAAAGTGTGAAGAATGCAGTGGGCACAACGACTGACTATCTAGAGCTGTACCAAGATCCTGGCTGATCTAAGACCTGGCTGCTCTGCTCTTCTTTTTTTTTTTTTAATGTGTTCATATCTCTTCCGAATACTTAGGCTAGTAAGGAACTATGTCAACCAAGTGCTGGAGCATTACATGGTTTCCATCACCACTTTTGCCCTGCTCTGGGCCTCCTGAGCAGTCTTCCTTACTCCCCTGGGTAACAGGTGGTTGTATGGTGTAACTCTTGCTTCTTGAGGAATAGAGCCAGCCCCAGAGGTGTGCAAACAGGGCAGTTGTACACGGTACCCCTCCACCCAGGATGCCCCTCAGACTGACAAAGAGATGGGGTTGGAAGTGGCATTGAAATCTCGGCCATGTTTTTCTTTACAGAAGGAAGGAAAAGGGCTGAGAGCAGTAGGAGCCTCATGGATGGGAGAATTTGAGCAAGGGTGCCTCCTGAAGGGAAGAGGAAGAATGGGGAAGCAAGCAACTGGCTGGCTACTTCTCCTCCTCCTTCCTTCTACCCCTGCCCCCAGAGGCTGATGTAGTGCCTCTAAAAATACACAGGACTGGATTGGCCTTGACTTGTATTTAGGTCTGAAATGGTTGTCTTTGGCAGTGCCCATTCACTAATCATATGGTAGGTTTAATGTGAGAATTTAGGTCATAGAAGGTGGGGGGCACATACCGAAACCTATAATACATGCACCGTGCATTCAAAACTCAGCTGTAATGACACCATGTTAGCATTAAACTCACTGAAAGCTTTTTATTACATTTAATTAGTTGACAGGGCAGCAAGTACTAATTATAACTTACTCTAACCTTCTTTACAAATGAGAAGTGACAGCTTGGTGAGAGGAGAAGTGTGTGTGTGTGAGTATTTGATACAAAGAATTGATGCAGCAGACTTTTTTCCTCTGGAGCTGTGATGTTACAATAAGGGCAGGGTTATAAGTGACACATGTTCAGTATGTGTTAACATAATAGCCATGTCCAGAAAATATCCTGCAGTCTGACACACTTAATAGCCTTTGCTCAGAAGACACTCTGCTTTTGCTGAGAATGGTATTTGATTTCATTTTTCTGCATTAGCGTGCACAATGGGCCTTTGTGCTCCCTCATCTTTCCTTCTGCAGAATAATTCTGCTCACAGAGTACCTCTGAGGGCATTCTTAGGAATATTCAGGCATGCATCATACCACTATGATATGGTTGTGTGCCAAAGTGGTTTTATTCATTCAAAACAAAGCTTTGATTTATATAGGTTAGAGATGTGGTAACCAACTGGAATTGAAAAGTGCCTCCTTCCTTATAACTCTTATTTTTGTTAGCATTTGCCCTTACTAGGAAGTTTAGTTTAAAACTTGATTTAACTTTGTATTACAGGTGTATGCCTAAGAGCCCAGATCAAGACTCAGTCTTCACTGTAAAGGCTGCAGTACAGCTCTTGTACGAGATGGCTATGTATGATTGTTTGCTTTCAGCATCATTTCAATTTGCTACTACAAATCAAAGCAAGCTGAAGTATCACCAATTTAAAATTTTTGTTAACATTTTCTCATAGACCACATAGAAACTTTTAAAACAAAGTATTTGTTAGAGGCAAAAATATCCTTTAAAGAAAAATCAAAATGGAAGTGATATTGCAAAAATGTTGAAGAGCTAAGCAGGTTTTTTGTTGGTTCCCTCCCCCCAGATAAAGCTGTTAGCTGACTGATACTGTCAGTCATATTTAATTCAGAAGAATTCAAAACACAAGATAACTCTTGCAGTCACCAGCACATCTTGAAACACTCATTTTTCCTATGATGGTTCTTCAAGCAAGTTCTCATGTCATTTTGGTTACACAAAGAGGAATATAAATACAAGAAATTGCAGGGCAGCAAGCTAGATGTCTACTTGAAGGGAAAGAAGAATTTTCTGTTTTGCCTAGAACTTTATGAAAGCATACACTGCATTCAAGATCAGGAGTACAGAGTGATTTCTAGATGCTTATCCACCTTTTATCTCTGAAGTACAGAAAGGAAGGAAGGTACATCTTTCTGTATATACAATCTTAAGTGCGTTCCCACACACAGCTATCTTCCAGTTCTTATGTTCAAAGCATGCTCTATCTAAGTGCTATTTTGTGGGACACACTTGCCCACGTAGCAAAATATATTTTTCCAGTACTAATTTTAACATTTAGAGACATTTCTCTATCCACAGACAAAACTGCTGTTGGCAAAACTGAAGTATTTGTCTGGATAGTATTTGTAAAAGGAAAGGTCAAGTAAATCGATAGGATACTGTAGGTATAAGCATCCCTCTGTTCCTTCTACTGCTGAGAACCAATTGTGCCTTTTGTTGTCGTGTACTGTAACTCGCAGTATCTTAACTAAAGGTTCAACTAATCACTGACCACCTAGTCCAAGAAGTTTAGGAGGCTTTTTTTTTTCCTTCTCACTATCACTTTACCTATTGCAAAACAAAGGAATAAGAAGTCTAGAAACTGAATGCAACAAAAGCAAAGCATCTTTAGGCCTGAAGTCGCAACCCTGATGTGATACTGAAATTACGATCATTTTATACTTGGGTATCGGGAATAAATGGGGTGCTACATATTGCAAATGGCTAGCTGTGGTCCTGCAGCAACTGTCCTTGCCTGGCGAGGGTCAGAAGAATCAGGCCCTTGGCTGGGTGTGAATGCTTCAGTGGAAACTTGGCATGCTGTGCATTACGTAGCACTGCGTGTGTCTCAGTGCTTCTGTTTGCTACAATGAGGATGGAGAAGGAATGGGGAAGAAAGAGAGGACTCATTCAGTCACAGATGGCTAAGCAGCAGTGGGAGGTATACAGTAGACTTTGAGCCAAGGAAATGGCTACTGGTGTAAACTGTCCATGAGTAAAAGTCATGCTTATTTGTTGAAATTCATAAAAACATTAAATAGAAACCCTGCCGGGTGCCAGATTCTGTTCTCTAGAAGTGGTCCTCTGGTCAAGCACTATGCTCGTGGAAGTCAGGGAAAGATTTGCCATTCAATCGGGCCAATATTGGTAGTTTTGAAAACCCACTAGCATTTAAAAACATACATTTCACCTTGCCATTCTAAAACAGGAAAAACTTGAAATCTTGCACTCCGCAAGGCTTCTCAAGGCTGTATCTGGAGCTGTTGCATGTGGAGCTGGCAGCTCAGGCTTTTGAAGAATCAGGCCCTTGTAAGAGGTCTCCCTCCATAGCTAAGCACTCTGTGTAGTGAATACTTCAATGGCAGTTTTTAAACTTGGTTTGGGGAGTAACTTTTTCTTGTTGTTGTTTTATCTTTGCCATCAAAAAGATCCTGAAGCTGAAACAGGAGTGAAGAGCGCAGATAAACTGACTTTCAGGGGGCAGAATATATGTACATTTCAATTTAGGATGACTGCAAAGAGAAGGACGGCTGCCTTGAATAGGATTGAACAAGAGTGTGGATCACACACAATGTTAATGATTACATATTAAATGTGAGGCAAAGCCGGATGAGCCCATGCAGCGATGCTTATCAGGTTTTGTACATTAGTTTTACAATATCCTGATTCTTGCACACACTTGCATTACAAAAGGCCTTGTGTTCCCCCTGACACAGAAGCCAAAACAAGTGTGCATATCGTCCTTGCTAGTGAATATGTGCCCCTTTTGTTGTCATTTATTTAATTAGTTATTCTGCATGTATTTGCAGGTAAAAAGAAAGGAAAACCGTGCATACTTCCTGTGCTCTGGTCTCATTAGCCAGATTTCCTCAAAACTCCAGTACTCCAGAGAAGTTTTGCCAAGTGGCTAAATGAAATCTACACAGTATGAATATTTATGCTGTTTTAATGATGGGATTTTTGCATCCATGAATAATAAAGGTTTTAACAAGAACAGATAACGAGATTGGCACAAAAGTGAAGTGGTTAATATAGCAACCTCTTGGTGCAGCGACTCCATTGAGAGCAGCACGCAGTGCATGCCTCCATCCCCTTCCTCTAGCACCAAAATTAGTCTGATGGGACATGCAGATCTTCCAGATAGATAGCTTTGCAGAAAGCAGGTGTTTTATCTATGCTTTGTGCCACAGCCATCTCTTACATGCTCTGTTTGAGAAAGCTCAAGGTTTTTGACTAAAAAAGGACCTTCACATTTTGAACACTATGTTTATTCCAGATACTCTCCAGCAGTGTTTGCATTTGAATCTGAAGCTGCCACTTTACTTTGTCTGTTAAGGAGCAACTGACTGACAAGTGTTTACAAGATACGGAGGTTGGGGGGCCGTAAATCAAAGCAGCACGGTTTTCATGAGCTGAGGCAGGGAAGGGCAATCCCCGCTCCTCCCTGCCCCAGCTGCAGGATGCTGAAGGGAGATCGCTTTAAGGTCTCATCTTTGGCGAGATACAGGGAAGCTGCAAGGTCCTAAAGACCACAGCCCTCTTTGTATTTGTTGATAGCCACAACTACTAAAAGCCTGATCTCTTTAGTGTCAAAGTGAGATGCTGTAAGGCCATGATAATGCCACGCTCAGAGACAACACTGAGCATTTTACTCTCTGACGAATTTTAGAGCAAGAGTTTATTACATGTTTACTATACCTAGGTGTCCTGGACCTGTGGGAGCAGGTGTTAGACAATATGTAGTGTAGATAAGCGATGTCAAACAAACAAACAAAGAAACACCCACTTAAAAGATCTGTGTGCTCACCCTTTCTCTCTTAGACAGATAGCACCTCCCTGTGCTGTCCTGCTGTCAGACTGCTTTGCTGCCATCCCTGCTGCCACTCTCCCAGTAAAAATGCTCAATTCAGAGGTTGGTTTGGATCCTGGGAAACTACTATCCATTCCATACTTTTTCCACTTGGAGATATCAAAACCCATTTGCCTGAATTTTGACCTTTGGCCAAACCTGTCCTTCAAGGCTGGTGTTCACGGCAGTGCCCCACTGCTCATTGTGAAGTTTCCTGCCACAGTTCACTGCATGTCTGATGAAGATCAGGCCTCAAACTGGGCCACTGACAGCAGCCTTGCTCTCAAAATAGGAGCTAAAAGATGCTTCAGGTAAGAGCTGGACTGGAAAAGCTGCCTAGGGCTCGGCACTGGGGGTCTATATGTGAGTCAGAGAGACAGATAATATCACATGCATTTGAGGCAAAATACAGGAATTTATTATAGTAAAACTACTTTTCTTAAAAACAAGGAAATAAAATTTAAAACAAAACAGTGACTTGAAAGAATTCACAGCTCAGTGCCTTTAAAAAGATTTATTTAATTTGCATGGATGGACAGTCAGTGAAATAAAAGAAGACTTTTGATCTTCAGTGCAGACTAAAATAAATCAACATAGATCTTATGTTACTTTCTTGCCATCTTCTCCATATGGAAGTTTATTTGGTGTTATATCTAACACTATCAAAGAGAAGAGAAGAAAAAATCTTTCAGAGTTTAAACTATTTTTCAAAACTTTCATCAAGGGGCAATAAGCTCACTATGAAACAGCTAGATCCTTTTCTGTGTGTGTTTATACATGACACACAACCAGTTTCATGGAGCAAGTCATCCCTGACAGAATTATCTAGGTGTCTTGTCACTGTTCTTTTCAACTGTTTGCTCTTTATGCATGCTTTCAGTGAAAACTTGTCCCAGAAGCCACCATGAAAGCTATTTACTTTGTTTCAAACATAATTAAAACAAGAAAAATCACAAAGGAGTAAATTAAAGATCACAGCCACTACCCTAGTTTCATCTCTCTCAGGCAACAGATAACTGTCTTAAATGTGTGGTTTAATACACTGAAGAATAATAAAACTCTTCTATTTTGAGATGTAATGCAACTTGCTAGCTGCTTGTGCTTCAGGAGGCTGAGTATATTACAAGAACTCTGCTTTTCCTCTTCCTCTTCTGAATAAATTGTGAAGTCTGAAGAAGTTGCTGTGGAAGGAACCAGAATTAAAACACACACCTCTATCATGGGAAGCACTTGTATCTGCAGAAGCAGGGACAGATGTAACCCAGGACAAGTCCACAGAATATGTATCCCAGGCACTAAATCTGGGATTGAGGAATTGGAAAAGTTGATGTTTTCAGAAATGGAAAAAGAAAATACATGCAGTCTTGCAATGTAGTTTGGGAGAAAAAAAAAATGAAGCAAAAGAATGTCCTAATTGGGCATCCTACAGAGAAATGAAAAAAGAAAGCCATTCTTGTGGTAGAGCGGCAGGGCGTGGAGACTTTCAAGAAGAATCTTCTGAAGGAGGGAGAAAACACACAGTGACTCACTGGGCAAGCAGTTTCCATTTGGAAAAACTAGGCAAGAAATATTAACAAGCCAGATTTGGGAGCTGTTTACATCAACACAATACTCTGCTTATTGCATATACAGAGTGAGTGATACCAAGCCTGGAAACCATCATGTCTCATCTAGCCTCAGAGTATCCACTGTTAGTTGAAAAGGGCAAGTGAGAAACAATGCAAGTGTTTGAAATCTAGCAGTAAACAGAGAGGAACTTTATGAATTGGGCACCTGGTGCTGTGCTGTGATCCCTGGCTTTTAATTTCTGGTCTGTCTCCAACTAAATTAGAAGAGAAGGTAGCATATCTAATAGCAATTCTGTCTGTAGGGCATGCTGGAAAGAACAGAATTTAAACACTGTATTATCACAGAAGTATGTCTTGTACACAGTCCCTCTAGTCCAGCTACTAACAAATATACTCACACACTACTGTGCTGTATGTATTCAGCTGTGTAATTTGCCTGACTATTTGTTTTCACGGAATTGGTAACTCCACCTTTAGGAATTAAAATAAAAACCTAGGGGCAGAAGTTGACTCTTTTGAAACACAGTCGTTGAATGGACTGGGAGCAAGAATGGGTAGGAAACTACAGTAGAATTAAAGAAATACATTGGCTCTTCCTTGTAAGCCAGTGTACTCTCTCCCTTTTGCCCAACCCCAGCAGCCAGTCATTTCTTAGTAATTAAATTTGAAAGCATTCCCTTCATTACCTAGTACTGTAGGATAGGAGAGATGCTGTGACAAACTTGTTTGGGCAGAGTGCTAGGTGTGGATACGTGTATGTGGTTGAAAAGCCTTTGCACAGGCAAAAACTCATATGGTATACTATTTTTAACAGAAGAAGGTGACCATGACTATGACAAACTACATATTCATGGGTAAGAGTGCTCCAGGCCCTAAGGAATATCATAAACACATTGTCAGGCTCTGCTGATCCTGGCTATTGAACACGAACATAGGAAACAGAGCTCCGTTTTGCCCCAAAGTGTTAACTCCAATAGGTTGTGGGTCCATTGGGGACATCCGGGCAGGGTGAGGACAGAGGCAATAGGGACTCTGGGGACTGCTGAGTTTCCAGTTCATCCCAACCTGAGATTTTCCTGTATGAACCCCATCCGGCCTTCCACACAGAAACAGGGAGACAGGAAAGCCCCCTAAGACAAACATATTTTAGCTTTAAGATCAGAGGTTGGCATTGCTCCCTGGCTGGTTCCCAAGATGTTTTTTAATATACAGTTTTTCTGCTCTCTCCCCTCCTTCCATCCAGCCCTGTTTCTTTGAAAGTCTTTATATATAGTAATTAACTCTGCCTTGGCCAGACTTTTGTACGGGTGAAGGGAAGGATGGAGCATTTTATTTGGCAGGTAAATATTCCCCAAATCAGGAAGCTCTCGTTGTAAGACATATGTTACATGGAGCAGAGGACAGACAGAGCTAGAAAAGGACAGTGACAAGTAGTGTGGTTTCTTTAAATGGCTCCTAGGCACTGTCTCTTGCCAGTCCAAAGATCTGGGTTTTTTTTCTTAACCAGAATTCATTGACCTCTCTCTAAATTTGTTTACCCAGTGTGATTTCCATCAAATGGATAGCGACCTTGTTTTCTTCTTCAAACCTTTTCTCTAAGTGTTGTTTCAAACTTAATTCTGTGCTGTCACATCACATGCAGCTTTTGCCAGCCCCATCTGCTGAGAAACACAGCTGGGAGGCTAAAACCACTTGTGACGCCTCACACTCAAGAAACACTCATCTTAAAACAAATCTCTCTAAAATATTCTGCCAAATGGCATCTTTGTAAATCTCTCTGTCTAACGTCACAGAAAGGAGCAGACAGCAGAAGCTCTGTGTACACAAGAAGCAGCAATCACTAGCTACGCACCTGAAGCAAATAAGAAATGTTAATTAGAAAAATTCTGTAACTCGGAGTGCTTTACAGATCTGCCCGCTGCTATTTTTACATGGCAATATAAATCCTGTTTCAATTGCTGTTACAACTGAAAACGTGGAGTAACAGGAATGGTTTGAAGGGGTAAAAAATGAACTAAGAGTTCGAACAACGCTATATAATTCTTCACTCACTCTGTAGGCAGTCATATTGGGCTATTTTAAAATTAGCCGTAATTTGCATAACATATTTTACTGCTATAATTCACTGTCTGTATTTATAGCCATGTCATAACAATCTAGAGTTTTCTTTTTATTTTTCCCTTTGGCTGGAGTTTATGATGTGTATGAAAACTGAGTCTAAGTCATGCACTGTTTGTTCCAAAAGCACAAGCCAGATGAAGAGACATTGGGTTGTCGCAAGTTTAGAGCACTGTTTGATATGATAATTCCAGCCTCCAAGAATTAGCCTCACCAACTCTTGTTTTTCGCCTCTTAACTAAACAAAGCAAACCTTTTGGAGTGACTGATAGTTTGAAATAGCCAACTATGTGCACACACTCCAGTTCTGAGTTAGGGCTGGCCAGAAATCTGTTCAAACAACATGACACTTTTGTTTTTACATATTCATCCAGAAACAAAGGAGGCACTGAATGCCAATGTCCTGCAGAAATAGTCAGCTACAAGGCCTGAAAATCACTACATGAACACACTGCTGCAACAGAACAAACAGAAGAAAAGGTCATTTCACTGCGTTTTGTATTTTGGGGGGATTTAAGCTCTCAAAGCACAGATATGTCTTTACTTTCCAGTAGAATTGTCACTTAGCAACAGTTTTGAAGCTTACATCAGCAAAGATGGCTGGACAGGAATTGCCAGAACAAAATTCTCAGAGGCCATATGTGGAGGTTTCAAACTCCAAAAGCTGTACTGGGGAGACATCTCAGCCTGTCGGGACATGAAGCATAAACATATGTTGGTGAGACAGATTAAAATAATTTTTGATAGGCTTGATTTGTGTGAAACTTTCACTGTTCCATGTGTTCAGCATGAGCTTAGCTTTCAATATATGTTTCAAACAAATATATTTATTAGCTTCTCCATAGGTTGCTGTTCTTCAGCATTCTTCTGCCTGGCTACAAAATGGTTAAAGGACAAGCTGTGAAAATGTTTCTGAGAAGTCTTTGGAGTGTCTCATCTCCATTTTTCTGAGAAGTAAAGTTGAGAAAATTTTAGTGACACAAGTGTGAAGCTGGCAGGTTGATCTGCCCAACGGCAAGAGTACACATAAGGGTTGCTTCCTATGGAGACAAACATTCAGGAGGCAGCAAGTCTTTCAGACTGTGTCTGATAAACACAGACCTTGGGTCTCTCATCCTCCTTTGTTCACTGTCGCCTTGATCATTCAAGGGACAGATAAGAGAATACGAAATAAAAGCAGACAGAACAACAAACTTAAATAAACAGGTAGGATGTACCTATTTTGTCAGGTTTGAATTTCAGTATCTGGCCAATTAACATTGGTCCCTTGGATATATTTGTGTGGTATGACCCTGGGCTCTGTGCCATCTGGCTGACTGGAATAATGGCAGCAGCATAGCTGTGCTAGGGTAGCAAAAAAAATTACCTGAGCAAACCTTCTCAACGTCTTGGGAGCCAAATGTATCAGACAGGCTGCTGTGTTAACACAGACACACTAGTGCCTAAAACTGGCCTGTTCACAGTTAGCTTCGATGTTTTTTCAGGACTTTGTATTTCTACAAAGACATGCTCTGTGTTCTCTGCAGTTTGCTGTTTTTGGAATAAGCCAGTTTTGTTCTGGCAGAAAAGCCTTTGGAAACCAGAAGAACAAGGTTGCTTGCAGGTCATCATCCTACTATGTTAGATGATCATTTACATGTACTAAGATATATACGTTTTTGTGGAAGTAGTCAAGCAGATGGAGAAATGATACCCACCTCTAAGTCCTGTTTCGGTACTATTTTCTTAGCTAATGAAGTAGGTGGGGAGAGATATTAAGTAATAATTTCTAATGTGCAATTCAAATATTAGGCCAACATTCCTTCCTTCCTGGCTGAAACCCAAACAAATAAAAGAAAAAAATAACAAGCTCCAGACCCTTACATAGCAAGAGATAATTGGGAAAACTGAAA
This sequence comes from Phoenicopterus ruber ruber, assembly GCA_009819775.1. Lineage (NCBI taxonomy): Eukaryota > Metazoa > Chordata > Aves > Phoenicopteriformes > Phoenicopteridae > Phoenicopterus > Phoenicopterus ruber. Next base: position 61,338,607 of record CM020246.1, on the reverse strand, counting down.
AAAAAACAACCTACGCAGCACCCTATCAAGTTTGAAGAAGCCTAGCTGGGGATTAGCCAACAGAATACAGTGTAGCAGGTACCAGACCTTTCTAAGAACCTGGTGACTCCTATGATCTCGTTAGCTTGTGCAAAACTTCATTGGGATGATATTAGCAGCCAACATTGCAAGGGAAGAGTATGGCTGTTTCAGGGCATAATGTGACAGGGTATTGAGAGCTGTTTGCTGTCCACAGATTCAGCCTAAAGGTCCTAAAAGATGTGCCTGTCTGACCCTTGGGAATATGACATTGCTTATGATAGAAATGACAATTTGAATATCTAAGGAACTTGCTAAGCCAAGCTGCTGAGTCACAGAATCACAGAATGGTAGGGGTTGGAAGGGACCTCTGGAGATCATCTAGTCCAACCCCCCTGCCAGAGCAGGGTCACCTAGAGCAGGCTGCACAGGACTGTGTCCAGGCAGGTTTTGAATATCTCCACAGAAGGAGACTCCACACCCTCCCTGGGCAGCCTGTTCCAGTGCTCTGTCACCCTCACAGTAAAGAAGTTTTTCCTCGTGTTCAGGTGGAACTTCCTATGTTCCAGTTTGTGCCCATCGCCCCTTGTCCTGTCATTGGGCACCTCTGAGAAGAGTCTGGCCTCATCTTCTGGACACCCACCCTTGAGATATTTATAAGCATTGATGAGGTCTCCTCTCAGCCTTCTCTTCTTCAGGCTGAACAGCCCCAGCTCCCTCAGCCTTTCCCTGTAGGAGAGATGCTCCAGTCCCTTAATCATCTTTGTAGCCCTCCCCTGGACTCTCTCCAGTAGTTCCTCATCTTTCTTAAAATGGGGAGCCCAGAACTGGATGCAGTACTCCAGATGGGGCCTCCCTAGGGCAGAGTAGAGGGGGAGGAGAACCTCCCTCGACCTGCTGGCCACACTCTTCTTAATGCACCCCAGGATGCCATTGGCCTTCCTGGCCGCAAGGGCACATTGCTGGCTCATGGTGAATTTGTCACCTACCAGGACTCCCAGGTCCTTCTATGCAGAGCTGCTTTCCAGGAGGTCAACCCCTAACTTGACCAGTGCATGGGGTTGTTCCTCCCCAGGTGCAGGATCCTGCACTTGCCTGTGCTGAACCTCATGAGGTTCCTCTCCACCCAACGCTCCAGCCTGTCCAGGTCTCACTGAATGGCAGCACAGCCTTCTGGGATATCAGCCAGTCCTCCCACTTTTGTATCATCAGCAAACTTGCTGAGGGTACACTCTGTCCCTTCATCCAGGTCATTGATGAATAAATTGAACAAAACTGGGCCCAGTACCGACCCCTGGGGAACACCACTAGCCACAGGCCTCCAACTAGACTCTGCACCGCTGATCACCACCCGCTGAGCTCTGCCATTCAGACAGTTCTCAATCCACCTCACCGTCCATTCGTCTAACCCACACTTCCTGAGCTGATCTATGAGGATGTTATGGTAGACAGTGTCAAAAGCCTTGTTGAAGTCAAGGTAGACAACATCCACCACTCTCCCCTCATCCACCCAGCCAGTCATGCCATCATAGAAGGCTATCAGATTGGTCAAGCATGATCTCCCCTTGGTGAATCCATGCTGACTACTCCTGATCACCTTTTCTTCTACATGCTTGGAGATGGCCTCCAGAATGAGCTGCTCCGTTTCCTTTCCAGGGATGGAGGTGAGACTGACTGGTCTGTAGTTTCCTGGGTCCTGCTTCTTGCCCTTCTTGAAGACTGGAGTGACATTGGCTTTCCTCCAGTCCTCAGGCACCTCTCCCGTTCTCCATGATTTTTCAAAGATGATGGAGAGTGGCTTGGCAATGACATTTTCCAGCTCCCTCAGCACTCATGGGTGCATCCCATCAAGGCCCATGGATTTGTGGGTGTCCAGTTTGCCTGACTGATCTCTAACCTAATCCTCCTCGACCAAAGGAAGGTCATCCTTTCTCCAGGCTTCCTCTCTTACCTCCAGGGTCTGGGATGCCTGAGGGCCAGCCTTAGCAGTAAAGACTGAAGCAAAGAAGGCATTCAGTAACTCTGCCTTCACTGTATCCTTCATGACCAGGGCACCCACCTCATTCAGCAGAGGCCCCACGTTTTCCCTAGTCTTCCGTTTGTTACCAATATATTTGAAGAAGCCCTTCTTGTTGCCCTTGATGTGCCTTGCCAGATTAAATTCCAGGTGGACCTTAGCCTTCCTTGTAGCATTCCTGCATACCCCGACAATGTTCCTGTATTCCTCCCATGTGGCCTGTCCCTTTTTCCACATTCCATGGACTTCCTACTTCCATTTGAGTTTTGCCAATAGTTCCTTGCTCATCCACGCAGGTCTCCTGCCTCCCTTACCCTATTTCTTACTGCTGGGGATGCACCGATCTTGAGCTTGGAGGAAGTGATGCTTGAATATTGACCAGCTTTCTTGGGCCCCCCTACCTTCTAGAGCCCTAACCCATGGGATTCCTCCAAGCAGGTCCTTGAAGAGGCCAAAGTTAGCTCTCCTGAGGTCCAGAGTTGTAATCCTGCTTAGTGTCCTAAACTCCACCATCTCGTGCTCACTGCAGCCAAGGCTGTCCCCAGCCTTCACATCCCCAACCAGACCTTCTTTGTTTGTTAGTATGAGGTCCAGCAGCACACCTCTCCTCGTTGGCTCCTCCACCACTTGCGTCAGAAAATTGTCATCAATGTTCTGCAGGAACCTCCTGGACTGTGCGTGCCTAGCTGTGTTGTGCCTCCAACAGATATTAGGGTGGCTGAAGTGCCCCATGAGAACGAGGACCTGTGATGGTGAGGCTGCTTTCAGCTGCCTGTACAAGGCCTCACCAACTTCCTCTTCCTGATCAGGTGGCCTGTAGTATACACCCACAACAGTGTCCCCCATGTTAGCCTTTCCCTTAATCCTTGCCCATAAACTCTTGACTTGTTCTTCATCCTCCCCTAGGCAGAGCTCAATACACTCCAGTTGCTCTCTCACATAGAGAGCAACTCCACCACCTCACCTTGCTGGCCTGTCTTTCCTAAAAAGTACATACCCATCCATGAGAGCATTCCAGTCATGCGAGCTGTCCCACCATGTCTCAGTAATTGCTATGAGATCATGGCCCTGTGACCGCACACAGATCTCTGGTTCTTCCTGTTTATTCCCCACGCTGCGTGCGTCGGTGTACAGGCATTTCAGAGAGGTAGTTGTGTTCACAGGTTTCCCTGGAGGGGTGCAGGAGGATCCACCATAGCCATACACACCCTTAGGGTGGTTGGCCTTCTGGTTCTCATCTTGGGAGGCAGCTAAGGAACATTTGTTGCTGCTCAGGTTGGTCTGGCTTACTCCCCAGTGGGATCTGCTGGCATGAGCATCACCACTTTGGACCCCTCCCCCCCGAGTTCTTCAGTTAAAAGCCCCCAGTTTAAAGAAAACAACCTAGCTCCTTTTCCTTACCTTTCGCCTTGCATATGATTGTGTAATTTTTTGTTGTGCACATGCTGAACACTGAATGGATTCTTGTTATGTTCTAAAATCACCACCATGGCACCAACTGCAATATCTTTTATTGCCTTGAAACTGCTTCAGATTTCTACTCAGCACCGGGCAAAGTGCTAATTCCCAAATTGCAGGTGTAAGGTAGGATTTTTTAAAAGTTTGGGGTTTGGATAAAATCAGCTTTTTATTTTTATTGCTGTAAGGGAAGGAAAAGTACTTTCCTGTTCAGCTTTTTCTTTTAAAAGGCTGCCCTACAGTGTATGTATCTGCCCAGTGTCAACTGGTGTAAAAAAGTCAAATATGAAAGGTAATCTAAGAGCCACAGCCTGATGTAAATCTGTGCGCCAGTGGAGTTCCTTCAATTTGCCTTGAAAAATATAGGCAATTCTTCCTCTATTTCTGTGTCTTGTGCCAGCATGGTAACTCTTAGATAGCTTGGGTGACCTCAGGGTTGTGGGAAGAGACCTATTGGGGACCAAATTCCTCACATGTACCAAAAAGATACGAGAATTTTTGTTTTATCTCTGAAAGACAATCATTAGTATATCTGAGGTAATTCAGGATGAAACCCTCCCACTGCAGCTGTGTTCATGGGCTTGTAAAAATCAGTTCAGCTTTTGGGGGTGGAGCCCTCTGTGAAATATAGTGCCCAGGGCACTAAATTGTTAGCACTGATCAATCATGCAGATACTAATTTTGATTTGATCTAATGACCCCTGAACAGCCAAGCAATGAACAACAGGTGACATTAAGCCAAATGTGACCACTTCATCGTTGTTTTGGACAGCAAACATACTGACTGGCTGGGATATTCAGAAATTGGGGGTGGCTGGGAGTAGGAACTTGAGTACAATGTGTCAATTCTGCATTGTTATGTAGGACACACTAAAAGATCTAAGGAGGCCATGTTTAAAAATAGAATAATAAAATTAGTACAGTGCTGTCTACCCTGCGGGGCTGACATGACCTGACTTGATGAAGCTGCACATACAGAATGGCTTTTATTTTTAGGGCACTCTATCTGGGATAACAATGACTCTGCTGATAGTGAAGCAGTGGGTATAGTTTGTCTTGATGGCTGGCACTTATGCTTGAAAAGAACAGAATAGCATATTTAAACTGTCAGGCCTTAATTGTTTCATTAGATGGTGGTACCTTCTGCACAAAAGGAGCAAGGAAAGTGCTGAAAGAGAGAATGATGAACAGCAATTCTAGAAGGGCACAAAGGTGCTGCAGGAGTTACTTCTCTTTCTTTGTTTCTTCCCAGTTCATCTCTGACACAAGGAGAAGTTTCATTTTTTAACATAATGACTGTTATTAAAATCAGCTTGAAGAATTTCATGAGCACTGTGGTGTATGTCTTCTATATTTTCAGATATAAATGAAACTAAAAAAAATGTTCTTGCCTCTGAATTTGGCTTTTGTGTCTCCAACATTCAATTTATTGATGATAATGATGACTTGCATTTCTAAATACGTCTTTTATCCTGTAGGATCCCAAAGTGTTCTTAGAGACATAAAATATATGCATGAATCACTTCACCTACTATGTGAAATTTAGCCACCACTGGGGTGTCAACTGTTTGACTGTGCAAAGCAACACAAGAAAACAGCTTGAGCTAGAAAGTAAAGAACATTAATCATATTCAAATGAAATTAGTACAGAGCACCCACACATCTGAGAGCCCTAATAACACAGGCACTAATTGGGTGGTGGCACCAGCGCTGACCATCAAAGCTCTGAATTTACATAGTGACTGAAAGGACAGCTTAAGAGTATACTCAGGCTGCAAGAAGTCAGGCTATATTTTCCCCTCCATTGCTGGAAGGTATCCTGAGACAGAGAGATTTGATGGGAATCTTTCCCTCTGTAAAACAGAGAAACACAACTAACTTCCCACTTACACAGATGCAGGGATTCAGAACCTCTCCAACAAAGAGGTAGTTATATTTCATCACGAAATCTGATCCCAAAGGTAGGTGTTTTTTCTCAGTCATATTATTCCCCACACAGAGGGTTTTTTTCCTCAGATACAAAGGGTGGAATGTGATTAATGTCTTCTCAACTCCCGCGCTTGCTAGTCTGGAGAAACTGAAGGGAGGACTTTTCACAGATGTCCTCTTTTATCCCCTGGAGGGAGGATGGCAATAGTTGGGCTGTTTCTCCTGCGTGGGCTGTGCTTCTCTGCCTTTTAAGATGAGTTAGCTGATTTATTTTGAATTCCATTTTTTAATTAGTTGTCTTTAAGTAGGGAGGTATCTTCTCAGTCCAGTTTCACTCTTAGTTAAGTCTTAGAGAGTGCAGACCTCTCCACAGCTGAGTTATAAAAGACAGAGATCCTGGGTCTGATTCTCATTTATACTAAAGGCTTGAATACGTTGTTCTGACAGTGTAAAGTGGTTAAGACCATCCCGAGCATTCATCCTACACATGCCAGAGTTCTGGAAAAGGCCTGATCATAGACAAAAATTTAGCTCTCTAATACTTGGAGAATAATTTTAAAATCTGTCGTGTTGCTTCTGGGTGGTATGGTGTGTTTCCAGCCTGGTTTCGGTACTGGGTCTCCAAAAAGACACAGTTAGGGGAATGAAAGCTTGTTCTGCATCTGCTTTGCAGAGCGAGTACAAGAGCAGGGTGCAGGAGAGGTGGATGGATCCTGCAGCTTTCCACCAAATGCCCACTTCTCACAGACTCAAACTCAGGGAATCTATTGAACTCAGTTCAGTTGCTCAAAATTTAAAATTATGAGAGGACTTAACAGAGCAGGCAGAAGAGGAATATCCTAGAGAAGGCTGGTCAAATTACTTTGGAATGCTTTTGGAAGCCTCCTCTGGCAGTGCTGTGCCTGAAAACAGAAATTTTCAGAAAGCTGCTCCAGAGAGCAAAGCAAATGAAAAGGGAAAGAGAGAGAAACTTTGTTCACATACTATAGTGGTATTACCTGTTGCATTTGCATTTACATTGAAAGAGAGTGTAGGAAAAGAAGGTGAGTTGCAAGAAGAGTCCCTAGATTAGTAATACAAGATACTGGGCAGGGTTAGCTTTCTATAATGAGCTTCCTACATACAAAAGCTGATGTTGGTATTTTATGGCTCCCTCCACCCAGAGGTCCAAGCCACTAATTTTTGCTTTGAAGTTGAGTTGCAGTTTCTGCCAGGTGATTCACAATGATTCATTGTGTTGCCTAGACCAGTGTGATGCTCACTTGCTAATTTAAAATCTTCACAGCCCTTCAGATCTGCATTTTTAATGCTTGAAGTATTCCACCTCATTAAGGTTTTAAGTTTCTGTCTAAATAGGTGTGAGCATTATTTGGTAGTCAGATTACTCCTAGTTAACAAAATGGTTCATGTTGTGCCATGATTAGGAAATGATACTGTTACATATCCTATATAGTTAGCGTGTGAATCAATTTATAGGCAGACCAAAGCACTTGATAGGCTTACAGATGCAAAACCATTGAAGTTCACAAACTGGAAAAGGTTGAGAAACATGGTGAGAACTTGATCTATACCAGATTATGCTTTTTGTTCTTGTGTTCTCTCATTCTCCAGTGGCACACATCTTGTTCTGTTTAGTTCAGTAATTTTGAAGACATGATTTTTGGATTGAAAATTATTCATTTGGTCTTGGACACACTCTACTTCTGTTCTGTGCTCCAAATTCTTAAGAGATAGTTTTGTATGTTTCTGACTAGGTTCCTGTACATTAGCTTCTACTGCCTTTGCGTCTTTTTCTTTGGATATTTAGCATGGGATTAATATCCAGATTAAAATATCTGCATTTAGGTATCTGCAGTAGCTGTTCTACAACAGACCTAATGTAGGTACCTACTTTAAAGTGTGTGTGTGATTTTCAAGACTCTGCTGACTAGATTCTTATTGACTATAATGGGATTTTGGACAGCAAGACTTCTGCATAGCTGTGGCTCACATTTAGCTGTGTGTACTTTGTGTCTTTGAGCCAAATTGCACTGTTAGGTGAATGAAGTTGAAAATTTGGGGGTTGATTGTGTTGTGTAAGCGTAGGTATTTAGACACCTTAAAGTATCTAAGACATCTGCCTAAAGTGGTAGATACAACACATGAGGAGGCCTGTAGCCTTCTGGAGAGACAGATGGAAGCCAAGTGGGATACAGCATCACATCTGACGTGGCACCAGACATCTAAGTGATGGTAACTGAGTCAGGGCTTTGGAGCCCATTCAAATAGCCTCACTCAGTTGGTACACCTTCTGGAGCTAAATGCTCTTGGTCTTCACATTTAAGCTTGCTATTTTTAACTCACCTAATGGTTGAAATAAGGACATTATTATTTTTAAAAACTTTATTCTAAGACTAAAGGCAGTCAGTATGGCAAAGCACTTTGCTGAGGACATTGCACAGACCATACTTCTTGAAGTGAAAGTAGTACGCTTGGATGTACACCAAACCCCTGGCTGTGGCACCAGTCCTGTAACCATTTGTTGATTTGCCAGATTCGACTGGCCCTTTCAAATCCCTTCCCTTTGACTGAGAGAATTGATGAAAAAACTACCTGCGCTGCAGAGTCCCTTACCGCTGCTCCCAGGGCTCTGTAATCCTTCCTTATGCTTCTCAGACTGCTCCTGGCTGTATCACCGGTGCCCACGTGAAACAACAGCAGCGGATAATAGTCAGTAGTCTCTTGGTACCATCCCTGATATGAGCCCCCAGTAAGCAGCACACCTCTCTGGAGAGTGCGTCAGGTCGGCAAATGGGTGCCTCTGTACTTCTCAGAAGAGAGTCCCCTACTACTGTCACCGGTCGCCTTTTCTCACTTGCGCTGGTTCTTATATAGGGAATAGATCGGGCTGCCTTACTCAGCTCCAGTGTCTCTCCTGATGTGACGGGTCTTTCCTCTTCAGTCTGCAGGGTAGTGAAGTGGTTCTGCAAGGGCATCTCAGGCTTCGGGGGAAGTCTCTTTCTCCTGCTGGTCCTTGCTGCTGCAAGCTTCCATCCTTCTGCATTATTGGCCCCCCTCCCTTCTCTGTGTGCCGGTGGGGGAGTTTTTGGCTGTTTGGCCATGGGCTGTGGGTCCACTGCAGACTGTGCTTGGCACCAGCTATCTAACTCCTCCTCAGCCTCCCTGATGTTACACAGCCTTCTCACTGCCTCCTGCAGCTCAGCCACCTGCTGCAGGAGGTCCTCCACCTGGGCACACCTTTTGCAGGCAGGTCTGCCGCCTGTCCCTGCCCCAGGAGAAAGGTCCGGGCACTTCCTGCAGCCTGAGGTCTGCACTGCAGCCTCTCCCTTCAGCAGCTCCCTCTGCGTGAAGGCATCAGCCAACTCTGGGGTAGATGGTGCAGACCCACCAGCCAGAGCTGCAGCCTTTGCTCTCAGACGAGTGCCCACCATTCTGCCTTGAGGGTCAGGTAGGATGAGTGCCCTTGACCTGGGCAGATGGTCACAGAACAGCGCCTAGTTGCTGGGTTCTGTGTACTTCAGGTCTCCCGCTTGGCCAGAGGAATGCCCTGCCTTCGAAGGGGTCCCCTTCCTGCGCGCCCTTCCACACGAACTGCCGTGCAAACTGCTGCGCCAGGCCCCGGCTGCCGCCCCACGCCCTGTTGCCCGCTCTGGTTGCTGGCGCTCCCCAGGCTGCTTCTTGTAGGAGTGGGGGTGGTGGCGGTTGCTCTGGCAGCGCCCAGGCCTCCTCAGCGTCTCCCTGAGAGCTGCCGGCTCCTGGCGGGCCTCTCCACTGCCCTGGCATTTCCCTCCCTCTGGAGAGCTCCCTGTGCGCCGAGATCTGCCGCTCCGCTGTGGATCAGGCTGGCTCTGGAGCAGCTCCCCTCAGCGACTGTCAATGACCATCTGGAGTGCCTGGAGCTCTGCCTCGGGATGGATGAGGAGCTGACTGAGAGCTTATGGGTCAGGATTAAAGGGAGGGCAGGGACAGGTGACATTATAGTGGGGGTCTGCTACAGGCCACCCAACCAGGAAGATGGAGTGGATGAGGCCCTCTATAGACAGACAGGAGCAGCTTCATATTCACAAGCCCTGGTCCTCATGGGGGACTTCAGCCACCTTGGTATCTGTTGGAGGGACAGCACAGCAGGGCATAAGCGATCCAGGAAGTTCCTGGAATGCGTTCATGATGACTTCCTTCTCCAAGTGATAGAGGAGCCAATGAGGAGAGGTGCTATGCTGGACCTTGTTCTCACCAACAAGGAGGGGCTGGTGGGCAATGTGAAGCTCAAGGGCAGCCTTGGCTGCAGTGACCATGAAATGGTGGAGTTCAAGATCCTTAGGACAGTGAGGAGGGCGCACAGCAAGCTTACTCCTGGCCTTCAGGAGAGAAGACTTTGGTCTCTTCAGGGATCTGCTTGGTAGAGTCCCATGGGATAAAGCCCTGGAGGGAAGAGGGGCCCAAGAAAGCTGCTTAATACTCAAGGATCACCTCCTCCAAGCTCCGCAGCGATGCATCCCAACAAAGAGGAAGTCAGGCAAAAGCGCCAGGAGGCCTGCATGGATGAACGAGGAGCTCCTGGACAAACTCCAGCACAAAAAGGAAGCCTACAGAGGGGGGAAGCAAGGACAAGTAGCCTGGGAGGAATACAGAGAAATTGTCCAAGCAGCCAGAGATCAGGTTAGGAAAGCTAAAGCCCTGGTAGAATTCAATCTGGCTGGGGATGTCAAGAGCAATAAGAAAAGCTGCTATAGGTACGTTGGTGGTAAAAGGAATGCTAGGGAAAATGTGGACCCTCTCCGGAAGGAAACAGGAGACCTGGCTACCCAGGATATAGAGAAGGCTGAGGTACTCAACAACTTTTTTGCCCCAGTCTCCACCAGCAAGTGCTCTAGCCACACCGCCCAAGTCGCAGAAGGCAAGGGCAGGGACTGGAAGAATGAAGAACCACCCACTGTAGGAGAAAATCATGTTCAAGACCGTCTAAGGAGCCTGAAGGTGCACAAGTCCATGGGACCTGATGAGATGCATCTATGGGTCCTGAGGGAACTGGAGGGGTGAAGTTGCTAAACCATAATCCATCATATTTGAGAAGTCATGGCAGTCCGGTGAAGTTCCCAGTGACTGGAAAAGGGGAAACATGACCCCCATTTTTAAGAAGGGAAAAAAGGAAGACCCAGGGAACTACAGGCCAATCAGTCTAACCTCTGTGCCCAGCAAGATCATTGGGCAGATCCTCCTGGAAACTATGCTATGGCAGACGGAAAGTAAGGAGGTGACTGGTGACAGCCAACATGGCTTCGCCATGTGAATTGTGCCTGACAAATTTGATGGCCTTCTATGATAGGGTTACAGATATTGTCTCCCTGGACTTGTGCAAAGTATTTGACACTGTCCCACACAACACCTTTGTCTCTAAATTGGAGAGACATGGACCACTCGATGCATAAAGAATTGGCTGGATGGTCACACATGAAGTGTTGCAGTCAACAGCTCGATGTCCAAGTGGAGACCAGTCAAGAGTGGCGTTCTTCAGGGGTTGGTATTGGAACTGGTGCTGTTTAACATCTTTGTCAGAGATATGGACAGTATGATTGAATGCACCCTCAGCAAGTTTGCTGATGACACCAAGCTGTGTGGTGTGATTGACACGCTGGAGGGAAGGGATGCCATCCAGAGAGACCTTGACAGACTTGGGAGGTGGGCCTGTGCGAACCTCATGAAGTTCAACAAGGCCAAGTGCAAGACCCTGCACCTGGCTTGGGGCAATCCCCAATCTCTGAGCAGAGAATGGATTGAGAGCAGCCCTGAGGAGAAGGACTTGGCAGTGTTGGTTGATGAGAATCTTGACATGACCCAGTAATGTGTGCTCACAGCCCTGAAAGACAACCATATCCTTGGCTGCATTAAAAGAAGTGTGACCAATAGGTTGAGGGAAGTGATTCTCCCCCTCTACTCTGCTCTTGTGAGACCCCCCTGGAGTACTGCATTCAGCTCTGGGGTCCACAACACAAGAAGGACATGGGCCTGTTGTAGTGAGTCCAGAGGAGGGCCATGACGATGATCAGAGGGCTGGAGCAGCTCTCCTACGAAGACAGGCTGAGAGAGTTGGGGTTGTTCAGCCTGAAGAAGAGAAGGCTCCGGGGAGACCTTATTGCAGCCTGCCAGTATACTAAAGGCCTACAAGAAAGCTGGAGAGGGACTTTTTACAAACACATATAGTGAAAAGGCAAGGGGTAACGGCTTTAAACTGAAAGAGGGTAGATTTAGATTAGTGATAAGGAAGAAATTCTTCCCTGGCACTGGAAGAAGTTGCCCAGAGAAGTGGTGGATACCTCATCCCTGGAAGTGTTCAAGGCCAGGTTGGATGGGGCTTTGAGCAAACTGGTCTCGCGGAAGGTGTTGCTGCCCATGACAGAGGGTTTGGAACTAGATGATCTTTAAGGTCCCTTCCATCGTGATCCCTGCCAGTTTAAACAAAGTTATTAGCTTTATTATCAGCATGCCTAACAAGATATGGCCATTGTGAGAGACACAGAATACCCTCCACATGGTGGGTTAAGACTTTCAGAGAGTTTGGAGTTGGCACCCTGCCCTGGGAGAGGGGTACACCTTCTGGAGCTGCTCCATTGGGATTTCTCCGTTCGTGAAATTATTCTGCAGTCAGCTTCAGTTTTCTCTTCTCTTTCTCTAGATAAGTGATGAGCTCCTAATTTACAGCTCCTCATATAATGCTCTTAACCCACTGTCCTTATCTTCGTTCACTTCCTCACTTTCAATTTATCATAACCTTTCTTTCCTATATAGTCCATTAGTCTTTTTCTCACTGTAAGTACTTCAACATTGAGGTCCTGCAGCAGAAAAAATCCTACAGTAATTCTGCATGTTCCAAAGCCGTAACATGTTAATTTTTCTATTTTCTCTCGGTTCTTTACATCTAATCTCCACCTCACCTATTTGTAAAACATCATCACATCATGGTCTTTATAGAAACTAAATGTAACTCACAGTTTTGTAACCTTGACAGTTATTCATTGTTTAATGTGTGCTTAGCGTTGTCTTTTATTTGACAGCTTTATTCTACTTTGAAAGCAATTTTCAAAGCAACAGGAGGACATAAAAATTCAAAGTAAACCATGAGGAATGGTAAGAACTCAGTACCTTAAATATATGAAGACATATCCATTAAGTTGGAAAGTAAAAACTGGCAAATATACAGAAAAACATTTTGAGTGACAGTTACTGGAGTACAGTGATTTTTAAAACCAACACATACAGTTGAACTTAAACCTGATAAAGTTAATTACATTGTGGAGATGATCTGATACCTAAACAACTGTTTATATAAGCAGAAGAGAATTGCTTTTAAATTTTCCTTTGCTTCTTTAAAGTCAGCAGAAGATAGCAAAGCAAAAAAAGAAAAAAGTTGGAGAACTTCTTTGAGTTTCTAAAACATTTGGATGGAACAACATGTTGCAATACATTTTTTTTCTTGTGGTTGCTTATGATGAGTCTGTGTATATGCATACTATATACATACTTTTTTAATCACATAGTGCACTGCAGTTATACAATATTAAATTGCAAATGGTTAGAGGTGAACGAAACAAGGACTGTTGCTTAACTATATGTACGAATTACTGTATTCAATGTACTTTTAAAAGTCCTCTCATACAATTGCTGATCTGATAAATTTTACAAAGGTTGAGTTGAACTAGAACTCCCAAGGGAATTTAGAAGCACACAATCAGACAACTTATTTTAACATGGTAGAGGTGTTAGAAATCTATGTGATTCTTTGTCAATGCATTTACTTGATCCTCTAAACTGATGTCTTCTTTCTGCTTCTATGAGGTAACTGCTGACTAGTAGAGGTAGATTTCATGGCAAGCTGAGAAACACAAGACAGTAAGAGACTGGATTCTTGGGTCATTTACATGCCCCATCTCTGCCTTACCTGGCAGTGAACGCTTGGCTTTTTTCAGCCACTGGGGTATCACTAACTCCCTTGAAGCATCCAGCAAGACTCCAAGACGGCATAACTGAAGTTAATGACTGTGTCTTTTCATATTAGCTTAAGACGGACTTGCCCCAGTTAATAGCCAGCATCCATTTTTTTCTCTATTTGGTCATAGTTTTCTGTAGTTGTTCATTTAATATTTTCTGCAAGCAACCTACTCATGGTTTACTGAACACTTTGATTCCAGAAGAATAAAAAATTTAAAATAGCTTTGTGGTGCGATATTTATGAACAAAGAGACTTCTCAGCCAGTATATATTATGCATTGCTCTTTATGTTTTAGTCTAGATTTCATACCACCTCTCTTGTCAAATCAAACTAGTCTGAAAATAACTGGATGGTATCAAGATTCATTGCCTTTTCAGACTGTAAGGATTTGGCTGAAGGACTGAATCCACAAGATGCCAAATTGAAGCCCTTCCCTAGGTCTTGAGCAAATAAAATTCATAGTTACCTGAGTGGATTTTTGTCTTAATGAGAGACACATAAAGATCTCGAGATTTGGCTCTGAATCAACGCAGAGAATTACAGGTACCACTAATGAAGTTCCTGGCTGTCTGAATTTAATTAATTTGTGTCATCCAGTTGCCTCTGTCTCCCAATGATTCCAACTGGAAGAGAATAATCTGCTCTCACAATACTAAAATGCTGCAAATATAAGTTAATTTCCTGTAATATCTATTTGCAATTGTGAAGAGAAATACTAACTTGAGAATTTGAATGCAGCTAGCAGCAGAACTGTTGAAACACACCTCCAAAACAAAGGCTGAGGAAGTAAACTGCAATAACAAAAGTAATGTTACTGTGAAGAAACATTTATGTTAATGCCAATAGTAGTGCTTCCTCAAGTAGCAAACTCAACAGCAAAATTTTCTTTTCTTCTCTATTCATATTATTTCTCTAGCACTATCTTCTTAGCAGTGGTAAATGAAAATTCAAAAATGTGCTTGGAAGACTTCCGTGTGTGTACTGTCATCCTGCAGTAAGCTATTAACCAGTCTATCCAGGCAGCTAGACTATGGTAATGGTCAGCAATGGGACAGCCCCTCATGAACTTATCACATGGATGTGATATACGTCTCCACATCAGGTTAGATGAACTTCAGATTTTTTTTCCTTTGCTCTTAAAATCAAAGAAATCAGACTGAAATTAAAAAAAAAAAAAACAAACAACAAACAGTCCCAAAGAAAGGTAAGCACATAGCTCCAAAAGGTACTATTTCATAGGCTTCTTCCACACAATGTTGCTGAGGGGTACTTTTAGCGTATTATTACTACACATACAACTGTCTTAAAATGCAAATAAGAAAAAACTAATGTGTGTAGATCACAAACAGAATTCCACACAAAAAAGCTGCCAAAATTTGATCTGTCCCAGGTTTCAAGCAAGGCCCTGGGGAGAGCATTTAGCTGACGGTATGGTTCTGATTTCCAGAATCGTCTTGTGTCCAGCGTTAGACAGACTCTATTTTCTTCCCTGCCTATTCACTCATGCACCCTGAAATTCTTTAGTATTCAGGTGTCATCACTCCTTTTGAAAGCTTCTTGTGGTTAAATGTTTAAGCGCTCTAAGAGCTGAAAAGTATTTAAATGTTATAATGATTCCTTATAATTAGATTTACTCTTTTTAATCAAAGATGCAAAACAGTATTTCTAGCTCTCAATGAAGCTTCTGCTTGAGACAGCAAATGTGTAAAAACATCTGAATCTGCTTTTACACATTAGAAACTCTGCATCTCACTTGAACAGTTCTTATTATTCCTTAACATTCTTCTTGGTGAACAATTATTTTTAGGGATGATTGCATACCTACATACATATGTACATATATATATATATATGTGTATATGAATGCCTTCTACCAAGAATTTCAGCTAAGAATGTCAGCCTAGCAGCAATGTAGTTGTGTACCATGAAGAGAATGATCTTTGAGCAGGAAAGAGGGTGAGGAGATTACTGGCAAGGAGAACAGGATGATGCTTTTGAGAAACTTGGGAGCTGCTTCTAGCCATTGCATTTGCAAGATTCAACACCTGTCACAGGGAAGCCAACAAAAGCAGGATATTAGAATGCAAAACTCTCATTTCTTTTAGAGCTGTTATGGACTCAGTGAAGATCTCTTTCCTAAAACATTCATTTTAGCTAAAATGAATTTGTCAGTTTCAGAAACCAGTTTCCAGCTCCAGATGAAAAATAATCTTGTTTTGATTTATGTATTTAATATTTCACACTGAAAAAGTAAAACTACAGCAGTTATTTTATAGTGACTTGAGATCAGGAAACATAGGGACAATTTATTATATTTATTATTTTGCTTTATAAAACTATAAATCAACATTATTGAAAATTAAATGTACGTTAGACTGTGAGGGACTTTTGAGGTATAACAATGTTTTACATATGACTTTTGAAGATATGATGTTAATCTGAATTATTCATGGGGACCTTGGATTTTCCTTTGACTTAATAAAATTAATAAAAGAATTTCATTTCTAAAACCTATTAATGCTCTGCAGGAGGAAAGCAACAGTCATGAATTTAGCTTTAGTGGGTGTTTTTGTTTTGTATAGGACTGTAAACAAACAAAGGAAAATTCAGTAATGCTAGAGGTGTTATACTTTCCTTTGTAGTAGAACCTGATCACAGGGCTACTGTTTAGAATCTGTCGTTGGTCCTGTTCTAAGCTCTGTAGATCAGGAATTATTTCAGCTATAAAAATTGACCTGGACAGAAAGCGCAACGGAGGTCTCAGACGAAGAGCAATTTTTAAAATCAATTATTAAAAACCCCACATTCATACACAAATGTCAATAACCATTTACTAGAGTAGCTTGGTTGTTTCAAGTGTTCCATTGTTCTTTTTTTTTTTTAATTGTGGGAATGTTTTATTGTCTTAGGAAAGAAGTGATGTGAGCTACAAAACCAGCTTGTCCTGTTCTGCCCCAGGTTTAGGTACAATATTGCCAACATGCTTTCAAATCTGGCCTGTAACACTCAGGCCATTCCGGTGATAAGTTTCTTATACTTGCACACTCAGACATGTTATTTGTCTTCCCTGTACATCCTACACTGAAGTCAGACCAAATTTGCAACCCTCTAAAATGGACCTTTAAAATGCTCTGCAGATGCAGCTTTGCTGCAGCACATATTTGTCTCTATCATATGTTATCCTGCAAAAGAATGCCATAGCCAGGAGTACAACACAAGGCATTTCAAAGGATGGTAGTCTACATTTGGGTACTTTATATCTTTAAAGTGACTAATACAATGAAAAGTATCACATGTATGATTAGAGGCAAGATTTCTAAAAATATGTGTCTGAAGTCAAACTTCAGAGTTTACACTTCGGCTCCAGGACTCGTATTTACCTAAATATGAGAGCTGTTAGGTATTTAAATACTGAGAAAAACAGACTACTTAGATGCTTGAATATGAATTTAAGATGAAATCCTGGGACTGTGGAAGTCAATGGGAATTTGTCACAGATTCAAACAGAGCTAGGATTTTAGCCTTAGTTCTTAAGAACCAGAATTTAAAGGTACTTAGCAGCTAAACATGCAGACAGACAGATTGTAGGATTTTCAATAGCACCCTGCTGCTTATGTCCATGTGATATCAAGGGAAACTGAATCCCCATATGCATTTGAAAATCTTGCCCCATCTCTCTCTATACTGTAAAAAATCTAAATATTGTGAGTATTTTTACCCAGCTACAGGTCTCTTTGAAAGTACAATTATGGGCATTTAAGTTTTAATCTCTCATTTTTTTGAAAATGTTGGTTGTGTAGCCCTTCACAATACGCCAGCATAAGAAGGGCTTCTCCTATCCCTTGTGTGCCCTTACTGGTGGGAAGATGAGCAGAGGTGGGATAGCCTCACCGAGAGAGAAGCCTGTGAGATGTTTGCTCCATGCTGGACAGAAGGAATGCTGCCAGAGGATGGATTTATGCTCAGAAGAGACTAGCAAACCTTCCAACACAGTGGAAGATACTGGCTGCGAAAGACATCCACTCTGAGTGAGCTATCATCTGTAAGCAACCTTTCACACTGAGTGAAGCTTTGTGCAGACTGGTGGAGCAGAGAGCTCTGGGGTAAACAGGCATATATGCTGGCCTGCTGTTGGACCCACAGTTGTGGAGTCGCAGCAGGGTGGACAAGTGGTCTGGGTCTGCAGCTGGAGCCTCCGACGGGCATGGGGATTGGCGCTGAGCAAGTGTGCTGGGAGCTGTGCCTTCGCTCTCACACTGTATTCAGAATGTGAGCTATTTTTTATTAGAGTGTGGGGGAAATCTCTTCTGGAACATGGCTAGAACACAGTTCGAGATAATTTTTCTGTGATTTGGGCTTTCTGTTTAAGGCAGGTTTGGACACATTGTGTTGTTACTGGGATTATATGGGCAAATGCCCTTTGGTAGTCTCTCTTCCCAATTGCTGCATTGTCTCTTCCCTTCATATGGCAGTAGCACATGTCTGTGTGGGATGGTTATGCCTAAAACCATTGCTGATGTCCCCAGAAGTTACGTGAGGGAGTCCAGAAAAGACTAATGTACCCCACCCTTAAAGCCTGGTCTGCAGTTTTTGGGTTTCGAAACTACAGTGTGAACTTCAGTTTTGTGACTACATAGAGAAAACCAGACTGAGCAAGAAATGGATTCTCCGAAGGCCTTCCTGTGCTCTAATTGACTTCAGTAGAAGAGAAACTGTTCCTCAGAGACGATTTGTCAGCTGTCCTTCATCACATCATCAGTTGTAAGGTTCCTTTTGGCACATACTCTGTACTGCAATCTCTTAGCTGATAATTAAACTCGCATTTCTGAAAAATTTCCGCTAGTTGCAGCACATTTTGTAGTTTTAAGGGACTTATTTCAACTTATGGTCTTGGCATGGCTGCTGGAAAACATAAGGAAATGGATGATTAGCTACAGTCTTCCCAGTAATTTAGAAGCATTGATGAACACTAGCTCAAATTGTTGTGAGTACTAGAGGAAGAGTAATATATTGAAAGCTTGACTGCTGCTTTCAATGCAAATAAGAAAAATAATAAGTTTTCTAGGCTAGCCATTACCTTTCTTTTTATATAAATCACGTTTCTAATACTTAAAAGGGTTTTTATATTTCTGTGCAAAAATGAAATCATAACAATATATTTAGAGCAGGCTATGTAATCCATCACTACAACTCTCCTGTGGAGTCTTGAAATGGGAATGCTGACAAGCAGAAGTTAGGCTAGGTTTGCTGGGATGTGGGCAAAACTGAGTGCTGGAAAGGTACAATGTGTAAGGGTCAGTCTCTGCTAGAAGAACACATGGCCCCGGAGTTCACTGGTGGAGAACAGTTGGCTTTGACTATTCTGATTTTTTCCTTCGAGATATAGACGGTGCCTGGCATGCTGACTCAAGTAGAGTTGTAGCAGTCCAGGTTGATTGCCAGGAGGAGGTGATAATCTGTCATGTGGAAGATAATCAGATAATCTGCCCACCTCTGAAGCTTATGATGTTGACCACTGCTGGAGACAGAGTACTGGGGTAGATGGACCACATTTCTATTTTTTGTGTGAAAGTTCCTAAATTCTTCTCATATGATAGAAGAAAATTTGATTATCTAAATACAGCTGTATCTAAATAGTTAAATTTTCAACATAAAAGAAACATGCACTTTCATGCAGTTCTTCAAACATTTTGTTCCTTTTTCCTCCCCCCAAACAATGAGATAAATAAAATAATTTGGCTAGCCATTACAACTAGTCACTGTTACGCTGAAAGAATTATGTGTTAGTGCCATGCCCTGAAGTAAGATCATGGGTGCGGTCCCTTCTATCTTCTGTAATACTAATATTATCATAATAGTAATGTCACAGAATATTTTCCTATCAATGAGTTGTAGATGAATTTCTATGTGTTCCAGAGCTGATTCTTTGGCTTTTTTCTCAAAACCAGGTACCTGGATGACTCTTGCAAATAGCTTCTGGAATTAGTCAGCATTTTCCAAGTGAGAGCATTTCATACTTTCATTCTGCAGGAAAAAAAACCAAAGAAAAAAAAAAAAGAATGCTAAATTCCTGTAAAGTGCTTGATGAAGCAACAAAGCGAGGAAACTCCTAATTGCCTCTCTCAGCTAGTCCAAGCATGCTTTGGTATTATGGCATGCAGATTGCATTAAGCGTGGTTCCAAGATTTCAGACTACATGGAGGGAGTCTCAGGCTCTTTGTGTGTACGTATGCTTTACAAGTGAATGTTGAGTAGCTTTGTTGTGGCTTCATTCCCTGGTATAGCAAGGAAAATATTTTCAAGTACACATTGAAATAGAGTGACTGGCTGTAAAAGCTACCATGGGCTTGTTTTTATCATTTTGCCCACAGTGTAGTCTTCTTAACCATAGCTAGTTTGTTTCTAATGTAGGTGAAGGAACAACAGGGTTTGCAAGGCTGTGCTGCGTTAAGGCTCACAGAAGAAGAAATTCAGAGCAGGCTATGGAGGCTGGGATTGTGCTATGGGCCTTGTCTACTCAGGCTCCTGAAAGATTGCTTGTGGAGAGAGTCCTAGTGACTGTGTTCTGCAACTATATGACTGATCTCTTCCCTATTTACATTTTCCCTGAATACTGACCTGTGCCAGCTACATAAATATGCAGTGCAAATGAATGGAGAATGTAATTCCTGCTCCTAGCTGTTACTCCATGTTATGGAGTTCAGATGAGACAGAGGACTTCCTACTAACTTTCTGCACCAGCTAATTTTAACTCTTTAAATATCTAAAGGGGAAAATGCATGTGCATTTCTCAAAAAGTAGGTTATGCTTTTTAACTGAAACTTTGGAATAAACTACCAGTCATAGAAATGGCACTGAGGGAAAAATATGAGGCAGGCAAATCTACCTGAAGCCTAGGTGAGAGGTGAGATATGTAGGGACTGAGGATGTCGCCTAGCCAATAACTCTATGCATGGGTTATCCATACCTCCATGTGTTTGTTCGTTATTATTTGTATTACATGCCATAATCCCATGGCAGTGGAATAATGAAATCACTGTATTGGATTGACTGGTGCAAGGGAAGCATGAGAGAGCATCTAAAAATGCTCTTAACCAGAGCCTCATGACAGAAAAACAAAAACTCCTATGGCTCCCTTGGAGGATCCCTGTCAGCAGAACATTAGGAGGAGAGCTTTTCACCAGGATACATCTGGTGCACAGTAGTGCCTCTAACTGCACGTCAGGCAAGCTTTGCTGAATTTGGCCAGCTGCATCAATGTAACCACCTACCTGGTTTAGTATGAACCAGATAAATATAGTCATAACAGGTTTGAAACATTTATCTCCCCCTTGGAGATATGTATTTTTTAAGGAAAATGCTACAGCATGGAGAAATTTATCTTAAGCCATGACAGCCAATGGTCTATCGCTAACCAATACCAAGAAGAAAAATGTGATAGATCAGCTATCATGTAAAATATTGGACAATGACTTACTCTTTTCTTTCAAGCTAATTCAACTCTCCATCTCATCTCCTGTTCATGTAGTGCTGAACTTTTGGCCCTGATCTTCAGTTTCCTCCAATCACAGTCAGCCCATGGTGATTTAAGCCAGAGCATCTGGTCATCTTGGTCTATATCATTTAGCCAGCAAACGACCAATACTGAATCATCTTCCCTAAGAAGTCAATGGATTTAGAAAAAGCCAGGGCAGAGTGAACTGGCAGCTCTTAGAAAAGTGTTTCTTAAACAGGCAGGAACAGTTTGCTAAATGGTACACCTCCAGTGAAGAAAGGTGCAGTGTTATTGATTAAAGTCCAAGTATAATATACTTGACTGGAGCTTTTGTAAATTTCATTTCTCTTTTGCTTCACTTTAACCTTAGGAGGATATACACAAAATACTATATTTAGGGAGACTGTTCCTTAAGGGAACAAAGAGAAAGTCGTCTTCTTTGACCTGATCATGTATTTCCAGAGGGGTATACTTTTATCTGAGTTGCCAGATTAAATTACTGACAATCCATTATAATATTATTAAGTAAATAAGCAAATGCCTCAAGTAAAAATCTTGATTGTGTGTATTGCTTTCTGAGCTCAGTAAGCCAGGTTTGTTTATATCATGTACAAAAATATTTGGTCAATAAGTAAACACTGGTAAATAACTCTTTGGGAACAAGTAACATCTCTAATTGTTTTTCAAAGTCAGGCTGTTTTACTTACTTCCAGAGTTGGTGCCAAGAGAGACAGGCAGATCAGGAGAATGGGAACCTGTCATTAGCAGTAACAAAGAGGCTGCCAGAACTGACTCACCTTTGTCAAACCTGTACTTGTTCATGTAGAGCAAGGTACTGGCTTTTTGTTTGAAAACATATGTTGAGAAATGGGCAGGGAATATATTCTTCCTTTCTCTTTGTTCCCTTCAAATTTTTTTTTACAAATTTGAGCTTTACAGGATGGCTGCAGAGGACTGGCAAGGCAGATAGCGCTGTGCAGCCTGTAAGACTCAGTACTGCTGCAGAAGTAGGAGGAGGAGGGAGGACTCCTTCTGTTTTTCTTTCATTTAGATTCGTTGCATGTTTACCAAGGTGAAAGGATTAGTGCCCTGGAGATCATTTGCTTTCATAAGCTTTAAACTAGAGTAGAAAAAGTTTCATGTCTTGATTCTCTTCCAACAGCTCGCTCTCTCTCAGCAAGGCATATAGGAGCAAGCTGAGACATATTGATTGCCAGCAGACTCTTCCAACAAGATTGCCCTGTCTGAATCAGTTAAACTGGGTGGGAAGAGATAACTTCTGCCAGTTTTCTCCCATCATCTCTCCTAGCATGTGGTGAAACATCCAGGGCATTCCTTAGGGTTTTATAATCAAGACAAAACGCTCCAGATTTCTCTATCCAAATAATGTCAAAACTCTATCCCAAATGTAGCCATACTTCACATAGCTTGTTGCCTTTTTGTGTTTTATACAGACTTGCTGTGAAATATTGATTCTCTTCATGTTTCATGGAGGAAAAAAAGTTTAAAACTAGACAGGAAATAGGAACTTTTGGGTTCATATTGTCCCTATTTAAACCTAATGTAAAGGGTAAGTAATGATGTTTAAATCTTTGCTCTCCTGAAATACACTTCTGGTGGGATGTCTGTGTGACTGATAGCAATAAAAAAAAACCCTAACAAACCTCAAATCATAAAAACTATCTGACTCACACAAAGTTAATTCCATCCAGAACACACTGAACCCTAGAGCAACAAACTTAAAACTAACTAAATTTAACCAGATCACTTTCTCTGACTAACATTTTCAGAAAATTACTAGAATGTTTTTCGTGATGATCATTTTAAAGCAACAGTCAGTAATGAAGGTTTATTTACTGATTTGGAACAAAATACTGTGGAGATATTTAAGGGACAATAAGAGTAATCTCCTGTTTCCAATTCTGAGGTGGATTAACTACCAGTGTGAAGGTCAGATATTTCACCTAAGTGAGGTTACTTGATCACTGTTGAGGAAATCAGAGCCGCCTTTCTGCTTTTGATGCTGAGGAAATCAGAGCCGCGTTTCTGCTTTTGGCACTGTATAACAGGTCAAGTTCTTCTTATTGAAAGCAAAATTAAGATTCCTTGCAACCAGCTTGCCCATTGCATTTTAAATGCTCAATGATAAAGCTAATTTGGTTTTTCCTCTACTGTGGCAGAGAGAAAACCTCAACACAATGGATCTGGAGCAAGGAACAACCTTATAAAAGCAAACCAGTGCAGAGTGGTGTTCATTAGGCAGTTTGATCTTGGCAGCAGGGAGATAGGAGTTTCCAAGTCCTGATTACAGTTTTGCCACTGACTTGCTGGGTGCCCTGGGCAAGTCATCTCCTCTCTGATGCTCTTTGTGTTTCTCTAGAATAGCAATAACAATGCCTAACTGTCCCTTAGCAATGTTAAACAGATTAATTAAATGCTGGATTAATCTGTTGCCATGACTCAATCTGAACAGTTCTTTCCTATATCAACAGTCCCAATTCACTACCTGATTCAAACCTGGTGTAGTGCACTAAAAATCATTGATCTCTACAGTCTCTTTTAAACCATCTGGTTACTTCACACACAAATGGAGGATAGCTGCCTCCTACTTTCTGGACTAAAAGGAAATAGTATTGTAGAAATTAATAAAAATTATTTTTCTGCTTCTATAATAATGCTGGAGCACCTTTTCCTATGAGGAAATTCATGAGCCAAAGATGGCTTAAAGCCAGAATTTGAATGGTGTCTTTTTTCCTGTTTTGTTCCTTATTTGCTATCTTTTTACTGCACTCTTGTTTAAATGTGATCATGGGAGAGCTTCCACAGCTTACCAGGTCAAAGAGTATTGACTTTTTGTCTAGTACATAGTTTAGCTTCTTTGTTACTGCAGAAAACCCAAAATTAGCCTAGTATAGAAAGATTGTTCCAAAAGCCCATGTAAATTACATTTCTGCTGAGCAAGACTAATGTAGCTGAGCTAGGACAAAGCACATTACTGTAGACACAATATGGTTTTATTTACAATTACTCATTGTGAAGAACACTTCCCCCCACACATACACTTAATTCTAACTAGATTTTAGTGTATCAGTGCTGCATTCTGAATAGAAAGATACAATAGGGATTACATTATTGTTTTATGTGTAAGAACAAATACCAGAGTCAGCAGATATCTAAACCCACGGAGATGTTTTCTGTACATAGAAGTTAGATGCCGCAAATACTTATTTATTTTCTCTAAGAAGAGGTTAAATGGAAACTTCATCCTGACAATTATTTGCATCATGGTGCAAACTGTGCTAGACTCATTAGTGGTTTAAATGTCATTATCCTATTACTAAGGTGGCAATGACTCTCCAGATGTTGAAATTTCAGGATAGTGGGTTATCCCGAGTTATTCAGCAAATATTGAAGCATTGTCCTGTATTTAAACCTCCATATTTTTTCCTTCAGTGACTGTGAGGGTAGTCTTTACTCTGTAAATCAATCCGCTGCGGTTTTGTTGGTTCCACAGTCAGGAGACTGAAACAAAAGGTGTGAAGTTACCCCATTCATCTTAATAGGGTGTTAATGACTTCAAAGGCTGGTTGTGACCATTTAAATGTGAATGCTATTAATCAACAGGATAAAACACAAACACCCAGCTTGAGTCATGGAAATGTAATTGCACAGGGCAGAGGGATCCAATTTTGGTTACTGAATGAAGATGCATCTTCAGAAATAGAAAAGGGGGGGCTGGAAATCCCTAATTCTCTGCTTTGACAAAATTAAGGGGAAAAAACCCTTAGCTAATGCTTCATTGTGGTTCTAGAAACGTATTGCTACTACAATCACAAATTAGGTAGTCTGCAGGAAATGAGTAACTCTCAGCAGTGCTGTCATTTTGATTATTGCTACAAGACAGCAACTTACAAAATTAAATTTCCTTCTAAACAGTTCTCCTGTGTACTTTGATCACAAAGCTCATTTTAATAGCCACCTCCCCCACAACCTCCCTTTTGGAATTGGTAGGGAAGATTTTACTAGCCATTATTTGTGTGGTAATTTTTTTAATGCCATATAGGCTCAATCACTCCAACCTATCCTACACTTGCAACATCATATGATTTGAGGAGGGGGGAGGGATGATGCTGACATTTTCTCTTTGGAATTTGGATATGCAGGGTGTACTAGCACTTACTTTTCAAGAGCAGAAGTATTTGGAAGGTTTTGAGGAGGGAAGCAGAAGTCAGCAACTATGCTGTCATGGTTGCTTAATACACTTATTGTGACTGTTCCATTCTATTTTGTACTCCTCCCACCTGATGCTACTTCTTGGGCTCTCTGTTAGAGAAGGGCCTGTTCCTCTGTGGTCCACTGGCACAGGGAGGAGGGAACTGACTGGTCATTGCGAGCTCCATGGTTGTGGTACTAATAAAAACAACCATACATTTCATCCTTCTTTTTCCTGCCTTTCCCTCCTTTTCTGTGTCAACTTGGTTGAATCATGTAACTATTTCAACTTCACTTTTCTCTAAACATAACACATCTGTCACAGTTTCAACATTCTGCAGAGTCACAGCCTTTTTAAAGGAACAGAATTATAATCTATATAAACTGTGTGTGGTGAGGGGTGTATGCTGCATGCAGTTTAGGGAGGAGAGCAAGAAAAAGCAGAATCACTTATCCTGCACAGATGATAAGGGAGCGTTGCCATGTGAAGTGATGCTAGTAGAGTGGGGTAGACCAACACCTGCTTTATCCTCCTCACAGGTTTGTTTGGAATTCACAGAATCTGCTGCAGTTCAGTGACATGAGTCTTCTGCGGTAAGAGCTCTTACCTTTCCTTTTTTTTTCTTTCTCTTTTTTTCATAGACAGGATTTACTGTGGGAACCGAGTTCCTCAGTTCACAAGGTAGTTGGCCTACGCCCAGGCTGTCTTCACCATGGGCACCGAGAGCCTCTGCTCCTCTCTGTGACTGCTTGTGTGCCCTGTTTAGTGGGTGCCCTCTCAGTCCCACTCTGTCCCCCTGTTCTGACTTTTTCTCAACCTCTGGATGAGGTTTCCCACATCAGTTTTTCCAAGATACTTCCGTTCTGATGTGCTTCTTGTTTCTCTCACTAATGTACCATTCCTGAACAAACACTTGGTATTATTTTTGGTCTGGAGCCAGGTGTATTGCATGAGGGATTTGCCTGAGGACTCCGGTGTCATCTTCCTCTTGCCAGGTGATACAGCCTGTAGCCTCTCCCTCATGATCGAGACTGGACTGCATTCTCTGTTTTAAAGGGAACTATGCTCTTTTCAACTAATACATCTATGTAGTAGATCTTTTGAGAGAATGACATTATGACAGTGTTTTTCTCTGTGTTTATGCCAGGTATGAGGACCTGAAAGGGCTATTAGCAAAAACCTATCTTAAATAATTACTGGAACAAAACCCCATTTCTGTCATAATTTGCTGGTTTTGAAAAGTGAAATTCTGTTACAAGACATATAGTTTCTATGCAAATTACTTTTTGTCTCCT
Organism: Phoenicopterus ruber ruber; assembly: GCA_009819775.1. Taxonomy (NCBI): domain Eukaryota; kingdom Metazoa; phylum Chordata; class Aves; order Phoenicopteriformes; family Phoenicopteridae; genus Phoenicopterus; species Phoenicopterus ruber. The sequence continues at coordinate 61,312,195 of CM020246.1, read as the reverse complement.
GTTGTACCCTTTTCTATGTACCGTCTCCTAGCAGCTTCTCAGAGACTCTCCTGGCCCAATGCTGGAGACAGTCCTGGCTAGACTAGCTGTTGTATAGCTCTGGAGCTTGAACACTTCACAGTTGTGACCCAGATAAAATAAATAAATAGAGCTGCTTTTCATTCAACTCTTCCTACAGAAAAGTCCTCCACAATTGATTGAAGCAGGGCTCTTGGTATCTCAGTCTTTATGGCTACAGGGTGCACATAGGCAAAGGCATCCAGAGAGAGGAGAAGCGACATCAGTATTTGTTACAGTGGGGACAGTTAGACATCAACTAGATTTGACTAACATAATCATGTGTATTAGCTACAGGTAAAGCCATTCTCTTGCATCTCCCTGATCACCTCTGTATTCAGCCAACAGGGAGCCATTCTGAAGTCACTAACTTTTGGCTTCACAAGAAAATCTTGTTTGTTCTGATGTTGGCTAAATAAGGAGGAAGATAATGTTCTAGACATGACTTCTGATTGATTTGTTTTAAGGATAAGGCACTGTTGTTTTATTTGTGTTTCTTTCAGAAACAAAGTCCTGTGCCAGAAATTCTTCTTTTTTTATAATTATCACATCTTCTGTTGAGAAACTTCCCTGGTTATTGTACACTTTCTTCCAGAGGTAAACCATAGGATTCTTCACAGGACAGAAACAACAAATATACCCCATTCAATCTGCTTCAAATTATCTTGTAATGACTTTTGAATCAGAGAAAGCTTCCATATCTTTTAATATCTTTTATTGCTTCACTGGCTGCTTGTCAAAATTTGCATCTTGTTTAAAAAACAGAAAACTAACCTTTCTGAGAGAGGAATGTTACATTACCCTCAATGATACTGAGTGTTTCTTCAAAATAGTAATTGTAGGAGTTTATTAGGGAAAGTTCTTACTCTTCTAAAGAAGTTTTGCAACTGCCTACTTTCCAAAACATTCTTAATTTTTACCTCATTTTGGATGTAGTTGCTCTGAGAGGTTTCCACCACTATCAATACTTCTCTCGATTAATGTGGAAGTCTAAAATATATTGATATACACCTTTTCTTTTCTGTAAACTAAATCCCAGTTTCAATCTTATCAAATATTATACTAATCTGTCCATTTTCCATTAATGCTTCCTACATTGTTATATTGATCTACATGAAACTGGCAGGCAGTCCTCCCTTTTCCTTTCATTAAACGATCTGCCAAGTCCATTAGATGTTTCTGTGGGGAGTATTGAACATAAGCAACATGGCCGTCAATCCATACCAGGGCAGCTGGAGGACAGATACTATAAATTCAAGTTCAGGGGTTATGTGTAAGCAATTTTTTATGACTGACTTTAGGAAGTAGAAGAGGTTATAAGAAAATGATCTATTTTGTAAAACAACAACAGCAACAACAACCAAACAAAGAGAGGGGGCTGAGTGAACTCAGAAATGATCCATATAAATAAACCCCTGCAGAGCTTTAATGGGAAGGGAAAATAATCCACAGTTCAGTCCCAGAATCCATCTAGGTTCTGGATTCCTGCTTTTGAGGTCTTCGCCAGAGCAGCTTTCCTGGGATTTTCTTTGGCTTTAACTCTCACTAAGGTCTACCAACCTTAAATCTATGTCTTTCATTGCAGAAAATCCTTAAAAGAAGAATAAAATGGCATTAAGAGCATTCACGTTGCCAGATATCATCAGGCTGGTAAAGCTGATACGATGCACTCTCATGAGGTTCTACCGCCCTTCCAGCCTAGCACCATGCGCTCTCCTCTCGTCTGTCTTCTCTGCCTCCGCTACTCACATTCCCAGAGAGAGACTGAAGGAGTGGAGTGGGAATATGGTCACCCGTTCCATCTGAGGTCGGCCCTGCTTGGGCTGTGGGGCAGGAGACTGCCCTAACATTCCAGGGAGGTTAATCAGCCCAGCCTCAAAGCCTTTGAACTAAAACTCCTCTACACATTAGTTCTGAATTTGGCTGTATGGTATTGTCAGGTAGCCTTAAGGTAAAGGACAGTCAAGCTGGTACAAGCTCTTGCTGAGTTATAATCAGATGGAATTTATTATTATTATTATTATTTTGGCATTGCTGACATATTGGCTTTGCATGCCTTAAAAACATCAAAGCTGACAAACGGGCAAGAAACAGCAATGCCGACAGCACGGAACAGGAAAAGGCCAAATTAAAGAAATCATGAAGGAACTGGTACTAGCGAGCGAGTCAGCAAAACCTATTGTATTTGACAGGTTTCCTGCTTCATCATTGTCTTGAAGAGCTTCCTGCTGCTTGGCAGGCTGGGAGTAAGGCAATTCAATGATCCTCCACAATAGCAGCCCTCCCGTCCAGGGTACGGTTCCTCATTACCGCCTCACTGCTGGGCTGTGTTCAGTTGTCAGTGAAAGCAATGGAGGCTTTCCACTATGGGTTGGAAAGGACATGTTTTCCAATGAAAACACGGAAGGAATTTTTAAATAAGTTGATCCATTAGTTTGAAATGATGTGTTAGGAGTTCAAGTATAAGAAGAGCATGTGGAAACACAGCTGAGCAGTTCTATTGTGGGGCCAAACAGCAGGAAGAAATAAACACTTGTAGTAAAGTGATAAAATAAATAAGGAAGGCATAAATTGGAAATACATTTCCCCAAGTGGAATTACTTCTTTCGTTTTACAAGAAAGTGATAGAACAACAGTTTTTAATTTCCATGTCAGTCAGAAGGATGATGAAACATTGTAGTAAAGGTTGAACAATGACTCACTTTAGTGACCAGTCTTGTGAGATTTACCATAAATAGAGCTAAGACCATCAATCAGTGTTATAAAATGCAATCTATATGTCATGCACATTTATTAGAACAGATAAAATGAAACAGGAGGTTGAAATTAAACATGTCCACCAAAGTGCACAACGATAAATGTCAGACCAGGAACCTGTTTGGTAGAAGCAGCTCAGAGCTCAGAATCTAGGCGTTATACGATCACGGGAGATAAAAATGCCTCTAATAGTCAAGATATCAGTATTTAAGACGGATGTTGGCAATATTTTAAGGAATGAAAATCGTTACAGTTGTTGGAGGCTAGAGAGCCGAAAGTAGTTTGGCCACGAAAAGCTCTGTCTTTAAGGGAACGAAGACAATCTGTGTAGAAACGATCAGCCATCTCTGGGCTAAAAATTAAGCTTCTTTAAACACGCATGTAAAGAGTCCTGGTTTTATATGCTGTAACTTCGTTTTGCCTCGCCATGTCTGACTCAGGGCATTGACAGATAAGCCCTGGTAGCTGGTGCATACATGACTGCCACTTCCCCCTGCTGGTATTGCTACCCTGTGGGGGAGGCAGCAGAAGTAAATCTGTGCCAGTCTCCTCAGTGGGCATGTCTTGGAGTCTGATGTGTTAGTCTAAACCACCTTCAATCTCAGTTTAAGTTGATATGCTGAGTTATAAGCCACAGCTGCTGAGGGTCTGGCTCATACCTGCTTCTGGTAACTCCAGCAGAGGAGCAGGACAAAGAGCGGGAGAAGGGTAATCATAAATCCAGTTCTTATGGCAAGACTTGCCTTTCAGTTCTCACAGACGTGAAATGAAAAAAAAAAGATTCATACCTAGCTTTTTCCTGTTTGTCCATAGAGAAATCATTAATTAACTAAAAGCTAGTGAACAAGGAGTGCCTGGACTGAAGAGAAGGTACAAACTAAATAATAATACTCCAATGACTTAAGCATACTCAGCAGCTGTCACTATGTTTCTCCTTCTTCCTCAGTTCTATAACCCCATTTTCAGATTTTAGCTGAAAGAAGCTACAAAATTAATGAACTAATGTATTTAATAAATTTATGATGAAATTATAAATATGTTGGATCAAAATCAAGGTCCCATTATTAATCGTCAAGACCACTGATGAACATGACTCAAGATTTCCCTGAGAGGACCTCTCTCTTTGTATTGATGACATCTTTTGACAACCATGTTCCTTCAGCAACTATGAGCTTGTCAGCTTCAAGAGTGAAGCTCGTGGGAGCTAGAGATGGGGCTTCCTTGGCAGCAAGGCAAGCCGTTTGGATCTCATTATCGGAGGAAATAAGAAAGACCACAAATCTCACTGCTTTCAGAACAAAGTCTAAGGCTCACTTTTTCAACTTCACTTTTCCAAAGCTGCTGTTTAAAATATCCAGGAAGAAGAGACAAAGGCAAAAGGAGAAAGAAAAAAGAAAGAACAGCAAAGGAGAGAACATAAAACAACCTGATTGTGTCCCCAGCTGCCTGTGGAAAATAGGAATAGAATTGTGTATCTATTGTGGTTTACTGTGAATTTAGTGATAATTTGTTGTGAAGTGTTTTTAACAGTTGGCATGGACAATTTTATAAGAATCTAAATAGGAAATTGTGTATAGATTCATAGTGATTTTTCTCTCGCTTTCAGTTCCAATGTTAAAAACCCTGATCACCCAGGTAATCGAAAGAGTGATTGGTAACAACAGATTAGTTACTTGAGAAATTACAATTTGTAGCTTTGTCAATGGAGACTGAGGACACATTTCGCTGTTGGATACATCATAATTTTTCACCTTACTGACTCATTTCTGTATTACTGCCACAGTAACAGTGGCATAGGCATGGTAAGCTATGAGACGAATTCCTGAGCACTGTTGGCCTTACCATCCTGTCTTATTGTAGTCCTTTTTTAATTATTCCAAAACGTTGGCTTTGGTTGCTGATTTAGAGATATCTTTCAGCTTTCATCTCCCAAACTGAGAAGTTTGTTGAGATACTGATCATACCTGACTCAATAGCTACTGGACTTAGTTACAAAGCCTCTGTAGAGGCTTGGGACATACCTGCATTTCACAGTGGAGCCTGGTCCAGTCATGCCTGAGATAACATGACTAAACTAGGACTGCATCGGGAAACAATGTAGACCCCCATTGGTGCAGCATTGCACTAACAGTAATTAAGCCTGCTGAGCAGCAAGATTGATAAGTTTGGACATGATACCATGTAGTTTGTACAGAATCACACTCTCAGCGGGTGTCTCTGGTAGGCCGTGTGCCCAGCCTCTGCAGATGTCTGCTGACATTTTCAAAAATATGGGCGTCCTCCCATCCAGCCCGACAGGTTCCTGAACTCCTTTACATGTAACTTTCTACTCGTTGGTGTGTGGGCATGAGAAACATTCATATTTCAGGTCCTTATCTTTGCTTGCTCAGTGATCACCTCTCCTCGTGGTATTTCCTCCTGTCATGAAGAGATGATTCAGTGTTCAGACCTCTCTGAACCCCATTCACCTGGATTAGACTCAAAGACCCTCTGCTTATATCTGAGGTGGAGATTCCTAAGACAAGAAGATAGCTACAAAATGATGACAAAATTTTTTAACTGATCTATGGCATCACGGGGACAAGCTTTGATTCTTTCTGAACACAGACTCTTTCTGGAACAAATACATATCTGAAACTAGGTGGGCCAGATTTCATTTTAGACAAATATGTAGGCTCCCTTGATTTCATAAATTTGAATATGGCAATATGGCTCTTAGACCTCGTTGGCTCTATGTGAATACAGAATAATGGTTATAGGTAGTATTTATTTGCTTCTTTGCTTCTTTTTCTATAGTAATTTCCTTCTTTGTCTTTTTATTATTATGAATATAGTGAGTTGCCCCAGCTGGAAAGCAGCTTTGCAGAAAAGGGCTTAGGGGTTCTGGTGGACACCAAGTTGAACATGAGCCAACAAGGTTTCCTTGCGGCAAAGAAGGCTAATGGTATTCTGGGCTGCATTAAGAGAAGCATTGCCAGCAGTTCAAGCAAGGTGAACTTCCTCTCTGCTCAGCCCCGATGAGGCTACCCCTGAACTGAACTGTGTCCAGTTCTGGACTCCCCGGTTCAAGAGAGACATGGACATACTGAAGAGAGTCCAATGAAGGACCACAAAGGTGATTGAGAGACTGGAGCACCTCTCCTACATGGAAAGGCTGAGAGAGACTGTTCAGCATGGAGAACAGAAGATGCAGGGGGGACCTCATCAATGTATATAAACACCTGAAGGGAGGGTGCAGAGAAGCTAGAGCCAGACTCTTCTCAGTGGTGCCCAGTGGCAGGACCAGAGTCAATGGGCACACACTTAAACACCAGAGGTTCCTCATGAACATCAGGAAACACTTTTTCACTGTGAGAGTGACTGAGCACTGGCACGGGTTGCCCAGAGAGATTATGAAGTCTGCCTCCTTGGGGATCTTCAATAGCTGTCTGATGTGGTCCTGAGCAACTGGCTCTAGCTGGCCCTTCTTGAGCAGGGAGTTTGGACCAGATAACCTTCAGAGGTCCCTTCCAACCTCAGCCACTCTGTGACTCTGTGATTCTGTGATGCTGTGTGTGTACATGTGTTATATGAATCTCACATTAAAATCAGTCAATGAATTTTCTAATGGCTCATAGGGGTCTAAAGAAAACCTTCCAAGGACTATCTGAGTGGCTAAAAATGGTGTGATTAGTCTTGGAATAGCAAGGTGTTTGTCAAGCTTTTGACAGCTTTTACTGTCATTAACCTACTTTCTTTCTCTGAACATAACTAACAAGTATTTCTGCATTTGTAGCATTATTCCTCTAAATGGCTAGTTGTTTCTGCCAAGAACCAAGCCTTTGATGTAAAAATCCATAGCCTTTGGAAATATGGCTTTGGTTCTGATATAAATCGCAACTGTAAGATGCAGGTAAATGTATGATGAAACTGGGGTATCTTGCCATAACTTGATTTTATTTGATATTGCTATAAGCTGCTTAGGGGCATGTGTCTTATTTGCAACCAAGCTTAGGAAAGATACATTAATTTTACTATGGTGAATTTCAGGAAGTTTATCTAGATTTTTTTAAACACTGCAGTCCCAGAATTGTTTACTTGCTGTTTAAAAAGAGACAATGTCTGAGTCTTTGTGAGTGTTGTGTCTTAATCAGAACCCTTTAACTCCTTGTGAACTGACCTGTCATATTTCCTCTTATGAGGAAGCCATTTAGCAGAGCAGAGAGATGTTGTCATGGGTCTATCATTGCATCTGACTCAGGAAAATGGGTGGGGATGACAGAGATAGGGTGGATACGTGCACAGGTTCTTTTGGGAACAGCTACCTAACAAGCAGGGAAGTGATCAGTGAACTCTTTTTCTACAAACACAGAACCTAGCTGCCACCTCGTGCTGAGGTGGAAGGTCTGGTAGCCCAGCAGATAAACTAAATTTTAGTACCAAAATATTATAGTCTAAATTAGCTACGAATTTTGGAGTTACCAGAAACATGACACTGACAGTAAACTTGATATGAATGGTTATCTGATTCTACACAAAGACTATGATCTTTAAGTAAGAATGTGTTTCTTCTGTCAAGTCATGACAAATATGTTTCTTATCTTAACAAGGACCAGTAAATAAATTCTTTCTTCATTATTAGGTATTCTGTGTATATAGAAATTCTCTTCTGAGGGTAATAATAATGTTAATACTGCATTGATAAAGATAAAGACGTAAAACACAATGCTGCAATAAATATGTCTGGCTAGATGCAGGGACACTGGTCTAGCTGAAAATTGTGTCAAAACACCTTAGTGCTTTGTATTGCTACAGCTGCAGAATTAGTAAAAGCACATTGCTAAGGGAACCTCTATTAATGAAATTTATAACAACACTAATAGGTAAATCTAAAGCTATCAATGGTAATGTAAATTAATACAACTCCAACTCTTCACAATTCAGGATTATAAATATTCATAATTGTCCTGTACTCTCATAGGTGTAAGTATTTCTGAGCATATTTAAATATTCAATTTCTATCCCTATGCAAAGATAAAATAGGTCCAAATATATCTGTCCTATACCACTTAGAGAGATATTACATCAGCTCAGTGTGCAAAGATTAAGTCATGTCACTGCAGTTATTGATAAAGTAGACTTCATACTTTATATACGAGTAAAGTATACTTATACCCCAAAGTGGTATTTATGTTATTCAACCCTTTTTTTTTTACTTGCTGCACACAGCATTACTATCTTCTTTGTTGCCTTCTTTTCTTTTTCCTGTTCTTAAAGACATGAAAATGAAAAAGGAGCTTCATGTTAAAAGCATTGGAAATCAAAACAGTATTAGAAAGACAAAATGTTTAACAGTTTCATCTGTTTATCATATGGTAGATTACTGTAAATTGTATGGTGATAATATCAATGTATATAGTATTATGTTCATAATATGTTGTAGTGTTACACAAATTGAAAGTTATCTAGTTTGTAAATATCAATTGAATATCTACAGTATTAAAATCAGCTTCATTACCTATATTTAAACTTACTATCTGCTCAAACTAAAGTGAGTGCTTACTTAATAGCTATTGCAGAGCACTGTTTCTGATGACTTGGGTTTTTTTCAAACATAACTAGCTGAAGGGCTAATTTTAATCCTGTTTTCTCTCTGCAGAAGAACTTATGTATCAGGAAATAGGTGAGAATTTCCATTTTCAAGAGAGTGTAATCTCGATCTAGTTCTATCTCACTCAAGTCATTAGTAAGTAACTTTTTCTATTTTTAGTGTTTTTCTTCTGTTATCAATTTCAGACTTTCTCAGAATTATGTTCTTATTTTGCAATAGGCATCTGGCTGATAATTTCACTGCAGATGGCTTTTTCCTTCACTTTCTTTCATTACTCTTTTCCAGAAAAACTCATTTTTCATCTGCCATTTACTCTCCTACTTTGTGCACTCTGAGTTTCTCTGCTTTTGGCAAGGTCAGCACTCAAAATGTCTTCTCTCTGAACTCCTAATTCTCCTAAATGTTGCAAAAGATGGTAGTTTGGCTCTCAGGATCAGCAGCTTTGCCCTGAGAATGCATAGCAAGATAATACAGTAGGACATAGATGATTACTTCTTTATAATTTTATTCAAGTGAGAAGCAAAGAATATATTCCATTGCAAAGTGACAAGGTTTTTATGGGTATGTTTTAGCCCATAAATAGCTTTAAATCACAGCTTCTCCTAACCTCTGCAGAAAAACTTGATGCCTAGATGGAGAATGAAAGATACTGTGAGGACTGCCAGCCAATGTGTGATATCCCCAGACCACCACCCACGTACATCTCACATCTGCTGTAGTCTGAGTAAGCTCAACAGTACACAGATGTACACAGAAACAATTTCTATCATTTTCTCTGACTATCTTTAACTATTTCTGCTAGGGTCCTTTAAACAGCACACACCAGCAACACTGAATCAGGAAAGAGCAAAGGGGAAACTAGTAATGAGATACAGCAAGAAAACCCACAATCAGCACCAGCTGTTGCCCAATTAAACTCAACAGTTCACAGGTGTTCACAAGAGGATACACAGTTTTGCCTCCGCCAACGTACCTTTCTAAATAACCCTTATGAGAACAATACAAAATGAATTTTCTTTTATTGACCACTTTACATATTTTTAAAGCTTTAAAATTTTTATATGTCAATAGTAACAATTTTATAAACTAAACATCTCTCCATTTTTGACATCTTAGTCAAAACCAAAAAATGTCAGAGTTAATAACAGAAGTGTCTACTCAATCATTCTTGTCTTGGCTCTTCTCAGTTACATTCTCTTTTCTACTCTCATTCTTGGTTAATACCTTCCTAAGCAGGCTTTATGACTATTGTTTTATATTTATAAGCCTAAGTCCTAAAAGCTCACAGTCCAGTTGGACATCAGGGTAGTGAATGTGATTTAAATTGATATGTTTACCTATGTCCAGATACAGCCTGATTTTTGCAACAGCAAATTCATAAACAGTACGATCCTGCCAGGCCTCTGCACAAGGGCACTACTGACGATTTAGTAAGTATGCATTGATGCTGCTTTGTGATATGCTTGTTTTTTGATTACACAGAGGACCTTGGTCTCCAGGACTGGCATTTTAATAGCTTTAGTTAGTATCTTCAAGCACTAAAACCAACAGCAACAATCAGAGAGAAAATTGATAGTTCTACTCCTTCTATTCATTCCTTTTCAGCAAATCCGTCCGAGCCTTGGAATTTCTCTATGGGTAGACACTGATTTGAGGGTCATAATATAAAATTATGGGCTTCAAAACTAAGAGGTTTGCACTTGATCCACACAGTTGTGTATTTCCAATTGTGTATCCTTAAAACAAAACAAATTTATGCATGAAATTATTATTTGCTTCCTTTTGTAATCCAAAATTACCTTACAAAGTTTCTTGGCAATTACAGTGTGTCAACTAGCTGTTTAGGCCATGGCTTGGAGGTTGGAAGGCCCAGGGGAGCCTTATCTTTGCAGTGTAAATGAGATGCATATGATGTCGGTGTTCTAAAGGTTAAAACTGAGCTACAATGCAACAGAGACCAGTTCTCAGATTTAACCTACAGGGAGACATTTATGATGTTCTCTGCCTCCAATTTATTTTAATAACACTTAATAATACTAGTTTGCTCTTAACCAAAGTAATGCCTTTCATGCAAAGATCTCAAAGCACTTTCTGCATAGGAATTAATTTTCACTGCACCCTAATGAGAAAGAGAAGCAGTATTTTACCTGCTTGCAGTTTCTCTTTATTAAACTTACCTTTAGTCTAATATTAAGAGCTTTAAGAGACTGTGAGAGTTTGTATTTTTATATTCTAAGTTTCACTAGCTCTGAACTGGGTATAGTCGTGATGTGCTTTTGTGTCTGGAAATTAAGATGGGTCTTTTCTAGAAATAACCAGAGAAAAACTTTCAGGCAACATTGACAGAAAGGAAAAAACAATAATGAAATATATGATAAAATAGAACAGAATCATTTGGGGCTTAGATTCTGATTTTTTTTTTTCCTTTTTTTTCTTCTTTTTTTTTTTTTTTTTTTTACTTTTAGAATAGATGTTTTTTTGAAGTCTTTCCATGCTGAGCTTCAGAAGGTTAGCTTAGTGGTAGCTCAGTTTTTAGACATGTTGTTCATGTAATTCAAAACATTTCAAAAATGCAGTACTGGGTATTTAAAATCCTGGTGTGATACATGCAGAACACAGAGTAGTAACAGTAGGCTTACAAAAATGCAGCCTATTTGCAAAGGTGAAAGAACAACCTTCACAATTTAGGGGAAAATTATTGTGGCTTCTTGTCACTTTTTCCTTCTTTTTTCTCTCTCATTTTTTGCCTCTAGTCACAGCAGGATAACATCTGTTCTCAGATAGGAGACAGAAATTTGGCCTATAATACATGTATACAAAAAACATTCACGTAGGGGCTGGTATTCCCAGGTGAAATACTTTCCTTGAACAGAAAGTCAGAGTGCTTACTGTCAACATGAGGTAGACCCCTGTGTGGGGTTTTGAGGTAAAATGCAAATTCCTTAAACAATTGCTATGCAGCCCCTGAGAAGGATTATTGTACCCTATTGCTCGAGTAATACTGGTTACTACTTCTTTGCACAGTCAGGAGGAAAGCAGGACTCAGCAGACATGAAATTTTTTGATATATGAGTAAACTTCAGCTCTCGTCTATTGTCTATTTCACCAGTCTACCTTGAACTATCTTTTACCTGTTATATATTACAACTGGGCTTTTTTATTTCTGTAGCTGAATCATAGCTTGATTAATCCATGGTGGTTATTCTCTGCATTAAAGGAGATTAAGGAACGCCTTATTGCGAAGAAAGGAGGCGTTCAGTGTTGAAATAAAGAAACAAAATGTTGAGGCTTGTTGTTTATCCAAGCTAAATAAAATTTCCCACATCTCTGGGTGTTAGTTTGCTGATGATTTTTGCTATTACAATAAAGTCATTTATTATACACACGTGCAACACACAAGTAGGGCAAGCAGGTAGTGTGATAATCCTCGCTCTGCTCTCCTGCTAGTGAAAGAGGAGGCTGGTGAACAAAGTAGATGGTTTCAAATTTGATGAGAAACTAGACCAGGAAGCCTAGAAAAGACATGCAGGGAAAAAAGGCTGTGGGTAGGAAAATATCAGACCCAGCAACAGAAGTACCAAATTGTGCCACAGGCTCAGCTGGGCTGCTTGTTACACAGTATTTCTCCATTTGCTGGTTCTTTCCTGTCATGAGGTTGAGCATTAATTGTTTCTGTTGTTTCATGTTGAACAGTTTTGTGTCTTGTTTTGTTTTGTCTTCTTGCCCTTAGACATGAATAAGACCCTACAACAGCAAGTGAAAGGCTTTGCTGACTTTCCTGTGGATTTCTGCTTTTAATGTGAATGTGCACTGGCACAGGATAAAATTTATGCTAGTGAAGAGACCTTGACCACTGCTGAAATCCCATCTAAGCTTCCTCTTCCTCTTCAGACACTCTGCAAGAGAGAGAATTACTTCTGCTAGTCCTGTGATGAATATACTTAAAATGTGCAGAAGAGGATACACAGCTGTCATGGTTTTCCCAAGAATAGGCAGGACCAAAGGTTTTACATGAAAATTATCTGTGTCCTAAAAGGTGTTCTCCTGCTTCATTAAGTGTCAGGTTTTATTCAGGCCTCATTGGGAGAAATTCTTTATAGCCTGTGGTAGATGAAAATGGATGATCATAACTAATGATCCCTCCTGGCCTTAAAAATCTATGAATTTACAATAATACACTAAGGTTGGATATACCTGAACAGATCCTTTGACATGATCCAGGTCCCAAGGAGCCTCAGTTACTGCTAAGTACTTTTTTGTACTTTTGGGTTTTACTCTTTCTTCCTTGTAATTGTTTCTTAGAAGCCTGAAAAAAAAAAAAAATATTCCCTGCTGTTTATTTCCTTTTCAGTTTGGCAGGCATTCAGGCTTTTCTACCATTTGTTTGCATACAAGTATGCAGAGCTACAAGCACCCACACAGGCAACATGTCACTTAAAATGGTAGAATGAGATTACCATAACTAATACAGTTGCTCTTTCTTAATACAATTGTAGATGCAAAGATTGCTAAACTGAAGTGCTAAATGCAAGAATTACGTGTCATTTGCAGCCAGAATCAGATTTTTGCTTTTGTTCCCTTTCCTCACGGGGAACATATGGATGGTGATCAAATTAGTCTCCCTGACATGGCTAAGTGTTAGTCAATCACAGGGAGTTTGCCCTTTCCTTGCTGCCAGGTTAGGAGCACAGTGATTATCCAGGTGCTATCCCTACATGCTCTGAGTAGCTGAAGGCATGGAAATCTTCTCAACTGGATGGATATTTGATACAAAATTGGTGCAAAGCTTTTGGTCTGTTTTGTGCTCAGCTGCAGGATCTTCCATTTGCCCATACCTCTTTGTGACCTTCAAACAGTAGTAGGTAGGATTTTACTCTGTGCATTCAAAATTGCAAGAAAATGTGGAGTTTTTTACATCCCAGTCCTTTGGTTCTCACAGTGGCAGTGCACTTGTTTTTGCTTTAATATGAGCTGTGCTTCTATGTGGACCTCAGATCTAGGCCCTTAGTTGTGAAAGATTTGTGCTTTCCTGTGGACAAGTATTTCACTCAATTGCATTGCTTTTCAGTCTTCTCCTTTTTGTTTTGTTTGTGTGTGTGTTTACTGTGAAAATATAAAACACCAAAAAGCACCACTAAAAAGCATATTGTGCCATGCAGGGCATGAAGAGCAAAGTTTATTCCCCTCCCTCCTCTTTGCCTGTATTTGGAAGGAATGTTGCCATTTCCAATTCAGAAATTGGAGCATGGACTGACTCTTCATAGCTGTATATAAAGCAGTGGTGCCATGCTTTTCTGAACACTATAATAAATCTCCTCTCTGTTTATGGTTCTTAAGTGACTGATTCTAGATGCTTTTAGAGCATATCCAATGGCCAAGACTATCCTCAAGTCCTAACCCATTCTGTTTCCTTGATGCTTGTGGCATAATTGAATGACTCATTTAGATGTGAATCAGATGCTATTAGCTTGTTCTTCTAATGGATCCCCTTCCACACGAAAGGTTAAGCTGTGGAATTTTTCTATGGTTGAAAATTTCATGATTATTACAAAGAGAATAATGGTGTCCTTGATGCTTCTTTTCATCTTCACTGTTAAAAGGAATCAAACACATCTGTAAATTAACTGTAATTCACAGAACTTTATGTAACTCTTTCATAGGTTTTATAGCTTGTTCTGAGGAACAAAAGTAATATATATATTATAATATATATGTACATGCATGTTTAAAAATAATTCAGGAAGGTAGCAGGGAAACTCAACATACAGGGCTGTATTTCTCAGCATCTTGTGTGTAATTTCCTGCTGTCATGGACTTCAGCATCAGTGGGAATCTTTCCAGCAAGCCTCAAGTAGAGTGAGGTGGCAAAGTGCCTCTGGACTCCAGTGAAGGTCTCTCCATGGTGACGGAAGAGGACTGGAGACAGATGTATGCAAGAGAGTACCTGGCTGTGATTTACAGCATCCTTCTCCCCGTTTGGCACTGAATTGTTCTCATGTAATGTTTTGGGTTTGGTCTGCCTCTATTCAAAAAATGAAACACATTTTTTGGAAAAGTAACTTGATGCTGGCATTGTTTGCTACATCTCACATAATTTCTTTAAATATATTTGGTTTTGTTTTTAATTTGGTGCATTAGTAGTAGAAATAACAAAGGTGAAACCCTAGATCTTTATTTAGACTACAGCAGCTTCCAGGAAGCACTTATAGACATGACTGTAATGCAAATAAAATGGTAAAGAAAATGTTATGGGAAGGCATGCTTGCTGCTTTCTGAGCACTACCAAAAGATGCTAGCTAAGAGTCCCCAACCACTTTTGTTTGAGCAAGTTTATTTTTATTGTAAAACACTTACTTATATTGACTAACTAATAGAAGTATACCTCAATAAGACATTTATCTGGACTGTATCATAGTCCTGGTTGCTTACAGAATGGCTTCGTACCAGCAGAAAAGTTAGATAAGAACTCCAGATCTCTGAAATGCTCATAAAAGTAGGAAAACCAAACTCACCTGGCTCATCATTTTATTACAAATTCAGGCCAGATTTTAACCAAAGTTCACACTGGTTCATGACTTCTTCCAGTGAAACTTTGATGGTTTGGCGTTCTGCATTGAAACTGGAGATAGTCTTGAGGTGCAGGTACGTCTGAATAACGTTTTTTCTGTATGTCCTTAATCCATGCTTTGTTTTTTTTCCATCATACATTCAGAGATTAGCTGCAAATGTGAGATTTTAAACTTTAATTTGCCACAGGAGAAGATACTTATCTATGTGAGTCAAGATGAGTAAAAGTGCTCCTTAAGTCCACACAGTATACTACTGCTGCCTTATAAAGGTATATTTGGATTTCTTTTTATGTGTATTTCAGCTGTAAGTTATGGATTAAAAGTTGGTATGTCCTATAAGAAAAAATACTGACTTAACAAAGAACAAAAATGAAGTAAAAAATACCAATTTTATTTTCAAAAGAAGGTATTCAAAATTCTGATGACTCTTCAAAGTCTTAAAAATATAATTTCATACAGCAGAATAGGTGTGTCATAGCTTACACATTGATGAACACTTCCTGTCTGTCAAATATGCTTTACCTTTTAGTGTCTCCTTTTCTATTGCTTTCTCTATTGGGTGAATAGCTCCCTAAAAATTTTGCAGTCTCCCTTATCCATTCATCTCTGAATGAAAGGATTAATGTGTCAGCACTACTTATGTAGTGCAAGGAAGACTGGGCCTGTATTACCTCTTTTTTTCCTTTATACTGTAGCAGAGGATTGTAATACCTTCAATATGTTTGAACATGTGTGTATTCTTAATTAATCCTTGTAATCAAATGACTTCTCTGTGAAGAAAAGACAGTAAAGATTCAAGCATGATTTTTTAATCGCTAGATTATTGTATTTGTACAGATGTATATAACCAAATCTTTACAGTGTGCTGTAAGTGTAAAATGCTGGTAGCCCTGTGGCAGTTGGTGCACTTATGCCCCTTTAATTGTGCCTCGGTCACACAGTGCAGGTGGACTGGAGTGTAGGACTAGGTTGGCCAACCGAGCGTTCTGCACTTTATAGTTCACTGTATGCTGCATGTCTGCCTTTCATGTTTTATTTCCCCTCCAAAGCATGGGAATACCGAATAGCAGAACCACTTAGATATGTCAATGTAGCATAGTGGAGTGCCCCTCAATAATATCCTGAATGAACTCTCTAGGTGTCTGGGAGCCGCAGCCTCGCGCTAGTGCGGTGCCCTGCCTTGGCGTGTAGAGCCTGCCCCTGGGAGCAGCTCGTTAGCCCCCGCAAACCCCAGCTAATGCAGCCGGCTCGCTGCCAGCTTCCAGCTAGCATCCTTAGAGCTAACACGAGTAACCTTGCCCAGCACTGCAATTTGTTACATAGACATATCCCGACTGAGAAACCATAATGCGCTTGTGATCTAGCTCTCTATTAGGAAGTGAAATCTCTTGTTCTGCATAGTACCATTTTTACAAATGTCTGAGACACAATTATATCTGTGATATTGCCCGTTTTTTTCATGTGTTTATTTTCAGAAAATCTCAGGAGTCTCAGTTAGCCAAGACTCTCCACCCTCATGTAAATTATAAACCCAAGTAAAGTGGAGACAAAACACTTGAGAACCCACTCCCCCTCTGTAGTTCGCATGTGAGTATCTATGATTATTTAAGTTTTATGCCACAGAATATGACCATGCTTTTTAAAATCAAAGGATTTGACCTTCTGGTTATATTGCTGGCATGAAATATGGCTTATTTAAAAAAAAAAAAATATTTTAAATAACTGGAGACACAGCTGCTGACTTTGCCAGAAAAATGCTGTGTTAATATGTCCCCTCAAAAGCTGCCCTTCCTGACTCAGAGTGTGAAAAGAGCAGAGCAAGTGAGACAAGGGTATAAGGAAAGGGAAAAACAAGGGAAGAGGAGATATTTGAGGTCGATATCTATAGGATTACAATTTTTTACAGAATCTCCATTTATTATACACACAGAGCTTGTGTCATGGTTAAGGACACAGATAAAAATGTCCAGCAGACCACCTGACACTGACTCGTTCAGGAACAGACCCCAGATATCTGCACCCCATGGGGAGAAAGAACAGCACGAGCGCACATTCAGAACCTGTACCTTGTCCATTTCTTTGGGTGGCAGGAGGAGATTCAGAAGTTAAGAAGTGAGAGAGAAGTCAATCAAAGAAAAATTATTTGTGGCAACCACACCAAAAGACAAAAGAAATTGCCTTAGACATATGGAATGTTGTTTCTACTTGCTGGTCAAGTGAATGTTTAAATGTAATACTGAAATCTGAGGAAAAGTGTTAATAACTTTACACAAGTGAAGGGCCCACTGGAGAGTGGGGCACAGAAGATGAGGAGCTGTGGATGGCTGAGCTGCAACCAGAGCGAGAGGCACCCGAGGCAAGTAAAGGGAGAATGTGGGTACTTACTACTGAAAGCATAACCTTATTCATCTTTCCTCGTGCTCCCAGGTGCTTTATCCTTCCTCTTTACCTGTCAAATTGGATCATGCATGGGCTGGGAACAAAGTAATTGTTTTTGAAGTGGCTAGAAGACACATTAAGAGCAGATACTGGCAGCATGGTGCCACTCCCTCCACTGAATCTTCCAAGGGACCATCTAAGCAGTTAGAAAGAACTTCCAAATTATTTAGTAGAAGTTTTGGATGCATTGAAAGCCTAATACAATAAAAATAATGCAAATATAGAATTTATTATTTTCAAAAGTTAAAAAAAAAATATGCTAACAAACACCTAAACATTCAAACTAAAAATGAACTGGCTGCTTAAACTACATGACTTTCCAGAAATAATTTTGGTAAATATATTGGGAAAAAAATTTCTGCACAGTACAAATAAATTTTGGTAAAAATTAGAAAATTTGTCAGGCTTAGACAGCTTCAGTTGGGATAGGTAATCTAACTAACTACAGAGCAGAATTTGGGAGAAGCTTCTGGTTTATCTTAGCACAATCACCTTTTGTCCACTGGCATAATTTTGCTGCTATATTGAACAAACCTGCTGTGACTTTTGAATTTGGGGAAAATAAACTCAGTTTTACTTTACTGGAGAAGCCACTTTTTGATGTCGTTTTTCAGTAAGTTCTGAGAGCAACATCACTGTGAAGAGGCTGATAATCTGTGGTCCTACTATCTGAGACAACTCTGAGGTGCTTCGGGCTTCGTATGTTCTTTGAGCGCATTGCAACCCTACCCATATATCTTCTAATATCATATAATCGATATATCATCCCCTGTAAGAAGCTTATCTAGCTACTTAATAAATAAATCCACCCCAACTATCAAAGACAAGAATATATAAATAAATTCTAACAACATCTCTGTGGACACAATATTCAAAATCTCACACACTCCAGGAAGTGTATTTTATAACTGCAGTTTTTGTGGCTTTCCTGCCTGCCTGAAAAAGAAAAGGGCAGTCTTGTTACAATAGTAGGTTAGATCAGTGCAGGTATCCTAATGCAGACACAGTTATGCTAGGGTAAAGAAGATTTTATAACTTAAAAAAAGTGCAACAAAAATCTCACTGAAATTACATTACTTCTTGTGGGGTAGAAATAGATAAGTGTGGGCAGAATGACAACATCATCATTTGTACCTGGAGGAGGAAGGTAAGAACTGGGCTGTACTAGTGAGGCGAAAAAGTAGGAGCCCAAGGAGAAAAAAGAGCTTAAAAGGAGAGAAAAGTCAAGCAGCTTCCAAAAATTTCCCACAGGCCCCTCATTGCCCAGCCCAACAGTTCCTGCTGCTCTGTCTCCTCACGCCGCAGGAAATCAGCTGCTCTGCTTCTGCTGCAAGATTGCGTTTCCCCACTACCTTGGGGGAAACAGCTGCCTTGGGATGGTTCTGCTGAGGAACTGAGGAATGACCATTAAGCACAAGGGATTCAATTAAATCTAAGTAAGTATTTGTTCCAAATCCTAGGAGTCACTGATGGACAATCAAACTAGGTACTGCTCAGATTTTGGAAATCTGGAAAAATCTGGAGGTAATGGTTTGCACCCAATGCAGCACGTAGAGACTATTAAAAAGTGTTCATCAAAATTTGTGACACTTTGCCAGATGGTTTGTTAGTTTAAATATTTGTAGAAAGTGAGTGTCAAAATACAGTGCAAACGTGATAAAGGAGGTTTAACTTACTTTCACTTAGGTGAGTATTTCTGGGTTTTTTTGAAGTGTTCTGCCAGTTTTGGTAATGGCAGACCCAAGTGACTGGATTTATGAATGTGAATGCAAGCACAGGAAATGTTCCCATAAGCAAAGGTATGTGCAGACTTTTGTAGATCTGAAGAGTTTATGGGGTGTAACTCCACCACCCCATAATGATAAATTGTTTAGATTATTCTATGGAGAATATGGATCACACGTGTGGTCTTTCCCTTACTCTCTAAGTGTCTTGATGGCGAGAGCTGCAGATGCAAAATGTAGCAAAACGATGGAAATGTAAGGATTGAAACTACAGTTTTCCCCATCAGTGAATCAATCCAACTTTTATTCCTAGAGGACATTATAGCAGCTGTTGTCTGAAATAGTAGTGGCTGTTCACCTTATTACACTGATCTAGATCCTTTTGGGTTTTTTGCTAGGGATTCCAAGTAAAGTCTTGCAAACTGAAAAAAGAGGGTATTCAATGTACAACCAACTTTGTATTTTTGAAGGCAAGAACATGCCTTGTTGGCTAAAACTACTTTGAAAACAAGAACAACCCCCAGCAAGAAGGAAATGGACTGCTTTGGTCCTTTCCTTACCTATGCATTACTGTATCTGATTTGAGACCCACAATGATAAGAACTTTTGTCCAGGTCACTGAATAGTACCTGCATTTTGTACCTTCAAAGATACGTCAGTAATAACATGTGTTCTTTTTCTTGTATACTGGATTACAAAAGGCTTGAGTCTGCCAATTGCCACCTTCATGTTACCACAACTTTGTCATTACTGTTCAGAAGCAGACACAGGGCTGTTTATCTTCACATAAATTCTGTTTTTATTGGCTGGCATATAGTAGATTCGTATGATGCTGATCTGGCAATGAAGGCAACAAACTCTGAGCACTGCAGTTGGCAGTCCGCAAAGTTGACAGGGAGAGATGCCAAGAACAGAATATTATACTCTTTAAGGTCAGCCTCTTCATTTCAGAGCTGCAGGAATAATAATGGTTGGGGTTTTTTTTGTTTTGTTTTGTTTTGTTTTTTTTTAATTTTGTTAGATTTAGGAAGTTGATTAGTCCATGTCTGTTCTGTTGACATTATCAGGAAACTATTGGCAGCAAAGAGTAAAGAATCAGTAACACAACTTTTGGCAAAGGCAGAGCTGGGAAGCTGTAAGAAATCGCAGGCAGAGCTTGACCTGTGGTTGTGGGTGTTGGCTTACGAAAATCTCAAATGTTATATGAAATTAGTATACTTACATTTAAAATGGCCACTGCGCATCATCTTGTAGCTAGCCCTGTAGCTAATCCTTTCATCTTTGGCACTTTATTGCTTTTGCTGTGCCTGCTCATGGCTCTGGCTGACATTGGTTAAGTAGGAATGGAATCTGGGTGTGCTCAGTGGACAACTTTTCAGGCGTGTCAGTGCCAAGCTGTCAGCTGCTGTTTCTCCAAGTACAAAATACAGTATCACAATATGCTCTATGGTATTCTTTCTGAGAAAAAGGATTGCATATGTTTGTGGAAGGGAAGACAGAAGGAGGTGAGACAGCCAAACAACACTTAATGTTAAATTGCAGTTTTGATTATTATTTTCATTTTATTTAACATCATAAATGTTTAGAAATATTGCTTCTAGTGTACTTGTACTTTAAAAGATGCCTAAAGATGGAGCTCGTTGCTGTTGGCCTCATGTCACAAAACTTTGTTAATAAACTACAAGAACACACTCACCCATCATAAAAAAAAAAAGGAAGTAACATATGGATTTTTTAATCAATTATCAGAAATTTGTTTGTTTCCTTCTAACTTGGAAATGGATTTGTAGTGAAGCAATAGGATGTTTGTATTATTGTATTTTTGTAAAATCAAGCAGATGTACCACTCAGCTTCAAATAAGACACAAGTCTGATAACAAAAGACCTATGTAAATACCCTTAAGGAAAGCTCTTCCTGTATTTCCCATTTAAGACAGGTGGAGAGGGGTGAAAACAGGTCATCCAATCTGGAAGTTATTTGTTTTGTTTTAAAAACTAATGCGTTCTGATCTGATCCACTGAAAGGACCTTAAAACTGAGTTCATGTATGACATTTTTTAACCTGAAAAGTCTAGACAGAAACTAAGGTTGGATTATAGTAAAAATATACATACAACTAGCTGTGGATTTATGATATGGTGAAGTACAAAGACTCATAACAGACATATAGTTTACTTTAGTGGCAGTGGATTTGCACTTAATCTCCTTTCCACATATGTTTAAATAATTTTCAATTATCTGCAAAAAAATCTGCTTTTATAAACCTCATAATTTATCAGGGATTAAAAGAGCAATGTTTTGACAACATAGTTGTTTTAAGTGCAACTCATTATTTGTACATCATTAATCCAAATTGATTAGCACCCAAGTTTTCCGACTCTGGTAAATGTATCCCAGCTGTTTACATTTTGGGCAAATGATATTTCTTTTACTATGCATGTTGAAGTTCAGGGCTGTCTTATGTCAAATATGCATGTTTTGGAAACTGCTTTTGTCTGTATCTTGTGAGAGTCAAGGTTTCATAGCTTTTCAGAACAATTATATTTGAGTGCAAATCAATCATCGTACTGTGGCTGATTTCTGAAACCAAAAAGAAACTCCTGCAAAACGAAGTGGCTGCTTATCCTAGAATTTCAGGTCCCTAGGAAAGAGGGGGTGATATGACGTTATTTACTCAACAGGCTTACCAAATAACATGATAAAATAAAGCATTTAAAAAAAGATAGGGGAAAAAAAGCCTTCTAGATAATTGTCATTTTCTTTGAAGCCAGCATTTGAGAGGAGATTGTGAACTTCTCACATTGTTCGAAGAGTTCTCATTTTCACTTGTTACAGGAACCTGAAACTAACAGGTAGAAAGGGACTTTTGCAACTGCAAGCTTTCTCCAGTTACCATTTTAAAAAATTCCTTAGCAAAGAGACTTTCTTCAGAAGGATTAACAAGATAAAGTTTTGAAGTATTACTTATGATTTCAACATTT
Organism: Phoenicopterus ruber ruber; assembly: GCA_009819775.1. Lineage (NCBI taxonomy): Eukaryota > Metazoa > Chordata > Aves > Phoenicopteriformes > Phoenicopteridae > Phoenicopterus > Phoenicopterus ruber. The sequence goes on along the minus strand of CM020246.1, from coordinate 61,290,078 downwards.
TAAGTTTTGAAGTTTCAGCTTAAGAGTCCTGAAAAACTTATCAAAGTTAAGTTTTCAACAATTATGGAATGTTATTTAGTACCTTAAGTTGAACATAAAGAAACTGAATGACTAAAACTCAATAGTTATTTTTGCCCATGCAACTCACTTCTAATTTATATTTGTGTGGCTTTTATCCCCTCTTAGTTTTATTCTGTAAGGAAATAAGTGTAACAGATGCACTGTTTTATCACATGAGGTGTAAGTGTAAAATACATTTAGAAAATTGTGTCAATTAATCCTCAGTCTCAGCTGACAGATGGTTTCTACGCTGTTTCACCTTTCAACAATTTTACTGTGAATCCAAACAGATAATGCAGTTTGAGAAAACAATTTTGTTGGATACTAGGAAGATGGAGTTATTTCTATTATATTTGAAATTGTTGTAGTTTCCAATGCAAAAATAGAGACTTAAGCAATATTCCATATAACTTCTGGTTACCAAACCCCCTGAAATCTACTGCTTTCCAAATTGGCAATATCATTTACGAAGGTTGATACAGCAGGGATCCAATTTTATAGTATCTATTTTCCCTGGGTGTTCATTTAGTTGCCCTGTTCTTTCCTAATGTTTCCTACAGAGCTTCTCTGGTTTTCAATATCCTGCTGGCTCTATTTCTTCATATATGGCATACAAAATTTTAGATACTAAACCATTTCTAAAAGATCAAATCAACTTGTATAACATATCATACCTGCTAGTGTTTTTAGTATGAGTGATGTGTCTGGGTTTTGTGATTTTAGAAGCATTTGTAAGTATGCTTTTTGGCTCTGAGCAACCCAAAGACTGCATTCAGGCAGCAATACGATGGCTAGATGGAAGAAAATGAAGACTGCTGCCCTATCTGTTATCATCTTTACAGTTTCTGGTGCGATATGGAGAAATGAAAACATATTCCCCCTTATTATGAGTTATAATGCAGTACAAGCAAGGCTCAAGGCTCTCCTTTCTTCCTGCTAGTGAAGTCTGTCACTGCCTGAAACGTGTGGTATGTAGGGTACCCTCTCTCGATGGATGTCCTTGGTAGCCAGGCAATTAGCATATCACAAGCAACTTGAACTAACAGGAGGCAAGAGCAGAGGTATCTGGAGGATGGTGTACTGTCACTAGCTGGCATAGAAGAGGCAGCTGCAGAGTGCAGGTTCAGTTGCTAGTACATCTGAATTTTGTTTGTCTCCCTCATCTCAACTGCATGGATTTTAGCTTTGCATTTTTAAAGTACTTTCTAGATTGAACATTAACGACACTGATATTCTAACTTAGCAGACTTGCAATATGCAGGGCAAAGTATTAAATTCTGTAAATATACTCCTTGTTCTCAAAAATCCTGCTGTTTCACTGATTTAGCTGTAACATTTATTTAGAACGTTTTAAATTGTGATAGTATTTACATAAAAAAGATGAAAAAACCTAAGTATCTAAATCAAAGTCCAAAGGGACCTAGATGTTTTGGTATAGCTTTTTATGAGGTATTGTAATAAAATGTAGGCTATTCTGGTAATCATATTGTGTTTATAAAAGTGGAGGGAGAAAGAGCATGTCAATATTCAATTAGGCAAAAGGAAACATTAAATTAATGGAAGGATAGCTCCCACTCAGCTGTGTTATCTCTTGTGCTGGTGACACTAGCATAACCTTATTAAAAATAACTGTCCAGCTCAAAAGCTTTATACAAGAAAGGAAAATATCAAATATTAAATCAGAAGAAAGATGCAAATTAAAGATTCAAAGGGAGCGAAAGAAAAAATGTTGACTTGAACAAGTGATGAGAAAAGGCTAAATAAAATTGTCTTAATCTTTGAAATAAAAAAGATGGAGGGGAAGCTAAAAAGCAAAGAGAGGCAAAAAAAAAAATAGTAAGCCAAAAGCAGCTTGATAGTTACAGTGATGCACAGCACAATCAAAAAAATGTCTCTGTCCCCCACCATAGTCTAATCTTTAAGCTCTTGGTCACCAGGATCAATTCACTGAAAAGCTGCAGTACCATTGAAGTGACTACAGAATGAAGCTCTCAGAAAAAATACTGTGGAGGCTTGTGGAACAAAGAATATACTGAAAGATTTCAACCTCATATTTATGGTAAGCAGAAACATAAAAAGTGTCAAATTAATCATCCATTCTTTCTGGTGACTTGATTCTGACAGCCGCCAGTGCCATGCTATAGAGTAAGGTATCAGACCTAGCTTGCATCGCTATGAAATAAATGGCAACTTCTGCTGAGGGTAGGCTATCTGGCCTTCACTCTGACCCTCTCAAACTACATTTAAATATAAAGAGCTTAACTTCCACTCATTTGGCAAAGGAAGTTATGACTGTCACAGAAAAAAAGGATGCAAATGGAAAGATCTGTGCCTTGAGACATGCCTATGGGAAACTGGGCTGGACAGAGATTTTTCCCAAATGATATTTGACAGTGTGGGAGTTCCTGTCATCTAATACTGAGCCCTGAATGGCAGGTCATTCTGGTTAAGCCAAAGCAGGACCCTTCCTACAAGGTCCCTCCTATAAGGTCCAGGTGGTAGAGAAAAGGATGGCTCTTGGCAAACTTGGAAGCATTGGGACAGCCACTGTGTCCTCCAATGCACTCCCTCCAGTCCCTGTGGTACTATGCAGAGATCTTTATAATGCTCTCTTCACTGTCTCAGGTGGAGTAGTTGGGTTTTCAGCATCTGCCACACAATCCAGACAATAGGCATACATAATTTGTATGCTCTTTCAAATGCAAATATGTAATGTAAAACAAGATTTGTCTGTTACGACTGGTGGAGATCATCAACCATTTTCCACTAACAATGAAAATCCATCAGGAGAATGATGATGGAAATAGTCACTTTATCAGAAGTATAAGGCCAGTCTGAGAGGGGAACAGGATCAGCAGTGGAGGAGAAATTGAATACATCTTAAAAAAAAGGCAAAAATTCTGCTAGCTTTATTACCATATCTTTTGGCACTCATGAGAGTGATTGCAACCAGTGAGGTCACTGAATTCTCACATCTATTCTTAAAACATTCAAAATGTGTTTTGAAGAAGGTTTCTATTATCTATTTCTTTGTACTCTCCTGAGTCTGCTTGATGGTATCTCCTTGCCCTCTTCTGTGTCTGTTTGGGGTAGGAACTCTGTTTTGCTCTACATTTATACAGAGAATAGGACGCTAAAAGTTCTCATTCACTGCCAGGGTCCCTATCTACTCCAGCAAAAAAGTCCTGTATAATTCTTCAAATTATTTTTTATGGTTTATATTAGTTTGCCGTAGAAATCCTCCACCTCAGGTATAGGATCCTATGAATCTCCTTTGCTTAGCTCTACTGACTGAAAAAGAAAAGAAAAATTTGTACTTGGGGTATATGAATGTGAGAAGCACCATCACTGCTCCATCATTTCCTGAAGTCCATATGACCTGGAGACAAGACATATCTGTGCGTTGGTATACATGCAGGGCAAACCTGAGATCTCCATTCTTTGTACCTTTCTAGTATTACTGGCACTTGATAAAGTATTAAAATAAATTAAAACTTTTTAATCCCTTGGAGATTGTTAGTTTCTCAGGACAACTAAATGCATCTCCATGCCATTACTGGTAGGAGTTTCCAAAAAACTAGACGCAGCATGGAACTGAATTTGACCTCGATTGATGTTACAGTAAGTCGCCTTGCTGGACCTACTCCTTTTCCAGCAGAGTTTTTTCCCCAGAAGATTATCTCAAGACTGTTTTAAAATTCAGACATTAATGTTACTCAGAACGAACGAGAGAGGTGCTACACCTTCTTCTTTAATGTAATAGGGCCCAGGTATATATTTAAGAAGGGGAAAAAATCTTATTATTTCTGCTACTCATAGTGAATATATAATTAAAACTGCACAAAATTACCTTTGTAATGTTCCCAACTGTATTTTATTAGTAGGCCCTTAAGGATTTGGTGAACAAAGCATTTTAATGCATTCCTTAGCCCTTAAAATGGGCTAACAGCTATCAGATATATTTCAGCCCAGTCTTCCTTTTTTCGTGTGAAATCCCTTGTCTGAAACCACAAGCAGGAGCGGCAGCTCCTCTTGATTCCCATGTACTACATTATCATTGTGATGGTGATGATGATTTCCTGGTGTTTCACTGTGTGTGATGCAAATGAGACTATACCCAAGATCACTCTGTCCTAATGTCTTAATCCATACCTTTTATTCAGCCCAAGCAGTGAATATCATGAGTCCCTTGAGAAAGAAGGGCGTCCTCTGCATGATTAAGTAATAGATAGATGACCAGTGCATGCCAGAACACTAAACTGTGACTCTTAGCTGTACAGCAAACCTGATGCATTAAGTTTGCGCATCTATCCTTGCCCACACAACATGTAACAAAACAGCAGAGACTGGTTTTTTTTTTTTACTATTTCACAGAAGTCTTTTGGAGGTTAATCTCACAGCAAGCAAATATGGGAACTGCAAAACTATTTAAAGTTCACTAGCCTTTCCTCAGGAAGGGAGTTTCTCAATACAGTGTTTTTATTTGAAATTATTGCTTCATATTCATACTCTGTGTTACCAGTTAAACACAACCTTTGCTCTTCAATAGTGTAATGAGACCATCTGTGCTCTGAGGACCAGTTACATTGTGTGTACTTTCAATCTGCACAATCTGCCTGTGATGGGTCAGGAGAAGCCTCTACACCTGGGAATATTTAGCTGGCAAAGGAGTGACAGCAGAACATTTCTTTCCTGGTCTTGCTCACTTCAGTGCTTGGGAGGGTAATCATTTAGCTATCTTTTTTATCATTGGATTTCTGAAACATCTCTCACCCTCTGTCTGCAAATCTCTGGCACCCTAGCAACAGGCACATTATGTTTTATTTTACTTCTTAAGACCAAAACAGAAGTGAACTCTGTGGTAACTAGATTTCCAAAGTCCCTTCCACTCTTGTAGCAGCAGCAATCTCATTTTGTTTGCTTATATGCTGATTATTTGGAAAAGGTGGAGAAATATACTAATGTTTTCTTTATGTTATTTAACAGCTTAAACATTTTATTTTAGCTTTACTGACTTGCAAAATAATTTATACTGAACCCATTAAAACATCTATATCAAGTTTACTTTCACCTTTTTCTTTGTATTTTTCCTTGCATGAGATTTAATTGTACTAAGTAGCAGTGTACTGCTCATCAATGTGCAGGTTGACCCTGTGAGTTTTGGAAGCTCTAATCTTTCATTTTGTTTGCATAAACCCAAGCTGTATGAATCACAGAGCTGCATAATTTATATCGGCTTCTTTAGTTTCTAAAAGTATGCAGAAAGTATTGCATTTTGGTGGTTTTCATTTACTAACCCTGACTAAAGCCATGCAGTTCACTTCTGTGTCAGAGCTCAAGTAGCCATGTACGTTTTAGTGATGTTCATATTGCCTCCAAGTAAGTATATTGTGTGAATAGCTCTAATAACCTAACATTTTGGAATATACATGTGTCTGTGCTCCCTCAAATGTCCTAAAATACATACATGATAGATTAGAGATTTCTTGGGCTAAAAGAGACACTGAAAAACACTCCCTTAGAGATTCAGACATACACCACATATTTCATGTAATACTGGGCTACTGAACTTACTTTAGAGTAGGGTAGGGTTCTTTTTGTAGTTCTTCATTGAATATTTTAAAAACAATATATCTTCTACCAAGTAAGTTCTTTTACTAACAGTAGATCTTAGAAGTTTGGGACTGCACTGGGAAAATAGCAATAATGCAAGAGTGGAGGGGTTTTGTGAGTACCAATTAAATAACCGTGGAATCCAATGTAAGTTCTCATTTGTGAAATAGGAAAAATGAAAATCACTTATCAAGAGCTTAGTTACTGTGATGTAGATGTTCAGATTCATTAGTGATTCTATGAAGAGATCAGCCATTCATTGCTTAATTTTACATCATATTTTTGGATTTCACAGGTTTTTCTCTGATGTTTTATGCGTGTCAGAAATCAGAAGGAAAATGAACTTATTCTTTCCTTTTATGTACTGTTGCTTGACATTATTTTGTTGTTTGATGAACATATATTTTGCTTGTCTTTGAAAGTGTCACTGTGCACACTAATGTCATTTCAAAAGTGATGACCTAAGTCCTACATTTAAAGTTTCCCTTTTCTTGCACACTTATGAGTGATTTCCTCATGTAAGTAAGTGAGGAAATCAATAGAATTGGTTTAACTTAGGTGTGACCTATGGCAGACACTAGACTAATTTATGCAGTCCACTGTAAGGCACCCTGAGAATACTTCGAAATTTCTTGTTTATTTGATGTGTGGTCTTCTCTTGAAAAAAAGACTGCCAAACAGACAAAAGTGAATGTCAGTTTTATGATGTGGTAAAAACAGTTTTTCCACTTTAGTTTCAATACATTTGTAGAACAGCATATATGACTGGTAGGATTGTGACACTGGAGTTCACTCAGACAATCTGAAGTACAATTTATTGGAGTTCCTGAGTATACTGTAATCTTTGTGGTTTCAGGAAAAAATCTATATTGATATGACTTTATAACTTTATTATATCAGTATTGGCGTAACACTGTAGCAGCGGTCTGTAGCATTTTCTAACTACTGACATGCAGCCTGATTAGATTTGTGTATTGTCTGAAGCTTGGTAGATACAGATCAGTACTGTATAGACAGACAATTATGTATCTGTCTGAGCTAATGTGTGAGAGTAAATAAGTGCATTCTATGCTCTTTATAAGCCATCAAACTAAGTATCAAAACAAAACAAGTGTGGTTTACCAAGCTGTTATGTGCCAGCATGTTCTATGTAGCTATGTAAAGGAAAAATCTCCTCAGTTTTTCCCCCGCTAATGAATGTTAATTTTGATTAAACATTCTAGCAAAATATGGTAAAATATCCTTAAAATAGAGTGCAACTCTTTTTCTGGGCTGATGCAGAAAGTATTATGACTGTTTACATGGAGTCTAATATTAATTGACCTTAGTGGGAATCTGGTAGTTGGAAAATGTCTTTGCAGTATAACACTTTTTTAAAGCTTGATTTAAGAGGATGTGAAAGTGAATGTAGGTGACCATGAAAGCTCACATTTACCATGAATTAAAACAAGGGAAAGATTAGGAGAAAATTTTGGCAGTTGGCAAGCATGTACAGTTTAGTTTCTACTGGTCTGAGTGCTCATCATCCCTCTAAGTCTGTACATTATTCTGAACAATATGAGGAAAAAGGTGAGACAAAGAGTGAAAGAAGGCATAAAGAATAGAATAAGAGGAAAGGTATAAAAAGATTGCATTATATATGAAAAATATTTAAACCTCCATTCTTTTTCCAAGAATCAATGTGGTTTGAGGGGCCCGTATCTTTCTATTCCTTGTGTATCTCAGGTACTGCAATGCAGTCAGAGGTGCTCTGGGCTTGCACTAGTCCAAGCATCCTCAGCCTTGTTCAGCGACTGTTCACATCTATAATATAAGCTTAGGACTGGCTTGGCCTCTGTGATTTCATGGGGAAGGGCAAAAAAGTTGTGTGAAGCCATAAAACCACCTGCTGTAGCCGAAGCACTGTTCTGGCATGGTGACAGCTGGGTTACTGAGGTGCAGGGAAACATTTCCTTTGTCTTGTTCTGTCGAGCAGGATTTTCTTTCACATCGTTCCTTTGTTGTTGTGCCTTCCCCCTATGTCTCAGTTAAACCTGTCTCCCATTACATCCGTTTGTCAAAAAAGGCAACCAAGGATCAGCAGTAAGATGAGGGGAAACATGAAACTTTCTCTGGATCTCTGAACCATTTCCTCTGCTTGACTGACGCTCTGCTCTCTATATGTAGCCTTTGACCTACAAACTTGAAAGGGTTTCCTATCCGTTGAAATATATGAAAGAATTCCATAAGGGGCTTTTTTGTTTGTTTGTTTTCGTTTGTTTTGGTTTTTTTTTTTTCATCCTTCTTGATGGCTATTTTGATAGACTTTTCTCTGTGAACTTTGTTGGGCAAATTTCTTCTTCTAACAGGTTGTCACAAATGTTTTATGTCAACAACCAACAAAGTGGTTCTTCATAAAACAGCACAAATGAATGCATGTGCTTGATGTTCCTTCTGTATGATTCATTCATAAAATCCTGGGCAATAATTATAAAAGGAATGGATGGATAGTTGTAGATATAAAATGTGAAGAACAAGTTTAGGAGGAAGACTGTTGAACTGCCAGGCAAATTGAAATAAAAAGAACCCTACCCATGTAACTCAGAAATGAAACAAGAAACAAGATTCTCTTTCAAAGGCCTATGGTGGTATCACATTTATTGTTAATAAAATATTTCAGCCTCGGCGCCAAAGGATCTGCATTCATGAAACCGGAACAGATATGTGTCATTATTTCTGCCTGTTAAGAAGACAGCTTTGTTAAGTTTAGATTCACGCAATTCATGATGGGAACTCATTGTGTCTAGAAAACACAAGACAAGTGAACCAGATCTTGATTTCTAAACTGATTAATATATCTTTATTATTAGATCCTATGTATGGTGTTTGATGAGATCATAACTCCCTGCATGTTTAAATCATGTGTGGTCTTAAAATCTACAGGCTTTGGCAGTCTGACGAATAACATAGCACTATATACTTAGTGTGGGGCAAGTCTGAGAAGATTCAGAGTCTTGATTTGATTTAGAATTCACATCTTGAAACTCATTTAGGGTGAGATTAAATTGGGAGGTTGTCACACAGCTGGGCAAATAATTATATATTATTAAATTGATTGGCAAAGCCTCTTTTGTTTGCTGATTGACCCTATGCAGCTTATATTTTTCATGTTTATTCATAGAGTAAAATATTAGAATATGTTTTGTTGGAAGGGATGTCCAAAAATCATCTAGTTCAACCTGCTGCTCAAGTCAGGGCCCTCTATACCTAGCTGCCTTGGGCCTGCCGAGTCAAGTTTGAATATCTCCTAGGACTAAGATTTCACAGTCTCTTTGGGCCCCTGCTTCAATGTTTGATTAACCTCACTGTGATTAGTGTTAATTAGCCTCACCTCTGCTATCTAATCAGAATTTTCTTTTTTGCAGCTTGTGACTGTTGTCTCGCATCCTTACAATGTGCCTCTCCAAGAGGTGCCTGGCTCTTTTCTTCTCTGTCTGCTCCCATTGGGTAGTTCCAGAGACCAATAAGGTCCACTTTAGACTTCTCCAAGCTAAAAAACCCAGTTCTCTCAGCTTCTCTTCCTACAGTAGGCAATCCAGCTCCATAAACATCTTTGTGGCTGTCCACTGGACTAGCTTCAGTAAGTCAATGTACATGCTAGGGAGTGCAGAACGGGGCAGAGCACTCCAGATGTGGCCTCACCCATGTCAAATAGAGGAGAAAGATCATGTTCTTCCAGCCACTGGTTACACTCTTGCTCACACAACACAGTATGTGGCCCATATTGACATTGTCTGTAGAATAATTTGCACAACCAATATTAGTTTATTCTCCTTAGTTGAGGCTGTTTCTCCTATCGTTGTGTCACAAAGGAGCTAAAATAAAAATGCAGATTGAAGTTTATGTAAAAATTCCTACTGTGTAGTGGAGAAAGTGGCTGAAGTGGCTTTCACCTCAGTCATTGTGCTGTAGACACAGGGGGCACAGTCAAAATCCATCCATCAAAAGTATTTTGCCATCCACACTCTTCCTACCAGAAGGACTGCTGCCATGGTGTTACCCTAAACTGTCTTTCTGGCTAGGTATTCAGGCTTCATTTTCTTGTCAAAGCAGAAGAAACAATATTTCTCTTGTCAAGACCTTTTCTTAATCACTACTGGCCAATGTACGCTTTCATTGTTTTGTGCAGACTGTGGCTGCTCACACTGGGAATGTGAGGAAATAAGAATAAAATTCTTAACATTTTAGTAGCTGAAATGTCTCTTTCCAGAACGCAGTTCAGTCACATCAGGGCTTTTACTTCAGTATTTTTTCATCCCACATTCCTCTCATGAAGAGCAGAAAAAAATAATCTGCTCTGTAAAGAGCTATTTCCAATTACATCATTCCATGGCTGGGTTTGCATAGAGACTCAGATTACCTTAGAAAGTTTCACATCTACTTTCTTTCTTTTTGATTTGTCCTCTCTCTGTCTTTTTTTTTTTTTTCTTTCCTTAATTCACTGTCTTAAATGGCTTTTACCACACTGGCTGCAAGTGTTTTGCAAAGTTCTTCACAAACTGTTGGGCTAAAGCCGAAGTTGTCCTATTCCAGCCCAACCCTAGCTGATGCATGTTGGACAAAAAATGTTTGTTGATTAAAATCTTGTTTAAGAGTCACAAAATCTTGAGTTATTTTGCTTTAAAGGATGCATATATATTCACACCAGAAAAATATAAGGAAAAAACCCCTCACCAAATTAAAAATGAATTAAAGTTGGTTGGCTTCTATGTCTAGCGCTAGCTTATGGCACTCAGTGCTAAAATGTAGCCCCTTGAAATCATTGTAATAAATTAAAGCTACTGTCAGAGGCTGAAGACATCAAACTAGAGCAAAAAATATATTGTCAACTCTTAAATTTTGTGTTGTAAAAAGAATTTCATTCTTCAGCAAGTTGACAGTAAAAATAGACAAAACCAATATTTTAGGATGTTGTGTCAAAGATCATGTGTGAAAACCTGCGAATGTCTTGCTTTAAGCTGTGAGTTATAGCTGCTCAGTCTTGAGGAGTGAGAAATGGCATATTTCTTGAGGCCCTTAGGATGTGCAAGCTATACACTGCTCTTTTTCTGAATGACAATGTGGTCAGACTCTTCAGCTAGCAACATGTTTGTGTGGTTTTTATTTTTTCAGTTGTCTTTTATATATGATATAAAGTTGCTATTAATTTAAAAACTGTCACTCAGAATGTGGGAAAGGAAGACCAACTGAGACAAGCACTCGACAACAGCTGAAATTGGTATCCTGAGACAGGTGATAATTTGGTACAGCTAATTATCATTTTTCCCATATGAAATAATGTCAGAAACATAATAAATTGTTTTTGCTTTGATAAGGCATATTTTAAAACCTGCAGTCAATGATGACTTTGTCATATAACCCTGTTGCTTTTTTAAAAGAAAGGACGAAACAAAAACCGCCAAAGACGGTGACTCTGTGCATTTTCTTAGTCATGATTCATTCTTGACCTAGCCCTGACCTTGTCACTGATATTTAGAATTAGTCCTTTGTATTAATGGTAAAGATCTGGGTTTGCTAAGCTGTCCAAATGATATAATTTGAACAGTTTGTTCTTGAGTTTGAAGGGAAGAGTAGGTATATACACATTTTTTTAACAGCTCTTCTGTGGTATCTGTTTTTGTATGGGTTTGCGTTTAATCTGTTTCTGAGTGTTATTGTTGTTCACTTCCCTCCCATATTCCCGAGGATATCTGGTGTCATGTGAGTATGTTTTCTGGACAACCAGGCTTCAGGGAGAGAGAATGGCTCAGTCCCCACCACATCACTCCTGGGGATGCTGCAATATGAGTCCCTCACTCCTCTCTAGCAAGGTGCTCAGTTCCATACGACTTCAGGACTTTGTTATTTTTCCACTTTCTACTGCTCAGATGAGTTTGGATGAGTTTATACTCCAAAGTTAGTGGGTGACAGACAGATATCATGCATATAAAGACCTAAAGCAATAATGCCAAAAAAGTTGTAACTTTATGACTGTGTGTTACAAACTTCACTTCTTGGTCCGTCCTTTCTTCTCTACTATGACCAGAATCCATAGAAACCTGCTCCTAACATCCTAGACTACCTATTCAACTCTTCTGACTTAAATTTGAACTCCGTTTGGCTAGAAATATTCACCTGTGTAAAATTATGCATGTATCTTAGTTTTTAAAGGATCAAGCCTCCTGGTAGAAAGATTCATGTAATTGATGCGGTCCTTAAGTCCTCTGAGTTCTCTCTGCTTTCTGCATATTCATGGAATTATTTGCTTAAAAATTGTAGGTCAATCGACTTCTTTTTCTCCATTTAAATTTCTACCAGCCTTGCTATAAATCATTCTGGATGATTGATCAGTTTAGACTTCTGTGTCTTTGAGCTGTTCTATTTCAGGGCTCTGTATTACTTGGAATGACTCTAACTAAATAATAAATGTTCATATCATTCTATATGAACAAAGAGTTCTGTAACTTAGCTCTGTCAATAAAAGAAAATAAAACAGTTGTATGTTTCTGGCTTAACATCAGCTAAACATCTGGGGTTATGTTATGAGTAGTGGCAGAATGCTCAGATGTGTGCAAAAATTTATTTAATCGATGCTTGTCATAATTATCATAAGCTTTATACAGCCCTTTTACTCTAGGATTGTTTCTGAATTTACCTCTGGTAATGTTCAAGCAATAAAAAGTGTTATGAGGAGTGTCTGGAACACGTATTGCGCAGTAAGGTAATGCAAGAATTATATCAAACCCATTATTTTCTTCTCTAAAGTAATCTTCTTAGGAACACATATCTTTTGACACCCTTTATGCTTGATATTGCATAGTTGCACATTTTCTATAGTTTGCAGGCTAGTGTTAATTTCTGTATCTTTTTCCCCTCTTGACATTTACTAACTTGTGATTTTATGCTGTCTTGGAAACTGACCTATTTTTATACATAGCTTTTTTGACACTCAAGATATCACACATATTTAACTACCTCACAGGCTTATTACTGAATTCATTATTTTCACTTTGGGTTATAAAATGCCTCTTGCCTTATTCATTTTTGGTCTCCTGGGAATAAGAACAAGTATTCTTTAGGTGGTAGATGTCCAGGCCAGAAAGTCATGACTTTATGACACAGGCAATGTAGCACATTTTTGTGAGAGTAAGATGGTACTCTGGAGCCTGGTATTTTTAACCTAGTTTCTAAAGCCTTTCAACCCTCTTGCTTCTTGTCGAATGATCAATGTTTTCATGAGATAGCTGTCGTGTAAAGAACAGCAATAGTCTTATAAAACTAGAAAGATCTCTGTCTTAACCTGTGATACTTTTTGAAGTATACCTCCCAGTCACAAATGTGCCAGCTTTTCTGCCTTTCCAACAACTTTGGAACAGTCAACTTTTTCTTTTTTTTTTTTTTTTTTGAATGTAATTTCAGTCCTCCAAATGGAAAAGGAAATTAGAAATTCAATCTTTCTTGTTTAAACCAAAATCATAATGCCTTTGCCTTTGCCTTTGCCTTTGTTGTTCACCTTAGATACATTCAGAATGAAGCTTAGCATCACAGTGGCGACTGAATTTGCATTGATTGTCAAAATGAGAAGTAATGCCTACATTGACTGCAATATACAGATCCTGGACCATCTATCTTGTGCCTGTCTTTTCTGTGGTTGTAAAACATTGTGTACATTTCCTACATACCACAATTGCTAAGTAATGTATGTTGCTGACCTGTTTCTCTCCTTATTCCTTTCTCATTTTTTCCTTCTTCCCACCTGCTTTTTCCTTCCTGAAGGTTTTTCCATTTAAAATAGGAGTTGAAAACACTAATGTCACAAGTTGTGGAAAAAGATTTGACATGTAAACAGCAAAATTCCATTGGAACACTCTAAGTTCTGTTCCAAATTTCTTCAATACTGTTTACAAAATTTGGAGCAAGTCCTGCTTGGATGTCCTTCACAGAGAACAGGGAATTAACTGTGCTACTACTAATATGCTGAGGCAATTGAGGAATGCTAAAGAACGGCTCCAAATAAATCAGTGATGTTCATTTACTATTTTGACATTTGGAAACTTTAGCCATATACCTAGCTTTTCTCTTCTACTTCCGTTTTGAGGGTGGTGATGATCATTCCCACATAAATTGAGTAACCAAATTACTATTCTATTTTCTGTGTAGATTTAGTTGCCAGTGGTTAACTGTAGTCATGCTACTAGTCAATGCATAATCTGAAAAGAAAATGATCTGAATAAGCACTGAGGGAATTAAATTCTTTTCCTGGTGCTTTTATTGCTTCTTCCACACTGCTCAAACTTTATGAAGTTAATTGATGCCTTGTATCTCTTACATACCTAAAGTACACTTCACCTAAAAGTCTGAGCTGTTCCTTTTCAGAAATAAATAGATTCTCTGCTTGCCAGGCCAGCTTTTCAAAATTCTCTCAAGCCCTTTTCTGTCTTAAAGTGAAAGCATCCTCATTAATTCCTCACATAAAAATCCAGAACAATAGTGTGAGACTTACAATTTACAGACCTTATCCTGTCTTTATCAGAAAAATACGTGACAGCAGAAACATATTGGGCAATTGCAGAAGATACATGAGGCGGGCTGAAGAATGGAAAATTGAACTCTGCTTTCTCTGAAGTGTACCTGTTGTGTTTTGCTTGGTGAATGGCAGCAACGGCAATATAGCTGTGAATTTATAATCACCTTTCTGCCATGTGCACCCCTTCTGCATATGTGCACGTATACCCACACACGAAACCATGCACCCCACCCTCACTTATTTTGCAATCCCACTTCAGCTATTTCCCTGTTTTTCTACTTTCTTCTTTTCCTAGAAAGAAGATGTGAGAACATTAATACCTACGAACTCTTCACAAACTGAGTAAGTGACTATATTTCATTTGGTGTTTTCTCATCCCATCCTGGAACCACACCCCTGTAAGAAGTAAATGCTCCCTGCTAGCACTCTGGCAACAGCTCCTTTTTCATCATTCTTCTTTTTCTGCTAATCACAACTCTCCTTTATGCTTCCTCTCTGTCGTCAGGACAGATTTCAGCCTGTTCTTTTTTTGCGTTGTCACTGCGAGTTCATACAGCTGGCCATTGTGGCTCCCATTTCAAAACATGACTTACGTAACAGGTATGGGTACTCTGCTGTCTTCATATCAGGTCCAGATATGAAACTGGTGTATTGTTGTTTTTTCTAAAGTACTAAAGGAAGAAAACACAGACTATCACACCTTTTTGAATATGGTAGTTGAAGAAATGCTGCGTGGAAAAAGGACAAAGAGCTACTTCTGTTGGATTTCTTTTTCATAAACACACAGGTAAAAATCTCATGGAGATGCACTAATTTGTACCAAGTTTTGGTAAATTTTGGTAAATCAGCCCCTAAGTGTATAAAGATCATTTGCTGTTAAAGTGCATTACATTTTGGTTTTCACTTTTTAAGCAATATCTGTCAATAATGTCATTTTCAACACTCTCTTTTTGCAGTCCGGCATACTTAAATGGCTATGCTGCAGAACTCTAGTTTTTACTTTAATATTTATTCCTGATTTCCTGCTGTGGTTATATACTGAACATTAGAAATTATCTGCAGAGAGAATTAGCGGGTGTAAGTGTGATTGTCTGAGTCATGTAAATGCCAAAAGCTTTTTGTGACATTTTTCAGACTTTAAAAATGGAAATATGTTATTTGCACATTGACTCCTGATGGAATATGACACACTGCAGGCATGCTGTAAGTTTAAGTTTGGGCTTTAGGCCATTAGGGGCTGTGTGTATGGGGACCGCATGCTTCTAGAAATAAAGGCAATGAACTGCTTTCTGCATGGACATCCCTTGTTGGTGAGCCAAAGGAACTCCATCAGGTCAATGAAAGCTAATGAGATTTATGGACTTGCTGGAGCCTGTTATCCAGACTCAAACCTTATGGAGCATAATTCAGACTTGATGTAACTTTTGTCTTTTCTGCCAGATGAGTTTCAACATCCTTGTATTTGCCTATGAAATATTAATGTTGTCCAGTACAGTCAATGTTTAAATGCAGAAATTTGAGCTGAAATATATTTCAAGTTCATAAGAAGGAGCACCATCCTTTTAAATCTATGATCTGTAAGCACTCCACATCCTCCAATGCATGAATAATTTCCCTTAAATTAGTCCCAAAAGATGTATTTTTGCTTATTGTGTTACCTATCTTGCTGGAGAGCACGCATATGAGAGAGATTTTTCCAGCTCTGCTTTTCTGCTTCATCCAGGCCTTCCTCAAAATCCTGATGGAAACCACAGAGGATGATACTTAAGCACCTGTTCCTGGCAATTCTAGGAGACAGCAAGCCAGATGGGACTCGATAACACTCACAGTTAAACATTGGACACACCCCACTGAAATTTTATACCAACTGTATACTTACAGGACCCAAATTTGCTTGTCTCTGGACATACCATGTGAAGTTGGCCTAAAATTTTATTGCTGTTTGCCTATAAAATTTCTCCTCTTCAGAATTATGTTGTGATAGGGTCACGAGGATGAGTGATGCATTTGTGGTTCTTTAGCCACATTCATTTTCTGATATATAGAAAGAACGAATATTGTCTGCTCAAATGCACCACCAGAGCTGATGGATGTGGGTTGTTGATGAGTCATATATATGATGAGCCCAGTGCATGTTGGCAACTAATATTAAATGTTCTCAACACGCTTCAGGATTAGGATGTAAACATGAATTTTGCCTAGCAAGCAGTTGTGATTTGGAAACAAACATCCATTGCGGTCTCTTATGGGTATTAATAAACTTTTTTTGGTCTGTTTTTATATGGTAAAAAGGAGTTAGACTGATGTAATCCCTCAATATATGGTATTCCATTTTCAGTAGGTGTGATGGGTTGACCTTGGCTGGATGCCAGGTGCCTACCAAGCCACTCTATCACTCCCCTCCTTGACTGGACAGGGGAGACAATACATAATGAAAAGCTCATGGGTCAAGATAAGGACAGGGAGATCACTCACCAATTACCATCACAGGCAAAACAGACTCGATTCAGGGAAATTAATTTAATTTATTACCAATCAAAATCAGAGTAGGGTAATGAGAAATAAAACCAAATCTGAAAACACCTTCCACCCACCCCTCCCTTCTTCCCAGGCTCAACTTCACTCCTGATTTTCTCTACCTCCTCCCCCTGCAGTGGCACAGGGGGACAGGGAATGAGGGTTGGAGTCAGTTCATCACACGTTGTCTCTGCTGCTCCTTCCTCTGCAGGGGGAGGACTCCTCACACTCTTCCCCTGCGCCAGAGTGGGGTCCCTCCTATGGGAGACAGTCCTCCATGGACTTCTCCAACGTGAGTCCTTCCCACGGGCTACAGTTCTTCATGAACTGCTCCAGCATAGGTCCTTTCCATGGGGTGCAGTCCTTCAGGAGCAGACTGCTCCAGCATGGGACCCCACGGGGTCACAAGTCCTGCCAGCAAACCTCCTCCAGCATGGGCTCCTCTCTCCACGGGGCCACAGGTCCTGCCAGGAGCCTGCTCCAGCACAGGCTCTCCATGGAGTCACAGCCTCCCTTGGGCATCCACCTGCTCTGGCATGGGGTCCTCCCCAGGCTGCAGGTGGATATCTGCTCCACCATGGACCTCCATGGGCTGCAGGGGGACAGCCTGCCTCACCATGGTCTTCACCACAGGCTGCAGGGGAATCTCTGCTCTGGCACCTGGAGCACCTCCTCCCCCTCCTTCTTCACTGACCTTTGGCCAGCCTGGGTCAGCTGTCCTGACTGTGCCCCTTCCCAGCTTCTTGTGCACCTCCAGCCTTCTCATTGGCAGGCCAGTAGGAGACGCTGAAAAGTCCTTGACTGCTTAGCAACAACTAAAACTTCAGTGTGTTATCAACATTATTCTCATCCTAAATCCAAACCACAGCACTATACCAGCTACTAGAAAGAAAATTAACTCTATCCCAGCCGAAACCAGGACACAGACCTTCTGGAGAAAGGGGCATTGGCAGAAAGTAATGATGATAAGGTTTTAATGTGCTGTATGAAGAAGAAGTTGGCTTCAGAGCATGAGAGTACTTTGTATTCTTGCCAGATGATCTGAGGTCCTTCCATCGTTGGTTCTCAATATCATTTCAGCCACTCACTTGGATTCTATTATCATACTTCACTATAATTCTAATTATCGCTCATCTCAGTAGCTGGTAGCTTTTCTATTATTAACTAATCATCCATTGGCCCTGTGGGGGTCCCATAGCTTCCAGGCCTTTTTAGTGAGGTTGAATTAGATTATCTGCCCTTATTAAAACTTAGATTTAACCCAAAGTAGGAATGGGAGAATGTCCTCCTAGTGTTCATATATATAAAAAAGTATCATTACACATGTTTAGATTGCCTGCGTTGCATGACAAACTGCACCAGTCCAACCTAGGGCAAATAAAGCATGCTAGTGTTACAGATGAGCTGAACATCATGGGAAGAATTTCTGTTGCACACATTCTTTAAAGCAATTGTCATAATCATTTTTGAATGTTGAATGTGAATAGCAGCATTCATGTTTTGAACATGTTAACGCTGACTGCAGATAATACTTTGATTAATAAGAAATGCTGTATAGGGCCCAATCATAATCCTGTCTTTCAATTGAAAGATATCTAGTTCTGGTATGTAAAAGATGTAGCAAGAGACATTATAGTCAGCATTTTCCAGCAATGTGCCTAGGATGTCATTGTGTAGTAACAACATGGGATGCCACAAGATTACAATTTCAGACTCACTAATGGAGTCCTGACTTAAAATCATAATCTGCTCTGAAATTGTCATCTATGCCATGCTACTAAGTTGGAAAATACATTGGATAATTTTGGATTATTTCATATTTTATAGTAAGCAGGTATATTAAAGAAAAATGTAAGCACAAAATGTATCTTTTTCATGACATTATTTTCAAGGAACAACTTTGTCATCAAGGAATGACACAGAACTGTCTGAAATGGTATAAAAGAACACAAATGAGTATGGGACCTAGCATTTGTTGTAAGGTTGCTTGACTTGATTTTCTCTGAATGGAGTAAATGTTACGGACAATAGGGTGTTTTGTACTCCATTCTTTGCTTTTTTGCGTTTTCTCTCTATTTTGTAGTCTGCATCTTAGTCCTTTATGAGCTATTCTGTGGCCATCTCAAAGCAGTAAGGATACAGCTAAGTATTCTTGCAGGTCACTTTCGTCTCTGTGGAGAACAGGAGAATGCAATAATAAAGTTATGGATATTAGAGCTATGGATGACTTTTACCAAAATTATCAGAACATGGCAGCCATTGTCCTCCTGTTTTTTTAGCTAGCACTGTCAATCATAGAATAAAGTGAAGGGTCTAAGTGCTTGCAATGGACAGCAAGTGAGCTCTACTCAGGTGATATGGCAAAAGTGAAATAGTACGTTTCTCTAGCTCTGAGTAAATTCTGATTTCAGTCTGATACACTGCTATTCAGAGAACTAGCAGCCTGCAGTTCTCATTAAAATAGGCAAAAACTGTGTTATTACGCCTGATCACTGCATTTGTACTTCCTTGTAATGCTGGCATCATTAGCTGTAAAGTGTGTCAATTTACTTACAGTGGAGATCTACAGCTCAGGCACACAACTGAGTTGCAGAGGATTAACACGTTTCTGTGCATCAGCGGAGCCATGGTAACTGCTATTAACTGCCTGTGCAGATGTTTTGAGCTCACTCCAGTTGCAAGGCAATGTGATTTATCTGCAATTCTGGAAGAAGTTTCTAGTAAGCTGCATTACTTTTTCAATTGGTAAGAGCCTGTGGAGCAATGTGGGGCCAAAGGTTTCCCAGATACAGAAGCGAGGGTGCAACTGGGCCCCAAAGGATGTGATGGGAAGGGCAGCCCAGGCAAAAGGTCAGCACTGCAATGAAAACCCAAAAGGAGAGGATTGCGAGGCCCGTGGTGGGTGTAAAGCTTGCAGTGCCAACCTCAGCTTGTTGGCCTGACAGAGGGCCAGGAGCGAGCAGTGGGTTGGTAAGGCTATCCTGCCTCCCTGCTCTGCAGGCTCCTGGATGGGGGCATTGCAGTTCAAAACACCTCAGTGAATTTTGTTGTTAAAGTTGCATGAATATTTGGCAAATGAAGATGCTATAGCCACCCAAAGACAATTACCTTCCCATACCCATGTCTTGCTCAGTTATAACAGTAAAATCCTGCTGAGAAGAGTTAATGGTAGGAGTTCAAGGGACAGATTAGTTGATTTCCAGCATTAAAATGTCCAAATCAGGACTCCACTTGTAAGACTATCTAAAAAATTATTTTACTACTGTTAAAATAATAAAGAATTCTTGGGAATGTTTTATTTGGCCACTGGCTTCTGGGTCTTGGATGTACCTCAGTAACATTTTCCAGGCAATTTCTGCTACAAGGTCTTAAAAATAGAAGTTGATATTATCCCTCAGATGTCTTCAGGAGTTGGGATTTTTTAAATAAAAGAAAAAAATAAATCCCAAGAATAAAAGGCTGGTGATTCTGAATGCAACCTTCAAAAATCAAGGTAACTGAAAATTTTGTACTTGTTATAGTCACCATCAGATTAAAACAATGTTGAGATTTTATACTGAAAGTTAGTTCTCTCTTTCTTTTCCCTTCTTTCCTTTCTGAAAAGAAGGCTGAAAGAAAGGCTCAGCCAGACTCCTTTGCTTGCTTTATGCAATCAAAGGAGACATGTTCACTGTCTCACCAAAGATTTTCACCATTAATGTACAGTCAGTGTCCAAGGATGTGAAGGTTTGTTAGAGCAGCAGCAGCAATTAGATTGAAATTCTCTTCTTCTTCCATTTCTTTTCCATTACATGCCTGATTTCTGCAGTGGAGAAAGTTCCATGTCTCACTGGCATCTACTTTGTTCTTCTAGACTTTTCTACTCTAAAACATTTTTTTCACCTCCTTTCACTACATAAGACTCAATTACTCACAATTTAAAGAAAAAAGCTTTTTCCTACTGTTATTCAATCTCTTAATTTTATGTCCTCTCATGGCTTCCGGGTCTTTTTTTTTTAAACACAGTACATTTATTTTCCCCTTCAACCTCAACCGTCCTTTCTTAATCAACATAACACCAAGCAAAACAATGAAAGAACTGCTATAGACTTGATTAACAAAGGATTTAAGAAGTATAATGCATTTAATGACAATCAATATAGTTTTATAGAAATAGAACCTGTCAGTTGAGTTTGATAATTGTATATATGTGTGAGAATACAAATTTAGTTGATAAAGGTCACATTGTTGATATAATAGACTCCTGTGTGATTTGATACAGCTTGTTTTACTTGAGAAATAAGAATGTGTGTTGGTTTTGGCTGGGATAGAGTTAATTTTCTTCACAGGAGCTAGTATGGGGCTATGTTTTGGATTTGTGCTGAAAACAGTATTGATAACACAGGGATGTTTTCATTATTGCTGAGCAGTGCTGACACAGAGTCGAGGCCTTTTCTGCTCCTCACCCCATCCCACCAGTGAGCAGGCTGGGGGTGCACAAGAAGTTGGGAGGGGACACAGCTGGGACAGCTGACCTCAACTGACCAAAGGGATATCCCATACCATATGAAGTCATGCTCAGCATATAAAGCTGGTGGAAGAAGAAGGAAGGAGGGGATGTTCGGAGTGATGGCGTTTGTCTTCCCAAGTAACCGTCACATGTGATAGAGCCCTGCTTTCCTGGAGATGGCTGAACACCCGCCTGCCCATGGGAAGGAGTGAATGAATTCCTTGTTTTGCTTTGTTTGTGCACATGACTTTTGCTTCACCTGTTAAACTGTCTTTATCTCAGCCCATCAGCTTTCTCATTTTTACTCTTCCAATTCTCTCCCCCATCCCACTGGAGGGAGAGTGAGCAAGTGGCTGTGTGGTACTTAGTTGCTGGCTAGGATTAAACCATGACAGTCCTTTTTGGTGCCCAACGTGGGACTCGAAGGGTTCAAGATAATGACAGGTTTGACTGGAATGTGCTAGATCGAATTTATAGCTGTAATTGCTGTTTAGCTATTAATCAACAGGCTTCTGTGCTTGCCATGGGACTTGCTTGCTTTACTGTGTATTAGTCTAATGCTCGTTAGTGTCTGCTTTTTGCTTTCACTGCTACCTGTACTGCTTATCATCTTACTCTGCTGTGCCTAAGAACATTTTGATAACAGCAAAGGCCATGCACCTGGGCTGGCAGATGGCCAGTGCATTGCTGCTGTTTCTGTGCTGCTGTACTGGACAGGCTGGAACTCCAGTTTGAACTTGAGTCAAAGGGACTGTGGCCTGTGGATGAGTCCATGTGGGAGCAGGACACCCTGAAGTGTCTGTGGCTGTGGATGAGCCCATGCCAGAGCAGGTACATCTCGAAGCGTCTGTGGCTGTGGTTATGTCTGTGCTGCAGCAAGTATACCGCTGAAGGGATTGTGACCCAAGGATAAGTCCACACTGGAGAAGGTACACCTCGAAGCATCTGTGGCTGTAGATAAGTCCATGCTGCAGCAGGTACACCTTGAAGGATTAGTGGCTGTGCATGAGAACATGCTGGAGCATCTCAAAGCATGTGGCCATGGATAAGCCCACAACAGAGCAGGTACTCCCCTGGAGGGACTGCAGCCGTGGGCAAGGCCATGTTGGAGCAAGTTTACTTCTGAAGGGACTGTGGCTGTGGGGAAGCCCACACTGGAGTGGATATATCTCTGAAGGCATGTGGCCCATAGAGAAGGCCATGCTGGAACAGGTACACCTCAAAGCAACTGTGTCTGTGGATAAGTCAATGTCACAGCTGATATATCCCTGGAGAGACTATGGCTCATAGATAAGCCTCCACTTGGAGCAGGTGCAACCCTAAGGGACTGCAGTCTGTGGGTAAGTCCAAGCCAGAGCAGGGGCAAGGGCAGGAATTCATTGCAATGTTAAACCCTATGGTCTGGTCCAAAGGGAACAGGGGTGTAACGCAAATGCCTTTAAATTGTTGTAACCCAGGATTTAAGTTGCCTGTTATGGGAATTACTATAACAGGAATCCCTTGTTGCTACCCAGACTAGGAGCAAAGAGAGGAGTCCGTTGCAGTGTTAAACCCTATAACCTGGCCCAAAGGGACCAGGGGTGGACATTCTAGTAGATATACATTTAAACTGTTGTAACCCACTATATGGGTTGCATGTTGTAGGAATTACTATAGCAGGAACCACCTGAACCAATGGAGGACAAAGCCTTACAAGAAGCAGTGCAAGTGCAGCAGTGACCTGACATGAGTTGGCTTTGGTGCCCAGTAACTCCAAGCAACACACCACCTCTTCTGTCCTGAGTGACTGCCATAAGAGATGGAGCCCAAAGTCATGGACTAAATGAATTCAGTGGACATTTTGTGGGCATTTGTGGACATTTTACAGATATTTCACAGGGGTGGTCCATAGACTACAGACCTGCTATTGAATAACAGTTGTCCTGTGTCAGTAATGAAGATATGTTTAGGGAGGTGTAACACCTTTTTACTTTGGTGTGGTTTTCCTGGCAAGTGGCCCTCCTCTTATTCATCAACTCATTAAAGAAAAAGGTGGGCTGAAGTGTTTTAGTCAAACTAAATGTAATTCTCAATTTTAGCTTGAATTTCTTTTCTAATCCTTAATCATTTCTTCAGCTATATTTAAGGAAGCATAGTTTGAAACTGCAGTTCAGATCATGAAAAATTGTTACTTATTTTAAAATTTCAAACCAGTTTGTAATTTCTTAACTATCCACCTCATTTCAGGAAAATTCACAAATAGGTTTCTCTTGATAGCATTTGAACTTTTCAACAAGTAAGCTGTTCTGTCAAAAGATTTCTCTGTACTTAAGTACAATTTCTTAAGTACAATACTTGCCTATTGGCCACGGATGCTCTCAGTTTATTCCAGTTTTCTCAGTCCAAAAATAACTCTTACAATTAATTAGACTATACTGCTACGGGCTGAAGGGCTGGAAAAAATATCTTTTGGATAAACACTTGAAGTGCTAAAAATCACCTTTTTTTCACTTTAACAGAAAAAGTTTGACTGGATCAATTTGTAAATCCATGCTGGAGAAAGGAAACTTGATTATAGCACTTTTTTAACATATTAGAAAAGATCCAGATTAATATCATCTGGAAATGAGGAACTATATTTAATAGTAAAGAACAGTAAACAATGTATCAAGATTTCTATTAAATTCTTTATTATTAGAAATGTTAATATTAATATTGTAAGTTTTGCTGATATGAGCTTTCATTCCATTTGGAATTACTGCTGTAGTCCCTTCTATTTTAGAAGTCTTGAATCTAATCTAGAGATTTGGTAATCTGTCATTTCTGTGGTTAAATCAGCCATCTAATTGGAGTGTCATTTTATATTCAGAGCAGTGTCTAAAGCATCCTCTCTGAGCTATTTCTACATCTTATTGATTCTTTCTGCCTAATGGCATCAAGAAACAGCTCCTTAGCTACCCACAAAGCTGAAAGTCTCATCCAAGCTCTCGTCCCCGCAAAATGCTTTTCTCTAGACTCGAGAAACACAACACTCTCCCACTTTTATCCATCCTGAATGCTTATGAAAGGACCATTTTTGTGTGATCACTTCAGTCTGTCATTTTGACCATAATACTCTCTGTATATGCAAAGTTCCTTGGATACCATCTGGCTCCTTGTTATCTACTGTATCCAACCTAAGCTGCCTGTCTTAACATTCAAAGGCTTTCCTGACCTATCCTTACTACACATCAATTCATTGTCAAAATATTGACTCTAGATTCCAGCCTGGCTGGGATGCCAGCTTCCATTTTCTGCTTCTACTTGTCTAAGTATCCCTTGTGATTAGGAAAAGCTGCCCGTAAGCATTCGCTTTGCCTTATTCTCTTCTTTTAATGCCCTTCTTTATAATATACTCTTCAATGACTTGCTTCTTGTCAGTAAAATGTGGCTGGAGCACAGGAGGCACTTTTTGTCAGGCTGAACATCATTTGCGTGTTTCTTTGCATTTCCCCACCTGCCTTTAATATATCATTTATTGCTTCATTCTATATGGTCCTGGGGTCTAAAGCCTTTTTTCTGGGAGGGGTAGGGAGGTAGAGGATGTTTCTAAGCATGTCACATGCTTCAGCATGAAAAATCTTGAAATAGATACACTTGCAGTACCACATGATATTTCCCAGGGATCAAAGTATTGGAGTAAACTTTTTAGTTCTCTTCTGTGCCAGCAGCGCAGTACTGAGTGGCTGTTTTATCAGGCCAGTTCAGAAATCCCACGGCTTTGGACTTGTGCCTCTCCTAGCATTCCCGGTAAGAGCCGTCCCTTCAGAGATGTGCTGTGGCAGGGCTGTGCTCCAGGGCAGGGACTGGGGCTGGGGCAGGGTCCGCCCAGGCTGCCCCAGCTGTGCCCAAGGCTCCCTTCAAGGTGACATCAGGGCTGCTGGGGGAGCTCAGCCCTCAAGGCTCCTGCTCTAACACCGTCTAGCTAAATCAAAGGATTAATGTCATTAATTTCAATTTAATCTTGGTTTCCTTTAAATGGCCCCCTAAAGAAACACAGGTTCTTATCCTCAAACCAACACCTCCTTACTGTGATTTGAATGT
The DNA here is from genome assembly GCA_009819775.1 of Phoenicopterus ruber ruber. Taxonomy (NCBI): domain Eukaryota; kingdom Metazoa; phylum Chordata; class Aves; order Phoenicopteriformes; family Phoenicopteridae; genus Phoenicopterus; species Phoenicopterus ruber. The sequence continues at coordinate 61,264,792 of CM020246.1, read as the reverse complement.
AAATCCATTTTTCTTTGCTGTGAAAGTTAATCTAAATGCCAACAGTTGAAGAGTAGTACAGGTTAGTAAACAACTCCCTGAGTCCCACTGCTCTGGGTTACTTTGTTGCTCTTCCCAGACAGTAGAACAAATAAAACAAATGATTTGTATATGCACTGTTTATTCAAACCAATATTCATTTTTTTAGAGGAGCTTAACAAAACAAGCTAGTGAATGGATTTACAAAATGGATTAATAATTTTATTACCATTAATAATAGATATAGCTGTGTAACTTTATGAGAAAGGTAATCAGCTATTGCACTTTTGGGGCAAACACGATAACCTCATTTGAAGTGTTCTGCCTTCCTCTTAGTCCTCGGATATGGTCACTGCAGGAGGAGGGATGTAAGGCTTGAAAGAACAGTGAGCTAATCTGGCATATATTTCGAACTCTTTAGGCAATATTCATTACTTCCTATCTAGAATATCACTGACGTCAACTCTAGGAAGTGATGGGCAGGATATAGTCAGGCTGTAAATTAAAATAAAATATATGATGAAAGTAGAATAAATGTTTGTTTTGATCCAAATTCAAGCATATGTATATTATACATGCTATAATATGCATGCTGACATGTATAATAGGCACAGAACTCAAATTCTGGGTAGCTTGTATTCAAAATACAGATTTACCTAATGTCTGGAGTATATGGCTTTGCCTAGTGGAGAAATAAGGAACAAATCCATGCATAAAGTTTTTGCTCTGTCCTCAGTGAAACATTTCAAAATTTGATGCAAACTAATTTTGAATTCCTTTCCATTACAGATGAGAAAGAGCGTTTTCTAGCTCTCAAAGATAAAAATAGCTGCAGATTTAAAAGAACTTGACTTTGCCAGTGAAGTCCAAAGCTGAGATTTGGAATGACCCATTCAGAAGTGCTCTAGTCACCACAAATAAGCATTCTGAAGGATTTTAGAAAAAAAAAGGTTCAAGGATCTTGTAGATATGTCTCAAAGAAACTGCCATCTCAAAAATACTGATAGTGGGCAAAAAACACTATATGTAGTTTGAGATGAAATCTGAATGAGCATCAGGCAGCTAGTCATTAATGTAATTTTAACCAATACCTAGTTTTCTGTCAGATTTTCATGTGTCTCTAGGAAGTTCTCTACGTCTTTTACAGATTAAGAATTTTTAACAATTTCAATTAGCTTTCCCATTAATGAGACGGACATGAGCAAGTCTTTGAAATCTTTGGATAATTCAGCAGTGTTTACAGCAGATGGGTTCCTCTTTGAAGATTTGACATGTTATTAGTAGGTTAGTATCGAGTTCTGACAAAACTTCAGTAAGGATATTTTGGTTCTAAATCTAAATTAAAATCCTTTGATAGCAAATCTGATCTGATCTTCTTGGATCAATTGCTTCAAATTGGATTATTGTACTGAGCAAGTGATTGTAATGCAACATATCAGAATTGATTTGCTCTACAAGAGTTTATCTCACTTTAATTAGATAAAGAGAAATATGTTATCACTTCAGACTTTTACTAGTTTTGATATATAATGGTTTTTGATCTATAATGATGTTTTATGCAAAACTGCATCTGGTGGTTTACTGAAATGAATTACTATTACCTACTGCGTTATGACACATGGCACATAGATTCTGATTCTATGAGATTCAAAAAAAATTTATGTAATAAAAAAATCTTATTTATGCTTTATGTGTACATTGGCTAAATGCAAATTACTGCTGCACACCTGCTGTGTGCATAATTTTGGGAACTCTGAAGATCACATTAATGAAAGGTGTCATAAATAGTCTTTAAACAACTTTGTTCATGGAATAGTTTGTTTAGAATAAACATTCTGTCTAATTTTCTGGGTTTTTTTTTTTCTTTTTTTAAGTATGGGTGGTAGAGAAAATATGAAAAATCAAGAGACACCTAAAAGGTTAGATTTATGAATGAAACTGTTTCTCCTTTACAAAAGCCAAGTGAGCAACTTGAAGATGCTTCTAGGCAGCTGTACATTCCTAACTGTTGCTTATACAACAGATTGCAGAGACTGCCTTTGGCAACATTTCCTGCTTCAGATTTTCACAAGGGTGAACTGCTCTTCAAGAGTTTTTGACTGTTTTCTTCACCCTCTTTTTAGTCCTCAAGGAAGGACTGGTACTTCATGGAGACTTTCAATTTTTGGTGAGTCTCTGTCACCCACCACTTCGCTACTTTTTAGATGTTTAATTGTTTTTCAGAGCCACTGCCTGCTTATAAATCCCCTCAGTAGCTAAAAAAGGTCATGAACAGAGCAACAGGAAAACTACCCAGAGAAATTCTTCGGATTGCAGTGATAGAATTCTCTGAAGTGGACTCTATTTGTTAAAGCAGGGAATTGATACAGTTAAAAAAGAAAAGAAAACATCCTTAATGAGAAGAATTCTGATAGAAAGTGATTCTTCATATGAAGGTTGTACATGAAATATGCATCTGAGTCATACCATCCTTTTAGTTTAGACTGGAAATAGACTGAGATTACCTAGGCTTTCTTATCTGTAAAACAATTCAGTTGATCCAATCTTTGTTTTCTGTGACCTGGCATTTTTAAATTTTCTTTTTCTTGTTCTCTTTTCCTGGCCTGGTTGTTTGAATTCGAAGTTTATATGATTGTGGGATATTTTCCTGCTGATAATTCTTTACCTTGCTTTTAGGATTGTGCAAAAAAGAAAATATTCACACTCTTTTCTCTGGACCAGACAAATATGAAACACATGAATATGTAGTAAGTGCATATAAATGTGTTTAACAGAATGTTTCAAGCTAGACTCTAGTACTGTAAACGCAAATTTTGCAGACTTAAAAATTTAAAAAATGTTTTTTAAAGAGGTGAGAAGAACATTTCTAAGCTTGCAGCTTGCAGCAAGGCAGCACCACCATGGCCAGCATGAGTGTGTTGTACTCATCTCAAATCTTACTTTCCAGCAGCAGAAGTGCCACGCTTTCTTTAGAAATCACTCATTGATGTTAACTAATGGTGTCGTCTTCTTTTGAAGAATGCCCAGTAGTCTTAAGCACACATAAGCAACATTCCTGAAATGCACTCCAACCTTGTGCAATAGGTCTAATTGTCCAGTTCCTTACCTGTGTTCAATTGCTTACCATCGTCCAGTTCCTTGCCTCTGAAGATGCTGTCACTGTTGTTGGTTTTGCTGGTAATCTTGTAGGCATGATTTATCTTTCCTGCAATTTCATTGATTTCCTGAAAGAAAAGAGCTGTAGGTCTTTTGATTTGCATAAAGTTGAAAACCATTCCACACACACCTCTTGCCAGTTGATTAATGTAGTAACATTTGGCATTAAGATTAATGCTTCAATTTGAACACACAGTTGCTTCTGATATAATATATTTTTACAAATAAAATTCAAAGTCAAATCTGATGAAAAACTTGAAAAGTGACCAATTCCTTTTTTCCAAACAATTTTCGTAAGAATTTTTAGCACACACCCAAAGACATGGTTGTGTTGCAGGTGCTGTGCAGCTGAGAATGTCTTTTAGATAAATGATTCATAAATATGTACTCACCTGCTTAAGAATGACACTTAGGTACTCTGTAGACCACTACAGGACCATAGTATTCATTTTAATAAAATCTCTTTGAAATACAAACAGCAGTGTATTTATCCAAGGGAAAAGGCTTATTCTGTAAAGTTTGTGTAGCTGTTTCTTTGTAGTGCTTTAACTGGTGCAGTGCTGGTGTGATGCTGATGCCATACACATTCAGCATATTAAAAGGACTGCGGAGGAATAAATGCAAAGGATATATATAAAAGTGCTAAAAAAACCCCATAAGAGCTTATAAAGGTTTGGCATAGATTGATTAGTTCATGTGTTAAAAATGACAGTTTACCGTAACGTTGCTTTCTTAAAGGTGTAAAAGATCTGTATTTAATGTAGGACAGTATAATGCAGTCTGGCTTTTTCACTCAGGAATTAGTGAAGTGACACAATGAAGCCTGTACTTCTCATTTTACTTTCTGTACACCACCAGGAAAACACGCACTTTCAGTCCAGATTACTTTTATTTTAAATGAAAGAGAAAAGTAAGCAGATGGAGAGCAATTATAAAAAAATCCCACAAAAATGAAATGCCAATTGTCAACCTCAAATATTCTCCATCTTGAAATCTCTTACAGTGTTGCTGCTGGTATATTCCACTTCTTTAAAGATGTAAGTGGCAAAGAAGAGGATTTGCTGACAAGATATTGCCATCATTCATTGGGAGACTTCCCCCTGCCCCAAGAACTGCATTCCTCTCCCAGAGACCTTGCAGTTTGCAGTAATGACGAAGAGTTAATATCATATATTGGTCATTCTGTATGCTGGGCAATAACATAGGACTTAACTATCTCTCCAAGGTTAGTATTCAGGTTATGTGCTCGCAGACTTTGGGGACATTTCCACAGCATCACCCAGGCTTGGGTGCTACCAAGAGTAAAACCGTGATCAATCGATGGCTGTCAGGTCTGCCAACACGAGAGCTGTTGGAGGTAACCCCAGTTTTCAGGTAGTGATGAATAGCTGTTTGAGATAGGATTTTAATTCCAGAGTCCTGCAGATTTAAGAGATGACATTATAAGAAAATTACAAAAGTTGCAGAAAATGTATTCTCTTTTCTTGCCTTCTGTTTCTACACTTTCTGTGAAAAGTTCAGCTGCTGTTCCCCTTTGGAAACATTATTTTTGGTTTAGTTGCATTTGTCTCAACAGCTTCATCTATAAGGTAATGATCATCTGTTTTGGAAGCAAAAATTATGCATGAATAATAAAATTTTTTCAGCTTATACATAGATATATGTAATTCCTATAGTAGCTACTCCTGTTGTGTTTCCTGTTTGCAGGTAGGAAAGAATGCTGATGTTTTCCTACAGACTCATTCTGAGTTATGAAATACTTTTACCACCTGTTTTAGTATTATACCTTAAAGCTCTTACTATATTCTCATTATACTTTCCCATAGAGTTTTTAAAATCTTTGTCTTTCCTTTTAGATTCTTTTTCCATTGCCAGACTTACAGGCAAAATCAGTTTGTACTCCTGGTTTGTCTGTACTTTTATGATCATTTAAATCTGCAAATGCAGTCTTCTGGTAGTACAAATCTATTTGTACACCCTATTTCCTTCTTTTTAGGTGTTGTTTGATCTTATTCTTAATCATATTCAGTTCACAAATGTGGTCAGTAAATGCCTGCCGTTACATTCATGGTCTTTGCTGTTTGGTCCTGTGAGTGAATCTTGTGTCTGCAAATTCAGATGGGCTCTTGAACAATGCAGATATTACAGAAATATCCAACCACTGCAACAGTTGGTCAAGCCATTTGAACACAGACATGCTGCCTCTTTACTCGCAGTCTTTCTGCTTCCCAGCTACTGTGCTAGTTATTACGCAATTGTCTCCAAAACACAATAACTGTATGAATTTAACTCTGGCTCTTGAAAACCTGGCTTTCCTGGGCTGAAGGAAGGATGTGGCGGCTCCTGGACTGCCCACTGCCTCCCTGAAAGGCTGCTGACAGGTTCGTCTTCCCTTCCTGGGTGGGGAGGAGGATGCCAGGGCAGGGGGACTGGGGCATGTGCCCAGATGCAGCCGGTGCCGGCTGCTCACCTGCACACCAAGGCAGAGCGGCGTGAGCATCGCTGCTCTGCATCTGCCAGATAAATCAAGCACCTGGTGTAAATCCAGGTGTGTGAGGCAATATCCGGCACTTCCTGTGCTGCCTGGGCTTCCTGGAAAAGCAAATGGATTAGAATGGTACAGAGCTGACTACTGCTATTATTTTTCTACCAATGCTTATAGAGCACTAAGAGACTATATAGAGTACAGATTTTTTTAAAAAAATAAACATATTGAGAGGTGTTTGGGACAATTAATTTGTCATAATATTTAAAAAAAAAAAGTTCTCCTTGAAAAAAGCAAAAGGGTAATTTTCTTTGTAACGCTATACTTCGGATTGTATTTGAAGTAAATCATCAGTGTGGGGAAAGTAAAGTAAAAGATAGCTTTAAGTTTCTTTCATGTCATGCTATTTATAGTCTGCTGGGATACCTCACTTATGTCCACTCCCTAAGAACCAAGCTGGCAATGAGGAATAATTTGAGTAACTCAGTTTTATTTGCTGTTGTTTCCAGTCATATCTCCAAACCTTTGCAATGTTGGGGAAATGGGCTGGAAGTAACTTCTATATTCTCAGACTTGTGCAATGCCTGAACCTGCTGTCTTTCATGCAAGACCTCACAAAATTTCTTCTGATTTACCACGTAAATATAGGGAAACCAGACTATAGCTGTGTGACTTCCTTCAATGATTTACAAATACAATTAACTTAGCAACAATAAATGTATGTTGATATAATACTCAGGCAGAAAGCAGGATCATTCTGCCTCCAAGTTGCTTAAATACCTTGTTTAGGCTATGCTTTCTTGACTGTATAAATTACAAAAATAAAATTAAAAAAAGCATCTGTTAAATCACCTTTAAATCTATCCATTCTTTACAGCTCTTCCTACAATGTTCCTACAATAAGGAAGGAAATAGTTAAACAAAGTTGGATATAATAGTATTTTTAATATAGAAATATTTTAACAAACATCTTCATTTTTTCATTTCTGGAAATTAGTACTTCCTAAACGATTTCCAGCTGAATAATAATATTACCTGCTTTAATTGAAATTCCTTTTTTCTGTCCTGAATAATAATGTTCCCACATCATTTAAAGCCGATGCCTATCAATACAGGAACCCAATTCATGAATAAGGAAGAAAGAAATTTTTTCTTCTGTTGTCATGATTAAAATTACAATTTTAAAAAACTATCTTAAGGAATGCCTTTTTTTCCGTTCTCTGTTGTCATGATATTGATGATTTATTAGAAGAACTTCCTATATCTTGATTTTTTTATTACTATTATCTATATTAATTTGAATTACAATCACTTCCTTATACCTGTTCTATGTTTTCTGCTTGAGCCTAGCCTGGAAATTGCTGTATTGCTGTGTTAAATTAAGAATTTCCTTTCACTTGTTTCCATTCTTGGAATACCGTAAATATCCTACTCCTATTCTATCCATCTTGATCCCTGAGCAATAAAAAACAGCTTAGTTAGACATTCCTAACCTTATCCAAATATTTTCTTAACAGACTCTCCCACTTTATCACTTACTGTTTTCAATGAGTGCTATAACTCTTTCCTCACATGATTTAGGCCACATTTTTCAAGCTTGTGAGACTTACATTAGGCATATTGGTCTATGTGCCCAGAGCAGTTGTTTATATATTGAGCCTCAGCCCAAATGTCTAAACATAGGCAGCTGCATTTTAATCTTAAGTTCAGAAATGACACTGCTGGGGACTTGTCTTAGTAGGTCATTCAGAAGTCAGTATTAATTAAGGGGGCAGTGCTAGCATTGTGTATGCACCATATTTGTCTTAGCAATGGAGGTGTATTGGACTTTCAAAATTTCACCTGCAAATCTGTTTTTGTGTGGTTTAATCTGTGTTTAATGAATCTAATTGGCTGTATAATGGTAGGAAATTATCTGCATATCTGGAAAACATACTTTGGTCTTGTAAATCATCTTGCAGTGGCGTTTTCAATATTTGAATGATTTATGATTATCTGTAACATGTGCATTCTATTTTTGAAATGCAAGTCACCAAGAAAGAAATGAGAGAATTAAAGAAAGAGAATGTATTCCTTATGAAGAATAGTCAAGCTTCTTGCAAGTGGATTCATGTAAGCAACTTTTAAGAGAACTTAATTATCAGTGTGTCTGCCACCTCTTACTGTTTTATTCACTGCAGAGTTGCCTTTTTTTTATCTTCATGAGAGTTAACATCTTCATTTTCCAAATGATAAAAACAACAACATTATTTGTACATTTTATGACACTGCAGCCTTTCCATCTGTCCTGGGTGTCACTGCCTGCATTCGCGCACCATCACATAATGAGGCATGTTTTAGGAGCTAAAATCCCTCTTTCCTCTTCATTATGCATGTGGCATGCAATACAATTTACTACATAACAGATGTCATAGCTAAGTACCCAGGCTCATGTCATGATTCATTCATTTCAAGACAATCTGTTGCAGCAGAGTAGAGCTTTTCAAAAACTAGGTAAAATTTTGTGTTTGCCTGAGCACTCCAGATTTTGTGCTGTACTGTGCTAAGTTGGGTAGGCTAAAACATCAGGTATAAGAAGACTTGTGCTGGTGCCTAGAATCCAGATTGGAAATTTGACATTTGAGTATGCATCTACTTCTTTGGCTTTTTACCTTACTTACCTAAAAGAATAATTCTATTTCCAAGTTACAGTGCTTTTCTTCTTTAAAATTTTATCTTGATTCAAATCTTACTTCTCCAGACTCCTATAAAAATAAATTACATGGTTCAAAATTCACTGGTGCAGTTATTGGAAGAACTTTGGGCATCTTAAAAAATGAGAGTTTGATGTCTAGACAAATCTGGTGGAACATTATTATACTGCCCATCTAAAGCTAGAAGAGTTCATGGCAGGCAGTATTTTACATAAGATTGCCATTAAACATGGTCTATCTTTAGGGGAAAAGGCAGACAGTAATAAGTTATACAGGAATGAAGAATTATCTGAATCTGAGGAGGTACAGTTGCAAATAAGGTAACTCAAATCATTATTAGGGTTAGAAATATGATAGTCATGCGAATAGAGCAAAATTTTAAAGGTCTTCACTAGGTACTGCATATTTAACCAGTAGGCATCCAGTACTTCTGGCAGATGCTCAGCATTTATGCTAATTGGAACTTTGCAAACGTATGCAACAACAATAAAACTGTTTTGAAACTCTACAGATTGTATCACCTTTTGTTTTTTAGTTTATACTGGTAAAAGCAAAACCTTTTCTGTGCAGAGGCTTAATAGAAAAAAGAGATGTGTCTCATACAGACATCTTCAAATGGGATCACTCACTAGACTCTGATGTCTTTGCTAAGTGTCTGAAAACTACAGTTGTCTCGCTCAAGTGGATGACAAAGCTTCTTTGGAAAAAGTGAAAATCTGAGTCAATTTTTTTTTTTTAAATTATTTTTACTCTGATGATTAAGAAGCCCTATCCAGTAGCTGAAATAAAGTGAAGTCCATAGAGTGAGTTTGTCCATTTAATATTCCCCTGGTTCTTGCAAGGGACAATGCAAAACCCCAGCAGGAGAGTTTCTCACTGGGAGTCCTTTGGAATCCTTTCCTGAGAATATAGAAATTGATTTCCCATCTGCATTTGAAGAAGCCTGATGGGAGATATTTTTCTTATGATTGTGCTGTCAACTGCCCTCTGCAAGCATCTTTAATGATAGGTTGTAGTGCCCACCAATACATAGTTTCAGCAAGAATGGGTCCAAATTCTAAAAAAAAAATCTTGTGTATCAGACAGGGTTCTGGTTGTGCAGACTTTATTAATATCAATAAAGATTTTCAATAGTCTTTTCCAGAAAACAGCTGGAAAGTTATTCAGTGCAGAATTGTCACACTGTGTATATAGCATTATCTAGAAAGACCTTTTATATCAGTATTACTGATCTACTGAACCTCCAAATTCCTTTGTGAAAAAATTATTATCCTGTTTCATTAGAATAGTTTTGATGCTGTATTCAAGACGGATTAGAATGATACCTTAAGGGCCTGGTTTGTTCAGCATTTGTATTATATTGTTTCAAAATAGATTCCTGATGAGCTCATTCCATGATTTTCTACTTTACTTTATCTGTACTTAGGGTAAAAGATGCCCAGGGAATGTGAAAATAATGCAAGTCTGATGATAACACAGCAGGAAAAAAATCATCCCTTCTCACCTTTCCCACTAAAGCTGTAGAGGAGATTTTAAGCACAGCTGATAAAGAAGGGAATTTCGGTTTTGTGGGAAACTCTGGCCTGCTGGTGTTGCACTTCACTCTGCATCAGAAGGAAACGTGAAGATGGAGACTTTCCCGATTGCACGGGACAGTCGCCGTCAGAGGAAGCCTGTGGGTGATGGACGCGCGGGACAGGCGGCCGAGCGGCAGCAGGCTGGCCAGCTGGGCACACGGCCAGCGGGCAGGGAGCTGGGGAGCTCTGCGCCCGAGGATCACACGTGGCTCTGTGCTGCCAGCCAGCTCGTCCGATGCACATGAAAGGGTAGTGAGAGCAGATGTTTCAGTTCTGCCAACTCAGCGTTTTCAGACAAACAATGCCGTCAGAAGCCTTTCCCTCCCAAAGTCTTTGGCCAGCGCTGGTTTTTAAACAAGTCAGATGCACAAAATATTTTTTGTTGCTGTCTCAACCTGGCACTGGAAACAGAAGAACTTAACTGTTTCTCCTGCTACATTACAACTAGGGGAAGAAATCCCCTCTGAATTCTCACACCTGAGGCTTCAGGAAACGTGGACTCTGAAAATGGCATATCTATAACCGAAGCAGATTCTTGGCTTAGGCTGGGAGACCCTGACACTACTGGCCATGTGTATTTTGCAGTATGGCTCCCTCTTCAATTCAGTTAAAACAAGTCAAAATCTGCTTTGTTTGCACACTTCCTAACCGTGCTGGCACAGTATATCCCCTGTTTACCTGTAGAACAATTATAAAATTATTCGCATTTAGAGATTGAAATAGTTTAGATGTTTGGGGTTATTTTTTTCTGGTGAGTTCCTATGCAGAACTTGCTGCATAAAGCATTAACTTTTTTTCCTACCAACTTTAAAATTTCCAACTAAGACAAGTCTTGAAATGGATTAATTTCCTTAGTACTAGGGTATTTTGAAAGCAGCTCTTCTGCTTCAACTTCTCTGCTAGTCGACTTTTTCTGTTGAAGACCTGGTGTGTTTCAGTGCAAATATAGTGTATAAACTACAGTTCCCTAAGCTTCATTAGCATCTGTGTCCTTGGTTTTAACAACAACCTTTCCTAGTCATACAGACAGTTCTTCTAAGTGGTGTGTAACACTAATATAGGAAGAATACTTTGTGTTTAAATAATTATAAATAGTGACGTTAAATGAGACGATAGACATGGCTGTTTTTTTTTTTTGGTAATGCACAGATTTATCTCCTTTGGGCTGTATTCCAATTTATTCTGTGTGTATTAGGCAAGGAATATTACTCCAGATGGAGACATATGTCCACATATGTCCATATGTGACACTCTCAAAAGAAGCTGGATGGCTGAAATATGTATCAGATTTCATTTAGTTCAGCAAACAGCATGAACAAAATTTGGAAGATTTTTATTACTGGGATTCAGTTGTATGCTCTTGTGAACTAACCTTGACTATAGTTTAAATAGCACAGTTTAAAAAAGTGGTTCATAGGTTGGGGTTAGTTTCTTCATAAATGTGAATTTTACCTTTTCAGTAAAAGAAAATACGCTGCTTCTGCTTGAAAGGAAATGTGTGTGAGAGGATAATCTGGTCTAGAAACAAGAGGAGAATATTATCAGAATGATCTAAAGGGCACCTATTACTGTATTTTAGGCTTTGTTTCTTAATGGAAAACTATTTTTTTGGTGTAAAACCTTAGTGGCACATGAAGACATTTGACTCTAGCTCTGGGGTTTTTACAAGGAGCAGCCACAGTTGTGGGGAAGAAAAACAGTGAAGACGAATAGTATACTGAGATTATGATTTTTTTAATCCCTTTTAAAGCACTACTGCAAAGCTGTACTGGGCATTGTTGTTACTAGACAATGGAATGTAGGTAGAATGCAATTTCTCACTTCAGACACCCACTACGTGCCTTTGGCAGTAGAAATTAAATATCAGAATCTCAGAACTAGAATATTAAAAGAATATTTTGTTGGCTTTCACATGTTACTTGCTACTCTCAGCTACCTATTGCTTCAGGCTATCTGTTACACTGTTGGTGTGTCTTCTTCTTTTAACCAGGGAAATTGCAAAAGCAGCATACAAGTGTACAGCCCGCTGTATGATAAAGTATGGTAGTGATTTTTGATGGGACATCATTTGAATGCACATGCAGTGTTGTGTTAAAAGGAGGATATATGGATAGATAATTGATTCTTATTTATACATACTGACTTTTTTCTTGCTGCATTTTATAATTTGGACATATAGGCAGTGCCTCTGATTTTGGAACCTATGTTACCTTGCATTTTTCCAGTGATCGCTGCTGTATCATTAACTCTGGAACAATTTCTTCATTTGTTACTCTACTCAGGTGCACAGGCTCTGCAGTATGATGACTTGCAAACTCAAGGGTAAAGACAGCAAGAGATGTACAGCATAGCAGCACTGAGCTATATTCTGTGGACAATTTGACAACGCAGAAAAAGGTGTTTGAAGACGTGATGACTATAGTTATCCGACATTCTCCTTGGAGTGATACTACACACCTCCAGGAAGCACACATGCCTGCCCATCTAGCAGAGGCAGTTTGAAAAGGGAATTGTCACCATTGTCCTATGAAAACCGTGAGGCTGTGGCATAGCAGGAGTGTGAGCGCATGAGGGTGAAGAGGGTGCAGAAGTGTGGGCGAGCGAGGGAATTACAGAGTCATGAATTTTATGGCTACATAATCCTTGCTCTGTGTGGATTTATTAGCCTCACCAGAGAGTCACCTACCTATAAATCCTATTCCTCATTTCCCCCTCCTGTTTCTACAGGAGCCAGGGAGCTATAGTCTGTGCTAGATGTGGAAATGCAGGCTTTTTCAGACCTCTGTCTGAGGACAGGCAGCACGTTGCAAATGCAAACTTACATATTGGTGAAATAAAAGCCCATAGTTTTTTTGTGTATTATAGGTGAGCAAGTCAAAACCAATGAAGTGGAAAAATTCCTAATCAAGGAATTAGCACTTTCCCATATTAGATGCAGTGTCGGTAGCATGTCTTAAGGTTTATAACTTATCAACATGAAATTTTTCAGTAAAAAAAGACATATTTTTATATTGACTTTTTTTTTTAAAGCTTACTGCATTTTAGCCCATTTTTTTTGGATTGGATACCTCAGAAAACTCTATTTTCCTTAGCAAATTAGTATGTAATATGTAAGGCTGATAATGTACTGCCTTTGTAAGTTTACACTAGGACTGAATGCAATATTATAGGAATATTCTACTTGCCATGTTGATTAAGTTCCCACTGTTTTGATATCATCCTATTTTTGTTAGTGGAGAGTACAAGATCCTGTAATGCCAGGGACGTATTTACACTACAGGATGAAAAAATACAAAAATGTTGATTTACAGAGGAAGCTTCTCTTCTAAAAAATAGGAAGTTAGTGGGTTAGTAATAGCCTGGAATATATGGGAATTATGATGTCTGGATGTGTGGGGGGTTTTTTTGTTGTTTATTTTTTTAAGTGGGAACTCATACTACTGTTAAAAAAATGTTGGGCCTGGTACCAGATATTTTCAGTACAGTGTAAAGAAAATTATTCTATACAATCTGCATCAAATAAACACATTCAGAGTGTTGTCTTCAGGAAAAAATACAGAGGGTGCCTCTGTAAAATGCATAACTTCGTATCTGGGAGGAAAAAAAGAAATATATCTCTGCAAGGTCCTCCCGGTTCCCTGGAGGGCCAACTTATTCTGAAATACATAAATCAGAAAAACACCGTGTAGTTACTGCAATAGTATGGTGGTTTTGAAAGTAATGAGGCGTTTCTACTACCTTTCTTAATAATGGCACATTGGCTTTCAACTCATATATGTTTTTGTGTGTGTGTGCGCACGTTTAGATAAAAATACAGAAACATATAGAAAACACATCTATAAATGTATTGCAAAATACTTCACATTTGAGTAAAATAAACAATGAATTACTATGTGGCATGTAATACAGGAACATGCAGTTCCTGAAGTCATAAATTTCTATCCCATTGCTCTCGCACCATCAAAGAAAATGATGTGAAAATATTGGACAAAATCTCTGTATCTGCAATCCATCTGTTTGTGAAAAAAAAACCAACAACCAAAACTAAATAAAACCCCACACTAAAAAGCTAACAGACAAAAACTGCAAGCAACAAACAAACCCTTAGACCTGAATGAATTTCTTTTTTCTTTAATATTGTAATTATCTAGCTGATGCAGACATCATGCTTCCTATGCTGTCCTTATTGGGTAGATATAAGCCCCTTCTCTCTGTATCACAGGTTCCATAAACTGTAGTTTAGATGTAAACTGGAGGTTACATCAGTGAGATTTTCAGGCGTTCAACTACAGTGTCACTGAGCATTATCATCACGGTTTATCAAGATAATAGTGCATCTTTAGCTGTCCATGTGTTTGGACCTCCCTCTCTCAGTATTGATACTTCTGTACACCTCTGTGGTTTTGTGTGTGTGTGTGCGCGCGCATGTGTATATAAATACATATAAATAGTTGTCTCCATACATTACATGTTTATATAAGTGCAGTCTGTTCTCTATAATAATAAGGAAATGTATATGTTCAAAAAATGAAAGAGGATATCCATTTACATAGATAGAAAAACAGGGAAGCTATTAAAATGTCCGGGACACATGTATGAGGAAAGGTCTGTGAAACAACAAATGAGAAAAGCTCCTTTTGCAAAGTGAGGAGAACGTTTACTTCCTTTAAAAAACAGAAGAGGGTGAAATGTGTATGTTCTGCTTTAACTCAGTCTGTCTAATCTTTTCATTGAGATGCTCCCAGATAATGACCTTGATACAATATGTACATCAAACATTGAAACGTATCTACTCACTCGCTTGTCATAAACACTTAGTAAAAGGGCAGTCCTTTCCTAGCCTTGTACTAACAGAGAAGGGCATCTCTCTCCTTCCCCCCCACCCCCTCCCTCCTCTTTTGCTTTTGCTTTTGCTTTTGTTTTTGCTTTTGCCTTTGCTTTTTCTCTGTCATTCTCTGTTTTCCCGTAAATCTGCTTTCCAGCACAGCTGCTGACAATATGTCTCTTGTGTTGCTTTTGGGCAGCACTCTGTTGTCTGCTGATGATTTTATTCCTTGAAGGGATACAGACAGAAACTTAAAGTATGAAAATAATAATAAATCTCCCCAAAACCTAAACTCCTCAAGTATTTTTCTTCTCTTTAGTTCCACTATGTTTTCAACTTAAAAAAACCCACCCAGAACAAAAACCACCCAACTCCCCAACCCCCCAAACCTAACCATATTTTGATACTACCTATTCAGTTTAGAAAACACTGAATTCAACTCCAGTCATTATCTGACTTATTCCTACAGTTGTCTGACTGACAATATCTGCTTGGTCTAATACATGTTTAGTAGTTGTCGCATTCAGTTGATTGAATACACATTAAATGAAGAATTGTCTTGAACGATCATTTTGGAAACCAGAAAATGGCTTGAATACAATGGATGGGAAAAAGAAGGGAAATACTTATGAACAGCTAAAATACCTCATTTCTGCTCTTCAGGTATGAGAAAGAAACATACCTTGATTATCACTGTCTTTTTCACCTTTTTTTCTCGACTTTGTTTTGGAATTCCCTTCACTCATTTTTCCCATTAAAAAGCGGACAGGGGAAATGATAACTAAAAGCGCAAAGAGGGGAGAAAAGGGAAAATGATTAAAAAAAAAAGGAAGAAATGAAGGCAGGTTCTGTTACATATTGTCACGTTTGGTAGAAAATCTACTAGGAAAGCTTTAGAAGGAACTTTTTGCTGAAAAGAGAGTTTCATTCAAAATCCTGCAGCTAGCCATACATCGGCAAAGTGCAACAGACAGGTCTGTGAGGCTGTACTGTGATAAGGTGATCTCAGCTGACTGCCATCTGTCTTTCTTGATGTCCTGGTTCCTGCTGGGATATAGTTAATTTTCACAAGCAGCTGGGAGGGGACACAGCCAGGATAGCTGACCCATTCTGGCCAAAGGGGTATTCCCTACCGTATGACATCATGCTCAGTATATAAAGGGGGACAGTGCAGAGGGGGAGGGGGAGAGGGAGGATCGCTGCTGGGGAACGGGCTGGGCGACAGGCTCCAGGTGGTGAGTGACCTGCGCTGTGAATCACATGTTTAGTACATTCTGTTATTGTTATTGTTATTGGTTTCTTCCTGTTTTCTCTTCCTTTGCTGTCCTGTTAAACTGTTTTTATCCTAACCCACGACTTTTGGCTTTCACTGGGGGAGGGAGGAGCGAGTGAGAGGCCCCATGGTCTGTAGTTGCTGACTGGGGCTAAACCACAACACTTGTGAACATTTTTGAACTGCTAATGTGTCTGATTGAATATCAGATTGCTCCATGCAGAGCAGGGTTTGTTAATGTGGGCTCCCCTCTGTTGCACAGTTGGGAAGATATTTATTATTGTTAAGTCCCACATAAGCAATTGGCTGTTAGTTGTTAACAAAATCTTGTTTCCAAAATGATGGATTGGAAAAATGTGAAAGTATCTCCGTGTCTGAAATTTAAGGATATGACAGTAACAGTATTTGCAATCGGTTTGGTTGCAAAGGTAACAGTGTTCGTTAATATTCTCTACGAAATTTGTGTGATCCAGTGTGAAAACATGTGCTACTGTTGTTAGCATGAATGCTATAGGTAGGCATATCTATTTTCAAGTGTGTCGAAGCACTTTTTAGTCATACAAATTGGTGGTATGAAGGATTCAGCAATACTTTCAAATGCAATAAGTTCTACCTTAATTGCCTTGCAGCCCAAGCTCTAAACTTAGTCTTCTACAATAAGCTGGTATTAGCTCATCTCACAAAAGCCTTGGCAGTAGTAGTCACTAGATTGTCTCTCAGCTCTGCATGACCTGCATCTTTAATTGGTTTGGGAAATGAAACGTGGCTGCTTCCACCACTAAGTGGGGAAATCCACAGAGAGCACAAAATACCTGTGCTGTGGGGCCTGCAATGATACCAGATGGCTGGGAGGGCCTGTGTGTAAATTGTCTTTCTTGCAACATTTGCCACAATCAGAGAGAGCGATAGTGAATTTCCACTAGTATAAGTAACAAGGGGTGGCAGGCAGAGCTCCATAAGTGATGCAGGACTTCTTAACGCCCTCCAGCGCTGCTCTGAAACAGTCTGGGTTTAATATCAGGGCATGTAGATGGGTGGGTGTCTTCGCATAGCTTTGGAAAAGAGGAAAGTAAGACGAAAAATTGATGATTATCTAATTTTTGCTTTTGCAAAGGTTTCTTGGAGGAAAAAGAATGAAATTGTTGAAATTTCCATTCCATTTTGCAATTCTGGTTAAGTGGCAGATACTGAGATTTTTTTGTTTGTTTGTTTTTCTGAACTCAGAAAAACAAACAAAAACATTAAAATGGAGTTGAAGATCAGATTGGGTGCCTACATTTGTGTGTGTCCACCTAGTTTTATTGATATGTAATGGTGGTGGGTTGACCTTGGCTGGCTACCAGACACCCCCAGCCAGCTGCTCTCTCATTCCCCCTCCTCAACAGGACAGGGGGACACTTTCCTCCTTCCACCCCTCCTTCTTCCTAGACTCACCTTCACTCCTTCATTCCCGACTCCTCCACCTCCCCCTTGCACCCAGCAGCACAGGGGGATGTGGAATGGGGGGCTGGAGTCAGTCCATAACAGCCCCTCTCTACTGCTCCTTCCTCCTCATACTGTTTCCGTGCTCCAGTGTGGAGAGCCATGGACTGCAGGGGAATGTCTGCCTGGAGCACTTCATCTCCTTCTTCTTCTCTCCTCCTTGGTGTCCGCAGGGCTGTTTCTCACAATTTTTTCCATCATCCCTCTCACACGTTGCCTGGCAGCATTTTTTCCCCTTTCTTAAATACCCCCAGAGGCAGCACACAGAGGCTGAGGGGCTGAGCTGTGCCTGTGGTGGGTCCGTTGGAACCGGCTGGAACCGGCTGTGTCCAGCACGGGGCAGCCCCGGCCTCTCCCCACAGAGGCTGCCCTGCAGCCGCCCCGTTGCCAGCACCTGGGCACCTGCACCGAGTACCGTAATACACATCAGTTTTGTATTGAAATGCACCGGCCTAGGAGCATAATTATCCCTCCTTGACGTTTACCATGAATTAATGACAATAATCAAAACCCCCATATTGGCTAAATATGTTTACTCATTGATAAAGAAAAATGCTTTCTGGGTGGTGAACAGATGAGATTTTTTTCAAATTGTATATAGACATCTCTGCATAAGTGCAAGTGTTCTTTCACGCAGGAGAGACAGATTTTTCTGACATACTAGGGGGCATGAAGTATCTCAAAGAAAAATCTCAGCTGCAAAGGATGATGCACTTTGCAGCTTTGACAGTGCAAGGAGAATGGATTTGGGTTCTGTTCTAATTTTGGGACAGAAAATGCATTTTTTGAAAAATAATATTTTCAGTGAAAAGTGATCGAAAGATTGGAATGGCATGCTTACTTGCAATGCTTATATACCATTACAGCTTAAGTAAAAAAAGGAAATTAGGACTCTCAGCATATTCAGCAGTGGATCAGGAAGAAATCAGTTATGTTGCATATTAACACTTGCTAGCAAATCAGAGATTTTAATTAGCAACTTAAGACTAAATTTTGTTAGTAACAAAAGCAGGAAATTGACAAGTAAAATCAGCATTTTCGTTTAGATTCTTGGTTTTATCTTGCTGCTCTGCATATGTAAGAAGGGAAGTAGTTGCACTGTTTTCAATGACATACACAAACGAGTATTGTTTGCAAACTGAGGTGATGGTCATATGCTTTTTGTATTCCTTCCAGCCATAGTGTTATCCCTTTTGGACACAGCATTTTTTTCACAAGAAGATGGAGTAGACTGCATGCCAGATTAGCATTTTACAATCTTTGACTCTTACCCAGCTTCAGCTGCTGCAATTGGCAAAACGTTTGTTGAATGAAATGAGACCAGTATCTGATTTTTTTGATTGATTTGTGAACATTATGCCCTTACAGATTGCTTTTCCTTAAAGTCTCTGCTAGAATGAGTTAAGGGGAGGAAATTGCAGGGAGAATGGTATTGTTTCTCCCTCTTAGAAAGAGCAGTAGGCCAGCTCCCAGCTCCACAGACTACACAGGTAAAAGAAACCATTCATATATTGTGGTTCATATTTTCATCAGCTCGTGGTTCCTTGTGAGTTCATGCATTTTGACTGTAGAGTTTACATCAAAAGCATTCCAGCGCAATCAAGCCTTTAGACTGCTTCCCTGTTGCCGTGTGAGAGATAGCACAGTTTAAAAATGGAGCCATAGAAAACAAAAGTGCAGGAGTGTTTAGATTTTATAAAGATCTCTAAGAAAGAGATACGCTTATCATTTCAGTAATCCTTTACGTGGAGTGGCAAGCGCTTCATTCTCTGTCAGAGACATCACCTATCAACATTTAAAAAAAAAAACCCCACTGCATTGAAGTGATAAGATATTTCTAAAATAAAGAATGATGCATGAATAGAAATGTATAGTTTATATAATTTAAAATGCACTTTTACATATTCCACTTCATGGATGATTTGTAGGACCTGGCATACATCAGGTGTTGGTCAAATGACATGCAAATATCGAAGTATTAAAACAGATCTTGTCTTGGCTTGTAGCTTGTGCCAGTATTTTTTCTTTTTCCTTGGGAGAGAAATTATCCTGTTGCTCCTGCTGGGAATTATAATGTACTGATGCAACAAACCTTGCATGCTGTTTTCTTTTCTACCAGAATTACTACTGTAATCTCTATTACCTTGTATTTGCTCGTATTGCTCACAGTGTATCAGGTACTGTGCAACATAAAAGCACTTTTTCCACCCACCCAAAAAGAAATATGAAGACTGAGGGAGGAGGAAGCACATCATTAAAAGGGCAGTCTCCCAATAATGACACCATTATTTTACATCTTGTCAGTTTGTATATATATTTTCATGTAGCTTTGACTTTATGCAGAAGGACATGTAGGCAGACGAATACCTGTAACAAAAATATTGCTGTAGGTGCCTTGGCTCTTTTAGAGCTTTGAGGGATGAATGGCTTAGAGAGGTCACTCCATGAATGTTCAAAACAAAAGTAGTTGAGCTGTTGAACCAGACATTTAGTATACCACCCCTGAAAGACAGAAAAGAAGAGGAGCAGCTTTTCAGACTTTCCGTTTAATTACTCAGCAGAACTACTTCCCATAAACTTACAGATGGTACACAAAATATTTGGCAATTGTTACTGATAGGCATTAATTGCTGGGAAATACATATTTAAATAGCTCATATTTTAGAACACTTGAGAGATCATAGGACCTTAAACAGCTTCCACTTCAGATTAAGATGTCAGCAGTAGCAAAGCAAGCAAAGTGTGATGTGAAATATTCCATATGCTAGATTGAAATAATCGCAATTGAAAGCCATTACATAATCAGAGCTGCCTTGGCTGGGGTTGACTGACAGTGCTTACTATTCAATTAAGAAGCATGTTATTGGGCTCAGATGCTGATGCAAATCTAAAAGAAAGCTTAATTTGTTTGACCCTTGTAACCCACCAGCTTTGATTTTATTTGAGACTGTGCCTAATGCATTTTATGTATCCAAGGAACACATTATTTCATCATAAGAAGGAGATTTCCAGTTGCTACTCTAAAACCCTACTTAAGTTTCGTTAGCATAATGATTTATTTTTTTTTTAAAAAAAAAAAAAAGAAACAGGCTTAGAGAACCTTTAACCTTCATTTAATCTTTTTTTTATTTGCTAACCTAAACAGGAACTAATCATTGGTGCAAAGGATTAACAGACACAGGAGACCAGATTATACATTTTTAAGTTTTGCTTTTGAGTCTTGAGGGAATTCTATAGTGTGGAATTGGATTAACCTTTCTGACACTTTTTCTAATAACCCAAAAGCTACAGTACAAGGCTTATTCTCCTGACAATCAGCATGCTTGCTTTTCTTACTGTGTAGATTCTATATTCATATGTGTGAAGATGTATGTTATCAAACACAGTGTGAACAATGAGGAATATTCAGAGTTTGCAGTGAATATGCAACCTTTCTCTATAAATTAGCCACAGTATTTGTAAATGATGTCCAGGTACCAAGAGATGTTAGTAGTAGCAACATTGATAAGATTTGAGTGATCATTCATGCTTTGTCAATGAACTTTGTTTAATCAGGTTTGCGTATGACCTATCTGAGAGAATATGGTTGCTTATGAATGTAATTCTTTCTCTTATCAGTCCAGGTATCCTCATTTTCTCTCAAAGCAGCTGGAACTAACTTAGCTGGAACTCAATTTTTTGATATATTCTTGTTCAATTTCAGAAGTGTAAGACAACACAGAGCAGTTACACTTGAGATAACTCTGAAGTCTGACACGAGTTTACATAGTCTGTGTGAAAAGTTACGCCCTTATTCTGATATCAACAACCTTCATCCATTAAACCAATAGAACAGGGAGGGACAAAAGTAAGGCTGAAGATTGCATTCCCCAGTGCAACCAAATTTTGCTGGAGTAATTAAAACTGCTGTATATCCAGATTTACCCTAGGCATGCCTCCTCCTTTTCCTTCTGGAAATTTTATTTGGGTAAAAAAACACAACAAAAAAAGGGGAATTTTATTGTTCTTGAAACCTGGACAAATCTGGCAGTCTGTAACTTACATGGCTGTCACCATCAGGCTTTGGGCATAATAGACTTGTCCTGAGTGGGAGATATCAAAGAGAATTGCATGTAAGCTGCTTATGCTTGGATGGGCTGAGACCATCATTTTTCAGCCCTCGCTGCAATAGAGTGATGTGAAGATTTAGAATGTAGCCTTATTCTCCTTGAGTATTCACCTTCATCTTAAAACAACATGAGGAGCTCCTATTGACAAGCTCTTCTTTGAAACAGCAACAATCCTGTTACAAAAGAGAAAAAGAAAAGTTTTGTAAGTGTGCATAATCGTAGTATAGAATCATAGAATAGTTTGGGTTGGAAGGGACCTTTAAAGGTCATCTAGTCCAACCCCCCCAAATATATATTTATATATTTGCACAGTTGACAAAATCTGATAGGCTTTCTTCTGCATGGATCAGTACTGTAAATTTTCAAGCTGATTTTTCATATTTAGAGTGTTATTTTTGCTTATGCATGACCAGTCTAGAGAAGTTAAGCCCAACTTTCCTATAGATCATCTTAGGCACGTAATGCAGTTGAAATGCAGAAATATAAATATTTGCCCTAGGGCTGGAACAAGGTCCATATGTTGTTTCTCACCTTTTTTCCTCTGTCATTCATTTACCATTTGTTTTTCATATTTTCTCTTACTACTACTACTCCTCCTACTACTCTGTAGCTCTTTTCTCTATTTCAGATGCGCTAAAGTTTTTTTAATGTGTTTTGGCAAAAATGCTACCCGTAAATGACTCTTGCACATTCTCTAATCTGATCAGTGGGGATAGTCAATAGCTTTGGTATAATTTTCATCTGTAAAACTGAAGGTTGGCTGAAGCTTATGGCACAAGTTGGAATAGTTACAGCGTCACATACTAAAGATTCTTCCCTTCCACTTCATCCTGCCCACAACAAGCCAACAGTGCCAGGACTTGCAGACCTGGGAGGTGGGAGAAGGCCTACTAAAGGTCTGGATATTATTGGGTTATTTTTCCTTGTCATTGTGTAGCATTGTGTTGCATTTTTGTTACTGCTCAATTAACACATTTTCTAGCTTTTTCACGTGCTTTCTAAATTGTTTTCGACTTATTCTCGTATGACATTCTTTCTCACTTTTGTTAAAGACAATGCTTCTTAAAAATAGGTGGAAAGATGATATAAAAACCCCAGTGGCCTGTCGTAACAGCGAAACTCATATTTCAAACTATTTGCAGAAATCTCCTATGGTGTACTTAAAGGAAATGGTTACACAGGAACCAATGACAATTAACTAGGTGATGCCTAGAATTTCTTTCATTTGCTAACTCTCTCAAGATAAAGCATAAACATCCCCAGGTGTATGTTCTAATAAATGCATTTGAGGGAGCTTTATGCTTCCCTGTGATATTTTATAAATCCACAATTCATAAACAAATTAAAAAAATCCCTTTACCCCTGATTAGCATTTGGCTGTCTGTGACGTGAGAAATTGCATTCAGATGACAAAAGCCTGTTTATCAGTTTATTTTTGTGTGCCATTAATTGCACAATGGCTGATGGAAAGCTGCAACATTAGCCCTGGGAAGCAATATAGCCATTCTCATTCTGAGGCAGACATTTCAAATGACATTTAACAGAATCTCCCAGTGTGTTTACTAAACTCAGCTAAGTAGTATGCTTAGTGTATTATGTTTTTGTGCATGGAAACAAGGAGAATTGTTTCATTTTAGTAAACTCTGAAAGAAAGACTACTTTCTTCTGTCAGAAACAGGGTAAAAATGTACTTAGGTTGACATTTTAACACATAGGTTACACTTAAATTTAGCAGCTGTTTCTAGTTTACCCTACCTTCCATATAGTGACAGCGTCAAGATAAACCACCGCATTTGCTTCCCACAGGAGATTCTATCTTCAGATTGCTCTTGAAGTGACACAGAGTTATGTACAAGAAAGCTCTGCTAAGACCAGCAAGATCCTTACAAAAGTATTGCATAATGTTAGATGTACAAGTTCTAAGTTCAGTGAGTTTTGTTTATAAAATATTTATGAAGAAATGAAAGAAGAAAAAATGCTAGCAGCTTCCAAGGGGAGTTTATGCAGACAGAACTCCCACTGCTTTCAGTGGGGATTTTCCCTGCTTGTGGCCTTATCTAATAGCCATTGATATTAATGGGAGTCATTCCTTTGATTTTAATGGGCTTTGAATCACAGATTTTGGTTCTAATAGGGCCTGGGCTGTATTTAGAAAGAGTCATACATGTTTTATATAGGAATAAATGCTCAGCAAAGTTTGTTTACTGACTTATTTTCAAATATCAGTCTTCATAATAGCTGCCTATGCTTGAGCACGCTGTTCAGGCAAATGAAGGGACATTTTTCCTCCATCTCTTGTCAGTTCTGGGAAAATAAGGAAACAAGACGCATTAGCATTTGGTAGGTATCTCTTTCTGGAAACTTTTTGCTAATTTTCTTTAATTCACTAGAGTTTACATAGAGCGAACTGTAGCAGAGTTCAGTGGGATTTACTGTAGCTTTAATGAGTTAGACATGGATCAAAAAGCCCTTTCTGATCCGTTAGATAGTCTACTGACTACTGATTTATAAAGATTTTCATTACCTTCTCATCTAATCCACTAAGTTGACTATCCATTTCAAGCAGGATCCAGGTGGATTTATGTCCATAACAAAGCTATTCTGAACACACCAAAGCATTCAAATACCGTATTAGCTGATACCTGAAGAGAAATTAAATCTAAAGTGAGTCTTCCAAGCCCAACACCAACAATGGATTGAATTAGTGAAAATCCTGCACCAGTACTGTGTAAAAATGAAAGTTTTCAGGGCATTTGTTTTGGTTGGGGGGGTTTAGAAGAGTTTAACACTTTTCATACTAATTTGAAATACTTGACTGCATCACTAGCTCTGCTGAGTTAGCCATGAGTAGTGTTTCATGAATATATGAATATCTGATACATTGAAGATTCCTGAAAAATAAAGTAACTTTGACATGTGCAAATCCCTTCTTCAGAGTCCTTGTGACTACTCAGTATATGCTGCAACATGATAATAGAAGTGCAAGGGGTTAGCAATTCCAGTGAAAAACAACAACTCGATTCTCCAGGAGGTTCTTAGAAGACTGTTAACTGTCCATTAGGATTAAGATGAAATGCCAAAGGCACCTGTTGTGGTATCTTGGACTGCCCTTCATGCAGAAATAAATGTGAGCCAGATCCTTGGTCCGTTCTGCTTCAGAACTGAGAGCAGTTGGATGCTTGGCATATAAGCCAAAGATATTTTAACAGCATGTGGCCATAAAATTGTTCAGCATTTGGCCTCAGGTGTCTCCAAGGCAATTTCATTTGCCTTGTGGCATTTAGCCATCCATTAAAAAAAAAAAGTTACCATATTCTGTTGATTCAGTGGTTAAGTCAAGTTTCCAGTTATTTGAAAATTATCTTCTCCAAGGGGAAATACAAGCAGTTGAGAACAGATACATTTTAAGGAGGAATCTTATGCTAGGTTGTTATTGTTTATGAATTTCATTATTTGCAATATTTGCTAATGCTGGATCATCCATGTGCTTAGATATATTTAATATCTCTTTTCATATATTTTTGTATTTGTATCAAGTTGGTAAATCATCTGCATCACAGTGTAACATACATAACACTAGAGAAAGTTTGTTCTTCTGAGATGGAGTAGGTAGGGATTAATATGTAGTAATAGCATCTTATAGAATACATTGTTCTGATGGCTTGTTCTAGGCTTTGCTTTTGGCATGTAATCAAAGCCTGTGAGCTTGATTAGTACTATTAACAGTTCTGGTTTACTCTTCCACCTGTTGTAAGGCACAGGCGCATCTGGAAATGGACTCCACATTTTTGTGTCAAAGTTTGTGCATTGACAAGCTCCTTTGCTCAGGTGCATGCAAGATTTACTGTACTTCTGAACCAGTGTATTTTAAAGTTTTATTAATGACATAAAAGTGTGGTGACAGAGGCTTGAGGTTCTCTTCCCCAAGAGGTTCCCCCAAAAGAGGGAACTCTTATGCCTCTCTAGTACATTGAAATCTGTGCCCCAAAAATGCTACACAATAGGAAGGGCTAGGCAAGGTGACCATGTCAACTACTTTCCTGCAAAGATCTGCTGAGATACACAAGAGAAGTTGAAAAATGGGCCAGCTGGGACCTTAAGGAAATACTGTCAGTGTGTCCCAGCCTTCTTAGTTTGACTGGAAAAGTAGACAAATCAAAGAAATATAAGCACCGAGATTTTCTACTTAGTTCTCAACAGAAATCCCTCTTGTAGATGAAAATCCGGTTTATTTTGAGCAAGGCTAGGACTGGGCTTTGTTTATATTGGCAGAGGGAGTGTGGAGGAGAAAAGATTATGTGGGTATGATTCAAATGAGAGCTGACTACTGCATCTGCATTTCTTGGTGTCAGAAGAGGACACAAAAGTGCTCTGAGATGAAAAATGCTGTATAAATGAAAATACAGGAAAAATATTAGAGCCATGGTTTAAGTCAAAAAGAAACTTGTGTAAAGAAGTGGGGAACTCGATTTTCCTTGTAAAAATAATGTATTGAGTATATATTAGCAGAAATTGGAAGAATCTGGGAGTTTTCTTTCATCATTCAGGCCTTGCTGGTTACCATCTCCTGTTCATAGCCATACTAAAAGCCTATTCAACAGCTACAGCGATGGACTAAAATCACTTTGCCAGCTGAAAACTTCTTTTGAATTTGTGAATCTGACTTTCTTCTCTCCCCCAAAATTGTTGAAGGGAAGGAAAGAAATTGATGCTCTTTGTGAATCTTGCCCAGTATCTTCTCAGTCTCCTTGATGAATCACATTATCTGGAAAGCGACCTTTACAGTTCATATCTCTTTCACGCATAATGCAGTTATTCTCCATTCTGTTATAATGAAAGTATTACATGGATAACTATCGAGCATTATCTTCCAGAAGGAGAACTAATTTGGGAAAGAAATTAAGTACTTTAACTTAAAACCTGATTTCTTTTTTTTAACCTTGTAGATACTTGACAGTAAGTGCTGAGTAAGTTCACAGGCACGGTAAATACACTGAACTACCTACTTACTGTAAAAGGTAATTTCCATTTCAGAATTTATGGACAGCTGAATCAATTCCTCTCTTCAATTACAATATTTGGATGAATAGTTTGTGCTGGACGTACTGAAAATAGACCTATTTGACTTTTTGAAGTGTATAACTATGCAGGTTATATCTGGATACATATTTTCCTCAGCTGTATGCCTCTTGACATGATACTTTTGCCTTTGTGAACAGCATCAAAGAAACTAGTACCTGCTGTAATTATTAATTTTATACCCTTTTTAGTTTCAGATTACTTTGAAGTAGCTATGCAGTACAGTGTAATTTGTTACATAAAGAGCTGTGAGTCAGGTAAAACTTGGGCTGTGCACGTTTGTGCTAGCAGGGCTATTAAGTTTTAGCTTGACTTCAGCTGCTTGGCTTAGGACAGATGAGACTGTGTCCTGCTTCCCGTGTGATTTACTCCTCTGTGAAGGTAATTAATAATGTCCAGTAATTTCTAGGGAGGGATGGGTCATTGCCAATTGGCATAAATATGCAGGAGAGCATGACTACTACACGGAATGTGCAATTATCTCAAGTCAGATTGCATGAGATCCTCTCATGCCATGAATGACGTGGATCATACTTTCCTAAATAATCATTTTCTTCTTCTTTTTCCCTTGGAAAGGGGCTTGAGTAAAGACCAAGTAAAATTGTGTCAGATTTAGCATTTCATAAAAAATCTAGTTGATCCATGCTCCTGTTGCAACTTTCCCATCTTAGGCACAAGATATTCACTGCTAATTACTAAACTGGTAGCATTACCTGCTCAGAAGTTTGGATTTCTCAGAAGCTGATGAAAGAAGTCGGGGAAGAGATGTCAATAGGCACGAGGAAGTTGGGGTAATCAAAGATCCTTGCTGTGACCTGCATCAAATGACTGAGCCATTTATCAAACCCACATTAGCACCAATAAGCCAATGTGGACTCTGCTTTTTTCTGCTATGGTAAAAGAGATCAGGCAATAAAAATAACAATGATTCAGATTTAACAGAAATAAACTAAAAGAAACAGTGCAGACAGTCAATCAATAGGAGACAAGGCTGTGCAAGATACTACTCTTCTGAAAAGTACTATTTTAGTATAGTTCATAAAAGACAGCAGCATAACAGAATTGGATATACTGACATGTTTGCATGGAAAAATCTACTGAAACCTGCCAGGTTTCTGCTTATGATCTTCTTTAGAGAATCACTTGTTTATTGATGGAACACGTTGAATCTTCCAATCTGCTATGGCTAATTTCAACAGCTAGAAAAAAGGTTCACCAACTCTTCTGTGAGACTGTCAAACTGTTGCTTCCAGTAACAACGCCGCACATTTGAAAAGAAGCAAAGCCTCACGTAGATATTGTAAAATACCTATAAATGGTATTTTCTGCATTGTAAGGCTGTGTAAATAATTAATGTTTTTGGCTTTTTGGCAACCGAACCAAGAATTAAAATAATTTGGGTTTGTCTCATCAAAATGTTCTATTCAATATGAAAGTAAACATTTCATTTGCAGACATTTGGAAAGAAAAGGTGATGAAAGAGTAGTTTTAAAATACTGCTAGAAAATGCAGGATCCTTTCTTCTGAGAGCCCAGTCTTTAGGGCTCTTAGCCATGTTGCTGGAGAGTCAGGTGTCCTCTGCCTGAGCAGACTTGAACTCCCCAAAGAGTGCCCTAGCAGTCAGGCCATTGCATAGTCTGTGCCAAGGTTAGTCTCCTTCTCTTCTGCTGGTGATTTTCTCCTTGGCATAAACAATAAACCCATGGGATACCAGAAATCCTCTCTGAAGTGATATGTTCCCCAGTGAAAAAGCATGAGGAGGAGATGGACTGAAAGAGACGTTTTCTCAGCAGTAAATTATGTTCTGAGAAGGGCTCACACTTCAGCAAGCGGAGGGAGAGCAGCATGTTATGCTGGCAGCTCAGGCGCTATTCAGAACAGTAGGACGTCTGGGTCAGGTCACCACAGATCAAGGAGGGGAATGAATTTTGGTAGCGCCTCACAGGCAAAGGTCTAAAGCATTGAGTTACTTTGAATGGGTGACAGAGCAGAGCTGGGAACGGCTAGTGTTGCCATCTCTGCAGCCTTCTGCTACACGCTACCCTCTATCATGTGATGAGACATTTTCCCTCCCATTATTAAGGTGTAAGATGGGAAGAGGGTGACAGCAGTTACCTCCCTTCCATTCCCGTCAGACATACATCTTCCCTCTGGTGTGATGTTACATTCCCAGATCTTTTACAGTACCAGAGAGTAGGAACTATGCCAGAAATCTGGGCAGCATAAGAAGAAATGGGAAAGGTGCTGTGTTTTGCTGTACGTACAGCAATTTTCAGACACTTCAGGGCATGTGCTTTCATTGAAGGTAAATTAACCCTTAAGTGTAACTCAGTTACATGATAAAGGATTAAAATTAGCTTTAATTCTCCTCTTAAGTCTGGGTAAATTTTGGTTGGCTCTGGCACATGTTTTGCCTTTTATGCTACTTCACATATATATTGAGGGAAATGACACAAAGGCAAGTATTGGGCTGACTGGAAGGACACCCCAAAAAAGTCTGTTGAAACTTGTTCTCCCTTCACAAGCAAGCAATGAAGATTTTCTTTGATGGATCCTTTTAGTGGAACATGGTTGCTTTTTGTTTTCTGCATTGAACTGACTTCCACAGCTTCACCAACTCTGAATAATTTAATGATCCTAAGAATATTTTGAAAAGAATGTCTCCCTGTTCTCTATGATAACCTTTTGTTCCTTTCCATTTTCATCCACTTTCTCATTCCTCTTTCCTTTCCTTTTTATTCTTGAGGGAGAAAACTATTTTTCAAATCTTCAAGGAGAAATTCTCTTCCAATCAGTACTTAAGGCCCATTCACAGTCTCCTGCACTTAGTTAGCAGTCAGCTGTTAAGTGCACCTAAGTGCCTACAGGTAGGCTTGCTAGAACTGTTATTCTCTCCACTTGTTTTCTCTAAAGCAATTTAATCGACTAGGAAATAATGTGTTTGAAAAATATATAAAAGAGAAGTATTCCTTTCTCTTTATTTTTATTAAGATGAGTAATACTTATCTACAGCATTGACCCACAATAACTGCACAAAAGGCTAGAGAGCACTAGTTAATTTTCCCATGTTAGTGTATAGTATTCTGTGACCTTGTCAATCATTTCTCATGCATTCTCTTGATTCTATGCATTCCCTTCTCTTCAAAGCATTCTTTTACCTTTTCCTAAAGATCTTACTTGTATGTCTCTTTTGTCTTTCTGCTCTTAGGATTCTTTCTGCTTAAGGAAAGCAAGCAAGTTCAGTTTCACAGTATATTTCTCATTTGATCCAAATGTAGACTGTATGATATGTTTCAGACTAACTGTGATTTTCATCTTTTTTTTTTCCATTGAAAAAGTGAGAGTTTTAAGAAGTAGAGTGGTAGCTGTCTGGGAGGAAGTTGAGTTGCTGACATCTTATTTTGACAAAGTCCAGAAGAGATTGTACAAAGTTAATACAAATAGGAAAACTGCTTTGTAATAGGAATTAGGCCTGCTACCATGCACAAGAAGATGTCTGAAGTTCTAGCAGTGGTAATCTCTTTTTTTTTCCAAGCCACTGAACTTTTAAAAAAATATTTTAAAAAAGCAGGTAGTGAACTTTCTCACAAATACCTGTATTAAGCTACTGCAGATATTGACCTAGAGTCTGTGATATGAAATTGAAATCTAGCTGAAGTGCAGTTTAATCAGATACCAACCTGATACTTTTGGACAGAAAATGATCTGATGCTGTTCTTGATCTTGCTTAGAGAGGAAGATATGTAGTTTAATACTTCCTAGAAAAGGTTTTTCTATTTTTATTGTGGTGAACCTAATGACAAATTTTCCCCTTTACAAGCAGATAGGGAAGTTCCTTAGCTGGAGAGAAGTGTTTTATCTCTATTGAACTCAGTACAAGTGACCACTTGTAGAAAATGAGAAGCTGGACCAGTAAGTAAATCGGGTTTTTAGAAGAAACAAATAGCTGACCCAGAGTTTGGTCAAAAGATTGACTTTTAAAGGTTCTTTACAGTAATAACACTTTCTATTGAAATTCATCTAGGGAGAAAGTAAGATAATCCCCTGCTTGCACACATGTTGTGAAACCTACCCAAATTTTGATGTTGCCAGTTAAGCTGTGGAAACTTCTGTAGCTGATTGCAAAAGAGCAGGTAGACTGTCTGGGCCAAGAGCAAGCTGGAAAAATTGAAGGGAAAATGTGAGAACAGATCACATTAGGATAGGAACCTCAGCAATGCAGAAGTCAGAACCATTGAGGACAGTAGACAAGAAAGACGAAAACAGGAAATCCCTCTTCTCTCCCTAAATCTCTTCTGGGAAGACTCAGAGTAGGTAAGTTTTAAAATGAGAGATAAATCACTCAGAATAAAAAAGGGGATGAGATGACCTGAAAGAGTTATGAAGCCATCAATCGCATCTGAAATAGAGCCTGTAAAAGCAGATGGTTGAAATGAAATGAGCTGATAGGTGAGCTATCTAAATGATCTCTAAATGATTTTTAAACGAGCTCTAGAGCTTCTAGCTTGGAATTAGAATGAAGAATCTGACCTGTGGATTGGGTTACAAGTAATAAAGTAGGAGATGCTTATGCTGGAGAATCGTGGTTATTTATGGATGGTGAGATCGTGTAGATTTTTAGAATGAAAACTGTTTCGAACCCAGTGTACCAAACTTGACTCACACCAGTGTTGTAACCACCAAAAACACAGTTCTACTGCTTTTTAAGTGTAATACATATAAGGAGAGTTGATGTTGCCCAAGGATATGCGAGGCATATGCCAAAGGAAAAAAAGAAAACTAATTTTTTGTGTGGAGGAACCTACAAGGTAAACTAGATGAGATGTAACTGGTAGTGTAATACACAGGTAACATCTACATTACCCATGGCAAGGTTTGTGGTATAACATGAGAAAGCTTTTTCTTGTGGCTTTTTTTTAGTCTCTATAGATCAAATAGATACTGTAGTTGTCCTTTTTTTTTTTGCTAAAATTGTAGTGGGAATCAGCCTGAAAATAAAATCAGACCAGTTTAGGAAGATAATTCCTTGACTGTGTTTAAATTTCTTGAATTGGAAGAAGGTACAAAGACTTTTTGCTTCTTCTGCTGCAACAGGGAGAAAAGGGCTGGAACCTGGGGTGGAGGAAAACCAGTAAGACGTGAATACAACAAGGCACAAAGTTAATTTAGAGAAGTAGAAAGGTATATTGAAACTAAACAGACAAACGTCTCCTCTCCAGGTACTTGAGAAATGACATTTTCTGAAGTTTGAAGATCTGCGATGACACAGCATAGTCATAAAATTCCACATCTGAATTGTCTCAGGGATTTCATGATAAGATTAGTCCTGAGCTCTGTATTTTCTGAAAAAAAGATCAAAAAAGTCGTTCTTAGATAGAATGAAGTTTGAGACTAAGTAAAACCTGTTGCAGAGTTAGTCCACCTCCCCAGCAGAAGATATGTTAAAGTGAGTTCATCAGCTGGAAGAGGCAGTACTGAGGAACAAGGGGCTTAGCTATTGGGTTTCAGATAGATAAAACTCAGGATCGATGCCTAGTATTTGGTGTTATTTGGTGTCTGTAATAAGAAAGTGAATGGTATGGAGTAGGTCTTGTATGGAGTAGCAAGACAGACTGACCATGCTGTGGCAAGAGACAGAGTGACAGGCTTGACCAATTTTTATAGATTCCCCACTTCCAACCTTTCCTTCCTTCTTTCATTGAAGTAAAATTGTTAATTCAGGCACTGAATGGGAGAAATGGAGACTGATGAGGAGGTGGGAGCTCGGTGCAAAGCTGTGTTGATGAAGACTAAGGAGGGCTGTTTTCTAAGTAAAACTTAATTGGAGAATAAAACTGTTAGAATATAACAAATAGCTTTAAATGACTTTAGAAACAGTCAAAGTATCAAAATAGTGTGGTTTTAATTTTTTTTTTACTAGTGCAGCTTGAATTTGATGTGTTTATGAAATGTTTCAGGCAGTGCAAATTGTTTTTAAGAAAAAAGGCATAAGAAATCATTGATAGAAAACTTGATTCCACTGTAGAAGGCAAAATTATTCTTTTTAATGCCTTTCCATCCAAAAGGTTTGGACTCCTCCTGGCTGGAGGATCAAAGTCATTGCAGCACGATGGGTAGGGTAAAGGTGAGGGGAACATATGTGAATGGAAGCAAACTCTGGAAATACTAGTGGGATATATTCTTGCTAATATAATGACTAAGACACTTGTACACTTGCAGTTGGACCACATACTTCTTGTGAAAATGATTACATGTGAAAGCTTTAACATTCTCAAAATTTTTCTTATCTATTACAGTAATTGTGGGTGCAGTATTTCTGAACTATGAGCAAGAAGCAATATTAGTGGTAGCCTTATAACAAGAGGACATAGCTGGAACCCAGAATTCCTGAATTCCTTTGCCCCATAAAGTCATTAAGTCTCTGTACAGAACTATGCATCTTTTAAATTCCCCTGGGCTAACATTTTAAAGTGTGAGTTATTACTATGGCAGACGCAGTCAGAAGTACCCAGGAAAAAGGAACCTAAATTAATTTTTTTTTTTTGTTAGAACTAGTTGTTTAAATACCTAGATGCTAAATATTTTAGAAAAATGTAAGTATCAGGACTGCAATCCCTTTCTGAGTTTTCTTTTGCTTGATGGTTATATACGGAAGTGGC
This sequence comes from Phoenicopterus ruber ruber, assembly GCA_009819775.1. Taxonomy (NCBI): domain Eukaryota; kingdom Metazoa; phylum Chordata; class Aves; order Phoenicopteriformes; family Phoenicopteridae; genus Phoenicopterus; species Phoenicopterus ruber. The sequence continues at coordinate 61,231,436 of CM020246.1, read as the reverse complement.
TAATGAAAATGTTACAACCTGTCTAGCCTAATATTTGGGTGATACTTTTGCTCTACTGGCAGCTGTAGCTATATGATGAAAAAAAAAGATACAAATAAACTTTGGCAAAAGTGGTATGTTAAAATCTATTAGAACTGGAAAGAACAAAGCTGGGGGGAAAACCACAACTTTTTAATAACTTGGTCCATTGTTCTACCTGAGAACTTGTATTCGTTACTGCATAACTCATTTAAAAACATGGCAGAAATAGTAGCGAGTTAATATTTCCTGCAATTAGTAGAGCAAGAGGAGTTTTAAAAATTCATTTTAGACTAATAATATATTGCATGTAGTGTAGTTAAAGAAGCATCCTGTTTGTTTTAATTAAAAAATTAAGCTCCTTTGAACATTGTGCCACATGGCAATCGTACAGACATCCAAGGTCCAACTGTAGAGAAAGAAGCTACTATAAAAATGCTTGGCAAATAACTGGGTCTTATTACTCAGTAAAAGCGATTGAGAAGCATAACAGTACAAGAAGGTAACTTGAAAAGCTTCCTAAAAAACACTGTAAAGGTTTCAACACTCCAGAAGTCTTACCCCAAGCCTGCTTCTTGTTTGGAAAATTTACAAAGCTTATTCCCTATGTGAAGAAGGGCTTTCAATCATTTTTCAAGTGTCCTCTAGACAGGGACCTCCTTCAAGTGTTTCTTGGATATGAAACTTTATCACAATTAATTCTACTTCTGTAATAGGTCTGAAGCAGGCAGCTGAGCCAGACTAGAGAATAACATCTTTGATAAGTTTAAAAACATGGAAAGTCCTTGTTATGAGTACTAGCTTCCAGTCAACAGTTGGAGCAGTACTTGCATGAAATATTTCTCACCTTGACTTGACTGACTTGACTGGAAACCAGTATCAGAACAGCATACCTGAGTGAGGTTCTTGTGATTGTGCATGGGCTGTATTTTTGAGGTGGTGGGAAGATGGTGCTGTGTGAGCAACAGAGCATGTTACACACCCTGATGGACTTGTGTGACTTCTTGTTGCAGAACCTTTAAGCAGCTCTCTACACTGCAGACATCTCTATACCTTTTATACTACACTAGAACAATACTTTTGTTGCATCTTGGAATGCCAGTTCACAAGGGTCAGAATGCAGATAATCTGTCTGGGTTGTCATTCTTTGAGCAGAAGATAGTCAGGTTTTGATTTTGGGGCATCAACACTGGAGAATTTCACCTTGGGCAACACTCTGGAGTCAAAGGAGAAACATTTCCACTACACATGTAGCACTGTCCCTAGCTCTTCTGTTTCCTGATGTCTTCCCATTCTTAGCTCTACAGTTTGATAAATGCTCAAATTTTGTTACAGCAACATCAGAAAGAACTATTTTTCTAGTCCTTTAGAACTTGTGTCATTACTGTTTCACTGGGCAGGGTACAAGATACCATATATTGCAAATAACAAATAACTTACATGGGAATCTGTATCTGACTCTAGAATTTGTATCTTCTCATGCTAAAAACATAGGCTGTTGCCACCAATTGAACGTAGATACTATTAGAAGAAAATTTCCCTAAGCGCAGAAACATTATATACACATTTATGTGCACATAAACACATACTGTGGCTGGAGGTTTCAGAATATTCAGCTGAGAGTTAAACTTTCAGGCCTGGAACACCAAACAAAGGTGAACAATGAAAACTTTTGATTGTTTCATCTTGAGATTATACTAGTCAGTCTTGTTATGATAGACTAAGCCACTGGCTATCTGAGGCATTCTATTACTACATGTGAAAAAACCTTGAATAAATCTGTGAGTCATTGTCTATCTAGAAGGACCAGCTGTCCTTTGCCCATCAGTAGTAATGTACAAATTCTGGAGAGAAGACTCACTGTAAAGCCTATGTTCTTGCATTTTGTCTGTCTTCTCAAAGAACTGTGACATTTACAACTTTGAAGGTCTTATCATTATTATTTGAAGGTCTTATATCACCGAAATGTAAAAGATACCTGAAGACTCAGTTAAGTGATATTGACATTTTTCTTTAAAATAGGAAATTAAAATGGCATATGCAAATTGTTCAAGGAGCTGTGTGAACTTAAAAACAGCCAGTGTAGTGCTGTGTTGGATATTTTAAGTATGTAAAACTGGCATATACATATCAAGGTTTGGGTTTGTTTTGGTGTTTTGCATCAGTCTTCTAAAGTATCCTGAGGTTCAGAGCCTGCAAAAAGTACGATTTTCTCAGGCAATGCAGAACAAAGAAATAAATTGATGGCTTTTCTACTATATGTTATAATATTTGACAATATCTTTTCAGGTAATTTACTTTATTAGTGTAACAAAAACCGTGAGTGTTATCAGCCACAGCAGACTTAGAGACCTGAAACAATGAGAGTGGAGCCTTTCTTATACTGCAGCTTTCTGAGACATTACTAAAATACTAAAATGATAAAAATTTACATAGCTTTCTCCAAATGAAGAGTCATCCTAGCAGAAACACTGTCACTGGGTAAATCCAGAAAGACCACACAGAACTGTACGGTACTACCTGTTCAGAGGAGGTCTTTATAATAAACTACAATGTCTATAAAAATGGCAAGTATCAGCAAAAAATAATACAAAACTCATAACAGTTTGGTTTTCCCTGACCCTTTTCTTTCCGTCAACTAATATTTACAAAGCATATACTCTAGAATTACTCTTGCTGTTCAGTTTTGTACCCACTAGGAAATTAGCAATGCTAACATAATGCTAATGAAAACAAAGGTAAAGCATTATGTAGTTTTCCTATGGGTAGAACTTAGCTAGATTTCATTAGTCTAAACATAGCCTGATGATGGCAATATCACTAAGAATACAAAGGCATGTGTTTGTGAATATGATCTTCCACAAGCATTTTCTTTCATGAGCTGTTGCTGAGACTAGCGTAGTTCTTTGGTGTTTTCACATATACTGGGAGAACTATCTTTGGAAATGAGATAGTGCAATCAAGACAGGTGTGAGTAGAAGGGTATGTTTGCAACTGCTGAGTATTTCTTGCTTTCCATTAGTTACAAGTCTACCGGAAAAGTCTACCTCATGAGAATAAATCAGATAAATTATGATTTTCAGGTGTAGTGACAGTATGCATATTAGTGAAAGGAGAGCTGGAAAGAGGAGGGAAAAGAGAAAGGGCAGAAAGTGAAAGATGGGAGTTATCGTGATGGAACCAACACTGACTGTGTTAATAGGTGGTATTGACACAGAAAGGGGAACACTGGCCCTGTGTAAGTTTAGGCTGGAAATGGACAGAAAGGATCCATACCTTAGGGGACTAAGATCCTTGAATGGCCTTCTGATAAAAATACCGCAGGCAATGAGTAACTTATAAAATGAGGTTCAGTAAGCCCGTGAAAGGGATTAGGTGATAATAGGGGAGCGGAGTTGATGACCCAAGAGATCAATTCATTCCCATTGCCTCTCACACTTTTTTCAAGGCATAGTTTGACTGAATCAAAGTGTGAGTGCATCACTGAGTCTCATTTTGTTTTGAAAAGTAAATGTCATGTTCAGCCATTATCACAGCAGACTGTCTTAAAAATACTCTTGGAAAGGAGAAGTGCTTTAAATGTCTTAAAATGCTCTTCCTATAGTGCAGGTTAATCTGATCTTGATTAATCAGATCTTTTGCACTCCCTGCAGAATTAGCAGAGGGAAGGCAAGCATAGATAAATTGAAAGAGCTGTTTTCAGCACTAATTTCCCACATATATGGAGGAATTAGGTGTATGTACAGACCTCAGTAAGGAGGTCAGAGTAAAGCAATCCTATCAGCTATAAAACAATAGAAAATACTTTTTTTACCTCTTTCTTGTAATTGTGGCATCATTTTGAACAATAATAGACTGTTTCATGCCAGCAAGTGTTAGAGCAGCGTTCTTTTGATGTAATGTTATTTTATCTTTGATGTGGGACATCATACTCCTTGTAAAACATAAGAGCCTGCTCATACACCTTTTCAAGGAACAAAGCTCCCTGTGTCTCAAGTTGTTTTGTCTGTTTAAGAAATACAGAAATGTCTCTCCATACAATATTTTAAATGAATAAAAGATGTCTAAATAGCTTGCATTTGTATCGATACTTGCAACTATCAGGAATAATGGGAAAATTCAGACCTATCCATTTGTTATCTGATTTTTTATTCCTCGTATCTTGCAAAGTTTACATCAGCTCATTACCCCACCTTCTTGCTTATGACTCTTTACAAATATCTGCAGGGTCTTGGTCAAATACAGTTCTTTATTTAGTAAAACCAAAATGTAATACTTTCATGCCACAGTGGAGAGTCTGTTTGCAAAACCTTTTTTTTTGTTTGTTTGTTTGTTTGTTTGATGGCCAGAATAAGGAGGTTTCTAGAGCAAAGCACTAAAATGTGTAGTAACAACATCCCAGGTTAATTTAACACCTAAGACTCTGTGGCCGGAGCAATGACACACTTATGCTTGACTGGAAGCTGAAGAGATGTGTAACACAGGCTGCATTATACAAGCAAATAGTCTTCCTGATTTAGTGGGATATCTAGTCAGTTTAATAATAAGGACATACATAAGCACATGCAAGATCAAAAGACTCGTTATGTAAAAACATCCTTATCTTCTGCCTACATCTTTTTATTCTACGGTTACCTACTTTTGAGCCATCTTTGAATTAAGATAGGAATCCTGTGTGGCACTGTTTTATACTTTCATTATATGGCAATCTACTTCTTAGTGATTTGCAGTTAACTGAAAAACAACTATTGGGAGCTAGGCACACACACACAAAATTTGGAGTAGACTGTGGAATTTTTTCTTAGTCCATATATTTTTACTCTGACTGTTAGACAGAGAAGCCAGTGAGCAGGGCTGGATGAAAAGACTACTTTTAAAATTGTTTACAACCCACAAGATGAATACATTGTAAATAAGTTGGTGCATATCTAAATAACTAAAATAGTGTGGTTTTGTCAACAAACTTTTTTTTCCAAGCAGATCTATTCACATATACACAAGTACAGATGGAGGGAGTGGGAATTAATGGAGTTTAAACTGCTTTCAATTTGTTAGAAATTACTAACTTGATTTACATTAATGGAGAGAAAAATCCAGAAGTATCTGCTTGACTGAGACTTTGTATAATTCAGATTTTCTTGTTAATTGTTTCTGCCAACTGTTTATGGGGTAATATTTTTGTCATTTTGAAGAACTGACGTTGTAAGGCTGCCTTTTTGAGAACTTGAAGGTCGTTTAGTCTTTGCCACAGCTCAGTTTATGCCATAAAGATAATTTATTTTGTTTTTCATTTTAAAACACACACACACACACACACTGTCTTGCACATCACTAGCTTTAGATACAGCAGAGGATGTCTTTATATAATATTGCTATAAAACTTGTTGGATAATTCAGATCCTGATGATTTAACAAAAAGATTTTCAGAATTTAGAGTCTTCCTTGACACTCTGCTGATTTCTTCAACTTTTTTTAAGCTTTTATTTCTAAAACTTGATTTACCACCATGTCGTGTGTGTCAGTGTGTGCTATTGTATTTGGTATTTAAGGACACTGACCTACCTGAGCTGTCTGTGAATGAGCTAATGTGGTTATTGTTTACCCAGAGCAGTAAAGATCTCAGTTCAAGCTAGTTAACCTTGGCTACTTTGATTACACCCACTACAGCATGTCTGTGTACTTCAGTGAAAAGAGTTATCATAGTTTCTTTTTATTATAACATAAAGCAGTGATATCTAGAAGGCGTTGCAGAGTTATAGAGGGATTCTGAACACTTTTGACTAGTTTGCCTCTTCTGCTCCCCTGCCGGTTGTGGCTAACAAGCCCAAAAAGTCTTGTGGGGAGCACAAGCATCTCTCTGTACTAATGTCTGGGCCCCTGCAAGCCTTGGTGTTCTCATATGACATTCATTGTGGAGGGTGCCGAGGAGCAGGGATCAGTCATGGCCTTCTCTTCACCTGGAGATAGCCCAGACAGGACTGGCCATCTGGATAGTGAAACCAACCTGGCTGTGTTAGCGCAGTTTTCTACAAGACATGCTAACACAGCCTGCTTGCAGCACCTACAAAATTAAATTTTTCTCATAGTCTGTTATCTCTAATTCTGCTTTAACAGAGAAATGGGTGTTTTCTTATTCTGGATTTGGCTAGTAGTGCAATGGCAGGTTATATTTAGCACTTTGAGGTATAGAGAAGCATTCCTGCTTGTCTATATTAGGTGAAATTATATTGTGCCTGATCCAACAGCCCAAAGGAGGTAAGGCTGCCGCAGCTCCATGTCCCCAGGTCCAACCAGCAGTGAGGCTGAAAATGTCTTCCCACTAGGCATGAGCACACAGACCAGTTGCATACATCACACGTATACAGATATACACGTCTGGCCACACATATTGCAGACACACACACTGAGCACTCACATGAACGCAAACAGCACCAATGGCCACATCCTGTTCCTCTCTCCAGCTGAGCAGGATGGAGGTGCCTTGGTGACAATCTATATAGATATAGTGTGGATCCCTCCACTAGCTGCCCCTGGATCTCAGGTCCCCGCCATTGCTGGCACCTGGGCGTATGAGCCCTTGAGGATGCAGGCCCACTCTTGTTACTGGTACAGACCATTTTACTCCCCCATTGCCTTGCTCCAAGCTGGCCAGGACTCCCCTCATCCCCCCATCAGCGAGTTCCAATCCTGGAACAGCCTTGGGAGGGACCTGGACAGGGTATCCTTCCTCCTGAGAACCTTGAGTTCCCACCTGCCTTTGTGCCTCTGCACACATCTGGGCTTGTGCAGATGGGTCTTTGAGGGACTGATGGCTCCTGTACAGATGGGCCTGGGGTTAACCTGGCAGGGTGTTACTTGAGCTCCCCTCCTGCCATTGTCTCCGTGCTCCTTCGTGGGAACACAGACCAGCTTTTATCACATAACCTAACAGATTGTCCTGTTCATTTCCCCACAGTTTGCCATCCCTAAGCAGTCCTTAAGTGGTACAGTTTGTGAAACTTGGTGGTTTCAGTCAGAAACTGAGCCCAGTTAGTTAAATATACCAAGTTTAGAGAGTGACAGCTCAAGATATGGACCATGTGCAGTTTAGTTCCTCTTGCTTTTGGGGGCAGGGAGCTCTTGGGTGATAAAGATAATTGGTACTGATAACAGACCAGAACAAAAAGCCTTTTTTCTATCGAAGGGAGGGTTAGTCTCATACAGGATGTAAAGGCCACTTCAGCCTCCGTCCAGCTGGGGATCCCCACTGCAACAGTTTTAAAAACACAGAAGCAAGGGAGCATTTTTGCCAGCTTGAGTACCAGTGGGAAGGACTGACTGGTGAAAAAATTGCCCCATGACAATATGAGAGTGCACGGCGTGGAAAGCCTTTCTGGTGTGATCTCCAGATGCTAACCAAAGTGGGCTCACAAATGAGTGGAGCTGATTGCGGAAAACCTGTTGTCAGTGCGTTTACTGGCTGTGATCACTTTTAGTCTACCACATCCCCTCTCATTCTCCTCTTCTGTGCTTTATATTTAAATCCTCCCCTGCAGGGTATGGCAATCACTGTGTTTACTAATGTCTGGTCAGAGTAAATTGTTTCACAAAATTAATGCCCACTAAATTGTTTGATTGTGGCCACATTGTAATTTCTTTCTGGTTTTTTTTTTTTTTTTTTTTTGTGTTGTTCCTCCCCCCCCCCCCCCCCCCCCCCCCCTTTTTTTTTGTCCTCCCCCTAAAAGTGTGTCTTTAGGCAAAAAGAATCTCAATAGCTACTGTCACTGTTAAGGTCCTTCTCCACCATCTGTGGCTTTTAGCTTGTGCAATCCTGCATTTACCCTGCCTGTCCTGCCTCCTCTTTTTGCCAAAAACCTGTCCAAAGGCAGAATGGTGTCTATAATTCTGTCAAGCTCATCTCTGGGTAGCTGAAGCAGGAGGAACTCTGGGAAGCTTTGACCACAGATGAAAGTTGCTCTCCCAGGTCCTAGGTACAGCATATCACACTACATGAACTGTCTTAAGAAACACATATTCGCTTCCTGCAGTACATTTATGTGTTTTTTGTGACTTTTCTCTCTTTACTGTTACTTATCATATACATTGTAGAACCTGAAAAATGACTGCATCTGATTAATACATGTTTTCCAGAAGGAAAAACCTATGTTGCTTTTTTATTTGAATTCTTGTGCATTGTCCTTAAATTGAATAATGACATCAAACATGCCAGCACATGTAGAGGTATACGATTTGTTACCTCTCTATAACAGCAAATATTAGAGGAATAGGTTAAAAAAAAAATCAAATGAATCTCTAACACTTGTCTGTAGTCCTAGGAAAGACTGTCTTTTTTCATGGTCTTGATTTGGAGCCCTGTTTAACTTTCTATATTGTGCCTGAAGATAAAAAGTAATGTAGTACTTTCTTTTAATGGGATGTGTTGATGAAATTCCAGTGCATAAGTCTTCCTCCCTCACCGGTTTTATAGCTGTCCAAAAGTATCACTTTTCATACAGATGGAGTTATCCCCAATTCATAAAGGCCAAAAGAGATCCATAACTGAAGCTGTCATTCCATGAGGGATCTGAGCAGGAAGGCGTTCATGTGGGATCAGTTACAAAGAGGATTTGCAGTGGAAAGTCAGATCAACTCATTATAGCCTTTCAAATAATAAGACAAAAAAGCTTCAAACTTCATGATGATTCCTAACTGCACAGACACTTTTTAGAGCTAAACCTGTTTTCCTTAGTCATGAATAAACCTACAGACGGTAAGGAAGTCTTGCAAGAGAAGCAGGTTTTAATTTATAATCTTGTTCTGTCATTTCTATACAGAAAATAGGGAGAGAACTTCTTTAACTTACTGCAGGCTGAATAGGTAGAAGGAGCTCAAATATACAAATACAGCAAAAAATTCAAACAAAAAATTCCTAGTTTCCCTTTTGATGGCAGCAAGCAAGATTTTACTTGTTTTATTTTTATTTTTCACTATAAAACTAGCGCTTATGACTAGGTACAAAGGAAATCAGGAAATGCATTTTTGAATATGTAACAATAAAGATGTCATTCCTGCATTAAAGCTGCTTTCGCTCTGAAGAGTGACATTTACTAAAGAAAGCAGTACTGTTTCAAATATTTTTGTGTATTTCCAGGGGCACATATGTGACTAAGGTTGATTATGAAGATAAAATTATCCATTTTTGGTCAGAAGCTCGTATCCAAATTTTCGTACAGACTTTTTCATTTCTTCCCTTGTGGTTGAAGATGATTTTCTTAACACCCTCACATGACACAGATCAACAGGGGATTCAGCTCTATTAAAGGAGATCTTTAGAATGAAATCAGCTGTGGAATGTTTTACAAATGTGGTTCAATAAACTCCATATAATTTCAAAAAGAAAATGGTGCATACAGGAGTATCTGGGGAATTAGCATAAATACAGTGTTTCACTTGGATTCATACAAGAAGGACCTCTGGGAGAATAAGACACTTTTCAAATAGTCTATGAAAAAACCGTATCTCTTTCTAGGGTCCTAAAGAACAAAATTTGCATATTAATAGAAGATTAAAGTGCCCATCAAGTATTCTTTAGCTATTGCTTTCTCTTGTCTATTTTGCTCTTCACATAAACATCCTTCATAATAAAAAGAGACTCCTGCATCTCCAGTTATTACATTGAATCACTAAAGTTTCATATTACAATAGCACACAGGATTTTTGTGTTTGAACCCTTTTGAAAAGTACTCCCTGGATTCTCAATTAACTGATTTTCCCCTCTCTTTGCACTCATTTCCTCTTCAAGTTTTACCCGACCTTTTTAACAGGATCTGAGCATTTTTTTATTATGACTAATTTCTAAGTGATTTTAGGTTCCATTACAGTCATGCTTTTAGATTCGAGTGTTACAAATCTATTCCATTTTAAATTTTATATTTAACATATAAAAACCACCTGAAGTGAAAATCTATTGTTTGGCTAGGTCCAAAATGGGTGTTCTGTTCTGGAGTGTCCAACCAACAGTAAAAACTACAGTGTTTAAGCAAGCTAAGGTAAGGAAATGTGGAGTAGATTAGTGGAACTTGAAACTTGGACATGAAAAGGTATTTTCAAAGCTAAGTATGCTGAATTTTAGAGAGCTGTTAACATTGCTGTGCATCTCACTGTGGATACGACAATTATGTATAAAGGGAATTAAAGATTATTTACAATAATTACTGTAGCTTTAGGTGCTGCTACAATTAAAACTTTATCTTAACTCAAAGAAATACGTCAGTGAGAAAGAGGTCGTGTAGTGTTGTTCTTCATGGATCTCTGTACTCAGGATGAGACAGCTGTTCAGACAGACCTATCTTTTCTCAAGGCAGTTATAGACTTTAAAACACTCTCAATTTATCAATAAACAATATTGCTCAAATAAAAACAGAAATGACCGAAGCTTTGAATTCTAAGTGACATGATTGCTAAATTCTTTAAATCTGCATACGTATTGGATTCTTACAATCTGTAAGGTGTGTACTTCTTGTTAGCAAGACAGACTAAGACTGAGTATCTTTAAGCAAGAATATCTATGTAAATGCTTAAATCTGTTTGTTGTTCCAAATGACACACTGGTCTGTTTCATGGGTATCTATCTTACACTGCACAGTGTTAAAATGAGCTTTGGGGTGGCAGGAAGTCCTTCAGTTTCCATAAATATAGCATACAGTGCACCTCCCAAAGTCTGAGCCTCATTACAGGATCAAAATATTCCCCAGTCTTGCCCAGTTGTGCAAGCCAGAGCAGTCTCTTGTCACCCACTGATGATGGTTTTCTGCAGTAGCAGCACTTTCATTCCCATGATCAGTGTGTTTTTCTCTAGTCTTTGTACTTACCTTGTTCAATCTCTTGCTTGCAGTGGTTCCTAGGGACTCCACAAGGCTTTTCTTGATCTCCCTCTGACTTTGCTTTGGCTCGTCCTACCTCTAGGTGAGAAGGGCACTGTTTTTCTGCCGATTCTTTCTGAGCTCACTTGCTTAGCTTTCCCACCAAAGGAGCCACAGTAGATATGGTGTACAGGCAGAAATTTTTTCCAGTAACTCTCATAGTCCCATGAGTGCAGTTGTAGGCATGATGGATGAATGAATGCGCAAAGTCAGGATTTTTACAGCAAGACTAGGATAGCTTGTTCTCCAGGGACTGTGGTTATGGTGAAGGGCATTATGCAACTCTAGCTATTCTGTGGGTTTTTGGAAGTCATCAGCGCAGTTTCTGTCACATTGATGCCAGTTCTGCAAATTAGATAGTAAAAGAACAACACACCTAGCAAAGGCAACATCAGTTGTTTTCTTGCTAGTCGTACTTCATTGTCTGAATTAAATTGAGATCAAGACCTCAGAGACAGAATGTGAAAAAAAGTGTACAGAAAATTTCCAATAACAATCTCTTGAATTTAATGACAACAGACATTCTTGAAATAAATTACTATAAAGCCAAGTCCCAGCCCTTCATTTTGCAGCTGTACTTTTAGGGGAAGCTGAGTACCCCACAAGGTGTTTGGTAGAGTCCTTTTTACTTTGAGGTAGATAGAAGCTTTATGAGAGGCAAATATACACTTAACTGGCATGTGCTAGATGGGAGACTGAGTGTTCTGCCAAGACAGCTGTTTATGCTATAGGGTTGGCTCTGTGTGAAAATGGATGATCAGTCATCAAATCTGTGGGTACTGGATGTATTCACTAATGTTTCTTGCTCTTTTTTTCTGAATGGATTTGCAAGTTGGGCTCTGCGGCAAGGTTACAGTTCTGGAAAATGGCCTTTGCCTTCTTCACAGCTGATGAAATTGTGGTCTTCCACTGAATGTGGTATGGCTAATGAGGCGACATTGCTTAAAGAGGTAACCTGCTATGAACTTCTATGATAATGAAAGGGCCTTTGTTTCTCATAGGATTAGTCAAGGTTTTATTGCTTTAATGAAAATAAAATTCTGTTGGTACAAGTTAATGAGAGGGCCTCGGTCTTATTTTTGGCAAAATGTGCAGATAGGTACCAAATTACACCGAAGAGAGTCCATGAGAAACATTAGCTGTAAGAAAAATCCCCAAAGCACCTTATCAGAAGAGTTGCATGTGATTGCTGTGTGGGTATATGATAAAGAATCAGAGCCAGCTTTCTACAACTTGTTTTGTTTATCTTTGAGTTCTTTTTAGATTCCAAAGAGGAGTGATGAAAACTTCTAATAGAAAAGTATTTCCAAATTTTGCTCCACCCATTCAAGCCAAGACAGACTGTCTGACACACCAGTGCATCCTATCTCAACAGGTCTCTGTGCTTTCCGTTTGTGCTGCTTGTAAACTGCAGGTCATTTAGGCAGACTGAATTCCTAGTCCTACTAACAAGCAGCTCTCCTGTTTCTGTTGTATTTACATGACAACATTATTTTTAATAAAACACCATAGGCTGTGTTGGAAACTGTCTCACTAGCCAGACCAGAAAAGAATCCCTGCCCCATGAAGCTGTCAGTCTGACTGCTCTCTTGTGTAAAGTTGGTGGCATAAGTGTTCTAGAGAAGTCAATATGAATGAAGATCTATTATTGGACTTTTAATCAGGGAATTAATAGATGAGTGAAGGAAAGGGAGGAAGAAAGGCATTATGAGATAACCAAAGCTAAAGTATTCAGATTGCACAGATATTTTGTTTCTGGGTTTGTTTGGCCTTTTACATGCACAATAGTTTTAATAGGTAATGACTATAACTTTTATACATATATATTTTATTATTACAGCCTTCTCTAAATAGTATGGCTGTGATCAATAAGGAAAGAGAGTACATGAATTGATAATAGTAATCAAGAAACATTCTTGACATAAAGACAGTCTCTATTTTAATGAGATTTTGGTAAATATTTGATAAGGGCCACAATAGTTTCTAGTGGATGATCACAGTGTCAAAGAGGCTCCTCTTGTCTGTTCTCACTCCTGACCTGGGCATAATCATAGCATTTGCGTCCCTTGAAAGTCGCCCAGTCCTACCCCTCAGAAGGATAACCCCCCAGCTAAGCTGGAGTATTTGGCATCCTTCATTTTCAGTTATTTATTCTGGTACTAGAGGAGGTGTTCCAGCTTTAACAGTGAGTATGCCCAGAAGAAAGGCTGTGGGAAAGCATCATTTTGGGCAGGGTAGCTTTATATTTCCTGTAAGCGGGCTTGCTTTTAACAGTTTTAGACCCTGATTTCAGGAAACACCTTGTTCCATATGTAGGCACTTGCTGACAGAATCTGTTGCTATGAAATATTCTGATGTCTCTAAGCACAGGCTTTAGCAAAAAGGTAGATGAAACCCTGATCTGACCGAGGGCCCCCTTAGGCAGGAGCACGGCTGTGATCACTTCGCTTGATGCAGATGCATGAGCCATAGCAGCTGGTGGTAATGGGTGAGGAGGTGGCTAGAGGCCACCCACTGCCCTCAGGAAATCCACTTTTGCAATTTTGTGCAGACTGAGAGTTTTAATTTCCACATCTTCAGTGAAAAAGGTGATAGTTACCTGCATCACATGAGGTATAGTCATTTAGCCACATAGTCTAAATTTCTTATTTAATGTTTTCTCATGCTAGAAACTATTATAATAATTTTGTTCATTCTCAACAACAATAACAACCAAAAACCACAAAATCAAAAGTAAACTTTTTTGTATGTCAGAATGTATATGACTCAGGTAGTTTTTTGAGAAAATTACTACAGTATTTTATTCAAAGATATTCAGCTGGTAGTCTTAGCTCTGTGGTTCAGAAACCTGTACAAGTAAGGGTCAGAGCAGAAGTCAGACTCCTACCTACTATTACCTATATAGTGCTAAATATAACAAGATGATTGCCATCTTCAATGTTAAAAATAGAATGGAATCTTGTATATATTCAACTCATGACTTGAGTGGCTCAAAGTACTTTGTAAGCCTTATTTAATTAAGCTTTACAATACCCTTAAGATAAAGGATAAGAGGAATTTTTGTCTCCTGTACAACCACCTTAAACTGTATAGAATAACCTTCATGGTTTCGTTTTGTGTTAAACAGCTTCTAACACTACAAACAATTGCTGAAGGTGTAATCCATTTGTACAGTTGCTTTAGCATTGTTTTTTTATGGTGTGTCCTGAAATAGCTTGAGAACAAACATATACAAATATACTGCAAAAGAGGTTTATTGTAGTTAGAATGTAAAGGTTTTCTTTAAATTCCTTCTTTAGAGACAACTGTGTAACCAAGCTCTTGACTCCCAAGGATAAACTTAGCAGCTACTCTAATTAACCAAGGTGCAGCATGTATTGGATAGTGATAGACCAATTGGAAGTCTTTAACTTTTATTTTGAAGTAGAAAAGATTAATGATTCATCATGGTATCTTAAGATGCACAATCCAGCTTGTACTGCTAAAGTCTTCACCTATCAACAGGACGCAGGCAGAGTAAAAGAGGGGAATAGCATTATTACTAACTGATCTAAAGGACTACTAGAGAAGGATCCAATCAATTCCTCAGCAATTTTTTCGAGAGAATTTTCCAAGTGAGATTTTTATAATTATTTAAGTCTGTGCTGCATCTACCAGAAATATCTAAATATAACTAACTGTGAAACCTTAGGGAACAAAGACATTCTCTTTAGATGTTGATCATTTTCCTGTAGAAGCTGTTATTTTTGATTTATACAGCCTCTGATGGCAGCTCTGTTAAAGCTTCTGAATAATCCAATAGACATTATACAGTACTCTGCTCTTTACATTTCCTTCAGTAGCTGTATATGGAGGTCTTTGTTTACAATTCAGGAAATGGGCTAAAAAGTCCTTTGGTTCATCTGTGTTCACAAAATTTGTTTTGTGATATTAATAGCCTTCTGCATTTTAATAATGTAAGTAGTAAATCTAAAGCAGTACGATCGCGCTTTCTGTGGGTCCAGAAGACTTTCTTCCCAGAGCTCTCTGTCAAACGATCTTCATTCCTAGATTGTGTGTATGTTTGGTTTTGACTAAGCGGCCATAATAATGAATATTACTGTGTGAGGTAACTCAGGTTTTGTCTAGCATGTTTAGGGTAAAATCTTAGAAGTTCAAGGGCACAAAACACATAGAAAGGCTTCACATTTGGTGGGCATTTGCTGAAGTATACTGTACATTACATATTTAGTTTCACAGAACATTATAGATTTATTTGGATTTATCTCTTTGCATGTTATTTTCACATACTAGTTCTGCCTTAACATGTTTTCACTGAAAGTATTTTTAAGATTTTAGTTTTGAAAAATACTCCACTGAACTCTTAGTAGACAATAGGACTCTGTATGAATGTGCACATTTCACATTGTGAACTCAGAAATGAGAAAAGTAAAATTTCATGCCACATGAAACAGCAAAATTGGAGAATCTTGTTCTAATTGTACTTTTCTCAATTTTACTTTCTCTCTCCTGCTAACAACCTAATCACTAATATAGCACACATTGCAGTGACACTAAATTGGCGAATACCTCAGAGGGAGGCCATCTATTTTTGCACATATGAAATCCATTTGATATTGATGTAACAAGATGTAACAAGAGGGCAAGACTGAGTCATAAAAGAGACCTTCACCACAGAGATATAAATTTGAATTTAGCAGAAGCATTCACTTGACAAACTCCAGGGAATTTATTTTTTCTGACCATCTTCTTTCTTCCCTGGAAGAAAGAAGTTTTTAAGTTTTAAAGTTTCTGGCTGATGCAATAAGCAAAGGCTGATTCCATAATGTAAATGTAGTTTAACAGTTGTCTAATACTTACTCAGCTCCGCTGCACATGAACCTTCTCATCTGGGATATACGTCTGTTTCTCTGTTGCAAACTTAAATGTACGCATGCTAAAAGAAATCCAAGCAAAATTATTCTGTCTCTGGAATTAACTCTATATATGAAATAATAGATTAATATGATACGATGCCTGATCTTTCTGCAATAATTCTGCACCATGAGGAGTGCATCAGCTCTGCAGGTGTATCTGATGTGTTAAGAGGGATAGTGTTTTCCAGTGGAATTATAATTTATTAAGCAGACACAAATTATAACTCCCAGGCCCTGTGGATTTTTTTTTAAATTAGTAATACACTGCCAGTGTATGAAAGATAGGTAACTAACTCCAGATAGTCATGAGTCCTATTTCATCTGTTGTGACCAGCAAGTTGATGTCTTAGGAAAAAAACCAGTTCAGTACATTAAGAATCCTTTAATAACAAAGAGAATAAGGGAAATCTGATAGAGAAGTTTGCGAATGATCTTTTGTGACTGAATTGCTCTCACAAGCTAATATTAGAAATAGTTTATAATAATACACAAGCTAAAAAGTACAAGATGGATATCTGAAAAGTTTCAGGATAAGCTTAATAATGAATTCGTCTCATCAGAAGATTTGAGGAGATCTATTCAGTGATATAGTCTGTGAGATGAATGTATAGGCCACCTCGTGACTCTCTTCAAAGACTGTGGGTAAACTGATACCAGTCAAATATCTCAGCAAGTGTAACTTTTCTATTTCTTGAGACTCTAGGTGGACTGGCAAGGATTTGAGGGGAAGTAGCTTTTATGAAAGTTTCTTAATGAAGTATGGGATTTACAAAGTTAAGATAAACTGTTACGTGTTAGCATATGCTGAACTATAAAATAAATCACAAACTATGTGTAACTGAACAAAAATCTGCTTCCTTTCTTCCTGTACATACTTGAAGGAACCCTATCATATCTAGCACTTTATAGATTATTTTTTTTTTTAATGAACATTTAAAAAATGTACTATGATGCCCTAAGCTGTAGGTCATAGGAGATCAGTGGTTTTTGGACTGCTAATCCAAGGTAGTTTACAGATTCTGCAGGACTGAAAAAAAAAGAGGGCACAGAGAAATGTATCTCTTTTTATGTATCTCAGTGCCATTGAGAGATGTTGTGGGCATTGATGAATCAAGACATTCTGTTTTCCCTAGTTTGTCTTGTTCCCAGCCCTGAGTCATGGTTAATATGGAAGTCCTAGGGAAGTGGCTGCATGGGTCCGAAGAGGATAGAAGGGAATGGAGTGCTGGACTTGTGCCTCGGAACAGCAGAATTAGTGGTGGAAAGATCCTCTGGGCCATCTAATGACACCAAGCTCCATAGAAATTATTTCAACCCTCTTTCCTCCCCACCTCTCTCTTATTCTGTTACCAGCACAGACCAGATATTGCACAAAATTGTTTGGCTGGATGTAAAGTCACTTTAAAGTTACTGTTTCATGCTTGTAGTGTGTTGTGATACTGCATGATCTGTCTGTGATGAGGATTTTTTCCAAATTTAAAAGTCATAAAAACTTATTAAACACTCTGCATCAGTAAAACTGTGAAATTTGAACAGAAAAGTGGTAAAAGAGTTAGATGAGGAACTCTGAATATTCAGAGCTGTGGCAATAGGGTTATAGGCAATCTAGGCAACACTGAGAAAGTTCCAGGGAAGTGGAGAAAGGTGTTAATATTTTGACAAGTAAATAAGGACAACATTGCTCAACAACACAAGTTTTTGCAAATAAAATTAATTTCACTACAGCTAAATATGGACTTGAACAAAGATCTAGGGTTCTTTGTCCTGAGAAAAAAAGCCTTGTGTTACAAGGTGGGCAATGTTGTCCTGAACTGTTGTGACCATGAAATGGAGCTAGAATTAAAGATAGGTTCACTAACTGAAATCCTATTACAAAGTTCAGAGAACAAACCATAAGTGTAAAAGCAGAATATTGAGTAAGAAAGAGTAATACCTCTGAATATGGGATTTGTAAGAATATGAATAAAATTCTATGTCCATTCCTGATGCCAGATTCCAGAAAGTTCACTGTAAAATGTGGGAGACTATGCTGTCAGTCATAAGCTACGGAAGATCAATCTACTCAGCTTAATTGAGAAAAGACTAGCCTACAGGTGCCTAGAGAATACATATCTGATAATGGAAAACTATTTAACCTTGCCAAAAAAAGCAGCAGGGCCATTCAACCAGTCGAACAACTTATCTGAAAATATAATAGTCCCTACCAGTTAATGTCTCTCTAGAAAATATGTTCAGCCATAACAAGAATTTAAGATTTGATGGCAAAATTACTGGATGTGTTTCTGTATCTTGTGCTGTGAAGGACATCAGGTACCTTGATTTTAAGATTTCTTGTAGCCTAAAAATGTATTGACCTAAATCAAGACAAGTAATTTCCACTCATAAAACAAGCTTTTAATAATACAATAGGTTCTCCCATTTACATTTTCATTCAAAGTTTCTGGAAGGCTTGGGAAGCATTAAAAATTCTCCAAGGGAAGAGCTCATTTTGCCCCTTCTCCTCCCCAAAATAAAACATTTTCTATTAAGAACTAAAAGAAGATTTAAAAAAACCCTCTTAACTGGTATCAAAACCTTTTTATTCCCTCTGTAACAATGCGTTGTTGAGATACACAGCAACTTAAGTGCTACATTAATTGCTGTAATTATTAGCGACTTAGATTTCAGTTACTCTTTTTCTATGTAAAACCTTCTCAAAGGTGTATTAAAAAAATTCCCTCCTGCTAACTTTCCTTCTATGCTGTTGTTTGAGAAAGAGGCACACTGTTTTTAGTAAAAGATCTCCAGCCTATTGATGGAGACAGTATTACAGACTGTTACAGGGTATGGGAAAGGAGGACGAGAGAACAAGTGTGATAGCAATGGTTCTAGTTAAAATAGGATGAACCTAATGAGAATGTTGGATTTAAGGGTTATTATAGCATACATGAGTATATATATATATATCTCTAGAAACAGACAAGTAGGCTGACATTTTTAACTTTAGAGCACATACATCTAAATGGTAAGTTCTGTTTTGAAAATTATAGAGTCTGAATATCTATGCTACAACTAACTTCAGATTGCCTAGCAAATGCAGAGAACTGAGAATCTCACCACTTATTTAGCAACTGGCAGGCACAAAGCCTTAGGAACTCAGCTGCCACACAACAGTGGTCAAATGTTGCCCTTAACTGTAGCGTGTTTGGCTTGTGATCATGCTTTGCACAGAGATGCCAAATGGCCAGCTTGATCCCAGTAACTGAGGTTTCAGATCCAGATACCTACAGGTGAACAGAGTTTAAAAAAAAAGATGTCTACCTCTGAACGTTCTAAGAAAATATCTATTTTTTATGCAAATATCCATTTTTTATGCAAATAATTTTGTGAATGAGAAAGCAGACTTTTCTGAATTTATCTTGACTGAGCTAGAATATGCTTTAGTAGTGCAGTAATTGGGGCCTAAATTAACCAAATGATCTCTCACATAAGAGCCCATTTCTACGGCAACTAGAGAGATAAACATTAAGGGTATGGAGTGAAAAATATTATCAGCTGTATAAGGCAAGAGATAACCAGTGATCTTGGTTTCCATATCACTAAAGTTAAACATAGTCTTTCAATTGAATTAGGGGGAGTTAGCTCAGACTTAATTCTGTACTGCACAGATTTTAGGTATAATCTGAAAAAATGCTCCAAATTCATTAGGAAATTTTAACTTGTTGGATCTATAACAGTTAGTGGCAAATTAGAAAGCATTTACCTTGGTAGGGAAGTCAATATTTTCTTATGTCTGGTTTAAAAGCTGTTTATGAGCTTTTTAAACAGGAGTGGTGTATCTAAATCCAAAAATCCAAACTGAAAAATAGAAGCAGAACTATAGGAAGATATCTTATTCATTGTATGAGGAAATATTAAATAACTAATTCAGTCAGTTAGTTGAATTTATAATGAATTATGAACAAATTGGTAGAATTAAAAGCTGGACTGGCAGAGTAAAACTATACTTAGTTAGTTTTGCTATGTACAGGATGATGGGGTTGACTTCAGAACGTAGTGCCAAGGGATAATCTAGTAGGCTGAAATAAGAAGGGGTAAGATGTAGTTATATATCCAGGGAAATTTAGAGGTTAAGGAATTGAAACTGTCAATGGCTAAGAAATATAGCGAATCATTCTTCACTGGGCCAGAGGCTAGAAGACCTAATGAGCTAATAATAGTGCACATTTCACACCCGCAGGACAAGGGACACATCAGAACTACATACTAAGATAAAGAGGATTGGAAGAGTAACATGATTGGGACAACATTGTGATTAAAACTTCTAGCCATTAATTGTGGGAAATGATAGAAATATTTTCCACGATGGAAACAATAGCACAACATGATAGTATTTCAAAACAATATATCCCTGGATATGGATCATAAAAAAGATTTTATCACTTTGTTTTGGTGCCCTTTTCTTCATTTTTCTCCCCAGAAAGAGAAAATTGCAGGAAGAAATGCTTCCTGAATAGAAATAAGTATCATAGTACAACCCTGTGATGTAGAATACTCATGTGCGATGTAGCTTTAAATTGAAAGGTTAACACAAAACCTGGTCATAAAGCATCAGGGAAGAAAATTGAAGATAATTTGGGGATCATCCAAGGACATCTGCTTTTATATTTAACAAAAAAATTTGTTACATTTAGTGTTAGTTGTATTCAAGTCAGACTCAGCATATGTAAACTGGCTTTTGCCTTTATTGAGGCCTATGCCAATTAAATACAGCAAGGTCTGGTTTGTGTTTCAATAGTGTCTATTTCAAGTATTCTTCCGGGACATGAATCTTTCTGGGAAACCTTGGGTGAGATGGGAACAGCAGCAATGGCATAATGGATTTTCAGTCTGACAGCCCACCCACCAGCTGAAAGATGTGGCCAATTCTTGCCAAATATAAGGTCACCCAGAGGAATCTATGCCCTCAGCTGGGCTGTGGACAGATAAGTGGTCAGAATATACAAAACCTGCATGCTTCTGGGGGATGGAGGGAGTAAACAGTAGAGAAATGTTGGTTTTGGTTTGTTTTTCATTCAATGAAGTGAGAAAAGTAGGGCTCTGAAGGCATGTGAAAAGTATGTTTGGTATGAAAATACTCACTTCAGGTAGTCATTTTTCAAAGTAGAAGCAGTTCATAATCTCTGACTACTTGAGTTTCCAAGGTGATATGAAATGTCAGCATAACTATCTTGATCAGGTTCCAATACACCTTTTTTTATCTGTGTTTTCGCTACACACCTTCTACTCTATGAGCCCTATCAACCACTGTTAGGTTTCCTAAAAAGAGCAGATATGTTATTCTCACCAGAAATAGTTTCACTTCAGAATGATTGAACTGGTTGTTGCATGCAGGGCCTGTAAAGTGCTGTAACAAGTAGTATCATTATGCACATGAAGGTGTTAAGTATTTTAATCATAAGCTACTATGAGATCTGTGCTTTCTGTGTTGAAAAATATTTACAAGAAAATAATTTAAAACTATTTTACATAAGAAACACCTTAATTATCTATGTCAACACCTCACTTTAAAGCTAGCAAAGCACCAGCTTTTGTAAAGTTGGTCAACAGTTTACTAAGTTCAAGTTTCAAGCAGACAAATGGTTGAGTATTTTATCCCCATCCTCTGCCATGTATCTGCTTTATAAACCAACATCAGACAGATTTAAGGTATGAAGACAGTCACATTTTGCTGCCTTGCTCGGTGACATTTTGTTACCAAATCTCTCTGACTCGTAATGTTGCTCATCTCACAGGTGTTCTTATACCAGAGATCTCAATAGGATTTTTTTTCTTTTTAATTTTCAGCAAACTAATCTTTCTGTCAGTGAAAAATAAGCAAAACAATTGTTTCTTTAGTGGCAATGAAATGCAGGAAGGCTAGGTATTCCCAGCAAGGGCAATTGTGAAACTGAAAAACATTCAGGAACCCTTAGTGACATGCTTGAATATTTCTTTCTGAAGATCTGTTCTATCAAGTAACTTTGCAGCCACATCTTTTGAGAAATGTTTATATTGAGGTGATGAAACCGGGACTCCCCGGGGTAGTTTAGCCAATTGCCTATTTCCCAATCTAGTTTTTAAATGCATGATGTTGTTCTGTTTGTATCCTGTCATTTATACTATTCCCAGTATGTATGTTCATATTATATGTCCTTGTTGTTTGTCTGAAAAAAATGAAGTTCCTATGTCCAATTTTTGCAAGTACTTATTTTAGAAAGTTCTGAGGTTTTTTAGTGTTTTTTCCCAATTGAGTGTTATCCTTTTTTTTTTTTCCCCCAGGGAAAACATACCCAGCCTTATCTCCTTTCCCTCTTTCCCTTCTTTCCCTTCCTTTCCTTCCTTCTCAACTTTTTATAAGATAAAAACACTTACTTTTCATCCAACATAATAAATTCTATTTTGTCTGATAATGAGTGTTGTTGATTCATAAAATTGTAGTCTAAGGTAGGCAAAATAAATGGTGATGTGGTCCTATATGACATAGCTCAGCACTCACCAAAGATCTCAGAAATCTGTGCTTAATTATTTTCCTTGTTTGAGGGCTTTTTGAACTTATATTTCCACCTCAGAAACATTTCCTTAACCACTACGCAACAGACTTGAAGGAGAGGAAATACCCTGCTGACATAGATCTACTTTGTATGAACAAGTCAGCAGTCTGTAGAGCCATTAATTCATGAGTGCTTCATTTTACAGGAGAAACAGTCTTAGACCAGGCTAGGAATTCATCTTCCCTTACTTTTGCCTTTTATGCAAAATAAAACTGCATTGGCAAAACCACTCCAACAAATGAAAACCTCCTATCTTTGAGTATTCTCTCCTCCTGTGGTTGAATAATCCCTTAGAGGTGACAACCAAGATTAGTTAAGATTGGTTTTATATAACCAAGCTAATAGGCACTAGTAGATGAGGTTACATACATTTGAGGTACTCCCGCTACATGTCCATCTATATGTAGAAAAACAGGCACTTCCAGACTGTGCTTAATCTTTTTAACTGTCTGCACTTGACTAATACTATCCACATCCAAAGAACCACTCTTACTTTCTGTACATGTTGAGGGCAGAGGTATAGACTGTGATGTCCTACAGAATGAGATATGCTATACCCCCGACACTGTTGAAGGGAATAATCTCTTGGCTTTTTTTGTGTGCTTCTAGCTCTGATGTTTATTCCTTTTGTTGGCAAAACTATCCCATCTCTTACAATATTTTACTATTTACTTCAATGTGTTTTTGATGGGTGCTCATTTTTGAGATACTTTTCATAGTTCACTGAAAATTTTTGACAAACTCTATCCATGTTCATCTTTAGAAGGAAAAGTTATTGATGGGTGCGCTTAGAAAGGACTTGAGGTTACATGGTAACTTGGAAAAGAAGGAAGACTACTGAGGTAAAGTCTGAAGGACTGCCATTGACTGACTACAGGGAGTTTTGGATTTGAATCTTGGTTAATAATGAATCAAATTAAAACCAAACTTTAGTACTTGTATTTAACATGCATAAATGGAGCAAAATGAGCTTTTGAATGAAAAATTAGGTCATGAGAGTAATCCATCAGCACAAAAAGCTCAAGTGTATCAAAAAAGGCAGACAACTAACAGGTTGCCTTGAAGAAGCACTGAATGTAGAGAAACAATTTGATGAGAATTCATTGGCTGGAGTATGGTACTTTCTTATATTACTGTGTAATGAATAATGCATATTTCTCTTTGCTGAAGAAAACGTGATGGTATGATAGATGAGAGTCTGTCAGGATCATCTAGGTACAGTGCCTGAGAAAAAAGAGGTGGAATAAGTGACCTCTTAAAGTTTGTTCTCTTTGTATGGTACATTGACCTTTTCAAACACAATGATCGCATCCCTAGGTACAACCTTTGGCCCTGATTTCCTAGTTGAACTGTGTGTACATACTCTCCTGACTGTGTAGACAACCCAGCTGGTATTCATTCTCTTTTAAAAATATTTGTACAAATCCTGCATTTGTACATCTTTAAGCAGTTTTCTTAATGGCATTTTTCTTTGGTGAAAACAGCAGTGTTCAACCTTTTACTTTTGATTTCAAGTGCTGTACACTTCTACCTTTTTATAAGAAGTAATAAACAACAAGGAAAAGGATGAGATTTAGCTGTTTTCAAAACCTTGTCTGTAAACAACCCAACCTCACCTCTTGCTGTGAAGAATTTCTCTGGTACTTTGCTCGAGCAAGGTGTGAAGCATTAGGTCCAATGCCAAAGTTGGGCATTTGTATCTGGGGACAGAACAAGACCAAGGGGTCCATGTCTGCTGAAATAATTACTTGAGGAAACAAGCACTGCATTATTTCTAAAGAAATTATAATATAAACTAAAAATTTAATAGTACAATTTCTAGTAATGTTCAAAAGCTTTGAGCCTTATTCTGATGCCAGATCTTGTCTGGTGTAGCTTCACTGAAACTAATGGAATAATGCTGGTCTCCTGCTCAATGAGAATATGGAGAATTTGCCCTATAATTTCTTCTTTGTAATTCTCTATAGGTCTTGATTGACTAAATTAATGTAAAAATAAATTGCTTGCCATTTAGTTGTAAAGTGTTTGATTGGTCAGGGACTTTAGAGAGCTCACAAGAGAACAATTTATATTTCCAGTCCTGTTTATAGCCAGTTCATTCTTTGTACAATTGCTATAATTTTTCACAGTAGAAGAACATTTTTAGAGATCATATTTTCTTTTTAATAGGCAAGTAATGTATTTCATTTGATCATGTAAGTAAGTTTGAGGCTAGTTTTTGTTATGTGCTGGAAAAAGACGTAACACAATCAGATTTTGGATTTACGGTGGAGGCTGTTTGGCTGCTAAGTAACAGCAGTAGTGAAAGCACATGAAACTCCCTCCTTCCATAGTTGGCAATGATATTTAGATCCTGTCATAATCACCAGTAGCAGTTCTTAGGTGTAAGCAGATTCAAACTGGAGTCAAACCAGCATTTATCTGATTTTAGCATGATTAATTTTGAGTAACTTTGGAAGGCAAGCTACTAGACCTAGGCCAAACCTCAAACTGTGATAGCACTAGAGTGAAAAGATGCAACTATTAAACATAATCTGCTGCAGTAATTTTCCATAAAGAAAGCTGGAAACTTGGGCAAGTATTCTATAAGAGTAAAACATAAGGAAAAAGAGTAGCTCTACGCACACAAATTTACATATTCAATATGTGCATGTGCATATCTGTTTTCAGTAAAGAAAAACGTATGTCTATTTTATGTTTACAACTGTCATCGCTTGCCAAATATCTTTCTTGCTACATTTGAGATACTAATGATTTTAATGCAAAATCGAACAACTTAATGGGCTGAATATGTTTAATGAAATCACTTTAATTACAACTTTCACCATGTCTTCCCTAGACCCTGACGACTGTATAACAACAGGACCATTTTACAGAAATTAATGATGTAGATGCTTACTTCTAGACTGTTTAAAAAACATTTTGTAAAAAATCTTTCTGCATCTTTTGGAAACAAACAGTAAACCAATGAGTTTTGTTGATGGATGTAGAAGAAAGGGGGAGTGAAAACTCCAAGAACTGAGAGAAGTCTTCCACTGTATAAGTGATACCACCTATACCTGCTTCACATACCAGGAAAAAATCCACTGACTTGCTTGATTTTTCTTCCAAAGCATTGCATTTCCACCTTTTACTATTGAGGGAAATACTGAAGAGCATGGAGATAGTTCATTGGTTTAGCAGTAGTAGGGTAGCAATGTAATGTTAGCAATGTAATAATCCATGAGCTGGTGGTTACTTCTACAGCAAAGTACAGATTATATTTACTATTCAAAAAAGAACAGATTGTGTAATGGGCTCTTTCTTATGTAGATATTTTATTTCCAGCTTCTTATTTATTTCTAGCACTGGGACATTACATTCAGGCCAGTTAGATATCTAAGGGCCTAGAGGCAGATAAATAGAAACAATTAGTATCTATTGATGATTTCGATGTGGGTGATGGTTAATCTTTGATGGTAGGCAACCTAGATAGTTTGAAAGTGTCCATACCAAAAGAAAGAAGTTGAAAATCTGTGGGGGAAAAAGGATTGCTGGAGAAGGAAAATCACACTTACATTTATGCAAAATTGCTCAGAATCTAGTTATGTTCTTTTAATTTTATGTGAGGGAGACTTTATATGGCTAAATGAATATGTGATTCTTTGAAAAATTAGAGCTGTTTTTTGCTATCTATTTCTAACATTTGTATCATTAACAAAGAATGTGAAGAGGGTTCAATGATAGTCTCAGAAACACTTTCTTTTTACATTAAAATTCTTTTATAACTTAATATGAACAATTGGAATAGATCTGATGCATCTTTTAAGCATTGAAAATAGTTCTGCTTATTTGATTTGTTATTGAAACTTCTGGAGATAAAGAATGAAATTGTAAATTATTCACAAAATGGTTGCAAACAAATGGCAAAGAAGAAAAGACAGACAGACATTGTTGGAAAAATGCAGCTGATGGTATGTCGTTTGCTGTTATAGCATAACCTATAGATCTATTGAAAGTCATAAAGGCTTAAAATGTGGACATTAGGTTAGATGAAATAAAATTCTCTGAATCTCCACTAGGTCTTAAAGCCTCAGAAGCTTTACTTCAGGTTTGCTTTGTGTGATTGGCAATTTTTTCCTGCCTCAAGTTAATGTATTTGTATTTTTCTGAGCTGAAAGATTTTTTTGTTTTGTTTAAAGAGCGTAATGTGGAAATGTATGTAAATGAGAACTTTTGTACTATTTATAAACCTACCTGCAAGCCAGAAAACACTACAAGAGCTCTTCTTCATCAGCTAGTTGTGCCTGCTTTGTGAATTCAGATGTTTCTAGTTTCAATCACTTTGGATATACACCTTTGCTTTACTTTTTCTACTTAAAATTTTAGTCTCAGCCCCTCTAAAATAATTTGTTTTTAAATAGTGCAGCTCTGGATCTATGTTTATGGTTCTATTATAGCATGGGCATTAAGAATAGGAGAGAGGAATAAACACTGGAAACTGGGTCATTTTTGTGAAAAAATATGCATAGCTTGATAAATATGATATAGTAGGCGCTCTCAGGCAGTCATCAATGTTAGGGTAATACTTTAGCTTACCTTGACAAATTAGCAAACAGTCATTGGTAGATGGTCTTCCTAATACAGAGCTCCTTAAGATATGGGTATAAACCTGTGTCAGTTTACAACTTACAATAGCATGGAAAGTGAGGTAGGGAACTTTCTACAGTATCATTAATCATGATGACTTTTTACATAATTTAGTTATCATATTTGTATAACTATGTCTGAAATACTCCATTGTTTTTTGTATGTGTCAGCTCTGAAACAAAGTTAAAGACCTTTCAGCTCAATGCTAATATCTACCTCTAAGTTCTGGCTCTGTTGTAAGCATTGACTTCAGTCAGAGACCAAAAAGTTCTTCTGTCCAGAACTCTGTACTACTAAAAATGCATTTCTTCCTAAAATTGAACGTTTGGTACCACATAAAGAAACAGGTAGACGTGTTTGATAGCTACATCTTGTGACATTGACTTTATTCTCTAAGTTGTATAACTGGAGGATTCTCTCTGGCATTTTGTCTGAATGATCTGCTATAAATTTTAAAGCTGGTCATTGTTCATCTTTGTACAGAAAAGATGCTTGGGCTTGGGCTCAGCCTGTGAAAGTGGAGTTTCAGCACCAAAAAAAGAAATTCCCTTTTCTGCTGAGGTTCTTTTGTAAGAGAAACAATAGGAGCTGTTGACTGAATTTTTGTACTTACCATTTATACGTCAACCAAATGTGCAAAAATTTTCACTCTAGCTCTAGGAAGGTGTGTTTGGAAGCAGCTAGGCCAAATGTAAGAAAGGAAGGTATAGTTATTGTATAATTTCTCTTGAACCATTAAAGCAACCAGGAAGTGGTCCTGGCGGTTTGCTGGGGAAAGTATTTTAGAGTATTCTGTTAACAGTCTGTTTTTGACTTTGCATGAGCTTAAGTTACTGAACTTTAATAAATGAGCCAAAGATTTTGTATGTTTGTGCAGGTTAATATGAGTCAATACTACCTAAAGAGAGAGGGTCTGATGGAATATTTATTATTAGCAAGACTAGGAAGTCACATGCAGTTTAGGCCCAGAAATTCTAAATAACTCTCCAAAACTGAGCAGTGGCAGTGATCAATGTGTGAACAATACATATACAATCTAAACATTTCGCATTTATTTTATTGATGTCAAATGTAGGAAAATTGTAAATTTTCCTGTATTAGTACATCTAGACTATTCTGTTCTGCTCAATGAAAAACTTTCTTAAATCCAATCACATCTGAAAAAAAAAAAGCTAGCTTTATGACTACTTTGCCCTGTAATGAAATAATTCAATACCTGGATTACCACCTGAATGACTCTTAGAAATGATAGATTGTTTCACAGTCTTGCATGTCTTCATAAATTACTCTAACAAAATGAGTTGATGAGTTATAATGATACAATAGGATAAATGTGATTGGGAAAGCAGCATTTTATTTTATTAAAACCATAGAGTACGTCCTGAGCTTGAGATATTCTCCTTTATTTCTCAGTCATTAACTGTACATTTGCTGAAGACAGAGCTGTTGGAAAAAGCTGGAAATGTTCATGATACAGGTCTGCGTATGAAATCTTTCAAGTATAAGCATCCTTTTACTTGGAGCAAAGAGATGAACAACTGGGATTTTTTTGTATCCTGGGGACATACTGAGATGCTGGTACTAAGAACATATCAAATTCTTTGTATGAAAAAGGCTTTTTAACATTGTATTTTCATTGATCTAAATCTGCATTGAGGAATTAATGCAACTTTGCTGTCTAGAATACAATCAGGAAGACTTCTCTGTAGCTGAGGTTAAGCAAAGGTTGTGATATTACAAATTAGAACTAAATAGGAGACTGATATTGAGAAACTGGAACCTTGTTAGCTATACTAATAATGAATCAAGTCTCTGAGACAAAGGGTCCCTAAAGGTGAGATAGCTGGAGTTTGAATACAAATGGTTGTATTATTATTAACATATCCATTCATGAAAGCAAGTTTGTAATACATATTTGAAACTGAGCTCTCAGGGAGATTAAGCAAAGTCTATGTAGATAAAGCATACAGGGAGGCTGAGATGTATTTCTTTGACTGTAGCTACTTTAATTAAATAACTTGACATAAAGATGAGAAAATCACATTAAAAGAACGTTGTTAAGGTTGCAAAGTTAAATGCTGAAAAACTAGGAAAAATGTGAAAATAGTATTGCTCTGTAGCACATTTGCACAATGGAGCAGTTTCTTGTTGTGTGTCTGGGATCAGACAGCAGTATTTGTTTTGTGCAAATGATGAGTGATATCACTCAATGGCCAGCTGTTCAACTTTTTATCTACATGTGTTATGCAAAACTATGATTTACTTACTACATGTTCTTCAAATTCTGCTTTGAAGACACAGTTTTTACTTCCCTCATTTCTACTGTGTTCATTATTATAGTAGCTGAAGACTTTACAGGTCTGTTTGTGAACTTAGGCTCATATTTCTTCTGAAAGTTATTTCCACTTATGTACAGGGAGCAGAGGCACAGACACATTAAGAAAAACATTATCTACTCATTTTAGAGAATTTTAAAGTAGTGAGAGTTGTTTTTTTTTTTCCCCCTCAGTATTGTCATGTTCAGTATTATCCAGCACTCCAGATATTTAAAACACGGTTCCCAATGACTTCACTTCCAGTTCTGAAAATTTGAGGAAGGACAGTTTTATTTGTGCTACTTGTTCTGGATTCCAATGGAACGTAGTCACAGAAGAAGCGAGTACATGTGTCCCTGGACTACTTATTTTGTTTTTCTCAGTCTTAGTATTTATTTTTCAAAGAACTTTCTCCGACTCTGTCCACTCTACCTGTTTCCTTTCCAGACTGTTTCTAAAGCTGATTAATGGGTCTAAGTTTGCCCTTTGAGGCCTTTTCAGCTCTTCTCTAAATCCTTTTCTCATCATCAGTTTGGTGTGGCTTCTTATGAGGTATCTCTCCTGAGTCTTGTGGGTCCCACTTTTAGTTCACATGCCTTGTGTGGCCTATAGCAGCTTGTATCTGAATCAATACAATAAATATCTTTTTTTCAAAACAGTAAGATGAGATAGGTGTCTCAAGTGGAAAACTTCACATCAAACATTTTACTTCCAACATCTGACTTCAAGTTAACATTTGTGACTATTTTTCTTTGTTGCTGGCAGTGCCAATAATCCTATTCCACAAAAAAAATCCTCTTCTGGAAATCCATCGTGACTTCTGTCCCTGGTCTTCTCAGGCTCTACCTGCTGTTTTAACTGCATAATAAGATTAAAGAATGAGCCCTTGGACACAGGGAACCATGTAAGTGTAGAGTTGGACCCACCTGACCTGTACCTTAGCAGGTACTTATCCTACCCACAGCTCACAAACAAGCATTGCTGATTACAAGGGGACACTTAAAATCCCTCTCAGGTTCCTTATTTCAGCATTGTGAAAATGTGCCTCTGTACAGAAAGGAATACAAAGTTCACCAGGTGAGAGAGAGAATAGAGGGAACATGAAGTTGTAGGACGGGGTTGCAACTCTCCTGAGTGAGCTAGTCCTACCCTCTTAGCTCTTGCATGGGGCAGAATTACCACCATCTTTTGCTGCCTCCTAAAATAATCTGCCAACTTTTTACACAAATTTCCGTGAAGCTTTCATGGACTGTTAAGAAATTCTTCTGTACGTACACGCTGGCCTGCAAGTACAACAGACTTAATTTCTGTCTAGTCATGGTAAAGTAGAGCTTTTGGAAAAGCTACCCAAGAGGAACAATACGACATGATGTCAATGTTTTATGATGGAGATTAGTGTTTGGCTGTGATAAGAGGAGACTGAATTCAGTGACCTTCTATTGTGGTTTAACCCTAGCCTGCAACTAAACACCACATAGCCGTTCGCTCACTCCCCCCAGTGGGGTGGGGGAAGAGAATCAGAAGGGTAAAAGTGAGAAAACTCATGGATTAAGATAAAAATAGTTTAATAATGGCAGCACCTTCTTTCTAGGTCCTGAATTGGCAAAACTGACGAAACAGAACACGGAAGGATCAAATTGAGCTGGGTGTGGCATGTAGGTATTTCTAGGGCTAAGCAGTTGCTAACTGTAGAAGGTTTTAGTTTTTCAGTTTTTCAGCTTTAATGTTTGTACTGGGTCTGTCTAGGATGAAGTGATGAAGTTAGCTTTCTTCATGGCAGTTCGTATGGTGTTGTGCTTGGCATTTGTGGCTAAAACAGTGTTGATAACATGCCAGTGTTTTGGCTACTGCTGAACAGTGCTTAGCGTCAGGGCTCTCTCTCTTTTCGCTGCCCAGCCCAAATAAGAACAGGCTGGGTGTGAGCCAGAGAATGGGAGGGGACACAGTCAGGACATCTGACACAAGCTGACCAAAGGGATATTCCATACCATATGGCATCACACCCAAGGAATAAAAGGTCAGGAAAAGTGAGAGGCAAGGGGGATATTGGTGGTTATAGCATTTGTCTTCCCCGGCAGCTGTTTTGTGTGCTGAGGCCCTGCTTTCCTGGAAGTGGCTGGACATCTGCCTGCCAATGGAAAGTAGTGAATTAATACCTCTTTTTTGCTCTACTTGTATGAGTAGCTTTTAACTTCCTTATCAAACTGCTATTATTTTGATACATGGGTCTTTTTGTTTTCCTTCTATTTTTCTCCCCATCCCCTGGGAGAGGGGAGTGAGTGAGGGGTAGGGTATGTGTTTGGCTGCTGTCTGGTGCCAATCCACTGTAATATTTAAGACAGAGCTTTGCCAAAATTTCAACATGATAATAATTTTTGGTCTTGTTTTAGAGATGAAGTCTTTAATTATAATGTCAGCTTCTTACTTTTCTGCACTTAGGTAGAAGATCTCATCAGTGTGGGCTAGGTCTCTGGTTTCCATTCAAACTTAGATTTGTAAATTGACATTATGTACACAAACAATTTAACTAATGCATGACTTCCTGTGGAAGCTGTCGCAATGCTGAATCAACTCTTTTTTTTTTTTTTAATTTCACAGTGCCTGAACTGAATCTTGTCATGGCCACAAGCAGAAGATTGCCAATTCTCCCCGTACTTGTGAACTTTTTGTCAGATGAAGACAGTGAAAGTGAGAACAGAAGAGAAAGCTTATGTGTTGGCACAAATACAAAATCACAACAAGTGGTAGGGAGGAAATGTTTCACTGGAGAGAAAAATAATTTATACATGCTCCAGGCAAAAGGTGATATGGGTATGTGAGCATGTATATTTTAACAAAGGCTGCCTTTTTACATGCTGTGTAGGTAATGTCTCTTCAAATCCTTGTGGAACTGTTTAATCACAAAACTAACCTTATTACCATATGTTCTCAGCTTTCTTGACCTAGATATTCTGAGTAAATTCTTCATACTTTTATAGATTTAAATATAGTTTAATTTTATATTATTGTTGTCTTAAAATAATCAAGGGTACTTATGTCTTAAGAGGTCAAGACTTGCTCTGAATGGCAGTGTAAAAAATATCTCTCTCCACAATGCATATTATTGAAATATGAATTTCAGTACACAGTACTGGATTCCTTTAATGATCTAGTACTGTCACTGCTGTGATTCAAATAAACTGACTAATTCAAATTCACAATGTTCTGCTTTATTGAACACTATTTTAAATGTGTATCCAATACGTTTTTCCTGCAAGCATTCATTTAATAGTTTATCAGATCTGTGACACTTGTATGAATGTTAATCTTACTGTTTATGAACATTATTTTCATTGTTTTTACTCAGGAAACATTACAAACCCTCACAATATGTGGGTTAGCAATGATGTGAGTGTGGGTTGCTCAGATTCTATGACATGCAGTAGTCATATATTGTGGCTGGCATTATGCAGTCTGCATGCATAGCTCAACAGAAAGTTGCATCGTCATTTTGGTCATTAGGACTACCAGGAAAAAATTTTTCATGCAAGTTGTACAGTGTCTACTAGACGTACTCAAGAAGGATAGATTTTTCATTCATAGGATGGCATAGATTTGTTCTTGGGCATTTTGCTCTAGTTTGGTGTGAGAGTGAGGAGACCTGCAAGAGTAATAGATATTCTATGGTTTTTGTTGTTGTTATCGTAGTTTTGTTTTGTTTTTCTTTCTCCACTTCCTTTATGTTTTCCTTAGAGTAGAAGCAAGGAATCAACTTACTTTTTCACAGTTTTCCAGTGTGGTTGACATGTGGCTGGAGTACACTAGTGAATATGGTTCATCTTACATGTTTCCAACTCTCACAAACCTGTGAATCTGCTACCACAAACAGGTAAGACCCATCAAACTCCAAAGTTTGCTCTGTGTGTGTAAAGTAGGATTATGTACCTTAGAGCAATTCACCTTATATTTTATACATCTTTTTATTAGTTCATTTTGTTAGGGTGGAGGGAAGTACTTACCATTTGTCTTCAAATACTTGATTGCTGCATGCATTGTCTTCTATAGTTTACATTTTAGTATTCTAACTGGTATCAACACGCATAACTTTGTCAGCAAATCACTACTGTAGATACTAAATTCTTTCTGAAAAGTATTTACATCTTGCCTTTTTTTTAGTATAAAAATAGTTGTGAAAAAACTAGAAAGAGGTTCCAACACGTGTTTCTTTCTCTATAAAAACAGCTTCACACACAGAAACTGGTTTCCTTTAAATGTCTTGTCTATATAACTGTATGTATGTGAGAGAAGTGTAAACCCAGACAAAATTTGTATAGCATGTAATTAAGAATCAGCTATAGGAAGATCATGTTAGCTAAATATTAAGCTTCTACATGCAGTCTATTACCAAATAAATCTAAGAAAACCACCTGCAAAAACTTTGACATCCATTCCTACATATATTCTAAGGTGTTCTAGCAATTTATGCTCCAAGTGTAGTTGAAAACAGCCCAGTCATACATTTACATCGGCAAATTACAGTGACATGAAGGTTATAGGTTGATTCAAAATTGCATAGCCTGAAATGATTCCTTTTTCAAATGAAGTATGACTCAGCTTTCAAGTCTAGTAATTTATTACAAGTTTGTATCTGGCTGAGACCACAGGTCAGATCTAAAAGGTGGTAGGCTAAAGTGAACACAGGAACGCTAGGTCTGCATTTTCCCTGATGCATGGAAAATGTCCCCAGGATGAGCTCAGAATCAACAATTTTGATTGTTGCCAAACTTAACACACTCACTTTGCTATGACTGTCAAAAATGCAGAAAATCTGGCGTATTTGTTAAAAAGTGAAGGTTGTTGGACTGGGGATAAGCATAAATGAGACTTGATTTGTTTGCATAACAGCTGTGAATAAGAAATGCCTTAAGAGTGGACCTGGGCCCAAATACATTATGCAAATTGTTATATTTTCCATTTGTTAGCTACATAAGATACATAATATATACAAAATGTACAACAAAATGGCTTCTGTTTCTGTTCTGTGCAATCTTCTGTTGTCATTCCTTACTACCTTTGACTTAATCCCAGTGCTTCTTGGCAGCAGTGGATATATTCCAGGATAAAATGGTGGATGATGTACTTGTATTCATTAAGTATGGCTTGTGAATGCAGATGAGATCTCACTACAGAATTCAGTTAGAGAGATTTATAGAAGTTCTCTACTTCACCTTTCTTATATTGAAAAAATTTTTGATCTTGTGTTTTGTTTCTGGAATAATTCTCTTCACATTCTCTTCACTATTCTGAAGAACTATGTAACTAGAAGTTCATACAGTTTTAAAGACAACCATTTTGATTGGACTAAGCCACCCATACCCACGTGTTCCTGAATCAGGAAATGAAAGTTGCAGGCTGGAATCAAATAGGCTATACAATGTTTTAAAATGATAAACTAAAACATACAAAATGTTTTACATCTGTTAAGCCATTTGAGCTATTTTTGTGGCTGGGACCCATTACAATATAATTTGTGCCCATTTTTAGTTTTGAGGACGTTAGAATTTAATTGTAGTGGGGAGCATATCATTAGTCTTGAGCATGTGCCAGACATTAGGTTCTCTAGTGGCCAACATTCTCACAAAGCTTTGAAACACAGTCTTTGGTTTCACTAATGATTTGGTATCATTTGCAGAAGCCTGCAAATAAAAATATTTATAAACATTAAAGTTTGTTTTATGTTAACAAAGCATTCTGAGTGAAATATGGACAAAACATGCATGAAGGCAAACAGGTCTCCCTGTTTACTCTTTGTTCTCTTTTGCTTTCATAAATTACAAGCAAATTGATTTCTGTAGGTTATATATATATATCTTGTATATTATTTGTATTAAAATGAATTCTACTGGGGGAGACACCATATGGAAAATTGTTTGACGCATTTTTGTCTTTAAATTATACCAACATTGTACTTTTCCTAGTGTCATAGAAGGCAAGATATCCCATATGGAACTACACAAAATTTGTATTGAAAACTCAGCTACTGCCACTTTTAGAATAGCATGGATCAAATCTCTATCTGATAGAAGGTTTGTTCTCTTCACTGAAGGCGCTTTTAAACAGCATAAATCTACAACATAGTGTATGTAAAAGAGTTCTCATGGACTGATTTTGGACTATATGCAGAAGCATGCTCTGTACTGTCTTCCTGTAAGCAACTGTCAAAAAGAAAGAAAAATAAATGTGAAATGACTCAGATAATAGGACAAAAGCAAGTTATTGCTCCTTGCACTATATTTAATTTTGGGATATTATATATTACCCAAAAGGTTAGGGAATATATCTGGTATTTTCAGAAAAATGGAAATGAAGCTTTCCAAAAACAATTCTAATGCTGCATGATGTCATTAAATCATAACAACTTAAATAAGGTAATTCTTTGCTTACCAGCAGGTCAAAATATATTTTAGCATTAAGTATTCATTATCTGCACAAATTAGCGAAATGTCTTTGCTCAGACTTTTTGGTGTCAATTTAACTATTTCTAAATAATTTAAAAGCAGATTTTTTATAAAGAAGTTTGAAAATTATGGCATCTCTTTTCTTCAAGAGGAGTTCACTTTGAAGTTACCTTGCATACCCCCTCTCTTTTACTGTGGTTCATAAACCTTACATTTTCTGTGGAAGTCAGGAAATTACCCATAGAGGCATGTTATAAATAAAAATAAAAATTTCTCAAGGAGGTGGCTAACCAGAAGTTTCTGCTTCTATGCTCTGATAACCCAAAGTATTGCAAGGGACAAAATCAGACCAAAAAACCCCAGAAGCAGTAATATTATGCAGGTAAAAAAAATCTGCTATCTTGCTCTTACCATGCCATAATTAGCATCAGCTCTTGCTATGTTGGGTATCATACACAAGACAAGAAATTGTACCTGGCAGTAAATTGGTGACAGGATGGACCACTTTGATTTAAGGAAAAAGGACATAGAACATTCTTATCCCAACTAATGATTTAGGAGAGGATATGCTGAATCTTATTTTTTTCTTTTTGCAAACTGAAAAGTCTTTTAACTATAGCAGCAAACTTGTTCAGTCAAAGGTTTTTCACCTATTCTAAAAGTCTAAAGTACTCTTCAAGAGAGTGCTTCATGTGTTTAGAGCTATAAGAATAACAGAGAGCAGAAACCAAAACAGAGCTGGCTGTGAGTTGCTGAGACTGCATTCAACCTTAATATAGAAAATACAAGTGGAGGAATGCCCAGTCATCTTCAGCCTTCTCTTTCTCTAGTGTTTCCTAGGATGTCCTAGCCCCCCTCCACTCAAACTATTTTATATGCAATTTGCCCATTCATGGCGGTGTTTGCACTTCTTATTTTTACTCATCTCCTTCTGACTGGTTTACATCTAACCTGAAGTGTAATGCTAAATTCAAGATATATATTTATCAAATGAGCCCTTACTACACACAGTTAGAATCCAAACATTACTTCACATGTTTTATGTATGTTTTTGCTATTTTCATATTGCGCTAATTATTTTTTTTTTTCCTTAAACAGTAGCATGGCTTTGATTCATGTTCAGGCTATGATGCCCTCTAACTCCCAGACCAATTTTTGTAGAATTGTGTCCAAATCATGCTAGCTGGTTGCTGTTCAATTAGTTTCGTTTACTCATATCATTACAGAACTATTCAGACCATTTCTTCAATTTTTTTCAAGGTGATTTTAAAATTAGTTTATTGTCCAAGTAGTTGCATCCACCACAGCTTCAGTATGTCTGCAAATGTAGTATAGGAACACTGTATTTTATCATCCATTTTGTAAACAAAAAATCCAAATAGGCCTGGATTGAGAGCAGATCCCTACAGAGTCATAACTCTATTTATCCTTCCAGTTTAAAAAAAAAAGTGTTTTTTTAACCTAGTTTTGCACTTATCTGACACTATAGTTTATATTTTATCATCATAGTTACTCATGAAACCCTTGAACAGAGCTAGACTTTGCATTGACCGCTGCAAAAGTTTATTAGTCCTTCCTTGCTGATATTAAAACTTTAATTACTGTTACATAGACAACTGTTACTCATTTTTGTACCGTTCTCTAGAATATGCTTTCTCGACTTCCAGAAAATCATGTGAGACCATAAAAACCCTTATTAATGAAGGAATATATTATATCAGCTACTTCTCCTTAATCTAAAAGCCTGCTACAGAAAAATATCAGGTGGTTTGCTATGGTTTTCTCTTGACCAGTCCGTGCTTGCTGCTAGTCATATTCTCATTATCTTCCAGATATTTGTTCCAGAGTTCCTCAGAAATAGGATTAAGGTGAGTGGTCTATAATTCATGATTCACCGTAGCATTTTTTTAAGATACACACCGTTAATTTCATCTACTTTATAAGTTAAGTATGTTTAGACAGAACTACATTCCTTGTTTTATCTGTGAAGAGGGACATCATATCCTGCGGAAGCTTTAGACCACCTAAGTTAGGTAACTGAAGTTAATTTATGAGTGCACATTCTTTTTTCCCTTATTTTCCTCCACTTATTACACTTCATTGGCTTTTCACAGCTCCCTGATTCTTAACCAGCCCCCGAGAGTTCTCAAAGGTAAGCAGAATTTGCCCCAGACAGTACTCCATATAATTTGGGGTGAATTTTGTCAGACACAGGTAGGTGGAGAACAATGAAACTCTTTCTGGGTCTGTTTTCCTTCTTACTGCCTTCTGTCATTGATATTTAATTGTCTTATTAAAGTTAACCTTTTCAGTGAAAACTGAAACAAAAGAGGGCATTAAACATGTCAGACTTCTCGACATCATTTGTCATGAGCCTCCAGTTCCTGTAGTGGCATGGGCTGATACTTTGCTTGAGTTTCCTCCTAATCTAATTGTAGAATGGTTTGTTGTTGCCCTTTATGTTCCCTGCTAGTAGTATCTCATTTTGAGGCTTGACCTTTCTAATTTTGGGCCTATGTGTTTCTGATTTTTTTTTCTGTTTGTCCTTAAACATTTGCCTTTTTATTTACTCCCTTGGTGCTTCCTTCTTGAGTTTCAGAACAACGAACAGTTTATGAGGCACATTTGCTACACTTCCTGTCTTCTTTTGCCTTATGGAAATATGTATTTAATACTGAGCTTATAAGACTTTTTTTTTTAAAGACCTGCCAACCTCTTTTAAGGAATTACGGTCCTTTTTTTCCCCCTTAGATTAATTTCTCCTGAGATTCTTCCTACAGGTTCTCCTGTTTTAAAGTATATTTTTCATGAGTTAATCCAGCCTCACTTCTTACTTTTGAGTTAATAACTGCTGGGAAGAATCACACCTGGAGGAAGTCTTCGCTCAGTTGTTTTTCTCCATCTTTGCAAACCCCTAAGGAGACAGCTGTTAAGTAAGGACAATTAAAAGTCATTACACACTTGATGGCCATATCCTAATAGATGGAACGTATTCAGATCATAGTTCTTTTTCATTTGTGTTACACTTTATCTTAGGATGATACTGCATCTCAGACGATGGGAATAGATGTCAACCCAGTGGATGACTACTACAGCTCAACACATGTCCTTGTCATCCTCTTTTTCTTTACCTAAATTACTGTGCTTCACTCTAACTGCCTTCAGTCTCTAAAAGACTTCATTCAGGTACCCATAACAATACCACTATTTTCTTCCCTATCACATCATTTAACTTT
Organism: Phoenicopterus ruber ruber; assembly: GCA_009819775.1. NCBI lineage: Eukaryota > Metazoa > Chordata > Aves > Phoenicopteriformes > Phoenicopteridae > Phoenicopterus > Phoenicopterus ruber. The sequence continues at coordinate 61,192,412 of CM020246.1, read as the reverse complement.
TTTATCTTTCTTGCCTTTTCTTCAAGTAATAATTCCTTTTGAAATAAAAGTATAATTATGAATTAAATATCTGAAGTTTAAGATCTCTGAGACCACGTCACTGAAACATCTGAAAAATCCGAGGTGTTAGTTTGGAATATATGAAGAACAGTGATCAGTCACAGCACAAAAGCTAATACATAGATATGTCATTACTGAGTAGTAATTAGTGGTAGTAGTGACTGGCTGAAAGCACTCAGGGACTTAAATAACTGAGAACTGAGTTAGCAGTTGTCAGCTGGACATTGTGCAGCACCACTGGGTCCTGATTAGCTGATACAATGAATTCTAAGTTTAGAAGAGGTTATTAGTGGGTGTAGTCTCATAACTCTATGGTAAACCTGACTGAACAGTCTCATACACAGAAAGATGAAGCAAAACTCCATAGTTCCGGAGTTAACATTATGCAAATGCTTCCCCTTCCCCTTCTCCTTTCCCCTCTCTCTTCCCTCCCCTTTCCTTCCCTCCTCTTTCTTCATCTCAGAAGATTCTTGGGATGAAACTTACTTATATTCAATTGGATTTGAATATAAACAGAAGACTAGTCTTCATTTCTTACTAGGCACTACATGACCCATTAAGAACATGACTTCTGAACTCAATTGCCATTTGCAGTAGAAAACTCCCTAAATCTGCACTTATTTAACATGTCAGATTGTCAGAGCTGGATATTTTGCTCTTCTATTTTTTCACTGGAATCCATAAAATATGGATGTGTTAGCTCCCAGGAGCTGATGATGGAAAATATATGCTTCCACAAACAGAAGACAGCAGTTCCCTAGTGAAAGTGGATGGTCACAGCCAGGCCACTTGTACCCATTATCATTTTCTTGGTTTGAAAGAACCGAGCAGCTATCAACCTGGGAAAATTTAACTGTTTCCTATATAGTCATGGTTTGGCAGAACCATAGCTCAGAAATAAACCATAATTTAGAAATTAGATGAGCCATGGTTTAGAAACATTCTTGCTAGGAAAGGATTGGCATTTTGGTATGGAATCTCAAGATTAAAACCATGAAGCCCTCTTTAAGTGCAAAAGTAACATTCCTTTTTTTTTTTTTAAATGTGTGTTTTCAATTTAGAAGAAGCCTCCAATATCTGAAACCATTTTCTCATACACTTTTTTATATCTCATCACATTTTATTAGTTTCTTTGAACACTGCAATGAGATGCAACAGAAGTTTAACAAAGAATCTCATAGGAGAAAAAATAAAATCTTTCTTTGCAGTACTGCAGTCTTATTAGTTAACACATTTATTTGAACTCATAATGTACATTCTAAATTATTTTGGAGAACTGAAAACACAAGGAAGTGTCACTTGCTTATAAAAATTTGTTATGTTATACACTGAAGCCACTTTAAACACTGCAGGAGGCATTCATGTCTTGCAATCATTACAATGATACTGAAAGTCTAAGAAGGCTATTAGGGAGAGAAACTGCTGGGTCCATCATAAAATGAAATTATGATATTATTATAGTCTGTTGCCAATGAAAGAAAGAATGCACCAAAACAGAAAGGGTTTTTCAGTTCCTGTTTAACTGGAAAAGCAAGATAAAGTGTTTTGCAATGGCTTTCTATTTCTCCAAATGAATGAGCATGTTTCTTCATCCTGGAAAATTGAGTGGTTTAGGTTCTACACCATCATCTGAATAGCAAATGCAGAAAAGCTGCATTTACTGTTATGTATCTGTTACAAACATCTAGAATTAAATTATGAACTTCAGAATCCATTGTTAATTTTCATCATAAAACTGTTTAACTTCTGTGCAATTAACAGCACACAGAGGGATAATTGGACAAATTACTGTTTTTATTTTAATTTCATATCTGTTGCTCAAGTATTTTGCTGTTAACTTTCTACTTTTTTCACATCACTGAGTAATTTTCTTCAGTGGTTTAGAAAGTATAAGAAAATATAGTATGATACTTATATATCATGTACAAATACACAGATCGGAATGTCAGATTATGTTGGATCAAATCATTTGCATGTGTAGTCAAACATCTTGACTTAAATAAGTACTAACAACTTCAGAGCAGAAATGAGTTTGTTATAATAGATATCCATCAAACGAATTAAACTGTTTTTCCAGTGGGTCATGGTTGGCTTAAACCCTGAGATTTACCAGCCCTCACCCATTTTTTTTTTAAGGTACCTAATGTAAATGTAGGGTTTTTGTCATTAAGGAATGTACAGACATGTAATCTTCTCAATGCTACTGAGCTCCCTGCCTAAGTGATATATTGTGTTGGAAGTGGTATACACATAAAATAGTGCATCCTGGACTATTTCAACCGTATTGATATACTTTCCCAACTCATGTTTAACCTATGTCACATAAAGCAATATTTTGGATATTTTTAGAAAGTTAAAAAAAAAGAGAGAGAGAAAAGAAACAATTATTCTATGAAGTTTCATTTGTAATAAAGGAGTGCCTTAGGAACTGTCTGCACATGGAAATATACTATGATCATATTAGTATAATTGTACTGTGATAGCTACCCTGAAACGGTTTCTCATCAAGGCATCTTTATTTTGAAATAAAAGTACCTTTTCCCAGTTAAGGAAAAGATGCCTCCCACCTGGACAAATAGTTGTACATTTATGCTGGCAAAGCTCAGTAAACCTTTCCTAATATATTTTAAAAATCTTAAGTGTAATCTGAAAGGTTGAATGTGGAATTGTATACAGGTATGAATACCAGTACCTGATCATATCTGACCCAATCTGCCTGTTCTTGTTCAAGGAGATAAAAGTCAGTGAATCTTTTTTTCCTGAGTATATATAAGTTTCAAAGGATTTGTTACTATGTGGTGGGTTTAAACTTGGGTATTTTGTATGGTTAAATGGACGAGTATGTAAACATAAAGTACTTGGTAACAGAAGTTAGGGTTCTTGTCATGTAGGTTGGGTACTGGCAGAATTCGAATCCTAAATGACATACGGACAGAGTTAGAAGATTTGATGAGGCAGGAGTTTTATGCACACTTCAAAATAATAAAAAACACTTATTGGGAAAATGTCATGTACTTACAGCTTGCTCTACTTGCTGCATCAAATCTTATTTGTACAAGTATGTGAAAAATCTACTAACAGCACAGATCATCTTCTCTTTTGTTAAGCTATGGTATTAATTTCAGCAAGTCAAGGTTGATATGGAAACTCAGAATGGCTTTAATTACAAGTATACAAAAATAATTGGCAAAATGACCAAGGGAGTATGGAACTCTCTTTTTATTCTTTCCTAATTTTGGCATTGCGTGGAAGAACAGCAGTAATAAGGGTGAAATATATAATGACAACAGTATATGTTGTTACACGTCTAGGCTATAAAGTCCTGAATTTAGAATATTCCAATTTTGCATTCATTGTTCTTTCACTATTTTTTTAAACAAAAATACTGTGAATTTCCTTGTTATCTTAAAACATATTTCTATCCATAACAGACTATTTACACTGTCAATGTTCATTAGAGGAAGGTAAATTGATTTCTCATGTCATCTGTTGTCAAAGGGATTATTAACACAAGAAAAGAAGGGACAAAAAATGACCCCAAATGCTTCAGTATTCAGTATTGGCCCTTTGAAAAAATTAGGAAAAATGAAAATACAGAATTAAGCAACAGATCTTTTGAATAAGGATGAGAATCTCTGTTTAACAGAATAAGAGGCCACTTCATTGTACTCTCAAACAGCTTTTATCATCTTAAATACAGAGGGGTTAAAGAATAACGCACTGCATCTCTGAGTCAACAGTCTCTCTGAAATTTGTCACTCAGCAAACAATGAAAAAGTTCAGATGTTATTCTGATGAAGGTGGCCTTGGCTATGTTCTAAGGCATGTCAACTGTCAGCAAAAAGTCCTTGCTTAATAGCTATAGGACAATGTAATTGAATAATTCAAAGACTTTAGCTTATATTTGAAATAACAGGCTTTTTAATTTTATTTATCTTTTACTCATTCAGTTGTAATTATTTATCCCCAAATGAAGGAAATCCCAGACAGAAGTGGCACGTTTTACTCCTTAGAAGGACAAGACAAAAGAAGCGCAAATAGAACTAAGCCTTCTTTCATCCAACTTGTTTTTAATTAAAAAACAAAAAAGTAAAAATCAGGAGAGACAAAGAGAGGCAAGTACAACAAATGAAAATGTAGACACAGTCAAGGGGAGGACTAGCACTTTGTAGTTTACTGTACAGAGTAGGATGGGCAGATTATATATATACACGCATATGTGGAAGGCAGCAAATGGTCCTCAGAAACAAATTACAGTGTGAGAAGAAAAAGGCTGTGAAGGTAGAAAACTCCATAGGAGTAGTAGAATGATTCAATTACCACAATTAGACAAATAAGCAGAGCCAAGTAATAGAACATAATGCACATATTTTAACATCTTGGAGTAAATAGGCAGAAACCTCAAAAGAGAAGAAGCTGTTATTGACTTACTCCATCAGTTGTGAGCAATGTACATGACATCTCAAAATATTACAATGGAAGATCTGTTCTAGAACTGCCCCCTATGTAGTCAAATTCAAGATGCATCAGTGAAAAAATTATCTCTAAAAAGACTCATGAGTGTAATGCTGAGCTGTGAAAAAGAGAGTTCCATAAAAAAAGAAGATTGTTAAAAGAAATTAAAAGGTAGAGCCAAAAGAATTAATTACTTGCAAGTGCTGAAGACCTCATATTAGAGGTTACAGACCATAGGGATTATATGTATCAAAAAAGGATTCCAACTCAAAGGAATCATGATTAAGCAATATAGCAAAAACTATTATTAGAAATAAAAATAAATCTTCAAAAATTGGTAGTAATTTCCAAGCAGGAAAAAGAACACGCGTTTTGGCAAGTTAAACATTAAACTATGATTAGACAAAATGATAATTAAAAAAGTTGAGGAACAACTTTGTGAACCATGAAGACTAGCGATGAAATCTTTTTGAACAGAGTGGAAGCAAGAAGCCTGCCAAAGAATATGGAAACCATATATAGCCAATGTGATTTATTACCATAAAGTTAAGAGAATTCTTTCCTTCAGTGATTAGTATGAAGGAGATTTAGGGGATTCCCATGCTGGACCATTTTATTATAGGGAGTGAGCTGGAAAGGATTTTGTGCAAAGTGTCAGTAGAAGAGAAGTTAGAACAAAACATTAGAATGAAGAGCAACAGGCTGGTGTCTTATGATATTTATCTAAAACTTGTGACAGAATCAGATATGACTGCATTAAAATATGAAATCAAAGTATAGTCTATCAATCAGAGCTATCAGCACCAGAAAACATGACAAATATGTTGTGTTTAAAAAAACCCCCCAAACCCCCAAACCTGGTTCCTGCAAAATCTAGAAAAAACCAAATAATCAAGTCTGCATATTGTACCAGAGAAATTTGTAAAAAATTATGATAAAGAATACCATTAGTAGACATCTGGATAGAACTAATGGGGAAGAATCAGTATAGCTTTTTCACAGGAAAGTCATGCCCAGTCTTTGGAGGAGTCAGTGAACATATAGAAAAAGTGATCTGGCTGATGTAATGAACTTTCTAAGGAAGTTTCTTAAATGGTCCCATGACAAAAGCTCCACTAAAAAGGAGTTCAAAAAGAACGACAGTACTCTTCTAATTTAAATATCTAGCTAAAATTTAGGAAATGTGATATATGTTGGTATATAGTGAGGACTGACAATGGAAGGAAAGTATGATTGGGTTCTGCTCTTGATTACAACATGCAGTACTCATCCTATTAACTCAGAAAGGGCATAGCAGGAGGAAAGAGTGAGGACAGCAAGGATAATCAGAGCTATGGAATGGTTTCCACAAGAGACTAAACAAAGTACAGAAGGATATATAACAGAGGTATGTAAAATCCAGACAGGCATGTGAACAGAAATAACTGAATGATGTTTATTTAGTATTCCGTATAAGGCAGCAATAAGAAGCTGGTTGCAGCAATAATGTAATGTAAGTAAAGTAACTGTGCAGGTGTAAGTGTGGTCCTTCTCAAAGATCTTAACATAGGTAGGTATAGAGTTATGACAAATGTTGCTCTGCTCTTGAAGTTAATGTCTCCTGTGAAGGTGCTCTAAATCTTGAGGACCAAGGGAAGACCCATGAAAAGAGCTGAAAAGCACAGCAACAGGGATGCACCAGTGCCTGGCTGCTCAAGGCTGGTTCCCTGGTGGAATCTACTCTGTGTCTCATATGAGGAGGGAATGAAATTCCACAGAGCACGTGTTTAGAAAAAAAAAACAACAAAAACCCCCACATGTTGACAAAAGGCACTGAAGCTAAGTGGCAGGAGAATTCATTTCTATCTATGAGGTGCCTGACTGAAGGCAAAAAGCATGTACCTGTCTAGTAACGAGCTACATCAGCGAGGTCTCTGCTGAGGGTAGACCATGAGGTAGAATAACTTCATCCATAGAGCTCAGTTGTACCTCTGTTTTGGTTATTGGCTGGGGTAGGAAGGCTAGTGTGTACTTCAGAAGCATGCAGACTAGCTCAGTGTGTGTGTGGAAAGCTGTCCAAACAGGCTTTTTTCCACTCAGGCATGCAATGATGTCTGTGGTGAATGTGCCTAGTGGTGTTTTACATATCACTCTGGGTGTGAAGCTACCTAACTGAAAAGGATAGGCCATGAATTTTGTTCTCTGTTTCCAGATTTGTTTCTTGCTTGTCTTTTTTTCTAATCTGTCTGTGATTCCTCACCATACAATTGTACACCCTCTTCTGCTGTCTTTCGAGGTCTGTGAATTTTGCTTTGATTTCTGTGCACAAAAAAATCTTGCAGGAAAGTTTTCCATGTGTTGTGGATCTCACAGGGAGGGCAGGAGGCTGGTTGCATACCCTCATGCTCAAGGTCACATTGACTGTCTAACTCCTGTTTCCCAAGAAAATGGTCTAACTGCCAGGCTAATAACTTCTTTTCTTCACCTAGTACTTCAAGACTTCTGCTCCACATGGTACATGTTAAGTGTGATACGAAACTGCTGGACAGAGTGGGCCTCTTGGAGGAGGTGGGCACTTTTCTGCCTGGCCTTTGTAGATTGCTGGGCTTCCCCAGGGCAGCCCATGAGGCCCTGCTCCAGGGTCACAATATAGCGCTGCAAAGGTGCAAATCCCTTGGGAAGTAGGAGGGTAAGCGGCAAAGTGCCTCACAGCTTTGATGGCTCTGTAATTGGATGGGTATGAGCCCTAAATCCCAAGTCCTTACCCTTAATGAGCAGTTGCTTAAGATCTGTTTAGCTTCCCAGTTCCCAGTCACTTCTTGGGATCCAGGCCACTGACTTGCCCCCCCCGCCCCCCGCATCCAGATTAGGGGATGTAAGGAATAAGGGTAGCTTTGTTTCACAAACATTTACTATGATACGATGAAAAGTCAGAAGTGGAATTTTTGAAATACTATTTTCCCTTCTTGTGCCTCTAATAAGATTGTTCTGGCATAGTAAAAGGTGGCTGGCAGCCTCCCATCAACAGCAGAGCTCTTTGAACTGGGATTTTAGCAATATGTTAGGTAATGAGCTAGGAGGCTTTGGCATGATTAAAGAAGACAACTACCACATACCTGTGCCTATACCTATCCACTTAGTCAGTGTTGCTCATCCCTCAGTATCTGAGCAGTGAATTCACTTGGAAACTAAAAGAGATATGTAAAACATCTAAATAAATATTAAAGAAAAAGTGTAAAATAAAGTATCTCTAACAAAATGGCCAAAAAGTTTAGCTTTGCTCTGGGCAGGGGGTTAGAGCTAAAGGCCTCAAAACGTCTCTTCCTGCCTAAACCATTCTATGATTCTAACTTCAATATCAATATGGTAGTAATGTTAATACATATACATCTGTTAAAATACAATTTTCTGTAAGTGTTATATACGCAGTTCCTCTGCCAGAGAAGATTTTGTTCGTTGTAACAAGGCAAGTAGAAGACCGTGACATAACACTGGGCAGCAAGTAAAGATTGTCAAAGAAATGCACGGGATTTCATACCAATTTAAAGAAAATGTGTGGTTAAATACTTCGCACTACAATTAGGGAGCTAAACTGACAACAAAATAAAATTTAGATGGATGTTGTGCAATTGATATTTAGGCTAGGCCGTTAGGGATAAAACAAATGCAACATCTTCAGTGACTAAGAGCCTGGTTTTACAGCTCATATAAAAACAGCATTGCAGCTGCTGTTGAAACTTTGTCAGTATTGAATAAAAGGGAATCTGTTCCTGCTGAAATATTCTGAAATGTGTTGAGGTATTTCGCTTAATATCAGAGCTATGGCAGATTCTTTGAAATGTCCTGATGGAAGTTATGATTATCCTATCATTCAGTCTACACTTACAATGTCCATTTTATGGCATGCCGGGCTATAGTTACACAGGTCATTTGGTGGATATGCCCAACGTATTTTGACAGAGAGGAGAGGAGACTCGTACTTTTTGCTGATAGAAGAAGGAATAACCTATCAAACTTTTTTAAGGGTTTGCCAAGCCAAGCGTGAGCAAAAGTGCAAATCAGGGTTGCAGTGAGGCTTCCGCAATGAGGGGGAAAAGGTCTGGCACATATGCTGGGGAAATGGATGGAGCAGATGAGAAAGACAGGGAAGGAACCAGAGAACAAGGCCAGCAGTTCCTGCTGCCTTTCAAAAGTGAGGGTGCAAATTGCTTGGCCCCAAGGGAAAGGGCCAACCCCTCTCTCAGTAACAGTTACTGCTCTGATGCCCTGAGAAACACGACTGACTCGTGCAAGAAGTTGCAATTGCCTGTTTGAGTATCCCGTTATTCTCTGCCATAAGAAAGCTGAATCATTTTCTTTGTCTATACTTGGCCATCTCAAATATCTTCCAAAATATTTCTGTGATGGCCACACTTAGGAAAATTCTTGATCAAGGCATTTAAATCAGATGTCAGCCTCATTGATGTCAATACACAAAATAGACAAAAAATGCTTACAGCTTCAGAAGTCTTTGTATCAACCAAGGGGAACCCATGAAATTAATCATCTGATAAGAAATATATAGTATTCCATACATCTTTTCAGCAAAATATAAATGATAAAACCCAAGCAGTTTCTTTGAAACAAAATATATTTTGTTCACCAAAATATTGTAAACGGGAAGTAGTTGTGCAGAAAAATTGTAGTGAAGTGTGATAAACTTCCTCATTAGCAGTATTTGACTAAATGCAAAAAACAATTGTGCTTGAACTAGAGAAGAGATATTGATATGTACCTGATACCAGATCATAGAGGTATTTACAATTTATTAGTGGACTGACTATCTTTAGGCATTGTGGCTGTGTGTACACTGTTAAACATGCCTGGGAATGCTTTGAGCTCTGGAACTTGCATATTTATAGTATTGGATGGGCTAGAAATAAAAAGTGAGCTGTTGAAATCAAAGCCTAAACATGGAGGTAAAGAAAATATAACCTTTAAAAGGTGTGTATTTTTAAAAAACATAATAAAATACATAACATTGTATGCTTTAGGCTTGCTTATTAGAGAAGCAAAGAACATTTAGCTGCTGCACCAAAATGTACACTGTAAGGAAAAGAATTTAGTCCCAGATGAACAGAGAGTCACCCAGTGGAAAAATTCCTATTCATCCCATCTAGATGTAATTTCAGTAAAGATTTCCTATCTTGCTTTAGTATGGAAAATACGGACATTTAGAGATGAATAAGCTAGATGTTTCTCCACGGCTATAGCTTAAAGATTTTGTCTTTACTTATATTTTTGAACGATGTATCGGCAGATAAACATTTATAATTCAAAGAACAGAAGAAAAGACTAATTCTAAATTACATAGAATCGCTCTGACTCAAGCAGAGATTTATTGTATTGTAGGCACTCATATTTTTAAGCCTTTCCTTCATTATCCGAGGTAAGAAAATGCTGAAGTACTTTTATAGGGAAATATTTTCTATTCAGCCATGAATAATTTTGTTGAACACATGTATCTATCTCCTGAATTTATGGTTGAATTTTTAAGTTTTGATACATGTGTATTCTGGCAAAGAAGTTCTTTCACATAACTCAATATTGTGATACTGTGAATGAGGTTGATGAGAGTAGAATGTGTCTAACAAGTTAAGAATGTGAATATTTACATACATACAACAGAAGAGATAAAAATAATAAATTCTATTACATCATTTACCACACATTTGTGGGGGTGTTAGTAGTTCATTCGTTAGTATTACTGCTCATTTACAGTAGTGTGAAATAAGAATCAGAGGTTGTGTGCCTTCATTTGAATGGCATTCTTTTTCTTCACAAAAATCTATGTTGTGATCTCAAAGACTAAAATCAATCAAATTTACTTTTGTGTACCATGTCGTATGAGACTGATGTACTTGTTTTTTTGTGATTTCTTGTAAAATGGAAAAAAAGGTAAAAAAGATGAATTAGATAAAGTTAGCATCACTTTGCAAGTTGTACATTTTATAAACTGTATAGTTTTAGATTTCACTAGAAAACTAGATGAGAAATACAGATTAAAAAAAAAAAGCTTTAACTAAAATGCAAAAGACAATTTTAAAATATAGTGAACAAGTAGTTATTACCTCTATGAACTCCAAGTAACTACAGCAAAAATACATTCAAAAAAGGACAAAAGGTTTTAGAAATATCTTTAGTTAAATATAAAAGCCTATAGCAAGTCTAAAGACTGCATTAAGAATGGAATTATTGTTATAATTAAGGAGGCACATATTTAATTAACTGTTACCTAGAATCCTTTCTTTCGGTATCTCTCATGACAGAGGCCATATATAAATGTGCATTGCTGATTAAAACTGCAGTCAAGGAACAATCTGAATTTTGATTTTAAGGGACGGCACTGCAGTATTCTAGTCAGAAGTCTGTAAATTTAGTTATCTGGTGTATCAGTTACTAAATAGCAGTAGAATGAACTTGAAAAATAATTAACGTATTTATCTAACCTGTGAAGGATTTATACTGTGGGATACTGTTCACATGTAGGGTCAGTTAAAGGATATGTCCATCTGTCTTAACTGAGAAACTCACAGAACAGTTGCTGCCATTCTCAAGGCACACATCCTTTACTTGGTTCGTGTGATATATTAATTAAGTGCTGCATTTTATAGGTAGTGGGAGGAAAACTTTCCATATTATTCAGTGAGCCCATTAAATAGGCCTTCTTAAAAGTTCTTGATTTTTAAAGCTAATTCGTTGAGTCTCTCTCTCTCTCTCTTTTTTTTAAAACAGATTCTCCGTGTTTATTTTCACTGTTCCAAGCTTATTATCTTGGATTTTTCTTCTAATTTTCATTTGGTGCTAGTAGCCTCTTTAGCCTGGCAGCCTTTATTCCTCTACTCACCTGGTCCACATAGCAGCATAGCACAGTGGAAAAAAGAACCTCTCCTTGCCTGAACGAGCTAAGTGCTGCATGAGTTGCACGAGCTGAATGTGTGAGTATCTGAAAGGAGGAACATCAAGGGGATGGTTACATTCTCTGTAAAATGCTTTGGATAAAAATTATAGCAACCAGGTAATAAGAATTTTGTTACTCATTTAAATAGGGAAAAAAATTCACTTTTCCATTTATCAATTCATAGCCAGGACTATAATGGGCTACTGTTACTGCAGGGTGGGGGTTTTAGCTTTGCCCCAAATCTCAGGATAATTTTCCGAGGTTTTTAGAGTAGCTTTTAATGCAGGATGGCCCAGCTGGGTTTAGTGGTGCAGTGCCTGCCCTCGGCAAAGTGCCTTGGGGCTCCGGACAGGCAGGGTAGCTCCTCATTTCCTCCAGACCATAGTTTGCTGGCTTTGTCCAATCTGATACCTTAGTGACGTGTTTAGTATTTGCAGGAGTGTTAGTGTGTAACCATTTTACATGAATATACGGAGATTAACGGTGAATTCCTGACAAACCAAAGTCACTAACATAATCCCCAAGATTGCTGTGGAGGGAGAAGTCATTCATTCATAGTTTCTGGTAAAGGAAATGTTCATATTTTCCAGGCCAATAAGTGCTATTAGTTCAAGATTCAAAATGTCTGAAACAAGTGTGAATGCAAATTAATTTTCAGACATCCTCTCTCCATCCTAATTTTTACTGTAGAGGAATGTAAAAGTGCATTGTAAAAAGGCCCAAGGAAAAAAATCAGTCCTTTCTTCAAATACCACAGAGTAAACACAGCTCTATTTAAAAACTCCTCAAACACAGAAGTCTGCATAGCATGAAAGGAAATTAAATGAAACAGAAATCTACACAAACTCTGTTTCTGCTGTGAAATCCTAAAAGATCTCTTGGATACTGTCTCCTTTGTGATCTCATTCTCTTTCATTGGTTCTGTGTCAAGTAAAATAACTAAATCTGTAAATATAAATAGCCTTATTGTCAACTTGCAAATTCATTTTTCATCCCAAGTCTAATGCATGAACCAACAGTATATGTGAATATGTGCAAGGTCTGCCAGTCTAGCCTAGAGGGTCTAACTGTAGCTGTAATTTGGATACAGAATATATAATCAGAGGAAAGCATAATTCAGTAGATTGCATTTCTAAATGTCATATCATTTCATATTTGTAACTGAGGCACTACCTAGCCAAAAACTTTACTGCCTGAAAATATTCTTCTAGTTTTTTGATAATAGTCCAGGGTTTGTTTTTCTATTTGCATAGAAACCCTTAGAGAAAATCGCGTGTTTGTCACACTTGTAATTCCTTATTTGTTTAAAAAATCTCCCCCTAAATCTTCAAACCCAGCCACCAATCAACATCACAAATCCTACATAATGATCTCAAGAGCATCCTGAAATACTCTGCTCAGCTGTGGGCAGGGATGAACAGAAAGTATAAATTTAGATAGATTTCAGTTGATCATGAAACCAGAAGCTTAGATAATGAGTTTACCATTTATTAATCTCCTGCTAGAGAATGATATGCTAGGATACATTCTTTAGTTTTCAAACAATTACATTCTTGCCCTTACTTTTGGGGGTGGAAGTAGAAATAATCAATTTTCAAAATATGAACTGTTAGATCATGTCTGTACAAATCAACATGTGTGTTAGGAACATATGACTTAACCAATGCAGCTTAGTGGGAAGTCAAAGCAGATATTTAATAATTATAGTCTAAACCCCAATATTGTTAATAATCTCACTGCAGATATCATTAGTTTGAGTATCCAAATTTGCTTATACAATAATCCTAATCATTGAGATAAAATGGGATACTTTATTCCCAAACTGTACTTGTCTTTAAGGTCCCTCTTCACAGTCATAGAAGGGCAAGCATACTTTCCTGTATCAGCTGGTTTAATAATGACATTATCTTTCACAACACAATCTTCTTGTGCTTATTGATTTTGATTGTTCTAGTTACAGCACTGTCGTCGTTTTTCTCAGGAAATCCAGATGGGAAAACACAGCTTCCTTCCCCCCCCCGCCCTTCTTCTTTTTTTTTTTTTTTTCCTTCTCTGTTTTGTTTCCAGAATTGACAGGTGCTAACAGTTTGTCCAGTTGTCATGGTTTAACCCCAGATGGTAACCCAATACCATGCAGCCGCTCACTCACTACCCCCATCCCCGGTGGGGTGGGGAGGAGAATCGGAGAGAAAGGAAAGCTTGTGGGTTGAGGTGAAAGCAGTTCACCAGGACAGCAAAGGAAAAATATGAAAATGTATTAATGATAATAACGATAATACATAAGGATAATAGAATATATAAAACAAACGATGCACAATTTCTCATCACCCGATGACCAATAGAGCCCGTCCCTCAGCAGCAGTCAATGAGCAGGGATATTCCCCCCCAGGTATCCCAGAACAGCAAGTTCCAGAGAGAGCAGGCGAGGGAACAAACAGCCGAACGAACGAATGAAAAGGCCCAAACAAACAAAAAAAAGGGAAAAGAAGGGAATAACAAGGGAACCAGAAGGGCATCAGAAGGGAAGTGGCCTACTGGCTGACCCTCACTTATACCGGGCATGACGTCTATGGTTCGGCATACTCTCTTTGGCCAGTTTGGATCAACTATTCTGGCTATATCCCTCCCAAGTTTTTGCACCTGCAAAACCTGGGAAACTGCAAAATGTCTTTGGTCATTTAGCAGCAACCAACAACATCAGTGTACTATCACCATTCTTTACACACTAAATCCAAAACATGATAGCTGCCGAAGACAAAACTAGCTCCGTCCTGGCCGAAACCAGGACAGTATCCACCGCTTACTCTATACCATTTACGTCATGCTCAGGTCTCTCACTTTCCAATTAATCACTGCCACTTTTATGTCTTTAATATATATATACAGATATCATTCCCTTAGTCTATGAACCATCCCTCCCAAATGTATATTGAGTTCATTTAGCCCATGACTTTGGGTTCCACCTGTCTTAACAGTTTTTCAGGGTAGGAGAGATGGTATGTGGTGTTGGATTGTCACATGCTGCATCTGGAGCTTATAGCCAGTGTATTTGACATGGCTGGTGTATCTTGTCCACAGTCGGCCGGTTGAAGATGTTGATCTCGACTGTGTGCCAGCTGTTGAAATCAGTCCACCACTGCTGCACTTTGCTTGGTTTCATCAGAGTTCACTCTTCATTGATTCAGGTGGTTCTTACTGTAATACCTTTGATATAGAATGCAACTATAGAAATGGTTATATAGAGTATATTATAGCAATTAACATAATACAGTTCAAACTATTGGCTATTTTCACCTAAAATCAAATCTCCTTGAGGTACACATTGGGCTTCTCCATCCTCCTGCATCACCCACCAAGTACACCCACGTCCTTGAGCAAAAACAGCCCCACGGATGGGTTTAGCTTTGTCCAAGGCAGGAATAACCCAGACTGTCTTCCCCAGCATATTTTTTACATGCACCACAGGAACTTTATCCCCTTCTACAGCACGTAAAGGTTTTGATTGGGCAAGGCCAACTTGATTGGTGGATCCCCTAGTGTTAACTAACCAGGTGGCTTTTGCTAAATGTTTGTCCCAATGTTTGAAGGTCCCACCACCCGTTGCTTTCAATGTAGTTTTCAACAGTCCATTGTACCGTTCAATTTTCCCAGAGGCTTGTGCATGATAGGAGATGTGATACACACACTCAATGCCATGCTCTTTGGCCCAGGTGTCTATGAGGTTGTTTTGGAAATGGGTCCTGTTGTCTGACTCAGTTCTTCCTGGGGTGCCATGTCCCCATAAGACTTGCTTCTCAAGGCCCAGGATAGTGTTCTGGGCAGTGGCATGGGGCATGGGATATGTTTCCAGCCATCCCGTGGTTGCTTCCACCATTGTAAACACATAGCGCTTGCCTTGGCAGGTCTGTGGGAGTGTGATAGAAGCGATCTGCCAGGCTTCCCCATATTTGTATTTCAGCCATCGTCCTCCATACCAGAGAGGCTTTAACCACTTGGCTTGCTTGATCACAGCACATGTTTCACACTCCTGAATAACCTGTGCGATAGTGTCCATAGTTAAGTCCACCCCTCGATCACGAGCCCATCTATATGGTGCATCTCTTCCTTGGTGACCTGAGGTGTCAGGGGCCCACTGAGCTAGGAATAATTAACCCTTACATTGCCAGTCTAGATACACTTGCGCCACTTCAGTCCTAAGCAGCCTGATCCACTTGCTGGTTGTTTTGATGTTCCTCAGTGGCCCGACTTTTGGGTACATGAGCATCTACATGGCGTACTTTTACAACAAGCTTCTGTAGCTGGGCAGAAATATCTCGCCACAATCATAGAATCATAGAATTTTTCTGGTTGGAAGAGACCTCCAAGATCATCGGGTCCAACCATCGGGTCCAATGCGGCAGCCCAGATAGATTTACCTCTGCACTGACCGTTGCTCTGCTTCCATTGCTGTAATCACAGCCACAAAGCATTCACCACTATCCATGAATTGGTATAGAGGTAGAGCACTGGCCACTTCTCTCGCTCAGCAATATCTAAAGCCAGCTGGATGGCTTTCACCTCTGCAAACTGATTCGATTCACCTTGTCCTTCAGTGCCTTCTATGACTCTTCATGTAGGACTCCACATGGCAGTTTTCCACCTTCGATGTTTTCCTACAATACGACAGGATCCATTAGTGAACAGGGCATATCGCTTCTCATCTTTTGGCAGTTTATTATATGGTGGGGCCTCTTCAGCATGCGTCACCTTGTCCTCTGGTGGCATTCTGAAATCTTTGCCTTCTGGCCAATCCGTGATCACTTCCAAGATTCCTGGGCGACTGGGGTTTCCTATTTGAGCCCATTTTGTGGTCAGTGTGACTCATTTACTCCATGTGGTATCAGTTGCATGATGTGTAGAGGGGGCTCTGCCTTTGAACATCCAACCCAGCACTGGCAGTCGGGGTGCCAGGAGAAGCTGTGCTTCAGTGCCGATCACTTCTGAAGCAGCTCGAACTCCTTCATATGCTGCCAATATTTCTTTTCAGTTGGAGTGTTGTGGCCCTTGGATCTTCTGTATCCCTGGCTCCAAAACCCTAGGGGTCGACCTCAAGCCTCCCCTGGTGCTTTCTGCCAGAGGCTCCAGGTAGGGCCATTCTCCCCAGCTGTGGTGTAAGGCACTTTTTTAACATCTTGTCCTGCCCGGACTGGTCCAAGGGCTACTGCATGAACTACCTCCTGTTTAATTTGTTCAAAGGCTTGTGGTTGCTCAGGGCCCCATTTGACATCGTTCAGTGGATAAGGAATTGGTTGGATGGTCGCATCCAGAGGGTAGTGGTCAACGGCTCAACATCCAGATGGACATCAGTGACAAGTGGTGTCCCTCAGGGGTCCATATTGGGACCAGTACTCTTTAATATCTTGATCAACGACATAGACAGTGGGATCGAGTGCACTCTCAGCAAGTTTATGGATGACACCAAGCTGAGTGGTGCGCTGGACACGCCTGAGGGACAGGGTGCCATCCAGAGGGACCTGGACAAGCTTAAGAGGTGGGCCCGGGTGAACATCATGAGGTTCAACAAGGACAAATGCAAGGTCCTGCACCTGGGTTGGAGCAACCCCCAGTATCAAAACAGGCTGGGGGATGAAGGGATCGAGAGCAGCCCTGCTGAGAAGGACTTGTGGGTACTGGTGGATGAAAAGCTGGACATGAGCTGGCAATGTGTGCTCACAGCCCAGAAGGCCATCTGTATCCTGGCCTGCATCAAAAGAAGCGCGGCCAGCAGGTCGAGGGAGGTGATTCTGCCCCTCTACTCCGCTCTGGTGAGACCCCACCTGGAGTACTGCATCCAGCTCTGGAGCCCCCAACACAAGAAGGACATGGGCCTGTTGGAGCGGGTCCAGAGGAGAGCCCCAAAAATGATCAGAGGGCTGGAGCAGCTCTCCTATGAAGACAGGCTGAAAGACTTGGGCTTGTTCAGCCTGGAGAAGAGAAGGCTGCAGGGAGACCTTATTGCAGCCTTTCAGTACTTCAAGGGGGTTTATAGGAAAGATGGGGAAAAACTTTTTAGCAGGGCCTGCTGTGATAGGATAAGGTGTAATTATTTTAAACTAAAGGAGGGGAGATTTAGACTAAATATAAGGAAGAAGTTTTTCACAATGAGGGTGGTGAAACACTGGAACCGGTTGCCCAGCGAGGTGGTAGATGCCCCACCCCTGGAAACATTCGAGGTCAGGCTGGACGGAGCTCTGAGCAACCTGATTTAGCTGAGGATGTCCCTGCTGATTGCAGCGGGGTTGGGCTAGATGACCTTTAAAAGGTCCCTTCCAACCCAAACTATTCTATGATTCTATGATTCTTCCAAGTCACTTGATAGCAAGTGCTTACAATAGAACTGTAATTTGCAATATGCGTTGTCCAGAAACCCACAACGCCTAAGAAAGCTCATGTTTCCTTTTTGTTAATTGGTGGAGACACAGCTGTTATTTTGTTGATCACTTCCATTGGGATCTGATGACATCCATCTTGCCATATTATTCCTAGGAACTGGACCTCCTGTGCAGGTCCCTTGACCTTACTTTGTTTTATGGTAAAACCAGCTCTCAGAAGGATTTGGATTATTTTCTCTCCTTTCTCAAAAACTTCTTCTGCTGTGTTGTCCCACACAATGATGTCATCAATGTATTGCAGGTGTTCCAGAGCTTCACTCTTTTCCAGTGCAGCCTGGATCAGTCCATGGCTGTGTTTCCACCCCTGGGGCAGTTGATTCCACGTGTACTGGATGCCCTTCCAAGTGAAAGCAAACTGTGGCCTGCACTCTGCTGCCAAAGGGATTGAGAAAAATGCATTAGTGATATCAATGGTAGCATACGACTTGGCTGCCTTTGACTCCAGTTCGTACTGAAGTTCTAGCATGTCCAGCATGGCAGCGCTCAGTGGTGGCATAACTTCATTCAGGCCATGATAGTCCACTGTTAGTCTCCATTCTCCATTAGATTTCCACACTGGCCATATGGGACTATTAAAGGGTGAGCGAGTCTTGCTGATCACTCCTTGGCTCTCCAGTTGATGAATCAACTTATGGACGGGGGTCAGGGAGTCTCGGTTGGTGCGATATTGCCACTGGTGCACCGTCCTAGTAGCGATTGGTATCTGTTGTTCTTCGACCCTCAGTAACCCCAGAATGAAAGGATCCTCTGAGAGACTGGGCAAGGTGGACAGCTGTTTAATGTCTCCACAGAAGCTATACCAAAACCCCACCGGTACCCTTTCAGGTCCTTGAAATACCCTCTCCTGAGATAGTCTATGCCAAGGATGCACGGAGCATCCGGGCCAGTCACAATGGGGTGCTTTTGCCACTTGTTCACAGTTAGGCTCACTTTGGCCTCCAATTAGTTAGCTCTTGGGACCCCCTTGTTACTCCAGAAATAGAAATGGGTTCTGCCCCTCTATAGTTTGATGGCATTAGGGTACACTGTGCACCAGTGTCCACTAGATCCTTATACTTCTGGGGGGCTGATGTGCCAGGCTATCAAATCCACCCAGTCCAGTAAACTTGGTTGTCCCTCTGCTCCACCTGGCTGGAGGCAGGGCCCCTCTAATTCCAATTATAATACCCGCTGTCAACAAATGGGTTTGTGTGGTATGCATGGGGTCAAATCTTATCCCTGTTACTCACTTCTTGTAAATATGAATCAGAAGACCATCTACCCCATCCGGGAAACTGCCCACTGGAGACTGGAGCAGAAATTTTCCTGGAAGAATCCTTATTTGTGTCTGTTTTCTTTTTCAACTCATGGACCCTTGCCTCTAGGGTTGAGGTGGGTTTTCCATCCCACTTCCTCATGTCCTCTCGATGGTCACACAGGTAAAACCACAGGGCACCTCGCTGCGTGTACTGTCTCTCTTGAGCAGGGGAAGATTTTCTCCTAATAGCTGACATACTGGTCTGTACAGGTGGGAAGTAGGACCTATCCTCATCGAGTTGCTGCATCTTCTGGCACATTCTTTTGAACAGGTTCTTGGACCTTTTGGTCAGTTTTTCCACAGCTGAGATGCAGGCCTGTAAGGAGGAAGAGATATTGTCTTCATACTGTCAGAGTTGGTTAGCCACTGCATGTACCAGTGGTGCCTCACTGTCTTTCCAACCCATTGTTGCCAATGAGTTGGCATATGATGCACTATATACAAACTTCTGCCACATGGGTCGGGTACATTGGATCTCATCTGGATCTATGGATGCCTGCAGGTCATCCAGGTCACAATAAATCAATTCCTGCACAGCTAATTCACTCAGAAACTGGATACCTCCCTCCATAGTGATCTACTTCTTTGGGTGGCATATAATATCTTCCTTAAAGAAATAACTGTCCCTCGCACCTGACAGGAGTCTCCTCCACAGACTGCGGGCTGCTGGCTCTCTTCCAACCGCCTTGTCAATGGCCGCTTCCTTAGACAAGGATCCCAGCTGCCTGGCTTCCCTGCCCTCTAGTTCCAGGCTACCGGCCCTGCTGTCCCAACATCAGAGCAGCCAGGTGACAAATCACCTTGATTATGGCTGAAATCTTTATGGATATCTCGCAGCTCAGTCAGGGACAGGGGTTGAGTGATTATCTCTGAGTCTGCCTCTCCCTGTTCTTGTGAAGTCCCTCGTTCATCCTCATCTTTTGTGAGGCAAACTGATTTCTTTATGCTTCTCTTTTGTATAGGGGTGACCGATACCTGCATGGGTGGATCTACAGCACCTGTCACAGCAGCCATGGTGCTCATAGCTGGGGCTTGAATAGCCACGGTGCCCACGGCAGGGACTGGGGCAGCCATGATGCCCATAGTAGGGTCTGGAATGGCCGCGGTGCCCGTAGCAGCAATTGGGGCAACCGCGATACCCGTATCAGGGGGTGGAGCGGCCGCGGTGCCCATGGTGGGGGGTGGAGCAGGTGCAGCACCCATGGCAGGGGCTGGCGTGGCCACGGGGGCCGCAGCAGGGGCTGGGACTGTCACAGGGGCCCTGGCCACATGGTTCAAAGACCATCAAATGCTGGGCAGATAACGACCTCAGAATTGTAAGAATCCCAACAACTTTTAGTTGGCTTTACTCCCCATAATTACCTGTGCAAAGTTATAATTCGTGAAGATCTCTTTAGATCCTAGACAGGAGACCTAAAAATTTTTACATTAGTAGAAGTCACCCTCACGACTACGAAAGGGTAAATCTTGCAATTTTGATTGAAAGCAGACTATTTTATGGACTTATATTTTCAAGTCCTGACATTCTTATATACTTCTGCTGTTAATTTGAAAACGTAATGCCTTACATTTTATACTACCTGGACTAGACCTATGTCATGGAAGTGCTAGAAACAAAGGTATTTTGAGCTCTCTGCCTGTCTGTTGCTTTTTGACAAGACAGGATTTAGTTAGGGTCAGTTTCCAGGCTGAACAGTTCATCAGTCAATAATTGCTCCCATTATTACAGCAGCCAGCTTTATATTGGAATTTGATTAATAACAATATGCCCCTCAGTTACATTTTTCCATTAAGTGGCACTAATTACACTGCAACTGCTGTTCAAAACCAAGCAAAGTGTATCTACGATGTCATTTAATGCAACTAGATTTGCCTAAAATGTAATTTCAAAGCTGCCTGTATAACCAGTAGCGCCTTGAATTAGTGCCAAGTTAAACTTCTGTGTTTCTTTCCATTGTCTTTGAGAAGCCCCTGTCTTGGCATATTTTAGAAAACGATGAAGTGATGTAAGAAGATTCTGAAGATAGGAGAGGAAAAGTAATAACTGTTAGCAGTTCCATATTGTCAAAATTTCCTACTTTCAGAAGTTAATTTGAAATGTTAAGACTTTACTGTAAACCCATTTTTTTTAAAAGAAATCAGTACAGTTATGGTTTGATTACAGGACAGTGCAGCCTTACAGGAAACATCTGCTTTCAAGGATTTTCCTGGGAAGTATAACCTTAGATTATAGAAAATAATTGATCTGGAACAATTCTATCTAAGCAGTCCTGACACATTATACTCATCCAATAATCTTTCTTGGGCTTTTAGAGTTCAAGAACAAATTTATTTACCAAAATACAGCAAACCAGTTGAAAGTATGTTTTTCAATTAACTTGGTCCTAATCCTGGGTAACGATGTGTTCACAAATCTTTTTTGATTGGTTGTACTTAGAGGTTCTCAAGGCTTGGATCTTTGGTTAGTCATTTCATTTTTGACAAATGGTTAGGTTTTGCTTTATTTAGGTTTCTTGTATTGAGTAACTGGGCTTATTAAAAGATATTTGGATATTTTGGGGGCCTCCTGTCTGTTCATGCTTTAACTTCTGTTGTGACACATCATATCTACTTTAGTCTGCCAGTCATATCTCGGGACAGATCATAATACAATATGACACTGATGTAACTGACAAAGCCCATCCTGCTGTTTCTTGCAATGCATAATTTGCTGCAAAAACTGGCTTTTAAGAAGCAAAATAGCTGTTTTGGCACTGTTTATTTCACTGATATTCACTGAGTAAAACTGCTCAGTCTTTATGGATAGTTACCTCTCTGGAGTAATGCAAATGGGATTAGGACTGTTCCATTGCTATGGGTAGCAAAATGTATGAGTAAGCACCTGTGTTAAGCTGATGTGGTGCTAAAAATATTTTTTGTTTTAATATGAATAATGAATTTTTCCCTTTCTTTTCAAAGATGTCATCATGTAGCATATTTTCCTTGGTTTTGTTTAAAAGTGTAAGAATTGTTTTTGATTGTACTGTTTGTACACTTCCTTGGGATATTAGTGTCAACATTAGTACTATATTAGAGAACATTACTGCACATTTAATATTCCTAAATCATTTAAAAATTAAGACACATAGCATATTATGCACTGTATATTAATGCTTTATGTAAAACACAGCTAAGACGAATCAGTGAATCTAGGATGACTAATTCTTTGCTAATTATGCTCTGTTCTTCCTGACTGAACAGAATAGAATTACTTTGAGCGCATATGTATGCCAAATTTGTCCTAGAGATTGAATCTATATTGTAGAGACATCAGATCAGATTCTCCTTCTGTTAAATATAAATACTTATATACTGTGTTGAATTCTGCCATCAGTTGAGGTACTTTCATTTTGATGTTTAACTCAAACTCTGGTGTCTTGGATACACCTTCAGCTGAAAGTATAATTAAGAAAAGTGTATCTTTATTTTTTAAAAAATGCAAGTTAAGGGCCATATCCTGCAAACATTAAGCAGCCCAAAGAGCTGTTTAAAGCTGTCACACACATTCAGGAGTACCTTTTCCACATCCAGCGATGCAAGGCAAATTCCAACCCAACTTTTGCACAAATAGGGCTTGTTCTTGCAAGCTGGTGAGTCACTCAGACCTGGTTTAATCATATGATGACAGGGCAGCCTGGCTTCTTACAGGTGATGTTAAACTGGATCCACAGTTTTTCAGTATTGTCTCTCTCACTGTGTAGCCAGTTTGGTTCTATTATGTCCCATAGCCGAGCAGCAGTAGCAAAATCATGTGAATCATTTGCAACATCTGGAACACTGACAGTCTAACTTGTTCAAAACCTGTAATGGTTGTACAATTTCTACATTAGTGCCACTTCAATTGCTCTCTATTCTGCCAAAGAATTTATATAGCCTGGCTCCTTTATTCCCATTTTCTTTGTGTCCAGTTTCTCCTTTAGCTACAGCAGAGCTGAATTTGTCATGTGTTGCTTTCCACAGGATGCTGTTTCTTTGATTTGTTAAACATTACAGTTTAAAGATCCCTCTAATGTTGCAAATTTTGAATTGCCATAATTCAAAAGCTCAGGGATACGACTTCTGTTGCTGTTAGATACAAGCTCTCTCAAAATATGTTGCAATTTGGAGGGAGCCTTTATTCAAAAGTTCCCCAAATGTATGCCAAAATGTGTGGTTTATGGTCCTGTGTAGGTACAAACTTAGAAAACTTTTACTATCGAAGTGTCATTAAGATGAGCTTTTGGCAGTGTTTTGCTCTCTTTTGTTATGCTCACTAAGTGCAGAACTCCCACGTAAAGAAAGTATTATTGTATCCATTTTTGAAGATGAGGAAATAATTACCTAGGAACGATACTGTTTTGCTGGTATTTGTAGCTCTTGGAGAGAGATGTTGGGAGTCTTGAGTTTTGAATGACTGTTTTCATCATACGACAATTACTTAAGAAGTGTCTTAAAAACTCCTTTTGTCATATTATATTTTACTTTTATGTTTAGAATGGCTAGGAAAAGAGAGTAGCTTCACAATTCCTTTATGAGACTCCTCATTTTCTGCAACAACTAGACATCAAAGATTCAAAAGATTTTCGGCATCTTCATTTCCTCTCCGTAATGTAGATCTTGTTCGTACTGCCTCTGCTCTGGCAGTTGCAGAATCATTTTAAAACAATATAATTTGTTACAAATGCCTGAATCCAAGTATTGCTCCTGCCTTCTCCGTGCCTTTATTTCACTGTTAAAATCACAGCGTTACAGGACAACCCTTCGTTCTCTGGCCTATTGTACTGAAAAATGAATGAGTGAGTCTTGATTACCTTACAGATAAATCTGGTTAACTGTTATATTAATTAAAATGCGTAGTTTTGAGGCTATTCTGAACTATTTATATGTGATTTAATTCATATCAGCAGCTAATTTGTATTTAATGCAAACTAATGGGTTTTATGTAAATGGAGCATGTGGCAGTCTATTTAAAAAACAAATTATCTGTAGTTTCATTTCAGTTATTTTAATTAAATTTAGAGCGCGTGTGCAGTGGGGAGGGATAAAGGATGTGTTATATATGAAGTGTTGATGATTAAAACCAATTTAAATATATAGAATAAGAAACAAGTGATTCTCTTAGCAGAAACATCGATTCATTTTCTGACATTTGCATTTGCTAAAAGAGTAGACACAAGAACAGGCAAGACCATGTTTTTGAACTGAAGAATACAAATAATTCTATGAGTTATTTATAATAATACTGTGAAGATTAACTAGTTCACATTTATAAAATGCCTTCAAAATTATTAGCAAATTACATTCTGGATGTACCTGAATATTGGGGTAAAGAAATTGACAACCATTTACATCAGGATTGATTTTGTTCCAAAACCACTATGCAAGTCCGAAGTACCGCCTTACAACCAGTGGAGCCTACTATGCAACATGATGACTGTACTGATTGTTTTAACATCAGGTAAGAGATTATTTCAAGATTTTTAGGGCAATTATAAATATTATTTAGCAGTTTTGAAACCTAAAGTATCATATCACTATCTCATGCCCTATTTGCTTGGATTACCTGAGCCTGTCTGACAGATTCCTTATTTTTCCTGTTCTGAGGAAATTTTGCTTACAGCATCAGCTCAACTGCTTCATGATTTTGTGTCTCACCTACTTTTGACCAGTCTGACAGATCTTGCAGGAGAAATACTGTAATAGATGAAAGTCTTTTCCAAACATTTCTCATCTTCATTGTTCCAAGGCTTTGGCAGGACATGTACCCTCAGTTATTGTTGTTCATATTAACACTCCTCTGTGGAGAAAAGCTGCAAAGGTTAGAATATCTTTTCAGGAGCTTAGCCTGTATCTTCATCAACAACTGTGGTATAGCCCCAACAGCTTGTATACATGTCAGTCAGCTGCTAAACTTAATTAACGTTTTAGTGTCATCAGGGATGGAAATGCCAACTCAAAACAATTGTTTTCTAATGATAATCCTAGTGCTACTGATTGTCTGACAGTTTCTCTAATTTCAAAAGATGCAACAGGAGTTTTTGGGTTTTTTCCTTGCTCCCATTACAAATACTGTGACTTTTGTTAATTCCTCAACATCACAGGGTTTGGTCAGCTGAAATGGGAGTCTGTGCTTGGAAGTTTAAGTACTGTGACTTTGTTAGGAACTAGAGAATCAAATGAAAACTCTTCAGGTATGTTTTATTCCCAAAAGAATTAATGCTTGAAATAGATTATTCTAATAGAAAGATACTTAACCCAGAGATGATAAAGCAGATCAGCACATTTCTTGCTTATATTGACAGCTGTGGATATACATTTGCACACACAGACTTGACCAACATGCAGTGTACAGTATTTGCATATTTTCAGGTCAACAGATAGCATAAACTCTTTCTTAACTCCATTCCCATAATGAAACAAGACATAAACATATGATTTAATAAATAATGAAGGTTTAAACCCATTATAAAAATTCAGCAATTGCCTCTGTGATCTACTGAATCAGGACCGAGTTATTGGCATGTTAAACACTGGCTAAATGAAAAGGCTACAGATGCTATGAAATAAAAATAACCTGCCTGTTAGAAGAGTTATTTACAAAAATCAATGTTCATTTTCTGTCTCTCATATGTCAGCAGCAACCTTGCTTTGCCCATCAACGGTGAGGTTATTTAAACATGATGCCAGAGTAATTGCACAGGTGACCTGGCTGATAAATAAGATAAAACTATATGGTTGTTATCACTGAGATCTTGGACAAAATGTTGAAAAAGTCAAAGAAATAAACAAAAACTATTAAAGCAAAATAAGATATTCCTCAATGAAAGTTGCCTGAAGTACTGACCTTTGAGATCTCCCACCTCTTTTTATCCTCTCTAGACCTTCCACTATAAAATACAATTCACCAGGCTGGTCTTTGTACAGGACTCTCAGGTTTTAGTTTTATTAAAAAAATGTCATAAAGAAATGTATGTTACCAGAGCTCCAAATGCAGGAAATAATTTTAGAAATTGAGAAGAATTCTCTTATCTAATAATATATCTATGACTCATGGTGCTTCTGCTGCAGTCTACCTTCTAGGTAAGAGATATTTGCCTTGATTGATTCTTGTCTTATCTCACTGACCATTTCTCACTCAATTCTGCCAGTCTTGTGAGTCTTTTTATTTTTTTGATGGGTTGGGAGATTGGATTGGATGTAGTGCAAAAAGACTGATCTGTTTGTCCCAAATTGATACCATACCCAAATGTTTATTTTGGATGAAGGGATTTGCTGAAATCATGTATTATTTCATAGATTTGCCAGCCATACTGAGTTGGACTCTGTCTGCAGTTATATTTTTGGACTATTTTGTGCTGTCTCTGCTGTCTTGGTTCCAGACTGATATTTAGTCATGGATGAGCAGTAATTTACTTTTTTCGGATTATGTGTGCTATGATGTTATCAGAGTTTGTGAACACATAGGACAAATCCTTACCTGCTGTTACACTGCTGAGGTCACTGGTTCTACAGCTGGTATACCCCTGTATGCCTGCGGTGCCCCTTAACCCTTAGGCATTTTTTATATGTATTAAACTATTGTCCTCAGAAAGCCGTGTCTAAGAATTAGATTTTTACTTGGACAGTTTGTGTATGTTGGCCCTAGCAAAACCATATGGCCAATCCATTGGTATGTTTTGTTGATATATTTAAAATATCTAAATATGTGCTTCAAATATATCAAAGACATGCTTATAGTTTTTCCTTTTTTTTTTGTTACTTTGGTTCAAGACATTCACATATGCCTTTATATCTTTACTGGCCCATATAATAAGTAAGTAAGAGGTGGCAGTCTTGCAAGTATTTTTGCAGGCTTCATACTTTACATATTTCAAATGTCCTCATTTCTGATATGGAGAAAAACTGCTTTTACCCAGTGAGAGACATTTAAGAAACTCAATATCTTTCCTTAGTCTCTTACATTGGACAATGTAGAAGAACTTTTATTATGGGTAATGGCTATTCTGCCACATTGGAGTCATGTTGATTAAAGGAGATCTCAAAATGAGCTGAACTGTAACCGAGATGATGACATATGTTTTATAAAATGTGGTTTAGAATGCTATTTTCAGTAACTAATATATATCAGCATCATAGAATCATAGAATTATTGGTTGGAAAAGACCTTTAAGATCATCAAGTCCAACTGTAAACCTAACACTGCCAAGTCCACCACTAAACCATGTCCCTAAGCACCACGTCTACACATCTTTTAAATACCTCCAGGGATGGTGACTCCACCACTTCCCTGGGCAGCCTGTTCCAGTGCCTGACAACCCTTTCAGTGAAGAAATTTTTCCTAATATCCAATCTAAACCCTCCCCTGGCACAACTTGAGGATGTTTCCTCTTGTCTTTTCACTTGCTACTTGGGAGAAGAGACTGACACCCACCTTACTACAACCTCCTTTCAGGTAGTTGTAGAGAGCAATAAGATCTCCCCTCAGCCTCCTTTTCTCCAGGCTAAACCACCACAGTTCCCTCAGCTGGTCCTCATTAGACTTGTGCTCTAGACCCTTCACCAGCTTCATTGCCTGTCTTTGGACATGTTCCAGCACCTCAATGTCTTTCTTGTAGTGAGGGGCCCAAAACTGAACACAGTATTTCAGGTGCAGCCTCACCAGCACTGAGTACAGGGGGACAATCACTTCCCTAGTCCTGCTGGCTGCATTATTTCTGACACAAGCCAGGGTGCTCTTGGCCTTCTTGGCCACCTGGGCACACTGCTGGCTCATATTCAGCTGGCTGTTGACCAACACCCCCAGGTCCTTTTCTGCCGGGCATCTTTCCAGCCACTCTTCCCCAAGCCTGTAGCGTTGCCTGGGGTTGTTGTGACCCAAGTGCAGCACCCGGCACTCAGCCTTGTCGAACCTCATACAATTGGCCTCAGTGCATCGATCCAGCCTGTCCATATCCCTCTGTAGAGCCTTTCTACCTTCAAGCAGATCAACACTCCCGCCCAACTTGGTGTTGACTGCAAAATTCTTGAGGGTGCACTTGATCCCCTTGTCCAGATCACTGAAAAAGACATTAAACAGAACTGACCCCAATGCTGAGCCCTGGGGAACACCACTTGTGACCAGCCGCCAACTGGGTTTAACTCTATTTACCACAACTCTTTGGATCTGGTCATTGTCATGGTTTAACTCCAGCTGGCAACTAAACACCACGCAGCTGCTTGCTCACTCCCCCCCCCCAGTGGGGGTAATTGGTAAAATTGGAAGGGTAAAAGTGAGAAAACTTGTGGGTTGAGATAAAGACAGTTAAATAGGTAAAGCAAAAGCCACTCACACAAGCAAAGCAAAACAGGAAATTCATTCACTCCTTCCCATGGGCAGGCAGGTGTTCAGCCATCTCCAGGAAAGCAGGGCTCCGTCACGCGTAGTGGTTACGTGGGAAGACAAAACGCCGTAACTCTGAATGTCTCCCTGTGTCCTTCTTCTTTCACCCACTTTATATGCTGAGCCTGATGTCATACGGCATGGAATATCCCTTTGGTCAGTTGAGGTCAGCTGTCCCAGCTGTGTCCCCTCCCAAGTTCTTCTGCTCCCCCAGCCTCCTCGCTGGTGGGGTGGTGTGAGGAGCAGAAAAGGCCTTGACTCTGTGTAAGCACTGCTCAGCAGTAACAAAAACATCCCTGTATTATCAACACTGTTTTCAGCACAAATCCAAAACATAGGCCCATACTAGCTACTATGAAGAAAATTAACTCTACCCCAGCCAAAACCAGCACAGCCATCCAGCCTTTTTTTTTACCCAGTGAAGAGTACACCCATCCAAGCCATGAGCAGTCATTCATGCAGCAAATGAATGAAATAAAGAATTATCTAAATCAGGATAGAAGTGAATGCTACCCTTCATTTTGAGTGTCCATAAACTTTATGGAAATGTGGAAAACAAATGGATTCATTCTTATCTGTGTTATTAGAAAAAAGACTCAATTAATTCTCTTCAGAGATAGGACCCCTTACGAGGTAACTACCCAGTACGTAAAGCACTGCTGTTTTGCTAGTAAGAATTTAAAGCTGAACTGGTTTCTGTTATAGTTTCACTCCAGATATGAATGAAAATTTAGTTGGCAGCTGAAAGAAGTGAAATACCCTCCAGAAAATTTGTGAACCCTTTGTAAACTGTAGGGCCCATGGTAGTTTTCCATGCCACCAGGAGGTACACCCTTCTGGTATATGACATTCCTTTGATGCAACAAAGAGAGACGAGATCTAGGACTTTTTGAGTACCGGATCACAAATAAAGTTAAGATTTCCATCCTGGGATGATCAGAGTTAACAATGAGATGAGAGAGTATACTGATGCTATGTCTTTTCTGATGGGAAAAGAGAGTGTGAAAATGCACAGCTTGGAGCACACGCTCCATGAATGTGATTGCTTTCCACTGGAATGGTAAAATCATTCAAACTTGTAGTGACTCTTCCACTTTCAAGAGGGTCACGCAAACAATAGAGTAAGAGAATGGTTGGCTGCAGCAGGGCTGACCAAAGTCAGGCAAGTTTAAGAAACAAACACATTATTTATTGTCATAACTGTCATTATCTGGGCTACCAGCAGAGACAATGCTCACTGCGAAAAATATAACAGGTTGCTGGCAACATGCCTATGACTTGCAGGCATGGTTCCTAACTCTTATTAGTAGTTCCAGCATTCTTTCTGAGAAAAAATATTAAGCTGTACATCTAGGTTGAAAATGTCTCACTTTGGTACCCTGAGAATGAGGTTCTGGTGAAGATAGGCAGGGTGGCACATTACTAGGGAGTCAAGAAAAGATACGTGATTAACTTTGGGATATCAGAATACATGAAGGCTAGCCATGAGACAGATCAATTTAAAGGACCAGGTATAGAGCAAATGGATCCACAACGTGATAGTAATTCCCAGCCTGAAGGCATTGCCAAGATAATTCTAAGACTTGCATTCCAGTTGAGTGCTTACAGACTCAGACTTCAGCCCAAAGTGTAAGTGGAGATCAGCAGTGAAGGTGCAAATTTTGTGTCTGCAAATTATGGGTTTTTTTAAAAAAAACAAACTGGACTGAGTTTTTGAAAAATTACCACTTGAGATTCACTGATAAGCAGTACAGGAACATTTTACAACCACTGTCTTCAGAGTTACACTGTTTCTGTGATTGAATTCCTTCTTCTGCATAATTTTCTTTCACATACTTTTGATTTTACTGTGTAATTAATGATTTCCACTAAATCGATATGCAATCCAAACTATTAAATATTCAACAAACTTTCATTGCGCTTAAGAGTAAAGGTACAACAGACACTTAGCTCTGAAATAAGGGGAAAGAAAATCCAGAGATCTGCTTCTGTAAATTTTATCCACACGATTTACAATGAATATACATTTTTCCTTTGTGTAAATAGTTTATATTGAGAACTGAGTGGAAAGCAGAGTATAATAATAATTATTTGAAAAAAAAATTCTTTGTTTTATGATTGTTCTGTGGTAATGCAAGTTGCATAGCATTTTTTGTTTTTAAATAAGAGATATTAGATCACAGAAGAGTTCACTTTTTCCACAAAATTCTGAACCATAGTGCAATCACAATCTTCAGTGGGATTCAGTGTAGACTTGTGCTAATATCTGCTATACAATTTTTTCAATCATAAAAAGGAAAAAAAAGTAATGATTCTTATTGCTACATTCCTTCAGTTTTCTTTCTTATTCCCTGGTGAAAACATCTAAAGGCTTTGTCTTCTTTCACTCATATTCCAAAGAAGTTAATACTTCCATACATTTTTTGAAGATACACATTAAAGCTCTGCTAAAGTGGTGAAAACTCCCCCTCTTCTGTTGCAGTGTATTTCTCAGGACTTTCCTCTTGGCACTAAAAAGAGTTATCATTTGCAGAAAGAAGGGCAGGATGTGATTGTTTTCCTTGATGTATAATGAGGATTTGTACACAAAGTAGAACCACTGCCTTGTCTCACAAATTGAGTAGTACATCTGTGAATACCTTTGCATAGTCTTTGAAATAATTCTTGCCTGAAGGCCTTGCCGGTTGGTATCAAACAAGATACAAGAAACTGGATCTAACTTTTCTTCCACAAATAAAGGCAGTGACAATAGTGTATTCCAATCTGGTATAAAAGAAATATCTCTTATCTTTATTTCAATCTGATTAACTTTCTTCATTTAATCATTAGCTTTTATTGACAAAGAACCAAATATGCTCATTAACTGTGGTGAGACAGAGTAGAATCAATTTATACATTAAATTAAAGGGTAGAGCCTCTAGATATTTAGACTAAAGATAAAGTAGTAACCTGTTAAATGCAAAGCCTTATTGATAGAAAATGGTAATTCCCTCTAGCAGGCACATTCTTTTAACAGATTTTCATTTAGGATGGTGTCATTGCCTCATGGAGCAATGTTTAGCTTAGCTAGAATATTGGCTTTTCTCAGAGTTGACCAAGATTGGTATAAAGAATATCTATGAGTAGTATATAGATTTTAAAAGAAACTCACTATTTCTTAGTCAAGCCTTGGTCAAATCTGCTCTGTTATGTGCATAAGTCTTAAGACAGAAGTGTAACTAGGCTGGCAGTTAGCTATAATGGGACATGAACTACAAAGGGAATTGGAAGGCTGGTGGAGAGATGTTTGAAGAGGATGGGAAATATGAACCTAAGAGCCAAATGGTGATGTAAGGAAGTGTTTTGCATTTGGGGTCACATTTGCTCATGACTTAAACACTTAAGTGACTTGAAAGCTCTGTAAGAACACGAAGTACTTGGAAGCGAGGCAGATATTGTTTTGTGTTACAATCCTTGAAGCGTGTAGCCTCTTCTTATATTGGGCAGATCTAGTTGATGCTGAACTGAATATTGCTTGATGATATGCTGCTACAACAAAGCTGTGTCTATGCAGCCAGTGCATTATGAATATCTATTTTTCATCTGACATGATTCTCTCATGTTATGCTCTCAGTGACTCTTCTGGGCTACTTTCCCCCAGAAACTGGGCAGAAGCAGATGTAAATCTGAAAGTCCTGAGGCACACAAATCCTGTGATCTATCTCTTATCAGTTAACCTTCACCATTTTCAAGGTTAGTGCTGTTATGGTGGTCATTTCAAATGAGCTGCAGCTTGTGGAGTCACATTTGACATTTTACTGATAATCAGCCTCAGTTTTGCAAGCCAATAACAGATGACCAAGCAGCTTTTGCAGACGTTTTGGCAACACTGCCATTAGATGAATGCTTACAGCTGCAGTGGGAGAACAACGAGAAGGACACTGACCAGCTGCTTAGATCAGTTTCTTGGATTGGTTTCTCCTAGTGCAGCGGTGTTTATGGGCTCACAAAACAAGTATTGAACAGGGCAAAAGACTGTGCTATAAACCAGCAATATGTACAACATTTCAGGATGGTTAATAGAACGTTTTTTGAGGATTTTTTGTTAATTCTTCCACAGCATTCTGGTGCATGTGAACACATTAGCCTGAAAGCCTTAAGCTCACAAGTGTTGTCTTGTGAAATCTGTCATCTTCCATTGCAACCACTCAGTAGACAGCTCATTTGTTGTGGGCAGATAAACTGTTGGAGTGGTTATCATAGAAACATAGAATAGTTTGGGCTGGAAGGGACCTTTTAAAGGTCCAACCCCCCTGCAATGAGCAGGGACATCCTCAACTAGATCAGGTTGTTATGATGGAGGTTATTACATTCTTTATTAAGGAAAGATTTTTACTGTGTATTTCAAAGCCTATTAGACTTTGGAGATTATTAATGATGCTACCTGAATGGGACAATTGATAAAATCCGTATTGTTCTTCTTTGCTCTATGCCAAGCTTCTGATTTCAAAAACAGAATAAGATGTTTCTCTGTTGGGCTTCAGATGGTGTGACTGAATTATTAATATCAATGGATGTTCATGTGGAAGGGGTCATGAGAGCTTGGGTATATATATATATACACATGTCACAAAAGCACAGAATCACATATATATACGTATTTATGAAACAAAAGGTAACACGTAATAAAAGTTTTTCCCCACTACCACAGCAAGAGAATTTAATGGTGATAGCCTCTCCTGTGATATCCTGGGGCACGGGTTATTAGATATTACCCTGCTAACAAGTCATGTGCCACAGAAAGGTGTTTTACTTTGCCTAGCAATGCACGGTGGATGGGGATACAGAAGGAGTCAAAGGGAGAGATGTGCCATGATTAGACTACAGCCTGGACAATACCTTCCTTCAATAAAAGCTGTGGGTTGTCTGCTATGCAGCTTATGCAAGAGAAAGGGGGGTTCTCATCAAAGGTTAGGACATGTGAAATTAGAAGATCTCAGGACCCATACACCAGGACCGTGTACTATGTGCATTATAGAGGCAACCTGCCCACCTGAGGCGTCTTCTTCCAAACGATGGTATCAGGGTAAGTATGATGTTGGAAATTTTGTGTTCCTGTGACGAAGATAAAACTTTTTTTTTTTTTTTTTTTAAATTTCACAGCCAAAATTTAGTGGACAAATAATTTTCCTTGTGCTGTATGTAATATTTTTGTATACCTCCTGGAAGCATAAGAAATTATTCCATGAGATGGTGTGAATACTAACAGTATAACTCCTCTATATGCAATAAGATTTACTTACACTTTCCGTAACTTTTTTTTTGTTTTGTTTCTAGGGACTAAGCTTTCATACTTATACCACATGGAATATGGTTATGTTATTGTTGGTATTAATCATGAAAATTGTAAACTATGAGTACTGTTCATCACAGTTGATTAGAATCACTCTTTTCATTAAAATGCAAATAAGATAACCCAAAAAGTCTTAGTGTGTGAAGTAAAAGTAACCCTGAATATGAGTGGTGATAATGAGGCAGTTTTAAAAGCACTGAAAATAGCAATTTGAAAAGCAACATTCAAAATGGTCAGCTTCGACGATTTCAAAATAATATGAGCTGTTAATTATATTGAGCACAAGAAAGCCATTGATACAGCAATATTAGCTCTTCAAAAAAGGTCTCTCAAAAGTTTCTTTTCCTGTGGGAAAGAGCTGTCAGATTTCTTGAAGGAGGTGCAGCTGGGATGGTGATGGGAGGTAGATCTTGCCACAGCAAAGCAATTCACCCTTCAATGGTAAATACTAGTGTGTGCTCCACTGATCCTAGTTCCATCTTCTGAAATATTTTTTTTTTCTACAAGTCCTTATTAAAACATCTGTCCTTGGTAGATAAGATCATTGAAGTTTGTAGTTAAAGATGTTTGACTATGTAGTCCTAAATGGGAAAAGAAAGTGTCTTAGAGCAGATTTTCTGGGAAATCTTAGGATCTCTGTAAGTTGCTCTTTGGACTTCTTTATGATCTTGATCCTCACAGATTTGGGAGCTCCATGGCTGTGATGAAACCTTTCTTACCTTCAAGACCTATATTGCCGTCTGTATCTCTGTCCTGAGAAATTTCGTTCATCACTGAAGGTCCAGTCTTGACTTCAGAGACTACTTGTGTGTCTAAACATGGCTATCAATACTGCATATAGTATATACATATAGTTCAAGGAGTGTATGAAATAGACTCGAGATGTTAAGCCAGGTAGTGTTCTGTGCCTATGAAACTGGACTGTTTCTGATACCTGAGCTAGTATCTCTCCAGCTGGCTCAGCGTGAGGGCAGGTATGGCTAATGCTGCTTCTGTTGAATGGCATAGACACCTTTGTCTAATATTTCATAACCTTTTTTTTTTTCTTTTTCTTTTTCCTGCCTTTCCCCTCCAAGTTGCCTGACACTGATAAAAGCAGATAACATCCATATTTAGAAGGGCTAAAGCGAATCCTGAAAGATGTTCGTTGATGTTACTCAGCTGAATGGTCCCAGCTGGCATTCTGCATGCCTGACAGGGCATCATCACTGATCTTGGAATGAGCAGCAGATCACTTCCTCCTTCCAGTGTGTGAGCCATAAAAATGCATGGTCTCCACAGCTTAGATATGCTCAAAGTGTGTGGCAAAGTAAAGGGAATTTTCTGAACATTGTTTGGGTCATCTGGGGTTAACCATATCTTGTACCTCTTTGACCTTGATGATTGCCAAGAATTTCTGCATATTTCTTAAGCTGAACTAATTTGAAAAGTGTCCTAGAAATTACTGCAGTTGAAATGCCTGTGTTTGTCCCATTAAGATGTCTGGAATATGCATAGTGTTACATGCTTTGAAATGTACTTTATAAAAAGTTAAGAGAACTAAACTTTCAACAAACGATGGGGAAAAAAATCAGGTATGGATGAAAATACTGATAAAGGTGTAGGAACTAATACAGTATCTTCTGTACCTTGCACTCAGTAATTACATATCTAAGATCTTATTTTTCTTTGTCAAGTCTGGTACCTGGATGGGAGAGAGTTTCTCTGCTGTGTGCATGCTAAGGAATGAAGGATGTTGCTGTGGTAGGATAGGTGAGGTAGCTTGAAAAGAGAAATGGGGATGACAAATCAGAGAGTTACTATTTGGCTAAAACTTCTAAATAACAACAGTGTGACTGCAAACAGATTCCCACCCACCCACCACCGAAAACAACTCCACTATGAAACCCTTCCTATCAGCCTTTCTCACAACAATAAATCTTATTCAGCTGTTGCTGAGCAAGTAGGGATGGTCCAGTTCAGGATACCTCCTGTTACAAAGAGCAGGAAAAAAGATGGGTTAAGACAAAGCTAGAGAAGACTCTGGTGACTGGCTTTTTTTTGCTTATTGGTGCAGTGTGGCAGGGGTCATAAGGGCTGAGATGAAGAATTGTGATAGCTCTTGTTTCCCTATCAATTCCTGTCAAATAGGACAAGCAGGAAAAGTATGAAGCAGAAGTATGAACATAAGAATCAAAAAGCAGAAAGCAGAGCTGAACTGTTTAAGCAGTATGCATTTCTTGATTTTTTTTCCCTCTGGTATAATGGTCAACTGCATGGAAAGAGAGTATAGAACACACTGCTATATGGTCACATCAGCTGGAACACACTATGGTAGTATTCAGAAATGCCTAGCTTCAAGCAAATGAACGCAAGCCAACTCATCATTGTTGTAACAGGCTGGCAGTGTAACCCGATACTGGAAAGAACATAGTGATAAGTAGAAGAGAGAGTAGAAGAGTTCATCCCTATAGGATGCTAAGCAGCAGGGGATGCTAAATTAGAGGACTGACAAAAAATATGCACAATACAGGTATGTCCAAATGAATATTAGTACACATTCACTTCAAATGCAGTGAACTTGCTTTTCTTGTAAACAAGAGCTAAAAAACTTTTAAGTAAGAGCACTTGTTATTCTGCTTATTTGCTTTACCATAAGCAATTTACCACGACCATGGTTAAAAGCTGGGACACGTTGCTCAGAGAGGTGTAGGATCTCTGTCCTTGCAGATTGTCAAAACTTGACTGAACATGGCCCTGAGTAACCTGCTCTGACTGGACCTGTTTTGAGCAAGAGTTGAACTAGATGACCTCTGGAGGCCACTTCCAACTTACACGGTTCTATAATTCCACTAAGAAATATATTGCATGAATAATGACTTGTATGAATGCATGGCATCAGAGTTTAGCCAAGTCCTAAGAGGTAGGGAAACTCTGCCTCTTATCCTTAACTGAACATCCGTAGTAGCAACATATGAACAATATCTGAGATCCACTTTCCTGCTAGGTTTGTAACAGATACAGATTATTCACTTTAATAGCTGATATGCTAAAAGGCGAAAGGCTTTTCATGGTTGTATTTTAAGGCTATTATTACTGATTAGGTAGCAAATTTTAGTAAATTAATTATAAGAAAATGATGTAACTAGTGTTACAAAGATATAAGTCAGAGAACAGTAAAGGATACTAATGTTAACTTGACAGTGGTTAAAGGGAGGATACAGTTCCTCACTTATAACTTCTGTTACCTGTTTGTTAAACTCAAAGAATTAATTTTCCTCCCCTCTGATGTGGTGATCTTCCTCCCCGCCCTTACCACTGTCTCTCTCTCTCCAGACATAGAATGTATTCACAAGGCTACCTTTCAATGTATTAAAATGTTTTTTTTTTCCTTATCTGCCCCCTGCCACCCCAACTGTAATCCCTCTGCATTATCCCATGCATTTCTCTTTCAAAATGATCCACTCTTCAACATCGTGAAAATTCTATAATATTCCAGAAAGAATAAGGAAATTTTATTCTAACTACAAAGATTGCTTGGACTGCTGCATGTGAGGGAATGACATATTAAGGCTGACAATGTTAACACAAAGACAACAGTAGAACATTATTTCAGGCATTAAATTACATTTCAATGCACTTGTGCCCCTCCCTGACTGAACGCATTTTGAGTTTGCAAGAATAAAAGACAAAACAAGATAGAAACAGGCAGGAGGCTCCACTCTGACCTCCCATCCCTTCAGTCTTGCTGTGGACACTCATCAACACTTCACGTGGAGCCTCTCAAGTGATATGGAATGCACAAAATCAAATTTCCTCTCAAATTACCCTTTTGCCTATCTTAATGCTTTCCTCTCCCTTCAGAAAACTGTCCTCTAAAGCCATACCACTCACCTGATCAGCTTTCCTATTGTCACACCTGTCTGCAAAGAGAAATGCATTAGAGATGTATCCCTTCATCTATTTATACAAATTAGTGTAATGAATGCTTCAAGTATATTCTGAATGACAGGCTTTTCACCATGGCCAAGTGACAGGATGTTCACTGGCCAATCAGAAACTGCTTTGCTGTCCAGTACAATTGGTCAGTACGATGTAATTTGGTTTTCTTTAATAAGATGCAGTCATCTTCCTATTCCCTTTGAGAATCTTAATCTAGAGTAACAGTCCAGCTGTCACTTAGTGCAATTCCCTTTTTCCTCATCCAACCAGACTGCAGTGTCATTCTGTTACTCTTTATTGAAAAACAAGGTTGTTCTCTAGAATAATTATAGATGAAAGAATATATCTGGGGCTGTTATCTTTAGCAAACCTGTGCTTAATGGCAGCGTTAGCCAACCAGAGGTACTCTGAAGTACCATGCAGATTTTTTCTATATTCTATTTCCAGCTAAAATACATATTTTGTCATATTCCTTCCCTGCAAAACATGTTCTATATGAGAACAATAGATACCAGTATAATCTCCAAGTTTTGGGTCATGTCCCCCCGTATCCCCCCCCCCCCCCCCCCTTGTCTCCCCCCCCCCCCCCATCGTTAGTAACAGTTTCACTGTTCAGGATACATAGTTGAAAATAACGACATGTAGGGGGCTTTAAGTGGAAGAAAGCCATCTTATAAATAAAAAATGGAGAACGATTATCCATACTCACCTTTACTTTTCCATTGCTAGTATTTTCACAGGCTTCAAAGTATTCTAAGGTATACTACTATACAACCAGCAGCTCTGTGCAAACCTTTGCTACTTACTCGGCACACTTATGAGTTCTTTTTTTTTTTCACTTGTGAGTTTATGGGGAGTGAGATTACTGGAGGAGCCTGAGTTCACAAAACTATTGAGATACATTTTTAGGGAAAAACCTCAGAGCTGGCCTCAGTCATTCACTGAACACGATGTACAAATACCATCTAGCTCACAGTCTTATCTTTCCCACCAATAATCTTTCTTATATGCTTTCAGCATATAAGAAAACTCCCTAAAACTGCAGATAAAGTGGAAGAAGACCACAAGACCTTACCAGTTTGGAATGGTGAGAAAAATTCGTTATAACTCCATAAACAAACAATTAATCCAACAGGATGAAAACACAAGTCTGACGTAGATATGGGAAGGAAATGGAAAACAGTGTAGAGGAGTTAATGTCATTTAAAATGTAAGGAAGGGAAATTAAAAATACAATGGAAGCAAAACATAGGGATATTCAGGTAATATGGTTCACTGAGCTCTAAGCCAATAGAGAAGAAGATGCAGGTAAGTGTTCGACACTGTCTTGCTCACTCATCATTCCCACATGTTCAATCCAGGTCACTCACTGTCTCAGTCATTCAGGATTTCTCTCTCCTGTACTTGATGCCTTAGGCCCTAAAACAGAAAACATAAAATGTTTTGTATTTCTTCTACCAGTGTGTAACAAGCGTTACCTTTCTGCTTGTGTGCACAGTGTATCTCTTCTGAATGTAATTCAGAAGCTGGAAATGTGTTCAGTTTTTACTATTTTTGCTATAATCACAGCAAAGGCAAGGATACAGCATCCAGTGTTTTTTGGTCTGACTGATGCTGGATGAAGGGTCATGTTCCCTCGCCTGGGGGTAAACTTCACACTAAAATATCTCTTACAGTTGACGCTCATTTGATTCTAGTTCTTTCAAGATTTTTTTATTTGAGGACCAGAACTTAAATGCTTGTATTTTTTTCACCCTTCCAGTGGGGATAATTGAACTGGTCTGTATCGCTCAGCAGTAGCTTGTGTTACATCTACATTTAGAATGAAATTGATTGATTGGTTTGGATTGATTAATGAGACCTCTGAATCTGTGTAGAGAAAGATAAAAATCTGCCAGTGCTTTAGACTCTTTTTACAGTGTGGATGAAATGCTAGAATTCTCTGACAAAAAAACGCAATCTCCAACTTAATTGTTTGTGGTACCTCAGACATTTACATATTCCCCTGACATTAATGAAGCCGATGTGAGAATACTCATGTTCATATACATGTAAGGCCTAAGGCTATAAAGTTATGAGAAATGTGTCTTCTGTTGGATTGAAGAAGAAAAGCCAGCCCTGGTTTGCATTACTTACATTAACTATAATGTTTATCCTTCATTGCACTTCTGACTTTCATTACTATAGAATTTGTATACTATATGTAAAACGTGACAGTATATTATTGTGGTTTGCTTAAGAAAAAGCGTAAGAAGTATGCAAGATATGCTGTAGGTCTTGGGTCACTGTGACATCATAAGTAATGGACCGTAGTGGGTAATGATGCTTGGATTTAAGAAAAGAAGACAGAACAGACTCTATTCTGGATATGAGAAGAACTATCCCACAGACCAGGGAGACTATCCAAAGGGTCTTTGGTGCTCTGGATCCCCCATATCTGCTACCTTGGTGGAAGAGGATGATAGTAGAACTACAGTGCTGTCATATGTATATAGTGTTGAAATAATGGTAGCAAAGATGAAAGTAAAAAATATAGACTGTCCTTTTTGTTAGTAAGAATGAGAGCTGTGACTTGGGCCCTAGCTAGGTCAAGAAAGGCAAAGAGTTCCAGAAAGTGGACTTTTTTTTTTTTTTTTGCTGGGAGCAAGGAGTTCACCCAGATCTGATGACTTGATTTGGATAGCTCATTGGCTTAAATATAGTACTATGGACAGGGATTTTTTCCCCCCTCCTTTTCTTTTCTTTTTCTTTCTTGATTATTTTTACCAATGACAGTAAAATAGGGTGTTACTAGGCATCTTAAAGGTTAGTATTATACTAGAAATATAGTATAATTGAAGAGATTAGTCCACAAGGTAAGTTACATAGGAAAATACCGACAAGCTGTGTGACGAGAAGAATGAAAAGTAGAGCAGAGGAATAGTGCACAATAAACAACCAAACAAGCGCATTGTCTGAAAATGCATCATAAAGCCAGCACTCTGTCCTGAAGTATATGAGGGTGAAAAGGAGAAGTGTAAAAAGTCAGGGAGCCAAGAATGCTGTATAGCTTTACTTCCATAATTCAGTAACATGGCTTCACATTCAGAACAAAAGTCATAGATTTAGGAAGCAGGCTCTCTTCCTGACTCACTCAATAGCTTTTTGACTGTGGGGAAACAATTTAGCAACAGATTTTCAATTTGCCCTGTAATAAGCATCTTTTTGTGCCAGTAATTGTTTTCAGGTGTTTAAAGACCTGGTGCGAAATTATGCCTATAAATTAAGGGTGGAAAAAATAAAGCTGACTTAAAAATAGAAGTCTGGTCAAATATCCACTAGTACTTCGGTTTCTTAATTTGCCAAATGGAAACAGTACTGCTTATAATTCAGAATAGTATTCTGTACACAAGCAAAGCTTGCTGTTCAATGATATTTGGAATACTTATTTGAAATTTTCAGATGAGAACTGTTGTTTTAGTGAGAAATGCTTTCTGCTTGTTTTTACACAGCCATAAAGAATTGATATAAGAGCTAGATGATAAAACATATCGAAGATACTCAGGTCTCTAAATCAGCTGAGCTTACCAGAGATCGATGGGACTTCAAATTAAGCATGAGTTTATCTCTTTGCATCATCAAGACCTTAAGGTGAAATTGGCCCTAACGAACTTTCTGGCTGTACTGTTTCTTTTCCATATAAGCCCAGCTGTGAAGATTTAAATCAACTTTATAGATTGTATATAGGACTCCTGCTGGACCAAAAGACAAGGGCAAAGTTAGCATGTGTTAATTATGCAAATCCAGCATTCATACAAGTTATTAACTTCTTAGTTATGAACAGATCTACACTTCTAATGCTGTGGTTTCTCTGCTAGGCTGAGTGACAAGTTACACAAAAGGATCCTATGTGGCTGATTATAGCCCATTGTAGTGGTTACCTGTCTTGGTGCAAATCCCTAAATAGAATAGCTTTTAGGGTCAGAATCTTTTAAAACCACAATGACTATGGAGAGATGTGGAAAAATATTTAAGACGGTCAGCCTTTTGCTGATGTTGTGATATACTTACATATTTTCTATAATTTTCATGTTTATAAAGATAAGATTATTTATAAATAATAATGGTGATAGTAATGGAAGTTAATTATGGTGTTACAGGTGGTGTTCATTTGAAGAGCTGCCTATGAGAGTACAAGATAGGCAGTACTGCTTGCTGTTAGAGCACCAGACACTCTATAGTGCAGAATGAGCTATTGCCTTACTATCCTTCTTCCATGTAAATGTAATTTATTAACACCTGTTAAACACAGCAGTAACTACAGATTACTTTGCTAGTGCTGACCTGTAGAAACTTCAATTTCTACAAAGCACTTCTGTCACCAGCAGTATGATTAGAAAGTTAAGGCTGTACAGGTGAATAAAGGATAATACAGCACAGTCTCAAAAAACAGCAAACAAATGAGCTGAGTGAGTGCCAAACTCAGTTTTTTGGAAATGTTGATCAAATGTCCGGTGATCGGCTTGTCAGGAGAAACTTTACAGGAATCTTCCTCTGTTTTTGCCATCTCTGGATATTGCATGTTTATAAAATAGTCCTCCAACTGGTATTCTATGGACTCTACTGTCTCTATTTCATAA
The DNA here is from genome assembly GCA_009819775.1 of Phoenicopterus ruber ruber. NCBI lineage: Eukaryota > Metazoa > Chordata > Aves > Phoenicopteriformes > Phoenicopteridae > Phoenicopterus > Phoenicopterus ruber. Next base: position 61,149,981 of record CM020246.1, on the reverse strand, counting down.
CATTCCAGCTATGAAGTAACATCCCCAGCTATCCCAACCCCCTATGTTACTTCTTTCTCTTTCAAGTGCTCAGGTTTGTTCAAAGCACCTTCTTGTGTTCCTGCCCTGGGCAGAAACTATCAAATTCGTTGTCCTTCCAGAAAGTGCTTCAGAGTGCAAAAATGGCTTGAAAAGAAAATGGTTCAGGAATTGTTTTGTGCTCTTCACCACTTCAGAAGGGGATAGCCAGCACATAGGAATAGCCAATGTTTGTATGTCATGTATGATGAGGACACATCTCCCTAAGAGCACTTGAGCCCAAAGGTGAGTCTATGTAAGTGCACAATCTGTCCTTTAATTCATGCGTCTCTTGTAATGTTCATTTGGATTTGTCCCATTTTGATAACCATCTGAATATTCCTCTGAATCATTCCATAGAATAACCTATCAATGTTTCTGTAATACTAGTCACTTTTTCTTGCTTTCTCTTGCAGTGTGTCCATACTGCAGTGGAGTTGTAAGTATGGAAGGCAAATTTGCGTATCTGCTATTTTCAAAAACTTGAAAAGTTTCTGATTTCTTTGCAGCTAAATTCTCTTTGACCACCGTAGAAGATTACATCATGGTTATTCTTATTCTTCTTACATACTCAACATCCTCAGCAGTTACTGAAATAGGTCCTGTGTATGTTGCAAGAGCTAAATAGCTAGGAATAAGTTATATTTCACTTGGCCCAGAGAAGTAAATGAATTTCTAATATGTAGTCCCAATATCTACTGTCATAGGCCAGGAAATGCAGGTGCATGAGCTGTCATTGTTGAAATCAAGCTGGGCGTATGTTTTGCACATGACTAAAGGAATGGTTGATTCTAAAAGACCTGTATTCATGAATTGTATCTGATGGGTAGGGCACACCACACCAGATGTTTCAAAAATAGATATGCTGTTGGCTTCAAAAAGCCTATCATTTGCAGGAAAATCCACATCCCTCTTGGGAATGCCAATTATTGTTTAGAAGATAGAGCTATCAATTACCTGCAATCTTTTCTGAAAAGACAGCATTTTAGATAAGAATCATATATACCCTTATACTCCTTTTAAGCTAACTGGAATAATTATAACTACTTTAGAAACTGCCCCAATATATTAATGAAGGTAAGTAGATGATGTTCATGACTCTTAAATACTTGGGATTTTTTTTTTTTAATAGAGAGAAAAAAAGTCCCACAATCCAAAGCAAACTAGTATTTGCTGCTAACTTGCTTCTTGCTGCCATAGGCAACAATGAAAAATTCACCAAGAAAGCTCATAGTTTCCTACCATCTTCAGTTAGACTTGGAAAGAAGTTTCATCTCATCCAGTACTCATCATTTCTTATTTTAACTGAGAGCTGTGTGAATTTGTATTCTTCACCTTAAAGCATCAACTGCATGGAAAAATGGGAACTATCTAAGATTTGAGAATCAATGTGGAGTATTGATGGGTTGTGAGGTACAAGACTGCACAAATAACAGTTGCTAATACAGTGGGAGCTATTGTAGTAAAGTGACTTTACCAGTGCATCAGACTAGGTTTGTGTTTTGTAACTCCAGCCAACTGTTTTTCTATTTTTAGCTAAACAATGAGAGGAAACAATGCTGTATTTTTCAAATCTTCTGAACAGTCCACAAGCACACTTGTTTTCTGCTCTCAAGAGAAAGATCTGTTGCTCCTGATGCCATGTCTCGCCCACCAGCCTGTCTGCATGTGTGCTGCTGTCACTGGCGTACAACTGACACTCTTGCTTCCTGAGGTGCAGTCAACTCAGCATTAAGATCACATGCAGCATTTGGAAAGTTAGAAGGATTCAGCTCTGTGAAAACTTGAGCTTTGTTCTTGAAAATTGCTTTATAAAGGCTTTCATTTATTGGGTTCTTGCTCATCCACTGCGTTGGAATGTGAGTGTATTTCTAACAGTCTCTGAAAACTTACATGCCATAACACTGATATAACAACTATTTTTGTCCGTGGGATGACTGCAAAAGTGCTACTAATGATGAACTGAAAATAGATATATCAAAGAGTCAGCTAGCAAGAGATCCTAAATTAGGACCTTGTTGCAACAAGAAGAATGCATTGAGATTCACGAACTCTTTAGAGAACTGTGTTGTTGCTCCTTCTACGTAACCCTCATGACTGGGAAAGAACGCATGTAAAGCTGTTTTTACTCCTTTTAGCTCCTGTGGTGATTTTCACAACACTCAAGTTCTTTAATTAGGTTATATCAACTGGCATTCACCTAGGAACATTTCTGATCTAGCAAAGTCTTTCTGTGTTTAGTACTTATAAATATTTTTAATACCTTTCGGTTTGTCAGAGTATGCTTCCTATTGTTCACAGGCACTGATGCCTCTTTAGTTTCCAGTTCATTGTGTCAAAAGCCTACCCTGCTAATGTGTATTACTTGCATTTTTTATGTGATCAGGAGTCAGAAGTGCAATTTTCTCTTATTTTCAGCTTATATCAGTTAAAATTAAATACCTGGAAATATGACACTATTCTGCCACTTTTCTTGGTCAAAGTAGCTTTGCTTTAAAGCTTACTTTTTCTCCTTCCTTCATATCTATTTTAAACTAATAATTTCAAATGATAAACGGCCAAGCTCTACACAAAGACAGAATTAATGCTTTCAGATATCTGTTGGTATCCTATATGTACAAGATCAAAAGGAGGTTACGTGTTAAAAGAAGAAAGGTTTAAATAAGATAAAGATTTGGGGAAGCAAACTCATGAAAAAGGTAATTTAAAAAGGAAAGTTGCACAGGCTAATAACATGCACAGTAGGGTGTAAATTTAGACCTGTGAAACTGGCATGTTTATGAACATGTTCTGAGCTGGAAAAGCTTTTTGGTAAAGACATGAGAATAACAGCTTCAAAAATTCCACTTTGCTTCAGAACTCCAGCCTTAGTAATGCTGCAAGAATCCAAAGATCAAAAGAACCAATGTTGTGTGAATCGGACACTCAGCTGGCATAAATCAGGATTGATCTGTTTAAAACAATGAGACTACTGAGCTACACCAGCTGTGGATGTGGCCTCATATTTTTAATGCCATAGGAGAAGTTACTTTGTGCTACATTCTAAACTGCATCCAGGGTATTTATTGATGGCATGTTTGTCCTCAGGGCCAGAGCTTTCCTGCTGGGCAGGCTGCTTTCTGGGCAGAGAAAGCAGGCTCCAGGCTGGGAGAAGGCAGAGTACTCTGCCCTCTCCATCATGAGCTGGATTCAGCATGCTTTCAGGCTGACATGGGGAAGCAGCAGCATGTTGCTATGTTTTTGCCCTCATCCTGTTCCCTGTCTGTGCCTGAGGAGTGACTGGGAAAAGGGGTAGGGGAACGAGCATTACCAGCTTGACAGAAATTCACAAAGGCCATCATAACCTCCTCAGACCCATGAAGGAAAAAGGTTAATGTCTTTATTGGTCATGTTGCTATCTTCCCTTAATCATTTGCCCTTCATATAACTGCACATGCACATACTACATAATGGGAGGTGTGTCGTGACATTTTTCTGAAAATAATACAACTGAGAGTGGACTTGCTCCTAAGGTGACTCTGGAAAAATCTAGGGGAAGAAAGCTAATAAATTGTTTTGGAGCTCTGTTTATCGCTCTCTGGCCATCTGCTGATCACCATGTAACAGGGATGATGAAGACAGAAAGAAAAAGGCTGCCAGGGTTCTCAAGAACCGCCTAATCTGCCCTTCTTTCCTGAAGCAAGATGAATATTGCCAGCTAGATGTATGAGACATGTTTTCTTTAACTTTTTGATAAAGAGATGTAAAAGTGAGGACTGCCTCTTTTAGGCAATATGAGAAAGTACTTTGCAGTTCTTGCTGACAGAAAGTTTTTGATAAGGGCCAGCCTGAATTTTCATTGTGAAATTACTACTAGTACCCCCATGAACATAAAGAACAAGCTTGTTCCTTTCTTCTTTGTGTCAGTCTGCTCCTTTTCCATTGTCGATATTTTCTTCTTGAGGATAAGCAAATCTTAATTCTCAGTTTTTCATCACAAGACAAGAAAGCCTGACCATTCTTTTTGGTGTCCACTAGACTGGTGTCTTTCTTTAAAGACATCCTTTCAGACAGGGCACGGAATTTTATATGAGAGATTGCTTTGTAAATTCTGAAAGCTTGTATATAGACCTTACTTATTTGCCTTTTTGCAAAGAAATGACTTTACTGAGGTATTGTGCTTGTGATTCACTACACTTCTAAATTCCTTTAATTTAAAACAGCTACCTACAAGTTTGTCTTAGTCATTGCAATTATCCCCACTAAATTAAATTCTTTTTAATTTACCAGTTTTCCAGTTTGATAAGACAGTTTTGAATTCTGATCGTGTCTTACAACTTACTTGCAGTCCCTTCCATCTTCTTGTTACTGCAAATTTAATAAGAGTAGAGAGGAGGTTTTGGTACAGAAGAAGCAGAATTTCGAGATTTGAAGCTGGAGGGAAAACTACTCTGGATTTGTTTCTAACCTTCAGAGGAAAACTGCTTGAGACTGTGAGAGTGCAAGGCAACTTAGGTAAGGGTTCATAACACATTGGAAAGAAAGGAGAAGGAACAGAAAAATAAAAATAGCGGACTTCAAGAATGCAAATGTAAGTAAGGTCAGAAAATCAGTAGGTAAAATTTTATGAGTAGAAAAATTTCCTCAGGAAAAAAGCGGTTAAGGAAAAAGGTTACTTTCTTATAAAGAAGCAATGCTAAGGACAACAAGTTAAATTATTCCAGAATGTAGAAATGTGAAAAAGTGTATTTGGAAACAGCTTGACTAAATTTGCCTAAATAGAGAAAAATACAAAAACTGGAGTTTAGGTCAGATTATGAAGGATAAACACAAAAGGAAAATCAGAAAGACTGAAGTGCAAGATGTTTTCCAAGACTTTTTTTAGACAGACTGTCCAGCAAGCCTCTTTTAAACAGAGTAGTTTAAAATCTGTCATTCAACTACATGCTCTGGATGTGGTCTGGACTGGATATCTATCACGATAGTGTCTGTAGCCTTCACTTTTACCTTTTCTTTCAAAAGGCGAGTTTCTTCTGGCTAAACCAACCTTCAGAATTTTGCTGTGGTCAGATGAGTTGCACAAAGCCAGGGGCTTTTGTGTTTTAGATGAATAAAGCTGTCATCAACCAAAAAACTATTCTTAGAAGGGGATGTAAGGCCTATTTCAGTATAAAAAATATTTGGTTTCTTGGATCTTGCACAAATGAGTCTATTTTCTGAGAAATGAGTATTTTCTATTATACGCCAAAAATTTTTACTCAGTTATCAAGATTTCATATGTTGATTCTATATGGATATGCAGAGACATACAGGTCTATATTCACAGTCTGTTTTGTCAAGTGCATTTTAATCTTTTGTTTTTCTTTTGCGTGTGTGTGTGTGTGTGTGTGTGTGTAAAATTAAGATAATGGAATGCAAGATTCAGGTATACTTCTTGGAAAGGTGACAGGAAAGGTATAATTGTTGCAAACTTTATTTGAAAAAAGCTTTAAAATAGAAATGGTAAATGAACTTTCTTTCAAGTAAGGTAATAAAGTGAATCATTCTGCAATGGAAATTTTAGAATTCTGGCAAGGTTGGTTTTGTTTTTTCCTTGAACTCTTACTATATTTCTTTTAAACAAATTTCACCAATACTGTTATTTTTGTAGTTTTGTTTTAGGGTTTATACAGGGTTTGCATGAGTAGAGAGAAATTAGTAACTTGATAGTAGTAAGAGCTTACAGGAAGAGTGAATAATATAAAGTTTCTTAGATAGGTAAGTACTCATCTTCCTCCTTATTTTTTTATATTAATCAAAACTAAATCCAAACATCTGCCTTTTCTTAGTTGAGCTCAAACCTTAATTTGAAATAGGATGTGTTTGTCTTACAGCAGTTATATTTTTCTTCATTCTGTTGTTTACCAAAACAGGGGGAAAAAATCAGATGCTATTAGTACTGTTAAAATGTTCTAAAAGCTTCCGGGGAAGCAGATATCAGTTTACAAATGTGGCATTTCTCATACTGCTCAAATAATGGAAAAGCAAGTTGTGAAGCTTTTACTTTATGAGTGCTTGTGGCAGTCCACAAATAATAATTCCTATTAATAAGACATATAATGTTTCTCAACATGTGTCCTGATCTGCAACTATTATGTCAATAAACATAGCTAATCAGTTTAATGTGCTTTAGGGTGAGGCAAGCAGTGAATACCAATACAGAGATAACAAGAAAGGAATCTCTTTTATCATTTTTTCTGTGGTAGGGCAAGCCTGGGCATCCATCTGTGGCCTATTCCCTTAATGACTACTGATTGAAAAATTTTCTGAAAAGACATTTTTCACATTAAGAAAAAAATATTACTTCATATATTTTTGAGACACATTTTATTTTTTTTTTTAAAAAGAACCTGCTGTCTTCTTTATGTTAGTGTAAGATGTTAATGTCTTTTTTCACACTAAGCCATTTTTACTGAAACTTGGCAATGTTTAATAAATAACTATTAGATTTTGATTTTTTTCAGGGGAAATTGGCATGTTTGGGGTCATATTCCAAAATGTAGAAAAGCTTTAATTTCAAGTAGCTTTTACTTTTCATTGAACTATTTCATGGTCTTCCTTCTTTGTACTGTCATAAAAATTTGTCCTCAACCTTCTCTTCTACCTGTTCATTTGCTGTCTTCCCCCACTCTCCAGTCTGGGATATTTATACCTGCCTTTCCAAAACATGCTTAATGTTTACCCTGTCTTGAGAACCATTGTATCATCATAATTTTGAAATGACCTTTTATGGGCTGACTGAAGACTGAAGAAAGTGACCACAAATGAGTAGGGATGCTGATACTGGAAAAGACTGTACTATTATTAATTTTTTAAAAATTAAATCTCCAACTTACTTTTTGTCTCATTACCTTGACTATTCCACATTGAGCTGAGGGGATAAAGCGTGCATAAACATCATCAGCAGATTCTGACAAACACTGCTGTGATTTCTCTTTTGTAGAGTAAAGTGAGGAGATCCTGCAGTGCATTGAATTTCTGGACTGCTTGAACAGGTAGATGTAGTCTTAATTTTTACATCTTGAATAGGAAAAACCACATACTTTCAAACATATCAAAGACAGAAATATTCCTTTAATAAACAGATGTGATCTATTGAAAGGCTGTAGAACAAATTTTAATCTCTGTTTATTTCAAATACATTTCATTAGATTTTGTAGTCTTGCAGAGCTACATTAAAACAGAGAAAAGAGAAATGGAAAAGACCAATTAGGTCACCTAGTCTGTCCCTCAGGGGGTCAGTAAAGGATTGTTCCCTACAGTGTACAATGATCATTTTCTCTAATTATGCAACTCCTAAGAACGACCAATCAATTCAATCTCTCAATTAACAAAGCATTCTATGAGTCTTTTTCAATAAATAGGGGTGTTTTGGTTCCTAAGTAAGTGAGCTTACAGTCAAAGGAAAAAAATGAAACCTACGTACATTAAAATAATATTTTTAAGCAAACCTCTGACAAAAATCAGGGCTTCTTTGCCATTCTCTGTAGGTTCCAGGACAGAATTGCATGAAGGACTGCAGTATGGAGTACTCAAGTGTATTAGAGTAAAGGGTTGTGAATCAAGCAGACAATTGAGAACTAGCATTTTCTTTCCACCTATCAAATGGGCTTTGTAAATTATACCTCTGACGACAAGAATCCTCAGTTCTGGACAGTTTAAATTTTAGCCTCTCCAAGCTGTCACTTATCACAAGTTTTGTATTTCTCAGTAAGTACTTTTAGTAAATATTTCACAGCAGATTGAAGGACAATATGAATTAAGTAAGTACACTTTGTGCCAATCACGAATCATCTTTTGTCCTAACAGAGATTTATTAACTGTTCTGTTGAGTTATTGGTTTCCAACTGAGCTATACTCTGCCTGCGCATATTTCAACTGGTAGCTTTGTTTTCCTCTAGTTTTACTCCATCCTGGATATTCGCTTCCCAGTTAAATCAGAACAGAGAAGAAGTTAACATAGGAGAACCTATGTTGACTTTATTGTCTAAAGCTGAAGTGTATATGACAGCCTAGATGCGTTCTTCCTACTGACTGAGACTCTGTTTGGCTTGCAGATCTATCACTTTCCCACCCCTTTTTTTGGCATTGGATGACACTTTAATCAACTCTCTTGCTTTACCAAAGGTGCTATTTTTTGTTGTGACTTGATGAAGTTTTCTCTTCTAATCAGAACTTTTCTTCTTGATTGCTTTCCCTTTGAACATGAGCTCTGCTGAAAGAAAGTTTCCCATCCATCTGGACTGATAATCTTTTTCCTCAGTCCTTAAATAAACCTGTATGTTCTTTCCTACTAATGTAATTAGGAGTTTTGTCTAAGTAAAGATGAAAGAAACTTTCCTTCAATATTTACATTATTTCCACAATGAATCCTCATTCCTGTGTATATATGTAGCCTACTAATGTTTATAATGTAACTTTACAAGCAGCACCACAAGTCCAGGTAATACTTAACATATGGAATCTCAGGAGATCCTTCATTCTTGGCAACTGATATTGTACCTACTTCTGAGTGCTTTAATCTGTGTCTTTACCCTTTATCTGTTTGCTCACCTATGAAAAGATTAGCTTTTATAATCATTTACATTCGCTATATCTTGTATGTAGATGGCTGAAGAATACCTGGAAGTCTGACAAGGACTGGGCATGTCAACTGGTGCTGAATTAAACAGACTTATGTTTCATTTTGGAGGTCACCACAGCATGGATACTTCAAAAATGAAGTATTTACGTGCATTTCCCTCCTTAAAGATTCTGAAGATTGGGTAATATGATTTGTTTGTTGGTTTTTTGTTTTGTTTGTTTGGGTGGGTTTTTTTTGAAGTACAGTGTTTATGCTTTAAAAATTTCCTGGACTTGTCAATGGGTCAGCTGTGGCAACTAGTTGCCACTGTTGCAACCACCCATCACCACTAGTTTTGGCAGTTACCAAACATGTATTGATTGAAAGATTCTTAATTAATTACAAAACCAGATTTTTTTCTGCTTCTTTCTTCACTGTAGAATAGGATTGCGGTTGGTTAAAAAAAAGACAATCTAACTAGAAGTACTGAATTATAAATGAATATTGGAGACACTAATCTGACTGATGCATTTAGGATAGCCTCCAGGCTTATTTATGTTGCATATCTCAAACAGACAGACATGTTGGAACGTTGGAGATGGGTTAAACTCCATTAACCCTTGCAGAGTTGCACCATCTGGAGGCTAGGAGGCTTTGAGTCTCTGGCTTCCAGTCTTCATGGAATTTTCTCCTTCACCTATGCAATAAAGCCAGGAAAGTTCCAGACCATCTTCCAGACATGTTAATTTAACAGATTTTTACTGTTAACAATTGCTTTTGACTGTAAACATTTGAATCTTGTATTCTATCTTTCTTCTGGTTGCTTAAATTGGGAGATAATTATAGTCATATAAGTCCATTATTATAATGTCTTTGGCTATACCTATACTATTAAATTAAACAATGCCGTAGAATGTTCCTGGATACTGGGGCACTGTTAGCATAGTCATTGGCACGGTTCACAAATAGCACTTTGTCAAACAATTTGCAGACATGATTCAGGAAGTAGTGTGAGGCAGGGACAATTCCCAGCAGAAAAATTGAAGGAAGTCACCCAGTTTTGGAGGCTGCCAGAATCAGATGGTATGCTAGATGTGCAGGAATATGACGGAATTAGAGTGGTCTGTACCCACAAAAGAAAATCTAGTGAGAATGTTCTTTATGAAGATGAGAGCATTTATTTTTAACGATGACAGTTTTTGTCTATGACTATAGTTTCTTCCTTTGATTTTCTAGTGGTTAAAATCCTGACATGTCCCAACAAATCTATTATATTCTTTTTTCTAATTATGTACAAGTTACTTTATGTTTCTTGGCTATTGTAGCTCAAGTTCCTAATATATTTTTTAAATGGGCCTATGATCTGTAGGATTAAGATGTCAAGCACATTCACAAATTCCCTTTTTTCTAGTTGACACTTTAATTGTCAGTAAAATTATTGTTTGCTACTGCTTTCTAGAATGAGCAGCAAGGGTCAATTTAAAGAGTGGGATTTGAACTGCATGAGTGAAAAAACAATTGTATCCTCAAAGACTCATTATATTTCCATCACAGCATTAAGTTTTCATAAATCATGTAAATTTCATATTGGCCATGTGAATTTCATGTCAGTCAGTTTTCCATGTTTTTAAATACAAGGAGATACAGTATGATGTACTATAATATTAATCTATTTTACAGATAATAATATTTCTCTTACAGTATACTTTTACCTATTGCACTTTTAAATGATCTGGAAGTCCTTGATATTAATAGCAAAATGCAATAATCATAATGATCAGAACACTTTCCAAAACAGAAGAAATGTCTCCAGTACACAAATAATAAACCTTGCCTACCATCTGTAGTGCAAATGTTATAACGAGGAGTCTTTTGCTGACTTGGAGTGTCTATTATGGTAAAGTAGCGATCATTATTTGCACAGATCATTTAAGATCTATGCTAAAGTTTAAATTTCTTGCTCCCAAAGCACATTCAATTTACCATTAAAAGTCCAGAAATGAAGAATCTGCACAGAAATCCATGTGCAAAGAAAGACTGTTTGGATTCCGCAGTGTCGTTCCAGTTTAAACAACTCAGCTTGATTAGCTGGTAAAATATTAGTTATGCTAGATTATAGGAACTGAGAGCTGTTTTGCTAATTAAGAGATTCAATTAGGAAGATCTGTTCAGCTGTGGTTTGCAGATACGTCTTATTTTCATGGAGACAGTTGTTAAATGTCAAACAATTCTGAATCAACTTTTGTTGAATCTCCAGTATCCATATTCTTCAGCATCTTTGTAAAGCTACAGAATTTCTTGTTGTTGTTGTTGCTTCCATTTAATTACAGCACCATAAGAAAGAATAACATTATCTTTCTGGCTTTAAGGGCAAGTTGGTGCCTTGTTAGTTTTTTGTTATATAGGTAAAATGGAATATTTATAAAATAAAGCCAACCAACCCATCAACAAACAGTCCCCCTTGCCCTTGCAAAATATACACTGAATGGAAGAAATATGTGATTTTCAGTTGAATTTTGTTGCAAGAAAGGGAAGTCAGCAGTGGATAAGTGTTGATAAAAATCAGGAACTCTCTAAAGATTAGAAGTTAGCTATTGACAGTAAGACCAAAATGAAACAGAAGAGGAAAGGACACAATGCATGATGTCAAGTATATCTCTGTATATGCAGGCCACACCTTCCCTCCTTTGAACTGGTCTTCTCCTCAAACACTTTTTCTTACAAGAATTAGGAAAATTAGCTGAAGTGTGACTTTTGAGAGTGGGAAGTAGGAAACTAGCAGAAAGGCAGCAAAAAATGCCTGATTAGAATTCTGTTTGGGAAACGCCTACCCATAATGCTGGCTACCATACACATGATTCTTTCCAGTCCCTAAGAAACATACACATGTAAGTTAAATAATAAATTTATATTTGCTTTGAATATTATGATTTATAAATTATGAAATCTCCAGAGCATCTGCAATAAAACTGTTTTGTTGAATGAATAGAAATATTTAATAGGGAGAATTATAGATGAAAAATCCCATATAAAATAAAATGTTCTCATAAAGCTGGAGCCAACACTTACCTTCTATTAAATTCTTTCTGAAATTTAAAAGCTTCACAATTACTTGTCTTTTCCTTTTTTTTTTTTTTTAACTGTTTGCATACTGTCTCAGTCCAGCTGCTGATGCAGGTGTGAGGAAGTGTAGTCTTGTACTACTTCCAGTCCAAACATAAACTGGAGGTAGGGAAAGATTTAGGAGACCCTAGGAGTTGTATCTTTACTCTGGAAGTTCAAGAAGTACCACTCAGAAAAGCACTTTTTGGTATTAAAATGCTGCCTATTCTTACAATATTACAGTGAATCTTTATTATCCCAACTGGCTGACTGGGTTCTTCTTCAAGGTTTAGAATTTGGAGTCAATTGCAAAAAGGAAAAAGGAAGGGGCGGGGGGGGGGGGGGGGGGGGGCAGTTGTTTCAAAACCAGAGATAAAATTGTTCAGATTTTTTAAAATCAAACCTGGGGCATAACCCAGAAGTTTACAATAGAAAAATAGTTTCAAAACCTGCTCAGTTCCAGATCAGATAAGAACAGCTTGTTGATAAATTAAAAATTATGTTTCAGTGGTATGTTTTTAAAATAACTAGATTTATTATTTCAATGAAAACAAGTTTACAGCGAATCAGGATTTTTTTTCCACAATGCAGTATCAGTACAGGTTGTACAGTACATGCAATGAGAGCTGATTAGGATGTAGTTCTATTCAGTAAGTTAGACTTTTTACATTTTAAACTAATGCTAACTCTCATTAGGGAGCTGCCTTTCGAACCAGGTCGCCCAGGTGGGAGAAAGGCCACTTTTGCCCTGCAAAGATGTTCTGTTAATTAAGTCTTATAGTTAGGTCTAGTATTTCCACAGTGCAGTTAAATGTACGCCCATACTATACTAAGTTGTGTAGAGATACTGAAATAATGCTTCTGAAATAAAATAAACTCAACATTGTATATAGTGCTAATATTAGCATATTATTTTCCATACTTTTCTTTCCTGATGCCACTCATGTAGATGGTATGATTTATTTTGCCTGCGTCATCCTTTTCCAGTGAACACTCTTGTGATCAGTATATCTTGAATTGATTTAGTCTGTAGCCTTCAAATTACAGAAAAAAATCCCCACGGGAGAATTGGCACCCTAAAGATACATGTCAAAGAAGCCATAAATATCCCTTAGTGCAGGGATTTCAGTACTAAACAAACACCTTCTTCAGTCAAGATTTTCCACCAGAAGTAACTTGGAAGGCAGGAAAAGAAGGAGAAAAGAGAGAAAACAAGGGAGACTAGCAAAAAAAGTGTTGTCTTGAAACAGAATTTAATCTATTTGAAAATGTCAGGTGAAGGAGACTGTGAATTAATATTGTAACAGTGGGCCTTTCCCAATGCGATTAAAGTCAGGAGGAAGAAGATAAGTAAAGAAAGATTTACTGGGAATAAATAAACTCTTAAGTAGTTGATGCAAATGAGTAGTGGTTGGAAATGGATAGATCTATCAAGCTTGTAAAATCTTTTGTGAGAGTTGTATGAAAAACTTATTAGACTTGTGAATAACAGAATTTTCAGATACTGATTGCTACCAAACTCTTTAGCAAGCATTATAAATTATACTGATGCAGAACTAATCTGTTGTTCACAATGGGGAAAAATATAATTTTGATTTATATATGGTGAATTGAAATGGTATTAATAGACATATTATTGGAAGTTTCAGAAAGTCACCTGTATGTTAGATTTCCCAAAGATAGTAGCATTAAGATTCTGTAGTTCCATGTCTAATTTAGCAAAGGGCAGATTGATTGACACAGATAAAAAAAAATATGCTGGTAAGCCCTCTTTGCTTAATATGTAGACTTTCATACATTTGATGAATTTATATTTATGATTTTAGATGGCAGAGACTCATTTTCATTATATTTGTTTACCATAATTATGGAAGGACTGTCATAATAACCATTAAGTTTGATCCATTTGTGTGTGTTCCCACTTCTCTCTGCCTCCCAGAATTTTCATTCCAGCCACGAGTGCTGGTGTTCCTTAGTTGTACATCTGGTACAGTGTTTCTGACAGCAACATCACTCCGCAGGGACTGAATGTGCCATCTGTATGACACTCTCAGTATCTAATGGTTTAAGAGCTAGAGACTCATAACCGCCTGAAAAACAACATTTTCCAGGATGCTATGTTGTTGGCCTCTGATCCACATTTTACCAACAAAGTACGTATTACACAATGTTACAGCCCTGTGTTTCTTTCTTGGTAAGTATGAGAAAGGAGGAGGCATCTCTGACTTTAGCATCCAGGATGCCCATATTATGTCTAGCTGCAGGCAAAAGTAAAGGAGAGGAAGATTCAAAAAAAAACCTTGCCAAATAGGACCCCAAGAGGTACTGATCTCCTCAGCAGAAGAGCTGATTCTAATAGAAATGTAATGTGAACTCATCTTGTGAAAGGAAGAGTGTACAAACAGATGTTTAGCACTGTCTATAAAACATGCAAGTGTTGCCTTAAGCTACAGTAGTTAAAGGGATGAACTGGCATTTCCCAAATAAAAACCATTAGATTCCAAATGAAACTCACAATACAATATTCATTAGTAGAAATTTCTTACGTCTACAATCAAGGTTTCTGCACTACTTTTGCACTTGCCTGGACTTCAGTGTGATTATGAAGTACTGAAGATGTAGAATCACATAGACTGAGCCTGGTGAACCTGCATGGGAAAGTTTTTCTTCAGAAATCTAACTCCTTTTTTTTCAGAACAAGGAGAAAACATCATTTATGAGGCTCTAGTTTGATACAGGGGAAAATATCAGTTAGTTAGCAGACCACTTGAATTCTAGCCAAAAGAGAAAAATGTTGCTGGAAGGTAGGAAGCTTTCAGATGGCCTCTCAGGTTTTTTGCTTGTTTTTCTTCTCTTGAATTCCTGCTGTTCATTAAGAACTGGTTTCTCTTCATTGCTTGCATTAAGGTTTACAGATACATAATTGCTCCAGAAAAAGGCATACATTCAAAAGTGCCCATTATTTATGACTTTTTCTTAACATTCAGGATGAAACCTTTTAAAGTTAATAATGCAGTTTACATAGAAGCAGTCCTGGGCTATTTTATTTTTCTAATGACCCTGCCTGTGGCTTATTTTCTCCTTCAGCCTACTTAGGCAATAAAACAAGGAACATTTCTCTTAAAATGTATGGCTCAGATGCTCGTGACTTTGTTCCATGGAGAGCAATTTACAAATAATAATGAAACTGACTGACAAATGTATTTCTTTACGGAACATGCCAGCTCATGGAAAAGTTTTCTATGTGATGATTTGCTAGTCAATATTATTATTATTGTACAGGTATTCATAATGTAAGAAAAACAGAAGAAGAAAAATGTAGTTCAGTTGTGATATTCAATGTCAAAGTTGTCAGCCTAGGTTTTAAATATTGTAATTCAGTATAAAAATGAAGAGTTTTAGAGCCTATCCGAGATTTCACTTACACCAAAGTGAATCCATTTACAGAATTACATGCTGCAACACTTGTGTAGGTAAACAAATTTGAATATGACTAGTAATGTTAGGTCTTCATTAAAATTTGGTATTAGTGTAACAACTGTAGTTACCATTTGCCTAGCTCATTTGTTTTGTTTGTTAACTTTTCTGTCAAATCAGTTTTACACCTTGGTATATCAGTTCTCTGGTGTAACGATGAAACAGGTCTTCAGTGATTTTGAGGGCCTTGCTTTTTTGGGAACACAATTTAACACATCTTGAAGGGAGAAGAAATTCAGTGTTCAATGTTTAGTCTGCAGAAAAGGCTAATTTAAAGTTTCTTAAATTGTACACCTGAAAATAAAACCACTGTAGCTTACAAATCAGACTTGAGAATCTTTTTTTTCTTGATTTTGTATACACGTGGAAAACACTGAGGTCACCAGAAAGTACTAGAAACAAAATGATAACTAATAATCAGATCAGTTTATTCTTCCTCCTCTAGCAGAGGCCTTGTAAAGGTGAATGCTTGAAATGGACATGCATATGCGATAAACTGTTAGATTAGTTTCTTCGGTGGCAAACATTCATGTTGATGTTGTGATTCCACCTTCTTTCTTCTTGCTCCTCCTTTTTTTTTTTCCTTTAAAATGAAGGACAAATGTGTATTAAACTGATGTGAGGGGGTAAATCTTTCCTACTTGGAATGAGCTAATGTTCTCATCAGAAGTTTATCACTGCTTTCCTATGTCATTTGCACTTGAACTGTCATCCAAAGGAACTAGAGACATAGAGGTATAACTGTTACCGGAGAAATGAAATTGCTGCGTTGGCTGAGCAAAGACAGAACTGTTCATTCACCCTCTTAATGTGAAGGACAGCGTAGAAGTCACGGTCTGACTGTCTTTCTGCCGCGTGTATAAAGTGTCAGTGTGTAATACAGCTTTTTGCAAATGCAGAAAGGGTGGCTTTTGTAATGGTAGGAGGAGAAGGAAAATTACTTACCTTGTAATTTGATGAGGTTAATATTAGCATGAATGCACTTTGATTAGTCTAGAATAGGATAAAATATGAGGTTATCCAACTACATGAATTTTTTTTATAAGCCTTCTAATGCAGGATAGCCAATAGTTAGAAAGACGACAAAGTCATGGAATAGATTTTTTCTGATCCCTGACATCTTCTCAGGATCTAAAGAGAGCTTTATCTTAAAAAAATGGCACTGATTTTGATGCAGAAGGATTACACATTATTTACTGTGCTAATAGTGCACTGTAAGGCATTCTTCAGTGTAACAGGTGGCCTAGTACTGACTGAGTTGTTTGTGCACCAGAAACAATATAGGAATGACCATGCATGCCAGAGGTATGGAGAGGTAGCTTTAAGTGCAATGCTGTCACATTGAAGCTAAACTGTCTCCAAGGCCTGGTCTAGCACTGGTCGTGGGCAGTGCATTTTTCTAGGCATGTACATCTCTCTTGGATTTAGCTGTGTCGTACCTGACTGGATCCTGTGTTACTGTGCCATAGGCACACCCAAGGGAATATTCAGATTGTAAAACATCAGAAACAATCGGTGTCTTTGGAAGTTGATTCCAGCCATCTTGACTCACCTGGTAACCGTGTCTTGACTTGCACTGGGAAAATAAGCTTAGAATATTGACCTGTGTGCAACAGAGGTGAGGAAGTAAGTATTTATTGTGTTTCTATGCCATTAGCTTAGTGCAGGAAGTAGAAGAAATTATAGCAAATTGTAGCTGATGTTTTTCCAGTCATATTTAATGAGGCTTCGAGAGGTTGGATGGTGAAGAGGGAGGAAAAATCCACTACTAAGTAACAGTCTCTGCTGTGTGGTGAACTGGCCTAGAAGGAAGAGCAATGGATCTCAGATATCTGTTATCTAAAATGTAACTTCTGGTTGCTTATGGGAGATGTGGAACATGACAGAGAAGTGGATTCAGCTTGACTGTGTAAGAGGAACCACAAGCAACATCTTATTTCCTTGCTACTACAGACATATCCCAATTCAGATTGATCCTACTCTTTCAGTGATGCATCTTCTATGTCATTTTACCAATCTGTCACAAAAATGGAAAGGCTTCTCTGTGAAATCTTTTCCCTAATTCTTCATATCCCCACTGTTTTCTGGGATCTGTTGAAATAATTATTACGCTTCCAGAAAAGATTTTCCTTCAAGTTACTTGAAACTGGCACTACAGGTCTTTGTGGTTGGCTAACCAAAAAGTCTTTGAATGGTATTTGATGTTCAGGACCTGAGGATCATAATAAATCCTTCTGGAACTAGCATTGTAGTGCCAGCTTCCTGGTAGAAACTTCATATTTGTCTTCAAAAATCATTAACTTACAAATTATTCAACATCAATTTGCAAATGTTTTAAGTGTCATGTGCATAAAGCAACGCCCAAGAAAGAAACAAAAAGGGATAGTCAAAGTGGGAGGGTGAAAGAGCAGGTAATAAAAAATCTGGACATTCGTTCTTTGATTTCAGTATGCAATTAGTCTTATCTTGGTGGATCTGAGTGTTGGTATTTTTGTCTCTTTATAGATAGGAGTTGGACTTCTTGAGTTAAAAATGCACTGGAATATTTAATCTATTGTTTTTTAGTGAGTTGTTTATGTATGTCTCTAAATTCAGCTGCTATGTCCGATGAAGTTAATCCCAAAATTCTCATGTGAGATTGATTTCACATACATGGGTGAAGAGGAGAAGGTCACACATAAAGTTTTCAGAATGAAGCGTTCATGTGATTTGCTGTTTGGCTTGCTCTCTATCTCAAGAATGCAGACCTTCAGGGACAAAATGTTGACAATCAGTGATTTGAGAAGGCAATCCATTAAAATGGAGAATGAAGAGGGGGTTTTGTGAAGGTGGTAGAATAGTCTGATCTGAAAGTCCAGCCTAGCACCAAATATTGTTATGTTTGCAAAGTTTATATTTAGGGATGGTGTGATCCTTGATTATTTTTTGCTATGGTAATGATGAGACTATGAGAAAACATAACCTGTACAAATTACTGGAGGTATATTACGAACTCATCTGGTTCTCCTCAAATTGTATTAATGAAATTTTCTTCCTGTATTGTCAATACATAAGGTCCAGTCAAAACAACACTGGAACAGATAAGCTTTCAATCAAACACTATTTCTTATGTAAGCCGATGTATATTGTCTGCCTTACAATACTCTCTGACACCAAGACATTCAAAGAGAATCTGTTTTTCTAGAATTAATTCTAATCAGCACTCCTCTATACATATGTACAAGCAATAGATAGTGATTCTGCTGACATTTCTGTGAAAATCAATGGTAAGCACTTGCCTCAGAGCTAAAACCAGTGCTCCTATGGTGAAAGCCCCCAAGATGGCTGACGCATCCTGCCAGACAGAACTAGTAAGGAAGGGAATCTCAGTACAGGCGGGAAGTTGCAGCAAGTGCTCTCACCCTTCTCCTAATGCAAAGGTAAGTTCCTGCACCGGGTGTGCACAGGTCGATGATCTGTTATGTTAGGTGGCTGAGCTGCAGGAAACAGTTAAAAGACTGCGCAGCATCAGAGGATCTGAAACGGAGATAGACAGTTTCATAACCACGCTCCTGCACCAGACACCACTGAGAATGAGACACCTTGGATGCTAGTAACCCATAAAAGCAGGGCTCCACTTCAATCCCTGCCCTCTGGTATCACAACCAAAATCAGATATGAAGCTTTAACAGCTGTACACATCCACGAGCAAGGTGGGCAATGAGAAACTACTCCAGCAGCACACGGTGGATACCGCAAAAAGAAATGACGAGTGCTCGTAGTGGGGGACTCCCTGTTAAGGGGCACTGAGGTGCTCATCTGCTGACTTGACAGGGAGACACGAGAGATTTGCTGCCTCCTGGGAACCAAGGTCCGAGATGTTGCTGAGAAGGTGCCACAACTTGTCAGGAGCACAGACTACTGTCTGCTGCTACTCCTTCCTGTGGGCACAAATGACATCACAAGCTGGAACCTGGGCAAAACCAAGGAAGACTTTAAAGCCCTGGGAGAGCAAGTGAAAAATATTGGTGCCCAAGTTATATTTTCCACCATTTTACCAGTGGGAGGAGAGTGGGCGACCAGAAATAGGCGTATAATGCATATCAACTCCTGGCTTTGTGGCTGGTGCCGACGTGAGGGTTTTGGCTTTTATGACAATGGGACGTTCTTTGGTGACTATAACCTGCTAGGGAGGGATGGGGTCCACCTGTCTAAGAGGGGCAGGGGAATCTTTGGTGGCAGACTGGCCAACTTGATGAGGTGGACTTTAAACTGAAGGACTCGGGGGGAGGGGTCCAAAGTGGTGATGCTCATGCCAGCACATCCAACTGGGGAGTAAGCCAGACCAACCTGAGCAGCAACAAATGTTCCTTAGCTGCCTCCCAAGATGAGAACCAGAAGGCCAACCACCCTAAGGGTGTGTATGGCTATGGTGGATCCTCCTGCACCCCTCCAGGGAAACCTGCATGCTCAATTACCTCTCTGAAATGCCTGTACACCAACGCACGCAGCGTGGGGAATAAACAGGAAGAACCAGAGATCTGTGTGCGGTCACAGGGCCATGATCTCATAGCAATTACTGAGACATGGTGGGACAGCTCGCATGACTGGAATGCTCTCATGGATGGGTATGTACTTTTTAGGAAAGACAGGCCAGCAAGGTGAGGTGGTGGAGTTGCTCTCTATGTGAGAGAGCAACTGGAGTGTATCGAGCTCTGCCTAGGGGAGGATGAAGAACAAGTCGAGAGCTTATGGGTAAGGATTAAGGGACAGTCTAACATGGGGGACACTGTTGTGGGTGTATACTACAGGCCACCTGATCAGGAAGAGGAAGTTGATGAGGCCTTGTACAGGCAGCTGAAAGTAGCCTCACGATCACAGGTCCTCATTCTCATGGGGGACTTCAACCACTCTAATATCTGTTGGAGGGACAACACAGCTAGGCACGCACAGTCCAGCAGGTTCCTGCAGAATGTTGATGAAAGCTTTCTGACGCAGGTAGAGGAGGAGCCAACAAAGAGAGGTGTGCTGCTGGACCTCATACTAACAAACAAAGAAGGTCTGGTTGGGGATGTGAAGGCTGGGGACAGCCTTGGCTGCAGTGACCACGAGATGGTGGAGTTCAGGATCCTGCGTGGAGGAGCAGGACACTAAACAGGATTACAACTCTGGACTTCAGGAGAGCTAACTTTGGCCTCTTGGAGGAATCCCATGGGTTAGGGCTCTAGAAGGTAGAGGGGCCCAAGAAAGCTGGTCAATATTCAAGCATCACTTCCTCCAAGCTCAAGAGCAGTCCACCCCAGGAGTAAGAAATCGGGTAAGGGAGGCAGCAGACCTGCATGGATGAGCAAGGAACTATTGGCAAAACTCAAATGGAAGTAGGAAGTCCATGGAATGTGGAAAAAGGGACAGGCCACTTGGGAGGAATACAGGAATGCTGTTGGGGTATGCAGGGATGCTACAAGGAAGGCTAAGGTCCACCTGGAATTTAATCTAGCAAGGGACATCAAGGGCAATAAGAAGGGCTTCTTCAAATACATTGGTAACAAACAGAAGACTAGGGAAAACATGGGGCCTCTGCTGAATGAGGTGGGTGCCCTGGTCACGAAGGATACAGAGAAGGCAGAATTACTGAATGCCTTCTTTGCTTCAGTCTTTATTGCTAAGGCTGGCCCCCAGGAATCCCAGACCCTGGAGGTAAGAGAGGAAGCCTGGAGACAAGATGACCTTCCTTCAGTCGAGAAGGATCGGGTTAGAGATCAGTTAGGCAAACTGGACACCCACAAATCCATGGGCCTTGATGGGATGCACCCACGAGTGCTGAGGGAGCTGGCAGATGTCATTGCAAAGCTACTCTCCATCATCTTTGAAAAATCATGGAGAACGGGAGAGGTGCCTGAGGACTGGAGGAAAGCCAATGTCACTCCAGTCTTCAAGAAGGGCAAGAAGGAGGACCTGGGAAACTACAAGCCAGTCAGTCTCACCTCCATCCCTGGAAAGGTGACGGAGCAGCTCATTCTGGAAGTCATGTCCAAGCACGTAGAAGGAAAGTAGGTGATCAGGAGTAGTCAGCATGGATTCACCAAGGGGAGATCATGCTTGACCAATCTGATAGCCTTCTATGATGGCATGACTGGCTGGGTGGATGAGGGGAGAGTGGTGGATGTTGTCTACCTTGACTTCAACAAGGCTTTTGACACTGTCTACCATAACATCCTCATAGCTCAGCTCAGGAAGTGTGGGTTAGACGAATGGACGGTGAGGTGGATTGAGAACTGTCTGAATGGCAGAGCTCAGCGGGTGGTGATCAGCGGTGCAGAGTCTAGTTGGAGGCCTGTGGCTAGTGGTGTTCCCCAGGGGTTGGTACTGGGGCCAGTCTTGTTCAATTTATTCATCAATGACCTGGATGAAGGGACAGAGTGTACCCTCAGCGAGTTTGCTGATGACACGAAACTGGGAGGACTGGCTGATACCCCAGAAGGCTGTGCTGCCATTCAGTGAGACCTGGACAGGCTGGAGCACTGGGCAGAGAGGTGCCTCATGAGGTTCAACACAGGCAAGTGCAGGGTCCTGCACCTGGGGAGGAACAACCCCATGCACCAGTACAGGTTAGGGGTTGACCTCCTGGAAAGCAGCTCTGCATAGAAGGACCTGGGAGTCCTGGTAGGTGATAAATTCACCATGAGCCAGCAATGTGCCCTTGCGGCCAGGAAGGCCAACGGCATCCTGGGGTGCATTAAGAAGAGTGTGGCCAGCAGGTCGAGGGAGGTTCTCCTCCCCCTCTACTCTGCCCTAGGGAGGCCCCATCTGGAGTAGTGTGTCCAGTTCTGGGCTCCCCAGTTCAAGAAAGATGAGGAACTACTGGAGAGAGTCCAGCGGAGGGCTACAAAGATGATTAAGGGACTGGAGCATCTCTCCTACAGGGAAAGGCTGAGGGAGCTGGGGCTGTTTAGCCTGAGGAAGAGAAGGTTGAGAGGAGACCTCATCAATGCTTATAAATACCTCAAGGGCAGGTGTCAAGAGGATGGGGCCAGACTCTTTTCAGTGTTGCCCAATGACAGGACAAGGGGCAACGGGCACAAACTGGAACATAGGAAGTTCCACCTGAAAATGAGGAAAAAATTCTTTACTGTGAGGGTGACTGGAACAGGCTGCCCAGGGAGGGTGTGGAGTCTCCTTCTCTGGAGATACTCAAAACGCACCTGGACGCAGTCCTGTGCAGCCTGCTCTAGGTGACCCTGCTCTGGCAGAGGGGTTGGACTAGACGATCTCCAGAGGTCCCTTCTAACCCCTGCCATTCTGTGATTCTGTGATTCTGTGATTTTGAAAATTGTCTTATATTGTCTTATTAGGAGAAAATGACTCACAACTTTGGTTGTAGTTCTCCAGCATGTTCTGTGTCAGTTGCTGAAGTCCTTATGATATGATTGCTTAGCCTCACAATGGTGTATAAAAGTAGTAGGAGACAACTTAACCCCAAACTGAACCACTGTAAGTGGTTCCTCCTAAAGAGTGGCAGTCATAGGTGGGAGTAAGGATGGTCAATATGTATCTTAAAACAGAAAGGAAGACATCAACTCAGAGGAATTTGTAGTAGGGCTATAGAGGCAAAATGTCTTTCCCTTGCTGGTAACTTTATCTGCTCCATATAGGACTGTAAGTGTTTAACATCCAACATCCCAGCCAGGCCTGGCCAGAGAGTGTTCTCCTGAAAACAACTCCTTAGTTACTCCCAAGAAAAACCCTCTACCAAGCTCCAGAACTGGACACTTTCAAGAGGCCTTACAGTCCCCTGATAAAAGAAAATGCATTAGGTAGTGTACATGTCAATGTATCCAAAGATTAGTTTTCCATTAAGTGGGAATAAATGTTGAAGCATTGCAATTTATTATTCCTGAGGAAAAATCTAATGTGTGTGAAAAGCTCTAATCATGTTCTATTAAAGACAATTATTATTAGAGCTACCTATATCTGGCAGTTATTTAGATAAAAGTTTCTTTTCCTTAGAGTATTACACTTTGAAATATAATAATGAAAAATTCCTTTTTTTCTGTTGAAGTCCAAAATTTTAGTGGGAAATACAGTCAAAATGATACATATTTGGAAAAGATCAATGAGTTTCTGTGCTTAAGTGTCATATCTTAGGTACTCTTACTTTCTTCAGGTTTTTATTAATAGGGATCCTAGAATTAAAGGGAGTGTTATTCCTGTAAATGTTCATCTTCTGATCCTATTTCCCACTTGAGGTCATCTTTTAGTTGTGACATTACTATATTCTTCTAAGGCAATCAGAGGTAAGGATTTCAGGTGGGTATAAATGACGAGAGAAGATGGATTTACATACTTAGCTCCTTAGCAAAGAACCCTTATCAAAATACTCCCTCCCCCCCCCCCCCCCCCATTGTTAGGGAAAAAAAAGGACATTGTTACTGTCCTTTCTACTTTCTTCCTTCTGAACTCATTTATTTTTCTCATAAAATACTGACTAATGATGAGACATACTGGGTTGAAACATTTGGAACAGTTTGGAAAAAGGTGGGCGCACAAACAAGCTAGAGTGTTTTTTCATGTTGTTGTTATTAAAACCATAAGTATGAGCATTAGTAAATATCATTCAATGAAATATCAGACACTGTCACAGAATTAATCTGCCAGGGAAAGATTTAAAACTCTTTTATGTTTGACTGTGGTGTGTGCATATGTGAATTCTGTTTACGTGCTACTACAAACTGCAGCTGACTCAGAGGATGATTTGTTTGGGAGAGTAGAGCCTGAATTTTTCATAAACTTGATGCTAGGAAATTCACAACAAGGCTACCCCAGTTGTTTCTATCCCCAGATTTGCCCCTTAAGGAACAGTTTGTTTTCTAATAGAAGAAGGGAGATATCAAGATGACCTATCAAACTGTCATCTTGTGTGCCTGTCCTGATACTTGCAGTAACATGGCCCAAAGTGATACTACAAACACAAGGTTATCGTGTCAGAAAAGATAGCATGAAGAACAGGACTTCCCTTGTGATTGAAAAGCCAGATAACTAATTAATTTGCTGCCTCTTATCCATTGCATTTTGGGCACTTAGCCATGGTATATTCTCTGAAAATATCTGATAGTGTAATTATAATGGCGAATAGTTGGAAACTACCTTTTATCTTTACAGTTCAATGTACAGAGAATTGCTCTGTGAAGTGCAGTCCCTACCAACACAATGTTCTATATATTTAGCTTTAATTCCTAAGGCATTTTTTACTCAAGCTTTCCACAGGAATGTTGATTACCTGTAAATGATCACCAGAGCATAAAAAGAACTAGTTCAACAATGCTACAGTTGTGTATAATGCAAGTAATTCCGGTTAATGAGTCTCATTTTCTCATTACTTTGTTTGTATTGGATTTCTTTATGAAATTTTGTAAATAATAATAGAAATAGAAACAATGAAGAAAATTTTTTTCCAATGTCCAATAGTGTTTGTACAGCATATTTCAGTTTTTGAAAAAGCATTGCCTAGACCTCATCTTAAACACTATCTTTTTTCATCTGCAGGCCAATAAATTAATCTTCCCTATTGTTTTGTGGCTCTTAAGGATAGCTGGAATGACAGATAGTGTACAACACGATGGACCTGTATTGAAACACAGATTTTTACTATGGCATATAGAAGAAGAAGACAATGAACAAAGAATCTTTTTATTAAGCAAGAACTATTTTAATATTGGGTTAACAACTCTTCAGTTGCAAGGAGATTTTTATTGTATTTTAGCAGAACAGAAGAAAGTTTTCCTCCTTATTATATTTCATTTAGAAAAGCAATTAACAGTTTACTGTTCCTACTCTTGAGCTCAGTTTGCAAGTTCTTCTTGCAAACAGTTTCTGAATGAGGATACATTGCAGTACATGTTGCAACAAAGAACAAGAGGCAATCCAATACAGCTAGATTCTGCACATAAAATTCATGGCATAATTAATTTCCCTGATAATACCATATTGCAAATAAATGTACATAACTACAGACTATTCCATAAAAGACAAAATGCACAAAATGATTGACACTGTCGTGTCCCAGATTCTGCTTGTCATAGCTCTATATCATAATTTTCATGCAGTTTTGTAGAGAAAATAGAGCTGAGGTTTGTCCAGTATCCTCATGTGTTTTCATCCTTTTTCATCCGATGAAAGACCTGTCAGTCCAATGCTGTTTAGTGTGGACACAAGTTTGCAGCAAGGAGTCAGTATACTTTGGAGGACTGTCATACAACTGTGATTCATCAGAAACAGGATAAGTAATCTAGTCAAGAGGAACAGCAAGATGCAGCGTCTGTCATACTGTCTCTGTGTCAATGCAGAGTTTCTATTCGTCAATGAAAAACAGAGGTGTTCAGTTGGAATAGTCTGGCTTTTTTGTGTTCAGTCAGGTCTTCACAAAGCCTCTGCTAGAGGCCTGCACATCTGGAAGTGAAGGCATCCCAAGCTTTGCACTGTTCTCCTACTTCAGCATTAGTCATTAGGTCACTGAAAAGAGGCAGAGCAGCAGAGAATGGAGAACAGTGATCTCGGTCTTGAGAACACTGATGTGTTTTATGTCAAGATTTCAGCGTAAGTACATATGCTAACTTCAATGGACAGGATTGCAGGCTTGCAGGATGGTGGCCTTCCTTGGAGATCAAAAT
Source organism: Phoenicopterus ruber ruber (assembly GCA_009819775.1). Taxonomy (NCBI): domain Eukaryota; kingdom Metazoa; phylum Chordata; class Aves; order Phoenicopteriformes; family Phoenicopteridae; genus Phoenicopterus; species Phoenicopterus ruber. The sequence goes on along the minus strand of CM020246.1, from coordinate 61,124,118 downwards.
TATAGCACTTATTTTTATTAAATCCAATGAAAAATCAAATGTATAGAAAGTTGTTTAATTAAAGGAAGTCAAAACGGTCTTGTATTTGTTCAGTGTTTTTACAATCCCAATTATTAATCTATTAATAACAGAAGCTGTCAGTAGCAGGATAGTTACAGTACGTAAAACAATAGGAAATAGGAAAAAATGTGTCATGAAAACATAAAAACAGAAGCAAAAGAGTTAGAAAGACCCAAACTTTTTTTTTTTGTGGGAAGGACAGATGTAAACAAAAGTTATATCAGATATTGACAGCCATGTTTTTGGTACACAACAGTAACCTTAAATGCAGAGAGGGATTATTTTGAGTCCTTTAGAAGGTCGTGTTGGTCATCTGTACAACAGGAATCGCAAGGTAGGAGCAAAGTTAACTCCAGGTGCCTCTCTGAGATAATGTCAGGTAAGAAAGCAGGATTCAGCAATAATCACAGCATGGTTCTTCCTTTTCCTGCGGCGAACCTGTTCCCCTTCTATACTGGAGCTTCAGAGGTGGCAAATAGGTGAAGTTCTGGAATTGCCTTCTGCTGCTGACACTACCATCAATCGTCTATGGTCCCTAACAAATTTATTGCCTGATGAAGCCTTGTTTATACTATTCTTTTTCAGCTGTTCATGCTGAAGGCTTCTTGTAGCATGTCTACTTGCATGTTGTGGCTGTGGATGTAAGGATATGGATGGATACATGGAGGTTTGTTATGTGCTTATAATTTATATACTAATAGTTCTGTCTTTAATAAAACATCAACCAACAGCTACAAATGTGTCAAGAAGTCTAAGAGGTATGGATTCACTTATCCCCTATATAAATAGATAAGGCACAGTAATGCAAAATGCAAAATATGATCTATCAGGGCTACCTATCTAAACTTACAGGTCAGAAATAGACTACTATGAAATTGCAGTGATAGCAATGAAATGGTGTTCATTGAAAAATATCTATTGATAATGATACACAGTGGATACAGGACTTTGCTAGTATTCTCTGTGGAAGAGTCAACTTTATTTCTGAAATTAAAATAAATAAACGCAATGACTAAATAAGGATAAAAAAAAATTGTATTTATGTTATCATACCAGCTTTACTAAGGTAGAAATCATATCAAGTTCAGAAATTATCTTGAATAAGAATATTTCATGTTTGCTTAATCATCTTGCAGAACAAAGCCATTCTGGACAGCATGACATACCAACAGCGAATTACAGCTCTAGGGCTTCATTTTCAGAAATGAACCTTCACCTGGCTGCAATGCCAAATAAAAGGCAAATTTTGTTTGTGCATGACTTTTTTAAACTAAGCTGAAGGTACAGCTTCCTCTGTAGATTTGCACACTGAAAACAAAAGCAGTACAGGAAAGGAGACATTTACCCTAGAGGCACTGTTACAGTGAGAGATTTTAGAGTAATAGAAAAAACACAGCTCTTCAGAACATCTACGTCCTGTTCAAAAGGAAAGTATTACATTAATGATTGGTTGTATACCCTGTGAGGAAGTGTTTGGGCATAAAACAGCTACGCAAGCTAATAGTGAACAGATGTACGGAATTTCTCTTGCGATAGCCGACTGCTTAAAGCAGAAGGTGAAAAAAACTTTTGCACTACGGGTTCAGAATGCATGAAGCTACTTTACCTTTGGTTTTGCTTGTGTTCTGACTCCATTTATTGCATCACTTAGGTCTATCATTATCCACTTTGGGAACATGTTAGTTCCCTCAAAGATACCATTTTGATTTGGAGCAGTAGTGCAATTTGAAGCAAATCTCTCAATCCTTTCCAGTTACTGAGAGCTGATTCAATTCACAGAACTTTGGTGTGCATGAAGTAGTTTTCTTTGAAAAAAAATGAAACTGCAAACTTCACTCCAGGTGTGCACCAGATGTGTTCCAACTTTTCGCTGGAATTTGAGAGTTTGGCTGTTTTTTTGGACAACATTGCTACACTTATATGGTGTGCTATACCAGGTGACCAGACTAAATGTGTCTGAAGAAAAGGCCCTGAGCTGCAAATAATGTAGTTGTGGGGGCCAAGCACCAGCTGCTTCAACCTACTGATCAGCTCTTATTTCACTGAATTAAAGTAGACATAACATAGACATACCCCAGGTTTACTCAGAACAGTTCTAGGCAATCAAACAAATCAGGAAATGGACTATAGATTGAGGTACAGTTAAAATCTCTGCCATCAATAACATCCCAAGTATTCTGGTATTTGAGACTATATGTCTAGGATGGGCAGATTTGCTCCTTGTAATCGCAAAATGAATTTGAAGATCACAGATCGGAACTATACGAATGGAATCAAGTCTCCCTGAGTGTCTGGAGAATGTTTTTAAAATGTTAGCATCATCACTTTATCGATGACATAAACCTTATTACACTATGATAAATTCACTATCACATTTTACATAGTATTTCAGTTTTAGGGTAGTGGTCCTGCAGAATAAAAGACTATTTTCACCACCAAAAACCTCAGTTTAGTGAGTCATTTTGCAAGCTTCCAATGGGCAACCCATGCCTGAATGTGGCACGTTTAGGAGTGAGAAGTTAATTTGGCTGTTTAAATATTCAAGATTTAGCCCTTTTGTCATCCAGTGTCAAATGTGGTTATGTTTTGTGCAGTGGATTAGGGTCTCCTGAAAAGAGGACTGAGACCACCAGATCCATTTTATTTCAAATGGGAAGCAGTCATCAGATGGTAACAATTTTGACAACTGCCGATGAATATGAAAAGATTTTTGTGTGCTAAACTGTCTGATATTATTAATCTTTTGAGCAATCCAGTCTCAGAAGTGGCTTCATTTTAGCTTTAACAATAATAATTCTGCACCAAGCTAGAGGTTTGTATTTTTATTAGCTTAGTTCATATACATTTTCAGGTTTTAATTTTCATTATGGATTTTTTTTTTTTTTTAGAAAACAGATTGAAGTACAACTATGAAAGAAATAGTGTCATGAAAAATAATAGATTATTTTCCTAAATTCAAGAACTAGCATCCTTCTAATAGGTGTGATGAGGGATGATATAATACCCTTATTATTTTCTATGTAAATTTTTTCTGTTTTCAAGAAATAGCTTTAAGTTAGGGACAGGGACTGAAAGAACTGAGAGCTCTACCTTATGAGCTTGTTATCAACAGCAGAAATAGTAGTGGAGTCTTTCTGAAATGAAAAATGTTGTAATTTGTTCCACAGTAATGGGGAGAAATGTAAGATATGATTATGACACAGCCTTCACAGATTGAATTAGTGACAGATTAATGAAGAGAAAAAGAAATGCATTGTGGGAATCATGAACCCATGACAGCTATGTCATCCTTTTTGGGAAACTCACAAATGAAGTCTCCCTATGAGACTAGAATAAGAGTGTGATTAACTCAGCATTGCTTTTTTCTCCCACTATAGACTTCAGTTTTAATAATAATTAAAGAATAATGCCTGAATCCCATCTGAATGGCTTTTAAGGTTTAACTTGCTGAAGCTATTCACAGAGCTGAACTTGTAAAGGAGACTGAACAGATCTGCACAACTAATTGTGGAGTATTACACTGATACTTCATCTCCCATATCAATACCAATTAAGTCTGCTCAGAGTACATCCCATATAATTTTAATAGGGTCAGAATTGTTAATCTGGTCAGGTATTTCTCTGTGTGTATGAACGCACTTTTGCCAGTAAGACTTAGAGGCTTGTTCAGGATCCTGACTGACAAAGATTTCCACAGATGTTGTTTAACCTTGAGAATAGTAAATATTCTCTTCTTTGGTAGAGTAATTTTGTTTCGCTAGCATAAATAAAAAATAAAGCATACTAAGACAATGTTGCTTAATGTGCGTGTGCAGAAATACCGTTATAAGCATCTGTCAATTGGTGGGAGATGGTGAGAAGAGATCAGTGAATGAAAGCTGTGTAGAAGTAGTATCAGATTCCTTTTTGTGATGGGAGCTTCAGTGAAGCTAATTTCCCCAGCGTGGCTTAGTACTTTGCATTCTAGATCTAAGGAGATTTTTTAGGCACTCGTCTTCAAAGAAAACAAGTATCAGGAAATTCTTCATACTTTTATTTAGATGCTGGCAACACAAAAAAATTGTGCATAGAAAGCTGAAAGAAAATGCCAACTTTAGGGACTTTGTAAGTAGATGAGTAAGATATGGGACTGAAATACTCTATGTTTGCAAATTCTAACCAAATAATGCCCTGATATTCTTGGTTGATTTCAGTTAACTGCTGAAATGCTGCAAGCTTGCTGTACTGTTTTAGTGTTTGCCATTCCTACCACATAGAGGCACTAGCACAGCTGAAAGAAAGATAGGCTTTCTCCATCAGGTTCATTTTTGTATCCCATCATGATGTGACCAATAAGGCTGACAAACAATGTCAAGATTTTATGCTTTTATTTGAAACTGTTGCTTGTCTAGTAGGAGCTGAGTAGAAAACAGTTCAAATTTTACAGTGTTCCCTGCACATCTGCAACAGAAAGCAGTGAAATTGTGTGGAATATCCAGAAGTCACACACAGACAAAAGTATTAATTATAACCATTTTTGTATCTGCACCATCTACAAATAATCTTAGCCTATGTTATTAGATAACCTTTTTTGCATGACACTTCATTACTCCAATGGCAACAGTGATGGAAATTGACTGTTACGTGACAGTGTGTCATGCTGACTCTTCTCAGAACTCTGGACATACATGATTTTTGAAGCATATATTGCTTCCATTAAAAAAAAAATATTTATTTGTGTGCTAGAAATTCTAAATTTTCATTCCACTAAGAGGTGGAAATATTTTAGAAGAACTAGGTACGACAGACTTCATCATTTTAATGTATATAAAAGTAGCTAACATGTTTTATTTGACGACTTTTATAACCAATGACGAAAACTTTAGGTGAGTATTAAAATAAGTCCACTAGCAGCTGAGTCCCTGATTTCAGAAATCTTGTTGTGTTTAGAAATCAAAGCCTGTGTTGTATTTTTAGAGAACAGTGCTGATTAGCGGTGGTAACGTGCTAATGTTGGCTTGAACTAACTCTGTAGTAATAATAATGTAAAAGTATTTCTGTAATTGCTGTGAAGTTTTGTGTAGTTATTAGATAATGTTCCACTTTTAGAAAATTTTTAGATAGTTTACAAATTATGCTCAAACACTATTCTGAATTGACAGTTCAAACCATCCTAGATGATGTAGTATGAACTTTTAGACCACCTTAAACATTCAGGATAGTCTAATCGCTTAAACTGTTTTATGATGGCATAAGTGCCTAAATTGCTTAAAATCCTCAGAGTAGTGTATGGTTTTAAGGCACATTAAGTCCTCTGGTGCTGTAATCACCTAAACCACCTCAGATTTTTCAGATGGCATAAAATTTCAAACCATCTTAAATAATATTTGGGGTGGCATAAGGGCTTAAACTGCTCTATGGAGTTATAAATGCTGAAATGACTAGAGGACTACTTTGAAAAAAGTTTGCTTTTGAATTTATGTAACTTAGAGACTGCTTGGTCATGAGGAGAATACTAAGGATCTAATCCTGTTGATGCATTATATATAGTGCTGCCTTCAGATCTCAGCTAGAAATTCTTTGGACATATTGCAAGATGCTGCAGATGCTTGCTGAAGTGCATCCCTAAAAAAACATCTTCCAGAAATGCACATTATACCTCCTGTGTTTGCCTCTTACTGCACCTGCCAGTCTTTGCTGAACAGCTAAAATCACATAAGGTCATGATGCCTGACCTTACACATGACCATATCAGGTTCTCCTGATGTATGATCACTTTCCATTCCCTTCTGCAGGGAAGGAAACCTTACATGTGCACCCAGAACCTACAGGTCAGCACAGAGGTGAGCAGAAGTTTGCGGCAAATGAAGAAAGAAGGGTGAGGGATCTTGTGCTCCCTTTCCACAAAGTGTCAGGTAGGCCACCCACTTCTCTGCTACTTGGTGTGAGTTACGAGTGGTGCCATGGCTCATCAAAATGTGGCTGCAGTGGTGTTAGCTGCCAACCCTCCCTTGACTCGGCAGAACTCCATGACTGCTCCTGTGTTCTGTCATTGCAGAAGAGTTGTACACAAAGGGAAACAAACCCCTGATGCCCTCTTCATTCTCTCAGCATTTCTTCTTGTAACAAAGCATAGCTTGTCAGAAGCAGTCTCTAAGTGCGGATGAAGTAGCTGTAATTAAAAAAAATGAATATGTATGTTCTTTGCAAGAGTGCATTGTGAAAGAACTAATAAGTCAATAGGACACACCTATTTAGTTTGTCTGCAGGACTTCTTCCATTCCATGATTTTGGGCTCAACTATGAGGTGCTAAATGAGCAATTGGACCTTTTGTCTTTAAATAGGGACAATGAAAGCATTTATAGTAATAGCTTTAAACTTTGTAAATATCCATCCACAGTATAATCTCCAACATGACCTTGAGTAAAAGCACTTAGGCTAGGTCTAGAAAAGGATACTGGAATCAGTCTAAGAGAATGATCCTATGACTCCCACGTAACACTTAAACTAACTGAGGTTTCTACAGCAAAATACTAGAAAAATCTACTCTTTCCTAAGCCAGAGTCTTTTCATAGCTGGCCTTGCCAGCACCAAAGGTGCATCTAAGTTTGATCAAATTTTAAAGTAAGCCTTTTGCTACGTTACACTTCCAATCTAAGTGGCTACTATGGAAAAGTTTAGACACCCTGACAGTCATATGCAAATCCTAGTTGTTGTCCCACGTACATTCTAAGCCAGGCAGGAGATGAGATCTTTCATATAAATACAACTGTTTCATAAAAATGGGCACAGCACTAGTTTTGCCAGTGTTGTTTGAAGGGTACAGATTAGAAAGACAAGTTTACTTGGAAGTACAAGGCACGAACCCAAATTCACTGAAAGAATACAGGTTATGATCTTTCGTTCCTAAAGATCTCGATTAAGATCTTGTAAAAAAAAAAATAATTCAAACAGCTCCCTTCTCTGTGATGCAATTTTGAGGTGTCACTCTCTCTTATTTCTGAAACCTAGGTTTAGACCAGAAGCCAGCTACCTAAAGGTAAGACATTGTAATTTGGATTGATTGCTGTACCTGTATCTCTTTCTGGATGTTATCTCTCTAGGCATCTGTTCTGTCCTGCTAGTTCAGGTTTTAGCTATGTCTCAAGCATCATTTCCTTAATGTTCCCTGTTACTAGGTATATTCTAGCTCCAGTTTCCAAGAGGTTAGTTCCAGGCAGAAAATTGGGGTTTGTAGAAAAAAGACAAATAGAGCAGGACAAAAAATGACAGAACTCAAAATACATCCTGCAGACATTTTAGGGCAGCTGGGTGAACCATACTTAGATAAAGCTGACCAAGATGATATAGGAAATATATCTCTATTCATGTAAGATGGAGCTAGTGATGTCTTCCTCTCTCAGAGAAATATAAAGGCAGAAACAGGGAATACTCCAGAATTTGATACTACAGTGTGTGGGGAGCTCCTATATGTACTGTCATTTATGTACAGATGGACCTTTTACTTGTTAAAGAGTACCTACTTCCATACAAGCTGAGTAACGAAGCAAATTCTGTTGGCATCACATATGCTAGTGCATAATTTCTAAACACATGGTTATATACTAGCAATTGTATTTTGTACGTATGTGTGTAACTTTGAAGCTGGTGGAGTTGACAGCCTACATCAGGGGAATCAGATCCATTATAAGTTAAACAGTTCCCTGATTTCTAACAGCGGTTGCTCTGGGTTGTTTGTTACATTTGCCTTTGTTGAAGGATTCAGGACTTCACTATTTGTCCTTGGTTCTGTTACCAAATGCAAATGATTCTGGAGTAAGTGAGATGTCCTTGGTTATGGTTGTTACAGCACTCCACTAGGTATTAAAGTTCCTTTCCTGCACATATGCCACATGGTTGACTTTGTTTCCATAAAGATAAGCTTGATTCAGTAAAGTAGCAATCCCAGCCATTGCGAATCAGCATGTATAGTATGAAGGTGATTTTTAACTTCTGTAAAAGAAACCCGAAATTTTTTTTGGAGTGAAAGCTTTTATTTGGGGCTGGATTCTGCTAGGCTGTATTGTTACTGAAAGTGGAGTAGGATGAAAATACCTTGGCTCGTAAAGAGGGACTACTTTTGAGCTATATTTTGATCATTTGATAAAACTATACTAATGGATAGGAGCATGAAGCTGTATAAAGACCAGTTAATTTCTGTTCTGTGGACAGCTGGGGTTATTCTAAGTGAATGTAGGCACAGGTCTGAGAAAGTAGTGTCCCTTAATTACTCCTCCTCAGGAGCAGGTCGGAGAGGTATCACAGCTCAGAAACAACCAGGCTGTACTAGTATCAAATGATGACCAATCCCTGCCAGCTCATCACGAGGCAATTCAGGTTCGTAAATGGGAATTTCAAGGCAAAGTGGTGAGCCTATCACATGTAGTTGGCAAAACAACCATGTTCCTTATTCAATCCTGTTACTGGTTTGCTGTCTATGATGTTGGACGAGGGGGGAAATTTTTTCTCCATGTACTTACGTTGTTTTTGGATTTTCCTTCCTTTTCATTTTAAGTTTTCAAATTGACATCTTGACAGATCACCTTAGCTTTACGCAGACTTAGTAACAGACAATGTAATTCTATTAATACATTATTGTGGATTAATTTCAAATCTGCACTACAACATTAGCTGTACCCGAAATTCAGAGATATAACAGTGAATACACCAGTTAGATAACAATGCTGTTCAGATTTTCCTCGTGTATGATTTTACTTAGTTTGTACTATTAGAAAGAAATGTGACAAAGTATATAGGAGATTTTTTTAACACTGGGGAATCAAGGAAGCTGGCTTTTATTTTAAATAAAGAGTGCCAGTACATTAGCAACAATTTAGGGGATTAAAAATATGTCATTCATATTTTTAGTGAGTGGGTGCTATTCAGTCCCCTTCAACTAAAATAGAGAGAACCTACTTGAATCATTGATTTTCCCGTTGGCTGAAGAAATAAAATAGTTTTAGATTAAGCAAATGGAATTTATTGAGAAATTTTAGCTGAAGAAAATAATCACTTTTGATTAAAAGAAACTTTTTTTTTTTTTTTTTTTTTTTTTTTTTTTTTTCTGTCTGGGGACATTTCTAAAAATAGGAAAATGAAGTGCCACTCTTAAAATCAATGACTATGTAGTCAGTTCAGGGAGACCACACTAACTTTCATCCGAGTGAATTTAATGAAAGCACTGTGATCTTTTCAAGGGAGGCTCAGTCTCCTTGAGATTATAATCAGCCTTCTCCTACCAAAATCATTTTGAAAGTGGTGATATGAAAGGTTTAAACAAGTGAGTCATTTTTTTCCTGGACTAAAATATCACTGACTTTAACCCTTATTTAAAACCCCCAAAATGTCAGGTCAACCAAGAGCTTAATTTCTTTGAAGAGGAGAACACTCATAAAAAATGTTTCTTTCCATATATCAATATATTGTAACCCATACAAACTCAATAGAAAAACTCGTGTTCCTTCAGTTATTGAAATTTCTGAAAATTAATTTCTGAAATGATAATTACCTAAAAATGAAACCCTGATCGACCTTAGCAAAAATGCACTGAAGGTACAATTTCCAGTACAAAAGGTGGACAACAGCTGCTTGGCAGCATGAGGGACTAGTCAGAAGCTAAACTAAGCAGTGATGAGAGAGGAAACAGCATGGGAGACCCCCGGCGAACTCCAGCCTGGAGTACAACGGGAAGCTCAGTACGCCGCAAGAAGGAAACCGTGCTAACGCCAGTGTTGTTTCAATGCCTGCGAACAAGTCCTGTTGCAAAGAAGGAAATGTGGTAAGGTCTTGTGCTCTTGCTGTTTGCCTGCTCTGCAAACGTGTGAGAATAAAATGTTCCCCTCTGGTTAGCTCCTTTGATCACCTGGTGTTCAGGGTGTTTGGGTGTTGCTCCAAACAGCTCCCTCATGCAGCTCAGAAAAATAATGAGGGAAACAGGAGCATGGCAGGAGGACAAACCAACCGTGGCTAAAATTTATCATGTGGTTTAGTTACTCTGCTGACCTTCATTATAAGGCTAAGAAAAAGTGTGCACAGTCTAACAGCTACATAATTGAGCTCTAGTACAAATGGTGTTATTTGCAGCAGCTGTAATACTTATGAAAGCGGCTGCTTCATTGAATTTCATAAGAAGTTTGAGTGTGGGAGTTGTCATTTTTGTAAAATTTACGAGTAACACCCCATGCAGCCATGAAAGTTAAGCATACTTTGATGAAACTGGTCACACAATTCAGGGAATGCCGTAGGTGCATCTCTGACAACTGCAGTATAAATTGTATGAGAACAGCCAAAGAACATCTCTGGACAGTTTAGTTCAGACTTTAGAAGCAGTCTCCAAACTGTCTGAGCTTTCTCCTGCAAATTCGTGATTAGAATGGGGCTTTCTGCCAACTGTGACAAAAGGTCATTCAAAATTTCAGACAAAGTTGCAGATTCCCTGGAAGAGTATCAATCAGGACCGCCTCTACTATTTCTTAAGTTTTCTTTTTTTTTTCTTTTGAGTAGCCATTTAAATTTGCACATGAATGTGAATAGTAACATTATATATGTTATAGATTATATGCTATGGTTACAAAGTGTTCTTTCCATTCATCACTGCAACGGAGCAGCAGCATCTGCCAACCAAGAAGGATTAAAAACCTCTATAAACAAACATATTAATCTTATTGTTTTCATACATCTGTTAAGTCGATGCAGAGGAGGAGACTATTATTGGAATAGTTCTCTCGTTCTGGGAAACTTGTCCCCAAGGAGTCGTCTTTTCAACATGGGATAGAGAGCTTCTCCCAAAGTGGCAAAAGCAACAAAGAAAAAGGAACTACAGGGAAAGCAGATGTTTTACACTGAATTTAAACTGCAGTGTCACCAAAATCAGGACCTTTAAGTGCACTGCTGGAAGACCTTGTTTATTTTTTATGTCCCCAAGATTCATAAGAGTCTCTTAAACATAATTAGTGTCCCTTTTCTGAAGTCCAGTACAATCTCCACAGGAGCTTGAAGTGTGTTAATTTTAGATCTGCATGTCTTGCTGTTTTATAAACTTGTCCTCCATATGTTATAACATTCACATTCACAGTACATTGCTAGTGTCATTTTCCCATTTTCTTTTGAGTTTTATGGTATATTGGGGTTTGCATTTAATAACTAGTTATATACTGAGGGGGATTGATGTGGTTTATGTTTTATGAGTTTCAGTGGATTATTAAGGATGAATTCATGCGGGGGTGGATGAGTTCCTCCATCTATATATTTTTAATTTTTTCTTACTTGAGGGCTCTTTACAGAGTGATGCGGTTGTAAAACCTGGGAAGAATTCATCACAGCTTCACTGACATGATGAGTTTGGCTCATAGTTCCTGTCTGCATTTTCTAAATCTGCTTGATGTTCAAATCTTAAAATATAATGTATTCATTTTCTGAACATAGGCCTTTATTTATCTGGTGTCTTCTCAGCTATCTTTCTTTGGTTTTACTTTTGGTTTTGTTTTTGCTTATTTCAGGAATGTTTCTCTTTTCTTTGTATTGTACTGGAGCTCTGCAGACAGTACTGCTGCCACACTAGAAGATCTGCAAGCAATCTCACCAGTATTTCCTGTAGCACAAGGGACACTTTTAAGTCCATAATGAATGTAGTAACACTAAATAAAGGCTTGTAGCATTTTCAGAAGGTATATTTACAGGATGTGCTGTACAAATACTTACTGGTATTGATGAGATTGATACAGTGAGACACATCCTCTATGTAGTGAAATAAAACGAGAACACTGTGCAAATAATATTGTTCATTGGCATTTAAAGTCTTAATGCATTTTAAGTTTCACAGAGTTGACAGTCTAAGGCACAGATTTAAGGCCTTCCCTTTTCTGAGGCCTCAGAGAGAAATGCAAGTAGGATTAAGTAAACCTTTACACAAAGCTAAGCCCCTCCAAGGTCCTGGGCCAAATTTTCAAGGAAACTTGCTAGCAATAGGAAGGTGTGAGCAGTGTGTTTGTGCCAGATTTCTCTAGTTAGCAGAAACACCGACTAAATTGAAGAAGAATCAGCAAGGTGTCACTATGCACCTCCAAGCAGTGTATGGAGCCACAGATCCTGGAGGAATTACCTTCCTGAATACCAGTACACGCAGAAACACACCACAGCACTTCTCTGTGCTAAACCAGCAGTGTTGTGCTACAGTGACACATTCATCTTGCTGTATAGACTTTATATGACATGTCAAGAGACGAAGGATTGATACTGCCAACAACAGACACATTCTTTTCACCAGCTCTGAAGTGGAAAATTCTTGCCCCAGCCTTTTTTGCACTCTGTTACCTTAATCCAGCTAGACAGGCTGGGCTGTGGCTTACCCTTCGAAGACTAATTTCAGCAGATGGATCCCCATGTGGCCAGTGAACCTAGATGGAAATTGTTACTAATAAAGTAAATCCTGTGAAATTCACCCTTTTTCTGTTTCAATACAATGCTATAAGTTCACTTTCCACTACATACATTTTATAAGTTCACTTTCCACTACATACATTTAGTGAAATATTGCCACAAGCCAATGCATTGCAACTTATTATATTATTGAAAAGCTCATTGAAAAAGCTGTTAGACACAATCCAAACCATTACAAAAGGCAACTGAATTATTCTTTTAAATTGGAGCAGGCTCCCAGTACATTTTATTGCAGAGGATACACTAACTCATAAGAGAACCTGTCACCAACACTTTCCTTTTATTAGCACTATTATAAAGTTTTTTTAGATTAATAAAGGAGAAGTGGAGAACGGTTTCAAGAAACTGGAGACAAAAACTGTGTCCGAATGTCATGGTTTAGCCCCAACCGGCAGCTAAGCACAACGCAGCTGCTCACTCACTCCTCCCCTCCCAGTAGGATGGGGAGAGAACCAGCAAAAAGAAAGGCAAAACTCATGGGTTGGGATAGCAACAGTTTAAGAGGACAGCAAAGGAAAAGAAAACAAACAAACAAACAAACCCCAACAATAACAACAACAGAGTGTACCTAGTGAGCATGATGGTCATATGGTATAGAATAGCCCTCTGGCCAGCTTCTTGTGAAAATTAATGCTATCCCAGCCGGAACCAGGACACCAAACTCATATGATAATCAACATACTTGAAGACTCATAAACAGGATTATTTTTCAATCTATATGACATACCTAACAGCTTTTGTTTCTTTTTCCCTATAGTAGAAAGAAAAATTTAACAGAAAATATTTTACTCAACAGAACTCAATAGAATAAAAATCACTTTGCATGACAGTATCACTAATATTAAAGAAGAAGTTTCAATTATTACTTTAGGATGCCTAATCTGAACTATTTCACAGTTATAAATTAGTTTGTTTCCATAGAAATTAATGTTTCCAGCTTCTACAGTCCATTTTCTATCTGCATGACTTTTCATGAATCTCCGGTCATTTTATCTTGAGATGGACAATCAGATTTCTTAAACAGAGAAGGAAATTCCCTTTAAGATTATCTGCAATTATGAGCTTTTCACAGGCTTCTTCTGAAATCCTCTCTTACTGAACACAGAGTGAAAAGAAAAAATAAAAAAGGTAAAGAAAAAATAAAAAAGGTAAAGAAAAGATAAAAATCAGAATCTCAGAAGACAGCAATGATACTGACTACCATATGACTGAGAAGTTTTTATTTAATAATGGATCATGAGATGATCAGTGATAGAAAGCACATCCACTAATATTAAAGAAGAAGTTTCAATTATTACTTTAGGATGCCTAATCTGAACTATTTCACAGTTATAAATTAGTTTGTTTCCATAGAAATTAATGTTTCCAGCTTCTACAGTCCATTTTCTATCTGCATGACTTTTCATGAATCTCCGGTCATTTTATCTTGAGATGGACAATCAGATTTCTTAAACAGAGAAGGAAATTCCCTTTAAGATTATCTGCAATTATGAGCTTTTCACAGGCTTCTTCTGAAATCCTCTCTTACTGAACACAGAGTGAAAAGAAAAAATAAAAAAGGTAAAGAAAAAATAAAAAAGGTAAAGAAAAGATAAAAATCAGAATCTCAGAAGACAGCAATGATACTGACTACCATATGACTGAGAAGTTTTTATTTAATAATGGATCATGAGATGATCAGTGATAGAAAGCACATCCACAATAATATATTTTACCTGTTTCCTCCAGTGTATTTGCTTTCATGTTTACCATAATGATTTTATGACTTACCAGCAATAATTCAATATTTGCCAGCAACTGCCATATCACAGCAACTGAGATTATTTAAGTTTTCTCTTATGATTAAGTAGGAGATATCTGTACCATCTTTGTGGTAATGAGGATGTCACATGGTGTCTCTATTATTACATCGAAAAAATGCAAAGTACCGTCCTTCACTGTGCTGCTGCAGAAAGTTTTCATTCATAAACATGTGATGAAATAAGGAGAAAGTCTGGGCATGTCTTTTAACATGATTTTCTTTGCTCATGGTAATGCTGTTCACACATAATAAGTAACTAGGCTTGGTGAACTTCTTCCACAATTATTGTAGTTTTAGGTGCTGTTGCTGTGAGTTTGCTGTATTTCCTTCAAATTCTCTTCCCACTACACTTCTGGTGAACATTAACGTATTACTCTTTGAACTCTAATATTTCCTTAGTCAACCACTCTCTCTCTCAGAACCAGACCAGAAAGGCTTTTTTCAATTTAATTTCTTTGCAAGCTAATTTCCGTAGAACTTCATGTGCATTCCCAGTATTTAGCAGAGGTCTGCACTGTTTTGCACAGAATGGGAGGTTCCTCCAGTTCTAACCACTAATTACGTTGTTTACAAGAATATCCATCATCCCAGATGTCAGAAGTATGGGGCATACACAAAAACATGAGGGGTGTCTAAATGAGCTGGTAGAGACTATATACGAACAGTAATGCAATACTGGATTGATGATATGCCCATGCTGTCAATTATTGGTATGAAAAGATTTGTCAGATAGGTTAAATGTGCCTTGATTTTAAAACAGAATTTCTGTTATACCAAAGAGAAGAATAATCTTTCAAAACAAGGAAGCTTTCAACAATCTGTTACCCCCAGATTGATTACCAACTAAAGGATTTCTGTGGATATTTTACATCTAGTTGCCTGAAATATTAATTAAGTGTATTTACTTAGGGCTCTGCATGGCTTTGACAGCAATTAAAAGGATTATAGAAGGAAATACTTCAAACTCTACTGACATCTTCCCATATTCTTACCAGGTTTCTCTATTCTAAAATACACTCAATTCAATTGCTAACTCTTAAGTACCAGTGGATTTTTTAGCAATAATGTGGGAAGAAAACAAGCAATTTTTCCTACTAGCTTGATAGTAGATGTCAAAGACATTTCTGAAATATTTTCTATTTTGCTGTTTATGTATTTTTCATAAATTATGAAAATTCCTCATAAATATTTACTTATGTTTGACTTTTGCACCCCTCGGCTGCGTTCTCAAGTGCTTACCAATTGAATTAGCACCTATATACAAACAAAAAATAACAATTTCAAAAATGAAATGTAAAAAATTAAACCTTATTCAAGTAAGCAGCTTTTAACAAGGAGACTTACCCCTAAACAATGCTAATTTTTTTTTTTAAACCTTTCTGAACTTCTCAGTCTCTCTGGAATGATCCACTAATGGTCTTGAGAATTACATGATCAAGGAAATTTGATAATGTTCAAATTCAGATTTCTGCTGCCCTAGTTTAGAATTCTGCTTCACCTACAGGGAAATCGTACAATTTTTGAATCTACCTTTATGTTTGAAGTATCCCAGGCCTTAACGAAAAATTTACAAAGGTGAATGTAGTAATCCCTTCCACTTCCTGGGATAAGGCAGCTAAATTAGGCAAATCAGGCAAGTCTGAGATTAGGAACCAAAAAAAAAAAAAAATTATCATTGCTATATTTTTTGTCATGACTTGATCTCTTGGAAACATGGGGGTTTTTTGTGTGTAAATCATATCCTCTTAGAAAATGGTGGAGATTAAGGGATATGTTGATGGGAAGTTTAGTGAAACCTCTTTCTTCCAGAAAAAATATTAAATCAAGATTTTAAACATTGAATTATTTATGGTCTCTCAATATCTCTAATGCTTGCATCTCATATTCTTTGGTTCTTGATCTCCTTATAATTATATTTATGTTTCCCCTAAAAATGATGACTTTTGTGTACCATTAGAAAGGATTTTTCATAACTAATAATTTAGAACTGTTAAGCCATAACCTACCATAATTACAGATAGTAAGATCTTTAGAGCTCAAAAGTTGAGCATTTTAATCACATTGGTTTAGCAAAAAGCCAGCTTCTGGAAATATTTGCTCTTAGAGCAGACAAGTTATTTTAGTTTAAAGAGCTGAGATTCAGTTTTCATTTGTATGACTGGGGAACTTAATAGGTTTATAGAACAACATTTGAATTCTTCCAGTGTCATTTTATGCTACTATTATTTCTTTGGATGTGAAGTATTCAGAAATCTTAACAGAAAGGAAGGAATGAGTCCATCATTCTTACATGCTTGCTGACCTGGTAAGCAAATGTACCTGTGCGTGTGTACATGCATACATATATACATATGCATACCCAAAGGAGTAATGAACTAGTGTCATTTTTAGTTTGCAGACCAGCATATGAATTTCAGTCTGGGGTTCATTATAGCAGACTAAAAAAACTACTTAGGTTGAAGTGTAGTTTAGATTGGTTGCCTCATTGTCATGGTGAGTGGGCAGTTTAATCCATATGAACCTCAAGTTGCAGCTGGAACTGCTGTTAAACATTCTGAACTGCCAGTTTAAGTTTTATAAACAAGGAAAATATATACTTGGCTTACACTATAAAGATTCCTTATTTCATTGCAATGGCAAAAAAGTTTATTCTAGGATATGTGGTTATCGTAAAATAGTCACAGTCCTGGATGTCATGGACTCAGAGTATTCCAATTCATGACAACCACTCCCTTATTCTAAATCTTTTATTGCCTAGATAATGAAAACCATACTAAGTTGGATATAATTGACAAAGAAACTAACCTCTTGCTTAAAAATTTTAAATGGTTTTCCTCTTCTTTTGTTTTCTCTTTACCTCCTGTTTCTAATTTTTATTGATAGATTTCTGTCTGCACAATGAAGACATTGTTCACAGGAAAAAAAATCCACTGCAAACCCTTGCCTGACTTATTGGTACAACTTTTCCCTTTGCTGTCGTGGGATAAACTAAGAAAGTGACAGTATCATGTGCTGATGTTTTGGGAAATTTGAGACTCTTAGGTTACCCAGTTTCTCTCTTATTCTATTTTGTTAGACAATTAGTTGGTAAATCGTTACACCTGAGGCAATGTCCAACTCTGTAAATTCCACAAATCCTTAATTTTCCTTCTAACATCACCATGATTTCAAGGAATTTGAGGACTTCATCAGGAGATTTTATTAGTCAGTGTGGAAGATTGTGGCTCATTTCCATAGCAGATTTGATGTACTCAAATCTTTAAGTTGAAACAGCAATACATGAGGCTTGTTTGATGCCTGCGGCTCTCTGATTCTGGAGCCAGATTTCCTTAGAGGGCTGTGAAAGACAAGAAATAGGAAGGAATAAGGGGTATAATCTTTGCAGAGTTTGTTCTCAGGATCCCCAGCAGAGGTCTTGGCTAAATGAAATTCCTAATTTTGAATCAAACCATAGGCTATACCAGCATTTTGTCTATTTTGCTTTTGTCTTGTTGGAAAATAAGGGTATCTTTCATATGCTCATTTCAGGCCTAACCAGGACAGAAAAACTAGAAGAGAACTATACTTGAACAAAGAGACCAGGATTAGGTTTCTTCACTTCAGTAGTTATTATACAGGATATCTGAAAATACGTTGGCTTTGTCCTTTAGCAATGAACTAACTCAATCATTTTTTTTCCATATTATGATGTAGGGTAAGGTACTAGTTTTGTGCCTATTTATGGTACGCATGATTGAAGCAGAGTTCTTGTCTCAAAAGTAACTTAGCAAAAGGTGGTAATTTCTTTAATGAACCACATTCATTAATGAATCACAAGAAAGTGATTTCTTAATCACTTTTAGACAGTCATTCTGCATAAAATGTGTTAATTAACAATAAAATACATACTTTTATGTTTGTCAGCATAGAGAATTCTGTCAGAACTGAGTGTGATTTTCATACTGATAAAAACCCTAAATTCAGTGTTCACTGACATGAATCTAGGCCATGGTCTTAAAGTTATGACTCAGCTGTACAATGCAACTGAGAAAGCACCGACTTGTCAGCCTCACCTCTGTTCCTGGGAAGGTCACGGAGCAGATCCTCCTAGAAGCTATGCTGAGGTGCATGGAGGACAGGGAGGTGACTGGAGACAGCCAGCATGGTTTCACCAAGGGCAAATCCTGCCTGACCAACCTAGTGGCCTTCTATGATGGAGTGACTACATCAGTGGACAAGGGAAGAGCTATGGATGTCATCTATCTGGACTTCTGTAAGGCCTTTGACATGGTCCCCCACAACATCCTTCTCTCTAAATTGGGGAGATACGGATTTGATGGGTTGACTGTTCGGTGGATGAGCAATTGCTTGGATGGTCGCATCCAGAGGGTAGTGGTCAATGGCTCAATGTCCAGATGGAGACCGGTGACAAGTGGTGTCCCTCAGGGGTCCATATTGGGACCAGTACTCTTTAATATCTTGATCAACGACATAGACAGTGGGATCGAGTGCACTCTCAGCAAATTTGTGGATGACACCAAGCTGAGTGGTGCGCTGGACACGCCTGAGGGACAGGGTGCCATCCAGAGGGACCTGGACAAGCTCAAGAGGTGGGCCTGGGTGAACCTCATGAGGTTCAACAAGGCCAAGTGCAAGGCCCTGCACCTGGGTCAGAGCAACCCCTGGCATCAAAACAGGCTGGGGGATGAAGGGATCGAGAGCAGCCCCGCCAAGAAGGACTTGGGATAATGGTGAATGAAAAGCTGGACATGAGCTGGCAATGTGAGCTTGCAGCCCAGAAGGCCATCTGTACCCTGGCCTGCATCAAAAGAAGTGTGGCCAGCAGGTCAAGGGAGGTGATTCTGCCCCTCTACTCCACTCTGGTGAGACCCCACCTGGAGTACTGCATCCAGGTCTGGAGCCCCCAACACAAGAAGGACATGGACCTGTTGGAGTGGGTCCAGAGGAGGGCCATGAAGATGATCAGAGGCCTGGAGCACCTCTCCTATGAAGACAGGCTGAGAGAGCTGGGCTTGTTCAGCCTGGAGAAAAGAAGGCTCCAGGGAGACCTTATTGCAGCCTTTCAGTACTTAAAGGGGCCTTGTAAGAAAGATGGGGAAAAACTTTTTAGCAGGGCCTGCTGTGATAGGACAAGGGGTAATGGTTTTGAACTAAAGGAGGGGAGATTTAGACTAGATATAAAGAAGAAGTTTTTCATGATGAGGGTGGTGAAACACTGGAACAGGTTTTCCAGAGAGGTGGTAGATGCCCCATCCCTGGAAACATTCAAGGTCAGGCTGGACGGGGCTCTGAGCAACCTGATCTAGTTGAAGATGTCCCTGCTTATTGCAGGGGGGTTGGACTAGATGGCCTTTAAAGGTCCCTTCCAACCCAAACTATTCTATGATTCTATGATGCTGTAGGGCATGGATAGTACTGGAGTGGGAGCAGAAGCTGAAATGGGAACTATGAATTAGTGCTAAGAAGATTGAACTCAGAAACAAGAATGAGGTTTTAGGCCTGAGCAGGTGCTGAAGCAAGCAAAGTCTTCAAGATCTTCACACAGAAGAAAGGATCTTCGCACACTTGAAAGGATCACATTGCCTGGGACCAAGGAGGAGGGTTGGTTGCCCGCACGTATGCCGGTAATCCCCTTTAAGGCAGTGGGACATTCCGGCCAGCTCCAATCCTGCTCCAGATGTGTGCGCTCCTGTCATCTTTGCCCATCCTGCACAGATGTCTTGGTAGAGCATCTCAAACGCTAGTAGATACCTGTGTTTAGGCAGACAGGATCCTGTGCCTCTGGCCTTGGTTCCTTCCACATGAAGGAAGAAAAGGAGGAGGCAAAGAAGTACTTGTCCCTTTGTGAGAACCAGTGAAGGTGTTGTCTGTGATCACAGTCACTGGTAACCTGTGGCCGACTGTCATCAAGTCAGTATAAAGGTGTGCTCTAATGTTTTGTAAAGATAATGAACTAATTAAATCCAGTGATACAGTAAATCATCCAGTGGGGCAAATCACTACTTGAGAAGCTCAATGCCAAATGGCTAGGCTGCTTCTTATAACTGAACTTGCTCAGTTAAGTCTTACATTTCTCTGAACTACAAAGCCTTGCATAGCTAGACATGCCCTTAAACTTTGTAGAGGTTAAGTAAATTTAACCGAGGGTAACTGCAGCTGAAGGTTAATTAGCAGCCCTGTTGAGAGTAGGATAGACTTCATCTCACCTTCCCATTGAGGGTTCAACAATGCTCAAGAAGAAAAAAAATTGTACAAATTTTCCCTTATTTGTCAGGAAAATTAATAGCCTATAAATCACAATATGGGCAAAGAAGGATTAAGCTGCAGAGAGGATTTTTTATAAGGTTGACATTATTCAAGAAATCAGTCTGCTGAATTAGAAAGTTTTGAGGTTATTTCATAGAAGAATTACTATATTGGTGCTTATGTTGCGCTTGCTGGAACCAAATTCTGTTAATTAATCTATTTTTATCTCAGAAAGATGCCTCCAATGTCTAAAACTTTTTTCTTTTTTCTTTTCTTTTCTTTTCTTTTCTTTTTTTTAAATGCCACCTTTTCTTTAGGAGGTTCAAAGCCTACCTCCTGGACATGAAAATCTAATTAGCAGCTCAGACTGTAAATTTGGAGTTTAGAATATGACCAAGAGGTTGTGAACAAGCATTTTATGATGACCCAAAACAGACAAGAAAGAAAACTTAAGAAAACAAAACCCTGGAAACAATTTATTGCGAAGTTTTAGGTAACTGGGTGAGCTGTGGGAACTGTGATAATTCCCACAGATACTGATAGACATCTGTCAGCAGAAAAAACTCCCACTGAAATCTTGATTAAATAATTTAGATATACTATTCATTTTCTTCTAAAATATATATAGGCTAGTTATTTAGCTAATATATACTAAATAGAGTTCTTTATTTTTAATTGTTCATATAGTTCACAGCCTGGAAAACAACGGTATTCTAAGTGTCCTACACATGAATTCCACATAAAGTTCTCTACAAAGGGAAAGGATATTTCATTTGTATGGCTTGAAATTTTTAACAAATGAGACTATCCCTGTGAGACCACAGACCATTTACCATCACTAGGCTGATTTCTTTCTGTGCTAAAGTCTTGATGAAACTTTTCAACACAGTTCATTGTAAGTAGAATGATACCTCAAATATACATTCACTAAAGACTCTTTGGAGGCTGTATTAAAGAGATGAAAGTCTGGGCAGCAAGGGAGTAGTAGTGTTTAATAAGTAAAGAGGCAAAACAATATCTTGATATATTCAGAATAAATAAAACCAAGCATTGTAAGGCACACAAAAGCCAAATGTAAATAAACTTATTTCACACTACCCAGCTATCTGACAGCATTTCTCTCCTGATTAATGAAAAACAGATTAATAATTGTCAACAAAGCATCAATTTTCCATATCTACTGCTTCAATTTCTGCTCTTTTGCTATATATTAGTTGTGATTTTTCTAAGGTATTTCTCAATATGTGGAAGCGTCTCTCCAAATGAGCCATAGCATTAGTTATGAGGGTCCCATAGGGGATATTCCACAGAATAACAGAAAGGCTTTCAAGCTGAAAAGACGCAGGATTTTTTAGGCTACCAGAGTACTGAAGCACTGAACTTTGGTTTCTACAGAATGGCATATAGAGTATTTTATCTGACAAATTCCTTATCCTTGCAAATTAAAGGACAGGCATGTCCACATTTTTTCTTGATCTCTTTCTGAACTATCTTCTTGTTTCTTAGACTCTTGGTCATTTCTGTTAATGTTGTTACAGAGACTGGAAGATGTTTTCAGGCTGAGGAGTGAGGAGGAGTGAGGAAGCACGTTCCACTAATTTTAACCATGAGGAGTCCTTGCTCTTCCTTCAGTTCCTCAGTTTATTAACTGCACATTTTCCAGCTTTTGTTATAAATGAGACACCGTTCTCTTGAAGTGTTCAGAAATGGTGGATGGGTTAATTTTCAAACACATGCAAGGCCTCCTAAGACATGGTATTCACCCCACGTGCCGTCATGTTAGGAGCCAAGAATGAGTAACGTAGAAATTGTGCCAGCTTCATGGGATTCAGGTGATATAATCTGTTGTATTGGGTTTATGTGGCAAGGTATTGGTAGGAGGGGGGCTGCAGGGATGGCTTCTGTTAGAAGATGCCAGAAGCTTCCCCCACGCCCAACAGAGCCAGTGCCAGCCAGCTCCAAGACTGGCCCACTGCTGGCCAAGGCTGAACCAATCATTGATGGTGGTAGCGCCTCTGTGATAACATATTTAAGAAGGGGTAAAAACTGCTGCGCAACGGCAGCTGGGAGAGGAGTGAGAATATGTGAGGGCAACAACTCTGCAGACACCAAGGTCAGTGAAGAAGAAGGGGGAGGAGTGGCTCCAGGTGCTGGAGCAGAGATTCCCTTGCAGCCTGTGGGAAGACCATGGTGAAGCAGGCTGTCCCTCTGCAGCTCATGGAGGTCCGCAACGGAGTAGATATCCAATCTGCAGGCTGTGGAGGACCCCACGATGGAGAAGGTGGATGTGCCCTGAAGGAGGCTGTGATCCCATGGAGAGCCTGTGCTGCAGCAGGCTCCTAGCAGGACCTGTGGCCTCATGGAGAGGAGCCCAAGCTGAAGCAGGTTTTCTGGCAGGACCTGTGACCCCATGGAGGAGTAGTCTGTTCCTGAAGAACTGCAGACCATGGAAAGGACCTATGCTGGAGCAGTCTGTGAAGAACCAACCATATTTAATCAATGTAGATTAGACTCTAAGAAGTGTTACAGGTATTGGTGCGTGGTAGAGGAGGATTTGGAATATTGGTCTGATATAGAGCACCTGAAGAAGGAAATAGGGATGTAAGGAAGAATATAGGTATAGTCTTAACAACAAGAAAACTCTACTCTGAAAAACAATACTCAAGTTGTAAACATATAAATATTCTGCAAAAGCAATAATGTAGAAAAGCCTTTCCTTCGTTTTACTGCTATATCCTATGGCAAGTATGAAAGAGAAAATGCTCTATAAATTGTCATTTTACCAGCTTCCTTTGAACAACACCGCATAAAACTTAGCTGTGCTTTGATGTCATTTGCATTAAATTTTCATGAAGGTAATTCACTTCATGTTGCATTCTGCTTCATGGTAATAGTCCCCCCCCCGTTCCCCATCCCCCCCGCTTTTTTTTTTTACAGGCCTAACAAGTATTTGTTTATCAGCATCATATTTTTTGAACTGCTTCCAAACTTCAAGTTCTTTTTACCTCAACCACAGGAGAATCTTCCTAGGAGTTTGACACTCAATATCCAGAGATTATTAATTGTATTCAGATCAGCATTTAGTGTAAGGCTGCTATAGGATTACCATGTGGAATTTCCCATACTTAAATTATGTTGAAATATCCAATTAGTGTATTGTAGGCAGGCATGAATTTCATTGTAGCTAAACATTTGCTGACAAGCTGGCCTTTCAGTTCAGCTTTGTGCATTGAGAGAAGAAATCTGATCTCATCTGGCTTTCTTTTGAGCAAATTCTCAAAATGCTTTCCCATTAGATCCACTCCCTCTCTAAGTAGCCTTTATGTGTGAACAAGAAGAATCCTTTATACGCTCTAATCTTATTGTTTGCAAATACCATATTTGAAAAGAATGTGTATTATTGGTATTTACCATTCAAAGCGAAAAACTCTTGAAAGGAAAATGGAAGATATGGTTCAAATTGAATACATACATATTTCTAAATGAAGGTTATATGGTGGTATTATGCTAAATTAAGTCTTGGGGGAATAATACTACAACACATTTTCCTTGTTTTTGATCATATATTAAATATTTTAATATCTGAATTATAAATATTTTACCATCTATACAATTTAAGTCTGAGTGTTTTCCTGAGCAAGGTTTGCCATGTAAAATTAAAAGAAAGCTGCAGCACTGTTCCCTCTTTTCTTTAGGCAATATCCCCAACCAGATCTGTTTTTATTTTTTCAGTGTGGCTGATAATCAGGAAAGTAGTTGTCTTCTCATTTTGGAATTTCAGTTACCAAATATTGATTAGACAGCAAGAGATATTTCATAGCTGATATTTTCTCTTTCTTGTATCTCTGGAAGCAACTATCTCAGACACATTTATAAAGTGAAGAGTCTAACCCTGTGGTTGGTATGTTTTTTAACTTTGTTAATTGGAGTGGGTTTCTTTAAGTTATTAAATAAAGATGGACTTTGGACTAGAATAATTCAATACGATAGCTTCTCTGTGAAGATATTGGGGAAAAGTCTGTCCAGTGAGTGTAAGCAGGTCAATAGAGCGAAATCTCTTCTGAAGTCTAGGGTTTGAGAAAAAAACAACCAGCAACAGCTCAGATAAGTCTATGCTTTCCATTTTCAATTTTAGTTTTAAAGAAAACTGAAATATTTTTGACTGATATAAATTTTCTCTCATGTCCTATTTAACCTGGAAACTATATAGATCAATGGATTTCACTTTATTTTCATAATTACTTTATGAATACAACATATGTTTTAAAGGGTGTTAATAGCTTGTCCATGTGTATGTTTCAACTTGACGGAAAATGTTGTGTTTATGGACATGAATAAGTTTTATTGGGAATCTCAATGTTCACTAAATCTAACATAACACAAGGATTTATTATTTAAATTTTCCTTTTTAAAATAGACTAAATGTTGCAGGTCTCTTATTTTATATTATTCCTCTTTTTGTGATATAGTTTTGCTGTAGCTCTGTTCTTGACTCTCTGGAATATTGTATACAAATTTCAGTTCTTGCCTTTCCTGTTGCTGAAAAGTCTTTAACATGGTTGAATTTTTTTTTTTGATTCGTTTTTCAGTGAATGAGAATATTGAATTAGTCTGGTCTCCAGACTGGTCAAAAAAATCCTTTGTTCAGTACATATTCTGTTATCTGTAATCAGATTTAGATCAGGTTTGAGGTTAAATACACAAAACTACACAGCAACAGATTTCAATTTCAGTTCCTGCTAACTCCAACATATGTCAATGACAGCAGAATATAATGGGTAATGATGCTCTTGCAAGTCATTCTCCTCCCTAGAGAATTAATGTGCAACTATGGCCACTGTTAGGAGAAGTCTTAGGCATAATCCTTTGCATTTAGTTGTGAATTTATTTTATTCCTAAGTTTTTGTTGTTAACAAATTGACAACCTTGGCAACAGCACTGAGGGTTTATTTTATTACACAGAGTTTATGTTAAATTGCATATATTGTTTATATTTTCATATGACAGTGTGGGGAAAGAGAGGAACTGAATGTTTTTACAGATCTTCCCTAGTCTCAGACACATTATTGCTGGTCTTATTGACCTTAAGTAACTAGAAGAACAGCTGGGCACAATATTGCTGCTTCATACTTCCTACTCTGAGGATACTAGTCTTTTATTTTGGAGGAAATTGCTTTAGTTTATATTTTATTGATTACTCAGAATGATTGTTAAAATGCTTCAGCAGCACCTATTTACAATATCTATTGTCAGTGAGCTCTGAGCTTTTCACAGTTGCTTTATAGTTTCTTCAATACAGGGTCATGTTCCAGTGATGTCAAAGTCCAGTCCAGTTAGTGGCTGCAAACTGGTGTGGTTATGAATCTTCATATTTATGAAACTTTCCTCTCTGAGCACTGTGAATTTTGTAAAGCCCCGATAGGGTTTCTTGTTTACTCAAAATAAGTTAAATACAAACGGAAAGGTGAGAAATTAGCCACTGCTGTTTTCTTTGTTAGATTGAGAATACAGACCCGGACTGAGCAACCTCTCTGGCTCTAGCAGACAGATAACATGGAACTCTATAATATCAGAGATCTTCATAATTCTTCAAATTTCTATTTTCAGAGAATGCTTTGTGTGTACGGAAGAACTATTATACCCATTTTATAGGCAGACAGCTGAGATTCAGAGGGCCAGATCTGTGAGAGATCTGAAAGGGAGGCACTTAACCCCCCTATCAAGCAACCAGCAAAGATATTCCAAACTTTCATTTAAGCTGAATGCTTATGTTCCAATGCCAGAAATAAAATTCTACTGCTGACCTACAAGGTCAGACTACTGTTGAGTAATAGAAATTACAGAGGATTCCATACTCCAAGCCCTGTCAGAATCACCAGTAAAGTACAGTAGTAAAGAAGATGCATCACCTGTTTTACCAGTAGTACAATTAGATTGGCTTTAAGTGACAAATTCTAATCTGCTCTGATTTCAAACAGAATTTAATTTTTTCCTAGTAGGTGGGAAAGCTAGGTTCATCTCTTGGTCCAGGTCTAAAGGATGTCTCTTCCATCCCAGACTGAATAATGCAATCATCAGAGCATTCAGCACAAGAGACTAGGATCATAAGCCACGTACAGGAGGGGATGTATAAAAAACCAGTTCAAACAGATGTGCTATGACACTATTTACTAAGCAGAGGCCTGAAATCCAAGTGATACCTGATTTAAACACCCTCGAGGGACAGAAATGGAAGACAAAGCTGCAGAATGTTAGGATTTAGGAGGTTTTTGTCAATGGTCCCCTTCAGAAAATTAAGTGATATGAAAGTTCACATGCTGCAGGACTGGATGCATCTGCAGATTTAGGTGTCACTTGAGCAGTACTTAAAGAATCTCAGTGGCATGTCAGTGCTTGTGTTCAGCACCTAGGTAAGACTGTGAATTTAGCTGTAAGTCTCTTGCCGGAATAGGAAAGAACTCAATTGTCTGTACGGTTCCCACTATCGAGTTTTCTGGCTTCTCTTATTTTTACAGCTATTGCACCTTCAAAAGTTGTAGGCCTACTGGTTACAGTAACCAACAAGCCTTATTCTCATATACATTTATACTTGCAATAGGCATGATTATCTAGATAATGCTTTTGCATCATACTTTTAAATGTAGTTTCTTGTACCTTTTTGTACTCTATTAATTCAGAGCTAAGAGTGTAAATACTCACTCTAACAAGTTTCAGAGCTATTAACTCAGACTGTTCTTTTTTTACTCATCTTAATATTTTAATACTTTTACCACTATTTATTGACAAAGTGCCTGTACAGTACCTAGAAAAATATGATACTGAACCAGGGACTGAAGTCCTGAGCTGACAGTTTAATACATTTTAAAATAACAAAACGACTTACTTTATTGCATATTTATTCTATGTCAAGTTATTTTCTATATGGTCTAATTCTTAAGGGAAAAAAATATTTTGTTTTTCCCCCTATGCCATTTGTCATAAGGCAGCCCTGACAAACAGTCCCTCCAGTGATAAGGTATATTGGGCCTTTGATTGCTACCAGCTGCGCACAGTATTCTTTGTTGCAGTTTTTGTGTACACGCTCCCTGTTTGATTTTTCAGGGGTGCGATGCATAAAAATCTGTGCTTGCTGGAATTTGCTTTTAAAGAAGATAATTTTTATGAAAACCTGAAAAGAAAATCACATTTTTCTACTGCACTCTAAAGAAAATAAATGTGGCATTATATCTAAGCTATTTGTATCACTGATACACCCTGAGACCAAAGGGACTAATATCATGCTTTATAGTGTGACAAATGATGTTAAGGTTGGGATTCCCCTGTGGCAAGAGAGATGACTGCAAGAGCATTCAGAGAAGGCTCGCTGTAGAGCAGTTCTGCACCCTGTATGATACATGTGTGCATGAAAAAATTTCTAACTTATATAGATACCTAGTGCATATGGCATTATTGCATTTGTTAATTAGATAGTTTCTACCTTTGTGATTTTGTCATGTTTACATTCTTTTATACTTTGCTGTTTACAGTCCCTATTCTAAAAAAAAGTTTGGCCTCTAGCAATTCTCCTGAGACAATTGAAATTTTGGCATTATCTCTCAAGTAGAAATTAAGGACATAGTGGTACATCAGATCTAGAATGTTCACTTGAAGAATTTTGGTGAGCTTGAGAAAGAAACAGAACCTTAGAAAGATGAGAGAAAAATACACCTCCTGCTTGCACTGAAGACACCCCAACAGCATTCATTCATTCATTCATTCAAAAAAAAAATCGACCTTTTGTTGGATTGATTAAATTCTTTTTAAAGTAAATGATTTAGGATGGGCAAAAGATGATTGCCTCTTTGCTATTACTACCAATTGATCTCATGATGAGGGAATTGTCAGTACCTCAGCAAGCATTTGGGCTTACTGTGACCTACACAGTATAAAAAAAAAAAGAGTTTAAAAATGTCAGTCACTCTTCAGAAGATATTGTAAACTATATAGGCTAGTTTCCTGAGAGCAGTGAAATAAAAAGATGATGCTGTTCTTGTGAGGAAAATCTCTTGACTGAAAATTCTGATCAGCAAGACCAGAGCAAGATAAAACCACAGAAACTAGGAAAATATTTATCCAAATCCTTTCTTGCAAGACTATTGTGTACAGACTATTCTGCTGAACGTCCTCCATTCTCAGTACAGGATACTATTTCTTATTGCTAACTGTTCTGATAAAATTTGTTTTCTGCAGTACACATTTTGTAAGACACAAAAGTAGTACTGTTTCAGGACAATAGAATATTAGTTCCTCCAGACGTGATGAAAGAAATGGCTCATAGGAAAAGAGTCCATGCTTTTGAGGAAAATGTGAAACATGAAGAGGAAAAACTCACTCTTGCGTATCTTTGCCATTGTCAAATGAATTGGAACAACATGTTTGTTACACAATATAGACAAACTCATTTTCTACGTGATAAAAAGACTCCTAAACAAAGCATACATGTGTGTTCTTTTGGGAGACTCTTTGAGTTTTGAAGTTGGAAGGCTGGAAGTACGGACCAGAGAATCAATCACACTGCATCTACTTTGATAATAATAGCTAGATAAATGTGTTTATTTTGATAAATTTATTGAATCTACTTGACAAAGCTAGTGTCTGCCCGTCTTTTATGTATTGTTCTTAGAGAGTTTACACTTTTTTGAATCGATTTATAACTAGATATTATTTTCTTAAAAGTTTCAACAGTCATATTTGTTCTGTACATTGTAATAATCAAAGAGAAATTACAAAATCAAGTTATGACAGCTAGTATTAGCTTGACATATTCCCACAGGTTAGTCTTTCTATTCTCTCAATAGACATCAGGTTTGAAAATAATTTTCTAATTCAAATAATTATATTTATAAGGTCATCCCTCAAAACTTCTAGAAATTATTACTTTCATATATGTTTCTGCCAGCTTATTAATGTGCTAGATTTTTGATAAAAAATGTATATATTTGACCCAGTTTTAACCGTGGATTAAAAAAAAAAAAGACTTCAGAATGCTTGCTTTTATAAGGCTCAGTTGTTTCTCATTATTTATTAGGCTTCAATTTGAAATTGTAGATATGAAATAGATTTAATGCTATGCTTTGATTCTGTTACTGTTTACCAGTCTGCTTAGCTAGGAGATGTTTCTTCCCTGTCTTTAATAGGCAAAAGGTAATCTTATTATGGATATTTATATTGGAATATTTCTTTATTCCTCATTTTAGTGGAACCTTTTTTTTGGAAGTTTATTAGATTATCTGTGCTTAAGAAGAAATATTTTGCTGTTTGTTATAACAGTCCCTGACTAGACTGAAGCCTCTGGTATTTTTCATGCTCTACATGGTATGAATACTAGAATTCTTAAGGAATTAAAATGCTGAGGGTAACATTTATATACTCATTTAACTATGAAACAGTTTTTACTCCTGATGAAGTGAAAGGAAGGTAGGTTTTTAATGAGTATTTTGTTTTCACTTACAAAACAAAATATGGAATGTAACTTCTTTAAGCTATGATTTTTCTGATATCGCAGCACTACATGTAGAAATAGATTATGGTGTTAGAAGAGTTGCTGAAAAATAAACCAACAAAGCATTCTTCTGCCAGAGTGTCTAACATGTCCTAGATGAGGAATTACTCCAGTGATCCAAGGAGTGATATTAGTCAACTAGGAAAAAAGCAAAACCTGATTTCCAAGACAGTGTAAAAGTAGGAGAAGGAGGATACTCTCACTGTGAGCAGAAAGTCCCTGAAATTTATGTTACTTTCCCACTTTCAAAGTACACAAGTAATAAATGAAATTTAGGAAAAGTCAGTGTTCAAATCAAGAGCAGAAGAGTGTAAATCTGATTTTGAACTTGGCAAGGATCCTACTCATGCCAATCAAGACTGATCGTACTTACAGAACAATGCTGCATCTCTCTAGAGCATCCTTGGGTTTCTTCCGTATTAGAGCAGAAGGGGTTCTTACGTTGGAATTTTGCCTCTGTCAAACCAATGCTCACTTAATTGCATCTTCCTCAACGATTTTGCAAGGTCTCCTTGAAACTGAATATCATCTTCTTTATTTTAGGGAGAAAAAGGAGAATTAGGTTTCCTTCCCTGCACACACAAATATTCCATGTTTGATA
This sequence comes from Phoenicopterus ruber ruber, assembly GCA_009819775.1. Lineage (NCBI taxonomy): Eukaryota > Metazoa > Chordata > Aves > Phoenicopteriformes > Phoenicopteridae > Phoenicopterus > Phoenicopterus ruber. The sequence continues at coordinate 61,093,412 of CM020246.1, read as the reverse complement.
TAAAATATTTAAATAATTATGGGTAGAAAAACCTTCTGGCAAAAGAATGGGTCTTACATATTCTGTGTAAGTGGTATAGCAATTAGCCAACTATATAGCACACAATAATTATCAATGATTTTTCCTCTGCTGTGTTTTGAATGCACTCCAGTTTCCTGAATGCTCTCTGGGAACGCCCTGCTTTTGATGGAGACAGAAATTTTGATGGAGAAATACTTAGTACCTATAACGTAATATATTTGATCATGAACTAGACACCTAGTTACTCAACACTGAAATAATTCCGACACTCTGGGCATAGAAGCAAACAGTTAGTTTTAGGAAACCTTTTTGGGGAAGCTAATATTCCTAGAGACTTCAGCTGGGAATTCAGTAGAGGAGCAAAGGATCAAAACTGACATGGAGAATGTGCCTGAAAGGCAGAACCAAAGACAGGCAGGAGATAATGACAATGTTAAGAGAACTATCAGTCACCATGTGTATTAACAGATAACTTCACAGTCCTGCACCTTGGTTTGCATTAATAGACATGTCTGCCTTTTAGCAATCTTAGTTGTTTTGGGAAGAAAATTTCTGTACATATCCTGGAAAATTTATAGTATTCCTGTAGCCAAGACTAGAGATATTTTTTCAGTACTGACAAAGTGTGCAAGACTATAAAAAGATTTGTTGAAACTTCAGAAAATAACCTCTAATTATAATTATGCCAACAATGTTATTAACTTCCATACCATTAGCTACAAAGAAGCTTGTATTACAATATTCTGTTGCAAAACAAAATCTCTTGACAAAATCATTCATTCTTCATTTCCCCCCCTTCCCCCCTGCTTTTAATATCTCATTATAGGATGCACAGAATACAATTTGAATGCAATTTGTAGTGACTCCGTAGTAGTGTTTCCACTCACAGAATTTCTAGTAAATACTTTCCAAGGTCTATCCTGCCCTTACAAAAGTAGTGGATGAGTATGACTGTCTTTCCCTAGTGGCTGATCCAGATTAAACATTACTAAGTCTCTCATGTCTTTCAATGAAGCAGTTAAACACGAAGAGCTCATATTCCTAGCTAAGATGATGCTAAATCCAGTCTTTGAAAGCTTTCCAGGCAGATAGGGAACTCCTTCCACACGGAAGGGATATAGATTGTCAGAGAGCATATGGTTTCTCCCTCTAAATCTCATTCAGTGTGAAAACAGCAGGAATTTTTATCCTTTGGCTGTCAGATATGTTCACATGCACATACTAACAAAAAAAGTTATCCTTGAGATCTCTCCATTGTTTGTTGTTATTTTTGTCTTATGTGTGAATGTCTACACTTGTATGTGCATTGCATTTTTATTTTCCTTCTTCGCTGTATAAATGAGGCCATTGTAGTTGTTATAAATAATAGTCAGAAAGCTGCTTGGTATGTATGTTGATTATTAGCAATTAAGCATTTGATTGTTACTCAGCAGCAGTATGAGATTTGGTTTGTTTAATCTTTTATTGTGTAATTATTGTTTGAAAATTCAATAAAATGTTAGTATAAAAAGGCAGTAATACTAAAGAAAATCTGATGGATATTCAACACTATATAACTGTAGGCTGAGAAACAATGTAGCAGTGCTGATTATCTGATTTATAATGAAAGACGGCTTGTGGAGTTAATCTTAGGTCTATGAAACAAGAGATTAGCAAAACAACTCGATTGTTTTAACTGTTGATTATGCATTTCATTTTGACATAAATGGCCTGCACTAAGGGAGTTATGATTCAGCTCTGGCATTTTACCTGAAAGGGGAAAAGTAGCATAGAGAACAATCAAGCAATTTTGCTCCTTTGTAGAGGAGAAACGGATAATTCAGGATTGAGATGAACATAACCTTTTTTTTCAGCAACAGTGTCACATGAAAAGTGACAGATTACCTTTAAAGGGTAGATATGATTTGCACAGAAGTCAAAGTAGCTAATGTATTTATACTCTTTAAACCAGAAAAAGATCTGTTTTTCTCACATAAATATTCCCATAATGACTACTGTACATTTGCAGTGTGTAATTGTGAGAGCACTACTTGCATTGTCTTTTGTAAGCACAAATTCAGCCTCTCCTTTGGTCACCATGGAGAGCCTCTTTGTAGTAGTACAAAGCAACTCTATTGTGTGAGGTATGGGGGATGGAAGTAGGACAGAATACAAGCAATCAGTTTACTTATGGGTCTTGCTGCTGCTGCTATTCCACATGCCATGTGATCTGTGTACAATCTTCCTCCATATGCCGTATGTGTATTGATGCATTTGAGGATTCCAGCAATATGCAGGAAAACCTGCTTAAGCAATGAAAATATTTTCCTGATCAGGGAGGTAATTTACTGCAAACTTTTCTCTGCAGAGTGTGTTTTTCCTTCATCAAGTTGGTCACCTCCTGTTTGCACGTGGGTGATGACAGGAGATATATTAACCTCTGACGAGCTCTAGCAAATAGAGTACACACAGAGTGGAACTGAATCTGCTGTGATACTATGAAAACACAGAAAAATGGAGTGGAATGTAGTCTGGCACCTTTCATGCCACTGAACCTCAGATATTTTCCTCAAAGGGCTACGTCCTGCATTATTCCGCTGCATGAGTCTCATTTACAGACCAGCTTCATGTTGTAACAACAACCTTTGTTCTTTTAGTGATTTCTTTTCAGACATGGGAAGAAGTGCTAGCATGCATGAAGCCCTTATAAAGCATACAATTATTAAGAAGTCTGTCAGCAAACATTATTTTAATCTTTCAAAATTTCTAGCTTGCATTCTGATAGAGGACATCAGAAACGTACCTATCCTCACATTCTTCCAATATTACCCTCCTTTCCTCTGCATAATGGGAAAACTTGTATTGAGTATCTATGTACAGTAGTACCTTTCTTGTATATAAATAAAACAGCTTCACCTTTTATGCCCTTTTCTTGCTTGTGCAGCATATTAATCACTTCAAAATGTTCCAAAATCTAATTCGTCTTCATATATAGGGGAAAAAAGTCAGAAACAATTGTACCAACAGGCTTTGTCTTACTTCCTCTGGTAGGACCTCACACTTTGATGGCCTCTTAACAGCTGTAGAAAGGAATATTCTTTGAAAATCTCATGCTGTAGGCAATTTTGCGTAAGTTGAGGCTAAGTTCGAGCTACGAAGTCAATTGATCTCTCTCCTAACTAGAAACACCTTTTTGTACTGGAGTTTCATTTACCTGGGGAAAAATACAAATGTTGTGGTAGCAGCATTTTAACATGCAGTTAAAGGTTGTGTTAGCACTTTTTCTTTTAAAAGGTTTCTAAGTTAGCTACAAAATAAAAATTGCTTCAGGACAACATTTGTTTTTCACAATTAAAATTAGATATAGTGACATATTGAGTAAAAGGGTGAGAGTGGGAGCAAAGAGGGGGAAAGGATTGAGGGGAAATCCAGAAGTTTTCCTCCAGTTATGTTGTTTTGCCCTTTAATAGCTGAAAAAGAGCTATAATTTTTAAAACAACAAAAATTTGCCTATTTGTACGATGGTTTCATTATAGCATTCTGGGAGACAAAAACGTATTTCACTCTGATAAATGAGCACATGCAGTGGGTGATGTCTGAAGGCTGTCTTTTATTCTTAAAAGAGGATTATCTTTGGTCTTGCCGTTGTTCATGCGGTAGTTCAACGGAAGGTTGCATTTATGGAAAGAGATTGGAAAAGAGGCAAGAGAATTGGGTAGAAAGTCCAAAGACAGTTTAAGAGGCATGAAGATGAGATAAATTAGGAAAAATAAAATGTAAACATTAATTGAGAGAAAATAATAAAAATGAAAAGAACCTTAATCTTTGTTATAAAAAAGAGTGAAAACAATAGGAAATGGTGAGTGATAGCTGGAGAATTTAATGGAAACTTAAAGAAAAGCAGACAAATGTCCAGATATGGATATCCACATATCCAAATATGATAAAGTCATATATAGAAAAAGATAAAAAAGCTGCAAGAAAAAAAGTGGATATGAAAGCCAGAAATAAAATAAAGACTACATAGTGTTTTCATTTTAATATTCTCTAGAAAGCATTAGAGCTGTAATAGTTATTGCTAGAATAACAAATGCAGTGATTATTCCAGAACTAACCAAAATCTTTTCCGAGTGTGGGTCTGGGACCTGGAAAAAATGATTAGAAGCTTTTGAGTTTTCCTGATGCCAAGCTCCTACTAGACAGATTTCAGTTTCCGAAGCTCTCCATGTGCAGTGCAGTGCTGGCTACTCAGATGTAGTATGAGAAAATTAGCAGATGTTTGGAAGAGTTACAAGTCTCAATCTCCCCTTCAGAAAAATACCGACTTTTTGTTTCCCTATCTCTCTTACACAGACACTGCAACCCCTCACCTTCAAGGGATATTAATGTGGACCCTTCTTTGGACCGCATATTCCATAAAAGAATACAGTCCCTTCCATTTGAGTCAGAGAACACTACGGGATCAGAGGATGACATTGGTGAGGCTTAACAGGTTGAGGTGCATTTAAAGGATACCAGCAGAAGATCAAATTCAAAAGGGTGAGAATAGAAAGGACAAGGGAGATTTTAAAAGAAAATACCATATAGAACTTCAAAAAAGTTGTTTATCAGATTAATAGTGTGAAATGAAATTATATATCAAAGCCTACATGTAAGAAATTTTAGACTAAAAATATGTTATTGTAGAAAGTTTTTTTAAAAATATCTTTTACAAAATGCAATACAGCAGATGCCAAAGAACATAGATTGATTCACCATAATATGATGCATACCTTTCTGTAGGAAGAAAGTCTTGTAACAGTCAAAGATTTTTTTTCCTAAAAAAGTGAGTGACATTCTTGTAAATACTAGTGTAGAGTATGAATTGATGTAATTAATTTTACTTGACATTCTTCAGGTTATTTACAAGGTGAGCAGTCAGATCATTTTCTCCACTTTCAGCTTTAAAGTCTCATTTAATCAATTACAGTGTTGTCTGTATGATCATAATATTAATTCTGGTTGAACTTAGTGGTCAGGTATGATGCTAGATGCTGTACGAAGTGGTGGTTCAGTACAGGAATTCACAGAACCAGTGTATTTATGTTGTGAATTACCCACTCCTTTTATGACTAAATATGCCATTTTTCAGACAATCATGCAATGGTTTCTTTAAATAACACTGTCCAATAACATTTTTCCTGATTTAAACATATGTCTTATCAATGTGGCATCATACATGCATATATTTAGGTACATCAGTGCAGACTAAGAGTATAGGTCTTGAAACAGCATGAATCAGCTTTCAACAGGCTTTATTACTCTACCATTATTATACTCAATCTTTCTTCTGCAAATCCTTATGCATCAAAACAATTTTGGGACCAAAATGAAAGTAAGTAGATGAAACAGATTAAATTCTTCACATAACTAAGGGTTTATAGGAGTGGAGCTAAGTGGAAAGTTATTTGTTCCAAACATACCTCTTGCTTTGTATCCCTCTGTATCCCTTGCTTTGAATTTAAATGACAGTATACCTTATTTTAATTAAATTATAAATTACGTAATCATGATTGGAGAAAGGTTCTGACTTCTGCACTAAGTATTTAATCTGAAATTTTAAGTTGCTGAAGATATTAAAGGGTAAAGGAAAAAACTTTAGCTGCTAATCAATGATATCTGAAGAGCATGATGCCATACAGCAGAAATGCTATGCATTCCTATTCTAACAAAATTAAAAGAAAAGTTTCAGGCATGGTAGACTGAGCAGAAGATGAAATGAAAAAGAATATATGAAGTAAAATATTATATTACTTTGCATAGAAAGGTAACAGAGCATTTGGCGTTGGTTTTCATTTTGATTATCCAACATGACCATGTTTATAGCTGTTAAATCAGATAACTAAAACTTTCGGCAAGACTGTGAGCAAAGTTGATTTTTGCGTTGAAGATTTGTTTGTATGCAAGACAGATTAGAAAGACTGGTTTCATTATCTTTGCAGAGAAAATTGGTCCTTCTGTTTGAGAAACTTGAAAATATGCTTTGGATAATTCATAAGTAAGTAAAAAGAAAGGGGTTCATTTTGTCATGTCTCTTTAAATCTGTACTATTGCTCTCGGCTTGTCTTTTCACTGGAAACCTAGTGTTAGTAATGCAGGCAGCCTGCTGTGGCCAGAACAGTAGTTTCATAAAACAGGGTAGTGGTAATGATGTCTGTGAACCCCATGGAGATAGCTTGAAACTTCTGACAGTTGCTTAATGAAATTAGGGCTTTCTTTTTTGCTTAGAAATCTTTTTATTTCACTAATTGGACTGTGTTTTATGGTGATGTAATACATGGTTAAAACTTACATCTCTATTGTGTCATTTTTACTTTCAATCTCTATGTTCTTGATCTGTTTATTTACTGAGAACAATTACCGTTTTAGGTAGTGTTATATATTCTCACTAGCTGAAATGGCCCCTGGAAGTTAAAATAATTAAGTATTCTATCATATTGACAACAAGCCTTACCTGATAAAAATCTGAGCATTAACTAAAAGGTAGAGTTTGTTGTACAGGAAAGGTTGATACGTGTCACTGAGTACCACAAATGGTTTTACGATGAGCTAATTGTTCCATTTGTCTTAACTCAAATAATTAGAAGTCCTGGTCACTAGGTCTGCCCACTGTGCAGTATCTTTTTGTCCACTGCAAGCTGCAGTGTAACAAAAAATGAGATTTGGAGCTTATCTTCAACCCACAAATAAAGTTAGTGCACCCAGATTTGGAAAATGACAGCAGTAATATTCCCTTAGTAAAGCTGGAGCTTAGCCCTGTTATACTTATTAAAAAGCCTATTCATACAAATTAAATCCATTCCATATCCTGGCCTCTGATGACAGCTCCATTTTTTTTCTTGTCTGGTTTGAATTACCTCAAGTCTGTACCCAGAAAGAATTTATCCCTTTCAAGAGACTTCTCCAAGCCTATAATAAATTCACATGGGTCATCCCATCAATGTGGTGAATTTGCATTATTATTTCATTATGAGAAGGAAAGAAAGAGGATTAGATCTCTTGCAGCATTGGCAGCGCCTAATTCAACCTGAACACATGATTAAAGCTGGCATTTATGACTTTAACTGTCAAAGAAAACTAATTGTAAACTGAGAGCTGTGGATAATTATGGCCTTTGCTATTAAACCGTTTTTCTCCTATTTATCATAGGACAAACTACAGACAATACTACTGTTTGCATTTAGCTCTCAGTCACTTGGAGCCTATTTATGCAAATGAAAATTGATCTAGATTCTCGAATTGATGGCTCTATGTAAACTTAGTTTCAATCATGCTGTAAAAAAACATGAAAAAAAGTGGCACTTACGCTGCAATATCCATGACACTGCATTTTGTATTGTCTCACTTGTAAGTACCCTTCATTTTTAGTGTCTATCTGGTTATTTTTTTTCACATGAATGCTACCGAATAAGTAAGTTACTTAAACTACCTTCTCACAGGAGATATTTTCCTTTGTATTTTATTATCATTCATATCTTGCTTGCATGGATTTGTTATCTCATAGGGCTGTATATATCATAGTTTAATAAACTGCTTGTACATTTATAGAGAAAGGAGTCCTTGAGACTCTGGAATAAACGTTGTGGTAATAACAGATTTAATGTGTTTTGTTGGAAAACAACTACAGGAGTCATTTAGGTTTTTTGTCTTCACATAGCTTCCCCCCCCCCCCCCTTTTTTTTTTCCTTCCCCCTTGGAATGGATTCCAGATAGGAGAGATTAGACATGTGGAGAGCAGGAAATTCTAGATGTTGCAAGTGATGCAAGCTACAATTTTTGAGCTTTTCTTGAGTTAGTGCTAACTGAAAACCAGAGTATATTGACTGGGGCTTCTAACCTTTCAAAAGAGATATAAATAAAAAAGGGGACATGAATAAGAAATATAAAAAGTATATAGGGAATAACTTTATGATATATCACAGTGAAAGAGTTATGATCAACTAACAGCTGTCTATGAGGCAGAAAGAAATGCTTTTTCACTGTAATGTGTAATTATTCATTGCCCCAGAATACTGTTGTGACCAAATATAACCGGTTTACAAAAGAGTTAGCTTTATTAGTGATCTCTAACATGACAGTCCTGGGAGTAATCCTTGGGCCAGGAATTCCTATATCTCTAGTTACTGGAGCTGGAAGAGCAGTTGTCACTGTTTCCTGTCTTGTCCCCCCAAATACCTGCTGGATATTTGAGAGACAGGAGTCTTGAAAATGGATTTTTGATGTGACAGTTTAATGTAATCATAGAATCATAGAATTGTTTTGGTTGGAAGAGACCTCCAAGATCATCCGAGTCCAACTGCCAACCTATAACTACCAAGTCCACTACTAAACCATGTCCCTACATGCCACATCTACACATCTTTTAAATACCTCCAGGGATGGTGACTACACCACTTTCCTGGGCAGCCTGTTCTAGTTCCTGATAACCCTTTCAGTAAAGAAATTTTTCGGAATATCCAATTGAAACCTCCCGTGGCGCAACTTGAGGCCATTTCTTCTCATTCTGTTGTCTGTTACTTGGGAGAAGAGACTGACACCCATCTCTCTACAACCTCCTTTCAGGTAGTTGTAGAGAGCAATAAGGCCTCCCCTTTTCTCCAGTGATAAAGCCTCCTTTTCTCCAGGCTAAATATCCCCAGTTCCCTCAGCCGCTCCTCATAGGACCTGTGTTCTAGACCCTTCACCAGCTTCGTTGCCCTTCTCTGGACACGCTCCAGCACCTCAATGTCTTTCCTGTAGTGAGGGGCCCAAAACTGAACACAGTACTCGAGGTGCGGCCTCACCAGGGCCCAGTACAGGGGGACAATCACCTCCCTACTCCTGCTGGCCACACTATCTCTGATACAGGCCAGGATGCCGTTGGCCTTCTTGGCCACCTGGGCACACTGCTGGCTCATATTCAGCTGGCTGTCGACCAACACCCCCAGGTCCTTTTCCACCAGGCAGCTTTCCAGCTGCTCCCCGCCCCCCCCCCGCCCCGAGCCTAAGTTCACAGTTCCCAGAAGGAGGAACATAGTGACGAGGGGCTTAGTAGGACTGATAATACAGCAGAAGCAATAGTTTGGGTGCAGTAATTAGGAAATCTTTTTGAGCTTTATTAGCCAATGAAATAAAAAATAGCTGATGGCAACATGTAAAAAGGAACAAAAGTGTAAATATAGAAAAACTCTTAGGATGTAAGCTACAATAAGATACTGAAGTACTATGCATTGTGACTCAGATCCCAATCTAACTCATTTTATTAACCTAATGATCATTGTTTTCAGTTTTTCATTCAGTTACCTCCGAGGATCTGGGCCTTAGATAACGTTTCTCTGTGTGTGAAGACCAGCTTTGTGATGGAATAGTTTTTGACTGTGACCAAACTGGAAAAACAAAACTAAAACAACCCACAACAGACTCCCTGGGAATACAATTAAATGTGTTCTTTAGCTACTGAACAAAATAGTAAATGATTCAGCCTTTGCCCTGGAGAAACTTACATTGCAGTTTTAACAACAGACAAAATACATATCCATACTTTTGTATGGTGACTAAATCAAGAGAATGCTCATTTCGAAACACTTGGAGAATGCAGCTCCAGATGTGTTGAATTAGAATGGTTTACTTAAAGATTTGAGCTGTTTTATATTCAGTCCAAACTTTGTTTTTTCTGAGTTTTACTTACAAATTTTGATTTGTGTGTATCTCTCTGCTCTCTACATCTCATTGTGGGCACAGCTAAATTAGGCCATAATACCAATAATCTGTGTTTGCTGGATGTTATCTGTTTCTTGTGAAATGGTGTGTGATATTTCTAAATATGTGTGCTGAGGACTGAATCCATTTAGATGCCAAACTAGTTGTAAACATTCCCAGATCAGTTTTTAGGTATTTAAATGGGTATAATACCCAGACCATTTAAATTAGTCCAGTTTAATTCAGGTGCAAATTTGCATTGACAGGATGCAAATGGTGACAGAATAACTTACACTGTAGAAGAAACAGATTTCTTGCGGAGTATACAATTAAGAAGGTTTTAACAGTTATTACTGTTTAATAGTTGATGCTGTCTCTAGGAGCTTGTGATGGAGAAACCTGGTAACTCCATGGATTTCAGGTATTCTGAATAAACGATGATGTGACTCAAAGTGTTACAGTTCTAAAAATAATAAAGATGGAGTCACAAAGCAGTAATATGTTTGTAAAACCAAGTCAAGACAGAAAGTCAGATCCATTAAGGTATTTAGATACTATGCTGACACCTACAACACTACTGATTTCAGAGGCACTTGCGTGCTTAAAATTTCTATCAATATGATTTCCAGTGTTGAAACTTTGTTTATATATTTGTCAGCTTTTTATGACACAGCCTTCAGGAACTTGGATTGGAGAAAAAAGAACAGGAGAGAATATTAGAAATATTAAAATGAGTCGAGAGTTTAAAGTATAGCTAAGATAATAATGGTTTTATCTGCAAAGAGAGACTACAATAGAAGCAACAGATCTGAATATAACAAATTCTTAAGACAGTGTTTGCCATCAGGAGACAAAAGTTGAGAAAAGAAACAAACGTCAAAAAGGAACATTTATTTTTTATAAACTGTATCACCTATGAAATGAAGACATATTGTGCAATTGGTTTCTCACCAGAAATAATAGAAAAAATTAGGAGGATCTTGAAGAAGCAATATCTATAGTAGAATACTAGAAAATGCAACAGAACCTTAGCAAATTATAGAAAAAAAATCTTTAAAATACAAAGAAAAGCCAAATGAGGTTATAATCTTTAAATACATGAGAAATGGTAAAACAATGTTAGTACAATGCCTTTGAGAGGTAATCTGGCAAAGACCAGAATCTGGTCTTTGGTATGGTGAATCTCTAAACTTGACTGTCTAAGCAGGAAAAGAGGTAAGGTAAAAATGAAAAAGAAAATTTGGCTTTTAATTAGAAACAACAGTTCACCAGAAATAGATAAGATTTACCAAATACACAAATGGACTTCTTTGAACATTTTAAAGGGAATTGGATATTCAGCCAAACAGGAAAACAATCCTGGATTTTGAAATGAGTTTTGATGACTTCCAAGCTCTCTAAATGCATGACTAAGGTGAAAGAAATTTAGTAGTGCCATCAGAAAGAAAGAGGGGACTTGAAATTGGTGGAAGGGATACTGGCTGAGGTGAAAATAGGGCTGTAGGAATGATAAGCAGGACACCTTTGCTCACTCTGTAGATCGGTGACCTGCAGGAAGGAATATGGGACTATGTTTTTCAACTAGATCTTGTTTCTAAAAAAAGCCGAAGTTATGGATTATAATGATTCACATGAACTGGAGGAATGAATAGATAAGGAAAAAGTTTTTCAGTTCAACACTAATAGAATATGAATTTAAAACCCCAAAACACAAGGAAGAATTTTTAGTGGTGATACATTAAAAATGTCCATCAGCAGCGAGTCTAGAACAGAACTATTTAATAGAAAACGGCAAAATGCTTGACAGAACACTTTAGATCAGTCAGAGAATGTCATAAATAATTATTCTGATATGACATCAATAAAAGCCAAGTATATATTTTGGATTGCAGCACTGGTAATACCTTGGAAAAGAGCATACAGCTGAAAGGAAAACAATGCAACTAAGGCCAATCACAGCATGTAGAATTTTACCTGTACAAGGGTCATCAAACGAACAGTCGCAAGGGAAAGGGTTGAGCTGTGACAAGGAAAAATGAATATGTAGGCTTTGTTGATACAGTCATAGAACTTGGAAAGGGTAGGATGAAGCCGGAACTGCGAACAGAAATGACTAATTAGGTGAGTAGGTTTGTTCAAACCAACAGTTTGCAAATTTGGAAGTGATAAAAAGGAACACCACAATGTGGTGAAGCTGTGGTTAGATTTCAGAGATTTGTTAGATCTCGAAATTTAGGAAGAGAGTTACATTTATGCTGATAGCAAGCATACTGACTATTATTGTAACAAGATGATTATTGTGTTTAATTAAGAAGAAGGTAATTCATGTTTTAAGGCTTTATTTTACTTCTTAGAAATTAGGATAAGACCTAATGGGTGAAAACCTTTCGATATTTATCTACTAGGTGATTCATATACTTTCTTTCATCTGCTGAGTGTTATCTCACTTCTGATGGAGTGAGATAACACCTATGATTCAAAGCCTTTTCTGGTCTGTGGAAGGGCTCCTCCTGACTTTGCTAGAGTCTGCACCATATGGCTGTTTATACGAACGGATGGGAGGGAAGGAGATAGCCATATTACTTCCTGATGTCCTTCTGTCCTCAGGATAGAGTACTCTTAAACGCTTTCAAGAGTCGTATGGTGAGAACATTCTTTACCATGAGAAATATAGTCATGTAAATTACATTCTTAAAAGATTTCCAAGAAAATGTACATTTTTCCCCTTTCTTTTATATATTAATTTATTTTTTTTTTTTTAAATCCTCTAGAATTATGCCACAGAACCCTTTGTGGTATTCTTTTTTTAATGAATTTTCATGTCCATTTCTGGCTGGGAAACAATTTCTTCAACTGCTTTGCCAGAGACCACAATTTCTGCAGGAAATCAGACACTCTGATGGTTTCGTTCTGAGGTAGCAGATTGTTGTAAAGCTACTTCAGCTCGTTTAAAGGATTTAATTTTTCCTGGAGAATATGCTTCAGCGCTTTATAGTGTCAATCTGGTAATCGAAGCCTGTTAAATGAACTTTCTTGCTCTGTATGTATGTATCAAGAATATGCCTGATGAAAAAGAACTAGTAACACCAGTAATAAACCTTTTCCAGATTTTCCCCTAAACCACTAAATACATGTTTTCTTAACTCCAGTAGAACTCATTAAGGGCACGTCAGCAAAACAAAATGAGATTCGGGTCTCAATTTGGCTGCAAGATAAATACATTAAAAAATTATGATCACGAGTGAATATCAACAGAAGAAAAAGTGCTTGTGCTTTAGAAGCATGTGGAGTTCTAGCAATAAATTACAGAGGTGTTTCCACCTTAAAAATATATCTTACAGAACTATTTAAATGACAAAATATCAAGACTTTTTATCTTCTTGAAGTATTTACGTTCCTACTATGAAATTGTCCGAGTATACTGTTTGAACATTTTGTTTCATAAAATACAGACAACTCAGTGAAAAACAGTGAATGCCATAGTGACTAAGAATTTAGTCTGACTTAAAAGTTGTGTTCCGAGTTCTCTCTTACTGACTGAGACACATGCAAGGGTAGCACGAGCTCATTCCCTAGAGAAAATGCCGGGGATGTCCAAACAGCCAAATTGACAGTAGGCTTTTTGGATCCATTTTCTGATTATTGTGCTCCATAGGTGTTTGTGATGGATGCCCAGTGGCTGTGTACAACATTATTACTCCAGTAGTCCTTACGTTCATGGGATTTATGAGCTAGTGTAGCTTTTATGCAGTTTGCAAAAGGCATTTCATTTTTCAGCTCATAAACCTTCTGTTCGGAGCTCTGATAAGAACCAAAACCATGTTTCAGGGGAGTATTAGTTGGTTGCTGTTAATTATTGCTTTGTTTTAAAGACAAGATGATTAGACTTTCAGCAGAACATAAAAAAAACAGTCTTGGACAGTGAAGAATTCATTAAAAGAAAAATAAAAATGTGGCAGGGGGCTCAATTTCTAGTTCAAAATACAGTTAACAGTGCAGAATTGAAGATAGGTATCTACCAATTCCTTACATAGCTACCAACTATAAATCATCTCACTGTTTAGCGGGACTTGATATAGCTTCTCACTTCCTACACCACTAATGAATATAATGTATAAACATTTGTACAAAACCTACAGTGTTGTCTGTAATACATCATAGAACTAAACAGAATATGAGATTACAATGAACTACTGGGAAGTTGTCTTTTATTATTGTTGTGTTTTATCAGACTCTGTTCCTACTTCCTTCTTTCTAAACAACATAGCAGTGGAGGAATTTTAGAAGGCAAAACTCAAATAATTAAAACCAAAATATTCATTTATTTGCATTCCCTGAAGGTACATTACAGTGACTTATCTTAGCCACTGCAACATATCAGAGGGTGTGTACACAGCATCTCAGATACCAGCACCTGAAATTTGCACTAAAAAGCAATGGCCAGCCTTTATGTATTGTAGAGGATCTTTGGGTTGCACCTAGCGTAGCTGAAAGCAGCCATGGGCAGGCTCTGCTTTCTGTGCTAGCCTGCATTTCTGAACCAGGGACAGAAGACAGTATCACAGAAATGTATTTTAATAATTGTGTCTTGAAGTAGCACAGATCGCAGTTTCTAAGTTTACATCAAAAAGAATGTTTGTTTTTCTCTGACAGAGTTTGCAAACATGACACTCTTTGTTCTTTTCTGTCTCCTTTAATTAAAAAGAACTGGGAACATTCACTTCAATTCCCTTTGTCTTTACAGGAAAACATCCCTAAAAGCTGGGAAAGTTTGTGATGAGAGTGTCATGAGTATTATATGATGTACACTACTTTTCTACATGAAAAAGGTTAATAATTTCTAGAGTTGCCTATTTCTGAGGCGATTTTTCATGCTGTATTCTGATGAGATCATAGCCACTAGCTGGAGACACCTGTTTGCTGATCTGAAATCCAGACGGACAATGACGAGAAGCGCTTCTCTGAAGTTGTTTGTGCTCAGCTCTTTAAGAGATTCATTTAAAGTTTCTAGCAATGAAAGGAACTTTATTACTGCACTAACTGCTGGATACTGAGGTAGGGACACTCATCATGCTTCCTAAAATAAGCTGTTCTCAGACTTTCCCTCAAGCCAAAAGAGTAGAATTACTGAAGCTTTTCCTCTAAGAACTCTGCAAGCTCCTCATTTGTTCTGGGGAGATTAAACCTGTCACTCCCAAAGAATTTTTAAGAAAATGTGACAAACCAGTGTCTGGCTGTTTGTAAAAGCTCAGGAAGTTTTAATTAGCACAGTGCTGAGATGGCACGATGCTAAGAGTCTTGAAAGCACCAAGAGGATACTTGGTATTTGCATAGGCTAAAATTAATCATTTTTTTCTCTTTGGTTTCCCAGTATGATGCTTTAAAGTACTTTTACAAGATTTTAATGGTCATTTCCAATATTCCAGAAGCTTTCTTAACTAGTCTGCTTGATTTTCGTGGTGGTACATTCAGTGCTTGCTTTTCCATTTGCAGTATTTGCAAATTCTTTCCTTTCTTTAGCCACAGTCATTGCCACAGTGAAAAGAAATATATTCTGAAGACACTGAAATTATTTTATCATATGACTTGTGGATGACTGCAGGCTTTCAAAGTTATAGAAGGAAATCCACAGAGAGGACCAAAAATAAATAAATTTGGAATGAGTTTCTGGTGATTGAAAATTGCAGTCTCCCTGCAGGTGCCAAAACATTCTGGTCCTACTGACATCGTCAAGATGAAACTATAAACATACTTTTAGTTGTCACACAGGAAAGCAATATCTGAATGAGAACTTTGTGAACTTGTACATGACCGATGTTCTCTTTTCCTCACTCCACTAGGCATATGTCCATGATACAAGCTAAGCAGCCTCTGGGTCTTGGTTGTGAGTGGTGAAGTGAAATGAATTATATGACAGAGCAGGCACTGCAAAGTTGGCAGTGACAGATTCCACTGGAACATGGATTAGAAATCTTGAAACTTGATAATTGTCTTTGTTGTGTGTTTCCCTGTTAGCCTCGAGCAGTCTCATTCTGACACTGCTGTCAACAGCCTTTGGCATTGCCCGGACTGAGACACTTCTGAAGCACTCCAACAGGAGAAGATAGCCTGTTGTTTGCAGAAGTTGCAAGTATCCAAATGGTTGAGGAATCCACTACGTTTTCCTCTTTTTCTGTTTGATGTGATTATAGGTGATTTTGGTTCATATGGAAACATGGTGCCATAGACACACATTTAGTTCATCATGCTTGCAATTCAGAAAGAAAATTTTGCTTCCTTTTTTAAAAATGTCAAATCAAAAAATAATCAGTACGTATGACTTGCTTTATATTCAGACGATTAAGAAAACAAACCTTTTCCTCCAGCAGAAATCATGTGATTGAGGTTTTGGTTGCTAGTGAGATCTTTAATTGTTCCTTTTTTTCAGGCCTTTACTATATTGTAATACATAAAATCAGTAAACACTTAGATCTTTCAAGAGGCAGATTCTAATAGCCACAATCCTTTTGCTACAAAGTCTATGGTAGCTGTGTCTGCTTATGTAAAAAAGGCTCTAAAGGCCCTGGTTCACAAAGATATTTCCACGTCCAGCTGTCATTGATTTCAGTGGGAATTAGAGTGGTAAGTAAGAGTTAGGAATGGAATACTTTGGCTGAACTGGACCTGTTGTTTCTCTTGTCTTCTCTTAATAACAAAAGACATGCTTAGTCACTGCCATTCTGAAAATTGAGCATGAGCAAATGGATTGAGCTTTCTGCTGTAACAAACTCCAGGAAACTCAAGTATAAGTATGGTGGAAACTATTTGAAAATGTTTGTGCTAGTGGGTATTTTTCATGCTGTGGCTGCTTCTGTAAGAGGGCAAAACTCAACAAAATATGAAGAATTAAGATGAAAATGAGAACTAAATTATTAATATAACAAAGTACTGCTGCTTTCTCTGTGCACATTTCCAGATCTATTGGATTTTCTTTCATTGTTCTGCATAAATTGCTTCTGACTATACAATGGACTTCAGCGGGGCCATAGCTTTCAGGTTCTTGATTTTTCATAATTCACTCAAATGCCAGCTCAATGACATTAAGTGGAAAAATAGAAAAAAAATGCCTTCACTTTTCCACAGAAACAATTTTGAAAATCCATTTACATGGAAAATAAAGAGGCATTAAACCCAGTGCAAATCTGCAGCTGAATACAAAAATCTGAAAGCATAATATTTTATTTTTCCAGATAACACAATACAAACTGTTATTTACTGCCTCAAAGGGCTGAAGAGTTCTGAGTTCCATGGAAGGGGGCTGTTTTTCTAATTTACATTGCGGTAAAATAACTGACTAAAAACACTTTTATTTTTTTTTTTTTTTCTTTTTAAGAAAATAAACCTTAAACAGAGGTCTTTGTGACAGAGTTTTAAAAAGTAAAGTATTAGTGTTTATTAAATAGCCTTTCATTTTTGTTCATTCGTGCTAATGCTTCTCAAACAGTTCAGTCCTTGAAATGGTGGTGTAAGTTTTTCACTCCTACAAACTGTTTACCACTTGCCAAGGTGCAGTGCTCAAGTGAGTGTTCTGTAAGATGTTTTGCTGAATAATGTAATCAACAACATAGTTAAGGTAGGGAAATAGAATTTCTGTACTAAGAGGAAAATAGCTAATCCATGTCATCTGAGTAAAAGAAAGTAGAAAAGACACTTAGTAACATTGCAAGTATTTAATGGAACTGTGCATAGTGTCTAACCAGGAGATCTGAAGTGCTGCGACATGAGAGTACGAACCTGTCTGACTGGCACTAGTGAAAGTATGTTTTAGTGGTTTAGGTACGTGTCGTGGGTTGACCCTGGCTGGACGCCAGGTGCCCATCAAGCCACTCTGTCACTCCCCTCCTCAGCTGGACAGAGGAGAGAAAATATAACGAAAGGCTCGTGGGTTGAGGTAAGAACAAAGAGATCACTCATCAATTACTGTCATGGGCAAAAGAGACTCGACTTGGGGAAAAATTCATTTAATTTATTGCCAGTCTAAATCACAGTAGGATAATAAGAAATAAAACCAAATCTTAAAACACCTTCCCCCCACCCCTCCCTTCTTCCCAGCCTCAACTTCACTCCTGATTTTCTTTACCTCCTCCTCCCACAGCGACGCAGGGGGACAGGGAATGGGGGTTGTGGTCAGTTTATCACACATTGTCTCTGCTGCCCCTTCCTCTGCAGGGAGAGGACTCCTCACACTCTTCCCCGGCTCGTGCGCAGGGTCCCTCCCACAGGAGACAGTCCTCCATGAAGTTCTCCAACGTGAGTCCCTCCCATGGGCTGCAGTTCTTCACAAACTGCTCCAGCATGGGTCCTTTCCATGGGGTGCAGTCCTTCAGGATCAGACTGTTCCAGCGTGGGTACCCCATGGGATCACAAGTCCTGCCAGCAAACCTGCTTCAGCATGGGCTCCTCTGTCTCCACAGGTCTACAGGTCCTGCCAGGAGCCTGCTCTCCAGCATGGGCTTCCCATGAAGTCACAGCCTTTTCCTTTGGGAATCCACTTGCTCCAGTCTGGGGTCCTCCACGGGCTGCAGGTGGATATCTGCTCCACTGTGGACCTCCATGGGCTGCAGGGGGACAGCCTGCCTCACCATGGTCTTCACTACAGGCTGCAGGGGAACCTCTGCTCCGGCACCTGGAGGACCTCCTCCTCCTCCTTCTTCACTGACCTTGGTGTCTGCAGAGTTGTTGCTCTCCCATCTCACTCCTCTCTCCATGGTGGTGTTTTTCCACAGCAGGATTTCCCCCCCAACTTCTTAAATATGTTATCACAGAGATGCTACCACCATTGCTGATTGTCTTCGCCTTGTCCAGCGGCAGGTCCATCTTGGAGCCGGCTGGCATTGGCTGTATCAGACATGGGGGAAGCTTCTAGCAGCTTCTCACAGAAGCCACCCCTCTAGCATCCTCGCTACCAAAACCTTGCCACGCAAAGCCAATACAGTATGTCATGCCCTCCAACTGCCCAAGCACAACAGACCATACAAAAGTTAAAGAGCCTGTAGATTATCTTGAAGGTCAAAAAAGTTAGGGCTTATTTCCATACTCTTGTGCCAGGTGGACATTTTTGCCACAAGATTATTTACATATATTGCTAGGAAAACTGAATTTGTACACCTGCGATTCTGGAAAAGTATGGGTACAGTATTTACTAAGGCACCTTGAGGTAATGCCAAAAGACCTGACAGATAAAAGAGCTCTGTCTTCTTTGAGTTTCTGTATCTTGGCTTTCCCTTGAAGGACCTGGAGAATTTGATCTTTTGATCTTCTCCTACCAGGTTCTAAACTCAACCTTGTGTTTTTGACAAGTTTTGGCAATAGGTCACATGAAGCGTAAGGAAGACTGCTTTCAAAGATACACCAAAAGTCAGTGTCAGCACCCTGATGAAATTCCCAAAAATTTCATCTTTGCATGTTCACAAAAGTAATTTCTCTTGGTGTAAAAATTCTATGTGTATTCCAGATGAATTAAATCCCTGAGTAAGAAGAAAAGAAAATTGCCAAAATCTGAGAGAAGGAAAAAAACCCCCCACAAAAAAAGCTGTCATTCATACAAGTGTCTGGCACAAAAGTTAACATTGGCCATTAGTATTCATATCAACAAAATACGGAATTGTCTCCTAATGGCAAATAAAAAGTACTTATAACACTAAGGCATAAGATATTCTATGTGCCTTGCTGGGATATTGCTTCAACCAGCTGAGAAATGGCCATATCTCAGCGTGGCACATACATAATAATATTTGTTGTTGTCATCATAGAGTGGTATCATGCTAATAGTAGAAAACTGAAAACTTAAAACTGAAAACTTAAAAGTGAAAAGTGTATTCCCTATCAATATCAAGAGATAGAATATTAAAATGGAATAAGTTGATGAAGAATATCTTGATTTGATGATTGTCTTAATATTTCTTTTTTCATGGAAAACTGTGACGCCAATACGGTTTCAAAATTTCCTTTCTTTTATTCTTTCACACCAAATGATTTTTAGAGTCTATTCGTATTTCAGTTCATCTTCCTAGTCCCTTATGATCTTCTGAATTATGATAAAATCTGTGATTTTTTTTTAAAATTGCCACTTTATTTTTTACTGTACATCCACTTACACTGTGAAAGTGCAGGAAACCTAGCTACCATATACAAAGAGAAGCCTTCAGATTCTGATATGTGTTTCATACCAGCTAGGCTACCAGAATCCAGCAGTTTGGCAAGTTTTCTTTCATATTTTTTCTAGCAGTCATCCCCACTTGAGCTGCATTCTATTCCTGCCTTTGTATTTGTTCTCCATTAGGAGGTTAGTTTGTGTCCTTTCTGGAGATGCCAATGACATAGTGATCATTATTTAGCCAAACATTGCTATGGGCAGGTATCGAGTACACCATTGCTTACATTTAGCAGAAATCTGGAAATTACGAAGATTTCAGGCAGTACATATAAAAGTTCATCAGGGCTTTCATCTGGCTCCATCCAGATTGATACAATAACTGCATGCAAGTGTCAATACAAATCAGGAAGTGGAAAATTCCTCTTGAAGTTCACTGTCTGCAGCAGGAATCAGTCCTCAATAAGTCATGATTTACAAGTGGGGTTGCTTAAAGTTAACAACCTAAGCTATTAGTTAAATGACATGATAAAATTTCTAAACACAAGCTATCTGTGAACAGCTCTTTTAATACCTTGCAAAACAATATATTTTATAGTATTTCAAGAGTTTGGGCGTAAAGGTAGATGGTCTGCATAAGACACAATCTTTAAAAAGATTCTTCAGTTCTGTCTAAAGACCTAACTGTCACCATTTATGAACGGACGCTGCTAAGCCTTCCTAAATTACTTCAGCCAAGGATGTGATCTATAATACTAAAAAATCTGTCTCAGTCAAGTTTTCGTAACTTTTATATTTTCCAACTTATTCTCCTTCTGTCTCAGAAAACTGCAGCAGAAGCTACCACCACTGCAAATTTTTATTGGGATATAAAGATCTTCTTACACTGGGACCCGGGAACACTAACAAAGGTCCAGGGGCTGCAGGTCCTGTGTGACAATGAAAAAAAAATATGTGATGGGCTGGGTTAGCGTGGGTCTCTTGGCATGGAAAAGCACAGAAAATTGACATAACAGCAGCTTCCGTTCAATCATATATAGCACAGGTGGCAGCTACTCCAACAATTTCCAATTCTTGCTCTGCCTAGCTTTTCCCAGCAGTGGCAATGGCAGAAGTACCGTGATGCAAGCTTTCAAAAGCATGAACCTCCAGAGAAATCTGGCACAAAATGCTATTGCACCAATTCGGCTAAAGGCAAAGCGATTGCTGCCTGCAGTGGTGCATTTCTACCTTGATGAGCTACTTAGAGAAATCAGAAACTGTCCATCTGAAAACCTGTAATAAAAACTTTCCGCTGGTCTGATCTTGCCAGTTTAGCCTGTTGGATTGCTCGCTTACACATCAACAAGCTTATAGATGTTTAGCATGAATGGATGTGTTTAGCATGGCAGGAAATATTATAACAGACAAGAGATTCAGATTGCTACTGCAAAATGCAGAGCATCTGGCAGATATGAAAGTGAACTTGCCAAGACTGAATTAGGAAGATGCATATAGTTCTGAAATTGCTTTGTTGCTGGCTTATAAATCAGAAGGTGACCAAGGTATATTCCACTGTATGGTTGCAATTAGAAACTCAGGCCTTCTCTTCTATCTTTGCCCCATTTGATGCTCAATTTAGTATGTTTTACCCTATTATAATTTTATGGGCTGGATTAGCCAACAGTCTCTCATTGTTACATCAGGTTAAATACAAGTGTTACTTATTTATTTATTTTTTATTAAAATCGAAGAGTCACACTGAAAAAGGGTTTTTATGATATCCACATTTTGAAATTTTCAGGTTTGTTTTGAACGACCAAATGGTATTTGTTAAACAAAAGGAGATGAGCATTTCATCTTGAATTTAATCAGTACTCATAACACCACCTTCCACAATTGAGGTTTGATATTTACTGCAGCTTTGGACCATCCTAGATCCATTGTAAGAGCAATAATGATAACAAAGGAAAGAGGGGTTTTTTTAGATGTACTCGATTAACTACAATATATAGACTAGCAAAATACCGTTGTAATAATAAGGAGATAGTGTGCCTGCTATCGGTTTGAGCTGGGTGAGTTCCATTATGATATTGAATCCATCATTTGCTGCAGTTTGCAGTGCACTCTGAGTTGCACTTCGTTTTTTCTTGCATTGTACTGCCCAATGTATTATCATAATTTATAAATATCTGTAAGCTTAAAATGTTCTACCACAGAGAAGCCAAATTAATCTACAATACAAAGAACATAATTTATAGATCTGTCATTAAGTAATGAACAAAGGACATAAATAGATTAACAAAGTGTTTAAAAGGAGGTCTAACAGTCCTGCTTTTTGATCTGTGACAGCCTGTTTGACTGTAATGCCAATTATACACCCCAGCCATTCTGTGTGATAAGAAAGTGCATCAAAGGAAGATTGTGGCCATGGTAATCTAGAAAAGACAAATTTTCTGAGTATATTGATCAGCAAAAGAGAGTGTGACTTTGGGACAACTAAACTCTAACCTCTCTTGAAACAACATAGATGGGATTTAAATAATTAAATTTTGTATTCAGTACAATCAAGTATTTCAGATATCAAAAAAAAAAAACCTGAAAGATTTTTCACTGCAAAACTTAGTTTATTATTTATCACCTCACCAACAGAGGAAAAGGAAAAGAATACAGAAGAAAATGACGACAGCAGTATTACCTGCCTACTAGCTGAGGCACATGCACACTGTAAAGGTTTAATTACTGCTTATTTGTCAATGGGACTAATTATTTTTTCTTTCTGTTCTTACAGGCAACAAAGCATAAATGAGATTTTAGAGTGGATTTGGAGAAGGCAAAAACAGTGACTTAATGAACAAGCTTAGTCATGATACAAAAGACATAGGAGAATCATGAAAGCAACTGAAATTAGTGTCTGTGTGGGAAATGCATGAAACATTAATTTCAGAGAATTATCACCCTTGGTGGAGCATAAGGTCTAAAGGAGAACATGTAAAGAGATGAAGGAGTATATAAAGAGTTTTTATGATATAGTGACTTGAAGGCCAGGATGAACAGTCAGATTTTGATCCACAGCCCCGGACCTTTGGGCTTCTTGTGTTGATGTTTGTGAGAGCTTAGTAATAGTATAGAACAGTATCTTTCTGTGATTTTTTTTTTCTTTCTTTTGATACATATCCCTTTACTATAAAAATAATTGATCGATACTTCTTTGAAAATAAAATGAAAAATGACTAAAGAATAATTTTGCAAACCCATGTGGATTTCTCACACAAAATGTTTTATCAGGTCTGTTTAGCTTACAAACCCCCAAATTCCATGGGATTTATTATCTCTAAACTACATAAAGCACTGCTACTAAATGTAAATACTTTCACATAATAAATCAGTATACCTTCTATTCAGACACATAGTCTTTTCAGGGTGGATAATATTCCTAGGTGTGACAGTGTAAATCAGGAACTTTACTAGTATAATTGGAAATGTATGTTGAGAAAACAACGTAAATAAGGTCTTTGGAATTCAGATCTCCATACCTGTATGTCCCATGTGCATAGCCATTTTTTTCATCTTTGGAATTCAGATCTCCATACCTGTATGTCCCATGTGCATGGCCATTTTTTTCATCGCAATATATTTTATCAAAATATTCTAACTATCTGTGAAGCAGAGTCAGCTTTAATTTAGAAGATTACATGAAAACTTTCTGTTATACTCATGTGGATAATAGTGACTGCATTCCTAAGCACACTAACATGGTACATGTCCCTGTCCTTTGAGTTTCTGTCTCTACCATGAAATCTCAGAGGAATCTTACAGGAAACAGTATGAACAATCATCTTTATATTCTTACAACGATCTGTGTAGGAGAGGAGGAAATACTAAAACTGGCAACAGACATCTCAGTTCCCCATCAAAGAAGAGACTGTGGTTGGAAGGACGTGAGATTTATTGTGTCTGGTTTTCTCCCTGAAAGTGTTTTTTCAGGCTCTCTTCAGATGCCAGTAGGAATCACTCTTTCAGTTGGAGTTAGCCTGGACTTTCACAGAGAAACCATTGCAATTTTTGTTTTCACATGACTCCAGGATCTAAGACACTGGTACTGATGCCCCAGTTAAATGATTGCTACACTTCTGTTTTATTATTTGTCTTTTTTTTTTTTTTTCCTGCATATTACAGTGCTGTGTTCAAAGTTCAGGCATTCAATCAAGTCTAAAATTTTCATCTAATGAACAAAAAAATGCTTGCTCTGTTTCATAGAGCACTGTTGGTTCAGTGTTTCTGTTTGAAGAATGTGTGTTAAAATGGGATATTTCTTGAATAACAGCTGCTGAGTAATTTTACTTGTTTAGCTGTATCAGCAATACTGGGCACTAAGAGATCCAGTATAAATTCTAATTCGATCCAAAATTCCACAGAAGTTCTCAAGAGAAATGCACACAGTGGTACTTCCAAGGCGCAGTTATTAAGTCATGCCTGTTCAAACACAAATGAACTCTGACATGGGTAGAATGGAAGCTTTCACAGCTAGACTTCCTATGGCAGGACTGCCAACTTAAATCGTCTTTGTTAGGGCTGGACAGTTCTAGTTTGCAGCCATTTGACCCAGTTTCCTGTTTATGATAGATCTGAGGTTGTAGCTAGATGTTGCTGGGAGCAGAGGAGGCAGAAAGCCAGCTACTGAAAGAGAAATATTCTTGGAGGAAGGGTCCAAGAAACATCCTTAGAGAACTTGTCAAAGCAAAGGAATCACAGTTTAGACCTAGGTGAATCACAAAGGAAATCACAATTTAGTAGTTTTCTCACTTCCAAAATGACCTTTTTTCATTAAAATACTCTTAAGAACGTGTAACATACACACACACACATTCATATACACATACACATACACATATATGAACATTTCACGCTTGTCACTCTAACAATAGGTCAAAGTACAATTTTTTTTTTTTTTTTTTTTTTTTTTTTTTACATATTACTGTTAGGCTAGAGAAAATATCCTAATGGCTTTCCCCAGCTTTTGTCAATTCCAAGGTTTAAAAATATTTGAGACAGTTCATTATTTATTTACTTTATGCTAGCTTCTGCCCCATCCTTCACGCAAGCACAGGAGAAAAGAGAAAGACATATACCCGCCTATGTTCATGCTTTGTTCTCCATCAGAAAGAAGCTGCCATGTCCTCACCTTGTGTATGGAAATGAGTCAACCCAACGCTGTCTTTCCTTCCTTATCACATGCTTTGCAGTGCAACTCTAGGTGTGCATCTGGGAGTGTACACAGTGACAGAAACAGATCTGTTTCAATTTAATTGCTTCTAGAGGCAGTGGAAGGAACCTGTTCCAAGGGCATTATAATGACGCAAAGTGAATTCTATGTCTTTTTTCCCCAATTCTTCCAGCTGTCTGCACATGGCCTGCACCAAGAATTACTATTATCAAGGTAATAGTATTCTAGTGAATGCCTTCTGGGGACAAACCGGGTTGTTTGAGGGCAAAATGATTGGTAGCCCCTCCTCTGTGCTTTTTAAAAGATGCATATGGAGCAGGACGGGACAGAGAAACAATGTGAGAGGAAAAAAGAATACATTAGAAAAGTTTGTAAAAGTTGTCTGATTGGTAAGGGAGTGCAGCTGAATAAACTAAATGTTTGCTGGATTGATCTTTTGCTCTTCCCCATTTTATCTTTTTCATTTTTGTGAAATTTCTGCAAACAGCACTCACATTCTTTTTGAGCTCAAATATTTGCTTTCTGTAGAAACCTCAAACCATTATGCAGTTGTGTAAAACTATTTTGGATAAGCAGCCTAAATCTGTTTAAATCCCATTTTCCTCATAATGGTATATAATACATGTGTATGACGTTGTGTCCACTTTCTCTCAGTTCCATTTCACTATAAAAAGGCTTTATTGCAGGGTTTTTTTTTAGTATGGCAGGGGTCTAAACAGACCTTTTACTTAAAGAAAATTGGACAATGAACTTCTTAAGCTAACTTTTTCATAGAATTGTCTTAAGCAGAAATAATATAAATCTATTCAAATCAACCATGGCAAGAAAATCAACGTTTTTTTGTGACCATTAAGGTTATTTTTCACCTTCAGCTTGGCCATGTGTCAACACAACAACACTGCAGCTGCTTTTCAAAGATTTTGGTCCTATTGTGATCTTGAGTACTTACAAGTACATATCTTGTTTTTCCCACTGATCCTTTGTGGAGTTCAATGAGTATGTATACCGTGTGGCATTCAGGCTTTTGTTGGCACCATAGCAACAGTAGTGAGAGACCTAGGCGAACACAGAAAATATTTTGAACTTTGAATATGACAGCCAGGATCAAATATTGGAATAGGACAACACCTAGGAGTAGGTTTTCCACTGAACATACTGGAAAGGTGACAGCCTTCACCCCAGTGAAGCACTGAAGTGCTTTAATTTCTAGAAAATAGATAATACACGTGTCTTAGTGCATTCTACTTATTGTTAGTGTTCCCATTTCTTACAACCCTGAAAAAGCTACTCATTGTCTCTTGCGCTCTCAGTCCTTCAAACTAGGAACACAAAGGAAGCTGGAGGGGCTCAAGCCCTTGGTTCTTAGTACAAAGCTGATTCCAGTAAGGCTGAACACCATGACTGCAGCAATTTATTTTTTACCACTGCAGATGACTGTCAAGCTGATAAGCAACAGGCTACCATTTTTTCAGGTTCCAGTCTGACAAAGATTTATAGAAAAGTCTAAAATTGAGCTCCTAAATGTTAGTTGAAATTCCTAATAACTAGTCATATACAAAAATATACCCTACAATTTTGTAAATTCTTTGCTTTTGCGAGAGTTGTATTGAACTGTGTTGTAGACTTTTTGACAAAAACTTTCACCATCTAGGCATCCTCATCTTTTAGGAACAGAGTAGTCAGAAAGCCATACAATACGACATTGATGTAGATATTTTGATTCTGCATCTTAGATACTTCAGCAGAGTATATTTAAAAGTATTTAGGAGGAATCCAAAATGATATCAAACAGGCTGCCATGCAATCAATTCAGCTATCCTCCACATGCAGATTTGTCTTCCAGTATACTATTCATAAAACAGAGTGGGCATGAATTCGAGTTGGTAACTTTACTGACTTGAATAGGGAAACTGCTGCTATAGTCTACCAAGAGGTTAGTGGTCAGGACCAAAATGTTTTTCATAACACTTCTGCACAGCAAAGCAGGCTTAAGACACCTTTCCTTAGGACTAGGCAACTTGTGCAAGAGACGGTCTTAGTTTTCACTTTGTAGCTCTTGTTCAGAACACCTGCTCTCAGAGTGCTGAAAGTCCTTCCAGTTAATGGCATACATTCCTTTCCTTCCTTCTTCTGTGTTTTTGCTTTTAATCTTTCTCTGCACCATTCTCCATATGCCTTAGTCTTCAGGGAGAAGTTTTCCAACTTGTGTTGCTGTGCCATGCAAACACTATTTATGGAAGTTTCTGGCACTTAATAAGGAATTTCATACTCATGTCAGATAAGCAGCGATTACTGAAGAGGTTTGCATTTTGCTGGAGAAAGAACACAAATGATCTCTAATATCACTTCAGAGATTCCTTGGGATTATAAAGATATAAATGGATGGATTTCTCCTCCTATTTTGTTGTACAAGACTTTAGTGTGTTGATGGATAAAGACATTCTCCTTTTTTTCTTTACTGCTTTCACTTCATTATGACCCTCTTTCTTTCTGCTTTCCAGGCTCCTGTTAAATGATTTCAAAGGCTATTGGTTTCTCTGTCTTCTCTGAACCTCATCTGCGTCTCTAATACCTGACCCTCCAGCAAGCTTAATCACTGCTCAGCTACACTGCCGTCCTCTGGTTTCTAATCTGTCTTCTGCCATTCCTGCACAGCCTGTCTCTTGCTTACCTGTGATAGCCATCACAGTTTACCTGTATTTCCCATCCTTCATCCCTCATGTTGTAACCAGGTGTCCCATTTACTTTCCAAAAGCCTGAATCAAGTTAAGTTGTTCTGAAAACAGCTGTTTGGTTGGTCCACCGAACCAAAAAGGATTTGGGGAGGTATTTGGAATTACACAAAGTATGGAAGCTGTAAAATCCCTCTGGAGTTTAGGCTTGAGGTAGATGCTGATCAGCTCAAGTGTTTCAGTGCTATACAAATCTATACTGAGGGTCTGGGACTTCAGGTGTTCCAGATGCAGGCATTTTTGATCTGTTTTCGTACTCAAACACCTAATGTGTCAGCTACATGTCTAAGAACATTTCAGTGTAGCAGGAGCTCTTAAATGGTCTATATGCTGCAACTGTATTACTTCCAGATGTGAATTGGTACATCTGGCTGTATGTTATTATGTTGTGCCCATGTGGATGTCCTAGCTTGCTCGCTTCAATCAGCATTAGCATGGGATTTCTGCTTTGTATTCCACTGGGACATGCAGAAGTGTTTCATATTCCCTTATCTCTCTCTTTCTCTCTCTCTTTGTATGTCAGCAGTTTACAGTCTTAAATCCAGTTCTCTGATATTTAACTTTTCTGGTGACTCGTGAAGGAAGTCCTAAGACTCAAAAGAATGATTGTGCAGGAATAGCCCTCCAAGACTACAAAGTTAAGAGCTTGTGGAAGGTTCTGAAAAGACCACACTGGGTAAAAGGGTTGGCTGGAACATTAAAAATTATTTAAGGAAAAAGAAAAACAGAAGCAGAATGTTTGGTAAATGAGAGAATTTTCCTACAGAGAAAGTGGTTTGGACCAGCCTGAATAAAATATAAGGTTCTTGTTTGTAAGTAGCCAAGTCCTATTGAATTCAGTTAGAGTTTCTCTGAGTAATGCCTGACTCAAATCTGCATTAGGACCACAGAATGAAAATATTCTGAAGAGAAAGGCTGATATAACATTGTCATAGGAAGAATATAAGGTAGGATAGCTGAACAATTTCAGTGCTCAAAAAGTAAACAACAATCTTATTTAATTAGAACTTTTCCTTTTTTGTCCTTAACTTTCCATCTGGAGGTTGCAGTAAATGATAGCAGTATTGAAAGTATTTAATGATCTGTGTGATTTAATGCTCCAAAATCATTCTGCTGGTTGTGTTCATAAACACCTACTGTAAGCGCCAAATCCGTGTGTGTGACGATTCATTTGTCGCACTTGACTAATTTCTTTATTTAGGACTGCATGGGAAAGGAATCCTATTATTTTATGCTGAATCCCTAACTATATTTTACTTTTTATTTATATTCTTCAACTGTATCTCAGTCTTGCTTTGGTACTGTATGAAAACCTAGGAACAGTTTTTCAAAAGAAACAACACTGTAAAAATACTCTTGGTTTTATACACATTTTTACCATATTTCCACTGTTAGGTTGAAATTTTTTTTCAAGTTCCTACATTATTAATTCTTTCTTTCTTTATTTTTTTTTAAAGTGAAACATGTATTGGCTAGCCTTGGAGCCAAAGCACGTATAGTAGAAAGTATGTAAAAAGTACAAGTCAAATCTCATGAGCCTTGAAAAAGCTATATTCATGGTACCACAGCACTAACAATTTCATTCTCAGGTTCTTATACAGAAGTATAAGACAAGGATTATTTTGTGTTTCAAAGGTTTCAGAGGCTGAAAAACACATTTTTTGTCTTTGAATCCTGTAACATCTCACTTATGCCTTTGCACTTTGGACTATCTGCAAAGGAGGCACAGCTTTTGTGCAATCTCAAATTCAAATGGTCTTGGTAAGTCAATGACATCAGGTGCAACAGCTTTCAGTAATTTCAGGTTCACTCTAAGAATTAAACCTGCTTATACAGTCTATTACCTTGATGTCCTGGTAATGAATACATTCAAGTTCCTGATCTTGATCTTCAGGGGTCTCATTAGACTTGAAAGCAGGTTGTCTCAGGGATTTAATCTTTTGACTGTCAAGACTCATTGGGGAGGCAAAGCTGCCCCACTGACAACAGGGAAAGAATGGCGCAAAGGTTCTTTTAAGGGCAGACATTCTCAGGCTGTGACATGAAACTCCTTTCTCTACAGATATGAAAGATGTTCAGGAAGAAATGTAAACATTACCTCTACATAGCAGTCTTTCTACACTAATTGCTGTTTCTAGGAACAGCAGCTCAGTGATGATAGATGCAAAGGCAGAGTGAGGAGAAAAAAATGCAAGCTGTAGACAGTTTCCTACAAACAATTGTGCAAGAAAAATGAGTAAAGATGTAAACTATATCTGTTTTTAGCCTATGCTTGGCTTTCTGTAATTTCTACAGGGCATTCAGATGTAGCAGTAATTAATAGTATGAATTAGGCCATGCACCCTTTCGAATAACTACATGAAGGTACAGGAGGTACAGGTTATGGACTGGACACACAGCTATAAACTCTCTGGACAAACTGCAGGCAGTTACAAAAGCAAACAAAAGAAAGCACCTTTTAAATCCAGTTAGATTTCCAAAATAATTTCTACTTTATGAGAAATTATTAATTACACCTCCAGGACCATATTAATAAATATAAATCATATATACAAACTGGTTTTTTAATCAAGGACCAGCTATAAAATTTGTGCCTTTGGCTTTTTTCTTTATCCTTTGAACTGTATATAACATTGTTACTGTCTCATCTAGTTACCTTGAGATGTTATTTGTACCCATCAGATTTCCATGCAATTATCTTTTTAGACCAAGTAGAGAAATAAATCATCTCTATTTTGTATGAGGCGTTGACATTTATTGATTT
This sequence comes from Phoenicopterus ruber ruber, assembly GCA_009819775.1. NCBI lineage: Eukaryota > Metazoa > Chordata > Aves > Phoenicopteriformes > Phoenicopteridae > Phoenicopterus > Phoenicopterus ruber. The sequence goes on along the minus strand of CM020246.1, from coordinate 61,062,861 downwards.
AATGTTCTTGTGAAGCCTTTCAGGGATGCAGTTTTAAAATACAAAATCAAATGACTGGAAATTAAGAGATAACATTGTAACAAATTCAGATAAGTTATCATTATGAAGTTGGCAGAGAAATAATGTAATAAGAGAGACTTTCTGAAGATGTATAGCATCGCTGCTGCTAAAATCCTCCGATTGTTTGCTTTTTGCTTTATAGTGTGATTTACTTTTTTTGTTGTTATTGGGGTTTTTTGTTGTTTTTTGTTTGTTTGTTTGCTTGTTTCTGTTTCGGTCAAAGAAAATAGTAATTCTACTTTACCTTACAGTTTCCTTCTTAACGGTCACAGTCAAAATTCTAAAACACCTATTGCAAAGCATAATCCATCCCTGTAGTTATGTGCTGTTTCTTTCCACTTCACCATACAGGGTTTGTCTAAATGAGTAGCAACAAGAGGTTAAAAATTGTAAATAACTTAGAATGGGAAAGAAAGAAAAGATTAATCTTATGCTCAAAGCATTGCCTTTGGACTCAGAGAGTTTTTGTCTTACTTCTGGCAAAGACTGTGTCCTTAAGCAAATCAACTAATTGTTCAATATTCACCTTTTTACGTGTGTAGGCTGAGGCTTTTCCTGTAACACAAAATACACAGAAGTAGTGATGGGAGACTGAAAAAAAATAAACTATCATTGATGCAAACCATTAGTCTGTAAGGATTTCCTCTTATATGTGTATACATACATATAAATATACTCAGAAGACATTTTAAAAAGATTTTTCAATGTGTTTTCCACTTTCCACAAGAGTATGAGTTCTTCAGCTGTCAGATTTGCACAGATTCAAAATGTAAGTCACCCGAAGAAAGGATGCTTGGAAGTTGTATTAAAAGTGGTAGCTATAAGAGATCAGTCTAGATGAACTTTCCTAAAGAATTTTGAACCACTAAACGTTATTAATAGAGCCTTTTTTAACTACCATAATGTTCCAGAAGCATAATGACAGATTCCTACAGGTAATTCAGCTATTTGCTACTCTTTGCAGCTTTCATATTCTTTACTTCTGTGCTATCAAGTTTCTACTGACAGCTCTTGTCTCCTGAAGAGGTTGTTTGGGGTTTTTTTTGTTTTAGGTTTTTTTTTTTCCCTTGGTTTTTCTTTCCCTTTATATAAACCTTGCTAGGTTTACCTTTAGGGCAAAGCAGTGATCCATCCAGGTGTGTGGCCTCTTGTCTAATCATCATTTACCTGTGCTGGGTCTACATTTCAAAAGCAATATCCTTCCAGGCTTTTTTTTTTTTTTTTTTAAAGTAACCTCTGAATTTTATTAATCTGTCTGAGATGGGGAGAGCTATCTAAAAGCTTGTAATAAAATGAAGCTATTCTTTTTTTTTAAATTCTTGTTGGTCATACTGCTTGAGTAGTGTTCAGGAAATGGAGCTTGGACCACTACTCTGTGGAAACTTTCTGCATAAAGTGCAGGTTTTAATTCACAACTAAGGTATTTTGCCATCCTTGACAGGCTCAGACTGTATGGTATTTGAGTGTAGAAACTAGTATACTAGTCTGCATTGCACTCTTGTCATTTCAGAGAAGAAGGTTGAAATGTCAGAAAAGAAAGTTAACAGTGGGGAAATATGAATAGTTCTGTAGAAAGACAAAGTAAACTCTTTGGGGTGAATTGCCACATGCAGCCTGATATCTGTGTTCAGGAAAAAAAGTCACTGCTGGAATTAGGCTGCTCTGTCCTGGGGCTCAGGCTCTGCAGCTGCACAGAGGGTTGTGGCAGCCCCGAGGTGACCATGCCTTGCTCACGAGAGGCTTTAATCGTGGCCCTGGATCTCTTCGTACTGAGTATCCATTGTGCTGAATTCTTTATTTACCACCAAGAATTTCCAATTCATGAGGACATATCTGATGTTACATTCAGACATGAGGCCTGCCAAGATCCCCTATGATCAGATAGCTTCCTCCGAGGCTCACAGCCCTCTGTAACTCTGGGGCCATCTTTCAGACATTGAAGGGAGCAGTGTTGTATTAGATTCCTGACTGAAGATGTATGTTCAATGCACCATTTGAATTAATTATCTGAGGGAAGACTTTTTAAAACCAATTTTAAAAGAGTACCTGGGCTTATATGTTTTCATGTTGTAATTCAAATGCAAATATTCATTTATTTTGAGATCAGAGCCTTGATTTTTCTTGTTTGTCTGCTTTAGTTTCACTTTTTGTTGCTGTAAAGCAGTGGGACTCTGTGGGTATAGAAACCACTGATTGACTATGGCGCTCGTCATACAACTAAAAGTGGACTCTGAAGTTTGACAATGTATCTGCATTTTCAAAGTGACCAGTCTCCCTTTACCTGCAGTTGACTAGGGTTATCGGCCTGGAGGTGTTTCTGTCTTCCCTACCTGTGCAAGTTTACCATGTAAGGGAGTGGAGGAGATCCTCATATCCTCTTTTCCTTTCTGTGGACATTAACCTGGACTTTAATTTTAATGTAGAGTGAGTCCTTCAATTACCTCAGCCTTCTATTTAACATCAAATATGGTGAACAGGAGAAACAACGTGTACTATTATTTGTTTTCATACTGGAAACAGGGAGAATATGTTCCTAAGTAGAAAACTGAAACCAAACTGAGTATCAAAAGCATTACAAGGCATTAATAATTGAACAGCCTTCTTCCCACCTAGTACTATCCATACACACTCAGACAGAAGAACAATGGACAGGCTTGTTTTATTGTGAGTGCAGGAAAAAGCATTACGAGGCAAAAGCAAGCAAATCAAAGCCAGGGACAGATACCTGAAAGGGAGAAAAACGAAGCCTGGCTAAATACATTTTCATCAGTCAATGATTCTATTTATTTATTGTTTGAGAGGAGTATAGTCAAGGTGGAAGGATATTTATTATTTACAGAAGGTTTTCTGCTGGGCCTGCTGTCCTTGATAGCAACTATTGTTCCAGACAGAAGGAAATAAATAAATAAAAAACCCTAACTGATTAGGAAGGATCAGAGTAATCAGTCAGGGAGGGCACTTCAATAACTTATTAAAGGCTTAGCAATTGTCTTCCTATGTCTACTGTGCTCTGCTACTTATTTTTATTCTCATTTTTTACTCTCCTTTCTGCCCATGGAAGGTTATATTTTTCTATAATTACCACAAGCAAATCTTTCTTTGGCAGTGCATGTAGTGATTAATCGCTTTTCCTTTATTTCAGTAGTGGGTGGCTTTTGCGTATCCTCTTTTTATATATAGCCTTTAATTTTCTGTATTACAGGCAGAAAATACAAAGGCAAACTACTAAGTAGTTTCTTGTAGTAACAAAGATAACAATTAGCTACGTATATTACTGAGCTAGACCTCTCAGACTGCCTGTGATCTTTTTGAGGCCTCCTTTACAGGTTTGCATAACTACCATAAAAAGTGAAAGAAATGCCTTCTACCTATGACAGAAAATTGTCTTTAGAGCGTAGAAGTTAGAAACAAGTTCTTGCTTCTCTTTCCTAAAATTTGATACTGTAATAGCTTAAACACTGGATGAGTCATCCTGCTCATTAAAACTGGAACCGTCAATAAAAATGGTAATACAGAAAATGCAGTCCTCCAGGGAAGTACAAACAGGGTGAAGCAAACTGCCAGGCTGCTGGGGTTTAGGGTAGATTTGGCTATGGATTCTCTGGTATGACTCTAAGCCATACCATTCTATTTAAAACAGGAAATAAATATTCAAGACTGCTGAAGTTAGGCTTTGAAAAGCGTAAGTACTGATTATATGTGGAGTCATTGCTCTGCATATGATAAGAAACCACAAAATTCAGTTTGTGGCCATGACCTGTGTGGTTTCAAGTATCTCGTGTTTGCTGTGAGTACCTCTTAGAAATGCCTCACATAAACCCTGAGGGTTTAGGTACTTTCCCCACAGCACCACAACATGCTAAGAATGCTTGCCATTGTAAGATGCTTTTCCGCCACACTTCTCACTACTAGGTCCCAAAAACCTTTGTGCATGTCCTAGGAAACTAAACTGTGGTGCAGGGTATTGCAAGAGCAGCTAAACACCCTAGTGACCACAAAGGAATGGGATGCCTGTTAGATTACTCATTTTTCTTACAGATGAAGTCAGACAGACTAAAAAAGAAGGCTACTTGAAGCTGTAGCTAACACAGAAAGAAGATTGAACTACAAGACCCTTTAGTAAGACTGTACTTACCCATGAGAATTTTTCCCAGCTGCTTTTGTGTCTTAATTGGCTTTGGAATATCTAATGAGCTTTGGTGAGTCCTTACAGGTACATCTTCATCATACCTATTGCTAAAGATAACTGCCAGAGCCACCTGCAGCAGCTGTGGCTGACCTGGTGCTCCTGTAGATCTCCGCGGAGTTCTTTCCGTGTTCTCACTTTCAGGTTCCCTACACTAATTTTATGTGTTTGGATGGTGGGACATCCCCCAGCAATGTGGTTATTACACCCTTTCCACCCATCCCCCTCCTGAAATTCCTTTCAACAGCAAATCTATGGTGTTTCTGGACTCCGAGGCAGTAACAGGAGAAAACAGCCAGAAGACACACAGGTGAAACTTTATATTGTGAGGGATATGAAATGCAGAGTCCTCTCAGTGGTGAATCCAGTGCTACTTTTTCTGGCACTGTATAAGAACTGAACATGATATTACAGGTTGTGAATTTAAGTACATAGTACTTGAACTATGTTATCTCTCTCTGTCTCTGTATACACACATGCATTATAGGAAGAATTGTCTGGGAGCTTCTGCCACCATACTTTTTCCCATATGAGTCAGTAGCAAGCAGAAACACCTTCAAAGTTTAATATTCCTTCAAGGAAGAACAAAATTTGTAAGATTTGGCCTTATTTAAATACTATTTAAATATAAAGAGCAATATCCTAGCTATGAGACTCAGTGTCAACTGAGGACTGGGTCCAAAGACTACAGTCATGCAATTTGCAATACTCGAGGCTACATCTTAATAAGACCATCAGGAAATTGAAGCTGTTTCAGAATAGGGATATCCACTTTTCCAGTGCGGTTTCATGCTAATTGTAATCAGTCATTGTGTGTGCTGCACTAGCAGCTTGTTAGTTTCTAGTTGGACATTGTTTTTAACCTATGAAACTTTAGGATTAGGTTTTCTACTGCTGGTGTAATATATCTAAAAGTAACCTGAGGGTCTCATTCCTAAGTGATTTGGGACTTGGTTACCTCAGAGAGTTGTACAAAGCCTATCTTAATTGTACCAGCATATGAGAAGAGGTAAAATGAAAGATTTAGGATGAATAGATGTTATTACAGCTTTCATCATGAGGTCAGGTAAATGTCAATTTTGTTTCATGTGGGTTTTACTTCTGATAGAGTGTTAGATAATCCTCATGAAAGTACTAGGGAAGTAGATAGTGCCTTCACAGGAATTGAGACAAATGTGTAAATTATTTCCAAGTAAATGTATTCCTTTGAAAGTAGGACAATTAGAAAGTAACGTAGGTACAATTTCTATCCCTTTGACTCAAGATTCTTGAGTCACCTGAAGACGGATTTTCACAGAAAGCTCAATCACTGTGTAGTAATCTCCCTTTATTATTTGTGGGAAACTGTAAAACTGAACCACTCACCCCATAGATTAACTGGAATTCTAAAAGGGTATTTCTATCTGAAGAAATAGAGTAGATCTGATTCTAATAGCACTTATAGACAATTAAATTAGGAGTAATTTCTCTGAAGCCAAGGGATTAACACGAGTTTAGAAAGTGTATAAAGGATGTTAGAGTAGTGTCTGGTGCAATGCTGTAAACACTATGCAGATTTATTTGCATACATAAAGTATTTCTGTGCAGGGTCCGACAGCTGATTTTGTTGTCCTGCCCTGCATAAGTATTCTGTCTGTTTAAATAAGGGCTAAAGAGACACCCAACTCCGTATTTGTAATTACACTCAACATAGATGACAAAGGCAACAAAGTATATGCATATATAAACATTAGCAAACAATGACCTGATGCAGGTTTCCATTTTATTTCCTATTTTTGTTCATAAGTTGAATTACTTTAATCCTTAAACTTCAGGGCCAAATTGTCCCTTGAGATCTGGGAAATGAGATGGGAGATTAATCTTTCTTTTTAGATGACTCAGAGTTTCTCAATGAGGTGTAATACAATAATGAAAAGGAAATGTAGTTGACTGATGTATATAGCTGTTTGCCCTTCTGAAATACAATTAAAGTAGGCAATGCCTGGGCAGTGTCGGAGCAGTCGAGCTATTATTAACGATAGTGTACATTCTACTGGGAGGGGGTTCAAATTACACTGTGCAGAGGTCCTATAGCTGTCCCTGCTGCCCTAATGGTGAATCTATACTTGCTGTTTTAAAAGGGTCTATATTAGGTTGCCTTGAAGGCAGGAATTTCAACACTTTCTCCTCTCCTTTGTAGTGAGTTCTAGTGAATATGAAGAAGCATGACACTATGGGACAGAATGATATCAAGAAAGGTCCTGTTTTCTCTTTTGTTCAGGAATTACCTCTGAGGTAGTGTTTGTATTAGATCCTGAGTCTGCGTGATAATGTTTTTCCCAGCAGGTTTTGAAGTGGATGCTTATTCCAATAAGGGATCCACTGCATGAGAACTGTAATAGCACCCATTCATGCTGCAGTGGATAAAGTTCTGCATTAAAGGGCATTTCAGTTTAAGGTGTATATATATATGTTTGCTCAGTGAACCAAGGATGAATTGTATTTCTCTTCTTTGTAGAGAGCAAGTGGAGGGAGAGTTGCACAGAGCTTTTTCTTACGTCCTTAGGATGCAAGTCACAATATCCAAGCTCAGTAAAGCTCAGCATTACACAAGTGACAAATTTGTATGTAGCTGAGGCTCTGAGAAGGTAAAATTCTGACCTTAATGTGACAGGCTGGACCACGCAAGGCCTTTTATAAGACTGCTGTCATTATCAGCTGAGGCACTTTCAGCTCCTTTGTGCTGTATGTGTGCTATGTGGTGATCACTGGATTAACATAAATACTGACCTTTTTGGCCTGTCCTCTGGATCTGTGGCTAAGAATTTGTTGCAGGCCACCTTCTGTGATGACCCACAGAGGATATGAGTTGTTATTGACTTCAGCTAGAGAGTTCTGGTTATTCATCTTGGGCAGCAGAGGCTTGTGCTTTTCTTTCTGGAGTCCCAGGATTAAACTTTTGTATGATTTCCCAAGAGGCTGCCTATTTCACCAGCTTGCCTGCCTATCTTTCACCTCCTGTTGGTTGTGCTTGAAGACTCCATCTGTTCCCCTAAGGTGCTGATCCATTTTTTTCAGCCCTCATTTAAGGGCAAAGTAGTAAGAAAATAATCTCTGAATTCACCCCACTGAGCTAAAATACTGAAATAAAAAAATACCTTTTTTTGTGTGTGTGGAATTTTTTGTGCTAGAATGTCTCTCAGGGAGAGAAATGAGAAGTGTATTTTCTGGAAAGCAGTCCATATTTATCTGTTATATAAATTTGACTCGATAACCTCTGCAGTACACAGGACTGGTACTGGTGCTGTGACATAGGCTGTGGCCACTCTGTTAAGGCTTTGTAACTTGTATTAGAATAGAAGCTATGCTCTAGCATCAAGTGTGTTTTCTAAAGCATTAGAAGAAAATTAAAAACAACTTGAGGCTGTTAAATGCATTCAGATGATGACTCATCTAAAGAAGTAGTCTACAACTTCCTCAAGGAGGGCAGGGAAAGGGGAGCTGCTGGTCTCTCTCTGGTGACCAGCGACAGGACACGAGGAAATGGAATGCAGCTGTGTCAGGGGAAGTTCAGGCTGGACACTAGGAAAAGGTTCTTCACTGAGAGGGTGGTCAGTCACTGGAACAGGCTCCCCAGGGAAGTGGTCACGGCACCAAGTCTGTCAGAGTTCAAGGACCGTCTGGACGACACTCTTAGTCATATGGTTTAGTTTTAGGTAGTCCTGCGAGGAGCACAGAGTTGGACTCAATGATCCTTATAGGTCCCTTTCAAGTTGAGATATTCTGTGATTCTATGATTTTATGATTCTAGGTGGTAAAAAACCTCTGAGATTCCATAGTAATGTTTTTCCTTCCTCACTTTATTTTGACTTCTATTTAGAGCAAAAGGAAAAAAAAAAGAATGCAAGAAGACACAGTCATCTTAGTTTTAATTGTAATATATATACAATTGTAGCATATATCTAATACATCTAGTATATATGTATCTAATAGTATATGTGGTATATATATCTAATACTAATAGTATTATATCTAATACTTAATTCATATATAATTAATAAATATTTACTAATTTATGCTGCTAACATATCTATAGTATATGTACTTATACATTGTACTTATATGTAACCTATTGTTAATTGTCATCCAAGCTATTGCAGCAGGGAGAGAGCAGGCAAATTAGGAGTACTGAAAAAGAACTGTAAAAAAACGTGCTGAGAAAGGTGTTGTGTAGATTGTAATATCAGCTGAATAACTGGATATGTGAATAACTCACTCTGCTGACCATGTTCCTCAGGAGGATAAAGATACCTTGGTCCTATTTTCATCTTTATCACTCTTTTGCATAACAACAGATTGTGCAGGAAGCTGTATTAAGTGATCAGCAAAGATTTATTAAAAAAAAATAGCTCCACTTCTGCAGTGACAAGTCAGATACCTGCTTTTAAGGCACAGAGTAAAAAACTACTCTTTTGATAGTCAAACTCTATTTTAGCAGTGTGTTGACACCACAATGTGAGCATTTTGCTTCCCTTTCTTCTAAATGGAACTATTGATGATCTACCTGGGTGTGCTTTCAATAGAAAAACACAGTGATGACCAAAACTGTAAAAAACTGCTGTAAAATGCAAAAAGGTCATTTTGTTACTAAAGCCATCTGGATTATCAGTTAATTCACTCCTACCCCTGCTTCCTGAGGTTGAAAATTGTGCTGTTGTTATGATAGATTAATCTTCATTTCGGTGCATTCAAATTCAACCTGCTTAATCAATTTTTTTGTGTGATAAAAGAAGAACTTCAGACATCCTGTCTGCACTTGTCTCTTGTCCATTAAGTGTGTATTAGTGGAGGAGACTTTTAAAAGTTATTGGCATATAGCATCAAATGAGATGTCAGAATCAGCCAAATTAGGCAATAATCAATGTAAAATAATTGATGGTGGTTCTCAGATAAAGTTACAATGCACAGCAAAAGAGTAATTTTTTAAAATTAAAAGAGCAAAGAGGACATGAAGGCATGTTGAGATGAGCTCAAAAGGGAGATTTCAGAATCTAGCAGCATTAAGTACTAATGTAACTGCTTGCTTAAGAAGTGAGAACCACAGAGATAAATGAATCAAATTGCTAGAGCACGAAGAAACCCTGCAAACCAGAAGCATTTGAGAGGGACTTTGACAACTTATTAGGCCTGAATTTCTGCATGAAAGATGTACCAAATCCTCAATAACTTCAGCTTACATTTTCCAATCAGAAACTTTCAGAAGTTTCTGAGCAGCAAATCTTTTCATGTGCTCGACTTGATAGTCACAATAGATGCAAGGCAATGTTTTAAAGACAGGTGTGCCATGCTAAGGCAACGTTTCTTCCTGACTTGCTATTGTTTCTTTGCATATTGTTCAAAAGTTGTGCATGAGGCCATTGGTATCCTTACTATTTAAACATGATAGCTTGTATGTTTGAACACTGCAAAGTGCCAGTTTCTTACTGTCAGCACTCTTCATACACTCTTTGCTTCCTTCTTTTCCCCTTCTGGCTTTTTCATTTTGAATCTGGGCACCAGGATTCCACCATGAAATTATTCTGTTGTGAAGACTACAACTTGGAAGTTATACTCCTGTTTAAAAAGCACCACTTTCCATGTATAACTTTACTTTCGCAGTCTTCAGTCATTTTATGCTCTGCTACGCTCTTCTGCTTCCACACCCTTATTTCACAAAAGAGAAAATTAGAAAGATAAGTAGTAGCCTGGAACATAAAAATACGTGAGACATGAAAAATAAAAACAAGCTCTTCACTAGCCATAGGTAAAAAGAACATTTTAGGCCTAACACTGAGGGATAATGTCTCTTCAAAACAAGGGTTTTATATCTAAATCAAATAAAATGGAAGAAAAGCCTACTGACTGATAACAGTAAACATCATGAAAAGAGACATTTTCATAAGTCACTTTATCCTTCATTCATTGAAGAGGATAGATAATGGGTTTGTTTGTGGTATTAGAAAAAGACAGGAAGATAGGGGAGAAAGAGGGATAAAAGACTAATAACTCAATGAAATCTCGTGCTTCAAGAGATCCATTATGTCACTTACCTATATGCAGTGTAAGTATGTGAGATTTAGTTTTGTTTACTTTCAAATCACTTTTGTTTAGTGGGACAAAAAATACCAAGAACCTATTAGCCTATTGTCCTCATACTTTCAGGAGAACAAGACAAAGTACAGAGGACCAGTACAATACGTGCATTCCTGAGCAAAGCCCCTTCTCAGTTCTTCTCTTCCACTCTCAGATGCAAGAAGGGATGTGGACGAGTATACCCAGTTTCAAGCTGACTTTTTATTTGATGCATTCTCAAAGTACCTGGAAGCTTATCGAGACTTTCATACCAGCTGCCATAGCCTTGGGGCTTCCCTAAGCTTAGGGGATCAAGGCCGCCCTGAATTAATAGAAAATACATTAAGATCTATTTCTCTCCCACTGGTAAACCACTTCCTTTTGGCGAGCAGTGTAGAAACATCCTTTCCCCTTTTGAATAAGAGCCAGCTTGCGCCATGTCAACATGAAGTCTAGGCAGAGCAATCTTATGCTTGTCTGCAGTGGGTCAATCTGATGATGGAGCTGGAGAAAAGGTGAAAGAACAGAGGTCAGAGAGCTAACAGGGGTGAAACACGTAACTTACATTATGAGCACAAGACCTCTTTCAGTCAGATGTTTTGAATCCGTGGTGCTAGATGTAGAACTAGCAGTGCTTCATCTTAGTGACTGCAGTCTTGTAAATGACCTAAGCCATATTTTTAAAACCTTCTTAATTTTTAAACAAAATTATTCTCCTTTAGTAATGTAGTACATTGACCAACAATTATGTATGGAACATAACACATTGGTACTGTTGTAGGTGTTCCTGACTTCAGCCTCTTATTATACATTATTTAGTCAAGAACATTTACATTTACAAAAGCTACATTGAATCTCATGACATGAGTGTATGACAAGTGTGTTGAGATGGTTATTTAAGGTGTTTTTCTCCTAGGTAGGAAACTTCATGGATAAGAAAACATTTATGCTATCTGTAATGTAGTCCTGCCAGTTTTACAAATTAAATGCATGTAGCTTACCATAATTTCTTTCATGAATTTATATTTTCTTTAAAATGGGCTAGGGGAAAAATGAGAATGAGATAGGATAGCTTAGTAGTTGAGAGAGGGAGGGAGAAAGAGAGGAAGTAATTTCAATATTATGGCATGCCTGCTGGGCTGGATTTATAAAAATACTCACAAGTGCAGGTTTTCTTCCCCTGTAGTTAATCCACTTCTGGGAGTGTCCTATGCAGCATCCTTCAAAATAATATGCATTTTTATTTGGTTTATTAACTTCTCTTCTAGTGGACAATGCTATATAGTTGACAACAAGGGAGTTTGTGAAGAAAAAAGACAGATAAGCATTAAGAGCTTCCATATAGGAAACAACAGGATTAGATTTATTTTTCACAAAGGGTACTTCACAAAAGTCCAAATATATCTAAAGTCTAGCTGAGGAGAGTGCCAATTTATGTTCTTTTATGTCCTGTTTACCAGATGTCTGCTATTCAGTAATATACAGTTCCTATAGCAACTGTAGCAAAATATGGTACATATACTATAATACTAAAGAAATTAAAAGGGCAAACTCCAGTATATTGGAAAAAAAGAAAAAAAGAAAAAAGATATGCACAAAACACCTTTCATAAATGTAGATACACAGGTAGTATCCTGCCTTACATATCTATGAGACAGCATGTTTCTGAAACCTTTCAATGCATGCACAGTTCAGCTGATTAAATTTTTGACAAAATATGAAAGACAGCAAAAGTCTTTAATGATCCAATTTGCTCACATTCATGAAAATCTGCACTGAGTTCAGCTGAGATCAAAATCTCCTCCAAATAAGCCTTTCCTCTCCACTTATTTATTCAGAAAAAACCCAAGATAAACAGGCCGTGTAAGGAGCTCTCATATGAAAGAGCAGACCATTTTAGGCAGCACCCAAAGAGGATTCTGTACTGGGTTTGTAGCTGTGTGCCAGCAATCCAATTACAGCCTGAGTAACAGTGTCTGCAAAGGAGCATGAAACACTTGAGTGTGTGATATAATTAAGACAGTATGTGTCTTCAAACAAGGATGCATTCAGTACCTGCCAGTGAAATAATAATGTAACATGCATTGAAATAGTCACTAAGACAGTGTCCAAAGGTTCCTGCAGTGTGGAAAAAACCATGATTTATAACATATAGGAGATACTTTTATCTTGCAGCTGTTATTTGAATATTGGTCCACATAGACTGAGTCTAAGGTAATTCACCAAAACTTGCAGTGAAAAGTTTTAGCTGAGGTCAAAACCTTGGAAGGCAATTATGATAAAAAATAAGATTTTAGCAGAGATGCCTTGAAGTGACATAGCTGATCTTTAGAAGCCACAGTATGTTTAAATAATTTTCTACTGTTATGTATGATGAAAAGGTAAATGTTCTCATCCACTTTTGCAGCAGCAAGAATCCTTCTGCAGTTTTGTTTCTTTTTTCTTCTTTTTTCTTTAGCCATACAGAATTAAAACATCTCCCAGGTGATGCTGAAGAAAACAAATACTATTTTAAGAGCACTATATTCATGATGCAAATCTGCTATACTTTCATTCATTTAAAATCTCTCATTGCCTCTATCCTTTAAATAGGTAAGAAATAAATAGGTGATAATAAAGTATGGTATATTTAGGAGAAATTCTACTTTTTGCTGTATTTAGACAACCCAAACCTTCACTAACACAAATAAATGTCGCTCCACATACACAGTGGATTTTAAAAGCACTTCAGTACCAGTCTGACCAAAATCAACATTTGCAGGAAGGCTGGCTAACGTAATTAGGTCATCTGAATATTGTACATCGGGAAGACAGATTAACTGGTTGTTAGAAAGTCAAAAAAGGATTCCTAGCCATTAGCCTCATGCTCAGCAGTGCACACAAGATGGTTTGAAGGCTGAAGTTGGGAGCATGAAGAGTGCTGTGTGCCATACCTGTATTCTCCCAGGAACAGACACTGTAATCCTATCTGACTTTTAAATTAATTATAAATGCATGCCAGGATGGGGATCTGCCCCTTTTTGGGTACATATCTGCAAAAGACCCACGTTGCTGTTCCAGTTGTCTCAAAGAAGAGGGAGGAATGCTTATTTGATTTAGCCAAGGCAAGATGTTTCCTACCCCTGGAGCAGGATAGCAAATTAGATTGGCTCTGACAAAGTGAAGCAGACTCGTGGCTTTATAGTGAAGGCTAAGATTTCAAAAATATGTTATAAAAGAGTATTTGGGTTCAGACGAATATCCCCAGTACACAGATGAACCCAAAACTAGCTTTGCATGCACAGATGGGCACTTTTGTGCAAATATTGATAGCGTCATGCTTGAATACCCAATCTTCTTATCCAAACATTGGTTCTGAGAATGCAAAAGACAGTGTGTACACAGTCTTAGGATGGAATTTTAGGACATTGACAGTTTGGCCCTTAGTATGTTTGTGTTTAGTGTCTATTATTCATTCCCCAGAGCAGACTTTTTGTAAGTATTTTTTTTATAACAGAAATAAATGTTCTTCATGTGAAGTTTAGTGCTAACGTTAGATGCCAAAAGAGCATCTGATGCTGAGCTAAATTTTTTTTCCCTGTTTAAATGTTTTGTTAGGGAAAGATTGCCTCTCTCTTCTGTTTTTTAAAAAGAAAATATTAACAACTCAAGAGGCAGGAGATACATAATCTCGCTGTGTACAGGTGTAAGTCTTTATACCTGCTGTATGTGTACATGATATATAAAATCCTACTTAGAACAGAGAAGATGTGGAATTTGCTGATGTATGTGGTTCAGTTTGTGATTTCACCAACGCAAAAAGCAGGAACAAGGAACAAACAGCATTATACACTGCCTCTCTCCCTTTGTATCTTCCCCAGGCAAGCTGGTATTGTTAAGTCTCAGTTCTGTGCCTGCTTTTCTTACACCTTCAGTCATAGAGTGAAGAACAGGTGAGGCTTGTGTTTTGTTCTTCTCAACCTATTGAGTGCTAAAGGTTTGTAGTGGTCTAATAGGATGGAAGTCGGTAATAGTCATTGGCAATCAGTGCAGGAACAGATTTTCTCTTGTGGGAATCTTTTGGAGAACATTCCATACCTCATGTTACTAGGATGGTAATAATAATACAGAATAGAGCAGATATGGGTAATCAAGGTTTAGATGACCAGCTGAAATACTAAAACCTAAACCCAATACTTTCTCTTAGAAAGCTCCAAATGAAGCGGAACAATCTATTAACAACTTGATATTGATCAACTTTTCTTTATCTTCACAGTTTATTGTCCTTGTAAGGACCTTTTCTGAGCAAGATACTTTCAAAAATTACTATGCAGGAACGATAAACCAAGTAAATTGTAACATTTCTAAGAATGTCTAGATGCTGCTTGAATAGATGCTCCAATAATTTTAAAATATGTATTTGTAATGAGAAAAAGAGTTGCATCAAAACAGCGGTTTAATCAAAAATCTGCTAGTTTCTAGGTTGACCTTCACCTGCTAGGTCTGACTATACTACCAGTACAAATTACAAACAGAAACAACAGCTTTTTTCCCTCTACACACTGCCTATGACTGGTTTTGTGCTATGGTTTTGCCACTGCTGGACAGAGGAAATTATCGGAGAGGAACAGGTTGGTTTTTGAGAGGTGAGTCTCTTTAGGGTGTGCAGATGATGTTGGAGGAGCACTGTTATCACTGTAACACATCTGAAACATAACCTAGAGCATGCTTTCACTTTGGAAACCAGTCAGGCAGGGGATCAGGGGTGTGGAAAATTGTCTCAGAAACATCATCTCTTCACTAGTCTGGGATTTGCATTGAACAGAGTTTGAGGGAGCCCGATCCACTGTTTACTGTAAGAAAATTGAATCTCTTGTTAAAATCATCTGTAATCTGTTTATCAAATAGCATCTACAGAACTCAATAATGTGATTCTCTTGGACACTCAAGCTCCTTTCAGACTGAAGGCTCTTCTGGTCTCTCCCTGTTGCAGCCACTGAAGGAGCAAATCATCTAGACAGCAATGTTGGCCGATAGTGTGAGGATTCTTGAGAAGGAGGGCAGGGAACAGGGAAAACTGCTGAGGGTTAGGAGAAGGCAATCAGTATTCTAGCTATGTACTGGTAGAAGGCAGAAAAAATCAGACTTCTCATCAATTTTACTAGCACTGCCATTGTTGCAAGAAAGGCATATCATCCTGTTAATATGCTTTTAGAAGGATGTTATTTTTATATACAGGTATAGCACTTTGGGGTAGAGTGAATAAGCAGGTCTGATGATGTTAATACTAGAATATTTTGTGAGCTGATGGTATTCTAGACACCCCATGACTTTTCCTGTGGGTCTGACAGCCTGTTTGCCTGTCTTAGAGGGAGAAGTTTCTCTTGTTTGACTACAAGTGTTGCTGAGTTACTTTTGCACTCATTTGTCTGGACATTTTTTCCCCTTTTCAAGAAACTTGTTAATCCCCAGGGCCTCTGAGGTACTTCTTATCTGTACCAGTAACGGAAACTATTTCTAAAGACTTGATCCCATTGTCCTGTGAGAAAATCCTTGCTCACTGTCTTTGTTGTGTAAGGTTGTTTTGTTCAGTGTACAAATACTTCTGAAACTGTAACATCTCTGAGGACTTATATATTCTAATAACTGCTTGTAAAACATACAAGTTTCACATCAGGAAGATTACATAATTTTTAAAAATCCACTGTACTCATTAAGAAAATTAAAACATCATACTTAGAAGTAGGAATTCTAACAATTTCTAAGAATTTTCAGACTGTTTTTACAACTGTAGGGGTTGTAAACTTTGAATTCTCTCTCCTTAGCTAGTGTAAGTGGTTGATGAATTATTGAATGCCCTCAGTGTGCTCAGTGCTGTATAAAACTGGAGAAAATATTTGCCTGTTTCAGGAAAATCGATGAAGTTTTCGAGTGGGGTGGGTCCTGCTTGGTGTGAATTTTGGTCCTAAACCCAGCATGCCTGTACTGAGAAGGCTTAGATGAGTGTAATAAGGCAACACAGAGAACATTTTTGCTCCTTACCACATGCTGTATTGTGGCTTCACTTTTTCTGCACCCCTCAGAAATCATAGCTACCTAAAATTTGTTCTAAATTATACTGTACCAAACTGAACTGTCTCACAGATGAATAAGCTTGCACGGCCCTTTCCCTGAGCCATAACGATCAGTCACAGCTGTAGATCTAGGCCCCTGAACACTGACAGGCAATTAGATGGCCATAGTCCAATCACCAGGAGGTCATGATACAATTACTACAATTGCTATTCATTTATTCTAATGACATAGTGATTATTTGTACTCAAAGAATGACACAGCATAAGAGCCTGCACAACAGGAGAATTCATCAGGCACATTTAAGGTGGTTGTCATATGGAAAATCTTACAAATTTAATAAAGTCCTCTTGGCTTCTTCCAGTACTTCACTGGTATTGCAGTTTCCTCTTTGTTGCTAACAGAGTAAAGCAGAGCTTTTTATGGGACTGTTAGACCATAAATGACTTGAACTTCCTTTGTCTCCCTGGCTTTTATGTTACACCATTTAGCTGTGGCAAAACAGTTGTTCATGGTCACATCAGACAAGGTGAACTGTCACAGACAGGTCACTTGACACTGATGATTGAGACATGTATTAGTCCATCATTCAGAAACCTTTTTTTTAATGCTCACAGATTTATCAGTACCTCACCATCTGGGGAGCTGCTTTCTGTAGCATTGTCTTCCAGCAGCCTTCACACTTCAGACTTCTCCAGCTCATGGTCAAACAGTGAAATACCCTTTTGCTTTTTCTGGTAGAGAAAAAGCTCTCATTAATCTTCTTTATCACTTAATTACAGCAAAATTAGGGATGTAGTCCAAAACTGTGTTAAGAATTGAAATTCAGGTGCATTGGTGAGCTTTATTTAAAGCTAAGGCATTGAACTAGGCATGATCAATCTGAGGACAAATGCTTGCTCTCACTTAATCTGAGTGACACTCCAGCAATATAGTATAGTTAAACGAATTAGGCACTTCGACAAAGTGGACTGGCTACAAAGTGAATCTGATACTTTGACTGCACAAAGTTGCACACATACTGTTTCTTTGAAAATATAATGTTGATTCTTATAAAATTTTAGGACCTTCCCCTATGCCTCTGTTTTAGTCGGCTAGAACTCCTAAGTAACATCAGACTGACAGCTTTTGAGGACTTAGAACAACTCAGAACTAGTCTCAGCAAGCTGCTCTTGATCAAGCAGTGTTTTCCTCCAAGTAAAGAGCAGTCATAGGCTCCTAGTTCCTTCTCACTCCTTCTGAACTGCTGGTGCTTTCATTCCTCCCCTACTATATCTTACCCCCTCTCATTCTGAGAGTTAGGAAAAGGTTCATGTATAATGGCGGGACATGTAATGTATGGGTAGGTGACAGATGCCACTTTGCTTTTCAAACCTGTGGCAAAACTCTTTCTGCATGCAAGATCTATGTGGGAGTTCAGGAGACTGAAGCAATGAACTGAGCAAGGAAAATGAGTGGCAAAGGCTTTGAGAAAAGAACAGAGACTGGGGAGGGACTAAGAGCACGGACAACAGGGGAAAGGAGATGAGTGTAAAAAGGACAAGCAAGAATCTGAAATGCAGGAGAAGAAAAAGACATGAAAGAATAGCAAGCAAATGGGAAGAAAATAAGAACAAAATGGTATTGAAGAAAGTAATCTTTATATTGTGCTGAAGATTTCATTAGGCATTCGGGTATTGTGTTTACGCTTTAAGAGAGAAAGAAACAGAAAAGTACACTGCTGTGAAGCTAGTTAGTGTTCATTCATACCTTTCTTCCCCAGTATTGTGTGGTATTTCTGTGACTTCCCTGGATCTCCATTTCTGGGGATGAAAGAATGGTTGGCTAAAAGTAAATACAGTTTGGATATTAGTGACCGAAACAGAGATTCTCAAATGCGTGTTTCCTAAGGGAAGGTTAGGGGTCATTACCCTTCAAAATGCACTTGTAGCAGCTGACAGCAGAGAAGTTTTGAGCATCCAGAAGTTGAGAAAAACAGTGTTAGCCATTTTTATGTTTCTGTTTATTGAATTTGAAGGTTGTTTTTTTTTCTTTACTTTGTCTAATAGTCACAGTGTTCATGGTACTGGAAAAAGCTCACAATAACCAGCTTTTGTGGTTATTAAATGCTTTGGCATCCCTTCACTTTTTTTAATCATCCACAAAAGCTTTTTAAAACCTGAATACTCCTCCACGGTGAACATTATCCCTTAATTATTTTTTCTTGAAGTGCTGAATTGAATTTGAAACACTGATATGCCTGCTTTTAACATCATGCATTGCTATTTTGAAATGTGTTTTTGAGAGTCCTCTGATCATGGAATATGCAATATTTTATAGCTTGTGAAAATGGGGATTCTGGGAAATGTAACCCCCTAAGAAAGTTAGGTAATGCAGATTGGCTTTAGAAAACCTTTAACTTTAAGAAAACTCTGTAGACACTCTGCCATGAACCCTCGAGAAAGCGACAAAGGGGTGGCAGGCAAGGCAGTCACGGGTACAGGGCAGAGCTGGGGGTTTTTTGTTCTTACAGACCAGCTTTCTGTGCATGGCTTGAGATGGGGCTTTTACGTAACCAATCATTCAAACGAAGGCTGTGGTAATGTTTTGACAACATGCCCAGGGATATCCACAATTACCTTAAGTGTTAAAAATGAACTGCATTTGGAAACTGAGTACTTAGGGGAGTAAGTTAATTTTTATAAAGCACATGTTTGAAACTGTAAGGAGAAAAAAGAAGTTTTACCATTGAGTTTGAGTGTTATTTGGGAACTGAAGGAGTATAAAAGCCACTCCTAACATCAGAGTACACAAGGTAGCCTTAAACTCACAGTCTTCTAATAATTGCAATCTGCTACACCCCCTGTGTAACAGATATAATTATGTTAACAGCTTTTCTACTCAGGCACCATATATTTCCATTATGAAGCCAGCCTCATTTAATTAGCATCATGTAGTAAATTAGCAGTTATAAGGACTGCTGGGTACAAGGGGATCTCCATTTTCTCACCATCTACTTAATCCTCAGTCAATGTTGAGATTACTGCTCCCTTAATTTACATATTAAAAAAAATGCTGACATCCTGCTCAGATATTGTGGTTCAGCCAGTTTATGGATTTGGAAAAAAATGGTCCACTGTGAATATCTAGCAGTTACGATTACTAGATTCCCATTGTGGTATCTTTCTGAGGGGATGCAGAGTGATTATGTGTACTGAAGTTAAGGGATTTTTGTATGTGTAAAGGAGGGTGCTTTGTTTTTATTAGAAACACCAATAGCTAATTTTAAAGTATCAAAAATAAAGTTTACAGGGTAAAACATGAGATCTCAATAAAATGGGAAAAACTCAGTATGTTTAAAGAACAGTTTTCAGATATTCTGAGTGCTTAAGTAAGGAGATATTTTTGGATGAAGGCGTTTCTGATATGAGCAAAATCAATTGCATTATTTCTTATCTCCTTTGTTTACTGCTACGTGCAGTTATGATGAGACGAAAATCTCTTTTTGTGTTAATGTCTGCCATTCTAGCCCAGTTCCAACATATTAGAAAGAAGTGTTCTTAGGAAAATATCTAGGAATGTTATTTCAGTGCTGTGCTTTTAAACACTTTGGTAATTTCCATAGTACAGAGAGATGCTTAAATATTACAACAGCTGCCTGAGGTGGGAGGAGTTCTCCACTGGCACTATGGTCTCTGCAGAGATGATGCTGGCAATCGTTCTCATGTCCTACAGCCTAAACAGAAGCTTAGGCAAGACTTCTTCAGGGGAATGAACTGCAAATATTTACAATATTCTCTTTGCACTTGCTGCACAATTACTCATCTCACTGAAGCCAATACAAGTTTTATCATTCACTGTAGAGGGAATTTCTTATGGATCTGTATGACTGAAAATGATTGCACTGAAGTAATCTGAGCAGGTTTTTAGTAATTGCAGTACTCAGTTGATTAGTAATTAAGAAATGAATGAATGAATAAATAAATAAGGGATGCATTCAATTCACAGTCACTTGAAGATCAAAAATATACAGAAGAAAAAAAAAAGACACTAGTGTTCACCATGTTCAGAGTTACTCTACTGATGAGTTCTTCTCAATTTTGCACATTTTTTTTTGTGTAAAAAGCTGAAACAATGGAGGTTAAGTGTGCTTTCAAAAAACCCTTACATTAAATGTGGAACACAGTAATGTGTGAAAAAGATACTGCTGCCTACAGTATTTGGGTAGCTCAACAGTGAGTTTATATGAAGTTATGCATAAAAATGGTCATTATTATAAAATCAAATTGTTCTAACATGTTTGAGTTAGCCATGGTTCTGTGGTACAGGCTAATGACACCTACAAAGGGTATTTTTCAGAAAACTTAAATATTTAATTCCTTGTTGTCACACTCGTATCGACACGTAAATCAGCAGAACTACTTAGAAAGATGCCATGGGACAGTCATTTGCTTTTGTATATGTCACATTATGTCCTCTGGTGCTCTTCAGCTGACTAGCAATATAGTAAGATGCCACTACAGTTTTTGAAGCAGCTGGGATATTTTCAACTGTCATGTACTTAATGTGTTAATGTTTTACATAGGAAATAGAAATTTTAACTTGGGTGAGCTATAGAATCACAATACTGTAAATTATAATTTTTGTTAAATGTACAATATGTATTACTTGCAACACTTTATACAAATGTATCATTCCTTAGAATAAGTTTGATTTTGAACTTTATTAGACAAAACTAGTCTCGCATTTGTATACACAGGATGTCAGAACAGACATTTTCAAGAAACACCAGTCAAGCTGTTTGAGAGAGATATAAAGTGGAATAATTCTAAAATTATTTGATATAGAATCATAGAATCATAGAATTGTTTTGGTTGGAAGAGACCTCCGAGATCATTGGGTCCAAGCATTAACCTATCACTACCAAATCCCCCACTAAATCATATCCCTTAGGGCCTCATCTAAACGTCTTTTGAATACCCCCAGAGATGGGGACTCCACCACCTCCCTGGGCAGCCTGTTCCAATGCCCGACAACCCTTTCGGTAAAGAAGTTTTTACGAATGTCCAATCTAAACCTCCTCTGGCGCAACTTGAGGCCATTTCCTCTTGTCCTGTTGTCTGTTACTAGGGAGAAGAGTCCGACCCCCATCTCTTTACAACCTCCTTTCAGGGAGTTGCAGAGAGCGATAAGGTCTCCCCTCAGCCTCCTTTTCTCCAGACTAAACATCCCCAGTTCCCTCAGCCGCTCCTCATAGGACTTGTGTTCCAGAAGTATATAGATAGTATATATATAGAAGTACCGTGTTTTAACATCGTCTTGGCAAACTTCTCTTTGAGGTTCGGAAGGAATTGTGAAATAGTTTAAACCCTGAGGGTGGTTTACATGTTCTCAGTTTCAGGTCATGGAATCAGAGGGTCCCTCTGTGGGCTCACCAAGCCCATTGTGAGAAAGACCAAGAGGTGGTTACTTTTCTTGCAGCTCCTGGGAACCAGGAAGGCATGCCATTTTATAGAATTATGGTTGTTTCTCAGCTGAAAAAGAGTGACTCAAGTGTGGCTGGCCATCTCTTCTCTTTGATTTTATTGTATTCTGGGAGGAGAATGTGCATTGCAATGATCATGAAACTTCTTGGTGTGGATAGGTTTAACTAAATGCTGGCAACTTTTAAAGACCATTACTTAGGCACAATCTGTTAGTCAGATGTGTTCTCATAAGAAACAATTAGCTTAATGCAACTAAATGGATATAGGCTCTCTTTAGCACCACAAGATGAATTTTTTGGAGGACCTTATCCAGTAGGCTATAGAACAATAAACAACATAAACAGAAGACCTACTCAAGATTAGGACTCCTTAACTAATTTACAGAATTAATCTTTCTGTTAAAACCTTGCTGCAATAACCGTTACCTTACAATTTTTAAAAATGTGGGATTAGAGTACAATTTCCATTTTATGTAGCTGGAACACATCTTGAACCAATCTTTTACCAACAGATAAAAATTAAATACTTCTCTATTTTTCATAACATGGCAAGGAGGGTTTGTTGTTTGTTTTGTTAGTTTGTTTGTTTGGTTTTGATGTTTTTATTGTCTTTCTCCTTATTTCTCCCCCCATCCAGCTTCTAAATGTTCTCATTGTCTTTTGCTTACATAGTTGTTTATCTTTAGGTAGTTGGGTGTAGACAATACCACCACAGTATGTGGTGTATACAACAGCATTTTCTGAGTTTCAAAGCTGAGGTCATAGTTAAATTTACCTTCAATTTTACGTATATGAAAAGCAGTGATTGTTGTACAGTACATCAATGATAATTATCTGGACTGATTTGTATGGTACTTCTAAGCCAATAATGTAAGTAAAATCTGTGACTGAGCTACATTTAAAAGGATGTGACTGTAAATGGACAAAAGAAAAAGGTTCATCTCTGAATAAATTTATAGAAACAACAGTCTCTTAAGGCCAAATAAAAATGTAAGCTAAGATTAAATGCCATAAAGTAACATTTGAAAGGTAATCTTAAATACGGTATTCTCTAAGAGTTAAATGTTAATAGTTAGAAATAAAACTTCAGTTAAACATTTTAATATAGAAAATCTGGATCCCAGGTTTCTACAGAGAACTCTTTGCATTAGTAATTTACACACTTCGTTATGGAACAGTTGTCACAGGGATAAAAATGAACTGAAAGTTAAAAATAACTGTTAGTTAATAACAGTTAATAGAGAAAAAGTAACCAAACCTAGTGCTGCTGACAAAGAAAATTCAACCTATTTCTCTTTTCATATGAGTGCCTTCCAGATTCAGTAGTTCAAGATGAATGTAGCTTCTTATATATTTTTCTAATTTCTGAATATTCAAAACTCTTAAATCCTATGAAATTATCGTAAGAGCTGAAGAAAATGAGCTCATTAGAAGGAAGTTATAAATATGGTAAAATACAAGCTGTTAGTTAAATTATATTATAGGAAAGAATAAAAAATTCTGTCATGTTAACAAGTATATTTTTATGACTTTTTGCCTTATGTTGAGAGGTAGGAAGAACCCGATAGAAGCAACCCCTCAAATACTCTTTCTTTTTTGGAGGTTTTGTTGAGTCCAGGAACATCAACATAGTAAACTTCTGTTATTGAAGTGAACATAGAAGACATTCATAAATTGTGTGGTCATATTATATATGAAATTAAGAAATTTGTGAAGAATGAGACATTTGATGGAGAATTAGCCATCAGTACGTTTTTCAAATTACAGATACCTTACAGTTCTGGCAAGGCAGCCTGCCTGCAGGCAAACCTAGAAGTGTATGATGATGGCTTTGTTAGTTAGATGTTTGATGTAGTACCTGAAGTATTTGTTCAACAGGATTTAGTAAACTTCCTCATACCTAGGACTTTGTTACCTCATAAGTCAACGGTATATTTTGGAAACACAATTTGATCTAAAAGGTTACTTGCCTGATTTGTTCTGACCTACACCTAAAAAAATGTAGAAGCAGCTCTTCTTTGATTTGAAAATATCTAAGGAATATATCTGAGCTCTTTCAAAAAATATCCAAGAAGCCAATGATTTGACAGTTTGAAAAAAACGGGTTTTTTTGAAATGGCCAAGCATCATTTTAAATCCAAGCTGCAGTGGCATTGCAATACATAGTTAATCAACTTTCATATATCTTGTAAATTAAACGCACTGCACATTGTGTTAGTTAATTACAAATTGTAACTTTTACTTAATCACATGTTCTAATTATGTGATTTCATGTACAGTACTAACTTTAATTAAATAATTAGGACATGTAATTAGAATTTGTAGTTATCTATCACGAAATTCTGTTCCTAACACTTAAACTTAAAAAGATAATCCATTACAGATATTAATGTGACTATTTTAAAGAAAGTAAAGTAAATAATATTTTTGATCATATATACCACAAACCAGGTTAAGCTGTGACATCAGTAAGCAATATTTTTCGTTTCCATGGAACTGCTTACATGTGTAAAGGGAAATACTCATGCTAAGTATTTACTGGGTTGATACTTACTGGATTTTCCAGTAATGCTTGATCAGCTTCCAGAATTTCTATATTTCATAACACTAGTCACTTCATTTTGAAATATTCCTGATTTATTTCTATTCCTGATTTACAGGCAAAACCTCAAGCATGTCAGAGGTATCTGCAGTATTCATGCATAAGAATTTTGTTCATAGACAGATAGTTGTACAAAGTTTAAGGTTCATAATATAATCCTTGCTTCATATTAGTGAGATATTTATAGTAAAAGTTAGCTAAAGGGCAAGAAAGGAAAACAGCAAAACAATACAGAATTCAGTTTATTTTGTCAGGAAATAGGGCACTTAATAACCAGAGGTCGTAAAAAGTCATACTAGTTCACCCCATAAAATTTATTTACCTTCTCATAGTTCCAAAAGGATATGCAGACAAGGAAGGAGAAGCTGCTTTAGGGAGTTGTCAAGAATTGTTTTTATTCAGCAAGGAAGGAAAAACCATGGTAACAGATGACCCTAAGTCTATTTATTAAAACTTTAAAGATAGGTAAAAAAAAGCAAGCACAGAAGAAAGATTAAACAAAGAACTGCAAGAACATTCAAAGAATTGCTAAGTGTCAGCTCCACAAAACTTCATTAAAA
Source organism: Phoenicopterus ruber ruber (assembly GCA_009819775.1). NCBI lineage: Eukaryota > Metazoa > Chordata > Aves > Phoenicopteriformes > Phoenicopteridae > Phoenicopterus > Phoenicopterus ruber. Next base: position 61,037,848 of record CM020246.1, on the reverse strand, counting down.
TAGCTCTCAGTTAGCAAATACATCATTTGTCACATGCATTGAGAGGTTTAATGAATGGTCACAATGATAAAAGCAATTATACCACAAACTTTGCAATGTTGGATAAGAACACTAAAATTATGAAGGGTAATGAGTCTTTAGTCATGAGAGAGATACTATTACAGGAAAGTGTAGATCATCATGAATTGTTTTTTCCTTAATCTTTAGGTAATATTCTGTTCAACAGAGAAGTGCAGACTATAAGTTTTACGATTCAGGGGAGTTCCTGGGGAACACCAGCTGACCTGTTAAGGTCACTATCTACTTTTTGCTCCTGTAACACTATGGTGTAGGTAAAAAGGGGCATAATCCAGGCACCAGTTTTGACAGAGAAGCACAGATAAAGAGGTGGCCGCATACCTGAAATCAAGATTATACAGACAGTAAACCAGAACAACACTTAATCAAGCATTTTGATATGTCCATAAAACTACTGTCCTTTCTAATATTTACTTTCTGTGTAAGACCTCTGAGAGAGTTATATAACATGGATGTTACAGATAGTGGCGCTTGATAATGATCAGAGGGCTGGAGCACCTCTCCTGTGAAGACAGGCTGAGAGAGTTGGGCTTGTTCAGCCTGGAGAAGAGAAGGCTTCGGGGAGACCTGATTGCAGCCTTTCAGTACCTAAAGGGGGCTTATAGGAAAGATGGGGAAAAACTTTTTAGCAGGGCTTGCTGTGATAGGACAAGGCGTAATGGTTTTAAACTGAAGGAGGGGCGATATAGGCTAGATATAAGGAAGAAGTGTTTTAGAATGAGGGTGGTGAAACACTGGCACAGGTTGCCCAGAGAGGTGGTAGATGCCCCATCCAAGATTCAAGGTCAGGCTGGATGGGGCTCTGAGCAACCTGATCTAGTTGAGGATGTCCCTGCTTATTGCAGGGGTGTTGGACGAGATGACCTTTAAAAGGTTCCTTCCAACCCAAACTATTCTATGATTCTATGGTAAGAATAGCTGTGTCTGAGAGGAGTGAAAGGAACAACAAGGCTCCTAGAAGTGTATTCCTTCTGATCTGATATACTACAAGGCAACGCACAGAGCAGCTCTGTTAAATGCTAGTGGTTTTTAGGAACTGGCTATAAAGAGAATTCACCTGGTTAAGGAAATGTCACCTTTTTAGTGGGAAGAAAGTGCCTCAAACAGGGGGGTTGAAACAAAGATATGTAATTCTTTGATTTTTTTTTTTGTTTTGTTTTGGTTTGGGTTTTGTTTTGGTTTTGTCGTTGGGATGTTGTTTCCTGATTGTCTGATTTCTCAGGAAGCCTGCCTTCCCAAGCAGATGGTGTGCTGGAGATTTGGGCAGCATGGTCAGACAACTGCTCAAGGATGTAGCTTCAATTCTAGGAGCTGCATAGCTTTTCTTCCCTTCTGCTTCTAGTTTACATGTGCAATATTTAAATTCTATTAAATCTGTGTTTTTCTGTAGAACAGACTTTCACTGGAATATTTATGGTCAGTGTTAATTGCTTTGGCTCTGTGTACCATGTTAATATTGTTGCAGCTATGTAAGGAAAGCTTCTCCCACCTATGCTCATGAGAGTTTTCTTCATTTGACTGGATACCCTACTGCTTCCTATCTTCTAGAGCGAAGTGTTGTGCCAAGAGATTAGCATATGTCTTCCACACCTTCAGATGAAGTTTTAGTGAAATGTCGGTGGTGCATAAAATGCATTGCAGTACTTTCACATTCGTGTTAACGTTTTTGCTTTTGATCCCATATGGTAAACTTTTACAACTCCTAATTACTGAGAATTTTAACACATAAAGAAGAAGTTTCATTTTAAAAAGTCTTTCTGAAATGGAGTCTTTAGCTGTATGGGCTAATTATGCTGCTGTTGCTCAAGCAGGAATTCTGTATGAGTAAAAATTATTGGCTGCTGTTTATATATTGTGTAAATGCTATATTTATCCTTGACACTTCACTGCTTAACTATGTACATATGCATGAAATCTGGCTCTTAAGAGCTCATTTATCCCAGCTGTACCTCTATGAGGCCATAATTTTGTTTCTGACATCAAAACTGGTTGCTGTGGAAATGATCATGTCACAAAGCTTCAGGTGGGAAGAAAATATATACTTAATAGATAATGAAAATCATTATTTTCATTAATGATTTTCTTGATGGAGTGCAGGGCATGTTTATAAAACCTAACTGTGATGCCAAGCTCGGTGGATAAGATTAAAATTAAAATGATCTTTGTAATTTGAAGAAACCATCTAAAATCAGCAAGAAATTCAGTAAAGGCAAATGGAAAGTAGTACACAAAAACACACTTTAAAATGGGGAAAAAATGAGTGAGCATAGCAGAACTTCAGAAAAAAGGTCTGAGGAACCCTGAATTCTAACATTGATTTTTAAAACAACACAAATGTGATTCTGGAATGTATTAACAGCAAAGTCATATGAAAGACCTGGAGGTGATTATTCCATTTGTGTGACCTTTTGTGAGATTTTGGCATTCTGTACTCTGGCTAGCTAGAAATACCTTTTGTGATAAATTTGAGAGCATCAAGCCAGAGGAAAGTAAAAAATAGTCAGAGATTTTGAAAATATGACTTGCAAGGAAAGACTGAAAGAACTGAGTATTTTTAGTCAAAAAAAAGAGACTAAAACAGGACATATAGCTGTGTTCTGACATGCTAATGAAAATGTGCATCAGCTTTGTTTGGAGAAGGATAAGAACAAATGGGCTTAATTTACACATAAGGAGATTTACCTTAGGTATTAGAAAAAAACCCACAAGCCCCCAGAAAACAGCCATTCTGGTAAATCCCTGGAACAGACTGCCCTTGTAGATTAGATTATGGAATCCTCTTCTATAGGGTCTTTAAAGAGCAGATTAGACAAACAACTGCCAGGGGTGGTCCTTGTGCACTTGATTCCAAGTCAGTTTCAAACAATCTTTTAGGTGATCTGTTGAAGTTCCTTCTAGCTCTACGTCTCTGAGATAAAATGATTTTTAATTATTATTTTTTAAGCAGATATTATACTTCTCCAAATTGTATGAAAATACTTAAGGCATGAAGTTGTTTTTCAGCTTTTTTTTTTTTTAAATAATTTTTGCAGACTTGTCCAGATAGTTACAGGAACCAATTCCTTTCTCTCCTCCCCCCCCCAAAGCCATCTGGGGAAACTCCAGAAAGAAAAGGAGAGAAAGAAATTAATAGTTTTGAGGTGTTGACCAAGGAAAGCAATACCAAGTTACACATTTAATAGTAAACTAGACTTACACAGTCTACTGGAAAGCCTAAACTGTACAAGATTCTGGATTTTATCAGCCCTTCAGTTTGAAAAGAAAGGTGATATAACATGAAAATGTAAAAAGCATACATAGTTGTAGAAACCTCTTCTTTGATTCTCTTTTCAATTTAAACACAAATTCTTTAATGTGGTGCTCATGTGTCCTGGTTTTAGTATGTGATTAAATTTACTACTGACAGAATATGAATTGTTAGGTTTTTGTCTGAGGCTTAGGCCCCAAAAGGCCTTGGGAGGTAGCATGGAATTTGGAGGTACATATGTTTTGTAAATTTTCTGCTACTTTTCTCATGAACAAATTGATTAATGATGAGTTTATCTGTGGCTTTCAGAATCTCCTCTAATGCAATGAAGAATTTTGGTGACTTTTAGATTACAGAAATATTGTTCAATGATATGAGCCACAGAGTACAGATGTAGTCTTGAAGACTAGAAATATTCTATTTTTAATCAGAACTTAGATTTCAGTCATGATTCCTGTTAAGAGAAAATTTTCAGACTCTGTGACAGGGACTTGATCATCAAGTAGATGCTTCTGTATTTCTCATTATTTACCATTTTTTTTCTGCATTTCTAGAATTACACAAGAACAGATATTACTCTCATTTCTGCAACTATGTTGTAAGTAAGAGTCATAGTAGCAATAACTGTGCAAATGATCCATCTGTGATCTGCTTTTATAACCACACAAATGATCCACAGCAGTTATCTTTCCCACAGAATTGCTTGGGAATGGAGCTATTTTGCCTCTGAAATTAACCCTGAAGGGCTATACAACTCTAGGGGTGTACTAGCATTAGTTATTTATTAATATAGAATGAGTGAGTCAAAGAATGAATCTTCCATCTGCACATAAATTATGGATGAACGAAACAATAAAAGCTGTAAGAAAGGCGACTTCTCTTCCACATGGGAGAAGCTAAGGGCCAAGTATACTAAAGTTTTATGTCAATACAAAATTGGCACCAGTGGCCGATTCTCTTTTAAAACTGAACAAATTGTGACCAATTTATTTAAGAGGTCTAGCACCAGAAAAACAAGTACAAAACTATTCAGGAAACATCTGTTCTGAGGGATGGCTGTAATCATTAAAAATGTATTTACCACCAGATAATTTGTAGATGCAGAATTAGCACTAGTTTATAGACAAGGACACAATTTCATTCTAAGTGGGTAATAAAACTGGATTTTACAAATGTATCTAGAATTTTCCTGTAATATATAAAGCTTTCAAATGTATGTTTCCATATTGTACATACGAAGCTGAACTCTGACAGATATTGAAAGAGATTGCAGTGGTCTCTTAAGAAATGCAAAGGAACATGCTATATACTTGGAATGGATTGTAGTTTTCATGGTAATGGTAATCATGATGGCAATGAAAGTCATGTTTGGCTAGAACAAGGCCTCTGTGAGTCTTCTTAGACATATATTGTTACTACTGTTTCGAATACATGGAGAAAAGACGAAATGCAGTAACGTGAATGGCTTAACTGTGGTACCTGTTAGTATTAGAGAAGAGATTAAGCCCCACTCTATAAGCAGAGAAGGAAAAGGAGAAGAGATCTTGGAGAGGAAGAATTTACTTTCCTCAATCACTGGGAACTACAGACTAACGTAAGTCTTATTGATCTGCCCATCTGGCTGCCTTAAACTTTTTGGCTATATCTGCCGAGTTAGGAATCTCTAATCCATCTGAACATCTAATCCACCCACTGTCTTTTGCTGTCCTATTTTTCTTGACTCCTCTCTAATAGTTGTAGTTCTTACATAAAGCAAATGATTGACCAAACAGAATCATCTGCTACATTATTAGGTACAGGACAGTACAGCCAAGATAGTGTCAGTTGGCAATAAACGAACAAGTATTCAAATGTAAATTCGATAGTTACTGTGACTGCTGGAGACTACAGACTCTAGATACATTGCCTCTTCAAACATCAGTCATGCATTTTCAATAGCCTACTGTTCCTGGAGGTTCAACTACAAAAGACATGGATTAAATAATCCTATCAAACATCAGCCTCATAGTTTCCAGATTGCCCCTGACCGTCCAAGTAAGTTTAGTACAAGGATTGCATGACAAAAGTTTTATTGCAGTACTTGTTTCCCTCAGACAGCTACCCTACCTCCCCTGACCATAGGTGGACTTCCTGTAGCCCCTGCGACTGCTCATGACTAGGTATCCTCCTGCAACTCCCTCTAACACAGTCCCTGGACTCCTTCCCATGCTTCAGTGTATTTACTAACACTCTCCCAAGGCTAGACGCTGGAAGCTGAACATATTACTCCCTTTTCACTGTACTTTGGTGATGATAGAACTCTCTTCTGGTTGATTCTTATCTGGTATAATTGGCAAAGCTCTAATCATCGAGCTATCAACTTAATACCATCTCAGGATGGGATTCAAGTAGTGAATTGATGCGTAACAAACCTGAATGTCCTAGGTCAAGTGCAAGAAAAGGTTTTACATTGAGCAGAGAGAGATGCTCCCTTCTGTTCAAAGAATACTGTGTTCAGGTAGATGGAGGCTTGTACTGACATTGCCTTCGTATCAATTTAGATGAAGACAATAGATTACAAGGAATGACCTAATATAACAGTTTATTTCAACACTATCATCACATGCGAACCGTGGTATAGATGCGAAATTTAGCTTCATGTTTTCCAGTGATATTTACATTTGAGAAAGTATGTAGAGAAAGTGTTTTTGTAATCATGTTATCACATACTCTTGAATTTATTAAATAATTTCATATAATTTGCAAATTTTTGATCCAAAAATTCTCTTGACAGTTTATTTCCATAGTCTGTTTGTAGCTCCAGAGTGGCAGAAAATAAAAAATAGTCTTATTAAATAGTTCAAGTTTCAGATTTTAGTAGATACTTCCCCTGAGTTATGAAAAAACCAAAATGGATTCAAACTATCTGGCAATCGCTAAGCTGATGAAAAATTGCTTTGAAGGTTAGTGATATACAGTACTGTATGAACAAGACTAGGCATAGCACAGATCCCACTGACAATCCACTTGTCACCTTCCTGCTCCATCTGTATCCATTTACCACTTTCCTCTGGCCATCAGCAACACCACTAAGCCAATTTATTATCCAATTTAGAATGTTACCATCAATAATGCAGTGACTCACTAAACTTCTGTAGAGTTCTATGATTTCTTGACTTCTTACTTTTTAACCTCTTATGCCAGTAGTATTGAAAGCATTCTTCAGATTCAGTTAGCAAACACTGGGGCTTTTTTTTCTGCTTTCACTTTCATTGTAATTTCCTTGCCTGAAATAGGTTAAGTGTTTACCAATATGTGTGGCTGGTAATCTGCCCAAACATTGTACTGTTTTTTCCTACTGGAAGGCAAAAGTGTGTTGCATTTCATTTCACACATCCAGGTTTGAAATAGTTTCTAATTTCACTGCTTGGATTAGATCTTGAGTTGATATAAGTTGCTATAGTTCACAGAAGCTTTGCCAGTTCACACTTGCTGAAAAATCTGCTCTTTTTTTTTTTTTTTTTTAATATAGATGAGTTATTGATTTATTTCCAGTCTTTACATTTGTAAAGATAATAAAAACAGGAGACAATTTAATTGAAGTATCTCAACTTTGCACATTTCCAAATGAAAAAGGATATGAAATACAGATCTTAACTTTATACAGTTAGCACTTTTATGATTGTCTTTCAAATCTTAGTATGTTTAAGTTGTAGTTTCCTGTCTTCCTTTAGAATTCTGAAAAAAGAATTCTTTATTATAATCTCTAGTTATGACTTTTTTATGTTAGCTGAGTAAATTATCTTTGTTTTTGTCATGGAAAAGGTTTTAATCTTGTTAAATATAAAGTATTTCAATTAGAGAAAAATCACCAAATTCTGACCAATCATTCAGCAAAAGGCAGCCAATAAAATTTTTCTGTCCAAGTAATATTTATCCTTCTTGGAGAGAAAACCACAGTGATAATCAGTCTCTAACATAGTAAGTGCTGAACAGCTTGAAAATAACATTTCTTTTTTAACTCAGTATATTTCTGCTAGCATCCAAAATGAAGTGTGCATGAAAGGAGAAGAGCTATGTAAGGATTTAAGGATGTTTTTGTTAGGCATATTTAAATGTTCAAGTAAGAAATGTAAAATTTAGGTATAAATATCTCATTCTGCAGTGGATTAAACTACATGTTGTATCTTTATATTGTGGTCAGCTTTCCATCTAAGCTTTTTCTCTCTCTTTAATCACTTGTAATATTTCTTTCAGGCAAAATGTTGGTGGGAAATAGAAAAGACGGAATGGGAAAGAAGAAAAGAAGAAATAGTGAAAGAAGAAACAATAGAAGAAAAAATCACCGCTGGTAAAAAAACAGTTGCTTTTAGTCTTTTATTATGTCACTATATTTAATCAAGATCACCTGACAATGTTTGCAAATTCCTGTTTTTTCTCAATTCCGAAGTCCTAATTCCCATAAGAATGTTACTGATGAAATGCAATGCTATATATTTTTCTCATTTTTCCTTACACTTATGACTATAAAGAAGTACTGATTTTGAGGTCATGTACACACATGCATTCCAGAGTTGTATCTTGTCACAATTTCTCTAATGAGCTTTCACTGACATGAGTTTCAACTGGAATGTATTAAATCATGTTCAAGAACAATATGTGAAAATTTTCCATACCGTGGTTATGTTACCTTAAGTATTATCAAGCTGCCTTAAACATTGCCATTAGTTTGGAATAATGAATCCATTCTTTCACTGCTAAATATATGGTGTTTTTTCTTTGTAAATGGCATTGTGGGACAGTTTGTCCATACGCCGCTGCATTTACCTTCCCCGGGAGAGCTGGGTTCACCTTTCCCAGCTTTTTCATACCTGGGGAGATAAGGACTGACTGATAACATTCTGCCTCCCAAGGCAATAATGAGAGACCTCCTTCCATTCTTCAAGACACAGAAAGTGGCACTGCTGGAGAAAAAGAAGTGCAATACCCTGTAGCAAATCATGTTCACCCTTTGAGGGGTAAGCATTGGAAAGGCAATTGTTACCATTGATCCTGAAGCTTATTTTGGATATATACTAGTATATATCCTGTGCTTGACTAATTGAGCAATATCTCTACCCTTCCCTAAGGATATCCCATGATATCTTTCTTTGCTTTGATTTGGATAAGAAATGCTTTCAGGCAGTGCAGTCTTAGTATCTGCATAATTTATTTAAAAATGAAAAAAATATAACAAGAAACAGAAGAGTGTAAGACTGCCTGGTTTGGATATTAAAGCCTATAAAGCTCTTCATTATAGAGCGTATGGTAACACTGAACTGATTTTTCTGTGAATTTTCCTCCCTAGTAATACAATTTTCCCTCCAGACAAAACAGAGAATCATAGAATAAACCAGTCTGGAAGGGACCTCTGGAAGACATCTAATTCCTAGCTCTACTCCAAGGAGACATAACTTCAAAGATTTGATCAGGTTGCTTAGCATGTAGTCCAGCTATTTTTAAAGATCTCTGAAGACAAATTTTGTACAACCTTTTCGGGAGATATGTGCTTAACCACTCTCATTATGAAACGTAGTTTTCCTTCCATCTAGTTGGAATTTCACATATTGTGACTTGTGACTGTTGCCTTTCACCCTCTCTCTCTGCATGCCTGAGAAGCATCTGACTCTGTCTTCTCTGTAACACCCCTTAAGTAGCTGAAGGAAGTAATAGGATCCCACTTCAACCTCTTCTCCAGGATGAACAGGGAGAAGTATTTCCCCTGTCTCTCCTCAAGTGTACTGTGCTCCAGGTCTCTAACCATACTAGCAACCACCTACTGAACTCTCTCACTTTGTTGCAGTGGGGAATCCACAACAATGTACCAAATGTGGTCTCCACAGTGCTGATTAGAGGGGGGTAATCACTTTCCTGTAGCTGCTGTCTGCGCTTTTGCTAATGCAGCCCAGGATATGGTTAGTCTTCCTTGTTGTAAGCTAGCGCTGCAAACTCACGTTGAGCTAATAGTCTACCAGGATCACTGGGACCTTTCTTGCAAAGAATTGCCCTAGCCATTTGGTCCCCCAGCTGCGTGGAGCTGGTCCATCCCAGGTGCAGGACTTCTGTTTTACTTTGTTTCATGAGATTTCTGTCAGCCCGTTCCTTCAATTTACTGAAGTCCTCTGAATCAGCAACTTTTCCCTCCAGGGCTTTGACCATTCCTTCTACTTGTTGTCATCCAAGAACTGGTGAGGGTACATTCTCTCCTGTCATCCAGGTGGTTGATGAAGGTGTTCAACAGCCGGAGAAGTATGAAAAAATTCCATGAATGCTTCTCAGTAGATGGAAGACTCTTTTTTCAACCTCAGTTTGAGTTATGTACACACCATTTGAGGTAACTACTTGGGAGTAAATTTTATAACTTTTCTTCATTTTGTCATGTGTATAATCCCATTGAAACTTTAATTATGATGAAAATTGGTTGCAGATATCTAATATATTTTATATTTTAATAAAGGTGTATAAGTTACCTTTGTGTAAGATAATAAAATGCATCTTATATATACTGAGTACATATATATGTGTGTGAGTAGGTATGTGTAAATTGTAGATGTGTATTAGTTTATGCAGCTTGTGAGAGCACGTCAAATGATAAGCTCCCAGCATTCTCTTTTCCCAGATTACAGGAGAATATATGGACACTCAAAGATACTTTTGGAAAGCTTTAAGTCTTAGATTGTTTTTTCTCTCACAATACTTTCCTTTCTCTGAAGTATCTGTATTCATTTTAATGCCACGAGATATTCTGGAAGTCTTAGTTTGTGGCAGCTGAGCTTCAGCTGATATGGCTGGGCTGGCCTACACAATTTTGTAGAAAGTAAATATTAATAAAAAGAGTTTCATTAGTCACATATTTGGAACCTCCAACTACATGTTGTAAGAACATTTTTGGCTGCACAAAAATATTGAGCTCTTTTAAGATGGTGTAGTCATATGGTTTCTGTCTGAAAGTCAGTGTACACTTTATGTTTCATGGCCAGGAAAGTTCTGTACTACTACTGTCAAGATGAAAATATTGTCACATGAGGGACAGCACTTGTGGATTTCAAATTTTCAGCCAAGAAAGAAAGACTTGTTGACTGGGGACTGTGCCAAAAGCCATTAGGTACTCTGTAGGAACGGCAATGCTACAAGGAGTGTCACTGATGAGAACAGTGGTTGATTAGATCAAAATGTTCTTATTTTGGGTATCACTGAACATAAAACTAGGCACAATGTTATTCCTTATCCTTACAGGTGGGGAGATATGTCTGAGCCAGTGGAAGAGAAAGGAGTTTTGACCTCACTGAGGATATGCTTTGTGGTTTCTTCTACTTCATATTATTTGGAGAACTATTGTTTTAAAACTCCTCTCTCCTCACGATCAAGAGGGAGAACAATATGCCTGAGTAATATTGACTGGCTACTGAAGTCCTGCATAAGCCCAACAGCTCCTAGAGATCTTATAGGACTGTACTGGGTCTGGCTGGGATGGAGTTAATTTTTTTCATAGTGGCCCATATGGTGTTATGTTTTGGACTTGGGACTAACACAGTGGTGTTAACACACCAAAATTCTGGCTATTTCTGAACAGTGCTTGTGCAGTGTCAAGGCTTTGTCTTTTTCCCACTCTGCACTCTCTCAGGGACTGGCTGGGAGTGGGAAAAAAGTAGGGAGTAGACACAGCCTGCACAGTTGACCCAGACTGACAAAACGGATATTCCCTGTATACACAATGTGTATAACATTGTGTTCAGAAATGAAAACTGAGGCGAAGGGAGTTTGGGGAGGTAGCCGTTGCTCAGAGACCGGTTGGCCTTTGGTCTACTTGTGGGAGGTGTGGAGTGATTACCTTTGCATAACATTTTTGGTTTTTTTCTTCTTCTTTCCTTTGCTTATTAAACTACCTTCATCTTGACCCTTTAGTTTTGTCAATTTTGCTCTTCCTGTTCTCCCCTGTCCCATTGGAGAGGAGAGGAGTGAACAAGTGGCTGCATGGTGCTTAGATGCTGGCCAGGGTCAAACCACTACAAAGACTTAAAAGTTCTTGCCTTGCAGCTAATGAATAGGATTTCTCTGATAAGCTAGAAGTCTATCAGGAAAAACTGTCTGGTAATGGCAATAGCAGATAAAGCTGAGATATCTAAATACCTAAACCAACCCCTCCTAATCCTTGCACTAGGAGAAGTTATACTGAAGGTGCTGGGACCATAAGGGGGAGCTAATGGCCATCTTGCATCAGAGGAGATGGATTTCAAGAAGAGAAATTACTTTCATTGATGAAATAACTGGATTGGTCACAGATGCATTGCTTAATAAAACTGAGGCATACTTTATTGGCCTGCTGGATACCCCTGCCATGGGAACCAAGTGCACAGCTCTCCCAGCAGTGATTATGGTGACTTATAGTTGCCATTGCCCTGTCAATGGGCTTGGAAGGCTTGAAGTGGAGTGCAGCTGGGACAGTATCTTGGCTGTAAAGGAGGACTGCACTCCAGGCATACAAAACCACTGCTGGTCCTCCTTATAATTGCAGTTGGCTCAGCTGCATAAAATAGGGCACTAAGTGGTGTGTCCAGTTGACTGTCACTGGCAAAGTGGTGAGGTCTGTCAGGGAGAATCAGTGCTCCCATGCCTTACTGTATGCAATGTCAGTGCAACTTCCACACCAAGTGTTCTGGGATGGATTCATTGGGACCATATGGTTAGTATGCTCAAGCAAGGGCTGAAGGAGACCTGTCCTATAGTTCCCTTGGGCCTTGTTATCTGCTCTCAGCTACTGCCCCATGGGTCCCACTTGGCCCTGTGAGATCTGTTGCATTTCTATCTGTGCCTTAACACCTGGCTGCTGGGGCTGGAGGCACCTATTGGGACAGGGTGACATCTGCAATTAGAGCTAAAGATCAGGCATTCTTGGGTAATATTGGATGTGCCAAGTGTCACCCACTTGGGACTGTAGCACTTATTCGAGGTGTTGCCGGATCATTTACAAAATGATGCTGTCAGTCTTTGATGTGGGCAAATGAGCTGCCTTCCAAATTCAACCCAGAAACGGCACCATGAGTGTGCTTTGCAAAATAGCATCCCTCCTGTCATGTGCCTCTCATGTATGTCTCAGGAGGTTGTTTTCATCCCTTAATGTAACATTGCTAGATGCTTTGAGGATGAGATAGAAGGTTGTCTTATATCTCCTCCTCCTCTTTGCAGGAGCCTCTAAGGAAGCTGTCTTCAATATTCATGAAACATAATTTTTAAGCAAACAATAACATGTAATGACAGTTAAATGACAGTATTTAAATACCAACATTTTATAAGCAAATGGACTGAATTAAAAGATGGCAACATGATACTTTTCGGAAGGTCTGGAACAAACCATTCAGACCTCCAACTATAGAAGAGGATGCAGTTAGTATAATTTCATGGTTTAAATTGATATTAGGGCCTCTGTTTAGAACAATTAACCTGACTAATTTTGTGATGTTGGGCGAGTTGCTTATCGTCTTTAAATATCAGTTTCTTTATTTGTATAAACTGGGATAAATACTCTATGTAATCTGCTGCATAATGTGCATTGAGATGCACTGCTTTACAATTGCTACCTACTAGTTATAACAGTCATCAGCCAACCAGAGAGCAGAATTTACGAAAATGTAGCCTCAGATCTTTATGAAAGACTACACTTAATCTTCATAGATAATGTTTCTCTAAGACAAAGGGAACTGCAGAAATGAAACACGGCATATTCCCAGAATAATGCTTCCAATATCTGCTGGCATAAGAAGTTGAAACCAATCCTGGGATTTGAACTTGGAATCTCCACATGCCACTCTCTGGTAGAAAGGATATCTGGAGTTGGGAATTAGTGAAATATTTAAGTATATAAATTGAAAAAGTTTATAGGTGTGAAGACAATTAATTATCAAGGTGAGATTACTGCTGCTGCAACAGGAAGAGTATGCAGGGTGCAGTAGTAATGTCTTGCAGGTATTTTTTTTAAATCAGACTAAGATGGCCATCTAGATTTATCCAAATTCTGTTGTAAAATACCTATATTTTATGGACTGAATTTTACTAGGTTGTTAGAGTCATGTCTGGATTGCTTCTGACTGATTTATATCCCACAAGGCTTTTTGTTTCCCAGAACCCTCATTGATTCACTGCTTAACCCTGGAGACACCTGCGATCCTAAAATACTTAAATTTCTACTTCTGACCTTGTCCAAAATTGGCTTGATTTTGGCATCATTGTGGAGCTTTGACTCTAGCCTTCAGTCCCATAGGAATTCAGAAACTGAAAGTTTTCTAGCAATTTTATATTGTGATTCCAGTTCAGTAAATATTCTCATATCCCATCTACCGGGCCGAGCCCACAAAACCAATTGTGAGTCTAGTATGATTTTATTTTTGAGGCATGTAATAACATGTAAATTTCTCCCAGAAAATTTAGAAAAGCATAAACACCTGATTCTTTTTGAATCATTCTATTTTGACCATGTGCCTACTTTTTCAGCTTCTGTGATATTCTTAACTCACAGGTATTCTTGTTTCTACAGTGTATAACCTGTTAACCATGTGTGGCTTGTAAAGTGTTGTGTGGTTCATAGTGAGAGACAATAGTGTTTTCTCATCCTGCAGCCGATCAGTCAGCATGCATGTGTCTCATCTGTGGTTGGTCAAACAAGAAAGCAGAGCATGTTTTCCTCTCAGCAAGAGAATTCGGGGGTATTGTACTTTTCGAGTGAGAAGTTGGAGAAGATGGGGAAATAGGAAAGTTTATTGTAGGCTGGGGAGGTGGGGAGTTTTGGAATATGATGGTGGAACTGGAGAAGTAGAGGCATTGTAGTGGTACACTGTGAGACATTCACAGTAGTGGGGAGTCTGGGTACATAACAAGGGAGGTGTATATTGGTAACAGAGTCAGATGACATGGCAGAAACTAGGCTTTTGAAGTAGGACAGAGGTATAGTTATTGCTGTGTTGGAAAGAAAGGAAAGATGGAAGAAATTATTTCATAAAGATGTGGACCATCTGGCGAAAGAGGAATATTATGGTGGAGGGTGAGTCCACCAGGTAGACCTGAGGGCATTCTGGCAATGGGAAGGAAGAGACCTGGTGTTATCTCTGTGAAGAAGTAACAGAAGGGAGGAGTGGGACAAGGAGACATTGTAATTGCGGGGACATATGATCTGATGGTGTTCAAACTGGCTTGGACTACCCGCTCCATTGTGCCATGTTTCCTTCTCCAAAGAGGAAGACACCTCTGGGTTAATGTCTTCAAGATTGTGGTACATATGCTCTTTCATGGTCTTAACTCCCTGGCCTTGTGCCTAAGAGGAAAAAAGGGTGATAAAAAGAGAAATCCAGAAGGTACAGTAGCACATACAGAAGGTACATGTAAAAAGTTTTTCAGCCTTTTCCCTGAGAGCTTCTTCTCCAGATATCTGATTTACAAGGCACAATGGAGCCCCATAACTTCACAAGGTTTTGAGTTTTAGATTGAACTACTTCCCTGCATAAAGATTATTTATGAAGTTAGTGGTTGGTATAAATATCACATAAACTATACAAACATCAATCAAAATATCATAAGCAAAATGCAATCACTAAAGAGTTAAAAAATTATCTAGGAGAATTAAAATAATCAAAAGATTAGGGACCACAACTGGCAATTGTAAAAGGCTGACTTCTCTGTTACAGCAACACAAAGAATCAAAACTGCAAATACATGAATCGTGCCTGTATAATAGCCATAAGGCTGTTGTGGAGAAATAGTTATGGCTAATTAACTGATTGCACCCACATTTGCTGATAAAGGTTACATTTCATTAAAGATCTGAGAAGCTAAAGGTGGTTTCCAATACTAAAAAAAAGCCTTTTGGAGCTACTAATAATTAGGTGGACATGTAGATGTCAATACCCTTAACTGTAGTCTGACTTACGCTTGCAGCTCATTTCAGGATCAGAGTGACAACAAAGTTTGTAAAACGTTTATTTATTGCACTCCACCTTTTGCTATTCTACTTTTTTGCAGTTTTGCTGGACATGACTGGGAAGTATCCCTTAATGATGCCTAGGGCGATGGGACTGGGCCCAGAGTGTCTTAGACTAGATCTAAGTCCTGCCATTGACCTAAAGCCTATAGAAGACGGATAAATGCTCCACATTTCTTTTCCCTTATAGAAGGGAAACCTGTTGTGTTCCGTGTAAGAGGTAACCTGTCGTGTTACCTATAAAAGCTATAAACTTAATAGTGAAACTAAGTGGCAGAAATGTGCTTTAATTCAAAAGTAAGCAGTATGCTCACGTAAGGATAATAATTAGAACACAGACATTAGATGAATTAGTGCAATGGCTTTCTGAAAATATAAACCTTGCGTGATTAGTGAAATGTAACAACCATGTAATTACAATTGCTCTAACTGTAAGTGCAGAACCTACTTTTAAATTTATGTATTTTTGCACAAGATGCATAAGTATTCCCTAGGATATTGCATAACTATTATTAAACTTGTCTCATTTTAAAATTTCATGCAAGTGGCCCTTGAGATTTTTATTTTTATCACTGGTCTGTCATTGAAAAAGGGAATTTGCATTATATTTTTCCTATTTTTTTGTGAAAAAAAATTATATTTCTTTCTCGGTTGAACTGTTTAAAATAAGATACATTTGCTAGTTTTAGTCAGAGTCCATCATCTGTTCACGTGCTTTTAAAATATTACAATTATTAATCACTTAATTTTCTTCTTGGTCCTGAAAATATTCTGGATATTGTTATGAAGAGATCAGTCACTTTCAAAAGGAATTAAACTATATGTGTGCATATAATTTATGTAAAACAAGAAAGGGAGTTTATGACAGTTATGAAGGGATTCTCATCTGGGATGTGCCTAAATTAGTCTTATGTTTTCCATTTTCCATGAAATCTGTAATTTGCATATCTGATCTTTTCTAGATGTCTTCTGTAGATTTCTCAAACTTGGAGATTGTCAGATATATCAAAAAGTCTCTAAGGCTAGTCTATATTTTCACTGTAATTAGAAGAAATATGATGTATCTCCTGTTCCAGGAAAGGCATTGTGTGTCTCTCTCCCTTCACACCTCAGTAATATTTATTGTACAGCATACTTCAGATCATTTCTGCATAATCTTCCGTTCTAATGAACAGCAAATTCTCATTAAAATCCCAATTTCCCTTTGAAATCTCTTGGAAGCTTTGTACAAGCTTTCTACAAAGCTTTCTACAAAGCTTTTCTTTTTAGGAGAGGGTCCAGAGAAAGGCCACAAAGATGATCAAAGGACTGGGAAGCCTGTCATATGAGGAAGGCTGAGAGAACTGGGTTTGTTCAACCTTGAGAAAAGAAGGCTTTGGGGAGACTTTATCACCATGTTCCAGTATCTAAAGGGTGGCTACAAAGAAGATAGAGATTCCCAATTTACAAGGAGTCACATGGAAAAGACAAGGGGTGACGGGTACAAGTTAGTCCTGGGGAGATTCCGACTGCACACAGGAGGAAAATTTTTCACAATGAGAACAATCAGCCATTGGAATAATCTCCACAGGGAAGTGGTGGATTCCCTGACACTGGACACTTTTAAGATTCAGCTGGACAGGGTGCTGCGTCATCTTGGCTAGACCATGCTCTTGCCAAGAAAGGTTGGACCAGATGATCCTTGAGGTCTCTTCCAACCTGGTATTCTAGGATTCTATGATTCTACAATAGAGAATAGTGTCAGGTGCTGCTAGGAGAGCATCATCTGTTGTTACACCAAGCCACTGTCTAGAATGAGAAAAAAGAGGCAGATAATATAAAATATTTAAGCTGGATTGGGGAAGAACCAGCTTAGAGAGTACTAGAATAGGCAGAACAGATGAAGCTGTCTACATATAGTGTCCTTTTAGCATACTGAAAATGGGAAGGAAAGTAAGAGAGACAGAAGTAAATTGAGGTAAGAAACAGCTCTGGTTGGAATGTAGATAAGCTGATAGTATATGAAACCTGTTCTTTTTCTTGGCACTTCAAACATTAGTATTAATAATAAAAACACTATAAGAAAAAAGGACATTGGAAGTGTTGCTTACCAGCTAGGGTGAGGTTTTGGAGACTTGAATTGAATTAATTCTATTTCCAGTAAATGTAATGATTTAAAATCTTTGTGGAAAGACAGGACAATATATGTGAAATGCGTGGAGTTCTCTTCATAAGTCTTGTCCTAAAAGTTATTATTTGTTTTTCAAAAAACAAAGAAACTAAATTCGCTGGCCCATAATTTCACTACTGTGCTCACGGTCTGGAACCATGTAGGCATGAGCAACATTTTTTTTACTGCTAGAACATACCAAGGTTTAGCTGCTTGGAAGACAATGCATGTCTGTCTTTGTCATGTTGTTATTTTAAGATTTGTACTAAGTGTATATCAAAAACTCTGCAAGGAAGACATTAGAGCCCAGCAATGCTTACTCTTTTTGTCCTCCACATGTAAACATAGTTGAACCACCTCACTGTGTATAGGTAACGATATCTAACTTCATTGTAATTTGAACAAAGAAGATTGATCACTGGAGATCAAAGGAACAGTGCTCCAGGACAAAATGTTATCCTAAACTGTGCATGATCATATAATGATGGTTTTTCTATGTTTAAAGTCTCCAGTGAACTTCATGAACTACAGATGGCAATAATATGATCTAGACTGACCCATCAGGAATAAATCCAACCTAAAAGTGTCTCCAGTCTCAAGCATTGCAGGATTTTGTTTAATAGAAATCACACTCAGCTATTTGTGATGGCCAGAGGGTGGAGAGAGAAAATATTGCAGAAATGTGGAGGCTGTTACTTGACCTTTTCCTCTTGCACGAGGTAACTATTAAGCTCTGATGTAACCCACACAGAAATAATTCTTATTGCTTTCTCTTTGCCAAGTTTCCAAATTATCAGAACTGTTCCTGCAAGACATCTGGAGCCAAGTCATACCCAGATTCATTCTATTACCCATAATGTTCCTACTGTAGGAGTTATTGAGCCACAGCTCAAGTGTAGAAGCTCATTTGCTAACTGTGTTTAGAGCCAGGGAAACTGATAGAATGGCATCACTATCTGAATCTAATGAAATAAACATGGGATTATAGGAGTTATTAGCCTTAAATCTGTTCTACCTTCTCAGGAATATTTTGAGCTTTAAGCCCATTCACTCAAATATTAAAGTATCTTGCTGAAGTGATGCAATATTAAAAGAAGATACACTTAATGGTTTAGTTCTTCAGAAATCTACTTACCCATGTCAATGCTGTAAAGAATAGATCACAAAAAAGAAGTTTTAAATCATGAAGTAGTAATAAGTCACCTTAATTAGTCATCTGATTATGCACAATGAGTCTTGTACTCCAATACAAACTTCTTCTTCAAAGAATACTGAATGCAAAAACCTGCTTTCATGCAAAGGAAAGGCTGAGATTGAAAGGCTCAAAGCCAAAGGAGTTCTGTATTGAAATTTTTACCTTCAAAACTTTGAAGACAGGAAAAAGACTTAGCATCACATTTTCAGGATAAAACAATCAAGTCCACCATTCAACAGCTCTTTGACTCCACTTTATAAGCTTTAAAATTGCAATAAAAGTCTTTTACTACCATTATTATACAAATTAGAGTCTTAAATGGCATGCATAAGTGAAATTCTCAACTGGGGTTGGACTAGATGATCTCCAGAGGTCCCTTCCAACCCCTACCACCCTGTGTGATTCTGTGTGAGAAGTAGAGATATGCATTGGTTTCTCTAGACTTGAAACTGTTTCCAAGCTGAGCTCTACGGTTGGGAACATTTAACTTTTTTTGTCTAATTTGGATAGCTTTCAATTTTTGCAAAAGTGATTACTCTTTCTAGAACTTTAGCTGTCAGGAACTTTTGGAAATATTTGATCTTACAAGAGTAATGTTCACAGCCTCACAAAAAATCATAGATTTTACCCTTTGAATTCAAACATTTCTAAATAAATGCTCTAACCCGAGTTGTATTTTAACCCCAATGGGGTTTACTTTGTCCTTGACTGAAGATAGAAAACATGAAAAATAAAAAATATTTTCTGTGTGTTCAAGAACATGTCCCCCCCCTTTCTTTTTTCCCACATGGATTGTGTCAATGCAAGTTACTTAATGGTGATGTAAATTTGTAGTGGAGCTGACTGGAAGTTCCCATAGGAGTATTCTTTCAGAAAATGACAATTTATTGGCAGGAACAGGTTTCATAGAAATCAGTTACCTCTGATGAAAAAATTGTTTTAATGAAAAGTGGAAGTCTTCAATAAATTTACTTTTTTAGAACAGAACATTCCTATTTTGAAATATCTTTTAATTCAGCTTAATCATAATCATATCAATATATGCAAAGAGAACAATTTTTTTTCAAAAGTGGACAAGCAAAGTGATGTGAAACTATTTTTTTTTAAATGCTCCGTTTGTGGTAAATTTTGAGGGCTCAATTTTTTGTTCATTCCAAAACAGATGACTTTCTGACATCTTTAAAAATCTCTCCAAAATTGAAACCTTGGTTCCTGCAAAATTTTGGGATGTAGTAGTCATTTCTTTTGAGGGGGTAAGTAGTGCCTAGATGTTGAAGAAACAAGAGATCTGAAACGAATTTAATTACATAGTGTGTTCTTACCACTTAACAAAGAATAGGCTAAAACTTCATTTGAAATCTCTGCTATGATTCACACCATCTGCAGTTTTCTTTCATTGTTCTCCACAGTACAGATTCTCTATAATGTCATTCAAGACCTGTACTTCACCTACTCTCTGTATGGTTGTTTATGACTTCTCATGGAATATGCCTTTTGGCCAGGTGCTAAAAGATTTTTATTAAAGAGTGACATGTTTCTCTTTACTTGTAAAGCACAGCTGAAAAAAGGAAAGCTGTTTTAATATGCTTACAGTGTTTTAATTTTTCGAAGTGGGTATACTGGAGTTATCTATACCAGCTTTTCAAGAAAATAAGTATCCTTATTAAAAAAGCAGCTAGTACTGTCAGGAAAAGAAGAATACATGATTGAAATAGCACTCTGATGGATGTGCTCCTAGATACTAGTTCTAATGCTAGTTAAATAAATTCAATTGGTCACCTAAGTTCTTCCAGCGAAGGAAAAAGATCCAAGATTGCATATATTAAATACAGATTGCTAAGGTGAACACTGAATAAAGAGCAATAGAAAAACCTTAGTCTGAACTGGTTCTTGAAATCACAGAAAAAAAATGTAGATTTATTTTAGTAAAGATATTGAATTTTTTTTCATGGCAAAGCACACATCAGTGAATTACTCTATTATATCCTTTGTGTAAAGAATAGGAAAGACTAATAAATATCTTGGTTTCTCTAGCTTCTTTTGTCCTACTGAAACAGCAAGTACATGATACTTTTGTTTTCATACGCATTACAATTGGTATGTGAAAATAGCCCTGAGACAAAGGAGGAAGTGGAAACTGTAGTCAGAGAAAAAAATTATTCATCCATGTTATGTATTCAGTATAACTGCAAGAAAGAAAAAGCCATGCAAATTGCATCAAACTAATTTTCTTTTGACACTGCATTAGGCACCATGAGCCAGGCATTTAGGACAGTTATTTTCAGTTGTATAAATTCTGATAACACAAATATTTAGAAAGAATAGAAAAAGGGAAAATATGTCTTACACAATACTCCTTATTGGTTTTTAAAAATACAGTTTGAAGGTGCTGTTTTCTACCAAATTTCCTCTCTTTAATAACATTTAATTTACCAGCCAAGGTTTCTTTATGTTGTGTAAAGACTTGTTTACTGGTAAATAAGATTGTAAATCAATACAATCAAATTAGACAGTAACTGGGACTAATATTAATAAAATATTAGCACTGCCCAAAAAACCCCAGCTGAATGAGAATAAGTTTACTTCACAGCATTTAAATACAAAATATATCTAATTTACTAAGAAATCAGGGAATACTTTTCTGAAAACAAAGATGAGAACAGACTACAAAAGTGGATACACAGATTTTCTGGAAGGTAAAATGTTGCAGAATTTCTGAGAAGTTTAGTGTCTAGAATTTAGCTCCAGTTTGCTCAGTATGTTGTATGGTATCGTCCTAGTATTTTCACCAGCTTATCACAGCCAGCATAAACCTATTTATGAGCCCAGCTCACTGGAAGCCTGAGCCTGCTTTGTTATAGTCAGAGAGAGTTACCATTGACATCAGCCTTAAGGAAAAAAGAATTGAGCCCTTTAGGTTCTCTGCTGTGTCTTATTTATACAAATATGCGTTATACATGCAGGCATTGTAATGCAGTAGCATAATACATTGGCCTTTGGGGCAAAAACATTTACATTTTAACTACATGCTGCTTTCATTAGTAGTTGAAAAAATGCCATCAGAACACTTTCGTTACTGTAAGCTTTGCAAATCTTTCCTCCAGAGCCCCATTTTTTCCTTACAGTACCTAACTTTTGGCTCTTCAGTACCTAACAGCTTCTCTTTATGTCCAGGTTCTTCTCCTTTTCTCTCCCTTTATGTATATAGCTTACAGTCCCTTTAATATATCCTTCCAAACAAATTCAACTCAGCGACAGGCTCCGAGATATATTTCTTTTTTCAAAGGTTTTCTGGTGGTCTGTGGAAGCATTTACAAAAATAAAACATACATTTTACTTCTTTGGAAGAAAGGTGCAGCTCCCTATGGAGTTTAGGAAGCGAGGAGTCACAGTTCACGTTGAACGTGCTGCATCACTTGATTCAGAACCTTAATATCCAAGTAATGATCACTAATGCTCGCTTTCTCACTAGGGAGAACTTAGAAGGAAAAACACTTTTCATTTTAGGTCACACAGGGTAACTATTTTATGATGATGAAAAAGGTCTGAAATCAAACTTGCACAACTTTGCTAAACAGAGTTGGTCTTACTTAAATCAGCTCTGAATTTGGCTTGCATAGAACAGAACTGGTTTCAGCTATTGTTACAAGAATTTAACTGCTATTAGAAATCTATTTAACTGGTTTTTGTTCTGCCTCTGGAGTGGTAGTATTTATCCTTCCTAAGGAAGAAAATACTTTCTACGAAAGAAACCTCACAGAGGATGCAGATAAATTCTCAGGCCTCTCTTAAGCATGCTGTGATCCTGGAAATTTATTTTGAACATCTTTATGCCTTGCTTTTCCCACTGCACTTCTTTTTGCAGCCCAATGATCAGGAGCATTATCTTTATTTATATGTACTCTCAAGAGTACACAATCTGTGTATATTATGCCCATGACTTGCACAATTTCTAAACTGCTTCTCTTTTTGTGGTTTTTGCACTATGAATTTGGCTCATGACTGGCTAACGTGCAAGACTTCTACACTGTAATTCTGCTCATTTTAAACTGTGACCCTAGATCCATAGTTATTTTCAGGTGGAGCTTTTACATGGAAGGGGTTCTTTTGTACATGAACCAGCCAACTCTGTTCCAGTGGCTGCCTGACACTCACTGTGTCCAAAACTCATAGGGTGCCCTGTTTTAGGACCTGAAAGTTCTTTTGTGGAAATTTCTTTGCCTGAAATGTCCAAATCTGGGGAGTTAGGGATTTATCTGTTGACTAAACTTTGTTGCAATCCAGAAATGAAGTGTAGCCTCATCTACTGCAAGTACATGTAGCTGGCTATATAAGTGCTCTACTTCACAGATAATCATAAAGAAAGAAGACACTTGGAAGTATTATCTGGTCAGACACCTAATTTTGGTTTTTTGCTACAGTAATTTTTGTTACAGTAATTATGGTGGAAACATACTAGTAAGAATTTAAATATAAAAAATGGCTAGTGTCTCCTACAAGCTAGATATTTAATCTCCTGTACCTATGTTTTTAGACATCAAAGTCCACTGCGTAGTTACCCTGGAAGCTTTTGCTCAGACCTGGAGCCAGCGTGTTTGACTTGGGAGCGAGGATTTTTGAATGGTAGAAGGGTATTTAGAACTTAGACTGAACACAACAATGACTACCTATGCTTGAGAATCCTCTTAACCAGAGGTTAAGGAGGTGGAACTGTGTTAGACGTGTCACATGTAAGACTTTCTTGCCTATAGGTCAGGTGCCTCCATCCTCTCATCCACTAATGTGAATGAGCATCGCTTTTCTGTAATCTATGTTCTCACTTTATTTTTTTTTTTTTTTTTTTCCTTTTACACTAAGAAGCAGGGCTTGGCTAAGTAGAAGGATGGTTATGTCTGGGTGTTGTATTAATATGAAGACTGGACTGAGATAGAACATATATCTGGACAAGGGAGGTGGGAAGAATTCCCATTTCACAAAACAAAGACATAATAAGTGTCTCACTGGTTGCAAAAGCTATCATTGTATAGCTTAAGTAAAATATAAGGGAACTGGTAGGATGTTCACTGCAAAGAAACAAATATTCATTTTTGCATGCCAACAATAATAAATATGAAATAGAGGGGGTTTAGAGAGCTTTCTTACATAATTTTTTGTTGGCTTTTCTTTTTATTATTTTATTGTACATACTATGCAAAAATTGTCCTCATTCTCAATAAATACATTGAAGTATGTTTGGTTCCAATTAAAAGAAGAGCTTTAAGTTTGCAGAAAAATTATGTATCCCTAATTTTTATACTATTTTAAAAAAATATAGAGTAGGTGTCATTCAGAAATTAACCAGAGTAACACAAGCTATTTTGCTAACACAGTCTTCCTACAGACATATGACATTAGCTACATCCTTATATATGGGATTATTTTAAAAGACAATGGGGAGTAATATAAAACCTTAATATTTTTTTAATTTGACAATGAGACAGTTTATGAAAGCCCAGTGACTTAGTGTCTGTTGTTTTATGAGACTGACTTACATCCCCAATAAACACTAGAACTATAGTATCTCTTTTGCTTTCATTTTTCCCCCTTTGGCTCCTCTCCACCTGTATTTGATTAGGTACAGAAAGATAAAAGCATGTTACCTTAATTTTCACAACAAAAATGCAGAATTAAAGAAAGGTTTCAGTTTCTCGTATTTTTCTTTCTAGAGGCTCCGGGCAGCTGCTAATCATTATGTTTGCAATATTAAAACAAGACCCCAGGTTAGTCTGTGCTAGTTCATTTACAAGAATCTTCTGTATTTGATTAGACTCATATGGTTAATAAGGATGTCAAGTAGAAGCAATTGGGCCATTTATTCCTGTAATGTTATTAACTGTCTGTTCTCTATAGGATCATTTAGATTTTCTGGGAAAAAGCAGAAATGAGGCTATACATCCTAGTGATAATAGTCCTAACACGCGTTAGGCAGTTACACTGCTAACCATCACCTCCTTCCATTAATGGAATATTTTCAGGTGGCTTTTATTTTGTGTATGTTGTATATCTCTAGAGTCTAACAATAAGTTTCTAATGGCAGTAAAAATAGTTTGAAATGGCAAGCAAAATTACAAAATTGTGAGAAAATGAATAAATAAATCCAAGGGTTTTTCTCCCTTCATTTCCAAGTTTCTAAGCCTTTGGCTTACTTGGCTGTAATCGAGACATTTTCAGTCACCAAAAAGACAAAAAGAAATAAATTAGATCTGCTCGGCTCATGCAAAGTCCAGCACTAGACAGCACTGAAGTGGCACACTGTTTGGAATTTGGAGCTGGTAGGTAAATCTGATGTCCATGTGAAATTGAAGCTGCAGAGGTCAGAAAACTTGAGCTTCTATCTTTAAGTGACTTCTCTAGTAGAGGAGTATGCTATCGTCAGGTTTGTGCAAGGGTGCAGTGGCAGGCAGAGAACTTCATGATTTAGTTCCTGAGGCAGATGTGCAGACGTAGAAAGTATGATGTTTCCACAGAATAAGAAAAAGAAAACCAAATGAAAACCCCGAACATTTTGTTCCTACTTGCCATTTCTATCATGACCTATTTTCATCTAAAACATAATGCTGCATTAGCATTGTACAAATTTTTCTTCCTGAAAGTGCTTTAAGCAACAGATGGCACTGGCAATGATACCTAATGTTAATTTGGTAATGGTCTCTATTATCGGACCCTTGACCTCAGCTTAAAAGCTGGCCAAGCTTTAACCATTTTGGACAGAATTTTCATGCTGGTTGCATGCCTTTGTTTAAAGGGCATAAGAGAACAGCCATACTCCATGTGATTATACCATTTCAGATGTTAGTTTACAAAAAAAGGTGGCATTTGCTAATATTCAAGCTATCGAGTATAGAGGAAATGTCCTTTGAGATTATGAGAAACAGTGTCCAGATTTAACAAAGTATAACTTTCTGAAATTGCAACTCATGCAACACCAGAAGAAACTTATCAGATACTGACTGCTAAATTCTTTCACAGTGCTGATTGTCGTGAGCATGCTGAATTTCCACAGAACTATCATGGGCTAGGTGAAGCAGGCATTTTCTGTTTAGGAGACAAGCAAGGCCTTTTCTGTAATTTTCCATCTGGGTTGCCAGGAGATGTTGTACAGCATAATACTGAGAGTGGGGAAACTTAAACTGGAATTTGATTGGGGTTGCTCTGTCTGGTGACTCCTGTGCAGGGAGCTGGCTGCCTTATTGATCAGTGAGATGCTTGCCGGGTGGAGCATGGGAAGACAGAATTTGTGATGCCAAGAGGAGGCATGCTGAAAAACTATGAGATGAACTGACAGAGAAAGGGGATTAGGGTAGCAATCAGACTGGCGCAGGAGACAGAAGGAAATCACGATGAGAGGAGCTGTAAGCAAAAGGGTAGTAATGCACCTGCTGTTTCAGCATATTTCTATTCAGGATATGGATTTAAACTAATCATTTCCATTTCTGTTTTGTTGTTCTCAAATAGTGCAATCTATCAACAAAAGGTATCTTGTTCTTCTGTATCTCAGAAAATACACAGAACAATAGATCAGGAGTGGTCCGTCACCCTGGTGTTCGTGGTCAAGAATTGTGCAGTACTGGGACAGAGTCAAAAATAGCTCTTTAGTGGCTCACGTTCCACTATGGAATGGGAATGGGCTAGACATTCATCTGAGATACAGGGCAACTTTGTGGTGTTGACCTTAGAAAACTCTCTTTTTCCCCCCACAGCATCTGCTACATTTTCATAGTTACAGCTTTGGATTTTCCAGGAGATAAGTACTCCTCATAATAAAGCATAAGAGTATCACTTGGATGGCTCATGAACCGGAACCCCATGCAGCTTCAGAGCCACAAAGTGCACACATAGAAGGAGCATGGTAATGCACCGTTGATAGCATTTAACCAGCCAACGTAACAGATGCCCTAGACTTACTGGTGACTGGCTCAAGCAGTTAGTGGCACTCCCTGTGGTTCAACAAATGGGGATTTTGTAGGGATTACATTTTCTAAAAACCAAATAGAAGTAACAAACAAAATACAAGGAAAGAAAATTATACGTAAAATTGAAATTGTCAAAAGGTAAGCAACTCCGGAAAGTGATGTGGCAGACATTTATTACACTGTCCATAGTTTGATTACCATTTCTTTATTTCCTTTAACTTAGCAGATGAATGAGGCCAGTATTACTATGTGAAAGCTATTCACCGCTTTTATCACATGCTAAGGTTTGGATTTAAACACTGGGGTTTATATAACTCTTTTGAATTCACTTGGGAAATCTGTGTGGAGGGACAGTTGCAACTATTTCTATATCTTCACTGTGATAATCTCTTTCCTGTGAAAAAAAAAAAGCTCTCAGAAACTGAACATCCCTTTGTCCATCTCATACCTTTAAAGTTTACATGAAACAAGATACAGTAGAAGGACTGTATACAACTGAAAAATGGTAATACTTGCATATTCTTCCTCCCTGTGTGTATATGATACAAAGTATATTAAACACATGGATGTGTGTGTTTATAAATGTATACATGCTTTTAGTATTATCCCTTGCCATAATATCTACATAAAATATAACTCATTTCCTCTTCCAGCATAAGATCTTTAAAGTCTGACATTTCATCCTAACATAGGGTTTAAATATGAATCTCTTTTCTCTCTTTGTTTCACATCATTCCACCAACAAAAAAAAGAGGACTAGTAGTTTAAATGACAGAGGTGGGTTCATAATCACACAATAATATACCTGAAATCCTCATAAAATAGAAGATTCAGAATGTAGCTATTTTACCAACAAATGCAGTATTCACTGCATTAGGAAGACATTTGTTAGAGTGAAAGATGATAATTCAGGTGGTCCATGTACATAATGGATGATAATATACTCAGAAATGTGGCCAAAATTTGGAAGGGAAAGTTTTCTGGTTCCCTGTTTATCTGGAAGCAAATGAATAACCTGTTATAAACCCATGTATGATGTAACAGGAAAAGGAATTAAAGTTTAAAGATAATCAACCAAGTCTTATGGTCAGTGGAAGAACTAAAGATTTTTATTTTGTCTGAACATCAGCTGTTCTAACATCCTGTAGCATCTATGTTTCATTATATTGCCTGCATTGCCAATATGATGGTACTAATTTTAGGAGGTATTAGAGGTGACATCTTTCTTTTCTGTTCTTTGGCTAAAGCACTGGAGTGACTTACTTTTCACATATGAAACTTATATGGATATTAAATGGGTCCCACTTTTAGAGGATGAGTAAGCAGAATATTTATGAGAACTGAAGTCTTCAAGGACCTTAGTTCAGGTTCTTTTGGTATGGGCTGGGCTCCCTGAGTAAGCTTAGGGAAGGAAATTGTCATAAGTGGAGATGGTTTATAGAAGTCAGAGTTTGCTTGTGCTGATAGGTTGTTGTACAAATTGAGGATTTGCTTTCCAAAGAATATTTTATTATTAATCCTGATCCATTCAAGGGACCTTCTCATCATAGTAAAATCAAGCATGTCAAGTATCTGCCAGATCTGGGTTGACTCTGTGGTAGGTGAGAACTTAACTGGTTTTTTGTCATTTTAGTACTTGTTCTCCAAGTATGGAGAATTAAGCTTCATTAGTGCGGACTCAACATATCCTTCTTCTAGCTGATGATCGCGGTTGATACAAGTAATTTGTGAGATCTTGGAGACGGATCCAGTGGTGTACGCCCTGATCAATGCACCAAAATGAACACTAATGTAGGAGAATGCTCAGTGTAATGCTCCTATGGACTGCATGCAGAGGGAGAGGTACTTCTTGAAGAGAGTTCAGATCCAAGCTGGTAATGGAGTAGCACAGTCTGAGCTTAGGCATCTTAGTTATGTCTGTGAAACTACTGAGAATGTTTCTTGGTCTTTGTGCTAAATTTTCAGATGACAGTTGCCTTGACTGGGGAGAAGTACAGGAAGCTAGTGAATAGGGGACAACAGACAGATGCGACCTTTCCACTTACCAGACACATGTTGCATATAAACTGCTTTGAGTCATAGCTGTCTGTTTTACTTTTCAAAAATTAAGTTGGAGTCAGTTATTTATTTAGAAAATGTAGCCAGGCAAAATGAGATGTTTTTCTGTTTCCATTTTTATACAATATTCTGCTGCTTATAGACTTCTCCTATGGGATGGGGGAGACTGAATTTCATATCTCCTGTCCGCCTGCATGGTTTCAAAATTGTGGCTGCCACTTGCAGAAGAAATGTAGTAACCATCTGATTGTGGGTCTCTGAAAGGCAGCCAAAGTAGTGAGCAACTGAACAGAAATCTTCAAAATCACAGTTGGAGTTAATCATTTAAGTTGCAAGCCAATACTTTATTGAATCTGATTCTCCATTAAAACCATTCTCTAAAATCGATGTTTTGTACTTCAAGTTAACATATTGTAATTGTGCTGGAGCAGTGACTATAAGTTTTATTTTTGTACATGTTTAGAAACCTATTAAATATTAAATAATGCAGAATGTGATCTCTGAACGTGAAATATTTTGCATTTATCTTTGTAAGAAAATATAGACTTTTCTGAAGCACTGATGACAAGTAGAAACTTCAAGGTGAAAAATTCTTGAAGATGTTTATTTTTAAATGTACAAAAAACTTTTAGCACTTTTTTATATGATGGCAAACATTTGAGATGTTGTAGATTATATTTGAAAAGGCACTAGAATGCTAGTATAAAAAATACTCTGGCAAATTAGACTACAATAAAAATAAGGAACAATGAGCAGGTTGAATCTCTGTTGAGGTTCACAGTAACGCCTTGGCTAGGGAACAGTTTATACGTTTGAATCAAAATATTACCGTACACCTTTTTTTCTCCATTAGAAATGTATAATTACATGATAACAATAAAATGGAGATTGTATGTTGCAAATGGAACAAGAAAGTCGTCTTGCTGGCATACTGAAAATAAAATCATATCACTCTGTTCCTGAAGGAGCTCTCACTGCCAGGCAGTAAAATTCAGGCAGCAAAACTAAAAGCACAGAGAGCAGGAAAGATGATTGAGGGGAGGGAGGGGGAGCGGGGGGAGAGGGGGAGGTGGAAGGGAGAGAGAAAGAAACAGAGAGATTGAATTTGGAAATTGGTGTAGATCAGATGTTCCCAAACTTTTTGTGGCTTAGCCTCACCTGATGAAGCTGGCAATTCTCCATCCATCTTTGTTTCACAAACCCAGTACAGATACCTCAGAGCCTATTATCTTAAGCTCAAAGCTGTGCCATACCTTTAGAGTGCTTGAACCACACAGGTAATGCCTTGCTCTTTGACTGGGAACCACTGAGATCAAGCATAACATGGCAACAGCAGTGAAGAGAAAAAATTCATTTTTAGTGCTCTAGTAGTGGTGTCTTTGTTTCTCTGAAAATCCAAGCTAAAGGACCATAAAGCTGATTCATAAATCCTCCGTGGGGTCTCCTTATAAAGTATAAAGCATAATCTTTACTTTAATTGAAAATTAAAAAATAAATAATCAAAAAATAATCCAGGAATGTGTATCGGGAAATGCCAAATGGTTTGTATTTCTTGCAACAGGTTTATAACTGGTATTAACTAGTATTGCCCTGGGTTGTCATCGTCCCTCAGTGCAAGCACAAACCATTCAGTGGTTCTGTTAGCTCCCCCCAGTTTCAAACCTGTTCTTCTTAATAAATGAAGTGCATCTATGGAGGTGTGCATTGGTAGGGTCTTTGTGAACAGGATGACTTTTCCATGTTATGAGTATGTCTCTCTGGAGCTGTATTCCTTTCATTCAGGTGCCCATTTGTCTGCATTGTTTTATATATTTGGTGACAAAGCCTCCACAGTTTAAATATCTTTATTATGTTTTCTGTTTCAAACCAAGGAAGTGATTTTGTTCATAAAATACAAAAGTATGGTTTGGATTATGGTGTTAAAATACTACTTAAAACTGTTTCGTTTTCTCATTAAAATGTTTTCCCCGTCTTATTGGCCTCAGGAGATATAACATGTTTTCTCCATGCAGGTCCTAGGGGACAATAAGCAATATGCTACATGTCAGTTACATCGTATTAGTTTAATAACACCTGGAGTAACTTAGCTGCAAATGCTCAAATTATTCTACTTACCTACAGATCTCTAATTATGAATAGGAAGTCAAGGATTTAATGAAGAATTGTATAATTCTTTAACGGCAATTTTATGACAATTTAGTTGGCCAGGTTCTCACTTTCATTTGGATCCATTTGCACAGCTGGGGGCAGCTAAGAAATCCCCCAGGCACACAGCAGTTCCTAGCTGGCATAAATGCAATACTGACTTGTACTTCAGCTGTCTGAAGCAGCTGTCTGCACTGTGGGGTTCTGGAAACTCAGTAAAGCCACAGAAAAGGCTTTATCTCTATGTGCGATACTGGGTGGCCAGACCTGAAGATCAGAATTAGTCATTCCTGTCTGCTTTGTTAAGCAGACCTGCCTAAGCTACCTTTAAATGATGTTGTTTATGAACCAGAGGTGGTTCAGCCACATCAGCAGAACCTCTGGTTTTACTCTTCTGGGACCCAGGTCTGACTTTGGCTCCAATCCTCAGATTTGGCCAAGGTGGGAAAATGAGTACAGGAAAAAATGCTTTATATGACCGTGGTGATTTATGTTTGAAACTGAATAATAGGCACCTCAGTTTTAGAGAACTGAATGTGACGAAGAATCTGAAAAAAATGTAAAATAAAATTTGCACTGGTCTGGAAAAAAAAGCTTAAAAATCCCCTGCTTCAGCATGGACTGAAGGCTTATTATGTAGTCTATCACCTGTTGTTGAAATCAGTGGATCAAATTCTTGCAATGTGCATCAAATACACTGCTGAAGGTACTCTGCTTCCTGAGAAAAACAAAGATTAAAATATAGGGACCACCTCCAATTTTTTGTTGTTATTGCTTCAGTTTTGTTTAGAAGATTAAGTTGAACAATAATGTTATTGTTTTTATAATTCTGTGTTTTGGATTCATTCCCATCTCTGACTACTTGCTTCTGTAAAGAGAGATTCCAGCATCCTCATCATGCTGGGCTGACAAGGCACATAAACCATGCAAGGCTGAAGCAGGGATTCTGCTGCCAAAGTTTCCTCTTGCTTAGTTTCCTGGGAAGAATTTTGCCCCCAAAGATAAATGTTTTCACTGTTGAAAGGCAGTAACAGAGCTGCAGTAGAAAATGATGTTCAATCCATCCCATCTGTGGGTAAACACAATGTTAGATTTCTTTTCAAAAGTAAACAACAGATGCTTTTCAGACATTATTCCTTTAGAGTCAATTTAAAATGAGAGAATTTCTACAGCATATAAATGTCTTGCAGTTCAAAGTATAAAATGTTTCAGCCTATTATAATGCTCTTGTAATTCAGAAGGTGATTAAAACAACACATTGACTCTTTAACATGAGTAATGATATCCTAGGGTTTGACTGTCCTATGGGACTCCCAAGGTACCTTTGACTCATCATCTTTCTAGAAAATGTCATAAATTAAGTAAGTAAAAATTATAGGTAGAATTATATGCAGCTGTTGAGTGAGCCTTTAACCCAGCATAACTGTAGGAAGTGTATAAGGTATTCTGTTTGCAGGCTCAATTTTAGTATAACTTCTAGGTGACTTCTGGGAACAGGATTCAGAAGAAGCAATTCTCATAATGAAAATCTCTCAGACATTAATGTTAGTTTTGCATCATCGACTTCTAATCAGGGATATCCTTTCCTTTTGTAACGGAAGAAGTGTGCATACTACAAGCATAGCTGATTCATCAAGGTGTGATCTCTACCTAGACACTAATTCTGAACTGTGATGATGCCAGGTATCTAACGTCTGAGGGAGTAATGGTCTGGGAACTTGACAACTGAAAATTCAGTTAGCTAAGCAAATTTAGTTTTTTTTTTTCCCCAGGACTTTTAGAGGTGAAGTAGGTCATAGTCTTCATTTTTGCAAACTCAGGTAGTGCTGTGAACTGCCACAAAGATAAGCCGGTCTATTATAATTATTGTAGATGACAAAAACATAAATACAAGCAAACTCATTGTAGATTCCTTGACAAGTAAACTAATCTTAAGAAGTCAGTAGCTTCATATGCTTAAAAGCATTTCTTCTACCTAATTCCAGCCAATCTTTTAAGTATGTAGATCTGTTGTCATAGCTTTTGCAGTCACTAACTTTCAGGAAAGTAAAATAACCCAAAAGAAACTGTATTCACTGGAAGTAATAATAGTATAATACTGTTTGACCATTTCTTCTAACAAGCATAATACGAAGCAAAAGAGGATTTGCCTTCTGATTTTTTTGTCTCATTTGATTTCATGTCTTAATTTTATCAGTCCCAAATATGATAATCTTTTCTTTATATCTAAAGCATAGATCTTATTTTATTTTAATCCTTAGTCAGAGCTAATTAAAAATAGTTCCAAAGAAGAGAACTTTCAGCTTTCTTGAGCTTAATGTAGCATAATGAACATCAAGAATGGACTCTTTAGGATCAATTTTGAGATCTGGAAATCCTCCTATCTGTGTCTGGTTCATCAGTAGTATAAGTGAAAAGAGATTAGTCTTTATTGCACATAATTTGTGATAGTTACAGTTGAGAACAGTAGGATAAAGTCATCCAGATATAGCCCTTGTCTGATTAGGGTGAGAAGGAAGAAGCGGAGGGTAACAGAGAGAGTGAGCGAGCTATAGAGCCATATGTTTCTTACTTGCTAAACTGCTACAGTTGATATGCTTAAAGGTTACAGTTTGCGTGTTGCATAAACACATATCACTGACAGGACATGTATCTTTGGGTATAGAGATTTCATCTTGGTTTGCTGCAACTCAAAGCTAGTCTAGGCACTTCAAAAAGGCACGATCAAGGCTCTTTCGTTAAGAGTGAAAACAATCAAATTCCAGAATAAAAGATATGCATTTTGGACTGGATCCCACAAGCTATGGTCTTCTGCTTTCTCACACTGAAACCTAGAAGGTGTTTTGCATGGTTGTGCCCTCCATCCTTAATTAGATGCTCGATTTCAAACAGAATGTTGACAGAACTAGTCAAACAAACAATGCAAGAAGTACAAGTTTTATTTCTCGCCCTCAGGTAACAGAGCTATATAAACTAAGTCTTGCTTTAGCTCAGAACTAGAAAAGACTGTTTTCAGCTACTAATTAATACAGTTTTAGTGAGAAAACAACTTTGCAATTTAAATTCATTTAAGCTTTAATTAAAAGTTAGCTTTGATTACAAATTGAGGACAGTAGTTTAGATAATAAAAATATTTAATTCCAAATTCTTGGAAGTGAAAAATTCTAATTTTTTCAAAACAACCTTTGGATTAACACAAATAATTTTTTAAAATTTCACTAAAAGATAAAATTTTCTTTTATTTGAGATTAGCAGAGGAAATATTAAAACCAATTTCAGATATTCTTGCCACATGAAGTTTAAAAAGGGGAATGTTGCTTAATTGAAGAGAATACATGAAGTATCTGGAGTTAGTAGAAAACACAGGTCATATTTAAGTTTTATATCACACTTCTAAAACAAACATAGCATCAAATTGTTGGGCTCTTAGAAGAACTCAGTTTAAAATGGTTCAAATTACATCTGGTGTTCATTAAGACAAAGCAAGTGCACAAACAGTTTTCTTCCAAAATACAGTTTGTCAGTCTTTTTGTTTTCCACTATACCTACAACCAACCTACAATATGAAGAAAAGAAAAAACTCCCAGCCAATCAAACAGAAATATTCTACTAATTATTGAAATCAAGCCTATTTTTATAGACAAATTTTTATACTAGGAGGGTTAAATGAACACAAATCATTAAATGTGGTGATCTAAAATTCTTATTTTTAGGTTCTAGCCCTGCAAAAAAGTCATGCCTTAGAAGCATGCACCTAAGGAGGCATGTACTTGGGCGAACAGTAAGGAAGCCTGCAGGCTGGCTCATTAACTCACGGAGAGGGTTTATCGTTTGTGTAATCAAGAATTAGTGGATGTGTCAAGGCATGTAATAGCAGGGGACAGAGGTAGCACTGTCCGCACTTTTCCTTGTTGTTTTAAAAGAAAGGGCTATGTGTAATCAAACAAAAGGAAAACAAACAAATATTCTGCAGAAGGATTGGGCAGCATTACTGGAACAAGAATAAGGTAGGAAATAGGGTTCCATAAAGAAACACAGATTGAATACTGAATATTAAATGCTGGGATTTTCTCGCTTTTGGAAATCACACTTTTTACCAAATATGACCAATTGACATAAAAGCTGAAGTCTACAGTAAATTACTGAGAATAGTTCACGTAATGTTTGTAAAAAAGGCTGGTTTTCAAAGATGAAGTGAGTTTTCCATCACTCACTTTTAAAAAAATGATCTTATAAACTGTATTCTCTAGGTGCTTGAGAAAATGGGATTTTGCAGAACATTATATGATTTTGCTGGCAGGAATAGGGAGCAGGTTTCCTGTTGGCTATTAACAATTATTACATGACTGTTTGCAACAGTAACTGTACATTATGTACCACATTTGCATTTCAGATCAAGTTTTGTTCTACTGATACTTCTCATATTTAGAAATCTCTTAGCTCTGTAAAGACTATTTTGCTTCCCCTCTGCCTTTTCTATACTTTGCCCCTCCCCACCCCTTCCTCACTTTAATCACTGGAAAGGAAGGAAAGGAAACCTAAGATTAATTTGGACAGTCTCTGCTATTTTGTCAACACAGGAACTGTTTTCTGATTGTGAAATTTTTGCTGGTCACCCAACAGACAAAGAAGGAGTTCTGCTGCTTGGCGACTCTGCCAGTCTGTCAAGGCTACTGTGCAAAGGACAATGTGTTAAGGGTGTTATCCCTGCTTGAAAAACACAAATATGTCTCAGAAGGAAGCTGAAGATCCAGCTGGAGCAGAGTAAGCGCCTAGAACTTGGCTAAAAGTTTATCTAATAAGCTGTCCAAAGATGTGAAATGAGTTTGTCACAGATACTATATTGCACAATATGTTTTTGTTTACCTTGAAACTCTTGAAATTGCTTAAACAGTGTATATGAAGTACTCTTGTTAGCTAAGTGCTTTTACAAGTGTTGCTGGAATCAAAGTAACATACACAGGGAATTTCATAAAAATGTTATACTCCAAAATGATGAGGACTAGCATTTACAGATGCTAATATTTCAATTTGTAATCTAGATATATGATAAGCATGTGCATTACCCACATGTGCTGCAGATGGTAGGCTCCATAAAGGTATCCTATAATCACTAAGATATTTAAGCAACAGCCTTTTCAGGCAGGAAGGAACAAGCATGTGGGACAAAAATCAAAGAAGTTGTGGGAGATCTGGAAGCAGGTGAGATAAATCATAACAGATTTGTGCTTTTTCCCTGAAAATATTTTTCAGTTATTTCAAAGCTAGCAATCTGAGGAGTCATTTTCCTTTTCCAGGCAGGATTTTATATAATTTCATTATGAAGTTTTTATGTATTTTGGGTCAAGAAGTGACCCAGAGAATTATGCAACAGCAAGGGCAAGAAATACTAGTTGCTTAAAACAATCACTAATATGAGAAATCTGTTTTGTTCTAAATTAAAGGTGAAGATGAATATGTCATGTTAACTGGAAATGCACACTTCTCTAAATTCAAAGTTTTAGCAAAAGAAAGTATGAGAAGCTAACTTTTCATGCAACAACATGTATAAAATGCTTAGTGCCCTAACTGCAGGCACTGCACTGTTTTCATGATGTAATCAGCAAGCACACTTTACTCCTGGCAATAATTTTGTCATTAATTGGGTCTGGTCACGTTCAAGACTTTGAGAAACTGAAATGAATTTGAACGCTAATTCATTATAGTTACAACGGGTGATTTTATTCAAGACCATTTTAGTTCGTCAGTTTATACTAAAGTAAGTAACATTTATGTATTCCAAAACAGTGCCCCCTGAAAAAATGACACACACATTACTCTCACGTTAAACCTGCTCAGTGGACAAATAGT
Organism: Phoenicopterus ruber ruber; assembly: GCA_009819775.1. Lineage (NCBI taxonomy): Eukaryota > Metazoa > Chordata > Aves > Phoenicopteriformes > Phoenicopteridae > Phoenicopterus > Phoenicopterus ruber. The sequence continues at coordinate 61,001,188 of CM020246.1, read as the reverse complement.
GAGATTGTTGTTATGCAATTTCTCTAATCACCTGAGTCATTTCTTTTGTGAAAATCTTCCTGGATTTCCATGTCAGAATGAACTGTTATAATATACAGCTGAATACAAGGACCCTGAGCAAATAATTGCTGAAACAAATCTCAAACATCTGACTGAAAATAAATGTATTTTTTAGAAAAGTGTTCCAGACTGGGAAGAGTATAGGGGCACTGCCTGGTTGTGAAGGGATGAGGTCAGGAAGGCCAAGGTGTGGCTGGAGCTGAACTTGGCAAGAGACGTAAAGAATAATAAGGGTTTCTACAGGTATGTCAGCCAGAAAAGGAAGGTCAAAGAAAGTGTACCCCCCATGATGGGCAGGAGTTGCAAACTTGTATCAACACACAAGGAGAAGGCTGAGGTACTCAATGACTTTTTTGCCTCAGTCTTCACTTCTCTTCCCACACCTCTTGAGTGGATGGACCGCAAGATGGGGATGAGGGGAGCAAAGTCCCTCCCACTGTAAGAGAAGATCAGGTTCATGACCACCTGAGGAACTTGAACATACATAAATCTGTGGGACCTGACAAGACACATCCCAGAGTCCTGAGGGAATTGGCTGATGCAGTTGCCAAGCCACTCTCCATGATATTTGAAAAGTCCTGACAGTCATGTGAAGTCCCTGCGGACTGGAAAAGGGAAACGTTGCACCCATTTTTAAAAAGTGTAGGAAGGAGAACCCTGGGATCTACAAACCTGTCAGCCTCACCCCTGTGCCTGGGAAGATCATGGAACAGAGCCTTCTGGAAGCTATGCTGAGGCACATGGAGGACAGGGAGGTGACTGGAGACAGCCAGCATTGTCCTGCCTGTCCAACCTAGTGGCCTACTATGATGGAATGGCTACATCAGTGGACAAGGGAAGAGCTATGGATGTCATCTATCTGGACTTCTGTAAGGCCTTTGACACAGTCCTCCACAACATCCTTCTCTCTGAATTGGAGAGAGGTGAGTTTGATGGGTAGACTCTTTGATGGATAAGTGTTGTGGTTTAACCTCAAATGGTAACCAAAATACCATGCAGCTGCTCGCTCACTCCCCCCCTCCCTGGTGGGGTGGGGCGGAGAATCGGAAAGAAAGGAAAACTTGTGGGTTGAGGTAAAAACAGTTCACCAGGACAGCAAAGGAAAAATATAAAAATATATTAATAATGATAATAATAATAATATATATAAGGATAATAGAATATATAAAACAAACGATATGCAATTTCTCACCACCTGACGACCGATACAGCCTGTCCCAAGCAGCAGTCAATGAGCAGGGATATCACCCCCCAGCTATCCCAGAACAGCAAGTTCCAGAGAGAGCAGGCGAGGGAACAAACAGCCGAACAAACGAACGAACAAAAAAACAAAAAGGAAAAATCAGGGAAACAAAAAGCAATACAAAAAGAAGCTTAAGGATTAAGGCAAGTTAAGGGTCTAAAAAGCCTAGTGGCCCACTGGCCAGCCCTCACTTATATCGGGCATGACGTCTACGGTATGGAATACTCTCTTTGGCCAGTTTGGATCAACTCTTCTGGCTCTATCCCTCCCAAGTTTTTGTACCTGCAAGTTAGCAAAACCTGGGAAACTGCAAAATGTCTTTGATCGTTTAGCAGCAACCAGCAACATCAGTGTACTATCACCGTTCTTCTCACACTAAATCCAAAACACAGGAGCTCCTGAAGACAAAACCAGCTCCGTCCTGGCCTAAACCAGGACAATAAGGAATTGATTGGATGGTCACAGCCAGAGAGTAGGGGTCAATGGCTGAACGTCCAGGTGGAGACTGGTGACAAGTGGTGTCCCTCAGGGGATTGTATTGGGACCAACACTGTTTAATATCTTCATCAATGACACAGATAGTGGGACTGAGTGCACCCTCAGCAAGTTTGCTGATGACACCAAGCTGAGTGGTGCAGTTGACAAGCCTGAGGGATGGGATGCCATTTAAAGGGACCTGGACAAGCTTGAGAAGTGGGCCCATGTGAACCTCATGAGGTTCAACAAGGCCAAGTATAAGGTCCTACACCTAGGTCGGGGCAACCCCCGGTATCAATACAGGCTGGGGGATGAAGGGATTAGAGCAGCCCTGCGGAGAAGAACTTGGGGGTACTGGTGGATGAAAAGCTGGACATGAGCTGACAATGTGTGCTCTCAGCCCAGAAGACCAACTGTATCCTGGGCTGTATTAAAAGAAGCGTGACCAGCAGGTCGAGGGAGGTGATTCTGCTCTTCTACTCCACTCTGGTGAGACCCCACCTGGAATACTGCATCCAGGTCTGGGGCCCCCAACACAAGAAAGACATGGACCTGTTGGAGCGGGTCCAGAGGAGGCCACAAAAATGATCAGAGGGCTGGAACATCTCTCCTATGAAGACAGGCTGAGAGAGCTGGGCTTGTTCAGCCTGGAGAAGAGAAGGCTCCGGGGAGACCTTATTGCAAAATTTCAGTACTTAAAGGGGTCTTATAAGAAAGATAGGGACAAACTTTTTAGCAGGGCCTGTTGTGATAGGACAAGGGGTAATGGTTTTAAACTAAAAGAGGGTAGTTTTAGACAAGATATAAAGAAGAAATTTTTCATGAAGAGGGTGGTGAAACACTGGAACAGGTTGCCCAGAGAGGTAGTGCATGCCCTGTCCCTGGAAACATTTAAGGTCAGGTTGGACGGGTCTCTGAGCAACCTGATCTAGTTGAAGATGTTCCTGCTCATTGCAGGGGGGTTAGACTAGATGACCTAAAGGTCCCTTCCAACCCAAACTATTCTATGATTCTATGATTCTATGACTTGAAGACATCAACAAGCTGATAATAGATTTAAATCATACTACTTCAAGTTCATCAGACATTGCAACTACTAGAAATCTGATTAGATGAAATTTAAAACAAAATCAATGTTCTTTAACTTTTTTCCTTCAGAAATAGGAAGTATTTTTTATTAATATCTGCACATAGGTATCAGTCCATAGTAAAGATACTGAGTATCTGTCAGGTTTCAGTGCTTGTATTAAGAGTAAAAAATACCGGTTACAGTTAGTCACTGCTGCTACTTTCAGTATAGCTCTGGCTGTGTCGCAACATGGAGGATAACCCCAAGGTGGCAACTCAGAGCTTCCAGCAAAGATGGACTCCTCTGTGTGCCTGCTCAAGAGCTGTGCATAGATCTGGAGACACTTAAAGCCCTGAATACAGGTTTGAGTGAAGGGATGCCTCAGATAATTCATCTGTCTTCCATCAAATGCAAGCACAATGATATTGTTCATTTATTTTCTCAGTTGATGGCCTACAATTATGGAAGCCCTAATGGCTTAGCTGAGGTACATGAGGTAATGCTCCAAGGACTTCTGGGACTGTGGAAGGTGGCCCAGGCACTTTGGCACAGCTGGCTGTCACAGAATAAAGCATCGTCCAAGAGAGTAAATCAAGGCAAATTTCTACCTATATTACATAATATACAAATGAACTAATCAGTTCTTTCAGGTCAATTATATATGATTAACTAACTTGTGGTTTTTTGCTCTTGAAGTACATATTAGCTTGAATAAAGATTATGTAGGAATGTATACATTCAGCAGTTGCCAATGATGTAGGAGACAGAAGCCAGCTTCGCCTTTTCTTCTGTATCTTCAACGTCCTGCCATGTAATATAAGAAGTGAAGATGAACAGATAAGAATGAATATATTTATTTAGTGATTGTTCCGCAAAAAGGTAGTTTTTCAGTAGAGTGTAAATTCCATGAATATAAATAAGGACTAAATTAAAAGTATGATTTTTTTTTTCAGTGGGCTGACCTCAAGTCCACTAAGCTCTCCAGAAGTTCTGTTGAATATAAACAGACTTCCACTGAGAATAGTAGATTTTGAATCAAGCTGAAACTGAAGGACTCAAGTTTTTCAAAAATTCAGAGTTACTGAAAATGAAGGCTAAAATTTAAACCAGCATGGAACCTTTATACAATAGTCACTACCACAATTATTATATACATTTTAGCATAACAATAGATACAATTTTTATATTTGCATAATAAGAAGTTGCCCTTTTCTTTCATTTGAATGAAACACAGTAATGCACTTATTTCAGTAAAAGCAGTCTTTGACTTCACATTAGTTTACCTAGAAGCATTACTCCGATGATTGTTATAATATGCCAATCAAAAAGGATGTCTTTCACAAAATCTTTTTACCAAGCCAGTTTTCCTCTTGAGAAGTTACCTAAGAGTTGTGTATTCTAAAATAAAGCCATCTGTGTATTCAAAACTATTTTATCTTTGTCTTCCTCATTTCACAAGTATGACGTCCTCAGCTTGAAGAAACTTCAAATACTCTGTTTTGAATGCACTGAGTTACTTGTGCCAAAAGTTTCTGATTGTGGAAAAAGATTTGTCACACTTAATTATGTTTGACACTTCTGTTGTTAATTTAGAGCTACATATAGGTTGCATAATGGAATTATGTAGAGATTTCAACACATAACGGACATTTGACTTGTCTAGTATTACTTATGACAGCATGCCTGGGTTTCAGGTGGAGGGTTTCAGCAGGAGGGAGGGCAAAGAAGTGTCAACAATTCAACGTGATTGCAGTCCACTTAGATTGAGTCTTAGCACATTTCTGAACTGTTGCAGAAGAAACTAAAGGGCTAGAGAAATGTGCCATTTTCCATACAATGTTATTCTTGGATGATGCTTAGATGCTATCTATATTTGAAGTGGGTCCAGGTTGCCAAGACAAATAGACTTCTCTTTAACATTTCATTATTTCATTACATCCTCATGTCAGACTACAAAATGGCATGTCAGACACTCTGGTGATTTGACGTCAATAATGTCAAGTGACACAGAACAGTAAGAGACCAATAGTTATAAACAATATGGATTATGAATTATAGAAAATTAACAAAACATGTACCTGAAGTTTGCCCATTTCTTATACTTAGCCTCAGCACTGCCTGAAAGAAGTACAAGAGCAAGCTGTGGTAGTTTCCTTGCATTCTTGCTCTGTTGTATTGTATTACCTCATATACAATATAGTAAGTCACTATAATTAAATTGAACCCACATGATTTAAAATCTGGACCATAATTTAATTTACCATGATATTCAGTATTTAGGAAACCAGAAGTAACATAGACTTTGGAAGGAAATAACTTGGAGGTTATCTGACTCCTTTAAATTAAAAATAAATTAGAAAATATAGGAATGCCTATTATTTGTTTGTACACATAGTGGAATGTTTCCTGATTTCCAAGAAAGAAGTTGCAGAGGAATTTGATTTGAATTCACACTAAGTGGTGCTCATAAGGCAAACATTCCTGCAACACAGGATTAGTATCGGCTGTGTAATATAGCTCCAAAGGCTGCACTCAATTCTGATAATCCAAGTAACTATATGCTGGTGCCTGATTTTCTGTTTTGATGAAATCTATTTAAAAATTATGTTTGTATAAGTGTCTGCATAGTCTGATCCCTCGAATCTAGAAACCAGTATTTGAATACCTTCGTATGACCCAAAGGCAGTTCTTGTTACAGTAAGCAATGATCCCCTCACTTCTGGTGTCTATCAATCACTTCAGCTAGCTGGAGTTAGTTTCAAGGACTGACCATTTCCATTGGACTGGAAAATCCACAAAAAACTTGAAGGTGAGTCAGTTTTAGTTAAATTCCCCCACCTCCCCCCCAAAAAAATAAACCTTAAACTTCATTTGAAACATGAATTAAAACTTTTCAGCCAGGCCAAAATCAAACCCTTTACTGAGTTCAAAAAAATATGACTGTGGGTTTTTTTCAACATAACTTTCAGATCTTTATGGAAACAGAAGTCCTGAACTCTGTGAGGTGGATTGGTCTATTGACATTTTCAGCCAGTTCAGCTGGTTCAACTGTTAGATCAGCACTTAATTTTCTAGGTGCTGTTCTGAACCACATTTCTTAAAAGGCTGAAGTTACCCATCATGCATCCAAAGGAACACTAAAACATTTTCTAGGTATTTAACTTGGTTGGAAATAATCTTCTTTTTGCTGTTGTTGTTTGGGTTTTTTTGAATAAAGTGAGGTGCTTCAATATTTTAGTGACAGAAAGGAAAGGATTTCGTTTTATCAGTCCTGGAAAAGTGGGTACATAACAGGAAATATATTTAACAAAGAATTCTAATATTTGGAATTTATTTTAATTTAGTCTCTGAACAAAACTTTATCTCTGAATATCAGAAAGATTTAATTTTATTTATACAACAAGGAATCAAAACATTATAGAAAGGTACATATTTTTTTGTGAAAAAACATTGATGACAGAAGGAAATGAGTTTTGTGTCATGTATCAATAACGGATACACGTATTCTGAAATTTAGAAAGAAGAGACAATGTCATGGTGCAATGTTCTAAAGAAATAACTAATGAAGGACATTTCTAAGAAATTATCAGATTTGTCAGAAAGGTAGGACATGCTGATAATAAGATGCTTCAGTTACCTTGTGTGTGTTGGAAAAACAAACAGCATATGAATCCTCAGGCTAAAACCCAAACATGTTTGGTGTTTTATTTTTATATTTCTTAGCCTAAAGCTAAGAAATATCAAAGTTGAGTTGTGCAACCTATTATGCTACATTACAGTACAGTTTCAGCTGCAATGCTGCCTTCATGTTTCCCTTTTATAAGATCCATGCTTATTGTGCCACAGTAGAGCAGGAGACTGCAAAAATAAGAAATTAGTTTACACTTACTTAAATGTTCATTTTTAAAAGACTATTTTAAAGCACAAGAATACACAGTGAGTGGATCATATTTAAAACATATTTTAAAGAATGTTTAATCATATTAATGTAATCAGATACGTAATTGTTATGTCTTGTCCTGGTTGCGGCTGGGATAGGGTTAATTTTCACCAGAAGCTGGCCGGGGTCTATTCTATACCATGTGACCGTCACGCTCACTATTTAGAGGGGGTGACTGGCGGGGCGGGGATCGCTGCTCAGAGCGGGCTGGGCGTTGGGCTGCGGGCAGGAGCGACCTGTCCGGAAAGCACCGCTAAGTACACGCTGTTGTTGTCATTGTTGGGGTTTCTCGCTTGTTTGTTCTCTTTCCCTTTGTTGTTTGGTTAAACTGTTGTTGTTGTTAACCCACGAGTTTTTGCTTTTCTTCGTCCCAATTCTCTCCCCGTCCCACCGGGAGGGGGGTGAGCGAGCGACCGCGTGGCTCAGCTTCCGGCTGGGGCTAAACCACGACAGTCGTCTTTGGCGCCCAACGTGGGGCACGACAATAGTACTTTTGTATTAAGTGTGCTCTAACTGTAGTAATTACTAAGTGACAAGCTCCTGCACGGGTCAAAAAAAAAAAAAAAAAAAAAAAGTTTGCTGGCTGCGTTGTTTATCTCTTGACTTTTGGCAACATGTTAACGCGAATGTGGTTTGTTCTGGCACTGACGGTCTCACTGTGCTGGGGGAGCTATCTGGTGGAGAGGATGAGGGAATACATCATCTCCCTCTCCCTACCCAGGGTTAATGTGGACAGGCTTATTACACAGGCTCCTGATATCTTTACTCACCCTTCTGTGAACTGCTTGGTATTACTTACTAATATTGTTGGCATATTATGGGGTTTGTGGAATCTGGTCTCGTCCTGGTGGAAGAGAAGACAACTTTTGGGTGAGGCTATATTGAAGCGTGACCTGAGGCAGCCGGTCCCAGGGTGGCAGGGTGTGTGGAAGGACTTGGGCAGGTTCCTAGGGCGGTTAACACCTCCTATAGCCTGGGACTTTACACCTGAACAAGTGAGCTACCCTAGCAAACTGACACGCCACCTGATAGAAGGGTGCCTTGCCTATCCCAATGAGAACCACCAGCTTCTAGCGTTGTACTGGGGCCTGGCTTGTGCCTATCGAGCCGCAGTTCAGCATTCCCAGAGGACTCCGGTTGAGGCAGGGACCCAAACTGCACCTGAGGACACCATGGTTGAGATAGGGACCCAAACAACACCACCAACTACAGTAATTGCCCCAGTAGTCAAAAAGAAGCAATGGACAAGGAGGACAACGGGTCCATACCCTCGATTAGTAAGGGAAAAGGAAGAAGAGGAAGGGTCAGATCACGAAGCCGGTCCTTCAACAAGGACATCAGAGGAAGGAGTGAGAGAATTTCGACAGGAAGCAGAAACTACCCGGTCCCTGACCTCAGCAGAACTTCGAGACATGCGGAAAGATTACAGCCGCCAGCCAGGTGAGCGGATTGCTGCCTGGCTGCTCCAATGCTGGGATAGCGGGGCCGACAGTCAGCACCTGGAAGGCAAGGAAGCCCAACAGCTGGGATCCCTTGCTAGGAACCGGGGAATTGAGAGAGGAATTGGAAGAGAGGCAGCAATTTGCAGTCTCTGGAGACGGCTCCTCTCAAGTGTAAGGGCAAGGTATCCATTCAAGGAAGATCTTGTGAACTCCCCAGGAAAATGGACCACTGCAGATGAAGGCATCCAGTACCTGAGAGAATTAGCGGTACTGGAAGTCATCTACAGGGATCTAGACAATGATGAGGTCTCCAAAGATCCAGACGATGTCCTGTGCACATGGGCTATGTGGAGCAAGGTGATTCAGAGCGCCCCAGCGTCATATTCTAACAGCCTGGCAGCGATGTATTTCCCAGATATTGATACACCAACTGTGGAGAGAGTGTCGTCTTGGCTCCAAAACTTTGAAGAAAATCTCTGTACCGCCTCATCCCTACGGGCCAGTGCCTTGACTATCAGGAATGCCCCAAGAAATCAGTCCTCTCCTGCCTCAGTCAGAGGGAAAGGGAGCCCCAGACGCATGCCGCGTGGAGCACTCTGGTTCTTCCTGCGTGACCAGGGGGAGGACATGAGGAAGTGGGACGGTGAACCCACCTTTAAGCTGGAAGCCCGTGTACGTGAACTGAGAGGGAAGACAGCTGTTAAGGAGGGGCCACCCAAGAAGTCTGTCAGCAGAGTTGCTGTAGAGATGCACGAAGGCAATCAGCGATTTCCCAAACAGAGAAGAACTGAAATCACCTCCCTTGATCCTGAGGAGGGGCCTTCTGGTCTGGCGCTGCAAGGCTCAGACAGGGAATACTCTGACGAGGAACAGGAATAGAGGGTCCCTGCCTTCGGCCAGGAGGAGGAAAGGGATGACCGGGTATACCAGACTGTGTGGGTTCGATGGCCTGGCACATCAAACCCACAGAAGTATAGGGCTTTAGTAGACACAGGTGCACAATGTAGTCTGATGCCATCAGAGCATAGGGGCACGAAACCCATCTGGATCTCAGGAGTGACTGGGGGATGCCAAGAATTGTCAGTATTGGAGGCTGAGGTGAGCTTAACAGGGGACAAGTGGGAAAAGCACCCCATTGTGACTGGCCCAGAGGCCCCTTCTATCCTTGGCACAGACTACCTCAGGAGAGGGTACTTCAAGGACCCAAAGGGATACCGATGGGCTTTTGGTGTAGCCACGGTGAATGCAGAGAAGACCAAACAGCTATCTACCCTGCCTGGCCTCTCAGAAGATCCCTGCGTTGTGGGATTGCTGCAAGCTGAAGAACAGAAGGTACCAATTGCTACCAGGACAGTGCACCGGCGGCAATATCGCACTAACAGAGACTCCCTGGCTCCCATCCGTGAGCTGATTCATCAACTGGAGAGCCAAGGAGTCATTAGTAAGACGCATTCACCATTTAATAGTCCTATATGGCCAGTACGGAAATCTAATGGGGAATGGAGACTAACAGTGGACTACCGTGGCCTGAATGAAGTCACGCCACCACTGAGTGCTGCCGTGCCGGACATGCTAGAACTTCAGTATGAACTGGAGTCCAAGGCATCCAAGTGGTACGCCACCATTGATATTGCCAATGCGTTCTTCTCAATCCCTTTGGCAGCAGAGTGCAGGCCACAGTTTGCTTTTACTTGGAGGGGTGTCCAGTACACCTGGAATCGACTGCCCCAGGGGTGGAAACACAGCCCTACCATTTGCCATGGACTGATCCAGACTGCACTGGAGAAGGGTGGAGCTCCAGAACACCTACAATACATTGATGACATCATTGTGTGGGGCAACACAGCAGAAGAGGTTTTTGAGAAAGGGGAGAAAATAATTCAAATTCTTCTGAGAGCTGGCTTTGCCATAAAACGAGGGAAGGTCAAAGGACCTGCACAGGAGATCCAGTTCCTAGGAATAAAATGGCAAGATGGACGTCGTCAGATTCCAACAGATGTGATCAACAAAATAGCAGCTATGTCTCCACCAGCTAACAAAAAGGAGACCCAAGCTTTCTTAGGCATTGTGGGTTTTTGGAGAATGCATATTCCAAATTACAGTTTTATTGTAAGCCCTCTCTATCACGTGACCCGAAAGAAGAATGATTTCACATGGGGCCCTGAGCAACGACAAGCCTTCGAACAAATTAAACAGGAGATAGTTCATGCAGTAGCCCTTGGGCCAGTTCGGGCAGGACAAGATGTTAAAAATGTGCTCTACACTGCAGCCAGGGAGAATGGTCCTACCTGGAGCCTCTGGCAGAAAGCACCAGGGGAGACTCGAGGTCGACCCCTGGGGTTTTGGAGCCGGGGATACAGAGGATCTGAGGCCTGCTACACTCCAACTGAAAAAGAGATTTTGGCAGCATATGAAGGGGTTCGAGCTGCTTCGGAGGTGGTCGGTACTGAAGCACGGCTCCTCCTGGCACCCCGACTGCCGGTGCTGGGCTGGATGTTCAAAGGGAGAGTCCCCTCTACATGTCATGCAACTGATGCTACATGGAGCAAGTGGGTCGCACTGATCACACAACGAGCTCGAATAGGAAACCCCAGTCGCCCAGGAATTCTGGAAGTGATCACGGACTGGCCAGAAGGGAAAGATTTTGGAATGTCGACAGAGGAAGAGGTGACACGTGCTGAAGAGGCCCCACCATATAATGAACTACCAGAAAATGAGAAGGAATATGCCCTGTTCACTGATGGGTCCTGTCGTATTGTGGGAAAACATCGAAGGTGGAAAGCTGCTGTGTGGAGTCCTACACGACGAGTTGCAGAAGCCACTGAAGGACAAGGTGAATCGAGTTGGTTTGCAGAGGTGAAAGCCATCCAGCTGGCTTTAGATATTGCTAAGCGAGAGAAGTGGCCAGTGCTCTATCTCTATACTGACTCCTGGATGGTGGCGAATGCTCTGTGGGGGTTGTAGAGGACCGATAATGGGTGTGGCTTATCTCGACGAGGACCGATAATGGATGTGGCTTATCTCGACGAGGACCGATAATGGGTGTGGCTTATCTCGATGAGGACCGATAATGGACGTGGTTTGTCTCGACATTGCCATCCCGGCTACGCCCCCCCTCCCCTGCCCCCGGCGGCCAAAGGCGCGAAAAGAGAAGAAAACGGCGCGAAACAGGAGGTGGCTTTAAGGGGACAGCGCGCCTGGCAGGAGCCGCACGTACGCGGTCGCGGTCTGCGCATGCGCAGGAGGGGGAGCCCCTATAAAAGGAAGCACGTGGGTGCTCTGGTGCGCGGTTTTTTTCTTTTCCTTCCCTGCCTCCTGCCGTCCGTGTGCCTCTCCCGGACCGCGGCCCTGACGAAGCTTACGGCGATTAAGGACCTCAGACGGAGTCAGCAGAACATCATTGGACTCGGAGTGGTGGTAGCTATTTTTCCCTCCCTTTCTCCAACTCTTTCCCTCTAACTTTTCCCCTCTCTCTCTCTTCTCTTCCCCGCTTTTCTCCCCTGTTTGTTACAAATAAAATCAAAAGGTTGTACGATATCTGACCGGTTTTGGTGTCTTAATCTCGTCCCTGGGATCATAACGAAACCTCCCCGATATTGGATCGGGACATTTTAATTGGCGTCACGGACAGGATCCCTTGAGACGAGAGTGTTGTACAACCTTGTGGCGTGCAGAGTGATTGTGTGTGAATGAGACGTACGAATAAGTACGAAGCGAGTGCGGAGTTCTGACCCGCCGTTCTGCTCTCCCGCGAGGGAAGCAGTCAGAGACGAACGAAGCGTAAGGAAGGAGTGAATGTTGAGACCTTTATGTCAAAATTTGTATACTAGTTTGTGGTTCGGCCTCCTGAGGGCGTATAGGGGAGACTTGGATTTTACGGTGTGACCCCCTCAGGATGATATCCCCTTTGTAGGCCATTTTTATTTTTTGTAGTAGACTACGGTTTGGCCTCCTGGGAGTGTATAGGGGAAATTTGGATTCTTTAAGATTTGGCCCTCCCAGGACGAACTCCCCTTTGTAGGACATGGCCGCCCAGAAGGCAGGCGATTTTTGTGAAGAAACAGAGAAACTATATGATTTCTTGGAAACATACCGCTCTCGCCCCTTGCCCCCAGGACGAGATTGGGCACGGGACCATTGGTTCCAGCTGCAAAGTGTTATAGACCGAATGGTGGTCTTGCATAAAGAAGCTAGGGTTAAGAAGGGAAAAGGGAAAGCTATTGTTTGTGCTGTGCTAGGAGCGTGCTTGGCGGCTGTGGTGGAGGACAGGAAGCGGGCGCCTTCTCAGGCGGAGGCTGTGGTCGCCTCGCTGCAAGCGGCGATAATGCCGCTGCAAGAACAATTACAGGAGACCAGACGGGCGCTGGAGGAAGAGAAGTGCCAAAATCTAATGTTGAAAGAGGAGCTGAGAATTCAGCTTCTGAAGGAAGCAGACACCCTCGCTGAGACGGAGGTGTTGCTGGAGGGAAAAGGGGTACGCCAAATTTACCCTCAGAGAGATTTAAAAGGACTAAAAGAGGCCGCAGACGACCCCCCCCATATGTGCCCACTGGTCAAAACAGAATATATATATGAGGATAACAGCGATGACCGCCCCCAAGTTGTCACGAAAGAAATTCCCTTTACTGCCACCGAATTGGCTAAACTGCGAAAAGATTTTGCTAGGACGGCAAGAGAGTCTGAAACCGAATATGTGTGGAGGATATCTCTGTCGGGAGGGGACGGGACCATGCTATCGGAAAAGGAGGCAGAGGGATATTGGGGCCCTGGCGTCTTCCTCACAACGGGCGATCGCCGAGCTCCATGGTCTCTGACCCAGAGGGCTGCATATTGGGCAGGGGGGTTGAACCCATTAGAAAGAGGGGATCCCCTAGCTATAACGGGCTCAGTTATTGGAAAGCGTACAGAAGGCGGCTTGCCTACAAATGATGTATGATCGGGAGCTCAAGCCAAGCCTTAGCTCCCCGATGCTGCTGCCAGTAGACCCTGAGCGAATGACGCCCTTAATACGGGGACTCCCCGACTCCCTGAAACCCATCGGAATCCAATTGCAGGGGAGGATTCAAAACGTGCCTCGTGAAGAATGAATTGCGGCTGCCCTAGAGGGGATGGTAACTCCTGAGCAGCGGCGGTGGGGGAAAAAGGTGTGGACCTGGGGAGAGATAGCCCAGGAATTAATAAACTATGGGAGAAAATATGGGCCCGTAGGTCAGACTTATCAAAGAGTAGAAGCTAGGGCCGTGTGGGCGGTGAAGCCGGCAAATAAATCGCTGGTGTTTTCTGGGAGAAGCCCTGAGTTAACCAAAAAGGAAAGACCCCTGACCCGACAGGGGCTGTGGCAAGAGGGGTTGCAAAAGGGAGTGCCCCGAGACTTAATGGACGGGCTCCCGATGAAAAAGCTAGAGCTCCTGGTACAGAGGTGGTCTGGGCAGGGGCCCCCGCCCCAACCGAACTCACCTTCCGTGCCAGCGTTAAACGTGGGGGGAAGGGTTCAAGGAGCACGAGAGGGTGGTGGGAAACTAGATCCTCTGCCCCCTCAGGGTGAGGGAGGAGGCGGGGGGTGGATGCATATTAGACAACTCGCCTGCAATAATAAGGAAGATTTATTAATTACCGTTGCAGTGGGGCCGAAGAAAAAGCCTGTAACCTTTTTAATTGACACAGGGGCCCAAATTACAGCGCTAAAACAAAGTGAGGCGGAACAGTGTGGTATTTCGATCCCGTCCGAGCGCCTAGTGGTCCTAAATGCCCTGGGGAAAACCCAAACCGTGCCTATAACCCCAGTAACATTATGGTTGCCAGGAGAAGAGAGCCCTGTGGACACCATGGCAGCAGTGGGGCCCTTCCAAATGAACCTCCTAGGTATAGACATCCTGAAGGGGAAGCAATGGCGAGATACCCAGGGAAATTCATGGTCATTCGGTGTCCCCCAGGTTAGCCGGCTAACCGGAGATTTTGGTGCGGCAGTGTGCCAGCTGCAAGCGGCGCCTCCTCTCCCCGCTTCCCGACTAACAAATGTAAAACCTTATCCGTTACTCTTGGGAGTGAGGGAGGGCATCACGCCCGAATTGAAGGACCTAAAAACCCAGGGAGTCATAATCCCGGCGCAATCCCCTTTCAGCTCCCCTGTATGGCCAGTCCGAGAGCCACGTGAAAGGCGGAGACTAGCTGTGGATTGTCAGAGGCTAAGTAGCAATACAGGCCTGCTGCTAGCTTCAAGGGAGGCTGAACGAACCATTCAAAAGCAACCTATAGTTCTCCAAGGCACATTTAAAGTAACCAAGGCAGTTCTAGCAGGAACCCCACCCCCTGACGGGGTGGCTCGGAGAGCCTCTGTGCGAGGGTGGTGCGCCCAGACAGAGCACTATTGTGACATTTTCTCCATGTCCAAAGGAACCACCAAAATATTAAACATACAAGACAAAGTAGACTTAAACAAAGGAACCCCCCAACTTCCCCCTGTAATAATACAGGTAGCTCCCCCATTTTCAGAGCAAGTGCTTGGTGCATGGTTCACAGATGCCTCGTCAAAGCAGGAAGGGAAAGGTTTAAATATACATGGAGAGCAAAAGGTGCTAGTGGGAAAGTCCACAGAATCCACACTAAATGAATTATTCCCTCCTTCTGACCCGGGGAGCGAGTTTGTTTCTGTTTTGTTTCAGGGACGAAGACCTGACCAAAAAACGCACATGTTGTTATTGATCATCCTAGTTCAGGAATGCATCCATGAAGGTGACGAAAAACCACTCCCTTTACCTTCCCTCAACCCGTACAACCCCTTCGAGAACAACGAGTTTGTGTTGTTGGTGAAAGCAGTAAGCCAAACCTTCAATTTAAGCCATTGCTGGGTTTGCGGAGGACCTCTGGGGTTACCAAGTTGGCCACGGACATCCACACCCCTCGCCCCAGACCTGATCGTAAGCAACTGTAGTGAAACTGCATACGACACATGGGACGACAGTGAGACATGGCCAATTCATTTTCCAAGTATGGGGGAATATGGTCTAAACCGCACTCAGGAGGGAGGGATCAAAGTGGGGAAAAGTAAATGTCGGTGGACACTCACTTGTAAGGTAATCAATAAACACAGGGATATTTACGCATGGATGTGGCTTGATGAAACCAGGTGCAATTGGGGATTTGAGGGGTATTGGTCAAACAAAAATGAAACCTTAAGTATCCCACGATCCGATCATCACCCTTACAAACAGACTTGCGAATGGAAAGGCAGCTCTGGCGCTTGGTATTGCATGGGTCGTATAAATAATTACCCAACCTCATTTTTTAGCCCCCTAGGCGACTGAGGCACAACTTACTTTCAATTTCCAAAAAGAGCCAATGGACCATTTGCTCAGGGCGTCAGAGCTAAAAAGGGGCATTATTGGATCTGTGGGCATACTGCATACAAATTTTTACCCGCAGGGTGGTCAGGAATTTGTTATATAGGAATTATCAGACCTCTGTTTTTCTTTTTACCAGAGAGAGGTGGACCTCGGTTAGGAATAAAACTATACAATGACCTCGGGGACAGAAGTATTGCCCGTAAGACGCGATCCATTAAGGTCAATTTGGGTGGGACACAAAAATGGGGGGACAATGAATGGCCCCCTGAATGAATAATGCAATATTACGGACCTGCAACTTGGAATCCCAATGAGCCGTTATCAGGGGCAAGCGAACCAATTTATAATTTAAATCGGATAATCAGGTTACAAGCAGCCCTAGAAATTATCCCTAACAAAACTGCTGATGCAACCGACCTCTTGACCCGGCAGTCCCAACAGATGCGCACGGCAATCCTTCAACACCGCATGGTTTTAGATTATTTGTTAGCTGAGGAAGGAGGGGTGTGTGGAAAACTGAACATCTCCAACTGTTGTCTGGAAATAGATGACGTGGGAGAAGTGGTTCTCCAGCTAACCCAAGACATCCGAAGAATAGCCCACGTCCCTGTCCAAACCTGGAACAGTTGGAGCGGCGACTTGTGGTCTTGGTTACCAGGGGCGCCGTGGGTAAAACAGTTGTTATTGTACTTAATGTTCATGGTTGCTGCTTTAATGTTTTTACCTTGTGTGATCCCTTGCTTTGTTCAACTAATCCGACATGTTGTATCTAATATGCGCTTTATTCCAACTACCTCATCTGACGGCATAAAAGAGATCCGTGCCATTCACCAGCCACAGCCAACAGCAGTGGCTATTATTT
Source organism: Phoenicopterus ruber ruber (assembly GCA_009819775.1). Classification (NCBI taxonomy): domain Eukaryota; kingdom Metazoa; phylum Chordata; class Aves; order Phoenicopteriformes; family Phoenicopteridae; genus Phoenicopterus; species Phoenicopterus ruber. The sequence continues at coordinate 60,984,752 of CM020246.1, read as the reverse complement.
GAACCCTCTCATACTCACCAGTTGTTCTATGTTTGAAACCCTCTTGTTAACTTAATTTTCCAAGTTTGTTCTGTAAACTTAAATGTTGTTAAAGTTGTTCGAGAACGAGCTTGCATTGAGTAACATCTTTGTTTAACCCCTGTTAAAACACTTTTCTACCCGAACCCATATTGTTCCCTTTTCTTTCCCCTTCCCACAATTTCCCTCTACCCCTGTCCCCAATTTTCTCTCCTCTCTGCGTTTTCCTTCTTTCTCTTTCTCTGTCTCTCTCTCCTGCCACCACGCTGCAATGTCGAGCCACGGGGTGGTGTGGAGGACCGATAATGGATGTGGCTTATCTCGACGAGGACCGATAATGGGTGTGGCTTATCTCGATGAGGACCGATAATGGACGTGGTTTGTCTTGACATTGCCATCCCGGCTACGCCCCCCCTCCCCTGCCCCCGGCGGCCAAAGGCGCGAAAAGAGAAGAAAACGGCGCGAAACAGGAGGTGGCTTTAAGGGGACAGCGCGCCTGGCAGGAGCCGCACGTACGCGGTCGCGGTCTGCGCATGCGCAGGAGGGGGAGCCCCTATAAAAGGAAGCACGTGGGCACTCTGGTGCGCGGTTTTTTTCTTTTCTTTCCCTGCCTCCTGCCGTCCGTGTGCCTCTCCCGGACCGCGGCCCTGACGAAGCTTACGGCGATTAAGGACCTCAGACGGAGTCAGCAGAACATCATTGGACTCGGAGTGGTGGTAGCTATTTTTCCCTCCCTTTCTCCAACTCTTTCCCTCTAACTTTTCCCCTCTCTCTCTCTTCTCTTCCCCGCTTTTCTCCCCTGTTTGTTACAAATAAAATCAAAAGGTTGTACGATATCTGACCGGTTTTGGTGTCTTAATCTCGTCCCTGGGATCATAACGAAACCTCCACGATATTGGATCGGGACAGGGGTGGTTACAGCAATGGAAGCAGAGCAACTGGCAGCGCAGAGGCAAACCCATCTGGGCTGCCAAATTGTGGCAAGATATTGCTGCCCGGCTAGAGAAGCTGGTTATAAAAGTACGCCACGTAGATGCCCACATACCTAAGAGTCAGGCCACTGAGGAACATCAAAACAACCAGCAGGTGGATCAGGCTGCTAGGATTGAAGTGGCGCAGGTGGATCTGGACTGGCAACATAAAGGTGAATTATTCCTAGCTCGGTGGGCCCATGACACCTCAGGCCGTCAGGGAAGAGATGCAACATACAGATGGGCTCGTGACCGAGGGGTGGACTTGACCATAGACACTATCGCACAGGTTATCCATGAGTGTGAAACGTGTGCTGCAATCAAGCAAGCCAAGCGGTCAAAGCCTCTTTGGTTTGGAGGACGATGGCTGAAATATAAATATGGGGAGGCCTGGCAGATTGATTATATCACACTCCCACAGACCCGCCAAGGCAAGCGCCATGTCCTCACAATGGTGGAAGCAACCACCGGGTGGCTGGAAACATATCCTGTGTCCCACGCCACTGCCCGGAACGCTATCCTGGGCCTTGAAAAGCAAGTCTTATGGCGACATGGCACCCCAGAAAGGATTGAGTCAGACAATGGGACTCATTTCCGAAACAACCTTACAGACACCTGGGCCAAAGAGCATGGCATTGAGTGGGTGTATCACATCCCCTATCATGCACCAGCCTCTGGGAAAATTGAACGATACAATGGACTACTTAAAACTACACTGAGGGCAATGGGTGGTGGGACCTTCAAACATTGGGATACACATTTAGCAAAAGCCACCTGGTTAGTTAACACTAGAGGGTCTACCAATCGAGCTGGCCCTGCCCAATCAAAGCCTTTACATACTGTAGAAGGGGATAAAGTTCCTGTAGTGCACATGAAGAATATGTTAGGGAAGACAGTCTGGGTTACTCCTGCCTCGGGCAAAGGCAAACCCATCCGTGGGATTGTTTTTGCTCAAGGACCTGGGTGCACTTGGTGGGTGATGCAAAAGGATGGGGAAGTCCGATGTGTACCTCGAGGGGATTTGATTTTGGGTGAGAATAGTCAATGAATGAACTATTGATAAAACTGAGCAAAGTGCAGCAGTAATGGAAGCAGAACTGGCTTTAGCAACTGGCACCCATCAACTTCCTCAAGAGATCGGCATCTTCAACCCACAGACCGTGGACATGATGCAGCAGCCGAGCCAGATACCGTGACTGCAAGTTCCAGATGCAACAATTCAACACTACACACCATCCTCCCACTGCGTCCAGTGTCACCTGCCACACCACGCTGAGACCCAGCCCTGTTTCACCGACTAAGCAAACTCTGCATCATCTCTCCTGCCCCAAGAGACTATTCTGACAGATGGAGCCTAAAGTCATGGACTAAATGAACTCAATGAACACTTCAAAGGGATGGTCCATAGACTAAGGGAATGATGTCTGTGTGTATATCTATATATATATATCAGGAAAAGTGGTGGTGATTAATTGGAAAGTGTAGGATCTGAGCGTGACATATATGGTATAGAATAAGGGGCGGATAATGTCCTGGTTGCGGCTGGGATAGGGTTAATTTTCACCAGAAGCTGGCCGGGGTCTATTCTATACCATGTGACCGTCACGCTCACTATTTAGAGGGGGTGACTGGCGGGGCGGGGATCGCTGCTCAGAGCGGGCTGGGCGTTGGGCTGCGGGCAGGAGCGACCTGTCCGGAAAGCACCGCTAAGTACTCGCTGTTGTTGTCATTGTTGGGGTTTCTCGCTTGTTTGTTCTCTTTCCCTTTGTTGTTTGGTTAAACTGTTGTTGTTGTTAACCCACGAGTTTTTGCTTTTCTTCGTCCCAATTCTCTCCCCGTCCCACCGGGAGGGGGGTGAGCGAGCGACCGCGTGGCTCAGCTTCCGGCTGGGGCTAAACCACGACAGAGCTAAATCCTAAAAATTAACTTTGTTTACAGATCTGGTTACATTAAAAAGGTAGCCATGTACAAAATTTTAGAAGAAAATACTTGATAGGTAAATATTTATTACTTTCATAAACAAAGAAATTGTTCCAAGTCACTTTATGCAGATATTTGTGCTACAAAAAGTGGACAATCTGAATAAAGGCTTGAGTAATATTTTCTTTGATCTATATAGGATTGCTGAGAAATAACTTATGGTATAGTTCACAGAAATGATAAGTAAAATAGATTTGATTTTATTTGACAATGATCAGTATCAAATGTACAGACTAGGAAATATGGAGGAATAGAACCTCACTTATATGTCTGTGTACGTTATCCTGAATACTGATGTTAGTGTTAAAACTATGGGTTGACATAAGGAGAAGATACGGACATGTGAGAAGTGATGCAGGAATTCCTTTCTATTTGTTGAACAGATGAGAGGTACATTAATATAGATATACTCACTCACATGACAACCTGTCCCAATGAGGAACAAAAAAGAAACTACTTTAATTCAGATATATCTCTGTTAATGTAGGGTTTAGGACAGCAAATATAGCAACACTTGTTCAGGACACGAAACAGTCAATCACTGAGTGTGGAAGTGAAAGAGTATTCAGATTTTAATTTTTCAGCTTTTGATACTGTCTCTTACAGTATCCTTCTGGACAAAATGTCCAACCTACGGCTGGACACATACACAAATATGATGGGTGAACAATTGGCTGACGGGTTGGACGCAAAGCATTGTAGTAAATGAGGTAACATCTGGCTGGTGGCCAGTCTCCAGTGGTGTTCCTCGGGGCTCAATTTTAGGACCAGTTCTCTTCAATGTTTTTATCAATGACCTGGACACAGGAGTTGAGTGCACACTAAGTAAGTTTGCTGATGCTACTAAAATATGGGTAGCTGTTTATTCCCTGGAGGGTAAAGAGGTCTTACAGAGAGATCATAGTAGACTGGAGCACTGGGAATCACCAACTGTAAGAAATTTAACAAGGACAGATGCTGGATTCTGCACCTGGGATGGTGTACTCGAGGATGTACATATAGTATAGACTGGGGGACAAGACGCTGGAGTGCAGCCCTGCAGAAAGAGATCTGGGGAGTTTTGTTGATTATAGGCTCAATGCAGGGCAACAATGTGCCCTGGTGGCCAAAAGAGCCAACCATATCCTGGGGTGTGTTAAGCACAGTGTAGCTGACTGGTCGAAAGAAATTATGGTCCCATTATGCTCAGCATTGGTGCAGCCTCACCTCAAGTACTGTAAACAGCTTTGGGCTTTTCAGTGAGAGAGTGGTCAAGCGCTGGAACAAGGTCCCCAGGGAAGTGGTCATGGCCCCAAGCCTGTTGGTGTGTAAGAAACATTTGGACAATGCTCTTAGATACATGGTTTAACTTTTAGATTTCCCTGTGTGGAGTCAGGAGCTGGACTCGATGCTTCTCATGGGTCCCTTCTAACTCAGGACATTCTGTGATTCTATGATTCACTAGTTTTTATAGTTGCCTAGTTGCAGTACTTTTAAAAACAACACAGTAATGGTAAAAACACTGGAAAATAATCAAAGAGGAGTTTCTCATGCTTACAGAGACCTGCAAGCTACGTAGTCTGAAAGTTCATTCCTACATTTCTGAAAACACACAATTTCTTTCACCATTACCTGAAAGAAGAAAACTGATTCCAAGTTGTACAAATTGAACATGCACATGCAGAGGTTGCAACATGATTTACTTCTTCTTTGTGTTAAAGTCTGATAAATACACAAAGATACTTCTGGCTCTCTCATAGAAAAAAAGTAGTGATTCTTTTTAATTAAGTTCTTGTGAGCCTCCTTTTTTTTCCTTTTTATATGGCTTAGAAAATGACAGGAAACAGGGGTTGTCAGTGTTCCACGCTTGATTGTACTTTCCTTCTTATACCAGAGGCAAATTGTCAGAAGCAGGAAGATGCTGCCTTGCACAAAGGATAGGTATCACCAGTTATCTCACTGCAAATATTTTGCAGCTGGTAAGGCTAAGGTTTCGCTTTTCTGAGACTCATCCCATCCCATAGGCAACTCTCTGCAGATACAGTGTTTCCTAATTTGTCCTTGTTCTGCTGCCCACATTAAGAATCTGCCTCTGTACCCTGTTGGCGCATAGGGTTTAACCTATAGCTAAGTCCAGGAATCAAGCACCACCAGTGCTTAAATTCAAGGCATGTCTATGTCCCTAAAAGTCTCACCTACTAAAGTTAAGATCGTTTTTCAGCAGGAGTACAGATCTTGCAGGACTTAATAGAAGGCTGTAGATGGGAATGAATGGCTGTAAAATGTTCAGAACATAAATTAATATTCTCACAAGGAAAATATGAACTATAATTTGCACTAGCACAATTTCCTGATTGTCCTGAAAGGTGGCTCCAAACTGGGCACTTCAGGTGGTGGAGATATTTAAAAGATATGTAGATGTGACACTTAGGGACATGGTTTAGTGGTGGACTTGGCAGTATTAGGTTTATGGTTGGACTTGATGATCTTAAAGGTCTTTTTCAACCTAAATGATTCTATGATTCTATGAAAAAGTAAATAATCCTCATGAAATGTGCATTGGAAAGGGCAGATCCTAATTCCTTCTCCACTTGATACATCCAGGAGCTAGCCTTGCTCTCAGGAAAAATGAACCTCTCAAAAATCACTGTAAATGAAAAATTTTCTGGATCTTCACAGAAATTGCTATTTGCTCCTCCTCTCTTATTCATGAATATACATAATTTTGAAGGGCACACAGAAAGAACACAGAAATTTATTTTATAACTACAGCATTACAGCAAAAACAAAAATTTCCACCTTTTTTTTTTTTTGTTCTGAACACACAGAAGTCAGTGCTTGTTTCTCTTGTATTTTACTCTAGTAAAATATATCAGCTGTGAACTTTCTGGCAAGATATAGAGAAATGTTTCTTACAGGCTCTTACAGAAAGGATGGAGGATTTGTGCTGTGTCTGGTCTGAAATAGGAAGCATCAAGGTACAAATTAGCTCTACACAGGTCCCTACACATTTGATGTCTATTTGAAATGTAAGGTTGGTAAATTACAATCATTTTAGATAAATATCAGCTAGCTAATCCGGCTGACTCCAAGAAACTGCCCAAATCTAGTTGTGGTTGAAGCAGCTCATTGTATCTGCCGTGTATTCAAGCAGTTTAATTTTTGTTGCTCAAAGACTCTGTCATACCCCAGGGATGTGCTGGAATGGTTTCATTGTAATCAGAGGCTCTATGCACATGAAGGATTTGTTAAACTCATTCTGATCAGTTCATTAAAAGCTTGAATGCCATTTGAAGGCCTTCTATATTGATTGGATTTCACTCAAAAATTCCAATTCACAGTAATAAGCATAGAGTAAAAGTTACAATGAAGATGGAGAACAAATAATATCCATTTTCCCACAATTTATCGTCTTTGAATAGTACTGTCTCTCCTGTGATGTGACTCAACAATGCTCTAGTACTCAAAGATTGATTATATTTTTCCATTTTCTTCTCAGGTATATCTTGTATATGTATTTGTATGAAAGAAAAAACCATGGAGGATATTCTGTCTCAGAATTTAGAAGGCACTTAGTAAAAATTTGTAAAGCTATGCCTTCTTTCCTCATGTAAACATCTGACTTCTAATCCTTTGCTTTAGAATAAGCCTTCCCAGTAATCGTGAATCAACAACACTAGGCCCTTGTCCCGATCCAATATCGGGGAGGTTTCGTTACGATCCCAGGGACGAGATTAAGACACCAAAACTGGTCAGATATCGTACAACCTTTTGATTTTATTTGTAACAAACAGGGGAGAAAAGCGGGGAAGAGAAGAGAGAGAGAGGCGAAAAGTTAGAGGGAAAGAGTTGGAGAAAGGGAGGGAAAAATAGCTACCACCACTCCGAGTCCAATGATGTTCTGCTGACTCCGTCTGAGGTCCTTAATCGCCGTAAGCTTCGTCAGGGCCGGGGTCCGGGAGAGGCACACAGACGGCAGGAGGCAGGGAAGGGAAAGAAAAAAACCGCGCACCAGAGCGCCCACGTGCTTCCTTTTATAGGGGCTCCCCCTCCTGCGCATGCGCAGACCGCGACCGCGTACGTGCGGCTCCTGCCAGGCGCGCTGTCCCCTTAAAGCCGCCTCCTGTTTCGCGCCGTTTTCTTCTCTTTTCGCGCCTTTGGCCGCCGGGGGCAGGGGAGGGGGGGCGTAGCCGGGATGGCAATGTCGAGACAAACCACGTCCATTATCGGTCCTCATCGAGATAAGCCACACCCATTATCGGTCCTCTACAGCCCTATTCCATTTCAAATTATTTTATCCCGTTAAAGGATTGGGTCATAAACAATGGGCTGTGAGTGATCTTATCAGTATCTTCCATCTAAGGTGTGATGCAATTTCCTAGTGAAATGCATAGAATCATAAGGTTGGTATTTCTGGTGAGATATTGTGTTCTATATTTTCACTGTTAAGAGGCAAATAAAGCTGCTACAAAATGAAATGAACTGGAGGAGAAAACCCTGTTTACCAGCTAAAACAAGTATCTATATCCAGTCATTATGCCTTCAAATCATCTAATCGAATGCAAAGGAAACATTTAAGCTTCCGTTTCAAATTTTTATGCAGGACAATTAAGTCATTCATCTGTTTATAGAAGAATATAAACATGTCTTACAGGGTCAGACAAAAGGCCCATTAGCCAAGTATTTTGTACTCTGTAGGGGCTAAGGCCTAGGGAAGATGGTGAAAACAAGGCAAGTCCACAGTGTTATTTCTTCAGCATATGCCAAGTCCCATTAGGGATTTCCTGAAACAGAAATGGTGGCTTTGCATACATTTATAAGTAACAGGCATAATGGAGAAAATAAATTACTGTCCATGGTTTCCATAAACTGCTGGTAATGGGAGACCGTATCTGATCTAGTGAAACTTCTGAGGTGCTCAGTTACTGGTAATGTCAACAGCACACAAGTGCATGGAGCTCCTTTCACAAGTGTTTCAGAGTGTTATAGGGGGTTTTGGCTAATATACGTTTTTGCTAGGTATCTTCTTGTCATGGTCTGCTTGGATCTTTCAAATTTACAATCTAAGAAAATAAAAATCTATTTTGTAAATTAAGCTTTAATTTATGAGCTCAGTGGATTAAAAAAAAGATAAATCAAACAGTGGTTCAATCTCCTTTGTGCAGACTAGTTGAACGTGGATGCTCTAATTTGTTAGTTCATAAATTCATGAATTTAATAACCTGTGTACTTATGAGCAAAACAGTCACCTAGCAGTTGGAGAGAGTGCTCATCCTTCCTCCTCCATCATAGGGCAGGTGTCTGGGAGGTATGAAAGCCTCATTGGTCAGGCTGCTGTTGGATCCTCTTGAAAATCTTTTTTGGATAAGCTGACATATTTATATCTTCCAGTTTGGAAGATTTGGTCTAAACCATTTCCATAAGTTAGCGAACTCTGAAGAAACTGTCATTAAGTATGCAAAGACACAGGAGATGACAGTTGCGGAAGACAACAGTCTGCAGGTCATAGCGGCTACAGGAGGGCCCATATCTCCTCCTGTCCACTGTGTCCTGCCGAGGGGTCGCTCTTGCTGTGACCTGATGGCGCTGCTCCCAGCACACTTTATGCCCTGGCATGAGCTGTGCAGTTGGTCAAAACCAGAGCAGGAGCTGTGTGAACTACGAGACCCCTCCTCCCCATTAGCCAGTCCTCCTGAGTGCAAAACATATGAACACGCCAGGCCCAAAGGTACCAATGAGCTTTTAGGAGACATACTGACCTGCTTCTGCTGGCATTTGTGTCTCCTTGTAAACACTGTAAAAACGTCCTAATAACACTCATCGCTGTAAAACACTCAACTGTATCTGAATAACCTAGGACACAAAGTTTTGCAGAGAAAAAATCTGGCTCTGTGCCTAGCTAAATACTAAAAAGGCATTTAGCCAAAAGCTTTGTCTATGTAATATGGTTTCTTTAGTTTTATTTCAATTATAAAATGTTTCTATTAGGCAAACTTTACCTTTGCTTGAGTTCCTCTCAACAGTTCAGATCTCCATGTCTAGCTCAAACAAAGTAAATTAACATACACAAAGAAGCTTTCCTTACTTGATAGATTCATTTTATTGGATCTAACCTTCTTTTCAGTTTCTGTAGGTTCTAAACGTTATTCCATGGTGTGTGAGGGAATAGACATAAAGTAAACTTTTCAAAGAAGTATTACATCAGGACATCAAATGCTTTTCTGGCACATTTGAACACCTGGTGAGAATATTTAACTGAATTATTTTGCTACAATTGAACTTGGAAGATCATAGCATCATAGAATGGTTTGGGTTGGAAGGGACCTTAAAGATCACCTAGTTCCAACCCCCCTGCCATGGTCAGGGACATCTTCCACTAGATCAAATTGCTCAAAGCCCTGTGAAAGCTGTCCTTGAACACTTCCAGGGATGGGACATCCACAACTTCTCTGGGCAACCTGTTTTAATGTCTCACCACCCTCATAGTGAAGAATTTCTTTATCCCATGGTACTCTACCAAGCAGATCCCTGAAGAGCCCAGAGTCTGCTCTCCTGAAGTCCAGGGCAGTGAGCTTGCTGTGCACCCTCCTCACTGCCCTAAGGATCTTGAACTTCACCATTTCATGGTCACTGTAGCCAAGGCTGCCCTTGAGCTTCACATTCTCCACCAACCCCTCCTTGTTGGTGAGAGCAAGGTCCAGCATAACATCTCTCCTCATTGGCTCCTCTATGACTTGGAGACAGAGTTATCATCAATGCATTACAGGAACCTCCTGGATTGCTTATGACCTGCTGTGTTGTCCCTCCTACAGATATTGGAGTGGTTGGAGTCCCTCCTGAGGAGCAGGCCTTGTGAATGTGAGGCTGCTTCTATCTGTCTATAGAGGGCCTTATTTGCTTCGTCTTCCTGGTCAGGTGGCCTGTAGCAGACCCCCACTATAATGTCAACTGTCCATGCCCTCCCTTTAATCCTTACGCATAAAGATGTCAGTCCGCTCCTCATCATAGAGTCATAGAATTATTTAGGTTGGAAGAGACCTCCAAGATCATTGAGTCCAACCGTTAACCCATCACTACCAAGTCCACCATTAAACTATGTCTGTAAGCACCACATCTACTCGTCCTTTAAATACCTCCAGGCATGGTGCCTTAACCACTTCCCTGGGCAGCATGTTCCAATGCCTGATAATCCCTTCAGTGAAGAAATTTTTCCTAATATCCAATCTAAACCTCCCCTGGTGCAATTTGAAGTCATTTCCTCTTGTCCTATCACCTTTTTCTAGGGAGAAGAGACTGACGCCCACCTCTCTGCAACCTCTTTTCAGGTAGTTGTAGAGAGCAATAAGATCTCCCCTCAGCCTCCTTTTCTCCAGGCTAAACAACCCCAGTTCCCTCAGCTGCTCCTCGTAGGACCTGTGCTCTAGACCCTTCACCAGCTTCGTTGCCCTTCTCTGGACACGCTCCAGCACCTCAATGTCTTTCTTGTAGGGAGGGGCCCAAAACTGAACACAGTACTTGAGGTGCGGCCTCACCAGTGGCGAGCACAGAGGGACGATCACTTCCCTCGTCCTGCTGGCCACACAATTTCTGATACAAGCCAGGATGTCGTTGGCCTTCTTGGCCCCATGCGCACACTGCTGTCTCATATTCAGGTGGCTGTAGACCAACACGCCCAGGTCCTTTTCCGCCAGGCAGCTTTCCAGCCACTCCCCCCCAAGCCTGTAACATTGCCTGTGGTTGTTGTGACCCAAGTGCAGGACCTGGCACTCAGCCTTGTTGAACCTCATGCAATTGGCCTTGGCCCATCGATCCAGCCTGTCCAGATCCCCCTGTAGTGCCTTCCTACCCTCAAGCAGATCAACACTCCCGCCCAATTTGGTGTTGTCTGCAAACTGACTGAGGGTACACTTGATCCCCTTGTCCAGATCATTGATAAAGATATTAAAGACAACTGACTGTAATACTGAGCCGTGGGGAACACCACTTGTGACCAGCGGCTAACTGGATTTAACTCCATTACCCACAACTCAAAGGACCCTACTTTCACATACAGAAACATCTGAAACAGGTTTCTGTCTTGTAAACCCACAGATGACTGACAAGCCCCAGATATGATAGTTCTTTCTTTCTTTATTCTAACTCCCTGTAGGTTTTTCTTGAAGCTGCCTGCAGCCCAAACAAATCACTATTTTTAATGCAGTTTTGAACAACACTCCCTTCCCCTTCCCTTTCCCCTTCCCCTTCCCCTTCCCTTCCCCCTTCCCCTTCCCCTTCCCCTTCCCCGTTCCCCTTCCCTCCCTTTCCCCTTCCCTTCCCCTTCCCCTTCCCCTTCCCCCTTCCCCTTCCCCCTCCCTTCTTTCGTTCCTTCCTTCCTTCCTTCCTTTCCTTCCCTTCCTTCGTTCCTTCCCTCCCTCCCTCCCTCCTTTTTCTGTTCTTTTCCTTTCCTTTTCCTTTTCCTTTTCCTTTTCCTTTTCCTTTTCCTTTTCCTTTCATTTTCCTTTTACTTTTCCTTTCTTTTCTTTTCCTTTTCATTTCCTTTTCCTTTCCTTTTTTCTTTCCTTTTCCTTTTCTTTTTCTCTTTTCTTTCTCTTCTTGCTCTTTCTCTTCTTCTTCCTTTTCCTTTTCCTTTCCCTTCCCTCATCTTTCTCTTTTCCTCTTTCTCTTTCCTTTCCTCTTCCTTTTCCTCTTTCCTTTCCTTTTTTTCTTTCCCTCTCTCTCTTTCCCTTTTCCTTTTTTTTTTTTCCTTTCCTCCTTTTCCTTTTTTTCCTTTTTCTTCTTCTTTCTTGTTCTTTCTCTCTTTTTTCTTCTTCTTTCCCTTTCCTCTTTCCTTTTCTTTTTTTTCCTTTCTTTTCCTTTCTTCTCTTTTCTCTTCTTTCCTTTTTCCTTTTCCTTTTCCTTCCTTTTCCTTTCCCTTTCCTTTCCTTTATTTCCCTTTCCCTTTCCCTTCCCTTCTTTCTTTCCTTCTCTCTCTTTCTTCTCTTTCTCTTCTTTCTCTTTCTCTCTTTCTCTTTCTCTTTCTCTCTTTCTCTTTCTCTCTTTCTCTTTCTCTCTTTCTCTTTGTTTTTCTCTTCTCACTGCCCCTCCCTTCCTCTGTCTCATTCTCTTTGTCATTTCACCTCTTTCTCACCCCCCTCCCCCTCTCTTTCTTTTTCATTTTGTGGTCTCTTGGAAAATGCAATCTCTTGTGATGGCTTCATGGAATATCTAATTCTCCACAGTAGTATACACCTCAAACCATGATCTTATTTGGAATCCCATGTTTTTCTGATCTAATCACAAAAGGATTTTCAAATTAGTCAGTTTCGGGAGATTTGTCAAATGGTTACTCAGATATCCAAGAGAAAACTGTGCAATTATGAGTTAGAGAGACTGTTTTTGTGCAGATAATGTCTAAAGATATAAAATCTTACGTCAATTCCTACAAATGACTGGACAAAAAATATTATACAACTATAAGCAATAAAAGTTGTCTTGTAAAAGATCTGCTTTGGAAAAATACAGTTTACAGAAGAAAACTATAACTAACACTGAAAGCAGGATTGCAGGATATTTTGGGGTGGCCAGTGAGCAGGAAAAGGATAAGAATGAATACAAACAGGCACCGAGTATCTACCACACTTGTGCACATTTGTCTATCTAAGATTCAGTGGTCGCTTCAGAAGGAGAGACTACTTAGGAGGATTTCTTCAAGTACTATTTTACTGCTATGATTTAAATAGCATGTGCTGGTGGTTATTAAGATTGAGAATGATGATGACATGGGCAAGGTGATGTGAAGAAATGAGCTTCAGCTATATCATATTTTAATATTGCTGCATATTAGGATGAACCAGACAGTGACTATTCTGTATGATTGTTCCCACTCTATTCTAATTTTGCTCGTACTCTTACTAAGATGAATCACCAATCATTCCCCATTGAAGTGTGGGGGCATCTATGTCTAGTCCACCGTTTTGTAGTGATTGTTAACAGGACTCATACCAGCCCAAGAATATTACTTACTTTCTCAAGTAGCCCATTTATGAATTCTTTCTTACACAAAGAAAAAGCACCTGCTCGTTTTATCCTATCACCTATGTGAACACTGCTGGAGGTCAATTTTTTTCAGAACCACCTTTATGTTCAATCAGCTCCTTTTATTTCAAGGATAATGTGGTATATATTTTTTGGCTTGTAAGGGAACAAAAGAAGTAACTTTCAAGGAAATAAATTTAGTAGCAGAATTGCCATTGACAAAAAGGGCTATTTATGAGCCTGTGATTCTGTACACAGATATGTGTGTTGCAGTAGAAGAAAAGAGTTTCTTAGGAAAAAACTATGAAACTAGCTAACTAAAATACCTTGTGAATGTATAGATGTCTGGGAAAATACTTTTAGAAATACATTAGCTGTGTATATTGGAAATTTCCAAATAATAGGGAATCAGCATGCATTTTGCTTGGCCTTTCCTAAAATTAACTTTTTATGTCATTTAAAACATAAAAATTGCCTGTGGAATTCTAGGTGTGAATTCTTCCTAGCTCTTCTGATATCAGTTTTCTTCCTCAATTAAAGAATGAAATGAGCTTTAAATACTCTGCTTTTTCAGGAGCTGATTTTCTTTTCATAAGAGTCACAGAAGGAGCATCATCATGATCAGACATTCTTTCTCAATTTAACTGATACAGCAAAAACGTCAGCAATATGAACATAATTAAGCCATTTTCTTTACTTATCTAGGAATTGTATAAGAATGAATCGAATGGTTCAAATCATGATTTTTTCTGTAATAATCCATTTTTAGTGAAGAACTTCTGGCAATCTTCCATTCTTCTGAAGTAGATCCTGGTCTGCTGTAGTGACCCTGCCTCTACTCTGACCCTGTATATCTACTCGACTGTTAGAACAAAATTAGAACAACTCAGATATCAGATATGACTTAAAAAGCTATAGAAAGTAATGTTTTTTTTCATCTCCAATGATTCATCATAGCTTCACTGCTATAACCTCTGTTATAGTAGTTCTCATCAATTTTCAGTCATAGACATGCACATACACACACAAAGAAAAAAATACTAGGTCTTCACTGACCTCTTTGTCTTTAAACTAAAGTAAGAATCAAATGATCTGGTCTAAGCAGATTTTGCTTAGGGCAGAACTTAATGAGAGGGCAGTGTCTTTCAACAATTCTATGATTCTATGATTCACCATTATTTGCCCATGATCCTGGTGCCCAGTATTCCAGTGCTTGCCATTCCTGGGGTTGGATTGTCCTGACAGCAGGAGATTCCCCATGGACTGGTTATCCTCCCCACCATCCCAGTCAGGTTATCCTTTCTGTTGCAATGGGTGAAGTTTCTTGGTGGCCACTTTGTGTCTTGGAGATTTCCTCTGATACAAGATGAGTGAACTGAGGACTGATTGAATGGTTTTATCACTGGTTTGTCAATGCAGCAGGAAGTCTTTCCAGTGAAATTGCAAGTACGCTTTGAGTCTGAATATCTGTCTGCATATTTTTAAAGGATGAAAATCTTCAGTCAGAAATGTGGGAAACACTCGTTTTGAGTAGGTTCAGAGACATTAAATGACATTGTATTATTTGGCAATTGAGTGCTAAAATTCATCTCCAAAATTTGGGATAGGGGGGTAGAGATTGAGGTTATTGTTATTTAGCTTGACCTCTTTTCTCTCATGGGTTATGGCAGTTATAAGGGTATCTCCTTGAAATGCAGGAGGCTAATTTCAAACATAATTTCCCATAACTGAAAGTGGAAAAATCTGCCTTGTTTAATAAATGTATAATATTCCTTACCCATCCTCGTGTTCAGGATTTGAGAGCAAACAATGTTAGTATTTTGAATTACTCATATTGTAAAAAAGATAATCATAAACTAAAAATTGTCCCTCTTTGGTTGCATGATAATTACAAAAAAAATGAGTCACTTTTAAAATTCAAGTACATGTTTATTTTGTCTTTAAGATTGAAGAACAGGCAGATTTCCTCATCAGGTGTTAAATTCAATCTTAATTAAGCTTAATTTTAATAAGGCTGTAGACATAACAGTTTTCTAGGGAGGAAGGGCTGGCATCCTCTTTTATGTTGGTAGCTCTTGATCAGCTACTGAACATAAGGGGTTCAATTCCGTATTCTGACTGAAGGGATTTAAATCAAAGAGGCAGTCTGTGTACGTACATATAAGCAGAAGAAAGGAGAGAGACATTGTCTTACAACAAAACCCTCTGTCCTTTGGACATGCCAGAGATTGTAGTGGGAAGTAGTCTTGTATTTTCTTTGCATACTTGTATATATTGTAAGGCAAAATCTAATCTGTATATGTAATACTATAATTAGAGTTACGGAAAATGATGTTGTTTTAAAACCCTTTGTTTATTTACAAAAGAACTTAAACCCTAGGGTTTTATATATATTTTTTCTTCCCTAACCTACAGTCCCTCAAGACCCATGTCCACGTAAGAAATAGTTCTTGTCACAGCTAGTTTGAAGCTGTGCACACACTTACCAGGTAACCAAAATAGACCTGCAATTAACTAGTCATTTGTATGTGCTGATTGGCTTTTACAGAGTTTCATTTGCTTTTCTCTTACTCAGCGTGCTATCTTGAATCACTTTCCTCTGTCCAGATCCTGTTCTTTTAGAAAACTTAGTTAATGCAAAAGTTACTTCAGAAGTGAGGAGAGAGAGGAGAACTGGCAGTGTAAGTATACAGGCTTCAATTCCAAGCAGTATAGCGTAATGGATCTAGTATTTTCAGCAACTTTGCTTGCTCATTAACACTTAGATATGATAAGCCAGTATTATTCCCTTTTATGATGTTTTTGATCTATCTATAGGTTAAAATAAAAACTTTCCTGATCATTGTCACCTGCTCAGGCTTTGACGAGTTCTTTGTCTGAGCATACCTTCTGAAATCTGGGTATGGTGTGATAATAGCACACAGCGATCTCTACTACCATGTCAAAAATGGGTGGAGAAGCAGTTTACTACATGGCACACCACTCAATGCCTGGGGAGAACAGCTTGCTTATGCTGATGATCCTGATGTTGCCAGTGACCCCTGAAAAACACTTGCTTACTACTGCTGTTGCCACTTTGCGAAGTTGAGCAGTGTCACTCATTTTGTCTTTCTGTGCCAAAAAAATTCTACCTTTCTTCCTGAAAGATGAACATAAAAGCAAGCCACTGAACATTAATTGTGACTCCATAAGATTGAATTCTGTAAGTGGCACAGAAGGAAAGAAGAAAAGAGCAGAACCACATTTTTGACTAAAAGGTATTTTTGTCCATTTTAAGAGAAAAAATGTGTCACTCAGACCTCACTGCGTTACTGTAGTGGTTTAACCCCAGCTGGTAATCAAATGCCACACAGCTGCTCGCTCCCTCCCTCCCTCCCCAGTGGGGTGGGGAGGATAATTGGAAAGAAAGGAAAACTCGTGGGCTGATATAGAAACAGTTCACCAGGACACCAAAGAAAAAAAAGGTATACTATATAATAATAATAATAATAATAAAAAATAAGGACAATAGAATATATAAACTGAACAATGCACAATTTCTTACCACCCAACAACCCGATGACCGATACAGCCCGCCCTGAGCAGCGATCACGGAACAGCAATATTCCCCAGCAGTGATCTCAGAACAGCAAGTTCCAGAGACAGCAAGCCAGGGAAAAATCAGCTGAGCGAATGAACTAACGAAAGCATGAGTGAACAAAAAAGACCCCCCAGCTCACTGGCTGACTCCCACTTGTACTGGGCATGATGTCTATGGTATGGAATACTTTCTTTGGCCAGTTTGGGTCAACTGTACTGGCTATACCCCTCACAGCTTTTTGCACCTGCACATTAGCAAAACCTGGGAAGCTGAAAAACATCCTGCTCTCTTAGCAACAACTAATAACATCAGTGTATTATCAACATTCTTCACAGACCAAATCCCATACGAAATCCAAAGCACAGTAGCTACTGGGAAAAAAATTAACTCCATCCCAGACAAAACCAGGACAGTTACGTATGCCAACATACAGAGACTTTTTTTTACTTCTTTTACTCTATTAAAATAGGAATGCTGAATGGAAAACAAACATTCAAAGGGAAACCATATTTGTGCATGCCATGCTGGAGACACTTCTAAAGAACAATGTTTCTGACAAAATCAGTGTCTACATAGATTATCTCTGGTGTATTGTAGCAGACTCCTAAATTTCAAATCCACAGAAGAGACTATTAAAAATAGTGAAACTCAGTTTTATGAACTTTTCTTAAACCATAAATAAATTCAGAGAGATACCATCCACAAAGGAGGAGTTTAAGACAGGAATGAGTTGTCAGTACTACTTTTTTTTTTTTTTTTAAATGGTTTGACAGATTAATTTTCAAGGAATTAATCTTAAAAAACCCCAAGAGATCAAAGCAATTTGATATGCTTGCTAAGAATCACTTTTCCAACTAATATTTATTTTTCAGAAAGAAGTAAGAGTCTGACATCATCATTTGATTGATTTTTCTTTCGGAACAGATAGGATTGTATAGTCTAATTACTAGCATAGTTTTTCAATGTAGAGTATAGATGGAAAAAAAATACCATGAATAGTTTGTTAAACTAAAAAAAAAATATATAAGATGCAGCTTCAGAGTGTGAAATCACTTGAGAAGAGGATATGACATTTATATATTTTTAGAACTTTTTTCATTTTATTATTCCAGAATAAATTGGCTTTGGGAATCTAGGGCTCTGTGACACTTGAGAGGGATGAATTGTCATGCCGACTTTTATGATAAAGGATTCAATTTTTCAATTGTTTTGACTTCTAAAATTTTAAACACTCACTTAGCATGAGATTGATAATGGTTATTTGTCATATAGAAAATATGACTTGGATTTATAGAATTAGTTCACATTTTTTATTCCTTGCCTTGCACCTCTGGAGTGATTTTATTCTAGTTGTATATGCTTTTGGAATAAAAGCTATCAGCCTTCCTAATAGATAAGTATACTTAAAATCACATCCTCCTGTATAAGTGGAGGCAATGACATATATACACACAAGCATACACATACTATGCTGTCACAGCCTTGCCAAGAGTGGCACATTTGAACTGAACACTTCAAGCAGTGACATTATTCCTGGAACTACCGTCTTCTGGGAATGTGGTTAGAGATAGGGCCATAAATAACTTTAGAAAGATACTACACCTAATAAAGAGAACAAAGTTCTGATTCCAAGCAGAAGCTGCATAGCTGATACTAGCTTTCTTTGATAACCGTGTGGCCCAAATCATGTTAGTGTCAGCTCAGCTTAGGCAAGAATCAAATTTTCCACCTGTCCTGCCTGGCACCCACTGCCAGCCACATGCCAGTGCTCCCAACCAGAGGGAACATTCTTACTGTTCAAGTAATAGTGCCTAAAAATGCCATTTTGGGGGAAACATGTCAACAGCAGAATTAGGTTTTCGTTATCTTTTTTTGCAAAGAATCACAATGTTTCTAACATAACAGTTCTTAACTTACAAGGAGTACACCAAAGCTGAATCCCAAGTCTTCTGGTTTTTGTATAGTATTCCAGTAGTTTTTATTTATTTTGAAATATATAATCTGAAATGTCATATAAAACTGACCTGGAGACCTTTAGAGAAGAGGATCCCTAAATGTATGGTTAGTAATCTAAGGAAGCTTGGTACCACAACTCCTGTTGATACAGCTTCTTAAACTCATACTTTTAAAATACATTATGTTCTTATTTTTATTTTATTTGTTACCTTTTTCCCAACTCCCACTGCCTATAAAGAAAGAATACCTGGAAGGAAACATTCACCTGAACAGTTTACAAAAAGTCCCCAATGGAGTTCAATTTGAGATTTGGCTAGAGGCCTAGAGAAGTAAGGCAGCCTTGTGCCTTTAAAATGTTGATTAGATTGACAAACAAGGCTTCAGCTCCCTGTTCCATCACATAAATCTGCGTGACCATGGGCAAATTGCTTACAATCCTGCTGTGTCTCAGTTCCCTTTGTGAAAGATGTAGTTTGTAATAGTTCCTTGCCTCACAGAGGTATTGCGAGGGTAAATACATTAATAATAGTGAAGCATACAAATATTCTAGTAACAGAGGTCATAGAATACCATGGTTATTTTCTCCTCAATGGTAAACCTATTTTAAGCCAATAGCCCTCTCGTCCTATTGCAAATGGACTCCTTTTCCACAGGTATCATCACAAGATGTCTCAATCTATCTTATATGTCAATGACACTCTTCCAAAACAGTTCATTATGTAATCATTTCCTCATGCTGATTTCTCCCAAAGACTACTATTCATTTACAAGTGTAAAAAAGAAAACTAGGAAAAACAGAAAAAATAAAGAGTAAAAAATCCAAGACTATAGACAAATAAAATATTTTATGACGTTAATTATAGCAACATTGAGGTTTGCTTTTCATTCCACATTGGGAGTTGATGATCATTTTTATTTATCTCTGCTGATAAATTGAGTTCACTAGGTAACTGTAGAATTTTAACTCTCTCAGGATAATAAACTTATTGCTCATTTTAAAAACTCTTTATCTTTGTCTTTCAGAATTTTATTGTTCTAGGACAAAACACTTCGTAGTCTTTTCTCGTTTTTCCTCTCTCAAAGCCAGAAAGAACCAACCTGTCTGGATTCAAATAGACTTCTCTCTCTTTTCCATCCAGGGTCATTCACTGTGCTCTTCAAAAGTTACTCTTCAAAACTCTAATCTGTAATCAGGCCTTTTGTTCACCTTCAGGCTCTGTATTACAATTAAATACTTGCCCTTCTCAGAGGTTACGTAGCTTTCTTCTCACTGCTTCATCAGTGATAGGCCCTTTTGAGGCTTTTTATTTTAGAGCACCATAAACACTTTTATTCCTACTTCCTTGTATTCTAAAGAAAATCAATGACTTGTATAGTCTTTATTTTGCCCGCCTGATTTGTTTTTGCAAGGATTTTGGCTTTAGGCCAGAAGCTGGAAGACCTTGGCCTGTGGATGAGTTGCAATGGGATAACACAGATCTAGTAGATCTTTACATAACCGTCTCTTTGCAGCTTTTCCCTTCTTTTGGCCTGTACGCAAATTCCTGCATTAAGTCACTTCCATAGAGAATAGTTTTGAAGAAGACATCTGTATTACTCTCTCTTTTTTGTGAAGCCCTTATTTTTTAAGGAACACTTTCAGGTGTGTGCAAATAGTTCCGGAGATGTTGGCAATAGGGATGCAATTAGTCCTAATCTCCTTAGTTTAAAATATGTATGCATAGTAATCTCTCATCGGAGAAATAAAATTTGTTAATCAGACAAGAGACTAGAATTCATTTAGAACAGGTAAAAATTTAAGTGTGTGTTTTATCCCTGAGTGTCATAAGTAGGATTCACTCTTAACGATGTATTCTATGAGCAGAATGAGGCAGA
Source organism: Phoenicopterus ruber ruber (assembly GCA_009819775.1). Classification (NCBI taxonomy): domain Eukaryota; kingdom Metazoa; phylum Chordata; class Aves; order Phoenicopteriformes; family Phoenicopteridae; genus Phoenicopterus; species Phoenicopterus ruber. The sequence goes on along the minus strand of CM020246.1, from coordinate 60,964,379 downwards.
ATTACATCTGTGTGATGTTGTGCCTACCAACTGGTAACCAGATGTTGTTACAGACTTTAGTAATTATCAAGGTTGCTTTTTAGTAGTATACTTGCTTACTACACACAAATGAAGCCAAAATATAACCAGACTCAGATGGTCTGCAAATGTACCTGGGCGCCAAAAATATCCAGTCACTGGCCAGGTGAATTGAGGATGTATAGAGTACCCTGCATTGGAAATTACCTGGTTTATGTGTTGGGTGTATTTCTACTCTCATTAAAGTAGGCTGAATCCGGAATAATTCTGCTGATCTCAGGGGAACTGATTTGCAATCTTTCCACATATATGACTATTATCAGGAGAAGGTTCCACATCTCTTATTCATCTACATTATTTATTGTGAATTAAGGTGTAACTATAGTTTTAAAAGAAATTATATCCTTTCCACTATAAATGTGAAATAAAGCCTGCAAAATTGTAGAATAATTATTCACAGTCACACTTATAATTAACAATGATGGAAAGGCTTTACTTAATATTATCACACATAAGTGAAAGACTTAAGGCAAAAGTAATTAAGAGATGACAGAAACAGAAAGAGTTATTGGTGGCCAATGTGAGACTGAACAGAACTGATTTTATATCTTATAGGAAAAAGAAGATGAGAAAAGTTGTGAGGCCCCTTAAATTTAAATTATGTAGGATGACTGAGTTGCTAAAATATTTCAAAATTAATCACTAACGAACAGTCACAGGAGAATTTGGAGAAATGAGAGGGAGAGAGAAATAAAAACACATCACTAGAGGATTCACAAGTTTGTGAATGAAGTGTGAGTAAAGATAAACCACTCCTCAGTATTGATATACTACACTTGAACTGGGTTTAAATTACTTTAGGCACAGCTTGTAACTAGTGTGCAGGTGGGTACATTACAAAAATGTTTTCCATCATGTCTATGAGGGAAAAAGATCTATAAAATTCTACAGAATGGATTTTAATTTTAATGATCCTATTCCATGGCATCCTCTAATGCACAGAAAGTCACAACAGCTGTTAAAACTGATCTGAAAAAGATGTAGGTGAAGGGTGACCACAATTTGTACCACACACATACGCCTGACTTTTAGATGTCATGGGAGGTTTGGCAACGCCAGGGGAATAGATGTAGTCCTGAACAGTACCTCAGCACCTAGTGACCTTAATAGGGGCATGTAGGGGTGTCACAGCTCTGGGTTTGGAATGGGACTGAAGATGAATA